>CM062262.1:7208562-9883189 GCA_031216405.1 Syzygium malaccense
AGAGAGAGAGAGAGAGAGAGAGAGAGATGGGTCGTATGAAGTCTAGTGGTGGTGGATGCAGCTCCAGATCCGTGAACTATCTCGAGTTCTGTAGGACCAATGCCTACGTTACTCCATCCTCATTCCTCATGTGCCAACAATGCCATCTTCTACCTTAATCATTTGATATTTCTAAGCGGAGGGTGTCGTGTAAACGCTAACACGATTGATTTTTCCTGTGAATTTTTCTACGTCCCAGCAAGACTCCGCGAAACAAGATTTTGATGCAGATATATAATCTGGCTCATCTGGGACCCTTGTCACCCACGAATCGATCCTTTAGATCGGTCCGTTTATGGGTAATCAAGTATATCAAGTATCTGGAAATGGTTCTATTCAAGCATTCGTGAGTCCGACCTGAATTTCGGTTGATAGGGTCCGTTCGTGCATGCCTGCAAGTCAGTAAATCTTGAACATTAAAAGATGACCAGCGATAAAATCCAACCAAGCACCTCGCGAAAGGTACTCTCCTTCAATGGTTAAGTCAGGAAAAAAATAAAAGAATCGGTTCACATATCTTAGCCATGTACTGCAAAAACTGTCGCAGAAGGTACCACATTTGAGAAAAAAAACTCAAGCTCTTGCCGCGACTCTATTGACTTCAAGTTCAAAACTTGATGAAACCCAACCAATTTTTTTATCTCCTTTTCCCCCTTTCTTTCGGTGCAAAACCCAAATCCAGTTTGCGAGACATACCTTTTCGCTTCTAACTTAATAACACGATCCAACGACCAAAATGTTGAAGAAACAGTGGCCAAAAGGAACCAGCCAGGAGATTCAGAGCCCTATATGCAAGAACAAACGTAAACAGAAACAGGATTGCAACTTCTGCAGAAATGCAGTGATCCATTTAACTGACTTTGTTCGAGCTGTAACATATCTCTGCTTGCCCCTCCACATAAGCCCGATAAACGAATATTATTCGCCAATGTAAAATGAATCACCCTAGCATATTCTCTAAATTTCTGCCACGAATATAACCTAAATTAGAGAATTTACAAACATCTAACCTGATGGAGGTGGCAGCTTTGTTACGTTAAATGGGTCACTATTTCAATCTATACACTTCTAAATCCTCTACTCTGACAATTAGCTTGATGCCAGTAATGTGAGGCCTTGATCTGATGTTAGCAACAGCTCTTCCCAATCAGCAACCCAACAACAACCATTATGTTCACTTTGGTGCCTCGTTAGCCACTGGAGATGCTGGTGGTTCCTCCTGACATAAACATTATCAGACGGAAACTCCAGCAGGTGAGTTCAATCTAACACATCCTTCTGTTCTGTACTCAAAGTCTCTTTGAAAATGAATGCAGTAAGTCTATCACAAACAGGCTTCACATCTCTGTTTAACTACAAGATGCACACGCTTTCAATATCTCGCTTGAAGGTAATGTGGTCTTCTGCTTCAAACTCAGTTTCTGACATTGAAAACTGCTCACCCATTGTTAATTGATCTAATAGCCCTAGCTATGGTGCCTCGTCCACTGGAACTGAAGCTGCTGAATTTTCTTTCCCAAGAGAATCATCTCCAAAGTTCACCTCATTGGAGGGCGGACTAACATTTAACACTTTCTCCAAACACTCGAATGCAGCATCGTTCCGCACCTCAGCAGATTTCAACCTCTTCGTAGTCGGTCCATAGGGGCAGATGGGAGGAGCCCGTTTAAGGCACTCATGACACCTGAATCCCATAAGTTTTTGCATCTTCTCATCATCAAGTCCAAAAGCATCTCCATGGTACCACTCTGTATCAGAGGAGCAGATATCAAAGTTATATTGTGAAATAGACAAACCACGGTTATTTATGACATTCAAACAACATTTAGACTCAATGCACGTTACCTTCACAACTTTCACAGGCAATATAATTTGACAGAGAATCATGAGCCACTTCTCCACAAAGACGACATTTCACCTCAGTGTGCTCCACTTTTACAGTTCCATTAGGATCGACGAGTCTCGTATTTCGAAAATTCATCACCCGTTCTTCAGATGGCCTTGCAGATAACAGGAGACCATTTACCCAGCGGCTGTAACAGACCTCTGTTCTCTTCTTCTTCCATAAAGTATCCTTCTCTGGTTTCTTGGATATTCGCCTTTTGTACTTCATTCGTTTCCCCTTTTTAATTCCACCATGGCTCCTAGTTTGCAATGCGATGTTCTTTATAGCTTGTCTAGCAGAACGACGAAGAGGTACTCTTCGACAAGTTGATGATTGTACTGATTGCTTGCCAGTTGCTGCTCTCTTAACTCCACGTATCTTTACAAGCCTGTGTTTTGCAAGAGCCTTTTTACTTTTCTTCGACAGGGGTTTTACACTTTTCGCTGACTTCCCCGTTATTTTACCTTTCCCAATTCTTGCCTTCATATTACCTCTGGGTTTCTCAGTTTTCCCTACCCTCTCCATCACCTTCTGAGGGTTACCTGTTTGGCATTGATGACATGTATAAGTACACCCATCAACAATGGCTCCAGCAGACCTCCGGACATGCCGCTTATGGAAAAAACCTGAAGTTTACAAGAGAATTCACGGACAAAACAGCATTAGTTATTTAGGCAGTGACTAAATCCAGAACAACCAGAAGAGTTGAGTCTGGCACCTAGTATGAGCAAGAACTTACAATACGACAACCAGTGGTTTTACAAGCAGACCAGACAGGCCTGTCCAGTTCACACAATTAAACTGTTGGATGTCAAAACCAGCCAAGAACCAGTCAGTTTGAACTAGATCTTGACCTTTTAAAAGTAATTTATATCCATGGCCCCGCAAGCAATCAAAACTTGCCCTATTGGACTAGTACCCATGCTCAACCATCTGACATGTGGCCTTTTTATTTAATGGGCAAACATAATAGTGAATTATAACTCTCCCCTTCTGGTAAAACAAATAGAGTTGCAGAGAACGTGACTCGAACATCCTCCCTCAGTAACATTTCGGGCACAACCAGGCCACATGAGTTGGTCAAGGCTTGAGTCAAGCAATTGTTTAATTTCATATGACAACTATTTGTTTGGCGAAATATACTAAAATTAAACAGGTCAGTTGAAACGGTCAAACCATATACAGTGACCAATCTGATTTACGGTTTTAAAGACATTGAAAACAACAAAGAGCAGTTAATTTTATCAACCAAGAGTATGTCAGATTAAATGCAAGACATGCCCACAGCTAGAAGATAGTTCTCTACCGAAGAAACAGATCATTGCTCCATAGCAACTTATATCGGTAATGGCATGTATGCACCGACTTTTACTTTTTACTTAATCAAAGCTTCTTGACCTGAAACACCTGAAACTTTCCAAACATACAAAATGTTGATACATAAATCCACACATGACATACTAATGATTTTTTGAAAAACTTGCTCATAATTTTTTGAAACTTGAAAAATATTTTAGATTTTGACAGGAGAGAAGAAAAAGTACTTTTTACTACTAATCTAAAACAAACACATCCTTGTTTAGTGGAAAGGGCTTCAATAAGAAAAAGAATACAACAGAGCTAATGACTCTCCAACATTGTAGCCCTCAAAAAGCCATAACCAAAAAACATGTGGAGACTGGAAAGGGAAGTAGCAAACCAACTAGGCTTAATTGATAAGCACAGAGAGAATCCATCAATTAACTCTTTCCCACACTGCATAAGGGTAGAAAAGCGAGGAGTCTGTCTATTATTCATATCTAATCCGTTACAATTTGTTGTGAAAACAGTAAATACTATTCATACCATATGTTCACGTTTAAGTTTTAGATGATTGTGACATCTGCTTTCTTCTCAGTCAAGCTAATTTTGCCCCACCATTTTAAACTTTTACAGATGACGACACTGTCTGCAATGGCAAGGATACCTAATTTAATATTTTCTTTGCACTAAGGATATCTAACTTTAGGCGGTGTTTTTATTGGGTAAAGTCATGCCTAATCTTTTGAGGATTCATTCAGCAATCAGCAATGTCCAAAGAGTGGCAAACTACACATCCGCATGAAAGGAAATTCCCCTGATCTCCATCATTCCCTCTTAAACAATGATACTAAGCTATTACGAATCAAATTCATGCAATAGTGATAGAGTGCAGGTAGTTAAATTTATAAAGATCAAATTTAACTCTATATGCAATCCCAATAATCACGTACCTTTGCAGTACTGACAGCTTATAGCTTCCCTGCAATCCAAAGAAAAAAGAGAAGATTCAGAAGGAAGAAATCCAAGAATGAGAATCATGACAAAATACTGAAAGAAAAAAAAGGATATAACAATCAACTGATCTAAGAGGATTTTATCTGGAAGCATCGAATTCCAAATATATTGTTCAGGAAAACCTTGAACTCAAGAATACAAAAGGATTGTCCTTCCTAGTATTGCGCCAACTGATAAAATAGATTAAACTTTCTAGCCTTTAATGCATTCTCAAGATATAGATCAATTAACACATTCTCAAGAGAACATGAATATTCCAGCTCTTAATGCATTCTCAAGAAAACCCCTTAAACCTCTAGAGATAGATCACTTCCTCCAATTTTATACCAACAAAACCTAAAGTCAACATGATTATTACGAGTCAAAGAGAGAGAGATTGCAGTCAGAAGCTGACTGCAACAAAATTAATCGATTGTAATTAAGATTATGATATCACAAAGGCAACTCACTGCTACAAAAGAAGCCAGTAAGAATACAAACATCTTCTATATAGCAATAAAAAATGACACCAACCACCCACAGGAATGAACATAACAGAGCATGAAGACATTGGCTAACCTTCTTTTTATGGGCTAAAGGGAGGAAAAGAAATGTTAACCAACAGTAAGCCACACAAATATAGCTTGTTCAATCAGACTTGAAGTGAGTACCTTCTTGTCTCTCACAGATATAATCACGTGCACAATTCCAGCCTAAGATCTTAAGACTACAAGAAGATATAGTTGCAAAAACAGGTCATACCTGATCAGAACATCTTTCTTACAGTGCCCACATTGATAAAAATCAGCTCTTTCTGCTCTTGAGAAGAGATAGGACAACCCTTTTGCCTTGCGGAGTTGCTTCTTCAATGTCATATCAACCTCACAAAGTCTTGCGGAACTCATTTTATCAGAGAACTTCTTCGAAGTATGAGAATCAGAGTCCCCAGATACACTCGTCTTATTAGAATTCCGGGCTATTCTCTTCTCTTCAAAGCTTTTTAAGAGATGCAAGGGGACAAAACATTCATTCAGCCAATATTTCTTCCTTTCACTGGAGCCTTCCTGAACAATTGATCCATGTCTCAAAACAACGTCAGGAATGACTCTTCTCTTTCCAAAATCAAGAAGATATTTCGCTGCATCTCCTTCTAAGGCTTTTCTGCGTATAATAACCTTTTTAAATGCCCTCGCTGACTTTTTGAGTTCTTTATCAAACTTGCTGAAAGGATTTGTGTTTTCGATATCATCCCACCGGATGTTTGAATGAAGATCTCTAACCTGGACACAATAAATCAGCCATTAGACTTCATTAAAATTATTTGCAAAGATAAATGACTATGCTTCAAAGTAAGGAAACAATTTAATCAGCCCAGTATTTAAGTAACAAAATAAGTACAATGATAGCTGCTAGGTAAGACGCAACATCAACCAGAATGCAGTAACAGGACACTGCGACAAGGCAGAAAGACATGTGCAAGCCTTTAGCTTGAAAAAGAAATCAAACAACGATCACTTGCTTCTGAACCCCAGCCTTACTCACCCAAACACTCATAAAATAGACGACATGATTGAGAATGGACATATTTCAGTAAATGTTGATAACAAGGCACAAGATTATTGCAAACGTTAGCTACCAGCATACTTCAGTAGTAGAGAAGGCTAATTTCATACCGGGTGACTTTGAATAAAATTAAGGTAATAGTTAAAGAGGGCTAAGGTGAACAACCTGTGTAGTAGTAACAATGCATGCATAATCGCATATACTACTACAATACAACATCTCCAAAGATTGGCAGGCTGGAGGACAACCACTTTTTGTAGACAATACTTACTACTATCTATACCAAGTGTAATTTTAGTGTAATTCTCATTCGACCAATGGGACAATAACTAATGAACCATCAAATAAGGCCCACCTAATGTAGTGTTACTGAATGCAGATTGCAGATACCTCACAAGCATTGTTTCTTCACAGGAAATGAAAATACAGAACACACACACAAAAGTTTAGCAAAAATAATCATATTTTAGGAGCAATTCACATCTAATGTAAGCATGCGTGATGGATCATAAACGATCCACCATTGTCGGGGGAGCTGACAGTGGCATCCAAAAATAAACCAGATTAGGCACAAAAAATTGAGAGACTGAGACCCAATAAATATGAGAAATCCACGACCATCTCTCTTCAACTGAAAACGCATGTGAGCAGCCTACTGGGGCTTAAGATTTAAATTTCAGAATAATAGAAATATGAACACAGGAGTAGGACCTGAAGAGCAAGCTGCTCAGTACTTGTTGATGATTCGACAGCTGCCCGCCAGGCGACATGTTTACTCCTCCTTGCGAAATCTGGACCATCAGGGTATAAGATTCCTGGAATCTTCACGCACCCAGCTGCAGAAATTCAAAATCCAAACAGAGTTTATATACACATATCATACCCCAAGCAAAGCATCAAAGAACCGGTAAGGGCGAACCTTGTCTGGCAGCCTTGTGAATTAGTGAACGAGGTAGAACCTTCCAATTGAACACCCGACGAGAGAGTCCACCACCCCTCCACCAAAACATACTAGGTCCGCTTGAAGAACTATGTGAAGGCTTGTTCGACTCGAGATCTGAGCACCTGCCCCTTTTTCTGCTACTACTAGGCTTTGAAGATGTGCATGAAGAACTTGTCACGACATGAGAGGCTGAACCAAGCATCACAGAAGAGTCCTCATATTTGAACCACTCTTCTGAAATTGCAAGATGCCGCAAATTTGACTCTAACTGTGCATAAAAAAAAAGAATTATATTTTGAAAATTCCAATACAAAACTTCAGAGAATCTCCAATTTTAACATCAACAGATTTAAAAAGTAAAGAGGAGAAACTTACTTTAAGCAACGAAGACTTCAGAGAAGCCAAATCCAATGCCTTGGTGACACCTCTATGCCATATTTTAGTGTAATGTGGACTCAGCCATGGACCCAATAGAAGCCCACGTAAACGGTGTTCCATCGAGATGATTTGACCAATGACATCTATAAGGTGGCCTTTCTTGCTCGGCTGTGATTGTAGAATATCCATCTCACTCCCAAAACCTTCCTGAGCAGGCTCCGCATACACTTTGAATAGACAATCAAACTCGTCGCTCGGAAATCTGCATAACAAACACCATCCACACTTTTCTTTTTGAGCTGCAACACTTATCTCATCTGGCCAATTAAATTTAGCAAATTTTTTTGAGATGGCCTTCATCTGAATTGGAATTGCTTCCTCAGCCGATCTTACATGGTCTTCCTTAACTTTGTCTGACGATTTTTCTGTTAATTCTTCTACAACAGAAGCAGCTATCTGTCCAAACCTGTAAAGATTCACGTAAGTGTTTCGACCTTGTTCCACTGGTTCATCATTTTTTGCAGAGATAAATGTCAAGGAGGAGGCAGTTGCAGCTGCAGATTCTGTTTTATCTGCTTTGCATTCTGAGATGTTAAATGTCATACAGAAATCTCCATGATTAGGGAACGTCCCAGGAATCTCAGACTTTTCTAGCAACTGCACATATCCATTAGAACAGCTTTGCCATTGTTTGGCTGGATCTGAACTAGTTAACGTAGTTTCAAATGAGCCTTCTGAACTCACGTGTGGAGTTTCTGCCACAGTAGCCACTTCTTTTCCAGATTTTGAAGTTTCAAATCCAGTGAAGTCAGAGGCTTGTAAGGGAGATTCCTTTTCCAAGCGCTTGTCATCATCAGCTTTATCAATACCTTCATAAGCTGCGCAGAAAGGCAGGGATGCCACTGTCATAGAAGCAGCAACAAATTGTCCCTTAACAGGCACCTTCAAAGGGGGAACAGAATTTGAGGAACCAAGATTAGCCTTTGCTATTCTTGAACTGAAATGAATGCCCCATTGACTATTGATTGCCTTCAATATGTCAGAGTTAGCTTTCGCTGAACATTGAAGTACTTCAGTAACGAGATTCAGATCATTTTTGTTGTAATAATAGAAAGAGGCTTCAGTTTCAGATGAATCCAACCTGCAAATTCCAAAAAAAAGAAAAATTTGCATGAGCCATGAGTATTATGTGATTAAGTAGGTAAAGTCGAGCATTTTTTAAACATAAAATGGACATCTCGTGCCATAAAGACTCGTAACAAATTGGAAACAAGAAAAACTAATAGCAGGGTCAAAGAATGCTAAAGAAAATGAAAAGTGATTTTTGCCACTTAGTATGAACACAAGTTCACGAACATGGAGACATCATGCTGACAAAACACAATGAAAACATTTCATTTTTCTACCAGTTACAAAAAAAGTCGACATCTTTGCACTAAGTAATTGTCATCGCAAGTCAGACTTTAGGACTTCATTAAACAACTAGGCAGCGGCATATCAACAATGTGTCATTATTGTTACACCGAACGCCAGGTCGAGCAAGTTAAAGTGAATTGACCATTAACATAGACGCTGTAAATCAATGAGAATACAAACAGTAAGGCAGAGCCGCAAAGCAAACGACTTTAGAAGAGTGGCCAGGTTTCTAGTAGTACAATATAATAGTATTTAGGTTATATTTATAAAAGATGTTCCCTTTATCGTGCCAAAAACAAGAAACTTACACCAATAGATAGTCACAGCAGCTGTAATAAAGTCGACCGTGAGGATCAATTCCCAATAGCTCTGCCCCACGAACAGACCTACGTGGTCTTATCCATGACTTGTTTCTCTCTAGAGTGCACTCAGGGCAATACCAGTCCCCTTCTGGCAAAAGATCATTCACAACTCCAACACACCTTGAATGATATGCAGCAGGGCAACCATCGCAGCATATTAAATTTCCATCCATCTTACAAAGGCAGCACTCATCACTATTCCAGTCAGTATCATCAGTAGTCTCCTCAGTCGAGCGAGCTCTACCTGAGGCATCCATTGCACCTGTCCTTTTCATGTTCCGATCAATATCAACATCAGGATCAGTCACCGAAGATCTCCGACTCAGTTCTGACCTTATAACTTCCACCTCCATCACCTCATCACACAGACACCGCAGTACCTCAACCTTTACAGGTATAGGCTGTTTGTAGTAATCATCCTTCAAAAGGTTTAGGTGACAAAGCTCAAGATCGCCCTGGAGTTTAGATCCGTGCAGCAACAGGTATTCAACCAAGAATATGGGCCACGTTACTAAGTCCAGCAGGTCCCAATTAAGGCTCCTACATTTCAAAATGCAAAAACACATTTAGGAAAACAACAAAAGGAAAAAAGAGAAGCCTTTCCATACTACCATGCGGATAAACGATACAATGAAACGAACCACGATACCTCAAGCAATTCAATGCAGACATAGAACCTTCACAGGAGAGGTGCTCCAAATGCTTCCTCAGTGTTATGAGAAGGGAAACATGAATGGAGTCAACTAACGAATTAGCGGAATCTGATTTTAGCGCGGCAACAAAATCTTCCAACCCAAAAGGACTCAAAAATAGCAAACTACTGAATGATCTCAAAAACGCATATACACAAAAGCCGTCCAGGACCGAGATTCCATCAAACTTTACATTTTGGGAAGAAGGGGGCAATTGCAACTTCGGAGGAATTACAATGCGTTCTTCCGGTTTGTCTTCCGTTATTGCGCTAACAGCAGGAGATGATGCGAGATCGCTGATGGCATCCAACGGGGCCACGCCAGCATCACACGTTTTGGTAGATCCTCTCCGTGCGCTTCTTCTCAATACTGTCCCGGCAGAGTTCAAATTATTCAAGTACTTCCTTTTCCTTCCCCGCCTACTTCCGAGTTCAGATGGGCTTGCGAAATTGCCTCGATTCCCGGTATGCATGGCATCACAAGTCTCGATAGCACCATCTTTCTGAGGCAAAGATACTTTAGAATCTTCTGCACTATCGCAAGCTATATCTCCAAAAGATCCCTTGCCAAATACATATGAAACCGAAACATCGACAGGACCAGACCTTGCTTCTTCACAAGCAATATCTGCAGAGCCACTCATGGGTCTCACTCCAGTAGGTCCATCAATCTCTACAGGAGCTTCTTGGAAAGTTCCATTGGCAATGTTAACTTCCATGGATCTTTCTTCCCCATTTCTGGCGATGTCTACATTATTGTCCTCGACCAACTGACATGCCATGCTTTCACATAGCTGTCCATTGACATTGCACTCAACATCCTTCACTTCAGTATCAACTCCTAAATTCAAATCAATAAGACACTTTTTTCTTTCAGAAAGGGAATCCTCCTCCAAACTCTCGTCCAAATCACTAGTCGCATCCAAATTTAAGTCGATCCTACTTCTCTTCACAGCTTTCACCTCGGAACTCACATTCAAATCACGCCCATCATTCAAACTCAAACCTTCATTCAAATCCAACCCGGAATTCAAATCAAAGCCTCCCTTCCCATCCACATGTCTACTCGAATAGCCATTACACACCACCACATCTGTCAAATTGTCCTCTATATTCTCTTCCGCCGGATCATTCAAATCAATTTTCCCCCTCAAATCCTCTCTCACCCAGACATTTCTCTCCAAATCGCCACGAAGCCCTTCCCCGCCCCGCAACCCCTCACTGCCCACAGCTTCTAAACCAACAACAACTACTTTATCGTTACCCGCATTACCCGCGCCTTCAGCTCCGGCATGGCGCCGCTTCCTTGACCTCCGGCCGGGGCGCACCGCACCGCCGGCCGCCTCGGCCCCGGCGCCCTCCCGGAAGAGCGCGGCTATCTCCCGCGACTCCAGCTCCTCCGAATCGCCGTCCCCGTACACGACTCTGAACAACCCAGAAGCCGGGTCGTATGATCTCACCGTCCCGGCAGAATTCCCGAGCCCCTTGAACCCCTTCCTGACGGTCCGGCCAACGAATTCCATGCGCGCGCGCCCCCCCTCTCTCAACTCCAGAGCCCCCGCGATCGCTCCGGCGCAACGACCCACTCGCCCAAAATCATCGCATCGCCGCCGAGGCACGGCGCATCGAGAGCGAGCGAGCGAGCGAGCGACGGAAAGAAAGAGGGTTTTTGCGGGCAGGGGAGGGAGCAAGAAAACCCGGGTCGGCCGCCGAATCTCCCGTCCCTGGGGGGTCTTTGAGAGGGCGAAGTTGGGAAAGTACCGAAACGAATCCTTCCTCCCTCTCTCCCTCTTTATTGCATGAATTTCGGGGGTGTTACCTTCCGGGGAGAGGAGAGAGAAGCGAAGGAAGGCGGAAAGTGTGAGCGAAGACGATATTTTTTTTGCCTTTTGCGGATTTTTGAACTGGCGACCATTTTCGCTTTTCGGTCAAAGACGAGGGGGCTCCTTTGCCAACTCCTGCTCCCCCTCCTCCTCCTAATCTCTCCGTTCTCCCATTCGCTGATCGCCGGCGCCTCGGAGCGCTCGTCGGATTAGCGACGGGAGGGACACAAAAACGGCAAAAAAAAAAAATCGAATCGAATCTCTAACGAGTTGTTTTCTCAGGAAGTGGCGAATTTCGATTTTGGTTTTCCGTCCAATTGTCGCGGGAATTGGAGAGCGCTCGCGAGGAGCCAAATTTGGTTCTTTCGGAAAAACATCGACGGGATCGGTTTCTTCCCTCTCTGGATTTCATTTCCTTTTGGGATTTGGATTATGGATCCTCTCCAATTAATATTGGGCGCTGATCCTTTCCAATTACGAAGCTTCCTTTTTTTTAAATCGCCGGGGGAGAGCCCCGCGCCGGCCTCGCTCGCGCGCCGGCTGCGACGGGTGGGCTCCCGTCCTCCTCCGACGATGGAGCTGAGCGCGGCTTTTTGATGGGTAAAAGTGGCAAGGGAAAAAAGGAGGGGTGCAAAGGTTGAAAGTGGTGCGAGGAATAGTTCGATCCGCGTCCGTGGGGAATTTGCCTAGCGATTCGAGACCTCGGGCGGATGGTGCCCGGCATTTGGTGGTGCCGGAGGACGAGGGGCGAGCGGAAGGGAACTCGATGCGGTATTGGATTTGTAATTATGGGTGGATCTAGATAGATGACTAGATTAATGGCATTCGGATAATTTGATATATAAAAAAAAAGGGGGCTATGGAAATAAGGTATCTGCGTGCGACGTAAAACATGCGTGGATGCCGAGGTAGACGAAACCTGAATATATACCAGATTACATAAAAATGCTCGGATAAAGATCTAACCTTCGTGGTAAGCATGCTTTGATCTGGTGAGGACCGGATTTCGGAGAAGTCGGATTCTGATCCGCCATTTGAGCCCGGCGGCGATCGACGGAGCAGGCGCCTCCGTAGGGTTTAGAGTTGAAGAGCGGAGGGCGCAATCGAGACGGAATACTTTGAAGCCCTTTTATACGCAGGAAAGATCGATAATACCGTGGAAGGAGTCGGTAATTATTAATTACATGCCTAATTTTGCAATAAAATGTTGACGTCGCGACTCTTAAAAGATAAATCCGTAATAAAAATACCATTAATGCGAACCAAAATAATATTTTGCAACGTTGGAAGTCCAAAGTGATTCTTTTGCGACCTCGGAAGTCTGAAATGTTCCTCATTGACATAAAAAAACGCGAGACTCTAACGTTTTACTCTCACTGTGTTTGAATTTTTAGAAAATAATGATCGATCGAACGAATACAGTTTGAATTTATATGTTTCTATTTTCTCGTTTAGTGATTAATCGCATTGAAATATATCAAACTTCTAGGTATGAAAAAAGTAGATAACACCAAATAGAAAAAAATGGTTACTGAAAAAGCAAAAAATAAAGGAATTCATGTGCAAATTAAGTATTTTGATTACATTATTGTCAATCCAAAAAAAAAATTCCACGAGGAGTCGCAAAATGGAAACATTTATCAGGTAATGGAATGAATGCGAGTTACCAAAATTGAGACTTGCAAAATTGTCAATATCTCAATCTTGGCTGTGACCGCAAAGTTTACCTAATAAAGATTGGGAGATAGAGTGAGGTAAGTTGTAGTCTTTCCTTCTTTGCATGGCAAAGTCACATTTTAGGTATGGTATCTAAGTTCATGGGAAAGTCACATTTTAGGTAGTGTATCTAGTTTGGTAATTGTGGGCATGATCCGAGAGAAAATCCAAGTGAGATCCACATTAACGCATTCTTAATTCTTTTTTTAATTGAAGAGGGAATTGATTAATAGCATATAATATACACTGATACATTCATTTCGTATGGTTAGACAAATGTATAATTTTTGTATCATACGGACGGGGATGGACCCAAGCCCCAAGAAGAGGTGGAGGGTCCCTAAGGACAATGTTGGTTTAGTGCAATTTTTCTAGCAGCTACGCGGCATAACCAACGAAATAGGGGTGATTGGTCCCAACTAGGGACCAATTGGTCCTAGGACCGAGAACCGGTGGTCCGGTCCAATTTATTGGAATCAGTTTTATGTCAATGAAATTCACTTAGAATCTAGATCATATTAAATAAAATTTTTTCAAGAAATAAAAAAAGTATATGTAATCGGCCTCGTTCCCCCTTTAAACTGGGAACCGAACTGCTTAGACACTGTTCTGCTTTTAAGAACTGGAAATCGGACCCAATAGGCCGATTTGGTCCAGGTGATTCCCGATTTGGGCAGTTCGTTTTGCATACCTCTAAAACGAAATGCTTGGGTTTTTTCATTTATCAGAGTGAAATGTTGGGTTAGACGTTAGGGGAGCTGGCTCCTCTCATTGTGGTTTCAAATGCTAACCTTAGTTTTGAGCATTCTCAAAGCTAAATGCTTAATGCAATGGACTGAGGTTAGGGAAGTGCACCCTTGAGATTGCTCGGAGATGAGGGTGTGTGCACCCTTAAGATTGCTGGGGAGGCGAATTGGTTGAAACGAGCGAAAACTACCACATTGCCGCTAAACCCTAAATAAGAAAAAATGAGCTAACCCCGGCGTCCACGCCCAGGTCCATTGAGGCGAGGCACGTGTTCATCGACATTGGGCCCGGGACCTCAATGCCCGAGCCTAGGTCCCTTGAGGCCGAGCGTGATCTCGGAGCCCGTTCCTCTGTTCTTGGTCCCCGGGTACATGGAGGTCGGGTCCAGGTCCTCGACGATCGGGTTAGGGTCCATCAAGGCCGAACTTGTGACCTTAGTACCCATTTCCAGTTCCCGCATTGCTTATGTGTGAGTCTCTATCGCCCATATAATATTTGTCTATTTAGAAAAATCAAATTCTTACCGAACACAGAAAAAATATTTTCTAACTTATCTTCAGGTTGCAGCCACGTGCCGAAAAAATGTTATTAGCTTTCTAGAAAATATTTTTTTAAAAATATCACGTTTTCCGCGAAATTCTCTTCGATCTTGTCTCGGGCACACACTAAAGCAGGTGCTGCGTGTAACGGGAAAAAGTTGGTACTCTTGCCATTGACGGCTAACGCAAATGAGCCAAAGTTGATGCGCTTTCGCGGGCGTTTAGGGCTACGCACGAGATGAAAGGACAAGAACTCCTTTAATTCGAGCGGCGGCCCAGAAGAGGAAAAGACGAAGGTTCTGTATGGTTGGTGTTTTCGCGTGAGTTAATGCCCGAACAAGCAAAAAACATAAATACATAAATAAAAGCAAAAAGAGGAAAAAGAAAAGGAAAAAAAAGCGGTCATTGGAAAAATAAAAAGAATTTGTTAAAGAGTGTCCAGCACGCGATTTTTTTGAGCAACCAGATAAGAAAATGTTGCTGTTTTTTATTACATTTCTTTTTAATGCCACGTGTAATGAGTATCTTTGAAAAATCGAAAATTTTCTTTATAAAGTATTAAAAAAAAATTTAAAAAAAGAGAGAGGGAATTAGACAAAAACTATGATTTGATGCTTGCTGATAGAGAAAGGTATGCGTGCTCTCCTGAGAAGTAAAAAGGAAGGAGCGAATGCCGGCCCAAGACCCGGCCAAGGGCGTGTCCGTATTCGGGTCAACCGGGGCCCGGCGAACACGTTTTGTTAAACGGGTCAAAAATACGGTCAATCCACGTCTCGTCCGTTTTAATTGCGGTTGACTCTTCTTTTGTCCTGTTGTTCAAAGCATGCTTTGGTGGGAAAAACTATAAAAAAAAGTCTTAAACTTTTTATAATTAAGCCATTTTAGTCGTAAATCTTTTTTTTTTTGTCAATTCCATCCTAAATCTATTGTAATTGTGCCAATTCAATCCATCCGGCCACTTTTGGCCGGCTAGCGCTAATGTGGACGCCGGTCGGCTGACGTGGCAATTTTTAATAATTTTTTAAATAATTTTTTATATTTTTTTCTCTTTCTTTTATTTTTTCCCCTATCTTCTTTCCCGGTTGTTGGTCCGACGACCGGCGAGAGGCTGAGGCCGGCAAGGTAGACCTCGTCGGTCATGGGCGAGGCTGCCCGCTGGCACTGGTGAGGTTGACCTCGCCCGGCCATGGCAAGGCTCGACCTCGGCCGGTGAGATCGACCTCGCCAAGCGACGGTGAGATCGACTTTGCCAAGTGACGGTGAGGTCTCATTAGATCTGGACGGCTTTGTCGTCGTCGAGCGAGGTCGATCTCACCCAACGACAGCGAGGTCTCGCCCATGGCCGGCGAGGTCCACCTCGCCAGTCGCCGGACTGGCGATTGGGGAAGAAGATAGGGGAAAAAAAAAGAAAGAGAAAAAAATAAAAATAAAAAATTATTAAAAATTGCCACGTCAGCTGCTCGGCATCTACGTCAGTCCCGGCCGGCCAAAAGTTACCGGATGGACTGAATTAGCACAATTACAAAAGGTTTAGGACTGAATTGACTCAAAAAAAAGATTTATGATTGAATTGGCACAATTCCAAAAGATTTAGGACTTTTTTGGTAATTTTCCTTGCTTTGGTGTTATCCATTTTGAAGGAAACAAAAAAAAAGTTATAACACTCAATGCACGACGATTAAAGTTGGATGAACCGACGCATGCGTAGCATTTGTCATTAGGACACTCAAAAAGGCCTCTCATGGGGCAAATCCGTTGCCCTTTGCCTTTGCCTCGTGGTACTTGCAGCGTGCAAAAATCCGAAACGGTCCGGGAGAGATCGCGGACATAGAGTGAAAGAGGAAACGCTTCACGGGGGCTTTTGAGACCGTCCTTCACGAGTTGGTGGTATCATCCATTTTTTCCTCCGAGGGATGTCGGGTTCTAATGTAATAAGATCGAACTTTTCGGTTCTTGTTCAGTTCGATGATGATGAGAACATGGTTCTACATCATCTACGCATACGTCAAATAAACGATCCACGAAACATAGGCATGCAGTGAATACAAATATGCTTTGTCGCTACATATTCACCGGGCAAACTTTTGACCGTAATATTTTTGTACGGCGTTATCCGATTTCAAATCCCCTCTTTTTCCTCCACGGCAAGAGAATTCACTTCAGGGCGAGCGAGTCTCGGTCAAGAATATTTAAAAATAAACAGTGAGGCTATAAGGATCAAAAGGGGTTATGATTACGAGTGCAAATCAACTCTCGAATAGTCTCCCAAGCAAAATCAAATGAACAATGTCCAGAGAAGGAGAATGCCGACACAAAATTTGGTGTGGAGTCGCTAAAAGGTTACCACCGCGTGTGGTTTGGACCGCAATCGCGTTGACGTCGACGAGAAGTTTTAGGTGCTTGGGGCAAGCGCGATACGGCATCGGAATTAGTTGGCCAAACCTCGCCAACAATCAAGTAAAACGACACCATCACCAATCGGGAAAAGGTGATGATGACGTTGATGAGAGAGTACGATGTTGGAGATGGGCCAAGGCCCATGGGGTGCGAGCACGACCAGCCCTTTTCATACTGGGCCGAGCTGAAGATTTGGGCTGGGCCGACTCATGGTAGCATTGGACAAGATACACATCGACCTTCGGTAAAGGGCAGCAAGCTGTATCTTTCAAATTTTATTTTTAGTGCATCTCTAGTGTTAATTAATCGAAAGAATTAATGCACCAGATCTTCCGATGCGTAGTTATGACCGGATCTATGAGATATGTTTTTTCGGTCTCTATCGGAAAAAGGTACTTCTTCGGCTTAAGAAAACGACCGTCAAAGTCGACGATGAGTCGGAAAAATGCAAAGGCCAATTGAAATATCAAAATGCTAAAGGCTGTGTCGACGGGCATCATGGTTGTTTCTAGTGTAAAGGTCCATTTCTTATTTCATGGTAGTCATCGGCCATAGCGTTGGCCGTCGGCAATCACCACGTGGTGGCTAGGAGTGCGAGGACAACGCTGGAGACCCCGATGAGCTAGATGCATGCGCAACTTGATGACCAATAAGATAGAAAGCTTGAGCAGCACAGAGAATGTGGTCTACGCGGCATGATCTTGCGGCAAGGTCGCTCTGGCCGGCATGCACTGTGGAGGTGAGCACGACTCAATTTTGAAAAATGCAAGAATAAGAGAAATTCTTACTCATCCTAATGGTAATGAGATAACTAGGGTCAATATCGTTATATCAAATAAACGTCCGGTTCATATTTCACGAGCATGATAAATAGTGATTGTCCATTATGTTCTTAAAATGAGATTGGCTCGATTTGCTAAAAAAATTTCCCAACTTACCTTTAGACTAATCAAAGATTGTGGAAACAACATCGGTTGTAGTTGTACGATTTTACGACGATGACTTTCTTCTGAATGAGTCCAGTACAAGCCATGTTTCATTGGCATTTGCAATTTTCTCGGGGGCCAGATTTCGAGGCTCTTGTCCGTGTTCTCGTGTTCTTCTTAATGGAATTGTCTAAAATCGTCTGTCGCCTCATCATCTAATCTTACGGATCAATAGGAATTAAGCAGCATATGTCAAGGACATCGCTAGAAAACAAAAGAAGGATTTTGTATGAATTCCCGAGGATGATCGTTGATAAAAGAATAAAGTCACCGTGTCTTTACAAAGATGAGAGTTCAAGGAACAATGTCAAATCACTGAACTCCTCCGAGAGTGATGGAGCTGGTATTAGAAGGATGACAGTAAAACGATCCGATCGATCCATGTCACCATCATGACCGGCCCTATTCGCAGCTCATCTAAAGCATCGAGGACACCGACCCAGAATGCTCTATCTACATTTGGAAAAGAGTTGAGAAAACACCGCATCCACAACCAGGAGAGAGGGAAAATAGACGGTGAAAAGAAGCGAGCAGAAGACCGACCTGATCCGCCGTCCATGACCTTTGGAAGGAAATGTGCAAATGGAATCCTTTTATCTGGCATTAGATAAACGAAAAGGATCATCAATCAGGGATGATCAGTTTCCGGTCCGATCCGGTTCCAAGGTAAAACCGGGAACCGGACCGAGAGAACCGGTTCCCAATTTTGGGAACCACAGACCGGACCGGTTGGTTCTAGGATCGGGAACCGGACTGGACTGCTGGTCCGGTCCAATGGAACCGGTCACTTAGAGTTTAGTTTTTTTTTTTGGGTTAAACACTTACGGTTTGATTCACACTTTACTAATTTTTGTCAATGAATTTAGAGAAAATTTCAATTAAGGACCCTAAGTGGGGTTAAATTCTCAAAAAAAGGTCCAAAGTGAATATTGTGTCAAATAAGGGCCTGAAGTGCCCAAAAAGTCTCAAATAAGGACCAGGGTCCCCGGCCGGCCAAACTACTTGCCGATCGGCGAGAAAGTTACTGTTCCGACACCGAAACAATAACGTTTTAATTTTTTATTATTATTTTATTTCTGTTTTTTTTTCTCTTCCTTTTCTTTTTTTTTTCTTCTCTTCCCCTGCTGGCCATAGCCGGGGCCAGCGGAGGTCGTCGGCCTCAGGCGAGGCCGAGCCCTCGCCAGCGGCTGGCGGGGCCGAGCCCTCGCCAGCAACTGGCGAGGCCGGCGAGGCCGACCTCGCCCGACGCCGACGAGAAAACAATAAAAGAAAAAAAAAAAGAAAAGGAAAAGGAAAAGAAAAAAAACAGAAAAGGAAAAATAAAAAGAAAATAATAAAAAAAATTAACCGAAACAGTAACTTTCTCACCGACCGGCAGGTATTTTGGCCGGCCAGGGACCCAGGTCCTTATTTGAGATTTTTTGAGCACTTCGAGTTCTTATTTGAGACTGATTGAGCACTTCATGCCCTTATTTGACACTATGTTCACTTTAGACCCTTTTTTGAGAATTTGACCCCACTTGGGGTCCTTAATTAAAATTTTCCCATGAATTTATGTTAATGAAATTTACTTAGGGTTTAATTCACATTTTACTAATTTTTATCAATGAATTTATGATAATGAAGTTCACTTAGAGTTTAGTTCACATTTTATTAATTTTTTTAAAGAAAAAAATAACAAAAAATATATATTAAATAATCGGTCCGGTCGGGTCGATCCTGTCCAGTCTGGTTCCCCCTTGGAACCAGGAACCGAACCGTCCGGAAACCGATTCCACTTTTTGGAACCGGGAACCGGGCCGATAGTCCCGAGAACCGGACCAAACCCGTCGATCCGGTCCGGTCCGGTCCCGGTTTGGACGGTCCAAGTTGCTCACTCCTATCATCAATGCTAACATAAAACATAACAATTCAAGTAAGAGATAGGGTGGTACAAACTCATGATCAGACCTGAGTAGTAACCGAGGGCTGTAAGGATCAGTTTCAGCCTACCCTGTCACAAGGAGAAATATGTACCGAATCAGTTCAGGCAGCCTGATTATGTCTTACACCTTCCGTCCTTCTCCATAGTCCATAATGAACCATATAGACAAGTTGCCAGCATCCATGAATCAAATTGAACCACGATTCTTTGTATCTTACAACATTCAATTGCAGGATTCTAAGTATCTTCGATCAGATGGACAGACCGTGAGTCCTTGCGCTGAATTCTTTCTATTTTTCTTTCCTCTGTCAAATGCTACCAATGGTCACCGGACAGTGATATACTTTCGCATTACTCACCACTATTTTGATGTCCTCTGAGTTGAGCAAGGGCTGCTGCAATCTTAGCCCCAACTTGAGCATTGTTCTTTAATAACGCAATATCTGTTGTATGTCAAGAAAATCAATATTCCCCAAAAATCCAGTTATTATTGTAAGGTGCAGTGGAACATTCCACTCTTAAGTTAGTCTCCGAAGGCGTATGGATTGAAACGCTGTTAATTTAATTCATTGCAACAAATAGGTCGCTCAAAAATGCACTGATATAACTTGTTACCACAACATGAAAAGCAGAAATAGAAGCTAAAGCATATAAATGGTCAAAAGAAGGATACTGGACGCGAGCGAGGTGCCTCCCGTAAGTTCATTGACTCTAGATAGCAGGAACGGGGTTTCCGCATTTCCCGTTATATTCTTAGCCCTGAAAATACAGAAAAAAGGAGAAGACATTACATGAATACAGAAGACATGCAAGAGGATGATCAGGCTGAAAAAGTGAAAAAACAATATTTAGATACACAATATGAGGAAACAAAAAGAGAAGTTCACCTAGCTTCTCCAATGGCTCTCTCGATCGCATCCTCAATTAATTGACCAGAAGCTGAGTGTTCTTTGGGAATCGGTACGGCAAAAAGGATTCCACTTCCTAGCCGGAGCTTCATATTAGCATCTGCCATGAAGAACAGCTATGAGGAGATGCATGCAAGATAACCCTATAATAAGAAGATAAAACCAGGGACAAAGGACCTCAGTCACTTGCCTATAAGTCGAGCACAATCTTCGGGTGTGTCTACACGACAAGGCACCTAGACATTATTTGAGACAGTTTCAGCAGACTTGGTGCAAGATCTTGGCACAGTCATATACGTTGCTTTGCTACAAATATAAACTCCAAGGATCATGAGGGCAATCCTTTGTCTTCTATAGAATCCACCATCAATTTCAGCCTATTGAGACATTCAGAATACATAGCTCTTCGAAACCTCCAGCATAACTACGTCTATGTAGAGTACAGGATCTTTAACAAAGTTGCATACTTAACTATGTAGAGTTCACGATCTCTAATCAAGTTGCTTACTTTGTCCTCTACACAAAATTATTGTTGGCACTTGAGAAACTACAGTGAAAACAGTCTAAACGGCTGAAAACTTTTTCTTCAATGAAAATTGAAAATCACAAAAGCATAAAGCAGGTTCCGTTAAATCCGGAGGACCTTGAGGAGACTAGTTTCCTTATCTACCATTCATATGGCACGCCCCCCCCCCCTAACTCAGATATCATGAGCTGAAACAGATGCAGCATGAAGATTGCAAGAACGTGGTTTTGGTCAAGCATAGGACTAATAGGAGGCACTCTGTTTGTTCTGGCTAAGCCAATGAAATTGTGATAATGAATTATCAAAATCTCATCATATCACATTTATGGCTGTTCCAAGCAAATCAAAACAATAATCATAAGGGACTGGACATGTGATGAACCATGCATTCAACCCCTCTTTCATAATTTAAAATCTAGATCCACATGTTTCTATCTTAACTAGATCGCATATCCATCCAAACTGCCCATCTCATGTCCAAGTAAATGACAATGTGCAGCAAGGAGCAAATGACAAATGCAAATAAAAAATTAGACAGGTTTTTCACAAAATAGGGTTTATTGTCCTGACCCGGCAACCACTCCTCTCTGTGAAGAAAGCTGGAAACTCATTAGTAGCATATGTAGCAACACAAACACCCTGGGTTTCCTGCAATGGAACAATAGAATCAGCAACTGATGTCCGTGTACATTAACTTCTGTTCGATGTCAATAGGTTCCGAAGAAAAATCCGATCATACCAAGTATTCAAGGGTCCTAGGAATGTCCAGAATAGATTTTACACCAGCAGAGACAACTGCTACTGGAGTCCTTCCAAGCTCTGTAAGGTCAGATGAAGTGTCCAGTGCTACATGTGAATTACAAAGACAAGGCAATATACATCAGTCCTAAGATCACAAAGGCTCCACTAATGAAAGCTCAAGGCAATGGAATTGTACACAACATGCACAAAATGTCAGAAACAATAGTATGATTCCTCTTTTTCTTGAAGTAGATAGTGACATTGTCTGGTGCATCTTGGAATCCTTCGTAGGGACAGGACAAGAGTTGTCTTCGAGTTTATAAGAAAAACCACACCAAAACTAAAGAATTTGGTGGAAAAAGGGGACGGAGGAGATAAAAAGCTAACATTATCTTATGGCTTTGTTCAAAATTTTTGCAGCTATCGCCAAGTGGCAATGGCACCCCCACCCAAGGCCATTCGTTCCAAGAGCAATCATTACTTAAATTCACCTGTAGGGGCCATGGACTGGGAGAGGACTTTTGTGGCTGCAACATTTAGAGTAAGATGAGGGTGGTGTGTGGAAAAGGAGAAAGGATTTGGGGGCTCTACCAATGGGCGTAAAATGTCTGAATTTTACTAACCATATCCAAAGTGCAATTGATGTTCAAAATATTTCAATGGCCAATGCCAAGAGAGGGAATGGGTGGTGGAGAGAGAAGGAAAAGAAGTTGAAGCACTGATGGTACTCCTATAAGAGTCCATGGATGTTTAGTAAAAGTACAGAATCACCAATTTTGGTTGCTTCTAAATCAAGTAGACAGACTCTAGTCAAAGTAAACTTACTATTCTCGCCATGTCGATGCACTCCTCCAATTCCTCCAGTAACGAAAATAGGAATGCCAACCTGCAGGAACTTGAGTACAACTTGAGAAAATTGCTCGACCATTAGCCTTTAAATGAAATAAAACGAACTGAGATGAGAGAAACAGAAGTGCTGACCTTGGATGCGAAAAACATGGTAGCAGAAACTGTTGTCGCACCATTTCCTCTAATAGACACCTATAAACGCCACAATCAATCTTTAACATCAGCACGATCGAACAATGGTGTCGCAACCGCCCTTTAGATGTCCACAAATGGGAATGATAAGGAAGAAATATCATCCATCACGACTGTTTTCTGTCTCATTTTCCCACATATGCTTCACTCTAGGCATAGATTTGGCAGTCGAAAAGTTTGATTATTGCAAGTATTGTTGAAAAAGTCAAAATATCAGGGGATGATCATTTCCACAGTTTTAGTACTTTATGCATCAAGAAAACATAGTAGAAAGTTGTTTTGATATTTCTCGTGAGAAAATTCAGTGGTTTAGCGCAGCTCCTATTAAGGGAAGAGTCATATTAGCATATATACACTGTTCCAAGTAGAGCTAGTTTGTTTTTTATGCATCAGTAATATTACGAATCACTTCAAGCAAATCCTCGAATAACTGGTCAGGGCCCGTTCTACCCCTTCGATAGCCTCATAATGCCCTTTGCCTTTTCAGCACCCCTAGGTTTGCTGCCACCACCCTTGATGTGCCGGGGAGCATTTTATAGGTATGACATTTAGAATAAGGATTCTGGCAGCCGAGGCCATGCCTAACCAAGCTAGCTGCCACTGTCCAAAGCCACTGCCACGTGGGGCCAGAGTACATAGGAATTTGCACACTAAGTGACATGCCCAAGAACTTGATCTTATACTGATAACAAACTGGCCGAAAACAAAGCAGCCTTCACAAAAGTTGAAGGTATGGAATTGGCAATGAGGATGAACCTTGTAAATATTACATTTTAAACTTTTTGTACTCCAAGTGGAACTTGGTCTACATTATAAGAGCTACAACCATGAGATCTTGTAACATAAGAAGGAAGATTGTACGATCCATTCCATCAGTATATCCTAAGCCAAGAACCAAAAATGCCTCCATCTTCACTTGAAAGAAAAAAAAAAACTATGGTGAGAAACAAACATGGGCCAAAGTACAAGAGCCACTCACCACATGCGCAATATCCCTACGAGCCGTCTTTTGAGCTCTACTTCCAAGACTAGCAAGCTTTTGTAGGTCTTCCATGCTCAGGCCTGCACATGGAATAACAAGTGAGATTTAATAAGAGGACCAGCATTGTCACTATCTACATCAGAGGTAGGTCAGCTCATCCTTACAGAAGAGCACCAAAGGAAAGATGTAGTAATATGCACATTCACAATTTAAGGCATCCTTCCTTCTAGATTCTATCAAACATCATGTCCTAAAAGCTGGCGAGAAAGATCTGGTGGCAGTCCTTTCTGGCTAATATTAGATGTCTCAACCTACAATATGACTTTTATCATTCCTACTCATGGAAGAATACAGTTGGAGAAGAATAAGACTTGAAACTTTTGCAGCTAGAAGAGTACGTCTTTCAGAAAACCATATTAAAAGGATAATGAAGGTGACAAAGGATACCTATGCATGGTACACCATCTAAGATGGCTATTGTTGCAGGAATAGCTCCATTTACCCTGACAATTGCCTCCAACTGCTTAGCAGTCTCGAGATTCTGAGGATAAGGCATTCCTGAAAGAAGGAAACCGGGTATGCAGAAATGAAAACGATTACTAGCAGAGAATCGCAAGCAGTTAAGCACAGCCGGCAACATGGAGATGGAAGCAAAGCATATACCATGAGAAATGACGGTGGACTCCAGGGCAACAACTGGTTTCCCACTCGACAAAGCCTCAGCCACCTCCGGAGATATCTTCATCAGTCCACTGGCATCGTCACTCTACGAGAGAGAGAAATGCAGGAAATAAGTGCAACCTCAATCCTCTTTGCGGTAACTTAGAGAACTATCATAATCCTCCAACTCTCCGAAGTACAAAAAAATAAGACACAATAGATGAAAGTTTTGGCTACAAATGGGGCTCTGATACATTTGGGTAACTAATTACTCTTGCACAAGACATCCTAAAATAAAATCAATCACCTATTTTCCTATTGAAGTTCGCTCCATACTCGACATCTTCACCAACAGAACTCAAATTCGCGGCTACTTCCGCGGCACTTCGGGATTCTAAATCTCTTCTTCACGCAAGCTCGTCGAAAAGCCACTCCGACCCGAGTTTCAAATGAGACACGACTACTGGTTAAGGGAAAGAAGACGCAAAAAAGGAGCTTCGGGAAGTTTTTGTCACTGGACACTCGAGTACCCCCGACCGCCCTGCAAATATGCCTTAACCTCACCGAGATTGATAAAAATGAGAAAAAAACAAGTAGCGATCATCCATTTGGGTGAGAACAGCCGTTTGAGTTCGGGTTCTCTCAAGCAACGATCACGGAAAGAACACGAAAAGCGAAGAACCCAAGGGCGAAGAGAGTCAAAGGATCAAACTTTCTTCGACCCAGCTTCGAAGCTCTTCGATATCATCAACAGTAAAGGGGAACGACCGCAATTCGTTCAATCTGCAACGAAATTTAAGGGGGCGAGAACTGGTATCACAGTGAGAGTGAGAGAGTGATTGTGCGTACGGTCGAAAAAGACCAAATTTTGAAGCTAGCAATGGGAGCGCGACATTGTCGGAGAAACAGGCGAAGACCGGACGAAGAAGATGAAGCCGACGTTACCTCGGGAAGCTTAGAGTCGGCGGGCTGCAGGTGGCGGTGGAGGTTGGTTAGTCTCGAGATGGCTGAAGAATCCATTTCCAAACTGTAAATCAGAGAAAGAGAAGAGTTGAGCACTTGGTGAGGTGAAGACTGATGATGAAGACGATGAGGGAAATCGGAACGGTAATCTGGAAGAGTGACGCCGGACCGGTTTGTGCCGGTTCCGCAGCATTGGAATCGGAAATCGGGAATCGGACCGGTTGCCGTAGGAATAGCCAAAAACCAGACAGATCGGTCCAGTCCGATTCTTGAGTGAGACCTGGATCATGCTCATCCCGAGTTGAGTTATCCTTCGGAGCTCCAAAAAGAATATAATTTTTAATGGCTTAATACTACTAAAAATCTCAAATTACAATTCTGATATTGTGTCAATTTAAAATTAATTTTCGTGATATAAAAAAATACCGAATTGATGTATTTATGTCACATTTAATCTAAATTAATTTTTATATCACAAAATATTTATTTATCCCAAATTAGTGCATCTAATGTAGCACATGTGTATTATGGTGTTTGAGATTTTTGGTAATGTTAGCCCTTTTTAGTATATACACGAGAAAAGAAAAAGATAAATATCATATTTGATTTCACAATTCCATACTTTCGGTAAAAATGATATTTATGCCGACTTGTGAGTGGTGGCTGCATGAAAAAATGTTATTAATGGGTGAAGGAATTTGAAATTAATTTTGGACAAGTTTTTATGCTAAAAAGTTAGTTTTGTCTTATATATGACTAGCACCGGGGTTCAGACGCGCTACGTATGTGCGAATAATTAGGCAATTATGTAATGAAAGAATGAATTAAGTATCATAATGGGTGGACCCAAGATAATAAAAAGTAAGGGCAATTTAGGAAATCTAACAGCGAGAAGAGGAAAAAAAGTAATTGATTTTATAAAAATTAAATGGATATGAGAGAAGAAAGGAGGGATAATTTTGGAAATTTATGAGACAGTTGAGTGTTTTAATTTAAATATCTAAACATAGAGTACGCATATTTTTTTATATAAAAGATAATTTCACGACGCTATTAACTTCTTTCACACCTAAATCAAGATTTAAAAGTTTCATAAATTCGTGTTAAGTATATGATACATAGAGATTGGAAATAGATATATTCAAGATTCATAGAGAATGTTCCTCCTCCTTAAAAAAAGTCATCTAAACATTTTTGTTTCGTGAAAGTACGCCTACAAGAAATGTGTAACTAGAGATAAAAATCCATTAAACTTGAGTAGCATAATGAGCATGTGTGAATTGATTTTTACATCTGTCGATTTACTTAATGTAGATGTTTTAGCACACACACTTTGATTTTTTACTCGAAGCACATGAACTATTCACAAGATGCGAAGTGTTTACATGTAAATTCACACATAATTTTTTTATGACTTTTTGAAATATGTATTAGTAAGTCTAAACAGGAAAGATTTTTGTTTTCCAGAAAAAAACCTTACTGTAAAATTTAAGAGATTGAAACCACAAGTTACTGGTTGTTTTACTTTTAAAAACTTATCTTGAAATTACAATACAATATACTAACAAGGAATTGCAAATCAATTTGACTTAAAAAAATAAAATCCACTTTAATCGATTCAGGAATTTCAAGGTCAAGCACGTCCCCAATTATTAGAACAACTTCTTAGGGAAAATTACTCTAGGAATCTTGCATTTTGCATCAGTTCATCTCCTAAATTTTATTCTGTTTTACTTTTTCACATCGAAAAGTCTAGGACGCTTTGATTTTTAGTACTTTTACATTTCACAGTATTTTTTAAGATAAGTGAATTTGTAAAGTAAGGAATAAAACCATAGGGACTATAAAACGAAAAATAAATTGCATTTTCCCTAAATGTTAATTTTTCATTATTTGGTTTACTTATTTATTCTAATCATAAAGTCGTTGTGAAGAACAAGATCAATTGAACGAAATCAGCTACATTAGCTTAAGTGAGTTATATTAACTTACACTTTCAACATTGAATAGTACATGGATGGATTAGGTTAAATAACTATGTTTAATGCCGTGCCCATCGAATGGTGATATATGTAAAGAAATCTTTTATATGTAGCGGATCTAATAATAATCTTTATCGAAAATATCTTTTTCTCGATTTTTGCCTCCTCATCCATTTCTTAAAGTCGGAAATAAAACTACACGATAGGATTTTTATTTCCTTTTATTTTTCCATCGTTCACATTTTGTTATAATTTCGAAACCGAAAAGATCTATTCCCGAGAGCAATATCGCTTTATGAACTAAGCTATAATATCGAATCAAATTTACATCAAACGGAAGGCTTTAACATAAGCTAGGGAAAATTCCAAACATCATCCGGTGGTAGGGCTATTTTCTCAAAGGGGCGGCCAAACAATGTCAAGCCTAAAAAGAATCAGCATCCCAAAATTTCATCAGACGTGAGATGATCCTACAGATGAAGCCGGATGAGTCTTCTTTGTCGAGAACGCATCTCTCGTTGCTGCTGCTGCTGCCATCTCCGAGCATCCCCTTTTCCTATTCGCTCGCGAGTACTTGTCTCTGCGGGGTTCGGAACCGATGACCGGCGTCTCTGAATGTGGGCACGGCGTCTTCTCGTGGCGGGGTTCAGAACTAATGACGAGCGTCTCTAAATGAGGACACATCCACCTCAAGCTTTCCGTCAGTTGAGAGCTGGGATTTACTTCGGGAGTGTTAAAGAGGATTTCAAGTTTCAGATGCTTGACATTGTGCAATGGAGGAAGCATTTCACTTCGGATTTCTTCTGGAAGTACCAATGCCTACGAGCAGAAAAGATAGCACAATGTCAATGCTCAGTACACATTAGCATGCAAATACTCGATACAAAATACCCATTCAAAAGAATTTCTTACCTCGACATTGTTACAGATTAGTGTCAGCGAGTCGCAACAGCCGAAATACCTCAGGAACTTGGCTGCCTTGAGATAGCTCCTCTTTGTGCGGATTCCGAAATCCACTTCCAGTATTGCACTGGCCAATCTTGTCGAATCTCGTGGACCGATGACAGGAATATTGAGGCCGTCATATTGGAACGAAACTAGATTAGGAGTTTGGGTCTTTACTCTTCTCAGGGAGTCGAATCTAGTCAAGACAAGGTGCTTTAGATTCTTGTGAGTTATCCTGATGCGCTCGGCAGACCGCCTCCCCCTGAGCCTCAAAGTCTCTAGGAGACGAAGCCGAGAAATGGCTTCTCTGATCGTCCTGATTCCGACCACACACAAATCCAATGTAAGCTCCCTCAGGTTTTGAGCACCGCGTACTTGGAGAGTCGACAACTCCCCATCCAGTAAGCCTATGGTCAATGCCGATGCGACGCTGAAGGACATGAGGTTCGGGGCTGAAATCGAAAAGCTATTGATGCGATACATGCCCGACGCCTCAAAAGTCTCGAGCTTTGGTCCGCAGATGAGGAGGTCCCCGAAGTGGGAGCATTCAATCAGCTCCACGCGCCGGAGTGCGGGGCAACTGAGCATCAACTCGTTCAAGACGTCGCTGCTCTCGTCAACTCTGTGTAGGACCAGTTCTTCTAAGCGAGGCAGCCTAGTCTTGACGCCCTTCATGTAGAGATGGCTCACGTGGAGGACAGAGACGGTGTTGGAGACCAAGTCGGGGCATTTGTGATCGTACCATCTTCTGTTGGGATAGTCGACGATGCGGCCGAGTGTAAGGTCTCGGAGATTGAGCCTGGAGGCAATGTCTATCCACTTGGGCACCACGAGACTCAACTTGTCGCCCTTCGAGAAGACCAGCAAGCTCATCGAGTCGATGTTGAGGTCGTGCTCACGGCGCCGCGTGATGTAACCATCCACGTATTCCAGGAAAGTATCATTCTCGATGTCAGCGTCGTGCCCGCCAACGTCCTTGCGCCCGAAAGTTTCCTCATCAAATTCTAGAGTCGGGAGAGTGTTGAAGGCGTGGTTCCAGTCCTTGGAGAGGATGCTGATTTGCGTTGCAACCCTCGGAGGTAAACATGACATGATCTTTTGAACTATCGGTTGAGGCAAGTAAAGGATGCCATGGACGGAGTCCGATGCATCGATGCTGCCTTCAGAACTCTCCGCCATCATCTGTCGATGTTGACTTCGTTGTTCTAAAGCAAATCCTCCCTCCCGCAATACAAGAAAGAATGAGAACTGCTCGTTTCAAAAAAAAAACATGTCAGTTGAACCTATTGTTTGTTAAACCATAATTATATAACTTTCTTTTGCTCTGCTACGAGGTTTCCTCATAGGATGACGATGATTTAGGCCCTGTAAATGCTGGACTTACGTGACAGCAAAACCTTACGCAGTGAAATCCTAAAGCGCAGCAAGAACAGGCATAAAGGAAACACTAGCGACCTTAATGGAAAGAGCTCGCGAGACCTCGATCATCAACTAATAACAGTCGTCGCTCAACACCCTGGAAGAGCCGCTAAACTCATCGGAAACCAACAAGTTACGGACCAATTTTATCGAGAATACAAACCCTGCATGCTCATTACGAAAAACTCAACTGCAAATTACGCACCGACTCCGAAAAACTCCGATAACAGGATCAGTTAAACTACTTCCGAAGACTAACTTTACAGAAACAAGAAACCATTGATGGGTAAGCTTATTTACCTTCAACGGTTGCTTTTCCCTTTCTCTTGAATCGAACCAAGAATGCTCCACGAATCGACGAACAAGATCCTCGTCTCTGCACCAATTTCTGTGGGCTGACAGCAACTCTACTCCTCGGCTCTTCAGAAGGCTCTCTTTGTGTAGTAAACACGGTGGGAATGGAGCGGGACTAAATGGTACTGACTACTGAGCGAACCAGTAAACTTTCCTGAATTATCTCAGCCAATCCAAGCCCTGTCAGGATTAGGAAATACTGCGAAGATCTAGAAAGCCTGAAATTTGGAATTTTGGTCGGACGCTTGCGAACCAAGTCTCGTCAACGCCACCAGATGTTTCCTTTTCTGGTCTTCGGCTTTTTCAAAAAGATGTGTGATTAATGGGGAGTTCTGATTTGTATTTAGTGACTTGGCGACCAAGCAATCAACCGCCAGGATTAACTGATTTTCTTTCCTTTTCTGTTCTATTGGTAAATTAAATCCTTAGTTGTTCGCCGTCTGTGTTGTGTCGTGTGGACTCTTGTTGTCGGACTTTCTTGTTCCCCCGAAACTATACGTGCGGTCTCCAAAATATAAATTTTCGCCATATATCTCTCCCGAAATTATTTACCTAGTTATCGCAACATCTTGACCATAGTGGTGGAATTTTGACCCCCCCCTCTCTCTCTCTCTCCTGAAATTACCGAAACAATTGTTGACACTATTGCACAGCTTTTATTCTCCTTAAGTTGAACAACTAATGATTTATGATATGCCTCCTTGTTAAGGAATTAATTTCTACGACTTTACTATAACATTGTTTCGTTAAGTAAAGTTGCTCTTATAAAATAAATTCACTCGAATGAAAGATTGGGATGAAACTGACGACAAAAAATCTAAGAAGATGTATCGAGTTTTAAACCTGGCTTGCCTAGTGCTTAGTTTAATGTAGCTTACGGAAAAGGTAGGTGACAATATATTTGATCATGATTTTACTTATATGTACCTCTCATGGGTTACAAGTTATGGATATTACTTGCGTGCAAACTTAACTAGACATACGTACTTATGATTTTCAGATTTGTTCCTCCGATAAAGGACAACCCGAAACATAACCCAATCAAATGTGGCGAGACCCGAAGAAAATAAAGAACTGAGACAATGCCTTCTTCTACAGATATAATGGTAGCTCTAGCTGAAGAAGAAGGTAGAGTGGTTCGCTAGAGACTAGTGTGAGATGGTACCGTGGCCAAAAATTCATCTGCTTCTGGGAATTACGTAAGACAATTCTCAATTCTCAAGTATGAGAAATCCGCCTGATCCGGCTAATAAGCCAAACCGATGGTCGCACTTCATGGCTAAACCTCGATATCGCGGGGACATTCTCACTGGATCACGCATGTAGCCGAAAGGAAAACTTTACAGATACTCAATGAGTCGATGACCACTGAATTAAACGAAGTTTTGGTTGCTACTCAAATCAACAAGCAATAGAAAGTTGCTTACAGGAAAGAAAGGCGCATTAATCACACGTAAGCTACATTTTCAAACTCTTGCACCATACTTCCAGATCAAGGACTCGTCTTTTTGCAAGAAATATGAGCAAAATTACAAATGACTAAGATAACGACTTTGTCAATCAGAGACATAAATAACCAAACCCAAAAATTATGTCGCTAGCCTGAACAGGAAAAAAAGCTCACTTGTGCACAAGTTTAAGTGCAGCAGCACAGTGAAACAGACCCGGCCAAGAAGGCAACAGAAGCACAGTGAACAATAGAATGGATGCTCGGTGCAGGTTAGTCATTACTGTTTCCGATATATTCTCCTTTTCTATTCCACGGTCGAGTTGCAAAAGACTTCCCGATCATGCTTCTCTTCTCATTTACTCTGCCTTCTTCACATCGATATTCTGGAAAGTAATCCAAAAACGTTTTGCTTCCTAGTGAATCGACTCCGTCGAATAGGAAGCTCCGGACCACAATCTATGTTTCATGACAAGAGATAAGTAATTGCAACTCTGATATGCAATAGGATGTAGATGTAGGAATAGCTGCAAATAGCATTTCTACCTTTGCATGTGTCTCCCCAATTAACCTTTTCAAAAGTTGATAACCCGGGTCCTGGAGTGAAAATCAAATGAGTTGAAGATCGAAAAGGAAAGTCAAAGAAACATAAGAGCAACAGCATTATGTTATATGCACCTAAAACACTTTCACCAGCTAAAGTCTTTGTGAGGCTCTCTTTACATACATATTGAAATGCAACTGACATTTCCAATGGAAATGGCAGATCACAAAACTTTTTCAGGGGTCCAACTGCGTACATTTGATTTGTTCTGTTCGTTTAGTGCTCCAAAAGTGGCCATAACATCTTCTTATTCTTTGATTAGCGAGCAATACAACCACAACAAGCTCAAAGCAGAGCAGGTTATGCTTTTTGTCTTTAAAATTTTATATCCAGACATAGGCCATTTCAAGTTTTTAAAGCTTTTTTCACGCCTCAATCAAATTTCAAAGGCCCTCCCATTTTAATAGGACTTTGCTTAATACTTTAGACAAACGGTAGTGGCACTGGTCTCTGCATGTGCATGTAAAAAACATAATTCGCAAGCAGACTGTAGATTGCAGGTGACAAAAAGCAAGATAAGATGAAGATATGGGAGGAGATGAGTGGCCAAGTGATCCACTTTTTCTGCTCTCCAAGTCAGATAACGATGCTGCGCTTCACGGTTGGCCATAATACGAGATGAATCAGTCTCTCTTATTCGTAGGTCCATCAAAACAAGCCAAGCCTGAGGACAAAATGAAAGGTCAAAGAGGAACTTAAATTGAGAAATATTATAGTCTGAAAGAAACAATGCAATCCCATAAAGAGACAATTTATTGAGCAAGGTACCTTGAGATAATCCACGAATGCAGAGTATAAAACGTCATGCATGTGTTGACTAGACCCAAACCTGGTCCATATGACTATCGGTGAAAAGAAACTCAATGATTCGCCAGTTAATTTTCCACCCCATGGTAAAAGCTGCATAAAGTGGTGTTCACAGTGAAGCCTCTAGAAATGGACAAGAAAAGACTATAAACTGTTCAAATGTTACTATAAAACACAACAACCAGCTGACCTCAGCATACTTGAGACCTAAAGGCATCAGGCCTTCATAGTACATATCTTTGTATTCTTTGTGCTTGATGACGTCATATAGAGGGTTAAGGTCCCTGCAAATGATATATTGGGGCAGATAAGGGAGCCTTATGTACAGCAAACAAAGTTAATATAGGATTGAAGGGGAGACAGGCAGCATTCAGCATCTGCTAACCCTGATGTGGTGATAATTCTCCACACTAACCAAGCAGGATATCATTCATTATTTTTCGTATATATTCAACCATTTATAAAAGAAATTAAAACGAATCACTCCTGTTTTGAGAAAAATAACATTGTTGAGGTACTTATCGCACATCCTAACAACAAACTATACACTCCAACATCCTTACCAAAAAAAAACTATACACTCCAACAAGATGCGAACTGCTCATTAAGGAGCATTCCATATCTCAAGCGGAAGAAAAAGTTCACTGTTGCACGTCTAGCTTGACAAACACAGTCCAGTATGCAACGCCATGCCAATAGATATTAGATAGATAGATGTCAAATATGTGACTGTTAAAAGCTTCTGCAAAAGTCAGCTCGTGACAATCAAGCCGAACAGCTACACCGCAACCCATTTCAACTGCTCGACATTTCCTTTAATCAGAAAAGTGCTAGCAGGTTTAAAAGCCAAATGGCATTTAATTTCGGCAGAAAAACATGCGTGGCCACTGACTGGCGAACAAAGCATCCTTATATACCTCCTTCTACACATGGATATCACGCACATGCACATGCAAATTTGATCGAGACATACAGTTGACCATAGAGCACATGCAAAGTTGCTCAGCACATATGGTTGACCAAACAGCAAGCAAGTGCTGTCATTTTCATAAAATCGGGTTGTTTCTTACAACAATAAATAAAAACTAGAACAAAGAATTGTTCTTACAGAACAACTATGTTTGTCTCAGCAGCAGTGAAAAAGTTGGCACAGAATATAGGCAGATCATATTCTGGTTCTGGAAACATAGCAAAATCCAAAACCTGCATAGAGTATCTTCAGAAGAACAAAATGAGGCAGCTAAACATCATAGCTAATAATGTGTTCAAATAAACCTACTTGAACAACCAATTCGTCTATAGGTACAAGTGGCAAGTCTAGTTAGAGGAAAAGGTTTGCACAGAAACTACTATCTTCTGAAAACACGAAAGTTTCCATTCGCGAAAAGTCAGAGAATCAATTAATTCTCGACTAATTTCCAAAACTATCAAAATCATGCATCCATAAGGCACCAACATACCTATAGTCTTAATAGCAAAGGAAGTGAAGCCATAAAATCTCAATTAAGCAAAAACCAGTCTCATACTCAAGGACATATCCTCTGACCATCATGTTCGACTTACGGGGGCTTTTTTGGAGCTATAGACTGGAACTACCAGCTACGTTGCTTAAACCCACAAATTTGTAGCTGTCTGTCTAGATTCCTGATTCCTTAAAATTTATTTGCTTTTGCTGCAACTTGTGTTTGGAGAAGCTTATAGAAACTAAATATCAAGTGGCAAAGATATTAGACAATGATACCTGCAGTCCTTTGCTCCCTTGAATGCTCAAACTCCGAAGCAACCTAATTTTCGGCGCTGTATACGATAACAACTCGATCTCTGTGTCATCATCCAATGGCTTCATGGAGCTGAACCTTTCCTAAGGACACAAACAAGGACAAGCCTTCATTAACCAAACAGACGGCAAATAGAGCAGCCAACTAGAGAGAAACCAAAAACCCGGCAACAAACATTCACGGTCACACCTCTCTCTCTCTCTCTCTCACACGCACGCACGCACGCACGCACGCACGCACATGTTGAGCAACATTGTCAGAACTTGAAACAGTGGATAGATGACGAAACAGTGGAAGTGACGATAACGCAGAGCTAGAAACGACTGCGTCTGGAGTGCCGACACGAGAAGGTCCAGAATCCAACGCGCGGGCATGAGGATCGAACTCAAGTTCCATAGCACGGAGCCGCGAGACCAATTCGAACTCCGATTTAGGCACGAAGCCGACTCGAGACCAATCGTAACCAGGGAAAAGGAAGGCGAAAAGCCGAAGACGATGCGCACCTGCGTAGGAGAAGGGGTCAAGTCCGCGTGGAGCGCCGTCTCGTCGAGACCGAATTGGACGAACTTCCGGTACGAGAGAGCAGAGACGCGAACGGACGGCCTCCTCGTCCGCCGAGTGAAGCCGCTGCCATTGGCGGCGGCGGCGGCGGCTCCTCCGAGCTTGGTGGATGAGGAGCGGCGGAGGAGAGTGAAGGAGAAGGCGGGGGAGGAAGCGGACTCCATCCGAAGCTAGTGAGCCGTGGACACCATGAGCGGAGTCGTGGTCGGAATCGGACTCTCTCACCCTCTCTCTCCGTTTTTTTGGTTCTTTTTTTTTTTTAATCCAGAGGAAATGCTTCCGTTCCCTTTCAAGTAGGGGGTCAACTGGTCTCGATGCTCTGACAAAGGGGAAGAGACCTTTTCCCTTCTTTAGTGATAATAATTAATTTTATTAAATTGATTATTACTGCTTGAGTGAGAGAGAGAGCGCGCACGTGCGAGGAGACAGGACAGTGCCTGAAGAGGGGAGGAGGCGGTCCTGTCAGAGAAACCGAAGCCATGCTTCCGCAAGTGCGATGCTTTGACACGTGCATACACGCACGTGTGTGGCGCAATCGAGCACGGTGAGCTTAGAAAAATAGGAATATTATAATCGAATTTTAAAATTTTCAAAAAGTATAATTAATAAAAAAATTTATTTGAATCAATTTAATAAATTTTAGAACTCAATTACATTTTTTGAAAACTTTTCAATAAGCACAAAATGCGAGAATGGGTTGCTTTATTCGTATAAATCCTTATCTTATTCACGTGAACATGGGGAAAATCAAAGACAACCTAAGGAAAACAAAAAAGAAATAAAAAAAGCGTCAAAGGTTGTGCTTCGCTTTACGTGCGGACCAAGGTCTTCATGTTTTTGCTTTTACACCATCCCTTTTTCATACGGTTTGTATTTCTACTCCGCCCCTTCAACGATCCAAAAAATTCAATCTTTTATCCACTACTTTTGTTCCAATTTGAATTTCCCCTTCGTGTTTTCTGCTACGATCGCTAAGTACGCATTCCTACTTTGGCATTTCCATAAGTAGGTTTAAGTGAATTTATTATGATAATTTGAGCATTGGTGAGAAGACCAGGATTAGTGCTAGCATAATTCGCATCGTGTTATATAGAAATAGGGGTATAACATGATTATGTTTGACCTTATTATGATACTTGACAAACATATCGAATTGCCTCGACACAAACATGACATGCCTAATGAAGCGAGTCACACGTCACAACACGACTAACACAATTATAAAAAAAATATTATTGTGTCGGGTATACTAAAACTAATGAGCAGGTACTAAATTTAGGTTTGATTTGGTTTATGACTCTAAATCTCGAACCAACCAAACTAAACTAATTGAGAAAATGACATCATATGTATCATAACTTTCATATAGCACTCATTTTAGTATGATAACTTTTTCTAATCACTTGAGTGTCATAACTTATATACGGCGTTCACTCGAGTGTCATAGCCTTTTTAAATCACTTGAGTGACATATAACTTGAGTGCCATAACTTTTTAAAAAGGTTCACCATAAGTGCCATGCAATGTCAAATTTCCGATACTTGGGTGAACATTTTTGAAAAATTATGACACTCAAGTGATCAATTCAGAGTTATGACACTCAAATGAACGTGATTTATAAGTTATAGCACTAGAATGAGCGTCGTACGAAAGTTACGACACTTGTAATATACTTATCCCAAACTAATTTGGTTTGCATCTAATTTTGAAAACTTTTTTCCAAATCAGGAGACATAATGTCCCGTTGATGTATGAGGAGTTGTATATAACCATTCCAATGTAAAAACCTTAAAATTTATTACTCAGTTTCGATTGAAATTTATTTTTCTAGATGTTTCTGCCCTTCGCCTCAACAACGCAAGACATGTTCGTCATTGATTGAATATTACTAAATGCGTGAAAGTTCGACATTTTGTACAAAGAGTTACGAAAAATTGAAAGGAGTTCGATCTGTCGCGTTCGAAACTTCGTTCCTCGATGGATCATAGAATCATCTGAGCATGAGATCCATGTTTGTCTAGACCCAAGATTCACTTGTTATATGGCTCACCATCATTAGGTTCAATGGAATTCCTAATATTTAAATGATATAATATAAAGACACTTGTTGACACTATCTTATTTATAAACTCTAAATTTATTAATTAGCATTTTAAGAGCACCTGTTAAGAATTAATTATGAAAATTTGATAATTTTCAATGCACCGGCTATTTTCGTACTTCAAAGCTTGTAAAAAAAAGAATTCTTTCCGTTTTCCTATTTCTTATTTTAGAGAAATATCAAAATATAAACTAGCATAGATTTGCAGATAACTCCGGCAGCTGAGAACATCGACATCTCGGAGTCAATCTCTACATAGATTCGCTATTATGTAAACAAACCAGAATACGTCTTTCTTCAAAGGCCTCGCCAATGTTGTAAAATGATCAGCATCTCAAGTTTACGTAGAGCCTTTTCATCTCCTTGGCGGCGTAAAACACCGAGGACGAGCTCACTCCCTCCCGTCCTCCTTCGCAACGTTCTGTCTCGCCTACCCACGATATCGCTACTCAAGCTGAGATGACATCATCGACGACCCGCACTTCGCCGCCATGCACACCACGAGCGGTGTTCCCCGGATTCTGATGCTCTCAGACTGGAGCTGCGGCGAAGGGGATCCCCGATTTGCGTTGGACGACGAGCTCCTGGTGACTTCGCTCCCCATATCGGTCGCGGAGCCGTGGCTCTATGGGGCTGTGTGTCACGGGTTGCTCTGCTTTGAGGACCTCCGCGTCCCGACCTTTCTCTTCAACCCTCTGACCCGAGAAGCCGTCCTGCTGCCGAGCGACCTGTTGCACGAACGGGCTTACCCGGGCAGTATCGGAATCGGGGTGGACCGCCTGACCAGCCGGTACAAGATCCTGCGCGTGAGCTATTCTCTCGTTAAAGACCTCTCAGTTCACCCGATTATTAGGGCAGAGGTCCTCGAGCAGGGCTCGTGGTCATGGAGGGACACAGTGAGCGCCCCTCCCGACCTCCTCGTCAGAGCCCCCGTGTACGCTGCCGGATCGATCCACTGGAGTGTCACCGGCGGCGGAGGCCACATTGTCAGGATCTTGTCATTCGACCTCGCAAAGGAGGAGTTTGGGCCGACTCCATGCCCGGAGCTTCGAGACACCCGCCTGCTCTGCCTGGTGGACCACCGGGGAGCTCTGGGGCTCATCGACCCCTCGCTTCAGGAGAGCGTGGATATGTGGGTGATGGAGGAGAGCGGGCTGGGGGGTGAAGAAGCACAGGATCCCGCTGACGTTGCCGGGATGCGTGGGTAGTCACCAGTTCGGCGAGTTTCTGGGCTGTGGTGGCCGGAAGATGGTGCTCAAGCACCGGAGCGGCCTCTTGAGCTATGATCTGGCGACTGACGAGCTGGAGTACGTGCAGAGGGGCCGCGAGTTGCCGGCCAGAGTTGTAGGCAGCATCACCGTGAGTTTGCTTTCGCCGGCGAAGTTGTGGAATGCGGACAAGGCCCTGTTTTTTTAGTGGGGTTGCGTAAGTATGCCCTGATTCAGTTTTGGCACATAGTATTCGGAAAAGAGACATCACCAAGGGCGGTGCGATTGACGGATTGGAGAGGTACTAAAAGCGTACGAGAATTCTTTAATCTTTTGTTTGGTCGAAAGATGAATAACTACTTTTTTCTTATCAATTGCAATTGTTTGTCGTCGACTCTTGTCTTAGTTAGAAGAAGATTAGTTGATGAATTTTGTTCACGAGATTGCATATATTATCCGTGTTTCGAATCGAATTGGCATTGCCGGTTTTGTCTTCTGCTTCCTTTTTTTTTTGGTGAAAAAGTGTACTAATAACAATAGATTAGATATAACAATCCGTACATAAATATATACAAGTGATCTTAGGTAAAAACAAACAATCTCGACCAAATCTCGATGGTTCTCTCGACAATATCGACACCAGAATTTACTGTTGCAATAATATTTTAAAAGTAATTGATAAGTGCGTGAGAATGAGAAATAGATGTGTTAGAGAGATAATAAGGGATTTCTCTTAAATAATATCTTATTGTAAAGATATTTCATATTTCTGTTGATTCTTTGTATCTCTCAAGATAATGCCTATATCGTGATTAATATATTATCTTAGATAGTCATCTAATAAAAATAGGCTTTTATATTCTTCTTCAACATATATCGAATATACAAATCTTTCCCGATCCTCTCTTTCACAGCTTATTCCTAGAATTAAATCAACCGGAAAGAAAAGAAAAAAGAGGGGATAGATAGCTCTTAAACTTAGGATTGCACTTTCGTCGATAGACACCACAACTAGTTTTCCGGCCGAACTTTGGGCACACGGAGGTGGCTTAGCTCTAGTCTATTCTCTTTGGAATATAAGATGTCATCCAAATAGGACTAGACGCAAAAGCAATCGCCACAATATACAAGTTCGCCCAAAAATGTAATACAATGTCGTTAGCGTCGTTAGCATCGTTAGCATCGGCTGCTCCATCTACCTCACACCTTGCAAAAATAACGCGACCAAAGGTGTACATTACGTAGCCAAATCAGGGCACGATTCCGCAAGCAACCTCGCCATCCATGAAACTCGTGACCCTACTGCATTGGGTTCATATAAGATAATGCATTTTGCCGGAAGGGCAAGGTTGCGGAAAGGTCCGCAATTTCTGACGATTTCGAACTTGCTATTGTTACGATAGCATGAAGAGCAGAATATAGAAGTCAAAGCATATAAATGGTCAAAAATGAAAAAAAAAATCATAATCTTCCATACACAAAATAAGGAAACAAACAAAGATGTCTCGTAAGTGATAAGTGATATGGAAGCGCCGATAACGTGACTTGTCAAAAAGATTTTTTCCTCTTTTCCTATATCTCATTTTAGATGGAAATTAATTACAGCTATGGCATTTGTAGATAAATCCTACGGTCGAGAACATAAGAAATCTCCGAGTCAGGATAATATCACAAAAAACCCCAAACTGGTACACCTGTGACAAATTTACCCAAAATTAATTTTTTAATAGCCAAAACCCCAAACCAGTACATTTGCGATAAATTTACCTCCCGTTAGTTTCCGTTAAATTGGATTAATACAATGAAAAATCATAAAGTAGTACAGCCGTGACAAACGAAGGGTAAAACCCAAACTGGTACATTTGGTCACTACCATGTGTCATCAAATCTAGTAATCTGACAATAAGATTTAACGGAAACTAATGAAGGGTAAATTTATCATAGATTTATCAGTTTTGGCTTTTTTGTAATGAAAAAAATAATTTGGAGTAAATTTATCATGAATGTACTGATTTGGGTTTTTTGTCGTGTCAACGCATATATTTAAGAAATGAAAGATTCGTGATTATGTAAACAAACCAGAACACAATTTTCTTCAATGCTCTCGCCAATGTCGACCTGTAACTCCTCTCGGCGTAAAACGCCGACGATGAGTTCACTCCCTCTCGACCTCCAGCAGAACGTCCTCTCTCGCCTACCCGCCATATCGCTTCTCAAGTTGAGGTCTGTCAGCAGAAAATGGCGCGACATGATCGACGATCCGCACTTCGCCGCGATGCATGCCACCAGCAGCGTTGAGAGTCCCCGGATTCTGCTGCTTCCGGACCCGAGACACGACGCGGATTCCCAATTCGCGGTAAACGATGAGTTCCTGGTGACGTCGCTCTCCAGATTGGCCGAGAGGACGGTGCTCCACGTGACTGGAGCTTCATGTCACGGGTTGGTCTGCGTTCAGGACTTACACAACGGCGCTACCCATCTCTTCAACCCTCTGACCCGAGAAATCGCCTCGTTGTCGAGTGTTGACCCGTCGCGCGAGCCGCGGGGCTGTTTTGTGATCGGAATTGGGGTTGACCGCCTGACCAGCCGGTACAAGATCGTGCGCGCGAGTTACTTTATCGACCGATTTAGGGCAGAGGTCCTCGATCAGGGCTCGCGGTCATGGAGGGACATAGCGAGCGCCCCTCCCGTCCTCATGCTCACACGCCCCGTGTTCGCCGCCGGATCGATCCACTGGAAAACCACCCCCAGAGGCGTGGTCAGGATCTCTTCCTTCGACGTCGCGAAGGAGGAGTTCGCATGGACTCCGTGCCCGGAGCTTCAAAACGCCCACCTGGTGGATCTCCGGGGAGCTCTGGGGCTCGTCCACTGCTCCCACGGGGAGAGTGTGGACGTGTGGGTGATGAAGGAGAGTGGGCGGTGGATGAAGGAGTACAGCGTCCGGGTGAGCCAGCCGTTGCCGCCGACCGATCACTTCTTCTTTAAAGTTCTGAGCTGTCGTGGCCGGAAGATCGCGCTCAGCTTCTACGGGAGATGCTGGTTATACGATGCTGCGACCGACGAGCTGAAGGAAGTGCGGAGACCCGGCACGGTGCCGGCCATTCTTGTGGGCAGCTTCACCGTGAGTTTGCTTTCGCCGGCGAAGTTGTGGAATAGTGGGGTTGCGGAAATAAAAGAGACATGATCATGCGGCGGTGAGGCACAAAGCGCACGAGCATGTTTTTTATTTTTTGATTTGGTAGAAAGAAGAATAATCACTCTTTTTTTTATTAGCTGCAATATTGTTATATCCTCGAGGTTGATGAATTCGTCCATGGGATTGCATATATTATTATTGTTCGTCTTTTAATTTTTCACATTCTACCCCATTTCGAGTCAAATCGTCTTTGCCTATGATGGAAAATCGAGGTTTTTCTTTTCTGTGAAAAAGCGTACTAAGTCAATAAATTTGGTATTAGCTTGAGCTCAAGAAAATTATCCAAAAAATCATAAACTTATTACACTTTTGCCAATTCAATCCCAAACCTTTTAACTTTGTCAATTTAGTCTATCTTGCCAATTTTAACCGGAAATCGCTGATATGGACGCTAGACGGCCATGTGGTGTTGACGTGGATATTTTAAAATAATATTTTAATAATTTATGATTTTTATATTTTTTTCCTTTTTTTTTTCTGGTTCTGAAATTAGGGCTGGCAAGGGTGGCTAAGTCAAGTCCCTCGGCCAGATCTAGCGAGGGTGTCATGACCCTCGCCAAAACTAGGCAAGGGCCACGATGCCCTCACCTAGAGTCGGTGAGGATCGGCTGGCCACCGTCGGCCCTAATTTCAGAACCAGAAAAAAACATAAAAAAATCATAAAATTATTAAAATATTATTTTAAAATGTCCATGTTAGCGCCACGTGGCCGTTCGGTGTCCATGTCAGCTATTTTCGATCAAAATTGGTTGGATGGACTCAACTAGCAAGAAATGAAAAGATTTAGAACTCAATTGGCAAAATTGAAAGGTTTAGGACTAAGTTGGCAAAAGTGCAATAGGTTTATGGTTTTTTAGACAATTTTCTCGCTTGAGCCCAAATTTATTGAGGGGGTCCAAATGACAATTTTATAGCTTGCCGAGCGAGCGTAGAATCAAACTCCGATGTGTCCAATTCACATATATGTAATGTTGCTTTCGCGATCTCGGTATAAAACAAACCCTAATTTTCTTTTTGTTGTATGTGTAATATCTCCGCCAAATCTTGATGGTTGTTTTGACCAAATCGACAGTAGACATCTAAATTAGCGATGAGTTCTCTAAAGTAATTGATAACAGAATAAAAGGAGAAATATATCGACAAAACCAACAAACATTGCTCTTATAATTCGAATTGCACTTTCATCGGACTCCTCCTGGATAAGGCTTCCGGAGATGGATGAATGGACAGACGCCATAACTAGTATTGCGGATGAGTTTTGGGCACATAGAGATGGCTTAGCTATAGTCAAATCTCTTGGAATTTAAAATCTCCAAACTAGAAAATTAAAGGAAAAGTTTATCGGCTGCTGTATCCATCACCATCCATGGAAGTCATTATCCTAACTTGCAAGCCGACCTACAAGCCGATTGCTCATGCTATTAGCTGATCTTGAATTTGTGATACAAATTTTGTGGAGAAATTACTGAAAAAGTCGAAAACCAATTATGCAGATGCCAATTCAATTTTTAAAATTTTTAATTTAGTCAATTTAGTTATAAGTCTTTTGGCAATTTGTCAATTGAGTTTGGCGCTAACATGGACAATTTTTACAATTTTTTTAAATTGTATTTTTTGAATTTTATTCTCTTTTTTTTTTCATTTTGTTCTGTGAGGGTTGCCGACAAGGCCTCGGGAGAGGCAGCCCTCACCTATATCTCGACGAGGCCTTCATGCCCTTGCCAACCTCAATGAATAAACAAAGAAAATAAAAAATTATATAAAACCTCAATTTTTGAAAAAAATTGCAAAAATTATTTATGTCAGCGTTGGCCATGCCACGTAAGACATATTACATAGGATAGCCGGCGTCCAAATAAGTTATTTCTAGCCAAAATTAGCTGGAATGATTTGGCAAATTGTCAAAAGGTTTAGAGATTAAATTTGCCAAATTAAAAGGTTTAAGACTGAATTTTGGTAACTTCCCCCAACTTTTGTTTTTTTTTATCTACTATTCAATATATTTAAGTTCAAACATGGAAAAGTAATTAAAGAAAAACATCTCAAATAATTTTTTCAATGATATAGCTAATTTTGAAAATATTTTGGTTGTAAACTTTAGGAAAGCCGTTTAATTAAGAATATATGCCCCGTTGGATGTGTTTCATCTTTTAAAAATACGACTTATGTCGTTAGAAATCTCACTATTAAAAAGAAATCTGAGGTTGATTTTGTTTACTCGTTAGTATTCATAATGTGCAGTATAGCTTATTTTATTGCACAAAAAGATTACTCGATTTCAATATATTATAAATGACTTACTAATAAAAAAATTCACTAACATATATTTTTAAAAATTAAATTCAAACGGTAGCATACAAACTATCATTAATGTTAAAAAATCTAACCCAAAAAGTTTAAACTATTTTGACACCTCGTCCCACTCACGCGCAAGAATGTTCGATAAGTGCCATAGAAACTGACCCCTAATCGTAAAAAAAGGGTTTCTTTCCCCTTTTATATATGTTTTTCAGATGGAAATTGAATTATATAAGTGCTCGTGGATAATACCAACGGCCGAGAACATAGAAATCTCCGAATCGGTGCACTTCTTTCGCAATAACATCATATAAACAAAACCAGAATAGTGTCTTCTTCTTCGAATCTCCCGTCAATGTCGAGCTATCATGCAAGCTCGCTGCCTCTCGACCTCCTCCGCAACGTCCTCTCTCGCCTACCCACCATATCGCTCCTCAAGCTCAGGTCCGTCTGCAGAGAATGGCGGGAAGTCATCGACGATCCGCACTTCTCCGCCACGCACACCGCCGCCGGCGTCGAGAGTCCCAGGATTCTGCTGCTCCCGGGGCTGAGCCGCGGCACGGAGCGCCATTTCGAGGTGGACGATGAGTTCCTGGTGACTTCGCTCCCTAAGTTGGCCGCCAGGTCGTGGCTCTACGGAGCCAGAGCTTCCTGTAACGGGTTGCTCTGCTTCGACGACCTCTGCGATGGCACAATCTATCTCCTTAATCCTCTGACGGGAGAGCTCGTCTCGCTGCCTAGCTGCATCGACCCGTCTCGCGAACGGAGGCACCCACACAGGATCGGAATCGGGGTCGACCGCCTGTCTGGCCGGTACAAAATCGTCCGCCTGAGCTGCTCTGTGGACAGCGCAGTCCGCCCGACTAGGGCATGGGTCCTCGATCAGGGCTCGCGGTCATGGAGGGACATAGCGAGCGTCCCTCCCAGCCTCCTCCTCGGAGGCCCCGTGTTGGCTGCCGGATCGATCCACTGGGAAGCTGCTGGAGAAGGCGGCCTCATCAGGATCTCGTCGTTCGACGTTGCGAAGGAGGAGTTTGCGTGGACTTCCTGCCCCGAGCTTCGAGACGCCCACCTGGTGGACCTCCGGGGAGGTCTGGGGCTCGTCGACCGCTCCCGCCAGGAGAGGGTGGACGTGTGGGCAATGGAGGAGGGTGGGCGGTGGGTGAAGCAGTACAGTGTCCGGCTGAACTCGCCGTGGCCCGTGGACAGTCACTGGTTCCTCACCGTTCTGGGCTGCGGTGGCCGGAAGATCGTGTTCAAGTACTTGGAGAACCTGCTGTTCTATGACCCGGCGGCTGACAAGCTGGAGTGTGTACAGAGATCCGGCGAGGCGCCGGCCGGACGGGCTAGCAGCATCACCGTGAGTTTGCTTTCCCCGGCGAAGTTGTGGAACGCGGACAAAGTCCTGCCTTGGGTTGCGTAAATATTTTTGTTTATTATTTCATTCGTTTTGGTTTTCCACGCTCTTTTGAATCGAATTGGCTTTACCTTCATTGGAACATCCTTTGATTATTTGTCAAAGTGTGCTAATTACAGATTGTGTTCGTGATCTCGGGACAAAACAGACAATCCTTTACCCTTTGTTGTAAAGGTGAGTATAGTCCGGATGGGCGATTTTCATCATGAAATCGGGATCCACCCATTGAGGAACGGTTCCAAAAAATTGGAACTAGAAATCACCTATTGGTTCCATAGATCCACTCAGGAATTGGACCACGTTCACCAAACTTCACACAAATAGATGTGATTGAAAGTGAGAGAGGAAGGAAATGAGCGGCCAATTTGATGGGAGTTGAGAATCAAGGCGATGGGCGTTGAGCTTGAGAGTCGAGACCATGAGTGAGAGATAGAGAGACAATTCAGACAAAGTGAGAGTGAGACGAGCACTTAATTAATGGGCGTTGAGCTTTAGATTACGATTTTAGGATTTTAATTTTTCTTAAGATGTTTTCTTTTTTTTTTTTGGTTGGAAATTTTTCTTAAAAATTATATATATATTACCGGTCCAATCCGGGTGGGCGAGCCGAACCGGTACTCACCCATTCTAATAAATTGGAACCAAGAACCGCTAGTTTTGGACCGGTTCGATCTGGTTGTTCTTTATTCATTTGCACACCCCTACTTTGTTGCGCGTGTAATTTCTTTGCAAAGTCTTGATGGTTTATTGGCAATTTCGCCTCCAGAATTTACTATCACGACCTTGACCCTATATTGCCTAAGTAGGAAAAATTTTTTGTTACCGAATAAACCATATTAGCCATTTAGGCTGTGAATGATAACCATTATATTTCTCTATTTCTGTTCCAGAAATAAGTTTGGAACATAAATCTGTTTGGTAACGCAATTCCATTTTCAATTTTCGGAACAAATTTTTTTTTTAAAAATAGGTTTGAAATAGAAATCAGAATTTCAAATTTTTACTTTTCTATTTTTGAAACAGAAATGAGAAGTTAAAATTCTTCTCATTGTTCATTCTCATTACTAGCTCGTCGCTCACCCGCCGCCCACTTGCCGGCCGCCGCCACCCGCCGTCATTGCCTGCCTTCGGCTGCCGCCCGCCTTCCATTGCTGGCCGCCCGCCTTCCATTGCTGGTCGCCGTCCACTAGCCACCGTCTCCCACCGTTGGCTACCCTCCTCCCGCTGCCGGTTGCCCTCCTCCCATCGCCATTTACCTCCTACCGCGGGGCGCCCTCCTCCTGTTGCTGCTCACCTCCCCTTGCCCACCACCGTCTCTCGCCACCGGCCTCCCTCCTCCCGCTGCCACCCGTCTTCGGTTGCAGCTCACCTCCCACTGTCGACCGCCGTAGGTCACTGCTCGCGATCCACTGTCCACTGCTCCTGCCTCCGGTCGTCCACCCACCTCCAACTATCGCCCGCCTCCCGCCACCGTCCACCGTGGGTTGCTGGCTATCTTCCATCAGCCATTGTCTCCCACTGCCGACCGCCCTCCTCCCACCACCACTCGCTGACCACCGTCTCTCGCCATCGGCCTCCCTCCTCCCACTGCCGCCCGCCTTTGGCCGCCGCCCACCTCCCACCATCGACTGCTGCCTGCCGTCCACCGGCCACCACTCTTGCCTCTGACCGCTCTCCTTCCGTTACCGCTCGCCTCCCACCACTGTGGGCTGTCGCCCACCGTACATCGCCACCATCTCTCACCATCTGTCGCCCTCCTCTCGCCGCTGTCCTCCTACCATTGCCGACCACCTCCAGTCGCCATCTCCGCACTAGCCGCATTGCTGTCTGCCGCCGCTCGCCGTTTCGGGCCACCGTTTGCCGCCTGCCGTCCACTGTCACCATTCGTTGCCTGCAGTCCACTCTCCGGCTACTCGAGAGGGAGAAATTTTGTGCCGTTATCAAACAAATTTCTATTTCTGGAATAGAAATTTTTTATCGTTATCAAACGCATTTTTTTGCTCAAAAATTCCTCTAGGAACAGAAATAGAAAAATCAGTTTCTGGCTAGAAATTGATTTCTGAAACAAAATGGTTGTTATTCGCAACCTTAAAAGTCTATTGCATGGATTTCTATAGATTGAATTTATCGATAGAAATATCTGTATAATATATACAGATAGATATTATATGCAGAGTAGGAACTGAATGATTTTTTATGAGTAATTGCAAAAGGACATAAACGAGATATGTATCAGCAAAATCAACAACAACAGAAAATTGCATAAGGCTCTTTCGAAAAAGACTGGCAAACCTTCCGCCGGTTGGGCTCCTAGATGGTTCCAAAAGTCTGTTGAATCCCATATCCATTGCTTTTAATTAAATTCCCATGTTTTTCTCTCCCATTGAATTTTTCATCTTTTAACTTAACAAAAAATTCACAAATTTGATTTTACACCCATACAATTTAAAACTTTAGCTTTCCCATTATTTTACTTTCTTCTTAGAATTTAACTTTTGAATTTCATCTTCAATTAGTTACTTTCAGTTCCACATATTATTAACTTTCTCTATTACGTGAATGATCTGAATCACTTCTTCTTTTTTATTTTTGACATGTACATCTAGGAAATAAATGGAATGAAATGCATTAATCAATATGAGGTTAGTCCGTCATCCATCGCTGTCATTCATGCATGAAAGATCATTTATGATCTATGTGATGACATGAATATGATCACTCTCGAATGTATAGAAGCGATTCATGTTCCGCGAGTAAGGTTTATCGATTATACATGGAAAAGAAAAGGTAACGTGTAAGACCGAAAAATGCCCAGCACACGCCCGAAATCTAATGATTGAAGGAAAAATTCAAGAGTTAAAGCTGGTGGATTCATATTTTAACTAATATTGAATGGATCGGGTGATATATGGATTCTCTAAAATATAAAATATAGATGGGTATCGATCCAATAAAGCAAAGTCCAAACCATTCATCTTGGGTTCCAATGGATTTGGCCCTAGTGCTTCTGCACGAGTGGCTTCTTCCTTTGGGCTTTTACATAAACTCTATTTACAGTCAAAACAAAATTTAAGAGTTTTGACAAGTTTCACGCCATTAAAAGATGAAAAGGAGCGAAAAAGGTCCCTTCATTTTATGTTTTTAGATGGGAAAATTGTTCAAAAAGTTGTAAAACTTATTGTATGATGGCTAATTCAATCCTAAAGCTCAATTGCGTCAATTTAGTCTTAAAACTTTTGATAATTCGCCAATTCAATCATAAACCTTTTGATTGTGCCAATTAATTTATTGTTAATGTGGATGTTGACCGTCTCACGTGGCACTGTCGGGTGCCACGCAGACAATTTTTTTAATTTGTCTGAATTTTTTTTATAAATTTTGTGATTTTTTTTTATTTTTTTGAGTCAATCTCGCCGGACATCGCCAAGGCATAGTGGCTGGTCATGTTATATTTTTATAAATTTTTTGAATTTGTTTTATAATTCCGGGCCACGAGCGGAGGGGAGTATTTTTTTGCAAATCTTTTTGTAATGCTATTTTTATATTTAACCCAAATTCTAGTTCAACCTTTAACAAATCCAAAGTTTGGTTTTTAAGCCAATATAAATGGGCTCCAAAATCTTAACTTTTAATAATCGATGCTAAAGTACCAAGTACTAAACTTTAGGATAGGTAGGGGATGTGGTTCTACTAGCGCAAAACAGATATGTTTGTCGCGTATCTTTATTGACCCAATTGGCGCAAAGTCCGAATAAAACTAGTTCCATCCGAATATACTTGTGATTTAAAGATTCTAATTCATGTGGATTCTCAATTTTATCCACTTCAATTTTTCCTTGGTTAAAATGATTTTCTTCAGTGAAATAATTTCATATTACAATCAAGTGAAAACCAAAGTAGAAAAATAAAAAAAATAAGGCACAAAGAAATTAACTATCGAACTAGCTATGTTCGACTTCTTTTGTTTTCATTTGTTCATTTCAATTTTCAATTCTTATCTAAACGTGAAGAGAAATTAGAAAAAAGCCATTGATACCGCTCTTGCGAGAGATTGTAGAAGAGGAGCGCTTGAATTTGACACCATCTGTCTTGGCTTCCGTTTTGTACCTCAATTTGGTGGAGAAGGTGAAAGGAATGCCGATACCGCCCGATCTTATTTTTTAGCACGATATCTACGAAGAGAAGGAGCCATGGAAGATGTTCAATCCGGCTTGCGACAAAATTATCTCAAGTTTTCAGGACACGGAAAAAGATCAAATAGAGGGTTCAGAGGACCGCCGGTCAGAGACTTAGAAAGGCCAAAATAGGGCGGAAATCAAGACTGCACAAGGCGACCAAATTGGTTCAAGATGACTCTTTTCGTTCGAAATGAAGAGTCCTTCGAGGAAGAAGGATAGTAAAGCTACCAATCATAGTTGGATCATATAGACATATTACATCCTAGAGATGTAAGTTCATTTTTCTCTTCCTCTTGTTAACGGTGGTAACAATTGTGTGATTAATACTTAATTTTTATTCCTGGGTTGATAGACCTGCCGTAGACCCATTTTAATCTATATTTGATAGGTTGACTTATTTTATAAGTTAGGTATACTCAGTAAATTAGTCATAAATGGGTTTAGACCAACTCTATAGATCATAAATGGGTTTGATATATGCTTTAAATAAGTTCACGACTTATTTAAACCTAACCCGTCTCTATAACTCTCTCTTTATTCTCTCTCACTCTCACTCAATCTCACGCTTTCATCTAAGTTTGGGTAACAACATGAGTGGTTTATGTATTGTGTGGATCACTAGATTTGAATTATATAAAAATGAGTCAAAACGGATTAAATAAGTCAATTTCAAATGGGCAATTTTCAAATCGACCCGACCGACCCGTTTGACAAATTTATGGGCCATAGTCATATATAATTGTAGTCTGTATAGATTATTTAATTTTCTTTGTCAGAATCTTTTATAGAGGGGGGACTAGACGCGGCATGTCAATTGTTATGCCCTAATTTGTAATGAATTTCTTTTCTCTTTTGGGTTTTGCCGAGGATACAAGGAAAAAAGTAGCGTTTTCTGTGCTCGTGAAATTTTTTGAGGTCACGTGCGAACTTCTGCACGAAACAAACGACCTCGAAAAACTCCGTCGGTCGTGCGTTCTCGCACTCGAAGTCCCACTAGCATGAGGAAGCTCAAGGGCAAAATCGACTTGGACTGCATTCACTCTTCGTCGCTGATGAAGTGACCAATTCTTCCCGATTGCCGTTGGAATCCAGAGCTTCCAACCCAACGCAGAAACAGATGGGTGATAAAAGAGAATTCGTGAACTTTCTTTCTGGAGAAATTGAAAATCTGTCCAATTAGTATTAAGAGAATTAATTAAATCGACTTAAAAATTTGAATTGATAACGAGGTTATCACACTTCACGAGAAAAAGGGAGAACACCTCTTTTGATTCAAGGGGGCAAATCATCAAGATAAATGTATCTCGAGATCAGGACACGACGCATCGTGACGAAGAGGAATGGACGATTCGGTTAGCATGGTGAAATCTAATCGAGTTGCGATTTTTCTAGACCTAGAAAGTCTTTCAAAAAACTTAGATCAATTGTTCTTTATATAAGGTCACTCGACATTGTTAGAAGGTGTACGTGCACGTTTTCCACGTTTTGCATGCGGTCAGTTTGCAGGGACCCAGATACGGGTCACAAAACGTGACACAGCGTTCTTGTTTGGTTCTGTTTGTTTCCTGTAATGGTGTTTTTCTTTGCCAGAAGTACTAAATGTCGTTCTTCGTCAATGCAGCAAACCGGCTATGTATTGTGTGCACTCAGAAATAACGATGCACTGGATGAAAGCAGAAGGAGAAAATTCATTGTTTGTTATGATGCAATGCCACTTGATCTCTAGGAGACTCGACAAGCGAAGACCATGCGCTTGATCGACACCGATTACTCCGGTGCCGATGACAATTTGCCCATGTTGCCGCCTTCTACTGCAGTTCGCCACCAAGAGATTGATCCGCAAGCTAACAAAATGTCTCTCGTCTGCAACCCTGACGTTTCCACTGTGGATGAATCAACCTCGTCGAGGTGCTTCTACATTGTTTATTGCCGGGAGGCTGATGAACAAGTGCAATGCCTTGGAGCACGACACTCTCATTCTCCACGGATGGTTCGAGCACCTTGACGCCTCCTGCAACTGTTCACCAGGAGATCATTCGATCGGCAAAAGCGAAGCCTTCTGTCGACAGCGGCTACGATGTGGCTGATATGGACGATTCTACCTCATTGCCAGTCTTGGAGAATTGCTCACCAGTAGACTGATCGACGAGCAGACACCGCACCTTCGGTCAGCAGCCATGACGCTTCCACTTGGCTGCGTTTGGGAACACTTTGGGGGAAAAGTCTTTGGAAAAATGCAAAGAAATTTAAGTTAAAGGAACTTTTCAAAATGTAAATTGTGTTTGGTAAGTTATAATTTAAATCCATTGCAAAGCAACTTTGAGTAAAATGGTGTTTAGAAAAATTATTCTTGTAAAGTACTTTTTTATTTTTTAATAAAGAAAAGTTTTAACCCTTCGCCGAAGGCGGCGAAGGGCAGGCGGCTACCGGTGACCTAGATCTGGCTCCGATAGCCGTTGTCTGAGGTCGTTTGACCCCCGACGTGGATTGCAAAACCCAAGTGAGGGCTACTAGCGACCTAGATCTAGCGCCGCACGACCGTCGTATGAGGTTGAACGACCTCAGGTAGCCCCTGGTGACCACCGACGAGGGCCGCTTGGGTTTCGCGATGCTAGGTTGCTCGACCCCAGGCGGCCCTTGTCGGTGGTCACCAGGGACTGCCTAAGGTCATTCGACTTTAGACGACGACCGAGTGGCGCCAAATCTGGGTCTCTGACAACCCTCGAAGGTTGTCTAGGTAGCACAACCTCAGCCGGCTCTCGCTTGAATCACGCGGCACCTCTCCGAGGTTGTGCGAGTTCCCGGTGAGAGCCGTCTAGAGATCGCGTGACCTCATGCGGCCCTCACGTGGGTCGCGTGGCCCCTCGCGACTGTCGTGCGACCCTGGGCAATGGTCGCTGGGTTGCGCAACCACGCCAGCCCCCCTTCGGCTCGTTGTCATTCCCTTATAGCCACGCCGATCGAGCTAAGCAAAGAAGATTATGAACAGTGATAAGCGAGGCCAAAACCAAAAAATCAAAAAATAAATGAGGGAAGTTTTGGAATAAATTATTTTTACTTGCCCGGGAGTCTTGCATGCCGAAAAAGCTGAAAGCGCAAGGGAGACTTAAGACTTGCCTTGGCTTTTAGCCTTCACAAGGCTCACTTTTGCTTAATGGGGATTTTTAAAATTGTTCCCAAACACCCAATTTTAGCTCAGGGGCCTATGAATGCCCAAAGTGGCTTGGGAAAGCCATTCCCAAAGGCACCCAAATTTGTGTCATCCAACCTCGTTGCCACCTTCGACGAGTGTTCAGCAAGAGACTCAGCAACCAAACGCAATGGGCTTTGTCGACAACGATGATGTGTTCGTTGCCGATGATGATTCAACCCCGTTGCCGCCTTCGAGGACTGTTTAGAACCAAGAGATTATCCAACAAGCAAACTCAATGCCTTTCATTAGCAACCATGACGCTTCCGCTTTGGACTGTCCAGCCTCATTTCCGCCTTCTATCACCGTTCACCACGAGCCCGACGAACACGTAAGCACAATGCCTTTCGTCAACGACTATAAGTCGTCCACCATAGATGATTAATCCCCATCGATGCCTTGTACCAACTATTCACTACGAAGCCTTCCATCAGCAGCTATGGTGGAGCTTTTTCCTCATACTGACTGGTTCACTAGCTTCTGATGGCGATGCAGCCCGCCCGAGGCGACGGCAACTGCACGAGCAAATGAAGACGGAGATTTCCCTGATGGGCTCAACCAGATGATAAGCAGCAGCATCGTGGAAGATAGACTGATCCTCTCCGACAATGTGCTCTTCTTCGATAACAGTGACGCTGCCTTCCCTTTGGGTGAATCAGATCCCGCCCTTGCATCTGCACTCCAATGCTCCATAGTCAATCAGAGTTCATTATTCCCTCCGTTATGGGATTGAGGCCATAATCAAGCAAGTCGCCGATGGTCAGTGTGGACTTTTTCTCCCCACCTGTAAATAAGTGTCTGCATAGCAACGTTTCTGTTCCCAGAAATAATTTTGATCAGAAATAGTTTTTTCTATTTCTATTTCTTGGAATAGTTTCTGACTAAAAAATAGCGTTTAGTAACTACACAAAATTTCTATTCCTGGAATAGAAAAAGAATAGAAACTCGTTTAGGGTGAAAATGGTCCATTTCTATTCCATGGACGAGTTTCTTCCTTCTGGGCTACCGGCGGAGGACGGCGGGTGGCGGTGAGGGGCGGAGGACAGTGGTCGGCGGCGGCAGAGGATGGCGGCCGGCGGTGGGAGGTAGTGGAGCACGACGGTCAGTGGTGGAGCACGGTGGCATCGGGCGGTGGTGATGGCAGCGGGGGGCGGCGGCAGGAGGTGGCTGGCGGCGGAGGGTGGCCATCGTCGATCGATGGAGCATGGCGGTCGGTAGCGAAGGATGGCGGCCGATGGTGGGTGACCACAAGCGTCGGGTGGCCAGAGGCGGGAGGTGGCCGGCGGCCGAGGGCAACCAGCGCCAGGTAGTGGCCGACGTTGGGCGGTGGAGCACAATAGCCGGCGGTGGAGGATGGCGGCCGGTGGTGGGTGGCCGACGGCGGCCAAGGACAGCGACCGGTGGTGGGTGATCGCCGGCGTCGGGTGGTTGGCGGGGGGAGGCGGCCAGCGCCGGGTGGCGACCGGCGTCGGGCGATGGAGCACGGCGGCCAGCGGTGGAGGATGACGGTCGGTGGCGGGTGACGGGTGGCGACAAGCGTCGAGCGGTGGAGAATGATGGTCGACGACAAGGGGCGGCCAGCGGGCGGGAGGCGACTGGCGAGCGTTGGCCGGCGGGTGGCGGCGGCGGAAGGCAGGCGGTAGGTAGCGGCTAAGGACGGTGAGAGGCGGCGGTGGGTGGGTTGCGACCGATGGATTGTTTCTTATTTTTAGAGAATTCTAGAAAAAAAATCATTTCTTTTTTCTTGTTCCAGAAACAAGAAGCAGATTTTTTTTGCTTTTTGTTTATCTTCCAAATCTATTTCTGGAACACTTTTTTGTTTCAGAAACAAAAAAATAGATTTTTTTTACTAAACTGATTTATGTTCTTTTTCTGTTCTGGAGAACAAAAGAACAGAAAAATAAAAAAACAGAAACGTTACTAAATAGACCCTAAAATGACGGTCTCTTTGTCCTTGTGAATTGTTAACCATGCTTATACATTCATTAGTCATCCATAGGTTGAATAGATCTTGAGAGTAATTGTTTGCAGATATTTTTTTTCCCAAAAGAAAAAAAATAGGTGTCTTCTTTCCCGTGACATCCTATTAGCGCTTAATTCGCGTGACGCACTCGCTCCTGATCCTCCATTCATCACTCCGAGAAAGTTTAACATGAAAACAATGTTAGCCATGAGGGATCATTCAGAGAACTATCATTATCGTCGTCAATGATACGGGAAAATTATAAATGTAATTAATCACGTCCTTGTAATATTGACAGAAGATAGTAAAAACCTTTTGAGGAAATACTTAATATGAAGAATTACAAAAAAATGGTTAATATTACAAAAACCCCACACAAAATAAAGTACAAATACCTCGAACTTTATTTTGTGTCATGAAAGCCCTAAACTTGTCCATTGTGAGTACCCCAAACTTTTTTTTGTATCATAAAAAATCCTAAACTAATACTAGTGTAACAAATGTACCATAGATGGAGTTGAAATAGAGGGTATATATGTCATACATGTATAAGCTTGGGTTTTTTTGCGACACGAAAAAAGTCGGGGGTATTTGTGTCGTAGTAGGCAAGTTTAAGGATTTTTACAATACAAAAAAAAGTTTGAAGTATTTACATCATATTGTGCATAGTATGGGATTTTTTTTGTGGTATTTGCCCAAAAAAAGTTAAAATATTGGGTAAAAAAATGTGCAACATTCAATCTTATTAAGGTCCTATTTGGTTCAACATTTCAAATGAGATTTAGGACTCTAAAGTCCCTTGACCAAATATAAATAGTACTTAGTTTGTTTTTTGCTTAACTTTGAGGAAATACAATTGCATTTCCAAAAGCCTCTAAAGGCCTAAGGCAGGTCTGGATATCATTAGAAAAGTAGCATTATCAGAATGCAATATTGGCACTCTTCATCAACACCGTTCATCTTCCCTATTGTTTGCACAGAGGAGTGGAAGGAGGCTAGCGACCATTACTTGGGGGGTTGCGGGACCCAAGCGAGCATTAGCCTAGGTTGCGTGACCCCCAGTGATTGCAGCTTAGGTTGCGCCACCCCAGGTGACGTTGCCTAAGGTAGGGCATATTGAAGCATCAAATCAAAAAGCAAAAAATCAGAATGTTTGCAGTGCAGAATCTTCCACAAATCAGCCAAAAGATAACATATCAAGGAGAATATCCACGAGTTGATCATTTAAAAATCTGTTCTGATTTGTCTTTTATTCAATTTCCTTGTACATCAAGTTATATCTTTTATCTTTAACTTCTACCATAATTATAGGTGATGATATCTCTATTTATACTGTAAAATATATTAATGAAAGGTAATGCTTCATCAACTCAATTCTCTATTTTCTTTATGTATCAGAGCCATGTAAGGGCACACTGCTCTTTTCTTGTTAAAAAAAATTTTGATACAATCATGTCAAACCCGAGATTTCCATTTCCTTCAAACATCAATGTGGCAAAATTTGTTACATTGAAGCTAAATGAAAACAACTTTTTGCTTTGGGAGACACAGGTATTGTCTTTGATTGAAAGTCAAGACCTACTTGATTTTCTTACTAGAGAGATAGTTGCACCATCGCAGACTTGGACATCGGAGAATTCAACCGAAATCAGTAATCCAAAATATACATCATGGGTGCGTAGTGACTGCCTTGTAAAGTCTTGGATCGTGGGCACACTCTTAGAAGAGGTTCTCGGACATGCTGTTGGACTTCAAACAGCAGCAAAAGTGTGGAAGGCTCTCGCCGATCATTTCAAGCAAAGCTTGGTGACTCAAGAACTTGATCTCCTTGGACAACTTCAACAAATTAGGAAAGAAAATAAGCCTTTATATGTTTATCTTTGTGACTTTAAATATATTTGCGATCAATTGCATTCCATTGATCTAATAAAGTCTTCAGATTACTTGAAGGACTTGATGATCGCTATGAGTCATTCAAAACGACTATGGTCAGGCCTCCTCTTCTATCTCATGTTGAAGTGGTTGCACATCTTCAAAGTTATGAGTTACGAAACAAGCGCATTACAACCATACTCCCAAAGAGTTCAATGGTGTTTATCTCGCAGTGACATAATGGTGGCTACAAAAACAACCCCAGAGGAAGGGGTAGATGACCCATATTTAATTCTAGGGGTCGTGGCTTTTCTCAGACAAACCAAAATGGTCGACGATTTTCAGGAAATCACTATACTACTCAACAAACCAAAACTGTTGGTACATTGTCAAATTCAAACTTAGGAGTGCCATCTCTCATCTGTCAAATTTGTAAGAAGGGGCATGATGCGTTGAATTGCTGGTATCATTTTGATAACATTTATCAGAGTATTAATATACCCCATGGCTTGACTGCACTTCATATCTCAAACTCATAAGATGAAGAATGGCATCCAGACACCAGTGCTAATACTCATATGACTGATAATCCAGGTAATCTTGTGAATGTAGCACATTATCATGGCCATGATAATGTGCTAGTTGGGAATGATACATCACTGCCGATTACTCATGTTGGGACTGGTCAATTTGGCAATAAGACTGGTTAGTTATCTCTTAATAATGTTTTGGTCGTTCCACAAATTAAGAAATTTCTATTAGCTGTCTCTCAATTGACGAGAGATTATCCTTGCTATTTTGAGTTTGATGCCTCTGGTTTTTCTATCAAGGACTCCAGGATACACCGGGTATTTCTGACGAGAACTAATCATCACGAATTATATACCAATAAGGCCCCGCATTCCATGGCATTCTTTTCTCAGAGAAACGATGTTGCTGATGAACTTACGTGGCATCGTAGAATAGGCCATCCAAATAGTCGTATTTTACGGCTTCTGTGGTCTGATAATTTGATTTCAGTAAATAAATCCATTGGCACTTTATGTACAAGTTGTCACATTAGTAAAAGTCCAAGATTACCATTTTCTTTATCTGATTCTTGATGTTCCCATCCATTGGAGAAAATACATTGTGATCTTTTGGGACCGAGCCCAAATCCTTCTATGCAAAAATTTCGATATTATGTGGTATTTATTGATGATTTCTCCCGATACTGTTGGTTGTATCCGCTGAAGCAAAAGTTAGATTTCTATGAGATTTTCCTATCTTTTCATAAATTAGTTGAAAATCGGTTTGATAAGAAAATTAAAGTTTTCCAATCTGACGGAGGAGTTGAATTCACAAGTAATAATTTTCTCACGCATCTTTGTGAATGCGGCATACAACAACAACTCTCATGTCCAGCTACGCCAGAACAAAACGGTGTTGCTGAGAGAAAACATCAATACATTGTTGAACTCGGACTTGCTACGTTATTTGAGGCATCTATGCCACTCAACTATTGGGTGGAAGCATTTACAATGATGAATTATTTGATAAATCGGCTTCTTTCAACTGCTTTAGGCAATCAAAGTCCATACTCGGTCTTATTCAAGAAGGACCTTGATTACTCATTACTCCAAGTGTTTGGCTCTCATTGTTATCCATTTTTATGCAACAACACGATGAATAAATTTGACAAGCGCTCTTTACCGTGTGTAGTTTTGGGATATAGTGAAAGGCACAAAGGATATCGTTATCTTCATCAATTTACTGGTCGTGTTTATATATCTCGACATGTTGTTTTTTATGAGCATTATTTTCCTTTTGCCTCTTCTTCTCAGGCAACTGCTATGATTGAGGGGAGTTGTTGCGATGGAATTCAATTTTAACCTCATCACAAACCAAAGCTTCTAGTGATCATTTGACTATGCCCAAACCTAGTCTAGAAGTTTGTCAAAATGGTTGTTCACCAACAGATCTTGATTCTACAAGCGAACATGCACGTCTATTTGTTGAGATAGAATTGGACTCAAATGCTTCATCTGCTACTATCTCCAACCATGTGGCACAATCAGCAGAGAGTGCATCTTTACTTTAGTCTCAATCCGAAGCTTCCACATCCTCATTAAATCCCATGGTTACACGTTCAAAGGCCAGGATCTCGAAGCCAAACACCAGGTATGTCGATATAGTAGTATCATCCTTCTCTCCCGAACTATGCGATGTTCATCCAGCTTTAAAGCACCCTGGTCGGAAAGCTGCTACACTTGAGGAGTTGGATGCTCTTGCAATCAACAAAACATGGGAACTAGTTCCTTGTCATCTGTCGAATGTGGTTGGATGTAAATGGGTGTACAAGACAAAGCTACATGCCGATAGTTCACTTAACCGATTGAAAGCCTGACTTGTTGTAAAAGGCTTTCATCAAGAGGAGGGTGTTGACTTCCTAGAAACTTTTAGTCCGGTAGTCAAACAAGCCACAATTCGCATTGTCTTATTTATTGCTACTGTTCAGAATTGGGAAATTCGCCAATTAGATGTCAAGAATACCTTCCTAAGAATACCTTCCTACACGACGATCTTGATGTTCCTGCCTATATGGAACAACCATTGGGTTTCCATAATTCATTTCATCCTGACCATGTTTGCTTACTTCGGCGTGCGCTATATGGGCCTCAAACAAGCTCCTAGGAAATGGTTCAACAAATTCAGTGATTTTCTTTTCGAATATGGATTCTTCTGCAGCACAGCTGATCCATTACTATTTGTTTATCGTCATCATGGTCATATTATTATTCTATTGCTCTATGTGGATGATATAGTCCTCACCGGTGATTCTCTGAAATTACTAAACCATCTTGTGCAGGAACTTGGTCAAGTGTTTTCCATGAAGGACCTTGACGTTCTTCATTATTTCTTGGGCATTGAAGTCAATCGCTCCACTAATGGACTCTTACTCTCACAACAAAAATATGCCTTGGACCTTTTGAATCGAGCATCAATGCCGCAATGTAAGCCGATTGCTACTCCAATAGCTACCAAGCAACCACCACTCAAATATGGTGATAAGCCCTATGCTGATCCATCCCATTTTCAAAGTATTGTAGACGCTCTTTAGTACCTTACTCTCACTCGTCCAAATCTCTCGCTTGCAGTCAACATAGTTTGCCAACATATGCATGCCCCAACTATTGCTCACTATCAGATGGTAAAAAGTATTCTGCGACATGTTCATGGCACTTTACACCTTGAGCTTTGTATTTTGTCTCATAGTTCTCTCCAATTATTTGGCTTTGCCGATGCAGACTGGGCAAGGTGCACACTCACCCGATGTTCTACCATTGTTTATTGTACTTTTCTCGGCTTAAATTGTATTTCATGGTGTGCCAAGAAATAACTTACTGTGGATCGCAGTTGAAACTGAATATCGGGCTCTTGCTTATGTAGCTGCTGAATTCACTTGGATTTCATACATACTGCATGACATTGGGATCTACCAACATCAACCTTCGTTACTTTTCTCGGACAATATGTCAGCATTACATCTCACAACTAATCCAATTTTTCATGCTCGAACAAAGCATATTGAGATCGATTATCATTTTGTTCGAGAAAACGTTGCTCTTGGTTCTATCGTAACTCATTATGTTATGTCTTCCTCACAAATTGCTGATATTCTTACCAAGCCATTGACTTGAGATATGTTTGTGAGTTAAGAATTGAACTCGGTCTCTGGTCCTTCCCATTGACCGACTTGAAGGGGAGTATTGAAGCAACAAATCAAAAAGCAAAAAATCAGAATGTTTGCAGTGCAGAATCTTCCACAAATCAGCACGAAGATAACATATCAAGGAGAATATCCACGAGTTGATCATTTAAAAATCTTTTCTGATTTGTCTTTTATTCAATTTCCTTGTAAATCAAATCGTATCTTTTATCTTTAACTTCTACCATAATTATAGGTGATGATATCTCTATTTATACTATAAAACATATCAATGAAAGGTAACGCTTCATCGACTCAATTCTCTATTTTCTTTAGGGTAACCTTAGGCGTCGCTTGATTTGCGTGACTTAGGCAACGCTTGAGGTCGCGCGACCTCAACCTGCCTTGCCTATGGACGGGGTTGTACCACTCAAGCATCATGGATCTGGCCGCCGGTGGTTGGCCGGCGGCTGGTTTGGCCCACCGGCGGTTGAGCTTTACTAGAAATAGTGTGAGATTTTAAAAAAAAAGAATTAACAAAAGTCCTTTACAAAATGTAGTTTTTACCGAACGGCATTTAAGCTAAAGTTGTTTTTTAATACACTTTAAAATTACAATTTATCAAATACTATTTGCATTTAGGAAAATCCCTTTAGGGCCCGTTTGACAATGTGCCAAATAGTGAAAATTTCTGTTTTTTTGTTCCTAGAATCAGTTTGGGAACAGAAATCTATTTGTGAAAATTTTTGTGCTCGGGCACAATTTTGCAAAAAATTGGTCCCATAATCAGTTTTGAACAGAATCAACAGGCAAAAAAAAGTTTTGAACAGAATCAACAAGCAAAAAAAAGTAACTTCTTGATTCTGGAACAATTTTTCCAAAACTGATTCTTCTTGATTTTCTTCTTTCTTTTTTATTTGTTCTTCATCTTCTTCCTGGCCCACTGCCGGCCCGCCGCCGGCAACCGACCACTGGCCAGGGCCGACGAGGGTGGCCCTCGCTACCCTCGATGACGGCGAGGTCGACCTCGCCAGATCTGGGCGAGGTCGAGCCTTGCTCGGCCTAGGCGAAGCTGACCTCGCCGTCGCGGGGGGTGGCGACGGCAAGGTCGGCCTCTCCTTGGCCGGGCGAGGCTCGACCTCGACGTGATTTGGCCAGGGCAACCTCGCTGTCGCAACAGGCGAGGGCCGCGATGCCATCGCCAGCCCTGGCTTGTTACCGATCGCCGACAACCAGCCATGGCCAAGGAAAAAAAAGAAAGAAATATTAAAAAATTTAAAATATTATTAATAAAAAGAAATTTTGTGTAGTTACCAAACACATTTATGTTCTTTTTCAATTCTAAGAACAGAAATTTTTTACAGTTACTAAACGCCTTCAAATACTTAGAAATTATTCCCGGGCACAGAATAAAAAAGAATCATTTCTGATCAGAATCTGTTCCCGGGCACAGAATGGTTGCCATGCGCAGCCTTAGTCTAAAGGCATTTGTATTTCCCCAAAAAACATTTCCCCAAAGCTGAATTAAACGGCCCCTAAAGGTAATGTCTTTTTTTGTTCCAACATAGCTCATGATATTGAATGAGACAAGCGGAAATCCTTATTGGAAACAGATTGAGTGGAGAGCACAAGGAAAAAAATATTCATTGTAAGGAGAATGATCAATCGATCACACGAGTCAGAGTCCTCTACATCTCTCTCAAAGGCAATCCTTGAAAAAGGGTTTGTCATTCACATTTACACATACGTGTTATCGGTTATTCATTATCATTCTCGTAGTATCATGAATTTCATTTCATATTTTGATCGCAATAGATGTTTAGATATGTTGTAAGCGAAATTTTATGATGACCGGGGCAAGTCCAGGTGTCCACTAATGATAGGTCTCTGAAAACCTGACACTTGAGTATTTATATTTTTTTTTTCTAATTTGCAAGAGTCGCATGTTTTGGTGAGCATGGTCCAAGCCCTACAAATGGTTTGAAAAAAGGGCGCACGGGCACGAGTTCAAATCCCTCGAAGCATCAAAAGGACAAATTTCTTTTGTTTATCTTTTTTGGATGGCCCTTTTCTTACTTTTTGGGAGCGTGAGTGCCCACCCATTTCCTTTTCACTATCTTTTCCATTCATTATGTTTTTTTTATTTGAATTTTTCAATTTCATTTCTTGTTCTTTCAAACGAAATTTCGAGTTCACGAAATATTCAAAAATTGTTTGTGAAGAAGGTTTCGAGGGTATAGATGCTCTTCGCTTCTGATATTTCTATTCAAAGGTTTTTCTTTTTCTTTTTTGGTAAGGTAAGATGATTATATACTTTTCAATACACAAGATACAACGAAAAAGCCGAATACAAAAATCTCGTACCTAGGGCGACACAGGTGTCGCGATAGGTGCAAACATGTAACGGCTAACTAAGGCTAGAGGGCGCCAAAAGTTCAACAGGAGCCCGACGGTTAAGAAGCACGAGCTGAACATCTAACAAGCGGACTAAAGAGCCACAAAAGAACAAGCAACTACGGAACGTCAAGAAAAAATAGAAGTCGGGAATAGATTATTCTATTCTTGTTATTTAGTAAATCGGTAATCTTTGTCTTCTTATTTAGGACAAATTGACTCACGTTACCAAGTTAATGGGTTCAAGATCCTCCCTAGACAAAATGTGCATCGCTGCTTACTCTAAAAAACTATCCTTTTGCATTTTTGGTATATGCATCTATCTCAATATTAAGAATTTATACGTTGACAAATATGGCATATTCGAGATGAGAAGAACATTAGGAATAGATATAAATGCGGGTTCAATATTCCCGAGGCAAGGCGCGGATCGTTACCAGTAAACCTGGCATGATGATTAGGCAGGGCTTGGGTCGACCGGCGTTCTATATTAAGGCCTTTTCCAGCCCTGCTCTTTTGATCAATGGAGACGGTGTGTTTGGGCAAGTGAAGTGGGCCATTTCGTATTCATGGACCCGTGGTCGGATTAACCTGTATCCTCAATTACGAAAAAACCCATTGCAAGAACCAACAAAGAATTTATACGATTTGCACACGCTCTCTCTGAATCGCATCCCTCTCCCAGCCTGAGACGGCACGCGATAAGGGTGTGCAAAACGAATCGCTCGAACTGGATTAGACTAGCCGGTTTAGTTTGGTTCTGGAGAGCGTTGGTCCTGTTCCTGGTTCCTAAAAGTAAAATCAGTGTCTGAGCGGTCCGGTTTCTAGTTCTAAGAGGGGACCGGACTGATTACATATACTTTTTTATTTTTTCAAAAAAATTAATAAAATGCGAACTAAACCCCACATACAGTGCTATTCCCTAATCGTTGCATCACAATGACTCTTTACTTATTGTCACTTCCGTTAATATGTCGAGATTTGTTACTCTCTATTGTTGTGGTGGGAAAAAAAATAAAAAAAGCGATCGGTTTCTGGTCCTAAGACCAACTGGTCCGATCCCTAGTTTTCAAAATTGGGAACCGGTCCTCCCGTTCCCAAGGTGAAACCGGACCGGGAACTAATCACTTCTTGCACACACCCCATCGCCCAGGAGGGGCATATCGGTCATTCCGCAGCTCCGGTGCTTGAAATCAGATCACGCCGGGCGCTCCGTCCCCTGCACGCCCTAACCTGTTGCGGTGACTGGGCTGACGAGGGCCGCCCGATCCACCTCCCCCTCGACCCCGACCCCGATGCCGCCACGTGGTGCGGCCCCCACTAGCCCCAGCACGGCAGTTTTGCGAGATGAAAATGAGAAAAAAAAGAAGAAGAAGAAGAGGGAGAAAAATGAAAATTAAATCGCACACATGATCTAGAGAGAGACAGGGAGAGTCTCCGTAAACACGTTTCCTCCCGAACGCAATATAAGCCCTTCCGAAATAACCCCAAATCTCCTAACTTTTGCCCTCCTGTTAAACGCCTCTCTTTCTCTCTCTTATCTCTCTCTCTCTCTCCCTCCCTCTCTCTCTCTCGCTGTACATCGTCGGCGATTAAACCAAAAATCACCTCCCCCTCTTTCCTCGCGAATCGGACGACGACCTTCGACGAGCGGCGAATCCGACCCCCACCCGCCGCCGCCGCCGCCGCCGATTCCTATTCCGATTCCCGAAACCGGGACCGAAGCGACTCGCGCAATCGGAATCCCCTGCCGCCGCCGCCGCCGCCGCCGGGCCGTCTCCGGCCGGCCCCCGGAACTCTGTAGGTGCGCACGATCGTTAACATGCGCGCGCACTCATCGGATTGTCCCTAAGCGAATCAATCCTCGCTGTAGTTTCTATGTAGTCGCGCTCCCGAGAGGGGGGAGGGGGTGGGGGGGTGGGGGAGCGCCGCCCGGTTTTTCCAATCATCGGCGCCCCTGCTCGGGTCGATTTACTAATTTCACTGTAAATAAGCTCGAAGTCAGCCCCCTGCTCGCGAATTTTGGATGGGATTAGTGTTCTAAGGTTCCCGATTCGGTGTTTTTGAGCTTTTAGCGTTGATTTTTGGAGATTTAGCGAAGCTGGGACCTTGATCCGTTGTCTGCTCTTCTTGATGCGGTTTGATTGCTCGTCTTGCTGCCTTTGCGTGGTTTGGTTTCGTTTTGGATCGAATGTGATTGAATTCTGCCAATGCTTGCTTTCAGTACGGAGGTTGGAGTCTGCGCTGCTCGCCGACGAGCTTGTTTTGAATGCGCTTCAAATGTCGTTGGACTTTTGACTTTTTTTGAAATGTCGGGTAACCTTTTCTGATGGGGAGTCGTTTACTGAGGATCAGATAAGCTACTTTTTGCCTGAGCTTTTCTGTTTGCACTAAGAATTTTCGAAGTCCGTCCAGCGCCAGACCCTCTCAAGCAAGGTTATCGGTCTTTCCTTGTCCTTATGGAGGCGTTTTGTGTTTCTTTTTTTTTTAAGTGCAGATAGATAATTCTAATGTTAATCCCCCTTTTTATTCAACCTGTTGAACTGAATTGGCATGCCAGCTTTCTATCTGCTTCTTTGTGCTGCTGCTATTCCTAATCTTTTTAAATAAAGACATGTTTCGTTCTGATGTAGGCCGTTTGAACTGCATAGAATTTCCGTGTTTTTGCCTGCTTCTCGTTTTTGTGCTGTTATTATTATCTTTAAAAGGAAACAGTTTGTTTTCGAGTTATACTAGACCATTCTCATCAGTCACTTCTTACTTCTCCTTCACAGCAATCTGGACTTTTAGGGAGCATTTACAGGAGTTCCATGTGATAGATGGCCTTCTTCAAGAATTTTCCAAATGAAACAGTATCACATGGCATAGTGGAGGAAAATAGCCGGGCACAGAGTTCCATAAGGAATGAGGATGTTGGTAGGCCTTTCGGCGAGAGAATATTCGATATGAATCTGGATGCACAGTACCCCAGTGATGGCGAACCATCTGGTTCCAGCAGAGTGCAGAAAGAAGCAGTAGCAGAGAATGGAATTAGAGCAAACAACCTGCAGCCTTCTGTAAGGAGAACAGCTAATGCTGGCAAGTGGGGTTCCACATTTTGGAAGGACTGCCAACCCATGGGTCCTCCAGAAGGGTCTGATTCTGGACAAGATTCGAAAAGTGGGTCAGACTGTAAAAATTCTGGAAGGTCAGCAGGTAATTCAGCTGATGCAAGAGAGTCAGATGACGATGGACAGAAAGAAGTAACCAAGGGTCAAAGAGGCCCCTCTGATGTTCCCGCAGATGAGATGTTGTCTGATGAGTATTACGAGCAGGATGGGGAAGAGCAGAGTGAGGCAGTTGTTTTTCAAGGGTTCAATCACTCCGCAAGGATGAATTCGATACCCTCAACAAAACCAATGCCCTTTGCAGCTAATAGAAATGCCTCTCGGAATCGAAGGGCCCTAAATGATGACGATGAAGAAGATGACGATGAAAAGAATGACGATGCTGACTACGAGGAAGAGGACGATGAAGATGGTAATTAGTAAAATTAATTCAGCTCATCAATTGTTTAACTAGTGCTTGTTTTAGACGTATATTACATTATGCAAGGCTTCTTTTGCTATTTTCTGATCATTTTTATGACCTACTTCTTGGAATTGCTGTTGATTGCTGTTTCTCTGCCACCGCAGGAGATGACCCTGATGATGCTGATTTTGAGCCTGATTCAGGGGTTGCTGGTCGTCAATTAGTAAACAAGGTGAATTTGTTGGCATTGCATTCTTTTGAATTTTAATGTTGGGTCGCTTATGATTTCCACCTTACACAGACAAAAACCACATATCCTAGTACGTAATTCGATATCTGATTCCATAGGCGAAGGCCATGAAATACAGTCAATGACACTGAATTGTTGGTTAAGGCATTTCGTTCTTTTTGCTTCCAGCTTGCTCATCAGTGTTACCAATAGTCTACTTCGAGAATATCATGGTTTGGGCAGCGTAAAAACAAGGAGCTCGTTGACGCTGGGAGGAAATATAACGTTTCATGTAGTTGACAATATGCTAACTGTGGCAATAAAGAATATGGAAAATTACTTGGTGGCTCAGAATTGGATTAAGATATCAGTGAGGGCAATTGTTGTGTGGCATAAAAAAAGACAAAAATTGGGTTGGTTTACCCTGAGGTTTTATTTGAAGAATGGGGGCAACATTTGAACGCACGACTCAGTTTTGGAGAGAATTCTACTTTTTATAGTTCTCCAGATGCATTTCCTGAGCTCATTTTGTGTTGTTGCGGCCTGTGTTTGCTTTCAATTGGGAGGTCAGGCTAATATTTCAATTACACACAGGAGGGACCAGTTAATTTGCTGGTAGATGATTGACCTCTAGCAATGTTCAGAGTTTCACGAGATAGGGTAATGTTTCAGGTGTTGAGGATATAGCTTGTGAAAATTTGATGGTGGTGATGAGCAGCTTCAGTGTGGACTGTGGTAATTGTTTGAGGGATATTGTTGTGAACTTACCAAAGTTGGATGACCTAAGCATGAGGGATATTACTGGAGGCTGAGACGAGTTTTATCCAATATATTTCCAGTCTCTAATTTATACGTGTTACTTTGTTGCATGTGCTATTGAATGATTCTCTTCTTAGCCCTTGTTGGATAACATATCTTTGTCCTAACTCACTTATCCAAGTATTCTTATTGCGTGGAAGTGTCTTGAGGAAAAATAAGCATAAATTTTTAGGAATTGATAAGCAATCTGAGTTGCGTAACAAAATCTATGCATATATTTTATCAATGAATAAAGACATTGCTCGGTTGCAGCCTGTAAGTGAATTTGAGTTATGTGAGAAATGGAAAATCAAGTGGTATCTTGAGTTGTTTTCTTGCTATCAAGGAACAGGTTCAAATTCTCGGTTTAGCTATTATCTGTGCATATTTAGCATATGACGAAGATGAACTTGGTCTTTGGAACACTAGGTTCCCCAGAGGTTCTAGGCAAAGATCTCTTTCTGTCAGTAGTGGGAAGAAATTGGAGGATTATGCCAATATAGGTACAATTGACAGAGGTTTTCCTAGGTGATTAATTGCATTGTATGACACTAATGGCAGCAATGCGATTTATGTAAGCAAAAGATGTATTTCTAATGATAGGATAATCTGTAACATGCGTTGGCAATATGTTCTATTTAGGAAAAAATCTCGATATATTGCTCAAACATTCTTTTAGAGACCTTCTAGATATCTCAGTCAGGTTTAATAAATATCAGCTTATCATCTTTTGTTGTTTAATTTCCTTAGATTGCATTACTTAACCCCATTATTAGTAAATTTCTTGTTTAGTAGGCTGTTGAATTCAAGGTTTATTTTATACCTCCTATCATACTGTTTTTGGACAATCCTTATGAAATTTTATGTGGTAATTTGACAACATTTGAGTTACTAAACCTGATACGTATTTTTTTTCATCTGTAGGACGAGGACTGGGATGCTGAAGACTCTGATGAGGAAAATATATCTGATGATGATATGGATGCTGTGGACGAAGATGACTCGTTTTATTCAAAGAAAACGAAGAGTAAAAAAGGAGGTAAAGGTGGACGCAGTGGCAAAACTTCCACAGAACGCAAGTCACTCCCTGCACCAAGGCGACCAAGAAAAGGTAAAAGTCCATTCGAGGAAGATGAGTCTTCTGCCAGGGACTCTGATAGCGGGAGTGCGGAAGATTTCAAGGGTGTTGCAAGGAGGGGTGGACAGCTAAGGAAAAATAATGTCAGGTCAAATCCTTATACAAGTTCCATAAGAGAAAACAACGAGGTCCGTACCTCAACTAGGTCAGTAAGGAAGGTATCATATGTTGAAAGCGATGATAGTGAAGAAGTCGATGAAGGAAAGAAGAAAAAATCACAAAAGGTACAACTTTTTAAACTTTAATACCATATATTTGATTTTGTAAGTGTTACTCAAAATAGGCTCTTCCTTATCTATCTTCTTTGAAGTATTAATCGACATGTGTCTTGTGCTTGGTGGTTATCTGGGCGGGTTGGGGCAGGTTTACTTTATTTGTTGGAACTTTGCAGATGGGTAGACTGACCTTTTCTTTTCCTTCTGCCTAGCAATTGGTAGACTGAGTTGCCTATCAGTCATTCAAATACAGTGCCTGTTTATTTAAGCTTTTTAGAAGCCAAAAGATTTTTTTTTTGCTCTTCCCCTAAAATTCAAAATTCTATTCAAATTTTAAAATTTATGAAAAAATATGATGCGAATCTATGTGCTGAAATTTATGTCATGAAATTTTCTTGTTATCTCGTGTAAAAGAAGGTTGAAGTGCATGCACCCCAAGCTTTAAATTAAGCAAATAGTATAATGTAAAAGTCAATCTAGACATGCCCTTAGTGTTTTATCTAATTGATTTTTTCCTAAATGAAGTATTATTTTTGACCTGAGAAAATGCTGTACAAGGTGAAGCACACTTGCCTATCTAGACTTACCAGAACCATGTGCAGTCTTATTGCCTTAGTTGTGCTTAATTCAGCTGATAAGAAATTTATTCTTGCGAATATGAGGATGATGATGTCAGTGTTGCCCAATGTTGGGGTTTGTTGAGGTGTGGAATATTTGATTTTTTGTTGTACTAATACATTTAAATGTCTACAAGTTGACTTGGACTTTTTTCTTTGCTTGTATCGCGGAAGTGTAAAAAAGTGAGATTGTGCATAGCTGCACCTTTTGTTGAGAAGAATTTCCTAACTGGTTTTGTGAGAAACTCTTTAAAATGGATTTTGTTATCAAGTGCCGGGCACTTGATAATTATTTAGGCAAAAAAAGTTTCCTATTTCCAATGAACAACCTCTCTTGTGATATGTGTAATTGGTGCATTGGAAATCAAACCATTTCCTTAGTAAGTATGGTTAAGGGCACCCGTTAACAAGACCCCTTTTCAATTAACAATCCAAGAACTAGCGTGACTGGATGCCCATGAAGTTGAATTTTCTTTCTTAGTGGCTTCATCTCTTGCCCCTTCAATTTGCACCTAAAAGGATTTTGATAATCGCTCTCATTTGGTTATGTAGGAGGAAATGGAAGAGGAAGATGGTGACTCAATTGAAAAGGTTCTCTGGCATCAGCCAAAGGGCACAGCTGAAGCGGCTAGTAGGAATAACAGATCAACAGAGCCTATTCTCATGAACCATCTGTTTGATTCTGAGCCAGATTGGAATGAAATGGAATTTTTGATAAAGTGGAAAGGACAGTCACATTTACACTGTCAGTGGAAGTCCCTTCCTGATCTACAAAATGTATGTTCCTCAATTTCTCTAGCCATGTACATCCTTTACAAGTGTGAAACTATGACATATTTTTGAATTTTTCTTTTTTATTAAGTATTGACATTTCACATGTTTGCATTTTCAGCTCAGTGGATATAAGAAGGTGTTGAATTATACTAAAAAGGTGACGGAGGATGTGAGGTATAGGAGGTCAATCTCTCGGGAGGAGGTAAATTATCTTTACTGTGCAGAAGTTGTTCTCTTGATCTCTTATGATGAAACATTAGTGTTGAAATGGCTGAATTTGCTTCCACGTGTACAACATGCTGGATGGTAATACTAAATATCATTGTATTTAATTTGCTATCTACGTTTTTTGTGGTTCACTGGCCTGTTATGCCATAAGGCTATTCAATTCAGATACAGATGGTATGATGGATTATTTCATCATCTTATTGTAGCTTCTGTCCCAGCAATTGAATCTTGATATAAGATTCTACCCAAGAATCTTAGATTTCGTGAGGGGTGGCTGTAGCTTTTGGTGCTGTAGTTTGGTATTTGATGTGTTGATATCTGTTGTAGCTGCCGTTAGGATAGGCATTCAATGAACAATATTTAATTGTGTTATTGTGATTGATTAACAATGTGAATGGTATATTGGAGTACACTTATTTCTTCTTGAGCGGAGAAAAATCTTCTTAATCTTTTTCTCATATTTGCTAATTATTGAAGTTCAAAGAAACATTTCTAATATAAAGGTAAAAGAAAATTTTTAAATCCAAGTCGAGTAGATAGCGACCAATGCATCCCTGGGTTGCTTCCTGAAAACTTTTTTGGTTGCTTCAGCTTTTGGATGCTTGCCGAAGACTCTTCTTATGGTCTTCTAGCTTCATGAGATGAAAGCAAATACGCAAATGCACTAGCAAACACCTACGTTGGTGGAAATTCCAAACATTAATGAGAACCAGCATGGACACTACATTAGTTCTACACGATCTCAAGGCTAATCCATGAAGTAGGGTTTTGCTTATGGTGTAAAGGGATGGATAGTGCAAATAAGGCTGAAAGTTTTAATCAAGTTTCTAGTTTAAGAACTTCATGCTTGCTTAGTTGATTGGTGTACTGATCTACCCTAGATCCTGGTCTAGAAAAAGAGATATTAACTCCTGCGCTTGTGTGGCGGGGTATTGATGGGTGGATATTAAATTGTTCCTATACTAGTAAACGGGTACCAACTTCTGTGTTTCTATTTTCTCTGCAAATAGTTTAGACGAGCTTTACATTTGCAAGTGAGCAAGCAAGTTGAGGACTTTTGAGTTCTCCCTCCATAGAATTTAAGAAGAATAAGACAGTTGAGTTGTTCTTGCTGCATTCTTGACTTGGGTTTTCCTGGATTTTTGGCGTAACAAGTTTTGTCACACTCTCGGAGGGATTCTTTCAATATGTCAGGGAAAATTCTTACAGTGCTGATTTTATCTTTCATCCAGATATACAAAATTGATTTGCATAGGGGTTTAGTTAACAAGTGCCTGGAATATTACGTGATACAATTTCTTTTTTCTAAACGTCAAATATGAAGGTAGCACAGGAATTTTATTTCCCATACATTAAAAAGCAAGTATATTTCACATCATTATAACTGAAACGTTAAAATGCTACATCTTTCTAATTTTAAATCATAACAAGTCTAGCTTAACGTGCACATGGGGCAGTTGTTGACATTTTCCTCTTTGGAATGACAATTATTTTGTTCTTGAGAAGAGGCTTTCGGCAGCAGTTGATGAATTTGATATCAGAGGATAATTGCAAAATAGGGTGAACTTTTGGGGTGAATCTTTGATGTCAATAATTGCTTGCGTCATAACAACAACAACAACAATGATGATGATGATGGTGGTGGTGGTGGTGCCTTTATCTTATGATTCTGATGAATGACTGATCTTTTTTTGATTTGTTTGCTGCTTATCTACTTTCTGGTACTATGAAGTATGTGAATTGAGGGATTCCTTTTTTTATGTAATTCTTATGCAATCTGTTAATATTCTTATTTACTCTTGATCTTTGTTTAACTTTTAGATGGAAGTCAATGATGTGAGCAAGGAAATGGACTTGGATCTCATCAAGCAATATAGTCAGGTTTGCTCTTTTGCAGTATTGCCTTCATGCAGTTTTCTTTACCTCTGCTGCTTTTAATGTTATATCTTTTGTTTTTGTGATTTATTTAGGTGGAAAGAGTAATTGCCGACAGACTTAGTAAAGACAGCACTGGAGATGTTGTCCCTGAGTATCTAGTCAAATGGCAAGGGCTATCTTATGCTGAAGTAACCTGGTATGAAAAGCTAAATCGGCATTTTAGTGCCTTTAGGACTGTCCATATTTCCTCAACTGTTTAGAGAGTTCATTAGCTCTTTTGTGTGAGTTATCTGTCTTTAATTTGTAAAATTACAGTTTAATTTTATGAACAAAATGTTGAGGTCCGTTCATTTTTCACTTCTCATTTTGGAATTAGGGAAAAGGACAACGATATTGGATTTGCTCAAGATGCTATTGATGAGTACAAGGTAGAACACTGGTTTGCCTGAACTTACTTTGCTATTTGCCTGAAGTATTTTCCCCCTTTTTTTAATTGTAAATGCATATGCTGCCTATTATGCTTGAATGTTGCTGTTACTTTGTATGTTGTAATAATTTCATGATATAGTAAATGCCATAATTGTCTCTCAGGGGTGAATGATCATTCTGGAGATGTTTCTTTTGATTATTGTTTTTGTGACTATACAGACCCAATTAAGGGTCTTGCTTTGTGGTTTCTTGTTATAGTTATGCGGTGTCAAGTGTTAACTCCAAAGAAACATGCTTATTACTTATATTGGCTTGAAAACCCCAAACCAAACACAACACGTTTTGAAACTAGTTACATGATACAACATGTTTAACATGTCTATGAAATGATCTGTCATGTGTAATGGGAACATTTAAAAAAGTGAGTAGATAAAAATTTCTGAATTAATCTGTGTCCATGTTGACACGAATAATATGTTAACATGCTGAAATAAACGTGTCTAAGCTTGTTATAAACAGGTTGAAAGTGTCAACCTGCGCATTACACATATGAACGGGTTGACTTGTTGTGGACGCAAACACAATTAAGGTTGTCTCAAACACTTTTAACTGTTTGTTCTGAAAACTCAGTTGTGCTTGAAATTGCCAACTTTCAGTTTGAATTCACCTTTGCTATGTGCGAAATGAGAATTTAAGGTAACTCTCGTCTTTTTCTCCCCTTTAGGTATATACCCCAGAACATTTATTTAGTTACTTTTCTGTAGTCTTGGAACTTAATTTTGTATCGCAGAGTGATCTTCTGCCTGTAAGGAAAAACTGCTCACTTAATTATGAAATGTTTGTTATTGCACGTAATAATGCTTGAGACCAGTGAAAAATTTGTGATGTCCTGGCACATTTTCAAAGCCTTAATTAGTTTCAGACTTCAGTGCGTATGAAAATTGATAGTGTTAATACTACAATTTTATCCTGCACGGAAGTTCTGCAGTTTGCTCAGTAAGTACTTGTCCTGAGGTTACGCCAATGAGATCTGAATAATATATAAGGCAGTAGGGTAGTGCAGTTGAGGGATTAAACAAATCATTGAAGTAGTAAATGCCTCTGATGTCTTCTTCATTAAGCAAGAACAATATCACTTTCTCCAAGACTTTCATAAGAGTGTTATTCTTGTGGGAAATGACAAGCTGGAGATTGGCCTCAGTCACTTATCAGTTCATTTCTAAATAATTTTAACTTGACTCCAAAAAGGATGTGATTTGGTGGCTTTTGTTTTTTCAATAGCATTATATCTACAGAATCATCTTAAACCTGTCCTGGTTTGTGTACTCACAGCCAGCAGTCAAGTGACCTTCTTGGTCCCTTGCTGTGTGATGCGCTCACTCTCTCTCTCTCTCTCTCACAGAGGTGTGTGCGCATGTGACTCTCTTTATGCTGATGAATACCTGTTCCAAGTTCTGGTGTGCGTAGATGCATGAAGATTGGACAAATGAAAGAGATTGTGTGTCAGATTATGATCTTTGGTCCTGTTTCTGTAAGCAGGCACGGGAGGCTGCTATGGCTGATCAAGGCAAGTCAGTGGACTTCCAGCGCAGAAAGAGCAAAGGTTTGCACCTCCTTTCTCCTCAATATAACTCTTTTCTTTCTTTTTTCTTTTTTCTTTTTCTATGTGCAAGTTGAAAGCAGTCATTGTCTTTTGGGATTGCTGAATGGTTTTCTTCTTGCTCGTTTTATTGTGTGAGGATGATACCATTGACTTCTGGGCTCTGGCTTGCATACATTCCTAATGTGGTGGCCTATAAGTGTAATATAGTATTTAGGAAATCCTTATTCCATTTGGGGATGCAATTATGATAGTTTAGGTTTTGATGGAATTGTAGTTGTACAGGAGTTCATTAGAGTCGGGAGATTTGTTAATTTGAGGTTAGAGTTATGATATGAATATATCTTTGGTTTAATTTCTTGGGAGGTCCCAAGAAGGGTTTTTATCACAAGTAATTTGTGATGAATGGCCATCTTTACCAAGTTTCAGCTGGGGAACCAATTCACGTGAGAAAGTTTTTTACATGTAACGAGGGGTACTTGGTGTTCTCAAATTAATTGTTCCACAATTTCATAGCTGTTGGTAGTCCATGAAATTTTAGAAGTGCAGCACATACTTATTATAGAATCACTTAGTCTGCATTATTGTGAAAAGTAGTTTCTTTTCCTTGGTAGTTACTTTTTTTCAAGGTGGCGAAGTAGTGCGAACTGATTCAGACAATCCAAATGACACCACCTGATCTTGTGTTCTTTACTCATTTGGTGAATGTTTAAGAAGAAAGAGGGCCACTTATTAAGTTACGGTGCTCATAGGTCCATCTGTTGCAGAAGATGGGCAAGGTAGTCATGTGTAAAACTTTCCATTCAAGTAGTGATAGAAAATATTTTAGAAAAACAACATTTGTAAAGTATGGTTCTTACCAGTCAATCAAATATCACATTCTCCGTATGTGCAGTGTCAGTGAGGGGCCAGGGCTAGCTTTGTTATGTTTCAATATTCCGAGTTATCATGTGCTTGACTCGATTAACTATGTCTTGCTTGAGCAAGATATAGGTAATGATGTTTCTATTGAGCATCCATCTTGAATTCCTGTGACGTATAAGTATAAGCTCAAACAAATGACTTCTAATTAAATAGTATCTCTCAGAACTTTTTTTGCATTATTTTTTTGTGTGGTCCCTTATATGTGGATGACATACCTCATTGGACTAGCAAGCGGCAAGTGGATAGCATACTTTTTCATTGATTGCCTAATGAGATATTGTTTCCACTTCTTTTTATCTATATGTGCAAGATGTGATTCAGTTGCAATTTTCTCATTTCTAGCAAGTTTACGAAAGCTTGACGAACAACCAGAGTGGTTGAAGGGAGGAAAGCTTCGTGACTATCAATTGGAAGGTTTAAATTTCCTTGTTAACAGGTGAGCTTGTCTCTCTCTTCTGAAATTTAGCAGTTTTGATAAACAAAAGGGTGAACATGGTGTCTTAGAAGAATGTGTGTCCTTAAGTGTGGGCATTCTTGATTTATATCGTTGTTGATTAGCAACTTGTATGTGACAGTTGGAGGAATGACACGAATGTTATTTTAGCTGATGAAATGGGGCTTGGTAAAACTGTTCAGTCAGTTTCCATGCTTGGTTTTCTGCAGGTAATTGGTAACCTGCTTATTTGATTCGGCCATATATTTGCTCATCTTCTCATAATCAGCATTGTGTTAAATGTAGAAACTCTTTTGTTGAATGCAGAATGCACAGCAAGTCTTTGGGCCATTTCTTGTCGTTGTACCTCTATCTACTTTGTCAAATTGGGCAAAAGAATTCAGAAAATGGCTTCCTGATTTGAATGTCATTGTTTACGTCGGTACTCGTGCTAGCCGAGAGGTATAAATTATTTTTTTTCTTCATACTTTTCAATTGCATGCAAGAAGTTGGAATATTTGTCTTTTTTAGCTCATGCTTAGGCAATATTACAGGCTGCTTTGGCATTTGGCTTCAGAAAGTTCGTGCTCAGGCATAGTGGGCATAGTGTCTTTATTTTCTGATCTTGCTTAGTAGGAGCATTACAAGTTTCATCCAGTCTCTTAATAGTGTTTCATTCAGTCTCTTAATAGTGTGGCGAGTCTCCTAAGTGTAGTGAAGAGCTGATGGATATGTTGTTGATTACTAATAGTGTAGAGGGCAGTGTCGTATGTAGATGCGACTTTATTTTAGCTGTTAGACTGTCTGTATTTGTGTCGATCTCTGTATGACAATTGGTCCATGTTCATTCTTTAATGAACTTTTCTTGTAAGGGGAGGATGCTATACTCTTAAGTGAAACTTTATGTTCTTTGTGTTGGTGGTGTTGTATGATTTGCTTGTCTTTTTTCATATTAGAGATGCTTGATATGATTTTGGATTAGTGTGAGTGAACTGGGGTTGTACGTTCATAGGTTTGCATTGTACACCTGCATCGGGATCTTTCTGACATCATTGTGAAGTCTCTGTTGGATAACATGGTGGTTATTGAAGAGAATTTGCAACTAGTAGATGTGAAGTGTCTTTTCCTTATGCTGCGAGTACACAGTTCGTCATCATTTTAAATTGCATGACTGAGTTGTCTTCACAGTTTTGTTATATTCTACATGATCTGATCAATTTTCATAGAACTGGCAGTGTGTGCAATACAATTAAAATATTTGTTAGCATTTCTTGGTTTTATAGTTCCTTTTGCTTATTTTGGCAGGTCTGCCAGCAGTATGAGTTCTATAATGATAAGAAAGTTGGTCGAACCATGAAGTTCAATGCCTTATTGACCACATATGAAGTTGTCCTAAAGGATAAAGCTGTTCTATCAAAGATCAAGTGGAATTATCTTATGGTTGATGAAGCACATAGGTTGAAGAATAGTGAGGCACAGTTGTACACCACTCTTTTGGTACTTTCTGGACTGGTCTACTTCTTTTTCTTTCCTCGTGATTGGCTATACTGGATGACCAAAAACCTAGTTCGTTTGGTATATCTGTTTGTTTTAACCTTACTATTTCACAGGAATTTAGCACAAAAAACAAGTTGCTTATTACGGGTACCCCCTTACAGAACAGCGTGGAAGAGCTATGGTACTTGCCTCTTTCACTTATGCCTTTGTCTTCTATGTAGGAATTGGAAGATGATTAAGTACTTCTTGTCACAGCGGAGAGTCTTTTGTGCAGTTTCATCTAGTTATGGCAGTTGACTGCATATATAGACAAGGATTTTGTCCATTTTTTACTTTGTAGTTCTTCTTTTGGATCTCCTCTCCAAATTATATAAATTTTTCTTCCTGAAATGTTTGTTATTTTCTTCATGTAGTCAAAAGTCATTAATGATTTTCATCTGTCAGCAATTTCACTTGGATGTAAACTTTTTCTGTGTAGGGGAGGCACCTTTTGTCGACATATCTGCAATTGTAGTTTGCTGTGAAAGATTTCTCGATATTCACTTTTTTTAAGCTACTTTGAAAGGAAGTTAAGGGGTAGACTGAGTTCTACCATCTTAATCGATAATCTGGGTCACCCTTTTGAGGACTAAAATTAATTTGGTGTAGTTAATCATGGGAATCTTTGCTGCTTTGTTTTACAAAATTCTAGCAGTTGCTCCTTACCGTGCCGACTTCATATTAAAACAAAAAAGTCACATGGCAACTTGTACTCTGCAAATTTAATACGAGCTAAATAGATGAGGTTCAATGTGTTCCCTCCCAGAGTTTCCCCTCAATGGACCACTTCGTTTAACCGAGAGAACTTGTAACTTTGTAAGAATTCTGAATAAGGGCAATAAGCTCACATAAACGTACTGCACACTTATGATAAATGGTATACATCTGCAGGAAGAGGTGACTGGTGCACATATGATAGAAACTGATCATCTGCAAAAAGAGGTTCCTGGGGGATTCAGGAGTGTTATAATACGACATTAGTATGAGTGATGATGACTCATTGTCCTGTCTTGCAGTTTTTCTGGGGGTATCGATCTGGTTATTTGGTAAATGCCGTAGTAGAAGCTTCTGGAGGATATCTTTTATTCTGGTTGGGTTAGTAATGATGTAATAATTGCAGAATGAGATACAGAAAGGAGAAAGAATTTGTGGGGAAGACTTCCAAGCAAAAGGACTGGGGATAGGATTTAGTCACTTGTCTTGAAGGCATGGACTTTAAGGGAGGAATCCTTCTAATATGGAAAGAGATGGTAATGAGACTATCTTAAGTTAGAATTAGGAGCTATTGCACGGAACAATTGCTGCACAAGTGTTTCCTAGCAATAAAAGTTGCCTACCCGTTCTGGCCATGTATCTGATGGTAATGGTGTATCTAGATGTGAGTTGTCAAGGGTATGCCTGTGACACAGTTAGCTCTAATTTCTTTATCCATTTGAAAAGTATTTTCTATTGTAGTTTTTGTTCCAATGGACCCTTTTTTCACGTCCTGTCTAGTTGCTTTGGCTAGTTAAGTCCGCTATTACATTGTGTCCTTGTTCAATCGCTTGTTTAGTTCCTTCATGATTGCTCATCAATTGATTTGATTCTTCTATTGATTTGCTATTAAAATTTTTGAATAGGGCTCTGCTTCACTTTCTTGATCCTGATAAATTCAAGAATAAAGATGATTTTGTCCAAAACTACAAGAACCTCAGCTCGTTTAACGAAAATGAGGTACATTTCCTTACTTCTTTTTCTCCTGAATTTTACTTTATTAATAGTCCATTGTTTATGATAATGCTTATTGTCCGTCTTTAGCTGGCCAATCTTCATATGGAACTGCGACCTCACATTCTACGGAGAGTTATCAAGGATGTAGAGAAGTCTTTACCTCCCAAGATTGAGCGTATACTTAGAGTTGAAATGTCCCCTTTGCAGAAACAGTGAGTACAGTTCTCCTCTTCTACGATGTGGTTTTCCCTTCTTTTTTGTTAAATCAGCTTATGTTGTTTTGGCTGTGTTCACTTTCTATTACTCTGTTCTTAGGTACTACAAGTGGATATTAGAAAGAAATTTCCATGACTTGAACAAAGGAGTTCGTGGGAATCAGGTGATTGGATAACTTGACCTTGTTTTTAATTGGAACTTCTATTTCTGCTCTACTGTAGACTCTTATGTGATAGTTCTTGTATTGTTAGTAGTGACTGACATTACATGGTACGCATTGTGTTAGGAAAATGAGCAGTTTTTGCTTTAAGATTTCTTCAATTTATCTGTAAAAATAAAAGGGCACCCTCTTTATTGTCCTTCTTGGGAATTTGCTTGCCTATATAATCGATCTGAAATTGCAGGTCTCTCTTTTAAACATTGTTGTGGAGTTGAAGAAATGCTGCAATCACCCTTTCCTGTTTGAAAGTGCAGACCACGGGTATGGAGGGGATTTTAGAATTAGCGACAACAGTAAATTGGAGAGGATCATTTTGAGTAGTGGGAAGCTGGTTATTCTTGACAAGTTGCTTGTCAGATTGCATGAGACTAAGCATCGAGTTCTGATATTCTCCCAGGTAGGTTTTAGCGCTGGTTTGGATAGTTTTTGGAAGCTGGAGACTATTGTGCCATGCTTTTCGAAATTGCATGGTGCCACCAACCAATTAATGGTTTAGGTTGTCAATGTCATTGCTTTTATCTGGTAGTGAAGATGAACTGGCCTACAGTGACGTAATGTTTTCTATGCTGTCGAGGTTGTAGTGTGTGAGTAGTGTTCAGCTTTGTTCTAATCTACTGGAAGTGGTTTGAGGCAAAACTTCATGAAGATATAAGTATGTCGATATGAGAGGGCATAGAGACTTCACGTCGAATCAAATTAAGTTGGTGCTGTGTGCTGTTGTTCCTCCTCCAGCATGAGTAGGATTGAAGAATTATTTTAAGGCATTTTAAAAACTTTTTTAAGCATTGAGAGATGGAAAAGTTGCATAATTTACCTGTAAAAAGAAAGCATATGATCAGCAACAAATTGGGAAATCACATTCTGTTTTTTTTTAAAAGAAATGGTATTTATTGAAAATGTACCAAGGGGTAGACCTGATTTAATGTTGGGTGGAGTTCAGGAGTCAAGAAAAAGAATAGGCATAGTGGTCAGTGTGGCAGTGGGCCAGACCTAACGTCAAGAGCTTATATGCAATCATATGTGCATGCTTGTGCAGATTAATTTGTCCAGAAATGATTTGAAAATTTGGAGAATAGATTGCATTAAATCCTTCAAATTTGTCAAATTCCAGCTAGACTACTCTCTTGTTTTCTCCCTGCATTGCTGCAGAAGCCTACTGCTTATTAGTTGAGAGTTGCAGAAATTGACTTTGGTATTTGTATTAAGAAACCACTGTTGGAATGAATTGAACACCCATTCAGATCTGTACTTATAACATACTGAGAGTTTTCTTTTCTTTTATTGACGATCTCTGCAGATGGTTAGAATGTTGGATATACTAGCGGATTATATGTCGCTTAGAGGGTTCCAATATCAGCGGCTTGATGGTAGCACAAAGGCCGAGTTGCGCCAGCAGGCTATGGATCATTTTAATGCTCCTGGGAGTGATGATTTCTGTTTTCTCCTATCAACTCGGGCAGGTGGCCTTGGCATTAATCTTGCTACAGCAGATACTGTTATAATATTTGATTCTGACTGGAATCCACAAAATGACTTACAGGTGCTGCGTTCACTCTTTTACCCCCTTTTGCCTTCTTTTATATGGACATTTTACTCTATCAGGAGTAGCACGTCACACTTGTTTTGTAAATCTGATAAAAATTTTGTGATCATTTATTGTTAGGCAATGAGTAGAGCTCATCGAATTGGGCAACAAGAGGTTGTCAACATTTATAGATTTGTTACAAGCAAAAGTGTCGAGGAAGACATCTTGGAGCGTGCCAAGAGAAAGATGGTGGGAGTATTTAGAATATTTTTCCTAGTATCTTTTTGCTTGTCCAAACTGGCCAACTATTTGTTAGACATTTTAAGTAATGCTGCTTTTGACACATGCTCCTTGTGGTCATCTTTGCTTTTGAAGGTTCTCGACCATTTGGTAATCCAAAAACTGAATGCAGAGGGTAGATTGGAGAAGAAAGAAACAAAAAAGGGGAGCTATTTTGACAAAGTAAGGAAGAAACAAATATCTGCCCGTTTTTTATTGTTAGGTGTCTTTTTGTCATAATTTACACTGCTGATGCAATATTTGGTACTCATTTTCCCTCATGCAAATTTTCGCTTTTAATTTTGTCCCTATTACCATTTGCAGAATGAGTTGTCTGCCATCTTGAGATTTGGGGCAGAGGAACTTTTCAAGGAGGAAAAAAATGATGAAGAGAGCAAGAAAAGACTACTAAGCATGGATATTGATGAAATTCTTGAAAGAGCTGAAAAAGTGGAAGAGAAGGAAGCTGTGGAGGAGGGGCATGAATTGCTGGGTGCTTTCAAGGTAAGAGGAAAAGCAAATGAATGTTATGTTATTATGGGAAATTAGACTTGTTATATTAGGTTTGTCAACCTCTGTATTATTCTCTTTGTTGAGTCCTGCACTATGAGCATGACTTATCATGACTGTCTAGCTTTCAAAGCAAGGAAAATCTAAGTATAATCATGAAGTGAAGTTTCTATTCTGATGACATTCTCTTTTCTTGTAACCAGGTCGCTAATTTCTGTAGTGCTGAAGATGACAGTAGTTTTTGGAGTCGATGGATCAAACCAGAAGCTATAGCTCAAGCCGAAGTATGAGCATTTTTATTTCATAGACACAACGCTTTATAATGGAGTTTCACAGGAACAGTCTTTTTCCAAAGTAAAATTAACCAAATATAGCAGAGTTTTTGATTTGAAATATTCTGTGTCCTCCCTCCAGGAAGCTTTACTTCCTCGTGCTGCGAGGAACATCAAGAGCTATGCAGAGGTTAATCACTTGGACCAACCTGAGAGAACCAATAAAAGGAGAAAAAAGGAATCTGAACCACAAGAGAAGGTCTCTAAACGCCGCAAAGCTGAATACTCTGTGCCCTCTGCTACAGTTATTGAAGGTGCAGCTGTTCAAGTAAGAGGATGGTCTTACGGCAATCTGTCTAAGAGAGATGCATTGCGCTTTTCTCGTGCGGTAGGTCCTACTTTATATGGTTCTTGTTTCTAGGGGTACTTAAAGATATCATGCCTAACTTGATTTTGAAAGGGCAAGTGATCATCTATTTGTTGTCCTATCTGTTGCGTTTATAAGTTTGAGTTCTTGTCATGTCATTTGAATTGCATTTTGACTGTGTCATTTGGCTGATTATTATAGCTAGGAAGAGGGTGGAAATTGCACAGTTGACCAAGCCAACTGAGAACCAACCTATTTAGTATGGGTTGATCGTACAACCGACTTTGTTCATAGGCAAGAGTGTTTATTATTACTTCATAATTCCTAATTACTTGGCTGTTAATCTATGTTTGCGACAATTTTAGGAGAATTATTCCTGTGGAAATTGACTGGATTTTATATAGCTGTCAAACTAGAGCTTAATTTGAGTCTTATATATGTTGTCAGGAGTTTGTTGGGGGGTTTTTTGCAACATTTGTTGAAGCCGGTTAGTGTTTCTATGTCTTGGGGAAAGAAATTTTATTATGTGGAACATTTGAAGTGCCAGATATTTGGGCATTTTATCTTTGCTTGCATCCCTGTGGCCTTTATGCCAAATGGAAATTTTATTTATTGAGAGGGATTGTTCCTTGTTTTCTGCTGGATCTCTCAATTCATGACTCTAGTCTTGTGATCTTACAAATATTTGGCTGGCAATCGCTTGTGAACTAGCTGTGACACTTTCATTGCAAAGGAGAGAGTGAGGAGTACAAAAATTTCTCATTTGATTGGATTCTAACTTGTTCTTATCCCAGCCATTATGTTGATGAAGAGGTATATGAAATTGCCACTCGGGTTGTCGTGTTGTGTGTTAAATTTATGTCTGTGTGATGATGTTTAGTTTTCTTTCATTTTCTTTGGTCTTAGTCCTGCATTAGTTGTTGATCATTTTGTTTCTCTGGTTGTTTAGGTTATGAAATTTGGGAATGAGAATCAAATCGCTCTTATTGCTTTGGAGGTTGGCGGATCATTTGCTGCAGCTCCTCCTGAAGCGCAGATTGAGCTTTTCAACTCTTTGATTGATGGATGTAGAGAGGCAGTCAAAATGGGAAATGTTGATCCGAAGGTTGGTTCTGTAATAGTCTTCCCCCAACACCACACCCCACCCCCCATAAAAGAAAAAGAAAAAAAAGGACCCAAGCCCCCGTTTCTCTACTGATTGCATTTCCTGATTGCTTTACAGGGACCGCTTTTAGATTTTTTTGGTGTCTCTGTGAAAGCTAATGATATTCTTACTCGAGTTCAAGCACTTCAGCTCCTAGCAAAGCGCATCAGTCACTATGCTGATCCAATCAAGCAGTTCAGGGTGTTGACTTACCTCAAACCTTCGAATTGGTCCAAAGGCTGTGGATGGAATCAGAGTAGATTGCTTCCTTCTCCATCTGTTTGTCATCTGTTTACTTTCTGATGTTTACGAGATTGTTCAGCTTTAGCTGAGACTTTGTACTTGCTTTTTGTGCTCTTTGCATATACTCAGTTGACGATGCAAGATTGCTGCTTGGTATCTATTATCATGGATTTGGTAATTGGGAAAAGATACGGTTAGATGGAAGTCTTGGCCTTACCAAGAAGATTGCTCCAGTTGAACTTCAGCACCATGAGACATTTCTACCGCGTGCTCCAAATTTGAGAGACCGGGCAACTGCTCTTCTGGAAATGGTAGATCTCTACTGATTTTTTATTCCATGTAACATGAAGACCACCTTTGTCATGTTTGCGTCTCTTTTTACTGTTCTTTATTTGCCTTGTATATCTTGTCGCAGTGTAGATTGCAAATTTTCAGACCATCTAGATGCATCTCTCCATTTTGGTGTCCCCGACACCATCTGCATGCATCTCATTCTTTAGTAAAATCACCAAGTTCCAAGCTTCTTTAGTGAAACTCAAGGCTTGTTCCTTGAGGCAGATTCCTTTACTCTTTTACACTTAAAAAGTCTTTTGATTGTTTAGAGCGCACGATCACCTCTGTTCATGTTATTATAAGTAGTAAGAGAAAGTGGAGTCAAAGGAAACAAAACATGATTATTCATCTCAAGTTGAATTTTTTTTTCCCAAGTATTAATCTCTTACCTTAATCTGATATGGAATTGTTTCTGTCAACGATATTTTACATTTTTCTTTGTAGAATCTCCGCTCCTGAACTTCCTTCTCTCTCTTTTTTCTTCCGGCAATTCTGCGCGTGGACTTGAATGAACTGATAACCTTCGCAATTCTTGTCAGGAACTTGCTGCTGCTGGAGGCAAGAATTCTAATGTCAAAGGAGGACGTAAAGCCTCTAAGAACGTCAAAGATAATGTTCTCAACACTGCTCAGACAAGGGAGAACAGAGCTGCTGCTTCTGCAAAAGTTAAGTTGCAAGCAAACAAAGAAAGGCCTCAGAAATTGGCCAAAGCTGAACCCTTAGCTAAAGAGGAAGGCGAAATGTCAGATGATGAAGAAGTGTATGAGCAGTTTAAGGAAGCGAAATGGATGGAATGGTGTGAAGATGTCATGGCGGATGAGATAAAAACCTTGAATCGTCTTCATAGATTACAGACTACCAGTGCCAATCTTCCAAAGGAAAAGGTGTCGTGAGTTATATGTTTTTTCCTGTCAAGTTCTGATCATGTGGTGAGATTTACATTTCTTTCTTTACGAACCTTTTTCAGGTGCTTGCAAGGATTCGAAATTATCTCCAGCTCATTGGACGAAGAATTGATGGAATCGTTTTTGAATATGAGGAGGAGCCTTACAAGCAAGACAGTATGTTCTTTAGTTCAATACTTTCACATCTTTCTGGAATTGCGATGCTTTCCATTTATTTTTACCTATTCCAGTCTCTCTCTCTCTCTCTCTCTCTCTCTCTCTCTCTCTCTATCTCTCTCTCATTTACTTAACATTTCGTCTTCACTATGCCTTTACTTAGTTGAATATAAATATGTAGGGATGACCACTCGACTATGGAACTATGTGTCTACCTTCTCAAACTTATCTGGGGAGAGACTCCATCAGATTTACTCAAAACTTAGACAGGAGCAGGACGAGGAGGTTGGGCCTTCTCATGTTAATGGTTCTTCATCCGGCTCAATGGGGAGAGATGGTGAGTCTGGCTACTTCCCTCCTTTCCCCAACCAAAGAGGCTACAGAAATGTGACGTCTTACCATATGTCTGACCTGTCAAACAAAGTCCATGATCCAGTTAAATTAGAGGCCTGGAAACGGAGGAGGAGACCCGAAGCAGATGCATATTCCCCTGTTCAGCCTCCAATGCAACAGCAAATGACCAATGGTTCCCGTTTAGTGGACCCGAATTCGCTGGGCATTCTTGGAGCAGCACCATCTGATGGTAGACGATTTGCTAACGAGAGACCATACAGAATGCGTCAGTCCAGCTTTCCCCAGAGACCAGATTTTTCTTCAGGGATCAAATAAGCATATACTTTGCTACGACAGAGTAATCCGTTGGTTGCATGTGGTTGGCTGGAACCCTAAGGTTTCCATCCGGTTGCATCTGGTTCAGCCACACTGGTTGTTCCCTGGAAATTTTGACTTGTCCATCGGAACGACACACTATTCTTGTTGGTATTCTTTGACAGAGCATTTGGACAGGGTAAGATGTTGCAGTGCAGGCGCGCCCCTTGAAGTTGGTGAAATAGGTGGCTGACAAAACAGAGGCAAAGCTCATCTTTTGGAGATAAATTTGTTTTGGCTACAAAGCTTCTTCAAATAATTAGGTCAGCGATTTTCTAAGTGTAACGTGTAAATTGCTAGAGGTCTCATCTAATGTATACATACAACAAAGAGAGGTTCACATGTAATCCTGAAAGGGAAGTGTACATTACAAATTTTGCGTAGTTCTCGATAAGTCGTGTGCTTTATCTTGAGCAACGGCAAAATGCAAATGTAGTCTGGTTTTCAGAGGAGTTATTGAATTCATTTTACTTTATTATGCAACATGAGATGATGCACCTCTCATGGTCCATTGCCTGTTGTCGTATTTGGATTGTTAAAGCCGCTTTTAGGTTGTAGTGATGCAGTTATCGGAGGCAATTTGCTTGCTATTACTGTGGGATGATTTCGGCGAAAAACCAGTGGGTTAGTTGTGGTGGGTAAATGCTTTGTCCATTATAATTATCATCGGGAATTTGCGATGAAGTCGCCAGCAATTTGCATTGGCTTCTAGTGGAGGTTGTGCTTCACTACTCCGTGAATCGGACTTTGATAGTCAGGAGTGGTGAAATTGCCAAGTTGTCGTATTTGGATTGTTAAAGCCGCTTTTATGTTGTAGTGATGTAGTTATCGGAGGCAATTTGCTTGCTATTACTGTGGGATGATTTCGGCGAAAAACCAGCGGGTTAGTTGTGGGGGGTAAATGCTTTGTCCATTATAATTATCATCGGGAATTTGCGATGAAGTCGCGGGCAATTTGCATTGGCTTCTACTGGAGGTTGTGCTTCACTACTCCGTGAATCGGACTTTGATAGTCAGGAGTGGTGAAATTGCCAAGTTGGAATTGGTTGGTCGTAAGGGGAAACGAGGTTGAAATTGAAGCTTTAACCAAGCCATACTTGACGGGATGAAAACTGAATTTTGATAGGATTATGGGATTGAGAACAACCTTTTCAACATGTACTACCGACAGGTTGTGATGACTTAATATTTGACATGTACTCCATTCAAAAATCTACGTGGGATTATGGGAATGAGAGCAATGCGGTCGACAACTCGTTTCCTTCATACGCGAAAAGCTCGAACTTAGCGAAGGTCAGCTTTGCCAACTATGGCAAGTCTTTTGGACTTGAGCGAGTTTTTAAAAAGCTCCATCTCGGTTCTTGTCTGGATTTGGGGATTATCGGGATGTAAAATTTCAGTAAGGTATTCCCTTACTGGAGAAGGAAAAACATCCGTACTTGCCGTCCTTGTAAATCAAATGGACAGGTCGCGGAGGCTCTCGTAGGAGCAAAAGCTCCCTTCCTTCGGTGATCGATAAGTTCATCGGGTATGGTGGAGGAGCTCTAAGCAGGCCGTTGGGTTCAAGGTCTATGGCATCAACAACACCTTCAAGGCCTATGGTAAGAATGCGGTCGCCACCCGTGCTAGCTACACAAACAGAACAACATTGTCCACCACGATCAACACAATCGCCGCTGCGAGTGGCAAGAAAGTAAAGAGGTGCGTGGAGCCGGGCAAATTCCCTTGGGAGTCGAAGCTGAAGACGAGGACAGTGATGCCAATGCCTGACATTCGGGTCAAAATGCCTAGAAGGTCGTTATTTCCCCGGGGCATTGTGTTGAAGTTGACCTTCTCGACCAGGAAGCTCGACAAGCTCAAGCAAATCTTCCACGTCGGAGAGATTTTCACCATGGAGAAGATCATAGAGGTCGCGCTAGGCAAGTGCAAGAGAGCGAAGAGTTGCGGTGAGTCCAAGTAGCGTGTGTCCTGCATTACGTACATGATCGACTTTGCCACGTTGATCCTAGGATGCAACGCGGTGGTTCGGTCCACGGAAAGCGTCGAAGGGTTGAACCGCTAATTGTTAATCGAATAAGTCAAAGGGATCAATGGCGGTGGAGCTACTGAGTCTGCGTCATGTCATCAGAGTCTATTTCCTTATTTGCTCTATTACCGTCAATTGGTTCTGTAGGTTGGGATCTACGAAGCAGATTTATTAGATCTGAAGCTAAAGACCAAGATCAATCACGGCGTCGCCATATGCCATCTTGACACGTCGTCTTGGAGTGCTAACCACAGGGCTTTCCTCACGCTATGGTCAAGTCCAGAACCGAATGAGATCTGTCATTGGATTTTTTAGAATGACATAACCTGGACAATCGCCGATTAAGATAGAAAATTGAAGTGCGAGTAGTTCGAAATTGAGTCGTTTGGGTACTACACAACGGCAGAAGCAATTTTTGCTGCCACCTCGAACCCAAGTTAGATTATCATTAATTACACGCATATTGCATGTATATCTCCTTTTGATTGTGCGTATCTAAATTGAGACTTAGAGGAAAATTCTTCTAGGGTTTGGAATTGGAATGTGGAACCTACCTTGTTATAATCGGTTCTCAATTTTTGGAACCTGAAATCTATCCTATTTTTTCTAGATTCTGTTTTGGAACTTATCCTGTTTTCTCGGTCCGGTTCCAAGGTCAACCCGAGAACTGCTTTTTTTTTTCCTTTTTTTGTTTTCATTTTTTCCAGCAAAATAATATGGGTAGCAATAAAACGATTTAAAGTAAAAGATGAATAATAAAAACCACTATCCACCGGAAGCAACAATACTTAAAATGAGCAATTGAAATTACAATCCATCAAAATCAACAATTCAAAAGCACTGTGTGCCATCTTGCACTATGCTTTCCTAGGGTTTCTTCAAATCACAATGCATATGAAGATTAAATAAAATTTTCAATGAAATAGACTTAATCAAATCGGATTGGAGAAATGCTCCACTTGACATGTTTGCAAGTGCTTTATGCTGCTCAAAGCAATAAAGATTGACAATCCTTCATAACAAGATACCTGGAAAGGAAAGGATGCTAGACAAATGATTACAAAGGAATTAACTAAACACCATCAGTTCTAGCTGTATAATGTAGTTGAAGGTTAATGACACGGCGATTACAAGCCCAATTGCAACTGATATCTGCTTTGCACAGGAGAGGACACATAACTCAGACCTTGAATTTGGCCTCATTTAGTTTTTCATCCTGGAAGCAACATTTTAGTAATTCTGCTTTAAACATTTCCTATACCTTCTTTCTTTTGCTATGTTTGGGAGCATAAGAGCAAGGAGACAATGTACCTTTTTTTTTGCCACGTAGGTGAAAAAACAATAACAATTGATATAAAAAAAAATCGAAGAGTGGATCAACTGCAAGTAAATGTGAAGTCCAATGCATTAGGAGGGTTCAATGCACAAATGTGAATGAGAACCATATTGCTTAGAATATGATAAAACAGCGCAATCTAAGTATTCACTTACACCAGCTTATTCCCCTTTGAATTGACTCTTTGCATCAATGACATAAGTCTTTTCAAGAAATCTTTTATTACATCTCATTTCCTCACCTTCTCACTTTTTATAAGAAATGAACCGTAGTCGAACTTGAGCATAATTTAGTAGAGCAACAGTTCCCCTCAAGTTGGAAGTCTAATTTTAGCATAAAGTTGAATGTTAAAGCAAGAATCCTGCCAACCACAAGATAGCCTTAAGAGCATTTGTCTAGGTAGGACAAAAGCGGGTATAGGCTCTTGATGTATTCCAAGTTGTGTACATGCTAATAATGAAATTAGGATGTGTAGTGTGTGACAATAGAATGCATGTCTACACATGGAGGTCCTGAGGGGAGCCAAAAGCAACAATAACCTTGTCATGCCCAAATCCAGCTGTTTTACCTTCAATGAGTTCAATCTCTAACAAAAAACCTTAAATTCATACATAAAGAAAAATCAACAAGAAACCATGCTCTAAAGACAAATGCAAATATGCCGATTAATGAAGTCTATTTACTCACCACAAAATCGGAGTTTCCACAAAATGAAGTTTATTTACCAATAATAATGTCATTGGTAAGACGGTCTAAATCTAAAAACCAAAAAAGGGATAAAACAAAGTATGGGCCACGCATTTTTCACTTCCTTTATGACTAAAACACTCATCAACATAATAGTCTGACTATGTTACCCTTTGTGGGTCTCACCTTTTAGCATCCCCCTTCTACCAATATTTTAAAAAAGTGTTGTTACATTAACTCTGGTCATGTCCATTTTCTTTTATTAATTTTCTATTTCTTTTTTGTGGGTCTCATATTCACTTTCCTTGTCTTCTTCCTTCTTTACGTTCTTTTTTGAGTAACCACTCAAAGCTATAGAGAGGTAGAGAAATGGAGATTTCCACGCTTGTGTAGGTGAAGGCAACTGAACCGATCCACATAACCTACGACAGCACCTTCTTGAATCGTTTGAGTGAAGGTTATGCGCCACATTTCTTATGGCAATAAGGGGATGGTATTCACGAAGAGTGGCATATATTGGCAAGGCATGAGGAGGTTGTGCACTTCGCATTTGATGAACTCAGCAAATGTGGAGTAGTTCGCACCAATAAGGAGGAGAAGCTCGGAAGGGTGATGGGGAGTTGAGGGTGGTATCGTTGAGGCATACTTTCCGTAATCTAAAACACTATAAAAAAAATCCTTTTATGCACAAGGAATCGATGAAATTCACAAAAGTAGCGTTGCTCACAAGTAAATCCTTTTGGCATTTCATTATCTCCTAGAGTCTGACAATCAATTTCCTCACCTTCTCCCTATTTATCTGTCGAAAACATCCATTGACGAACTTGCTAAATTTCCTCGCAAAGAGCATGACTTACATTGAGATTGAGTGAGTCAGATTGGTAGCCATGAAGACAGAGGTAGTCAAGGAAAAGTGCTTCGCCGATATCCCGGTGACAGGTTGATATGGCCCTGCCTAAGATATGCGAACACAAGGATATGACCTTCATGATTCTCTATTTCACCTCTTGAGAGAGAACAAAGTTCGACAAAAAAGAAGAGAGAGAGAGAACAGAGAGAAGGAAGAAGATTAAGAAAAGTGGATGTGGAACCCATAAGAAAAGAAATAGAAAATCAATAAAAAAAAATGACAAAAGATGCTAAAAAGTGATACCTACAAAGGACAATATTGTTAGAACACTGTATTAAGGAGTGTTTTAGCCATAGAGATAGTGGAAAAAGCGTAACCCTAAAGTATTCACTCAATAAATAAATATGTGAATGGATTACAAGATAAAAAGAAACATATATGACTTATCCGACTCAAACTTTTCTGTATTCTCAATGCACTTTTCAATATTAATTGGCACGTGAACGGCTCTCAACCAATCTCGAGTGTAAATCAAACCTTCCACCACTCTAGGAGTCAAAGAACTTCGAAAGCCGTTAAGCACACGTCCCGATATACTAAAAGTCAACTTTGAAGCAACGGTAGTCACTTGATTGGACAAAACATTCCGAGCCATCAAAGATAAGATTTTATACTTTGACCCAATACTCTTCCACCTCATCAAAAGGTCAAGATTAATGACATCTTCACTTTCTACTTCAAGATATTGATCAAGTTTAGATATTTTTTCATCAAGCACTTTTTCTTTGCGTGAAGAAAGTTTTTTCGCTAAGATTGGATGTTATCCTCATTGTTACCTTCATTGTTATCAGTATTGGCATTAGAACCACTACTACTAGTACTCACACTTGAACCACCGAAATTTTGTTTATTAGAACCAACAAAAGATTGCTCATAAAATTCATACAAACGCTGCAAGGCAAGCTTCACCTTATCATACATCTTATCAATTTTTGCTTCATCATTATAAATTTGTCCAATACATAACTTCATATTATTCAACTATTTCTGAGGATCCAATGCAACTGCAATCAACACCATTATGGTTATTTTATCCAAACTCCCATAATATTTGTCAAACTTCTCCTTCATTTTTAAACCCATAACTTCGCCGCATGATTCAAATAGTTATACCATTAAAATAATCATTTAAAGTAACATATGAACTCCCCAATATACGTTTGGTGGTAAAAGAGAGATTGAGAGAATATTTTCTAGGATAATTTTCATTGCTGTACTTTAATGATATTTATAGTACATGTACAAGGATGGCAACAACAAAAATATAGAGAAAATCTTAACTAATTGACAGCTATTTACAACAATGAGAAGGCTGAAATTATGGAGGGCAATTTGAATTTTAAATTGATTCTCTTATACGCCCCTGCAAGATGGAGTTTCTGTCGGAAACGCCGATCTTGACTCGAAGTGTTTGCATTCGTTGTTTCGATAGTGGCTTGGTAAGGATGTCCACTAGTTGGTCATGTGTGGAAATGTGAGAGACTCTCAATTGTCCATCTTTTATGAGCTCACAAATGAAGTGATAATCAATTGCAATGTGCTTTATGCAAAAGTGGAAGACTGGATTGGCACACACATAAGTGGCCCCAATATTGTCACAGTATATCGTGGGTGTTTTAAGTAAGTGTATTCCCAGTTCGGTGAAAAAGTTTTGAACCCAAAGTAATTCCGATGAGGTAGCGGCAACTGCTCTACATTCAGCTTCTGTTGATGATCGAGCAACGGACCGCTGTTTGCGGGTGCTCTAAGAGATAGGATTGGCGTCAAGATAAACAATGAAGCCGGAAGTGGAAGTCCTATCATCTGAATCACCAACCCAATCTGCATAGGAATAAACATGTAAAATGGGTTTTGTATCTTGCCGCAAGTGAAGCCCATGGAATAGGGTACCTTTAAGATATCGAAGAAGGCGTTTGGCGGCAGACCAATAATGTAATGTTGGCTTGTGTATGAACTGAGATAATTTGTTGATAGTGAACGAAATATCGGTCAAGTGATTAGAAGGTATTGAAGGGCACTAACGAGGCTCCAAAATTCAGTTGTGGATGTATACCCCAAATTATTATGAAGTGTGAGTGTATTACCCGTTGCCATTGGAGACCCAACATCCTTTGCTTCGGCCATTTTATGCTTTTCAAGTAGATCCCGCATGTATTTATGTTGCGAGAGCAAAAGACCCTTCTTGGTGGGGAGTACTTCGATTCCAATGAAGTAGCTTAAGGTCCCTAAATCTTTGACTGAAAATGCTTGGATAATGTTGCAATGAAATTATTGAGAAACCGAGTGTTATTGCCGTAATGACAAGATCATCAACATATACCAAGAAATATGCCTCTATGCCATTGTGTGAGTAGATAAAAAGTGAGCTATCAGCCTTGGAATTAGTAAATGAATTGGCTATTAGAAATGCATTTAACTCATTGTACCAGGCTCGAGGAGCTTGTTTGAGCCTGCAGATAACTTTCTTGAGTTTGCGCACATGGTTAGGTTTTGCAGGATCTTTGAAATCAAGAGGTTGCTCCATAAACACTTCATCTTGTAGCGTTCCTTGAAAAAACCCGTTGTTTATATCCATTTGGCGTAGTGGCCAATTTCGAGTGAGTGCCAGAGTAAGGATGATGCGAATTGTTGTAGGTTTGACAACCAGGCTGAAGGTTTCTTTAAAGTCAATTCTCGGTCTTTGGTGAAATCCTTTGGCGACAAGACGTGCCTTGTATCTCTTGATGCTGCTATCGAATCGACGCTTAATTCTGTAGATTGACCTACAACCAATAATATTCATGGAAGAATTATTTGGAGTTAGTTCCCAAGTTCCATTTCGAATTAAGACATTGATTTTCTCGGACATAGCGGAGCGCCATTGGGGATCACTCAAAGCTTGAGTATGTCCACTTGGTTCATAAGTTTGAGGTATGTGATGTTTTGTGGTGAGTGTATGTATTTGTTTAGGCTTGAAAATGTTGTTTTGAGAGCATGTAATCATGTTACGGGTGTAGGTGGGGTGATTCGGGCTTGGCAAGTTTGGGGATGGTTCGATTAAGAGTGAGGAGAGTGTGAGACTGGTTGGTGGAACATTGGTTTCGGTGGAGGTGCTGCTGGTTGGGTGGTGATTGCTACTTGGTGAGGTTTGAGGTGTGACGCTGGTGGTACGCGCATCAGATAGAGGTGTGTGTGCGGTGTTAGAGGAGATATCACTTACTGAGTTATCGGGTAGGTTGGCTGGCAGAACTTGTGCGTCAGCTGAGATACTAAGAGGAGCACTTGTCACGGCGGATGGCGTGTTCGGAGCAGGAGCAATATATGGCACAGTGGGTGACTGAAGAAGAGGAGTTTTGGCCGAGAATGACGGGAAGGACTCGAGAGGTTCAAAGAGGGGTATGGAAAGACGGTTTCATCAAAGACAACATGACGTGAGAGGAATATTTTTTAGGTAATAGGATCAAAACACTTATACACACTTTGAGTTAAAGAATAACCAAGAAAAATACATGGGCGAGAGCGTAATAAAAGCTTGTTTTTTTATGTATGGCCGAAGCCACAAGTAGCAGAGGCATTCGAAAATTCGAAGTTTTAGGTAGTTCGGGGGTTTGCCGAAAAGGCGGTGATATAGAGACTTAAGATTAAGGATATCTGTAGGTAGGCGATTTATGAGATATGTGATGGTTTGGAAGGCGTAGGTTCAAAAGGTGGGAGATAGGCCGGCTTTGTGTAGTAGGGTTAATCAGGTTTCAACGATGTGCTGATGACGCCTTTCAACGGTGCCGTTATGTTGTGGGGTGTATGGAGGTGTGGTTAGGTGTTAAATTTCATATTTTGCTAAAAACAGTTTAAGTTTAATGAATTCCCTGCCTCCATCGGAATAAAGAGTTCGTATTTTTTGTTGAAATTATTTTCAACTAGTGTTTTAAACTATTCAAAAATAGGTACAACATCGAATTTGTTGTGGATGGGATAAAACCAGATTTAACGAGTGAAATGGTCAACAAAAATAACATAATAACGGAAACCATCAATAGATAAAGTAGATGCCGGACCCCAAACATTCATGTACAATAAGTCAAGTGAATGTCTACCTTCTAAAATTGAAGAATGAAATGGTAGTTTATGACTTTTATTGCAACGACAAGAAGTACATGGTAACTTATTTCCTAGGCTAGACTCATTTGATGACGGAAGTGAAAAATGTTAAATGGTATAATGTAAAATATCAATGGATGGATGACCTAACCGTCCGCTCACCAACCAAAGTCATGTATGAGACATGTGGCTGCCAAGAGGATGGCGGCCACCGATAAATGACGTCTCTAAGTTCTCCTCGAAGTAGCATTGCCCCCGTACGAAGTTCCTTCACCAAAAAATGAGAGGCAAAGAATTCAATCAAGACTCGGTTAGTACGACAAAATTGTGAAACCGAAATTAAATTTTTGGTTATATGATGAGAATTGAAAGGAAGTATGCGGGTAATTTAATGTAGTAGAACCAATGTGAGTGGTATTCAAACCTGAGCCATCGTCAATGACTATCTCATCCGGGCCTTCATACTCGCTACGCAGAGATAAATTAGCGAGATCACTTGTAACATGATATGAGGCTCCTGAATCAATCAACCAACCCGTTTCTCGGGTTGAACTTGGGCCGACTGCAACATTTGCTATCGAAGCACGGATTGCGTCTCGAATATGGAAATAATTTTTGGCAGAGTGTCCCACACAATCACAATATTGACAAACGGGCCAAGAGCTGTTGTGCTATTGAGATCGTGAGTCACTACTTCTGTGATCTCTTCGATGATCTGAATTGCAAGTGCCAAGGGAATTTCTAGAGTCTCTGCAGGCATTCCAGAACGGCCAGAATTGTTCCATCGAGATGGGGCTCTCGAACCTCGAGTGTTTCGAGTGGTAAAATTGGCTGTTACCGGCAGGAATTCAGTTGCCATTTCTTCATGTTGAAGGAACATTTCATGGGCGACTAATTTGTCGTAAAGTTCCTCGAAAGTGATTGTGTGTTCACGAGCGCAAATCGCCGCTGTGATTTCATGGTATTCCGGTCCTAATTCCCGAGGAGCGTGGATGACAAGGTCATCGTCATGGAGAGGTGAATCAATCATTGCCAACTCATCTGCAATAGATTTTAGTTGCCATAAAAAATCAGAAATAGAACGAGAGTTGCGTTTATCCGTTGATAATTGGTCCTTGAGATGCATGACGCAGGATCGAGATTTGCTTGTGTAAAGTGTTGCAAGTTTGTCCATGCACTTTGAGATGTTGCGGAAGAGGCAATAAGGGGAATGATGGCTTCGAAAGTGGAAGCAAAAATCATGTTGAGCAAAAGTTGGTCTTGTCTAATCCAATGAAAGTGGGCGACATTCAGGACTGTTTGATTGTCAAGGGTGATCTCTTTCGGTGGGCAAGGACCCGCTCCGTCAATGAATGCTTTAAGGTCATATCCGACTAGTGATGACATATATTGAGCCTGCCAAAAAGCATAACTAGTGAAAGTCAGGTTCATAGGCAATTGCACACCAGCAGAGATTGTAATAAGTCAAGTTAAAGTGACTATAGGAATTTCGAGGAGGATTGTTTCAAAAACAGAGTGTGGTAGCCATGGCTAGGTTTTTTTTTTTTGAAAGACGAAGCAAAAAAAGAACAATTTAAAAACAGGATCAGAGAGGCTCTTAGGAGCAGATAGACACGCTTTGATACCATAAAAGGGAGATTGAGAGAATATTTTTTAGGATGATTCTCATTACTGTATTTCAATGATATTTATAGTATATGTACAAGAATGGCAACAACTAAAAATATGGAGAAAATCTCAACTAATTGACAGCTATTTACAACGATGAGAAGGTTGAAATTATGGAGGACAGTTTGAATTTTAAACTGATTCTCTTATAAGTGGCATCATAAAACTATTTCAGAAATTTAGAAAGAACGATGACATTTTTCCAATCTTTATTTCGAGGAGAATCGTTGTCAATCTCCCTTAAAAAATGATAAATCATCTTCTTCTATTCTTTCAAAAGCTTTCCTAAACTTTATGGCAGTCTAACATTAGATAAGTTGAGTTCCATCTAGTGGCAACATCAAAATAAATTGAACCCTTGTATGCAATCTTTTCACTCTTAATACAAGATTGAATGTTTGAGCTCTCATGGGAGAATTGTTCGCATACCTAACTATATTTAAGATACTAGCAATAGAATCACGCACCTCATTCAATCCATCTCTTACAATCAAGTTTAATGTATGAGCACTGCACCTCAAATGTAAAATATCACCATTCAAGATCAAAAACCTTTCCCTTGAAAATTTTTCCTTCGAATAACCAATGGCCACATAATTGGAACTAGCATTATACACGATTATTATGGACAACTTTTCTATCACCTACTCTTAAATGCACTTCCCCACCATTTTCCCAATCTCCTTACCCTTGTAACTATGCATAACCACAAAATTGATGATTCTTTTATGCCACTTACAGTTTTCATCAATAAAATGTGCAGTGAAACATAAATAGTTCAAGTTTTGAATGAAACTCCACATATCAGTCGTGAGTGCTATCCTATAATTAAGCTTACCAAAGTAAGCTTTCAAACAAGTTCTTTTACTCAAATACAACTTCATACAATCTCTAGTCACCGTAAATCGTGATAAATGTTGGAAGAAATGTTGTAATTCGATGACAAAATCACGAAAACCGATACGCTCAACCATGAAAAAACATTTTTCATCAATAATAATCATCCGAGCAAGTATGTGCCTACAATATTTTTTATCAAACTTCCACGTTGTTAAGACACTACCGCCACCGGTATTTTCCCCTACCTCACTAACCAGATCTTTGTTACGTGGTACAAACAACCTTTGCTTCTTATTTGCATGAGGATACTTTTTGCACTTTTTCAGGTGCTTCCACTTAGTAGACGTTCCATGATCAACAGAGTAATTATACTCAGTCCCACAGTGAATGCACTTTACCTTAGTTGTTTTCTATTTATTCTCATTTTTTATTCTCAAAAAATTATCCCAAGCCTCGGATTGATTAGCTCCCTTTATACCAAGAGAAGGACAAGAGTTAAGTACCCTTACCATGTTTTTCACACTTGCAGTCATAGAGTCCACTTTAGTAAATCCATGGAATGGCAATTCCATGAGCGGCCTCATTTCATTATATACATCCATTTCCATTGATTTGTCTTTATCTTGATCCATCAACTTAAAAAAATTATACAAAAATCTCAGGATTCTAATGAAAACAAATTTTACAACAATGTAGAACTAAGGAGCATTCTGTGTAATCCACATTCATTGTGTTCCTAAAACATTTCCTTTACAAAACTAATATATTCAATTGATGTGCAACAATGTAAGACCAAGGAGCATCAAAGATGAACTCTTCTCATACAAGAGATATCCCAGTAAATGTAGCCGTCTGTTCTTATTAGTATTCCTAGCTTAGCTTTATTGGGAACTTTAATTTTACCCAAAAAACATCACATTGAAACAAATTTCAACAACAAACCCACAATACAAAAATCTATTTCGTTACAAATTACTCTGGTTTCCAATATAGAAATAGGTTTCAACAACAAATCCACAATACAAAAACCTATTAAAACCTATTCCGTAACCAATCACTTTGAAACAGCTTGGCTTGTGTTGCTCACCAAGTCTGATTTTCACCCAAAATCATTGTTGTAAAATCACTCTCACTGGTTTCCTCCAACCAAAATCATTGTTGCAAAACCACTCTCATCAATCTCTATCTCTCTCTCTCTCTCCCCTTCTTGTCCCATCTCAGTCCGCCAGTTGCACATCCCTCCGACGAAGTTCCACTAAAAGGAATGAAACTCACTCGCAAGAAATCAAATGCCCAAAATCTCAAAGCAAGAAATTGACGCATCAAAAGCGATCCAATGTTCAATTAAAGATGGATATAATCTTTATAAAGTAAGAAATAATAAGAATTACTTTACCTCAAAGCTTGGTGTCACGCCCCGGACCTTACCGAGCTCGCGACACCCCTCCATGATCGTATTTCGAATGCAATGTCTCAGGACTCGTCGCCGACCCACACGAACATCAAAACATAAAGTATAAGTGGAAATGATTAAAAGCACCCAAACAAGATTAAAGACCAAGGGTAGTAAAGAAAACACTTGAACATTCAATAACGTACTTCATACAATAACACATTTACAACATTCAGCTTTACACGCGTTAGGCTACTAGGGTTAAACTCCACCTTCATTAAAAAGGGACTGATAGTTTGGTAGGCTAGCCTAGCTATACAAAAAATATCCATTAAAAAGGATTTCTAGACTTAGCACTAAAACACCACTACGGCTCCCAATTCAAGTCGGAACTCGCAGACTCAGGCTCCGACTCCATAAGTTCCTGTTCAGGCCCCTTCTCCATTGGCTCTCCTTTGGGATCGGACTCCATTGGCTCTGGGATGGCCTCCTCAGGTTCCTCCTTCAGCTCTGACTCCATGGACTTCTCGTCGAAGTCGGACTCCACTATCACCAGTTGGGGGTCGGAATCTTCGAGGGCGGTATCCGGGCTCGTGACCACACCATTGGGAGCGAGAGCCGCTGAGGGGTCCCACTCACCTACCCCATTAAACGGAACATTGCAGTTCCAAAGTGGTCTATAGATGCTGTACAAATCCCGATAATAGTAAGCCCGATACGTATTATGCTGTAACGTCTATCTACTCATGTCTACCCACACCACAGTAGTATGCTTAATAGAGGCCTCCCCGTCTCCTATGGGGTATTCCATCACCGAGTGCTCAATATGTCTCGAAATCCCAAAACGATCCGATGGATTGCTCATGGTCGAGGTCGAGGGCCTGAAATAGTTATATAACAACCATGAGAACGAGTCTCAATTAGTAACACCTTAAACCCTACATAGACTAACACGTACTTCCAGATAAATAGAATAACATCCAACACATTCAATCAACATGCAATAACATTAAAATGCACTCTCTAGTCTTACCTCAATGCATATTTAATGCTGCACGTTAGTTGGATCGCAATAACATAACCAACTTCCCAATGCACATGCACTCCAAGATACAACCAATTTCCTATACATGCATCCATAATAACATTCCAACCTATATTAATCTCAATCTCTACACATGCTCACATCTTTCAACTTCCAACACACACATGTGTTCACCCCGATCAATATCGACTCACGTAACACGCCTTAGGCCCATCTCATCGTACAGCTCACGCAACACGCATCAAGTCTATGGCACTCCAGTTTATTCGGGCATTGTCTTGCGTAACATGCCTCAAGACAAATCCAATTCCTCGCGTAAACACGCCTCAAGGATTATAGGATAAAACGTACATCCTCATTCAATTTCATGCATTTCCTCATGTCAACATGCCTCAGGGTCTATCGATCATACGCGATACCTATCTCATTCCCTTCACACAACATCTACATGCTTTAATCACACAAAAACATGCTCAATTCCAAATCAACAACTCAGCCCAATCAATCCATTCATAAGGGCAACAATGTAGTTCAACCATATCACCCAATCATTTCAACACCTTTCAATCCACAATTCAAGCTATACATTCAATGGCATAAATCCACACATCCCAACATTCAACTCAGCCACCAAGCACCACAACATTTAACTCGGCCACCAAGCACTACAACTTGGCCACAAGAGGAAGAGAAAACTGAATACACAGAATCGGGGCAAATCTGGGTCAGTGCACAGTTCTGGAATTCCTTTTAAAATAAATAGTAATTCAACTCTAAAAATTATGAATTTCGGATATGTCCTAGAAAACATCCTGATGAACATTTTTCATGAGAACACAAAACTCAATTTTGCCTAGAACCACCTCTTTTTGTCACCCAAAATCAGACATAAAATATTTCATTCGGACTGGCCATCCGGCTTTCAAAATGCATTTCAAGAAGTAATCAAATCTCCTTAGAAAACTTTGAAATTTTTATATGTTATAGCCAAAAATGTCCCCAACAAGTTTTGTGGAGAAAGTATTTTGAAAATGGGTCTAGAAAAATTTACAAAAATTCGAATAAACCCAAAGGTCGGAGGAACAGTGTTTCCGGCAGACTAATTTCGATTCAAAGATGGACTTTCGAATGGCCTCAAATGACTTCCAAAAATTCCCAAATTAAATTATATTATATGTCAAGATGTTTTAAACAACTTTCATGGAGGATATTACCCTAGATTCGGCCCACACAGGTCTCTAAAAAAATAGTAAAACTCGGCGGCACAGCAGTAACGAAATCCAAGAACACAACCAACAAACAAATCTACTTGTCTAGCCCTTAAACCAACTAATCATAGCCACTAATCAACCCCTAATATGCCCATTGGTAACCCCTTAACTTAGACAAGGTTGAGAATGCCACTTACTAAAGAGCCTAAGTAAAACCGAACAAAGCGAGGGGCGGCAGCAGTTGGACAGCGGCTAGACGGCAGCTCCGGCAGTGGCTGGTGGTGGTGGCCCAGCAACAAGGGAGAGGGAGAGGGAGAGAGGATTCGGCTGAGCAAAGGGAAAGGGGGAAAATGAGGGGGAGAGAGAGAGAGAGAGAGAATGAATGAGAGAGGGAGAAGACTTGATCAGATTTTTCTACTAATCCCCACTAAAAACCCCATCACCCATCCCACTCACATATCCAAGGGCTCAAAATCTACTTTCTTCCCCAAGCCAAGATCTAAGGGTTCCTAATTTTTCTCACATGAATTTTCCCAAAATTACAAATGGCAACCAAAATAAATAAGCAAGATAGGGAGGGGCATACTTGTCCATGAATTTCGGTCAAAGGAAGGAAAGTTCAAAAGTCCAAATTGCCCTTCAACCTTTCAAATGAATTCAAATAATCCCAGCAGTAAAATGATCATTTTCCACTCCCAGTCCAAATTCCAAATTTCCGACAAATCTAATAAACCTTAACATTGGCCACGCTTATGTGACATCGTCCAAATAAATTAGTAGTGACACTTCAAGAAATTCGACATCCAAGTTCGGATTCAAATGACGGCCAATTTCACTCAAATGCAACTTTAATGTATTTCTAACTAACGGACGGCTTTTTAGGATTTACGCGTATCGAACTGCGGTTACTCAAATCATGGCGACCTCGATCGTCATCGAAAGTCGACTCATGATCGAGTTCTTAGGTCCATGTACATTTCCTTAGGTAGCCATTCCCTAAAAGTTAGTATCCCGAGAATGATCAGTTTCGGACAAGATTTAACTACAAATGCATTGAAGAATATACACATTTCATTTATCCCAAAAGTGGGTCGAAATTTAGAATATCACACTTGGATCTGATCGTTGATTTCTAATAGGACTTGACAAACAAAAGGTCAAAGAGAATCGGAGAGAATGACGGGCGAAGATTGCAAGCTAGTGGCAACAGTTTCTTGCGACACCGTGCAAGGAAGCGAAAAGAGTGGCACGGTGCAAGGAACTAACTAAGGAAGAGGGAGAGTTTGAGACAGAGACGAAGTGACTGAGGTCAACAATGGTGGGCCAGTGGCAATGGGTTCCTACGGCACCGTGTGAGCAAGGAAGGAGGAAAGAATCAAAGACAATGATGGTTGATCGAGCGGCGAAGAGAGAGAAAATGTGTGTGTGAGAGAGAGGGGGGGCGGAGGTTTGTTGGAAAAGATAGGGTTTGTTTTTAACCTTAGATAAAACTGGTCCGATTTCTGGGTGGATCTTCACTTAGAATCAAGAACAAGACCGATTACAGCTGATTCCCAACAAATGGAATTGGTTCTTAGACCTGTTTTTCGAGAGATCCGGTCCGGTTACACACTCCTACTTAATTTTATCGGCTCATCTAGAACGGGATTGGTCCAGTATGTTCCATCATAAAGTATGGGGCAAGCTAGGGCTAATAATGTACCTCATAGTGGCCCATGGGTCCACAAGAAACACTTGCGGCCTGGTCCATTTGTCACCCTTAGTTGCAACTTGACCTTCTGTTTTACTAACGAAGAATGCCAACTGTACCAAAGGTTTCCTTTTCCTCACATGAAAAACGTGAAAACGACCAAAAATAAAGCTCCATTATGTTTTGCGAAAAATAAATTATTTAAAATATATTTTCCTAAAAATAATCGCTTGTAACGCTCAAAATAATTAGTTGATGAAAAATATTTAATTATCGACAAAAAATTATGTCTAAATATTTTCATGAACAATAGAAATTTTTTTCGTTCTAATTTTACAAAGAATGGATGATTTAGAAAATATTTTTCTGAAGATGATCGCTTATGTCACTTGAAAATAATAATTTATGTCTAAATATTTTGATGGACAAGTAAAATATTTTTTATTTATTTATTTTTATAATTTTATAAGAAAATTTTAATTCAAATTATTCATTTTCCGTAAAATATATAGGCCCACGATGCAAAACAACAAGATAAAACCCACGTTTTTCTTGCGCTTTGCCGTCCACAGAATCCACACGGCGTGCCGTCGGTGTTTAGGCAATCCACGTATAAAAAGAGGCGTCTCTTCTTCTTCCTTATTATTCAACTTCAGGTGTCACCACCGCTCACCCAATCATCATCATCATCCTCCTCCTCTTCTTCTTCTTCTTCTTCAATTCAGTCTTCCTCCCCCTTCACCGATGTCCATGTCCACTTCTTTTGCTGCTCTAGCTATGTACGCCACTGAGGTCGTCCCCACCCTCTCCCTCTCCCTCTCCCTCTCTGTGGCTTGCAGAAATTTATAATGGGGTAATGGCGGGGTTCTTTGCAGGTTCATGCCGTTTCGGACAGCAAAAGAAGCGAAGTGGGCGATGACGGTAGGGATCCCCACGGGGTGCACTCGTCAAGGGTCCAACCGGTTTCATCTTCAGCTTCGAGAATCGCAGAGAACGAGCTGTTGAGAAGCTCCCCTTTCGTCTCCGAGAAGCAGAGCGTGTTGCGGAGCTCGCCGCGGTTGGCCCCTCAGTTTGACGGGCTCAACTGCTTCGAGACCATTGTCGGTCGCTGACCGCCCGATGACTGTGCGATGCTTCTTCTTCTGTATCATCCATTTTGCAGTTGGTTTAGAGCGTTTCTGCTGCGTCGTATTTTATACATGACACAGATTTTGTACCTCCATATATGTCTGGTGGTTCCTGAATTGAGATACAAATATGCACGCAAGTACCGTAGAAGTTCGGCTAGTGCTGGTAATTTGTGTCATCCTCTTGCAGCTATGATTCCAATTGCGCGCGCCGAGACTAGCACGTATCTTTTTAATTCAACTTGTCGAATGATTGATTGATGGTAATATCGTGTTCATCTAGGTTAATGTGCATGTTGTGTCGCGTGGTATTTGTTGGACATTTCACACGTTGTTCGCTGTCGAGTAGATTTGGTCTTGTGCATCGTTGCTAGCTTGACCCTTGGGTGTACTAGTTGGTGACATGGCCAATTGTTACCACTTCGTCTCATCTTTGGTATGGAGTGCGCCAAATTTGTGACCATGTCATCTCGTTCCAACTCGATGGATTACGTACTTTTACATAAGTTACTTACCATGTCATCACATTCCATGCTTTTGTAAGTTTTGATGAGGAAAATTAACCTTCAAGCCATTAAAAATTAAGTACTTTTTCATGTGCTGGCACCCTTTCAATATACAAAAAAGTAAATATTAGTAAGTTTTCTTTTTCACTATCGTTAGCAAATTTTCATATTAGAATAGTGGATATGCACTTATTACTAAATAGCGATTTTCCCATTTGAGCTATAGGTTCGAATATCAAAAGTCATATATAGACACGTACATATACCTCGTAGTAATAGCTTTTCTAGATGAGAACTTACTTATCACGTAAGAAAATGCAAAATGATCTAACAATGGGTATTCTTTCGGAATAATGACACAAACAGTCATTGATCTTTGATTCAATGTGTAATTTGGTTCTTAAACTTTTTAATCTGTTTAATGTGGTCCCTGAACTTCAGCTTAATATAATATTCAATTTGCCCTTTGAACTATTAATTTATTCAATGTGGTTCATGTTTAATATAATTCATGAACTACATGAAAATATTCAATGTGGTCCTGAACTTAAATTAATAGAAGTTTATCTTAAATTAAAAATTCATGGACCATATTATACATCAAATTAAAGTTCAAGGATTATATTGAGCAAATTATAAATTTATAGACCTCATTACACATAAGGTAAAATTAAAGGATTATTTATGTCATTTTCTTCGATTTTTGTTTATCTAAATATAAAGCTTCGAGATGCTTACGAAACGATAAAAACGCCTTCGGACCGGAAATCAGATGCGATCCAAAGTCAAATTACTCTGGGTAGGTTCCCCCCAGCCTTTTGAAAATAATCGGTCAGATCGTACGAAATCCGACATACGCATGCATGTCATGTCTTTGTCTCTTTTCTTCTTTTATCTCGATATTTCCGAGTAAAAGTGCCGGACGGAGAGTCATTGGTCCCCCACCCCTCGCACCTCGGAGCAATCACGCGTATGCTTGACTTGACTTCGCTAATTTTTAGTTAGGCAGCAAAAATCATTAATTGGGAAGGACCCCCCGATCATTTGGATTTCATCACTGCCGTTGTGGTCTCCAACTTTCTCATAAGTTAATGAGAAACCAGTAACTCGAATTGGTAAATTTGTTTTTAAAAAATAATAATCAAACCTCGGTTTTTAACTCGATTTAGAGTTGCGATCTCAAAACCGGTCGGGAATTTAACCGAGAAAAGTCGGCAAATCACTCAGGATGGTAATGTCATATTAAAGTTGCGAATTCGAATGCTATGCAAATAAAAATGTTGGGGAGTTAGTGGTAAAAGAACCGCTAACTGCAAACTGTAAAAAGGAAAGTCGGTAATTTCATGAAAAGGTTGGCGGTTTTCACCAACAAATTACCTGGAGGAAAAAAAAAAGTCATCAATCCTTTAGGCTTTAACCATAATTTTTAGGATTAATATCATGAAAAATCTCAAACTGATACATTTACGACAAATTTATAACAAGCGAATTTTTTGACTACCGAAAGCTCCAAACCAGTACACCCATGACAATTTACCCTCCGTTAACTTCCATTAAATTTTACCGTCAAATTTATAAATTGCACAACACTTGGTAATGAATGATTACGCCAGTTTGGGATTTTACCCTCCTCTATCACATGTGTACCAGCTTATAATTTTTTGTAATACTGATATAATTTAACGAAGATTAAATTTGTGACAAATGTACTAGTTTTGGATTTTTTGCTGTCAAAAAACTAGTTTGAGGTATATATATATATATATATATACCAATTTAGGGTTTTTCATTATATTAACACTAGTTTTTAAAATTTTACCATCACAAACTATAATCTACTAGTACAGACATGATAATTCTACGTACCTTATCTTCTACGTAGCAGCCTCTCACGTGTGTCGCGTGAACCCCATCACCGTATATATATACCTACCTTCAACGCCCTCCCCACACACGCCACGCCACCGCCATTTCTATTCAAACTCTCATCTCCTCCTTCTCCTCCGTCGTCTCCATGATCCAAAAGCCGTGCGCGAATCCTCCCCGAGGCCGCATCGGCCCCGGCGAGAGCCGCTTCGATTCGCTCCCCGACGCCCTCCTCCTGCTCATCTTCTCCAAGATCGCCGACCTCAACACCCTCGTCCTCTGCTCCTCCGTCTGCAGGCGCTTCCGCCTCGTCGTCCCCCAGATCCACACCCTCTCCCTCCCCGTCGACTACTCCGACCGGGGCGGCGGCGGCTCCGCTCGAGGGAGCTCCGTTCGTGCTCTGAAGAGGTTCTTCAAAAGCTTCCGCATCAAGCTGATCGGGCCGAGGTCGTCGGCTTCGGTCTGCTGCTCCAGCAGCCGCGTCGCTCCTTACGCCGAGCTCTCTCGCCTCAAGTACCGGTTTCGCGAGCTCCGAGCTCTTCGCGTCGAGCTCCGGAGCTCCGCGAGGTCGCGCGGCGACGACGCGGTCCGCAGCTCCCTGACCTGGTGGAGAGCCGTTTTCGGATCGCGGCTCGAGACCTGCGTCGTCCTCTCCGCGGCGTCGATTTGCAGCACCGCAGCCGGCGCCTCCGGTGGCGTCGTCGGCCGCGTCAGGGAGAGGATGAGCGAGTCCGACCTGAAGTCGATCCTCGAGACGACGAAGTGCTCGCTCGTGAACGCGTCGTTCAGGCTCGTCTACTTCGTCCCCCGCGACCACGGGAGCCTCCGGAGCGTGGTGGTCTCGGACGACGCCGGGAGGGGGAAGCTGTGCATGGGAGAGGAGGAGCTCGCGAGCTTCAACGGGAGCTCGTCCGCCGCCACGAAGAGGGGTTCCGCGGAGGAACTGAGGTCGCAGAGGCTGAGGAGCCTGAGCGGCCCGCTCCGGGTGAGCGTGTGGTACGCGCCGGTCCTGGACCTGCCGGCGAGCGGTCGGCGCATGAAGCGGGTGAAGATCGCCGCGGCTCGGAGGGCGGACGACGACCGGGAGATCCCGATGGAGAGGGACGCCGAGCTGTTGATCGGGGCCTTCGGCGGAGACGGCGGCGGCGACGACGGGAGAGGGAAGGCCTGCGACGAAGCCGCGGCGGAGATGATCAGGAGCAGCAGGAAGAGGAGGTACGAGTTGAGGATCCCGCACTGCTCGGATTAGGTAGGGCGGACGATTCGCACTCGATCATTCTCCTCCGTTTGACTTAGTCAACCAGGTTCGATCATTCCCTTCCATTCTTAAAACCGTTCTTTGAAACCTCGTAAGGCGCCTCCTCCTGTTCCCGCCTGCACGAAGACGGCGGGTCCGTCGTCGCTGTAAGTCTTGGGGAAGTGCTTTCTGTTCTAAAGTTATAAAATTAGTAAAGGGGATGTAGATTGGTGTGGAGGAATATGCTCTCTCCCTTGCGATATTGGTTAGAAGGTTCTTTTTGAATGCTCTCTTTTAATTTTTTCTATTTGTCGCCGTTGGTGCCTATCTTGACGTGCTTAACCGCATTAATTATAGTCTCTGTATGTATGTTAACCACCGAAAAGTACAAAAAATAAAAAAGAAGACAAAAAGAGAGTTCGAAACCTATTGCATTTATATCAATTCGATTTTCAACCTTTCAATTGGACTAATTTAATTCCAAACCTTTTTCATATTGGTATTAAACTTAGGCTTTGTTCATTTGGCGGAAAATATTTTCCGAAAAAATATTTTTCGGGTTTTCTGGTGTTCGGGGACGGAAAATAACTTCCTGGGGAAAATGTTTTCCACTAATGAAAAAAATCCTTCTACAAACTAGGGAAAATGATTTCCTCTTTTGAGAAAGAGGAAATCATTTTCCCTTCTTTCTTGTTTGCCCTCACGTTGCCCGCAAGCCCTCTCGCCCTTGCCTCCCCTCTCGTCGCTCTCTGTTTCCCATCTTTCTCAGGCCTTCTTCTTCTTCTACCTCAGACAGTCGGCGGTCGGCGAGCTCGGCCTCGCCGATGACCTCGGGCGAGGTTCGCCGACGTCCGGCGAGGCCCCAGCTCGCACGACCGGCGAGCTCGGGCCTCGCCAGATCCGACAACCTGGGCGAGGTCAAGCTCGCCCGAGGTTGCCGGATCTAGCAACCTGGGCGAGCTCGACCTCGCCCAGGTCACCGGGCGAGTTGGGGCCTTGCCGGCCTATGGCAACGCTCGAGCTCGCCTCCGGCCAATCGCCGGACGTCGGCCGTGGCCGTGGTCGACGACCTTCAGAGAAGAAGAAGGAAAAAGAACACAGCCGGCGGCGATTGTTGTCAAACGCCGAAAAATATTTTCCGAAACTTTTTCATATTTCAGCCGAACACTAGAAAATTGTGTTCCAAAAAAATAATATTTTCCACCAAACGAACGGAGCCTTAATCCATTCGGAATCGCCAGCCGTCCTACGTGGCACGACTGACGCTAATATACAAGTTTTTTTTAATTTTTTGCTTCTTTTCTTTTGTTTTTTTATTTTTCTTGCTTTTTTTTCCCTTCATTTTGGCCGATGAGGGCCAGCAACCCTCCCCCCAATCGTGGATGTGAAGGGCCTCGTTAGCTACAAGCGACGCTGCGAAATTCCTCACCCAAATCTACAACCCTCGCCAGCAGGCGGTAAGGGCTTGCTGGCCTTCACCTGCCAAAATGAAGCAAAAAAGGAAAGAAAAAAGAAAATAATAATAATAATGAAAGAAGAAAAAATTATAAAATATTTAATTATTATTTTAAAAATATCAATATCAGTGCCGACCATGCTACGTAGGACAGTCGATGTCTACGTTAACGATTTTTTGGCCTAAATTGGTTGAATTGACTGAATTTATACCAATGCAATAGTTTAATGACTTTTTGGATATTTTTCCCGTAAATCACTCTTGTGAATTTTTAAGCCGAGGGAAAATTTAGTTGAGCCAAAATTGTCTCTCGGGTGAGAGTTAGATGTCTTTTTATGCCATACTAGAAAATTGGAGTCGAAATTATCCTTTGAATGAGAATCGATGCTGCTCTTTTTGTATAAAAACAAAACCTCCGTCTTTCGCGCGCCTTTCATTCTTGCCCGTTGAAGTTTCAAACCGCAGAGTACTTTCGAGAAATCCACGTGAGGAAATTAAAATGGCATCGATCTTTAGCCTTCGTCGGATTCGGCAACTAGTGATAAGCATCGTTGTCATAATGTTTCCAACAAATGTGGGCACCTAATGTTAGAATTCTCCCGTGAATCCGTTCCCTCGCAAATCACATGATCGCAATTATTAAGTGATGTGAAATCAAGCAACGTTAATGACTAATTGAGATACATCTAGTCCGCAATAAAGAAGTGCTCATGAGTATTTTTCCGCTTATATATATATATATACGTCACAGGAAAATACAAAAATTTAGAAAATAGAAACAACTACATAAATTTGATACACAAAGAGCCTATACACGGTTGAAACTAATAATCTAAATATGGTACAAAAACTAAGATCTATACATATACACATGACTGAAAGTGATCATAGAATGTTTCGTAGTCTTCGTGAAATGTCTTCCTTCTAATCTCTCCTCCTCCTCAGCCGAACGGGCAATCCTCCCCTCATCTTGAGGACCAACGACAGCGTGTAGGGCGGCGGGTCCACCATCCTCCTCCTCCCGCTCTCGCCGCAGTCCGCCGCCGGTAAAACCTCGAACTCCGCCATCACGGCGGCTGCCACGGACTTCATCTGCACGTACGCCATCTCCTTCCCCAGGCACAGTCTCGGCCCACAGTGGAACACCGGGTACTTCCACTGGTCGGCCGGCCTAAAGCGCACGTCTTGACGATCGCCGTCGTGGCCGTCGCCGTCGCCACCGTCCAACCACCTCTCGGGCTTGAACTCCCTGCACTCCGGGCCCCACACCTCCTCGCTCCTACCCATCGCGTAGGCCGAGTAGTCGGCGAACCACCCCTTCCCCACATGAGTCCCGTCGGGCAGCACGTCGTCGTCCACCGTCAACCTCGAGTTGATCGGCACCGGCGGGAACAGCCGCATGGACTCAGTCACCGCCGCGTGCAGGTAGTGGAGGTTCTTCAGCTCGTCGTAGCTGAAGATCTTCACCCCCGACGTGGTCGACGCCGCCGTCGCCGACGCCGCCGACGCCGCCGATAGTTCTTTGAGGATTTTGCGCTCGCACAACGGGTGCGCGGCGATCAGCCAGAAGAACCAGGTCAACGCCGTCGACGTCGAGTCCTTGCCCGCGAGAACGAAGCTTATGACGATGTCTCGCAGGAACTTCCTCTTCTCCTCCAGGTCTCGGAACTCCAGATCGGCGCTCGATGACATGAACCTCGACAGCAGATCTCGATCGCGGCTCCTCTCGTCGCCGTTCTCTCGTCCGGTCGCCGCCGATTCGATTTGTTCCTCTTTCGATTTGATGATGTCCATGGCGAACTCGTTGGTCACTCTTATGTTCGATCTGAATCGTTTCTCCGACCCGAGATTGAAGAATCGCTTCAATTTCCACAGGGCAGGCAAGGGCGACATGAACCGCGACGAGCAGTTCTCGACCGCCTCGTCGAAGGCTTTGACGAAAGCCGAATTGCGGCTGGAGATCTCCTCCGATGCTTCCTCCGCGGCGATACAGTTAGGATCGACGCCGAACGCGACGCTGCAGATGTTGTCGAAGGCGAATCTCTGCAACACCTCCTGGAGGTCGACGACTCTGCCCTCGTCGCAGGCCCTGGAGAGGAAGGGGAGGAGGCGGTCGGAGATCTCGCGGCCGACGGTCTCCGAGATGAAGTGCTTGAGCGACCTGGTGGTGAACTCGTGGCTAGCGATCTTGCGCTGGAGGGACCAGAGGTGGCCGTCGACGGCGAAGATGCCGTCGCCGAGGAGCTCGCGGAGGACGGCGTGGTAGCGGGAGCCCTTGACGTAGTTGGGGAAGCTGGAGGTGAGGAGGTGCTGAAGGTTGAGGGGGTTGGAGGTGCAGACCCCGCGGGAGAGGCCGAGGAAGGTGCTGACCCGGAGGGTCGACGACGGGGTCCGCGACAGCATGTCGGCGACCCAGTCGTGGAAGCGGTGGCGGTTGCGGAGGAAGCCGACGAGGTTGCCGACGATGGGGTGGGACTCCGGGCATGGGGTTTCGGCGGGACCACCGGGAGGGCGGCGGCGGGAGGCGGAGCGCCGGCGGAGGAGGCGGAGGAAGAAGAAGAGGAGGAAGGGGATGGAGGAGAGAGAGAGGGTGAAGAGATCAAGGTGGAGCGTCATCGTGTGGTCTGGTTCTGTCTTCCGGTCCGGTGGGCGACGCGACGACCGATGATTCCTGAAGTTGAGAAAATATGGAGTCCGGCTTCGACCTCACTCGGTCAACGATTAATCATGAAAATATTAAAAAGAGATAAGTGCACTCAAAGAACTAAAATTTATGACGAAAATATAATTAAATCTTAAAATTTTAAAAAAATATAGATAAATTTGGAAACTTTATCATGAAATTATACTTGAGTCCTAAAATTTTAAAAAAGTTTAAACAAGTCCTAAAATTTATCAAATTGATTCAATCAAGTCCTTTCATTAATTATACTTTTTGAAAGTTTTGGGACTTATTTGCACTTTTGTGACAAGTTTCAGGACTTGTTTGTACTTTCGTGACAAATTTTAGGACTTATTTGCATTTTTTGAAAGTTTGGACTCATGTGTACTTTCGTGATAAGTTTTAGGACTTGTTTACACTTTTTAAAAGTTTTAGGACTCAAATACACTTTTGTGACAAGTTTTAAGACTTCTTGTGCATATATCCCTATGAAGAAAAGAGACACTAACGTAAACCTTGAGGACTAAGCTATCATAGTAAAACAAAGAGATTAGGAATACTATAATCTTCAATTTTTCTTCCTTTTTTACTGAATTTATATAATTTAGCTACTTAATTAGGCTCGTAAGCCGTTTGAATCAAATAATTCAAACTCAATCTCGAGTCTCGACTTGAAATATGAATGCTGATGCCACTCGAATCGACCTCAACCATTTGAATTAGGCTTGTAAATTTCGGAGTCCTTCAAACCAAATAGTATTTGGCAAATACACTCATATCTTGATTCAAATACAATTACCGAATCTACCTTACTTCAAAATTAATAAATATTTGAGTGCGTTCATGTAATCAAAGAGTCGGGCTTGTGTAAATCACTCCAAATTTAAATTTCCTCGTCTCTCCCTTCATCATGATAATTTGATTTTTTTTTACCTTTTTTAATTTAAATTTTCATTTCTCTCAATTTCCCCTTATTTTCGAAACATAGTTAACGAAGCTGTAATGATCAACAAGGGACATACGTGAATTTTGTTAATACACATGCACCACTATCAGTATTCTCATACTATAAAATTTAAGCTTATGAAATTTTTTTACGTGTGCGGGAACGTTTGTGTAGACTTTTTGAAAATCAAAAAGAATTATTCTTACTTTTGTGCTGAAATTTAAAAAAAATTATTAAAGTACGAAGAATTAAGTATATAAATTTACATGTCTAACTTTTTATGTACTACGAAAGTTTCAAATACATAAAAATTTCAAAATACGTCAATTGCTAGATTCATAAAAAGCAAAAAGATTAGTAGGTCCAAAAAATTTTGAAAAAAAAGGAAAATCGATATATTATAAAAGGTTTATAATTAAATTGATTCAATTGAAACATTTAGGATTGAATTAGTATAAATACAAAAGGTTTAAGAAAATTTTTTTTTCGGTACTTTGCCGCTCGACAACTTTGGAAAAATTACAGTAATGCCATAGGAAAGGCACTTTCCCGCCCAAGTCGCCGGAAGCAGGCCACTCTCATCCTCAAACAAGCCAGTGTCGCGGCTTTCGATCGGGAGGAGGTGGTTCGGATCCGTCGCAGAGTCTCCTCTCCGTTGCTCCCCCCAATCTACAGCGCAAACTACCGGAGCAGGTGAGGTGACGACGATTTCGCGTTCCTCCGATGCATGTGTCGCGGCTCTCTTCCCGAGCCGCCCAAATCGATTTCGATGTCGAATCGCGCTCGCTCTCTCCAGATTCGTCCCTCTCGTTCTGGGTTCATGTGTTTCTCTCTTCGTCTCTCGTTACCGATTTCCTGTGCGATTTTAGGGGGTCTGGCTGTTCTGGGTCGGGCAGTGAAAGGGGTTTTTTCTTCTCCTTTTACTTGGGGACGTGGGAAAAACCACACGGCGAACATTGGCCTCGAGGGTCGTCGTCAGTTGTCAAGAATGGACAAATTCTTTGATGGGGTACTCGCCGATTGGTGATAGAAACGGAGATGTTAGCACGCGCATTGTTCAGTTGTTAGAAATGCTTGGTTTTTTTGCCTGCCTCTTTTTTTTTTCTAGAAAGAGAAGGAAAGATATGGAGCAGGGATTTACAGTGCGGGATTCCATCTAGGCATGTCTTCCAGATCCTGATGATTCTCCTCTAGCAGAACTTGTTTGATATCGCCGGTAGGATCATCTTACTCATGGGGGGTGTGATGGCATTTAGAAAATGGAGTCCCAACCTTCCTTCCCTTCCTCGTTGGTGGGAGGGAGGGGGCCCTGGTTTACCTTAAACCTCGAAACTCTGATCCGTCTTGGCCCTTCCTTACTCATTCTCATATCAGAAGCCAGCTCCACTCCCCTTTTAAGGTTTCTCTCGGTGCTCGCTTGCCACCTTGGTCATTCAGACCCTTGATCGGTCAGTTGTCTCAGCGTTTGATCTCTTGTGGATTGGACCAGCATATCAGGTCCTGGATTTGGGTTAGCTTAAAACAGTATCTGCATATAAGAGATTCCGCAGTTTTTATAATGGGTGCTGGATACTTTCTGAAGATGTTGCGCTTGTGACATATCTGGCGTTGCCCTTTCATTCTGTTTCTCAGTGACAAAATACTGTGAAAGATAGTTGTTATATTATTATTGCTTGGCGTCTTTTAGTGTTCTCTTTGTTATCTAGCCTGCTGCTAATGCAACTCTGGCTTAAGGGCCACTGAGTTGTTCTGCTTTTAATGTTCATGTTACATAGCTGGTGAAATACTAGATGTGATTCTGATATCTCGGTCATGATAGACGTCATACATATGTCAGGGTTTTCCATGTTGTCCGGGATCACAGGACTGTGCACCAAACAATTTCCTTTGGGTGCACAACTTGGTCTTTAGTGGGGAGCAATACTTCCTATTTCCTAGATAATTATTTTTAAATAATCAGCGTGCTTTCGGACTGGGAAATTGTTCATGTTGCACAGTGCAGCATGTTCTCTATACAATCCGCAGTGGATGTCCCTGTTTCAATAAGTAGATGGCAACATATTCCCTTAGCAGACAAATTGAACATAGGAATACTTTTTGGAAATTTAGTTTTGCCCTTTTTTTCACGTCCATGTGTCAAATGCAATTGATCAAGGACTTATTTTAAATTTAGCCTCAGATGGATCATCAAATTTTTTGAGATCTTATAATGTTGTCTGGCTATAGGGCTGCGCAGCTGTACACCCTCAAGCTTTGCTCCTTTGAGCTGAATACAGTGATGGCAAGTCGGGTCACTCAGGGGCTGCTGTTTGTTCAGGATGAGAATCAAGTTGCTCATCGCAAAAGTACTACTTTCTATCTGAACTGTATATTTCAATTGTGAATAACAATTACATTTGGAATAAATGCTGCAATCTGATAGGTAATCCCATCCAATGTCTCATTAAGCACACACTCTTGCATCACAAGGTGCAAGTAGTGTCTTTCATAACCTTATGTTAAAACTATGTATTTGGTCAGTTGTCTTAATAGTTTGGAGATCACTAAATTACTTGCCCAATTTCTATTTAGAGGGTGCTGGTGATGGAGCAACTAGGAGTTCCAAGACTGTTGCGAAGAAAGGTGAAGGGGGTTTGGGAAGTCGTAAAGCACTTCAGGACATTACAAACAAATCATCCCTTCATCCTGAAGCATCAATAAAGAAAAAGGATCCACAGAAGGAAGAATTTAATGTAGCTGAGGAGATGTTTTTGCACGACCACCAAAAGTGCATCGAGGCACAACGAGCGGCCTTCAACAATTTTGACTTGAACTTGGTTCTTCCCGGTCATGGTAATCAATTCTTTTAACAAAAATATATATCAGATTGGAAGTTGACATCCCTGCTGACATGCTATGTCATGTAGCGCTGAGCAAGCCAAGGTCTTACATCTTAGATTTAGGTATATTGGTGTTTATGCTTACCAGTCAATATACTGGATAGGCTTTTTGTACAGTGCTTCTTGTAATCCCTTGGGAATATAGTGCAGCAATACTTTTGGCTAAGTTAATGATTACTTAGAAGATTATAGATTCAGATTAGATTGGTTTGTGCTATCGTATGCAAGAAACTGCACTTTAATTTTGACAGGAATTATGATTGGTATGAAGCACATTTTTTCTCATGCTATTTTTATGTTTAAAAGAGATTTCATTATCCTGTTGCCGCAATCAAGCAGAAAAATGAGAAACTGAACTGAATAGAGCAGAAGCCTCTTTAGTCCAAGAATGAACCTAGATAACCCATTTAGAAGGATATGGAAGAGTTGGCTCAAATTGGCATTTTTTATGTGAAAATTATGAAGAGGTAAAGACTGATAACACGCCTATCTTCATTCAATGATCTCGACTATTTATTCTGATTTTGCATATTTTAGGTCATGTCATCTTTCTTCTTGAATGATTATTCAAGGAACAAGAAATGATATTAGTTTCTTTACCAGATTCTGTGTCTACTGCAGAACGTTCAGAATCTGAACAGGCAAAGGCTGAGGTACTACGTCAGCAAATAAGGCATTTTTTCTTTCTTTTTGGCCATTGCAAAGCACACATTGTTCTATTGACTGTTAGCAGCATAGCCTATGTACTTGTTCATTTTACAGAATTCATTGTTTCCCACCAAAATTTTTTTCCTACATTGAACCCATCAAAGTTATTTCTAACTATCACTCTTGGTTGCTTGTCGATTTTTCTTCTGTTTATATGTGTTTCTCGTGTCAGGCTGATTATGATAGCCCTCGCTGCTACCCTGAACCATCTGAACTTCCCATGGATGAGTTTTCTGATTGCTTTGAATATTCAACACAATGGAGTTCTCCTCCGTGTTCACCAATGCTCTGGGACACTCCAACATCTTGTGAATATGCATGGCGATTTGAGGACGTGGAATTTGTCCTCAAGCAAGAGACTGACTCTTGAATTCTATTTTGTTATTTGGCAGCATCTGCTTGTTTATTGCACGAAGCAGCACTGTACTGGACTCTTGTACGCACTACTATGATTTTCTAGTCTAATATACCGAATTTCATGCACTGCAATATTGCTGCAATGGTGTCTTCCTTTATTATGTGTTTTTCTTTGGTTCACGTATTTAGTGTCTTCTGGGAAAGTCTTTGAACTACTTTTTGGTATTTACCAAAGAGAAAGATCTCGAGGAGAGATAGCACACTGGTTTTATGATCTTTTCCAATCCTTTTCCTATCCCTTTTTTTTTCATGGGCGGTGTGCAAATTTTTTAATTTTGGCCACGGCAATTTTGTGCCAGTTGAATATCTCGAAATGACCTCATTCGGTAGGTAATGGTGACATGTACTGCTGATGTATCATCACAAAGCCTAGTGGACTTGATACTGTCTGAATGATTCTATTCACCTTGAATGCATTAACCGCCTTCTATCACTAGACTAGTTCAATTCGTTCTGTTTTGTCATGGATTTTTATTGATTCCTTTTATAATCAAATCCACGTGACTATAAGATAACAGTTTTTGTGCTTGACTGAAGACTTTAACATCTCAACTCGCTATTTAAAATTTGCATGAGCTAGTCATATGATTTCTATACCAGTCGTGGCAGTTCTTAGCATTATGCATGGACGGCTCAAAATTGCATCTAGGTTTCTTGCAGTTCAATAGGCAGATAAAACACTCACTCTTACGTCTTACCTTTGACTGCATGCGTGTCACCGCCTACAAACTACGAAGTCTATTCTTCGGAATTTTTTCCTACTTTTCTAGGGAAACAAAGGAGAGTGATGTCCTGGAAGTTTCTTCAGAGACTTCAGCAAAACAGGGCTGTCATAAGAAGTGTGGTTTTGTCTCTGTTTCTTGTCAACTTTTGAGACCCAGTGAGCATTGCCAATTATTTTATGAAGTATATTTCTGTCATAAACCTTGTATTTTATTTGCAGGCCGGCCACTGGGTTGCTCTGTTCACTATTACTGTTGTATTTCTCCTGTTTTTAACTTCAGCAACTGGACGGCCACTGCGCCATTTAGTTCAAAACTAAGAACACTAACATGGTTTCCGACACAATCATCTTCTCAAACTCTGTTGTTAACTGCTACTGTAATCACATAGCCAAACAAATGGCGGGCATTTTCATAGTTGCCCTACTTTTCTATCTTCTTCCCGAGTTTTCTTGTCTATCTCAAGATGATAGCTCCTATGGCCTCTCTTATAGTGGAGGCAAGATCATGACACAACCAGTCACTGTTTCTCTTCTGTGGTTTGGTCCTCAATGGCAAGAATCTGATAAAGCAATCATAAGAAATGCCATTAATTCTTTGACTTCCTCCAAATACTCGCCAGTTCGGAAGTATGAAGTGCCAACACTAGGAAACTGGTGGGATATAGTCAGGCAGTACAGAGACAAGTCCAACTTTCCGGTCACGGACACTTTGAGTGTGGGCCCCGAATGCTCTTACACGGGCTTTTATCAGAACATGACACGAGAACGGGTGATCAAGATCGGAAGGACAGTTTTTGATGGCACTGCCATTGATGGGTCTAACGGGAGTTTGAGTTGCACTCATGCCTTTGAAGCAAGCGAGAACAGCGTTTACCTCGCACTCTTCTCTGATCATGTGATCTTCGTTGAGGGAAATGATCTGGAAGATTTCATTGATTCGTGCAGTGGCCATTTAACGGTCAACATCTCTGCAACAGAGGTGATTACTATTGCCTGGACTAGGGCCCCAGTCCGAGAAGTCGGCCAGTGCCCAGACCTCCTAAGAGGAAGTTCCTCCTACCGAGGCCCACCAAACGGAAATGAGAAGGTGGACAGCATGGTCGGATATATGCTGGCAAGAATAGCAGATCAAGTTACTAATGGAGATGGGAGAGGATGGACAAGCAGTGGTGGGAATGGGAACACGAAGACGATTGGCAGTCTGTGCTCATCTCAATATGAGGGAAGACACCGTCATCCTCCTTTATATATTGATGCAGAGAGAAATGTCAGTTTTAATGCGATTGGTCTAAATGGCCGAAGATATCTTCTTCAGTATCTTTGGGACCAGAACATAAGGAATTGTGCACTGAAACCCACAGGTAATGCAAATAATAAAGTGCAGAACTGTCGATGGGGAAAAGTAGACATAAACATAGAATGACATTGGTGACCATTACCTCTAACTTATATGCAAAAGATTTCATCCTTAATAAACACTCAAAAGAAGAAACTTCTAGCAGGTATGAACTGAACCTTACTAAGAAACGTTTTAGGTCTCTTCTTCTCCTTTTCGCGTTGCCTATTTTTTCCTGTAAGAGAAAGGCTTAGAAGGTAGGAGAACAAGTCATACAGCCAAGAAAAGACAGATTTTTGTAATCCCGCATAATGGAACAGTTAGTTCTCCATACTCCTTGGACATTCCTGATTAGGTGGGAATTGGGATTCAATCCCACTATCATAGGTGATACATTTATTTTTTCCCTCCATGAGGTCTGAGAAACCACAGGGATATTATTCCGATCTTGGTAAGCAACTTCCACCTCTTCGACTTTATAGGGAACTTCTAACACGAAATTTTCCCGATGCAGAAGCCTGCAGAGTTGATACAGTCATCTTGAAACAGTCTAAAGGGTACTTGAGTATAGGAATTGCTGTTAATCACAGTGATGGTTTGCAGCCATACATGCCCAATCAGAAGTGTCTTTGGGAGATTTGGTCGCCCAATGCAAAGTTCATAAGTTTCAATTTTGAATATTTTGCAGTCGCAGCAGATAGTGATGATAATCTCAGAGTTTGCCCACCAGATTCCAGCAAGATGCAATGTAAAGTAGTTAACTCGCAAACTACAAATTCACTCAAGAATTTCCAGTTGATGGGCCCAAAAGCTTACATCCAATTTATGAGTGGTGATTATGTGTCCTTCAATTCAAGAGGGTGGGAGCTCAGTTATATGGCAGGTAAAGCAGATCCAATTCACCCTCTTTTATTCTGATTTCATATACTTCCTCCCTGGAAAATGTACCTGAAATGTCCAAATTGTTCAGGACTTTGCACCGGGAAGGAAGATGTTTACAACAGTTCTGGAATCATAGGATATGGTTTGGTTGGAACTTCATCCTATGTACAGGGCATCAAGTGCAGATGGGTCCTCCATGGAAAACCAGGAACTCGAGTTTCCTTGAACTTCACACACATTAATATCACTCGAGATTTGGATTTCGTTGCCATTTACAATGACTCCACTCATCAGAGTGCCAACTTCTCAGGATTTTATCCTGTTGCTGATCTCCCACATATGAACTTGATTGGTGAGGTCATAATAGCGTTCACCACTCAGACGGAGGGAGGGGAAGGTTGGTCAGCAGAATATTATATCTCCTCACCAGCTGAGCCTGGAAAACGCCCACTGGTGTTTGTCATTGTGCTTATCTTGGCGGCACTAGCATTAAGCTTGTCCGTTGCCATCATTGCTCTTTTCCTGCATACAAGAAAACAAAAGCATGCTAATGAGGGCCTCCTACTTAATGCAAACAGGTTTATCAGGGAGGAAAATTGGATTGGTGAGGGGCCTTCGGCAGTAGTGTATAAAGCAGTTCTCATGGATGGATGTCTCTTGGCGATTAAAGTTTTCAAGAACTTGGCCTGTTATTCAGAACTAGAAGAAGAAATATTGCTCAAAACTTCTTCTCATCCATACATAATTTCCTTGATGGGACATAGCAGGCACAGATTTCAGAGTCGATGTATGGTCTTTGAGTTTATGAGTAGGGGATGTCTGAGCTATAACTTGAGAGAGAAAGGAGAAACAATAGACTGGGAGAAGAGGTTAATGATAGCAATGCAGATATCCTCGGCAATCCAAATGCTGCACATGCACATGAATCCACGAGTATGTCATGGCAACATAACGTCTGACAACATTTTACTTGATGAGTTCTGCAATGCAAAGCTGGGTGGTTTCAGTTCTGCTAATTATTTTGATGGAAGTGATGATGAAGAACTCATGGTAATGACAGAAGACGTACGGAGTTTTGGACTATTGATGCTAGAGCTTCTAAGAGGGGAGCCTCTGGAGAATAGAAATTTGAGGAGCCGTGAAGAGATAGATGAGCTTGTTGATTGTCAGGACTGTCTAGACGGAAGATTGGGTATTCCCCCTGAAAATAGCAAGATGAGTGCTTTGGCAAAATTTGGTGAAATTGCTAGATGGTGCATTGACAGTAGTTCAAATGTTGAAGGTGACGAGAATAACCCCAAGATAGGCGACATTTTGTCAGGACTGCAGCAGGTTAAGAAGCTGTTTTGTACTGTTGTTTCAAGTTCAGAGGCAGAAAAATTTTAAAGCATTGGAACACAGAATGAAATTCTTTGACAATATACTCCTTCCTTTATATTGATGCAAACAATATAATGATGCGAAAGGAGGAAAATTATGATTTTTTCTTAGAACAGGATGCAGGAGCTATCGAAATATTCTTAAGCTTTTTCTGGAATGGTATGTTCTCTTCTAATACCCTGTTAATTTTATCTTCAAGAGCAGTTCTAAAGAGCTCGCCCACAAAATCAAATCCAGTTGACAACCAGTGTATTCCACATGGTTAGAACTCATTCTGAGATGAACTTACTGCTGTGCAAATATTATTCAAGTTTTCTCACCTTTTCTTTGCAGTCTTAATTCTCCCTGAGCAATTTGTGGTAGAAGCTCTTGCATTTAGGCATGACAGTCTCCAAAAAATAACCACTTGTGAGCCTCTCATGATATAAGCATCTTATTCCTTGGTTGTCCTATGTTGCAGCATAACTTATCCAAAATGCTGCCGTTGTTAATTGTCCTTCTGGAAAGGCTGATATTAGTGTAAACAGAAGAAAAACTGTAAGCACTGCCAAAACAATCTCCTTAATGTAATTGTCCCAGTTTGTTATAAACTGTGACGAAAAACTTGGATACCGTCCTTGATAACAGGAAGAATGGGAGTAATTGCCCTGTAAGTCTTAACATGCACAATTAAAAGTCAGATTCTTCACAGATTCTGCATGGAAATATCATATGATGGAGCAAATTCATCCTTTTCCATTTGACTACTAAGAAGCATGAGACAGTCGTACACCTTTTCAGCTAGCGGGAGTGACTTATCTTCTACAAAGAAAGATTGAATCCTCTGGTCAATCTCAATCCAGCTACATCCAGGATTCTTCTTCAATCCCAGTTCTTTCATTTTTGATCTCACCTCGCGTACTTTATCCCATCTCTTGGTAGAAGCATATAAGTTTGATAACATAATATAACTAAACGATTCATCTGGATTGGTTTTAGCAACAGCATTCGCAATTTCCTCTCCTAATTCTAGATCTTTGTGCAAACAGCATCCTGAGAATAGAGTGCTTAACAATTCAAGATTTCCAGAAACTTCCGGGGCTCTTTGCAGAAATCTGTAAGCCTCGTTTAATCTTCCAGCACGTACAAGGAGATCTATCAGACAAGCATAATGTTCAATGCCAGGTTTGATACAATGCACATTGATCATCTTGTCAAAATAGTAACAACCTTGATCGACCAGTCCAGCATGGCTACAAGTTGATAATACTGCAAGGAAAGTAACCTGATCTGGCTCAATGTTGGATTGCCTCATTTTAGCAAAAAGATTGAGAGCTTCAAAAGCTTGACCATGGGACCCATAAGCAGTGATCATAGAAGTCCATGACATCAGATCCCTTTTAGGCAATTGCTTGAAAACTTGAATCGCTTCATCCACAGCACCGCATTTAGCATACATATCAAGAAGCGCTCCCATGACTATTTCATTTTTGCTAAACGTACTCTCCACTACAGAATTGTGGATCTCCTTACCTTTTTCCAAGCTTGCCAGCTGGGAACAAACCGACAGAACACTAGTGAAAGTGATAGCATCTGGTGCAACACAAGCTGTTTTCATTTCATCAAACATGCGAAGAGCCTCAAAGCAATTGCCGACCTTCAGATATCCTGAAATCATAACATTCCAAGAGATAATATTTGTCTTTTCCATATCCCTAAATACATTTTCTGCCAATGTAACCCTTCCACAATTAAAATATAAATCGATTAGTGAACAGGTGACAAAGATATCAACCTCAATTTCACTTCTGATTATATAACCATGCATGAACCTTCCATGCAGCAGGTGGGCTGACCTTGAACAAGCTGCAAGCACACTGCTTAAGGTAGTCAATGATGCTTTAACTCCTCCTTCGTTCATCCTTTTAAAGAGTTCAATGCATGATCCACTATCTCCCTTTAGACTAAATCCCGTGATCATTGCATTCCAGGCGACCACATTCTTCTCAGGAATTTGTTCGAATATCTCTCTAGCAATCTCTGAGCATCCACATTTGCCGTACATGTCGACAAGAGCAGAGTAGACAAAACCGTCGAGTTTAAATCCAATTTTGACCAACTCCTCGTGAATCTTCTTCCCTCTTTCTAGGTCCATAAGCCGAGAACATGAACTGATTGCAGTAGTCAGAGTCACTGAATTAGGCTCAAACCCAGCATCTTTCATTCTTTCGAAATATTCCAAAGCCTTCTCCGCTTGCCCATCTTGATAATAACAAGAAATCACCGCATTCCAACACGCCACATCTCTCTCCGCCATTTCATCGAACAGCCGGGTCGCTTGTCGAAACATGTTGCATTTCGCATACATGCTCACCGCAGCGCTCGCAACGACCACATCCAAAACAAACCCAGTCTTCAACAATCCACAATGAATCATCTCGCCGTAACCAGCTCTTCCCAGACCGCCACACGCCTTCAAAACACTCGGGTACGTATAAACATCCGGTTCCACGGAAGGGTCGACCGTTAACTCTCCAAAAAGCTCGAGGGCTTCAAAGAACATGCGGTTCTTGGCGAAAGCAGCCATGAGGCAATTCCAGACCGAGACGTCCGACGAGACCTCGGCGGTTCGAAACAGGAGCTTCGCAGTGCGCCACGAATGGCAGGAGAAGTAGAAGCTTACGAGGTCCTTGCACAGGGCGGTGTTGTTATGAAGGCCCAGAGATATGATCTTCTGATGAATGACTTTGCCCCGAGTCAACGAAGTGCATGCTCTCAAGAGAGATGATAATCTTCTGATCACCATCCCAAAGTGGGGATACGGAGAACGCGAACAGCGTCGGAGGTTTGCATGAAAAATCGCGAGGTACGAGGAGTGGCGGCTTCACGGTAGAACAGAGTCTCTCGCGCCCAGACCGACAGCCACCTCTGGTTACCATCTTCGTTATATAGTTCTTTTGTTACAAAATTTTAGGACAGATTCACCAGCTGAAGAGGTTGAGAGTGATTCGTTAGACTTCAGGTTTGACTTCACCCCAATACCGAAAGTGATTACTTCTGATTCATCATCTAATTTCCCCAACCAATAAGTGTTATGTAACACGATTAATACCACGAAAAATCTCAAATTAATAAATACGTGATAAATTTATCCAAAATTAATTTTTTAACCACCAAAAACCCAAAACATTATCCGTTAGTTTATGTTAAATTTTACTGTCAAATTATTGAGTTGGACGAGACGTAAATTTTACTGATAAATTATTGAGTTGAATGACAAGTGACAGTTGACGGATGTACCAATTTGAGGTTTTACCCTCCATCACAAGAGTACTAGTTTGTGATTTTTAATGGTATTAATCCAATTTAACGAAAATTAATAGAGAGTAAATTTGTCACAAATAAATCAATTCGGGACTTTTGGTGAGCAAAAAATTAGTTTAGAATAAATTTATCTTATGTGTACCAATTTGGAGTTTTTGGTGATCAAAAAATTAATCCATGATAAATTTATCACATTCGTACTAATTTGAGATTTTGCGTAGTATTAACCCTATGCTATAAATGGTATTACACAGATACCTCCCCCAGAGATGAGATTAAGAGACCAACGGACAGCAATCTCAAGCCCCAAATTTATGAAATAGAGTAGTATAAAACTGAACAAGACCTGTTAGGCACCTCTGGACTAACCTAAGACACCTCTGATCCACTCTAAAAACATCAAGAACTCAGGAATTGGGCAGTCGGGTTCAAAGATATAAGCAAAGCACACGCGAGGCGGAACTAAATTTATGAACCAAGAAACATCAATTTCTTCAGATATATTTCCTTATGAATATACAAAGTAGCTGCATTTCAATAAGAGCCAGCAACTACCAAGAATTTACAATTCTCAACCCTCGACCCCAAGGCAACTCACACTAATAAGGGGAAAAAAATATATCTCGGTGAACCAAGTAAAGAAATCTAGGACAAATGATGCATCAGCAAAGGAAAACCAGAACACAAACCAAACCCCCCCCCCCTCTAAATCTCGCCTCTATATGCGCGCGGTTATGATTGGCACTCTATGTACAATAAGAGAGCCAATCCGTGCCGATGAATATGACCTAAATGCAGCTAAACTCCGGGAAAAGACCATCTCATGTACATGTGACTAATGGATATCTCCGTTTCAGTGAGCCTAGTCCTCACTTCCAGCACCAATGCTTGATTTGTCGATCATGCGCACATTGTACTGTTCATATACCCTTGCGCGGTTCTCAGCCCACCATTGTTCCGCTTGTTTCTCACTAAACCGCTTGCGACTGCATACAAATATAATAGTTCAGTCCTTGAACATCCTGAAGGGCAGAGTGTAAAGAAGATGATAATTCATTTATAATAAAATGAGCAGACAACAGGGGTAAAGAACTAGCGGGCTCTACTCTTAAACGAGAATAAACGCTAGGTCAAAAAAGGAGACAGATGCCTTCTTTAAGATGGTTCCATTCTATGAGCAGGAACTTGACGTCCAAAAGAACCAAGGAACTATCTTATGTTCTGAACAAAGCTCCAAACCGGATTTAAGCTGACTGCACAACTAGGATGCCCAGCCCAAATTAAAACGTACACAGACTCAATGGCACTTTCTTATGCTGAATGCACAGAATAGGAGACTGCTTCCATAAATAAAATGAAAAATGTACCTGAACCGAACTCGCTTTAGATCTTTGGCACCTCCTGGCAGGGAGGTAAAGGTAATATAGACACCAGGCTCATCTTGCTCAACCCAGTCGCTATCAGAACGAGATTCACTTTCTTTACCTCTAATGCCGTTTCTACAAACTGCTTCTGAAGTCACTTGTCTGCTATGACTTGAACTGTGATTACTTGTGGTGCTTGACCCATTAGGAAGGATACTAGTGTTTGATATGTTTAAATCTGGCTCTTGAGATGTGATATGACCATTCAACCGGTCCATAGAAGTATGGCAAGTGTCATCAGAAGCGGGAGGTGAGACCAACAGAGTGGAACTGGGGGATCTAACATTTCGGCCAGTTCCCACTGGCAGCCTTTCAGCCATGTCTTTTAACTGTTCAAAATGTATAAAGTAATGAAAACAAGTGAGGAACTCCAAATTAAAAAATCCTGACAGAGAATTCCACTAAGGGTGAAAACACATGGTCACAACTGAAGACAACGGATGACCAACTACTAACAAGATCAATGCACATAAACTCTATCCAAATGTCCGCAGTCTGTTTGAGGTAATACTAGTCACTGTAAGCTACTCATTGGAACTTATATAGCAGATAGAAGAGCTGGCCAAAAAAAAGGGCCAAGAGAGAATACGTGTAAATAAGTACCATCCTAACATCTAATAGCCAAGCTCATAAATTGGCAGATTCAAAAGAATATGCTTTGAAAGTGCATTTAACCTACTGTTTCACCTTTCAAACTGGACAGCTATAAAACTAAAGCAGAAAGATTCAGTAGATCTCCAGCATGATGACTTGAAACATCCGACAAGTACCGGACATCTTATCAGAATATACACAGCAGTCGAAAACATCACTACGATGGTCAAAAGTTGGCATCTTACACGAAAAGGCAGAAGACTGCTCCATCATATTGTTAAAGCAGCTAACATAAAAAAGTAATAAAATTGAACACCTCGTTCAATTAGGATAGAGAATGTAGACAGAAACAGAAAGCAACACTAAACAACCAATGCAAATACTAAGCTGACTTTGTCAGTAAAGCAACATACTGACTGATATCTTCAACTCCATCATTACCCAGAGTGTATCTTATCAAGATCAATATCCTAGCAATAGCTGATCTTATAGACAACTACACCCAAATAACTGCCGACTTACTTGGGCAGTAAGTGACTTGATCACTTCTTTTGCCGCTTTGCATTTTGCAGTCTCATCCGCAGCAAAGTCTATCGCCTCCTTCAGCTGTTTAGTAGTCCTTTCCAGCTCAACCTCTTGGAGTTGCGTCTTGCGGGTAAGATTTTCCACCTACAAGGTAAAATTCGGTTTAGCATAATGCAAGAAGATGATACTGATAATCTTACCCTTCACGGATCATAATTTAGGCATCGGCAGCATCACCTTAAAATGACTAACAAAAAAGATTAGGATCTTCATTAATTTAACCTCTTGAGAAGCCACCACCATCTCTTTGGAGGATCAGATGGGTTCTAGTATCCACATCGCTAACTAAATAACTAACAGTAAGCACCCGTCGAATTCATTGACACATCATTGAGAAAGAAACTAACTTATCTCATCCCTTAGATCTCTCCCAAATATGTGGCGGCCTCTCGAGTGGATATAATGAAGACATCGCTATATTTCCCACATTTGGCGCACAACTGAAGTTACCAAGGGATTAAAGTACATTTGTCGCCCAGACTTTCATTTAGATTTCTAATTGGCATTTGTGCTTTTTATGTTTCACATCAAAGATTTCATTTCAGTTTACCATATCCATCTGGCAACATTAGGAAAATTTGACAAAAAACCACACTATCTGTGACTCATACTACTATTGATAAAATTAAAGGACAAATATTTTGATCAAAGTACCTTCAAATACATCTATTTGCATTTTAGAAAGTTTCTAAACAGTTATTTGTTGATGCCATGAGAAATGGGGAACAAAGATCAAATAAAGTATTCTAGTGCTCATGTACAACAAATTGAGCTAAAAAATCCCATCTTATTAATTTATATACAGATAGTTGCAATAACTACAACCAGAGAGTGGAGGAGATTTAGACTAGTAAACATGGCAAATGTGCATGCTGTAAATGAACCGTGTGTTCGTGTAATCTTTTTCTTCATTCCTACTGTATTGGGAGTAAGTCCAATATCTTTATAACAGTTCGTTTCTTCCACAATGACAAACAAAAGGAATCCTCACTGATTTTATGAAATTCCGAGGCACTGCAGTGGCCATGGCTTCAATAAAAAGCACCTGAATAGCATTCAAGTAAAACCAATTTTGCGTTTTTGCCTTTTGAACCTGGCTTGAGGCAGTCATGAGAGCTGATGTTTGTACATTTCAACTTATTTGAATGAAAGTATTCTCATTCAGGGAGGGACTGAGATAGTTCCATTAAATTATGGTGGAATCCATCGGGCACAAGCAAGACAAATCTCAAAACTCAAGCTAAAATGCATCACCCTTGAGAAAATTGAGACTATGGAATACGTAGAGAGCATAAAATGGATTTCTTTTTTTGTTCAACTTAGACAAATTTTAAAACAAACGGCAGTCTGTATCAAAAATTAAGAATGGATGGCAATCTGAAATCAACACAGACCTATCAATGGCCAAATATACCATAAGTTTGAGCTCTCCCAAAATCAAGCCAAGTATTTTCCTTTCCAATTAATCCTCACTCACAGTAAATATCAACAAATCTGAAAGTAAACAATTAGACAGTATACCTGCGCTCTTAGTTTAACCACCTCTTGGCTGAGACTATCGTTTGTCCTTTTCGTATCATCTACAACAATCTTTGGGGAGGTAAGTCCTGCAAGGGTTGGGGTTGGTGTCGTAGACCGAGGTGGGCTGGGTCGTCTTGAAATTGGAGAGGTTGCCCGAGATACTATCCTTGATCCAGGAACAGAAGCAGAGAAGAATTTCTTGGACGAACCAAATACTGGATTAAATGATTTTGAGATATTAAGTGCACCCCACTGGGAACCATTGCTCGGCACAGGCGAGACACGACTACTGTTAAATTCTAGCCTTTTATTTCTCTTGGATGTTCGGCTTTCAACAGGCTTTAAGTACTCCATTGAGGGCAATCTAGCAAGTTGTGCGCGAGATTTGGAATCAAACTTCTCATCTTTATTGGCTGTCTCGTTCGGTTGCTGACTTATAACGCCTCTTCTACTGACAGACGACTGAGATGAAGCGTCGTTCTCAATAGTCTTCCTTAGTTTACTATAACAACCATCACAGACACGATAAGGTTTGTTAGGATTCGGTGCCATAGAAGCCTTCATAGACTTCTTACTGCTGCATGAATGACAGAAAACAAGTCCACAGTTATAGCAATTGTGACGTTTCCTTTTGAAATTGAATGGCAGGCGACAGCCTGAACACATAGACTGGTCAATGCCAGAGATCCATTTGTGAAGGCAAATAGCAGCCGTAAAATTAGTCCCACAAGCAATGCTTTTAACTTGCTTGTCTTTAAGTGCCTCAACTAATGTCGGAGAATTTCTATCATCTGTATCCCCATGGCCTAGTCGACCATTAGCTCCTTTACCCCATGTATAGACTTCGGTTCTTGAAGTCAACACAGCAACATGATAAGCGCCACATGCTATCTCCTCGACAAAACTCTTGGAGAGCTTACCTTCAACACGGGATGGGAGCTTTCCATCAGCGTGAGGATTTCCTAACTGACCATAAACAGGACTGCCCATGGTGTAGACGTGACCTGAGGTTGCGAGTGCAACAGTTAGGCTATGTCCGCAAGCAACTCGACAAAAGTTGGGTTCAACAAGAGCAGCAACACAAGTAGGCACGAGTTTCGCTTCCTTGTCACCATGTCCAAGTCGCCCTTTATCTCCATCTCCCCATGTAAACAGCTTTCCCAATGAGCAGTTGCTGGAACTGGAATTACCAACCATGACTTCCACTACTGCAGCTGTATGCCAAACACCACAAGCAGCTCGAACAGTGCGAAGCCCTTTAAGGGACTCCACTTCCTTTGGTATTGATACACTTTTTCGATCTCCATGGCCCAGAACACCGAAGGTGCCATCACCGAAAGTAAATAACTGGCCAGCAGAAGTGACAACTGCAGTGTGCCAAAGTCCACAGGAGATGGATGAGACATGTATACCTTCCAAGGGTCCATTCACTCTTTTTGGTACCCAGTGGCTCACTTCATTCCCATGCCCAAGAAGACCAAAATTATAAGCTCCATCACCCCAAGTGTATAGATCACCAGAAAGAGTCACAGCGCATGTATGATACTCACCGCATGCTACCAGTTCAATATTTGTATTGCTGAGAGCATCTATTAGCTTTGGATGCAAAACATCAGAATCCACGCCATGCCCAAGTCTCCCTCCCCATTCCTCCCCCCAGGAAAAGATCTCTCCTTGCTTGGTCACTAAAGCAGCATGTCTTCCACCACAAGCAATATTCTGAACATCAAGTACTACTGCAGACTCTAAGGCTTTCGGAAGTGAGGAATCCATTTTTACTCCAACATTACTTCCCAATCTATGAAGCCCACCACCAAGAACACCATCACCTGTGCCTTCCCCCCAAATAAAAACATCCCCCATAGCATCACCTTCATCATGACCAGAACCTTGACTCGAAGAACTTACAGCGCTTGACAAACTAACTCTGAAAGCATCCACATTCAGTGGCCTCATCTGACCATGTATGCTATCTGAGCCCCCTGATGACAAAGAATGAACAGACCCGCTCGCTGAATCTGGGGGAAAGAAACTCTTGGGAGGAACTGCATACAGTATCACATCAGAAAATGCCTTATCCAGACCATTCTTAGGAGGACTTCCAAATGGACTTTGGAGTCGAAGGTGATCACCACTATCCTGAATCATTGAAAGTCTATTAATATGGAACTTTCAAATTAAGATGAGACAAGAATTGTGCACAATACGGCTACATAGATATACCTTCTGCATGCTATCATTACTCCCAAATGGAGAATTTAGAGGAGAACTTCTTGTGTATGTTCTAGGACTAGTTGCTTCAGATGGAATTCCATCACTTCTTGATTCCGTTCTAACTTTCCTATGACGGCATCGGGAAATTAATGCTTTCAAGCCACTGATCCATGCCTCAGCTTCATCTTTATCCTTGCAAATCTTATTGTAAAAATGACATAAAGGGGTTCTTTTAGATATCCAAAAACAGATGCAGCTAAAAACAGAAAGACATGATATGGAAGGAATGCATTTTTGAGGTAGCCCTTACCAGATCCAATGACCTGTCACTGTAAATTAGCGAAAATGACTGAGACTCCTTCTCTGGTCGAGGATACCTTTGAAAGATTGGCTGTAGAAAAAGAAATATTGATATCTTTGATGTACAGGAAGAAAAGAAACCTAAAGGTACAGGTTTCAAGAAACGAATTGAACGATGTAAGTTCTGACAACAATATGGCATTGTGACCAGCAATAATAGTCAAAGACAGGTCAAAGAAGAGGAATTTTGAGAGCTAAAGATTTACGACATGCAAAATTACCTTTAATGAATATCAGAAAGATGTGCTCAGCACAAATTAGCTAAGCGAGTCAGAAGGAGAAACATTTAACATGTCAATCAATATAAGCTACAATGCAAAGGCCCATGATTAACAGCAGGTGACATCGATTGCCATCTCTTGTTGATATACTTCTTTAGGATACGGTTTAGTCATAAGCAATACACCATAATTATGCAGAATTTCACCAAAATTTATACCAGGTGTTGAATTTTCAGCACCAATCCAAAATCTTCTTTTTCAACTAACTCGCCTAACCATTACCTAGAGGATTTTGGTGGCTCTCATAAAATATCTTTTCTCACTATTATATGATTCCAATTTAAATAGAACTGAGCACAAGCCACATTGGCATCATCGACCCATTAATTGACTCTCCAAGGTGTCAAGCCCAACATTGATCTTTAGAATAGTGGCCACAAATTTGCGGCCCATGTAAACAACATTGATTGGATGTTGAACCTTAATCCTGGATGGATCTTGAATCCACATGGTCTACCACTGCAATGTATTCGATGTTGTCATATGTATCCGTTACTCAAGTGAAGAGCATCTAACATTGCTAAATGCAGTAAAAACCAAATAGTTGAAGTGGGTAACAATTGCAGCTGGGGCACTCTAAATTTAAGCATTGTAACTCATAAGTTAATGAAGAGAGTAAACAGATAATGGTTTGTCAAACGTATCAGTCTTTTGCATTGAAGTGGATATTCCTTTTAACACAGTTTTGCAGAAAAACATATTAAGCCGGAGATATACTGTGAACTTGAAACATTTGAATCACTATCTATTCCACCATAGGGGGAACACCATATTAGTCCCCAAAATCACAGTCTAGTGGTTGCTTTTTCTCAGAATGAGAAACTTACAGTCCGCTGGCCCGATATAATTCTGTCGACATGGCTTAACTTTAGGTGTTTCTCCTCATTTCCAGAGAACCATATCAACACGGACTCGTCCTGAAAGCAACAATATAATACAACCACTTCTTAAAAGGATAGCCTCACAAATCGGTTCAGTTTAAACTACACTAAACCAAGGACCACACTCACAGTGCACAAGCAATTTAGCAAGTAGACAAGCACGATTGGCATGTAGATGCTTATACTATCATTTATGAGATGTGCTGTCACCTACGAAAAGAAATGGCTATACCATGGATCTCTCATAAGGATTTAACAGTGTAGGACAGCGCACTAAGATTCCCCGCAGGAAAGCCATCTATCTACACCTTCGATAATAACATCTCACCCAACCCAACTCTTCAATCTAAATGGCCATGGTTGGTTGGATGGAGAACAGGAATCCTCCTATCCCTTCAAATCTGCAAATTATCCCTCACTCAGCCGTTTTTAAACCTTTTATTTCATTTCTTGGCACGTTGGTAGGGATGCCCCCACCCAAAAGAAAAAAGCGCAAGCAAAGAAAAGAAAAGGAGCACAAGCACAAATCGGAAGCACGTGGTCTCTGCCACTAAGACAAATGATGTAAAAGCAATGCAACTAAGCACATCAATACACTCAAAGGGCGCCATTGTATTTTTTATAAACGAGACTTACATTAGAGAGTCGGAAGGGGCAGAACTTGGGCTTTCCTCTCCTTCCATACTTAAGCAAGGAAGAACCTTTCTTCAATGCAGTAATTGCCTATTATAAACATATTCAGCACAATTGCAGGTCAGGATGAAATTACCAGGCAAAAGCAAGCACACAACACGGAAATCGAAATCAGGGAGAAGGAAAAAAGATAAGTTCAAGGTAAGTGAACAGAATACAGAGAGCCAACGATTGTTTAATATTGAGTTCAAAAATATATATGTGAATACATCATCAAGAAGCCTACAGACAATTGCCACTTTATGATATCTGACGACATGAAACTAATGACAATGCAGTTACAGAAAATAATCACCAAAAGACATTGATTTTCCCCATTGGGGATAATCTAGATATGCATCTAATATGTAAACTTCAACCTACTAATAGGCAAAGTAGATTACAGGAAGAATAATATGCTTGCAAGTAAGGGAATTTTTTGCATTTGACTAGTGTATTCCTCAAGGATTGTATTTAATAAAACGAAGAGATTATAAAAACAGGTACTGCTATATGTGCCAGAAAACAAACGAGGCTAAAGACAATCAACAGATTCAAACAGAGAGAAAAAAAAAAGAACATAGAGAACAGATACTGAAGAGTCCACTAGGTAAAATAACATATAGAATGTCTCCCAAATAAAAGGACCAGCTTAGTCTCCACAACTTCACCCCCATCTATGCCAAAGCTGCTCATTTACCAAGAAAGGCCACAGTGAGAAACAGTTGAAAAGGCAGGATTTCTCAAGACTGAAATTAAGTGCCTTGATCTGAGGAAGCTAATGTTGTTCATTGCAACAACTCAAATCCTTAACCTCGCATTTCTAAGGAATGCTTAGCAGCATGATCAGTCCATCATAACATAAGTTAAGAAGGACGATAACGTTGCCTCAGAGGTGAAATGATAGATAATCAAGAGTTCCCAACATTCAACTAAAACTGTTCGTTATCGCACGATTACAAAGCTGTGCGGATCTTATTTTTAAAGATCTTCACCTCAGTCTCGTGCAAAAACAAACTCCCATCTGTGGCCATGGCATTTTAATCATTGCATCAAGAATCGATAAAATGGCCACCGGTCGCACTAGTCATTCTAATCAAACAATTCATTACAGCAAACAGTAACCAACACAGCGCCTCACCAAGTAAGAGCACAGGAAACACAATCTGCGCCGCCACGCCTTCACACATTACACTCAGCCTACACAGCTCAAACACGCCCAGCTCCACAGCTCCAAAAAAAAATCAAACACGGCAGGAAACGAATCGGCAGACAAAAAATCACCTGCTCGATATCCCTCTCGATCGGCCCGGCCCTGCTGAGATCGGAAGCCATCCTATCCATCCTCGACATCCCGCGGAACACCCCCCCCCACAACCAACCAACCACCCACCCCGCGAACCGCGGAACCTACCTCGCCGCCGCGCCCCCGCTCAGCAGCATCCCCCGACGAACCCCGCGTACGAACCCCGGCCTCATGAAGTCAAAACCGGGCCCCGGAAATCCGCAGCGCGCCGCCGAATCGGAGCTCCCGCAGCCGCCGCCCGGTCGCCGAGGGGAAGGGTTAAGCCAAAATCCAAGTCAAACGGGGGCGGCGTCGCCGCAGCAGCTGGTGGACTGGAGGGGAGGCGGCGCGAAGGGGACGACGGCGCCCTCCTTCCCGAACTTCTGGACGAGGAGGAGGAGCGGAAGAAGCTTCGAGGCGATTGCGGGGCGCAGGCAGCAACGAATCGGCGGAGACGGAGACGGAGACGGGAATGGGTCTCTCGATGCCGATGGAGAAGCGAGAAGCAGCTGGGCGAGCTCGAGCAGTAGAGAGAGAGAGAGAGAGAGAGAGGTGGGGGGGGGGATTCGGAGCGAGAAAATGTGGGATGAGAGAGAAAGGTTTTAGGATCATCAGTCGCGGTGAGAGAGTGAGTGAAGAGAGAGAGAGAGAGAGGATAAAAATGCTTGCGCTTCGGAGACTTTCTTTTTCTGGCCGAGAGGGAGGGAGAGCGGTGGTGAAAGCGATTAAAAAAAAAAAGAAAAGAGGGAATTTGGACTAATTAGTGGAAAAAGCGGTGACATGTGATTACAAAAGCCACACCGATTTTTTTCTTCTTTTTCTTCTTCTCCTTTTTTTTAACTGCTTCCCCCCCCAACCCCTATCCCCCCAAATTTTTCTAAATTTTTTCTTTATTCGATTTTTTTCTTTTCTTTTTCCTGGGTTTGGCGCTTGGGGAAAATTCGTTAAAACAGGCTCGACCGTTTCTTGATTTATCTCGATTACTATAATTGCTGAAAGCGAGCATCGTCCTCCTCCTCCGGGCGGGGGGACGTGCTTGCGTGGCGCCGTGGTCGGGATCGGCGATGGCTCGCCTTCCTAGGGTTTTTCTTTGATCGCCTAATTGAACCTTCCCTCGTCTGATCTGATCACGGGTGATGAGGCTGTTGTGCAAGATCGGGTATAATGCTTTACGACGTATAGCTCCGTTTCTCTTGATATTCAAGCGAAATTTCTCGTGACGATCTCCATCTCCGGGGTTGAGTTATCCACGTTGAGAATTACCTCCTTGTCATCATCCGGTTAAAAGAGATTGCGCTAAAGCAATATATGGGTTTTTCGACATCTCATTTACATATAAAATGACCCGTAAATACAAGTCATATATTATACGGTGAAAACGATTTAATGCGGGATTTAGCGGGAGCTTCGAGACGACTTTACGAAACCCGAAAATGAGAAAACCTGTCTATTTCCGATGCATGAGAAACGCCGCGCCTTCGGATGCGATGAGCCCTCGCCAAGAAAAAGAAGGATGGGGATTGAAACCCATGTGAAAAGGGAGTTTAAAGAGTGTTGAGTTACATTCATTGATCCATGCATGTAGATGTACCTGAACAGGGAGGGGGGCACTCGTCTTTCCACAACCCCATAATTGATGAGGACCAACACCATATGGGGGGTGTTGTGCACTTTTGAGAAAAGCTTGTGAAATGGCCACAAAGTCAGAACTTGGGGTCCCGCTCCCCTCCCCCCCCTTTGGCTCAAACCGGTCCTACTTTGGTTATATCCTTCTTTTGTGAGATGATGTGCCCTTTATCAACAGAGGCCTCACAGCCGCTCTCGCAAGTCACACCCACAAGAAAAAAAGGGAAGAAGAGAGAAGGGATGCGAAGGTCCTGGCCGAACCCTTCCTGCCCTGTTCATGTTACCTGTCTGTTCTCCTCAAATTGGAGTTCATCCACTCCCACTGGTCGTGTCCCTGTCATATTATGAGAATGCCATGTTCAGAACGCGTCCTTTGTGGAGCGACATGCTATTGCTTGCTAGTATTCTCGCTTCCCTAGCTTTCTTTAAGAATTTCTATGGTTGGAATGGCTCGTGGAGGACTCAAGTGGATGATCACCTATTCTTTTTCATGGTCAGATCAGATGCAGTCCATGCGTTATCGCACATGACAGGAAGGTTGTAGAGCTGCTTCACTCATTTCATTCATTATAAAATTAATTGGAATGCCATCCTAGAGGGGGCTTGCTTTGGTTTGTCCAAGGTTAACTCGAGAGCAACGAAGAAGTGCGTACGAGCACTCAGTAGTTCGGAAGATGCCCGGGGGCATTCTCATGCTTTCAGAACAATTGGCATCGCAGCGAGTTACTTGAAAAGCATGGTCATTCCAGTGAGGAAGAATGCTTCGGCAGCGCAACTTCACCTGGGATTAACCATCTTTCACTACATAATAATAAGGTGTTGAAGACACGGGAATAATACACTGTTCCTGGCAACAAAACAAGGGGGAAAGAGCAAGTGACAGAGCCCAATAACCTTGATGAACCCTGTACATAAAAATCACATTAACTTGCCAAAACTCTCCTCATGCCATTTGGGGCATCGCCTGAATCATAACTGCAAGGACACATGAAAACACAAAAGCCAAATGATCTATCGACATTAAAGCTACGCCAATGTTAAATTGTAGATGCGATGCGGATCGATGCGGCAAACTCATAAGGTTGAAGCTGCATTGGCGGTAACATTATATTGCAAATTCAGGTCATCGCTTTGTCCTCCTCCATCGCGATGAGCTTTACAGTCACAGCATTGCCATCGTGGAGCAGTCAGTCAGCATACCAGGTTAACCTATCATGTCAGATTTTAAATAGCTCTACAACTTACAGCTTCAGGCTAACAAGATTTACACTCAAGCTTTCAATCCTCCTCCTAAATGAAGCAGCTGAACTAATGAAAAATTCTAAAGCTAAAGAAGTAGCCTAAGGCCCACAAAACATACACAGCAAAACATTGATAAGGCTTCGTTGACAAAACAATAAGCTGGCCTTTGCGGCTAATATGGACATTCTCTTTCCAACTATACATCCCCCATCTACATTTTTGTTAGTAGATGGGGCTTGACAATCGTTGTTTCTTCCTGCGGAAAAATCAGTCGATTGCTACGCTTTCTACCACCCATCAACTGTAGAATTCCTACCCTAGCGAAGAGCTTGTGTCTGCAGCTTCATCATTACTCAAGCTAGATGGCATCTGTGCGGCAGAACTGCATTCCGCATAATGCAATGAGAAAACAGAAGCAACCAGATTCAGTGAATGCTGAAAGTCTTGTCAATAAAGGTAAAGCAGGAATTTGGGGGAAAGTTACAGCAAAGAATATAGAAGAAAATTCTCAAACAGCTAAATATTCCCCCTGAAAGCAGTAGCTACCATAATTCAGTTTGTAGCATTTGTAGGCTCACTATAATCCCCTGATACAGCCAAGAGGTAGGCCAATTGACTGAAACTAGTACAGGAAGTACTTTGAAAAACTTGACCACTACAATAATACATGTCCTAATGTTAACAAAGAACAACTCATTCACGAAGTCCCAATCGTGATTGTTCTCCTAGAATTGATTCAGGATTCTCTTAGATCTCAACAATACGCAGATCCGATTGACCTGATTCCTGATATTAGCTTTAGTTTTTATCAGGGTGCATATAGGCATTTCATCGAAAAGCAAGCCATGGCACAGTCGTCACTTCTCCAACTACAGCACTACACTGCCAAAAGAACGTGATGGAACAGCTCCCATTACAAGCAAGAAGAAAGAAAAGCCCTATCCATACTCGAAAGTGACTTCTCATCAATGAACAATGTACTAAATGATAAAATTATTCATCTTCATATGCACAATAACCTTCATCACTAAAGTTGTTCTAGATCAATCGACAGCATCCAAATCCTGGCCATTCAAGTGAATTCTCACATTACAGCGGGTTAACTGATTTCCAAGAGAGAAATCTCCCACCACAAGTCTTATGTTCCTTTCATTTCACTCCATCAAATTGTTTTTCGGTAAAAGTTAAATAGTCGTTCTTACGGCATCTATCCAACATTGCTAGAGTTATGTGTTGATGATCAGCAACAATAGTTAGCTTAAACAATGCAGGGTTAAGCCAAGTACTTAAGCATGCAAATGAGCAACTATATTATGGTACTCCCATGCATATGGAAAAGGGCTAAGTCTCACATGCATAATTGAAAAATGAAGTAGACTGACCCTTTCATCTGATTCTTCCATGGAGGCACGACTGCTGATGTTTTTGTCACAAAATCTTGCTGCGGAAACTTAGTTCTGACCCGCTTTGCAGACTTGAAGATAATAAACGGCAAATATAGGAGTTAATGGTTGCATAACATGAAACTCTCTTTATGAGTGTGTGCTATGACATATACACAGCAAGCATGCAGGTGGAAGTAGTTGCAAAAAAGTGAAGAAGAAAACTTACTGCCATTTCCTTAGGTGGACGCATCTTCTCTCTGGGTGGTTCGATGTATCCCGCAGTTGTCTCCCGTTCTCTATTGCGTTTCTTCTCCTGTACGAATGCATATTATATACAAATTCAGTACCAATTGAACACTATCTAAGATAATAAGTACCAAAGAAAGGATTAGACCTTCGAAATCCTTTTAGATGGCCCTCCCTCCCCTGCGTTGAAAGACTCACTATGCTGAACCACCAGATTAGAAGGTCTAGGTCTCACTATCTCACTGTTTTGGACAAATTCTGTGTGTATAGCGTCATAGTCATTCAACCAAGACTCCCTTTTTCTGTTAGTAACTTTTCCACTGGAGGTGTGAAGATGATCGGATCCATAATCAGATCTCATCCCTTCTGCAGCATGCTTTGACGTTAATCCACTTCTCCTTCCATTATTATAAGCATAAGTATCACCTGTAGGATACTCTTGCATATTTAATGAAGACTTCCAGCCACCAAGATCACCTATTTGACTGCCAGGAGTGTATCTTTGTTTAAATTGGTTATGTGGCCGATAGTCACTGTAATCAAGCCTATCCACAGTGCTGAAATCTTCCCCTTCTTCATAAGCTTTCTGAGAACTGAACTTCAAATTATAGTCTTCATCCTGCTGCGGGACATAATAATTGAAAGCATAAGAAACAATGTACACATCAAAAGAAACGTAGCATTAACATGTTAAAAGTTTTGAATTAGGTCCATTGAACAATTTACAAAAAAAAGTAAACAAGTACTTCAAGTTGCTCCCAAGAGAATGAACCACAGTTCTTTGCTTTACAGGAGGATGCTTACAAATATTTGCAGTGGAACATGGCGCTCGAATTGGAGCCAATATCACAAAAAAGGGAAGGAAAATATCCGGTTTATTTTCTAGATGGGATTCACAGAAAATGGTTTGAACCGGAATTAGATCTATTCAGCATTGTTTTGTAGATAAACTAGAACTAACTTTATGGCCAGACACACCCTAAGAGACGAGCATCCTGTCTAGAGCTCCAAAAGGCCATTTCTCCCCATTTAAGGCAATAAATTGAATGTGGTGGTCATGGCGGCAATTATGGAGTTTGAGATGGGCAAAATATAAAACAGTATAGTATAGATGGTTGCACCAGTGCTTGCTGTGATTGAAAGTAGCTTTGCATATAAGCAGAGTTTGGAACCAAGCTATGACTTCCATTAAGTTTATCTGGACAAAAGGCACATCACACGAAATCTAAAATATCAGTGTCAAAAAAGATAAATGGCGAAGTACAAAATACCATCAGGATGGATTCCACCCTCCACAATTAATAGTGCCTTTGATCCCATGTAAAAACGAAAATGGCACATCATAGTGAAGTCCCTCAATGTTGTCTAAGTTGCAAGGACACATCTTGCATTTCCACAGACCCCATCCCCACATTCTCGACACGCCAAAATGCCAGTGACGTGCCAAGGTGGCTCAAATTACTTTTCTAAGTGGGAAGAGAATTACAACAGGAACATGAAATACCAATCACCACAGAGTCTACAGGGTAGAAGCTCGCGACAGTCTAATTTCAGTTTTGTAATGCCATGTCAAGAAAAAAGAAGGCCACACCATGAATCTTAGTCTTTCGGGACAAAAAAGGGAAAAGAAATAAAAGAAAAAAGAGTAACGCAAGCCATCTCAGCATCCGCAAATATTTAGCTGGGTCTGCCAACAATTGACTAGGGATGAAGCATTGATGTTGAAAATAGCATGTCCCTACACTATATGTTATGAGTCAACAATGTACCCCAAAACAATCTTCATTCTTAGAGTGGACAATATTTTAGCTCCCTCCAACCCCCCAGAGGGAAAAAAACGACTTGTCCAACAGGATAGAGGAAGAAAAAGAGAAGGAAAAAGAGGAGTTTCAAATCCAGGGGTCCAAATGAGAAGATGCATATACAGCTTCAACTTCAAATCACTTCAAATGCATATACATGGGCATGCCTCAAAGGTGTACTGGTAATCCTTGAATAGTGGAGTTGAGATATCATGTTTTGGTCTACGTTACTGATTAATTGCATCCATGACTGTTAATTTCAAATAACAAGGAGCTTTTTCCTACTCAACTTCCAAAAAAAGAAAATACTTGACGTCCTTGGGGCACTTGATGAACCTCTTTACATATGCATTCGGCATGTAAAGTTTTTCAATATTCAAAGTGCCTCAAAACCTGTTTTCACTATTTTTTATTGAACTTAACTATCGTCCTAGGGGCCACTTACTGACAAGAACTTAAAGAAAACTTGAAAAAGTGCCCTTACAGTGTTCAGACTGGGTTGCTTCTGGATGCCATAAATTTCTGGAGATTGGGGCAGAGTAGGATCCTCCACGTAACGAGGTCCTGCCAAAAATTTTGAGGAGAATGTCAGAAGTTACATTATTCTCAGCTATGACACCGTGACATAAGAGAAAAGTGTGTGTTAGTCCATTTTATTGACAGTTCAGAAACACTTATTGGCTGCAGAAATTATTTGTTCCCTCTTTCTAAAAGCAAGATATTGAGCTTGTCGCTATTTCGATGTGAAAATCAGCCAACAAAACTGCTGTCTTCTGCATGCATTGCACATATCAGTCAAACCAAGCATGTGAAATTGAATTACTGTGAGAGGAGAAGGATACAGTCAAAAACAATGTTGAAAAATCACCAGGCATCTATTGGCAACAAGATCAGTTAAGGACTCCCTGAAATTCCGTCGCTGAATAGAAGAAGAAAGTCTTACCATAGGTTGATTCTCCAAGCGGTAACTCGAATGCACCAGGAGGAAGAGGATCAAACTCAATTCCAAGTAGAGGACCATCCTCCCGGTAATACCTACCCAATTGCCTTTTGACAGCAGTAATAGCGGCATTTTCTATTTCGCCTTTCACCTTTAAATATCCAGATGGCCTATATCTCATGTCATTGGCACTCTTGCGATTAAAGGAAGAAATGCCTTCATGGTTAGCCACAGGTCTACAATTGTCGTATTTATCTGTGCCTTGAGAACCAAATCCATCTTGTAAAGCCGAACTACTTCCCGAAGATGTATCATCCAGCGGAGCGAGATTGCCTGCATAGTGACTCTTAGGCTCAAACGTAAGATCTGCGGAAGGAGAATTTTGGCCATAGAGCCTTCGACTTTCAACCTCCCTAGGATCAAAAAGTCTACGATCCCCTTGCTTGGTGCTGCCGCAAGAATCTTGCCTAAGTCCACTTCCACGATCTTGAACAACTCCACTCGAACGATCTTGCCGTCCATCGGCATGCACCTCGTCCCTCAACAACCTTTTGTCCTTCAATCTTCTGTGGCAAAACCAACCAGATATTTGCTTTTCTGTCAATCCAATCTGCTCCGCAAGTTGCGATTTCATTTCTTCTGTGGGATATTTTTGCTCTGGAAGGAAATAAATTTTTTTTTTTTTGCTCAAAGGCAATAGAAAAAGAACCGCATCCAAAATGCACACTCAGACTCAATATCATCTTTACCATTATAGAAGTTCTCCAAAGCTGTAAGCTGAGTTGGTGTCTTGAAGCGTCTTCTGTTCTTCTCAGAAGACGCCTTGTCCTCGGCAGAATGCGCTTCGCTCGACTCTATAAAACAAGAGACGGAAATGAGCAAAACAACTACCGCAAGATTGAAAACTCTCACGATAAACCCATCCAATTTCCTTCGAAGAAACGCCCAACCATTAAAAGGCTCAATGCAACTAATCTTTACAACGACAAACAAGTTAAGCACCAACTTCAGCATAAAACCAAAGATCACAAGAGATCGGCTGACTACATAACTGAGCGTCAATTTTCTTCTCGATTGGGTCATAACACCTCTTTGAACTACATCCAGAACAGCTTCTCATGTCTTTAACCTACAAGTTACATTTGTCTATCCTTCCACTTGCTAAATAAAACAGTCCATACACTTCAAAGATGCAGTGTTCTTTGTTTTGACAAAAATATAAATTACAAACAAGTCCATCCCTATCTAAGAACGTCCCACAGAAAGATCAGAGCGGAAAAAAATAACAATTCGAACCCAGAACCATAAAATCTACCCGTACAGAACAGAAGTTCCTCCTCCCGAACCATGTCGCGCAGGCGAAATTTACGCGCTCAGTCGACGCAACCCTCTCCTTACATGCAATCCAGCAACCCGAATGACGCACAAGCTCCATCAACTAATCGAGAAATCTAACCGCAAAAAAAATGCCCCCGAAAAGCAAGCATTACGGGGACAAACGCAGCAATAGAAAATGTCAGATGTCCTGATCTTCCAGCCATTCCGGGTCAACTCGACAGAAGAGCAGGTGAAAAGGGGATTCAGCTAGAAAACCCCCCCCCCAAAAAAAAAAAAAGAAAGAGAGAGAGAGAGAAATGCACATCTCAGCTCCCTCGGTCCCTTCGATTTCTCCGACCACGCTCGGAAGACAACCCAGGGACATCCATTAACAGCGACAAGAATGCCGACAACCAACCAACCAACCACCCAGAAAGAATAAGAGAGAAGACCCTCCCGATCAACCGCCTCGGCCTACCCACGTGAACATAAGTCCGACCCGAGAAACCGGAAGCAAGAGCCCGAGCAACGGAAGGCGTGAATTGGATCTGAGGCGGAGACGAATACCTCCCATGGCGCGCGCGTCCCACTCCTCCAATCAGCTCGACGACCAACCCCCGCCCCCCCTCCTCCTCACCGCTTGCGGATCGTCACGAACAACTCCGTCCTCGTTCCATATAGAGAGAGAGACAGACAGAGAGAGAGAGAGAGACGGTACAGATGAGAGAGAGAGAGAGAGCGAGAGAAAGGGGAAAGCCTTCCGTGAAGAAGAGGAGAGGCGAAAAGGCCGAAATGAAAACATTAAAAATCAGATCGAGTAACAAACTATTTATTCTTTCTTTAGTATCTTTTTTTTCTTTTTTAATTAATCTCGGCCTGGGTTTTAATCGACCTGCAGCTGCTTGCTGCTGCTGCTGCTGCTGTTGCTGCTGCTGCCTGCCTTTTTGCTTGATTGCTTGATTGCTTTATCGCTGTACCTTGGAATTGGAATTGGAATTCTCCTCCATTAAAATTCCTTCAAATTTTGTTTTCCACCCTTTCTTTTTTTTTGGCCTTTTTCGGGGAGGGGGTCTCCGATTCCCATTCTCAATCCCTCTATTTCGGCACGTCCCCCACACACCTCCTCGTGTTTATCTGGAATTCTTTTTCCCCAATTAGGAATTTAAAACCGAGATTAAATTCCGTTAATTAAGAATCCCAGCCTGATTTTCCAGAAGAGCGTGACGAGACCCAGACGATCCCATCCCCCCCCAGTCCCCGTATTTGTTGGTCATTATCATTAGTTGCATTAGGGAATAGGGATTGTTGTTTCTACCGCTGGGGAAACAAGTTCGTAGTCGTACGAAATGCAAGACGTGAAGGGACGAGCTCGTTCTTATTTTCTTTCCTCCTCTTTTTTTTTTCCTTGTTTTTTTTCCCTTTTTGGGTCCCCACTGTATCCTTTGATGAAATCGAAGTTGGGTTGTTGCCCGCTCTCGTCTGGTAGGAGCCCTTCAACCTTATATTAAACTTATTTACGTCGATTGATTCTCCTTCCGTTTTGGCCAAATCTGGAAGAGTTGAAAAAATTTGAACCTTCTCATTCCACCGATTTATTTCGGATGATATTTGGGAAAATTTAATCCAGCTCACCAGAGACTCAACCACCCCATATCTCGCTCCCAGAAGAATCTGGATATCTACGACTTATTGGCCTGCGTCAATTTTGAGATTTTCCCATCTGCAGAAAAGTAAACCCCATCTTTATTATCTTTTAGGAAGCGGCGACTTTGACGGGAAATCCCTCCTGATGTTAACAGGTACCAAGATCAATCCGATAAAGAAGCATTTGGTGGATGTATGGAGGCACAAATTTGGAAGAATGGTATTTGGCATTCAAGCAACGCTAAAGAAGCCCCGGGTGACCTCCAGAAATTGGCGTAATACCCAAAAAAAAAAACAAACCTCAAACTTTAAGTTTTGTCCCGTTTCTATCTTTTATCTTATAAAAAACTTTCAACTTTAAGTCATGTCTCAATTCTACCACAAACCTTTTTTTGTCTCGTAAAAAACCCTCAACTTTAGGTTCTGTATCAATTTTGCCTTAAACTTTTTTTATCTCATAAAAAAATTTCAATTTTAGGTCAAGCTCAATTTCACTCTAATTTTTTTGTTTCATAAAGATCTTCATTAACCCTCCATCAAAATCGTCCTCAGGATTTTACGCTTATTAATCTCTCATGCTTGGGAATCTCTCATGCTTGGGAATGTCTCATCTCTCGCGATCGGAGAGTGCTTGGGACACTCAAACAGCTCTTACTTGAGACATTTCTATCTCTTAATTGTCAAAGAAAAATTTTGGACGGAAGATTAATGAAGTCAAATTTGTGACTCAAGTAAAATTTTGTGATTTTTTATAAGACTGTAAAAATTTTACAATAAAATCGAGGCCGGATGGTAAAAGTGGGACAAGACCAAAAGTTTAAAGTTTTTCATGAGACAAAAAAAGCTTAGGATAAAATTGAGACAATACATAAAGCTGAGGAATTTTTACGAGACAAGAAAAAGTTTAAGGTAAAATTAAAACATAAAATTCGAGGTTTTTTTTGGGTATTGGGCCTCCAGAAATTTCAATTGCCAATTTTCCAGGTGATCTCAAGCATTTCGGTCTCGACTTCAAAACACCCTCAGCGTGCTTTTTTTCTGCTCGACGCGAGCGTCAACTCTTTCTCGAATGTTCGACATGACACTACATAGGATAAAGTAACATCTCGGCCTCGGGTAAACATGAGCCCAGCAGGCGAAAAACCCCTTTTCGCCGACAAACTCCGGCCCTGATCCTTAAGATTTGAAGTAATGGAGAAACTGTGAAATTTCTGTGAGAGGCTAAAATTATTTCTTCTTTAATTTCAAAATCTGTTACACTCGATCCACGGTTGCATAAGTTAGCCGAAATAAAGCTAAAGAGGCATTTGTGTTCTCTACCAAAGACAACTTGGATGCCTTCACTCTATCCAGACAATATGGAAACCAGGAGTTTACCCTCATTCCGCCTTCCCAGATTTTGCATCCGCATCATCTTGCAACGATGCAGAGGTCTTGGACTCGTCAAACTCCAGCAACTGCAATCACACCAGAGAGAATACTATATTAGTTAAATTAATGATATAGAGGAAACTCATTGCATACCCACCCAATAGAAACTCGTTTCACTACCGGCACTAGCAAATAATAAAACCATAGCCATCACATACACACCCAATAAAAACTCTTTCCACTACCAGCATTAGCAAATAATAAAACCATACAGCCATCACTGAGGTCTCCCAAACATCACTTGCTATCCCCACTAGTTTCAATGGATGCAAGCTTTCGATGCCCATTACTCAGTCTCTAGGGAATGTAAGCCACTCCTAGCATGAGTTTTGTTTAAAATAAGAATCTAAATGTTGCAATTCCAAATGTGGCGAAATAATTTAGAGGCAGGTATCCACAGGAAAAGGGCTCAAACGGAATAACAAGCCAATTAGCATGCAAAGAAGAAAACATATATATCTGTCTCTATAGAGAATTTTACAGAAGATCTCCCTGTTATTCCAACTCATGGGAATAGCAACAATGAAAAAAGGCGACAATGCACAAGTACCGGGAAAATCAACTGCCACTGGAGAAGACTCTACAGAGAAATTTTCTAACCTGCTTCACATCGCCATTCCATAAGCAATGAGCAGCCAAAGATCCTATAACCGCAGGTACAATGTACAGCAATGCTGGCTGAATGTATAGCAAGAAAAACAGCTTTTATTTAACGAATAAAAGGAGTATAAAATCGAGAATTCGAGGCACCATCACTATGCACAGACTATCATAAAGAAGCAGAATACTATAGTTAAAAACCTCCAGTAATCACCTGAGCAGCTTGAAACCAATTCATGACAATAATGGTCAGTACCACGCCAGCCATGTATCCAAAAAATGCACTCTTAAAGTACTGGCTCTCTTTCCCTCTAGATACGTCGAATCGTAATGCTAATGCAACAAAGATACCTGCAAAGAAACAGTGCATGAGAATCCGAGTAAAGAATTTATAAAAAAAAATAAATCACTTTCATCAGATGTTAAGAGTATAACTCGATTTGCTAACAAGAAGTAGCATCCATTTCGCTGGAAAAAGTATATAACTGTAGGAAGTGATTCCTACTGCGAGTTAGAAACAGACAAATCTAGACTGATTTATGACATGTTCATATTCCATGACTAGACTAGAGGAATGGATATTCAACAGAGGAGAAGTTCTTCGATATTATGAAAATGTTAATAAATCAGAATACAAATTATGGCTTTCTAACATGCTCGAGATGTTCCCAATGAACAAACTTGTGTTTGCTAGTATAACTGCATAAATTCCTGATTAAATGACACAGAAAAACTGATAGCTTCAATCTTTCAAGTAATCTAACAATACAATGTCTGTTCAAAGGGATAAAGGTGTAAATTACAAAATTAAACTAACCAGGAATTACAATGTCACCAAGACCAAGCATGGAAAACGGCCGTGTAGTATCTGCTGTTGGGAACAAAAGCTGCACAAAATCCAGTCAGTAATGCAACAGAATAGCAGCAAAGACCAATCATTTTATACCAATTCAAACTATAAAGGAAAGGCCCAAACAAACATATTTGTCAACAAACAAACTCACCTTTATCGGAGCATCAAAAGATTTTGCTACGCTAACCATCACTGGAGTGAAGAAAACCCAAAATATATCATAGACAAAAAGCCCAGCCTGGAATGCACAGATAAGGGTAAAAAATATTGAAAAGACACAACTTGGATAGGTTACTGAACCACAGAAAAATAGGTCAAATGGCTTCATAAGTTCCAAACTTACCAGCAAGATAGCACCTGTTTTGAAAGATCCAAGAGAAAGCATCTCAATCCCCTGCAAATAAAAGATGTAGATTGCTCCATCAAAACTATCAGGGAGGTAAAGTTATGCAAACAAATTCATTCTAGAAATTTGCAAAACATTTTCATCTCACAAGAGGGTCATGTTGCCGCAAGGGTAATGTCAGAGAAAAGCCTGCCGCCTTGTCACTTTCTAAAGCATACTTAAATGCGGTGCTCACATGTCACAACTCTGCTACTATCCTCACAGATATGGTTTTTCCATTGGACTTAATGAGTTATACACTCGGTAACATCTCATAAATACTGAAGTCATCAAGCGAAAAACCAATCCATTAGCTTGAGCAACGACTACACATCAAATTTTCTCCAGCCATATTTGTTAAGGTGACAATATATTACTGAAGCAACAGAGCGAAAGAAGCAATTAAATACAAAAAGGAATTTCATTAGAGCATACTTCCATTAATTATAGCTAAAATAGCTGTTAAGGCCTCATTCAGAAAAATGGCTGCTGTTACTTCTATCAACTCCAAAACTAAAGCAAATATCAGCACCTGAGGTCACTGATGAGATCTAATTCATTGCTCCATAGTAATTTCATAGTATTTTTTCATGGTAAAAGGGTCGGGGCAGGGAGAGTAACACAGCTATCCCTCCATAGCTATCCCTTCATAAGGGTCGTGCACCCACTACAGAATGTACGATTTGAGCCAGAGTTACACAGTACACCCATAGGTGTATGCGCCCTAAACCACGGTCTTATTTGTGTGCCAGAAGTTAGAAAAGTCTCTCTACATGAGGTGGCAAATGTTCAAAGCACAAACTGGCCAGAGGTTCACTCACGACGTGGCCCAAACTTGTAACCTCATGGAAAATAATGTGCCCCTCTACCAACGAACTACCACGCTAGGTGGTAACTTCTATAGTATATTAACAAATTTTGCACATGCATCCCATTGGTTTTAATAAACATATGAGCTGTAGTTATAACATAATGATGTACATCATTGATGGGACAGAGCTGCTTGTAAGGGGGAAAAATGGTTGACATTAGCATCTTTCTATCGGAGAAAAACGGAAAGGGGAGAAGTGTTAAAGCATGAAACTTGTACAAACAGGAGAAAAGCAAGAGTAAAGACAGCAATCCATCCAGTCAAACTACTCATAACATGTTGAATGGTCTTTTATCTAGACCAAGGTTATACGGATTATAGTCGAAAAGATGGTGACGGATGCATCCTAATTTCAGGGGAAGTGAAAGAAATAGAGAAGGGAAGAGGAGTAAGGCAGATTGGGAAAGGATAATTGTTAAGGCAGATTGGGAAAGGATAATTGGTGTCTTCTTTCTTACAACAGCAGTTAAAAAGTGCAGGATATTTCATTTGGATAATGAACAAATGATATAGAGGGAAAACGGACAGAAAAAGCAAACCTGAATGCAAAATGCAAGGCCCAGGATATTGTTAGCCAACCAATGCTTCTCAGAAGCATACCAAGCACAGAAGAAGGTCCCAGGAATTGCGGCAACAATTTGAGACCTAGTGAACTCGATCTCCAAAGCTAAATAAGAAAGAAGCTATAAGGAACAATAACACTCTGCACAATACAAGCAAAATAGCATCAACCAGGCCAAAAGAAACCACAGAGGCTTAAATAGAGTAAAAGCAAAAACACCCAGTTCTACGAATACTCCACTTAAGGATCACAACCCAGAAAAATAGCTAAATAACAAGACCGTATTGTTCAGTATACAGGTGAATGTAAAATGAAATGACTAGAAGTTCTTGGCCAAAAGAAAGGAAGGAAAGAAACGGTAATATGAACCAGTGAAAATCTTAAATGTCGATACTTCAGAGTCTACAGGAACTAAAAATATGGAATAATAAAGAACGAACATACAGCGAAAATATGGAAAACGCCAGGTGATGACATCCTCATTCCAGTGGTGAGGCAAGTATCTTTTAATGGCAGGTAGAAGTGTCGCCCTGTAAAGAATGAATGAACAGAGGTAATTGAGGGCGAAAATTGGCAAATCAAATATGGACAATGAGAAATTCATATGACAAGAACATACGAAAGCGCAATGATCCCGAGAACAAAGAAGTAGGAGGTCAATACAGCATTAACCAAATCCTTCGAAAGAAACTTGAACAGCAAGAAAAGTGACAACAACATTGCACTTCCAACAAATGGAAAGCGCATGGCATGTTCGTTGGACATCGTCTCCTGCAAATTAACCATGACAGTTATCAGGCACAGAATACCTGATGGCAGAGGAAATAAAAAATACAAAAGGTAGGCTTTGGTACATACAGAAGGTGGGGTAGGCTTGACAGATCGATAGCAACCCACATAAACTGTGAGGCATGCGGTTAATATGACATTTAAGTTTGGATCCACCTTGACAACAAGAGGTGCCAACGTTAGGCCTGCAAGCAAGATGGAAACCGTGAAATAAGATAAACCATAATTAGGAAACTGATCAGAAAAAAAGTTCAGTCAAAATCATCCTAATCACAAGTTAATTGTTAACTAGAAAAAATGGAGAACAGAAAAGATCATTAGAACATTCCAGATGATTTTAAGAAATTGAAATGCTACTTAATTTCCTTTTTTTTTTTTTGGAAACTTATGTTGAGGTATAAGGAAAGTAGCTAAATTTGCCGAGTCTAAGTCTTTTTCACTCATCAACCAAACTAGGAGATGCAGGGTAAAAACAACAATTCCAATATTTGAAAACCTCGTCATCAAATAAACTGTGCCGAAATGAAAAAAAAATTGCTAAATCGATCAAGTCCATAGCCTTTGTCAACCATCAACAATACTAAGACGACATGCAATTTCAGTATAGCATGCGGACAAAAGTAGCATTTAGATCCCATCCACAGTGCAGATAGACAGAAAAAAGCAATTGCAACAAAGATGCTTCACGGAGGAGGGTGTCAACACAAACAGATAGTGGATCCATGGGATTAAAAATATCTTGAAGATTTTAACAAATCACCACTCCAATATGCATCACTAGTAATAATCTTATTGTTCGTGACCACAAAAAAACCAGGACGTTGTTAAAACTAAAAGAGTGAAAGTGTATAAACCCAAATACGTGTTTTATAATATATGTTCATTAAGACCCCCAATCATGCAAGCACTGTGCGCTGAAGAGGATAGCACATTTTATTCACAAACCGAAGCAATATGACATTTCTCCTGGCATGATATCAAAAGGCTTAGATTGACCAAACGCAGTAGTGTAATGATGTCAAAAGCATTACCAGCTTGAACTAACAAACTTGTTCACTTTAGTTACATTTCCAGCTTTTGTATCAAAGAAAGGAAGCAAATTTATATTTCCACAATCGTCTTCTCACTCAAAATGTCTTGCATGAAGATTTTCCGTCAGATTAAACAAGTTGTATGCGTTTCAAATAAAGAAGACGGCCCTAAATAAGCCCTAGAATCAGGTAAAATACATGTATCACTAATAGCCAGTTGGCCTCCAATACAAATTTGGACAAGAAAACCAAAGGGCTCAATCAACAGATTGAGATCAACCCCTTTTTCAGAGCAAATAGCCTAATGGGCAAGAAGCCATACTTAGATATTCATTTGTTCGAACTGATAAGTACTTAGTGGTTAAATAAAATGAACCGACTAACACCGATCACCAGTATATACAAGTTTCAACGTCAGGCACATTCCTACCGGTCAAAGAAATGCACGCGATTCACATCGAACCACGTACAAGTACATTTTTTTTTGGACCGACACTGCTCCAAGAAAGTCGCCTAAACAGCGAGGCAACTAAATCCTAAGCACATTATCAAGAAAACGAGAAAAGACAAACCTGCTAAAGCTACGTTTGCGATGCGCTCACAGCTCTTCATCTCTTTCTCCAAACACCAAGCCGAAAGTCCAAAATTTAACTCCGGTGGCCGACTTTTATCCTAAAGAGCCCGGGTCGAATACAATCGAAGATAGCCTCCCGCACCGCAGAAACCCTGCAATCCAGGAGTTCAAAGAAAAATCACCCCCCCATCACACCCAGTACAAACGGGAACACATCGCGCGGCCAATCAACAAGCAACTCAATCAGTCAGTCGAGCCACTAATCCGGATCGAGCGAGCGAGCTTCCCGCGGCCCCTCACCCGGACAAAGATTTGACGTGACCGAGAAAAATCCCCAAGCAACCGCGAGCCCAAAAAAAAGAAAAAAGAAGAAAACATGCAAATCCACGAGCGACGGAACCCCGTAACGCTCTCTCAATTCGTCCCGTTTCCGCGAATTCTTCCGCGCGAACGGGAAACCTACGAAACCGCGAAGAATTCACCGAATCAGTCGGCCCGACAAACCGACTCGCGCGAACCCCAGAAAAGGGAAAAATGCAGGGAGCAAAGGAATCGCGACCGAAACCCATGCGCACGTACTCCGATGCGCACGCCGTCGGAGAGAGATCCCGGCGTCGCGCGCCCTCCGCAAAAGCCGATGCGGACGCAGATCGGCGGATCGCGTCGACCGGAGAGAGAGAGAGCGAGAGAGAGAGAGAGAGAGAGAGGGAATTCGATGTTTGCAGAGTGCGATAGGGTTTTAACCTGGGGGGAGGAAAAGTCGTTCCAGGTCAAAAGGGGGAAGAGGCCTATCGAGGCGCTTCTCGGCTTTGCGGCTAATCGCACGGGGCGGTCACGGGACTGTTCGGCCACGGCCAATCCGGAGGCCGGATCATGTACGGGGCCGTGACGCTATTGGGCCGTCGCCCCGACGGACGGTCGGGTGCGCCGAGTGCGATGGCGATGAGCCTCGGGGGTGGGCGGGGGGGGGATCCACGTCCTCGGGCCAATACGGTCTCGCCACGTCGGATTGGGGGAAATATCTTCGCTTTTCTGGCGTTTATCTTCTTCCCGGGACTTTTTTTAGTTTTTCGGCACCCCTTTTTCGGCTAATTGTGAGAAGCCCCACTTGGCTTTTGCATATTTCGCAATGTCCCCCCCCCCCCCCGCCCCCGGTAAGCGGTTGATTTTGACAAATTTACTGCCTTTGCCTCTTACGAATTTACCCCTTTATTTCGAAAAAGCTCAGGAGGTAAAAACCAAATGGAGTTAATAATCCTTTAGTGGTACCCTTTCCATAGATTTCAAATCGCATATCATAAAAATGGAAATCTTTTAAAAAAGGAAGGGATTTCTTGGTATTTCGGTTGCTTAAAATCCATATCGCATTCCACTTACTTCAACCGGGATTCTTTCTTCAATGAAGGAGAGTGATTTCATTTCCATTTTTGACTAGGCAATTGGACTTTTTTCCCCATCGGTTTTCCCCCGATCAAGAAGAGTATCCCGACTCACGCTCAAGTTAGGGAGAGGGTTAACGACTCGTCGCCTATAGTAACGGCACTCTATCCTTTCCCATTTTCCCTTTTCGCTTTAGTTTTTACCTATCACCGATGTGAGATCCACGCCCCTCATAAGTACCATGTATTGACTATTTTCGCGTTAGCGATGTCATGTTATTTTCCGTACTTCGATTTTTGCCGCGCCAGCTCTATCTCAAGAAGAAATACGAGGTTATGTACTTCCAACTGCTCTTCAGATGAGCAGGATATAAAGGTCATGTACACCAACCGCATGAATTAACTAATCGCGGGCGATGTCTCTGCTTGTTGAACCATCAATCAAAAAAGGGTCGGACGAAAACGTGGCCCCCAACAATAGATCGTCACTATTTATATGTTATAAAATCTTTATCAAAACAAGAACCGAAAAAGGGAGGACGTGGTACGAAGCATCGGAATTGGGCCCTAGAAACCCTAAATGAAAGGGCCCACACACAGACCCACTAACCATACCACGGTTCACTTGGGCTTGAAAGTTCAAAACTTATGGCCCACTAAGAAGTCTAGCAACCTCCTGTCCCATGTGAGCATGCACGGCCCTTGTAATTTACTTTTTTAATTTTTACCATTTTTTAATGTTACGGCTCACGCATTTTGATATTCATCTATGAAGAGAACATCCGAAACTATTTCAAATATACAATACTTAAAAAGAAAAAAGTTGTCGCCGCTCCTTGTTTGTAAGTCCACGGAGAGAGCAAGCAAAGAACTTCGCATTGTTTTCCCCCATATTGTCATCGCAGTCTTTAGCAATGTTTCGTGACATGTCCTTAGGACGGGTTGAAATTTGAAATGCGGAACTGCTTGAGAAATTAACCGGCGCTGGCCTCTTCAACAAGTGGATTAAGGACAAGAATGATAACCATTATGCTCTAGAAATAGATTTCTGGCCAGAATTCTGTAAATCTATTTCTAGGCCATAAATCTATTTCTATTCCCTGAATGAGTTTTTGAACGGAGATACGCATTTAATAACGACACAAAATTTTTCTTCCCATAAAAGAAATTCATTTGATAGAGACATAAAATTTTTCCTTCTCACGCTCTTTTCCATTCATTGATAGCCGGTGGCAAGAGGCGATGGCTAGCAGGAAGTGGTGGTGGTCGACGAGAGGTCGGCAGGAGGTCGGCAATTGGCAGGCAAGTAGAGGCGAGGGCAAGCAATGAGAAGGGCTTTTATTTCTCCTTTTTTGTTTGAGAAATAGAAAAGTAGAAAATTTTTACTGTTCGTTTTTGTTCCAAACCCATTTTCGGACTAAAAATTTGTTCCGGAAATAAAATAACGAAACCGCGTTACCAGACGGATTTCTACTCCAAACCCGTTTCCGAAACAGAAAAATAGAAAAACGGAGAAATGCAATTATTATCGCGCGCGCCGTAAGTGCGAGCGTTGTTGAAATTTCAATCCGAGGCCCGCCGGCACTCCAGAGAACATAAAGCCCGTACGGTCCCCGATTCACAACATTCGGGTCCATCGAACGTGAATCCCGCTAAATATAACAGTCGCGGCAGGACGATCGGCACACACGCCGCTGCTTTTCGTTGACCCGATCGATGAAATTGGCCTGCTCTTTCGTTGTTCGTTCCAACCATCGCTGGCCAAAAGGGGAATTCAATGCCCCTGTTTATGGCTCTGGATATATACATAACCGTCGTCTCGTGACGTCACCTCGTGAATTTTGTACTGCTGCGAAATTGGAATGACCGCACCTTTTATTCTTCTAATAAAAGGGTTTCCGGGAAGACGGCGGGATTCAGCCGCTGTCAAAATCCTGTCAAGCTGAAGAAAAACCAGCTACACAATGAACTGGTCTCCATCATTTGCATTAAGAAAAGAATACGGGTTAGTTCCTCTTCGTACTTATCCGCAAAGTCGAGCGCCCAGTCGCTTTCACCGATATACGTATATACGCGCACGCGTGAGCTTTTTATCGTCCATGAAAATCGCGAAGAAGTCTGGGACTAAACTGATGGAATTGGAAAAGGAAAATCGATGACTAAGCAAATATTCCCTCTCAAAACTAGCATTTCATAGCGTTAACACGTGAGCGCCCGGGAAATTGTCCAGAAAAACCTAAAACCCATTGCACTCTGGCCGATTCGGTCGTAAATTTTTTTTTTTGATTTTGCCAGTTAAGTCGTAAGCCTTTTTCACAATTTGCCAATCGAGTTCGTTCGGCCAGTTTTAATGGAAAATCGCCGATGTGGGCACTAATAATGCCGCGTAGGATGGCCGGCACCGGCGCGGATAATCTTTTGTAATTTATAAATCTTTTCTTCTCTTTTCTTTTATTTCTTTCTTTTCCTCTTTTTTTTTGTACCAAATCCGATGAGGCTAAGCCGACCCTAGCCGACACACAGGCGAGGCCCGATGACCCTCATTGGCGGCCACTGGGTGCGGATCGCGAAGTCCTCGCCCATCGCAGTGACCAGCGAGGGTCGATCGATCCTCGCCCAGCTTGGAAGAAAAAAAAAAGAAAGAAATAAAAATTTAAAGAAATTTGTACACATTAGCGTCACCGAGCCACGTGAACGGCCGGTGCCCACGTCAGCTATTTACGAATAAAATTGATCGGATAAACTTAATGGCAAAATGTGGATAGATTCAGCATTCAATTGGCGAAATCGAAATGTTCAGAATTGAATTAGCCAAAAATGAAATAGGCTTAGGACTTTTCGGATATAATTTTCGAGACCCGAGCCTAGATAACCACAAGTACTACGTGAATTTGCAAAGATTTGCCCCGGCCACGAACAATATTAAAGAAAAAACTTCCAGAAATCTTATCGTCTGCTTTCGATGATCGGAATCGAGTTATGCTCACAAACCTTCATCGTCAGCTGCCAATAACAACGTGAAAACGATGAATAGTCGGTGTCGGCGGAAATTAGCCCTCGGTAATGCCTAAAATCAGGAGATTGTCAAATGAGCACGTTCTTCACGCCATTCAAAATGAAATTAAATTGTGAAAATTATAATTAAAAAAAAATTGGAGTTGATCTAATCCTTCTTTCACACTAAATTTCCAATAACCCAGAAAAAAAATTACACGTCGTCCGATTGAAATTCGAGGGGAAGGTACATGCACCGCGTCTTGGTCAATGCCTACGGATAAGGGAGGGGGGGACGGGGACTGGTCAAAGCCATACTGTACATTGGATAAGTGCCACGTAATCCGAAAGATTAGTTTATTTCGTACGTCAAACTCGACATTATAACGAAATAATTTTGTTTCCGTGCAACTTTTTTCGTTTTGTAAGGTGCGAACCGGACGATCGGGTCCGGTTGAGTGTCGCTGTTGGAGTGGTTAGCATAAAGAGTTGGAGCAACAAAACAACCAAATTCGTACCAAATAAGGTTACATTATTTAATGAAAATTCGAGTTTGAAACTTGCGGAATCAACCCCTTTTGCTTTTGGTAAACTCGAGGGAAAAAATTAAAAAGAAAAAACGGGGACGCCGCGAGAATTGAATAGTGAATGGTACGTGGTGGGAAGCTCTCCCTCGAGTAGGGTTCTAAGGGAAGGAATTGACTTTGCCTACTTCAATCGAGGAGAACGGGCAGCTCGACGGGGAGGCTCCGAAACTGCGGATGCTTGATTTGATCGAGTCGCCGAGTATTGGAAACAAGCTACCATGGCAATTGGTTGAAGATCACGAGGCATTTCGAATTATAAGGGCAACCTTTTTTATTTATTATTTTCTAATCCTATATTTTTCATATTTAATTGTTTGTTAGGTTCATCAGTCAAATAAAATGAATCATTTATAATATATAACCATAATGAGTTGACAAAGGGTATCTCGGTCATTTAAGTCCCTGTTTCTTTTTCTTTTGTAAAAAATAAACCCCTGTTTTGAGGGTAGTCTAATTAGTTTAATGGGGAACAAGGTCATAGGTTTGGTTTACTTTTGACCACTCTCTAACCGCTCTTTTAATTTTTTTTATAGCAATTTCTCTTCAATTAAATTTTTTTTTTTTTTTGATAACCCAGGGAACCCCCGCACGGCCGACAGCCGGGGAGTAAACCCTGGGGGCGATACGTGCTAGCCACCACACACGTGCCACCGGTTCAGTCACCCTGCGGCGCCCGGGATTCGAACACTTAACCTTTTGCGAGAGGAAGAGTGCGCGTTCCAGCAGCGCCACCCAGGCGGGTGGTCTCTTCAATTAAATATAATATCCTACCAATTCAAGAAAGACTAACGGCCAACAATATCGACCGTTTTCCCAGCACAAATTAACAATATCGACCGGTTTTTACGCCGCACGATATTCGGAGTTCGAATTCTTGACGTGAAAAGGCGACTCTAACATGGGGGAAAATTCGAGGTGACTGCACATGTAAAATCATCCCCTATATATGGGCTATTCTAATCCAATTAAGGATGCGTGTGTTTTATGGAAGATGAATGATACGAAAAATATTTTTTCAAAATAATCATTTCTATTGCTTACAAAATTGAACGAACGAAAGATTTTTGCATTGTCTACAAAAAATGTATGGAGATAAATTGATGTAGATGATGAAAATATTTTTCATCGATTAATTATTTCGAACAATGCAAATGATTATTTTTAAGAAAATATATTATGAATCATTCATTTTTCGCAAAATAAACCGAGTGTAAAACTGCACGTCGTCGAGCAAGAATCATATACTAAACCATAGGCTAGCTCCTAAGGCCTTAAGCCCTGGTCATTTTTTCAAGTTTCATGCATATATCACCACGGATAACCATCGCTACTACGTACTAAACCAACCGCGCTCTACCCACGAATTGATTTCGTGGTCATTTCGCGATATCATTACATAAAATCCTACGTGCCGAAGCTGCTCTCCGAGACCGTATCGATCTTTGCTCAAAGGCCCAAAAGAGAACGTCGTTATAGGCGGGACGACACCCGTCGGTACCGGATCCAAAGGATCGGCGCCGCACCGTTCTCCTCACGACCATTCTCGACCGCGCGATTAACTCCCTCGCTCGTCTCCCGAGCCCCGCGCGCAAACACTTCCCCCTTCTTTTTCGGAAACCACAGGTCGGTCCGACTGCATCCGAGCCGCAAGTCGCAGGAGCACTTGTCCATACGGCAGGAAAAAACGAAGATATGATCACGTGGTTAACGGTTTGGGTCCGTGTGTAAAGTGGGGAGACGTTCGGACGGCGAGTCGTCGTGATTACGAGGTGCGTGCATGCGTGTATGTCGATCGACCCCGTCGCTTTCGGCGACCCTTCTCGTTCAGACCCTTCTCGTTTAGTTTCCCAAGTCTACGGCGCAGGGACACCGGGGACCGGACGGCCCCTTCGAATCGGGTCCGACTGTAGTTTCCATGCATGTTCGTTGAGGTCGTTTAAACGGAGGGAAACTAATCTCGTCCGGGCCCGATAGAAACCCGAATTGGTCCCGGACGAGATGCTGGAAAACGAATGCCGAGCGAGGGATCGCGCGATGAGGACTTCGGACGGAACCGAATCGAGAAACGGAAAAGGGTCCAACGCGTGATGTCCATGTACATAGCGCCGTGTCGTTCTCGACGCGACCCCGTTTGCACCGCACGCTGTCAAACACGATCCTATTGGATAGAATTGTTTCCATTCGTGCGAATGATGAACATGCCGTGCATGCACGGGTTGGCCCTTTCGACCAGTTTACGACACGCGATAGAGGCGTGTTTTATTGTACGGATTAACATGCATATTGCCTCTTTCGACATGGAATGTTTAGGTACATTCGGATAAGGTTCAATTAAACGGTTTAACTTGTAACTCGTATCGGCACAACACGCCTGGATACATTCATTTAGACGCTTTAATACACGTTTTAACGTTTTTCACACGTTCAACTTGTCGAAAGTGTCGTATCATATGACCTATTTAATAAACATGTCGTGTTCGGATTCCAAAGATACGACACGAGTAATAACCTTATCGTGTTTGGGTCAAGCCTAAATTTTGATCCAACATGGTTATGACACAGATATACAAAAAATTACCTACCTCACCGTGCATGTTCAGTTATCCTAACTATTTTCTTATCATAAGGGTTAATACCACGAAAATCCATAATCGGTAGACTTGTGACAATTTTACCTCGAATTAATTTTTTGATCACCAAAAACTCCAAACTGGTATACCTGTGATAAATTTACCCCGAACTATTTTTTTATCACAAAAAAATTCCACACTAGTATATTTGTAACAATTTTATTTCGAACTAATTTTTTACCACCAAAAATCCAAAACTAGTACACTTTGTGATAATTTTACCCCAAACTAATTTTTTTACCACTAAAAATCTCAAACTGGTATATTTGTGACAAATTTACCTTCTGCTAGTGTCCGTTAAATTGGATCAATATAAAAAAAACGCCACAAATTGGTACAAAGGGGTAAAACCCCAAACCGGTACATCCGTCAGCTATCACGTGTCATCAAACTTAGCAATTTGACAATAAAATTTAGCGGAAACTAACGGAGGATAAATTTATTACAGGCGTATTAGTTTGGGATTTTTTATGATCAAAAAAATAATTTGAGGTAAATTTATCATAAATATACTAGTTTTTAGTTTTTCGTGGTATTAACCTTACCGATGAATGTTTTACTTTTCTCGGAGTCGAAATTGAACCTCGTAATTTAGGAATCCTCCCGATTGCTCTTGTTCTCTGGAGAAATCGCGGCAACATACCGGCCATCAGCACAAGGGTCATGGTTTCTCTCATCTCTTGATCGGCGGAAATTTCCTCCGATCGCTCTTCTAATTAGCGGATAACGAACGTGGACACCGCCCGCGGTAACATCGAGAGCTAACCCTAGGCTCTCTCTCCGACCTGATCTCTCTCTCTCTCTCGATTTTTGTTGCTAACGGTGCATTTATCACGACATCCGCAGCTCAATTGTTGGACATATGGATCGTCGATGCACGCAGCGGCCTACCAAAAACTGAGATGACTCGTGCAACTAGACCGAGAGGCGCCGCATCGAGGGGGTCAATAGAGAAAGCACGTCGAAGGAGGAGAGCAATGAATGGGTGTATATATTTTTGTGAACCGCGAAATAGAAGTTTTTCATTATCTAATTATTTACGAAAAATGTTTTTAAGATCATCCATTTTTTTACGAAATAAATAAACCCTAGGTCTTAATTCATCTTCTGGGCTTGCGCCGATACACGCATACCAACGAGATCCGTAGTGATTTTGCATAGGCAACGAGGATTATTCCGCGACGTCCTTATTGATTCTCCGCGACTCTGTAATATGTACGTGACGTGACCGACTTAAAAAGAAAGCCGTGACGGCACTCCCGCGCTCGTACTTTTCGGCTCTCACGTAAAATTGCAGGACTCATTCCAAATTAGATTTCGTTTTCGCAGAACATTCTTCGATGTTTAATTAGGGTCAAAATAGTTTCAAAACAAGAGCTAAGAATGCCTTTCCTCTTCCTAGATACTTTCAATTCCATCCGACCTAACGTTAGATTGGTTTTGCACGTCGGCAGTGCCCGCAAAAGCGTGCAAGAAATCCTTTCGTTCCAATACGAAATTCGTTTGCTCAAATTACATACGACTTGATTTAACCAATCGGTCTCGTCGACTAGTTCTAACTTCAATTGACTATGTCGAAGATGCGAGCGGGATGGGGATCTCGTGCTTGTTTATACTCTCTGACCGGAAGAGAACTTCCCTTCCTTCCTTCCTTCCTTCCTTCCTTTTCATGCTTTCGAGGCGATCGCGCATTCGTATACACCTCATCATCCCCCCCTCCCCCCCCTACATATAAAAAAAAACTAATTTCTTTTGGGTCAAAATAATAAAACTCAAATTTCAAAAGTAGTTAGACATTCTCGGGATTTCGTCCACAGCACAATCCTCGAAACGACTCTCCATGATAGTAAGAATGCGAAACTTTAATTTTTTTTATATCGTGATTGGCTTTATTAATCGCGCCGAGGAGAGGCTAATTTCACACTATCGGTCTCTTTTTTTTTTTTGGTTTTTTGGGCTAAATACGAGCAAGAAATCTCGGGTGATTTAGATTGGTGCGTCGTTTTGGGTACGTCGTAATCTCTCAGTAGCCAGAGTACATCTGCCAGAGCCGGTCAAAGCCGGCATCTTTGACCAAAGCCTCAGAGGACAAAAGAAAAACCCTAACACGAAATGAAATCAAGACTCTCCTGCTACTTGGAGAAAGTCAATGATTGCTTCGCTCTTTTCTTATATTACGACTCGAAACCCTCTGTCTCTCATCTCCTCCTTCGTTCGCATCTCTTTCTCCCTCTCTCTCTCTCTCTCGCGGGCGCAGGCGCAGACGGTCGTTCGTTTTCATGGGAAATGTGGTGTCACCGTGTGGCCACCACCGGCACAGCTCCAGATCACAGGTGAAGCTCATCTTTTGGGAGGGGGCGACGAGGACGCTGACGGGGAAGCACGTCGCCGGCGAGATCATGTTCGAGTTCCCGGACAAGATGGTGTGCCACGCGGACTCCTTCTTCCTCGGCCGCCCGATCCCCGCCCTCGCCATCGACGACGACCTCATGCCAGGCGAGACGTACTTCGTCCTCCCGCTCGACTGCTTCCCGAGCCACGGCAGCGCCATGCTCTCCGCCTCCTCCCTCGCCGCGCTGGGCTCGGCGAGCCCGAGGCCCGGCCCGATGAGCTTCGGCGGGGACGGCCCCTTCGAGTACATCAAGGGCAACGACGGGAGGGTTTCGATCAAGGTCGTGCCGGAGTTCATCACGAGGTTGATCACGAAAGGGAAAGGGATCGACGGCGGGAACGATTCGAGCGGCAACAGCAGTTCGGTCAGCCCTTGCCGCGGCACGCTCTGTAGCACGCCGGAACTGCAGAAGCAGTACGAGCAGCTGGTCGGGGCGAGGGAGCAAGTGTGGTCGCCCAAGCTCGAGACGATATCGGAGTACAAGATTAGGTATTCGCCGTGCCGGTTCATGGGATTGGAGTGGAAGCAAAAGGAGAAGGAAGGTTAACATGTGAATGCTTGTGTGGGTAATATGTGTAGAGTGGATGATGATGATGATGTAGGTTTTTTCTTTTGCTAATGAGTAGAGAGAATGCAGAAGAAATTTGACAATTTGCCCTCGCAAGCCATCTGTAAAAATGAAATTAAAGAGAGACATAAGTTTCGAAATAATTAGATAAGAATTTTGGATGGTTTCTTATTCATTCGTGCCTTCTTCGTCAATTAGATTTTCGTCGATTATATTCGTTCATTTAGTGTCGAATTTCATGTGCTTGGTATGGTAATGTTTGCAAAGAGTGTTTTGTTTTGTTGGTTCATTGTCTAATCTGATTTACCAGACGCTATGGCGGTGCATCGCACAGGTGTTAATTTTACTAATTAAAATTGCCGGTTCAATATATTGTAAAACTGCTGTCCATTATTTCCTTAAATTCAATATTTATAATGGAAATTACAGAATAACAGTAAAAAAATCGTTTCGCAAGGAAAAAAGTATAAATAATATATCTAGTTAATAAGGATTCATTCGTATAAAATGTTATTATATAAAGAAAAAACATTATCCTAAAACTCCACGGAAGTAAGGATTAGTAGTATCTTACAAAAGAGAGACGCCATACTCAAATCTTATGAGTAAGGAGATATAAAAATTGTGACTAAATATAGGGAAAAGAGAACGAGAACGAAATTAAAGAATATCCCCCATTCAACTTTACATGTATAAAGCAAGCATGCATAATTGAATATCTTAGTATTTTGTTTTCCTTTTGGCACAATCCATAAATATGTTTCATGAAAAATGTGGCATTTCTGGAAAATAACCTACAGGAAAATGATAATATTTTTCGGTGTGTGGTTGAAGCTTGATGATAAACTAGAAAATATTTTCCGTCGTTTTGGTTACAAAAATCTGACTTGATTTTCCTAAATAAATATACCTCATTCGAGTGCTAGTGACTTGTCCTAAGACCAACCTCTGTGGACCCAGGCCCAGGCATCGAGGTTCCGAACCCGACCATTTTGGACCTAGGCTTGGCCTCGGCCTCTAGACCAAAGTCCGTTGCCAAGGGCCCGGGAACATGCGTCGGGGTTCCTATGCCAAAACGCTGAGTTTCTGATCCAAGTGTCGAAATCTAATCATATTTAAAATATGATTCTGATTTTTAAAAAAGAGGAAATCATTTTTCTAAATTTAAACATAGATTTTTCGTTGACTAAGAAAATATTTTCTGTTGATGTATTTTCCGAAGAGAACCAAATGCCTTAAAATGAAGAAAATGTTTTTCGCGAAACGAACGGAGCCTTGCTATCCATTTTATTTTATTTTATATTAGGTGGGATGACTTCGAAATAATAAGCATGCGCAATTGTCGTCCTACCAAAAGAGGACAACATTTGTGGCTCCACACGACACATAGCCAACTCGTAGATACCTTAATTAACAGCAATTGACATTAGATTAACATCGATAGGTCATGTGAACTTACGGTATGGAGTTAATGGACGAGACGGAGTTTAGCTTTTATTTGACTTCCTAAGGCTTTTCGACCAACGAATGATTAGTCAAAAACAAGCGGTTAGCAGCCGATGTACACGGTGTATTGAATATGATTCTCAGTGGACATCGATTACAGCACGTATCCTAGCAACTTGTGGAGTGAATCATTGCTCTCGAGATGGCACATACTAATTAAATTAGGTAATTAATTAGTATATCATTGACTTTTTGGGTATTATTAAGGTAAAGTGAACGTGACCGATTGAATGTGACGTGAGCGAATGGTGAACTAACAAGTTGGCGGTCGAGGTGATAATGGAGTTAATAATATTTCCTTTGCTCCCAAACACAACAACTGTTATTATTTTATTGTTAATATTTATTTCATTGCTAACTCTGTCGTAGAATTATTTTTTATGTATGATTTTATTGTTCATATTCCCTCTATTATTCGGTAGAAAGTGAGGAGGAAGGTCTATCATGTCGAGGGACGATAGTCGCCTAGAGCCTGTTGTACGGAATTTGATACTTTGAGAGACGGAATTGTTCGTAAGGATAATAGTTACATGCCTCGGACAGTTGATTTTATTTCGATCTTCTCCAATTGTTTCCGAGAATCTTAAGGATTATTCGGACTCCTAATAATCAGGTCGTTCTATTTGAATTTTGAAATCAACCTGCTTTCGTGTGTCTTCTCAAACTTAACCGTGGGTGAGCTTTGGATGCCATTTGCGCGGTCACACAAAAGAGGTCGTCTCTACTCCGATTAACATATGTTATTGGTTTTGATTCATTCGAAATGTGTTTGTTTCTCTATTGTATTTTATCAACTTTCATTGATCACTTGATCGAACCGTTTTTGAGTCATCACACCGAGACACTACAAGTTATTTTATACATGATTTTGGCCCTTGCGAGCTAGCTTCAAGTTATGTTTGTTTCGCGGAAAACGAATGATTTGGATAACATTTTTCTAAAAATGATCGCTTACATCGCTTGAAATAATTAATCGACAAAAATATTTTTATCATCAATAATAATTTATGTTTAAATATTTTCATGGATAATGAAAATATTTTTCATTAATTTATCTTTTAAACAATATAAATGATTATTTTAAATTTTTTATGAAATTATTAATTTTTCGCGGAACAAACGAAGTTTCCTGAATTGGCTGTGGAAATATGGTAGAAGATACTTGGAGACTTAGGATGCACATGATAATCATTTTGTGCTCGGGAACTATTTCTATTTAGAAATGATTCTTTTTTATTCTGTACCCGGAAATAATTTCCGAGCATTTGAAGGCGTTTGGTAACTGTCCAAAATTTCTATTCTTGGGATAAAAAAAATAGAAATATGTTTGGTAACTACACAAAATTTCTTTTTATTAATAATATTTTAAATTGTTTAATTTTTTTTTCTTTTTTTTTTCTTTCTACCCTTCCCTTCTTTGGCCATGGCCTGTCACTGACGCCGGCGACTGGCCACAGACTAGGGCGTCACGGCCCTCGCTGTCACCCTAGCCGCCTGGCTCATCGCCGGCCTTGCCCAAATCAGGCGAGGCCGAGCCTTGCCGTCGCGACTCACGGCGAAGCCAACCTTGCCGTTGGTCACGACGACAAGGCCGACCTCACCGTGGGTCACGACGGCGAGGTTGGCCTTGCCCGATCTGGACGAGGCCGACCTTGCCAGGATCGACGGCGAGCCACCTCGCCCAGGCGGCGAGGGTCCAGCCCTCACCCTTGCCAACGAGGGGGACCCTCGCCTCTGCCGGTAGTCGGCAAGGGCCGTGACGCCCTCGTCGACCCCGGTCGCCGGCAGCCGGCAACCAGCCATAGCCTAGGGAAGAGCAACACAAAGAAGAAAACCGACCGCCGGCGACGGGTCACAGCCCAGGGAAGAACAACACAAAGAAGAAAAGAAAAAAAAAAGAAAAAGAACTCATTCTCAAAATTATGCTGAGAAATAAGAAGCAACTTTTTTTTATTTCTTATTTCTCTTCCAAAACTGTTTCTGTGCACAAATTTTTGCAAAACTGTACTCGGAAACAAAAAGTTTACCAAACGTATTTCTATTCCCAAATTATTTCTGAGAACAAAAGAATAAAAATTTTCACTGTTTGGCACGTTACCAAACGGATCCTTACTAAGGAGAAGCCAATATACTACTATCATATGACATCATCATCAAAAGTCGTGTGACTCAGAAGATAGCTTCGGCATAAATATATGCGTCCCTATCCGGTCAACAATAGCCGCTGTACTCATCGAGTCACGACACGTGCAACCGGTACGTTTGTACTTGGGCAAATTTAGCTAATGTTGAGAAAAGTACCGAAAAAAATACTAAACCTATTATATTTATACCTATTCAATTCTAAATCTTTAAATAAAATCAATTTAATCATAAATCTTTTCATACTAATATCAATTCAGTCTACTCGGTTAATTTAGGCCTGAAATCATCGACATGAACGCCGGCGATCCTACGGGACACTGCCGGCACCAATGTTGACAAATTTTATAATTTTTTTTCATATTTTTTTCTTTTTTTCTCTTTTCTTTTTTCCTTTCCTAGAACTGGCTGGCCAGCGAGGTTGATGGCCGACCATCGCTGGCCACAGGCGAGGGCGGCGAAGCCCTCGTCCTGACCAGGCGAGGGCGCGGTGGCCCTCGACGGCCAACCAGTTCTGGGAAAAGAAAAAAAAATCTGAAAAAATAAAAATATATATAATTTATCCACTTCGGCACCGTTCTCAGCCTAAATTGACCGGATAGACTGAATTGGTACCAATATGAAAAAGTTCATAACTAAATTGATCTTATTGAAAGATTTATGATTGAATTTGTATAAATGCAATAGGTTTATGACTTTTTTTTTGTAGTTTTTCCCTTGTAGATACTGCACCGTACGTGTTTGCTTCTAGGCTCCTTTGTGTCCTATTTACTGTTCGAGAAAATCAATAATCGTCTTGGTAAAAGCGAAGATGAAAAAGATTCATTAATACGGGCTTTTAGGTGAAAATCCAGTAACCCTTTCGATTAAACTCTAAGTAAGATCAAATTCAGGACATGGATGACTGTTTTTAGGTCCGCACAATGCGCCCGTTGAAATTTCCCACATCGTTCGACTCTGGGATTTATATTTCAAAGGTGCGGGCATTAAACTAGTTGCAAATCCAATGAAAGGAAGGCTATTACTTTAGGTCGCGTGGAACTCTCGTTATTCAGGAAAACACTTGGCACCATTTCTTGATAATCTTGCCCGACTATAATCCCATTGTTCGGCTTCCTGAAGATTAAACCCATCAAACTTTACCCTAAAAGCAAAACCCGACCACATTCGATTCTTCAAAGAGTCGTGTGCAGAATCTATAACTGTGAAACTAAACAATGGCCCCATGCATCAATATGTCGCATGAACGTTAATTGGCTCGTTGTAATGTCTACTATTGTAGGGGCTAACCCGTGCTATGTCGCGGGAAAAAGAAACATTTTTGTAGCACAATTTAACTAAAAGATCGGTTTTGGTTAATTTTCTTTGAGTAAACAATGTCGTCGCGTTAATAATATAGATTTCAGTTATACAATAGATATTAAGCAGGTTGTTCGACCGAAGAAGGGGAAGAAAGGTGGAAAAAATGTTGAGGCCGATTTGATGAAGTTAGCTGGTAAGTCTGAATCACGTGCTGCATTGAAATTGCACGTTACTGTGAAATCATGCACTGCCTTAAGATGGCATGCTTGACTTCGAATTACTCACTGTCTTGATAAAATTGCATACCAAATGTTCATTGAGGTTGCATGTTATGAATGCACGTCATTAGTAGAGTGCACGCCGATACGACAAACGCGCACTGTTATGGAATGCATGCCGAAACTGGAATTGAACGTTGTCGCAATGGAATCGGACTAGTCGCTATTAGTTGTTCACTACAAAAAAACAAGATTTTTGCCACGAAAATTTGCGACGAAAAAATTTTCGTTGCAAATTTGCGACAAATTTTCCAACGAAAAGCAAAATTCGTTGGAAATTTCCAACGAAAAATTTTCGTTGGAAAATTCGTTGGAAATTTCCAACGAAAAATTTTCGTTGGAAAATTCGTTGGAAATTTCCAACGAAAAAAAATTTGTTGGAAATTTCCAACGAATTTCAATTTTCTGGGAAATTTCTTCACTGTGTACAATTTTCGTTGGAACATTCGTTGGAAATTTCCAACGAATTACAAAAAAACCCACATTTTTCATATTCGTTGGAAAATTCGTTGGAAATTTCCAACGAATTTTCCAACGAATTTCAATTTTCCGGGAAATTAATTCAGTGTGTATAATTTTCGTTGGAAAATTCGTTGGAAATTTCCAACGAATTTTTTTCGTTGGAAATTTTCAACGAATTTTCCAATGAATTACAAAAAAAAATCCGATAATGTTCGGTATTTTTTATATTCGTTGGAAAATTCGTTGAAAATTTCCAACGAATTTCAATTTTCCGGGAAATTAATTCAGTGTGTACAATTTTTGTTGAAAAATTCGTTGGAAATTTCCAACGAATTACAAAAAACCCGATCCTGTGCGGCATTTTTGATATTCGTTGGAAATTTCCAACGAATTTTCCAACGAATTTCAATTTTCGCGCTCATTTTCCCCAAAATTCTAAATTTCAACATTTATTCTCCCCCTCTCTCTCTCTCTCTCTCTCTCTCTCTCTCTCTCTCTCTCTCTCTCTCTCTCTCTCCATCGCCAAAGCCTTCCCCCTTCGTTTCCCCCTCCGCCTCCCCCTCCGCCTCCTCCCCCGCCGGCCCCCCTCCTCCTCCGGCTCCGCCTCCGCCTCCGGCGCCACGGACACCAAGCCGCCGACGCCCCCGACGCCACCAAGCCTCGTCGCCGGCGAGGCTAGGAGACGACGACGGACTTGACGGGCGGCGACCCGAAGCCTGCTCGATCGATCCCGCCCCTGCTGCTGCTGCTGCTTCTTCTTCATCTTCTTGTTCAGGCGCAACAGCCTCGCCGGCCATGGCGAGGGCCGAGCTCGCCATGGCCGGCGAGCTTGGAGCTCGCCCAGATCTGGGCGAGCTCGGCCCTCGCCGGCGACGAGCTCGCCCAGATCTGGGTGAGCTCGGCCCTCGCCGACGACGAGGCTTGCCCTCGCCGGCCATGGCGAGGGCCGAGCTCGCCATGGCCGGCGAGCTCGCCGGCGACGAGGCTGGCCCAGATCTGGGCGAGCTCGGCCCTCGCCGGCCATGCCGAGGGCCGAGCTTGCCATGGCCGGCGAGCTCAGCCCTCGCCGGCGACGAGGCTGGCCCTCGCCGCCGGCGAGGGCTATTTTTCGACAAAAAAAAAATTTCGACCAAAAAAAAAATTTTTCGATGGAAAAAAAATTTCCACGATTTTTCGACCAAAAAAATTGTAGTTTCCAACGAAAAAAAATTCGTTGGAAAAAAAAGTTCGTTTCCAACGAATTTAGCCACGAGTTTTTCAACGAATTTTCCAACGAAAAAAAATTCGTCGCAAATTTCCAACGAAAATTCAAATTTTTCGTTGGAAAATTTTCCGACGACGAATTACCAATGAATTTTTTTTCGTTGGAAAATTCGTTGGAAAAAGAATTTCCAACGAATTTTTCAAAATTTTTCGTTGGAAATTTTGTCGGAAAAAAATCGTTTTTTTGTAGTGGTTGGTACATGTGGTGTATCAATTTCGTATTGGATTCATGTAGTAGAGGTAGCAAAATGAGTTTAAAACCCATATTTTAACTTATATTTAATGGTGTGGGTCATAAATGGGTTGCTTTAAGTTTTTAAAACAAGCTTAAGTGGGCCTAACACTTAATGGGTTTTAAATGGATCATGAATAGGTTATCTAATAATCTTAAGTGAATTATATGAAGGTTATTTTAAAAAAAATTTCAATTTTGATTTATTTAAAATTTCTAATTTTTTCCATTTTTTCTTTCTTCATTTTCCTTTTCTTTTTCTACAAAATTCAGCGAGGGCTAGCCGTCCCTTGCCGGTTGCGAGCGAGGGTCCTGATCTAAACTCAACCGCACAGTCTTATATTCTACTATACGCCCAAGCCCCGGAAAAAAACACAAGAAAAAGAAAAGAAGTAAATGCAAATTCATAACTGCTAAATGCCCCCAAAAAAATCTTAGGAAGATTTAACACGTGAGATTAAAGGACTCTTAGTTTCTTTCTCGACGTAAGATACTACGGATTCATCAAGAATTCGAGATTAGAATTTTAGTGATGGCCATGTCGATGTGCCGGGAGCCTTTTAGATCCTTCAAAGAAAACAGTAAAATTGCGCACTGTAAAGTTATTTGGCCGCCTGTTCATCCCCGATCAATTCGACGTCTTAAACATTCGCGTCGGAAGGATTCATGTATCGAGATTAATTACCCTCATCGAACTAATCCTTATCAAACTAAACAGAAAGACAATTTTGGATTAAGGTGCTCTCAACGTAATTTCAAATTCTTGTCTTGTGGTTGAAGTCTTCAATTGCCCGGATTCGCATGTAGTCCTTCTCTGGGCTTGAACCTTGTTTTCTTCGGCACGGATGGCGTACCACTGTGAAAGCCCATCGGATGATCATTCACAGTCCAGCTCCAATTCGACGTCATATCTTGATATCGAAACGAACGGAGCCTTAGAGCATATTGTTCGACTTCGACTCTTGACCCTGAACAAGGCAATAACCCTTTTTTTCTTTTTGGTAGTAAAAGAACAAAAAAGATCTGGTCAAAATTTAATTGCAGGCCCGATTTACCAAAGCCGCAGCAGCCCGGCGGTAATAGGGTCACAATTCGATCAACGTCGTGATCGAAATAGGCGGCAAGAATTCGTGGCTTCCGACAAGTCAGAGGAGGGGGCTGCGAATGACGGGGCTCCCGTACCGATGGGTGGACCGAGCTAGTCATGGGTCAAATCGAATATTTCGTGAGCAAGGGTATCGAAACCCTTATGATAACGCGGGAGAAGGTAATTACGTTGGTCACCCCCTCCCACACTTCCGATTGAAAAAACCCGGGCATTGTTCTTTTTCACGTCATCTCCAAACCGAACATTTAGTAGTAATTTCAAGAATCACGTCGAATAAATTTAAAATTTTACGAATCGCACCGTATCCTAGATCGAAATCTGGGAACCAAGAAAAAGAGACTTTACGCTTTGTCGATGCGATAAGGAGTGGAGATCCGCGAAGGGGGCTGAACGAATCCGATGGGTAAGGACCAAGGCAGATTTACGAGCGGGACCACCCCCCTCCCGACCGATTTTTCGTACGCCCAGCAGCACCACCAATAATTTTTTCGCGAAAACCATGTCCCTGGCTCTAAGCCCAAACGTAGCGCCCGACCTCATCACCTCACCTCCCCACGCCCCCACCAGAGGACCCATCAAATCCCAGTCCTCCACTGGGACACCACGACGCACCGTCGCTTTCCGATCTCTAACCCCCCCGAAATATCTCAAAGCCGCCCGTTCCTTATCTAGGAAGGTTATCTAAATCGACCCCTTAAAGTTGTTAATTTTTCGTGGTGTGTGTGTGAGGGGTCGCGCTCAATAGTGGGGGCATGCCAATTGGAGGAAGCTCGAGCTTGCTGGTAGGCTCACGTAGCCACCTAGTCGTTCCCAAGTTTCGTTGACCCAGCATCGACGTTAGGCCCGCGAGAGGCCTACGAGAGGCCTACTTCTCCTCCTCCTCCTTCTTCCTCTGCGTTTTTTGACTCGGTTGTGGGCCTCTTGTCGGCTTCCTTTTACGATCCTAGGTTAAAGAAGCATATCTCCCCGCGAAGGCCCCCTCCCCGAACTAGGGACAAAAGACAGCATGGACATTTGGATGATAACGATGAGCGAGCTCGAAACGGGCACGAGGCCGATGTTACGAGAGAGACTGGCCGCATCGGTTTCAGCAGGAAAAAATGGGAGAAGAAATTGACGTTTCGGGGGTACATGCGAGGGCTTACACCAGCCATCGTGCGGGTCGATGGAAATCGGCTATGGCCGTGCGCATTTTCACGGTTGACACCCGTCACGCCACGTGTCCGCTCGAGGGCAAGATCCCCCCCCACCCCCCTTGGGCCTCCGCCACGTGGGACGTCTCTATTATAGCCCTCCCCCCACGAAAATCGGAATTTGTTGCCCGTCCTTTTTTCTTCCTCCTTTGTTTTTTAATTACCGATCGTAAATTCGGTTTTTTCACGACGTCCCGAAAGGCTTAATATTTTTTTTTGTTCGAGGTTAATCGCGACCGACCGCCTCGTTGAAAACGCGAGACGAAGGGAGACGCACCGGCGCGGGCCCCCGCTCGGCGTTTCGGCTACGACGAGGAACCGACGGCGGCGCGTGGGATTCGGCCCCCCCCCGTGCAGGGAGTGGCGGATCCTCCGTCATCTGTGCTACTTCCCGCTGGCCAGCAAGACAATAAAGGGGGAAAAACAGAGACGAGAGAAAAACGGAAAAGAAAGAAAGGCGGGAGAGTACGGAGGTGTCACGTTTCGCAGGGCTCGAGGGCTGAAGGAGAAAAGCGAAACCTCGGTGTCTGCGCACGACCTACTCCGCCTCCTAGACTTACTGCTCTCGCAGCCTAGATCTGCGCTGTATCACATTATCGCCCCCAAAAAAAGAACAACTCGGCCCCACCCCCCCCACCGACCCACGCGCCGCCTCCGCCCGTGCCGCCCACCGCCCCGGATCGACCCCCGAGCGGGGGGCGCGAGCTGTGGCCCCGGCGACTCGCGGGGCGAGCGCGTGGCGGGACCGCCGCGAGTGGGAGGGGACGGCGGGAGATAGCGCGAGGCGCCGCTTTCTTGCGTCTGTGTTTTTTGAAATCGGGAAGGAAGGAAGGAAGGTAAGGGAAGGGGGCAGTGCGTGGTCGGGGTTTAAAATCGCTGGGTTTGTTTGTTTTTTTTTTGTCTCGTCTGCCTTCTCTTTTCTTCTCACTTTTTCTCTCTCCCCCTCGCTGCTCACATTCCACGCGATTCAAATTACGCCGATAACTATTCCCGCGATCAATACGTAAAACGGCGTTACGAATTGTGAACGGATAATCGAATTCGAAGATAGCCGAGCAGATCTTAGAATTCATCTCCGCATCTTCCTCCGTAAAACGCAACCACATAATCAGTCGCCGCGTACGATTTCTTCACAGGCAGGCGGTTCGGGCGCTTGCGAAACCGTCCCGTCTCGATACATTTTTTCCCGTGTGCGGATTAAAGTTAAAACCGGGGAAAAAAAAAGGGGGGCGAATCTTCTTGTTCAATCCAATGATGGCGGTGATTGGAAAATCCTACTCGCTCAGTCCCTACTGGATAAAGATCGGCCGATGAGGTGACGTTCGATGGCCACCGTCACGGGGGTGGGGGTGGGGGTGGCGGTGGTCGGTGATATTATAATCGCCGGCCCCCTCATAGGAAAACCCCGGCTCGCACGTGCCGCGGCGAGGGGGCTTCGGCCTTGTGTTTCCCGCCTAATCCCGAGAGATTAACCGGGGCTGTTAATTAACAAACTTCGTTAATCATGGGGAACGGGAGAGATGAGGGGAGGGAATATGGGGACAGCGTGGCACGGTGCTCGAGGGAAAGGGCGGGGGGGGAAAGGGCTATAATAATGGGGGACAATGAAACCTTAATTTGCGGAGGTGGCGTGATGTCTGAAACGGCCGTACGTTTTGGTCGGGCCCCACCCCATTCAATTTCCTCTTCGAACTTCTTCCCCACCCCCACCCCACCCCTCCAATAATTTCACCTCCCCCTTCTTCGCCACCTCCCTTTTTTTTTTTCCTTCCCCCTGTTTATTGTTTCCTTTTTTTTTTTTAATTATTTCTCCATCATTGATGCTCTTTTCCTAATCCTTTTGTTTTTTGCCTTTTTTTTTTGCGATTTCTTTATTTAATTCCCTTTTTTTTGGGGTAGACTGAATTTTTTTGTTGCTTAAATGATAGAAATGATCCCAACGTGCGATAGAATTTCCAGATTTTTAATTTATTTAACGTGATTTTCGAACTTTAGTTTAATTAATAATATCGTCATTGATCTTTTGATTTGTTCGACGAAGTCTCTAAATTTTTTTTTTGTACGTGTTCAGTTTAGTTCGTGAACTAATTTAAAGTCTAGGGATCACGTTACACACTTGATCGAAATTCATAAACCATTTGTATCGTTAAAAAAGGGCAAAATGCGTATATTGAACCGCGCCCATGTAGATTGACTAGATCGTAATCGTCCCCCGTGTTGGAATCGTTACATGTGATCTCGTGGCAAGGGTGATAGCGAGGAATGCCTCAAGAACATCGGCAAAATATCAAAGTCGCGGTGCTAAAAGAACATTCTCGGCAAAAATACTCGATACAAGATGATGATATTCTTATGAACCTCGTATGATTGATTTTCAGGTGTTTGTATTTTTTGAAGGCTGTAATTTTTATTAGCTTAGCCTTAGTGTATATATTTCATCAAGGGTCATTCTTTATACTTATAAATAAGAAATAATGCTTTAGGTTCCGTTTGTTTCATAAAAAATGAATGATTTAAATATATTTTTCCGTAAAAATAATCGTTCGAAATAATTTATTCGACGAAAAATATTTTCACTATCGACTACAATTTACATCTCGGCATTTTCGAGGACGATGAGAATAAAAAATAAGGCTCTATCTCATAAGTCAAATAAGATAATACCGAGTTAAAATCGGAGAGATACAGCTACGCATGATAATAATTTCCACTCGAAAATGTTTGAAACCACCCACATGGTGCACATTCTCGAACGATACGCATCATTACAGAATTTGAAAGCTATTTTGGCGAAAGACGCGACATGACACGTCAAATTTTTCATCTCTAAGCAAATACATCGATCCTTAACCAATTTGAAAAATCCTTGAATTTGGTCAATACACACGCTAAAAGAAAACGAACCGACTCGACACAGCCGTTTGTAGATCAGGACCTAATTTTTACACGTCACGAAAAAAAGAAAAAGTAATAATTTTAAGCACCATGTTATAAACGTAAACCAATTAAGAACTAGTTTTACAGGTGGCCCGCGCTATTAAAATTTTATTTAAATCTGTCTTCTCTTGCTCAAAGCGATTGCGTTTTCCGTGCAAGGCTCGTGGCCGTGCGTGTCCCGATTCAGTGAATACTGTTAGTGGAGAGGTCATCGCCGTCCTCGTCCTGTCATGGATCCAAGGAGCAATCGATTGCTTTTGTCTTCTCTCGAGTCACATGGAATTTTGCTGTGACGCCCCTGAAATCTAGTTGCCCCCGCTCTTTGGAAATAGGAACCACCGCCCTTTTCCCCATGGGTCTCTAACCAATTCCTATCTCTCTTTTTTCTTTTTTTGGGGCGGTAAAATTTCAACTCTTCTTTTTTTTATTGATTACGAAATCTGTGAATGAAAATCCTTATTTGAGTTTTGGAAGGCTGGCTCGTTTAGGATTTTACAGCTCCCGTTCAAAATATACTGCGAAGTCTTCGATTGCTTCGTTCAGAAAAAGTCCCGGGTTCTTCGATATTTGTAAAAAAAGAATTGAAAAGTCGAACCGAAAAATCGTCTCGAACGAACATCCCGCTTAGACGTCCGCGGCGCTAGTCGAATTGTCGAGAGAAGGCGGTCTATGCCTCGACGTAATTTTCGAATTCGGTTTCTCGCTTGAATTTGCTCATTATCTTCTAATTTCCCTATGTTGGTTTTATAATTTTATATTGGCATGAATGTTTGTTCCTCTTCGATTTGTTGTTAGCGGCGAAACCTTCACAAATAGTCAATTCTTTTTACTGTTAATCGCCTGCGTTAATGTATCATTCTCTCGATTTGACCAATGTAAGGATTGAGACAACCACTAGAGAAGAAATGAGTGGGACAAAAAGAGTTTATCTTTTGTATTGAGAAAATGGAAGGAAAAATCGAGTTCGCGCGTAGAAATTTGATAAATTCATCACGACTGTCTCGTTTAATTTTCGGTCGCATTTGAAGAAAATGGGTAGGAATCGAAAGGGATCAGGCCAATGTTTTAGTCAAAAGAGAGGGCGAAAAAGGGTAGTTACTTTCGGTAAGGAAATCGCAAGACTGGTCTCTTTAGATTGGCTTCTTAATTTTAGCTTTTAGCATGATCGGAATTCTATTTGTTCGCGCATATTGAGTTTTCCAAAATTCACGAAATCTCCTACTTTTAACAAGAAATGTCAATATCGTATCGCAAACTCACGTTGAATTTTCTCATCTTTGCAATATTTTCAAGTGCAGACAAATATGTCGAGAATATTTCCTTAATTCGTTAATGGCGTCAGAAGATAGGGCAAAAGCCATTAAAAAAAATCCTAAATTACGTCTACGATTACACATTTATCGCGATTTTGTTTGCGACACCAAAATATCCAAAATCTGTACCTATGCGATACATTTATCCTCCGTCAAAATTCCGTCAACGAGAACCGTTAAAAATATGCCTGCATGAACGCTATAAAAACAACCAATGCTGACACGACTCTCACGTGACTTGAGTGAAATGAAATTGACGTTGTCTTGACTTAAAAAATCATTTACGGAATTTTGACGTGTAGGGATTTAGAAGTTTTTCACATCATGAGAAAAATTTAAAGTAAATATGTCACAATAAACATAATTTAAGATTTTCGATATCTCAAAAAATAATTCCGGATAAACGTGCTGAGACGAACATAATTTAAGGTTTTCGTGACTGGCTTTCTCCCTGGAAGATATTTATCTGACAAATTTCTTCTTTCTTCAAAGGAAAAAAAAAAGGGACAAAAAAAAAGTGGAAAAAAGGAGAAGGTGATGGATTGATGGATGGATGGATCGGATTCTAATAAAAAATCACGGGGGGCGCACTGTTCCGTGGTCAACGCCAATTGAACGGTGATGGACGGAGTTTCCCGAGGTGACGCGGGACGTCTGATGTGACCGGGTGGGCTAATTGGCTATCCGGGAATAATGACGGACGCGACCTCTTCCAACCATTCCCCCCTGTCCACATCTCCGGAATGTTCCCCCTCTCGTTTTCTGCCGCGTGGCCTCCCGTCCTTCGCCTTTTCGGCCTCTTTCTTTCTCTTTCGGATAGATTTTCGCTTCTCGAATTTTTTTGCCCCGTTTGAATTTCTGTTCTTTAGGATTTGCTTCTGCTTAATCCTTAACCGACCGGGGCTTTACGTTAAAACGTAAAGGGTGGAAGCCCCGTTGCTCATGGCGCTAAGATCGTTGACCCTATATGGCGAAAGAGCCGCCTTATCTTCTACATGATCAAAAGTTTAATCGGCGCTCGTGAAATGACCTTTGAATGATTCGTGCAGTGCAGCCTAACTGTAACATGACTTGTCGGAAATAGAGAAAGAGACTTTCTATCTACCGGGGCCTTCGAGATGTATACCGAATTCACAAGCTTTGCGTGGAGAGATTGCTTGCCGAACCTAACACGAAGAGCTTTTTTTTACTACACTTTCGTAGCCATTTCGTTCTTTCTAATTGCTTGCCGACGGAGGCGAAGGCGTTGGAGATAGAAGGCTCGTGGATCGCCTACCTCTTTTCTCTGAGAAGAGGCAATCAATGTAATATTAAAATAAATATCTTCTTTTTTTGTCGTATTGGAAATGGATCTAAAACAGGGATATATGCAAGAACAACGAAGAAATTTGTTTACGAGGGGTTAAAGAATAGATCAAAATGGACTTTACTAATCCTTTATAAGCTCTCCAAATCTGGCCTAATACTCTTCCTCCTCCTTTTTTTACTCAATCCAAGCAAGACTCTGTTTTGAGAATTCTTTTTCTTTTCTCATAATCCCTCCTACCAAGCGCGGCATGAGCGTAAGTTTGTAAAACTGAAAATTTAAGTGTTGAAAATAAGTTTAAAAATTTGAGTTATTATGATTGAAAATTAATAGCTAAATATCACGAGGCTCGGACCAAACATAGAAAAATAATCATTATCAGTAGGCTTTACCGATATATTTGGCAAGATTGTAATTACTATCAAATTAAATAGATTTTTTACCCCATTTGAATTTCTCTTTAGGATTTGCTTTTGCTTCATCCTAAACCGACCAGGCTTATGTTAAAACATAAGGGTGAAGCTGTTACTCATGGCACTGAGATCGTTGGCCCTATGGCGAAAGAGCCACCTTATCTTTTACAAGATCAAAAGTTTAATTGGCGCTCGTGAAATGACCTTTGAATGACTCGTGCAGTGCAGCCTAACTGTAACATGACTTGTTGGAAAGAGAAAGAGACTTTCTATCTATCGGGGCCTTCAAGATGCGTACTGATTTTCACAAGCTTCGTGTGGAGAGATTGCATGCCTAACCTAACATGAAGAGCTCTTTTTTTACTACACTTCCGTAGCCATTTCGTTTCTTCTAATTGCTTGCCGATGGAGGCGAAGGCATTGGAGATAGAAGGCTCGTGGATTGCCTACCTCTTTTCTCCGAGAAGAGACAATCAATGTTACGTAACGGCGATCTGAATATTAAAATAAATATCTTCTTTTTTTGTTGTATTGGAAATAGATCTAAAACAGGAATATAAGCAAGAACAACGAAGAAATTTGTTTACGAGGGGTTAAAAAATAGATCAAAATGGACTTTACTAATCCTTTATAAACTCTCCAAATCTGGCCTAATACTCTTCCTCCTCCTTTTTTTACTCAATCCAAGCAAGACTGTGTTTTGAGAATTCTTTTTCTTTTCTCATAATCCCTCCTACCAAGCACAGCATAAGGGTAAGTTTGTAAAGCTGAAAATTAAGTGTTGATAATCTCAAGTGTTGAAAATAAATTTAAAAATTTGAGTTATTATGATTGAAAATTAATAGCTAAAATCACGACACTCGGACCAAACATAGAAAAATAATCATTATCAGTAGGCTTTACCGATATATTTGGCAATATTGTAATTACTATCAAATTAAATAGATTTTTTTACGTAGTTTAACCCTTTAAATCAAGTTCATTTAAGGCTATTAAACAAACTTAATCTCATCAAATGTTTTATATATTTTTACTTAATTAGATTATCAAACCAGCCTTAGAACGAGTAAACCGCGATTCTTTCACTCAGTTGTCCATCCATTCATTTGGGTGCTTGGGGAATAAAGTACAATCAGGGTTTTTGTCCTCTCCCTCTTGTTTTCTAACTTAAATAGAATAAAAGTACCGTGGCCATATTTGTCTCTTGAGGAGCAGTACATACATTTTCTTGGAGCATTTGGAAAAATGAGGCCAAGATTTTGTCCACCGGAGCACAAGTACATGCTTAATTTTTTGGAACTTGGTCTTGTTTTGGGGGCTCCTAATTTTCTCTCTTTGGTTAACTTAAACCACAGAAGAAATCACCGATAGCAATATCAAGATGGTTGCCCTCGTGATAAAGGGGGATCGTCCGTCTTCCACGAGATCACGAGTTCGATTCACGTCGTGATTAAACCCACAAACGGTTTATGCTACACTGCCTAACATTAACATATCTTATCTAGAAAGACTTCTCGACCTTCAGTATCTTGGTAGGGTTGTGACGACGGGCTTGTCAACCAAAGATCTTTGGATAGAGGGTGGTGCGGAATAGCCACAGCTCAAGTCAATCGTTTCCTTTCTGGTGTGAAGTTCTTGAACATTTCCTAAAAGGTATGAAGCAATCTGTAGTAATGTTCAAAGGGGATTGCTAGTGCTGATCAGCTTTTCCCCTTTTTACAGAGAAACCCAAAGTCGACAAACTTTTTTCAAAAATGAAACTGGGAAATTATTTAGCACTTGCAAGGAATTTCTGAAAAGTCACGGCTAGAAGCCACAAGGAAAAATCTATTTACCCAGCTATCGGCATGTACTTTACTTTCGGCTAGTATCTTGCATAATCACATGTATATAAAATTAAAAAAAAAAAGAAATTAAGTGCCAAATGAAGAACATGTCTTATTCTTGCATGTATGTCAATTCTTTGAAGTAAAAATCACGATTAGTAATTTCGAGGGACGTAACATCCAAATTTCAATTTCAAAGGAAACTTTTTCAAGTGAAGAAAACGTCAGGTGATGTATTGACATGCACATTACACAATTAAATTGTTTTTCTTATGTTCTTAATAACCGAGTTATGTAGACCCCAATAAATTAATAAATAAGGATATTCGATTGCGTATGAGTGTGACTACTCTCTCTCTCTCTCAAATGAGTCGATCGTTTCATGCATGTGTGGTTTTGAAAAGGAAATGGATGAAAGCCATTCGCTCCCGCGGCAGTTTTCCTTTTTATTATGATGCTCTCTTTCTTTTTTTAAATAAAAAAGAGAGACGAGGCCCGAACATTAGGTCGTTGCTCTCCTAACTCCAAACAAGAAACGGAGTTAAACCTCCAGGTGGCTTACCTAGTGCAAGATTATAGCAGGCGTTACGGACTGAAGGATCCAATTAGCTAGCCAATCTGCACATGCTCGTCCCTCCCTAAAATTATGGAGAATCTCTACATGTTGAAAGTATTCGAGCATATGTCCAATTTGGGAAATGAGCGTGTCGCCAAATGAAGAGATGAAGTTGATTTCCGAATTAAAGAAATGGCCGCTTGTTAGTCCACCTCCATAACAAGTTTGGTGAAACCCAAAGGGATTGCCATTTTGACACCCAAGAAACTACACCACGGTTTTGCTTTGAGCGAAGAACATGCTCTCACTAGCAAACCAATTACCCAAGTCATCGCTAATAAGTCCGCCAACCAAAGTTGAACCCAAGTTTCCTTTAGAAGCCCTGTCGAAATTGAGTCGGACTCAGCTGGAAGGAGGTGGGGGTTCAGCCTACAAACTTATCTATTTTCTCATTGTGGGTAGACAATCTATTTTCTACCAATTGAGCAAAACGAACATCCTAGACATATCCTAAGATCAAAACCACAGGTGCATCGGGAAAAGAAAAATCCGTCTAGAATAATCTATGATGATTCCTTCATTTCCGGAAATGCCAACAAGCGACACCAAATACTAGTGGCCAGTCGTAATCTTTTACCAAAACTGTTGCTGAAGATAGATTTGTCAACAACCACTTATCCAAATCGAGAGCAAAGAATTCACCCCGTAAACTTATAGGTAAAATCTTATGCCAAAAAAGTTTTGCATACTTACAGTCCCAGAGTAAGTGTAAGTTTGTCTTAGAGGATTGTAGACAAGAAGTGCAATAGTAAGAAGACGTTGGTGCGAAACCAACCATAGAAAACTTTTGATCCTTCGCCGTCCATCCTATTTCCACACTAAATCCGACAGTTTGTCAGTGGGCAAGTCCTGTCTCAGCGAGATTAAATCATAAGCTTCCTCTACAGTGAAATGCCCGCTGCTATTGCTGACCCGTAGTAGCAAATCGTTGCCATCACAGCTTGTAGGTTGGAGCATGAACTGAATTTGCAAAAAATTGAATGAGGCGGGATACCCACTAGACTAGTGAGGCTCCATTGGCAATGACGGACAAAATCCAGAACAATGCAACCAAGGTCCTACACAGTAGCAGATGGCAAAATCCAGTGGGTGAGGGGACCAATTCCATCAACCCAATTATCAGCCTAGAATTCAACTGATGTCCCATTGACCACCGCCCATTTCATACCCTCTTGGACATCGCACCATATTTTGCTAGGAGTTTTCCAAAGGAAAGAATGAATGGGACAAGTCGGGAGAAAATCAGATAGTAGGTCAATGTAGTGATATTGTTTCTCATAAAAGTTATTCATGACGACTCTGGTTTCGAAACTAAGGACCCTACAAGTTTCATAAGAAATGCTTTGTTACTCCAATGTAAACTGCGAAATCCTAATTCTCCATAATTCTTTGGTTGGCAAAGCGTGTCCCATCTCGCTAGGTGGATTTTCTTTTTGTCTTGAGCATCGCCCCAAACAAAAATTTTGACAATCATGCTCAACTTCTTCTCAAGGCCATAGCAAGCAACTTCGCCGATTACATCAAAAGAAGTACGAGAGAATGTTAAAGATGACAGAACCTAGCTCCACAGGTACGGTGATGCCCCCAATTGATCCCCCGACTAAATGCTCGGTAACTTCAATTATCGCATCACAAGCTTTGTGTAGAAATATTTCACCCAACACAAAGAGCTTTGTAACTACATTTTTCAAGCCAATTTGTTTCTTCTAGCGGCATGTCGGTGGAGATGGAGGCCACGTGGAGGTGGAAGACCCACAGATCGCGAACCCCTTTTATTGGAGACGAGGCAATGGCATATTTTGTGATTGATGTCATGTTAATTGATGGGGAAAATTATTCAAAAAATCCCGTATTTATTGCACTTTTTTTAACTTTAGTCATAGATCTTTTAACTGTACTAATGGAGTCTATCCGGTCAATTTTGATTGGAAATCGCTGACATGGATATTGACCGTCCTATGTGACTTTGTCAGCGCCGGTGTGGACAATTTTAATAATATTACTGCCGACATCCACATCAGCGATTTCTGATTAAAATTAGCCAGTTGGACTCAATTGGCAAAACGTGAAAATGTTTAGGATTCAGTTGGCACAATTGCAATAGATGTTGGATTTTTGTTGGGCAATTTTCCCTAATTGATGTGCACAATGAACAGGTAAACCACTCTTCTTTCCCATATCGTCCACCCATTCATTTGTTTGCTTGGAGGGAATAAAAGTACAATGGGTTCCTTGTCCTCTCCCCTTTTATATTCTCCAACCTAGACACGAACCCTAATATTATAATCTATGCTCTAGCATCGCATGAGTGCCAAGCAAAAGTCTATTTGTTCCCCATCGACATTCGTGGATTTTATATTTCCATCTTGGTTTCCATACGAGGCCTTCGACCTTGAAAAGCAAATGACTATAATCAATTGATAAGGCAGCACCTACGTACATATGGAAGTTAGGAAAATCATGACAATTGTGGGGACTTGTGTATGTATTTTGCCCCGAGGGAGGGAGAGAGAAAACAAAGAATAAGCACTAAATCGATCCTTCCCCTTTCCCTTTTCTTCCCTAAAGACGCTCCACGAAATTTGATTCCGCGTGCTTGCAATAATGCTGATCAAAAGGGGGAATATCGCTGGACAATTCATCATTAGATAAAAGCAACTTTCATCCTTGCCCCATTCCATGTAAAGAACTCTTAAATCTTTTGCTTAGTCCCCCAACAAGATCATTGGAGCCAATTAATTGCAAAATCGAGACTTGTGCCATACGTGCTTTTTTCGATCCATGATTAAAAAGAAAGGAACCCCCCCGCAATCTTGCATGTCTTCACCAATCTTCTGTTATTCTCTATGTTGCATGTTTGTATGTGTGTGAGCAGGCATGCACATGCCTATGATCCTTGTCTCGCGCTACAATCTATAATATTGCCGATTAAAGGGAAAATTATCAAAAAAAGCCATTAACGTACTGCACTTTTACCAATTTAGTCATAAATCTTTCAATTTTGCCAATTGAGCCTTAAACATTTTCACGTTTTGCAAATTGAGTCTATTCGGTCAATTTTGATCGGAAATATCTAACACGGATTCCAGTAATGCCACGTAAGACCGCCGACGGTGACGTCAACCACAGGCGAGGGCCACAAAACCCTCGCCGGTCGCGGCCCTCGCCCAAACCTCGTGACCGCTGCAAAGCCCTTGCCGCGACCAATCCCCATAAACATACATATAGGTCATTGTATTCATGTGCATTAAGTATGACTTAACCTATAATGTGGACGACATGAGGGACAAAACGACTAAAGATATACAGTAACGTTTGAGAGAGATGGTTCGCTTTGATCCTGAAAAAGAGACTTTACCACATTCAAAATGACTTCTCTTTGGGTAGTTTAGTTTATGTGGACCCAAAAGGCCAAAGGAGATGACCCCTCATGGTCTCTTTTTGCTCCCTCTTTGTGTCATTAAATTAAAAAGGGCACAAAACAAACATTAAAAAAAAAACTATGGAATGCGTCCCTTGCTCCATGCTAAAAGCTGGCTTTAGAAAATCAGAACGGATGCATGTCTAAACCAGGCTTTATGGCTAGGGCACCCGAAACCCTAGTTTCCTAAAGCAACACTTTTGCCCCGTGTGGCCCGGCGAAATCAATACATTAGGAAAAAGAACGTGGTTGAGTGCTTGTTCGCTAGCGAGAACAGTGTTAATAAAAAACCCCAGAACACGCATGGCTGTAATGTGATCTTTATCGCGTTCGATTAGCAAACGTCGAGTGCGCCCTACACACTCGATTTTCTCCAATGGTGCGACATGATTCGAGCTTGACTTTTCAGCCCCGTTTTCGGTTACGGCGTATCGTGGCCCCCGTGATCATTGTTGACGCGAGTGGATGTTTAGCCATAAAGTTTATGAAATGAACTCCCAGGATGATTTTCACGTGGTCGCACATGCGATCACGGGGCTGAAATCCTAGCGTCTAAAAGCGTACATATACGTGCTCTCACATCAGCAAACGACACACACAGCATCATGGCCTCAGAGATGGCTAAGGAGTACAGAACATGGTGAAGTTAGTAGGCCTAATTTCCCGAAAACCCCTCAATTTTTGGTCTAATTTCACTACGGCCCCTAACTTTTTTTTGCCCAAAAAAATTCTCAACTTTCACTCTAATCTAAAAATAGCCACTACTTTCGTCCAAATTACCAACATTAGGACGAGTTACAAGTTCATTATCTTTATCAACACCCTTATTGCCTCCCGATGTTGTTAATCTCGAAGAAATCGGTGACGATTTTTGGATGCGCGAATAGATTTGAGATTAAAATGAAAATTGGGAATTTTGTTTGGATATAACGAAGTTTGCGATCGAATTGGGATTGTACACGAAGTCGATATTTTTTGGGAAATAGGTCAAAGTTAGTATCTTCAATTAATTGCTCTACGTGTAGGTTTGGGACACCATGTGATAGAAATATTTAAAAAAATGTGTTTAGTGTCGTCGTCGATTTTTTTATTACCTACGTCAACATATGTCGATCGCCTAAACTAAATTAAAAAAATCAAAGTTATTAGTTGAAGTCGATTTATTTTGCGATCCGATGATTTGGGCCGAGTTAGACCTAAAAATTGTGAAAGCGATGGGTTGAAAAGATGCACCCCACGCTCTAATTAGGATGGGTGGCGAGCATTCTATTTTAGTTAGGTTCTTCTAATTGTAATAATGTCAAAAGATTACCCCAACAAAGAGAAAAGAAAAGAAAAGAAAAAGCAATTGTATCAGCAAAACCATAAAATTACGTTACAGCCACCCGTAAAAGTTTAAACGGTTCGACAAGTGCTTGGCTTAAATTTCAAATATTTTATCAAGAACAACAGATTATTGCCATGTCCAATCTTGAAATGTGAGAAAAAGGATTAGGTTAATCTATTTTTCTTTTCCGAAGTATTAACCTTACTATTCGGTGATTTGGCGCTATATCATAATTTCCCCCATCACCTGTACATGAACTTAATTAAAGAAAAGACAAATACCACAAAAAATCTCAAATTAACAAATACCAAATGCCCTAAAGTTGCCCACTATGATACAAATATCCCGAATTTCTTTTTTTGTCACGAAAAAACCTAAAACTCATACATGTGTGGCATATGATACCCTTTAGTGTGAGTTCGGGATTTTTTATGACATAAAAAAAGTTTAAGGTACTTGTGTCACAATAGATAAGTTTAAGATTTTTAGTGACATAAATAAAGTTTAGGGCATTTGTGTTACGTTGAATATAATTTAGGGTTTTTTGTGGTGTTAGCCCTTAAAGAAGTTCACTAAAAATAATGCTCAGCTCCTGCCACAATAGCACCATGCAATTTCGATGTTTAACCAACTAATCAAAACCCGGTAGTACAATTGTACTCTCCTACTTAATAACAATTGAATCAACAAGCCTTTTTTGTCCCAAGCGCCGCTCGCCTGGATGCCTCAATAAGTTAATACGATCTTTACAAGCCTCATATACGGTTTTTGAAATTTATCATGACACTGAAGATAGTACCGCGAGAGGTCGCGAAAGGATACGAGCTCTAACCTATTCCGAGCTATATGCGTATGTTCTTCGGTCACATTTAGAACGTTCATCGTACCCCGACTGATGTTGCAAGTTAACCCAAGACACACTTTGCAAATTGTTATTCTAAGAAGCCAATTGATCGAGCCATGGATACAAGGCGCTAATAAAGAAACAGATCATAAAAGGGACGAGTGAGTGTGACCAATCTTCTCCCATTTGATTCAGACAAAATCCAAATGCAAGAGACCATTAGCAGTTGGTGATATGGGCATGTGGGATATCCTACTTTCAAAATCCCAAACAGAGCGACATGTGATGTCGAGCATGATCATGCGCTAATTCCGCGTCTGCTTCGAGACCAATCGCGGTGGGCGATCCTTCGTTTACTTGGTCCCCAACCCCCCAAAAAAAAATTGCAACTGGGGATGTTTTTCCACGCGCTTCCCATTAAAAAAAAATATCCTATTGAATGGGACCAAATAAACAAGCATTTGCGAGTTCGTCCCACGAGAATTTATCGTGTATGTCACCTACATGCAAACTAACGAAAAGCTTGAGCCTTGCCCATATGCATAATGCAACGACCATTAACTGCTAGAAAATTTGAAAACCTACGAAAGATTTAGTAACGACACCGATAATACAAATGGCATGCGGTAAGTGCACTATCCATGGTACCCTCTTTTCTCACTCGTCTATTGTGCTTGCTGAACTTTGGGCCTTTAGGGAAGAGCTTCGGATGGATGTGGATGGGCGAATTCAATGACTAAGTTCAAAAAGTGATTCGACGATGCTTTGTAAGGTAATGGAAGTCTCTTTATTGATAGACCATATTTATCGAATGTGTTAGGATTATGTGCACAAATACAACGAAATAAATAGTAAATATGAGAAAGAGAAATCGAGACGTAAGATTTTATCCCGATTCGTCCTTAAATTAGGGTTATATCCTGTTAGTGGAAATTAGCATTTCCCACCTTTTGTTACGACTCTCAATTGCAAAAGAAAGAAATTATATTTAAGTAGTAGTTATTCATGGATCCAAGCCGACACTACCAATCAAATATAAGCTCAAACTACAAAAGCTATATGGCGACTCAGGGGCGCTGCCTCTACGACTTCCGCTGGGGCAGCCCCCTTGGACTACCACCAGCTCATCAGGGAACGGGATCCTCATGCCTTGAAATACGAACCATACGCCAACAAATTTTATTATCGATTGCAGATTGCTGTGGTCTCGGATTATGGAACTTTAATATAGGTATGGAGAAGCGAATCATTGCGCGAGTTTGATGGCAAGATCAGAGAGGGACTAGCTCAAGGACTTCTAAGATCTTTCGGTTGTCGCCTCCTTCGTTTGTTGTTGATCGGTTTAGTAAAGGCTACGATTCTGTTGGTAATTTACATATCTCATGGCCTGTTAGCAACATAGACATTGCCAATTTGACTGTATCTCCGTAGGAATTTCAAATCACTGGCGATTGCGACGTAGCAATAGGATACTTATATTCCATGAGTTCAAACCACTTGTCATGGTAGGGTGTGAATCCTGTGCCGAAAAATGGACTTTTTCTATCGATTGAATATTTAGTTCTCGAAAAAATCTTTAATTTTGGAATGACGTGACGATCGATTTTTATAAATATAAAAACATCGAATAGTTATGATTCAATCCGAATGGTTCGTAGTTATTACACCATGGTCATCCATAGTGTAACCTTGGTAGTTTTTCTCTTACCCAATTGGTGGGTAGTGAAAATAAATTCTAAAATATTCATAAGTAAGATCAAAATTAAAGATTATATTAGACATTGGAGTGCAGCCATGAAGAAGCTGGCCAAACCCAAAAAAGAAAAAAATGAAAGAAAGGTGTCATGTGACTTTATAGAACTCTCCCTACAAAATCGCAAAAACAAAAAGGAAGAAGAAGCTAGAGAACAAGTCTTTATACCCATGTCTCTCTCCCTCTTTGCCAATATTTGTTGGTGTGATAATTGGAGAGAGAGAGAGAGTGAGTGGGAGTGTGAGAGGTAGAGAGGAACCCACCTCGGCCCCCTTTCTAGGAAACCATACGAAGAGAGAAGAGAGAAGAGAGAAGAGAGGAGAGAAGAGAGAGAGAGGCGCTGGTGGAAAGAAAAGGGTTATAGGAGGAGGAGGGGAAGAGAGCAGCAGCAGATAGGGACAAGGAGATTGCTCAGGGAAGGAGATCAAGGAGGAGGAGGGAGGTGGTGATGATGATGGGGGAAGCGAGGAACAAACGGGTGGGGGGAAATTTTCGCAGAGCAAAAAGAGAGAGATAAAAAGGAAAGGGTCGTTATTATTGCACTGTTCAGAGCTTCTCTGCTACAACTCTCTCTCTCTCTCTTATCTCTCTGCAGAAATCAAGAAACCCTCCCTTTCTCTTTTCGCAGAAACAGCCAAAGCGCGGACAGAAGTAGTAGTAGTAGCGTAGTCTCAGCAGTCGCAGCAGCAGCAGCAGCAGCTGCTACAGAAATCAGAAGAAGCCCACCACGGACTCTTTGCTCAGTTCTCAAACCCAACAACATACTCTCTCTCTCTCTACCAGCAAACAGCAATCAAGATCGCTTCGGCCCTTTTTCTTTAAATTCGCACGCACCCTTCTCTCTCTCTCTCTCTCTCTTTATCTCTCTGTGCGCGTCTGATGCGATCTCAGACAGAGAGAGAGACAGACCCCACACTCAACACATAACACCCACATAGATGCATCGCTAGATTGAGCTTCTCCCTCTCTCACCCAACTTTCCATTTTCTCTCATTCCCCCACTATTCTTTCTCTCCCTCAAGAAGCCACAAAAGAAAAAAGATTCAATTTTTCGAATCCTAAGAAGACAAGAACAAGAAACTGCAAGAGAGAAAAGAAAATTTCAGCAGCAGCAGTACTGAGTCAGTGCGTAGTTGTGGCTTCTTCCACGAGGAGGCTGCTCTCGGAGTCCGGCGCATTCGCTGACTGGGTGGCCTCCTCCTCCGCCGCTGGCCGCGCCGCCGCCCCCGACGACCTCTCCCTCGGCTTCAATGCCGCCCCTCTCCCGGGTGGCGCCCCCGCCTGGCCCGCCTCCTCCTCCCGCTCCGCCGTCAACTACAGCCTCCCGCCGGATATGGGCATGGTCGGTCTCCGCGACGTCTTTGTCGTCGCCCCGGCCACCTCCTTCCACCCCACGAGCCACCACCACCACCACCACCACCACCACGACACCGTCATCGCGGACTCGTCGAACGGCTCCAGCGCCTCGGCCACCACTGCACTCGGCATGGGCGTCGGCGTGGGAGTCATCCCCCTCCTCACTGCCGCCCCGTGCCTTCCTCCGAACGCAGCCGAGGGCAACGGCGGTAATTTGACGGCCCGGAGCGGCAGAGCCGGCCCGGCGGCTGAATTCCAGCTGTGGCAGAACCAGCAATCTTCCCATCATTACTTGAAGAAATCCGCTCCGATCCTCGATCATGGCAATTCCGGTAATTTAATGCAAAGCGGCGGCGGGGGGATCGGCGCGAGCTCTAGCAGCACGGCAACGTGCCAAGACTGCGGGAATCAGGCGAAGAAAGACTGCAGCTACCGGAGATGCAGGACTTGTTGCAAAAGTCGGGGTTTCGATTGCGCCACTCACGTGAAGAGCACGTGGGTGCCTGCCGCGAGGCGGCGGGAGCGGCAGCTCATGACCACCGCCGCCATAGCTGGCGGGACCGGCGGTTCTGCGTCCACTTCCGGAGCAAAGAAGCCGAGGCTCGTCGGCTCTCAGACAACCACCACTTCTCACACCTCGACCTCCAACACCACGCCCCCGAGGAGCTTCGACACGAGCTCGAGCCGCCAAGGTTCGGAATTTTGAATCTCTACGGCTTTACGATTCACGCGCCGGATGCCGCGAAAACCGACATGGGTCCCCTTTTTTTGTCAGCACGGAGGGCGTGGCTAGGGTTGCGGCACATGATGTGTGTGGCCTTTTCTTGAAATAGGGTTTTTGTGTGTTGCAGATGCGAGCTTCAAAGAGTCGTTGCCGGGGCACGTGCGCGCGCCGGCGGTCTTCAAGTGCGTGCGGGTGACCTCGGTGGACGACGGGGAGGACGAGTACGCTTACCAGGCGGTGGTGAGGATCGGCGGTCATGTGTTCAAAGGGGTCTTGTATGACCGAGGTGTCGAGGGGAGAGAAGACATCCTGAACTTGTCGGATCTGCATTTAGGCGGGGGAGGCGGAGATAGGAACGGGGCGTCATCATCGTCTCCGATCATGGATCCTTCGGATGTTTATGCTGCTTCCGGGGGTGGATTGCTTGGAGGCTCAAGCTATGGTAACCCAATAAATTGAGACAATGCCATTTCTGGTTAAATTGAGGATTAGTTTTTATATTCATCCACTCATGGAATGACATTTGTAATATTGTTGTAATTGTTCGCCTATTAATCGCTAATTAACTCTAACCTGGGGTTCTAGTGATTTGTTACTAGGTCTATATGACAGACCTTGTTCCCTGTTAACACGTCTTATCTTCATTAGCTTCACCTTAAATCTGAGTACCGTCTCGACCTGATCTTATTTCTCTGGAAGTTCTCTCTGTAATGATGGTTTTATTTGATTTGTAAGCTATTAAAATGTGGAAGATCCAAGTTTTGTGCTCCTTTACCTAACTACAAACATATTAGTAATTTATTGAAGGGAAAGGAAATTCTCATTGTTGGCATTCTTTTTGTCATAATTGATCCTTTGCTTGGACTTTTTTTCCCTACTGTTGCTATTGTTGAATTGCCATTTTTTAATCTGTGTTCTTCATACAGGAGATTCCTTTGGCAAAGGTAAATTCTACAGTGTAAAAGATGAAAATTATGGGTTCTTTACATTTACTATATATATATATTATATGCTCAGTTTACTCATTGTTTGCTCTTGTTTTGTGCTTCTTTTCCCATTTTAGTTCTCTCACTTTACCCCAGCTAGAGATTTGCTGTAGTTGTGATTCCAGCATTTTTTCTACGGTCCTGCTTTGGTTGGTGCTATTGCGTTGACAATTTTGTTCTTGCATGAGGTATATTAATGACAAGTTGGATTTGCAGACCTAATACCCTTGGACTTTCTTCTTCTGTTCCTTTTTTCTTTAGTATTTATGGCCTAAAACTTCTCGAGGTGCGTAAAGACCGGGCTTATGAAATTGTTCGCACTAGTAGTTTGGAAAGTTGAACTTTGTGTTGTTTGCCTACTTCACTGATCCAAGCATTTCTTACTAAGCCAACATACAAGGTCATTGCCCTAGACTTTCATCATGCATAGCATGCGAGGTGTAATGTCAACATCACTTTTGATTTTCCCCTTGCGAAGTAAAGAACATTAGTTGCATATGCTTTTTCGACCCGCTTCACTTGTGTTTCTGCATCCTGAAGAAAACTAATGTTGCATGATTTTATGGAAAGTTTCGCTTTGAATCATTCTTGCCGAAAATTGTCACCTGTTATAATATCACTGCATGGGATGGTGACTCTGCGCTGTTTCAGGAATTACTTACTAGATGATGGATCGGCACCGCTAATCCTCCCAAAGTTGCATCATGTCATTGCCTGCTATGCACAAAAAAGTACTTACTTCGGGACTAGAGTTAAGCCGTGATGGTTCCTCTCACCTTCATTCTGATTCCCTATGTTATGATACATTTGCTTTATTGCAAAAAAAAAAAAAAAGTGCAAGAAAAGATATGCATGTGCTGGATCCTCATGCAACGAATCAGCCACTAAACTGAAATCTTGATATTGAGATTGTGTGCTCGCTGTCGGAGATTCCGATGGCTTGTGGTGGGGGGTGTCTTTAAATTATTCTTTCTGAAGTTATGGACATATATAAGTGACACGTATGGAATGCTGGCCATACTGTCTTTCATGCATTTGGGGACATTGAGTGGATAAACAAAAGGACACGTCAGCTCATTGCCTTTTTTAGGACATTTTGTTTGTGCCTCAACTGTCCTATTTGGAAGTCTGCTTTACACAAATAGATTAATTTATCATTGTGAGTGAGGTGTGATTCATTGTTTATAGTTTACCCAATTCAATGTATCGAGTCTGATCTTCGCAAAAAAACATGCATTTAGGTTGTTTGCATATAAGGATGCCTCCATACATTTTCTCCCATATCTGGGATTATCCGAGTTTAGCTCCATGGTGTTTCTCAAACAATTGGGAATTTGATGATGTTTTTTTGGATTCACTTATTGAAGATGTGCATAATTCTTTTTTGCGAATGGTCAAAACTGTGTTGCTTTTAGGATTTTTATGATATGGAATAAACTGTGTCATTATTCGTCAGTGATTAATTTTGCTTCGGACGTTAGCTATATCATAGTGCATTATGTATATGCTGTTCTCAGTCCCATGCATTCACTTGCATGTTAGAGCGCTAAGCCTTTCGCCTTCGCGTCATACTAATTAGATGATATGATCCAGTGTCAGGCAACGAGCTATCACAATTGGGTGTTTAACATTGACCCTTTTCTGGTGCATCAGCATATAGATGGATGTCATCAATTATGGAGAAATCTTTGATGCGTGCAAACTAGTGCTTGTGTGGTTGTACATGCACCCCAACTCCCTCCTCTCGGCACGATGATCTCACTCAAGTATGAAGTGTTTTTGTTTCCTGTCATTAGTATAAATATTTTTTCGACATTTGTGTGCATCCAGATGGTCCTGTGTGTATGTAGGACAATTGCTTCGCATGCTAGATTTGGTACATTTTTCTTGTATGCTGTACTTTATTTTCCTGTTCTTAGATTAGGATGCTTATGAACAAGCTCAGCCGTGCACACGGCTTATATCGTGCGAAATTCATTGGAATAGGTAAGAGAGTAGCTGGCTCTCCTCCTCCTCCTTCTCCACTGCCTTTTTACATTGAAGCATTGAGCGAACTGCCTTGATGGACAGGCTGTTCGATACTTGAAAATTACATTAAGGTTAATTCTGAGGCTGTTCATCATCTAGTATCTGAGTTTCTATGCTAACTTTACTATTCGTTGTACTTGCATACTATTTTATGTTGTTCTCTTAAGTTTAATTGCGATCTTCCTTTGCTCAGTAGACCTTGAAATGGGAAAAAGCTATTTTGCGAGGCAATCTTTAAAGCTCGCGTTCACTTGTCGTATGACTGCACTTGTTCTAGCCATTGTTAGAATGTCATACTTGTTCTAGCCGTCGTTAGAATGCTCGCGATGACAACCGGTTAACTCGGGTCTCTTATCATAGTCGAATTCATTCAGTACAAAGGCATGTGCAGAGGCTGAGTTACTGTTTCTTGTCGGTTTAACCGTATGCAGAAACATGCATCAGATTTAGGTTCTGGTGGTCATTCCTGCCCGCGATGGTTCCTTTCGTTCATTTCATCACTTGCCATCTCAGTTTATGCTCGGACATTGTTACTTCCTGTTGTTCGTATACAATATGGCTAGCGTAGCTCCTGTATCGTAACATTTGCTGATCTTTGGAGTGGGATGATTTGCTTATTCATCATCCTCATCATTTCATGTGTGTTGGTGAAGCTCGTAAATCTCCCGTCTCGATTGCCCATCAGCCCATCAGCGCTTTTTCACACAATACGGCGATGGTTTGGTGCTGTGATATCGATCGTCTAGTCTCGAGTTCAAAACGTGCGGGTTTCTGTCTTTAGACGATAGTTGAACAGCGATTCCTGAGAGCGCGACGCTAGTTACACGTCATTAGGGATTATTCTTACTTGAAGCAGCGAGATTCTATGTACGTGTATTGCAGATGGGAATAATGGTGTTGCCATACCGAAGCTATGTGTTGACTTACTTGAAGCAGCGAGATTCTATGTACATGTATTGCAGATGGGAATAATGGTGTTACCATACCGAAGCTTTGTGTTGAGGAAAGCGTCGACCCTAATCATTTAATGAAAATGTGTTGCGATTGCTATATCTCAATGTCACTAACTCGAGGTAGTTACGACGATGTCAATAGTCACGAAGGTGACTTGTGCATATATCGTGTTGGAATTACGCCTCCTGCTCATAGTAATGACATCGAGAGCCAACTCGACCCGACCCACGCGAAAACTAGTTGGGAATCGGATGGTTTGATTCACATAGAAAGGAAATGTACGGTTTTGCAAGTACGCTATTGTCTGATAAATGTTCATGAATCCATGTTGCTGTCTCTCTCTCTCTCTCTCTCTCCCTAGTCACAAATCTTTCTCCTGTCAGAAGATCTACAAAAATAAACTGGAGGAAACGCAGTGTTTCCAAGACTTCTATGGAAAAATGATCGACCTCATCGTCGACGCTGCTCATCATATGCTGCTCATCATATGACATACATAACGTTGAAGAAGAAGCAAACTCTTTCTTCATGACCATCATCATCATCTTCGTCATCTCGCCAGCAATACCAATGTTTAGACGACGCGTTTGGGCTAGAAGACGACGTATATAACATAGAGCATTCCGTTTTCTTCTGTCTCCCTCTAACATTCTCATGATGCGATATATTGTTCGGCAGAAGTAGGTCGAGATCAAGATACGCGCACATACAGATGGTTACGATTTGCATGATGATTAATAGATCTTTGTATGTATATAGACAATCGCTTTTATGTAATTTTTTCTTTTCTGGGGAAGGTTCAATTGGTTGGGCCATCTTCCATTGTGATTGGACAGAAAATGGGCCTCCAGAAAAAGGGCGACAACTTATGCAGTGCGCGAAGGTCGCAAACAATTTAACGTCCGCAAATCCAACGTTTTTGCATGCATGCATGAATGACGAATAAAATAAATACAAGGGAGGTGAGGACACTTAATGTTCGTCCCGATGAATGATAGCCTGCCATGTTCATGACGGCTTTTAATGGATTTATGACGTCATCCGTGGACTGCCAAAAATGGGTTCCTGTGGAAATAATCTAATTTGGCATGAAATGCCGCTGGTTTGCACTTACCTCTTAGGTAAAGAGAACCTCTTTTGCTTTCTTTTTTCTTCTTCTTTTGGGGAATTAAACTACTTGCATTTTTGTCATTTACAAGTGAGCAAGATTTATTAATAAATGTGATCATTAATAATTTGCAATGATCGAGCTAAATCTGAGTTTCCCAGAAGGAAACATTTTCCTGCTTGAATTGGCATTTATTTACTCTGTTCGAATTTGTAAAAAATAAGGAAAATCTTCCACTAATGGGATCATTAACCTTGTTGTCGGTTTGGAAAAAAAAAAACCTTGTTGTCGGTAAAAGCTGTATATAATGCTGTGAAATATTTTTTTCTTTTTTGACTTTTTATTTTCCTATGCCTTTTGAAATTTAACTTTATCAACTGATGGAAAATTAGTGAGATATTTCAAAACATACAACTATCGACATATAAAAGATGGATTTCTTAGGAAAACAAATCCAAATAAAAGGCGATCCTCTTGGTTTGTGCACATAATAATCCCCCATACAAATTAACTAAAATTGAAAGTGAACGATGTTTGTGTTTATTATCCACCAATTAAAGGCATGGTTGGTCCGATCAAGATTAGAGAAAAATGCGATATTTTTTTCGCTTATTAAAGGCCGATGGACATTGGAAATAACGGTATAGTGAAGCGAGATGCAAAATAAAAAAAAAGGAAAAATGACTAGACTCATGAGGTTGGTAGGGGAAGGCGTTGTGTTAAAAACTATTTCCTTCTCTCTCTTTTCGCTTATATTTTCCTCTATATGTGATTGGTGAAAATTTCCTTCGATCATGTCACGATAGGCGGGCCGCTAATTACAGCTCGAGTTATGATCGTCGCTCAAATGCAAACTTAATTAAAATCGGAAATTGATTATGCCCATGCTTATATCCCGCCGATCAAAAATAAGGGACATCTTTTTCTCAAATTATAAATGGAGAAATTAACAGTGCGACGAAGCAAAATGCAGCAAAAGAAAAAAAAAAGAAGAAGGGAATGATGACGTCACGCGAATGGACCGACGCCGCTCGTTGCGTGCACGTGAGGGACTAAAAATTAGCCGCGTGATAAAAACCGGTGCTACGAATTGGAGCCCTCCTTTTGCCCTCCCCTTTCTGGTCACATCGGTCGCCTTACTTGTTTATTACGTCATGAATATTATTTTACGAATCCCTTTTTTTTATTGATTGCCTTTCGGTCTCTCTTTTCAAACCGACCAAAACTCCCACCCATCTCTTTGAAATTCGAGCATCGCCATTATTGATTGCTAACCCCGACGCTCTTTGCATTGCGCTACGGAGTCGACACGTGTACGCACGACGGGCATTTCCCTCCCTTTTTGCCCTTTTCAAATTGCCGTTTTTTCATAATAATAATAATAAATCAAACATCTTTCGGATCCTCCGGATTTCCTCTTAACGGGGACGATACCTATGCTCGGGGCGAGCCCTTGATTTGGCAAAGTTAAGGTTTTCTCGGATAGGAGTTCCCACTCTACTTATTTAGGAGTTTAATATCACAAAAAATTCAAAATTAATATACACGTGATAAATTTATTTGGAACTAACTTTTTGATTACCAAAAAACTCTAAACTGGTACACTCGTAGGAAATTTACCATAAATTAATTTTTTGACAGCAAAAAATCCAAAACCGGTACACCTGTGACAAATTTACCCTACGTTGAATTTAATTAATAGCATGAAAAATCGCAAATTAGGGATAAAATTCCAAACCTGTATAATCGTTAACTGCTATATGTCATCAAATTCAGCAATTTGACGGTAAAATTTAACAGAAACTAACAGAAGGCAAAACCTTTAAAGGAAAATTATTAATAGAATAAAGGCGAGAGTTAGCTAGTTACTCTTTAAAGAAAAAAGAGTTAGTAAATTAAATTTCCCTGGGAAAATAATATAAAAGTTGTTTCAACTTAACAAATCCATGAAAATATTGGGGTTAATACCATAAAAAACTCTGAACTGGTACGTCTTTGACAAATTTATCCAAAATTAATTTTTTGATTACAAAAAATCCCAAATTTGTATACTTATGACAAATATTTTGACCACCGAAAATTTGAATTGGTACATTTGTGATAAATTTACCCTCCGTTAGTTTTCTTTAAATTGGATTAATACCATGAAAAATCCTGAATTGGTACACATGTGATAAACAGAGGATAAAATCCCAAATCAGTATACCCATCAACTGTTACGTGTCATCAAACTCAGCAATTCGACGGTAAAATTTAACGAAAACTAACGGATGGTAAATTTGTCCCATGTATACTATTTCGAAGTTTTTGTGTTAAAAAATTAATTTAGAATAAATTTGTTACAGATGTACCACTTTAAGGTTTTTGGTAGTATTAATCCCAAATTTTGCTATGATGGCTAAATGATCTTGAAGATTTATGGTGCTCGATAGTCAATATTAAAAAAAAACTAGAATTTCACATACTAACAACTAAAATAGAAAGAAAAAGAAAAAGATCTAAACAAGTATTGAAGGAAAAAAAAAGTTTTATGAACATTTTTATTTTTATATTTTTAGATTGGGCGATTATTTCAAACGAATAAACCTTTCATGTTTAACCACGTCACATCATGAAATTTTAATATAATATCGATAATACTAACATTCTGCTTATTTTATGAAAATGAATGATTTGAAAAATATTTTCTTTAAAGTTATCGCCTTTATCAGTTGAAATAATCCGTTAACGAGAAATATCTCGATATTTTCATTAACTTTGTAAATCATACGAGCGGTTGTTTCTATATATTTTCTAAATTATTTATTTTTTTATAAAAATAAGAATCCAAAATAATTAATTAATGAAAAATATTTTTATTATTGATAATAATTTATATCTAAATATTTTTTCGTAGACAATGAAAATATATTTTATTTATTTATTTTTAAATGGTACAAATGATCAATTTTTAGGAAAATATTTTTTAAATATTTTATTTTTTAGTGAATCAAACGAAGCACGAGATTCATTCTTGAGGTTAACTCAACGAGCAAAGTTCTCCAATATCACGGGCGCATCCATGACAAAGCCAACGTTGATTTTTACGTATCCCTTCGAGGTGCGAAGAGCAAAGCGAAGCAATTTGAACTTTGATCTTGAAAAAAACCTTAACAAAAATAAAAGGTTTAGAAAATGCCTTATTTAAATTAAATAGAGCGGGCAAAAGAAAATCGAACCGAAATATTGCACTTTTTATTCGAAGACAGACGCGAAGCGAAGAAGCAGAAGAACAACAAAACGAACAACAGCAGCAGCATCGCTCGTGCCTTGATCCGTACAACAGATGGAGACTATCGACCGCCGGCTAACGGGAAGCTTCGTTTCTCGCTCCTCCCGCCTTCTCAGGCGCCTTTCCCGGCGACCGGCGGCTTCTTCAGCGAAGCTTGACGAGAACCGGCCTCGGCGGCGGCGGCGGCCGCGGCGGGTGATGCATTCTCCTCCGCTTTCCGAGGCTCGACGGACTTCTCGCTCGCGGCGGCGGCGATGGCGTGGGGGGGGGCGGCGGCCGCGCGTCCCCCGGCGGGACGGCCGAGGAGGTCGGCGAGCGCGGCCGGGTCATCTCCGGCGATTACCTCGGGCGGGAGCACTAGCGAGGCTTGCCGTCGATGGCGCGACATCGGTCATTTACTGGTGTATGTCGCGAGAGAGAGAGAGAGGGAGGAGGAGGAGGAGGAGGAGGCGAGTTCGATGGGCTGCTTGGGATGGGCTTTTAACCAGAAGACGAGCGCGTGGGGAAGTGGCGGACACGCACGCGCGCGTCGAGCGAGTAACCGTAGCGTCAATTTTTCACCGGAAGTTTTATATCTTCGATTTTTTCACTCTTTTTTTTTTGAAATTTATCGCATTTTTAATTCGGTTCTCAATATATTAGTGAAATAAATCCAGCATCATATCATCGATTTTGAGACTGCACATGGATTGACTTCGTGTTGTTTATAACTGAAAAATTCGCATAAGTAGACGATTTAATAAGAATATCCAAATCATATCTATCTATCCTCTTCACGTTTTTCTTTTTTGTTTTCACCGTTCTTTCTCTCTTTCGAAAAATTAGATTTAACAAAAGTCGCGAAGGCAGGAAAATCCGAATTGGGAATGATTATCAAGAAATCTCATTATCGAATTAAAAAGATGCACCGGATTTATAAAAAGAAAAATCGATTGGGAAATTGCAGTTTGACATCTCGACGGACGTAGACACAATTTTTTTTTATCGGATGGTCGTTCTTGATCCGCCCAAGAGGTAAATATAGCAATTGTCATAATCTAAATTTCACTAATGATGTCGTAATTTGTGCAGATAATCGCCCTTTCCTGGAGAAGCAATAGGATTAGAGTACCGTCATTAGGTAGCTTTTTAAGTAATCGTTTCGTTAAGGTACCTTTTTCTTATGGTCGAAAATCATCAAGGTATTTAGCTTATTTTATATTGCGAAAAATAAATGATTCGAAAAGTGATTTTTTTAAAAAACAATCAATTGTATCGCTTGAAATAATTAATCAATAATAAATATTTTTATTATCAAATTTTATGAACGATAAAAATATTTTTCGTTCATTCACTTTTTATAAATTATATTCAAGCGATTAGTTTTCAAAAAATACCTTCTAAAATAATGCTTCGACTCGTCATTGATTGTCGATGCTTATTTGGCTCATGAATTCGATCGATTCCTTGCTCCACGAAATTGAATCTTTCAGACAATTTTTTTTCCTGTCGAAAGAATCTCAGATAATTAATTCTCGTGGAAATGAGCTTATTATTATTTTTTGTCCCGAATCGCGAAGAAATCGCGCGCGAGATCCATTCAAAGGAAAATCTCGAGGGCACGTGGCGAAATCTGCGGCCCGGGACCTGTCGGGCCACCTGTCGATGCATGGCTGGAGGACACGTGGAAAACGTACTGGAAGATCGGACGTGTCTGGTTCGGAGGATTGTCCGTGACTCCGTGCACGTGTATTGTTTTTACATGGCCGGAGATTTTTGTTCTTGGATTTTTTGTAAAGCGGGGCTCGGATCTTTTAAGTCCACAAAAATCTCTTGTTGGACTTGGGTTTTGCAGCATTGGGCCCGCGATGTTTTTCGGGGTTCTTGTTTTCTTGTCCAAGGAATTTGGTCCGTCCCTCGACGACACGGAATCAATAACGACACTGCAAAATTTTCCAAGACACGCGTGCATAAATTTTTTTCCTTTCTTCAAAATTTCCACCTTGAATTTATTGGAATATATGTTTATGCAGGAAGCTAGTCCTTGCGTTAATATGTGGGGGACACGAATGCTGACGTTGCAGTCCACGTCGGCGCCGTGTTTGGATAACTGTCGGCGTGGGATAGAGAAACTAGGGAAAGTCTAAAGTTACGGGACCCGAGGTTCGAGGTCTCGGCACGCCGCCTGACCGACCGGCCATTTTTGGGCACACTCCCGGCTCGGCCCCAAGTTTTAGCCCACTTCGCGCGAGCCCCATCAGATCGTGCGGGTCCCCGCTTGATCTAACAATTCTTACGAAGTGAGTCGGTGTAAGTCAGGGGTTGCTAATAATGTCCTCGTAAATGAGGAGAGGGAGAGAGAGAAGTGGGGCAGAGACTCTCGTCACTGCGTGCTCCCGAATGCAGCATACGTCGCTCTCTAGGTGTGTTTATTTCCCCCTTCTTTCTTATCATGGCAAGTTTTTGTGAAATAACTCTAATGAAAAGAAAAAAAGAAGGCATTAAGAGACATACCCTCTTGGCCCAACCCTAGACACTCTAAGATCCTTTTTCAAACCCGCTCCCATTTCGAATCAAGAGATAGATAAATAGACACATCCCATTGCACTGATCGGGGGCGTTTGTAGCAACTAAGGGGGTCGAAGACCAAGAAGTGAGTTGTTTATTATTTAAGCATTTTTCTTGCGGTTAGATCCAATTTCCTGGTCCCTAAGGAAGGGAGAAAGAATTTCATGTTCTTCCTTTCGAAAAGGAAGGATTAGGAAAATCCTATTGATCGCAAATTTCTCCGGAACTTCCGGTAGAATCAATCTGTTGGGGAACGACTTAAGATACCTGGAGCGAGAATGAGAGAGGGGAGGGTAAAGGGGTGGGCTTGGATTTTAAGAGATCAACTATTCTTCACTTGAATTTGAAGTGTGCATTTTTTCTTCACAAGCGTCGACGTTGATTGACGAAATTGCAGAGCCATTCTCTGTGCCTTGGAATAACATTTTGACGTCCGCTGCCACAACATGCTGGAACCCAGGCCCAAATCGAATTAATCAAAATACATGAGTGGATTAATGAGTTTTGGATTAGCATAATATGTTCGTAATTTCCCCTGAAAATGAAAGCTAACGCAGCTGAAACGTTATTTTATTCCGATAAATCAAAATATTATCGCTAGTTAATTTCAGTTCTGACCGAATTAGATCGCTCGAGTATAACGAAATATTTAGTAAATCGATAAGGAGGCCAAAAAGAAGAAGAAAGCATTACTGCTGCATGGCTTCTATTCCGACGAACTAATATGGTTGGCCAAACCATTGACAAGAATATAGTCATGAATAAGGTTTACATCCCTTGCACATTCTGGCAACATATACTAATTATCTCGTACGGAGAAAATACGTATGTGCCTACACGCATAGTTTCTGTTTCTACACTCGTGATTATTCTACTGATATGAATCTAATTTGGATGTGCTCATGTCAAAACTGTCCTACCCAACTGCTGCCAAACCTCAGCATCTCTCCACCTTCACCATGAAGAACCTTCTCTCACACTCCAGTTTGCCAGTTTGGGTTGGTCCAACCTCCTTCACGCCTTCAATCCACCATTTCTGAACCATCCCAACACGCCTTTAAAGCCTAAAGTGTCCATCCCACGATGCCAAATCCAACCACCTTCCAAATTCGATGGCCACCAGTCGCTTCTTCCACCAGCAAAGAGCCCTGGAGGATGACTCGGTCATCCTCTTCTCCACCTCAAACTCGCCGGAGGAGTCGACCAGCCCTTCCTCGTCTTCCGTCTCGCACTCCCCGCCCGGGCCTCCTCACCGCCTGTCCGAGCCGGCTCGCCACGACATAACGGTTAAAGACCTCTCTTATCGTATCCAGCCGCGTGGTTCCCTAGCCGCACCCTGGTCCTCCTTCGGCCTGTTTCGCGATCCCAAGCCTGTCAACATACTGAATTCGGTCTCGTTCGTGGCGAGGAGCGCTGAGATCCTGGCTGTTGTGGGCCCGAGTGGCACGGGGAAGTCGACCCTCATTCGGATCCTGGCGGGACGGGTCAAGGATCAGCACTTTGACCCCAAGTGCATCTCCATCAATCACGACCGAGCAACTAGCCCCGCTCAGCTGAGAAGGAAATGTGGCTTTGTGGCTCAGGAGGACAATCTGATCGCTCTTCTCACTGTGAAGGAGACTCTGATGTACAGTGCCAAGTTCAGGCTCAGAGGAATGAGCCAAAAGGAGAGGGAGGAGAGGGTCGAGGGCTTGATGCAGGAGCTCGGGCTGACCCACGCGGCAGACACTTTCGTCGGGGATGAAGAGAACAGGGGGATATCAGGAGGGGAGAGGAAACGGGTCTCGATCGGAGTTGACATGATCCATGACCCGCCGATCCTACTCTTGGACGAGCCAACTTCGGGCCTAGACAGCAAGTCGGCACTCCACGTGATTGAATTGCTCTCCTTGATGGCGAAAGCCCATCGAAGGACCATCATCATATCCATCCACCAACCCAGCTATCGGATTCTGGAATTCATCTCCAACTACCTGATTCTCTATCACGGGTCGGTTGTCCATAGCGGCAGCATCGGATCGCTCGAGGAGAGGATCGCTAAGCTAGGACTTCAGGTCCCGCTCCAATTGAATGCCCTAGAGTTCGCGATGGAGATTCTAAGCCCATTGGAAACATCTTATCGCCAGGGCCATTCACCAGCCTTATTAGACAAGGAGACCCTGCCATACTCCTATCCAATATGGCCAGGAGTTGAAATTAGACGTGTTCGAGAAAACAGAAATGAAAAACAGGCGCACGATCACTATCTTCTCGATTTCTCTGAGATATTTTTCCTCTGCTCGAGGTTTTGGAAGATCATATACCGAACCAAGCAACTCCTATTGGCAAGGACAATGCAGGCCCTCGTCGCGGGGTTCGGCCTAGGAAGCGTGTACATAAACGTGAGAAAGAACGAAGAAGGGGTCACGGAGAGGCTAGGACTGTTTGCTTTCGGTCTGAGCTTCCTGCTGTCATCCACGGTCGAGGCCCTGCCGATTTACCTCCAAGAACGGCGTGTCCTGATGAAGGAGTCATCGAGAGGAGCTTACAGGATTTCCTCCTACATGGTTGCCAACACCATCGTGTTCCTTCCCTTCTTGTTTGCCGTGGCTTTTCTCTTTGCCGTGCCCGTTTACTGGATCGTTGGACTCAATCCATCGATCGGCGCATTTGCATTCTTCACATTCATCGTCTGGGTCATTGTCCTGATGGCAAGCTCTCTGGTGCTTTTCCTGAGTGCTGTGTCGCCGGACTTCATTTCCGGGAACTCGCTGATCTGCACTGTCCTAGGAGCGTTTTTCCTGTTCTCAGGATACTTCATCCCTAAAGAGAGCATCCCAAAGTATTGGCTCTTCATGTACTACGTCTCGCTGTATCGGTACCCCCTGGATGCGCTTCTCACGAATGAGTACTGGAGCATGAGAAGTGAGTGCTTCTCTCAGCACGATCAGGACGAAAAGTGCTTGCTCACAGGGGAGGATGTGTTGAAGAGCAGAGGACTCGATAAGGACACAAGATGGATCAATGTGGGGATCATGTTTGGTTTCTTCGTCTTCTATCGCGTGCTTTGCTGGTTAATTCTCGTCCGAAGGGCTTTGAAAACTACGAAATGAGAGATGGTTGGTGTCGGATGGTAGTACCTGCCGAAGAAAGATAAAGATAGAGATTTCCTTTTAACGTTTTAATTTTTCTATTACATACTAACAAAAAGTGCATTCTTCTACAGTTGTATGACCAAACAAGATCGAGAAATTAGTTTGATCTATATGCTCTTCATGAGACTGCCTTGCAAAACTCTAGCACTAGATAGTTGATTCGAGCACGGAGCAGATTCTTCTCCACTCGACCAGTTAGTCGCAAACTTCAATTACAGTTGTCGCGCTGTTGGATGCAAAGCTAGTCTTATGCTATTATCAGTCTCCAAATTCGTCGGTTATGCAGGAAATCACGCTGTCAAAATTTCGACATTAGGGGAATTTTGTTTGCCATTTCTGTGGGGGTGTGATCAGAGGGAACAACAAATAAAATTGGCAACATCAATTTACATCAGAAGTTAGACGGGAATCAGAACATTGATAGATCCCGCAGATGACTGCAGGTCTTTTGTTTTAAGTGCTAGTGCCGCATCACAAGATAAAAAAGGAGATCTTTGAGAGTGTTCCCGGTAGATTCTTGTCACGATTTTATAATTGGCCGATGATGATCGTGATCCAATTATGACTAATGGATTCTTGGGTGTCATCATTCGGACCATCTTATAATTTCTAGCCCGACGTGATTGTACGGGAGCAGTGCCAAAATCTCAAGAGGGCAGAACTCAAAAGGCGCCCTTCTTTCTTTTTTGCTCTTGAATGGGTTGAATGACGAGACAGAGCAGAGTCTCTGCTGAGGAGGATTGTCGCCACGTGGCGTGGACCTCTGATTGACCCCTTTCCATCATCGTTTTGCAGAAATTTCTAAACAAATGAGAAAATGGCCGCTGTTCTCGGCTTCCACTACTCTGGAAAGTCAAAAGAAGAACGCGAACGAGAGCAAGCGACAACGAGAGAGAGGGCAAAGATAAAATAAAAGAAAACGAGCAAAGAGAGATCGAAAAGTTGCTTCTTTTTGGTCAGCTTTGACGCTGTACACCTTCTTTAGTTTTTGGCTGCGCTCAAGAGGCTAAAGGGTAGACAAGAACAAAATCCTCCCCCAAAACCTCCCTCCCTCCCTCCCTCTCTCTCTCTCTCTCTCTCTCTGAACTCTCAAGTCTCAAGCAAGAAGCTTTGACATTCTCTTGAGGTAAAGCGACGTGATTTGCTTTTGTACCTGAGATCTGATCTCGCATTGACTCTCTCTCTCTGTCTCGCGATTTGGGTCTCCCTCCTTTTTCGCTGACTTTTGCCGGGACATGCCCGTTTAGTTTCGGTTAGATTTTGTTCTTTGGAGAATGCCCACGATCGAGAGGAAACATATGAGGCGGGTTTCGCCTCTCGTCGTGGTGTTCGGAATCGTACTTCTTTTCGCCGCTTACAATCTACTGCGCATGGTCGTGCACCACATGAGCCCGAACTTGGGGGCTGCCGTGACCAACAGATTGGGAATGTCCGATCCCATCACCCAGTTGCCAGGGGAGACGAAGAGAGGCTTGCGATACCATGTTGCTGTTACGGCGACCGATGCCCCTTACAGTCAGTGGCAGTGCCGGATCATGTACTACTGGTACAAGAAGGTCAAAGGCCTGCCCGGATCGGACATGGGGAAGTTCACCAGAATTCTGCACTCGGGAAGTGCTGATAACTTGATGGAGGAGATACCCAGTTTCGTGGTTGACCCTCTTCCTGAAGGACTGGATCGAGTATGAAATTCTGCTATATTATCTCGATGCATTGTCTTGTTGGGAGTGTGATTTTTTCACGTTTTTCAGTGCATATGCGGGTTGCTGTTGCTCGGTGCTTGAATTTTTGCACTGTTCCCTTTCAATCTCATCGAGGTGCGCTTCCTCGGTTATTAGAAGGATTAATGACTCTGACCTGGTAAAAGATGCGGAATTTTGGGTATCAATATCTATGATCATGCAATTGCCTGTCCTTGACAAAAACTTTATTGATCCGGGTGCACTGGACTTCTACCTCAGGGTAATAAGCTAACGGCAACTGGAGCACTTCTTACAATTGTTGTGGATATAAAGATGTAACTAAGAATCGAAGTAATCCTCTCTTATGTTGGCAAAAGAGAAACTAGACGTAAGAACAAATATGTGCATCACACAGAACAATTCATGGAGAATGGATGATGACAGCAGCTATTGTTGGAGCTTTGAAACTTTGCAACTTTTTTATGTGACATTTGTGCTTTCCTGCAGGGTTATATCGTCTTAAACAGACCGTGGGCTTTTGTGCAATGGCTAGAAAGTGCAACTATTGAGGAAGAGTGAGTTCTTAAGTAGTTCCTATAGAAGAGTTAGGTTCATTCCTGTCATGAAATTTGATGGTTTTTTGCATTCCTGAAATTATACAGGTATATTCTAATGGCGGAGCCGGACCACATATTTGTAAAATCTTTGCCTAACTTGGCAAAGGGAGGCCACCCAGCAGGATACCCATTCTTCTACATCAAACCGGCTGACAACGAAAAGATCATTAGAAAGTTTTACCACAAAGAACAGGGTCCTGTAACTGACGTTGATCCCATCGGCAATTCTCCAGTAATTATTCACAAGGTTGGCTCTGAGAAAGAGAGTTTGGTTTGAGTGGAATTTGGTTGACTGGGAATCACTGACCATATATTACCCCCTCTCTTCTTTTTCTTTGTTTATGTGAACCAAAAGCTGTATTGATACATTATGTGGTATTTCCCAGAAGTCAGGAAATTACATATTCCTCAGATTTCATGTTCACTTAAATTTTGATCCAGTCTATTTTGGAGGAAATTGCACCTACATGGATGAATGTCTCTTTAAGAATGAAGGACGACCCCGAAACCGATAAGGCCTTTGGATGGGTGCTAGAGATGTGAGTAACAAAAACTTGAAGAATATGTACTGCGTGGTCGTTGATCTTGGGCTGGCTGCTGCTTGACAGTTGTAGTTGTTGATTCTAGGTATGCTTATGCTGTAGCATCTGCTTTACACAAGGTGAAGCATATTCTTAGGAAGGACTTCATGCTGCAGGTTGTTTTGATACTCTATAAAAGCTTTGCATTTTTTGGTCTATGTCAAACAATTTGTCAGACTCATAAGACTACTATGATTCTACCTGTTTTCAGCCACCATGGGATCTAGAAGTTGGAAAGAGTTTCATAATTCATTACACTTATGGCTGCGACTATTCTATGAAGGTGAAGGGCTCTCTCTCTCTCTCTCTCTCTCTCTCTCTCTCTCTCTAATATATATATGTATATATAGTGGGGGTGAGCGTGGGTGGTGCAGGACAGGATGCTTATCATGTGTGACTTGCAACTGTACTATGTTGCATCTCTATAACAAGTTGAAGTCAAAGATCAATAATTGGGCCTGTGTATTCATTTTTCGTTTTTCTCGGAAACTCTTCTGAGGTATCCTCTTTGATCCAATTTTTACTTCCAAGTTGTTGACATTTAGGGTGAGCTGACATATGGGAAGACTGGAGAATGGCGCTTTGACAAGAGATCCTATCTTAGCGGTCCACCTCCAAGAAATCTTTCTTTGCCTCCACCAGGTGTTCCTGAAAGTGTGGTACGTGTCAATTGAATTCTACCTAACAAGAGGTTATCTAGTATAGATTGTTGCTTATACTGTGCTTTTCGAGTTTTATAATTACTCTTCAACTGTGCAACACACTTAGCAGACACTCTCGTTGATTGATAATCAACTATATGACCTCTCGGCCTGAGCATTTGCCTGGATGTATGCTTTCCAATTGAAAACCATTTAGAGTTTATTCTGCTTCCATATACCACTGCTAAATTTCTAATAAAATTGTTGGACCTGCAATCTGTCTGTCCTCACAAAGTGCGGGAATGTGTGTTCTGTATTGTTCCTAGAACTGAACTCTGCATCAGAAGGGGATGAAACTATAGTTTTAATTGTCTGTTTCGGTACTAGAAAACGTTCTCCAACTTTTAATGTGAAAAAGTGGCAACTACTGGACTTTTCATTATCTAAAGGGCCCTGAGATTAACTGCTAATATTGCATACGCAGTTTAATAAGCTAACGACTCTTTCTCAAAAGGCTTCAAAACCAAAAATAGGCAATGGATGGCATGCTTGCTGTGATCCTTCATGCTTTTTAGGCTGTTGAGTCAATTCATCATTACTAAATGGCCTGTGATCTTAAATATGGCAATACGGTTTATCTTGTTGGGACTTAACGTGTCACTCTCTGTTGTCTTTCTGGGTTGTGATCTTAAACAGCTGTGGAAGCTGGAATCATTATCTACTTTGTGTAGGCAAGGTCTCCATTTCTACTATAAGATATTAAACTTGTGTGCATTGAGGTCTATATCCCATTTTTTACAACAACCGGATGGGAAGGCGACACTCTCTCACCTTTTCTCCTTGTCAAATTTTCTTGCAGGTCCGACTGGTGAAGATGGTAAATGAGGCCACTGCTAATATTCCCAGGTGGGAAACGATAAATAGAAGCTAACCTGCAATGTGAAAATCAATACAGAACTGCACATATCCTCCTTTTGCAATTTTTTGCCAGTGGTCTTGAGGAACGACCCTGCGGTGATCTAACATCACAGAAAAGAATCGGCCACTCGGGCAGCTAAACAAGAAGCTCAAGCTGCACGATAGATTTATTAAAAATGCTGGGACAATTATTCAATACTGGTTGTTCTCCTTTTTCTGTTTAAAACAGTTTTTAGCGCCGGTCGTGGCCAAAGTTTTGAGAGGCTCTCTGGGTTGTGTCAACAGAATGTTCTTGTCGGACACAATGCAGTATGGTTTGGTCGGACAGTGATGAACTGATGAACATTTGTTAAGTTACTCTGCAAAGCCTGAGAACAAAAGAGAATGACAAATAGCATGTAAAATATGTGCTATCACCTGTGCAACTGTGATGAAGCAAGAAAACTCGCAAACAATAATCAGCTTCCTCTGTTGCTCGCATTTTCGTCACAGGTGAATTTTAGATTTTATTATCCTTTTCTTTTACAATGCTCAAACATTTCTCCTCTGCTTATGTATAGCATCTGCATGTTGGGGGGCGTATGTTTCAGGGTTTTGATGGTCTTGTTGTGAGTGAAGGCCTCATCTTCACAATCTGCTCTCCATCGACACCCATTTTCTTGGCATAAAGGCCCGCCTCAAAGAAGCTCTTGACTGCATCCTCCATGTACTCCTTCCCTTCTTTGACGGTCATCTCCTTCCCGAATCTCTCGGGGTAACTCGTGAAAATGTGATCACCTTTCAGCACCGCTGCGAGCTGCAAGAGCTCCTGCTGGAATTCGCTTAGCTTGGCATCTTCCTTAACCTCGCCTTTCCTGATCTTGGCCGGAGTCGGGAGTTGCTCTGTTGGCATGTTAAAAATACAAATTACATGTGTTTACTTGAAGGCGCTAGGCCAATCATCGAATACGAGTTATGACGCTGTTTCCGAAATTCCGTGCTTATACATCGAGAAATGATCACTATTGTGCACTTAACGTGTACATGATTTGATCTTTGTTCTGACTATGTGGGAATAATCAGTGCATTTGTCACCAAACCTGGACAGTCAGTTCTCGGTTGTGTGCGTGTCTGCACGATGCCCTCGAACGTGCCGGCCCATGCGTCTCTCTTAGTGAGGAAAGGCGCGCTGAGGTTGAAAAGCTTCTTGACCGTAGCAGGGATGGAGGAGTGTTCGTACTCGGACGTCGGAAAGGGCGACCCTTCTGGCCCATGGACAACTGCAATTTGTCACAAGAGCATGAACAACAGTGCACAGAAAAATTGTTAACTTTCCTTCTTCGTTTGTTTAATAAATGCTCTCGAAGTATTCATTAACCAAGTCCTTTGCAATTGTTATCAAACTGTGTGGTATGGATGATAGAAGCATCCATATGGCCTAGGGGAATGACTATAGTGACTTCAAAGCAGTTATAGGACCACCCACTTTTTTGTATGAAGTGCACTTCAGGAAGGGAAATCTCTTTCGGAAAAGCAAAGTTCTGCTCGCATTACAGAGATTTGTCAATAGAGATAAAGTGACAAGACTTTAATGAGCATCACTATTGCAAGTTGACATCCTCGGCAAATGGACAAAGAAAAGAAAAGAAAAGGCTGGAAAAGAGGAGGAGAGCTCATCAACCAGAGTCCAAAAATCCATCAGCTCACTATGTATCTTTTTCGAAGCAAAGGCCAATAGGAAAAGGCTTGCGTGACTTGGACACCGTTCTTTCGTGATTGTGTACTGTAGTGACCCATTAATGAGGTCAATCTCTTTCCAAAATCTGTCCTTTTGGTTTGAAGGCTAAATGCGATGACAGAAAGAGGTGAAAGAAAGAAGAGGAAAAAAGAAAAAGTAGACTTTGGATCCTATCTGGAGGCTGCATACGACAAACCGAAGCTATTGATCATGAGAAAATACGTGGCCCAGCACCTCCACGGCACATATTAGGGACTGGATTCACATTGAAATTCGTAGCTCGATTCATAAGTGTAAATTGAGTTTGAGCTCAACCTATTTGAGGACGTTAATGCGAGATTTCGAGACATGTCCCATCGCGATCGAATGCTTACATAATTGGTTACTTGGAAATTACTATCCACGAGTATTCTAATAAGCCGATTCATATTCAATCGCATGCTTCTAAGTTAATGAGAGAGTGACAAGGAAATGTACCAGTGCCCTTCTCGATCCAAGGCGAAACCGCAATGGTGGGGACCCTCACTCCCAGCCGGTCGAACTGGAAGTTGAACGGCTCGGGCCCCACGATGCCATCCGGGCTGGGGACCCCACGGACCGGCGTGGGAACATGATCGAAGAACCCGCCGTGCTCATCGTACGTGATCACTAGCAAGGTCTGGTTCCATTGCGGGCTTGCCCTGAGCGTCTCATACACCTCCTTCACGAACATCTGCCCCTGGTAAACGTCGTGCGACGGGTGGTCGTCATTGGCGGGCTCCAGCTTGCTGTCCGTGTATCGCTGCTCCACGACGGCATAGCTCGGGAGGGTCCCCTGCCTCGCGTCCGCTGCAAAGGAGGGGCCGTACGGGTGGAACTTGGAGAGGTACTTGAGCTTCCGGAGGTTGCGGTAGAAGAGCGTCGTCGGGATGCTCTGGTAGTATATCCCGAAGGGGAGCCCGGCGTCGTCAAGGTTCTCGAAGATGGTGCGCTGCGGGTAGCCCTTGACGAGGAGGGCGGGGATGTTGCTGGTGGCGCCCGCCGACGTGCCGGAGTGCACGTAGAGGCGGTTCGGCTGGGTCGACGTCGGCACGGACGCGAACCACCTAGTAGCGCATGTGTACGATTTAATCAGCCAATTGGTGAAATTTTTTGTCGTCGAAAATAAAATATTGAGGCGATATATTAATGGAAAATTTGTGAAATTGGGGCTAGATTACTGTACGAATTAAAACAATTAAGCTTGAGTAAAACACGTTCCCGCATGAACCTGACAGTAGCAATTAAAGCACTTCCTTTTCGTTGTTAAACTCGAATTCTCGTCAGACATTATTAACGGCCATCTCAATCTAGCTTTAATCTTATAATAAGTGCAACTTCAACACTATGGTCCCGAATCAAACCAAGAATATTCTCTCTCTTCCCCTTCTAAGTTTCATCTAAATATACGTAACACCTTAATACAAGATTCCATTTATTTCGCAGGAAATGAATGATTTCGAAAATATTTATCGCATAAAAATGAATAAACAGAAAATATTTTCACTGTCCACAATAATGTTTGGACATAAACTATCGTTGATAATGAAAATAATTTTTATTAAGTAATTATTTTTAAGGAATCTTTTTAAAATTATTTATTTTTTCACGAAATAAATAAATCCTAAAAATAATTACGGGAAAAAAATTGAAAGGCGACTTTGAATCCGAACGATCCACCCGACGCCATTATATGGGGTGGGTTCCACGTCGATCCACATGCCTTCTTACGCCGGTGCACGTGGATCGAGCCCACGCGCGTCCAGGATGCGACGAGGATTTTTCCGAGGTAAACCCCGGCGCAGAAACCCATGTGGCTCCATTCGCGCCAACAGAAAGAGAGAAAGGCAACAGCTGTCTTGAGATACACGACAACATTGCATGCATGCAATTTGCTGAACTTAGTCATCATAAAAATATGATGAATATCGACATATAAGTTGGGACGCAATTATTCTATGATTTCTTAAAAAGATTTTACCCTTTTTGTCATGTGAAACGAACGTAAACTTGCCAATCATTCGCGGTCTGCATTATCGTTCGAGAAGGATTGAGGGAGAAAACCTGTCGAAGACGGCGAACTCGGAGACGAGGGCCTTGTAGACGGCGACCGTGTCCGGATCGAACCCGCTCATGACGTCCCTGGACATGTTCTTGGACGGGTCCATCGAGTAGGCCTGCTGGGCGAACCCGTCCATCGGGGGCGGGTCCGCCGACGCGTCGTCGGACCCGAATATCTGCTCCCGGATCGCCTGGAACGAGTGGCCCGGGTCCGGGTCCACGTAGTGGGAGCGGTCGTCGAAGTAGAACCGGGTGGAGTTGGGGTCGGAGGTGGAGAGCGGGTTGGACTCGGAGCCGTCGACGCCGTCGATGGCCGGGTCGAGGCGCTTCATCCACCCCAGCATGTGGTCGAAGGACCGGTTCTCCATCACCAGGACGACCACCGTCCGGATGGGGCTCGGGGCCGTCGTCCCTGCATGGGCGGAGAAGGAGGAGGCGGCGGCGGCGGCGAGGAGAGAGAGGAGGACGAAGGGGGCGGTCGGAGAAAGCGAATTGCGCTTCTTCCTGGTAAGCATTCTGGAAACAAGAAGATGGAATTCTTCGTCCGATTTCGAAGCCGAAGAGGGAGCGAGGGGAGTTGTGAGCTGCTTCGGGAGGCTTTGATTAGGTTGCGCGACGTCGTGAAATATGTTTAGATGGGTCTTGATGGGGATGCAATTATAATTGAGACGGTGTCAATTTAATTTGATGGACAAGTTTTGACCTTTTTTTTTTAACCACAGGAGATCACTAAGAGAGCATATATTGAAAACCGCGAACTCGGATCATGTGAACCCGCTTCGTTTCCGGCCGTCAAATGCTATGCGTCTTTCGCCTTCGAGGCCCGCATGGTCTAATGGTGGAAACGGATCAGCGAATATCGATCGGGAAAAGTCCCCCTAGACGTGACAAATCTAATGTGCCAAATTACAGGTTAAGGTCTCGTCTATTTTGTCATCGTGTTATTGTTATAGTCGAGCAGAAAAGTTTGAAGTTGGAAGGATGGAGAAGAGGCTGCTGACACCATAGTTTCTTCCGGACAAACTTTGGGTCGTCCTAGTGGATTATGCTCGGCTCCACGAGAGTGGGGAAAATTACGGTCTCAAGAGTAGGAAACCGAAGTTTGGAGGATTCGATGTAATTGGAAGCAGTTAAAATATTTTAGTTGACCGTCCATAATTTGTTGGTTTTAAATTTGTGAGGAAAGAGAAATTCAATCGAACGTGCTCGCGGATCGACGTTGTTGAATCTTAAACGACGGTGTGGAATCCCATAATCACCGTGCTTGCGTCAAGCAAAATTGCCATCATGGTTGCTCCAACCGAAGGGGCAATCATAGGCGAAGGCGCGCGTTACGGTATAAAAAATATGATCGTGACTTTTGAGGATGATGATTCACTTTGGTGCTGAAGCAACAAGCCCGTGTTGGCTTTAGGTGTGCCTGGATAAAAAAAAGTTGTCATGATCATTTTCCGAGTTAACCGATGACAGACCAAGATATTTGTTGGTAATATGGAGGGAGAAAGAGACAAAGAAAATTAATAAATAGGGATATCGAATTGAGCACGGAAAATTGTACCAAAGTGCGTTTTATCATACCCCTACCTAAAATTCCCTAACTCATAAATACTTCAAAAGTTTTCGACATACAATTGAAATTCATTTGCTTGTGATCTACTATCACCGATTAGAATTCGATCCTTGACGATTTGTAGAAGCGCCCCTGATAAGAATATTGCTTCCTACTTTGACGATCCTTATGGTATCGAAATGACTGAAGAGCGACAAAAAGAGTGCCCAATTTTCAGTCATGTATACATGTAGACGTCAATGAGAGGGAAAAGCATATCTTTCCCAAAAGGCAATGTGATTGCGATGAATTAATTATTTAAGGATTTAAAGATTTGGAAAGGCTAAACTCTTTTGTATTTTTCCAAAGCCCCTCGAACCAAACAATGCAGCCAGCCGAAGACTTTAGCCAACTAAGGGCGCGTGTGAAAAGGAACAACTTAGTAGTCCAGACCTGATAAAATGGTCACAAAGCAAGGAGAGCTAGGTTTAATAAAGCAATGAGATCTTCTGTAGAAATGAAAGCCATTGCCAAATCTGCTAATGCTATGTTTGTGTCCAATTAGTTTGCTAGCTAGAAAGCCAAACCTTTGCTCATTTAAAATCAAATAACATCATCTTCATGATGCCGAACTTCATTACTTCCCAAGTTCTTTTTTTCATCAGAAGGAAATCGAGAACATGCATAGCTTTACGCTCAAAAGGCCAGAGATGGAAACTTTCAGGCGATTGTCACGAGAAAAGACAAGGCTCTCCTCACTAATTTATAAGCTCAACACATTCCCAAATGATAAAAATCGGGAAAATTGTCCAAAAAGTCTTAAACCTATAACACTTTTGCCAATTTAGTCTTAAACCTTTTAAGTTTGCCGATTCTGTTCTAAACATTTTAACTTCTTGTTAATTGAGTCCATTTGGCCAATTTTGGCCGGCCGGCACTGACGTGATCACCGGCTGTTCGTTTTTGACGTGGCCACCGGTTGTCCAGCGCCAACACTAACGTAGCATTTTTAAATATTTTTTTTGAATTTTTGAATTTTTTTTCTTTTTTTTTCCTACCTTCTTCCCTCTAGCCAGTTTGGCAACCGGCCAGAGGCGCGGGCCTGCGAGGTCAACCTCGTCGGCCTCTAGCGAAGCTCGCCCCCACCAGCCACTGGCGAGGGCAAGCCTCGCTCACCACTGCCAAGGCGAGGCCGACCTTGCCATCGTTGGGCGATGTGAAACCCAGCGACGGCGAGGCCAACCTGTGACGATGCTGCCCCACCTTACCGTCGTTGGGCGATGTGAAAACTAGAGACGGCGAGCTCGGCCTCACCCAGCCAAGGCAAGGCCAGCCAGTGCCGTCGCAGGTCGGCTTTACCTTGGTTGGGCAAGACTGACCTTGCCGTCACTGGGTTTCACCTTGCCCAGCAACAATGAGGCCAGCCTTGCCTTGGCTGGGCGAGGTCGGCCTGGCAGTGGCGGGAGAGGCTTGCCCTCACCAGTAGCCGGCGAGGGCGAGCTTCACCAGAGGCCGGCAAGGTTAACCTTGCCGGACCCGCCAGAGGGAAGAAGGACAGAAAAAAATTCAAAAATTCGAAAATTCGAAAAAAAAATATTAAAAAATTGCCACGTTTGGCCGGTAGCCATGCCAGCGTCGGTCGGCCAAAATTGACTGGATGGACTCAATTGACAAGAAGTAAAAAGGTTTAGGAGTGAATTAACAAAAAGTGAAAATGTTTGTGATTGAATTGGCAAACTTAAAAGGTTTATGACTGAATTAGCAAAAGTGCAATAGGTTTATTACTTTTTAGATAATTTTCCCGATAAAAATGTATGGACACCATGGGAACTAGAAGTTGGAAAGAGGTTCATGATTCATTACTCTTTGATCCAATGTTAACTTCCAAGTTGCTTGTATTTAGGGTGAGCTGACATATGGCAAGATTGGAGAATGGCGCTTGGACAAGAGATCCTATCTTAGCGGTCCACGTCCGAGAAATCTTTCTTTGGCTCCACCAGGCGTTCCTGAAAGTGTGGTAAGTTTCAATTGAATGCCACCTGACAAGAGGTTATCTAGTATTAGATCGTTGCTTATAATGTGCTTCTCGAGTTTTATAATTGCTCCTCAACTGAGCAACACACTCAGCAGACACCCGACTATACGACTTCTCGGCACGATCGTGAGCATTTGTCTGGAATCATCTTCCTAATCGAAAACCATTTAGAGTTTCTTCTGCTTCCATATACCAGTGCTAAATTTCTAATAAGATTGTTGGACCTGCAATTTGTCTGTCTTCACAAAGTACCGGTGGTTTTAAGAAAAGATCCTATGGTGATCTAACGTGACAGAAAAGAATTGGCGTCTCGGGCAGCTAAACAAGAAGCTCAAGCCACACAGTAGATTTATTGAAAATGCTGGGACAGTTATACGATACTGGTTATTTTCCTTGTTCTTTATGAAATAGTTGCAGCGCCGGTTGCGGCAAATGTTTTGAGAGGCTCGGAGGGTTGTGTCGACCGAATGTTCTTGTCCGACAAAAAGTGGTGTGGTTTGGTCGGAAAGAGATCAACTGATGAACATTTGTATATTCCTGTGCAAAGCCTAAGAACAAAAGAGTGACAAATGTAAAATATGTGTCATGTCCAATTGTGATGAAGCGAGAAAACTTGCAAACAATAATCACCTTCCTCTGCTGCTTACTTTTTTGTTACAGGTGAACTTTCGATTTTATTCACTTTTTTTTTTTTACTCACAATGCTCAAACATTTCTGCTCTGCTTTAGTATAGCATCTGTAGGTTGGGGGGGCAGGGGTTTATGTTTCAGGGTTTTGATGGTCTTGTAGTGAGTGAAGGCCTCATCTTCACAATCTGCTCTCCATCGACACCCATTTTCTTGGCATAAAGACCCGCCTCAAAGAAGCTCTTGACTGCATCCTCCATGTACTCCTTCCCTTCTTTGACAGTCATCTCCTTCCCGACTCTCTCGGGATAACTTGTGAAAATGTGATCACCTTTCAGCACCACTGCGAGCTGCAAGAGCTCCTGCTGGAATTCGCTTAGCTTGGCATCTTCCTTAGCCTCGCCTTCCCTGATCTTAACCGGAGTCGGGAGTTGCTCTGTCGGCATGTCAAAATACAAATTACACGTGTTTACATGGAGGCACCAGGCCATTCATCAAATACTAGTTATGACGTTGTTCCCGAAAATCTGTGCTTATGCATCGAGAAATGATCACGATTGTGCATTTAACATATACATGACTTTTATCTTTGTTCTGCCTGCGTGGGAATAATCAGTGCTTTGTCACCAAACCTGGACAGTCTGTTCTCGGTTGAGTGCGTGTTTGCACGATGCCCTCGAATGTGCCGGCCCATGCATCTCGCTTAGTGAGGAAAGGCGCGCTGAGGTTGAAAAGCTTCTTGACTGTTGCGGGGATTGAGGAGTGCTCGTACTCGGACGTTGGAAACGGCGACCCATTGGGCCCATGGACAACTGCAATTTTTTCTTGTCATAAGAGCATGAACAACAGTGTACAAATAAAACTGCAAACTTTCCTTATTCGGTCGCTTACTAGATGCTCCGGCAATATTCAACGACCTGTTCGTTTATCATTATCAAACTGTGTGGTATAGATGATACAAGCATCCGAATGGCCTAAATAAATGACACTAGTGATTTCAAAGGCAGTTAAAGGACCACCCGCTTTTTATCAAGTTCAACTTCAGGAAGGAAAATCTCTTTCACAAAAGTAAACCCAAGTTCTGTTCACATTCAAGTGATTTTGTCAACAGAGACAAAGTGACAGAACTTCAATAATGAGCATTACTATTGCAAGTTGAGCAAATGGACAGAGAAAGAAAAAGCTGGAAAAGAGAAGGAAGAGTTCATCAGCCAGAGTCCAAATAGCCATCAGCTCACTATGTCTTTTCCAAGGCAAAACCAAAAGGAAAAAGCTTGCGTGACTTGCGCACCATTATTTTGTGATTGTGTATTGTAGTGACCCATTAATGAGGTCAGTCTCTTTCCCAGATCTGTCCTCCTGGTTTAAACGCTAAATCCGATGACAGAAAAAGGTGAAAGAAAATAGAGGAAAAAAACGAAAAAGTAGACTTTGGATCTTTATCTGGAGACTGCATATGACAAACTGAAGCTATTGATCATGAGAAAACACGTGGCCCAGCACCTCCACGGCACATATTAGGAACAGGATTCACATTGAACTGCACCAAACATAACGTATATTCGTAGCTCGACTCATAAGTGTAAATTGAGTTTGAGCCCAACCTATTTGATGACATTATTGGACGCTTACAGAACTAATTACTCGGAAATTACTATCTACGCGCATTGTAATAGGCCGATTCAAATTCAATTATGCTTCTAAGTTAATGGGAGAGTGATAGGAGTACGCACCAGTACCCTTTTCGATCCAAGGCGAAACCGCGATGGTGGGGACCCTCACACCCAGCCGGTTGAACTGGAAGTTGAACGGCTCGGGCCCCACGATGTCGTCCGGGCTGGGGACCCCGCGGACCGGCGTGGGGACATGATCGAAGAACCCGCCGTGCTCATCGTACGTGATCAGTAGCAAGGTCTGGTTCCACTGCGGGCTCGCCCTGAGCGTCTCGTACACCTCCTTCACGAGCATCTGCCCCTGGTACACGTCGTGCGACGGGTGGTCGTCGGAGGCGGGCTCCTTCTTGGTGTCCATGTAGCGCTGCTCGATGACAGCATAGTTCGGTAGCTTCCCCCGCCTCGCGTCTGCCGCGAATGAGATGCCGTACGGTCGGAACTTCGAGAGGTACTTGAGCTTCCGGAGGTTGCGGTAGAAGAGAACGGCGGGGATGTTCTGGAAGTAAATCCTAAAGGAGAGCCCGGCATCGGCAAGGTTCTCGAAGATGGTGCGCTGCGGGTAGCCCAAGGCGAGGAGGGCGGGGATGTTGCTGGTGGCGCCTGCCGACGTGCCGGAGTGCACGTAGAGACGGTTCGGTTGGGTTGACGACGGCACCGATGCAAACCACCTAGTAGCATGTATAAGATTTAATCAGCCAAATGGTGAATTTGACAGTGGCAATTAAGAGCAATTCCTTTTCACTGTCGCCGCTGTCTACCATTAAACCTACGAAGATTCTCTGCTCAACTCGAATTCTTGTCAGATTTTATTAGTGACCTTCTCATACTAGCGCTAATCTTATAGCGAGTGCAACTTCAAAACTATGGTCCCGCATCAAACCAAGAATATTCTCGCTCTCTCTCTCTCCAAGTTTCCGTCGAAATATAAAATACCATTTCAATCTGAAAACAAATACGAAAACAAATAAGAAACAGGGGCGACTTCGAATCCGAACATCACCCGCCGTCGTTATGTTACGTGGGTTCCACGTGAGGCCCGCCTCCTAATCTGGTGCATGTGATGCGGGCTCCCGTGCCTCCTCGATGCGAGCTAAGATTTTTCCCAAGGTGGGTTCACTGGCGCCAACAAGAAGCGAAAGGCACAGGTGTCTCGAGATGCGTGACGACATTGCACTCAATTTGTTGAACTAATCATTGATATATCGATATGTTGAATATTGACATACCAATTTGTTAATAATATTTTTAATCTTGACGAGGAAACGAGAAGAAAAAATTATCGTTTTAAACAAACGTAAATGCGACGATTACTTAACGCTCTGCATTATCGGTTTGATATAGGAAAGAGAGAGGGATTGAGGGAGGGAACCTGTCGAAGACGGCGAACTCGGAGACGAGGGCCTTGTAGACGGCGACCATGTCAGGGTCGAACCCGCTCATCACGCTCCTGGACATGTTCGTGGACGGGTCCATGGAGTAGGCCTGCTGGGCGAACCCGTTCATCGGCGGCGGGTCCGCCGACGTGTCGTTGGACCCGAATATCTGCTCCCGGATCGCCTGGAACGAGTGGCCCGGGTCCGGGTCCACGTAGTGGGAGCGGTCGTCGACGTGGAAGCGGGTGGAGTTGGGGTCGGAGGTGGAGAGCGGGTTGGACTCGGAGCCGTCGACGCCGTCGATGGCCGGGTTGAGGCGCTTCATCCACCCCAGCATGTGGTCGAAGGACCGGTTCTCCATCACGAGGACGACCACCGTTGTGATGGGGCTCTGGGATGTCGCCGCCGCCGCATGGGCGGAGGAGAAGGCGGCGGCGGCGAGGAGAGAGAGGAGGAAGGAGGCGGTGGCCGGAGAAGGCGGGTTGCTTTGCTTCCGGTTAGACATTCTTGAAACAAGAACAAGTGACAAGAGTCCGTGAGCTGAGAAAAACGGTGGGGAACAAAAGGAGACAGTTTTTGGTATATTCCAGATTTTTTTTTCCCTTGATGGGAATGTAATAATTGTGACATCCTGTCAAATTAATTTTAATGTATAAGTTTAGATTTTTGTTGAAAAATTCAAAGAAGGATCTGGCCTCTTTTCTTTTTTTTTGGAAAGTACTAATCATATCTACTAATCGATGGCATTTTCATCATTTTATTTTATTTTTCTTTTTTCTTTTCTTCTTTTCAATTTTCTTTTCGACCATTTCTTTTTTTACTTCATCGATGACCGGGCCCTCCCCAGCCGATGGGCGAGGGCCGCTCTCGCCTGCTGCGGGAGAGGCGATGCTCGCCCAGCCCTCGCCAGATCGGGTCAAGGGTGACTCTCGCTAGGGGTGTAAATGGTTCGGTTCGGTTCGGTTTTTCAAAAAAAATCGAACCGAACCGAACCGTTAAGGGTGCCCCTTGAACCGAACCGAATTTGAACCGAACCGAAAAATCGATTTGGTTCGGTTTGGTTCGGATCAATTTTCGGTTTCAAGTTCATTAAGCATAGAGAGCGAGGAGAGAGGAGAGAGAAGGGGAGAGAGAGAGGGCAAAATAGCCCTAAACCGAAGTGTTTATTTTAGTTCGGTTCGATCCGATCCGAACTGAACCGAACAGAAAAGAAAAATTGGTTTATTTTGATGATCCGAACCGAAACCGAAACCGAATCGAAATGCACAAAATTTTCGGTTCGGTTCGGTTCGGTTCGTATATCAGTTCGGTTTTTCGGTTCGGTTCTGACACCCCTAACTCTCGCCCAGGTGAGGTCGAGCCTCACATGTTGTTGTCAAGGGCGACCTCACCTATACGAGGCTATGGGTCGACGGCCTTGCCTGGGCGAGACGACCCTCGCCGGCAGCCAGCCGGGCCCTCAAAATGGAGAAAAAAAAGAAATTAGAAAGAAGAAAAGAAAAAAGGGAAAAAAAGGAAAAAAAGGAAAAATAAAATAAAATGATGAAAATACCCTTGATTAGTTGGTAGGGGTGTAAATGGTTCGGTTCGGTTCGGTTTTTCAAAAAAACCGAACCGAACCGAACCGTTAAGGGTGCCCCTTGAACCGAACCGAATTTGAACCGAACCGAAAAATCGATTTGGTTCGGTTTGGTTCGGATCAGTTTTCGGTTTCAAGTTCATTAAGCATAGAGAGAGAGGAGAGAGGAGAGAGAAGGGGAGAGAGAGAGGGCAAAATAGCCATAAACCGAAGTGTTTATTTTAGTTTGGTTCGATCCGAACCGAACCGAACCGAAATGAACCGAACCGAAAAGAAAAATTGGTTTATTTTGATGATCCGAACCGAAACCGAACCGAAATACACGAAATTTTCGGTTCGGTTCGGTTCGGTTCGGTTCGTATCTCGGTTCGATTTTTCGGTTCGGTTCTGACACCCTTATTAGTTGGCGAGGTCAAGCCTTTTGTTTAGAAAATAATTGCACTTCATGCCCTTATTTAAAATAAGATTCACCATATTCCCTTATTTGGAAATTTTTCGATTTCTTTTTACTACATGAGATGGATCACTATGGTAACTAAGAGAGCCGGGATTCGAAAAATTTCGAACCACCACGTGAACCCGGCGGTCAAATGCCGGCTGGTGCATTGCGAGACTTGCTCTTTTGGATCATACATATGATTGGAATTTAAATACGAGAGAATCAATATGCTCGATTTACTTATGGAAAGAAGCACGGCGAGAATGGTACAGCGGGCCAATCAAATAGGAGGAAATTCACCATACGATGTCTAGACAGGAAATTAAAATGCCCTTGCACCATCTGAGTATCGGTAAAAGTCCCATAGAAATGACAAATCTAATGTGCCGAATTACAGGTTAAGGTGTCTGTCTTTCTTGTCATCGTTTGTTGCTGTAGTTGAGCAGAAACGGTTTTGGTTGAAAGGATGGAGAAAAAGGGTTGCTGACAGCATAGTTTCTTCCGGACAAACTTTGGGTCATCCTAAGCTTTGTGAAATGGAATGATGCTGGAGTGGAGATCGTCGGAGTTTGGGAGAACCGATATGATTTGGAGCGCTTGATTTATATCAGTTGATCGTAGACAGCTCATTGATTTAAACTTTTAAGGAAAAAATTATCTGAATTGGATATTATCATGGATTTTATTTTAAATTAGGGATGGAATCCCATGACCAGTGCGCATGCCAAGCGAAATTGCCATCGCGGTTGCTCTAAGGGAAGGCCGATTGTGCGTGAAGATGCGCGTTACAGTATAGCCAATACGGTCTTAAGTTGAGAATGGTGATTTGTTTCGATACAAATGCAAAAGGCTAGAGTCAGCTTTAGGTATGCCCTGATTAGAAAAGTTGTCGAAATCATTTTTGAATTAATCGGTCAACCATGAAGATATTTGTTGGGAATACAGAGAGACAATACAAATTAATAAAGAGGTCTATCAAATTGAGTACGAGAAATTGTACCAAAGTGCATTTTATTGTACCCTTACATAAATTGCTCTACCTCCGCCTATAGTCAGCAAAGGTTGCCGGTCATTGGCCAAGGCTTAATGACCCTTGCCAGCCATTCCCCGCCCTTGTCGACCCTTCCCGACGATGATGGGGCGGTGATAGCCCTCGCCGCCTGGTTTCTCACCTCTTCCTTTTATTTGTTTATTTTAAGATTTAATTTAAATAGAATTTGAATTAAAAATTAGATTTAGACCAAAACGACGTCTTTTTAGTCTTATGTTTCATGTTTTAGGCTCGTCATCGCCACGTAGCAGAGAGAAAATGAAAAAAAATTCACGTCAACATTTTCTAGTGAGACAAATTAAACGGAGTTAACGGAAGAACTCAACTGCACATTCAGGACTTGATTGCACTTTTTGTAGGTTTTAATACTCAATTACACTTTCATAATAAGTTTTAGGATTTTAAATACACTTATTACAATACTAGGCATGAGTCTTTAGCCCTTCAAAACAAGGGGTTTTTTTTGGGGTTTTGGAAGATTGTATACTCAATGCTTTATGCATGGAATACAATTGAGTTCTAATCCTTATTAAAAAAATATATAATCGAATAATAAAATTTTCTTCTTTTTTTTTTGGGTCAGAGAATGAAAGTCCACTTTCATAGAAAATATGCAATTAAAGCTAAACTTATATGGCAAACTGCAACTTAAAAATATAAGTACTTTTTGAGCAACAAATCGAAAGATTTAACATTTTGTTTAACCAATCGAAAGATTTAACACTCGCTTGCATTCCATACAAAAGATCTATGATTTCTATAGGTTGTACTCCCACGTGGTCGAAGTGTACTCAGGAGCTATCAAAGAAAATGCAGAAACTTGATGCCCCTCCGATTTCTCAGTTGTTCTCTTTAAGATGTAGACTGGAAAATTGATCTCACACTTCATTTCACCTTGTGCTTCGGCCAAACAAACCCAGGATTCAAAAAACGAAACAATATAAACTGTAAAAAGCATTTCCTGTTTTCAAGGTTCCGTAAATTAAGGCTACATCATCAACAAAGGTATACAGATCAAACTAAAATCCTAATAGATGACTTGATGGCTTCTAGCTCTTCTAATCCAACCTTCTTCCACACCCCACCTATCACCAAACAGCCACCGACACCTCCGGACGCAACCGCATCTTCCGATTCGCAATCCGCCACCGCCTCCCTCATCTTCTTATTCCTCGAGTCGCACAAAGAATCGGCATCGCAGCTCGCTTCTCTCTTCCCAGCACACGGATTCAGTTCCCTTGTTGGGCTTCTATCTAAGGCTTCTGGTGCTTCGCCCGTTTCACAATCAAGGACAGGAAGACGACCAGAGAACCCGAAGTTGAGCGGCAACGTGCCTATTGGACATGGGTTCCATGATTTGGCAACAGCCCATCTGCATTTATTGTGTCCATCAGTGTTTGTTGGGCTCGAAGCTTTGCTCTTTGCTCGACCAAGTCTGACCAACTCTAGCTTTTGAGCAGCTAGTCGGAGGCAGTCTTCTTGCTCAGCAAATGTTGCAGAACTCATCTTACAAGAGCTTCCATTGATGATATCCAAAGTTGTGACTGAAAACAAACAGAGTTTGTTAAGTTTGTTCACCAAAGAATTGTTCCCGATGACCTCTGAGATCTGAATGGCAGAGTCCATGAGCTGTTTGTTCCCCAGAGCTCCAACCCGAAGACTTTTATGCAGGATACCCATCAGCATTTCCCTGGATGTACCTCTCCGTGCGACAGGAACTTCAGTTTCAGAAGAAGAATCAATGTCTTGGAAAGACTTCAGTTCCTTCAATATGGCAACAAGCCATGCAAACAAAGAGGAGAGGGGTGCAATTTGATAGGTCTTTACTCTATGTCGGGACGGCATCAAATCTTCCATTCCTGAAAGAGGGAAAAATTAAAGGAGAAACAAACAATTAAAGTTGGCATATGTCTTTCTGATGTAGTGAAGACCATGAGCTGCAATTTTGGACATTAAGTATGTAATTCTTCCTAGAGCAGAAGAATTGTACAGATGCAGCCCACAGTGAGAGTTCATACCCAAGTAATCCTCAATTCAATATTTTGCAGTTATACCAGGTAGGTTATTATGATGTTCCAACTTCAGCAAAAAACTAGATCAGCAGGCAGTTGAGGTTTCACCCAGAAAAAGAAATATGTAGTCTAGAAATCTTCAAGATGTGCAACCAAAACTGGGAGGAAAACTACAGCTGTATCAGCAGATAAAAGATGAAAATTGTCAACTCGTAGGCAAAGCAAAGATTCTTGGTACCCAAAATAAACAACCCTGACATAATTGTGTCAACCAGGGAAGGATCTAGAAGAACTATCAAGAAGCAAGACCGAAGTCACCAACCCTGCAGTTTAAAGGGTAATAGGGGAAGCCGAAGGTAGGTATCAAATCATGACCTTTTAGTTCTTGGTTGGCATGGACCATGGAAGAAGTGTAAGAACAGAAATTCAACTCCTAATCCTAAACCATATATATCTATCGAAGAAAATGCAAAAATTGATACTTTTTTCCCAAAGACGGCAAGGTATGTTAAATGGTCAAAACTTACCAGTGTCGCTGTTGCTTGCTTCTTCTGTTTCAATCATATCAAGGACTGCCTTGAGAAGGTCCAGAAGCATTTTTGGTTCCTTGGTTGTTAATTTTGTCATCAGAAGCATCCAGTCATCCAGCAAAGTCAGATTACCATGCGGATAATGGATTTCTTGCGGAAGCTCAAACATGTCAGAAGAGTTGACAACCTTAAGAAGAAACTCCAACAATACAGGGATTACTTCTGTGGAGAAGGATGCATATAACTGCACCAAACTTTTCAAGATCTTGCTCATCGTCTTTTTAGAACCTGGAAAATAAAGTGCATCATCATCTAAGAATAAACATGCAGATTTCCATGCTGCTGCGGCTGATACTTTCTACTGTTTCCTCTTCGACAAAACATTAAGATTTCTAATCAAATCATACGTGCCTCACAACATGAAGAATGAAAATAATATAGCTAAACACAATCAGAATTAACATGGAGCTTTCACTGTGCACACAACTGCTGAAACACCAAGGCATCTCATATTGACTGTTGGGGAAAATTTTCACGCTTGACTTACAAATGAGTAACATGTCTGCGAGCTTTGAAAATATGAAGTTGGTTTTGAACAATTTTACACGATAGAAAATTTGCTGTGACTCGCTGCCACCCACTACGTTTAAACCTTGCAAGTTGTATGTCTAGATAGCAGAGTAACAGCAACAAGTACTTATAGGAGCTGTAGAGCCAACATTAGCTAAACAAATAACTACTCGACCTCCTTGATCAGCCCAGAAGAATTAATGATTAATAAGTCTCAGAACACTCTTCAATGTATCAGGACCCAATTCTTGACCTGGGGGCTACAGATTGTTACTCAATGCAAAGAAGGGAATGATGGTAGGTCCTAAGACTTGAAAAATACAGCAAGTTAAACATTTCATCCTTTTATAGCTGTTTGACCAACAGATAGAGTTGCAGAGTGGATTTTTTCATATACAGATTCTCAGTGGATTTTTCCCCAGCGGAAAAAAAATCAGGAATCTATATATTCTCAACACATCTATAAGTATCGATAAAATTAGTAAAGACCAAACATCAATGGGATTGGAGAAAAGTATGCCTGCAAAAATTCTTACCTCCAGATTTAGATGTATGTAGCCTTCCAGCCATGAGTGACAAAACCTTACTACGCCCACAATGTTTTATGCCTATGAAAAGAAAGGAAGATCAGGCAAATAAAAAAATAACAAAAAATCAAACCGTGATGTCTAGTGAAAATATATGAAAAGTTTAAGCCAAGGTCTCTTACGAACACATGGGATACTAAGCCAATGTCTCATTGTGTGATTTTTTACAAGCTACCATTAAAGTTTAGGTCCCTTGCTCCCTCCTCTGGCAATTTGATCAACATTATAAAGCTTTTATTTAAAAATAAATATCATAAAGCCATTGAGATGCCAAGAGACTCTTGCATCAAAGACATCTTTCTTATTTGGAAAGAAAGAGAGAAGACTAAGGGTTTGAACCTTTGAATTAAGGGTGGAAGAAGGGGGGGGGGGGTGTGCAAAAGAGCTATTTTTATGGAAGCCATTGAGACATTCTGCTACATAGCCCCACAAAAAAAGTGGAAAAAAAGGATGTCAAATCAAACGCACTTTTTTCCTTAACCAGTGACGTTGATGGTGGACTGTGCTTATTTCTTAAGTAAATAGACAATTCACGAAGTTTAGACTTGACTTCTTTTCTGGCTCGAAAACTCCCATATCTTTTACATGGCATCGCTTTCTTCTGAGGTTCCCAGTAGTAAGATGTTAACCAACTAAGGGCCTGTGTGAAAAGAAATAACTTATTAGTCCAGACCATCATGGTTGTAACTAAAGATAGAATCACACAAGCTCAGGAGGAAAACAAAATGATCACAAAGCAAGGAGAGCTATGCTATAAAGTAATGAGATCTTCTGTACAAATGAAAGCCCATGCCAAACTGCTAATACTATTTTTGTGTTCAATCAGTTTGCAAGAAAGCCAAACCTTTGCCCATTTAAAACCAATAACATCAACTTCTTGAGGCCAAACTTCATTACTCCCCAATTTTTTTTATTCATCAGAGGAAATCGAGAACATGCATAACTTTACGCTCAAAAGGCCAGAGATGAAAATTTTAGGCGATTGTCATGAGAAAAGACAAGGCTCTCATCACTAATTTACAAGCTTAACATATTCCCAAATGATAAAAATATATGGCCAACTCTTGATGGGTTATCAATCATGATTCTATGAATATAAATTGTTAACCTTAATCTTCATCTTTATATAATAAACAAAGTTGGGTTGGAACAACTATGGAAGGAGAGAGACTTATACTACATCTTGATAGCGCTTTGCCTACAGAGGTTATGATCTCATGCAGTGGAATTTACATTCATTCAAAAATAATAATAATAGTACTGAGAGCAACACACTTAACGTTATATTCAAGCGGCAAAAACAAGCAAAATCCAGAAAAGATGGAAGTTTCTCACTTATTGCTACGACAGTCTACAGACATTAGAAAAGCTCAAGAATGCAGACCTGAAGTGAGGCATCACGAACTAAGGGAAGTGCAGGCAGTTCACGATGAGAACCCTCTGCAACGATAGCACATAAAAGAAGCAAACACTGTATATTAAAATCCTAGACCAGAAGATCTCAAAGATTAGAATGTCATTAGTGAAGGGGCGGCCAGAATTACAAGCTTGGTTCTCCCTATGGTTTGGGAACAGAAAGATAGGCAATTTCTAGAACATCAGCAATAAATTCCTTACCGTGACGAATATCAATCAGCATGCGCGGAATACCAATTGCACTAGCAGCCTCTGCAATTGACACCTCTGTTTTCTTCCGTGTCTTTTCGATAACACCGTTCACAAGCCTTGAGATTACAAATTGGTTGTTAAAAAAAAAAGTTACAGTTTATAGCAATTAAAAAGCAATGTAAAAGATTAAAGGACAGAGGTAGCACACATCCGCAAGTCCTATAGGAGTTTGAAAAGGTAACTTGAGGATAATATACAAAATGGAATTCACTGCATTAAGCTAAGCAAGAAGCCAAAAGCTAGCTGCACATGGGGACACATCTGATGTTAACTAGTGATGGTTTTCATATTCCAACATTAGAAACTTAGAACTAGCAGCCTGTACAAAATCATTTTACATCCAATGGAAGAATGATTCTCAGATCACAGTAGCCGGGACAAAGACCATTTAAGATCTCAAGTGAATGTCACTAGCTAACTGGTGCACATGAGTTCAAACAACTTGACCAAAAACTTCTACACCAACCAAGACGAATGTTTAATCGTTGAAATGCTTGGCTGGCAGGTAATACTTCAAGTAAATCCCCAGCCAAGGATGCTGAGGCTTTGAAGTAAGAAATATTCAAACAAACTGTGTACTTTATTACTGTGAACAGAATTAAGCCTACACGTGAATTTCCAGAAAGACAGCCCTCCGTGTTCAATCTCTAACTTTCACAACCTATCGTCTAAAAGTTTTCAAAAGTCATATGAAAAAGTAATACAAGCCTATCCCAGAACCACACTTGAAGCCCACAGCCCACCGCTACTTGCATACAGATGGCTGTCATGCATAGAAGTTGTTAGATGCAGCCAGTATCGCAAGATAAGATGATATGGAAACTACATGATGCCTGCTTTAAAGAGACAAATTCACTATTTCCACCTCAAACTTTTTGAGCTCTGCTGAAGATAATGTAAAGGACTGAACTGAGAATCACAAGCTAATCAAATGGGTCTCGTGCTCACCTCATAATCGCCATGCAATAGAGCATAGCCAGGATTTCATCAGAATCTGAGAACCCATTGGGGGGCAGGTCTTTTCTGCAATAGATAAATAAAGAAAGGCATTGTTGAATTGCAGTGGCATAATCCCACGGAAAATGAACCAAATCTCAAAAGGCAAACATGTCATGCAAAGTCAACTGGTGAATAACTAATAGGAAACTAAACACACCACCCAACACGGACAAGGCAGAATGCAAATGAAGTACCTGAAGAAAGGATCCTTCTGCTGAATTTCGACGATGGAAGCCGTGACTTCGACTTCCACAGGAAGACATCCTCTGCTTCTCCACGCTGTTATCTGCAAACCGAAGCTCTTCTAAGGGGACACGCAAAAAAAAAAAAAAAAGCTAGAAAGAACAAAAGCACAATGTCTGTGATCAATAGCCCGAAACGCGAGACCCCATTAAACAGCAATCAAACAAAACAACCATCAAACTACTCCTGCGAACGCCATATATTCCCCCCTTCGTCTCTAGCAAAAAGCAATCCACCCAAAAAGCATGATCAGACAAATTTTCCACCTTTATCTTAGGCGACCACTCACGGACACACGAGAACCTACTCCGAACTAGTTTCACAGATACTGAGAATGAGAAAAGGCAACGACGACAATAGGGTTGGTCTGAAGAGAACACTGTTCGAGCTGCTTACCCTCCGGAGAGCGGAGGCGACGGAGTCCGGCGCAGGAGAGAAGAGAGAGGCTCGGACGGAGTCCCACTCGTCCCAGCTCAACCACGGGACCAATTTGTAGGTCACCGACGGTGACGACGACGGCGACGTCGGCGGCGGCGGCGGCGGCGGCGTCGGCGGCTCCTGCTCGATGTCTCTCTGCGCTTCCGCTTCCATTGAGCTCACCTCCGCGGGCGACGGCGAGGGAACTCCAAAGAAACGAGTTTCATATTTTTCGTTTTCGCATTTATTTACTTTTTTTTTATCCCTGCGTCATTTTTTTTCCTTCTTCTTTCTATTTTTTTTTCCGCCCGACTCTTACACTCGTTAGATATTATTGCTAAAATAAATTACCGAGTAGTTAGATTGGAACTAACGAAAGCAACAAATTAATTTCTTAGTAACATTTGGAAATTGTCTCTATATCTTAATCAAAAACAATACATAAATTTTAATTCTCAAAAGCGAATAAAAAATATCAGGAAGGCCAATAACTCTTTCCATATGATGTGAGATGAATCGCTTTGAACGGTTGTGACATGAAACCGTCATTAAAATTTCACAATTTCATCCCCTTACAAAATCTCAATACCTCTTGTCAGTCATGAAAGTAAAGAATATGTGGCAAAGAAGAAAGAGCTATTACACCGTCCACCCGTCGAGGGAATAAGTAAACTCCGACCACCTACTTATATGCTATCTGAAATTTTTCGACGTCGTCATTTTACAAATTAATACGTGTAAATAGATTTTTCAACACATGATTTCACTCTTCTTTAAATTCTTTTTTGAAAGAAAATCATTCGTTGGTGCAATGACGTTTGGCTTTGTATTTTTGTTTTTCCTTGGCATCACACAACACTCAAGTCATTAGTAAGAATCTGATTGATCATTTAGGTTGAAAAGGAAACTCCACACTGCACCCACTTAACCAAATCGTCTAGCTCCATTCCCGTTCTCAAACTACAATGTTCTCAAACTACAATGCGCTTAGCACGAAACCCGCAAGTCATAGTTCGTTCCTAGCTTTCGATATGGATCAGCCGTTCATCGCACGGCTGTAGAGCTTACCGTGCGTGATGACCACCATGCACGGATGCGTAATTGCCTAGTCCCGAGTCCATATGAAACCGATAAATCGCAGCCGATCCCATGTAGATTTCACAAGAACCAATCGCACTTGATCCATGAACCATGGTCCGGCCGTGAGCAAACGACATAAGAAAACCGCCAGTCTTAACGAACAGATGAAAGATAGAAAACAAAATCCTTGCAGCACACAAATCACCTCAATTCTAACTCAGCGCAGTAGAGTACAACTGAATCAATTTTTTTGTGGTGGTCTTTCTCAGATAGTTCAAAGCATTCTCCAAACATCACCTGTGTATGAAAAAAAGAAGAACACCAAACCATGACTCAGAAAATTTCGGAGGCTTGAGTCAATGTCGATAAATAAATCGGCACTGCTATAAGATTAATTAGTCTGCATTTGCGGCCTAGCAAAGTACAGGACTGAGCTTGCTACAAGTTGGAGCCAATCTGATCTTCGTGTGGAGAAAGGACCACAAGTTGAACTAGTAACTCCTGCCCCAGTAGCTCCACCTTTTTGCGGGCTTTCCAGAAGCAAAGCATTTAGTACCTGCATGAACCACAATGAAGAAGTGACGTGAAGCACGACCTGCAGCTAGACTTACTAAATAACATAAGAACACCAACCAGGCCTTATAACACTGACAAAGAAAAAGAGAGTTTTAGCCCAGCATGTCAATGCCACTTTGGGTTTTCGAACTCGTGAAATGGTCGAAGACAATCTAAAAACAAGACATTTGTCCAGATTCCACCGTTGCTGAGAGACTGGCTTCTCCCATAAACAGACATCATGAACTCAAGTGGCAAAAAAGATCAATATGTCCTAGTTATGAAAATGAATCATGGTACCTTCAGGAAGCTCTGGCTGTTCAAATGGGGAACAAAGTGTCTTACATGCTCCCATCTCACCCTTTGTCCGTGCTTTTACTTCTTTCTCCACCTCCTAAAGTGAGGAATGCAAAAGCTTTCAGGAGAAAAAGAGAAAAGATAGTGCCGCACTAAAAGGAAGTGTATCCCAAGAAGATTGCAAGCTATATTTACACCAAAGAACAAATTCACAGTTTTGCTGCAATGCAACAAAAGCACACTACAGATGAACAAATTGACCCAAAGTACAACAAGAGCTACTACATCTTAAGCTTTCATTAGAGGTTCTCTAAAGCTATCGAGTTTCTCTCCCGACAAAGCCATATAAAATGCAAAAAATATGAATGCAAATGAAAGATAAGACTCTTTTCTCCTCTCAAAAAACAACTTCCACACAGGCTTTGGAGCTAAGAATTTAGAATGGTGACAGAGGGAATCAAATAACATACATAAGTAAATGCCAACCAACTGAAAATAGAACTCTCAGCACGAGATAATCATGAATGGAAAGCAATGTACTGGAAACATACTTCCTCATCACACCAAGGAGCCAAAACCATCTTCTTTTGGCCTAATGCTTCCACGAATTCATCCCATGTTTTCACAACTTGAATGCAAGCATCACGTTTTTGTTTTGCAGCATCAAACAGGCTCTGTTGAATATTGGCCAACATTTCTTTCACCTGCTCAACTAAGTCAGCCCTTGGTATATCTTTTTTAGCAGAATTATCACGCCGAACAGCTCGGACCTGTTTGTTAAGGCCAAGGTGTCACTCTTATCTCCAATAAGAATAAAGAGGTTGTGAAGAACAAATGAAATCAGCAGGTGATTATGCCACAAACAGATGAATAGTCAAGACGCAAGTTGCTTCTTACCTGATTATTTGCCAAGTCCTTTGGTCCAATTTCAATCCTTAGAGGAACGCCTTTCATTTCCCAATGTGAGTACTTCCAACCAGGCGAATAGTTATCTCTGAGGTCTGTCTCCGCACGAATACCTGCTTCACATAAGGTATTGACAGTGGCTGTGCAGGCATCAAAGATACCTTGAGTATCAGCATCTTTATATGGAACAGGTATAATGATAACTTGCACTGATGCCACTTTGGGAGGGAGAACCAACCCCTTATCATCCCCATGAACCATCACCATTACCCCAATCTGCACAGAATTTGGAAAAAGGCAACAAATTTTTACAGCCAGTCTCACAATGATGATGCAAATGGTTAAATTTTATTTATCCCAAATGATGAAAGGTAATGAAAAGTTGTCTACCCAACATCATATTGATATTTCAGAGCAAAAAAAATAATTAATGTAGATGCTTGACAACAATATTAAGAGGGCATATGTCAGACCTATTTGAAAACATCCTAAAACAAGTTGTAGAAACTAGAAAAAAGTTCACAGGGAAATATACCGTTCTAGTTGTATAGGCCCACGAGTTCTGCCAGACCATTGCTTTCTCTCTCTTTTCATTCTCAAAGAATATTTCAAACATTTTTGCAAAATTCTGACCCAGACAGTGTGATGTCGCCCCTTGAATTCCACGCCCAGTGTTAGGAACAAATGCCTGGCACATAATACATAGGCAACCATGATGACATACTGTTAATGGCTTTAGAATACACAAAAGATGGTTTATGCACTTCTGTTTTAAGCATTTACCTCTACAGAAGTTGTATATAAACCACCAGCAAACTTCTCCAACTCACTCTTCTTGCCCTTTACTACGGGAACAGCTAAATACTCTTCATATATACGTCTGTAGAGTTCCAGTACCTCAAGAACCTGAAACAAAATCATTGTCAGATACTTCAACATCTGCTTCCTGCATTTCATCAAGACTTAGAACATACTGACAAGCCAGATGATAACCGTCGAGCACCATTCTTATGGAAAAGGTGTTCTAACTCTATTTGACGAATTAGTATTTGTGCCTTCCATGTGTCTATGGAGAGACTAAGCTCTATTTCAGAGATTGGACTCTCTTATTGTCTGTGACATGATACACAGCACTAGATACAATAAAGTCATGAAAAAAAACTAGTTGCAGTGAGATTAACTAAAAGATCATAAATAAGTCTACCGAGTTGAACAAAAAACTACACAGCCTTAGAGAAAGGACAGTACTTGATTTAAAATTGAAAACTATTGAGTGTCAAGGACCTAATAAATAAAAACAATAAAAGAAATAAAAAGAAATGTTGAAGGACCTATAAGTTATCCTGCCTTGCAGCCAAGGTAGGAGAAGGGCGAGGATTAACAAAGTAGAACTTTGACAAAATCCAGCCACTGGGAAAAATATTATACAACATCCTTTAAAAACTCGCTTTCAGCTACATGATCTAAACTCGAATACAAAATAAGCAGAAAAAGGAACCTCTGCATCTGCTTCTTCTTTTGTAGCAAAAGCTGTATGTCCTTCCTGCCAAAGAAACTCACGACTCCTGCAGTAAATAGGGGGGTAAAAGGAGTAAACAAGAGATGCTGATCCAAGCACCACGTAATTCGTAAACATGTCATTCTTCTGGAAACTGTTCTGCATAAATATAGTCAGGCAAAATTAAGCTTCTAAGTGTTAAAAAACTTGCAGCGTTTTAAGTGCTGACCCAATTTATAAAAGCCAATCTTGTCTCTTGGCCTCTTGGCTGTATAATAAATTAAAAACAAACAATGATCAAGATTTCTCCATGACCAAACATATGAAAAACTTAATGCCACAACTTTTATCTCTTGTCAGATCCTATCAATGTAAATTGGAGGATCATCTCTGGCGCGTGTGTGTGTGCGCGCGCGCGTGTGTGACCAGTGTGTGTGCATGTGAGAGAGGGAGGGGTGGGGGGGAATGGTTCAGAATTAACCTGTGAGAACAAGCATACTGAAAGATTGAAGGATATGAATACCTGATAAAGGGTGTAGGATTGCTAAACTCCCATCTAACAACATTGCACCATTGATTAAGTCTCAAAGGCAAGTCTCTGTGTCCCCTTATCCACTTAGAAAAGTAAGGATACATCACTGTCTCACTCGTTGGTCGGATTGCAATAGGCACTTCCAAATCAGATTCCCCAGATTTTGTCACCCAAGCAACCTGAAAGACCCAAGAACCAATGATAGCACAATGATTACATTGATAATATCCAAGCCAGGTAGCAGTCATCCATACAAACGTGTCGACTAAGACATTTGAAACAATGTCACCTATTGGTAGATTCCCATTAATAGTTCCTTTTAAATAAATTCCATAATAAAAGAATGCCCAAGAATCATGTCTATGATAAGCATTAGATATCATGAACCTAGCTACTGAAATTGAACTCACATGAGCCACATACCTCACTCAGGGTCTTCAATATTACAAATTTCTTACCAATCAACTTAATCAAATTACAAATTTCTGTATACAAGTTCACCTGCCTATTCGGCAAGTTGTTTGATTAGTTAGAAGTTGGCAATTGCCTTTGTCTAGTTCTATGGAATGTCACTCTTAGTGGCGTGCATAGCTTCACAAATTGTGATTCAATGCTTAGCTAGTTGGAAGCTGGCGGGAAAGGCCTAGCGACTATGCATTTAATGGAATCATCCATATTTCCAGGTAAGATTATTCAGAACCGTACATTGCCCCAAAGGAAAATAAACCGCCTTTGTACTTATAGGTCAGACACCTTGGAGATGCCAAAAAACACATTCTCAGATCAACAAATGAGCAATAGCGCCAATAACAGTGTCAAAGAACATTTTTTAACAATGTCCATTACACTTCCCATTCCAACAACTTGTAGAACAGCTACCGACAAATTGAAGCATTACAAAAGTGAAAAGACAAACATACGGGGATCATCAAATTTATTGAGAACAAACCAATCCACCAAATAGTTCAAATACCTAGTGTACACAAACATGAAATTTTTCTCTTGATAACCATCTCGACTACATTTATAGTTAGCAACTTTTCAAACATGAGGATACCTCTCATCATGCTGAAAAGAAAGGGAAAAGGAACAAGATTAAACAAGCTATCAATTAGACGCTGTCTCACCTCTGGAGCAAAACCCTCTATATGGTCCTTTTCACGTTGTAGAACCCCAGGAGATACGAAAAGAGGGAAATAACAGTTCTTAATTTTCATCTTCTTTATTTCAGCATCAAAGAACACCTGCAGATTAACATTGCCAACATAACAATTATGTGTATGCCAGGGAGAAATTTGAAAAATCAACAAATTGGTGTCGACCCTAGAAAAACATTCAACAAACGGAAGCTGGAGAATATAATGATTGGCTAGCAAGGACATTAATTGCAGATTGTGAACATAGCTTGAAGCCATACTTGTCTCCCAACTGGCCTCTAAGTGGCGGATTAAATACTCCAAAGTCAAACCCATTTGACTTTAACAAATTACTTTAAACAACTTTGCTTCTAATCTACCAATCAAATGTGTGTCACGCACTAATTAGAGGTCCGTTTGGAGGCAAGTATAGATCTACGAGATATATCTTGTGCATGCAAGAAGGAACAGAGCGTAGCAACACTTATCAAATCTGAATTGGGCCATTCAAACTATTTTATAATCAAAGGACTGGAGAATCCGAGTTCAATCACGTCATGGAATCAAAATAGACAATCCGTTCTCCAACCACCTGATTTTCACAATAACAACAGAAATGATTTCGATACGCATCTTTGTACCAAGTGATGTTTGGCTACAGAATCATTCTAAACCATTGCATCGGTCTAGTTATAGCGAAAGAAGGCATTGGCAGAGCTGGGATACCCCTAGAATAAGAAGCCCAACTACTAGCTTAGATCCATCTAGCATGAATGACAAGCTACCTTGAAGCAGAGAATCCAACAGACACAGTCATACCATTGAAGCTAGCTTGCTAGGATGGATTAAAGGCTGTAGCAGTAAGAACTCTATGTTTCAGGAAGCGCTAGCAGAGGAGGGAAGGCCATAAGAAGCACGGAGACAGAAGCTGAAAAAGGATTCGAACTCACTTGCATAATCTCCCAAGTGGCCATCGCCCATGGCCTTAGAATGTAACAACCAGAGATATCGTAGTACTCTATCATTTCGCCGCTGACAACAACCTATGTCAACCAAAAGAAATCAAATATAATCAGAGAAGACATTTCATTTCTTGATGCAACTTCCAACGCAAACAAGATTCAGTGCCAGCTGGATTTAACCAACTAGAAACTACTTCGATGGATAAGGGCAAAGTTCAATTATATTTCCCACTTCAACCATATCCCGTTTAACCATGATGCAAATCATACAAAATACTTTTCGAGGCGCATGCGCGACAGTAATGGACATTAGCTTTCGAAATTCCGTCAGACTTATATAGACTCAAAATCGGACCGATCTTTTTCGCTTAATTTCCGGGAACGCGACCAAGACAAACTGCAGCCCTCGAAAACAGACACTCCTCTTTACGACACGGGACCCTTAACATGACCAGCCTCGCTAACCAAGTACCAAGAAACGTACCTCGGAATACCATTCCCCGAAGTTCTCATCCTTCTTGTTGGAGAGACCCAATCCCGTCTCCTTCTTCACCTCCTTCTTCTTCCCCGCGCCGGCATTGGGCTTATTGGGTTTCTTCGCCTCTTTGCTAGCCATCCCCCCACGCTGATTCTCTGCAGACTGACGTCGACAAACGCCGCGAGAATCCCAAATCAGCCCGTCGAATAAACACGGTGCGCGCACCGAAACCGCTCATGGCAACGCAAAAATCGCTAACTACCACAGGCAAACACGATAACAATCCGCCGCCGAAGAGGAATGAACTCGTTCGAAACATCAGCGAATTTCGATAAAAAAAAAACACAAAAAAAAGAAGAAATCGGACAAGACCGGGAACGAAGCTCGCCGTCGTCCGGCTTTACCTCTGCCTTCGCGGGCAAGCCGGTGAGGTCGCGCGAGGAGGGCGGAGAGAGAGAGAGAGCTCCGGCGGCGGCGGCGGCGGCGGCGGGAAGCAGCGGAGGCGGGAGGGAGAAAGCCGGCACGGGCGGAAACCCTACTGTAAATGGAGCGGATTTAACCGAGAAAAAAGTCAAGAGAGAGAGAGTGCGCTATTCGATGATACTGGTCGGATCCAATCGCGTTCGGCTGGAACCAGATCCGCCGCACCGCCCTGTCCGAAGCACGTTGGGCGCACGCTGACCCGTGCGCATGTGCATTAATTAATTTCTTATTTAACGGAAAATACCAAAAGAATATATTTGCCGTTATTAACCATATCATGATTTTCCTGCGGTCTTTTGAACTTTATATTATATGCTAAATTACATTGGTCTGCGCGACAGGAATTTAATTTTTTTTTTAATTTAAGGCCCCGTTCGTTTCGGGAAAAATGAATGATTTGCAAAATATTTTCCTAAAAATAATTGCTTGTGTCGCAAAAAATAATTAGTCCATAAAATTTATTTTTATAGTCGACAACGATTTATATCTAATTATTTTCGTGAACAATGAAAATATTTTTCGTTCATTCGGTTTTGTAAGCTATACAAGCGATCGTTTTCGCAGAAAATTAACACTTTTGAAAATATTTTCCTAAAAACGATCGCTTGTATCACTTATAAAAAATGAATGAACGAAAAATAATTTTATTGTTCAAAAAAATGTATAGAACATAAATTGTTGTCAATAATGAAATCATTTTTATTGACTAACTATTTCAAGTGATACGAGTAATCATTTTTAGGGTAATATATTTTTTAAATTACTCGTTTTTCGCAAAATAAACATAGCCTTAATTTTATGCTATCAGCAATAGAGTGGGAAAAGTTAACTAGTCGGGCGGTCCAACAGCCCGAGGGCTTGCTCCAAAGTTTCTTTTGAGATAACATCTCAAATTCCTTGGACATTGGTTACCGTTGCGCACCAATCGTCGAAATTTGAAAGTTACAAATCATCTCTTTCGAACTCTATCGTCGTTACGCAATAGCCTTCGAATTTTGAAAAATTATAGATTGGTCGCCTTGGACTTTGATTTTTGTTGCAACCGCTTTCTATTCCTTCTACGTAAATCATTAGGTTTTACACGAAAATGGACTACTTTGTTTTTATTGACCGAAATAATCTCCATTACATGGTTACTAATGTTAACTAGGGGTGTCAAAAACCAAACCGAACCGAAATCGAAATCGAACCGAACCGAACCGAAAATTCGTGCATTTTCGGTTCGGTTTCGGTTTCGATTTGGATAATAAGTAAGAAATTTGGTTAGTTGATAGTTTGGTTCGATTCGGATCGGATCGGATTGGATGTCGGTTTTTTTGTATTTCTTTTTATTTTCATGTACTCTCTCTCCTCACTCTCTCTTGTCTCACTGTCAGGAGCCGTCCTCTCACCCACTTTTCTCTCTGGCTTGCCCTTTTCTCTCTCTTCCTCTATCTTCGCAACTCTTCTCTCACTTTTCTCTCTCGTCTATCCCTCTCTCTCTCTCTCTTGCTTTCTGCTTTATTCTCTCTTCCTGACCTCACATGTGCCTCTCCATGCACCGGGGACCGGACGGAGGCCCGAATCGGAGAAGCTTCGCCGCTCAGGCCAGATCCAGATATCGAGAACCCCAATTATGATGTTGTCCGCATAATCGAAATTCGGCCAGAGGCCGGTGCTCTCGGTGAGGCCGAGGAAGTGAGGGGTCCAGGTGGTGTGGAGGTGGCGGATGCGGTCTGGAACGACGGAGAGGACCCTGGGGGCACAACGGAGGGCCTCGGCCTGGGGGGCTGTGAGGCGGGCGGAGAAGCTACTAACGGCGGCTCGGTAAGTGTAGAGGATCTGGGAAGGAGGGTGGGAGGGAATGGAGGAGGCAGGAGTATCAGTGGCGGTGGGTGGAGAAGAGGGAGGGCTTATGGGAGGATGAGGCATGGATGATGAACGTCTACTGGGGGCTGTGGGATGATTGCTCTCGTGGGGTTGAGAGAGATGGAGAGAGGAAGAGTAGGAGGATGAGGAAGAAGGTGGAGGAGTCAGAGAGATTGGCCATGGATGAAGATGACTATTCTTCGACGAGGAAGAAGGTGGAGGAGCAAGAGAGATTGGCCATGGATGAAAGAAGGAGAAGAGGACGAAGGAGACGAGGAGGAGGAAGATGAGGGACCCCAAACCGAAAACCAAGCTGTGAAAAAAAGAAAAAAAAAGGGAAAAAAAAAGAAAAAATCGAAAACCGAACCGAACCGAACCGAACCAAATTGATTTTTCGGTTCGATTCATATTCAGTTCGAGCGAGCTTTGATTTGGTTCAAAAGTACCCCCCTAATGGTTCGGTTCGATTCGGTTTTTCAAGAAAACCGAACCGAACCGAACCATGTACAATCCTAATGTTAACCACGTAGAGAGTGACGCACGGTAAATGACGTTGAGAAAACTCAGTAGAGATTATTTTGGTTAGACGAGCGAGTTAATCCACGTTCAAGTAATAGTTAACATTTATACAGATGCAAAAACGAGCAGACGCACCAAATTCAAAGTTTAGGAGAGGGTAACTTATGAACTTCATGGGCCATTTTGCAACAGTGACAAATTAATGGGAATATTGCGACTTTTCAAATCTTAGGGGTATAGTTCAATGGGAATTTTGAGCTATCGTCCTTAGGGGTGAGCAATGGTCCAGGGTTGACCTTGGACCAACTCTGAATCGGCCCAACCTAGTCGGTCTTGATCCTATTCCCAGAGAGACTGAGTCGGTCCTTGGTCTTGAGACTCCTAAACCTTACACTGTGCAGATTGGTCATCGATCCTGAAAGTTTAGAGTTGGTTCAACCCAAACCAATCATATAAATATATAAATATATATATATATATATATATATATATTATTTATTTTCCAAAGAACCTAAGACCCCTCCCTTCTTTTGTTCTGGCGTTGAAAATAGAAACGCTATTGACTATTGAGTACTGCCTCTCTTCTTCCATTGCTTCTCTGTGGCTGTTCGCTAGATCTACCTCTCCTCGCTTGCCTCACAAACCAGCTTGCCTCTCTTGGCTCACCTTGACACCTCACGAACAGTGAACGCACGTCGCCTCACTTGGCCCTTCTCGGTGTCTCATGAACAAGATATGAAGTTGTTTGTTTCGTTTTCAGGTATTTAGAAATTGAAGCAATCTTTTGAGAATGAACATGATATGAAATCGTATAATCCATGGTTTTTGTTATGTATTTTAACCATTTTATTTTTTAATTTTATTTCACGTGTCCGTATACTATTAAGTGAAGATTTTTGTTGTCGCCTTATCTTAGATTTTTATTTGATTTGTACCAGGGTCCATAGTTTGGTTACTCAAAATTGCATTGTCGATGGATATGTATTTTTAAAGTGTATCGTTTGTCCTTTCAACGAATAAAAAAAATGAAACATAAAAAAATTGATTAGTCCTGGGTTGATCCTGGAACTGGATCGGTCGGTTCAGTTCTCGATTCCAAGCTCAATAGGATCGGTCTTCGGTCCCAAAAATTGGGGATTAATACTCTGTGACTTAGTCCCAGGGTTAGGTATTGAACCGGCCTAACCCGTATCATGATCGCTCCTAGTCATCCATTTGCTTTTTCACCCTAGAAAGCGAGCTTAGGCCATTCGTTTTTTAGGCGTGAACCTTAAGGCTTGGATGAGATTGAGACGGAGTCTTCTTTTGCTCCACTATCCTTAACAATAAAAAGGTTGTACTTTGGATTGTATCTTTTACAACTCCTTCGTAGTAAAAGCGAAAAAGATAGGATTAATTCCTCGCTTCCTACGTTATTCATTTTTCAAGTCTTTTTCTCGGCCATATATCTTTTCTTGGATCTACACACAATTCATTTTTCCCATTTTTTAATTTATTTTTATTCTTTTCCAAATATGAATGTTAAAAATATGTCATGTGTGACCTCCGGAGCGGGCCTAGGTGGGTGGCCTTAAACACTTGACCGCGCCAACGAGTTCATGCTTGGATGGGTCATTCAAAGTTTCGGCCTACTTGAGCCGAGCCCCGAGTCTCCGAGGGCGTGCCTAGTAAGCAAGTCTAAAGCTAAGTAGCTACTCGATCATCCACATCATCAGCGTATTCGCACGAGAGCACGCTTTATGCCTCCGTCGCATGCCCATAGGATCCTCCATGTATCCATAATTTTGTTTAATTTGGGCAATTAAATTATCCATAACTCGTAATTATCTATAATATTGAAAACATAAAAAAAAGGGGACCTTCACCATCTCAATTTTCTTTTATCTCTTTATTATTTTTGGTGCAATGTAATCAGTGCAAGGTTAACTTCACAAGCAAAAAGTCGCTACCTTCGAATCGCATTAGCGTCATGGCAGTTTCAACAATGATTGGAGACGAAACGATGATGTGATACAAATCGAGCACGCTTCGAAAGCAAACTTTTAGACTCTTAGCTACGGGAAGTTCCTCGCCTCGACCTGACCCGATCAATGGGGCCGAGTCCCGTTACGACCTCCGGTACTGTGGGTCCCACGGCGAAAGGTCGACCGGGTCGAGCGTAGTCGGGTCCAGGGAAAGAGGTTCCCTTAAACCATTCGGAGGTGGAGGGGAAGTCCAGATGCTTGATAGAAACTATTCATTGTTCTTTGAGCCCAAGATCCAAATGCATTTTCCCACTTGCTTTCCCTCAAAATCTCCATAGATGAAAGCGGGTAACGTCTACTTTTTCGTCGGCCCACGCAGAGAGCGACTACAACTTGCACTCTACTCTCGCGTCTGGGCGTGTTCGTGGGGGCGAGAGACTAGGCAGACACGTGCTGGCGCGCGGGTGGGAGGAAGCGAACTGGGTGCGCGGGCACGTGCGTGCGAGAGAGGAGAGAGAGAGAGAGAATTCGGGCGAGTCAAGAGGATGGCCCCCCCAACCTCTTGTGTGGGGCCCACGTAATGAAAAGGTCGATTTTTCTTTTCAAATATGTTAAGTTTTTTTTACTGTGAATAATTATTAACTCTTTAAAGTTCAAATATTACTAATCTGGTTGTCCAAATAACAAATGATCATAACGAATCATTTCTACGGAATAGCCTGGAAATTATGTGATTCTAACTTTTTTTTATTTACAAGCACGTGAACGAGATATAAAGTATTCTAAAAATATAGCTACTAAAGAAATTCACATTAAATTAATAGTACAATGAAATTGCGAGCGAAATGATATTACGAGTTTCGTATAATTAGTTGTCGACATGTTGATTATAAAATATTGTGAAATCATCTATCCATCCAATTTTTTTTTATTTTGCGAAGTTAAAGAGCAAGATAAGTAATAGAAAAAAAAATTGATCTAGGTCCAAGTTCCTCTTCAATAATTCGAAATAACATTCAGAGATGCGTACGACTGCATTTGCGCAGAAGAAAAAAGAAAATTGCACCAAAACATCTTTAAAGGGTAAAACTGGGGTGCAAATATTTATAGAGTTTCTTGGAATAAAAGGGTAAAACAAGCTCTCATAAACTTTCGACATCTTGAGATCAAATATATCTTAAAATTTTTTAATTGACGGGATCAAATCGCTTGCATTAGTTACAAGATAAAATCAGTCAACCTCATGAATTAAATGGGAGCAAAAAATTGATTAGATGACCCTATATCTATTTACACGTGATAGTATAGGGGATTTGTATCTGTGTAGGTTTTTAAAAGGCTAAAAAAGAAATAAGAGAAATTTTTTTTTGATACGGCGGAGTGATCTTCTAGTAAGTTTTCTCTGTATTCATTCTCTCTCGAAAAGAAAAATAACGGGAGGAAACTTGGGGCTATCCTGGGTGCAGAGCGTATACTCTACGTCAACTTCGACTGGCTACATTCTGGGTAGGCTGATACAGTAGCCACTCGCGCCCGAGGGTGACGAGAGGGGATCTTTGGCTCTTGCTGGTTGCCTTGTGCTTCACAGAGTGTCTTGTAATCAACTTGTCAACTAGTACCCCCTATTACAAGACACTGTGCAAATACGTATTGCACGTTTAATTCAACATAAGTTTTTTTCTTAACTACTCATTTAAAAAAGCAATTTAAGTTTTTTCGTTTCTTATTACGAGTAGGGGAATTAGCCCAATATATATATTTTGGTATTGAAAGGGGCAAAGCCCAAAAATTACAATAGAATTCGTTTAACAAAACTTGAACCAACCTGAACTTCTATCAATAGAGGAGTCAACCCTCTCGATGGCCTATCTAGCACTAAGGTGTCATTTGCATTATAAGAATGAAAGATCCAATTTGCTAACCAATTAGCACATTTATTGCCTTTTCTAAAATTACGTAGCATTTTGACATTATGGAAATACTTTAAAAGTTTCTGAATCTTAGGAATGAGTGTGTTGCCAAAGTGGAGAGCGGGAGATGATTTGCGAAGTAGTGAAATGGTGACTTGCGAGTCCACTTCCACAATAAGTTTAGGTATGCCCAAAGAAATTACAATTTTAAAATCCAAAAGGATACTCTATAGTTATGTTTTGAGCGAAGAGCATGCTCTCACAATTTGAGCAAATCCAACAAGTCCGTTGATTGATTCATTACGCAGAAGCCCACCTACTGAGGCAGGTCCCGAGCTGCCTTTAGAGGCCCCGTCGGAATTGAGTTTGATCTAACTAGTCTGAGGGGTAGTTCAACCCACAAACTTATCTCTTTTCTCCCTTAGAGGAGATAATCTGTGTTCTGCCAGTCAAACCGAAGCAATATATTTGACCTGGCTTAGAATCACGCACAAGGGTTCACTAGTGAGACAAAAATCCTTCTCAAGTATTCGTCTATTTCTCCAGTTCCAGAAATACCAACAAGCAATAGCAAAAATAAGTGATAAATTATCTCGAATCCTAGTTGACGAATCAGATAAGTCTAACATCAACCATGGGAGTAGATCTCAGGTGCATAACAGCCCAATATATATTTACTATGGCCAGCAATAACACAAGCGAACGAAGCCCAATATAATTATACCAATTTTCAAGCAAAACTCACTCGATTGCCAAAAAGGAAAATTCAGACAACGAAAAAGAAAAAAAGAAAAAAAAAACCAACGAATTTACATTACCAAAAATTCACGTGACTAAAGAAGATGTCTGCCGGACGTGAAGAACGGGGGCAGCTTCCTGCCTCTCCTCGGTACAATTTCCTTCCCCTTGCGCGCGATGTTGACCGCAGAAAACGACAACCAACGCCATTCCGACACGCTTTTCCTTCCCGCTACATTTGACGTCTCACGATCGCCACTCAAATGATCCTTTTTACTTTTTATAATTATTTTTTTCTGGGGACCGAAAAGGCGACCCAAATTATTTTTTATTTTATTCCCAATCAACACTTCACTTGACTCAGCAGCGAAAATTAATAATAAAAAAAATAAATTTCCCAGTCATTGCCCGAAAAAAACAAGGAAAGAGAAATTTGCATCGAGCTTTTAATAAAGGACACGTGAATCGATATGTGCACCTCTGTCTCCTCTCTCTCTCTCTCTCTCTCTCCATTGCTCGACGGTCGACATCTCTCGAGCGGGACATAGCTCCACGACAGCCAGCCATGGCGTCGTGTTACAGGCGGCTACCCGCCGCCGGCGCCGGCGCGAAGAACCTCCCCGCGCCGTCCACCTCGAGGTGGCGGCACGCGACGGAGGCCCCGTGGCTGCGACAGCGTCGCACGGATCCGTGGCCGAGGATCGCCTTGCGATCGCCGTACCGGCCCGACCCGTGGCTCGCGGTGGCGGCCGCGCGGGGGGAGGGATCGTGCGACGGCGGCGGCGGCGGCGGCGGGGGGATCGGGAAGGAGAGGCCGAGGGCGGCGGGGCCGTGCCGGTACGCGGTGGGGGACAGCGAGGGGGCCGGGAGGAGCGGCGGCGGCGTGGTGGATCGGGCGGTGGGGAGCTGGTGGGGGTGGGGGGTGGAGAGGAGGAAGGCGGAGGTGGCGGCGGCGGCGGCGGCGACGGTGGTGCTGGGGGTGGGGAACCGCGTGCTGTACAAGCTCGCCCTGGTGCCTCTCAAGCATTACCCCTTCTTCCTCGCGCAGCTTGCGACCGTCGGGTCAGTCCTTCTCTCTCTCTCTCTCTCTCTCTCTCTCTCTCTCTGTGCTGTGATCAACGCGCGTGCTCCGATCAATTGAACAAGCGTGGACGTAGTGAAATCTGGAAACCAATGCCTCTCTCGTCCATCGAAATGTTTCGCAGTATTTGCTATCGCCACCTCCGATTCTACGATATTTTTCTGGATCCAAGCACATGCACGGCCGAGCCGTCGCGTTTACCCGCCGCCGATTTTCCGTTTCCGGTCGCCAACATTTTCTTTTGCGCCCTCATTTTCGGGATCTTGTTGGCGCACCTCTTCTTTCTTTTTCTTGTGCGACTAATCGGCGTCCAAAATTCAGAAATTCTCCTATTCACAATTTCCTCTTCTTTTTTCTCTTTTCATATTTTGCTCATCAGAACCGCTTTTTTTTTTAGGGCAAGTTATTAAAATTAGCGTCGAGTCGAGTAGAAGTGCATGTCTATCGCGGGTGTTTTTTTTGTTCTTTTCAATTTTCGAATTTTTCCAATTAATCTCAAACTCTTAGAAGAAGAGATTTCAATTATACCCATTTCTGAATCGGAGCTTTTCAAAGAGGACTCCCAAGCTTTTATAAATCAGACATTCTTTTTATTAAGTACTACGAACATGTGTGCGTCGAACAGGAGGGCCGTTTTCGGACGGGATTTTGATCTTCGAAACATCGATATAAGTATTAATCGAACGTAAGAAAAATTAACATAATTGACCGTTCGGCGTTTGAATTTTTCCATTTGTTATGAACCGTCGTCTGTATCCGGATATGGGCGGTTCGGAACAAACGAGCAAAAGCAAACCTCGTCTTGCCATGTGTTTCTTTCGATGGTGGTGGTGTTTGGTCGGGCCTTTCGTCGTTTCATCGGCGGGTGCCGTGGACAGGTGAGCCTCTTCGAGAATGAGCAAATGGCTGACGTCAAAGTTGAGGAAACGCATCATTGTGGTCTTTTCGCTCAAAAATAGATAAAAGGACAGATCTGTAATTTGCGTCCTCTCCACCCACTCGTAATTAGGGCATTAGAGAAAAGCATGGGTAACTAGGAGATACAAGGATCGGTAAAAATAATATTTAAATATTCGCGACTTTTTCAGGGTTTTTGTTAACGGGTCCTTCGGGATATTCGGTCAATTTCTATTTGAGGAAAGACCATAGGTTTTATTTCAATCCTCGGCATACAAATCTTGTAATGCTGACGCCAACATCCATTTACCTCCACCGGTGCCAAAGGCGAAGTAGAGTTCTGCTCCGTCTCGGCAGAAGAAGAAAAGAGCGAGTTGGTCTTGTTCCCTTCGTTGAGCCGAACTTGCCGGGGGCATTTTTTTTTATAGGTATGTGCTGACGAGGATGGTGGTAGCATCAGTCGTTCTTGACTGGTTGACACGAAGGCGACCGTGTTTGGATAGGATTTGTTTTTGACTTCTTATTTTTCCCTTTATTCTTGATATCGCGGGGCGCGCCCGCGCGGGGGGTTTGACATTTTCTTTGGCCCGGAGCACCCGGAACTTCGGTACGTAATTTCGCGTACAATCTTTCCGTAATTTCTCGTTAGAATCCGGGGGGGGGGGGTAACTCTCGATAAGTATACTTTGTTTGGTGTCGTGGATCACATAATAATACGTATTAGGGAGCCTTATTTATTTGTGTCGAACTTAGAAAAAGAAATATGGGGAAATCGGGGAATAAGTAAAAGTAAGGTCGAGAGAGGGGAAAAAAGAGAGGCGAAAATGGATTTCTCGATATCTGGGTGGGGCCCTTCGGAGCGAAAGGACGACGGCGGGAACGCGCAAGAATTTTGGGATGGTGGTCGGTGGAGGCGTCCGAGCGGGCGGCCAGCGTGGGGGCCCGGCCAACGGCCGTGCGCGGCGCACCACTGCGCGCATAGATTCTCTTCTCTTCTATTCTCCTCTCTCTCGTTTTCCTTACGCGCCCCCCTCCACCCTTTTCTTGCCCTCCTTCGGAACAGCCTTTTCATGACCATTTTCGCGGTGCGTCGACATCATTGCGCCTGAACATATTATAAAGTCTCCTCCTTTTATTATGGAATCTTATGGTATTCGGTCCCGGGGTGGGGCCAAGTTGGGGAATTTATTGTTACCCTCAATAATTCGGGGGGGCTGACCTGGATTTTCCTCTTTCGTTCTCTTGTTTCTTTTTATTGGGTCCCACCGAGAAATGCGGTGGAACTGAGCGAAGTCAGGCGTTCCTTGCACTTGCCCAGGATTTCTGTGCTTTTTGGATGTGGATATGGAGCTGGGGGGTTATGTTGTGCACAAGGATTGACGACAGAGGAGAAGATCTCAGTGTGCAAAGAGGGGGGGGGGGGGATTAAAATATTCGGAAATTTCGACGATTATTCTACAGCACATGTTGAAAAAGGGGGAGAGATTTGAATTTTGAGAGACAGTGACATTGGTTGTGATACGCAGTTATAATACACCTCGCTAGATGTTTTTGGGTAAAAGCTGGAGGTGTGGATGTCATGGTGGAGTGTCGTTTATGTGTCAGACCGTGGACAGGAAGAATTCTCTGTAGTGCGAAAAGATGTGGGCGTTGTCATCAAGCTTGTAAGATGGAAAGTATCTTGGCGTCGCTGAGTATTTCGATTTTTCCCCATATGAAGGAATAGATTATACTCGGGGAACCCTGTCCTAGCATGACGTCGATTTACTGATCAATTGATTCGATGTGAAACCATAATCCGGTCTGTTAAGTATGTTATCATGTCTCTTCCAAAGCAGTTGTTTTTGAGCAATAAGATCTCATTGTATCTTGCATTTATTTATTTGTTTTCCAGGTATATTGTTGTATACTTCTCTATCTTGTATCTGCGGTACCATGCTGGCATTGTCACGGATGAGATGCTTTCAACGCCGAAAGCTCCTTATGTTGCGGTTGGCTTCTTGGAAGCTTTGGCTGCTGCTACCGGAATGGCAGCTGGAGGTAGATGCCCGTTTTAATTAGAAATCCTCTCTGTGAGCATAATGACCCAGGATATGATCTGACATGCTCATTTTTGTTCTTCTATCTGTTGAACCAGCAATTCTTTCTGGAGCATCAATTCCGATTTTGTCTCAGGTGAAAATCTCTCTCAAGTATTCTTTTGCATTGCGATGCATTTTTGATAGAAATAGTTGAATAGTCATTGAGATGTACGTTCGGGCTTGCATTTGGTATTGTCTACTGTATTGCTATGTATTTGTATTGGTACTTGAGGAGTGCTCTTAAGTATTTTTATTTTCCTTATAATCAACAAGCTTGCTTGGCTTGGTCTTTTAAAGCAACAGGCTTGAACACTGGTATTTCATGGTGTTTGCTGAAAATAATTGGACCAGTTGATTTGCAATAAACTGACCGATTTAATAGAGTGGCTCCAAGCAAACATAATTCAAGCGAGCTTGATTTTTCTGATAACTTCTCTTTGAAAGCCGTATGATTATTGTCTAATTTTTAAGTATGATGCCGATCCGAGCTTTAACAATATTTGCAGACATTTCTGGTGTGGCAAATTCTCCTGTCCACTATTTTTCTTGGGAGGAGATACAAAGCCAATCAATTATTTGGATGCTTCCTTGTAGTTGTAGGTGTGATCATTACTGTAGCGAGGTAATTCACTGAACTTTTATGGAAAGACCTTTTTATACCTTGACGAGTTATCTTCAACTCCATTTGAGAGAATTTTGATTATTCCTTTTCTCTTGGCCTATTAGATTCTCTGACATTACTTCAAATGAATTGGGAAGCTATGAAAACTTATGTATGGGTTCACTCTTCTTCTAATGTAGTTGTTCTCTGGTGAACAATCAGTATGCCCCCTTACTATAACCCGCATCAGAAACAGAAGCAGTAGGAGGGTCATGAGACTTTCTAGGACAGGTTTTGATGATAATCGTTAGGATTTGAAACATGCAGTGTGGGCTTTTGTTGTTCACTTTTGTTTGTCTCTCGTTTCTTTCTTTAGCTTTAGTCCTGCTAGATAAGAAAAAGATCATCTGTCCACTTTTCCCATGTTATCAAGATCTTAATTGTAAAGGATTTTCCCCGATAAGATGCCTTTAGTTGAAGCTACCAATTCAGTCTTGATCCCAGCAGTCTTCAAAAGAGAACTGATTTTCTCTCTGGCAGATTAGTTGTATTTATTGACCCCATTAGAGATTATAAAGTGATATACTTTTCATTCCACAGTGGATCTAGTCCTGGTCATTCGCTGAAGGAAGCCGGTATATTTTGGAGTCTTTTAATGATAGCTTCTTTTCTGTTTCAAGCTGCCGATACCGTATTAAAGGTTGGTTGCACTCTGAAGTCTTGTTTGCTCCCTAAGTTTTTCATTTATGTTTTTCCTTCTCTTATGTTGCTTATTTTACGTAACAGCTATTCTTTCTTTGCTTTGTAGGAAATAATTTTCTTGGATGCTGCTAGGAATTTAAAGGTATGTCTGATGAAAGACTACCTAATTGTACTTCTCCAAGCTTGCTAAATAACCATTAATTTAAGTAGGCATAGCACAGTAGTTTCTGAGTATTTTTGGGGCTGGGCAGGTTCCTTCTTCCTGCCAGTCCTGCCAAAAATTTGACGTTCTCATACTTTGGTCGCAAACCTAAGTTTAAACTCTTGCACTCCTATCAACACGCCTAGTCGGTACCTAAATTGACTTATAAGAACGGGTTTTGAGCTCTACTAAGAGTTTACTGGTGCTTCTTATGCTGAAGGGTTATTAAATCTGTAGATGGTGTCATTCAGGATAGATGTTATAACAACTAATGATACTGAGGAGAATTTGAAACTTGGCATAGCGTAACAGTACTTGGCGATTGAGCTTAGCTCCTTCTAATTGGCGTTTCGGTCTGGGGATAAGTTAACTGGAAGGTTCAGACATTCTCTTGCATGGAGTCTTTAGCAGATGCTAGGAACATATTATCGATTATTCCCTCAAATATAATATGTCATGATGCTGAGATTACTGAATTGCATCCTGGCAGGGAGGGTCTGTGGATCTGTTTGTTGTAAATTCTTATGGATCTGCTTTCCAGGTAAATAACCTACACTGAGCTAAGGTATACTTTTTGGAGGATAACTAGACATTTGATATCTCAGCTGATTGTTCTTAATCTTTGTGTAGTACAGGCCTTGTTCATAGGCCTCCTCCTCCCTTTCTTGTCAAAATTATGGGGTGTTCCTTTTAGTCAGCTGCCAACTTATCTTAGAGATGGCACGGCCTGTTTTTTGAACATTGGCCAATTATCAAGTGGTGAGTGCTACTTTACTTCAATTTTATTTCTTTAGTAGATGTTACACCTTGGAAAATGAATGTAGATGGTGCCTCTGGCCAAGCTGATTGGGATCAAACCAGTGAAATTCTAACATGGCCAAGACAAATTTCTGCGAAATTTCTTCTTTTTGTTGAGCATGTAACCCTTTGTCATGTCTGTGTAGGCCCAGCTGGCTGTGCACAGACGTACATGCGTTTGCGAGCATTCACGCTTGTGTGCTCATGGAATGTGCTCTAGTGGACGGGCAGAGACGTCTCTATGCATTTTATATTGATTTGAACATAGGGATGATTATGTGTAAATTGATGTCAATGTGATATGGGGGTCTTCTATCAGTTTTTCGTTCCTTTGTTAGAAGATGCTGCTGTTGTTAACTGAGACTTTCTGCAACATTTACTATGGAGAATAAAAACAAATTGTCATCTGAAAAGAAAAAATCTTGTAACAGCACATAAGTTCGTATTGTTGCATTGCTCCATCTGGAGGGTCTGTTACACACACTAAAGTGAAGTATATGCTTGATTGGTCCCCAGGATGTGATGGAGCTCCCCTGCTACCTTTACTGTTTGTTGTGGTAAACATGGGGTTTAACATATCGTTGTTGCATCTCCTGAAGATCTCGTCCGCGCTGGTATCTTCGCTTGCCTCGACATTTTCAGGTATGGTGTTTTACTTCTTAAATGTCAATGTAGAGATACCTCCTGGTTAAAGCCTCACAAAGTAGCATGAAAGACGATGCAACGGGACAGTATTGCAGTGGCCATAAAAGAATGTTGCTGTGTACTACCACTACCTAGCATCACTCTGTGAGGGTTTTAGTTGAAGGATTTATCTGGAAACATAAACATAAATTCCACATCAGTTGAAATTTTTCTCTCCCATTTTTGTTGGCTTTGGAGTGTACAACAGGTTTCGGCCTCATCAGACTTCTCGTCTCTGTTAATTTGCCCTACGGTCTGCATCATAAGGTCCATTAATTTAACATGAAATCACCAAAGGGAAGCCTGATGATACTGAATGATAGCATCATTGTACGCTGTTATTAGTAAAAAGAAGCCCGTTTACTTTTCCTCATGACTTACTGGTTCATTGCAGTTACTAATTACTCTTTCCTTTTGGTCTACTCCATGGCAGTGCCCATATCCGTGTATATCTTCACATTGCCATTACCATACCTTGGGGTCGCATCCTCGCTCCCACCGGGTTTTGTTGCCGGAGCCATCATCCTTGTGTTGGGCTTACTCATTTACACATGGACACCATCAACTACGCCTGCTAGTCCTTGACTATTCTTAGCTATGACTTGGACAATATGCAGCCGGGCCATCCTCATCGGCAGTGTGGGCACTATCAAGAGTGGTTGATTTTGCTGATCAATTGCCGTGAATAACAGAGATGAAGATTGCCGATTGCCATGCTAAGCGTAAATGCTTAATAAGCAACCGATTTGATGTTCTAGGTAGATGGGAAAGGAGCTGTCCGTGCTCATTCGAGTCGCTGTCGAGCTGGACTTTACCTCAAAGTCTTGCTTCAGCGAGTTCTACAGGCGCGGGCTTCGTTCACTCGCCTTGCCGGGCGAGGCTTAGAATCTAACTGTACATTGTACTGAGTCCATGTTGTTGTTCGGATTGCCTAAGTGGGTTTATCAGCTCATATTGTAATAAATGGAAGGATGCTGTCAAATGAGACAGCAACTTCTGCTTCTCTGCCGCAGCAAGATTCATGAATCTTGTTTCCTGAGGACAGCACTTTCTTGCAAAAACATCGGACGTCAACACCATCAGTAGGGAAAACGAGACACGCCATTGCTAACTAGTTCGGCCTCGCCATACGACTCCGAATCCAACCACCATACTTGCGCATTCTCTTAACTTCTTGCACCGAGCACCCGACTCGTGCGTGCTTTGATAATAACCTTAGTACGCCCGTGTCGGACCGTCGGTTGCCATCTTCGATGAAAGATTCTTCATTTGCCACATCGGTGTTGGACATTAAGCCCCGGCCCGGTTCGATCGGGCCCGACCCGGCCCCAGCCCGCCCGCTGAGCTCCGACAGCTTCTCCCATCATCCCATGTCTAGGCTAGCTAGCTTAACCCTCCTTCCCTCTGTCGCGAGGAAGAAGCGAGAAAGCAATGTTAAGAGCGCAGCATTTCCCAGCAATGGCTTCCACCGCTCTCACCGCGCTCAAATTCTCTCTGATTCCCGCTCTCAGCTTCTCTTCTCCTTCGCAATCTCGCGGTATCTCCGCTACTCCTCCGCTCTCGTCGACAAGGCGCCTCTCGCCTTCTCATCCTTCCCTCGGCCGGAAGCTGCAGCCGGTCCAGCCAGCGTCGCCCCATCCACGCCTCAGAGGAGCAGGTAAGCGCGCGGAAGCTCCGGTGAAGTTTGTACCCAGTTTTTGTTTCCTGTAATTCGAAGTGAGCAGTACGGGAAGAATGATAATGGAAATGAGCGGGCAGTGTTGGGCGGAAAAATTTTGAGGAAAAGAAAGAGCTTGATGACTTGATGGAGTCAGTCGAGCGTGAAAATCATTACCCATGATTAGTTTCTCGATGACATACTCTTTTGCAGTTACAAACGTATTTGAAGCCCAAATTCGGCCTTTCTAGTGAAGTAAAGCCATTGATCATTGAGGAATGGGTGGGATTATGGCGTGTTTGAATTGGTGATGAGGCAGTTGGAGGCTGTAAACATGGTAAGATGCTGTCAGTGTTGCTCTGGTTTGACAGCTGATCGGATAAGGAGAGTCGATCCTCCGTTTCATCTAAAAGAATTATCCTTTCTCGGTAGTTTTTGTGTCTCTTTGGGATCTGTCGTCGGTTGAAGACTTGAAGTAGTAAGGAGACTGAGTAGTCATCTGCCGGATGATAGTCGAGGGTTCGAGATGTGATCCCAGCCAGTGGGAAAGGGAAACAAAGAGCTTAGTAGTAGAAGATGTTGTCGTTGTGTCACGTGCAACTCTCATTCGCTTACCGCATTTTGTACTTCCGAATATTTGTTGACATACTTTGCTTAGATTCGTCGATTGTATCAAATTTTTAAGATCGGTGCTTTCCCCTGTTGTTTGAAACAAATATGCAGTTCCTTGTTGAAGTAGTCTGTTGTGGACCTGTTTTTAGAGCATCTAATTTCAGAATTCTGTCTATTAATTGGTGGAAGTCCTCTAGTAGATTTTTTCGGTGAATATACTGAATATGATAAGTCTTTCTTTAGGTATTTCAGCTTCATTTAGTTCTCAGCCAAGTTCTGGCAATGGGAGGGAATTACTAGTGCAGCACTTACTTATTAAGGAAAACGACCTCGATCTTCTGCTTGAGCTTCAGCAAAGGGTTTCAGCAGGTCCATTTTCAAGCCTGAACGTTTCTATGACTTTCTTTCTTTATTGTCATATCATACATGCAGAAAGAAAGGAAAAATGTAAGCGTTTATGTGACATAAAAAATGTTCCGAAGTTGTCATTGGTTGAATCGCAATCATCTTGTGAGCTAATTGAATAGATATAGTACGCTGCAAGCCTGATGCTATGTCATTGCTGTTGTTTATTATTGTTCCAGGAGAGGATCTGAGTGACCTTGCAGTTGAACACTCAATTTGTCCATCAAAAGAACGAGGTGGGATGCTAGGGTGGGTGAGAAAGGGGCAGATGGTATGCTGAAGCTTTATCCTCGATGGGTTTTAGGAATATGTTCTGTTCATTACAGGGTATCTGTTCTGGCTGTCTCAACCTTCTAAAATTAGAGAACTTATACTTTCAAGAAAAAGAAATTGACTAATCATTTTGCACATATTACAAGAAAACTAAATGTGAAAAAATCATTTCTCTACATTTTCAAGACACATTGATTATAGCTTCACCATTACTATGGGGCAACTTCTTAGATATCCCTGTAAGAAGCAAATTGGTTGTCGACTACTTCTTAATGGCTTTATATGAATATGACATATGGACTGAATTTGATGTATATGAGCAGCTATCATCCTGAAATTGCAGCATTCTTGTGCTGCTCTATGAGGAGACATGTTGTATTGTGATTCTAAAAGATATCAAAGAAGTGACCTAGTTGAAAGCATCTCTTTCTCTTTTCTTATTCGATTGAAATATCTTCAACATGGTGCTGCAGGTGCCAGAATTTGAGGAGGCTGCTTTTAGTGCGCCTATAAACAAAGTTGTAAAATGCAAGACTAAATTTGGATGGCATTTATTGCAAGTTATTTCCGAGAGGTTGGCCTTGGACTTCTTAACTTTTGTATTAATTAAAGTGGGAGACTCAGGATTATTCTTGACTCAGTTGTGATTTCTGCAAATAGGGAAGAGTCAGTTCTTCAAGACATACAGCCTGATGAGCTTCATGTCAAAATGCAAGACCCCAGTTTCCTTGATGAATCTCAACTCATTGATGTTAGAGAGCCCGAGGAAGTGTATGTTCTCATCTTCTAAAAACTTTTAGTTACGTGGACAAACTTATCGTCTTGTCTTTTTGAGTGTAGTTGAATAAATGACTGGTGTATTAATAAAGTTGGGCTATTGATGTTCGGAAGAAAAAACGATACAGAAAAAGAAGGTGATCTTATTCAGTAGATGGTGAAGCAACCAAGTTTGGGAGTCGATTTTTTTGAGTAAGTGCTGAGAGATAGCACATAGGGTTTCAAACTTTTGTGGTTCGGGCAATCAGTGAATTTAAATTTATTTCAAAAATCAGATTCTCTGGATATCACAATCGCCAGTAACCTGGTTTACCGAAGCAGAGACATGAATAATCATGCTTTCCAATTTGAAAGTCATCCTTTGCTGTTACACTTCTCAAATTTGTGCTTTTGATTTACATGTTCAACTGTCAGTGTTCAGTTTTTCTTGCACTTGTGAACTTTTCCGCTCACGCATGTTTAGTCCTCAATATTATTTCATTTCCTTTTAGCACCGTGCTTGTAAGTGATTGGTCACTCATCGGTGGCAGGGCCAAGGCTTCTTTGCCTGGTTTTCAAGTTCTTCCACTTCGTCAGTTTGGCAGTTGGGGACCAGAAATTACTACGAAGTTAGATGCTGAGAAGGATACTTACGTAATGGTCAGTTCAATCTTTGCTTCTGCCGACCGTTAGGATTATTTACTCCAGTGAAGAGTCTAACAGTGCAGTATTTAGAGTAATGGTGTCTAATTTATTTTTTAAAATACATTATGTATCTTTGTCCTCCTGTGACTAGTATGTATAGATTTATCAACTGGCTAGTCACAAGGCAATAGCCTTTCATATGGTTGGAGTTGTTCATTTGCGTGTATTCAGTTTTTAGTTCGTATAGATTTACTCTTTCAAAATTTTTCAGCCAGGTCAATCTGTTCTGTAAGATCTTCCTGCTCTTGCTCCTCCTCAACCTCCCTCCTAGTATGAAATGGTTAATCTCAGAGGGAAAAAGTCATAAAAAATTTCCTTCTTTGCTAATCTGCTCGATAACAAAATCAATGTTGTTGATTTTTTTTTTAATGTTGTCGATTGCCTAGGTTAGTTTTGCTTTGTTGTAAAATCATACTAGCCTTTTCTGGTAATCTGGATGGTGTTTAAAATTATTCACTTAAAATTAATGTTAATAGAATGATATTGGCCATATTGCCTTTGACAAGATCTTGGATGGCCCAATTGATTTTCTTGCTTCACTATGCATTCATATAGCCAGATGTCACGTAATGCCTCCACTTTTAGAGATTTGAACAGCCCTATCCTTCTCCAATGTGGTAAGATGTTGTGATAATGCAGTGTCACCATGGAATGCGGTCGTTGCAAGTCGCCAAGTGGTTGCAGACACAGGTAAAACTTATAAGTCCTTCCCTCCCATGTTTAGTTGCTTTTATACATGTGCGTGTTTATGGCGTGTGACGTAGAAAGCTATATGGAGCCGTACAAATTTGTGGTGCCCGTCGAGCATGGTATTGAGTTGAGTAAAAAATTTAAGTTATTCTCATTATTTCGAGCTTAAATTTTCAGGGTTTTAAGAGAGTATTCAACTTGTCTGGGGGAATTCATGAATATGCTGTCAAGGCTGATCCATCAATCCCAACTTACTGAAGTTGCTGTCAGTGGAATTTTGTAGTGCCTAGACCGGGTTCTCCGAAGTTGCTTCGTCTTCCTTTACAGTCGCAATACCGTCTCTTGTTGTCTGAGATTTGGCCATCACAATGTTAAACTGGTTTTGTTCAGGCAAACTTTGGATTCTTCAGCCTCAGAAATATACCCTCTTTCGGCCTTTCCGTGTAGAATCCCTTCTCTACCAAGGCGGCCAAAAAACTATACGCTCTCTTACCATACGAATTTCATGTAAGAGTTCCCCTTTTTTTTATTAGACTAGTGAAAATTGAGGCTCTTCTCAGGTATTTTATTCAAATGAGACATGCAGTGGATTTAATGACATGAAGCCTTTGAAGCCAAGAACCATATATTTCTACATAGACTCATAATAAGTTGCGGATGTTGAGGGTTAAAACCAGGATAAAGTTTCATTTTTGAATTATCAAAGAAAAAGGAGGAAGGGGGAGAGAGAGAAAAAACGATAGGGCCAACGGTCTGTGTCACAAGACCAAGAAAACCGTTTTGTTTTTTCCCGCGACATCCTCGGAGACAAAAAAACAGAGTCAGTCTCTTCCCAAACTTCGAAAACAGACACCCCCAAATTGGAGAGTCCTTTCGATCACACAAACACGTACATGCATTGCACGTCCATCGTCCTTCCTCGCCATTCCAAGCTGTATCCTATCTTTTTTCCCTCTCCCTGTTTCTCTCTCTCCCTCTGCGTGCATGTTTCTCTGTTTCAGGATAGCCCTCCTCTTCACCCCTCGACGCTTAACCAACTCCACCACTATCTCCTCCTCCTCCCAATTGCTCCACCTCCATTACCACCATGGGCAATTGTTGCTTCCGCGGCGGCCCCGCCAATCCCCTGAGCACCAAGGCGTTGTCCATGGCCACGAGCCGGAACAACCATACCCCGGATGGTGCTGCCTCGGCGGGGAACCCGACCACTGCCCCACCTAAGAGCCCACCCCCATCGTCAACCCCGCCTGCATCCGGCTCCAAGGCCTCCAAGCCAAGCCCCATCGGTCCGGTCCTCGGCCGCCCCATGGAGGAGGTCAAGTCGATGTACACGATTGGGAAGGAGCTAGGGCGGGGGCAGTTCGGGGTCACCCACCTGTGCACCCACAAGCAGACCGGCCAGCAATTCGCCTGCAAGACAATCGCCAAGCGGAAGTTGGTCAACAAGGAGGACATCGAGGACGTCAGGAGGGAGGTCCAGATCATGTACCACCTGACCGGCCAGCCCAATATCGTGGAGCTCAAAGGTGCGTACGAGGACAAGCACTCGGTGCATCTGGTGATGGAGCTGTGCGCCGGGGGGGAGCTGTTCGACCGGATCATCTCCAAGGGGCATTACACGGAGCGGGCTGCGGCCTCGTTGCTCAGGACGATCGTCCAGATCGTGCACACGTGCCATTCCATGGGGGTCATACATAGGGACCTCAAGCCCGAGAACTTCCTTTTGCTCAACAAGGACGAGAACTCGCCGCTCAAGGCCACCGATTTCGGGCTGTCCGTTTTCTTCAAGCAAGGTCAGCAGTAATTCCTCGTTTATGTATCTCTTGAATAGGATTGCGTCGAGGATTTTGTTTGCTTAGCTGATAATATTTCTCAGGCTTTAATTTGGATCTTTCAGTGCACAAACTTCCTGCTGATGCCTTACATATGCAAATGAGCCAACCGACAAGACGAGTTCCAATCATGAAAAGAGACGAAACAAAATGCATGTCTCTTTGTTGTTTATTATGATTTAAAAACCATCTTGAGATAAGAAATTTCCAAAAATAGGCTATATTTAAGTTTCATCATGATGATCGTGCAAACTGGACAAGAGAGTACGTGACATCAAAAGCTTGCAAGTCTTGGTCTAATCGATAAAGAGTTCATATCGTTCGTTCCATTCCATCTGCAAAACAGTAGTGACGGTTCTATTCTATCCGCAGGAGACGTGTTCAAGGAAATCGTTGGTAGCGCATATTATATTGCGCCGGAGGTCTTGAAGAGGAGATATGGACCAGAGGCTGACATATGGAGTATCGGGGTCATGCTATATATTCTCCTCTCCGGAGTTCCACCCTTCTGGGCAGGTTTTGCCTTTTTTTCAAGCAACGTCACTTTCTTTAAGTTTGTTTCCAGATGAATGATTGGAAATAGGTCTTGCTTTGAGTCTGATATATAACAACGTTGGTCGACAGAGTCCGAAAACGGGATTTTCAATGCAATCCTACGTGGTCAACTTGACTTTACGAGCGATCCATGGCCCTCGATTTCACCAGGAGCGAAGGACCTTGTTAGGAAGATGTTGAATTCTGACCCTAAGCAGAGGCTGACCGCCTTCCAAGTTCTCAGTAAGTATTTGCCCAATGAAGTGTTTCCATTCAAACATCCAAAGCATTTTCTGACATACCATCCCTCTCGTTCTGATCTCATCAGGTCATCCTTGGATTAAGGAGGATGGAGAAGCACCCGATACACCTCTTGACAATGCAGTTTTGAATCGGCTCAAACAGTTCAGAGCGATGAACAAGTTCAAGAAAGCTGCTCTTCGGGTAGTCCATCTTCACCATTGTCAAATGAAGCTAGTTTGCTTAAGTCTAAATTATAATACCATGCATATAAGTCTTATTAAGAACCATTGGCTGGATTTTCACGACGGCACATCTTTCACATGGTATATAGTACAAAATCATATGATTAAGCCACTTTTGAATGGTCATCGAAGTTCAATTTTTCTCTTGAAATGTCAAGGTCATTGCCGGTTGTCTGTCAGAAGAGGAGATAATGGGGTTGAAGGAGATGTTCAAAGGCATGGACACTGATAACAGTGGCACAATCACTCTTGAGGAGCTGAAGCAAGGGCTTTCAAAGCAAGGGACGAGGCTATCGGAGTACGAAGTCAAACAACTTATGGAAGCAGTAAGTGTTTCATTTACTATTGAGGAATTAATCAGCCAAGCGGGTTAATATTTTCTTCAAGATGCTACAGAAGCATTTCTTGAGATTGTTTACAAATACCGCCACTCTTACTTTGTCTCTTGCTGCTTCAAACTTTGGGAACGACAATAGGCCGATGCTGATGGTAATGGGACGATAGACTACGATGAGTTCATCACCGCAACTATGCACATGAACCGGATGGACAGAGAGGAGCATCTCTACACTGCTTTTCAGTACTTTGATAAAGATAACAGCGGGTATTGTTTTAGTTACCATCATCTGTTCCACCTTTTAGTAGGAATCTTTTAGTCGCAATTAGTCCTCTTATATCTGTACATAGAAATCGATGTTATCTGTAACCATAGTTATCTTTTTCAGCAATGCAAATCAGTTTCTCATAACCGTCTGATCTCACTCAGGTTCATTACAACTGAAGAACTAGAGCAAGCTCTTCGAGAATTCGGCATGCACGACGGAAGGGACATCAAGGAAATTCTCTCTGAAGTTGATGCCGACAATGTGAGTAACATAAAGAAGTCATTTATGCAGCATTAGGGTAGACCCAATTCCAAAAAATACACTAGTTTTGGTTGATTACTCTCATCTTTTATCATGAACCTACACTGACCCTACTATTGTCGATTCTTTTAATTTTGCAGGATGGTCGGATCAACTACGATGAGTTCGTGGCAATGATGAGAAAAGGAAATCCAGAACCAAACCCGAAGAAGAGACGTGACGTCTTTGTTTAATCTCGCAGAACGGGTGCTTGGGAAGGGGGAAGCAGGAAACAATTATTCTTGTCGACTGGGCGTGTATCATCGGTTTTTGGCAACTGTACACTGGCACATAGATATAAGAAATCAATGCTGATAGGTTTGGTGATAGAAGAAGAGTGTTGCACTTTGTATATTAGTCTCGAAGCGATGAAATTGAATGAGATTTGATTGGAGAGAATGATGGAGACGGCGGAGGTTCTCGGTTTTATAGAATAGGAAGTTGCTCTGCTTTTATCTTCTCAACATCAATTGTAATTAACCTGCACAAACTTCTTGGTCTATAGATTTCTTTGGAATTACGTCGAATGTTTCTTCTTCTGTTTCATTCCATCTGTCGGATCAGAGACCCGTGACGCGAGCAAGAGCACGGCCAAATCCGGTAAGCCCGTTTGGGCAGATCCGATGGGGATGACATGCTTCTCGAGCCAAGTCGACCCGTTCAGCATGTCCAAGAGCAAGATAGATCCCTGGCAAAGGCCGTGTAATCAAACCCGAGCCAAGTCAACGTCGATCGACGGTATGAGTTTCTCCGATAACAACTACCATTGCATTGCAATGGGAGGTCGGATTTTGGAGTATCCGTGGAACGCCAAAAAGAACAAAAATAACAAAAGCGAAGTAAGATGACGATTCAAGGAGGCCTTGTCAGGTCATAATCTTCCGACGTATTTCGTCGTCGTTAAGGTTCAATGCTTCACGTCTCTTGACGAGGATGTGTAGGAATTCCAAATTTTAATGCTTATTTCGACATTGGTTTCTGTAATTTGTCAAATTAATTATTTTTATACGATACAATGAATATATTTTCACAAAAATTTTATTTATAATCAATATGCATAGATCGTTGTGATTAGGACAGTTGAATAGGAATTAATAGAACTTTTAAAAGGCAAGTTTGATCAACTTTTTGGTGAGTTTTATACATATGTTTGATATATCAGACATCTTCTTTCAAAACACTTAAAATCAGATCTTTTGTACCTTCTTGTATTAAATACGTCGCACGTCCATAAATATATGTGTATATATTGTGGATAAACTTCATGTTAGTCCAGACACAGCTATGGTACGCAAACCCTAGGTGCATAAGCTGAACATATTACAAAACCTACTCCGTAACAGATGAAGATCAATCAAAAGCTCAAAAGGACTTAGCATAACTATGAACAGCAGACATAAGTAATTAAGCTTCAGGAATTAAGCATATGCACTGGCCAAGAGTCTTGGGCTAACAAGAGCCGAGAGTGGCACAGATTTTTGCAGCGCCAGACCAAAAGTCTCATCCATGTTCAGCTCATCCACTCCATCTGGTAATTCCCATTCAAAGGAGTGAACCAAGGTCCCCAAAATGTACTCAACCATTGCTATCCCCATCCTTGCCCCGGCGCAGATCCTTCTCCCCGCTCCGAACGGCATCAGTTCAAAGCTGTTCCCCCGCGGGTTGATCTCCGCATGCTTCTCCAAGAGGAACCTCTCGGGAATGAACTCAATAGGGTCCTCCCACACGTTCGGGTCTCTTCCTATCGCCCATATGTTTACGCTGAGCCTGGTGTTTTGGGGTATGTAGTACCCGTTCACCAGGCACGGCTCGGCGGAGATGCGGGGCAGGTTCAGGGGCGTCGATGGATGCTTCCGGAAGGATTCCTTGCAGATGGCTTGCAGGTACGGGAGTCTCGATAGGTCAGACTCTTGAAGGCGCCGTTGCTTGCCGATGACTCGATCCATCTCCTCGTGCGCCCGTTGGAAGATGCTAGGGTTCTTCAGCATCTCGGCCAACGCCCATTCTATCGCGCTAGACGAAGTGTCTGTGCCAGCCGTGAACAAATTCTGCTCAAAGGACCAAAGAGAAAGTCAATTAACTAGCAACTACACGAGAACAAGCAAAGTCACAAGAACCCGGAGGACGCTCTCCGATTGTGTGGGTTACAAACGTGTACATTACCGTCCAACAAGGATGAATGAAAATATATAACTCAAGCCATAGTGAACTGTATGGTAAAGAGGAAAATTAGTGGCTAGCTAGATGATTGAGAGGAATCCAAGAAAGATTTCAAAAAAGATTTCTTCTCATAAAGTAAGTGGAAAGTTTGATCTTAGAAACTTACCAATAGAAGAGCCTTAACGTTAGTCAAATTGAGTGTCTCGCTTCCGGTATTGATCTCTTGACAATTGTTCATCAAAATGTCAAGGAAATCTGGCTTGCCTTCACGTTCACGAGCCGTGGCCATATGCTCCTCGATCATCCTCGTTAACAAAGCATCGAACTTCTTGTGCAGCCGCTTCATTCCTCCTTCGATCCCTTGCAAATCCATCCACGCAATCGACGGTATGAAGTCGCCAATGTTGAAGTAGCCTGCGGAGGTCATGAGTTCCACCACCATGTCCTTGAACTCGTTCGACTCGGACCCTTTTGTCGCAAACACACGGCGGCTCAGTATCACTTGGCCGATCATGTTGGCCATGGCATAGGTCAACATCTCGGGCACAACCACCGGCTCGCCCTGCCTGCTCGATTCGTACATCGCTCGGAGCATGTGGCCGAGCTCAGCCGCCCGGACATCGGTCCATTCGTAGAGGGCCTTGCCACCGAGCATGTGGAGGCTGCTCAGCCTCCTAAGCAACTTCCATCTTGGTCCATAATCGGCAAAAACCATATCTTGAGCGTTATATGCCATGTGGGTCGCGCCAGCGTTCGGTGGGCGGTTCAAAAAATTCATGTCTAGGGTTCTCAAGAACGCCTGAGCCGCATCCGGGGTCGATGCCACCACCATGTCGCAAGTGCCCATCTTCAGGTACATAACCGGCCCATACCTTTTGGCCATCTTTGCAAGGGTTACATGGGGCATGGTTCCTAGGAGGGGAAGCACCCCGACGATCGGCCACCCTCTCGGCCCCGGGGGAAGCTTTTGAGAGAGGTTTCTGAGGAGCGAGCGGATGAATAAGCAGGTGACGATGCAGACCAACATCGCCAAGACGATCTCACGGACGAGGAATTCATCGATGGTCACCATTTTATCAACTGTGTATGGTGTTGCAACTATGGACAATAGCGCACGTGTTATGTGTCTCCTTTGCAAATATACTCAATTTATAGGACTAACTGAAGAATAAGATGAGGGGTTTTGATTTAACGTATGTTGATAGATAAGCGGTTGGAGAATTAACAAATCATAGTTACTTCTTCCCCCAAGAGTTACTGCTAACTTTCAAGATCTCTACGTCGCCAGAAGAGAAAATGAGACTTTAATTCTAACACATTTGTCTGAGATTCATATCTACACAACTCCAAGCATACGGGCTCGGACCGGGACTTCCACAAAGGTCAGTGTTTTGTTACGTAATAGAGATCGATCGATCGTAACTAGCAAAAAGTCGAGCGTACATGAGGATCGGCCTGAATACGAGAGGAATTTTACTACGAAAACGATGATCGGAATTAGTAGAACTCGACCTTATTATATACAACTTTATATGCGTCGAATCCCAAAATTAATGCGAGATTCGGTAATCTCGCAAATTCGTCATGTTTCAAACCAATCATTCTTGGCCTAGATTATTTCCCCAACTCATTTAGATCTGGCTAGCAATCAACTTTTTAAGTCATTGCACACTCAGAGCAACGTACGTATGAGAAATGCACAAATTAAGGTCGCGCAATTCTCTAGTCTCTGTAAATACGGGGTTTTTTTTTCGTGCTGTTAAATATTAATAGTGTTGGTAACTGTCAAAAAATATTTAGGAAAGAAAAACGACCGGCGACTTTATTTTTTTTCAGGTAAACTATGGGTAATTCACCGATATTTTTGTGAAATTACCAAAATTTTCTTGTTAGTTTGCAAATTAGCAACTTTTGCACTAATTACATAATTTACTAACGATTTGAATATACCATATCATATGAAATTGCCAACCTAAAATAGAGCGACATACCAATTTTTGTTAGATTATATTACCAATCATCATTTGAAGCACTTACAAACAATTAATTGCTTCTTTTTTTATATATGTTTTACCCACTTTTCTGTTGATTACCAATTTTTGTTTGCTTTGATTAGCAATCGTTTTTTTTATATTCCCTTTCCAAAGAAAAGACCAACATTAGGAAAAACAGTATTGATTTTGTAGCAAATGGAATGGTAAGGTTGCCAGAAAAGAGAAAAGAAAATACAGAGTCATTAATGACGGTGTACCTAAGTTTTCATCGATTGTGTGATGTTATAACCTCAGGTAGGTAAATTAGGTGATCGAATTCAATACTTGATTTTGTTGAACGAAACCTCCCTATTTTATCGAGCTTCATCAACAATGAAATGTTACAATTTAGTGCTGTTTCGATAAGCTCATCTCAACCTCTGAGGTTTGCTTCTCTAGGGAAAGGGGAATTCCCCACTTTCGAAAGGGGTTAGGAATGGGGTCGTTTAGTTTTAAGTGTGGATTTTGACTCTCACGCTCTTGAAAATAGGCAGAGCAAAAGTCTGATAATGAGTTAAGAGTTAGAGTAGAATAGATAAAAAAGAAGAAGATAAGCTCATCACATGACAAGGAAATTTCACCATGGAGAAATCACCAACTTATATAATTGGTGTATAACTCGTGAAGCTCTTTTATCGAGGATTTTTACCTACAATGACAAGCTTATGTCATAGGTAACTGTCAATCCAGTTTGGTTGGGGTAGATCGAAAATCCACGATGGCAAGGATATTTTCCTCGTCGTTCGGCACAGGTTGACAAGTCAACTTTGATTTACAAGAATTGGGAATCTAGAGATTTGATTGGAAAAAAAAAATTCAATAGCAACATTGAACTTAAAAGTCTTAAGTTTAGGGATGAGATTGCATTGTTGCTCCTTTCATCCTTTTAAGAGAGGTATCTCCTCTATCAGAGGAGCATACACTATGCCGCATTCTTGTATTAAGAACAAAAGGAGTGTCATAACTTTTTTTTCGCTCACTGCCACAAATTTGAAACATCAATCATTTAAGTGCTATCGGCGATTTGCCTCGCCAGAAAATCCTACGTGGCATTAAAATAAATTAAACCATCCGACGTGGCTTGCCGGCAAGCTGAAGTTAACATTTGAGCTACCAAACAACGTTGTAGGACTCAACAAATCAAAGAACCTATCCTTACGTCAACAAATTAGGGCAAACTCCAAATTTTAAACCTTCAAGAACCCTAACCCTAACCCTAATCGAACCCAAGATTTCCAATTCTTCAAATTAGGATCATCTCATCAAATTCGCACTGGAGAGTAGATGCAGCAAAAGTGGCTCACAAATTTAAGAACAAAGCTAAGATTCATCGCATGATAAGCCCTATTTGCTTAAGAGATTCTGAGACGAAGAAGAGGAAAAGAGTGCGAGTGACAACTCGATTTGCTTTAGAGATGAAGTATTGGGGAAGATTGAAGCGCTAATTTGCAATGAGAGAGAGAGAGAGAGTTGCAAGCCCTAATTCTCAATTTGCTTCAGAGACGAGCAGGGAGACAACGTGCTGGTTTGATAGATAGACTCAAAAACTCATCCATATTCATCTCAGCACTATTCATCGGAAGCCTCCATTCAAAGGAGTGGACCAATGTTCACCACGAGGCTTGTTTTCTTGGGCATGAAGTAACCGTTCACTCTGCACGCGCAGGCTGATATCTATGGCAGCATCGGTAGCGGGTTCAGGAGGAACGTCTCCCTGCAGACGATTTGTCGGTAAGGGAGCCCCGGGATGTCAGACTCCTGCAATGTTCTGTCCCTCCTGATGACGCGGTCCATTTCCTCATGAACCCTCTCGAGAATGTTAGGGTTCTTTAGCATTTCAATGAGAGACCATTCTATTGTGGCCCAAAAATAGAAACAATAACTCTCTTTTATTGCTCAACCTTGCCGCCCACCGCCACCAACTTACCGTCGACAGTCGGCCGTCTATCTCCACCTGCCGTTGCCGCCTTTCACAGGCTGTCCACATCGCGCCCGCCCCCCAAGCCCCTCGGACTCGCCAGCCGTTTGCCGCTACTCACTAGTTGACGGGAATAGAAATTTTGCATTGTTATCAAACGCTACTTTTTGCTCAGAAATTCGTTCGGAAAAGAGAAATATATTTTTTAATTTCTAGCTAGAAATAGGGTTGGGAAAGAGAAATGTTATCATTCACGTCCTACATGGCACAGCAGGTATGACATGGACAATTTTTAATAATATTTTAATATTTTTTGAATTATTTATTATTTTCCTTTTTCTTTTTTTTTTCCTTTGTTCATACTGTGGCCAACGAGGGTCGTTAGGTCCTCACCGGCCAATGGGAGAGGGTTGTCGGGCCCTCGCCTAGATCTGGACAAGGCTGTCTCGCTCATGGCCGACGAGGTTGGCCTCGCCCAAACCATCACAATTTTCAGTCAAAATTATTCGGAAAGACTACATTCGGCAAGTTGTCAAAAGATTTATGATTAAATTGGCACAATCAAAAGATTTAAAACTAAATTGGGTGCCGTGCAATAGGTTTAAGACTGAATTGGCACAATTAAAAAATTTAAGACCGAATTGGCCGCCATACAATAGATTTAGGCTTTTTGGACTATTATCTCCTTTTTTTTTTGGTAATAGTTGTCATAGCGAAACGATACTGCATCACCGAGATGATCCGACATGCTCTTTATTGCTTCCGATGGATTCCATTGCATAGATTAATCAAAAATGAATTCGTCTCGTTCCGTGTGGACTCTCCGCGAATTGATAGATTAACAATTGAACGACACTGAGGGACGACAAAGGCAGTAGAGGTCAGAATCGTCCCGTTGGCATAAGTATATATGCCTCTCTTGGGGATGTCTGGACCAAAATTGTTGCATTGGCACAGGCTTTTATATGTCTTTTGCTGGGACATTCCAAAGTTTGGGATTGTTTCCATCGACTACATTATCCATAATCTGAGTTTGGCTATGACGCCGGGTTCAATACCCTCCCGTGTGTTAGGATTAGGCGCGCAGAAACAGTAAAAATAAAGAGTAAACGCAAGAAAGAGAAGTCAAGACGTAAGGTTTACTCGCATAACCGAGCGTGAGCAAAGTCGGGTGGGTTCGGGCCATGTAGTCGGACGGACTCCCGCCTGTTTCTTATCTAAGTTACAGAAAAAGCTTGTGGACGATATCTTCTTCCATTGCCGGTCGAAGGAGACTATCCGGCCAAGTTTTCCCGATTAAGTGGATACAGATAAAAGCGTCAACCTGAGGCTTCGTCGGGTTTCTCAGAGACAGAGGAAAATACGATCCCAAAATTAGCGAGGCAATAAAGGGTGAATCCTCTAATTTGGGTCAAATCTCGATGGAACGTGAGAGCCGTCGAAAGCCTATAACAGGAAAGCCTCGGTAAAACTGTGCGTTTTATACTGATTTTAGGGTGATCTTGGTTGAACTAACTTTTAACGGAAAAGCCGTTAATTCTGTTGGCTTGATAGCCTTGGAAAAGCTGGCACATCTGTTTGGGCCAAGATGAAGTTTTTAGCGTACGTTTATCCTGAGGAAACGCCAACTTGTCGCCTTCCTATTCTTGTTCTTCGTGGATAGACATCTCTCTTCTATATATCCTGTGTTTATAAAGACGAAGAACCAGAGCTTCTTTGCTCTCTCTTTCTCTCTCTCTCTCTTCTGGGTTTTTGCCATCATGGAAGCTCGAATGGAGGTAAGGCCGAAGGTCGATCAGATATTCATTGATACGAATCACTTCGTATGATCATTCATCTATGACTTACTCGTCATTGAATCCCGGTGGTTAACTATGACAGTTCTTGTTTCATTTCTCGCACGTTCGGTGCTGCTGGTATTGTACTGCTTCTGATTTCCGAAAGTTTTACCGAAAGTTTTAAGGCAAATTCGCGAATTTACTGTCCTTTGGCTAAGGGATGTCACAATCCTGATCAGTGGTAGCGCGAGGGTTGGCTGTTAGACCTATCCGGGTTTATTTCAATGAACAATATTATCGCCGTTGGCGGTGTTGGATGATCAGCATGGATATGATCGAAGTTTAGGGAATCGACCATGATACCTCTTGAATTGAAGCGTCCTCACTACGCTCAAATAGAATCTTAAGAGCTGATGATTATGTATATCTCGAAACTAGAATGTCGGATAATTTTGCAGACTCCTGATGATATAGTAGTTTTGTTTTGGTTGGGTCATTAGTTTTAATTAAAATAGATGAACTTCTGTCGCGGAGCATGCAATAGTTACTCCCGAGACCAGGACTCTTGGTCAGGGATTGGTTAATGTGCGTTCGCTGAGAGGACATTTAACTGATAAGTGGACCGGAATGACCAAAACTCGATACCATGAAGAAGATTATTGACTGAAACGGGCCATGAAAATTTTTATGGTCGCTAGAAGATATGGCTATAATGTCCTGAAGATAGACATACCGATTTGAAAAACGGTCCTATTTGCAGCAAAATGGCTATTTGTCCGTCCCTCAGTTTGGGGGGTGGGATCATAAGGCCCCGGGAGCAACGGATTACTCCATGGTGTTCACTCGTGCCCGTGCAAACAGGAAGCAGCACAAGAGCGACATCAGCCGTGCGAGCTTTGGGAACGAGAAAGAGTTGATGGCCGCCTATCCTCAGGATGACCCGGTCATGGTAAGGCACCATCCAATTCCAAACTATTGCAAAACTCTGTTGTCAATGCTCTTAGCTTACTAACTAGAACTGTATCATCGATACTCTTCGGGAAATTGATCTTCATTCAGTGAAACAGGGAACTCCGTCTCATTTTATGTCTGTATCCCTTCAGTCAAATTCACACTGACCTTAATAGGCAGGGCGGCACTTTCACTAGCAATAATTACTTGCAATCCGTTTGCCAGATGATGCACAGAGAATATTTTTTTTCGAAGAGAAACAGATGTGATGGCATGCTTCTAATCTTCTATGTTTACTGCGTGCAGAAGAAAAAGAAGATCCTGACCTACATTAACTGCTGTATCAAGCCGTGATTCCCGGTTCAAACCTTCGACCAAAGAGAGTCTCTAAGAGCTGACCGCTCTCTTGTAGCAAGTTATCCCTGTAAAATAATAGAATGAGATCGCGTCCATCTGTAGAGACTTATTGTAAGTTTCTGTGATCTCTAACAGAGTTTTATGTACCTTTTTTCATTCGGAACGAAATCTTTGTACTAGTACACTAATCCCCCGACTGTTATCAATTTCAAACACGAGTTCCACTTGGCATTTTAGCAATCTGGAATTTCGAAACATACATCGTTTGTTGCATCACCTCACAAGGCATACCTAAATGATAACATACTCGAACGCGTGACTTTACACGTTCGGGCATTCAGTACACGTACCAGAGCAATGAGCGCTCCAGGAAACCTAGTGTTTCGGCACCAACTTCACGTGTCAAGCCACATGATAACTAAGCAGTTTCAGTCACCAGTGCCTGAGAGCGATTCACGTATGTCAGAGACATATTAAACCTGTACATTGTTCATGCTCATGCGTAGTTTGAATATCGTGTTTGTCTCTCAAGAGTTCAAAGTACCTCTAGGTTATGCACACGATCTTCATCTCTTTACTGGAGCTCGAAGGGACGAGAGATATCTAGCATCTTCCTTGTCCATTCCCCCAAACAGATAACCAAAAGGTGGCATCTCTACATACTTGCCGGAACCACAAGCGACCTTGAGCTGACCATCCATCCAAGCGATCCTTCCTCCTGCAATTGTCACTTCGACCTTTCCCTGGAAAAGGAAAACACAATTTTGTTGCGCTTAAGCTCGTAATGGTCACGATATCTAAGAATGGACAGAAGGAGAAATGGGCGGAAGGAGAAAAAGTTGCAGGATAAGACGGAAAGATAAGGAATGTGTTAGTTGTGAATGGAGAGAGATCCTAGCAGAAATAAAACTTACTTTCCCTCTCCTTCCCTCATAGATATTTGTATCTGATCTAGAGAGGTGGCTCCTGGCACTGATCTCAAAACTCGAATTTGGGTTGAAAATGATTATATCAGCATCGGACACTGCAAGGATCACTCCCTTTCTCGGGTAAATGTTGAAGATCCTAGCACTGATCGTGTTCAAAGAACACAAGTTTCTCAGATAGCCACCGACATATCTGGAACTCATTCATCAGAAAAAGAAACAAAACAAAAACATACCACTTGGTGCTCGTTATCCGGACATAATCAGAGATAGAGATTTGTCCAGATTCCTACAAACATTAATGAACAGTGTTTCGGTTGCAAAGGTTCGAGATTGAGTAGATAAATGAAAGTAACAGTAGCTTCTTACCACCATTGTGTCCCAAACAAGATGCATCCTCTCCTCGATACCTCCAAATACCACAAATCGAGGTGTGAGACAGAACAATAAACAGCTTAGCAGGATCAGCTTTAACTAACTTAGAGAAGACATCCTATGATTACCGTTAACGCCGTTTGGGATTTTTCGAAAATCATCAATTGCTAGAGCTTTTTGCGAAGAATTGAAGGCGCAATGATCAGTTCCTACGAGCTGCATGTCGGCAAAAGAAAATCCATGATCAGAAAAACAATCCGCATCTTAAGTTGAATATTTTCGCATAGTAGGCTTAATTTAGAGCACAACCTGCAGAATTCCTGTTGAAAGAGCCGCTTGAAGAGCTTTGCCATGCTCTGCTGACCTAATTGGTGGGCTCGTGACATACCTGAAATTCCAAGAGCACAATTCAATGACGCGGCTATATAACAAGCGCTTTGGGATCAAAATAAGAAAGAAAAAAGTGAGCATATGAAAATGAGAGAGCAGAAACTTTCTTTGCGGCGGTGATGAAATCGGGATCCCATAGCTTGGAATCATCCAGGACCAATCCAGAAACCACTGGCTCTCCAATAACCCTCTGCCCTGCAGTTTACAGATATCCTGTGACTGCTGGATTGTAGATTTAGGTTGTACAAAGAATCAGATTATTTTGTTTCTCAAGGGACGAAAAATGAGAAATTTGAAGAGCATCTAAACAGAAAAGAGAGGCCTGTGTAAAACGGGAAGCAGTGGGAGCAAAATTCTTTGGCACGATGATTGTCTAAAAACTTAGTTAACATGAGATCACTGAGAAAGAACCAATATTGTTGCCGACATATTATTGCCGTAAAGATGTTGTCGTCCTGAAATTATGAAGCACCTGACCGACAAGCTTTTGCTATTTCTTCCATGGCATCGATGCTCATCACATGCACAACATAGAGAGGTGTGTTCACAAAACCAGCCAAACGAACTGCACGAGCAGTTGCCTCTCCTTCAAGCTGCAAATGCAAAAGATGGTGATACACACACGCGACATATCTTGTTCCATTTCCACAAGTGCTGAAATTCTCTTCGCAGAAGTTTAAGTGTGACTTAGGACTTAAGTTGAGATACCATTGCATTTGAGAGATCCAGAGGTTCCACATATTTAAGGCTGAGCTTACACGGGCATGAATGTTGATTCCTTATTAAAGAAGACAATCTTCACGATAGACAGCATCTCGGGGAATGGTACAGTACCGCGTTTATACCATATTTAGCAGTTAGAATTGAACTGTTGCACTTAAACAAAAAGGGCAGGTCTTTCAGGTATAACTATTGACAGAAGCCTGCAGATCATTTTACTTGAGACCTAAAGGCAAGATGAGCATTTAAGGAGACGAAGATATAAGAAAACACTGGTTTCCAGGATAAATTGTATATAATTACGAGTCTACTCACTATAATAACTTAAGCCGAGGTTCAAAAGTTGTTACGCTGTGATTTGATTTCTTTGTTTGAACAAGTAGCCATGCTAAAAACGAAACGGGAATAGAATGTGTTGCTGTTGTTTGCATATCTATTGGAATCAGAAAATGACTAGTTGCATTCCCCTATTAAAGAACCTAATTGTTCTGAACATCGCAAGCACAAAAAGTTTGGGATTTTCTAGGATTTATAATCTCAGCCAAATTGGAGTTCACTCAGCTGTAAAAGAAAAGACGGCAAATTTTACCGCTGGGGGCCTCGAGAGAGCGTGTCCTTCTGGTCCAGTAATACCGAGTTCGATCATTCTGTTCTGGCCTTCGGAAACGGCATCGCCATTTTCAGCATGGACCATCGCCAATGCACCCAGGGACTTGCATTTTTTCATTCCTTGCAACAGGACCTCGTCGTTGACCATCTGGTGCCCTTTGTAGGCCATGAAGAACTTGAAAGAATTGATACCTGCAATTTTTCTTCGGAAGCATAAGAAAAGGGACATCAACAGTCGAGAACCACACGCACGCAAGCACCAGCAGCCTTGCCACTCACCTATCTCATTTACCACGACTTCCATCTCTTGAGAGACGACTTCGTCCCACTTGTAAATCACCATGTGGAAACCGTAATCCATACAAGACTTCTTTTCTTTCTTTTGATACGCTTCGATGCCCGCAATTAAGCTCCCGTTGAGCGGTTTTACGAAGTCGATGTGCATTGTCGTCCCGCCAGCTAAAGCTGCAGCCTGACCACTGAAGAAGTCATCAACCACCTTGTTCCCCATGGACTCCACATCAAGGTGAGTGTGCGGGTCGATTCCTCCTGAAATATGGTTAAGATGACAGAAAACCACCCTGATCAAATTGTCGCAAAAAATTGCACGTGCAATGACATGCCTGAAATTTGGACCACCTTAAAATCGATGAATCAGCCATAGAAAAGCCATGATGTGTAATCAATCGACTGAGATGTGTATACACACTCAAGAAAGCTTTCTGTAAGCAGAACCGGGCTATCTTGCACACAATGCAGCGAGATACAAGGTTAAACGGTGCATAATTCTTCTTCCCTTTACACTGTTCTATGGACTTCAAAAATATAACGTATCGAAAAACTTCTGCATACAAATTATGCAACAAAGAAAAAAAATGCAGAGCCACTATATATAAACTCTACCTGGCGTCACATACTTCCCTGTAGCGTCAAGGATGGTCACATCATCACCTACCTGCTCATAGTTTACGACAGATATATAAGGTTTAATTTGCCGAAATCAGTGATCGAGTGACTCGATTGAAAAATTCTACAGAGCAAAGACTCGATTACATCAATCACAGGTTTGCGGACCAAATGCATTTATTTTGAAAAATTTAACAGTATCCTGAGAAAACAAAATAAAAGAAACTAGCGTTAGAACCTGTGCTAACCACCAAATCAATAGTTTGTTGTACCATATATACATTCATCGATAATTGTAGCTGAACATTGTACTATCGTTCCAACTGTTTGCATGAAGGAATTAGTATCTTCTAACCTCTATAAGTTTATAAAATAGGAAAAAAAAAGAAAAAAAAAAAAAGAAGAAAGCTAACTCTGAAATTCTCTATCGTTAATATTTGCTTAGTGTCACAATGTGCATGCTTAAAAATCAAAACATGCATAATCACATACCTATTTTCTTGGCCAGATACGTATGAACATTTCACTTCCCCATCTTTTGCTCTAATACAAACTATATCTATTCAATTTCGAATTCGTGAGTCTCCAAATCCTTTCGAATCTATTCTATGCCAATAAATGTTTTCATAACTTCTGCTCGCATCTCTGTATGCGTCGAGGCAGCGTGTTATCTTTTTCTTGTTGTGTCTTATAATTGAGGGAAAGGACTAATTCGCTGAGAAGTTAAGAAATACTAATGAAGCAGAAGCTGGAAATCACCTGCTTGATATAAGGCTCCACGGCGACAATGATCCCATCCTCCACATAAACATCGGCAACCTCCGCTCCATGAGCGTTCACCACTGTGCCTCCCTTTATCAAGATCTTCAGTGGCGACCCCTCCGAGGAAACCCGGCACTGGGGCTCTCCATACCCGTTTCCAGCATCGCAGTACTGCACAGGCACGGTGACCATACTTGTTTTGTACTAAATCTTAATGGCTAGCATTATTCCAGCTAAAAAGGATCATAAAAGCGGTCGCCGTCGTGTGTCATGCTCATGTGGTGCACTGGTTTCTTTCTTTCTCGGCCCGAGGCACTCGCCAAACCGAACCAAACGGTTACTCATTAGACGAGGTGCTCTCGTGAGTGTCCCAACCAATTCTCAAACCGTTGATACATACGTAAAAATGGTTACTCTACTATACAGTTATCTACGTCCCAAGTGCACATAACGACTTAGAAGATGATCCAGGCGGGCAGCAGTGGCATGTACGCACCTGGCTCGACTCCGACGAAGCGGTCAGAGACGTGGCAAATAATATCACGAGAAGCAGCACGGCGAGGCGAGGCGCGACGCCATACCAGTCATGCTCTTTTGGGCCTCTGCAAGTGGGACGTGCAGGGGAGGGGCCGAGAGAGGACTGATCCGCTTACTTCTGCTTGGATCACTATCCCCATGATTGGGGACCAGACCAGATTCAGACCTCATGTTCTGGGACATCACATCGCGGGCCAGAGATTTTTTTTTTTTTAGTAAAGTAAGATGTATATATACTTTTTAACGCATCAGAAAGGGCCAGAGATATTTTCTTATTGTTATTTTTTGTTTTTTGTTCATGGAGGGATGACCATGTTACTCATCTCCTCCCAATCAAGTAGGAAATGATTGAGCACCAGGACACTTTTTCGATAGAGTTGTCGATAAAAGAATATAATACATTAGTCGTAATATGTCGAGCATTTTTTCCTAGATCTCATGATTAATCAAGAGATGCGATTCATGCGCTTTTTCCTTTCCCATGGTAGTTACCGTGTGGCTTAGAGTAACCTTTGACCAAGGGGAAATTATTAAATGAATCCGATACACGTACTCAATTGAATCTGGGCCCTCGGCTCGCATGAGGCCCACATGAGACCCACCATTTTGATACGGTTCCAAATTCAATTCAGTACATATACCAGGCTCGGCTCATGTGTAACATCCCCTGTTTCACCAATGAATCCAAAAGTCTGCGGAAGGCCAACAGGCATTGCAGATGGCAAGAAGCCCTTGTAAAGAGAGCAATTTCTCATGGTGCTCCGTCATACCAAGTAGGCCCTTAACAGATAACACCGGACACCTTAGCTCTGATCAGTGAGTGCATACATGGAGGCAAGGACCTCATAAAAAGTTCACCACATATACATACAATTATTGTACCATTACATTGCTTACATCTTAAACATATTTCGAAGAAAAGCAGCTAATTCGTCAGAGATCCATTCGCATCAGGGCCTTTATTGCTTTATCGGAACGCATCATCCTCCAACTATTTACAGAAAAGCCCACGAAATGGTACCATCTATTGATACAAGTCATGTCTCGTGCCCCTTTTTTTGTTCCATCCTTCCGGTAACTTTTTGGTTGAGTACTTGCTTGAGGCATTGAGTCTGATGACAACTAAGTAGCTTCAGTCACCAACACCTTATATGGAGTCTCTCTCCATAGATTGCCCAAGAAGTAGTAGCAAGTTACGCTGTAGATATTTGTCTCTTTACTGGAGCTCGAAGGGATGAGAGATACGCAGCATCTGCCTTGTCCATTCCCTGGAAAAGATAACTGAAAGGTGGCATTTTCACATACTTGCCTGAGCCAGGAGCAACCTTGAGTTCACCGTTAATCCAAACAATCCTTCCTCCTGCAATGGTAACTTCAACCTTTCCCTAGAAAAAAATAATAGCGCACGGTTACACTCATACATGGTCTAACAAGGTTTAGATGCCATGAAGATAAACTCAACTACAATCACAGGATTCAGGATGCCAATATACAGCAGATATGGGCAGAAGGAGAAAAAGGGCAAACAAAAAGACTTTAAGATAGCAGTGAATGGAGAGAGATCGCAACAAAGAGAATACTTACTTTCCCTCTCTTTCCCTCAAAGACATTTGTATCTAATCTAGAGTGGTGGCTCCTTGCACTAATTTCGAAGCTTGAATTGGGATTGAGAATGATTATATCGGCATCAGACCCCACAAGAATTGCTCCCTTTCTGGGGTATATATTGAAGATCCTAGCGCTGTTCATGTTACAAGGACAATATACGTCTCAGATAGCCATCAACATGTCTGAATTTGTCCATGATTTTAAACAGGAGAATAAAAACATACCATTCAGTGCTTGTTATCCGAACGTAATCAGAGACAGAAATTTTTCCAGATTCCTACAACCATCATAAACAGTCTATTTGTTGAAAAGGTTCAAGAATGAGTAAAGGAGGCAGTTGGCAATTGCTGCTTACCACCATTGTATCCCAGACAAGATGCATCCTCTCCTCAATACCTCCAAAAAAAATACCAAATTGAGATGTGAGACAGAACAACAGCTTACTGGACAAGCTTGAACGAACTTAAGGGAGAAGACTTCTGATGATTACCATTGACGCCATTTGGGATATTTCGAAAATCATCGATTCCCAGAGATTTTTGTGTAGAATTGAAGGCACAATGATCAGTCCCTACAAGCTGAATATTGTCAAAACAAATCCAAAGATCAGAAAATATTTTGTGCCTCATCCCCACACAAATATCTTGAAAACGTCTTTCCAATTAAGAGTGTAACCTGCAGGATTCCTGTGGAAAGAGCTGCTTGAAGAGCTTTGTCATGCCCTGCCGCTCTAATGGGTGGGCTCATAACATATCTAAAATGTAAAGAGCATCGTTCAATTATATGGCTAGATAACAGGCAAATACGTGCCGAAAAGAACAACTAAGCATATAAAGTGAAAGAAAGGAAACTTGCTTTGCAGCAGTGATGAAATCGGGATCCCAAAGCTTAGAACCATCCAGGACCAATCCAGCAGCCACTGGCTCTCCAATAACCCTCTGCCCTGCAGTTTACAAATATCCTATGACTCCCATAGTAGACTACACAGTTCATAAAGGTTAAGAAGTGACAGATTAGCTTGAGAAAAAAAAATCAGGTGACTTCATTTTCGGGTAGGGTGAGAAAACATTTGAAGAGTTTATGAAGTGTTGTAAAAAGAAAAAAGAAACAGAGGACTGAAAATATATTGAAGGAAAACTTTTTTCTGAGTAATATTTGAGTGGACCGTTTACTCATCTCTTTCACGCATCTTAATCTGTGCACTAGCACCTTATCTTCTTTATTAAATGGAGATGTTCACATTTCAAAAAGTAGGGATATTTGTTTCACCTCAAATCATGGAAAGAGAACCACAAAAAATGTGGGCAATCAAAGAGAAGTTCAACAATTAGGTGACCCTGTATTATGAACAACAATGCCTTATCTTTGCCAATTCAGTGCTCTTGGAAGTCCGCTGAGGACAGTAATGTATATAGAAGAAACAAACTTTCATCCCTTGTGTGCAACACGGAAACAGGAAGGAATGGGAAGCAAAGACAAACATTGATACCGTAAGGAGGAATGTGGAACTACTTCCTCTATAAACTCTTTAAGATCTTCGAGGGATGTCTCCAGAAAGAGGGCATAGCTCAATTGCTTAAATTGAATCTCCCAGATAATACAAAAATTAATAACTTGGATAACATCGCGAGAAATATTGGCATAATGATTGTTTGGTAAACCATCATATTATGTCACCCAACCATATGTACTAACGCATCACAGTTTTAATGAAGAAAAAAGCTATTGATGAAACATCAGATTACTGCATCTTAGAGAAAGAGGAATTGACATTGCTGCACAGTATTGTGGTGCTAAAAATTATTAATTACCTGACTGACGAGCTTTTGCTATTTCTTCCATGGCATCAATGCTCATTACATGAACTACGTAAAGAGGTGTGTTCACAAAAGCAGCCAAACGAATAGCACGAGCAGTTGCCTCTCCTTCAAGCTGCATGTAGAAAGGATGAAAAAATACATTGAGTGAAATATCTTGTTCCAAAGCGCGACACTTTATTCATTTTACATATGCAAGCGCGATATAGGACTAGATTTGAGAAGGTTCCATCACATCCGGAAGATCAGACAATTCCCCATACTCCATACTGATTTTTACAAACGTATGACATCCCTCTTCTTTAGTAGAGAAGAACTTGAAGTATAAACAGCATGCAAAGAAAAGGCTAGGAGAACAATTTGCTGCACCATGTATCCCATAAGACATGACTAGTTAAGTCAAACACTCGAATGCAAACTTAAAAGCTGGAGTCATAGGTACAAAGATAAACAGGGCTCCTGCAAATAAAAATTAATTGAGAATCTGAAGGAAAGACATTAAGGATTATAAAAGAAATACAGGTAAAAGATACCAGTGTCCAGGATGAACTGGAAATTAAATACCATTAGTCTACTCGCAAGGACAACTTAATCTGACTTTGAAAAATTTTTATCATGATTTAATTTTTTGCTTATAGAAGCAGCCACACCCAAAAAGAAATCGGAAAAGAATGTGTTGATGAGGTAAAAAAAATTCTCTAAGTACATTCAACAGAAAACAGATGCTAGCATTTACCACTGCAGGCCTTGAGAGGGCATGCCCTTCTGGTCCAGTAATACCAAGTTCGATCATTCTATTCTGACCTTCAACAACAGCATCGCCATTTTCTGCATGGACCATTGCCAATGCACCAAGAGACTTGCACCTCTTGAATCCTTGTAATAGAAGCTCGTCATTTATCATGAGAGCCCCCTTGTAGGCCATGAAGAACTTGAAAGAGTTGATACCTGCAATTACTCAGAAGAGTTAAAAGAGCATATAACTTCCAAGGGGGCTCGTCAAGAACCATGTGCATGCAGCACCAGCAGCCACTGCTCACCTTTCTCATTAACCATAACTTCCATCTCTCTAGATACGTCGTCATCCCACTTTGTGATTGCCATGTGAAAACCATAGTCCATACAGGATATCATTGCTTTCTTCTCATATGCTTCAATGCCTGCAATTAAGCTCCCTTTGACTGGTATTACAAAGTCAATGTGCATTGTTGTTCCACCAGCTAATGCTGCAGCCTGACCACTGAAGAAGTCATCCAATGTTTGAGTCCCCATAAACTCAAAAGCAAGATGAGTGTGCGGATCAATTCCTCCTGACAAGATTATATGGGAGTTAACCATTCTGATTGAATTGTTCCAATCTCATACTTATGCCAAAATATACAATTGGACTGGTACTACTAACTGCCGATGAAACAGCAATTGAAAAGCTACAATGCAAAATTCATTGACTAAGATATGGACACAGACTTTTGAGGATGAAAAATAAAAAATCCGAGTCGGTGAGTGCGTGTGAGAGTGCACATCCATAAATTTTAAGGAAAGGCCATAAATTGAACAACGTTAGAAGCAAAGATAAGGGGCATTTGATAAACTTAATTATTAAAGATATTGTTTGCAATCGACATGAAAGATCACCATTCAAGGAAACTGTGAGGCCTATATAGGAGAAGTGTTTAACCGTCATGGTGGAAACACTATTTACAGTAGATTTTTGGGAACTCTACTGCTGCTGTCATATACCTTCTTCAAATTTTTTAAGAATATAGCCATGTGGTAGACCAACCTAGATAGTGATTGTCCTAGCAGATTGAACAGATAGACATTGACTGAACAGCTCGCTAGATTATTCCAGGTACTTTGGCATCAGAACCAGTGCCTACTCCAAGAAACTAAGAAAGTTTTTGCAAGCAGAACCAGGTCATCATGGGTGCGGTGCAGTGACAAACTAAATGAATGGTCCATATTCTTAAGGCCATGCCTTTTTTCTGGAGTTCAAATATAATGGACATGTTGAAGTTGTGCGAACAATTTGTGATGGAAACTTAAACTGTTAGAGAATGACACGATATATATTCAAAGTCCTAACACTCTCCCTCACAAAAAATGGTAGCGAGATGAGAGGAAAACCATTAGTGTGTGAGCTTGATATGGGTGAAAGCAAGAATATTTGAGAGAGAATTGTGATGTAAAAATAAGAAAACCATAAACCGCGTAAGGAAAGTTTGAGGGATTGAAAACATCAAGCTCGAAACCCCTAACTCCAATACCATGTGCGGGGTTTCGGAGGGTCCAAATTGTAAAGTTCAAGCATTTGCAAAACAAAGAGATACGCATATAATGCTCAAAAGAATGAAAAGGTTTCTACAAACAAATTATGTATAAGAGCAAAGTAGACACACAGTGAGCTATACCTGGCATGACATATTTACCAGTAGCATCGAGCACGGTGACATCATCACCTACCTGCTCATGGAAATTTCAGAAATTAGATCCATTGAACTCCAAATTGCATGAAATTCTGCCATGGATATCAAGAAAGAAGAAGAAATTCAACTTCCAAATCATTGGAGGAGAAAAGTTAGCTATCTTTGAATACTCGAAAAATGTGACAATACTTAACAAATGTCTGCTGGCTATTTTATCCAGACTATCGCGGCTCAGTTCACGCAGAAGTACAAAGGCGTTTCACTATGATCTGCAAAAACGTCGGCCCCCAGTAACATGACCAAACACCCTTCCCCCAAACTCTTCAATTTTTCAACAGCACGCACCAACCCACCAACTATAGAAACAATAAACTGAACATTACTCTTTCCTATTTCAGGATCAACATCAATCAACAGAGACGGAAAAAACCACCTTGATATTAGGCTTCACAGCGACGATCTTCCCGTCCTCCACATAAACATCAGCAACCTCCTGATGATGAGCGTTAACCACGGTCCCCCCCTTGATCAGAATCTTCGACGAGCCCGCCGAAGCCCCGCACGCGGGCTCTCCATACCCGACCCCAGCATCACAAGACTGCACCGCAGAACACACTATCCACGTGAAGAAGGACGCAAGAATCCCACTCCGTTGACCACGCGCGAGAGCGCGCGCAGACGAATCAAAACATTTCCGTCCGGATCAAAACATATGCCCAAGAGACGGAAACCATCCGTCACGGCCGCAGGGATCACAACGGGAGCGAAAGTCGATTCCTTTTTCTCAGCTCACGCGAGCCCACGACGAAAAACAGAGTCGGGCAGTGATCGGAACGAGGCGACGAAGGGGGGAAGAACAGTACCTGGCCAAACTCCGACGCGGCAGGCGAGACGAAGATCGACAGATGGAGGAGGAGAAGAAGAAGAAGGAGCGCGGGCGAGAGGTTGACGGCGAGTCGCGACTCCATGGATCTGCTGCTGCTGCTGCTGCTGCTCTGTGGGCTTTGGACAACGACTACGAACCTGCGACTGGCAGTGAAAACAGAGCTCAAGAAGCAGGGGAGTTTTCGGAGCGACGAGCAGCTCTACGGTGCGGGCTCGCGCACCCCATCTGCCGTGCTCCACCCGCATCGCGCGCCGTCCGGATCGTCTGACCCCGTTGACCGGATTCGTTCATCGACGGCGCGGAGAACGTGGGGGGCCCCCCTGTCCATGCGAGGATGATTTGACGGTCGCGATTCGTCCCTTCGATTTTTTCTATGCGAGGGTCGCGCGACAGACTGGGCGACTGCTTTAGTCCGATAAATCACGAAAATATCAGTAATTTTTATATTTTTGAAAAAAAAAATCTTAATATCCTCGCACATTTAGATCCCGAACAAAACCTTAAAAGACTCGAAAAGAGATAGGGAAATATTGGATGCCCTCCTCACGAGGTCTTTCCGGATTTTTCCTTTCTAGAGAAGAAAAATATTTGGAGGAAATTTAGGGCTTTTTTTGGATGGCGAAGGTAAATATCACGTCAACTTCGAGTGGCTATCTCCGGATATGCAGATATATAGTAGCTTTCCGCGTCTGAAATGACAAAAAGAAAGAAGTCTTGGCTTCCTGCAGTTTAGCCTATGCTTTGCACGAGTCTGTCAACCTACTCGCCGGCTTGTTGACAATTGATTCTGGAAAAAAAATAAAAATCTTAATATCTTAGCGTATTTGGCAATTGATGCCGTGATTAATTAGTCTTGTGATACAAGTGATGAATATAGTTATGTCTCTACTTTTCCAAATGATCCGAAAAAATTGTGAACTTTTCCGAGTGAAACAGAAAAACACCCGCGTTTAAGTTTTGTTTTTTTTTTTAATCCGTGCGAATTGATGTAAGGATGTGGCCGACGGCAAGCCACGCCATACTTTAATTTCACGAATCAAGGACCCCGTCCGTTTCAACGAATAGATAAGCACCTCCAAAGTCGAAAGAATGATGCCGGAGTTTATGCTGCCCAAATCAATGACTTCCAGCAACACGTCAGTTTCCACGGATTCGAGTTAAAGTTGGTATTTTTTTTTCTTCTTCCTTTTGTCGTGGTTGGTGATTTTGTTTCTTCCCTTGGAGCAGGGGATAAGGATGCAGGTGGACAGTGAAATCGAGATTTTGTGATTATTTTAATTTGACTTTCTTGTCCGAAATTGACATCTGGCTGGGCCCCACCGTTGCCCTCCTCGTCCGTCCATTTCCACGGCTTGGAAAATCGGATGCCCGAGCCTTCCCGCCATCTCTTTCTGTAATGCTACTTGGAAAAGATGGCGACGATAGAAACGTGCACGCGAGTTTGACTTTTTAGCGATGCATGTGTTTTTTAAGTCGCGAGTTTCAAGTGTGTGTTGACGTTCGAGGGGCTCGCATACGTCGGATCAATTCTCGTCAGGTATCTAATATAAAATTTTGTAAATAAAGGCGACGCGGATTTCGTTGTTTCTAGAAGCAAAATTTTTTTTTTCCGAAAGGTTAGTAGACTACCCATTTCGATTGTCAATACCTCTAAAACTTGGACTCCGCAAAAAACAAAGGCTAATTGAATTTACTGATTTTGAACGGTGGCGGGAATTTAATAGAACATGAGTTTAATAGAACATAAGAAAGACCTCTTATGAAAAGAGCCATTGAAACGGATTCGAGTTGAATGATTCGAGGGTATCGAATGTTGCAAATTCAAAGAGAAAGGGAGAGATTTTTGGATTCAAACGGTTAAGGATCGGAGCAACGCTCGTTGTTCGGAGCGTCGATTCTCAACATGGCACGACACGATTTTCTCGAGAGAAACAAGAATCCGACGCGAAATGTGAACATCCTACTCCGAACTGACAAGATTAACGCACTCCGAGCAAAGAGGGAGGGACTGAGAAGGCTCAAAGTCCTTCTCATCGAACTTAAATTCACTCGATACCGATGAACGCGAGCCGAAGCAAAGCACCAATGTGCTTCCATGAACAATATCTAAAACCGCATGAATCAAATGCCACCCAAAATAATCATTTCTTCCTGGCACGACGTATAATTGCGACTCCTTTCCATACATAATTTACGAGGTTAGGGGGGCATGACCTGGGCCGTCGAAACGATAAAATATTGAATCTTTCTCTTGAAAACTTTGGAACTTCGGTGCAATCATCGAACAAAAAGTTGAAGGAAAACTATAGTAACTCGAAATGCAGGAGAAACAGCACCTTGAGTCATCACTCATGCACCAGAATATACGTCGTTCCAGTTTGGTTTAATATGATAATGCCACAGATACTGTACAGACCTGCATTGCACAATCCCGACACAATCCCAACAAGAAAGAGCATGCACGCGACGACGACACAACGCAATCACGAATCAATAATCATCTCCATCCAAACACGATAAATGAAGTTCGTTACCTTATCACTGGTTATTCATAATAATTAAAAATCGTGTCCCTGCACGTAAGAACCGCTCTCCTATGCAAAGCATTTTCTGAATACCCTCCTCACCCTCCTCCTCTATCGAAAGAAGTCCCAACTATACAAGGTAATCCCTAGACTTCTTTAAAAGGTCGCCTAGTGGAGGCTCGACCATTTGTGGTGAAAGGTAAAAAGTTACCTCTTGAGACAGTTGAAGGTACACTTGCTTTCACAGGAGACCGCCCGTCTCTTTTTGTTCTTTTTTTTCCCCAGAATTGTCGTCTATCTTCCAATTCTGCTTCTGAGGGATAAAATCCCCTCCTTTCAACTTAGGGAGTAGCCCATTCAAAGTAAGGGCAAAGAGCCCCTCTTGCAGAGGTCCAATTACCGCACCCGAAGAAGAAGCTCCCATGCTTTGGTCCTGGCTTCCGGACCATGCGCCTGTTACTTTTCACCCCACAGTAGCAGTAATTGTGGTGGTCTTTCGCGGGGTCAGTTTGGACCGGTTGGAAATGTATCAATGGCATCAGAGGTTGCTTCACTTTCGGCAACTGCGAGATCGGGCTTGAGCGGCTGTCCAGGAACTGCCGCATCGCCAGAGGACATTCAGCGGACGCCCACATCAGCGTGTTGGTTATGGTGAACTTGAATCCCCGGTGCATAAGATGGGTAAGAAGGCGGGCGGTGTTTTTGGCGTCGTCTAGCCCGCAGTGTGCACGGCCCTCCCAGACCAGGCCCGCTAGCTGGACAGCTGCCTTCAAGTTGCAACTAACACCGCCAAATACTTCATGGAACGGAACTTTTAGGTTTATCCATCTAGCAGAATTCAAAATGACAATAGTCAACTAAAACATCTAATCATATCCATATACTGATCTAGCAACACTGAAGCTAGCTTTTCATGGCTAAATAGTGCGCTCTCGTGTAATTTTAGTGTAGCTAGCTAGTGACGTAACAAACAGAACAAACTTCCAAAGACAGTTCAAAACTCCATAAGCAGTGATTCAGATGATACTGCAAAATCGAACCTATTTTTATTCGTGTGCAGTAAAAAAAAAGCAATGAAACAAGAAATCCATCAAAAGAAACTACAGAAGCTTCTACCATATACGCTATTCTGCAGTACATCTTCCTTAAACCGCTGCTTTATTAATGAATACTGCCACGCAAACAAAATAAAAATTAATAATTGAGTGCGGACGCCACCGTACACTCTCTAGTCTCTACAAGTAAAAGCACCAAGAGAAATTTTCAAATTTCAAAAGTATATTTTCTCAAATGCAATGCTCACATACCTATTGAAATATGGGGGTTTCCTAATCTTCTTAAACCGACACTCCGATTCCAACATAACCCTACAGTCCCAATTTGACCACGTCACCACTGCAAAGTTAGTGTGTTTAATCCCCTTCTCTTCAAGCCACTTATCATGCATAAGCAGGGCTTCACTTAAGAGAACGCCTCTGTCTACCTGCAGCAATAAAGGTTTGTCATACAATCTTCCTTTGTAACCATGACTAGCAATAACAGTCGCACCAACATGTACACTGCCATTTGAGCATCCAAACATGGAGACAGGCAACAGAAACACACATTTGCTATTGAATTTGCAGAAATTTATCGGCCTGCTTTAAATTATGTTTTAGGAGCTCAAGGCATCAGTTTCTCTATGCCTCCCTCCCTCCCTTTTCCTTAAACCCTACAGAAATTGTCACACATAAAAGGATGTGATTCATTCCGTATAAGATAGAAGATTCTCCAATAATCATGGCAGTGGAAATGTTAGTTTAGTGCGATACAGTTCAAATAAGGCTCTTTCGCTTGGCCAGAAAGTCAATCCATGGACAGTTCTTCAATTTGACAAGACAATAATTTAGTACGGACAACTATCTTATGCAGGTACGCCATGGCTACAGCTGGGGATAGTCCTACTAAATAACAAACCTCCCTTCTTGGGATTTTCAAACGATGAAAAATGGCTGAAAACTAAAATAAATAGCAACTATTGAACAAGAGAATCAAAATACCCAAAACAACTAAAGAGAAGCACACGAGAATCTCTTCACAGATAAAATCATGACAACCTAAAGACTGAATGTTACGCCATATGATTTCCTCAAAGTTTGAAAAAAGAAGTATAGTCAAGTAAAGCTATACGATTTTATTTTCATTTGTAGAGATGAGCTTCTAGCTGTTACGTAAAATGTTCATTGTCAGAAGTCTGGGGACAAAAGCCCATCCAGACACAGGCAATATTTATTAAATCCAGCATGCATGAAATTGCCTACTCTGAATGAAGCTATCAGATATAGAATATCTAAATCACTCACTAGAAATATTAATGACAAAATTAAGAAAAGATGCATCAGATTCAAATGCACATAGACTGAATAGACTTCTTGATTTTAAAGGAATCACAGATATATGGTTGAAAAAATCTAAATAGAGATATCTTAACCATTCATACTTAAAATTGTTTCCCATTTAATCATAAGAACAAATAATAAACAATAATGTTTACTGCTTATAAATAACTTCTATGCAGTTTAAATATGAACGTAATAAACAAGATCCTTAACTTGTGTCAATTACTCTATAATAGAAATGCATTTAGAAATTTTAGGGTTAAGTTCCATTAATTAGCATTTGTGCAATTGGATCCTTTACCTTTATGTTGTGCAATCAAGTCTTCAAGCTTTCTGGATTTTAGCGATTTGATCCTCTAAGTTTTGTTTTGTGCAATAAAATCTACTAACTTTCTTGATTTGTGCAATCAAGCGCTTTGTTTACCCATTATAACTAATATTATCAAACTAGGATTTCTTTTTTCTTGTTTGGTTTATGCTCATTTGGCGCCAAATTAGCATCACTGTCATTTATTTGTCAAAAAGGCAGTAACATGTCATTAATTAATCTGACAGTGTAGTTAGAGTGGCTGATCGAAGGATTTGTTTGCACATTTTGGAAAGTAAGAGGACTTGATTGGACAAAATAAAACTTAGAGGACCAAATCGCACAAATCCAGAAAGTTAGAGGACTTGATTTAACAAAATAAAAGTTAAGAGGACCAATCCGCACAGATGTTGAAGCTTTAAGGACTAATTTTACCTTAACTTGAAAATCAACATGCACTTACAATATAAGTTTGTGATGAAGATTAACATAAACATGTTGAAAAGGTATAAATTACATCCAGAATTTGTCGAATCAACAAAAGGAAAGGTTAAATTGAGCAAATTGACACTTTTCAAATTTAAGGACTATAGGCACACGAACTATATATAGGTTTGTCGATATGTTCAAAGTAAAAATAAAAAGAAGCTTTTAAACTCTATATATATTCAACCATAAAATAAAAAAACTCTATATATCCAGTCTTTGTTTAATTGAAAAGACATAATGTACATAATTCCAGCGTTGCACACTTATGTGAGCTACAACTTGAGAAACCCATATAGGCAATTTCGTAGTATGTGATGCATTGGTTAAGATAGATAATTTGTTATAATAAACAAAACAAATGTGGGTAATAGTTTTGATTACCTTATTGGGGGTAGAATTTGAAAATTTCTCAATTAATGCCAATGTGCTTGTGTGAGAGAATCATTAAAATAAAAATATATCCAGAAAATAACTCAAGGAAAAACCTACTAGATAGGTACATGAATAGTTCTCTTAATTTTGTAAAATATCCACCAGGATAACAGATAAGGTGATATGATTCAGATTACAAACCATAAGATGCAGAAGTTGTTCAATTAAATTTTGAATGTTGTAAAATCACCCACCCCGATAACATATAAGATAAGGATATCTAATATTTATCATTTTCATCGGTAACATACATAAAGTGATGATCACTTCTAATTTGCAAATCTATGCACAAATTTGAGCCAACAACTAATAATTATTAACCAGTGCGTCAAACGGGGGCCATCCACTAGTTTCCTATAAAAGTGAACCTTGAGTCTAGCACTCCACGGAACAAAAGGTTAAGGGCCTCTCTACCTATGTCAAATCTCCAATTGACATTGCCCTAAATCAAAACCAAATTAGCATCATCCCGCACAACTTGATTCAGGATGTTATCAGGGTATAGAAGGAGACTACTTCTTTTGGGGGGTGCGATTCTGGTTACTAATCAAACCACCTAATGAACAATAACATCCTTACAAACCCATATATTTCACTTTCATTATGGAATAATCCTATAGATACAACAAAGGCATTACACTTCACGGACAAGGAAGCCTTTTGACAATCTAACTCGATAAGACCAATATCCTACAAGGGCTTGGTTAGGATGGATAACCAATAAGCCTGCAGCCATCGAAGTCAAAGGCAAAAGGCACACGTAAGGCATTGGGATCCCAAAATGCCCAAGAGTTGAAAAGCGCAAAAACAAGCACATGCCCAACAGCAAGGCATGGGAACTGAAAATAAGTAGTAATTATCTTAAAACAAATCCAATCATAGATGATATGCCAGTAAATGCTGCTGTTTTCTCTCTTAGTTTTCATTGCAAGCAATTCTCGATTAAATCTTTTCTCATGTCCAAGTTAAAACAAATCAAGGAGAATACTAATGAGCTTGACGCACTACTGTCGCAAACTTGAATAGTTCAGAAACTACCTCAACTTTCTGCTTCAATAGTATAGAAAATGTTTTGGTCCTGAAAGTTTTTTCTTTTTTTTGTTGCTACACTATGGCTGAATATTTCAACTAAATTGACAGAAGGGCCTTCTCGAAAGATAAATTATTTTCTGAAATCCGTCGAAACGATAACGCAATTGCCCTGGCACTTTGCACCTAATTGCCTCAGTGCAAAAACACACGCCTAGTGATACATGCTTAACCATGATTCCCCAGGAGAGAGAAGTCAAAGCATCGCACTTTTTACCACGCTGCCTGCTGCCTACCCTATGAAATAGAAGCTTCACTCTGTTATGTCGGGTTATGCCCTTGTAATTGGCCAAGCATTTTTCTTTTAATCAACAATCCTATGTAGGCCAAAGATTCCCCAGAATTAACTCAAAGTAACAATTATTTGGACTAGAACATTCGAAACAACAAATGGAAAATCTAGAGCTGTTATTTTCCTCTACCTAGTTACAAATTAGCAGATCATTTTACAAAGTAATACCATCAGCCGTCATTTGTCAAAAGGGTGAATTTGAGGAATTGTCTCTTGGAAGGAGGGTCGACAACTGTAAGGAGTTGTCCTTTCAAGGGTAAAGTCTGACTCATTGTCCTTTTTCTTTTCCTTGTCAAGATAACAAGAACAGTAGTAATTACAATAACACTACTAGAGTATTATATGAACTAACAATCTGTACGAATAGATGGAAAGATCTTTTGAAATGGCAACATAAGGATATCCTTCAGGATTGCCAACTTGAACCTGAACAAGACAACTTTAAAAAAAAGAAATTATTACTAGACCAAAATTGCCCAGCCAACCTCGGACCTCTATGTTGATTTTGAGTCTCAAAAAATGTCCACTCGTGAATGAGATCAAAATGAATATCCAAAGCCAGGGTGCTACTTCATAAGCACAAAAACCATTAAAAAAAATGTCTAGCACCTAGCGTACCTGAAAGACCTTCCTCATATTGTTTGTTCATGTAAGATATGAAATATCTGGCCAAGGTGGCATAAACCTAAACAGTCTCCCTGGGTGATCAAAGTGATGAGCCCTAGAACTTGTAATCAAGATAAACAAGACTGAGCTGTCCCGACCATTCCTCACAAATCAGATAATACATACACGAAAAGTAATGCAGCAATCGAGCATGTAATCAACTAGCTAAACATTAACAATTGGCGCATAGGAATATAAATAGAGCCAGCAGGATCCACTGTGTACCTGGGTTTGCTGGATGCCTGTAAGCTCTTTGCAGAAATCACTCAGAAGTTGATTGTAAGTAGGACGCACATATATCTGAAAACAGTCTTCCACTTCGCCTGTCATGCTGTTCACTAAAACAGAAGGGAACTCAATGATCTCTTGGGGATGAGGATTCTTATCTCTGTCACATGTAGCCTCGAAATCTATAACCACAAAATACTGGAACTCTTGGGACCGAGCATCTGGTGGATAACTCTGTGATGACATCCTAAAGGGTACATACTGAAACCGGTTGTCAATAGGAAAACCAAACTCATAATTGAGGGGATAATGATGGGCTTCAAGTGCATGTATGCGGTTCTGTTGTGCCTTCTGAAACTCAGGATGAAAAGCTGGCCAAGTCTCAAAATCTTGGCGATGCATTGGACTTCTATAACCTTCAACTGGAAGGGCAAAGGATGTCTGACTGAATTTTTCTTTCGGGTCCATATTACCACTTCCAGAATGGGTAGTTATTCCATCTTTTCTCTGAAATAATCCATGAATACGATTCCCTTGGTAATGCAAATTACCAGGGAATACATTATTTTGTAGGCATCCTGTGGATGCCTCACAATATTTTTGCATGTTTCCTGCTAAAAGAAAAGCACAAATTAGCCATTACGCCAAAATATGGACAACAACCCATTCATTCCAGTCAAAACTTGAGGCAACGATTGGAAACTGAAAAGTTATCTGTACCATAGTCAGCAGCTAAAAACATAGCAGGAGAGAGGTTTCTTTGTTGCGAGTATAGCCGCAAATGTATGTCTGTCATAGTTCAATTACAAGCAAAGGCTTCACATCTATGGGAATCATGTCGAGTTAAAACTTCAAACCGTACATAGGGAAAATCTATTTACAAGCTATGGTATGCACAATTGAAATCAGGAAGCAAATTGTTAAGTGCATTCTGTTGTGTGTGAGTTTGGGAAAACCTTGCATAACAGCTTTGGGCTTTAAGCGAAAGCAGCTGGGTAACTGTTCTGGGTTTGGGCTTTGAAAAGATAGGATTTGGGCTCTTAGAGTCAGAAGAATTTTACCGAAAACCAAAACTTTCAATCAAAGGATTTAGGACTCCAGAGCTGCTTGCAAAGGTTTCCTAAACTCACCCTACATCTCCAGAGTAGTACGCAGTCTATACCTAACAATGGATGCAGTTCTCCACTGAAAAAGTATCTCATTCTTTCCCTTAAGAAGTACCATATAGGAAAATGACATGTGAACACCGAATCTAGACAAGCGTGTACACCAATGCAAGCCCCTACTAAAATGTCCGATAATTCCACATCTCAAGGGCAGGTCCCACCCAAGTACACCAGAAGAAGATGAATCACCTACTTGGCCAAATGATAAAGAAACAGATACTGCTACCAATAGATTGAGATTATCGTGGGTCATAATCTTCCCGCAAGTAGCTTTCTAAGCTAACCAGAACCTGTCTCTCACAAAGAAAGTTATGTCGCTCACCAACTCACGAAGCACAATCTCCTGCCCGACACACAATTTAACTCCGATATAAACAAGAGTGCTCAATGTGTTCAGGAACATCAAGATACAGCTTTAAACAGTGATTGCACCATTATCTTCACAAACAAATTCTGGAACCACAGGAACCGTCACATTTGCAAAACTGCCCCCGTCCTAATTGCTTATCTAGACCTCGAGTACAAGACATATTTCTCTATGTTGCCCTTAATCACAGCACCTTTTGGTAGAATATCCAACAAACCACGACCTTGCAATTAATGAGCCCCAAAAGCCATATCTTTTACGCAGCAGTCGCGCAGCTCGCAAAGAGAGGGCACGGGGGACAGCACAGAAGAGCCAGAAACTCAGCAAGCAAACCAAACCAAACCAAACCAAGCACACGCCCATCGCCCCGCCCGCGGCACCGCACAAGAAATTCAAGAATCGCAACAGCCACCGCACTCCCAGAGATCAATCGGATTCTAAACGCCGGCGATTCCCCGATCACGGGTTTCGGCACAAACCCAAGAACCAGAAGAACGAGAACGACAACAAAAACCATACCCACGAATCGACAAAGAATCCGCGCACGCCCGCGAACAGGCGAAACACGGAACAAGGGGAAAGAGCGATCGGGGCGAGCGAGCGAGCGAGAGAGACAGAGGCAGAGAGAGGGGGATCGCACCTTTATTCTCGAGGGCCATCAGGACCTCCGATACCCAGGCGCATCAGATCTCCCTCCGCGGAGCCCCACCTGAAACCGGACCGAGACCGGACCGAACCCACGACAACAACAACAACAACAACAACAAGCGCACACGCATGAGAAAGGGTCGTCGCCGTCCATAGGTTACTTTTCTACTGCTCGTGTGGCGTTACGGGAAGGGGCGGGGAAGGGGGAGGGGACGGGGAGGGAGCGAGGAAACAGCAAAAACCGGGTGCGGAGGAGCGAGATCGAATTCAAGAGTTACGCGACAAAAGGGAAAGGAGGCAAGAAAGGAACGAGAGCTCCGGGGAGAGAAGATTTGCTTACATGGTGCGCGATGGCGAGATTGGAGAGACGGGAGGTGCAGGAGGGATGCAGTGATCATGTGAATAGTTGAAGCAAAAGGGAGGCAAAGACCCCCCCCAAAAAAAAAAATTAAAAAAAAGGAAAATTATTAAAAAAAAATAACAATAATTAAGGAAGACGAAGGGAAAATTATTAGTAGTTTGTAGCGGAAGAAATTGGGGAAAATATTAAATTAATGATAAATAATAATAATAATAAAATGTTAATATACTTGGGCAGGAGGAAGAGTAGACCCCACGTCACTGGCTTTTGTTTTTATTTTTATTTATTTTTATTTTTTATATATCCGATACTGTGGGACGATGAGATTTTTGCAGGGCCCACGCGCTCGCCCCTTCGCGCGTTCCCCGCGCGCGGGTCCTTCCTCTTTTCTTCACTTTTTTTAATTTTTGCCTTTTTTTTTTAAAATCTTTTCATCCTATAAGCAATCTTTGTTTCGAATGATCATTTTTGATTGAGATCATTAGGTTGAATTTGATATGAGTGATTACTACCCACTTCTTATGTCCGATCCCCCTTTCTCCCTCCCTCGGCCGATCGCCTTTTTTTTTATATCTTCGTATGCTCGTAAATCGATATCTTGAATCTCTTAGGAATTTCGAGCTTTTCTCGGAAATGTTTTTTTTTTCTGCCATGCCTACATCAGTGTACATGGTGACGTTGCCGAAATTAAGGCATTGAATGGGGGGAAAAGCCCGTGATATCGACTCTTATCTCGCCAACTCCACTTGGCGATCATGCCGGAGGGGGTATAACAAGTACAAGATAACGGCTTTTAAACGTAAAGTCCGCATTTTCTGCCTCTTTGGCTCTCTCCCGAGGCAGATTCTCTCCTGTGGTTATCGCGTTTCTCTTTTCATTCGTGTTAATTTATGTGACTTAAGGGGATAAGCATACTGAAAGTCCCAAAACTTATCACGAAAGTGCAATTGAGTCCTAAAACTTGTAAAAAAATGCAATCAAGTTTTAAGACTTGTCAAGTTGGTGCAATTGAGTCATAAAACTTTAATAAAGTGCAATCAAGTCCTAATCAAGTCTTGAAACTTGTTAAGTTGGTGCAATCAAATTCCAAAACTTGTTAATATTTTCCGTTTCTCTAGTTGGACGAAGTTAATAAAAAGAGTTGAATGCACCAACTTAACAAGTTTTAGGATTTGATTGCACTTTTTTAAAATTTTTAGTACTTAATTATATTTTCGTGGCAAGTTTTAAAACTTTTAGTATGACTTAAAAGTATCTGAGAGTTTCAAAGTCGAGCGTAGAGGCTGTCCTTGCTTCCAATCAAGTCCACGAGAGACTTGAGCCAGCCCAAGGCAGGCATAGAAAATACACGAATCAACAACACCCCTTTCGTAAGTACAAACCTTCCCTATTTGTACTTATTTTTCTCAAGAGAAATATAACGAGCGCTCTCTACTTTGGTCGAAATTCAGAAGAATTTATGCGAAAATTTAATGAAGTTTAATGTGCATGTCCTGCTTTCAATATTGATAATTTGATATGTACACATGCACTAAGATATAACTTAAGGAATGACACTCGAAGAAAATGCAGCAAACATCAAGTTCTCGCAAAGAGTCACGTGAGATTTATAGAAAATAGGGTTTTTCCTATGGTGAGGGAAACATTTTAGTAAGTTTTCCTAACTACACAAATCATTCCAATTTGACGGACCATATAAAATGAAAGTCAAAACTTAAAGCGGGTGGCTTAATATGGTATTGCTTTGTATTAACCGGTGCGAGAATCGAACTTGTTTTGTCCTTAAAAGCATGTTCATTTCTTGCCTGTAACACAAAACCCATGAGATTAAACGAGGGTGTTCGTCCAAATTTATAGAGAGTGCCCATGAATTTACATCATTAGTAAACATTTATTTCCTTGAAAAGTAAGCGAGGCATATATGGTCTTTATTGCCCTAAAAATTTTGAAACCTCACAAGTGTTAGCGCTCAATGTAGTATAGATTCAATGGTCAAAACATCGAAAATGAGGTTCTTATTTCGAAAATGAGGTTTTTCCTTTAATAACCACCTATCGCCTTTTTCTTATATCTTCATTTGCTCATAAATCAATATCTTAAATTTTTTTGGGAATTTCGAGCTTTTGCCAAATGTTTTTTTGCCGTGCCTACATACAATGGTCATGGTGATGTTACCAAAATTAAGGCATTGAATGGGAGAAAAGTCCGGGATATCGACTCTGATCTCGCCAACCCTACTTGGCGAGCATGCCGAAGGGGTATGAAAAGTACAAGATAACGGCTTTAAAACGTAAAGTCCGCATTTTTTGCCTCATTGGCTCTCTCACAAGGCGGATTCTCTCTCATGGTTATTGCGTTTCTCTTTTCATTCGTGTTAATTTATTGACTTAAGGAGATAAGTGCACTGGAAGTCTAAAAACTTATTAAGAAAGTACATTTGAGTCTAAAAACTTTTAAAAAGTGCAATCGAGTTCCAAAACTTATTGCGAATATGCAATTGAAACCTAAAAATTTCAAAAATTGTAACCAAGTTCTAAAACTTATCAAGTTGGTACAATTAAGTCCACAACTTGTTAGTGTTTTCCATCTATTTGTTTGGACGTAGTTAATGGAAAGACTTGATTGCGTAAACTTAACAAATTTTAGGATGTGATTGTACTTTCACGATAAATTTTAGCACTTCTAATATACTTATCCTTGGACTTAAGTATCCAAGAGCTTTGAAGTCGAGCCTAAAGGCTTTCCATGCTTCCAATCAAGTCCGCGGGAGATTCGAACCAGCCCAAGGCAGGTAGAGAAAAATCACAAAGTAACAACATCCCTTTTATAAGGGGTTAATTCTAAAAAAAAAGGACCAATTTTAGTTCTAGAGACAATTTTGGCCTGAACTTTTTTTTGTCTCCTAAAAAAACACTAACTTTAGGTCAAAGGGTAATTTTGGCCCAAACTTTTTTTGTCCCATAAAAAAGCACCAACTTTAGGTTGATGGATAATTATGGCCCCAGCTTTTTTTGTCTCGTAAAAAAGCACTAACTTTCACTTAAATCTCAAATTTGGCCCCCATTGACTTAGAACCATTGATTATCTAACTTAACTATTCCACGTTAGTAATAAATCCACGTGGCTTGCTGATTGGATTTACAGCAATATTCATTATCTTATTCTCTAAGCCACAATTTGAAGAATAACGGTGAAACTGTTCGTCTCTTTTACTTTAATGACAAATCAAAAATATCTAAATATTGAATCTCTCTGGTCAAATGTAATCTAAAGCCGACCACCGCCTGTCGACAAATGCCATAGATGAGATTCGCCAAGCTGACCACCATAACCTTCTTTCTCAAACAATGATGAAAGTTAATGAGAGACCAGATTTGGAATTATGATGAAAGTTGGTGATTTTTAATGAGACAAAAAAAATTGGGGCCAAAATTGTTACTCGATCTAAAGTTGGTGCTTTTTTACGGAAAAAAAAAGTTCGGACCAGAATTATTCCTCGACCTAAAGTTGGTGGTTTTTTATGGAACAAAAAAAAAGTTCGGGCCAGAATTGTCCCTCGACCTAAAATTTGTGCTTTTTTACTGAATAAAAAAAAAGTTCGGGCCAGAATTATCCCTCAAGCTAAAGTTTGTGCTTTTTTATGGAATAAAAAAAATTCGGATCAGAATTATCTCTCAGCCTAAAATTGGTACTTTTTTTTAGGAATTAGGCCCTTGTAAAGTACAAACCTTCCCTATTTCTACTTTTTTTTTCACTAGAGAAATATAATGAGCACTCTTTACTTCTGTCAAAATTCAATAGAATATGTATGAAAATTCGATGAAGTTTAATGCGCATGTCTTGCTTTCAATATTTATACGTACACATGCACTAAGATGTAACTTTAGGAACGACACTCAAGGAAAATGCAGCAAATATCACTTTAGTAAGTTTTCCTAACCACACAAAACATTCCAATTTGACAAACCATATAAGATGAAAGTAAAAACTTAAACGGATAGGTTGATATGGTATGGGGGAAGAACAGCAGAAGTGCCAAAAATTGTATACGGAGCTTACTTGGTGCTAAAAGTTTCATTTGAATCATTTAAGTGTCAAAATTTTTGAAAAACGATTACTTAAGTACCAACTTCGGTCAGTTTAGCCGGAAATCTGACGTGGCATTTTTTTATTAATTTCTGAAGTCGATGTGACTCGCCGGAGACACAGTTAGCACGTACAAGAACTCATGAGATGATGCAAGGGTGATTATCGAAATTTATAGAGTGTCCATGAATAATTGACTCATCTCCGATTTCCTTTATACTTCACAATGACGGTGGAAAAATTCCAATAATGTTCACGAACCAAATATGCGAGTTATAATATCTTTCAATGCAAAACCACGTAGAAAGTTGAAAAGCTAATTTATTTATTCTATCATGAGTTCTTTGGTCTGTCAACGATATTTCGTTGTTCGTTTGAGTTGTTAAGATATTATTCATCTATAATTTTATCTAAATTTTACATGATTTTGATGGAGGGCAAAGTCTATAGTTACAACTTTTCGACATTCAAACTCATGTTTTTCTACCAAAAAGCATACTTTACACTCTACATACTGGCATTCATCTTGGAATTATGGGATGGTAAGTAATATTAACTGACTTTGACTTTCATCACGGGTGGAAAAGTTTATTCTCAATCTTTCCCTTTTCTTTACCGGTTTTAAGATTGGAAGAAGCAAGCAAAATGAATACTCAATTGTGTTTCTAATTGGATGCACATTCTATATGTTTTTTTTTTTGCCTTCCCAGAGACATGGATTGTAATTGCCCCAAAAAATGTGTTTTTCAGCACGTGCTTAGCCGGAATTGAAGGCCTATTTGGTCAATCAACTAAAAAGAAGTGTATTTTTACCCCCAAAAAAAGCCCATCCGTATATTAAATACAACAAAGAGTAGCTTTTGCCTATTTTGATACCCAAAACAGAAACAACAACCCTTTTGCCACTCACTTCATTAAATCACTTTTACCTTAAAAAACCAGAATAACCTTGAATTGGCATGAAACACAAACAATGTCTAGGTAAGCAACACCACATGGCCATAAAAACACCAAAAGATAAACCAACATCGTGCGTCACTCTAGACACAAACTATCATTAATGAACAGAGAAGACATTTTTTTTCTCTCTTGATTTAGCATCAAAAGCGATATTAGAAACATCGATAATATCGTATCAAAACGTCGGAGTTACGTGGGCTCGTCGCTCTCGACACGGAGGAGGATCGTGTCCAAGGGCAGACGATTTCGGGCTTTGAGAGCGATTGTCCCGTTGGGGTCCCCCAGCAGCAGCTTGTTGGGCTGAGCCCGATCTCGCCAAATCTTGGCCCGTCCCACTTGCAAGGCCAGGGCTCACCTCTACATTTTTTCGATTTTTCATGGAAATAAAAGCGATGCTTCCATGAAATTAAAGTCTTCGATCATTAGAAAGAAACGAAAAGAAAAAGTCATTCCTACAAAAAGAAAAGTACTGGGACTACTGACCCTCAAATTAATTATTTTTCGGAGTCTAATCACCTGAAAAACTGTTTATATGAGGAGTCTATTTCCTTTACTTTGCCAATGCTTTCTTTCTTTCCTAAAGAGAGTTACAATCATGCTGCTGATGTAAATGTCTGCAATTAGATTTTTCTCCGACCTCTTTAAATAGATAGAACCTCAACCTTACAATGCACAAAATCGACAAATTAGATCGGGCCAAACATGTATAGTTGTTCTTCGACCCACTAAGCCAAACTTCCTAGGCTAGCAATGCAGGGCCTTAGCTTTATTCAGAGCCTTTTCAAATTGGGCCACAATCTGTTAAACACGTAAAGTTTTTCAAGAACTTGCGAGATTTAGATAATCTCGAAATTAATCCGAAGCCCTTCTTAAATCGCATTTAATTAGGATACGGGTTTCTCGAAAATATAAGTTTTTTTTTTCGTGGCTTGACTGTAAGAGTTGTCCAAGTAATAGTCGATCACGAGATCTTTAGGTTTTGGTTGTTGATCGATCTGGTTGACCTGATGGGACCGGCGAGAGATGGATGTACGAGCAATGCTAAGTTAACCAAGTTTGGTTTAAGCAAGTGGGGTATTGAAGATCCAATACCAGCCTGCAACATCATTCGGTATCCCAATTTTGTAAATCTGACTCGGTAAAGACAATATCTCTTCGGATTAATTTACTTATGGTTTTTGCATATATAGACAGATAGAGAGCAGCTTGGACCTTTTTACTATGAAAAGGACACATATACACATGTATAAGAAAATATATATTACTTGCCACAATGAAAAGGACATATTCAGATGAACATCTGAAAAGGAAGTAAGGAAAAGGAAAGAGAGGCCCTTCCTTTTCTTTCATAGCATGCGGGGAGCTTCTAATTGGTGGAAGAGGCAACTTTTTTGGAGCATATCGTATAAATGATCGGTCTTTAGGGGCTTTCAGTCTTCCAACTCCCAGAGTGCAAAGTGGAAGATGGATCAATAAGAGAGAGAGGAGAAGAAGAAGAGTCCAATGTAGGAACCCTCAAATAATAGGGAAGATTCTATTCCAAACACGACCGACTGCTTCAGTGAGCTCAGACGACTGGTGCAGTGGATATTTTCATGCACACACCCACATCACATAATCTTTTTCAGACTCCATGTGACCCTCTGCACGAGAGAGAGAGAGAGAGAGAGAGAGAGAGATGGACAATCTGTGGACTTTAGCAACCAGAAGAAAGGAGCTGATATCTGGAAACCCTTTGAAGACTAGACTTCTGATATACATTGGTTTGAGTTTACATTATCACCACCAAGTGAAGCAGTATCTTGAATTCGATTTCCCGCAAGCATAGTCCTTATCAATTCGTAAGCTCTCGTTCGCTTTATTGGCTTGCTCGAGTTTTACGTGATCGATAAAGAAATTTCGGGAAGCCAAAAAACAAACCTGTGGTGCAGAAAGAAGGAACTTTATCAGTGCAAAGGCTAGGAAAAAGAAGGGAAAAGGGTTACTTCCTTCGCTCGAATGTGTCACAGCAATAAATCAACTAAGTGATGAAATCATCACATGCAAGTTATTTCATTTTTTTTGCTGTTATAATGATTTAGGAAAGGGATGTTAAGGATATTCCTTTTCATCTATCACAGAAGATCAGTGGATACTGCGAACGTTCACAGAAGATTAGTGGATACCGTGAACGTTAATACTTATTTTGGTTAGTTTACAGTGTGCTTGTTCAAATGATAAGGGAATTCGCTCATCACCTTGTAGTCTCAGGTTCATGTCTTATTAAGAGCACTCCAAAATGACAAATGTATTCAGTCGCTTGGAGGGAGTGTACTTTCAAGATCACTCAGATAAGTAGACAAGTGAAGGTGCATGAATTCTGGCACGGCCAATTGCCGACTACTAAACAAGAAAATGTATTCTACTATAACCTTTCTTTTAAATCTTGAGATTATCAAAATTTTATTTTTGTTGAAGAAAAACGAAAAAATTATCAAAAAAGCCTAAACCTAATATACTACAGTCAATTCAGTCTTAAATCTTTTGACAATTTATCAATTTAGTTTTTCCGATTAATTTTAACTTGAAATCGCTGACATTGATGCCGGCTGTTTTACATGGCACGGGCCATCCTACAATTTCTTGCAAAGGAAATTATTTTTTTATAATTTTCTTATATTATTTTTTTATCTTTTCATTACAGCTGGCGATGGTCAAGCCCTCACCAAATCTCCCAAGTCGTCTTCCCTCACCGACCACAATGAAAAATAATAACAAAAACTTTAGAGATTTTGTTTAAAAATTATTTATGTAAGTGTCGAACATTCCACATAGGACTACTGGCGTGCTCATTAGTGATTTACGATTAAAATGTTTATGATTAAATTGGAACAATCAAAAAGTTTATGATTGAATCTTCGCTGTACAATAAGCTTAGGACTTTTGGACAATTTTCTCAACCAATAACACTTGCAAGTCTTTCCAAATGCATTTTTAGCCAAAAAAAAAAGTCTTTCCAAATGCATAAAATGCCGGCATAACCTTTTAATGATATTTCTTTCAAAAAATAGTTGGAAAGTTCATTATTTTATGTTTTAATTTTTTTTTAAAGTCTCCAATCTCTAATTATACCTCTATACAGGGCCCCACACAATATGTGTGGTGGTGTAGTCAGACGCGATGTCCGTCTTTTCCCTGCTTTTCTTTTGCCCTTTTGTGAAAGTGAGTTTCGGAGATGCTTGAGAATTTCGAAGTAAGGTGTCAGAGAAGGAGGAAGCATACTGACCAATTTCTTTGTTTCGAAATCGACTTTAAAAATAATGAAAAATCAGAGCACAAAGATCCCCAAATCATGTGTGGATTCGATTGGAACTTTCAATTTGAAAGATCATTATATATACTTTAGAGGGGAAACATCATGATCTTCTTTTTTTCATTTTTCAATTCAATTCCACATGAAAGACAACATGGGTCAAGCTGTGTATCCCATTAAAAAATTCGTGGATTTGTGTGTGTGTTTGTGTAATTATAAAGAAAAAGGGGGTGGTTAAAAAAGAACATTTTATTTGCACTCTTGGCTCTTTCTCTCTCTGTCTCTCTGCCTCTCTCTCTCTCTCTCTCTCTCTCTCTCTCTCTCTCTCTCTCTCTCTTTTCAATTATTTTTTTGCACTTTGGGGAAAAGTATTTTGTTTGTTTGCAATTGCATCCATGTGCGCACGAGTTCTTAAACCCGCAAGGTGCAAGCTTTGCTTTGGGAAACATTAGTGAAAAAGCTAAAAGTTGATGGCAAAACACCCACAAGAGACAACCTTAGATCACTTGAAACAGTGAGATTTATGCTTGGTTTATTTCCCGACTCGATCAAACTTTAACCAAGTGAACTCGAGTTTTTAAAATCAAATCTGTCGCGAAACATGTTTAGAAAAGATCAACATCAAGGAAAAATCCGCCTTGTAAACGTTAAACACATACGTCAAATTCTATCTCCGATCTCTTTGTAATCAAGAGGGACTGAAGCGATTTCGTTTTTGCAGTCCAACGATATGTGCACCCTTAATCAGAAATCAAAGTAGCATGTCATCTAGCATCGAGTCCCGATCTTCAGCCGCTTTGACCTTGTTGAATCCATTCATTTGCCATCCCTAATCACCGACCGCAGCGGCGGACGCACGTGCTACCTATAGGGGAATCTTTAGGCCAGCCATGCACAAGGTCCTCTTTATACCTTTCTTCTCTCTTCTGGGGGGAAGCAGCTTTGAGTATTGAAATCAATCCCTCAACCCTTGACAGATGACAGCAAAATGGAAACTAATAAAAATTCATTTCTCTTCACTCGAACAAGGGAAAGTACTTTCAACAGAGACCAATAATATTATTATTCTCCATCATGATGTGAGCGAACTATGTTGCCCCCGGAGACTATCTTAGTCACGGGCATGCATTGGAATGCACGGAGACATTATGCAGAATAAAACATCAGGAATGTTCCTACCATCATCTAATTATCATAAAATATATGTACTTTAAACAGAATTTTTCGAACTTTTATGATGGATCCAGTCCACTCGTGAACCAAGCGATCTCGTTTTATTAGATCAAGCCGAGACCCGTGTTTTCGACGACTGAGATTCATCTTATCCAGGACGATGAATCGGATCTGGACAAGAATTTAAAGAGAATAAAATTAATCTTGGAAGAGATGGAAACTTTCTATGGTGACTACAAGTACAACGCAACTCTCAATCCAAAGTCGTTCAACGATTAATTTTAGGAAGTGTTTGCTTAACTTATATGATTACACTAACTAACTAATTTTTGTTGATAAAATCTAACAATATATTCCATATAAATTGCACTTAGTATGGAAATAGTACAAGCATAAATAAAATATGAAGCTGCGTTTCTCATTCTTAACGGAAAAAAGTGTCACGTATAATTTTCTTTTACATATCATTATGCGTGGCCATAGTTCAAATCTAGCGAATCATTAATATATTCCAAAATTAAATAGGTTTTTATTGCACGTGAGTTATACTTATTTAAATGGTTCGTGGATTGGAAACTTTGCTTGTAATGAACAATCATGTGACAAGAAAGTTATAGACTCGGAAAAGAAAAAAAGGTTAAAAGGGTAGAAATTTATTTTGTCTAGATTTGGTCCATTTCGGCCGTTGATCATATACGCTTCATGTGCTGTCCTATGCAAAACTCACATGTATAGCTATTGGGAAAAATTGTCCAAAAAATTCTAAATTTATTACACTTTGACCAATTTAGTCCTAAATATTTCAATTTTGCCAATTAAGTCATAAACCTTTTCACGTTTTGCTAATTGAGTCTATTCGGCCAATTTTAGCCGGAAATCATTGACGTGGATGCCAGCTATTCTACGTGGCACAATATATGCTGACTTGGACAATTATATATATTAAAAAAATAAAATTTATTATTATTTTCTTTTTCTTTTTTTCCTTCCAACCCCGGTGAAGGTCACAGCCCTCATCCAATGGCCGACGAGCGCTCGCTGGATATGGTAAAGAAAGAGGAAAAGAAAAAAAGAAAAGAAAAAAATTATTAAAAAATTTATCAACGTCAACATCGGCCATCCTACGCGACACTATCGGCATCCACATTAACGATTTCTAATTAAAATTGACGGAATTGGCTTAATTGACAAAACGTAAAAATATTTAAGATTCAAATGGCAAAACTGAAAGGTTTAGGACTCAATTGGCCAAAATGAAATAGGTTTCGAACTTTTTGGAAAAAAATTTCGAAATCGGTTTAATGGACTGAAATCCAAGCAAAAATAAGAGAAGACATACTGCGATAAATAGGACAAAGGACAGTATGTACCCGCAAATTGCTCATCGTAAGCATCCACCTGCCAAGACATTCTTACAAGCATGCGGCTATCGCATGACCATCTACATCGCATTACGAATTACCAAATGTTATGAACTTTCTTTCCCTCCATACATTAATAACTTTTAGAGCAAACATTTGAGATCGGTCAACTGAAATGTTCAACACGCGGTATTTCAAAAGAACCCTAAACATCGTCCTCTCATCGAACACGTCGTAAGTCTCTACCCGGATCATCAAACTAATCAAGTAGAATAACACATAAAAACACTACGCACGTGCATGTACTCCAAAATATCAAATTCAGTTCTCTCCCTAAAGAATTGCATGGTTGAAACTACAGTGGAATTCGTACGTTCTCTTTTCCAAAGGACGTTCCTCTGAAGGATTCCCCGTGAAGTCAAAGGGGAGGCCTGTCTGGTCAGAAACCCTAGGGAAAGGGCGAGGAACTGCGAGACTCATGATGCGAAACTTCACCAATTTATCTCAGTAGCCTATCACCAACCAAGCCAACTCATCTGATCGATTCCTTTGAGAGAGAGAGAGAGAGGGAGAGAGAGAGAGAGAGAGAGAGAGAGAGTTCAGAGTAGGGAGAAGAAGACGTGGGAATCTTGCTGCTGGATTTCACGCACTGATTCGACAGCATGACATGACATGAAATGTGTGTCAGGGTTTTGATGATATCGTGGTGCAATACGTGTCGAGCGTTAATGTTCTTTCCATGCAGGATCGACATCGATGTCATCGCTACCTTCCAAGGTTCCCCCCATGTCGTAGTCGGAATGTGATGTCTCTTCGAAGGACGGGCAGAACGTGGAAGAAAATCTTCCTCACATCATGCTGGAAGCAGAGATCTTTGAACTGAACGACCCCATTAGTGGGAAAAATCCTGCATTGGATAGTCTCTTGCAGCATCTTTCTTAACCTATCATGTTCCTCCTCGAGCAGTTGGAAGATGATAAGAGAAAGTGGGGTACTCAACTTCTAGTGGACATTGATCTCTGCATTTGTATCTTCAATCCACCGTTCAGGGAAAACGACCAGTTACCTCGTTAAAAATCAACGATTGAGATTTTCTCAAATATGCTAACATCTCAAAACCTTAATTATCATCGCACGATTTTGAGCAGGATTTTGTCGGCAATAAGTTTTCACATCGTTTGTGATTTTTCTCAATGAAAATGGGTACCTGACAATCTGCTTAATTTCAACGGTCGGTTCACCGGTGAACGTGGTGAGCTGAAGCCATTTTGTCCGAGAAATCGAGATAGATCTGGATCATGACTAAAGTAACCAAATTAACTCAAATTTCACTGTGAAGACGCACATTTTGCCCTCTTTCTCTTGATTTTTCATTTTTTCATTTTTTCATTTTTGGGAGTTTGTTGGTGCCAATGAGATAATTTATATAGCAACTATGCACTTCTAAGTATGTCCGGAGGAACTCCAGATGCATCCGCACCTACCATTCCCAATTGCCGAGAGAACAATCGAATTAACTAATTGACTATTCGTTGGATCTTATGGTAATAATTAATTTTCTAGGGGAACTCGAAAAGACAGTGCCCTGACAAGGTCATATGCTTCTTAAAGTTAGAGATGACCCTAAAAGAAAAACATCCACAAAGATACCTTTTCATAATGACACATATACCTCTGTTTTTTTATGTCAAGATATATAACGCACGATTCTCTAGCAACTTCCTTTTATTATGATATTTCATGTGGAAGTTGAATTCGAAATTGTCATCTCTAAGATCTCAAAATGTTGGAGAACAACGCCTATATATATATATTTATTTATCTTAAACAGATGAATATCATAAGTAACTAAGGGACCAAAATTTGTGGAAATGTTTAAATTTCCAAATGACTTTATTAATGAGCGCTTCGGGTACTTGTTGAGTACTTAATCAAGGAAACTTTAGAGCGTAATCCTGCTTTGGAACATAATTTTTTCTCTCATTGAGTATGCTTAATTAATAAGTTCCTTAATGGCGCTCATCAATGTGACCCGCTTTCAAATGTAGATTTTCAAGTGTAACTTTGTTTGGGCATAAAGAGCTTAGAGAGAAATTGTCATTTATAATCCATTTTTATATATGGGTGAAGTTATCGCATATCACGAGATATTGATCAGCCTACAATACACATGATATGGCAATACACCTTTTAACTCATTTATGTATAGTGATATTAGATCTGTCTATATATTGTGTCATCTCACCTTTCTGTGGGAGATTTTTAGAGGTTTTGTTGGGCAATACGTTTCGGTTCACCCTGGCCAATTACCGCATTGGAGGTGCTATAAACGTGAGAGAAAATAAGGAAACTCGTGATTCGTTGACTCACGGTGATTGGCTGAGGTGGATAAGAACGTTGTACTCGGGATATACTTAAAAGTTTTTCTATATTCATCGCATTGCCTTTATAAAAAGTTCTATATCCTACAGATAAATCTAACTCATTTTCCTAGATGGAGAGAGAGAGAGAGAGAGAGCGTTTATAACTTGAAAAGAAGCAAAGGCATGCCCAGAGGGATGGTGTGAGAGAGATCATGGCATTCACATTGGAGATGGAGACCAGCAGCAATGGCAGCAGAAGCTCTGCAGGTGAAGAGCATGAACACCACCACCACCACCACCACCATTGTCACCAGCCGGCGTTGTCCGTGGAGTCGCAGAAGGCGGTGCCGGCGCCGTTCCTGACCAAGACTTACCAGCTGGTGGACGACCCACGTACCGACCACATTGTGTCGTGGGGCGAAGAAGATGCCACCTTCGTTGTCTGGCGCCCCGCCGAGTTTGCCCGCGACCTCCTCCCCAACTACTTCAAGCACAACAACTTCTCCAGCTTCGTCCGCCAGCTCAACACCTATGTAAACCCCATGACTCCAATTCTTATAAATCTTGATTTTTCGGCCAGTTTCATTCGATGTTTTTTTATTTCCCCGTGATCTAAAGATCAGTGAATGAAAAATATATTTTGCTGAATGCTTATATGCATCTATACACATATCTGCAGTAGTTCATTGGCATTGATCTACGAGATACGTTTTGGGAGTATATCTAAATTACTAGCTCAAATTCTTGAATTATTGGCAGGGATTCAAGAAGATAGTGGCGGATAGATGGGAGTTTGCAAACGAGTACTTCAGAAAAGGAGCGAAGCACCTCTTATGCGAAATCCACCGCAGGAAAACCCCACAACACCACAACCAAGACCTGCCGCCGCCGCCACTGCCCCATTTCTTCCAACCGGTTGACGAGAATCTCTGCTGTCCACCGGCCGATCCGCCATTCCCGCCGCAGCCGAAACTGCACCTGAACGGCGGTTATGTCCTCGCTGCGCTGAATGAGGACAACCAAAGGCTAAGGAGGAAGAACTTGATGCTACTCACGGAGCTCACCCACATGAAGAGCCTCTACAACGACATCATCTACTTCATCCAGAACCATGTCAAACCACTGCCTCATGACCTGACGAACAGCCGCAGCCACCTCGACAGCATCGGAGTTCCCAAGCTCATCGAGTTGGATTTGGATCACGAAGGTGTCGCGTGCTCGCGGGCGGCAACGTTCAGGAAGGCCGGGCACTCGGGCGAGGAGGCCGGCAGAGGCGGTAACTTCAAGCTCTTTGGGGTGTCTTTGAGCGGCAAGAAGAGGCTGCACCCGGAAAAGATTGATCAGCAAGAGCTACAACTGTGACATCCTCTCTCGATCATAATAATTCATGAACTAGGGACAAATAATGGTACTCGTTTCAAAGTTTAGTTCTCATTGTGGACTAGGGCATGCACTAACTTATAAGAGTGAGATCAATCGAAGTTGAAAAATGGACAACTTCATGACCGATCAAATATGTAACGTTTGGGCCTTCTGAGTTATCATATGCTCGCTTAGGCTCTCTTGCTGTGTGAAGTTATTAGGTGATCACTTTCTTTTTTTTGACGATCGGATAATAACATATAGATAGGTACGACATCTTTACTCAATTCGACTTGTCGAATCGGTATATAAATGATTCGATGTACGACTAAAATTGAGAATTTTGATAAGGCAAACCGGCGCAAGATTGAATCAGAAAACATGCTTAATTCCACATCAACCCGAAAATTGAGGTGGCGTTTGTAGCTCTTATGCATTCAGTCTAGAGTTAACGAAGTACAGTACTCGTCAAAACTCTCCGCATTAGTTAACCTTACAAAAATTTTCTTTTCTCGGAAATTATGGGGAACGAAGGCGATGAATCGTAAGAAGATAAATGACCTCCATGCATTTCAATTTTTTCTTTTTCATGAATATTTCAATTTGCTAAGTGTTACTTTAGAAAAAGAATTTTGACGTACGACACACACTTTTTATGGGGCATTGTTATGGTGAACGGTGAAAAAGGACCATTGTGAAGCCTAGTACAAAGTTCAGATGAGCCCGAGATTATCTTGGGCTGAATCTAATTGTGACCCAATTCGATGTTTGGGAACATGAATGGTTCAATAACTTCAATCAAATATCCTTTACATGACCCAATTTTATTCGTGGGAAAAAAAATGCATGTCTTGATGATAAAGCCCCTTTTAATTTTTTTATGAACATTCTAAAGTTATATCATCTCCCTAATCGAAAAATGAAGTAGATTTTGATAGCCCATTTCGCTATTCATGGGCGGAAATTTGGGTTTGTGAACTATGTTAGGCAAGGTCGTGCCTAGATTTGGGCCGGCAATTCTTGACACAAATGGGTACGGACTTAATGTGAATAAGTTCTACAGCATAATTAATAATAATCTCGATTCATTTATATGGCACGGTATGACACGATTATGAAATGTGAAGGCGGATTTGAACGGTCAACGCTATCGAGATGCTTTAATGATCAATCAGCCTTTTTTTTTTGTTCATTTTTGCTCAGCAAGAAAAGAAATTTGGGTACTTGAGGGCAGTGATGAAAGAGCATAACCGCAGAATTAGAGAGAAATGAGATGATGGACAATGAGAAATGGCATGACTATACCAAACGGGCCAATAGAACAATGAAATTCATTTATATTATATCAAAAAAAGATTAAAACGGACTTATAGGTTACATCACCTTCAACATGAGATTGAAACATAAACAAATATGGAAAGAAAAATTGGAAATTCTATGCAGTATGAATCCTAATTGCAGAGAACAACTAATTTGGAAGTTCAAATTTCAGCCCAGAAAAGAGGGAAAAGGTCAAAAACATGTCCCTAATTTTGAACATTCCCCTCTGGGCCCAATCCAATTGAGTCATGAGCAATCAATTTTTCTTGGTGCTCTCTACGTAATAGAAAAGAGAACAGAAAATTGAATACCCATAAATTACTTTAAAGAAAAAGAAATATCATCTAGACTCGTTCTACCAGACCGGTCACACCTTGACGAGTCGATAAACAGAAACACGTCTTCACACGTCATTATTGCTTTATTTATTCCGTGCGTGTCTCGAAATCTTCAATCATCGTGCTTTAATCGTGGGTCTAAACTGCATTTAACGATATTTTAGAAATATCATAGTTATTACTTTGACTAGTATTTATCTAAAGAAAAATGTGAAGGTTACTAGACGTTTTGAATTGTTTTTTGGGTATGTGTGGGTCCAATCAAATTACATTATTACTTGTGCACGTCTACCGCAAGAGAAGAGGCCAATGAGTCCCCTTCCTCATCGAATTATTAAAATTTCACTCAAATTGATTTGTCGAGGACTTTATGGGAAAAGTGCCAAAAAAGTCTTAAACCTTTTGTATATGTGCCAATTTAGTCCTAAACCTTTTTTTGGTGCCAATTCAGTTCTAAACCTTTTGCATTTGTGCCAATTTAGTTCTAAACCTTTTTTTGATGTCAATTCAGTCCTAAACCTTTGTATTAATGCCGATTCAGTCCTAAACCTTTTTGTCTTTGTGCCAATTTAATCCTTCCGGCCAATTTTGGCCTGATTTTGCTGATGTGGACACCGGCCGGCTAATCATCGGTGCTGATGTGGACAACCTTTAATAATATTTTAATTTTTTTTGAATTTATTTTTATTTTTTTCTTTTTTTTCCCTCCCCTCCCTCCTACCTCCAGCCGGTCGCCAGACTGGCGAGGACCTCGTCAGCCACTGGTGAGGCTCACCCTCGTTGGCAATGGCAAGCCTCGCCATGGCTAGGCAAGGCTAGACCTTGCTGGATCTGGTGAGGTCATGCCTTGCCCAGTGGCCAGCAAGGCTCGAGCCCTCGCCCGATTCGGTGAGGTCGGGCCTTGCCCAGCTGCTGGCAAGGCTTGAGTCCTCGCTGGAGACCGTCACTGGCCTTTGGCCTCTCGCTGGTCGCCGGACCGACGACCGGCTAGAGAAAGGAGGGAGGAAAAGAAAAGAAAAGAAAAGAATAAAAGAATAAATAAAAATTCAAAAAATATTAAAAGTTATCCGCGTCAGCACTGATAACTGGCCATCGTCCACGTCAGCAAAATCCGATCAAAATTGATCGGAAGGACTGAATTGGTACAAAGACAAAAAGGTTTAAGACTGAATTGACACTAAAAAAAGGTTTAAGACTAAATTGGCACCAATGCAAAATGTTTAAGACTGAATTGGCATAAAAAAAGGTTTAGGACTAAATTTGCACCGATGCAAAATGTTTAGAACTGAATTGGCACAAAAAAATAGTTTAGGACTAAATTGATACCGATGCAAAAGGTTTATGACTTTTTTGACACTTTTTTCAGGACTTTATCATAGTTTGGACACCAAAATGTTCAAGCTTTAGGAGACATTACTCATTTAAATCAAGCGACCCAATCGTGGAGCACATTGCTTTTAAGTTCCAAGACTTTTTGAGAATTAAAATGTGCTAATATGTCGTGTTAGCTAATTGTTCCACCGACTGCGAGGAATTAAAAAATGATAATAAAAAGATAAGGGAGATATTGCAATCAACGAGAGCTCGATCCACAGAACTTTTCTGTCTACAGTTATTTTAGAAAGTTCATCGATAATATGGGTGATTCGAAACATAGTGTTGGCGCAAAATAACCCATATCAAAGCTAAAATCTTTGGAAATGTCTTACTTATATATATTTTTTATGAAATTCGAAGTACTCATCTCATTAATGGTCGTTGCATTAACACACTCAATATGCAAAAGTCTATTTTTACGATAATAATCACAATTAGCCAATTCATACAAAGGCACCAAGTATTTCTTACGGATAAGTTTCTCCGCCAAGGGTCTCAATGAGTGATTTTAGGCAAATAATTTGATGAATTCTAAAAGAATAATTACACAAATGGTCTCTCAACTTTGACTCAATTTACAATGTGGTCCATAAACTTTTAATCTATTCAATATAATCTCTAAATTTTAGTTAAATGTGCAATGTGGTTTTTGAATATTTTATTTGTTCAATGTGATTTCTGGATTTTTTATACTTGTTCAACTTAATCTCCGAACTATACAAAAATGTTCATTATTGTCCTTTCATTAGTTTATGTTCAGGGACAACATTGAACGTTTTCATATAAGTCAAGAATTAAGATTTCCAACAAAAAAGAAGAAGATTAAAATGAATATGCATAAAAAGTTTAGGGACTTAATTGAATAAATTTACAGTTTAGTGATCATATTTCACAAATTAAAAGTTCATGGATAACATTTCACGGCATGTTAAAATTCAAGGACTATTTGTATTATTTCCCTAATTCTAAAATATAAACAAAACAAATAAATATTTTATCGAATAACTTACGATTACAAAATTGCCCTTTTGCTTTTTTCTTCGGAAGTGGTTTCCCACCCTTCTTTTCGAGTCGAGCAAAGCCACGTTGCTCTGCCATCCATTTGCAAAGTTTGGGAACGTGTGCCAATCGACTACCGTGGAGTGTACAATAACTTGAGAATTAATTTACATATGCTAATAAAAAAATTTACGTTCACATCTAACAATAAATAAATAAATAAATAAAATAATCAAATCCCTTAATTTATTATTCAAAGCCCTTCGCGTCGGCTGATTAGCTATACGCGGCAATAGTGTAAACAAGACACAACGAAATAGTAATCTATGATAAAAAAAAATTGTTTTGGTGATACGATGGTGACTAAGTAAAATATTAATCGTCAAATGCGCGTATCTCTACGTATGATAATCGAAATATTATGGATCGGACCGGACCTGGTCTCAGTCGAACCTACACGGGGTACGTTTCGATGGAGAATAAAAATTATATGAAATTGTTAATTTGGAGGCTCATTTAATGAATAAATAAAAGGGAAATAAAGGAATGGAAGGACTGGATCTGCCGACCTCGTCCGATTTGATCCGTTCGATGCAAACGAAAGAGAGATTTCTCCAACAAGTCAGTAAATTAGTCGGCAGCTGTCATTTTTTTTATTTCAATTTTTTAAAATTTTTACATTTCACTTTCGTTTCGAGACGGCCGTGGTAATTTTTTTAAAAATTTTTTTTCCGACAAGTCAATAATTCATTTCATTAGAGAGAGAAATTAAGGATGCTGTCATTTGTGATAGGTTGTTCATTCTGCAGGGGTCTTAGTTTTGTCCCAAGATTGTTCGTACAATTCCATGCGTCGTTCCGATGTTATGCGTAAATGGTCCAGGCAAAACACGATTTAACTTTCACTACAAAAAAACGGGATTTTTGCCACGAAAATTTGCAACGAAAAATTTTCGTTGGAAAATTTGCGACAAATTTTCCAACGAAAAATAAAATTCGTTGGAAATTTCCAACGAAAATATTTTCGTCGCAAAATTCGTTGGAAATTTCTAACGAAAAATTTTTCGTCGCAAAATTCGTTGAAAATTTCCAACGAAAATATTTTCGTCGCAAAATTCGTTGGAAATTTCCAACGAAAAAAAATTCGTTGGCAATTTCCAACGAATTTTGCGACGAAAATATTTTCGTTGGAAATTTTCAACGAATTTTCCAACGAATTACAAAAAACCCCGTACTATTCGGCATTTTTGATATTCGTTGGAAAATTCGTTGGAAATTTCCAACGAATTTTTCAACAAATTTCATTTTTCCGGAAATTATTTCAGTGTATACAATTTTCGTTGGAAAATTCATTGGAAATTCCAACGAATTTTCCAACGAATTTCAATTTTCCGGAAATTATTTCATTGTGTGCAATTTTTGTTGGAAAATTCGTTGGAAATTCCAACGAATTTTCCAACGAATTTCATTTTTCCGGAAATTATTTCAGTGTATACAATTTTCGTTGGAAAATTCATTGGAAATTCCAACGAATTTTCCAACGAATTTCAATTTTCCGGGAATTATTTCAGTGTGTGCAATTTTGGTTGGAAAATTCGTTGGAAATTCCAACGAATTTTCCAACGAATTTCAATTTTCCCGGAATTATTTCAATGTGTGCAATTTTGGTTGGAAAATTCGTTGGAAATTTCAACGAATTTTCCAACGAATTTCAATTTTCCGGGAATTATTTCACTGTGTACAATTTTTGTTGGAAAATTCGTTAGAAATTTCCAACGAATTTTTTTTCGTTGGAAATTTCCAACGAATTTTCCAACGAATTACAAAAAAACCCGGTACTGTTAGGCTTTTTTATATTCGTTGGAAATTTCGTTGGAAATTTTCAACGAAATTTCCAACGAATTTCAACTTTTTCCGTTCGCGCTCGTTATTCCCACTCAAATTCCTTCCCCCCCCCCCCCCCCCCCCCCCCCGCCTGTCTCTCTCTCTCTCTCTCTCTCTCTGTGTTCTCCTTCGCCTCCGCCTCCTCCCCCGCCGCCCCCTCTCTCTCTCTGTGTTCTCCTTCGCCTCCGCCTCCTCCCCCGCCGCCCCCCCTCCTCCTCCGGCTCCGGCGCGCCATGGACACCGACGCCCCCGACGCCCCCGACGCCACCAAGCCTCGTCGCCGGCGAGAGCCGAGCCGCCCAGATCTGGAGCTCGGCCCTCGCCATGGCCGGCGAGGCTAGGAGACGACGACGGACTTGATGGGCGGCGGCCCCGAAGCCTGCTCCCCCCTGCTGCTGCTGCTACTTCTTCTTCATCGATCTTCTTGTTCTTCGGCGCAACAGCCTCGCCGGCCATGGCGAGGGCCGAGCTCGCCATGGCCGGCGAGCTCGAGCTCGCGCAGATCTGGGCGAGCTCGGCCCTCGCCGGCGACGAGCTCGAGCTCGCCCAGAACTGGGCGAGCTCGGCACTCGCCGGCGACGAGCTCGAGCTCGCCCAGATCTGGGCGAGCTCGGCCCTCGCCGGCGACGAGCTCGAGCTCGCCCAGATCTGGGCGAGCTCGGCCCTCGCCGGCGATGAGCTCGCCCAGATCTGGGCGAGCTCGGCCCTCGCCGGCGACGAGCTCGCCCAGATCTGGGCGAGCTCATCGCTGGCGACGAGCTCGGCCCTCGCCGGCGGCGAGGGCTATTTTTCAATAAAAAAAAATTTCGATGGAAAAAAAAATTCCACAATTTTAATTTTGACCAAAAAAAATTTGTTGAAAAAAAAAATTCCACAATTTTTTTGTAGTTTCCAACAAAAAAAATTCGTTGGAAAAAAAATGCGTTTCCAACGAATTTAGTCACGAATTTTCCAACGAATTTTTTTTCGTTGGAAAATTCGTTGGAAATTTCCAACGAAAATTGAAATATTTCGTTGGAAAAATTTGCGACGAGTTATTACCAACGAATTTTTTTTCGTTGGAAAATTCGTTGGAAATTCGTTTTCCAACGAATTTTTCCGAATTTTTCGTTGGAAATTTTGTCGGAAAAAGCATGTTTTTTTGTAGTGTTTCTATGCGGGTTAACTTAACGCGTGTGATTCGAGAATGGACCCAGCTCTTAACCGGTTGGACGGCGAAGGTGGTAAAATAATTGCTTCCAAAATGGCACAAAGAACATAATGAATCGGACGGTTTCCGCTCCCTAAATGACTATAACGACCTTTCGTTGTTGTTGCATCTATCTATTAATTCAAGCCACTTGTCCACTAATCCATGAGATTATGACCGCGCATTGTTTTCACGAAACGACATGTTGCTAGAGGCCTTGTATTTCTTGATGTCTTTTTGTAAAACCCAATTTTAATTTACTGTATGAAAAGTTTCTGCGAGTATCGCACCGTTCAATTTGATTATTCGCATTCGCATATATATATAAATATATATATTTGTTTGGACATCAATATCGATTGATTATTTTATTGCACATAAGGCAAGATTTGTATGCTATGTTTGCTATGAATTCTTCTTTTATGTATTTCTGGAATTTAGTGAAGGTTTCATCACTATGTAGACTTGCAAGGCCTGCAGCTACAAGAGGCAAGTTGTGTTGTGTTTGCTTAATTAGAAAAGAAAAATAGAAGAAGAAGAATCATTAGTTTAAATGGTCTTAAAGTACTCGATTTCTTTTGTTCAAAAAGAAAAAAAATGGAACATTTATTTTCCAAGAACATGAATTAGTTAAAGAAAGAAAATAGGAAAGAGAAAAATAGTTTTCATACTTTTACTCAAATGAGTTTGCTATCCGAAAAATCAGAAATGATATTTAAAAAAAAACAGAAATTCATAATCCTTATACTTTAGGTCTGTTTCTTTGATAAATGTCCCGTCGGGTGTTTTCCTTTTAACTTTCGACGTGTCTGCACAGTGGCTTCAAAGTTCGGCACGGTATTTTGGTGGATACTAAATTTACCAAGTTTAGAATCTTGACAAGTTCGTTGTTGGCAATCACATTTTCGTTATCACATAAGATAATTAGTGTGTCGTGGAGCAGTTAATATATTTTAATTGACTCATAACTACTTAATTTTTGAGTAAAGGTGAATTCAATTAAAAGTGTGCAAGAGAACCGGGAAGTGTCCGAACCAGCCCAAAATCGGCAATTCCTATGAGGATTGGTCCGGCTCCAGATTTCCGATTTTTTATTCCAATTTACTAAAACCGGTGAAAATCGATATCTGATTTCAAGTGTGGAACCATCCATCCTGACTAAACCGGTACATATATATTTTAATTTTTTTGTTTTTAAATCAAGACCCTAGTTTCCTCTTCGTCTCTCGCCTCACTCATCTTACGGCCTAGTCTCCCTCTCTCCCTCTCCCTCTCGGTGGTCTCCGGCTTCGTCAATCCCCCTGTCGCTCTCGCTCTCGATCGCCTCCAGCCTTGTCGCTCCCTCTGTCACCCTCGCTCTAGGTCGCTAGAGAAAACAAGGCAGCAATTTTGAACCCATAGCCACATTGGTCAGTTTGGCAGCAAGAGCGACGGCACCTAGACAATCAAGACTGTCGAGTTTGACCAAGAAATAGATAGCAAAGATCACGGGCAGCAAGCAGCGCCAAGTGAACCCTGTGAAGAGAAAACCAGCATCGAACAAGGACCAACAGGAGTGTCTAGCAACAGATCATAGATTCGCGTCTGAATCGACGTCGTATGGAGGCGAAAATGTGGGCGACGAGAGACAGCAAGTGCAGCGAAGAACTAGCGGCTTCATGGATGGAGATCTCAACAAAGTTTGGCGCAGGGCTGCTGCTTCGTGGCTCGGCAAAGCTCACGGCTAGCTTGTCGTGACAAAAGGCTGGCGTCATCGATGAGGTGACGGCAGTGTGGTGCTCGGCCTCATGAGGTCTCGGCAAAGCTGGAGCTAGTCGAGGACAGGAGGGTGTGATGGTGTAGGGATCATGGAGAACACTGGATGAATTTATTGGGAACATTTCGATCGGTTCCAGGGACCCACCTTGAAACTGAATTGCTTCGAATTGGATTGGCGATTCGATTCGCGGTTCCCATTTTTTGAAATCAGTGGGCGGTTCCCAATTATAAGGTGGGAATCGCCCACCTTGGAATCGATTACCCCTAACTCTGGGTTCGAACTTGGGCTTTCTCTTGACTATCTCCCCAGGTGAAAGTATCAAGTTTCTGCTGCATGCTTTTATCAAATGGAATCAATGCCGATCGTTGATTGGTGCTCTATTTCAAATATGTTCCGGTGTTTGATAAATATCTCAAGAAAGGAATCTCGCGACCAACACTAGAGAGAGACTATAGATGGCAAACTCGAGAAAGAGACTATGGATGAAGGCGGTTAATGAATATTTCTGGTTGAGATATGTTATTGCAGAAACATACGTGAATTAAGAAGAGTAGACTCAATACCGAGCTCACACGCGAGAGGAGATTATTGAAATACACATGAAGTGGAGTATTAATAGATTCTAGCTAGTTTATAACTCATTTGCTTAAACTTTTGGCTGTGATGGGATTCGAATTCCCAAGTGAAGGTATCGGAATATTTAATATGAAGTTAAGATTACAAATCTTGGATGGTTAACCCAACTTATTTCCCGCCTCACACGGTGCAGAAGAGAACACGATTTTCAACCAGCCAACCCACATGTGTACGCTTGCCCGTTAACGGTTTCCTCTTCTGGTTTTGCTGATTTCACGCCACATCGTTAAGCAAAAAAAAGGAGAAACTTTATTTGGGTAGGCAAAAGGATTTCACATTTAGAGAGAGAGAGAGAGAGAGAGGGGTGGGTGGAAATATGCGAATAAAAGTGGTTGGGACATCCTGCCTAATCCACACCAGAATTGTCTCTTTTCCCAGAACAGCCAAAACATTACTTCTTGCCCTCTCTCTCCCTCTGCAACCTATTCCTCCTGTCTGTCCACAAACTGTTTTGTTGTTCTGCCCAAAGAAAGAAAAAACAGAGAGTTTGGGGGCAGCTTGTTGGTGGAGGAGGAGGAGGAGGAGGAGGAAAGGAATTTTCCGGTCTGGGAGTAGTGAGGGGGCTCCCAGGCTTCAAAACCACTCATCTTCCTCATACTGTTCTTCTCTCCTTCACCATCCTTGGTTTTCCCCATCATTGGATGGATTAGATTGTTGGGTTCGCCATATTGAGCTTGAAGCTCAACTACCCAGATCTGCTCCAGCTTCTGAAAGTTTGGGAGATTTTTGGCTATTCGGGCCTCTGTTTCTAGACTTGCTTTCATTTGATTGCACTGAAACATTCATTTGTTTCATCAGCAGCTCATATTATAGCTGAAAGAAGGCAATCGTTTTCTTTTTTTTTCATTTACCCCATTGAGCATCAACTGCACCTTTGAATGCGAGCAGTTTGGGTGTATGTAGCATTGGATGCTTTTCTTGATACCGTTTACAGGGGAAGAACAAGAAGCACTTGCTACAAGCGTCTTGTGATTCTGGATTGGCTAAGCCCACTACCCACAAAAAAAGTTTTGTCGCTTGAGGTGTCAACAGATAGAGAAGAAGCTCTCCGTTTATTTTAGTCAGGACGTTCAACGACGAGGCCCACTGGTGGGTTCGGTGGGCTTCATCAGACAAACAAGAACCCACAATTTTGAAGATCCCTCTTGGCCATTCTTTCATGAAATTATAGTGCGTTGAAGAACGAGAAGATAATTCTGTTTCCACTTGCTAAGTACCGTTCCTTTCCCTCTATTGGGTCCTCTACTCACTTCCTTTATCACGTATTATACCGAAATTGATTTTGACTCATTTCGAATTTCACCTTTTCTGATGCTACTTTACTTCTTGTTCACTTGCCTCTCCTTCATCCTCTTTTTGAAGTCTCTCCCTCTCAAATCTCTCCCTGCATGGGCAAGTGAGATGTCATTGTTGTCACTCTGGAGCTATCAGGAGTTCTCTTCTTTCCGTACTTCTAGTTTGATGAATAGCTTTTGTAAAAGCTGTATTCCTCAAACACGCTCTAAGACGTCCTTTAAGAAGATTAATCTTTCTTCCAGAGTAGATAATGTACAGACCGGAGAGATGTTGGTATTAGATTTGCCCGAATTGGTCTTAGAATGCATCCTGGAGAGGCTTCCACCAGCTGAACTTTTTAACATGGCTGGCGTGTGTAGTTCTTTGAGGAATAGGTGTGTAAGTGATCACCTTTGGGAAAGGCACATGAAGCAAAAATGGGGCAGAGTCATTGGTCCAGCTGCATATCGGGAGTGGAAGCGGTATATCGCTAGTAGGAGGGAGATTTGCAATCTCAAACAAGGCAAGCAAAGGGGGCTTTGGAGGCTCCTGTTTGCTGTTTGGCCTTTATCATGGACTAAATCAAAACTTGATAACAGTGAAAAGCAGAGGATTCCCCTTCCAACCGATTCAATCATGTCTTGGTATCTTGCTCTTGAGACTGGCAAGTTCTGCTTCCCTGCTCAGGTTTACAACCGTGAGGTACATAAATAAAAAAAGTACTTTCCAGCTATACAATTTCATTAGCTTCTCTTAAATTCATTTTGTTTCTTCTGTTCATGGATTTTGCTTGTATTTCAAGGGTATTTAGCTTCTGATTTAATTATATGTTCCTTTTTACCATGACAAAGTATGTTTTGTGCATTCTGCAGAATGGTCATGTGGGATTTATGTTGTCTTGCTACGATGCTGAGCTTAGTTATGACTCTCGAACCGACACCTTCCAAGCCAGGCAAGTGAATGATATTGCCTACCCTGGAGCATGCTTATCAGATTAAGTCATGTACTAACAAGAGATGTATTTAGCTTATACTCCTGATCTTATTCTGTTTTAAATAGCAATCTGTCTGAGGAGGATCGGCATGTGCATCTTGATCTTTTCTCGTCTAATGTCTAATTGTCTGACTATGCAGGTACCCACCTCATGGAAGGAGAGCGGGTGCAATAGAAAGTAATGTCACGTGGGGGAGACTAAGGGCACAACCTGTTGATACTCCTCCACATGATCTTCATATTTCTGACTGTCTGAATGACCTACATCCTGGTGACCACATTGAAATTCAGTGGAGGAGAAACAAAGAATTTCCTTATGGTACGTCTGATTAGCTAATTCCCTTGTGTTTACTTCATTTCTGTGATCCATTCTCTTTTTCCATTTCTTGCTCGTGCTCGTCGAAGCAATTTCCATTTCAAAATGCAAGTAAATGGAAGCAATCGCTAAGTACACTCAGAAATGTTCTACCATTTACTATCTTTGATGTCATATTTTCATTTTATTGGGATAAAAGCCAGAATAATTGTTGCCGCTGATATGATTTTCATTAACGGATGACCTTTTCAGTATCTCATGACCATGGACTTACAAAGAGAGTTGGCCACGCCTAATTTCATAGCTTAGGTTTTACTACTCCAGTACTGGCGGGCTGGTTGAACTACATAGTTAGCCTGTCAGAGGTGGAGAAAGGCTTGTTAGTTGCCTTTATCAGCATGAAATTGTTTTTAGAATGGTGGCTGCTGGGTATGACTTACATGATAAAAGTTACTTGAACTGCTAATGTAGATTGACAGTTTGTTCTGATGTATCATGGCCATTTCAGGTTGGTGGTATGGTGTTGTTGGTCACATGGATTCATGTGATGGCAATGTGAACTACTGCCGATGTCACAACAGTGGTGAGTTATCGATTTCATTTACAACGCAGTCAGATGAAACTATTCAAATTATGGAGTTCGATGCCTGTAAATGGGAGCAAAAAATGACAAAATAGGGGAATCGTATTCTGATTGGTGATGGATGCATCTTTTCTTTTGAACTGTCACAACCATTTTGGAGTAGCATGTAGGGGACCAACTTCTCAGCTAATCAGCCAACTAGCATCATGTACAAATTTGACGTGTTCATTCTTGCAGCACAAAGTTAACACCTTTGGAAACGTGGATGATAAGAAAGCACATTTTCCTTTCAGTTAATAGACATCTGCCTTGTCTTTGGTCCTTGGCAAGAACATTCTTTCACTGTATGGGACCGCCACTTGTTCCATTCTCATTGGTCCCGAGGACAAATCATTGTCAACATGATATGCTGTTCACCAGCAACGTGATAAGCTTTGTCTGAGAGGAATAATTAAGGCCGACCATATTGAAGTTGCTCAATATTCCCTTTTGGAGTCTTATGGCATTGTGGGGCTCCAAAATTTATTCTAAGCTCAGCGAATCATTATAAATGCTTTTTTTTTTGTCTAAAATTCTTCTGAGCTACCCACCATTTCGTGTTGCTTCACGTACTCTATATCCTAGATGTGCCCCATGATAATGGAAAAGCAAAATGGTCCCTCTTTCCTTTGCCACATCCATAGTTGACATGCTTACATGGTGGACAAGAAACAGACGAAGCGCTTTAAGCGGCTTATGCAGTTCTAGAAGAGGGACCTGTTCCAGTTTATATCATAATTGAGCAAGAGAAGCTTGCCGAGGCCTTTGTCTACAACTTTAAGATACAGAGAGTTTTCCAGTAATGTTGAAGCCACAATTCTACGCTTGAACTTCTATATGACTGTGATTACTCATAGCTAATCTTTTCATCGAACATTTTTATTTGTCATATTGAGATTCAAGTGCTCTGGTGAATAGCATAGGTGTCACACGTTGAGGCTTTTTAAAGCAAATTATTTTTCTTTGACTTTCCAGCCAAAGCTTGAACTATCATTTAATTATAGAGTTACAAAAAAAATTGTATATAGTTCTACAGTTTAATATGTATTGTAATGGATATTTTCTTCGAATTCCCGCTCACATATTTTGTCGGAGTAGGCCGATAACAAAATGGATATTTTTGTTGGCAGACACGGTGATGCTGGAGTTCAGACAGTATGCCCCAGGTTCGCGGTGGAGACATACGGCCATAAATAGGAGAAACCATAGGGAGGAGGGCAATGAAGCAGACGGTTTTTACGGAGGAATCAGAAAGCTTCAAAGCGAGAGAGAGATTTCAATGTGGAAGAGTCTGTGGCCAACGGAAGTACTGGAGTAGGTTCGGATGGAGTCTACCGGTGCAGCTAATTAATCTGAAGACTCCCCGATTCGAAAGTCAGAAGAACATCGATTATTGAGTATAATTATTTTCTGCTCGGTCGAAGTGACTTGCACGGACTCTGACAGGCTTTTGACCGTGTTACACGAGGTGGCCCTCCAGAATTCCATTATTATATTCATCCTTTGGTATAATTTTTTGCGGGAGGATTAGTCCGTGGTCCAGATGATAGTTCATGTGAATTGCCTCCCATTGATTGAAATTTGATGTACCATACTCAAGATAGCGCAAACAACATAGTTGATAAATTGAAAAGCGGCTGTAGTTCGATGAATCGGTGCCTCTGGTTGTGTATATTTGGTCGATGCAGCACATTATCAGTTGCTATGGTGCAAAACTACTGGTTGCATTGTGGCACGCTTTAACATATATTCGCGCCCATACCGTGAAAATTGAAGAAAGTGGGTCGGTAATTACGTAATGGGGTACGATGTGATTGGTATGTATTAGGGGTGTGCATGGTTTGGGTGGACGGTTCCACCCCGGAACTGTGGACCGCCCGCTACAAGACCGGTTCCAAAAATTGAAATCGAGAACCGCTGGACCCGCCCGAGAACTGGACCGCCGGTCCGGTCCGGTTCTTGGGCGGGTCCATGGAGCCGGTCTCAACAAGTTTTCCTAGACAAATAAAAAAAATCTATGGACCAACATCGGATCAACAGAACAAAAGGAAAAGAACATAACTTTTCATACAATTCTTACACTATGATCAATTATTTTAACCACATCATCCATAAATCAAGTGAGTACCCATTAATTATTGGGAAAAATGACTAAGGTATCCCAACTATACAAGAGCTTTAGACATGATAACAAATTTTCTTCTTTTTTTAAAAATTTTTTTTGGTCAGATTTTTTAATTAAAAATTTAAAAAATAAAATATATTATTATTATATTACTGGTCCAGTCTAGGTGGGCGGTTCCACACCGGGAATCGGGAACCGGCCCAAACAGTACTAGTTCCAAAAAATTGGAACCGGGAACCAGACCGGTTCCCTTAGGAATCACCGGTTCCGGGCGGGTTCCGGTTCGTTTGCACACCCCTAGTATGTATATACCATGTCCATGCTATGTGAATGCCATGCTATTTTGACAGAGATAAACAGTTCCACTAGTCAAGATTCAAGAGCTTTTTTGAAGTTCTGAAGACAACATCAATTTGCAAATTTTGGAGTCTTGGGACAACTTGAAAAAAATCCCACCTTTCATTTTCTTACACCAACAAAGATGGGTACAGTAATGGAAATTGATATAAATATTTAGGGACTAGATATGTGGGTGAGTTGACAGTATCATCCAAATTCCAGAGCGTACAAGAACTGCAAGATTTTACCATGAATTCCTCCCAATTTGCGCCAACTTGAACTCAAACGACTACATGTACCTTGACCTTCATTTCAGACCATAACCCAAACAAAGAAACAGCCTCGGCCTGTACTGCACAAGTGTCATCTTAGCCACTGTTGACCCTCTTCTCTGCTTATCATTCTGAGTAGTTGCTCCACCACTTCCAGTTGACTTAAAGCTCAATCTTCTCAGGATATTGACAGTGGGCCTCCAGATAGCTTTCACCTTTTCATCACCTTCTTTTCTTCCGGTGGCCGATGATGACATACTCCTCAGCAGAAACTTCCTCATCCTTTGCCTCTTACTCTCCCTCACAATGCACTCCCCATTTTGTCTCTTGCCCTCCTCAACTTTGCCATGTGGTTCTCGTTGTTTTGGGCTCTGCATGATATATTGCTCATGTTGTTGAAGACTGGCTTGTTTTCTTTGGTTAGGCACCCATTTGGAAAAGGGCGGATTGGCGGAGTCCAGTGGCTCGACCGGCGGTTTTACAGGTGCTTGAGATGTTTCTTGCTCATTTTGCTGGTTTTTCCTCCCCTTCAAGTCAGTGGACCTCCGCGGACTCTCGGCTTTGAAGCCCTGCAAATTGTATAGGAGATCATGGTGAGAGTTGGATTACCACGAAGCCTGCATTTACAACTCTATTCATTTAGACTTATCAAGGGAATACTATTTCTGCAATTTCATCGGATGTCATATAATCTCAAAATGTCGAGAACCTATCGACTCCACGACTCTAATTATTCAGTGGGAAGATTGAATGTTGACCGAATAATGTAGTGGCCGGTTACTGGTGTTATGGCTCCCTGCATAATGTACCACTTTGCTATATTTGGTTCACAGGCGTGTTAGAACAAGGACAAGTCCTTTGAGGTGCTCGCCTCAGTGTTCTGCCAGTTTTCTAGAACTTACTACTAACTTTAATAATTCAAAATCTGCAGAAAATGAACTAACCCTGAATGGTGAGAGCGACTGAGTCTGCCCATGATCATTAGCCTGCGTCGTCCTTCTTGCGCTGCTGTCTTCCTTGACATTCTCCAACGCCACCATGAACGGGTCAAAATCATCGTTCCACCGGCTCCTGAACTGGAAGGGGACCTTAAAGCCTGATCTCCGGGACCTTGACGAAGGTGAACCAATAGGACTCTGATTTCCGCTCTTGCCCCCATAATAGGAACAAGGTGGAGGCTTCAAAGGCATCAGTTTCCCATCACAGAAGAGCTCATCAGCAAAAGCCATTGAAGGGAGTGAGTCACCCCCCATTGGCCTTGCTTTCTTATGGAGCGGGGACTCGAGGTCCTGGCTCGTGATAAACTCGCCCGCATCGAAAACATGCCCCCAACTCGCATTGAACTCGAAGTCCAGATCAGAATCAGAGCTCGTCTGCTCACATGACCCTATCGGGTCTAATTTTCTGGCATCAAGATTATATGGAGGATATTCATTCTCTCTGCAGGGACTAGCCGATGCGCTGTAGAACAATGAGACATTGCTCATTCTCAGTGCATCAGGACTGGTGGCTGCACTCACATAGGAAAAACTTGAATCATATGGAGAAAATGATGCCATTGATTTGAGTGTTCTCAGGAATTTCTTTTGCTCCTGAAAATCCAGAAAATGTTGCGGTGATATATAAAAATCATTTCGTGCTTTACTGACAAAACAATGATCAAAGCTTAGGCCTAATTGACGGCTAAAAAAATCGGAAATTTCGGGTCAATTCACGGGACTCGGAAGCATAAGTTTATTATTATTCACTTTCTTCAGTGACTGAATATTTGTCTCATTCTGAGGGTTGGTCAGTTTTGGTTATTGTATATGGAACACGATTCCTTTGATGCTCAACTTTGTAATTTTCAGCCAAGGAGTGGAAAAAAGGATCCACAGTCAACGGAATGTTCTTTTTCTAAACTATTACTATTGTCAGGTCAATCGTCCACAGAACCAGACAGCACAAAAAATCTTCTGATGGACATCCTTTTTCCTTTTAATATAGAATGTTACAAATCTGTTGGTTGTCAGCTTATTCTGAGGGTACTTAGCATTTCTTAATAGCACTTGTTTAGCATACAATGACAGACATCAGAATAAATTTCAGTGATATAGACCCATTGCAAGAACATTAAACAGGCAAAAATTGTCTTTACATTGCCAAATCACGTTTGCACAAGTACCTTAAAAGCACAGGTCAGTATTTCCATCATCAAATTAGTTTGCTAACCCCAGATTATCAACATTATAATTACTGGGATTAACATTCTTTAGGTTGACATACCATGCCTTGCTTGCATGACTTTTACTGTACTTAACGATGTGTGGCATGACCAAATCGACTACCGATCCTTTTTCTCCAACAAATGCCTTCAACTTACTTGAGAAATTTTTACGTAAATTCATAACTAAATTCATCATATATAAAAAAGTCAAGGAAAATTACCGCCACATATAAAAGCCTGTACATTTCTTATGCTATGATTAAATTTGTCTACCACATCGTCCATACAATACATGCAGAAGCAGCTTCAGATTCCCCGCTCAGTCAAACAAATTAGAGCTGGATACAAAGGAACGAACAGATGCAATTCAAAGACCAGGATCGAACATGTAGAATAGCATCTCTTCTTCCTGGCTCCGAATTTCCCATCTCATTATCATCAGGAACAGGAGTTACCTGCAGCGGAGGATGTGACATCATTGGTGGAAAAATATCGTTTTATTCTTTTGGCCTTACTCTTACCTTCTTGGATAAGAGGAAGCCGCATTTCCTGCTCAAGAAGTGCAGACACTTGCTTAAAGACACATCACAATCACCAAAGGGTTTGTCACGAGTCTTTTGATCTGCTGGAACATTAAGCTCAACCGGCACAAAAATTACCGGAAATTCAATAAGAAATACAAAAGATAAGTTTTCCTGCATCTGAAGAAATTAACTGTCTAATCCACTTCTAACATAGCACAAAACCTTTCAAAATTTCTATTACACCTTCCCGGGAAGAACTAGAAAGGAAAGTACACCAAACTCAAGTAAAACCAGGAAATCATCACTATACACTGGCAGGAAAGGCTTTTGTGAGAAATGTTGCCAGCTTTTGTGTCATGATCTTCAGTAGCCTGTCCTGGGATTGTTGTCTCCTCACAGAAGATTCGTCAGGTTCTTGTCTCTGTTGTTGAAAGATCTTGTATTTTTCATCTAATTATCATGGAATGCTTCTCTAAGCAAGCTTTCTTCACATTGAACATCCTGCACGCACTAAATGCATCTGTCACAGAATGACTTCATAAATAGTCCCTTCTAGATTCCCCACAACAGATCGAGTCCCAGGTACTTCAGCAATCTTCATTCCATGTCCTGTAGCTTCATTTATAACCATGGAGTCCATCCTGCAAGGAAGGAGCATACAATCGGTTTGCATTCACTCTCCCAGAAAATTATGAGATCAGAGAAAAATTAGTTCCTATTTGGTAACAAATTTGATTCAGGTATTCTAGAAAGAATATGGTTTTTACCAGGAAGTACTCAGGGAACTGTGAACAAGCTCGAACAACATCTAAAAGGAAATAGTCACGGCCACAATTTTGTAGTTATGGAATTATATCTTATATAGAAAGGAGCAAATCAGACGCTCAGTGTAGAATAACTTGGAAGCATGCATCCATATATCAAATCTCGGAACCGTCTTATTAAACAGAAGACACAGCGAGTTCATCTCGCATTGCAGTTTTAGTAAACAAACATGAAAAATGAAATTACACTGACTCTACTCTATGCTTTTTCCAAGATAGCAATTTGTGAATGTTCTTGAGAGCTTCTACAGAAAACTTAATCAGGAAATTACATTTTAGCTCGAGAAACGTAGGCCAGTATGAATTTGCAGTGTCCTTTTCCCCTTTTTTGCAGTAGTAGCTTCACTGTCTCAAAAAGCAAAGGAATGCTTGCTTGCTGAAAGCGTATACATAGTCAAGGCTTTTGCTTGTAGGTTTCACAATATTGGCCATGAAACAAATGTGCACAAACTAATATAAAGAATATCTGCCCTTTACCGTAAGCGAAAGAAATTTTAGCTTTTGCAGTACTACAAACATTGCTCATGGAGCGAGAATGCAAGACTTAGGTGAAGTCTGAAGTTCAACTAATAACAAAGAGGATAATGACAACAACATATAAACATCAGAACACAGATATACTGTTTAGGATCCATCATCTACTAACATGACTAAAGTGAAAATCCAATTGAAGTAAAATCCTGGCATGCTCAAGTCATTGGGCTATAAAATTGATCATTCCTCAGAGAATAGATAAGCAGATTTTTGTTAATTTTTGTCAATATAGGATATATATGTCTGCTCCAAGAATAAGATCAAATCCTCCCGAGTGACTTCCCAAAATTTGCTCGATCTGATGAACATTTCCCCATTCTAGCTTCTCAGCCACAAATCCTGAACACAAGAAATCAGAAAAATAACATACCAGCCTCCCAAACAACTAAATTTCTCAACACTAATTTCTCTCACCTGTGCAATTACTGTAACTCTCGGAAGAAGAATGCAGCTCTATGTTTTTCTGCAAAATCTGAGCATGTAGGGATGCGCAAAATGTCCAATATCAGAACTCAATGACAGAACTCCATGAACTCTAGAATCAGAATTCACCCTCTTGGGTCCTTGCCTTGAGAACTTCATCATTATGGTCAGTCAACACGACTTCACGACAAAATCTACCGCAAAGGATTCCTGTTATACCTGATTTTTATGAAGTGCCAATTAGCTTACATAACTGGTCGTCTTCCATCTAACAAAGGGAAAAAACACAAGACTGATTTCCAAGATCACTCACCAACACCAGAGCCTAGTTCAATAACAGAACAACCTTGGAGCAAGTCAACGTTCTTCGAGAGGAACTCATTCAAAAGCATAGCTCCAGGCCATACCAGCTGCCCCGTCAGATCAAAATCAGCTGCCTCATAAGCAGCCAGCATACAAAATTAAACATCACGTGGATTATGAGTCTCATCGACAAGGGAATGTCATCCACTGGGTCGACTCCGAAATGCTTTCTAGTTGCACTAATTGCCTCGAGCATGTTATGCAAATGGTATATTGTGTGTGTGCTAGTACACAATGCATTGAGCTGAATTACCCAGTTAAAAGTTCACCCACATTTTACTTCCCTAAAACCTACACCCTACTACTTCTTCTTCTTCCATTCATTTACTATCTCTTGCATAATATGCAGATGGCAGTATATCATAGCTCAGCTCCTACAGGTTCACATGAGCCAACGAATTGAACGGAACATCTCTTGTCCAATGAACAAACAAGGCGTGATCCACTATCCTTAGAGATTCCTGGCTCTCTGATTTAAGCAGCCGGAGCAAGGAAAGGAACTCACTTGAAGCGGACTGAAGACAATAAAGCTCAAGAACTTGCGACCCAAAAGTGAATTTGGTCAGCTGGTAGCTGCACCAAGCACCATTTCGCAATCAACGTCAGCACGACTCAGAGCAAAAGAGAGTATACACACATACTAGTGAAGACATATATATATACAGAGAAAGGAGCGTACTTGTCATTGACAAAGAAAGACTCGTCCAAGCAAACCACGTCTTCCTCGTCTTCTTGGCGGTCTCCGGCCATGGCCGTATGCTCTGCAAGCTCCGATGTGTGAAGGGTTCAAGGGAGGGGTCGTGGGTACAGGGGACGGAGGGAGGAAGGAAGGAAGAGAAGCAAGCGGGTCATTTTACTGGGCCTAAGATGGGCCTAAAACAATTGTACTACGGCCCACCAAGATCTTCACTACATGGGCACAAATCAAAATCAAGTGGAATTTATTGTAGACTTCGTAAAAGTCAAACTTGCTTGAGTTCCTCTAGGTTAGTGTTTTCTCTCTTCTTCTTCTATTACCCAAACTATCTTTAAGGGTTTGTGCGCAGTGAAAATCCATCTCTCTTGATCTCGATAGTTAGGTTGTATCTGGGCTGGTTTTTGCGCATGGAAGTTGAAAACCTTAAGTCCTCCTTTGTGGAGTTTGGTAAGGAATTACTTCATTGTGACTTGATCTCAATGAAGTTACGGATGGTATAAACGAATAAGAAACTTTATAATGGCCGTGGTGTGACACGCTAGTCATTTTAGGCTGCACCACTCATTCCCCTTATCATATCTTGTTTACTTCGATTTGAAGGTTCGGCAAACGTCAGATTAGTACTGAATAGAAGAGCCGACATGATGAGAAGCGATGCTCTTTCTCGGATTCATTTCTACATCAATTTGAGGATGCAAAGATAACCAACCAACATTAATGAGGTACGAAGCAGACTGCTTGCAAAGTCATTTTGGAGCTCCTTTACTCAGCAACCTTGCCGGTGCCAGTTCTGGTCTTCCGTGGACCAATCCCAAATTGTTGTTTATGGATAACTTTTTCAACTAACACCATGTCCTCGAAAAAATGATAAGAAATGGTACAATAGTGGCCTAAAGTGTTGCAGGAGGAAACCGGGACGTAAGAATAACGTAAGACCGATCACAGTTCCAGGTGTCTGAAACGCTTCATACAGCCAGGAAAATGAAGAACTGCATGGATAATATATAGAGCGTAGATGACCCCAACACGATCAATGGCACTCATGGTCACACACACACACACACACACACCCAGAGAGAGAGAGAGAGAGAGAGAGAGAGAGAGAGAGAGAGAGAGAGATATGTCCCAACAATCATCTGTTCAATGTGCAGTGGCCTACCTTCAATTAAACTATGCTTTTTCCGCTCCACGAGTTTGGGAAATGATTGTAGACAAGAACAGCTAAGCTGAAGATAAAGAAGGAAACTTTAACAACTTTTGAGTACAAGGACCGGATCTAAATGAGAACAATCCGGAAAGAAGCTATTCACCCAGACTCCTTGACGAGTTTATGAATTTCTGGGCAGCATCTAACGTCAGTTCTTCGAACACCTACATTATTATGCATGGGATAGTGAGATCAGTACATCAGACTGAGGAAAGTGCAGAGGTAAAGGGATTATGAATGAACCAGGACTAGATCTCTGCATACCAGTTTCCTATGAACTTGTCGAAAAGCTTCGCAAAACCGCTCCGCCTCAGCAGCGCCCACCTGAAAAACAATCACACATACTTAGTTTTTTGTTGGTGATATTTCCCTTGCTTATTCACTTTGCATTCCCTCAAGACAATATCCCAACCATGAGAAGTAAATCTCTAGGTAGCAAGCAGATCATCATTTATTGCTCCGAGAAGCATGTATCGCTCTATTGATACAGGCCAAAAAATGCATACATATTCGACTAGACATATATCAACACTAAACTATCTTTCCCAAAAACAAAGTCTTTGGAACATTAAACTGAAGTCTACTTTGAAAAAAGTGAAGTCTACCTGCATATCAAGTTTGAGTGAACTACTGGTCAGATACTAATTTTCATTTCTTTACGCACACAGCCACGTTTCGACAGATATTCGACATGCCATACCTCATCCTATTCTGTTAATATTTAAGCAAAGAAAATAAAGGTTCAATTAGCAAAGATATCCTAGCTATCAATATCATGCCTTCCAATGTCACTCAACTCTTAACTGTTCAAGCAACCACCTGTAGTCTTAGTTATACTTTTACTTCGTGTATGTGCAGTGCAATCAAACACATTCATTCCAGTAAATGAATTGGGCAGCTAATTCAGTCACACAGAAGGACAAAAAAGGCATGCTGTGTAGTGTGCTACTAAATGAGCAGTTGATCTAACACATCTCTCTTTAATTATCAGAATATGCTACTGATGGAGCTTGATGTACCTTCCTCTCAGCAGCCAACAGTAGCTTCCCCCAGAATGCATCTGCCAAAACAGAAATAGGCCAAAGCGATGAGTAAGATTTCCTTATCACAAAAAAGCCTTACAAGCATAAAGATGTCTCAGAAACTGAAACATATGTGTGCCATCTCCATGTATTAACCAACTGGCTTCATATGGCATTTTATTGCGGGACAAAGGCAACAATGAAGTTAATGTAGAAAACATCTTTATCTGCCCGAATCAAGGTAGCTCAGCATTAAGTCAAACGCTTAGAATAAATCAACCTCTTAAACATAGCCAAGGATTGGATAGAAGGGCCAAAGCTTCAAAGAAGGCATAATTAATACTTTCGATGCAACTTGTCACATCATTTTACCAAGATTCTCAGATGGACAATTTGAAGATCAAAGTAGTTTATTGTTAACTTACAAACACGATATTTCTTCAAGAATGGAATTTCAGATTATTTTTCTTAATAAGTGGTTGCAGAACCAAAATTTATCAGTCATTTTCACAATTGAATGGTTTTCTAAAACTTAGAGAAAACCATAAAACATTATTCAACTATCATTTTGCTTTGATTATCAACTCAACCAGCGAGGAGTGGTGCCACCACAAAGGGCAGCTTAAATCCATTCTTGATCGTATAGTAATGGAGAAAGAGTCATAGAAGCTGTGTCAAGCTCCTTCAGCCTCGGTCTCACCGATTGCAACAAATGAAAAGAAGAAGAAGAAGAAGAAGAAGAAGAAGAAGCAAAACAATGTTTCCTTAGAGATGCGGGGAAACAGGTTAAGGACTCCGCTATAGACACACCACAAGAAATAGCTGATAATTCACATCTGGAGATGGAAGATCATATGCCCAAGTTCGTTAGGACGATGACAAATCAAATGCAGGGTCCCAAGGGTAGTAGGTTACCAGACTGTTCCCCTACATTCCTCGGTTCACTGTCCTCGACCTCAGCCGATTCACCTCGCAATTCCTTCACCTGTTGTGCATAACAAAACAGGGTGATCTCAGCAACCAAATGCCAATGTATATAAATGTACGTAAAAATGTTGCACTACATCACAAATGTAAATATTTCCGCAACTATAAGTACCAAGCTATCTCTTGCTGACCGAGAGGTTGACTGTCCTGAAGAATCTTCATCAGCCTGAGAGCATAGCAAACAGATGATCATCGATGCAGAAAAAGGTTTTCCAAACTGAAGAGCATAGGAATGTTCATCTCGAGTGACTGTAAGCATTAAAGACACAGAAAGAGAACCCCCGATATGAACAAGAGACGAGGATTGCTTCCAGGCACGAGCAATTCAAACGGTTCCTTACGCGGCCGACCATACAGATTTAAGGATACGCCGGATTCATCAATGAGTCTACTAGAAAGAATCTTCACCCTAATTGTTTCAAGTTTCCGTGACTCACTATGACTCATTACTACTTTCATTTCGGGAAAGCTCTAACCTGCTGAGTAGGCTACAGATAAAGCCACGGCAGTATGACTGTGTTGGCAAGCTTAATTTGAGCAGACACAACCTTTGAAAAGTTCAAATGGGTTCCCACTGAACGCCTCTCCTTCATAATTTGCATAAAGCCTCTTATATATCTGAAACACCCTCAAAAGGGTGGGTGTCTAGTCATTAGCCATAACCATACGCAAGACCTCTAATAAATAAACAAAATCAAACAAGCGGCATCTCCCACTTCACCACTAAAAGGGTCATCTTCTTTCCCCGAAAAATCACAGAAGACGCTCGTTAATCCATCTTCCTCACTGTCCTAACAGAAAACTAGAGCACAACCAACCAAACTCAAACGGGGACATCCGCAAGACCAATTACATGGAAAAGCACCTCAGAGAAAGAGAGACAGAGACAGAGACAGAGAGAGAGGGACTGACGCAGTAGTCGCGGGATCGGACGAGAGGGAAGAGATCTAGGAGGCGCTTGAATTCTTGCTCGTCCATCATCTCTCCGATGCAAACGCAAACGCAAATGCAAATGCAAAACCCTCTCTTTCTCTCTCTCTCTCTAGATATATTTGGGCCTTTTTGCTTTATTAGGGAAGTAGCGAAAAGAGAGATGAAGGAAGAGAGAGAGAGAAACGTACGAGAAAATTGCTTCCCCTTTAGACCAACATATTAAATTTCTCTCAAATTGGAAAGGAACTATATTTGTTTTTCTTTTCCTACGTTCCCTATTATTCACACAAGTAAATAAAGCCTTTTCTAATTAGACCAAAATGCTCTTACTATATAGTCTGTGTTTTCAATGCTAAAGGGACATCATACTATCTAATTTGTGGAGAATGTTATTTGAAGTTACGTTTTTCATCGTAAAGAATAGCATAAGCTTCACGCGTCATAGACGGCCAATTTCATGCTGGATCTTATTTGAATCCGTTACAAGTAATTTAAATAAAGAAAAATTATATTGTTGTCAAATTGGCTAATTATTGAAAATTTTACGCATGCCTATTTTGTGTGGAAGAAAGTAGGATGATATCACGGCGAATTAAGAATTATCCGGCCAAATGCTAGTTTAGGCTTGAAGAGTTGCAGAAAAGTCCTTTTCCCCAACATGCAAATAAAATTGAAAGGACTTTAGAACGAATAAAAATCAACGGGTGCTTTTTGTTATTATTTTTGGGCTTTAAGTTTTTAATGGTTTTCAATTAATAAAATTTATAGTTTGTATGAAATTTTCCATTGATTAGATGGTCATGCATGCACATGAGATGGTACATAATTACGTTTTAGCGTTGAACGATTAACATAATTTTTTCCTTCAAATCTAATGTTCATTAAACATAAGAAAGAGAGCTCTTTTTTTTCTTCCATTTCTATTGACTTCCTATCGTCTTTTATCACACTTTTGCTTTAACCCTAGTTAACAAAGCCAAAATCCAAGCGCATTTGACTAGGCAAAGCTAGATTAGAAGCCCTAACAAGTTACAACGTTAAACATACCAAAATGCTTTGCTATTCACATCATCACCTCGCTTGGGTTTAAATTGCTAATACCCAATACATTAGAATAAGAAGCTCAACGTTAGACTTTCGGATCCTCTTTCGTAGAACACTACCGGCAGATGTTCACCTAGGAGTCGAATTCCTCAAATTTGACAAACATTTCCAACGAATCTCTCTTCATGCAATTACACTAAACATGTCAAATGATCAAGTTTCTGAGAATAGTCGCTTGAGCAGCGAATAAAAGGATATATCTCCAAAAGTAGAAAGGAAGGATTGAGGTAAAGATTTTCCCCAAGTAAAGAAAGATGAAAGAATCACCCCATAATGAAGGAACCCCGATATGGTTTGTTTAGATGTCTGAATATATATAGGGTCGTTCATGACATCATACCGCAATCAATCTCTTAGTTAAGACGGCAGACAGTCGATGTAAGAGATCATACACGAGCAATGCTTTTTCACCATGAAATTTTCCTTCCAAGTCTAAACTAGAGTTGCAAAATGTATGAAAGACACGACTAAATTAAGAGACCCCAGACCATCCCAAGTGCACAGTATATACATGCGTTAATTTATGTAAATTCCTCGGTCCCTTCAGGCTGTGTGCTTGCACAAGGAAGCAGCAATTCAGTCGCCACCATTCTCCTGTCAAATCAAGAAAATGGATCATTGCATGTGTTAGTGTTTTGCAGCTGGAGCAATAAATCTTTGTTCACGAACGCATTGCCTGCACCGCGTCTCTGTCTATGCTGAGGCTTCAGGGACGAGACCAGAGAAATGTCCCTCCATTCATGGTGAATTTACCAGTGACGACGTAACAGGCTGCATCAGATCACCAATCATTATCAGATGGATCACGATTACTGCTCCCAAGAATTCATTCCAACTTAATAACCGAAAACAAAAGAAAAAAAAACAATAGCATGTTCGTGTTCAAACAGGAAAAGAAAAAACAGATTATGTTATGCACTAAAGATCTGATTGGTTAGTTCAGAATTATTCTGTGTTTGTTGATAAGAACGTACAGAGCTAAATGAGAGTGAAAAAGAATATAGTAGTCAGCCCTTTCAGTGAAAGATATCAAGCATGTGCATTATCTATTTAAACCTGTAAATACCACGTGCTTGACATATGCAAGGCCGATGTGTATACCCCTAAAACATGTCTAGCTAAGCTCTCTTCTTTTGCTTTGCTTGATTCTTGCTTCTGCCTTGGGTCAAACATTTTAGTTTATCCAAAAGGTTACTAAGTTGGTTTCAGCCCTGATTAAAAAACTGTCAAGATCAATCATTACCCATTATATATTTACTTCCTCACTTCAGCTCTTTTCCCGATTTTACCCATTTATTATATTTCAACTGCAGTGGCCAGAACTCTACTCACCTTTCATCCAAATGAATTCGCTTTCACATTTTCCTCTATGAAGTCTCTAGCAAATGGATGCATCTCTTAAGCAAGGACTTGGCTTGTTCACTCTTTTCCACCTCATGTAGATGGGCCAGCAAATCCTTCAAACCTGCATCTGTCCAGAACGTTGAGGGTAGCTCCCTACAAAGGGTGATCATCTCCAAAAGGCACTCTGAAGCACTGACGTGAACCTAAATTTGAAAAAGTAAGAGATTAAGATTGGAAATAGATATCTCTAATATCAAATAGATTATTGGTCCACAGTGCAAGATGAACATCCAAAACGCATTTGCAGGAATGATCTAAGACAATCTAGAACTCTTAAGTGGTCCACTTACCATGTCAACTAGTCCATGCCATATACAAACTTACTCTTGCTCGCACATACAAGAAGTGGCTATGTTGACTAAAATGTAAAAGTCCCTGGGATGGTAGCAACTGATCTCTCTCATTTGGCTGATCTACTTAGTAAAGGAATCATCATAAAAAATGTAAATTTAGTAAAAGGTAATTGCCTCTAGTGCCTTGAGTCAGAATGGAATTGATTCCAAGAAAAACCCAGCTGAACGCAACAGTCTGATTAATACAGGGCCCACACCAGGAGAACCATAACTTGAAAGAAAAAAAAAAAGAGAGAAAAATCCTGCTTCCTCACATTGCAAAGACAACGTATGCAATCTAAAACTCCGGAACTCTTAATGGATAACTTATTAAAGAAACTCTTATTTACTGGAGTAATGTCACCTATATATGCATGGGACTAGAATGCTACAATCCCACATCTATTTGAAAGCCACACAAGCTCTGATTGTTTTAAAGAAGACAAAGGTTGTTTCAATCACAAAGGGGAAAGAGAAGACATACCTGTGCTATCTTAACTGTGGCTATGCATTCTGCCACTTTGGGTGACACCGAACAAAACAGCTTAAAATTGAGAAGGAAAAACTGATGATCAGAATCCAGTTAAGCAATTTGGAGAATAGAATGACAACTGATTCTAAAGCTGGTAAGTCCAACATGTCCGTTATAATAAAGGAAAGCTATTTTCCTTAACCAAAGTTAGATATATCATCCCTTAGTTACCCTGTTTCTCAGCAATATTATAAGAAAGTTGTAACTAATTACCTCATGAAACAATGATGCTGTATTTGCATGTAGAGAAGCCAGCCGAGAATCAAGCAAAATGTCATGAATCCTTGAGCAGAGTCCGTTAATTGATAGAAAAGCCGATATTTTGACTGTGTGATGAAACAGTTAATAGAAACACTTTTCAGACTGCAATCATCTAAGAAAAAAGTGGTTATGAAGATACCAGTCCATGACAATTCAGGTGAGAGGGAGACAATCCAGAGGTGCTTCAAGTTGTTTTTCTGTTCCAGAATATCATCTATATTTGCCACACGGATACAGGATGTGACACAGTCCAGTATCTTTTCTCGTGGAACGGAAGAATCATCTTTTCCATCATAGTCTGCACATATCAACCACACCATGTAAAAGGCACAGTTTATCATCAAGAGAAAGTTATGATATGGAATTCAAAGGTTGCAATGCAGGACAACTCAAAATCCTGAAAGCTGGACAGTTAAAAGCTAGAAATGTGGATGAACCTGGTTTAGCAGAATCATTTGTCGAAGGTGCTTGTCCAGGCTTATCAGAAGTGGCTGAACTGCACATGTCAAATAATAATGGAAAAACCATGTTGAAGAACTCATGATTGCCAAATGCTTTTATAACCTGAAAAACCATGGAAAGTTCAAGATCTTCATTAGAAAAGAAGGGGAATGATCAGGGGCAAATTCTAGTTGGGAATTAAGAAAATGAAATCAACCAGAAACAGCACTTTCCAAACAATGTACTGCTGAAAAGTTTCTTGATGTGAGAGCTCCCCAAAGCCCTCCATTTTTCTAAATGAAGACAATTGCATTGGGGAGCACTCTAACATAATCTGCAATTACCTGATCAAGGCTTAAAAGCGCGGCTTCCCGGTATTTCTTGACCTTTTTTGTGCATGCAGAGCATAGCATATCCAGAATAGCACCAGCAGCTTTGGGATCTTCCTTGGAGATGGCTTGATGGCAAGACTTTGTGAGAGCACCCAAGGCATACAAAAGAGCCTCCTTCCCCTACAATATTATAGGAAGATATTGACACATTAACATCTGAGAAGCCAAGGAAGTTTAACTGGTACTGTAAGTGAAATAATTCAGCCTTTATTCCTGCTATTCTTGTATCATGCCTTTGCCTTAGTACTTTAGAACACAAACTACACGTATTGCCTCTGCTTTAACAAAGTCGATGACATTTCCTACCTCCCATAATCGACCTGGAAGTTCTTTCATAAGAGATATGAGCAAATCTTGATGACAAGGAGACAGAGATTCACCCAATACTTCACCAAGCTTGCAGATTGCCTGGGCAGCCTGAAAACTCATTCACAAAAATAATCAGGCATTTCGGTTTCATATACATAAGAAGAGATGACCAACTTATGATCTTTAAGACAGACACATCTCAGAAGTCTGATTTTTTCAGTATTAAACAGAGTGTCAATATTATGGACTTGCTTGTTTCCAGTGTAAGCTTTTGGACAAAAATGGGTGTCTAATATGGTATCATAATGCATGTTAGGATTTTAAATCCTGGCACTCCATCATTTTTTCTATCTTGTTAGATCTGTTTAAATGCCTTTGTTCCTGCCTCCAGTTGACGTCCAGATTATGTGCTTCATATGTAAGCATCAGCTTGCATGTGAGGCGTTGTGGAATCTTTCTCTCATGGATTTTGTTAAAGCGTGCCCCCAGGGCACTTGTTAAGTAACTCAATAAAGAAATATTGCAATTCTCGTACACTGTTTTTCTTATTTAATGAGTAATCGATACTTTGGAAATGAAACCTTTCCTTCTTAAGCATGCTTAACAAGTGCGCCGGGACATTCATTAATAAGACCCTTACTTATAAACTTACAGTTTTGGAAGAAACACTAATTTCAATAATATAGAAAACCAAAAGCAAAAGCCTACCTTTTTCTTACTTCCCCACGATGAAGATGAAATGTTGTCACAAATAAGAGAAACTATTTCTCTCATGTACAATTGAAGGGTAATTTGTTCACCGCTTGTATTTTCTTCCCAAAGTTCCTCAAATATGCCAGAAAGATTCTTGTCATCCTCAAATCTGCAGAATGACGAACATGTTCTGAAACTCTAAAAGTTGGTTGGAGGAATAGATCATCACATGTTCAATCCAGACAAAATACAATCTTAGAACCACTAAATTCCAGGAGTTAATAGGTGTCTACTTCAGATTTTCTGCAAAATGCATTTTCTCCTTTTCCTTTGTCTTTGCTACAATTTGTCATACAGCTGCATTAGACGCCGGCATAACTTACGACTTAATGATGCCAGCATCTTCTGATGGTAGGTCCTCATTTTTCATGGAGATTAGATATGATATTCTATCAATAAACCAGAGAGAAGGAAAAAAACCCCAAGAACCATTTGTAATTCCAGAGAATTTGTACTTCACTTTTCTTGTAAGCAATATCTTTAAAAATTCATAGTGCTTAAACTTTTTATCTATCACGTGATGTCAGAGATTTTCTCATCCTCAAGGTAATCTTCCAGATTTTTTAGGCCTCTAAGAGACCTCAAAGATGCTTGACACTCGCATATCAAATAACAGATCAACAATAATACATACTCATAAAAGATGAAGAGTAAAAGAACAACACGAGCAAAGTACCTTGAAATAAAGATTACAGGTAGAATTTCTGCATAATAACCACTAACGACATCTGGGGCCGTGGATAGAAAGCTTTTCAGTAAGATCGCACAAGAGATTTGTGAATTTTTGTCACCGTCATGCAAAGCTGTGGTGTCTTCAATTAACTTCTGTGCCTGAGAGGTACTTGCATGCTTTAGTACTAATGCACAGGCACTTGAAAAGGCACGTTTTAAAGCAGCACTTTTCTCCTCCTTCACGGCTTCAAAGAGCAACTTCAATAGTGTGTTTGCAAATGGTTTGATATCTATGCCAACCTTTTGAGCTAACAAGCCAATAAAGCTGGCAACACCAACCCTGCAAGTTAATCGAGAAGTCTATTAAGTACAGAATATAGTATAGGTATGCTTGATCATCTAATATAGCAGCATTCCAGCCTTCTTAAGCTGATTAAAGAAATTAGAGAAAGAATAAATTTCATTCTTCAATTTTTTGAGTAAAAAATAGGCATTTCCCTGTGTGCATTTGGTGGCCAAAAGCATAGCTTGAATTTTCAGGCCCTAAAATTTTTCTCTTTACTTGAACCGCAATCTTTGTAATATTTCCTCCCTTCCCCAATGGTTTGGTGATCATTTCATTTTTCACCCCAACAAGTAGACATCATTCGGCTAGACTATTTAAAGGAGATGAAAAGATCATTGGTGAATTCAGAGCATGAAGGTGGACATCAAGCTCATGGGATCACTGAATCTCCATCAGAGCTAGACTATGAGAGAAATAAGAGCTTCATGGTTTCACATTCATGTCAAGACAGACTGTTCTTCTCCATCATCAGACATACCTTGGACACCACCTGATGTCCCACAAATCCGACAAATTGTTTAAGTGCAACACATATCGCAAAACCCTCAGGAGGGATGTCCAAGACAATAGCCAACTTCTTCTTTCCAAGGAAAGTATGACTTGAAAAGGAAGATGGCTGTCCAACCACAGAGAAATTATACTTCATTGACTAACCTAAAAATTTACCACAGCCATTGATGTATTGGAGGTGCAACAAATTAGCAAGCTGGCTTTTTTGTCCCAATGAATGAGAGAAAACTGAGACTAAAAAGGGACATGTGGTATCACCAAGTACAGAATCAAAGACATCAGGGACTAGAATACAGAGATATTATATGAAAACAGAAATGTTTGAGAATGTCACAGTTCATCTTGCAGCATCTGTTCACCAAGAAAAATGCATATGAGATTGTGCCAACAGACCTTGTGTTTAACCCGACGCTAGCTCGTACCATTTGGGCAAGTCGGGGAACCAAGCTTTCCAAGGATACGGTATCCACAACATTTATGCACTGGTCCAGAGTTTCCCACATAGGAGAACTTTTGGCAATTGAGATCCGCAAGTTCTCAAGTTTCTCTGTTTTCAATCCAATGTTTGTCGCATGCAACTACAAGATAAAGCATACGAACAGAAAAAAAAATTGAACTGACGGACAAGCAAGATTGCAAATTGCTACAGTGGCTAGTGAAATTCTCTTATACCTCGACATAATTGAGCCCTTGGTCCTCAAGGCTTGACAAACTTTCTAGCATGCAGGAAACTAAGTCTGCCAAATGTGGACGAAGCGCAACCCCTGCACCCTGTAAATAAGTGAATAGTTACAGGTGATGCATCTGATCGAAAAACTAGCTTTTTTCAAACAAGAAGTACCTCATTATTCTGGACATAGAAATATTTACAAAACTAGCTCTTTCTAAAAAATCCAACTACCGATACAAATCTCAAAGAGATAAAAAAAAAGAATAAATCAGCACATTATTTTCATCAAACCACAAAAGTATGCAAAGCCAAGCCTTTTTCAGCATTTCATTCACACAATAACACACTTGACCTTACTAAACCAAGTGGTTTCCATTCGGTTTTTAGCTTATATACAATCCTTAGGCAGTAAATAGATAGCTAGGTGGGCAAATCCATATTCAAAACTACAGCTCTACTCACCTTTTCAATTCTTAAAAAAAAATTTCGTTAATTAACTTGCTAGGAATACTTTTCCAACATGTAAAACAGCAGGATAGAGAGGTCATCCATAAAGGCCTTTCTTAATATGCGATGGTAAATGGAAGCCAAATGTTCTTCTTAGGGACTAAACTTTTGTAACTAAAGTTCTCAAAAGAAGATATGTCAAACCTTCGCGAGCTTCATTACAACGGCAATTGATGCTTTGCGAACAGTATCAACCGTACTTAGAATGCCTTCTTTAAGCAGATATGGTAAAACAACATCCATAGCTTGGCGTGAATCTGATAATTCAGTGAGGTTGACATCACAGAGGCGTATTGTCAGTGAAGTCACTGTGCGGCATAATTTGTCACCAGAGTTCCGGACAGTTTCTTTAATATCATCCATGGCCCGAAATGCAGCAATCCATACTTTTTTCAAATGCTTCCCAACCTACTTGACCAAACTGTAATTAGTATATTGGGAATATATACTGGCATCAAGAGAAATATAAACCAAACTTCTCTCATTTTTCGTTGCAAAGGTTCATAAACCAAAATCAGTCTTTTTTCTTGAGTAAATTTCACTATAAGTTCATCAAGGACGGACAAATATATAGTTATCAATTTAAGCATGCCATTTTGGAAACTGAGAAAATGTATTGTGGCATATTTTCAAATCAATGCAGTTGGAAGAAACATGCTCATGAAGAAACAGATCCGCCGAGCAACTTCAGAGAAGAGTCATGATGACTTGCCTTATCCCATAACATGATATGAACAGGAAATAAGATAAAGCATGAAATACCGATATTAATTCAAATATAAACATAACACAATGCATTGACCCTCCTATCAAAAGTAACATTCATGTCTTTCAATTTACATAATGATTTAACATTAAAAAAAAATGGTATACGTGAGTGCTAGACAGACAGAACAATGATGTCTTAACAAATTACAATCTCCACGAAAAACAGAAATTAAATTGCTTGACATGAAAACAAACAATAATTTTTAGCAGTTGATAATTTGAGAGAATTAACAAAAAGCAGTTAAGAAAAGTTAAGCGTGTTTCCAAATATAAGCACAAAAATCACTTCAAATCAATTCAATTTTAGTTTCCATAAAGCTTTAATTAAAAATTATAATTCAAGTTTCTTGGAGGAGGTCGAAAGAAATTAGGAAGTCTAAATACACAATCAATTTATCAAACTTTTTGTGGAATACGATGAGCAGACACTAGTAAAATGTGAAATGAATGGCTCAACTGCCCCCTCTTCTTCTCTCCTTTTCCCTTTCACCCATCGACTGAATCTTTTGGGGGGACATATATTGACTCCACCTAAGTTTACTCGCGTTGAGCACCAGCATTAGCACATATTCATCTAAATTTCCACCTAAAGTAATAGTAATAGCTTGATTCTAAAGAGACAGCAATGGTGCTTTGGATACTTAGCGTCAACTAATTCATATACATGCCCTTTCAATTAAGGCGTAAGATCAAGGAAAGGAGAAACTAGATTAACTTCATCTTTCAGAAACATGGACGACATAAATATTTATGAATGGTTCATCTTATTACTGGGGATTCTCTGATAATTCTCAGAGAGTCAAATATGCGGTATTTCCCACCCAATCCCTTACCTGATTAAATTTTCGTCCTTGGACAATATCAGCAAGAGCAAGACAAGAAGCCTCCCGGGAACGCCAGAGCCTAGAACCACATTGTGTTAACAAATCATCCATGATTAGGTCAAAATGTTCATCAATAGTTCTCTTTGAGTCCTCCACTAGGGCCTTCCAGATATGTGCCATTGCATCCTGTATCACATCCAAGAAGAGCATAAAAAAAAGAGGAAGAAATACCAATGGAAAATCCAATGGAAAACAACAAAAAAAAAATGAGAGTATCTTGTCAAGGTATTACAAGGCAATGAAGAAAATAAAATTGGCTTTACACGCAAGAATTCATCAAAAGGATGCCATTTGAACAGATTTACTAAAACATAGGAATTCGGGGATCTCCACCTGAACATTTTTGTCAGGATCATACTGATATCGCACAAGTCTGGGAATTAACACATTTAGATGCGGCTGAAGAGCATCCCCAGCTTGCTTGGCTATTTTAGAAAAGCCAAAGGCAGCACCCCTTTTCGAATCTAGAGAAGCATGGTGATTTGCAAGATCCATAAACTTGTATATCAGATCTGGTTGCCCCATCTCATTCGCCATATTGCACAGTTCCTTATAAGTGCTAAGTTTTCCACCACTTAGACTTTCCCCGATAGCCCCCTCTTGGAAAACTTCAGAATCTTCGACAAGCTGTCCAACAAAATTTCATCCTCACATTTGTCACCAGAGGAACGCACAGAACTTAAATAGTCAAGTCAATATTTTCAAGTATTACATGCTGCTCCATCCACCAGTTCATCATTATTTGTATCCTGGATTCTAGACATAATTTAGACTTTTCTGGGTTCTTAATAGAGTCTTCCATCAAATTTCTAACTAAGATAACTCGAACTACAATACAACAAACCTTGATGGCTCTCTTTCTCTTCCCTGATGCAGTTAGAGTATTGACAAGTGCATTCACCAAGTTTTTCTTCATAGATGCATCTCCAAGGTCATACACAATGCTCATGCCTTGGGAAGCAAGCTCCTGAGTAAGTTCATTCTGTTCACCAAGTAGGTGTGAGAACGCTTCCTGCAATACAAAAAAAAAACCTGAATTATAGCAAGAAAATAGAACGGTATTCTTCTGAGCAGATAAATTGTCTAATTTCCTTTTCTAATCCATGAATGTTCTTTATCTCTTCTCTCAGCTGTTTGTTGCTTCTTAATTGACCTAAAATGATTGCATAGGTTCATCTCGACATGAAAAGAGTTCAAAGTCTTTTCTTCAACAAGAAAAGACCTCGTCTCAGCTCATTTGCACAACTAAATTGACCTGTATCTTCTGACTACAACTAACGCAACATACAAGTAACCTGTAAATACAGCAACTGTGCACCTATTCATGTTATTGGAAGTGAACATGATATCCCTTTCAGGAATTACAAGAAAAACCCAGTGCATCTATTTGTCTAAAAAAGGTAGACATTCCAACTTCCCTCATACTTAAGTGTGTCGATGCATTTTTACTTTGATTCAGCAAGTATGATGACCAGGAGTTCAAGGCCCTTGATAAGTATCAAAAACATCCATTGACCAACCAAAAAGTCCATTCATCCTCTTCATATATTTAGTATATTGAATTTATTGTTGTCTGTTCAATTTTTACTTAAAAAGTAGGCCACTGGTATATATAAGAGCGATCTAGGGAATTAAACAACTCTGTTTACGTACTTTTATAAAGGGAAAAAAATAGAGATTAGTCACAAGAAAAACTTCGATCCATAGTAAACCACAAATCCTCTGCAAAAAACCAGCATCTTTCCAACACGATGATTGCAAGAGTAGAAATAAGCTAGAGTCAAAAGGGAATAGCGCCACATGGAAAGAGTTCTTGCAGAGCCTATACAGAGCATTCTCAACAAGCTCAGAAGATAATTGGCCAATAATAATAGCAATAATAACAAGCGCAGAAGTACAAAAATGGACTTATCAATTGACGATAAACCTGAATCTCGGGTAGCATTTGTTGGATAGTTGCATGATGGCCACAATACAGGGTCAATGACAACAGCCAGACAGTTCCAGCACAGCGTTCTTCCTTTCTCTGACTGTATAAAAGACTATCGAAGAGCTTTCTAGTAATTGCCTCCCTAACACTAGCACGAGAACCATCAGTGTCTTCAGTCATTCCATTAGAGTTATATCCTCTCAAAGATGTGCTCATGTTTTCCATAAGATAGTTTGAAGACATGGAGAGCGAAGTATAATTAGTCTTGAGAATTGTGTCAGCAGTCACAGGGACAGTTCCCCACAAGAAAGACAAAGCCTCCCCAGCAGCAAAAAGGACATCCTCAACCTGTACAACTCAGGGATTCAGAGATAAGAAAACTTTCAGGTGCTATGCAACAACAAGACCAAACAGGCATCATTTACTAAGACAACCACAAGTAGAAAGAGCAACAAGAATCAGTGTGCCCACCTTCGAACGGCAAAGGCTGAAAACCAAATCAATCGCAATGTTGAGACGTGAAGATGATGTTTCTTTCATACAGACATGTCCAAGCGATACAGCAATTTTCTGAATTGCTTTAGTATCATCACCAGAAAGTAGCTTCCTCAGTTTTTCTTGTAGAGCCATGAATATGTCAGCTGCAACTTGAATGAAGTCTAACATGACTAATCATCCATGGAACCGATTGCAACATTTCCAGGAAGAGAAAAGTTACCTGAGGTGGAGTTATCAGCAATTGAAGGTAACAGGACACGCAACCCAATATGACCTAATGCTTGCATAGCAATCGATGCCAATGTTGCATTCTCGGAGTTTACAACATCAACCAGGCATTTGAGTACACTCTGGAGCAGTACTTCTGGTATCTAAAAGGTGAATGTCAGATACAACATGATTTATGTAAATACTAATAACTACAGCTCAACTTAACAATATCCACCACAATTATACAAAAATAAAGGCAAACTTATACATTTGTGTCATTATGTTGCAACTTGCATTTACCTCAACATACTTAAATGGACATCCTACTCTTGACACAGATATCAGAGTCCAATTTTACATCAGCAATAAGAAAAAGAGTTTGCGAGCATAGGAAGGTGTAAAGTTGGAAAGATTTCAACTGGAAATCGAGGGACTTGAACGATAAGGGGCATATGGATTCATATCTAACAATACAAAAAGGGTAGTCGCACATATTTTTTTCAAGCATCTTTCTTTGAAAAAATTATTAATTCATTAATCATGGATTATAATGGAAGTTAGAATAAATTACACAGGATAGGAGTGATAGCTGATCTCAAATGTAGCAAAAAGGAAAAGACACAAAGACATGGAGCAATCTCAATTAAGATCATGTCGAAAGTAAAAAGCCTTGGGTTAAACGCTGTGATTACAAAAGTAAAATTCTTTTTTCCCAGAGATTATGAAAGTAAGTTGAATGGATCATATAGTACTTTGTATCAGATGAAGATATATGTCAATCAGCGAACAAATCTAAAAAGCATGGAAATTCTCTTGATTTCATCTGCTAAACTTATTTTTTGTCACTAAGAAAAGTAATCACTCACTTTTGGTTTTATTAGAAGTCATTTAAGGCTCAGCCAAAAAAAAAAGGAGAAGAATTCATTTACCAAATCCATAATCAATTGAATTCAAACATTCAATAAATTGCTCATCATTATTGTTAACGGTTCAACATGGAATTTTCCTTTTTGGACCATAACCAATGTAGGAAGTTACCAACCTAGCGTCTAGGACAATAACTGTTACCCAGAGAGTAAAAACCATTAGAATGTTGCCACTTAGTCTGAAGTATAATGAATAGAAAAAATGAGGCATGGAGCAAACGTAAAACATAGGTTGGTCCATAAATGTATCAACACCATGCCACAGTGCAATCAGAAGGAACATGCTAATAACATGATTGACCATACAATATCACCATTATATTCCTGTCAAAAAACACATGCATTTATGCTTTATTTCGGAAGGAGGGGAGGGGAAGATAAATGAAGGATGGATGCCGAAGATGGGGTAACAATTAAGGTTTTGTGAGAAGAACAGGAGGGGACAAATTTTCTCCCCTTTTTCCCCGCCATGTTCCCAGAGAAAGCATTAAGGTAACAATGGTGCCACAGGACAAAAAGAGAGAAAACAAGAGAAAGTATGGGAAAGAAAAACTCTCATATGAATTTCCTGAGAAAAACAACAAACTGTGACTTACAGGAGGTGTCCTACAAATACAATCTGCCATGACATATCCTATAGCACATACCGCTCCGTAATGATAATCAAACCTGAAGAACACATTGAACTCCCCAAATCAGAAAAACTCTGGACTTTAGAGTGAAAATATGAAAGGCCATCTTCCAACAAAATTCGTCAAACCTTATTTTGCGTGAATCGCTGATTGAAAAAACTAGCTCGCTTATCAAAGCTGAAGCAGCCGTGGTCGGAAGACCAGAGGAAGCCATTCCAAGTAAGCGTGCCGCAGTTTCACGAGTATCAATGTCCACGTGACTCAGTAATTGCTTTAGCCATGGCAGTTTGTTAGCATAATGAGGAATGATCACCTGTAAAGATCAATATTTAGTAGGAAAAGTTAATGATAGTCCCACAGGGAAAATGAAAAAAGCAGCAGCAAGTCCAGTGGCTTCTTTTGTCATACTTGTGGAGTATGAGAACCAATTGCCACCAGCGCCCTGGAGGCACAAGCATGCAACTCAACTGAGCCTTCAAATGCCATGGCATGATCTAACAGTAAACACATAGTTTTCACTGAAGATGAAAGTTCAGAGGGTCCTCCATCAGTTTCAGAAAGCAGCTTTTCTGACTCAAAACACTTCAACAAAAACTTGATCATAGCAACATAAGTTTCTGAAGGAAAAAGAAGCTTTTGTTCCCTTGTTTCAATTGATTCTAGCAATTCTGGTCGCTGCTTGAGGATGTAAGTTAACATGTCCGCAAGTTTTGGGTACTTCAGACTGATATCATGATGGGTAGGTTGCCCATTATCGTGACTGGGGAACAGGCCTTCCAGTGCCATTTCTCTTCAAAGAAATTTCAAAAGAAAAAAGCAGAACAAAAAATAACCTTATATTAGTAACAGAGACAACTACCACTGTAAGCATACATAATGAGGACAAAGACCAACATACAAAGCTAGCCAGAGAGACGTCTTATCTGATGGAAGAACTTCAGTGACATCATGAAACATATGAAGAAAACAAGCAACCAATATCATGCAGCACTAAGAGCAAAAGCATGAAGAAACTTAAAACATCAACACTAGATCATCAACATCCATGAATCATACTCATAATCTGACAAAGAAGTAACATGACCTACAGGCACTCCTATAATGCATGTACTTGTTTGTACAAACTTGCAACAAATAGAGAAACATCTGGCACTCTACACTAAGCCATAACTCCTCCCTCTTGTATATACAAATATTACCCAAGTATGCCCTGATAATTGACCAAAAAGCATTTTAGAATCTTTTATCATATACACACTTTGAAGAGAATATGTAATCTACCTTATATCCAACTTAGGATCTGCAGCCCCAAGCATACATAGAAATCGACTCGGGCAGTGTTGCAAATCAAACAATATAGTCGCCCACCTCAGAGCACAAAAACGTACTTCACTTTGTTCCTGATTAAAAGAAGGTACTCAATTTCCTTATAAACTGTATACTCCTGCTATACATATTCACTAAACCAAACAGTACAAAACCTGTTTCAAATTGTCCAACAGTAGTGTCTCCAAATCCTTTAGCACAGTAATGGATGCAGCCTGATGAACGGAGCAACAACAGTATCAGTGATCTCTCATAAAGGGAGATGCATCAAAAGAAATTAAAGTAAAGAAGGCTGTCTATTGGAAGAAAAAGTTCTCAAAACCACAAAGGAGGAATCTCTTCCTTCAAACACCCATCCTTAAGTTCTTTTCTTTTAGAATCTGAATACCCAAGAGCACATGACAACGGATTGATCCATGCCCTTAGAGGGGATACTTTTCTCACCTATGGATTGAAGTGACTAGGAGAAAACTAAGAGAGACTCACTAAATCCAAAACCAAATCAAAATGCCACACTCGAAGAAAGATATTTGCAAGTAGAGATATTACGGGCAATTAAACTACAACTAATTCTTCCACCACCACCACGCATCACCACTGCCACTACTACCAACAGACATTATAAGCAATTCCTCCACCACCATCACCACCAACATTTTGGCTACTACACTATAAGCCTTTTTCCAACAAGTGGCTCAGCAGTATGACCTGTTTCATGCGATTGTCAATTATGTATCGTCCGTTGTAAGCTCTAAAGTGCTATATATCTCTCTTTTTCACCTCCTTCAAATATTTTATTTCGCATCACATAAATAAACCTAAAAAAGTTGTTATTAAAATCACAGTGAGTTTAGAGTCCAACATAAATTCTAAAGCCAGGAATCTTTATTAGGTTGCATTAAATGACCAGTGGAAAAGCACAAAAGTAACACAAACTGGAGACAAGTCGATGGTCATCCCAATTTATTTTAGGGAAAAAGCCACAAACAACCCCAAACTATGCCCACTATGACACATTTATTCTGAACTGTTTTTTGTAACAACAAAAACCCCAAACTATGCCCACTATGACACATTACCCTAAACTTTTTCTTGTGACATAAAAAACTCCAAACTTGTACCTGTATGACACATTTACCCTCCGTCAAGGTTCCGTTAGATGATTTTTCAGCCAAAACAACGTCGTTTTCGTTTCACTTAAGCCATGTGAGCGCCATGTCAACACTGTTTACTTTTTGGCATCCATATAGGCAGATTTTTAACGGTTCTCGTTGAAAGAACTTTGATAGAGGGTAAATATGCCACACAAGTATAAGTTTAGGATTTTTGGTGTCACAGAAAAAATTTTAAGTAAAATGTGTCACAATGGGCATAGTTTAGGGTTTTCAGTGGCTTTTGCCCTTTATTTTATAATACCCACCATTTGACTCTTCAAATTTGTAACGCCATGGAAACCAAGCTCTTCCTAAGGTTTGAGGTAATGATATCAGTCTTCTTATCATATTCAGATAACCTTGATAATAAGTGCTTTAGCATAGATCTATAGGTAATGAGATATGGGCCCAGCTATAATCATTTCAGAAAATTCAATCTTAAAGCACTACCAACAAATTATTTTGTAGTTGATGAAGAAATTTAAACTATTTACACATAAAGCAGAGCAAATGAAGCCCACCAATTGCCAAATCAACCAGTTAGAACGAGCATTTGTCATGTGCTACCAGAAAGGGTTCATCATAAATTATAATTTCATGCAACAGATTGAGAATCAACATTCATATTATCACCCATGTGGAGAGACTATAGCAACCTTGTATGCAGCAGCAATGGAGACAGTGGCTTCTTGAATTGTAAAACGGAGAGATGGTGCCTCCAACTTCAATGCATCAAAAAGCCGAGCAGCCATATCAACTTTATCCCTAAGAGAAGAACAAATAGGGGATAATCCAACGCACAAAAGCATCAAGTTGTTTTTTTTTGGGGTTTGGGGTGGGGGGGGGAGCAGTTGGAGAAAGAATCTTGTCCAGTACCGAAAAAGCTGAGGCGTTCGCTTTGCAAGCAACCCAATTGCTTGAAAAGCAAATGTTTTTGTGTCCTTGGCGTTAGTACCTACATGACCAGAACAAAGAGGTATTCATCGACTAAATACTTTTTGGATCTTAATCTTAAAAGATGACTGAAAGAACTACAATCAAGGCAACTCTGCTGCATGCTGAGCTCACCTGATTCAGAACTTGAATAATTATCAAGTGTCTTCAGAATTCCACTAAGGATAAGAGGGCCCATCAGATTCAACTGATTAAGCTTTGCCTGAGAAATATATGATTCGGTCGGCAAAATTCATCAGTCCACTAATAACAATTTTTTCCAACAGTAGAATGACAAGATAAACTGCTAATATCATAGTGAAAGTTGCTTATCATTTTTTTTCAAGTTTAATTATGAAATGTATCCAGTTAGTGTCTCAGACCAAAAAGAGAGTTGTCAATAGTCCAGTGCTTCTCGAACAAATAATCAGCACTGAGAAAAATGACTAAAGTGACACCACTGCATATGCCTTCAGATATTTTCTAATGTAAAGAACAGACTCTATTGACATATGCATTCAGATATTTCACAGGTACAACTCACAAAAAACAAGAAGGGCCCTGTACACACATTACTGTGCTTATTTGACACTAAGAAACTGGAGCAGTTAGTCTCTCCGTCAGATTGATAAATGGTGAGCACTTGCTAGACACGTAATACCCGGATATTTTATCTCGCATTGTACTTAAGAAGTCAATTCTGGATGCTTGAACTTTTTTAACATTTCCTTAGGTAGCACTATTTCCCTTTTCTCTTTTAATAGAGCCGTCGAGGGTGTGTTAAGTTTGAAAGAGGCAGTCTTTAATTGAGGCAGAAGACCAGTTGAACTTTATAGCAGTTAAATAGAATGCTTTAGCAAAACCCTGCAATCTAAGTACTGAGTAGAGTTTACCTGAGAGGTTGAGCATAACATAGGAACTATGGTGAATGGAATTAGGCAATTTTACAATGACGTACAGAGATATTTCTTTCTAACTTCAAAGTAGAGTAACTATAAATTAAAACCAATGTATAGCCCTTACATGCTTGAATACCCAAACAGTGAACTCCATACCCAACTGCTTCAATCTTGTGGTGGTACTCTGTCCTATAACATCATTATTTCAAATGTATCAGCACGAAAAAGAATTATAACTTATACAGAAGATATTATCATGAAAAAGGAAGGGCTAAATGGTACATGTACACCATATAATATAATTCTAAACATAAGCATTCATATCTATCTATGCCAAAGATCACAAATTGTTAAACAGGAAGAATAAAAGGACGAATCACTCAAGAACAAGACACAGTGCATATAATGCATAGAAGAGGACAGCCTATATCAGCTACTGTCAAGAGACTATGGTTTTACCTTAGCTACTAATTATATTGCGGTAGGACCCGTGGAATACCGGATACAGACTTTATTCATATTAAACATCCTTTTACAAAACAAGTTGTGCTCATCAATTATATCACACAAAGCCAGGCAGATAACCTTAAATTCAGGGTATAACGGGACAGATACTTCACACCTATAACAAGGCAGCAACTTCAACATATAAAATCACAAATCTACTACAGCTTGTGGCTTTGAACATCATAATGCATCAGTCGAAGGCACAAAATATTCAATGAGCGCAGTACCACAGAAAAATGGCCGGATCCCAGACACTTATTTTGGCACAACAGGAAACTAAAAAGAGTTTCTTAATGGACAGCCAAGACATCCCCCAACTGTACCCCAAAGTATTCTCATCAAACACACATTCATTGCGTGCATTTGTTGATACTTGATCACAATGCATATCACCCCATAGACCATCATCAGCGTTATTTCTATTGTAGCATTTGCCCGTATGCTGAAATGACATTTCCCAATAACGCATATGCTAGCGCAATTGTTTCCATCTTGCTCTTACATTGTGGGTAACATTTTCACAGATTCTTCAGTTACATCATAACATAAACCCAGATATACGATTAGCTCGATATCAGGCACTTTCCTCTCTCCCTTCTCACCACAACTGGAAGAAATCTCACTGCAACTTGCACTTCACAGACACTCTCTTATATTGCTTCATCGTACTTTACTACTTCTCAGACAAGTAGTTACTCTTATGAGTCTGTCCAAATATGGCTTGATTGCTATATCATCATATTGGAAAATTCTAGTCCATTTTGTAAGATAAACTGAAGGAGGAGAATTTTGAAGAAGCTCGTGAGTACCATATATGCACCCAAATATGCACTGCAAAGTTGATGGAAAACTGTTCGCTGCAGTAATTGACCGACAAAAGACAGACATCAATCTTGCTTTTAAGGCTGAATTGGCAGGAGCGATTTTAGAATCTGGTGCATCACTATCAGCTCCAGTAGAACCTACACAACACGCAAATAATACAACATTAAGGTAAGAGGCATAATGGAAAAAGGAAAATGACTGATATTTACTTCTTAATAGCACCAATAAAGTTGACATGATCCCCTTTATGAGTGTTGTAGAAATAGTGAGACCACCTCATCCTTATCTAATATTTAAATGTTCTAAAGCTCCCCCTTACATGTAAATTGGGATAAGATTTAAAGACCAAAGCGCATAGATTGACCAAAACTCATATGTAAATAAGGCGCCACAGAGAATTAACAGAGGACTTCTCACTCTCATGTCTTTTAGGCATTGTGCATATAATGCCAACTTATAAAAAACTTAAGCAATTGGATGAAAGTGCAATTGTGGTATATAATGCTATTACAAGCGTAAATTATGGTTTGGAGTACTTGGGTTACTGAAAAGCCATTTTCCAATTTGGAGAGTTGTTTCACTTTGCAAACTCTCTGTAATTATGCACAGGTGCAGTACCCCTCAGTTACCATTGTCATAAACTTTTCTGATTATGCTTCAACAAAAGAGTGTAAAAATAGGGCCACCACGCAGATTTTGCTTGAATAATGAATTACTTACAAAATGGTTCTAGAGATCGGAATTTCAAAATGCCAGTATTATGTTATCTTTAATGACTGCACAAATTCATTGGCCTCAAAAGTTTCATAATTTCCTCATGAACTTTTATAATTTTTCTTTAGAAAAAAAGTGCCAAAAATTAAGGATAATGTCGATTTCACTTGAATAATAAAGCACACCAAAAATGCTTCTAGAGATTGAAAATACTGGCATCATTTAATGTCCATGACAGCACGATCTGATTGGCCGCAAAAGTTTATGGACTGTCTCAAATGGGCGCTCCAAATGAAAATCTTATTTTTCTCCTAGTTATAGTTTCAGAAAAGTTTATATTTCTCACAAAGTGTTGCTGTTACGACAGCACCATCTGAATGAATTTTTTTCCTGAATGACAGTCTTAAATCCAGCCACTTCCCGGAAAAAGAAAAGTCTCCAGAAGTTGCTGAAAGAAATATTCAGCACAGCAAAAGGCTTATGTTAGTAAACTGAAATTGATCCTGCCACTAAGAACATGACAACAAAAATTCGGCATGTGATACCTACAGCTTTGAAATATTAGCCACCTCTGTAGAACTTTCCTTAAAGTGGCAGGCACTACATTCAGTAATGATATGATCTGGATCCTTCATATATTCGTGAGATTGAAAAAGTGGATTCTATCAACTTTGTGAGGGAAAAAGAAGAATTATAGCCCCATAAACCTCACAATGCTACAAGAAAAATATCTCAAATCTGGAGAAATTTTTCCTTCAAAGAAACGATGAGGCAGACTCCCTCACAGTGATGGAGAAACTGACTTTACAATGGAATTTTATAGACTGTTGGCCTAGCAGATATAATCTTCAATCAAAGATGGCACATACGATCATCATTATATTGTGCCCATATCATATCACATGCACTGTAGCAATGAGATGCACCACAAAAATAAGTTAAAGCCATCAATATTCATGAAGGTAACAAAGGATCATTAGTAGAGCGATTCATCTCCCCCGTCTTCCTTTTTTATAAAAACTTCTCCAAACAGAAATGTAAGAGAATGAAATCATCTATGCCAAGCAAAAAACCTACAGGAGTAATCCTCAGTAAAAGACTCATTTCCATGGTCCATACCATTGAATAGTAGAAATAGTCTCTTTGTAAGCGATGGATCATCAAAATTTGCACCAGAAGCCTTCTTCTTCAAAAGCTCATCCCCTCTCATTGCAACAGCCTCTTGACTGGTACAAATCCAACATCCAGCAACAATGAGATTCTACACGTGTGCAATATCCATAGGACAGGCCACCAAGAGAGCAAATATCATACTACAATGCCAAGATACCTATCAGCAGAAGCAGCGAGATAGAGGGGATAAACAACTTCAGGGGTGAGCTCCATAGCTTCAACTACATTCAGAATGCCCAACTGCTTCGGAAAAAGAAATAACACAATTAGAATTGATTGAATAACCTTAGATATTAGAAGAAAAATATTTTAGTTGGCGGTGGCATAGGCAATGCTGAAATCCACCACACAGATTTGCTTTATAGCTAAGATAACATAGAAAGATTTTCAAATCACAATGAATCCACCTTTCTCATCAAAAGTGTATTACTCGTCAATTGATGTTTCCCAGTAAGACGATTCACTTGAGCAATTGAAAGCCCGGGTGAGCTTCCTCCACTGTAAAGAAAAAATAACTCCTCGATAAAAAAATTGGAATAGCATCTTATACACGGTAATGTAATGCTCAGTGAGGTGATATACAAACCCTTGAGATGATGGTTGATACAAGATATTATGAAGGCAAAATTCAATGAAACCTTCCTTATCCTGAGAATTATTTACAGCTCTATAAATTGCAGCAACTTCTGCATTGACTCCAGTTGAGTGGCATTCACCGATCACCTGAAAGCATTCGATCATGTAGAAGTACACAATCAAGAAACTTCATATTGACATTAAGCAGTACATTGAACACATTATCCATAAGGAAAACAATGAAAGAAAGAGAGGCTGAAAATACATCACTAGGATCAGGTATGTGCAACATTTAGAAGACAACAGGTCAGATTGAACCTAGGATTGGTTTGAACATCCATTTACAAGGACTCTAAAAGACCCAGCCTTAAAAGCTTGGAGGTAATTGCCGAACTTGGAGTTGGTCCTCTCCAAATTATCATGACACAAGTAAAAGGTTTTCAATCAATATGACATAGTACAAACAGCTTATTATCATTTATTCTTTCATCCAAGAAAGTAAATGATGCATCTAGTGGTAAAGATGTCATAGTATGGCTCATTTACAAAGATGTTTTTAACATGTTCTTCTCGCGGATAGACATCAAGACATAGAATGTGAAAGAAACAATAACATCAATCAATGTAAGAACACTCACAACTAGAAGTAGCACCAAGCAATGTCCTTGAATAGTCTATAGAACTTTGCATGCTAGGGGAAATAAAGAATCTTCAAACAAACCTTTGCTGCAATTCTTAGAACAATCTCTTGATGCTGATGAGGAAGCTTTGAAACATTGGCTGCAAGTATAGGTGCCATCATTTCTTTCTCCTGAAAAAAAAAGTGCTTGTATCAAGATTCACACGAAAGATTTTCTGGACAGACAAGTTCAAGATAAAAGCTTTTCACTTCTCAAAGAGACTTCAGATACCATAGAACAATAACAAACCTTCACATCAGTGCGTTCAAAAGCCATCTCAATATACAAAATGCAGAAGTTTTTGACAATTGATACAGCATGGGCTTCTGTGTATATTCTCCATAAATCTGACAAAGGCAGACCAATTTCAGTTTGATGTTTCACTCTTTTATTAACATGGCTGAGGATCTCAAGAACCTGTACCAAAAGATAAATTAATCTGGTCATCCCAAATGAAATGATTTAACGAGGACAACACTGCATAAGTATGAAGTAATGAATAAAGCATTCAGTTCAGGATATGAACACTTGTGTAAATGAGAAACAGTTAAAAGACACAAGAAGAGACGTGACAAATTAGGAATGAGGCCAACATGGGATCCATTAGGTGACACGAGCATCATTCCATCAATACAATGTCGTATTTCGACAAGTAAATATTAATAAAATACTTACTGCTCATATTGTTGGGACTTCTTCAAAATATGAACTCTAAAAAGGACCAAGAGAATAACAACCACTGTACCAGAAATCAAGGATAGTGTTAAAAGGAAGAAAAACAAAACTTCTACAACATTATCTTTCATTGAACCTCACATTCTACACTATGAGGAGTCTCTGAAACAGGAGGATTAGAAGTCTTTTAGCCAAAGTCAGATATTACTGCAGAGTAGCATAATGTTAGTCAATCCGGTTGCAGAAACAGAAAACTGCTCAAGTCCCGAGTTTCATATATTCAGCCTTGTCCTCACGGTTTTCTGCAAAACAATAGTGGCAACCATCTCTTAAGAAGGATGCTTGTTATGTACCATTTACAAGGGATTAAGTCTAAATAGAATTGAACCCAGTGAGATTGACTTAGTAGTTTGAGGAATGAACACGTTTGTTGTTTAGGTGCATACATTCGATTCCCGACACCAAATTTGCAATTAACCTCATTTGCCGGCACACCCAGACTGCTGCTAGCGTCATGAATGGTCCATAAGATCAGTGGAGTATTTCATAGCACAATTACTTATCTAAGCTAGGTTTAATAGTATATTCATATTAAACAGTTGCTTAGCCTAATATGATACAAGGTTAAAGAGTGATTTAAGATGAACTACATTCACAGGTAAACCCCCTCTTTCTATTCATTTATTCTTTCTTCTTGATTAGTTGAACAGGTTCTTATACATAAAGGTAACTAAAAATCTTACCACACGAAGAAGTTACAAACAGCAGAGATGCTCAGAAGATTTAAATCTGTGGAACTTGACGACAGAAAAGATGCCAGACAAAGCATTACACAAGAGAAGCTACAGTCCACCCCACCCACTTAAAAGAAAAGAAGAAGAAATACACCCATAATCTAAACTTTGGTAAATTAAATGGAAGCATGGAAAGAATTGCAATGTAGCAATGTCACCCATTAAGTGTCAAAATTCTAAACAAGTAAATTGAGTTCCTTCCAGCTAACAAAACTATCGAAAAAAAATATATCCAAAAATATATGCAAAAGGCCTTGATGATATTGTTTCCAGGAATTCTTCTTGATAACAATGGCAACAAAAAACGAATGTGAGTACATGCACATCAACAAAGACAGTTTACTCCAAGGTTCAAGAAATTTAGAAGTAATAATTTATAAGTAGAAACTACCAGAGAGTAGCCCCTTGAAAAGCTTCTTTAACACTATAACTAGCATAGGATCAAGTTCACTAAGTTCCAAAGAAAATCTTCATGAACCGAAAACAAGAATGGGTAACATAAAAGAGAGACATGATGCATCAAAAAAGCAAAAAGCTATTTCAACATTCTTTGTCTAGTTGGATCACAGTAAAGTCAAGAGCAAAAGTTGCACTCAGAGCACTATGATGAAACCACCTAAGTTGACGAGTAATCGGAGAGTATATGGTACACATAAGTGGGACTGCTAGTGGTCAAGTGTAAAGGTGATAAATGGGCAGGGCAGGGCAGGGCAGGCCCCTTATGCCAACCCTAATTCATTTTCCAACCGCAGCCAAAAAAGTAACGCATACAATTCACGCCACCCGCTCATGTGCCCCACAAGGCTGAGACAGGCTTTATAACCGAATAGCCTCCAAAAATGGCCTTCAGGCCCATGTGGCCCAGGGGCAACCCATGGTCTGCCAAGCCCATGATGAGATCTGGTCAAAAGGGACATAGAAATGGTTGAGAAGCCCATAACAGGCACTATGGCAGTGGTCGCCATGGCTTTTATGGTGGCAATGGTGGTGATGGTGGTTCAAGGGCTGTCCTGTAACAATGAAGTGACTTCGAAGAAATACTGATGATGCTAGTGGTAGTATTGGATCTGGAGCGAGAGGTGGAGGTGGCAAAATCATAAGTGCTCAAGAAGGTGGTCATAGTAGTGGTGATAGGCAACGGGAGACCACTGTTGGTCACATTGGAGTATGTGATGGGGAGGTGGCAATGGGATTGCAGGGGTGGTCAATTTGAAGTGGTCGTGTTGAATTTTAGGTAGTGGCAGCGACAAGAGGAATGGACAAACATATTACTGCAAACCCCAAGATTTTCAAAAGAGTAATGTAGGGATATAAAGAACAATTCACAAAATGAATTATAAAATAATATGTCAAACTGTAAGATGGTATTTGCACAAGTGAATTATATTCAAGCACCCAACAAATGTCCGCCACATCACTTTATGACTTAATAATTTTGTCAAGCAGTCTTTCTTTATCCGGCATCCGGCATTATTCCTTTTAGAGTTCTGTGCTAATACCTACGGGGTCATTCAACCAAATTTATAGCGTAAATTTGAAATCGCTATTCACAGATTTCCACATTCAATTGTCAATAATCATATTTTCTTCATAAGTTAGAAAAATTTTCACGAAAGAGAAAACTATCTACTACATCAGGTATATATAGGATCAGACGGAACAAGAGCTCCATAAGTGCTCTAACAGAGCAATTGCAGACAAAACTTGCAACTCCGATCCATCAAAAAGCCTTTTATCGCAAAGTGCGCCACATGAGGTTAATGAGAGAAGCCTTCATCGATCACATTCTTTCGCACGTAACGTTCAACTCAAAAAAAAAAAAATCTGCGCTAAGTCTTGCAGGGTATCAAGCAGTGCTATAGCCAACTGACCAAACCTAAAAGCCATAGAGCCACTCCTCGGCCTCACAAAAAGAATCGCGGCCACTTTCGGTGTCTAAGCACGAGCTCTCAGCCAGTTCCACTACCCCCACACGCGCACGCGCACGCACGGACGGAGAAATTCGCGAGGCACCGAAGTGGAGCTAACATCAATCAGACCGACCTAAATGACGTTCGGAAATCACGGTCGCATCGGGAACGTCGTGTACCTTGTTCCGGACGGCGGAGGAAGGGGATGAGAGAGAGGAGATGGCGAGGGGGAGGAGCTTGGAGAGCAGGGCCTGGAGCTTGGAGTCGTCGCAGAGCGCCAGGCGAGTCAGCATCCGGTCCAGCATCTCCTCCAGCTCCGCATCCGACTTCGCCGCCGCCGGTGGCGGCGTCGGCGTCGGCGATTCCGCCATTTTCCGCAATTCGATCGGGGCGTGCGGTGGCGAAGGGGGAAGGCAAAGCAGGTGGAGCAATCGGCGTGTGTGTGAGGAAGAAAAATGAACGATGCGATTCTGGCTTTGGAGACTCTGCTTTGGCCTTCGGCTTGGGCTTTTGGCTTGGGCAAGAAACCAAAGTCAAAAGAGTACTTCTCCCAAATCTTTCGGTTCCTTCGAGATTGTCTTTCTCTAACAATTTTTCTTTCGAAAAAACGACACAAATGATTCCCGAATTTTGGTCAGATATGCAATATGATCTCTAAATTTTTAATTTATTTAATATGAACCGTAAACTTTAGCCGGTGTATAACATAATTCTTAAAATTTTAATTTGTTCTTGGACTTTTGGGACTATACGAAAATATTCAATATTCTCTTTGAACATGAATTAATAAAACAACAACGTCGAACATTTTCAAATAGTTCATAGGTTAAATTGAACAAGTACCAAAAGTTTATTAAACAGATTAAAAGTTTATTGATCACATTGCATATTAGACTAAAACTCATGAATTATTTATATCATTATCTTTTTTTTTCCTTTCAAGAATTTGTTAAAGTAGTGCTACACAATTTCTATAGTTCGATTTTGGCCCCATCCTTCGTGATGAATTTGATCCCTAATGTGACGCCCAAGCGGCAATGTGCGAGGAGGAGGGATGGCGGTGCGTCCGCGCCTCGATCCTTAGACGTGCGCAGGGAAGAGAGGGGGAGCCTCTCTTATCCCACATTGCCTAGGGGAAAGTCCTGGACTAGCTTATAAAGTTTGGATTCTATATCTGTGTAACGCATTTTAAAGTCGTGAGGATCAGTGGGTCCAAAGTGGACAATATGACACAGTATAGACCCAGAGTGTTACACCTAAACTACCATGAAAAAAAAAGGACCATATAGTATTGCCGCGGTTCAATTTTGATCCCTCAATTATATTTTGTGCCGTACTCGGTCCATCCCTAACTAAAGTATAGCTGAAGATTAAAATCAGAGAATGAAGCAAAGGATTAATACCACGAAAAATCCCAAATTAATACACATATGATAATTTTACCCTAAACTAATTTTTTGACCATCAAAAACCCCAAACTGATATATTTGTGATAAATTTATCCTCAGTTTATTTCCGTTAAATTTTACTGTCAAATTGCTTTGTCAAATGACACGTTACAATTAACTGATGTATTAGTTTTATGTTTTATCCTCCATTTGTCATAGGTATGTCAGTTTGTGATTTTTTGTAATATTAATTCAATTTAATGGAAACGGTAAATTTGTTACAAATGTACCGGTTTAGAGTTTTTAGTAATCAAAATATTAATTTTAGGTAAATTTATCATAGATATACCAGTTTAGGATTTTTGTAGTAAAAAAAATAGTTTGGAATAAAATTGTCACAGTTATACTAGTTTGGGATTTTCGTGATATTAATCCAATAAAAACAAACAAAATTGACAATATATCATTGACAAGCTTCACACAGGAACGCTTATTCTGCATCTCAAGCCTTGTGTTTTACGTGCAGCGTCCCCGCAAGGCTGCAGATAAATGACTTTCATAAAGAAGAGACAAAGGTATGAGTTGAACGGTTGCTTCAATGATCTAGTTTTTGTCCATTTGTTGCCTTGCCTTCGCTCTTGGACACTGCATCATGTTTCTTGTACGCGTACCGGGAAGCCCAGAACACATAGTTTGCCAGGTTGAGGCAACTGAGCACGGCCAGGAACCAGTACGACAGGTTCAGATTGTTCGAGTTCAGGTCCTTCCCGTGCAACCACCTTTTGCTTGCTCGGGGCGATCGTTCCCTTGACCGAGTTTATGACTTTGACGAAGATTGTGCTCAGGAAGTAGCCGAAAGACAGCTACAGCCACGTGAAAGAAGTGGATAGCAACAGCATTCCCGAGGGCGCCTCCTTGTAAAGAACTCTAGTAACCAGACGACAATGAACATATTGGCGATTCCGAATATGCTGTATTGGAAGGACAGCCAGAACAAGCTGATACGATGCGATGGATCTTTTACGGCGTGGTTCCTTCTCTTCACTTCGACCAATCCTGCAATCAACATCAAGATGATGGAAAGGACGAGCTGGAGCTGCGTGATGCCAGTTGGGTGGCCGGTGATTCTTCTCGCGAAGGGCACGAAAATGAACTCATTGGTGGGGATGAGGATGGACATGAAGAATAGAGGTATGGCCTGAATTGATGCCGTGGGGAATTTGAATGAGCCAATATCGGGATCCATGAAGTAGCCCTGTTGAACTGAGAATGTTTGCAGTTGTGCCATGCATGTGTTCATTATAATAGTACTGAAAATTATGGGAACCATCCTTGTAAGTACTTTCACTTCTTCAACTTGGGTCACCGTGCAAACTTTCCAGCGTTCTGCTTTTGCTCCGTCACAAAGGATTGCTGCTTTGTCCGGGAACCTGGTTAATCAAAGAGATTCATTGATTAATCTTGACATATGGAGATCCCTTTCAAATGTAAAGTTGACAGATAGAATGTGGACTTCCTCAAGTCTTTATATGTGGTTTTAGGAATAAACAGTTGCTGCAAAAAGCCGGATCATATAGGAGTTTGCAAGTAACATTCTATACGGACTGCGGAAAGATTTCGGTTTAGTACCAGAACGGTTTGGTATGTGGGATTTTCTCTTCAGATGAATCTCTTTCTTTTTCACTAATCTCATACAATTCTTCAGGATTTACAGGTGGAGCCAAGCGTCTATTCTGAATTGCAACCGCGATGACTTGAAAAAGGCAAAACTACAGATTATTACTTATGCTAAATAGCCACAATCACAGATTAGGTGTGTCAACTATAAAGACCTGAGTGATCTTCAAGAGAGGACTGTTCCCACAGTGAGGGAAATGGTAGAACGGCTTTCCAAGAGTGAGAACAACGAATCCAATTACTGTGGTCATTATGAAGAAACCCCAGTACCAAGACTTATTCATGTTAACCCACACGACGCCAGTGACTCCAATGATACCTTTAAGGGTTGTACTAAGCAGATACCAATTGAAGTAACTTGCAAGAACATTCCCTCCATTGGTTCCATTCCAATCGAACTGGTCACCACCAAGCGCTGGAAGGGCCCCCTTAACTCCACCAGCGCCGAGTGCCAGTAAAATCATAGAGGTGTACAAAAAGAGTCCTTTGCCTCCTTCAATGCATGATGATTTGCCACAAGGGTCAGGATGAAGATTCTTGGAATACGCTTGAATTGTGACCATGACCAATGCCTGAAAATGATATCAGCATTCCCATGAACATCAAAATAGATAAAAGAACAATCTTTTGCCTGCCCTTAAGGTAGAAAAACTAAAGGCTTTTAGAATCACCACAACTTCCATGGAGCCAAATATTAGGTAAGTGTAGAGTCCATTTAGGTAAGTGTCGGAGATGAAACCACCAATGATGGAGAGCAAGCATGCCGTGCCCATGAAGTTTGTAAGAGTGTTTGCAGATGTTGACAGGCTGAAGTAGAGTACGTAGGTGAAGTAGAGGACCCGGGTTGACATGTTGGCCACAAACCCAATATTCTCGAGGGATGCCAATCCTGCATAACATATTATAGTAAACAAAAATGCAAGCCCTATATCCACCCTTATTTGCATGCGCCGAACTGAGGCACATGTCTACATTCTTGTCAACCTGCATCATTGGATCAGACAAAATCAATAAAAACCAGGTTGATAAGTGGAGAAAATGGCAGGAGTTTGAAAATCTTAATGTGATAGAAACAATATGATACCTTTGCTGATATTTTCAAAATCCTAGGAAAAGCTCTAGATGATTCCAGTCTGAATGATTTGCCCAGTTTTTGTGACTTTGAACACAATGGAGTTGTAGCTATATATACACACATAGCTGAAGCATCACCAGCCATATTCTTGATGACATATATCTTAGGACATAATGTTCCCTTTGCTGTCTTCATCTTCAGTTGATAATGAAGATTTATTCTCAGTTTTGCTGGAGCAGCCACGACAAAGCACTTGTAGAGATAGGTTACGTCCAAGAAAATCTGCAGTTGGAGATACCTTTGGTCTACCTCCATTTGTTGATTTGATGGCCCTTATTCCTGATTCCATCTTTTGTCGTAAATAAACTGATCCAGTCATCCAACTTCTTGCAATTCCTTACATGAGGACGAAACTGACATTTGGCAATTCTAGCATATCTTGCCTGTTGATATGCTAATAATTTGCATAACTAGTTTAGTTGTCAACTTGCTTTTTGGAAGTTAGTAAACACTGTACGTTTTGTAAATACTTATTTACTTGTTAAATAAGTCGCAGACAAATATGAAAAACTTACTTCCATAATAAATAAGTGAAAAGACGATGACGTGGACATAGCTTATATTCCCGCATACTATGCACATAGTTATGAGAAAACTGTTTCTTTTTTTCCGGAAAAGCCTTTATTTTATGTCTGTCTACAATCACAAAAAATTAGTCTAGTAGCTTTAGCCCAGGAAAAATCTCCCTGGTTTTTAAAAACTGTTCCCACTCTGGCAGGCATAATTTTTTTTTCAATCTCTTCGACCTTGGTTCCGTAGGAGCAAGTCAGAAAGATCGAGAACCAGACACTATTGCTCATCTACGGCACTCTCGAACCCGCTTCTTGTGCTTAAGTTGACAGAAGTTTGGGATGGTTGAGGGCACATCCTTTCCCTCGCGGTCCTTATACGCTATCGGTCATTGACGAATACTTAGGCTTAGAGGGTGTCCCCCTTTCTTGCCCAAAAGCGATCAGAATTTGATTTTTTGATGATGACATCTCGAGCAGAAAGTCGATATCCCACTCCTCCCAAAAATTTTTGGAGGCCGAAGAGTTTCCCCCAGACTCCGACGAATTCGTCATATTTGCTTCGACCCTTTTAGTATGCTCGGCATTTGTTGTCCTGGGTTATATCCCGGAATACTCCTAGGGCCGATCTGTCACCCAACTACTCAAACAACCTTTAAAGGCTTGGCCCCGTTGAGCTCACTTTCTGCATGAGAAGTTACCTATCAAGCTTAAGTTCCTAGTCTCTGATAATTCTTAGCAGGTTATTAAACATGTGACGTTACTAATCCTTGATAGTAGAATGATTAACTTCTTGATAAATATATTTTTATCCAACATGAAAAACTTACTTCACAAAACATCTGGTTTTAATTATTTTGAAAGTCGCTAAAGTTTAAAAATTACTAACTTATGATGGTTCTCTGTTCCTTTTTTTTTTTTTTTGGTAAGGATGGTTCTCTGTTCCTTTTAACCTTGTAAAGTTACTAAACACATGGCAAAAATACTAATCATAGGAGAAAACTTACTTTTCGATTTAAGATAATTCGAATCAATAATTACTATAATGGACCGCGCTTACTTGTACATGAAAATTTCCAACCCAGCTGTCGCTTTAGGTTTCTATCACGAATTCTCAGCTGCCAATTGTCATAGGAAATCTTGGATTCACAGTTCATATGATGCCTGGCACAACTAATGATTAACACTGAAAATAGCAATAGATTCTGCCTCAAGATGAGGTCAGTTTAGCTCCTTATGTCTTTCTGTGAGCTTAGATTTGGATCATATGGGTACACCAGAAAACGTACTGAACAACTATGAACAATACGCATGCTCTGACCTGGGCCAGCAAAACTGTGTTGTTTATTAGTGTTATAAAGGTCAAGATATTGAGAAGTTTCGAGGCAAATGTAGGACACCGGCGAATGGAAGATGCTAGTCTCAGCAAAGTCGCCAGATCTATGTGAAGAAGTGTGTTTAATAACCATCTCAATCTCCACAACAAAAGGCGCACTGCCTTGTCCCCAATCTTACATATTGTCTGAAAATGATTGTTTAAGTTGCTATGGAGGGCACGAATGATAATCACTCTGCTCCAAAAATCAAATTCTTGCTAGAAATTGATTTCTGAGGGAGAAATCTATTTGATAAACAAGACTAATTCTGCTCCAAAAATTGATTTTAGAAACAGAAATCTATTTGATAAAACAGGAGGAAATTTCTGCTTCTGAATGAGAAATACATTTGATAACGGCGCGTCAATTCTATTTCCGCAACAAAGATAGTCTGAACTCAATTGCAAAATATTATTTATCTTAACTTACAATGCATGACATTCAAGGCAAAATCTAGTACATTTTTTGAAATCCTCAAATAGAAAGAACGGAAATTCCAAAATAATATGTCATTACAAGAAGATCTGGTACAAAATCCTCAATTACACATAATACGAATCCTACAATACAACATTACATTACAAAAGTCAAAAAAAGCAAATAATCCTCAAATAATAATAATGGAAGTATAATACAATAGTGGAAAACCGAATTTCTTGGAATCTCTGGCATATAATTATCCCTAGCCATTTTATTAGCAATACATTTCCTGATAATGTTCATCTCGGTTCCCTCTTCGGTCATTGCTACATTGTCTGTACCATGTTCAGTAGGTTCACACACATAATCCGGATCTCTATATATGGATAAATGCTTATCTATCCTGTTTTGCTCAATGATGTAGTTATAGATCGCATAGCATGCAATACAATATGTGGTTGTTTTTCAAATTTTAATGGAGACATCTGTCTGAAAACAAAAAAAAAATTATTCTTCAAAGCCGCAAAGGATCTCTCAATAATATTCTTTAATGAAGAATGCATGTGGTTGAACAATTCCTTTGTTGTTGTTGGTCCCTCACTTCATCCAAATTCTAGTATATGATATTGTTCGCCTTTAAATGGTGTTAAAAATCCTGGACTTGAAGCATAACCAGAATTGACGACATAGTATTTGCCTACAACAAAGTATTCATGGATTGATCACAAAATACAATCCTAGCAAAATCATAAACACAAATACTCGTTATATATCAAAGTAACACCTGCGGATGGTCGAGGAAACTATAGGTGAGGTGTGTCAAACGCGGCCGACAACACCCAATAATCATTGGCTGATCCTTCCCAACCAGCATACACAAAAGTAAATCGCATATCAAAGCAACGCACACAGCACGTTCTGAGTGGTTGTACATTTTCTACCTCTAAATCGTGGCTGCATATGTTCAGGTACGGTAGCATGAATATGGGTGCTATTAATAGAGCCTACACACCCCTATCATTTAATTAAATACATTCATTAGACAAGATTACGAGCAAAACTAACCAAATGATGCAAGGAAATGTACGAAAAACGTACCTTAAAGTAACGATTAAACTTTGACTCAATCCGAATTTCTTCTGGGACAACATCAAACGAAAGAGGTACGATAATCTCCTTCGCCAATTTCAAAATAGGTTTCAACACCTCACCAAAGTACTTGCTGACAGTTTGTCCTTAACGTTGAAATCTCTCACACATAAAGCCCTGTTGGAGTTATTGTGACAAATCATTAATAAAAACATGGCAACTTATTCATTTACCCTAATATATCAACTGTCTACCAATCAACCTCTTGACTTGAGCAAACCACAAAGGTTAAGAAAAACATATCTCTCCATTCTAAATACTTTGTATACTCTATCCGAATGTCCATGAAGAAGCTCGCTAACCCATTGGGGTCCTGTCAATACGTTGTCCCTAATATGTTTTCTCCTATGCATGGACCTATGCAACCAAGCAGTACACAACCATGCCAATAATATATTCAACTCATCCTTATCAAAGTCTTGTTTACCTGATATAATTGTTTCATCTGATGCTACTTGATCATTAGACCAGCTACTTTGACCCCATTCCATATTACCTAGGCCATCATGCGAAAGAAGAAGACAAACTCAATATGTCACTGAGGAAGCTAATATATTTGAACTGATATGTTGGGAATTTAATACCACTCAACTGATAATTATGGAATTCAATCACATTAAAGCAAAGTCTCAACATCATCACAAACGCATAGAAATAAAGACAAGTCATTGTCCGAAATACATAAGTGAAAGACCGAAATGAACTCAAACATAAAACGGCATACTGTAGCCCAACTACTCATCATAGCCTTAATAAAAGCAATTCTCATTTCGAGAAGACATGTCAGGAAGCCCTCTCTCCAAGAGGCATTAATGACAACGTGTTTCATAGCTTTGATGTAAAGAACCTTGTCCAAGTCATGCATGGCATTTAGGACGGCACCCACGGCTGCTATCGAGTAGGAGTCCACAGATGTTGAGGACTGTGAGGTGATGGAGGTACTTGATGTTGGAAGCGTCTTAACTTTGATCATCTCTTGAATGGCTTTGCAGGTCGCGTCAAATGAATGTGAACTGCTCTTTCTCTTCCTCTTGGCAATTGGAGTCCTATCCAACCTGTGGCTTCTTGGAGGTGGCTCACCGGCCTGTTAAATTGTTCCACACCAGCTTGGGTTTCAAAAAATTGTTTTGGTTCACTTAGGTTGACATGAACATCATTGTCACCACCACCACCACTATCACCTATACCCTCCGACGGCGCCACGCCTTGCGCATTTCCTATTGCAACTCCCCAGTGGCGTATGTATCCCCAAACACAACACAAAGCTATGAATACAAAGGAAATCCATCCTTCCTAAACTTGGCCCATTTAGTATTAGCCTGCGCCATTTTCAAAATAATGTCAGGCAGTACTCAACATTTTATAAATCTAAAATTTGAGGTTACAATAATAAGAGGACCCAAGTAAGTAATATTACCTTGATGTAATTTGCCCAGACAGTTTGATCATCCACGACAAACCTTTTGCAGGCCATAACAACATGATATACAGACAATAAATAAAGATGTTAATGCCATAAACCACAGCAAGCACAATGTCAAAGCCCAACAGGCATATATAGCCCAAAAATGCAATCTTCGAGAATTAGAAAATGTAATTCCAAAAATATGCTTAAGAACACAAAATGACAGGTGATAGCCAACATGCTTTCTTTATCCATTACTTTTTAGATTACATTTATCAATCATTACTCAACCAATCAATTATTAACACACACTAGTCAATTCAAAGTGACTATAAGAAGTATAACTAACTAGTATTCTGAAAGTGTCTGCTTCAACCTAGCTTCCAGTTGATTGTATAATGATGACCTCTCGAAATCTTGCTTGTCATGTGTAGGCTCTATAAAATTTGCCTCTAAAACTCCTAAAATGTATGATAAGAATTTGGTAAATAATAAATATTCCAACAACAAAAATTTGATGAAAACATATGGACGATAAGCACAATACCGACAACACCGTATCCTTTTGAAGACCCATCACTGGTGACTTTATGGAAAAGCTGAAGAATGTAAAGAAACTCAATTAGTAGAGTGACCACAAGGACCAACTCACAATGAAATTAAAACGAATTAATTATCTTCCCATTATGCGACCACATTTTTCTGAAGACTCATGAGATTTTTAATGTTAAGTTTCTGAAAAATAACAATGGATGAGATTCACCAACAACATATTCTATACTAGCTTAGCAATGTGTCTTCTAGCAACTCCAGGTGAGACAAATCGAAGATTCTTATGATACTGTGTGCAATCCCAAACCCAAAGGAGATACACAAGACAATTTCCATGCTAGAGTATGGAGCCAAAAAAAAAATGTATTGTCCGTGGCCCACATACGCCAACCAAGGACAATTTCCAAGCAAGTCTTTGATAGTTTGTTATGATCAAAAGAACAACTAAAAGCATCATATAAGTATGTTAAAGAGGAAGAAAAAAGAGGCTAAAGGGCTAGAACATAATTCCACCAAAAATAGATTCGGCATTTCTCTCTAGCGATTCATCGAACAGGTAGTGTACGTTTCAAATACAAGCTTTAGTTTCACATTTAATGCAATTCTTGCCTTAAACAATGTATATTAACTTATAAATCATCGCAATCATTCACAGGTCGGTTTCAGATTCACAATATAAACAGCGGATGGAACTTAGCATCTTAAGCTTCAGTGAAGTACGTAAAATAAGGAATAAAATAGGGTGGCTTACCTGAATCTGATGGTCACAGAACTACGAATCAACGACTAGCGACAGTGGTTGGAATGAGGTTAGCAACGATCACCTTTCGACTTCTTTGAAATCGCTCCTCTACTCTCTCTCGCTCTTTCTCCTGTTTTCTTTCTTCTATGCGTTAAACAAAATGACCGCTCCCCAGAAGAAGATCTTCCCCCCAAAATCAAAGTCGGGAGGCGTAGGTGGAGGCGTGGGCATAGGTGGGGTAGAGGCACGGGCGGAGCACGGGCGGAGGCTAGGTGCAGCGCGGGAGTCCTTCTCGCCCTAGTAGAGAGAGAGAAGGAAGAGAGAGAACTGTGGCAAATCTGATCTATGTAGCGGAGGAGTAGGCGTAGGCATTCACGAAGCACGGGCGCTCGCCAGGCGGAGCGCAAGAGCTCAACCTAACAGATAATAACGCAACATTTGGTGAGATTTCATAAGGGCGGAGGCTGGGCACAGTGCGGGAGCCCATCTCGCCCTAGCAAAGAGACAAAGAAGGGGGAGAGAGAACTGTGGCAGATCTAGTCTCTGTAACGGAGACGCAGGAAGAGGCATCCATGGAGCACAGCGCTCGCTAGGCGGAGCGTAGGAGCTCGACCTAGCAAAGAGACAAAGAAGAAATTTGGTGAGATCTCAGAATGTGTTGTGAAGGGCACGAAAAAGAGAGAAAAGAAGAAAATCTCATTTTAGAAGAGAGAAGCTAAAAAAAATAACTTTTGTTTTTGGGGCCAAAATGCATTCTGGAATCAAAAAGTGATTTCGGAGCCAAAAAAAGAATGCATTTTTACCAAACGCATTTTTATTCCAGAATTCAAAAATTGCTCTAAAATGCATTTCGAAATTTTTTTAACAAACGCATTTTTATTTCGGAATGCATTCTCGAGCAGGATTTCTGCTCCAGAATGCATTTCATGCGCACCCATATGTTTCTAATGAAAATCATGTGAACATTTTTTTCTACTCAGTTCACCGCGAAAGTCATCATCTACTCTTTGTGGAAGTTGGTGGTTTGAGAGGCCTGAGGTAATTTACCATTGTCTGCAGTTGACACCTAAATTTTGATGACCCAGATAGTTGTTAATTGCATAAAAAATTAAGGATAAATCTTGGTCCTCTGATAAAAAAAAATTAGTTAAATTACATATAAATTAGGAGCATTTGAATTAGTATTTAGGCTCATATAGTTGCATTTGCATTGAACTGCGGCGGATGGACTTGAGTGAATAATTTTAAGCTTAAAGGGACTAAGCCCGCAATGGCTAAAATCATGTGCGTCAAGTTAGGAAAATCTGATGAATATTGGAAACAATAAAACTTGATATTATCAAGATTTTTGGTCACAAAGAATGAGATCGACGTGGATTCCTAGTATATTTGTACGTGCATAACTATTTGGGGAAGTGAATTTGAGGAGGAGGGCAGATTGCGGCAGCTATCCGACCTAGACATGTACAATCGAAAGTTGGTCAAGCCAAATATATTCATATATTGAGAAGAAAGCAAGAGAAAAAGTTGCCATGTATTCGGTCGTTCGCAAAAGGAAAGAAGATCTCGCCCCTTTCCTTTCGTGCTTGAGTTGATACTGTTGCGCTAATTCACTTCACGTAACTGGTACGTACGTTACTCGAAGTGATAAGCAAAACAAGTGCAGCAAAATAAAGAAGAAATCACAAATTTACGTGGTTCGACAGATAAGTCTGTCTACATCCACGGGGCAAACACATGGAACTCACTTATATAATAGGAGAAATTACAACACACACCCCTCAACCCGACAAACACCAAACAGTGGGTCGCGCTCTCAACCGTGTATCTTTTCTCAGTACAACTCTCACAATCACAGTGATACTGTGCACTCAAGATTCCCTTACAAGAGATAACTCAGACCCCCAAGTTCTATTTCACCCAAAACGTAGAGAAAAAACAGAGGAATCACCCAAAGTATATTAAGACTGCGCATGGCAACTTGTCAAATAGTATTTGATTTTGTTCTTTTATTCCCAGAATCAGTTTGGGAATAGAAATCCGTTTGTTTAATTTTTTTATTCTGAGCACAAATTCTTGCAAATTTGTGCCTAGAATTAATTTTGGAGCAGAATCAAGAATAAAAAAAAAAAGTAGCTTCTTGATTCTGGGAACAAAATGAGAATCAGTTTTTTTTCTTCTTCTTTTTCTTGGTTTTTAATATAGTTTCTAATGTCCGATGCGAGGGCCACCCTCTCCGTATCTGGCAAGATTAAAATATTATTAATAAAAAAATATTATTAATAAAAAAAATTTACCGGCCATGGCTAGCGATCAGGCCATGGCGAAAAAAATAAAAAATATATATATTATTAATAAAAAAAAAATTTTACTGGCCATGGCCAGCGACCAGAGCATGGCGAAAAAAAATATTATTAATAAAAAAAAATTTACCAGCCATGGCCAGCAACCAGGCCATGGCGAAAAAAATAAAAATATATATTTTTTCAATAAAAATATTTTTTATTAAAATATTATTTATAAAAAAATATTTTACTGATCATGGCCAACAACCAGGCCATGGCAAAAAAATAAAAAAATAATTTCAATAAAAATATTTTTTTATTAAAATATTATTAATAAAAAAATTATAAAAAAAATTTTACCGGCCATGGCCAATGATCAGGCCATGGCGAAAAAAAAAGCAAAAATATTATTAATAAAAAAATTATTTACCAGCCATGGCCAAAAAAATAAAAAAATTATTTTTAATAAAATTATTATTAATTAAAAAATATTTTACCGGCCATGGCCAAAAAGGAGGAGAAGAAAAAAAGAAAAGAAAGAAATATTAAAATATTTAAAATGTTATTAAAATATTATTAATAAAAAGAAATTTTATGCCGTTACCAAATGCTTTTCTGTTCTTTTACTATTTCAAGAATAGAAATTTTGGATTGTTCCCAAACGCCTTCAAATGCTTAGAATTAGTTCCCAGATATAGAATAAAAAAGAATCATTTCTTACCAGAATCTGTTTTCGAACACAGAATGATTGTCATGCGTAGCCTAACTCTTAACTATTGATTGTACGCACTAAAGTAGTGGAAGACTGACATCATCAGTTACTCCATATTTTTTAGGTGTCACATATACATCTATAAAAGAGGAGAGGAGGCCACAATTCATAACACACTGGCCACAATATAGAGAGAGAGAATTGTCTCCATTTGCGGGAGCTTTTCATGAAAAAGGCATACAAGACAGAGAAGGATAGACAGAATTTTCTTGACCTTCTTCTTCGTGCTTCATCCAGAACCGCAACAAAGAAGTTGTGACCTTGCCGCTTCACGTTGGCGTTGCTAATCCGCGACGCTTTGCTGCTGTGGTGCTTTGTGGCTGTTCCTTCACTCGCCCCTTTATCACCTGACTGAGACGGCGTTAATATGTGAAAACATTGCTGCTGCCACGTCTAGCTCCACCACGTCCCCGCTGTCTGCACGAGCCCACCGCATCCCTGCTGCCTTCACGAGCCGAGGAGCTGTCGTGGACCCCTTTTTGCTCAAGACGACGAGATCGCTGCCTTTACGAGTCAGTAATCTTCCCGTGTTTCTATTTTGCAGGCAAGCCAAAGTTGTCCCGTAGATTATCAAGCCGAGCTTACACTACCATCAAACTCCACCATTGGTGTCCTTGGTGGAATCCTGAGCTTGCTGTCGTTACCACCTCCACTGAAAAGTCCACACTGCAAGTTACTCCTGCCCTGGCTGAGAACCACCGAACCAGCAAGCTTTGCTGAGCAGCCCATACCGAGAGAACCACCGTTGTGAACACTGCCCGTCGACCAATCGAGCACCATTGTCTGCCATCCCATTGGCCATAGCTTGATCCACCGGCTATCCACTGAGCCGAGTCCCGTTCATGATCCATGAGCCACCGTCCGCCGATCCAAACTTGGAAAGCAAGTATTCGAATTAAGTAAAAATCTCATCTAATTTGATTTTCCATTATATTGTTTACTTGTTTGAAATATTGCAATTTTGTGTGAATCTTTGCTTGATATTATCGTATCCATTAAATTCCAGAAAAACCTTTAAATTAGGAATTATTTCCTAATTTCGTAACGTGCTATGATCGTCAATCCAATCTCCCACCCGAGATATGATTCGCGATCGTACGGAAAATCGTCAATCCGATCTCCCACCCGAGATATGATTCGCGATTGTGCGGAAGATTGGCCAATTCGATCCTCATACCCGAGATACGATTTGTCAATCTATCGTTTCTAAATTTAAATGGATATGGATAATATTTCTTGTGATTGGGTGTCGTGTTTATTTCATAGCTATTTCTTTTCGTTTTTTGTTTGAATTGAATTGATTGTCTTTCCATAAAAAATACAAAAAGATTAGGTGAAATTTGAGCAGATAATATATTTCATGTTTAGGATAAATTTTGATTATTTTATTAGAATTGATTTGATTCTTTACTTAGATGTTATTATTACATGTTTAAATTAGGTTAATTATTTATTCCGAATTTAAACTAAAAAATATAAAAAATGCCACGTGCATGTCATATTAGAGTAGTTGCATATTAATTAATTTTTGTCATTAGAAATCTCACGTCTAGGTTCATTTGCGTGCCATGTTAGAGATAGTGCATTTAATTGTTGTTAGAATTAGGATATTTAAACAAATCGTATGTCGCATGTCATACTAGACATAGAATGCATTGCATAAAGTTTAGTTTTCGTTAAATTAGAGAAATCCCTAAAAAAAGATTTGAGTGAATTAGAAATCATATTATGGTTGTCAATGTGATTTTTTAACTAACATTGCAAATGCTTTCGTTACTTTGAGGTAAGTCCATATCTTGTATTTTATTTATTGCTTTACATTATTGAGTGTTATATTATTGGTTGCGCACCCGTATGATTATCTTGCACGTTAGTGGATAGGTTTAAAATCAATCCAAATTGCCTACAAATTTTTTTTAAATAAAAGAGAAAATGTACCAAAAGAGCATTAGAGTAATCTAGTGTAACCAAATTCCCGAATTCATAATCTCTTGTTCGAAGAAATAAAGTAATTTTTCTGATACTTTACTTGGATTTTTAATCGACCCACAAAAAATTAGATTAATAGCGACTCTTGATTGAAATGATTTACATGTTAAAAACTTAAATCTTAAGTCGTGAATTAGTAAAGATTTGGGAGAGCCCGAGTTAGGCTTAAACTTAATAATTCATTAGCCAAAACTCTAAATGATGCCACCCCGAGATTAGGTCGCGACATCTGCTGAACTTCCTTTTTTGGTATCTAAGCTAGCACCTCGAAAACAAATAACTGATAAACAATCAATTACGGCTCGGATGGATTCTTGTGTTTATCGAGTCGGAGTTCTCGTGTAGTTTAATTTAGGGAAACTAGAGAAAATTGATAGCCTTCCAGACCTCTGAACTTGACTCAGAGAAGCGCAGAGTGACGAGAAACATTTATTCTATGGTCATGATCCGCAACCTCGGATTCTACGTAAGCTTGTGACTCATAGTAGTAGCTATGTCACATCCACGTACATTTCAATCAAAGAAGTAGCTGTCTCATCAAATAGCAGCTTTTCTGGGCTAGGACAGGATAATTTCTCCGCCATCTACGCATCGATCTCAGGAACTCGAGCATCTTTCTTGTACTTATATTAGGAAGCCTAAAACACATAATTTTATAATATACATATAAGTTGCATTAGAGAAATTTCACGTTGAAGAATTGATATAGTCTGGAATAGTTAATATGTCTAAGAGTGCGCATGAATACCATTCTGTACCCGAGAGCTATTTCTGAACATAAATGATTTTTTTTTATTCTGTGCCCGGAAACAATTTCTGAGTATTTGAAGACGTTTGATAAACTGTCCAAAATTTCTATTCCTAGAGTAGAAAAGAACAAAAATGCGTTTGGTAACTACACAAAATTTCTATTCCCAAATAATATTTTGAATTGTTTAATTTTTTTTTCTTTTTACCCATTTTCTTCTTTGGCCATGGCCGATCGCCGGCGGCCTGCCACCGGCCACAGCCCAGGGCCGACGAGGGCGTCACGGCCCTCGCCGGCCGCCGGCAGAGGCGAGGGCGAGGGCTGGACCCTCGCCGCCTGGGCGAGGCCAAGCCTCGCCGTCTCTGGGCGAGGCCGCCTCGCCCAGGCGGCGAGGGTCCAGCCCTCGCCGGCGAGGGCCGTGACGCCCTCGCCGGCCCTGGGCTATGGCCGGCCGCCGGCTGCCAGCTGTCGGTCGCCGGCGCCGGCCCAACCCAGGGAAGAACAACACAAAAATAAGAAAAGAAAAAAAAGAAAAAGAAGAAAAAAAACTGATTCTCAAAATTGTGCCGAGAAACAAGAAGCAACTTTTTTTTACTTCTTGTTTCTCTTCCAAAACTGTTTCTCGGCACAAATTTTTGCAAAAATGTGCCCGAAAACAAAAAATTTACCAAACGCATTTTTGTTCCCAAACTATTTCTGGGAACAAAAGAACAGAAATTTTTACTATTTGACACGTTGCCAAACGGGCCCTAAATTGACCCATAACTTATTGATTTAAACTTTTGAATGAAAATGTGTCTAACTAGACATGTTGATGGGCTCAAACTTAGATTCCCTCTTAACGATCTCCCCGAGTGAAGTAATCGGGCTTCTACTGGATGCTCCCAGTACCTACACTGCGTAGGATGGAGCTCACGATCCATAAGTTGACATCCAAGTCCTATCAATAGTCAGTACCTTTTACGTAATGACGTTTAAGGTTAAAATTATCTTTGATACTATTAGAATTTTGTAACTTTAAAACACAGCTAATAATTTCCAGCCATGAAAATAAGTTTCATTATATAATTGGAGGTAGGCTTTTACATTGGTTAGTTTGACCAACTTCTTTACTTGAAAGTAAGTTCTTCATATCTGTCATCAGTGATTCTGCCAAATGCTTAGTAATTTTCCAGAAGAGTTGACAGTAAATTTTCATGAAAATTTACTGCAGATTACGAAAACTAAATGAAAACCGAAAATACATGTTTCCTGTTCCTCTAGCCTAGTCTGATCTGGTGGGGAAGATCATTCCATAAGATCGTAAATGCTAAATGCCCACAATTTGAATCTATTCTAACGAGCACGACACGCTAGATTTGCCCCCGTCATTTTTCGTCCTTGCATTAGGAATTTCAAGAATTTTTTTGACTGCATCAATTTATTTAATACAAGAGATGGAATGAGAATGAAGAGCCATCAAATCAACAAATGGAGATAGACCAAGGTATCTCCAATTGCCAATTTTCTTGGACTTCAATCTGTCTGTGCAGGTGCTTTATTTCAGCTGCTTCTGCAAAATGGAGAAGTCGTCTTCATTATCCCCTGAAGATGAGACAAAAAGGGCAAACTTGATATGTCCTAAGATAGATGTCATCGAGAATATGGAGAAAGAGACCGGAGATGCTTCAGGTATGTATATATATAGCTACCACCCCATTCTGTGCTGTTCATAGCCACAAACACCGGGCAAATCATACAAGCGCGATTCATCAATATATCATCCTAGGACTCAAAACAAATCAGCAATGGTAGTGTATTGTTTCTGTCACATTATGGTTTTTGCATTCCTGCCACTTTCTCCACTTATCTACCTGTTCTTTCTTTTTTTCCTGATTTTTCCCTATTCCCTGGTGCAGGTTGACAGTAATGTGGACATGTCCCTCAACTCGGCAAGCACAAAGAAGGGTGGATACAGGGCTTGCATGTTTGTGTTCGGTGAGCATGTCCATATTAACTTGATTATGAATTTTCACTATGCTAAATTGTTTGTAGAAAGAGAAATTAACTTTCAGAGGAAATTTTTTTACCTTAATTTAATAATGCAGGATTGGCATCGCTTGAGAATATCGGGTTTGTGGCCAACATGTCAACCATGGTCCTCTACTTTTCCTATGTTCTCTACTTCAGCCTGTCAACATCTGCAAATCTTCTCACAAACTTCATGGGCACGGTGTGCTTGCTCTCCCTCGTTGGTGGCTTCATCTCGGACACTTACATAAATCGACTCTACACTTGTTTGATATTTGGCTCCATGGAAGTCGTGGTAATTTCAAAAATATGCTTTTAAACCTTAAGAGCAGGATAAAGAAGGTTCTTTGCATCTACTTTTGTGTTCATTGGATGCTGATATCATATGCAGGCACTGGCTATGGTCACAATTCAAGCGTATTCCAAGAATCTTCACCCTGACCCTCGCAATAAATCATCATGCATTCAAGGAGGCAAGGCACTCTTTTTGTACACCTCTATGATTCTGCTCGCACTTGGTGCTGGTGGAGTTAAGGGTGCTCTTCCGGCGCTTGGTGGCGATCAGTTATATAGGAACAGTGTCGAAGGAGGGAAGGCTCTTGCTAGTTACTTCAATTGGTACTTGCTCAGTACAATTCTTGGAGGGATCGTTGGAGTAACTGGCGTTGTGTGGGTTAACATGAATAAGTCCTGGTATTGGGGATTTTTTATCGGCACGATGACTGCATTGGTTGGATTCATCATTCTCGCTCTTGGGAAGCCATTCTACCGTTTTCCTCCCCGTGGGAACAGTCCTCTGTTGAAGATCGCGCAGGTTATTGTTGTTGACACACCTAACCTGTGTTCTTTGTCATTTAGCATAAGCAGTTATCAGCTGTAATATTTACATTTCAGGTCATCGTGGTTTCAAATCGGAATAGACACTTATCGCCACCAGTAAATCCTGACGAATTGTATGAGATTAGTGAAAAAGAAAGAGACCCATCTGAAGAGAAAATTCCACATTCCGACCAGTTCAGGTACTAAACTAAAATCTTTCCATAGTCCATATAGAAGGTTACTTGCAAACTCCAAGACGATCTGGATTTCGGCAGTAACTTTGAATTCGTAAAACCAACAACGAAGACCAAAATCTTCGTTTAACCAACCAATCATTATCTGTTCAAGTTTCCATCGTATAGAGGAAGTCCAGATGCCTCTGTCGAATTGCCCCTCTAAAAACGATCCCCATATTCTAAGATTGATTAACGAATTTCTTTGATCAACCAGGTTCTTGGACAAAGCAGCTATTCTCCGTGACGGAACAAATGCAGAACCCTGGAAAGTCTGCACAGTAACCCAAGTTGAAGAAGTGAAAGTACTAACAAGGATGCTTCCCATACTTTTCAGCACGGTTATAATGAACACATGCATGGCACAACTGCAGACATTTTCAGTTTTACAGGGCTACCTAATGGATCCCTACATTGGTTCATTCAAATTTCCGACTGCATCAATTCCCGTTATACCCCTGTTCTTCATGTCCATCCTTATACCCACCTACCAGTTTGTTTTCGTTCCCTTCGCTAGAAAAATCACCGGCCATCCGACAGGCATCACGCAGCTCCAGCGCGTCGGAGTAGGGCTCGTCCTTTCGATCATCTCGATGTCGATCGCTGGAATGGTAGAAGTGAAGAGAAGGAATCGCGCCATTAAAGATCCGTTGCATCCCATCAGCGTGTTCTGGCTCTCTTTCCAATACGGTATATTCGGAATTGCCGATATGTTCACGGTGGTCGGATTGCTAGAGTTCTTCTACAAGGAGGCACCCTCGGGAATGCGGTCGCTATCCACTTCTTTCACGTGGCTGTCGTTATCTTTCGGCTACTTCCTGAGCTCCATCTTTGTCAACATCATAAACTCGGTCACGAGAAGGATCGCCCCGAGCAAGCAAGGGTGGTTGCACGAGACGAACCATAGCCCCAACAATCTGAACCTGTTCTACTGGTTCCTGGCTGTGCTCAGTTGCCTCAACCTGGCAAACTACGTGTTTTGGTCTTCCTGGTACAAGTACAAGAAAAATGATTCAGAACTCAAAATCGAAGCCGAGCCGACAAATGGGCAAAACTAGAACATTGTTATCTCCTTATTTTTTTGGCTTTTTTTTTGTAAAATGATTACCTGAAGCCTGCAGGGTCACTGCACGTTAAACACAAGGATCTTGGGAGAGATGATGGAATAAGTGTTTCTATGTAATGGTGTCAATGATAAAGCAAGAATCTTTTTGTTTCGTGATGTTTTTACCTTCAGTCACAATGTTACTTCACCACCATGCCTTCAAGTCTCTTCGCAATCCTCTCTTAGGATCAACGAAAATCAAATCTTTATCATCGTGCTCGAGCCTCTCCACAACTCTGACGACCCCAACCAACTAAATGCACTCCGAGCTCTTCGCCCTCTGCTCAAATTCACAGTCATTTCGCCAGACCAAGCAATTCCACGCTCTGGGAATCATGGGTCAGTTCCTCCCTCGCAGTGTATCTCAACTGTGCTTTGCTCATCTTGAGCTACGCTGGTCATGGGCGTAAGAATTTCCTAATGTGAGCTTCATTAATTGAAATTAACTGAATTAATTTGGTCTAATAAAGGTAAGATATATGAGTTCTTAATCAGTCTAATATAGGGCTGGCTGGTGTGGGCCGAGTACGGCCCGGCCCGTAATGAGAGGCCCGTGGTCGAAAACTCTATAAATAGCGCTCAAGTCCCTCCCCTAACCTGATGATGCACAATTTGACTCACATACGGATTCAGAGAGAACTTTCTTCTCGTGAGTGGCAATCTCATTAGGCCAGTGTTCTAACGAAGGGAATAGGGGAGAAGATCTTGAGTTCGTGTTCGGAAACCGTCGCAAATTCCGCGTCAAGTTCAATGGATTCCAAACCAGGTACGCGAATCGACAATTTCTCCATTTTCGTGTTTCGGTTTCTGATTGTGGTGATCCTGAGCGTGCCATTTTCGTGGCCATCAATGGGGACATCGCGGCGGGTAGCATCCTGTTCCGCCAGACAGTTGGGCATTCCCACACATTATTGTTTCTATTGCTATGCTTCTGATGAAAATCACGTTGACTACTTCCTATGCTAAGTTCAGTGCCAAAGTCATCATCTGCTCTTTAGTTGGAAGTTGTCGGCTTGAGAAAACTGAGCTAATTTACCATCTCATCTGCTGAACTTCCTTTTTTTATCTAAGTTAGCATTTCAAAAACAAACAACTGATAAACAATCGATTATGGCTCGGATGGATTCTTGTGTTTATCAAGCCAGAGTTCTCATGTAGTTTAATTTAGGTAGAGAAAATTGAAAGGCTGCAAGTCCTTTGAACTTGAGACAAGTATAAAGTGACGATAAACATTTATTTTTTGGTCATGACCCGCAACCTAGGATTCTACGTGAGCTTCCGTGACTCATAGCAATTTTAGCAATGTCACATTCATGAACCATTTAATCAAAGAAGTCGCTATCCCATAAAATGGCAGCTTTCACAGGCTAGGACAGGATCATTTCTTTGCCACCTTCACATCGATATTAGAAACTGGTGCATCTTTCTTGTACCAGGAAGCCCAGAACACGTACTTTGCCAGGTTGAGGCAACTGAGCACTGCCAGGAACCAGTGGAACAGGTTCAGGTTCAGGTTCAGGTTGTTTTCATGCAAACATCCTTGCTTGCTCGGGGTGATCCTTCTTGTGACTGAGTTTATGATACTGGCAAAGATAGTGCTCAAGTGGTAGCCAAATGATAGTGACAGCCACGTGAAAGAAATAGATAGCGACCGCATTCCCGAGGGCGCCTCCTTGTAGAAAAACTCTAGTAACCCGACAACGGTGAACATGTGGACCATTCCTGACGGAAACATATTCCTAAACATATTACGAAAAATGCGAAAAAAACGTGCCCATTCTACGCTTGAATCACCGATCGTTCGAAGTATATTACGTGAAATGAACATACCTCTTTTGTCACAGATTAAGCGCACTTATCACAGTCTCGAGAGAGAGAACAATCTTTGAATTGTTGAACAAAGCCCCTTCTTCTTTGTCCTTTAGTGAGAACTAGTTTTCTGATGATGAAAATGCAACAACACACTTTCTCGTATGTTCTTCCTTCTCACTTTTGCTTTTGTGTTCAGAAAGAAATAACTGCCAAATGCGGTTATTTTCTTTCATGGGCTGGGTTAGCCCATCATGGACGGCCCATCTTCACAAAGAAAAAACCAATCATCTCCCACTCGCACATGGTGGGCTAAACATTAACTCTCTCTTCTTTGCAATATTCATACTAGCAAATAATCCGTGCGACCAGCATACTTCGAGAGCTCGTTGCAATGCATCTGTTAGGAATACATAGCAGCTCAAAATTGGGTACAACGTTTTCCGAGTAGATATAGTATGCAGTACCCTAGATCAATCAGCCACATTTATATCTCTCTTGATCTCTTTTAGTATCTCGTATATTGTATTCACAATTATAATTTACTTAAAATCATAATTGGTCGACCTGTGAATACAAAAATAAAATGTGACATCATGATAAATTGATCTTCTTCTTTCTTTAAATCTCTCTATTTCAGTCCAGTTCGCTTTTCTAGAAATGCCCCATTAGATCGAATCATTCATGACCATTGGCAACATCCTAAGATAGCGAACACTGAATAGAAACTTTGAGAATAAGTTAGAGTCGTGAGGGCACTAAATGAGAAACTCATATCCTCAAGAGTCTCACACGGCAAGAAGTTGAGATCAAAAACTTTTGCCACTCTTATCGGTCGTCTTATGCATACGTAGTATGAAATACGTATTACGGTATTAACTCCTTTCCCGTGGAGCGTATGTCTTTACATTCAATACCGTACAGATGATAATTCAGACATACCCAATGTCTAAACTCGAGTTCACGTATCTACTCCTCTAAAGAATCTATCAGAACTCACATCTGGCATCATTGACAGATAAAGTAAAATATGTGGGTTATTTTACCTTCGGACATAGTAAATATTATATCCTCATCTTAATATTCAGTTAAGGCGACATTTGTAATTTAAGCTTGAGCTCTCAATTATCACCCAGATAATAAGCTTTAAAAAAATTGTCTCATCTCTATTTATCGCACAGTAAATAGAGGCGACTACCCGTGTAAGTGGGCTAATCTCATCTGTCAGACATACTTTCTTGATATAATGCACTAAGCATTAAGATGCATAAATATTAAATAAATTCATAGGCATTAATGATGAGAGAGCAACTCTATTAAATGTGAACACTCAGGGAAATATACAATATTCAGTACATCACTTTCTACGCAGTCCTAGAGATTTTACATGACCATAGAAAACATCTCTTGGAATTGGCTTCGTCATAGGATCTGCGATCATTCTATGGGTAGATTTGTACTGCAAGTTCACATCCTTTCGTTCTACCATATCCTTGACAAAGTTATACTTGGTATCTATATGTTTGGTCTTGCCATGATATTTCGGATCATTGGTATATGCTATCGCTGCTTGACTATTACTATTGACTAACAATGAGTTTTCGGCATTCTTAGCAACACCTAAATGATCCAAAAATCTCTTAAGCCAAACACCTTCTTGTACTGCTCCTGACAACGCCACGAACTCAGCTTCCATCGTGGACAATGCTATACATGTTTGTTTCTTACTGCTCCAAGATATGGCACCATTATTCAGTAAGTAAACAAAACCAGAGGTAGATTTCCTTTCATCTAAATCTCCTCCCCAATCAGCATCTGAGTAGCCTTCAAGTCGCAGATCCTTGCCTTGATAACTCGGTGAATAATTAGCAGTACCCTTTAGATACCTCAGGATTCTTTTTACGGCTTTCCAATGTGCTTGACCTGGATTGGATTGGTACCTACTTACCATCCCAACTGCAAAACATATGTCAGGTCTTGTACACATCATAGCGTACATTAAACTTCAAATAGCACTAGCATAAGGAACACGTTTCATTTGTTCCTTCTCTTGTGGAGTCTTAGGACACAACCTATGGCTCAATCCTTCACCTTTTGCAATAGGAGTATCATGGGTTTACAGTCTTGCATACAAAATCGTTCAAGAACTTTATTTATATAAGTCTCTTGCGAAAGAGACAATAATCTCTTGGAACGATCTCTTGAAATCTTAACTCCAAGAATATATGCAGTCTCACCCATATCTTTCATCTCAAAATTGGACGATAACCAACTCTTAATATTATTAACCAACTCCATATTGCTTCCGGCAATCAGTATATCATCAACATATAATGATAAAATCACAAATTGATCTTTGGATCTTTTGATATACACGCAATGATCTTCATCAATCATTTTAAAATCAAACGCCAATATGGCATTATGAAAACATATATACCATTGTCTCGAAGATTGCTTAAGGCCATATATCGATCTTAGAAGTCGACATACTTTTTGTTCTTGGCCTTTCACAACGAAGCCAACTGGCTGCTCCATGTAAATTTCTTCTTCTAATTTTCCATTTAGAAAAGCAGTCTTTACATCCATTTGATGTAATTCAAGATCCATGCTTGTCACTATTGCCAGAATAAGGCGAATTGAGGTAAATCTCACTACATGAGAGAAAGTTTCTTCGTAATCAATTCCTTCCTGTTGATTATACCCTTTCGCTACTAGGCGAGCCTTATATCTTTCTATTGAGCCATTGGATTTGCGTTTTATTTTGAGAACCCATTTATTCCCAATAGCTTTACGTCCTCCTGGAAGATCAACCAGTTCTCAAACATGGTTTGATTTCATTGACTCAATTTCTTCTTCCATTGCAATCATCCATTTTTCTTTGTTAGGGCAATTTTGGGCCTCATTTACATTCCTTGGCTCGTCTTCATCTTGTGGAGCGATCATGAAAGTTTACCCTTCAATGTCAAAACGTCGTCGGGGAATACTTTTGCGACTTGTTCACCGTATGGGAGATTGTACACTTGGTATATCATTCTCCATTATGCTCCCACTTGGATTAGATAATGACGGAATCGTCTCATCAAAAGGTTCCAATTGAGATTGAGTCGAATTCAATTCCTCACTTCTCACATTGCTTCCATTTGGACGAACTTTATCAATTTCACTATCAGGATCCAAGGTTTCAAATAGAGAGTAGTTCTCACCTATTTCGCCCTTCTTAGGAAACTCATTCTCTAAGAATGTAACATCTCGTGATTCAAATTCAGTTATACTCCCACTTTCTTGCTCACCTATAAATACATATCCTTTCGAGGTTTCTGAATACCTTATGAAGATACTCTTCTTATCTCTAGGACCTAATTTCCCATACTTATGAGAAGATTCATGTGTATAAGCGACACAACCCCAAGGTTTCAGAAAACTCAAATCAGGTTTTCTACTTGTCCATAACTCATACGGAGTGGAAATAACTGATTTTGAAGGCACACGGTTAAGTATGTAGGCAGCAGTTAATAAAGCGTCACCCCAAAAGGTAATAGGTAAGTTAGCCTACGCCATCATAGACCTAACCATTTCTAGTAGGGTTCTGTTTCTCCTTTCCGCAACACCATTTTGTTGAGGAGTATAGGAAATAGACAACTGTCTTTCTATTTCCTTTTCATCACACAAATTTCTAAACTCATCAGATAGATATTCTCGACCTCGATCGGATCTCAATGCTTTTATTTTCTTATCTAATTGATTTTCCACCAGGTTCATAAATATTTTGAAGCAACTAAAAGCCTCAGATTTATGAGAAATCAAATAGACATATCCGAATCGAGTATAATCATCAATAAATGTGATAAAATAAACAGCCCCATGTCTAGCCCTCACATTCATTGGACCACAAATGTCAGAATGGATTAACTGTAAAGGAAATTCAGCTCTTGTTCCTTTTCCAAATGGTTTCCTTGTTGTTTTCCCAGCTAGGCAGTGCTTGCAAGTGGGCAAATCGACTTTTTCAATATTGCCCATTAAGCCTTCTTTGGCTAATCTATTCATTCGTTGTTGGCCTATATGGCCAAGTCTAGCATGTCATACGTTCACATCATTATCACACGAAGTAGAAGACGTGAAGTGGGAATAACAAACATTGACATTTACATAATCAACATCCAGTACAATAAAACCATCTAGAAAATAACCACAACCATAATAATTCGTACCTAAATACAAGTCTACACCATTGTTATGGAAGTTCAAATTAAAACCAAGTCGAATCAACACTAAAACAGACACTAAGTTCCGACGAATTTTCGGAGCGTATAATACATCATGTAGGAATAAAGTGCATCCACCACGCATAATTAACTGGCAGGTGCCAATTCCTTTAACTTCAACTTTTGAGTTATTCCCTACATAGATCCATTTTGTTCCCGTCGGAACCCATCAAAACTCCACGAAGGCATCTCTATCCTTCGCTACATGGTCTGTTGCTCCCGAATCTACAGTCCACAAAGGATTAGACTCAGTTAAAAGTACAGAACTTGACACATAGACAAAGTTCTCAAGAATGCAAAGGGAGTTTACCTTCTTTGGCTCGCCACAATCGCGAGCGAAGTGGCCCTTCTTGCTACAGTTGTAGCATTTCACCCTCGACATCTTCTTCTCATGAGGACGCTTTCCTCTTTGGTGTTGTTCATCTCTTGGTTTCTTCCCCGAAGAACTCGCTCTCTTACCTCTCCACCTTCTGAACGAATCAGGACGCTTGCGCTTAGAGCTCGAAGGCCCTTGTGAGCTAGAACCTGCATAATAAATGTCAATTACCGGCTTATCCGCCAGGAGGCGGTCCTCCTCTAGCTCCAAGTGGCGCACTGCATCCTCAAAGGTTTTGATGTTCTCATTGTGAGTTAGGTGCAACTTCATATGCTCCCAACTTTGAGGTAAAGAACAAATCACTGCTTGCACTTACTGCTCATCAGTCAGAACATGGCCAGCATCCTTCAGCTCATTAATCATGTTTGACATCTTCCTTAAATGTTGTTTCATGGACTAACCATGTGGTTTCTTATATGAGTCAAATCTTATAGTGAGCTGTCTAAGCTTGGTTACAGATGTATGACCAAACCTTGCTACCAATGCTCCCCACATCTCCTTAGCATTTTCAAAACGCCTAAACTCTCGCATGACATCATTTTCCATGCTGCTCAGCAACGTGATGCGAGCAAGGGAGTTCTTCCTTTTCCATACAGCAAATGCATCCTTATCTCTCTTATGTTGTGCAGTGTTTCCGTCTTCAGGCTCTTCCATAACCAGGTTAAGAGCTTCAAGAGTCTCTTGCTCTTCCAGCACATATTGGATTTTCATATGCCAAATTTCATAATTATCACCGTTAAGCTTCTCTCCTTTGCTCAGTTCAGCAACTATATTCTTTGATGCTGAAGCCATTGAATCTGAACATATCAGACAGACAAGCACGAATTATTAATGCCACTTATTTATGCATCAATTTTACACAAACTGATTATATTAATGAATAATTTCACATAGGCTTTAGATTCGAAAGTTCACTTTGTTCCCAATCATCATCAAAAAATCCTAATGTGAAATTACCGTTAATGTAATCATTAAGGTAAAATTACATTCTTTAAAGTTACTAAAACTTTTAGAACTCCCACTCAACTCCATATGATACTAATAAGATAAATATTAAAACAGAATAGTACTGTAAACTATTCACAACATGAATATCCATCAACATTCATTTACCTAACATTATGCACATAAGGAATGAATTCATCAAAGAAAATAAACATAAACACCAACATAAAAGGAACTATCCACCCTAGATATCTAACACCAACCTATAGTGAACATATCCATAAGAGCTTACGAAAAAATAGATAAACACAATCAGGTGGTGATCCTCTTTCTATAAACTGGAAATGACTCATGACAATCCTCAGGAAATTCTATTTTCTTCGGCATCCAAATGGAGGCACCCGGAAAACCCCTAGATTCAGGCAACGTATTGCGCCAAGATCGATTCAATACAAGGGTTGACGTCCATCTTGCCCCGACCCGTATGTACTCTATCATGAATTGCTCCACAATCATCTTATAGCTCGGACCTTCTAAGGTGTCCCAAACCCTATCAATCATTCTTCCCAACTCATCAGAAATGGTGCATTTAAGGGCTCCGACCATCACATACTCTGGCATTATGAAACCGTTCCAAATGATATCTTGTATCATTTGGTTGACCTTAATGATGTGTGTCATCATGTCATCATCAGCATCCCACCGGTAAAGAGCAAGCTTGATTCTTAGTTTCTCAAGCTTCTTCTTTTGAGCCTCCGTTCTAGGGATAATAGGGGTTCGATATCTTCGTACCATTATTCCTGCAACAAATGCAGAAAAATAAAAGGATTACTCATAATCCAAGGTACAATTTTTTTTTTTTCGCCGGTCAACCCAAGTCAACGCCGGTCAACGGTAGTCAACGCCGGTCAATGGTCAACGGGTCAAGTCTACGGGTCAGGTGGACTATCGGGTCAAGTCGGATCCGAGTCGGGTCGGGTCTAAAAAATCGGTTAGGCAACCGCATGGCTGACGTCAGCCACGCCGCACACGCCCTCATGGCGCGTGCGGTGCACGCGTGCGGGGAGGAACCGCCACGCACGTGCCGGCGAGACCGCCACTTGCGGCGGCGCGTGGAGGCGCGTGCGGCCTCCCCCGGCGGCATGCCACCCGTCATTTTGCTCGTCTCAACAAGCACTACGACCCTATGACTTCAAAAATAAAATTTATCACACGGAATTTCGAGAAACGATCCCGAACAGTACGGTCGGGTGTCGATTTTCATACCCGAGCGTTCGTCGGTGCCGTTTCACGAATTCCGGCCATCAATTCGTGTTATACACATCTACTACGATCAGGAAACAAGAACAATAGCTCTGATACCAATGACGGAAACATATTCCTAAACATATTACGAAAAATGCGGAAAAAACGTGCCCATTCTACGCTTGAATCACCGATCGTTCGAAGTATATTACGTGAAATGAACATACCTCTTTTGCCACAGATTAAGTACACTTATCACAGTCTCGAGAGAGAGAATAATCCTTGGATTGTTGAACAAAGTCCCTTCTTTTTTGTCCTTTAGTGAGAACTAGTTTTCTGATGATGAAAATATAACAACACACTTTCTCGTATGTTCTTCCTTCTCACTTTTGCTTTTGTGTTCAGAAAGAAATAACTGTCAAATGCGGTTATTTTCTTTCATGGGCTGGGTTAGCCCATCATGGGCAGCTCATCTTCACAAAGAAAAAACCCATCAATTCCAAATAAGCCATATTGAAAAGACAGCCAGAACAAGCTGATGGGGTGGAATGGATCTTTTATGGCACGGTTCCTTCTCTTCACTTCGACCAATCGGGCAACCGGCATTGAGATGATGCAAAGGACGAGCCCTACTCCGACGGGCTGGAGCTGCATGATGTCCGTTGGATGGCCAGTGATTCTTCTTGCGAAGGGCACAAAAACAAACATCTACGTCAACTTTCGTTATGTTTTTTGTGAGCTTTTATATTTGGATATTATCTTGAGGCCCCAAACAAGTGAGACAATTATAATGTACAAAGGTTTACATTTGTCATTGGATGTCGGTGAATATTTGCAAAATAGATTGGGAGGCTTCAAGTCATCACTCAAGAAATCGTAACATATATAGAGAGCTACTTTTGATTCTTTGATCTTGATCCACAACCTCGGATTTATGTTAGCCTCCCCAACCCCAACGAAAAAAAGGAAAGAAGTAGCTATCCTATCAGATTGTATCTCCCTTGGGGATAGGCTCAGAAACTTGAGCATCTGTCTTGTACTCACGCCAAGAAGCCCAAAATAGATAGTTTGCGAGGGTAAGGCAACTAAGGACAGCTAGGAACCAATAGGAGCGATATTAAACTATTCGAGTTCAGATCCTGCCCATTGAGCCATGCTTTCTTGCTCGGAGTGATCCATTTCGTAATGTAGTCTATAAAGTCAACAAAAACTTTGCTCGAGAAGTAGCCTAACAATACAGATGACCATGTGAATGAAGTAGAGAGTGATCTCATTCCTGAGGGTGCCTCTAGAAAAACTCCAGCAGGCCAACAACAACAGTGAACATATTGGCGATCCCGGATATACTATGTTGGAAAGATGCCATACAAGCTGATGGGATCGAATGGATCTCTAACTGTCCAGTTCCTTCTTTTAACTGGGACCAAACCCGCCCCCAACGTTAAGGAGATGGAAAGGCCTAGGCCCGCTCAGACAGGCTAGAGCTGGACAATGCCAATCGGGTGCCAGTGACTTTTCAGGCAAAGGGCACAAAAACAAACTCGAAGTCTTGGATAGTTAGTATCTTTGACTCCGTCAACTTGGGTCACGGTGCAAACACTCCACGGCTCTGCTTTTGTGCCGTCGCAAAGAAATGCTGCTTTGTCTAGGAACCTGTTTGACCTATTTTCAGTATACTTAGATCATTTTGAGGATAAAGTTGACAGAGGGAAAAAGGATTTCCTCTATTTAGTGGAAACAAATTGTTCATTGATAAAGTGAAGTAGTACATCCTTGAATGTAAGTGAGGCATTATCTGATCACCTAAGTTAAACATGCAAGTTCCCATTTTTATACTGGAAGCAAATGCTTGACTTGATCTGTATGTGGAAATTTCTTCGGATGTATTGATAACTCTATAAAAATAGAGTTATTTTACCTACTTTAGGCTATAAATAATGCAATATTTGTGAGAAAATATTTGGATTTTCTTCTGTTTACTCAAATTTTCCTTGTTCATGCAAAATAATGAGATATGGAGAAAATAAGGAAAAAATGGCAAAAAGAAGGAAATGAATATGCTACTCAAAGAAAAGTTAGAAGGCGGATACCAAATTGGAAATTCTGCAATATATTCCCTAGTTTTATGCGAAAATGAAGCAATTGTCTTGTAATAGAAGTCTTAGATGTTACCTTATTTATAGAATAATATTAAGAGATCTATTTTTTTATCCTTTTTGTTTTCACTATTCTAAGAATTTTTCAAATATTTTGAAGAGAAGACAAAAATGGTAATAGAATTTTGGTTTTTCGATTTAAGATGTTGAGTTTAATTTATATTTTTGTTTCTTCTTCTATTATGTTCTAATTTTATTTTGTTAGGGCTACGATGTAGCTTAACCATGATGATATGAATTTCATATTTTTTATACTTTGCAAGTGATTTAATTCATATGAGTTATATATTATTGTATTTAATGCCTTTAAGTGACTAGCCACCATTTAAATGATCTGATGTGCATGTTTGAAACTGAGAAGTAATAATATGCAATTGCTCCTTATAATATATAACCATGAATTAAATGTGAATAGAAGTATACTATGCTATTTGTGTAGCTTTCGGTGATAAGGTGGTCCACAAGATTCATTGTAAACCAAGAATATTCACAGATTTTAATGCACTTATCTTTATTTAAATTCACATAAAGATGCAATAGATTGATAAACTAAGTAGGTTTGTTATTCCTAGAGATAGGATAGTAAATAGGCTAGAAAATTCTGCTATTACATGTTTGATATTGTTATTGTATGCATAATGATATAAAATTCAAATCTAGTGGTTATAGTGAAATCGGATGCTCTAACATATTTTATCTAATTGATTGTTTGCCTTTAGTTCTAAAATTTCGATTCTAAAATTTTCAATTTTTTATTTATTTTCAATTCTATTTTTGATATGCTAGATACATATTAGAATTAGTCTATTTTTAATATTTAATTGATTTATTAATCATCAATTTCTATGGGACGATACACTTTTCATCATTATATTACTTGTTCAACACGTTCGAAATTTTACGAACATGTATCTCTTTGTTCTTCACTAATCCTGTACAATCCCTCGCAAATTTCTACTAGTGGCAAATTCCGGTTTCAAGAAGAGAGAACTCTAATCTGAAATGCTAAAGACAGATTATTTATGATGGTAAATCAGTGAGCAAAGAGAGTCTGTAACAAAGAAAAGAAAGGAAGACAAAGTACTTGTGCAATGCAGCCCCGCAAGGATCAGGATGAAGATCTTTTTAATAAGCTATTTTTCTGCATCCAGCAATTTGTTACTAAGCGCGTATGTACCAGAACTTTCGGGAACTGAAAACCCGACACGTACAAAGTCTTCAAGTAGGTGTTGGAGATGAACCAGCTGAGGACTGATACAGCAAAAAAAACAAGCAAAAAAGTGAACGGGGTCAATCGGTGATGCAATGTAATATCATTTTGCATAAGGCATTTGTGATCCACATATTCACAGAGAAACATAGTCCATTGGAAACCTTATCTTGCTCTTGTTCTTGTATATAAGGAATTTTTTATTCAATTGTTGAAATAGTCTCTCTATTAAAAAAAAAAACTTCTCTGCTCGCCGTCGATCTAGTTGAGCTACTGATGATTTCATGTCATAGCGGTCCAACTTAATGCCTGTGCAACAAACAAGTCCGACATTGAGCGGGAGGGAGCTCATGATTCATAAGCGGACGCCCAAGTCCTATCAATCGTCGGTACCTTTGTTGTTTGCGTTTTAACAATTTTTAAGGTCAAAAAATTCTTTGATGCTATTAGAGTTTTGTAACTTCAAAACGTAGCTAATAATTTCCGGCCATAAAAATAAGTTTTGATATATTTGGAAGTTGGTTTTCTACATTGGTTGGTTTGAGAACTTCTTCACTTGAGAAGTAAGTTCTTTATATAGGTCATTAGTAATTTTACCAAATGCTTAGTAATTTACCAGAAGAGTTGACAGTGAATTTTCATGAAAATTTACTGCAGATTACGAAAACTAAATGAAAACCGACAATACTCATTTCTTATTCTTCTAGCCTGATCTGATCTGATGGCGAAGATCATTCCATTAAGATGTACAATGCTAAATGCCCACAAATTTGAATCTATTCTAGCAGGCAAGACGTGCTAGAATTGCCAATGTCATTTTTTGTCCTCACGTTAGGAATTAGAGAATTTGTTTGACTGCATCAATTTAATTTAGACAAACGATGGGATGAGAAGGAAGAGCCATCAAATCAACAAATGGAGGTAGACCAAGGTATCTCCAATTGCCAATTTTCTTGGACTTCAATCTGTCTGTGCAGATGCTTTATTTCAGCTGCTTCTGCAAAATGGAGAAGTCGTCTTCATTATCCCCTGAAGATGAGACAAAAAGGGAAAACTTGATATGTCCGATGTCATCGAGAATATTGAGAAAGAGACCGGAGATGCTTCAGGTATGTATATATATAGCTACCACCCCATTCTGTGTTGTTCATAGCCACAAACACCGGGCAAATCATACAAGCTCGATTTATCAATATATCATCCTAGGACTCAAAACAAATCAGCAATGGTAGTGTATTGTTTCTGTCACATTATGGTTCTCATATACCTGCCACTTTCTCCACTTATCAACGTGTCCCTTTTTTCCTGATTTTTCCCTATCCCCTGGTGCAGGTTGACAAGAATGTGGACATGTCCCTTAGTTCGGCAAGCACGAAGAAGGGTGGATACAGGGCTTGCATGTTTGTGTTCGGTGAGCATGTCCATATTAACTTGATTATGAATTTTCACTATGCTAAATTGTTTGTAGAAAGAGAAATTAACTTTCAGAGGAAATTTTTTTACCTTAATTTAATAATGCAGGATTGGCATCGCTTGAGAATATCGGGTTTGTGGCCAACATGTCAACCATGGTCCTCTACTTTTCCTATGTTCTCTACTTCAGCCTGTCAACATCTGCAAATCTTCTCACAAACTTCATGGGCACGGTGTGCTTGCTCTCCCTCGTTGGTGGCTTCATCTCGGACACTTATATAAATCGACTCTACACTTGTTTGATATTTGGCTCCATGGAAGTCGTGGTAATTTCAAAAATATGTTTTTAAACCTTAAGAGCAGGATAAAGAAGGTTCTTTGCTTCTACTTTTGTGTTCATTGGATGCTGATATCATATGCAGGCACTGGCTCTGGTCACAATTCAAGCGTATTCCAAGAATCTTCACCCTGACCCTCGCTGTAAATCATCATGCATTCAAGGAGGCAAGGCACTCTTTTTGTACACCTCTATGATTCTGCTCGCACTTGGTGCTGGTGGAGTTAAGGGTGCTCTTCCGGCGCTTGGTGGCGATCAGTTATATAGGAACAGTGTCGAAGGAGGGAAGGCTCTTGCTAGTTACTTCAATTGGTACTTGCTCAGTACAATTCTTGGAGGGATCGTTGGAGTAACTGGCGTTGTGTGGGTTAACATGAATAAGTCCTGGTATTGGGGATTTTTTATCGGCGCGATGACTGCATCGGTTGGATTCATCATTCTCGCTATTGGGAAACCATTCTACCGTTTTCCTCCCCGTGGGAACAGTCCTCTGTTGAAGATCGCGCAGGTTATTGTTGTTGACACACCTAACCTGTGTTCTTTGTCATTTAGCATAAGCAGTTATCAGCTGTAATATTTACATTTCAGGTCATCGTGGTTTCAAATCGGAATAGACACTTATCGCCACCAGTAAATCCTGACGAATTGTATGAGATTAGTGAAAAAGAAAGAGACCCATCTGAAGAGAAAATTCCACATTCCGACCAGTTCAGGTACTAAACTAAAATCTTTCCATAGTCCATATAGAAGGTAACTTGCAAACTCCAAGACGATCTGGATTTCGGCAGTAGCTTTGCATTCGTAAAACCAACAACGAAGACCAAAACCTTCGTTTAACCAACCAATCATAATCTGTTCAAGTTTCCATCGTATAGAGGAAGTCCAGATGCCTCTGTCGAATTGTCCCTCTAAAAACGATCCCCATATTCTAAGATTGATTAACGAATCTCTTTGATCAACCAGGTTCTTGGACAAAGCAGCTATTCTCCGTGACGGAACAAATGCAGAACCCTGGAAAGTCTGCACAGTAACCCAAGTTGAAGAAGTGAAAGTACTAACAAGGATGCTTCCCATACTTTTCAGCACAGTTATAATGAACACATGCATGGCACAACTGCAGACATTTTCAGTTTTACAGGGCTACCTAATGGATCCCCACATTGGTTCATTCAAATTTCCGACTGCATCAATTCCCGTTATACCCCTGTTCTTCATGTCCATCCTTATACCCACCTACCAGTTTGTTTTCGTTCCCTTCGCTAGAAAAATCACCGGCCATCCGACAGGCATCACGCAGCTCCAGCGCGTCGGAGTAGGGCTCGTCCTTTCGATCATCTCGATGTCGATCGCTGGAATGGTAGAAGTGAAGAGAAGGAATCGCGCCATTAAAGATCCGTTGCATCCCATCAGCGTGTTCTGGCTCTCTTTCCAATACGGTATATTCGGAATTGCCGATATGTTCACGGTGGTCGGATTGCTAGAGTTCTTCTACAAGGAGGCACCCTCGGGAATGCGGTCGCTATCCACTTCTTTCACGTGGCTGTCGTTATCTTTCGGCTACTTCCTGAGCTCCATCTTTGTCAACATCATAAACTCGGTCACGAGAAGGATCGCCCCCAGCAAGCAAGGGTGGTTGCACGAGACGAACCACAGCCCCAACAATCTGAACCTGTTCTACTGGTTCCTGGCTGTGCTCAGTTGCCTCAACCTGGCAAACTACGTGTTTTGGTCTTCCTGGTACAAGTACAAGAAAAATGATTCAGAACTCAAAACCGAAGCCGAGCCGACAAATGGGCAAAACTAGAACATTGTTATTTTTTTGACTTTTTTTTTCGTAAAATTATTACCTGAAGCCTGCAGGGTCACTGCACGTTAAACACAAGGATCTTGGGAGAGATGATGGAATAAGTGTTTCTGTATGATGTTGTCAATGATAAAGCATCAACCTTTGTGTTCCCTGATGGTGCTTTTATCTTCAACTACAATGATATACAGTAGAGTCAATCAAAGTTGAAACATCTTTGTGCAAGAAAAACAATCAACGGCTGAAAAAGCAAAAGTGCGCAAGATTGGGTGTCATGCCTCGTACCCATATAATTGGCATCAGCTTTGTCGATCTTTGACACTTGACGCTCGCAGATCCTCGTAATCCGCTGGCTTCTCTACATGTTACCACACCGCCATGCCTTCTTCAAGTCTCTTCGCAATCCACTCTTACCATCATCAGCAAAAATCGAATCTTTATCACCGTGCTCGAGCCTCTCCGACGCGACCCCGTCGACCCGGAGCGACGAAACGCACTCCGACCTCCTCGCCCTCTGCTCGAACTCGCAGTCGCTTCGCCGGACCAAGCAATGCCACGCTCTGGGAATCGTGGGTCGCTCCCTCCCTCGCAGCGTCTCTCTCTGCGCTTCGCTCATCTTGGGCTACGCCGGTCATGGGGACATCGCGGCGTACCGCGTCCTGTTCCGTCAGACGGTTGTGCATTGCCACACGGCCTTCTTGTGGAACACCCTCATCCGGGCGCACTCCGTGTGTGGAGCTCGTGATGGGTTTGAGACGTACAATGCGATGATCAGGAGTGGGGTTCGACCTGACGGCCACACGTTCCCTTTCGTTCTCAAGGTTTGTGCGGATTTTGTGGAAGTGAAGAAGGGGATGGAGATTCATGGGGTCGTGTTCAAGTTGCGTTTCAATGGCGATGTCTACGTGGGGAACACTCTTTTGCAGTTTTACGGTAACTGTAGGGATTTGAGAGGCGCGGAGAAGGTGTTTGTCGAAATGGCCGAGAGGGACGTCATTTCGTGGAATACTGTTATTGGAGTCTTTTCGGTCAATGGTTTGTATGAGGAGGCGTTTGTGTTTTTCAACAACATGAATTCGAGGTCTGGTATGAGGCCTAATAAGGTGAGCGTTATTAGTATTTTGCCGGTATGCGCCGGTCTCGAGGATGAAGTCATGGCGTCTCAGATTCACGCTTACACGGTCAAGGTTGGGTTGGTTACAAATGTGACTGTTGGGAACGCGTTGGTGGATGCATATGCAAAGTGTGGGAATGCAGTGGCTTCGAGGCATTTCTTTGACAAGATGGTTGAGAAGAATGAAGTTTCGTGGAATGCGATCATAACGGGCTTTGCTTATGGGGAGCGCAATGTAGATGCTTTGGATATTTTCAGGTCAATGGTCTCTGAGGGTCTGAAGCCAGACTCTGTCACCATTTCTAGTATGCTTCCTGTGCTTGTTGAATTACAGCTGTTTGATTTGGCCGAAGAGGTGCATGCATACAGCATACGAATGGGTATGGAATCTGATTTGTTCATCTCCAACTCACTGATTGACATGTACGCAAAGTCAGGCCATCCAACTAAGGCTTCTACCGTGTTTAACAAAATGAAGGTCTGCAATATAGTGTCGTGGAATGCTATGATTGCTAACTTCACTCAAAACAGGCGAGAGGTTGAAGCTATAAATCTTATACGAGAAATGCAAGTTCATGGTGAAGTTCCAAGCTTGTTAAGTTTCACAAACGTGCTTCCTGCTTGCGCTAGGATGGGTTCGCTTTCTACCGGAAAAGAGATCCATGCAAGGACATTTCGCATGGGACAGTCCTTTGACGTGTTCATCTCCAATGCCTTGACAGACATGTATGCAAAGTGCGGCTGCTTGAACCTTGCCAGAAAAGTTTTCAGCATGTCACAGAGAGATGAAGTAACATACAATATACTAATTGTCGGCTATTCTCAAACTAGTTATTGCTTAGAATCTCTTAGTTTATTAAAAGAAATGCAATCTATGGGTATGAACTATGATATTGTTTCCTTTGTCGGAGCTATCTCAGCCTGTGCAAACATAGCTGCAATCAAGCAGGGTAAAGAAATCCATGGGCTACTGGTCAGGAAACAACTTCATACGCATCTCTTTGTTGCAAACTCACTGTTGGACCTATATACGAAATGTGGAAGGATTGACATTGCTAGAGAAGTATTTGACCGTATGCCACACAGGGATGTAGCTTCTTGGAACACTATGATCATGGGTTATGGGATGCTGGGAGAAATAGACACTGCTATTGACCTTTTTGAAGAAATGAGGAATGATGGTGTGGAATATGATTCTGTTTCATATATTGCAGTCTTATCAGCATGCAGTCATGGAGGGCTGGTGGAGAAGGGAAGGGAGTACTTTAAAGAAATGCGGTGTCAGAATCTTGAGCCAACACAGATGCACTATGCTTGTATGGTTGATCTTCTTGGCCGAGCTGGCCTTTTTGAAGAAGCTCTGGAACTAATTAAAGCCCTGGCCTTTGAACCTGATGTTAATATTTGGGGTGCTTTGTTGGGGGCATGTCGTATGCATGGGAATATAGAGTTGGGCCGTTGGGTGGCTGATCATCTGTTCAAGTTGAAACCAGATCATTGTGGATACTATGTACTTCTTTCCAATTTATACGCAGAAGCAGGGAGATGGGATGAGGCAGATAGAGTGAGAGAATTGATGAAGTCAAGAGCAGTGAAGAAGAACCCTGGTTTTAGTTGGGTTCAGACACGCGATAAAGTGCATGCTTTTGTGGTCGGAGAGAAGGTAGAGGATTTAGATCCATTTGTTTGGCTTGCAGAAGCTGGCTAGTATGTTCTAAAATGGACATTAAGAAGAGTGGCACATCAGCTAGGATCTCAAATGCTCTCTGCAAAGTCTACCCTGCAACTCAAGAACCAAGGGAAAAGACTGTAAGCGGCCTCTCAAGGTTCTTGCTTTGTTATTCCCAAATAATTACATGCTAGCGATCACTATAATAGCTCTAAGACTTGAACTACAGCACAATAGAAAGTGATAGCAAATGATAATGCAATGAGATTACTCTGTTTAGAGACCATCACTTTCAATGTTTCCAGAGAACAGCAGATGAAAGCTTGTTAAAGTACAACAAATTACTTAACAAAAGCAAGGGGAACATCTACCCTGCACGAGAACGGAATTTACAATGCCCATGAAATCAAATGGATGTGAACCGTGAGATTTGAGGGAGGAAGCGTCATTGGGAATTGGACACTGGACTGTAGAAACTGGAGGTAAGCAATCTGGATCTAGCTCCCGCCAGGTAAAGCAAACTTACTAAAAAAGGGTGTATCCGAGTTTCAGATGAGATGCTTGGTGGGCATGAGAGCGCATTCAGGATCCATCTCGATGCGGCACATGCTACAGCGGTAGGTCAAGACGTTGTCCGATCTCTTACACACAACACATGGTCGATCAAACACGGAATCCTTGGCTCGGAGGATGAGAGGATGTTGTGGATGTGATAAATGTTGGATTGGTCGCGGCAATTGCTCAGCACATGATTTGTGAATTCTGAAGGATGGGCAGTGTTGGCAGGAATAGCTCTTACTCGAGCAATATTTCTTACACGCTGAGCATATATCATCATCATCCACTTTCATGAGAGCCAAAGGGTGCTTGTGCAAGAAATACTGAATTTTCCCCTCTCCAACGAACTCATATTTTGTGGTTGGCTTGAGAGCACAATCGGGACTCAGGGTGAACTTACACTCCCTGCACCAATAGAGAAGCTTGCTGTCCCATTGGCCGCAGCCGCAGCAAGCGTATGTCGGTCCACTGAACACCAAAGGCAGAGGATGGAAAGGATGAAACGGATGGTGAGTGATCTTCAGGGGCAACTCAGCACAAGATATATGTAGATGGAAGTCTGCACATTCTCTGCAGCTATACACAAGGTCCAAGCAGGATCGGCCACACGCGGAGCAATTGATCCTGTAAATTTGGCCGGGGTCTACCAGTTTGAGTTTCAAGGGGTGATGGTGGCTGAAGTGTTGAATCTCCATTCTTTTGAGGTCTTTCTCCTGTATGATCCGACCTCGAAGCAGATTGACATCAAATGACCTTTGTGTATTTAAGCGTCGATTTCCTCGAAAACGGTCAAACGGAAAGGCAAAGTCATGTGTTGTATATGCTTTCTTGAGTATTTATTCGTTGTCTCCTTTTGTTTGCAAATGTGGGTGGACATTGTCGTTTCGTGTGGAAAACAACATGCGGGGGCTTTTGACATAACTTAGGGAACACGAAAGCTCTCCTTTATTGGCCATTCCCCAAATCTCTATATTCTAGTACTTCGCCTAGGAAACATCTCCACTCAATCATCCATTTTGCCATTGTAAGAAGAATATTTCTCGTACGATTCATCTCGGTTGGCCTATGTGATTGGCTATTGGTCCCCGAACGTTTTATACGAAGCAAAACAACGATTCAACTTCGACCAGGAAAATCCTCATCAATGATTTCAAGGCCAACGATCTGTTGAATTCAAAGCCGGAACCTTACCCACGAATTCTAGGGCAACTGCATCACCAAGCAATAGAAATAATTCTGGATTTTCCATTTAGCTGGAGTGGGGATTTCATTCGAAATCACAAACATCTCAATTCCCTCGGTGAAAAGAGTAAGAACATGTTTCTTTTGTCTCCCCTTTGCAGCAAGTGCAATTGGCATTCACAAATCCACAAAAACTTGATGTGTTCTTTCAATTTCTCCATTTCCTCATAAATAAATAATTAAAAAAAAACCGAATGAGAAGACGAAATCTCAACATGAGCCTGGAGTAGAGAACGTGATTTCTCATTTGCGTCAACTCAGCTGAGACCGACCCCAACCATCATTTGTGTCAACTGGCTGTCACCTGAAAGATCCAACAATGTTTCTGCCATAGGCATTCCCAGCAGCCGTGAAAAATCGGTCAATATGATATCATTTGTACAAAAGAATTAGCGTTAAATTTAGCCAAATCGCCGAAATTGGGAAATCCGAACCAATGCTATGATTGATGACAAACCACTGCCGAACAAGAGTCGTCGCCATCTAGGGTCCACATTTTCAACTCTTCAAGTCGCCTTCGAATTATATCCGGAGCAACATCAGCAGACCAGTACAGTACGTTGTTTTCTACTCCGGAAGAAGCCCGGTCAAGGCTGCTTATGCCGATGTCAACCCCGAGGCTTCTATCATCAATCCTCTTGACCCTCGCCCTCTTGGATTCTAGAAAACTCGCTGCTATGTCTGCAAAATTGCTGTTTTCCCGTGAGATTGAAAGTTTATCCCACAAAGAATCTCCTGCTTCAACTGCATGTACAAAATTATTGAGCCACAGTTTCCTGACAGCAGAGGAGCTCCGAACAAAAATAACACCCAAGCTCTTCCCTGCATATAAGTCAAAGGTGGAGTCGGTCAAGGCCCGAAACATGCCTCCATTGGGAAAGATCATGTTTGCATCCACCACCCAAGCATTGTACCTAAGTTCTAAACATTTCTTAATCGCATAGGTACTCATCATAACACTCTTGATCAACTCTGGAGAGGAATTCTCAGGTCTCTTCAGTTTGTTAGCCCCCACACTATCCAGAAATTGGTCTGCATCAATAACAGGATGTCCCCTTCTAGCAAGATCAAACAGCAAATCTGACATAGGGCCCATAAGTATGTAGTTACGAATATTCAGCCTCTCAAAGTGGCAGAGCATGTTCCTGATGATGATCTCTTGAAACCCAAAGAGGCTCACAAACACTATAGTCTCATTTATTTGCACAGTGTCAAGAACAACACCAAGGTCATTGAAATTCCTCACGACCCTACCAGGAAGCACCTCTCTAAAACAAAAATCATACCACTTCAGATTGCTCAAGGGCTGCATCTCGAGAAGATTGAAATCACGAGGAGCTTCATTCAGAAGATGAGAATCTGGCCCAGCTGTTTTACCATAGTTGACACCGGTATCTCTATGAGAGATGCTAAGTGCTCTTTCTTGTAAAAAGTTGGTATAAATGTTGAAATATCCGCGATCATGAATGAACTTTATGAACCATGGAGTCCATATTTTCTCTCCCAACCTCCTGTACCATCCTGTTGTCACCTATATTTCCAGACTCAGGTCATCAAATGAACATGATGAGGAGATAATCAATGTAATAAGAACAGAGTAAGAAAGAGATTTTCAAACTACCATTCCCTCAAGGATTGGCTTGATGCCCTTCGCCTTGTGATAGTCATACCACCTCCTAAACTCCTTCCAATGCTTTGGAAAGAGAATCTGACCCCAAGTCCCAACTAACTGATACAGGAAAACTCGAGTTATGCCATCAACCTGCAGTTTGTTTCCATGTTTACCTGGCCATAGCAACCAAACATATTTTACTAGATTACATAATAACTAAACATCCAATGAGAGATATGGATCACGCAACTGGAAGGATCCAGGAGATAGTTTTGATTTCTCTACACATTACTGAGGAAAAAAAACGGTCTAACAATGAAAGGACAACAAGAAATGGCAGCTTGTTAAGCATCAACTCTCCACTTGTTTAAGGGCTCATTCTCAATGCTTTCAGCACCAGAGATCTTTTCATTTCTTTTTCTTCTTAACACCGTCGGCCAGAAAGGCCCCAATCTTGTTTTGTTTTTATGATCTTATACCATACACATCTTCGCGTGGACAGGTCATGCAAAAAGTGGGACTAGTTGTCTACTGTATTACCGTCAGATATATGCCAGAGATTACCAGTATGGGTTTTCAATTTACCAGCTTATAAAAAAAATAAACAGATATAAGAAGGATAATAGCATGGTGTTGGGGCACCTATTGAGACATTGCACGTGGAACCATATAAATAGAATTTTAAAATCACAGCTTTATCAGAGAGACTACAAATTATATCGGAAATGATAACCAGTATATACTCTGCCAGCAATTAGTCATTACAAAAAAATTCTCTACCCCAGTGTGAGGTATACAAATAAGTTCTGGTGTCCTGGATAAGTCAAAAAAAAAATCTTAAATCTTCTCCAAACCTTAATTGACTCGACCGCGAGCAGTTTTTATGATAGAAGCAAAGATGAGACCACAGTTTTCTAATAAAACCATCTTGTAGCATTAATAAATGCTTAGACTGGATATCCGACATCTTTTGTATTGCAATTGCCGTCACCAGACAACTGTATACTCTCTCTCATGTTGCAATCCACAATGAGACCTTAGTGCCCATTTATGCTGACACCAATTCCACAGTTCCTGAAGCAAAACCCGCTTGCCCAGCAAAATTAAGACAAAATCTCACAGCGTTGATGATAAAAGATTCAGCAGAATCTGCGAAGCGTCGCTACAGAGTCCAAAATCAAGCTACGATCTTAAAAACTTCAGACTTAGCATCGGCAAGATCACAACAAGCCTTCTTGACATTTCTAAGAATACTCGAATCCTTACTGATCATTGAATTAACATCACCTTTCAACATAAATCCACAGAGCTAGTGTTGCCAAGTTAAGTTAAACCAAACGGCAGATTCAACCTGAGCTCCATTGGCAAGCTACATCATTCCATCTCCCCTCATATATTAATTCGGCAACTCAAGAAAACTCAAAAATTGCCAAGAGAATTCTACAAATGAAAGGTACCTGGGACAAACCTTGGTCGCTGAAGCGTCACTCCGTATATCATCGGGCTAAAATTCGAAGCATTGTAGTAAAAGTTCCATATCACGGACTTAACGAACTTGTAGAAAAGCGGCGAGACCTCCAGGTCATCTTCCACAATGAAGGCGAACTCGTCGTCGGAGCTCGGCCACCAAGCCTCCAGCCACTGCGCCTGCAGCCCCGCGTTGGCCGTCCGGTAGTGCACCAGCTTGTCGCCGAACTCCCACCTGAACCCGTCGACAAAATCCAGGATCTCACGCGACCCGCCCAGGCTCGATTCCACGTCCCCCGACCGGTTGCCGAAGTGGTCGATGTGGACGTGGAGGTGGACGGTGTCGGAGAGGTAGTCGGCGGCGGCGAGGGAGCGGAGGCAGCGGGAGAGGGAGTCGAGGCGGTTGAAGGCGAGGACCTTGATGAGGAGGGTGAAGTTGGGGGAGCCCGGCGGCGGCGGCGGCGCCGCTCGGGCCTCGTGGCGGGAGCCGGGGAGGAAGCGGGGGGCGTCCGGGTTAGGGTTCCGGGAGGCGGGGAGGAGGGAGGTGTTGGAGTGGCAGTAAAGGAGGAGGAGGACGCAGAGGGAGAGGAGGAGGACGACGACGAGGTGGTGCCTCTGCGGCGATCTCGCCATCGGAGCTCTCTAGGGTTTGCGCGCGCAGAGTGACAGAGAGGGGAGGAGAGATCTCGGAGGAGAAGATGGTGAAGCTGAGCTTCTTCGGCGTCGATGGCGGAGTGGAAGAGAAGAGCGGTGCTTCGCTGGCTAGTCCGCGGCGGTGATCACGTGACGTTGGCTTCTTTGTCACGTGAATTGAGCGGGTAAATATTCTGAAAAAAATCGCTTTTTGTATTAGAGGTGAGCAACAGAAACCGTTTTTTTTAATTTAAAGATAAAAAAGAAACTGTCCCGACCGGGAACCATCCGGACCGACCGGTTCTTGATGGTTTCCGGTTTCATGTGTAGAACTACTCATCCGAACCAAACCGTTCCTAGAAGCTCCGTTACTAGTTACCTTCTGAAGGGGGAGTCGCTTTTGCCTATTCCAAAGAGTTGAATTCTTCCTTGCCGTGCTTCCGGTGCCTTTAATCATCTTCATCGTCGTTTCTTGCCATCTTCGAGCCGCACCTCCCCTCTCCTATTCATCTCCGACTAGAAGCTTTATTATCGGAGCTCGTTTTCATGGGAAACGCCATTTGGAGCCTCCTCATGCAGTTCAACCGGTAATCGTGGTCGCGATTTCTCCTTGGCAAGGCAAGGTTCGAAATCTCTTGTCTCGGTACATCTATTAGCAAGAACAAAGAGTGATCTAGTATTAGGTCTATTGTTGAGGATTTGATCTAATCTCTGTTGATGGATTTGGTCCAATCCGGTCCGGTTTTAGGACCCAATAGGCTGCTTTCGAGTGGGAACCAGAACCACCCGGATCACCCCTAACTTGTGTCCTTGAAATAATTAGTCCATAAAAAATGTGTTCATTATTGATAACAATTTATATTTAAAACATTTTTGTAAATAATAAAAAAAAATTTCAGTCGTTCATTTTTATAAATGATGTAAACAATCATTTGTAGGAAAATCTTTTTCAATCATTATTTTTCGAGAAAAAAATAGAGCTTACATGTCTAGTCCTTATAATCTTGACAGAATTCACATTGGTTATTCATTTATTACGTCTTCGCTTTGCATTAAAAAAAAGGATATATATACATTCCTCATTGGACAATTGAAATGAGTACTTCGATATAGTTGTGTACCCATTTTTATCCACTACTTTACCCAACGATAAACGTGGAAAAAAAGATTTACATTGACTGTGAACGTGATAATTATCCCTACTTTATCCGGTTAGCAAACCAATCCTTACATTATTTATTCTTCAGCAAATTTAAGTTCTTCCGGTAAATTTTCGTCGGCATGTTTGTCCAAGATTTGGTAGGTCATTACTGAGTATTGACAATAGCGGCTATGTACAGTATACAAGCTGTTGGGTTCATCAACGAAAAACAACGCAGCGGAATATAGAACCCTAGACAGGATCCATGTGTATATTGAAATCGAAAAGGAATTTCCAAACGTACCTTTTGCAGATCGAAGATAAATCGGCAGCTGATTGTGTCTGGATTAGCGCCCCAAGTGTTACGCCTCTACCGATATCCACACACACGAACGGAATTTTCCAACGATCCACATGCTAGCGAAAGATCTTGAAGTTCCTTTTTCTTGAACGCCTTTTTATTTTCGATACTCTGTCAAAAAATCCTAGACAGAGAACAATTCTCTATCTATTTATACAGCCTCATTATCCAGCGGAATTAAAAGAAGTGGGCCGGGCGATTTGGGCCCGCCAAACCATCCACCTTTAATCGTACGTTTAATCGTTATTTCATAACGTGCACGACCGCATAGATAATTTAAATAAGAGAATAAATTAAAATCTATTTCTTAAGTAGATCAAGGCGCACAGAAAATATTAAGTCCATTCGCTATTGTGTGCGACCCTATAGGTTCACTAAACATTAGCAATGTGCTCAAAACTCTTTTTGGCCTATAAGCCATAAGCGGTCTCTAGCAAGACATTATGACTACCTAAATATAGTGAATGTCAATTTTCCGACACAAACTAATCCACAACTAATATTAGAGTATCAACCTTGATTGATTCTTAGGGCAGACCACTAACAATCTCCCACTTGCACTAGAACCAATCATATAAATTAAGTCCCTTTGTCACTTGATTTCCAAGTTAAGCATAAGGCAGGACAAGTATCATCCTTATATTTGTCCAAGATTTGCTAGGTCATTACCGAGTATTGACAATAGCGACTATGTACAGTGTACAAGCATCTCTACAAAATTTACACTTTCACTTCTTGTACTATTTGGAGTATTCAGATGTATTCCTTGTACTTTGTATTTGCAAAAATACGAGTTCTCGTAAAGATTCTAAATATTATTTCTTAAAGAAAATACCATAAAAAATCTTAAATTATGCTCACTATGATAATAATATCTTGATTTTTTTTGTCACCAAAAATCTCAAACTTGTTTATTACGACACAAGACAATCTAATCGAGAGCCTAGAACCGGTGACTCTGCCAGCCATGGTTGACGCCCCATCGATAATGGGGTGGCGGACATAGGTAGAGGGCCTTTGTTTTCTTTCTTTCCTTTTTAAGTTTTAGCTTTTTTTCTTTTTTGAGTTTGTCTCTTTATGGAATTTTTTTTGGCTTTTTAACCTAATTTAGCTAAGATTTTGGGTAAAAATTAGGATTCGGATCAAAACAGCATTGTTTTAGTTTTTTAGTTAACCTTAATGTCACATAGGATGTCACGTGGGAGAGATGAAATATTAAAAAAGATGATACCAGTATTTTCCGTAAGTTAAATTGAACGGAATTAACAAAATGACTCGCCTCGCCTAAGTCCTCGCCAGGCCCTCGCTAGCCGCAGGCGAGGCGACCCTCACCCTAATTTGGTGAGGGTTGGCCTTGCTTTTGGACAACAAGGGTCGCCCAAGCGAGGCTGACCCTCATCTTTGGCTTTCGAGGGCAGCCTTGCTCGACCTCTTTGGATATAGTCGGTGGGTGGCCATTGCTTGAGATCAACCACAGGCGAAATGAATGAAAAAAATAGAAAAAAGAAAAAAATGTCAAAAAAGTAAAAATGATGGAAATGGCCTTGACCAGCTGATGAGATCAAGCCCTTTTTTGATGTTGACATGGTAACTTCTGGCCCTTATTTAAAACAAGATTTACATTAGACCCTATTCGAAACAAGGTCCACTTCATGTCCTTATTTGAAAATTTTCCTTTATCCCAAGACATTTATATCTTTCCACGAATGTATATCTAGAATTACAGAGACTTTTTTTCACAATCTCAAAATAATTAGAACATTCCTTTTTGGATAACTTCAAATAAGTTCACTAATCCATTTTAGTTTTTTTACCGGAAACGTTGCGAAAAGGAATTTCTTTTTTTTTTCGGGGCACCTAAAAAGAGAACCGTAATTCTATATCAATTAAATTATAAACATAATAGTATCTTGTTATTTATCTCGTAATTACTTACCATTTTATATTGCTTATGACATCCTTCATAGCATGCTTGGCCTGCATGATAACTACTCATTTAATATTACGCGTGACGAAACAAAGTTTCCACGAACAAATGTAAAGTCGTGCATGATATAATGATTTCACACTAGATAAAATGACTTAATACACAATCAATACCGTGGACGGCTTGCGCTGATAGAGACACGATTGAAAACATACTCGCGGGTCGGCTTAGCGATTCGTGATACAATCGACCGGTCAAATTGTTATGTTGACCCAAACTCGGGTTGGAAATTGACCAAAAAGTCCTCATATTATCGGGAAATTACAGGGCAGGGGCATCTTCTTTACCGCGTCAGTGTCAAGGCCCGAGCAGCGGAAAGAACGAAAGCGGCACGTCGGGTCCAAATGCCGACCTTTTCCATGAGAATTTGATACTGCACTTTCCTCGTTGACCTTTTGGTATTAACGGAAGGCCCAAAAAAAGTTTTCCAAAGTTTGTTCTTTTCCTTTTGTCTTTATTATTTAATAATTTTCAAAAGCAACTATTTACTTTACTGCCTAAATTAAAAAGATTATCGAATTTCAACGTATTATGAAAAAGCTGCGTGTGAATCTATTTGTGAATATTTACGTATCTATGAATATTTATGTATTGCGAAGGTTTTGGGAGCTCCGTGGTAAGAAAAAAAAGTTGGAAGTTTCCTTACCAAAAAAAAAAAAAAGTTGGAAGTGCTTCCGAGGTAAGATTCGGACTTTGTTTGGAGTGACTTTTAGTTTTGCGTTTTTGCTTCCCTTTTTTTTTCCAAATCTTACGACGCGGTTCGGTTCTTGCTTGGAACTCGGATTTAATTGGGCGACCCTGCTAGTTCCCCTCCACGTAATCAGGTAATTATGGCCGGCCTGGGTTACAAGAAAATGATACGTAGTATAATTTATTTACAACTTTTTAGTATATTGAATTACATTTTAGGATTTACGAAAGTGAAAACACTCACTCGCGACCTGTCTTAATTTCCATCAAGCAAAATTTTAAATCAAGTATAAAGTAAAATATAAAAGTCAATCCATACACGAAGTTAGTTTATTTGACTTTTAGAATTTTGAATACGGATTATTTAGAGTGAGTTTTTACTTTTTCAATTTTGACTTTTCTCGAATCTCATGGGTACGAATGTTGACTCTTTTTATGTAAAATAATGAAACCTTTAAAAAAAGTCTTACGTTGAGATGTAAATCGATATACAGTTTGTTTAAATTTAGGTATTACTTTAAGTTTTGACGGGAAAGTAAAAACAAAAAATTACTTTCGACTTTGAGAAGTGTAGACAAGCACTTTTATGCATTATTAAACATCTAAATTACAAATATATATATATATATCAATTATCACTTACAGGGTTAAATCACTTCATTATTTTCCAGGAATCAAAGATTATGTTCTTTTGATGGGAGAGTGAGATACCTCTTATGGGATCGTTTTAAACCCAAATTCAGACTTATATAACTTAAAGTCGTGGCTATTATTTTATGTCAGAAAAACGCTAAGGGTGCGTTTGTTTCACGGAAAATGTAAAGTTTTTTGAAATTTTTTTTCCGAAAAATCATTTTTCAGAAAAAATAGTTAGTTTTCCTTTATCTGGTGATATGTGATCGAAAACATTTTATGGTGTTTGGATCTCATTTGGAAAGTGATTTCAATTCCATGATTTTATTTCAGACAAAAAAATAGAATTTTTAAATATATTTATTTTAAAAATAAAAAAGAAAAAAGAAAGGAATAAAATATTAAAAAAATAAAGAGAAGCAATTCCGGAAAGTATTTTCACCTTCTTAGATTTAGGGAATTTACTTTTCTAATTTTATACACGAGAATATTTTCTTTGACCGGAAAGTATTTTCGGTTGACTAATAATTTTTGGCGAACCAAACTGACGAAACAAATGCACCCAAAGAAATATGTTCAAACTGTCAGAGAAAATATCTCTTTACAATTGAGATCGAGACCAGTAAAGCAATTCTTGCATCCTCGACAACTTCAGCAAGATTTCCAAAGCTGACATATCCATTAATTACAGATGTGTCTTACTCTGTCTTTCCCCGTATATAAATCGTAGATTAGGAAAATTATACTATTGCATTTATTTTAGTTAATGTCTCTCCATAAAGTCATCAACTATTTTGTACTTTAAATACACGTAGGAAATTACAGTGCGTGGTGCATTTTTGTTTACTGTACAGAGCCATATTTGGAATTGCTTGGCTATACGAGGGCACTTTCTCCCATGCAAACGTGCGAAAAAAAAATGTTAGTAGAGTCATCTTTCCACGTCATTTTAATCTTTTTTAACTCAAGTTCTAGCTTAATTAAAGTATAACAAGCTTAATATATATCGGAGATCGAATAAATAAAGTACCAGCAGCCTCGCTTTAATCTATATATATATTTCACATTTACTTTTGATCGGTTCCATCTTCCACGTCATCCTCGTGATAACCTGTGGAAAATATTTTGGGATAAAAAAAATAACGATTGATTGGAAATTATGTATTGTCTCCGTCATCGTTCGACTGTTAATAAATACTTAATTAATATTTTTTTGTAACCGATTAATTTATTATTTTTATTATTTTTGGCATCCTCTATGGCCGGCCGCCGGCGTACTGAACTGATGATTTTCTTCTTTTCGAATAATTAAAAAAAATTGGGGGCGAATCGACCAATCAAGTAGTGGGACCCGCCAAAACGTGGGTTTGGGTTTTGAATAAAAGTCCTTAGCGCCTTTTTTGGTGCCGCTTTCTTACTACATTCCCATTCATTTAAAGCGTTTGCGTGCGAATAATTAAAATAAAATAAAAAATTTAAGTTAATGACCGAGATTAGCATACAACCTTTTTGAATTAAGAACTGGAGCAACTGCTTAAAAACACAACTATTTATCCCCCTTGAGAAACTATTAATCTTCCAAAAAGTAATATTAGTAAATAACTTCGACAAGCGTGCGCCATAGTTAATCCCACGCAGGCCTTGTCGAAAAGGGTTCAACATTCGCCACCGAGCGTATCTCGACTCACTCGAAAAAAATCAGAATTCGAGACCGATACAAGTCTATCACCACCTAATAGAGATTTCTTCACATGGGGTATTAAATTGCCCGAGACACGAATTAACCCAAAGTTCACTGGCGAGATTGGTTAAACTAGCGGAAAAGGGATCCATCTCGCACGACAACCTAACTGCGTGACAGCGGCGCATGAGGGGGTAAATTGATTAGAAACCGAGAGATTCGATGATTCAAATGCGACCTTAATTAGGATACGCACATGGCAAGCAATTCAACAAGTTGGAAAACACGCCAAGTCAACACTGAGTAATTCGCCTATCACCGCCATCCTCATGTTACTCGATCTCTCGGGAAGATTTTCATCTGTCCGAATGACTGAAGTGATGTGACCAACTGATCACATTGTTCAAGCCTATATTTGCAATCCGACATGGTACTTGAAACTTTGAGATTATAGTTAATTTTGGCGATGTCACACGCCGGCATCACCATCGCAGGAACAAGACTTTGTCGTGGCGCGGCTCAAAGAGTTGAACCGCGTATGTCTCACTCTATCTCTCCATCTACAAAAACCAAGAAGTAAAACACGGGGGAGATGAGAGAGAGTCTCAGTGACCGAAGTGATGTGACCTACCAATTACATTGTTCAAGCTTATATTTGCGATCCGACGTGGCACTTGAAACTCTGAGATTATAGTTAATTTGGCGACATTATGTGCTGGCGTCACCATCGCAAGAACAAGACATTGTTGCGGCCGCGGCTCAAAGAGTTGAATTGCGTAGATGTCTCTCTCTATCTCTCTCCAAAAGCCAAGTAGTGTAAAACACGAGGGAGACGAAAGAGAGGGCCTGTTTGGTTTAGCTTTCATGCTAGCATTGGCCAAATGCTAGCATTTGAAATGCTACTGTTCACGTCTTTTTTTTTTTTTTTGGTTTGAAGCTGTTCATCTTCTTCACCAGGTAGCCGACGAGGGAGAGGGGCCGACGAGGTGGCCTGGGGTTGGGCGATTGCCCAGGCGACACCATCGCTGGGGTTGCTCGACCTAGGCTGTCGCTGCCTGGGTTGCACTACTCCAGGCAGCGACGGCTGCCCATGGTCAACCCAGGCCGTCGCCGTTTGGGGTCGCTCGACCCAGGCGATGCCGTCGTTGGGGTCGCTTGACCCAGGTGACGCCGTGGCTAGGGTCGCTCGACCCAAGCCGTTGCCGCCTGGGTCGCGTGACCTCAGGTGACGGTGGCCTTGGGTCGCGCGATCTCAGGCAACCGTCGCCTGAGGTCGCGCGATTGTCGCCTAAGGTCGGGCGACGGTCGCCGGCACCAGATCTGGCTCGCCGGCGGCCATAGCCTTTCGCCGGAGCCGGCGAAGGGTGATTTAAAAAAAAAAAAACCTCCCGAAGCCCACTTGTAAATAAAAATAACAAAACACAACTTGCATTTTTCCAAGTAGTTTTCAAATAATTTTTATCAAGCGCCGTTTACATTTTCCTAAGTGACTTTCACCTAAAAGTAATTACATTCTCCAAATAGGTATTCTAAAAGCCGAACTAAACGGGCCCTCGGAGTTCCAGTGACCGAAGTGATGCGACCTACCGATCACATTGTTCAAAGCCTATATTTACGATCCGGCGTGGCACTTGAAACTCCAAGATTATAGTTGATTTGGCGACGTCACGTGCCAGCGTCACCGTCGCAGGAACAAGACTCTGTCGTGGCGCGGCTCAAAGAGTCGAACCGCGTAGATGTCTCTCTCTATCGCTCTCCAAAAGCCAAGAAGTAAAACACGGGGGAGACGAGAGAGGGCGGCTTTTCTTCTCTCTCTCTTTCCCCCTTTCCTTTTGAAAAAGCACAAGCACCAACCTTTACCTGCTCCTCTGTCTCTCTCTCTCTCTCTCCCCTCATTCCCATGCGCAGTCGCATTCAATTTGTGCGGGAGGGGGATTTCAATTCGAAGCCAGAGCTCCCCTCATCATCATCATCCCCTCTGAAATCTTCTGCCGAAGCTTTAAGGCGGAGGAGGAGGAGAAGGAGTAGGAGTTCATTTATTACTCTTTCATTTATTCAGTGATCTTGTTCTTTCGTGGGTCTAACGCTCGGGTCGTCCTTCCTCCTTTTCTCGCGGGATCCGTGAGTCTTCTCCTCGCTTTCCTTTGCTCCTTCTTGGTGTCTCTCTCTCTCTCTCTCTCTCTCTCTCTCTGCCTCCCTCATCTGGGTTTTCCATTTCGTTGGTCTGGTCCTCTGCTTGATCGTGCTTCTCTGCGAATTGTCAGTGTTGCTTGCTGGTGTCGCTTGTTCTTGCTCCGGAGGTCCTCCTCCGGTTGTTTTGGATTCTGGGTCGTTGCTTCTTTTTATTTTTTGTAACCTTGAGTGCTCTGTTTCTCGAAGAAAAGTGTCGTTCCGTTGATTCGGAGATTATCTGTATCTGACACGACTAGCTGTAAAGTTCTCTGGGATGGGCTCGCTTTTGCATCTGGTTACCTGGGGGTTTTTGTCTTGCTTATCTTTTGTCCACAGGCTTCGAATTTGAAACATATCTGGAGCAATTCCGTGTTGATTTGGCCTAATTCAAAGCACTTTGATATATTCTTTTTGTTGGATTCTTTGGACGAAAATGATTTCTGTAGCCTTTTGATATATTCTTTTTTTTTTTGGATTCTATGGAGGAAAATGATTTCCGTTTTCTTTTTTCTTTGTGTTTGGTTTGGTTTAGTTGACAGAGCAAATTCGTTTCCAGTATGACGAGGGTCAGCCGAGACTTTAGCAACACTATGCCAAAGGAGGCCTTTGCTGCAGTGTCAGCCGATGTGATATTTGCTTCTAGTCGTTTCCCGAATTACAAGATCGGGGCTAATAACCAGATTATTGATCGAAAGGATGATCACAAGACTTTGTCCATGAAGGAAGTCGTTGCGCGCGAGACTGCTCTATTGTTGGAACAGCAGAAGCGTTTATCAGTTCGTGACCTCGCCAATAAGTTTGAGAAGGGGCTGGCTGCCGCTGCCAAATTGTCTGAAGAGGTAAATTTTTCTTGGGGTTTCTTGATTGAGTTGAACATCTGTCCTGAATTTTTTTATTGTCTCAGCTAGTTTATGCTGTCAAAAAATTGGAGTTCAGCCAGAAAATACTCTTGAAGATCATGAAATTCATGTTTCTCATGTTGAGGTCATTTATAGTGGCAGTCTTATGAGGGATTGGTTGATTGCACGTTATTAGGGTGTGTTTTACATTTCGTTGTGTCACCTCTGTCTCTCAATTATGATGCTTTCAGCTAAGAGTTATCATGGCTTAGCTGCTATGTGCAATTGAATAGTGGCTATCTTGTGTGGACTTCAGGCTAGACTTAGAGAGGCTGTTTCCCTGGAAAAACATGTTATCTTGAAGAAGCTTAGAGATGCATTGGAAGCGTTAAAAGGACGTGTTGCAGGACGGAATAAGGATGACGTAGAGGAAGCTATAGCTATGGTGGGACTCTTCTCTCTGCTCCTCCCATCATCATTTCTTATTGAGTGCCTTTGCCCTGTATCATAAATTGGTGAAACTCAAAAGCTGACTGTTGTCTGTTCGTGTTTTTGCGTGATTGAAGTTAGCTCAAACCTTTTATATATCATGTTTTGAGTGCTCAGACAGGTTATATTATGGTAGGGTGGCAGCTTGCAGGGTGTCTAGAAAGGAACCCCAAGGATAATAACTTAACTTTGTAGACATGAACTTCAAATGGTGGATTGAAATGCCTGATGCTCGATTGAATATAGGTGCTTATTTGGATGTTCACTTCCACTGGTTCACTTGCATGTTATTCTCTTGATGTTCGAATCTTGCCATTTAGATTACAGGCATATTTAGAGGTTACTTTTACTGCTCATGAACCAACCATCCTTTCTATATTTGTTTGTCTCACGAAATTGGCGTAGAATGAATTTAAGTTATGGTTATGCTAAGTAAGACTGACTACATGCAGCAGCACTTCTTAAATGGTACTATCCATGTGGTTTTTGTTGTGTATGACCTGGACTCAATGGCTGCTACTTGTCTGTTTCTCTGGTTGTCTTGTTTTGTGTCTGTTTGATTGATTATTTTATAGCCCGTTCTATATAGATAGATTCGTAGAGTTGTGGAATGACTTCGTTGTCCTCCAACACTTTGGTTCGTTCCCCTTTACCTAATGGAAATATTTTCTTACTATAGGGTGGATCTCATGGTGCTATCTTTCACAATATGATTTTGATTGTTTGATGCTGCTTGTGCTGTCAACTGAAAGAATTTAAGCAACTTTCACTTTCTTCTAGGTGGAAGCTTTAGCGGTTAAGTTAACTCAACGAGAAGGAGAGCTTATTCAAGAAAAGGCAGAAGTGAAGAGTCTAGCAAATTTCCTAAAGCAGGTATAATTTGTGCTCAGTCAACTTGTGTCAGTGTTTCGAATTGTCATGGTCTGTCATTCCGGTGAGGTGGTCACGATGATATGGACAAGGAGGACTGATGCCTATTGGCTTTCGCACGCTATTTTACATTGTTGATTTTCGAAATTGGAGTGAAAATTCGTCGCTCTTTTCCTACACAAATGAGCTTTAAATGTTCATCCCTAAATGACCATAAAATGATTGTGATTATTTTTTCTTTTCTTTGCGCTTGTTTCAACCAATTAGACCGTTAGAAGAGTGATGCTTTCTTGAATCCACTGCAACCAAATGGACTTATTCTTTTCTCATTCAATTTTTAGTCATTACGTGGATTGCTTGGTTGTTAATTCAGTAGGCTGCCATTTTCATCGTAGGCCTCAGAGGATGCCAGGAAACTTGTCGAAGAGGAAAGAGCTTTTGCTAGGGCGGAAATTGAAAGTGCTAGAGCTGCAGTACAAAGAGTGGAAGAAGCCCTTCAGGAACATGAAACCATGTCTCGGGCATCAGGCAAACAGGTGCTTATATGGTCCTCAGTGAAAGCATAGAGTCCCCAGTTTTTTGCTTCCACCTATACAAGCTCCATGGACATTTGACCGCATCATTTATTGCAATTTATTCCTCAAAATGTTAACTTTGTTACTAAGAATATAGGTTAAAGAAAGTCACTTTGCATGTTAAATTCATCATTTGCCATCTGGCCTTTTACGGAGATATTTTTTGTAGTGTAAGTGGATGATCTCGGTTGTGTTATGTGCTTTGGATGGATCTAAGTGTCAGGTATTTTCAGGATCTGGAGGAATTGATGAAGGAGGTTCAAGAGGCTAGACGCATCAAAATGTTGCATCAGCCAAGCAAGGTACATTTTGTGTTAGTGTTGATATTTTTTGGTCTTGAATGCCATAGGCGATTACCAGGCACTACACAATAGATGCTATCCAAATCAATACGGAGATTATATCCATCCATGGGTGGTATATTTTGTACATTGCGAGATTTCCTCTCCACACTCTTGTTTTGCATGCACCAATATACATGGTGCATATATATGTATATAATTCCAGTATGGATAGCGAAAATAAGGTGCCAGGTGCACTGAATCCGGTCTACCCTAACCTTGAAAGGGCCTATACTTAGCTCTCGAAAGAATGGAGGAGTTCATGCACTTGTAGCGAAAGCAACATGAAGCCACTTACTTTTCTTTTGCTTTTCACATGCATCCGGCCTTTCCATTTTTTTAACCTTATATCCTATGGATGGTGAAAGTGGTTGTTGAATACTATAGGGGAATGTGGCCTTTGGAGGAAAAGGGCACACAAAAATGTTGTATTTTGGAGTTTTGGGAGCTTGATTGGTCAGGATTCTGTATATATGCATGTGCCTTTATGAAGAGTACTCTTAAGGAAATCAAATCCTTTCCCCAAGGCTGTGTTTCTGCTTTCAGCAATTCTGTTTCTCACTAGAATCAATTGTGTACACATAATGTGGAGCCTACTGCTAAGCACTCCAGGCGGCTATGACATGCAGAATAGCATTTGATGGACTTCATGTTTTGTTCCTTTAAATGTGTTTATCTTTTGACATCCCTGCCTCTTACATTTTTTGTTTCCTGTTTCTATCTGAAGACTTTCTAAATTGTCGTTTCTCCTCTCTATTATTGTTGTGTCTACAGCAGTGTACAACTATGTTTGGCTTCTTTTTAACAACTAGTATTTGGATCATGTGCGATGCACTTGAGTTGCCTTGATATGATAATCATTTTACAGTCTTGAAGTACAAGCTCTTTAACAGGGGTTGACTTGCCAATTTAATCATCTGATTAAAGCTCCATCTCTTTGCCCGCATATTTTAGAGAGTTTAGATTCTAACATAATTGACCCACTGCTGTAGGTCATGGACATGGAACATGAACTTTGTGCCTTAAGGAGTCAACTTGCTCAAAAGTCCAAACGTGCACTTCATCTTCAAAAGGAGGTTGGTGTACTGATAGGCTTGATTATTGATCTTTTGAAGGTCAATATGCACCCGTGTAGCGATTGGACACGATTCTTGCAAAGTTTGTTTGTTCATAGGTTGTTCTGACGTTAATGCAAACAAACAATGACATTTGTGTTTACTTTTTCTTATCTCCTGGTTTTTTATCTTTTGCCCATATCTTTTCCTCCCCTTATCCAGTTGGCAATGTGCAAGAGAGGAGAGAAGAATCCTCTTCTATATGAATTAGATGGCCCTGAAGCTTTGGGATCCATTTTGCGTATTCTTCCTAGCTCTGATAATGCTCCAGAAATTTCTGAGTTCTCAGTCCAATGGTATCGCTTATCATCTGACGGTGGCAAAAAGGAGCTCATTTCAGGTATGTATTTCTACATTAGACAATCAGTTTATAGGTCCACATGCTAAATTTTGTTTTCTTTTTGGCTGGATCTGTGGAAGCTAAGATTGGAAGCTCTGCAACTCCCTGGCTCCTAGCACAGGGCTTTAGTGCCTTCACAGACAAAGATGCTTTACAAGCATATTCTTTTCTTTTTCCTCAATTTTTTTTTTGCAGAAAGCTTGCTAGGGTGATGCCTTTTGTGCTGCATGGGGTTTATAGGTTATTGCTGAGCAATGACCTCTATGTCTATATGCCTATCCACTGCTTTTATTTGGCAAGGAAGGTGTATGTAGCCTTAAGAAAATTTCAATGTAGGATAACTATGTATGTGACGCTTTGTTTTAGGTTTGTTTGATGCAAAATATTGTTTTGCACGAGTTCAACCTGCTTGCAGGAGACTTGGTGGCTTAAATAAAATATTTTTCTGGACAGTTAACCATGCTAGTGGTAACACTATGGAAAGAGGAAAATCTATGTGGGAACTTAGGTTACATCTTTTAGGAATCAGTCATGTGCAAAATTTTTAGATGTTCACATCAGAGTAAAACTCATTGATCTGGTGGTTTTTGGAAATCTGTGCTAAAGTATAGAAAATTGGCAGAATTAAGGCATATTCTTTACGCCCAAGCCTTGAAATAAGTGGTATTGTCTGCTTGATGCTACCAATTTCATTGGTCACCATGCAGGAGCTACCAAACAAGTTTATGCCCCAGAACCTTTCGATGTTGGGCAAGTTCTGCAAGCTGATATATTTTCAGAGGGCCAGCACATTACACTGTCAACCACTGGCCCAATTGAGCCAGGTATGCTCTTTATAGTCTATATTCCTATTTACTTCTCTCTTTCTATCTGAATTTACTGATTTTTGTGCCTATGTATGCTTTTGTTAAAGCAAAGACTAATGTCATGTATTTGTTGAGCAGCTCCAGGTCTTGGAAGTTATGTTGAGGCACTTGTTCGGAAACATGATACTGCATTCAATGTATGTCTCCCACTTCCTATTTAATGGAACAGATTGGTCTTCCGTACCTATCTGGAAGAAGCTATGTCCTCAATGTTCAATTGTCTTTTTATGTCCTTTTTCGACGTAAGCATCTGAGATCCATGAAGCTTATGTGATATATTGTGCATGCAACTGCTTGATTTTCATAAGTGTGTGGATTGCATCTCCTGTCTCAAGATGAGTGATGGCTGTGCCCTACATCTCAGCTTCATTTAAGTGAATATAGGTTATAGTGAAAGCTTGCATTTGTGTTGGAATCTTGGTGTATTGCCTTGCTGCTCAAAATGAGATTGTCTATGCATCTCTTTGAAGATGATCCTGTATGTTTTCTTACATAAACTCTGCATGCACTTTTCTTATATATGCCTGTTGTGATGTAGGTAATTATCTCTCAAATGAGTGGTGTAGACTGCATATCGGAATCTATTCACGCCCTTCATGTGGGGAAAATGAGAATGAAGCTTACTAAAGGAAAGACAACAGTTGCTAAAGAATACTATTCCAGCTCTATGCAGGTATAAAAAAAGTTCAAAAATTGCTCTGGAATGAAAATTTATGCATTAGCCAAGGAATGAGGCACCAAAATTTTTTTTCCACGGGGGGCTAATCAGATGTGTCTGAAAGTTTCTGTGTGTCCTTGCTGTGGCTTGACTGGGCATTTATTGGTTTCTATACCATGCTGTTAATTTTTTAACAGAAATCTGCTTAGGTTGCTTTTCTGCAGTCTGTTTGCTGAAGTTTATTGTTGGGCCTGGATATTGGAACAATAGCAATCCAATAATATGAGATCAGTGAAAGAAATTGTGAATGTTTTCAGAAGATCTATAGAATTGTGTCAGCACATGCATACAATTTAGTTGATATGAGCTGTTTTCAAAGCTACATCACTTGAAACTGATGTTGCAAATGCCAAGACACGGGCCATCTTGGTCAGTGCGTGCATGCACAGACAATAGAACCCAAGTCAGAAATTGCTGCTGAAGTAGATATCCAAACTTAGCACTCGAATGTCTATCTAAGTGAATCCATGCATTTACATTATCCAATTTCTTCAAGCACACGTTAACCGTCTTGAGTTTGTGGGGTCATCTCATGCAATTCACCTGCTGTTTAGCTGTGTGGGGTTCGAGGAGGTGGAAATGCTGCACCACAAGCAATGTTTTGGCATGTTAAGAATGGTACTTCCTTTGTATTAGCATTCGAATCGGAGCGAGAAAGGAATGCGGCCATAATGCTTGCCAGGAGGTTTGCCTACGACTGTAATGTAAGTCTCCGAGCATGTTCCTGCGTCTAATTCTCGTTTTCCTTGTTTTAATTTTCAGTTGATACTGTTAAAAAAGAAGCTGAACGAGAGTGTTTAACTTGGCAGATCATTCTTGCGGGGCCAGATGATAGATCTTTATCGTCTACCGCCCAATAGATGCCCATTAAATTGCCTTAACAAACATGTAATTATCCAAGTTTCTTTTTCATCCCATGTATCATAAGTTTGTAAGAGTAGAATGTCGGCTTTACGGTCCTTGCAATTAGCTGTGTTGCTTTCTCAGGCTTCCATTTTCCTTTTCCCTTTAAATTCGTTTTTGCCCCGGTTTCGGGCTGCTAATTCTAGCCCCCCAACATTCAAGGCACCCTTTTATCTGCCTTAGTCATTGGATTTTAGCAGCATGAGTTTTCTTGCTGTGAAATCTGTCGCTTTTGTGTGTTGATTTGACTGATATTTGGTTCATGGTAAATGAAATGCTTGGAATTGTGGAAAGAAGAATGATTCAGCTGCTCAACATGTATGTGGCATATTTTGTGTGATTTCTGGTACTAACTATTGTTACTAATAGATTGAAACCCACAATTTATTATTCACTGCATTTGCAATTCCATTGACATGAATGAACTCTGTTGGTAACATAGACTGATCGAAATTATAGATTGGTACGGTCGATTATATGCTGTCATTTACCGCTGAAGTACTCCAAAAATAATTGGTGTAATTGTAATTTTAACTTCTGAATAGATGTTATCGAGGGTTCACCTCAATTATGGTGAGATCAACAAAAGTTTCCACCATGGATAATTCAGGCGGGTTTGATTGCCCAAACCCAAACCGACCCAATTTAGCCAGACGTTGGTGCAGATTTGGTGATGGGAAATCGAGCCGAAACGAGTAAATGGTGCTCCGGCTGAAGTAGAGTGAAAAATGAGCACATTTTTTACTTTGGTAAGGTTGCTTTGTTTTGTGAAAAATATTTTCCAAAAAACCATTTTCCTTATTTTTCGGCATTTGGTTCGCTTAGGAAAATGAGTTAACGGAAAATGTTTTTCCTACCAAAGCTTAATTTCAAGGAAATTATAATGTTTTTCAAAATGTGATTAGGTATTGGCATTTAGACCCAAAATTTTACCCTTGGGCATGGAAACTCAATGTTAGTTCTTGGGAACAAGTCTCAGGCTGCCAGGCTTGGGTCCATTGAGATCGGGCCTGGGACTAGGACCACGGTGCTCGGGCCTAGGCCCTTGACGCCTATGCTCGGGTCCATTAGAGCTAGGCCCAAACCTCGGGTGTTAGGACTCGATGCTCCGGCACCTGAACTCGGGTCCATTAAGGCCATGCTCAATCTCCAACGCTCAAGCTCTAGTCCCAATCCTTAGGCTAGAGTCCAAAAAGACTTTGCACGGGTTCTCGGCGCTAAGACTCGAGTTATTGGTTAATGGAATGTTTATTCTTATAAAAATATTTACAAAAATCGAATTTTTTTACATTTTTAATTTTTTCTTTTCTTTTTTGATTCTTTCATTTTCTTTTCTTTTTTTATTTTCTTTCTTTTCCTTCCTCCTTCTTCCTCTACCGGCCGTGTGCCTCGGTGCCAATTGGCATCCCGGCAACTGGCCAAGACGCAGGCTGATGAGCTTGAGGCTCAGCCAATCCAGGCGAGCTTGAGCTCCCCAAGCCTCGAGCTCCATTGAGGCCCGCGAGTATGCCAACCGCCCAAGCTTCATCGTGGTTGGTGAGCTCACGGCTCGCTTGTGGCTATCGTCGCTAGAGGAAAGGAGATGGGGATGGTGGCTAGGAAGTAGAGGAGCGATGGAGAGGAAGAAGCATAAAAGAAAAACCAAAAAGAAAAGAAATAGAAGGAATATAAAAAGTAAAAATAATTTAAAATTAAAAAAATGTGATTTTTTAAAATAATTTTCCTTTGAAAAATCAAATCATATTCTCCAAGTCAAATAACAGAAAATATTTTCAAATTAATTGTCAGATTTCAGCCAAATATCGAAAGATAATTTTTAAGGAATGATATATTTTTTACGAAATAAATGAATCCTAAATATTAGATGATGAAAGAATAACGCCCTGTTGCTATGGGATAAGAGGTTCATGTTTCATCCGTCGATCCACTTTCGGCCCATTAAGAGTTAAGATACCAAAAGCGACCTTTTATTCCCACTTTTTCGAAAGGAAAAAAGTGCCAAAATACTTCCACGAAAAAGGTTCCAAAAAGATTTCACGGACGCGAATTGGGCTCACATGCTAGGCGAACCTGATACTCCCTCGAAGGGAAAAGTAAAAAGAAAAAAAGGTTATAAGCCTATTGCATCGTTCCAATTTAGTTATAAATTTTTTAATTAGACCAATTTAGTCACAAATCTTTTCGCGGCCCTTGCCTACCACGAGCGAGGACTAAATTAGTCCAATTAAAATGTTAGGATTGAATTGGTACTAATGACAAGTTTATGACTTTTTTTGGTACTTCTCCCCTCGCTCTCAAGGAGGTGCCCATTAGAAGCGATGAATCATGTAGAGACAAGATGTTTTTGCATGGTTTACGAACTATCTTTTCAATTTATGTGAGATGCGGTGACCGAGATGAGCTCATTGTATAAATATCTTTTCAATGTTGTTGTCGACGAGTGCCCAGTGTCACTGGTATTTAGAATTTATTTAGAATTTTCCCAATTTTCAAGACATTAACTGTAATAATAATTAAATATTAAATAATGCTTTTATCTAATAGTTTAAGTTTTTTGAACAATTGACGGTGGTCCTATAAAATCTCGCATGTTATCAGAGCTGGAGGTCCTAAGTCTAATCTTTACGGGCCCTATTTACCTCCCCAATTAAATATGTCAATTACTAGATAAAAACAAAATATTACACTAAACAAAATCTCATATTTGGTTTGATAAGCGGTTCGAAATTTTTTTTAGGTCTATTTTATCTCTAATTTTTTTCACTCTCTAACTTTTTGCTCTGTCTCTTGCAAGCGCGGAAGTTGCTCTACACCTGTGATCTAGTGTCTCCATCCCTTCAATCCCTTTAGGCCAACTTTCAAATGTGATTTTAAAATACATTTTATCAAATACTACTTGCATTTAAAAAAAATCTCTGTAGCCTGTATTTTGCTAAGGATAATCCTTTAAAGCTGAACCAAACGGGCTCAAAGCCACGTGTCTCCCTTTTTTTTTTTCAGAGAGGGGGCCACTTCCAGTTTTCCCACTGGACTGAATCCATCCCCCCTCTTCTCCTTTTTCTTCCGTCTGCTCTTCTTGGTTTGGGCTCCTCCCGCAGAATCCGAGTATAAACTTGCAAAGGAGGCCCTCTTCCTTCTTCACTTCGCCAACCCCCACCCAGACAGCCGAAGATGGTGGTGAAATTAGCCACGCCCTTCTCTTTTCAGGTCTCTCTCTCGCTCGTTTTGACACGCATCGCCTCGTTCGATTTGGCTTCTTCCTTATGATTTTTTTTTGGCTTTTCCGCGCTTCTATGTCATCGTTTTCTGTGTTGATTTTTCTCTGTTGCTTGTGAGAGAGCTCTCACGCTCCTCGTGGAGGTGAAACGGGGTCTTTTTGTTGCGAGGTGGGCTTTAAGAGTCTGGAGGTACTTCTGTCTTTTTTTCTTTCTTGTAAAGACCGTGGTGCTGTTCTATTCCGACGGCACCGACAAGATCATGCGTCTCTGAGGAACGGTATTCAGAGTGCGAACTGGAATTAGACTAGACCGTTTGAAATTGGTGAAGCCCAATTGCCCACAATCTATCCCGACCGTTTGTGTTTTCGAACGTGCTCTTATCGGAAGCTTTTAGGATCGGCCGCGTAATGGGTTCTGATCGAGTTGACGATGGGCATCGGAATTAGATTGAAATGTGTTTACATGGGTGAATTCCTTTTGTTGGCGACCTGAACCAAGTGCATAGATTCATGCTCGTTCATTACCTTTTGGCTGTTGGGAACTGAGGATTCCAATGGGCAGATTGACTAGTTATACAGGCTTTTAGCTCTCTGCAAAGTCAAATGCTGCCCTCTTTGGAACCTTCAGGAGCCAAATTGTGATGAAAATGATATTCTACTGGATGGATGGATTGCTGTGAAACTTGTGGTCTACGTACCTCTCGTGATATCATTGTCTGCCAGGAATTTTTTATTGCGTTTCTCCTGCATTAATTGGTGCTGTTAGAGGATTTGACAGCCATTCTCATGCTCATCCACCTCCTCCACATTATTCTTCAGGTATAGGAATCCTCTTGCGGGTATCGGTATATACATTGGAGCCAAAGAATACTTTGTGAAGGCGAAAAGATGGCTGATGACGATAGAGATATTATTGAGATCTTGGAAGAACACAACCCAGTTGATATGGCCAAATATATCAATTACGTCAGCGCGCCGCAGGCTGGTGCCATCGCGACATTTTCCGGAACAACTCGCGACACATTTGAGGGCAAAACAGTCTTGGAGCTCTGGTATGAAGCGTACGTGCCGATGGCCGTACGGTGCATCAAGTTGGCATGTCAATCGGCTAGATCATCCTGGAATCTCATGTCCATCGCAGTTGCCCACCGCCTTGGCCCTGTCCCAGTTGGAGAAACGAGTGTCTTCATCGCAGTATCATCAGTTCACCGTGATGATGCGCTGGATGCTTGCAAGTTTCTGATTGACGAAATAAAGGCATCTGTCCCCATTTGGAAGAAAGAGGTATACACCAATGGAGAGGTCTGGAAGGAGAATAAGGAGTTTTTGGAAAGGAAGCCGGAGCTCGAGAAAGGTGCTCGGGACGAATATAGGTGCTGCAGGAAAAAATTAGAGAGCAACAAGCCGAATGGGCATGGCTGTTGCGGTGCTAAAGTCAAGATAGATGATGGCTGTGATGGAGAGAGGAGAGAGGCTGAGTGACAGAAGATTGTAATTTACTTTTTGCTGCTTTTAGCATTTCCTTCATCTAGTGCAGACCATTAACTTAGAAGGATTGTGACGTAGTTCTCTGAGGTTGTAATGTCTGAGCAATGTATGTCGCCTCGTCAAATCTGAGAAACATGTGGGGATGGAATGGGATACCGAAGTTTCTTTCTTTGCTGTTTATTACAGTGCTCAAACATGTTTCAAGGGATGCAGAATTCTCCAGTTTTCATAGTCTCTGAGCCTGAGCGGCTCATTTTTCTCTCTCTCACCAACTGATGTTCTTTCCCTCAGCAGTTGATAATTCTGGGAGTATTGCGTAGAACCCATCATCCGCAGAAGGGGACGGACCTTATAAAGCGGCTCAATTGTCTCTCTCACCAACTGATGTTCTTTCCCTCGCCAGTTGATAATTCTGGGAGTACTGCGTAGAACCCATCTTCTGCAGAAGGGGGGATGATCTTATGAGGATGAATTATGGAGACTGCTAAAGGAAGCCTGCTATGGATGACCAAATCTACATTTCTTTCATTCCTAAAGTCCAATTCCCCCAAGTTCACTTCTTCTTTCCTGATTTCCTGTTGCCCCAATATGAGCCTGATTTACCGTGATCAGGCCTATTGTCCAATTCCCCCAAGTTCACCACTTCTTTCCTGATTTCCTGATTTCCTTTCACCACTTCTGGGAGTACTGTGTAGAACCCATCTTCTGCAGAAGGGGGATGAATTATGGAGACTGCTAAAGGAAGCCTGCTATGGATGACCAAATCTACATTTCTTTCATTCCTAATGTCCAATTCCCCCAAGTTAACTTCTTTCCTGATTTCCTGTTGCCCCAATATGAGCCTGATTTACCGTGATCAGGCCTAGTGTCCAATTCCCCCAAGTTCACCACTTCTTTCCTGATTTCCTTTTACCCCAAGATGAGCCTGATTTACCGTGATCAGGCCTAATGTCCAATTCCCCAAGCTCACTTTTTCTTACCTGATTTCCTGTTACCCCAAGATGAGCCTGATTTACCTTGATCAGGCTGCTAAGAAATTAAAGTCAACTTGGGGGAGCCCGTTGCATCTTCTTTGAGGTACGTCTAAAATTTGTTCTTCATGTTGAAATTGAAGAACAAATTGAGGTACGTCTAAAATTTGATGACCATTCATATTTTCTATATCCGTTGCATCTTCTTTCCTACTTCCCCGAGTTAAATTTTTGAAGAGAACAAAGGGGAAAAAGATGAGGCCTAATGGGGCCCAGGCGAAAAGCCCCAAATAGAGATTCATTTTGACTCGGCTGGATTATCCCCTTCATTGTCAAAATGGAACCGTTTTAGGACTTGCTCAGGTCCGGTCTCAGAGACGAGAATAGAGGGGAAAAAGATAATACTCATGGACCCTCTAAGAGACAATGCTACTTCCACAAGCTGAGTGAAATATCCACGAGAAGTCAGTAACAGCAAATCCACACAATGCTACTTTCACATGATCTCCAACGAAAATCAGTCATCAAAGCTAAGATCATAAAAGCCACACGATAATACTCAGGTCCGGTCTCAGAGAGGAGAATAGAGGGGAAAAAGATAATACTCATGGACCCTCTAAGAGACAATGCTACTTCCACAAGCTGAGTGAAATATCCACGAGAAGTCAGTAACAGCAAATCCACACAATGCTACTTTCACATGATCTCCAACGAAAATCAGTCATCACTAAGAAAGCTAAGATCATAAAAGCCACACGATCTCTCTCCTCCCAAATACACAAGCAGGAAACTTCTCTCTACAACTGAAGACACCCCCCAACCGGTGTCCTGCATAATGAAAACTGGCCCTAGCAATGAGCGTCTCACGGTGTTTTAAATCCCTAATGGGGCCCGGGGGAAAGGCCCCAATAGAGATTCATTTTGACTCGGCTGGATAACCCCACCCTAGGATTATCCCCTTCATTGTCAAAATGGAACAGTTTTAGGACTTGCTCAGGTCCCGACTCACAGAGGAGAATAGAGGGGAAAAAGATAATGCTCATGGACCCTCTAAGAGACAATATGCTACTTCCACAAGCTGAGTGAAATATCCACAAGAAGTCAGTAAATCCACACATTCATCGGTCATTTTTCACATGATCTCTAACGAAAATCAGTCATCACTAAGAAAGCTAAGATCATAAAAGCCACATGATCTCTCTCCTCCCAAATACACAAGCAGGAAACTTCTCTCTACAACTGAAGACACCCCCCCCAACCGGGGTCTCCCGCAGAATGAAAGCTGGCCCTAGCAATAAGCGTCTCACGGTGCTTCAGCCGATAGGCTTTTGGCTGGCGCTAGAAGAGCCACACCACCTCGATCGGAACTTGAGAATTTCCTATAAGCAGCTTTCAGCTTACTTTCTGTAGCCGCTGAGTGCAAGCCAACAAGAAGCTTTGCACACTCCCTGCCCACAAAAATGAAGCACTTCAACATCAATGATAAACAGACATATCACCATCCCAATTCAAGGGATGGAAGATGAGTGTGACCATGATGATATCAACTCACATTAGCTGATCTGCAGAATACCCTGTATGGTGCTTCAAGGTTTCAGTCCAGAATGGGTGTTTCCCAAGGGTGCACCGGGCTGCATAAACTGCTGATGCAGCGATCATAGAGGGGCAATAGAGAATTATTGTGGAATAGTGCATTAAACCCAACTCGGCCAGGAATAACACCATGTTCTCCATCTGCATTAGCAAAAAAATTAATGGTCACTTCAATGAAAAAACACAGCATTAATACACTAATTTAGGACAGGGTTTTTACCTCCTTATCAGATGGATTAGAGGCTTTGGTGTATCTGATTAGAAAGACATATGGTGTGGGAACCGTCAGATACCATTCCAGCTTCTCCAATATTGATTTCTCCATGACTAGCACTTGTTCTCTAACATAAGCATTGTCTGATATGAATACAAAGTCATTGACCTGCAAAAAAACCAAAATACAATTTCAAAACTTCTTCAAAAAAAACTTTATGGTGAAGCAAATCAGGATGAGTTAGGGAAAAAGGCAAGGACCTCCGGTGCCCAAATCTCTTCATACTTGGATGCTATGAGCATCGCACTTATGCCGACCAACTGAAGCTCCCGCTTGCGGACCACTTTCATAGAAAGGTACCGGTCGACTATGTTTACAGTGAGATACAGAGTTTCGGGCATGAGTTCGAACTTGCGGTGAACTTCTATCAGCCAGTCCATTAGGATCATTCTCATCTTGACATTGATTTCCAGTTGGTTATCCATGTAATCATGTGCTCGACCATCACCCTGTTGAAGTGTTAGATGAGTGAGCAATGCGAAAGCACATAAATGTGCACATATATCAGAAGATGACATTCTGCTAAAAAAATTACTTCTGTGAGTTTGTAGAACTTGTAGATATCATCGATGTATTCGACCATGGCCAACTCATCATTAGCATCAGCTTCATCAATGTCCACTAAGCAGTCCTTAGGCTTATTAGCTAGCCCACAAGCAGCCTAAATGTTAACAAGAATTACTTTATCAAAAGAACAATAAGCAAAAGAGTAACAATAGCAAAACATACATAAAGAGGGTACTGTGATAGTATGATAACAGTTTTCGAATTTTACCTTGCTTCGTGCCGTGAGAACAGAAGTGAGACTCTTCTTCTTGGAGGACCCTTCTTTGAGTACCCTCCTAACAGCAACTTTACTGTTCTCTTCTTCAGTGGAGCTTATCACAACAACAGACTCAGGTACAGGCTTATCCAGGGCCGTCTCTCTGGTGGCAGCTGTTACTTCTGTCACTGTTCTTTTGTTCGCTAATGCACGATCTACAGCTTCTTTGAGTCCCCTTCTAACAGCAACTTTACCGTTCTCTTCTTCTGTGGAGCTTATCACAACAACAGGCTCAGGTACAGGCTTGTCAAGGGCCTTCTCTTTGGTAGCGGCTGTCACTTCTGTCCTTTTGTTTGCTAACGCACGATCTACGTCTTCTTTTGCAATTTTCTAACACACAAGAGAGTGATGGCGAGCTAAACTTTGCAACTTTATTCTCATTAACACAAGTTGAAATGAATTGACACATATAAATAGGCCCCAAGTTTATACCTTGTCCTTCTGGGCCGCTTGTGCCTTCGCCAGTAGTTGAGCCTCAAAGTTCCTGCAATGTAAGACCAATGTGAGAGAGAGAGAGAGAGAGAGAGAGAGAGAGAGAGAGAGATGAGTTTAAGAGAAGAGTTAACCTTGTGACGGGGCGAGAAATCTGAGCGCCGGGTTTCGCTTGAGCAGCTCGCTCTGACACTAGATTACCGATGTCCTGAAGAACTCGCCTGTGCCTTGCTTCTCCGGCCACATTCTTCTGATTTTCTCCTCCTACAAGTACCCGGAAAAGTTTAAGAATGAGTCAAGACTCGAGAGCTCTTGGAAGAACCCACTATCAAAAACTAGCCATCAAGGTGAGGGACGCTGAAATCTTTATGTTAAAACTCTCTGCGTCACCAACCTTAATTTCATTTTCACGTTACCGTATCGCCTCACAAAACAGAGTACTAACGAGAACAGCGAGAATGATTGATGTAAAATTGCCTTGCGTGAAGGACACACAGAATTCAAACCCTCGAATTGCTGACAAAGATCGCTCGCGGCTTTCACATAATCTCCACCAAACCGAACTCAAAATTCACACCCAGATGAAAAAACTCTTCATTTCTTAGAAGGCTTCGAAAAACACCCACTAACGATCTGATCAAAGAAGGAACGATCATGGAGTCAAAGATCAAACTTTTCGAAGCCAACCGACCTCTGGGTTGTTGACCAACAGCTCTCGCGGCCATTTCTTCTCGCCCCCTTCCTCCTCCTCCTTCCTCCTCGCAATTGGTCCCGAAGACTCCTCCGATGCTCGCGAACAGCGCCGACAGAAACCCTTGGAGACGGCCGTTCACCGTCGCCTCGCCTTCTGCTTCCGCGGACGCCACCCTCGAAACCTCACCGTTGCAGAAATCTATCACCACCCCCACCAAACACTTCTCTCCCTTGCTTCGTTTCAAATTTGATCTCTCTCTCTCTCTCTCTCTCTCTCTCTCTCTCTCTCTGCGTCTCTCTAGGTTCTTTGTTGAGCGAGTGGAGTGCTGTGACTTGTGAGAGCCTCTCTATCTATCTCTCTCTCTCTCACACCATGGTGGTTTTTAAAGGAATCGACGCCATGCCCAACGGTACAATATGCTCTGGCGAGATCTCTGCCGTTGGATTGAGAGGATCGAGCGGCTGTTATTCGCATTGATGGGGCTCCCCTAATTTGGAATTTTGTAGCCGTTGGGTTTTCTTGGACGGGGCGGGGCGGGGCGGGGCGGGGCTTTTCTCGGGTGGGTTTGGGATTGGACCCGAATCCTGTGGTTTTATTTAGGGCTGTGCAAATAGACCGGCTCTGTCTGGCAGCTGGACCGGACCACCGTGAAAACTGGTCTGGCTCTAGGTTCCCGTTCGAACTAATCCGGTCCCGGTTTCAAATTTTTGGAATCAATGGGAACCAATCCCGATCCCTGTTCCGAGTGAAGAACCACCAGGAAACCATACCGACTAGATCGAATGTGCAACTGATTTATACAACTTTTTTTTTGGTCAAGTATTTCATACAAATTAAAAGGCTTTTATCTATCTCTCTATTTCTCTATTCTCTAAAACCTCACTCAAAAACTTCATGACTTTCTCTCTCTCGCGTGCGACTCACTCTCCTCCTTGCTCGCTCGCTCGCCGCTCATTTGAGTTTCGTAAGCCTCGCTCGTTCCTAATCATTTTTGATGGCTCGCCCTCGTTCATCTTTTATTTTAAACCCTTTTATTGCTCATATTATTTTACTATAAAAAATGATAAAAAAAAATAGGTTTTTGGGTAAACCCTGGAACTAGGCCCAAAAAAAAGGATAAGTTCTAGGTTCCAAAAACTATGACCCAATTCTAACAAGGTAGATATCAGATTCCAAGTCTGAAATCTATACACCCTGAAACCGATCACCTATAATTTTATTATTTTTCCCTTTTTTTTTTCCACAACATGGCAAATCAATGAAAAACTCATGGCTCTTCAAATTCATGGATATATGGAAGAGTTTCATACGTTACGCATTAGACTTTTCGCCAAAGTCATTCACCCCTTTTCACCTAATAATCCCAATTTGAATCCAAAGAGGAAATTAAAAAGAGAGAAAAAGGTGTTGGACTTGGACCCTCAAAATTGCGTCTTCATTCCCTTACAATCTAACAAGATCTAAAAGGAATTGGCCCCCCTGTAAAAGGAAAAAGAATATCACAAAAAGAAGCAGAAACGAAAAAACGAAAACAAAAAAGAATGAATAATTACAAAGACAAATCAATGTGACACGATTGTCTCAAAGCAGTGCAACCCGTCAAACTCCAATGCAATGCAAGGCCCTGTCGCTTCATCCCTCTCCTCTGTTCTTCCATTCTCGTCACCTCCTTGCTCTTCCTCATCATCATCATTCCTCTTCCTCTCCATGTCCATTGTGGCGTTGTGGAGATAACACTGGCGATGATCCACCCAAATCAAACCCAGTTCAAATCAGACATGCATACATTCACCAGAGAAAAAGGAAGGAAAAAGAGAGAAAAATTTACAGTTTCCTTTTACCTCCTCTGTGAAGATCGCCAGGGAAGCAAAATCCGTGGACAGAGACATTTTCTGTCTTCTCCTTGCTTTCCAAATGGCGGGTCTATCCGAACAAGAAGCAGACTATCTTGGTAAGAGGATTGCAGGAGGAGAAATTTCTGAAATCGAGAGCACTGCCTTCTTATATATTGCATAGGTCTGGTGGGTCTTTCCCTCTCTTTTTCTCCTGTGGCCACACAATGATGAGAGGTCGAAAAGACTGCAATACCTGTTTTGGGAAGCAAGGAAACCGGATCACACCGGGTTTTGCTACTCCAGTCGCTTGTCATTTTGTCAAGCGATTGCGATGCGATGCGATTATTGTTGATTAGGTTAACGTTCCGTGTGAGGCTCGGGCGTAATGTAGGAGTTGACGTGTGCGGTCTTTCATGGAAGGTTTTGCAACGAGACTTACTTTGTCTTCTTGTAAGATTTGAAATCTGGATTGAAGTCAATCACCGCGAAGATGTGGTAAAATTAAGTAAAACTCGGTAAAAGAAAAATCCATAGGCACGAAATTCATTTTCTGGTCTCAGCCTATCCAAGCCCGCCTAAGGCCAATTGATTTTACGTAGAAAACTCACGACTGCTTCAATCATGAGCGGTCTTGGATAAGGATATTCAGGCCTTGTGCTTTGCCCAACTGGAAAACGAGTTTAGACCGCGGAAAACGACTTTCCCTTCGGGCAAGAAGGGAATCGCTTCCCCTAAACGGTCAAATAAATAAAAACTAACCATTTCTTTTAAAAATAACTTTCATAAAAAAAAATACCTTCATTTCAATCAAACCAACCAACCCTAAAAATCTCTTTCAAAGTCGCGGAGATGCCTTCACGAAAAGAAACGCCTCACATGGTCGAGCTGAAAAAGCACCGGGGTGGTTCCTTGTCGAATCACAAAAGCCCCATTTTTTTTTCCCTTCAAAATTCACTGCCAACCCGAAAAAAGCCAGGAAAAAAAAAAGAAAGAAAGAAAGAAAAGGGAAATTTTAGGACGAGCACTGATCATTCCACGGTGGCATTGTCCACGTGCGCGTCACGTGCGACGGTGCTCGAGATAGCCAGGGGGAAATAATAATGATAGCAGCCACGTGCCAAAATAATCTACTGTTAGGGGGAGCGAACGAGCGAGCGAGCCCTAGCTTCCGGCGCAATCTATGAAAAAGGTCAAAATTCCCTCATTATTATTATATTCCCTGCCAACTCCTCCTTCCTTTCTCTTATCCCCCTCTTATAAGATGCTCCAGAATTGGAAAGCAAAGTCTGCATATTTACATAGAGATTTTGTTCGATTCTGATGACAAGCCAACCAAATCGCGGCTCGAGAATGCGAGACTCCGGTTCGATCCGGCCCCGAAGCAGCGCGGGTTCGCATTCTCCAACTGGGCGAGGCTATCGAGCCGGATCCGTCTATCTCGGAAATCGGATAACTCGAACCCGATACAATTAGCCTTATCAAAATGGGTTATGGACCTATTTCTTAACTCGTGTCTGATGAGCTAAGTTGTTATATGGATTAGTTATATTCAATATAAGGGTCACAGATGGGTTACGGGTATTAAATGGGCTTGCAGCTTATTTAGATTTAACCCACCTCTCTGACTCGCTATTCACTCTCTTTCAGCCTTATTCGATCTTGCGCTTACTTGCTCTGTGCTCTCACTTCAGTTGGGTTTTCCTAGATTTGGTCAAATACAAAAGTGTTCCAGCGATATGGATCGGGTACGGTCACTGAATTTGTATTGCAAGGAAAATGAGTCAAAATGAGGTAAATTAATCAATTTAGGTCGGACTATTTTTATCCGATCCAGTTGTTTGATAAGTCTAGATACGATGAACGGTGCGTGAAGCCATGAGAGGATGTACGCCGAAGTTTTACGTAGTCAAAAGATTGCTCGTGTTATTGTGGCCGAGACCAAAAGATGCTCCACTTTCGTTCGTCATGATTAGGACGAAGAAGATCTCACAACCATGTAATTATTCGATGCCATATAGGTAGTGCACGTTTGATTTCTTTATCGTTGTCCAGGTAATTTTGGAGCTGTTTCTTTTTCTTGGGATAAAGCCACGAGTCCCTAAACTTTTTCGATTTGAGCGATGTTGCCCATATGCCTTTTCATTTGTGCAATCGAGTTCGTAAATTACAGGTTTGTCTATTCATTTGGTCCTTCCATTTAACGTAACGGATTAGATGACACGGCTGTTAAATGGTCGTTAAATGCCCCTGCCGGCATCTATAGGGCAGCTACATGGCGTCTGCATATAAAGAATTTGATAGGTTTCGCAAGACCTAGGTTATTTTCCTCAAAGAAATTTGGAAAAGAAAATCTTTGAAGTCATTGACAGTTATAGTCTCTAGCGGAGCACGGGGCGAGTTATGGGGGATCGGTTTCGGGGTGGGTAGGTTCATGATCTGTTAGAGTCAATTTCTTCTAGAACTAGCCTAGAATCGACTTGGCCGGTTCCAAGATTAACCAAGGACTTGGGCTTAACTCAAATTAATGCGACTATTATTTTAGGAAGACACATGATGAGAACATTCCGTGACGTGGTAGTTAAGCCATTTGATGGATTTTCTAGATTGTCTAGGGTCAAAGCTCTTATCCAACAAATCTATCTACTTTTTAAGCAAAGTAAGAAAAAAAACAAACTAATCATTCAATTGCCGTGCCACGAGAAGCTAAGATGGGCATTTTTATGGTATAAAATTGTTCAGTTCCCGAGCCATGAGAAGCTAAGACGGGCGTTCAATGGCAAGCTAGCCCAATCGGATGGATCGTCTCCAACCGAGCCAAAGACGAGCGAATGGCACTTAACGGCCACATCAGCATTTTTAGTAAGGTTTTTAACATAAGGAATAACATGAAAAAAAAAATTATAAGTGGCATTGCGCGGAAAAAACGCAGAATGAAATTTTTAGGGATGAGACCGCACGAATTTAAAAAAAAAATTAAAGGATCTCCGATGGATTTATCCCCTGCGTTCCTTTTCTTTTCTCCTTTTGTTCGAAAGTCTTTTCGGAACGTGACGATAATTTGGACATTACATAAATGAATTTAAATCGGCGAGAAATTAGTCAGACCGTGACATTTAGGTATATTAACCATCAATGTTTCTTAAATAGATTACGATGTGGTGATAAGAAGACCTCTCATCTCCGTCAAATCTTTACTTTTCAAGTCTTTTCGACGGCCCAGGCTGCCGGCGGAGAATCGGCCCGGCGACGAACCTCCCCCGCCGCCGACCGGGGCGCGGCGGGCTTCCGTCCGCCGCCGCTCGCCTCCTCCCTCCCTAGAGAGAGAGAGAGAGAGAGAGAGAGAGATTTCACCCGATTTCTTTACTTTTTCTTCCTTCCTTCCTTCCTTCCTTCTCTCTCTGTCTTGGCTCACAGAGCGAGTCGGAGTGAGAGGGAGTGAGGGAGAGATGTCGGAGAGCTGCAACTCTCGCCACTTCTCATGGCTCATGAAGTCCTGCTTCCCCAACCCTAACGACAAATCCCTCTCCCCCCACCACCACCGCCACCAGCCCCTCAAGGTCGCCGCCCCTACCCTCTCCTCCCTCCCCGACGACCTCCTCCTCGAGTGCCTCTCCCGCCTCCCCGCCACCTCCCTCCCCGCCGCCGCCTCCGTCTGCCGCCGCTGGTCCCGCGTCCTCGACTCCCCCGCCTTCTCCGACCTCCGCCGCCTCCACGGCCTCCTCCGCCCCTCCGTCTTCGCCCTCTCCTCCCTCGACCCCGCCCTCCTCTCCGCCTCCCTCCGCCTCGGCCCCGATCCACTCTGGCGCGTCTCCCTCTTCCTCCCCGACGGCGGCGGCGGCGGACTCCCCCCCGCGTGCTTCCAGGGCCTCGTCGCCCACGCGCGCCTCGCCGCGATCGGCCCGAGGATCTACATCATCGGCCGGAATGCCGTCGCCCGCTACGACACCTGGACCGGGACCGTCGCTTCCAGGTCGCCCATGACGTTCCCGAGGAAGAAGTTCGCCGTCGCGGTGCATTCCGGGCGAATCTACGTGGCCGGCGGCGGCGGGAGGACCTCGGCGGTTGAGGAGTACGATCCGGATCGCGACGTGTGGAGCGTGGCGTCGCACGCGCCGAGGAGGCGGTACGGATGCGTCGGCGCTTCGGTGGACGGCGTGTTCTACGTGATCGGGGGCCTCCGGATAGGCCCCCCCACGGCGGGGGGGACCGACCCGTCGCGCGCCGCCGGGGCGGAGGCGCACGTGTACGCGAGCTCTATGGACCTGTACGACGTGGAGGCGCGGGGGTGGCTGAGGAGCCGCGCGGTGCCCGGCGGGGGTTGCGTGGTGGCGGCCTGCGCCGCCGTCGGCCACGTCTACGTCCTGGCGAGCCACGCGCTGGAGCTGTCGTTCTGGAGCTTCGACGCGCGGCGGAGGGGCGGGGCGTTCGGGGAGTGGAGCCGGGCGAAGAGCCCGCCGCTGCCGGCGCAGGTGCGGCTGGACTCGACGGTGAAGTTCAGCTGCGTCGGGGCGGGGGACAAGGTGGTGCTGGTCCAGGCGGCGGGGTGCATCGACGACCTGCTGAGGAGGAGCGGGAGGAGCGAGAAGGGGCTGAGGGAGGGGCTGGTGCTGGTGTACGACACGGCGGCGGGGGAGTGGAGTAGGGGGGCGGATCTGCCGGAGGTGATCGCACGCGCCGCGTGCGCGTGCGTGGAATGCTAGGTGCGAATCTGCCTAAAAATGTAGTGTGTGCATCCCGTGTGTGTAGCGAGAGAAGCAGACAAGATTATCTGATCTGTTGAAAGTGGAAGGGGCCATGGGCTATCGTGTAGGATAACGAGACGCGTGGCGCGTGAACCTCACTCGCGTCGTTTAGCCTTCTTCTGTCTTAATTTGATTGATTAAGGAGGTTTCTTAATTTGTATTTACTTTTTTTTTTTTAATCTTCGGTCTAAATTTGTATTCACTTATTAAATGTTGCTTTTCCTTTTACTGCTTTTTTGGGTCGTATTTCTTTTTTTTTTTTTTTACTGCCTTCGCTCGGTGATACGTACTTTGGGAAAAGAGAGAAAAAGGAAAGGCGAAAAAGTAAGAGTAGTAGTTCAAAAGTGGAGATGCAGGGGATCGAACCCTGTACCTCTCGCATGCAAAGCGAGCGCTCTACCATTTGAGCTACATCCCCTTTGCTGCAAGCTTTCCTCATCTTTTATATATTACTCAAATTGTTCACAACAATTATTGTCATAATGCCTTATTCTTTTGGTCCAATTCTTTTCTCTGTCGCTCCACTTTTCCTTGGCCGTCGTGTGGTACATGTTCTTTCATCTTTAGATATCTCCATCCCCTTTCGCCCAGACTCGAGGCTGTAGATTTGAATTTGATCTCGTTATGGTCATTGATTTCGTGATGAAATCCACTGTGAAGCCTACATGATTAACAATTACGATAGACTTTGAGTGCGTACAAGAATTCCACTTTACGCCGATATACCCTTTCAACCCAACCAACAGTTCACCTTCCCATCCAAAAAGAAAGGTCTAGAGATAGAAATCTAGATGTTGACTAACATAATAAGCAGCAATAAACCCGGCTGAAGAAAGGAAAAGAAAAGCACCAAACGAGCAACAAGGCCGACATAAAAAGAAACAGGGACAAGCGAAGGGACATACAAGAAACGAGATAGATTACCGTTTTCACTGCTCCCCTTGTTTTAATCCGTCCCGTAATCGCTTCGTAGTCTATGCTATTGAAATTAGTATCTTTTTTAATAGAATGGCCAAACGATCTCATCCATCAGTTGGATCTCCCATTCGGTCGCGCAAGCGATCCCACACAACATTGATTGCAGAACGAATTAGAGTTGCAGAGAGAGAGAGAGAGCAAGAGACTCTCGATTCAAGACCCTTCAATTCTTCATCTCATTGAACCGTTGGTTGCCGATCGAAGATGATTGGCCAAAGCAAAGTCGAAAGTGGCGTTTGGGTTTCGAGTTTGAGAGAAGAGAAGCCCACTGAAACATTCTTCGTTCCAACTCCACGCGTGGAATCAGTTCTTTTTCAAGGAAGTTTTAGGTTGCGTTTGGTTCAGTTTTCCTAAGGACTTTGAGTCTCTAAAGTCCCTTGGGAAAAAATAAAGGTGTTTGGCCAAAAAATTTTAGGTCACTTTGGGAAAATGTCAGCATTGGCAAAACTGAAAGATTAAGGCAGATATGGACTATCTATCGAGTAATGATAGCTATATTATCCAATACCGCCACCATACCAACGAGTAATTTACCGATTCACGGCCAATGCAAAGAGGGCTTACTCTACATGACCCCTTGATGAATATTTGATTAGTGCAAATAGCCACGATCGACTTAGATGGGATTGGGCCGACCGCGGCAAATTAAGCCCAAAGGTGCGTCGACCAGAATTTTTGCTAATTATCACGTAACCTACTAACGGACACCAAAGGGTTCAAAACATCTGATATTCTCGTTGACGGACTCCAGATCTTTGCTTTGGATTATAAACCATATATGGGAAGGGGGGAAACTCCCATGCGAGGCAAGAATATCACTTTACGAAGGGAAAGATCCCGGAATGGCAAAGCGATCGCGCATTGATCATAAACAAATTGAGGGAACCAGATTCCGTGAGCGTGATCGTCAATCAAATGGGGGACTTTGAATTCAATTCAAATACCAGAGGGCGGCGGTGGCGGAGTTCCATGAAAACGTTAACAAGAAGTTCACGTTGGTCCTTTTGGCCACAAAGGCTCAATTCAAGGGAAAGTTTAGGCCAATATCCCTCCTTTGACTCCACCGGATTTCCCTTTAGGTATTAGGCTTAATTTTGGGATTCTTAGGAACTTTTTCGGTTCATCCTCGTCGACCCTTTCGCATGTTATGCGGTCTCCATTAATGGTAATGTCGGATCCTTGTTCCTATCGTGTGATGCGAAGGCCAACGAGCACATGAAATTTCTCTTAAGGGAGGAGGACGTTTGGTAAGAAATTCGAGTAAATACATCGGCCTGCTCATAATCTGATCACATGATAGATAAACGGGACTTCCGAGCTCTTGGGGTTAACAGCGTGCTATTTGTATTCAGACGACGTGGCTATCGTCACCTCATCGGCCGATTCATTGGTAACCAAAAACTATTGTCATTTCTTGCATGTCAAATAATTGCTTAAATTTATGTTATTTCAGACAACGTGGCTATCATCGCTATATGGGCTTTTGGGTTTCACAATGTGCTATTTGTATTTGGATAACCTGTCTATCGTCACTCCAGCAATTTAATCACCGATAATGAAAAATGACTCTTATTTTTCACACATCGAATCATCGCTTAGATTTGTGCCAGCGACAATATGGGCTCCATCATATTTGCTCTTTTCACAACAATATAACGACGATTCACGAGAGGGACTTAATCTTTGTGAAACGATTATATCGCCCTAGTAACGGAGATTTAGTTCATATCACATTTTTTTTTAATTATTTTTCTAACAAAATGACGGCATGACAGGAGATGGAACTAACGTCACACGTTGGAGCAAAATTGGAATCGTCAACTGCGATTGCTTCGTTGCCAATCCCAATTCCATGTTCAAATCTTGCTCTTGAAGCACCAAGCTCCACAGCCAATTCACGATATGGGGAAAAGTCAACACCCAAATCCCAGTTGACCGAGATTCTTCTCATTGGCGCCACCCTGGCATGCCCACCACCCCACCTGCCCGAGCCAATACTAGTGACCGAAAAGTCAAGCCAACCCCAAGAGGCAAATCAAGTTGCGGATTGGGTTGCGAAAGCACACCGAAATAAAATTCTTACTACCAATTGGTTGTCGTTAACCCCCTCAACCTTTTAGAAAAATTTTTATGTTCGGAAACTCTCGTGTCCAAGCCTAAGAAAAAAAAATTAGCCGAATCGAAGACCAAGCCACGCCCCAAAGATCAAAGCAGTCTTTCGATTCCCAAGGATCTCATGTGAGACCCTATTGATTTAACGGTTCATACTAGACTCATCAAATGCGCGAATCGGGTCGAAAATTATTGGATCCAAATTGATCCATTTAATCCGTTCTAACAAATTTCCATTCAATGCAAATTTAGTGACTCGTACCCGATCCGATCCGACCCAACCCATATTATCAAAACACATCTAAATTTAATTTAAACTGAGGTAAGAGTGTGAAATGAACAATCTCGAGATTGATCGAGGGCGAGAGAGTTGTAAATGTGGATTGGGCCTATCTAAGTTGTGAACCCATTTAATGCTCATATTTTCCTGAATTTTACCATTCTAAACTCAATTATGATCCATAAACTAAATATAATTAATGTATGTAATAACTCAGCTCATCAAAAATGGGTTAGGAATTGAGTCAATAACCCATTTCGACATATCTAATCTATACCTGCGAATCAATATCTTTCCAAGATTCGACTTGATGCGAAATTTCCGGGATTGTAATATCTGACGTGGATTTGAGATTAAATTAAATTGAAGAGTTTGAAAAGAAAATAAAAGAAGGGTCAAGTGGCGAACATGATTGGCTACAATGGAAAATCTATAAAATGGCGACCCAAAAACGAAAGGCCACGGCGAGCAGTCTTCGGTTAATACGACAGCGCTATCACATTGAAAACGATTCGCTTTGGTCTCTTCTCTCTGTTTCATAATTATCTTTTGGTAGACCGCGAGAGAGACTCCGAAGTCAAGGAACGATGTCGACGCCGGGAGGTATTCGCGAAGTGGAGGGGAAGGAGAACAGCCTCGAGGTCGAGGGCCTCGCTCGCTTCGCCGTCGAGGAGCACAACAAGAAGGAGGTACTTGGAATTTGATCCGGTTTGATGGTTGATTGGAATTTGATGAGATTTTCGTGGGTTTTTGTATGGTTTTTTTGTGTTTTTTTTTTTTTTGGCTGAAACGATTGCTGTGGTTGAGCCAATCACGAGTGATGCTGACGAAAAAGAAGGGATTTTGGGATGTGGGTGTGGTGAATTTTGGGGATCTCTGCTGGAATTTGATCGTAATCTCGTTCGGTCAGGAGCAGATGATTGATGGATTTCTGGGGTTGCGTTCTTGAGTATCTTTCGAAGGGGAGGGGAAAAATCAGTTTTTGATCTGGAGTTTCTTAGAAAGGAAAGCGCGAGCTCGGAGTAGCAGAGAGTCATGCTTATTTATACTGTTCCCATTTGTTTTTTTTTTTTCCCCTGTTTCAAATTGTTTGTCGATAATGAGCTGATGGTGTGAAATCTGTTGTCGGGGGTACCAGAATACGATGCTGCAGTATGTGAAGGTGGTTGACGCGAAGCAGCAGGTGGTTGCGGGTACTGTGTACTACATCACCATTGAAGCAACCGATGGCGGTGCCAAGAAGTTGTACAAAGCTAAGGTTTGGGTGAAGCCGTGGATGAATTTCAAGGAGGTCCAGGAATTTAAGCCCGTTGATGCCGCCCCCGGCGAAGCTAGCGCTTAGCTTCAGGGTAATAATTTCTAGAAATAAAATATCCATGCTTAATGTTGATTAGCATTGTGTTTGATGCTTGCTCCCAGCATGTAGGGATTAGTTTTCTTTCATATGCATCTTTCTTGGCAGTTGCACTTGATCTCTCCTGAGATACACTCTCACGTCAGAAACATGGGTTGTATGCAGTTCCAAACTTCCAAGGTTACCATTTTCATCCTAATTTTAATTTCTGAGGATGGAATATCGGCGTTAACTTGACAACTAGATAATGACACGCGGGTTACACACTTTGTCTGATTTGTTTGTTTATACATGTGATTGGAGTTCTCGCTAAAACACTAGTTTGTCATGGGGATACTTTGGTAGTTTTTATCTGTAGTCTCAGGGCAAGGCTTGCCATTGCCAATTTGTTTTTCACACTAAAAAATCTATTGCACTCGGTGTCTAGGACCGGTAGACAGCCACTTTCTGCATTGTTGATAGGTTATTTGCCTATCGGTTGAATGTTTGAATCTAGATGGTATTGTTCTCCATAGAACTCACTGAATATTTGATTGCCATGCTTAGCACAAGAATCGAGCTTCTTGATTTGGTTTTTGTAGCTTTATTAATTGTACCTTAACGAGCTATGTAGGTAATTTTTCTGTATAGTCGTTGGATGATTCAATGAAATCGGATAAACAATTATATCCCAAACATGTTAAAATCACACGTGCCCAAACACCATTTTGTGCTTTAGGGAACTAAGTTTGTTTAGCAGCAGTATTGTCCGTATGGTCATAATCATTGACCTAAATTGATTAAAGCCTTACCAATTATCTCTTTCTTTCAGTTTCAGGGTGACCGAAGATATGTATAGGCCTGCCTGCGGTTTTCTAGGAGGACCCTAAGTGAAAGGCACATAATAAGGTTGAAGGTGTTTCCACGATAGGAAAAGAAACTACTTGTTTTCTGAATTTGCTTGTAAGGACATATGAAAGTTGCTACCTGCGTACCCATTGTTTTGTCAAGCGTAGATCTTGAGACATGACTTATTTTCTGTGTATCTGCTTTAGGTCTTACCATTCAGTTTGGTGCTTTGACCATGTGTTATGTAAAGCTTAAGTATTTTCCTCTTGGTTATCGTTTGAAGTTCTCTTCGTGTTGGTCGGGGGATCTGATGTTGTCCAGTTTAGCTAACTATGGCGGAACTGGGGAACCCGACTTTATACTCAGCTGCCTCTAGCACGCAGAACATGGACTCTAATTTCCATTCGTGATACCTCGAACTGTTTCAGCGGACAAGCAAGAACAAGTGCCACGTATTTGAACAGTATAGTACACTAAGTGAAGAAATCTATCTTTAGCACATCATTTTCTACTTGCACAAGGGACGGCGCAGCACTGCACATAGTGAGACTAGAAGGGAAAACTGTAAGAGACTCTCGAACCGCTCCACAAGTGAGTGCAAACTGCAAAAGTTATAGACCTTAATCTTACCATGCACGTGTAAATACCGGGAAGACTGGAATGAACCAAAAATTGTGCGCTTAATTTGGAGACATTTGCTGAAGATGACCTACGGTTTTTAATCGCCTTTGTCACGTCGCTTACTTTGCCTGCTGCAAAGCTGAAGGCATTGCGGAAGATTGTCTTGACCACTTCGACTGCTAACATGCAATAGAGGAAGATCAAGAGTGTGGCGACGTATATCAGGAGCAAGGAGAGACCGTCGGGGGACATGGTCACGGAAAGAGTCACGTAGGTGACAACCATGGAGAGTAGAGCCACGGGCAGCAGAACCTGGACGTGGGATGGCTTCCTGAAGAAGAATATGAGGAAAATGGAGGAAAAGAACCCAGTAGTGTTGAAGGACATGAAGAGAGAGTAAGCAGCCATGGGGCATAGATTTGTCGAGCTGAAGAAGGAATGGTGGGACGTGCATTGCTTGTCTAGCTGCATGTTGTCGCTCCAAATAGTCTGTGGAGGAGACAGTCCTGCTTGGTACGTGATGGTTGCTATTAAACTGGCCACGACTAGTACCATCTCCTCCACTTCCGACCATATGCTGCTTGCTCAAGTCGTCATCGGTAGATTGGATTGACTGCTGCGTCAAGTCCGCTTTTGTCGCTGCCTTCTTGATTCGTTTTGCTTGAGATTGAGCTGATCAACTGAAACAACATCGATAGTGTCTTTGCCCACCATGTTTTGCTTCTTCAGGAAGTCAAGGATCTGCCATTTTTCCCATATTGAATAAGCAAGCAGAATGAGAAAATTCGGAGGCTAGGGTCAGATATGTTATCTCACAGCTAGAACTTGAAGCTGGGCAACTTATGCAGATTTTTGAGCAACCAATTCTTACTTATCTAAAGATTCAAGCTCGTAAACGGCTATGCTCTAGAACTACGTTCATATGCCAACAGCGACAAGATCCAATGTCCTAATAGTTTCATTCTTCTCTTTTTAGATCTCCATCCTTGGTGAAAAGATTTTCTACAAGAAAAAGGATGGTGTTGCAGGGAATCAGTGGGATTCTATGATTCTGTGTCCGTTGCTGCATCGCTTTGAAAATTACTACCTCGACAATGAAAGTTTCTAGCCCGAAATCACTACACGTGGAGAAAATTACTGCCACACCGACATATTTACAGCCACAAGATACAATCCCATGTTTATTCGTTCACGAGACTGTCGATATAACCCAGGGGACAAGATGCGGATCTAAAAGAAATTAATTTGTAGGAGATGTAGCGCATGTAGAGCATGAAGTATAGACAGGCAAGTCTTTGTCAGCTGATAGATTGTACCATTGCAAACATGAGTTGGTTGGTGAGAGTTTTGAATAGCCGTTGATGTCAATATTATGGACCATGTCTGAGGGGACCATGATCACAGCAAGTCGAGTTACTTGTTGAAAGAATTATGCTTTTTGAACGAATTTGGAGTTTTTTTTTTTAGATTGGTAGTTGTGGAAGAAGAATCTGGTAGTTTGGGTCCACGACCCTTCAGTTACAAGCATTTGACAACAGATGGAGCAAAATCAGAGCATCCGCTACGACCTTCTAGCAGATTTTTTTCCTCAAGAATTGTAGAATTTCTGAAGATGCACTATCAATCACTTTAAACGCTTAAAACGGGACACTCGGCTACACTTGGCCCCCGTAGCGTCAATCAATCAGTGTCAGATTAGGACAGCTCTTTTGTTTCAGAAAGGATTAGTCATGATTTGTGAGCGGCACCAATTTTATTAGCAGAGTTGATAAATGGATTAGTCGGACTCATCTTGCCGACTTATCTCAAACGACATGACTCTTCTTTTCTTTTCTTTTTTCTTTTGTTTGGAGGAATTTGCGAAAACAGCAATGAACTTATCGATTTTGTTTCTTTCTTCTTTGGTTCGGAGGAATTTGCGAAAACAAGCGATGCCCTTTCCTACACTGCACAGAATGTCAAACATCACGCAGAGGGTTATTTTGTTTCTCTACCTCTTTTGCCCCGTAGATTTGTCTTGATCATTGGCGCGTTCTAAATCGATTCAGCTCATGTTTAGACATAAAGAATCGACAAGCTCATGTTTAAACATAAAGAATCGACAGGCCGTCCGATTTTTTAACCATTTCTTCTTCCTCTAATGGTTATCTGGTTCCTGCAATCTGTGCAAAGACTAGTTTCTATAGATTGAGCTGATGTAAGAACACCCACGAACCATATCCATCTGGGTTACTGTCTTTCAGACTCTTTAGCCTTTATGACCATTTGCCTCTCAAGTTAATCTTGTTTTCTTGTTCACAGTGCATCACTCGAGAAAAAAACTTTCAGGACCTGACAAGGACTGGAACCTTTGAGAGATTTTCACTTGACCCACTTGTTTTGCTTCCTCTAACAGAAGTAAAATTATCGGGCTGTTGACTAGCCATAGTCCTGCATCTAAGCAGAGCAATTCTTTGCGAACTACCATAAAGGCGTGAACATACCTGGAGCTGTTTCGAAGCCACAGCCAGCTGTGAGATTGTGTTCCCATCATCGTCCATGGCAGTCACAAGGTTGTCTGCATCTCCATCTTCACTGAAATTTTCCACCAACTTCTTGAGCGCATCGAACTGACTGTTCTTCACAGCCAGGTGAAGCGCAGTCTCGCCGCGAGCGGTGCGTTCCTTGAGGGCTTGAGGACACTGAGAGAGCAACTCCTCAATTACCTTGACCCTGCCCTTGATGGCCGCATAGTGGAGTGGCGTCCGGCCGCCTTTGTCCTTGATCATGCAAAGATCAGGGCCTAGTGTTAGAAGCTCCCTCATGACTTCCAGGTTCCCCGTGGCCGACACAATGTGTAATGGTGTGAAGCCATTGTGGTTCAATTCCCTCGCAAAATTGGGCTTCCTGCTAACAATCTCCTTCACAAGTTCGCTATTCCCAGCAAGCACAGCCACATGAAGAGGAGTCTCTGCCATTGGTCCCAGCACGGCTTTTGCCAGAATCAGCGGATCTTCGGCTAACAAGGCCCGGCGAGAGATGGCATCTTCGTACTGGATGACTTTGGAGAGCCTAGGATCCATATGAATTTGTCCAGAACGATAAGAGCCTTCTGCTTCTTTGGTTTGGTTGTGGTTCTTGACGTTAGTTTCAGAAGCTTGGCTCGTCGCATTTATGCACAGAGCAAAGATGGGACACCGCAATAACCCAAGCAAACACCTTGGCTTCCTTCGTTTCAGACAATGGACATTTGATGATTGATGGAAAAGTTACTCAAACCAGAGGATCAAACTTCCAGACCGTTAGGTACGCAGAACACCCTACATTGGTTAAGGCTTTAAAAGCCCCTACAAATGCGAACACCTGTCAATCCGATGACATAACATCAGCCCAAGAATAAGAAGGAAAATGCGAGATCGTATCCCACCATTACGGACATTGTCTTTGGTGAACAGTCCGGTCACTCTTGATCCATTGGATTGAAGACACTATTTTTCCCGACGCACAGGAGTGCAAGAAAAGATGGCTACACATATATAAGATTATGTGCTGTCGCATTGAAATACGAAATAGACCTGGGGGCGTCAGTACATTTCAAACTAAAAAGGATTAAAAGTTAGTGACAATGATAAGCTGAGTGATGATAACACCAAGTGACAACCATCAAAAGCTTCTGTACATGTATACAATCCAACACGTTAAACTAAGAACTTCCTAAAGGAGCTCGGACATAGTCAGTTTCGGCCCTGTCTTGACATTGTTTCCTAAGTTTAGCATGTGAGCTGTCTAATCTATCCAAACACATCTAATGATTTTGCATCAACTCTGAGGATTCACAAAGTAAGAGCACTAAAACACCCTGCTGACCTAGCCTTCTTCATCGTAGTCTTCATCATCCTCATCGATCCTTCTATCCAAGTTTGCAAGCTGAATGGGATCGATAGCCATCTTCTCAACTTCAGAAAGGGACCACCCAGGATATTCTTCATGCTTCAATCCAGTGTTGGGAGCTGCTGATATATTGGTCGGACCAGAAGCTAATATGGATTTTGAGTCCCCATTTTCATCCAAATCCACATTCAGGTCAAAGTTCCGAACAGGCGGCTCAGCAGATCTAGGAGTAGGAATGCTCTCTTTCGATTCATTGAGATGGTCACCATTTTCTGTCCCTTCATGATCCTGACTCGAATTGTCCTGCTGAGAAACATCTCCATCGACTTCGAACTTCTCATTCTGCGCAGTTAAATCCCCCTCTGAGGCTCGACCACCTCGCCCACGACCCCTACCTCTGCCCCTACCCCTCCCTCTCCCAGCACTGCCTGTGTGACCAGTATCATTCTGAAATTGAAATAGCACAGAGAAGAAATATTTAAATTCGTCAGTAAATCTGAATTCAGTTTAATAAGGCTGAACGAGCTTCAGAGACCAGATAACAATCATCTTGAGGTGCAAGAATGTATTACTATGCTGTTATTCTTTGACACTGGTTACCTCCAAACAAAGAAATGCTACAAAAGCATATTACTGACAAACAAGCTGCAGTAAGTTACTCATTAAACACTGATAATACTATGAAGTTAGTAGAGCGTAAAACCTGCCTAAGACCTACAAGCCTTGTTTTGAAAGGGTGGGCAATGAAACAAAATTTTAATTTTACCTCATTCTTACTCTTACTCACACAAATTTCAATTTTTTTTCAACTTTCCACCAATATTTTCATCCCCTCCACTTTCTCTACCTTCCCAGACATAGCATAAAAGAAAAAGTGATTGAAAAACGCCAACTAAGCATTCATACATGGACACGAGATACTGTGTAACTAATGGGCTGGACAGTCGAGATGACATGATGAGGCAAGCCACATAAAGGAAAAGGAAAGAAATGATGATGATGATATCCATAATCATGGGAAACATTACCATGCGGCTCCTCTTTGATTCATCATCAGTGTCATTTTCCCCATCATCAACCATTTTCCTGATAATCAAATACATAACATGATATTAATAGCCATATTCCCTCACTGAAATGGTAAACCTGTAAATTCGCATTTAACTAACCTTCTTTTAGCAGCAGTCCGATCATCTCCAGCAGTGTCAGAACCACCTAAATCAGGAACCTTACTCACAATTTCCCTCAAGAAATCAAATACGTTAAAGGTTTGAACACACTGCTTCCTGCAATTGAGGAGCAGAGTTATTCACCTCAAAATAATTATTCAAAGGAAAGAAAACGAGGAGAGAGGGAACACTAAGCTCTGCCGTATTCTCTTTCAAGGGAAAAAGAAGGGAGGCGGAAGATAGAGAAAAATGCTCCCCAATCAGGAATGCCATACATACAATTTTGCATGCTTGAAGGAGGCAAAGAAAAAGAGAAAAGCAAGCTGTGGAGCAATTCACCCCAGCACAACATGAGAATCGTGACTGGGAAGGGAAGAGAGAGAAAGAAAGAGAAAGGGGGAAGACACAATACTATAAGTCTGCTTACAGATGCAAGGAGTTCAGTGTCTTCGCTCCCCTCTTCAAGGTTATCTCATATGTCCGATCACAAAGGTCTTGCAGGAACAATTCCAATGCCTTGGCTGGAGATTATGAAAGAAGACAATGAGCATTGATATATCAAATTGGGATTTCTCATGCCGACAAAAATGAGATCAACTGCAAAAGCAAGTCTCCAGGCCAATCCTATCAATTATGAACTGGAGAGGAATAAATCAACCAAAATGCAGATGATGTACACTTACAAACAAGAAGAGGCACGGCCATAGCAATCTTCCCAACATCCTCATCAGCTTGCATAATTTTCTTAATCCGGGCCTACAAAAGGAATCGCTGTCAATCATACCAAATTTATTCCCTAAACAGTAAAGTGACTGGGGGACAGCAGGAAAGAGAATTCACAGACAGGTACATGAACCTGAAGCACAAACATCAAGACATCGAGCAACAAACCAAGACAGTTTTAATTTGGTCGTCCCAATGTTGTCGGGCAAATTAAAAATCATCCATCTGTAACACAAGCGGACAACAAGTTGCCAACCCCTGTTTCCGAAAGTAACACTACGTCCACTTGTGGTTTGATCCTAATGCAATCTCAACACTTCTGCCGTAAGTGTTTCAGCACTCAGCCATTGAGCCTAAACAATCAACCATTTGCTTTCTACAAAACTTAAAACAAGCTTGACGGATCTGCGTCTGCCAGCTAAATTGCATCCTAGGCTTATTTTCCGTCCAAACCTTAAAACTTGATTTTCTTTCAAGGATCGCCTTCTGCGCTAGCATCAAACATTCCATTCTTACCTCATGATTTGTGCAAGCACTTAATTGTTATTCAATAAAATAGTTTCGAAAAATTAGCAAGTTCTGCAAACAATTTTCACTTCTTTTCATTTTGAGAATGCCAAAAAAACTGATGCAGAGTCATCTAATTGCTTCTCAAACAGCAAGAAGAAGAACAAGAAAAGGGGGAAAATCCAAGCGTATAAATGAGAATGGTAAACAGTTCCAACTATCAATGCCTCTTACAGCCATGCAATGCTGACAGAATAGACGCTGGCTTCTCCGAACCGGCACTAATTTACCTGAAGAGACCAGAAGCTGAGAAGAAGCTCAACATTCAACCTGTAAAACACTTCTTATAGTGTAACTTTTCATGCTATCAATTAGAATTTCGCCCATTCCATAATTAGTAGCTTGCCATTTGTCCTATAATGGCTTGTGCAGTTTTTGTGCACAAGAGGCCATTGTTATCACTATTTGACTTCCTACATTTCTTTAACCTATGTTCCAAAGAGGAACAAAATATCCTCATTTCTATGGGCTAAGGAAACAAGAAACTAGCTTTGACTTCTAAAACTAATTGCTCTTTCTTCAATTTCACTAACGATGTTGTGCATAATATTGCTAGACAGGCAAATCTCCACCTGCCCAAAAAACCGATGTTGTGCATATCCGATGCACACCGCATGGCTACGAGCATTTGAATATACGACAGATAACCCAGTAAACTATGATCAAAAGCACGTCCCACTGAATATGAACACCGCTCGCACGACTCTTGCCGGAAAATCTAATTCAAATCAACTATTAGCATGTCGCAATTACAGAAAATTCGCAATCACAACCTCTCTCCCAATGAATCCGTAATTAATCAGATACGGCAAAAAGCCGCGCATAATCACAGTCGGGAGCACGAACTCGGCCCGGCAGGTGAAGAAAAACCATGTCGAACACGGCCCCGTGCACGACGCGTTCAGCTCAGCTAGAAACAAAAGGAAAACCTAAAAAGCACAAAAGCAAACAGGGAGGGAAAAGGCACAGCAACAGCCGCCGCAACAGTGTCGCATGACCAGAAACTAGCAGTTGCTTACCGCTGGGAAGCGTGTGTCGAGCTTCTTCCTCATGTCGCCGGGCGGTCGCCGACGGCGGAGGCGAAAACCCTAAAAAGGAAAAACGCGCGCGCCCGAGGGGGGACGAGCGGCGAGCCCCTCCGCTCCTGCCCTAGCGCAGCCTCCGCCTCTGCTCGCACGGGGAGAGACGGATAGAGATAGAGAGAGAAACGGAGCCCCTTCCCCCGAACCAGGACGAGCGCGGCAACGTCGGCGAGAAACGTTCCGGCGAGAGACCGAAACGGAGGGAGGGAGGAGGAAGAAGAAGAAGAAGCAGCAGCAGCAGCAGAAGCAGAAGCAGAAGAGTTGCGACTTCGCTTTTTTCTGAGGAAAAGGGCAAAGCAAAAAACCGCCTCCAATTCCCTCGCTTTTGATTTATTTATATATATAGCTTCTTGAAAATTTCGTGGATTTTTATTTATTTAATTTATTTTGTTTTTTCTCTTAAACCCCGGGCTGGGGATTAAGCTGGGCTCGAATCTTCTGCGCTGTCGGAAGCGGTGGTCCTTCTCGCCGGACCTCCAATCGCCGGTCGCCACGTCATCCCGTTCCGTTCTGGGGCTTCGTTAGACCGTTCTGGGCGGGGGCGTGGGGGGGGCGCCGCTAAGTCACGGCGACGGTATTTTGGAACGGTGGAGACGGGAAAAAACGGACCCGCGGCGACGCCGCACGAAAAGTCGCGGCGATCCTTTTTTCCGTTTTCCAATCGAAAGGATAATGCCGAAAGGCCTGAAATTTCGGCGGAAAAGTTTTCTTTTCAGGTAGTCGAATTTAATTTTTTGTTCGTGTAAATGCCTTTTTTTTTTGCATATGTAAGTTTCTATTTTTACCTCACAATAAGTTTATTTAATATTTTTGGTCGAAAGGTTTATTAAGTTGATACATCTTCTTCTTTTTTTTTTTGTGCGCTCGTCACCATCAAGTATTGATTCCTCGTGTATTTGTGGCACCCGCATGTGGACACAGATTGCAGGACATGTCCACCGCCGCGATTATAAATATATTTTTTTGGGGCTTTGAATCCCCGACATTCGAAAGGAATTTCCTGATGGGTGTAATGAACCGGCAAAAATGTGTTGTGATTATTTGCTTATGTATGAGATGCTATGATTAAATAAAAGAAATTATTAAGTCGCTCGATAGGAACACATATAAAATTATTATCATCATGCCTTAAAGAAAGCATGATTTAGTCGGAGAATAATTCGGGATACGATAATTGTGTTCGTCTCTATTGATTAATAAAAGCGTCGGATGGATATCGTTTTGAAATGAAATTGTTATAAGTTTTGTTTTGATGTCTCCCTATAAAACTTCCCACTTTTTTTAATTGATTCAAATGCATAATTCACAACGTGATAGGAGTGGGTTGATTCTCAAAATTAAAGTCTGTACGCGGTTTAATTCGGGCTAGTGACTCTGCCTTTGGGTCTAGGGCTCCATTCCATTAAATACCCTATTTTTTATCTGTAATTTTCTGATTTTTCGTTTTATTTATTTATTTTTCGACAGGCCTTTTCGTCGTTTAAGTTGGCATTGTTCGGCTGGCAAGTGTGGACAAGTTTTTGTCCCTTTTCTCTTTCTTAGTCGTGTGTTTATAATGCACATCTCGCCCATCCTAGAACCTAGGTGTGCTTTTGCCATGTAACGTCTTCATTGATTGACAATTTATCAATTGATAAATGGTTTGATGTGCATTGGACAATTTCAATTGCATCCTAGATTGAGGTTCAACAAACTCATTCAAAGTCTAATGAAAAAGCTATGGAAATCGTCGGTGACATCAATACTCTGTGGTGTCTAAAATTATAATTTTTTTTTATTTATACTATATACAAAAAGTAACCGTGAAATAGAGTTGTAATCTGGACTTAGGCATAATGGTGGCAAAGTTGTTGTTTGAGCCCAACGACTTGATAGTTGATTTCCTTCCTTTTTCCTTTAACTCACGTCATCGGTTTTTTTTTTTTTGTTTGTCTTACTCTAACTCTCAACTCAATTTTAAAGTTTTACTTTATCTCTTGCGGGTATGTGAGTCGAAACTCATATCTGAAACTACACATCCCAATCCTAACTTTCCCCGGAAGATGGGGAATCGAACTCTCTACATCCCCCTTCCCAAGTAGGAAGGGTGGGCAAACCCCAGTAGTTAACTCATGCCATGAGTTAATTCGGTGAACATCGGTGTTAGTCTATATTGATGTTTATATCATTACTTTTAAATCAATGGACTAAGTATAATAGAAATATGCATCAGGGACGTAACTGAATAACGATTTAAGGATAACATTGAACGAATAATGATGGTTTGGAAACAACGAATGTCATCATTATGTACTTTGAATGTTGGGGAACCGAGTTGTGTGTTTTAACCTTTGGCGGTGTTTTTGGGTAGCGAGTGTCCGTGAAAACTTCAAAATGTTAAAAATTGCTCCTTCTATAATTATTCGTTAATCTCTATATTATTTTTTAATTTGGACATCATAAAATATTTTTGCTTAGCTATAAATGTCAATATCAATATGGTATTAAATATATGTATTCAAATATTTTCAAAAACTTATATATCGGGCTCTTTTTATGCTCGCTTGTCATAAATTTCTTAGCATTTGCATTTCTAAAGATTTGAGATTCACCATTCTAAATTGGACTGAAAATCTATTTGCAAAAAGGAAGCAAAAGTGAATGCTAGAATTGTATGGGTATGTTTGGCGATAATTACCCAATTAGTCTCAATCCTATTGTTCAGTTGCCAATTAAGTCATAAACTTTCTAATTTGGCCAAAATAGTTCTATATCTTTCTACAAATTTTCAATGTAGTCGTTTTGACTCGTTGCCACCGGAAGGACAATATACATTTCTAATCACCAAATGTTTAGGACTATATTGGCCGATTTGAAAATTTTAGGAATAAATTGATATCCACATCATAGATTTAAGATTGACTTAGTAATTTTCCTGTCTATTCGAGTAATTGTTTTCTTTTTATACTTTCTTTTTTATTTATTTTTTTAATTTTTTGATTTTTTAATATTGAGTGTTGAATCATTCGAAAACATACGTTAACTTAAGATGCCAATGCTTTTTTTCATATATATAATTTCAAATTCGAAGAAAAAACAAAAAGAATTTGAAATGAATAGTCATCAATTTTTTTTTGCATCTCGACTTTAATTGCGAGTTAATAGATAATCATTACACGCCTTTCACGTCGTTCCCCCTCCACAATAAAAAAAAAACACGAGCCCTGAAAAACACGTCCTCCATTTTCACGCTCGCCGGGCTTTTCCAAGTTCCCGTCCCGACCAGTTCCATCCCACTCCGTCGTGCCAAACTCGGCCCTCAGGAGTCGCCGCTACTGCTCCGGCGAAAATGGATAACCTCGAGGGACCAAAATGGAAAAAAAAAATCAGAAAGGGGGCGGAAAGGGCGCAAAGACGAAACGTGGGGGGAAGAACCGGAGGACGGGGAGGAGAAAAACAGTTCGGCGAAAAGGCCGTCCCCCCGAGGGTGGTTCGCCGCCGTTCCGTTCCATTCAGTTAGTGCGGAAAAAACAGTTCCCGCTGCAACGGACCCAAAACAGAAAATATCGATTTCACAAAAACACACACACACATATATAAAAATAAAAATGAAAATATTGGCGAGAAAAATCGGGGGGATGAATATCGAAAAAACAAAAACCCTATTCTTATTCAGTTTCGGCCTCGAAATTCCTATCCGTCTCCACCTTCCTCCTCCCCCCCCCTCCGCGAATCGCCGCTCCGTCGCCGGCTGCGACCGACGGATCGATCGGAGCACCGCCGTCCTCCTCCCTCGATCAATCTCTCTCTCCCTCGCAGGTCAGTCTCTCTGTTCGGCTGTTCTCTCGGATCTCCTTCAATTGCCGCATTCGCGAGGCGGCGGGACGCCCGGCGTTTCGATTTCCGATCCGCTCTCCGCCTCTTGTTCTTTCGCTGCGGTGTTCTCCCCTTCCTTCCCGTCGCGTGGTTTAGTGTTTCGATTCGAGCGGCCGGAGTTAGGTATCGGGGAGCCGGAAGAGTCGCCGTTCGTGGCAGAGTTTTTGTCTGGCGATTCTCCTCCTTAATCCGTGATCGGCCGATTCTTGGCGTTGGCGGCGACTTGTTCGTTCGATGATTTTTCCTTTCCTTCTTTCTTTCTTCTTTTTTTTGTTTTCCTGGAAGGCTTCGCCTTTTTCCTGTTTGTGCCGGCGGAATTGGTTACCAGAGCGGCGTGGCGATGTTAGGGATTTTCTGATTTTGCGCGGCGTGGTGTGATTACGGAATGTGCGAAAATAGCGAGTGCTGCTGCATTGCATTGGGTGGGTTACTGTATGCACTAGTTTAGGTATATCTAGGCCTTTCATTGTTTTGATTCATCCGTGTTGTTGCAGAATTTTTCGTAGCATGTTGGATTATACGTGGTCAAGAGGTCGTGTGTCCGTTTTGGTGACTGAGAAAAACTCGGCTCTTGCATGGTGCGTTGTTTGTTTGATGATGCGCTTAATATCTGTCGAGCAATTCCGGCTGACTGATTGTTAGGTCTATCTAGATCTAGATCATAAACTGGTATTTGCTTCCCGGATTAGGTTTTTTCCTGGACCTAGGTATCTGTCTCGAGAAGGAGCTTTTGAGTATAAGGACCGGGCTGGACTCTCAACTTGAGACACGGAAGTCAGATTTTACTTTTTGAATCCTCTATTTAAGGTTTATGGCAGAGACTACTGCAACGACAGAAATTCTTGATATATTTTGAGGGCCATGCATGTTTTCAAGCCCGCATTCGTTTTGTTGAAGGGTCATGATTCTCGTTGTGATGTATTTGCATTTCGTATGTTTCCTTTTCTTTCTCCTCTTCGACCAATGCCAATCTTGCACTCTGAATATGTGCTGGAGTTTGCATGTCATCCATCATCCGAGGAAGTTTGATTAGGCAAGTTGTGGCATAGTACTCTGTTTTAGTCACTTTTTATTTGGGTGAAGATGACTGTGATTGCATGCAAGCTCTGCCTTTTACTTTTAAGTTCATCTCACACTTTTCACGTACGCATTGGGAATCATCTCTCTCTTTCACGTTTCTCCTCGAACACATAAGACCACACATATTAATGGCATTTTTGGTGACATGTGAACTCACCTGCAAAAAGCGTTGGTTATTGACGGGGAAGAGAGGAACTGAATGCACAAATATTCAATAGCAATCCCAGAGGCAGTCAGGCATCAAAAGTTTTTGTGGGGTTGTTCCGGATTTGGTAGTTATGGTTGAACCTCACACTAACCTCATGGGGAATTTGATGATTTAGGCTCTAGAGAGTGTAGTCATAGCTGTTGGGATATTATTGAGCTGAAGGCTGGCCTCTCTGATGATTTCTTGGAGGGCTTAAATGCATGTTCATATATATTTGCTGTATAAGTTATGCGAATAGCTGATGTTTTCATCAATCTAAAGTGTCAGCTAATTAATGTCCCTTCTTCATGCTCTGTCTTCGAGATTTATGTTTACAGAATCTAGTCCGCACGACTGATTGGTGGATAAAATACTAATCATTAATGATCTTCATATCAAACATTGGAATTGTATCTGTTCAGTTTGTCACATGCTTTCTGGAATATTTTCGCGTTTGAAGGGACTGTGCTGTCTATTTTAGAATCACTCAAGCATAAGAAATGAAATCTTTTATGTGTTTTCATCCCTGAGTTTCTTTGGTGGCCCTTTTTCTCTGATCCATAAAATGATTACGGCTTATTCCAAGTCAGGTGTCTGGACTTTAGAATTTTGTTTTCCCTATGTCCTGTGAGTTAAAAATATGATCCCTGAAAGTGTTCCTAGATGGTGGCTTTTCATGGATTGAGTGCATTGCTTCCAATTGTTGATGTTGTTCAAAAAATGTCCATGGACATTAATATATCTGAACTTATTAGAGTCACCTGAAAGTATTTAAAAATGCAACTCAAAATTCTCTGAGATGGGATGGCTACCATGTATTTACAACCTATCATGTTTTTGCAGTCTCGTGTTTGGCTACAGTTAGTGGGTTACTTTTCATAGCTTTCATTAATAGAAGGATGGTGCTGCCTTTTTTATTATAAGATGTTTCAGTCTTCTTGTCTCCATGTAATTTTTTTAGAAGTGGGAAAGAGAAAAAGTTTACCGATATGGCTTTTCAGTAAATAGAGCTGCTTTTCTCTTGTTGACTTTGGCTGATTTGTCGATTCTGTTATATTGGGATAAGTAAAAGCAGTTTTGTTATGATCTGTGACATTTCAGGTACTTACTCTCTTTTAGAAATGTCTTCAGCGTCCAAATCCAAGTCTAAGGACAAGAAGTCTGGGAAGGAACCGATAAAGGCTGCTTCCAAGCCCTCTGGACCTGCAACTGTGGGTTCTGGAGTCCCTGCCAGTGCATACAACCCTCTTTTAGGAACATTCCACTCTCTTGAAACAGTGTCAAGTTCATCTGGTTCGCCTCTTCAAGCTAATGGTCGCTTCAGGACTATTGATGAGACAGACGAGCAGACTGGCGCACTTGCTGTGGGTGTCGAATTCGATTCTGTCTCCAACAACGGCAGCTGGTCTGGTGAGTCGGAAGACCATAAGGAAAACAAGTCTAATCTTCCTGGTCGCCAGGAGTCTGTCCCAGGAGCCGACAATGACAAAAGAGAGAAAATCCGCCAAAAGAATGAGAAGAAGCATCAGCGTCAAAAAGAGAGACGAGCTCAGGAATTGTACGAGCGATGCAGTGGCTATCTTATGTCAAGAAAGCTTGAAGCACTTGCTCAGCAGCTCGTGGCAATGGGCTTTTCTCATGAACGGGCAACCATGGCTCTTATAATGAATGAAGGCAGGGTAGAAGAATCAGTTGCATGGTTGTTCGAAGGGGGTGAAGAGGTTGATAATCAGAAGGATAAAAAGTTCGGTGGGACTAACTTGAAAATTGACATAACAGAAGAGCTTGCTCAGATTACAAATATGGTATCCAAGTTTAAATGCTCGAAACAGGAGGTGGAGAGAGCTGTTGTCTCCTGTGAGGGCGATCTTGAGAAGGCGGCAGATTTGTTGAGAACTCAGAAGCAAGAATTATCTTCTGCTCCTTCTAAACCAGAAGAAACTGGAGATTATTCTAGTTTAAGTAATGGCAAGCTTTCATCAACTGCTGCCATGAACTCTGGGATGTCCCAGCTTAAACCAAATCCGTCTTTGTCAGCCCAGCTGAGAAGAGATGAAAGAGACTATAATTACACGAGAAGTGCAGGGAATGCAGGTGGTTATTTGGAGTCCGGCCCGAAGAATGTGCAGCTGGTGAAGAGATTTCAGCAGAAGTTGGAATGGATGAAACCCCAACACTCTGCAATGCCGGCCGAGAAGAGTCGACCTGGTGCTGGATCCGGTTCAATGGCAACACCTGTTCAGGTGTCGCCTTCACTGGCGAAAGGAGAGACCCGTTATGTTGCTGTTGGAGGTGAATTAAAACATCTTCCTCTAGGAACAGTCCGGGAGCCGGTTATCATGATGCAGCGACCGCAATCAGCCAATGCAAAGCAGGTTCCTGCTATAAGTGTTGGCTCGCCTCCTGGAACAGGTCCCATTTGGCATCCTTCTAATGGCATTGACATTATGAAGCCAGGTGCTTTGCTGCCTCAGATTCCTAGCAGTAGAAGCCTTGGCACGGGCCATCTGAGTTCAGGTCAGATGTATCCCCAGCTTTATTATCATCAACAATTGGGTCTCGGAAGCAGTCCGTTGGAGTCACCAGGGACAAGCCGAACTATGGGTTTTCAACAGCATCAACAATTCATACAAGGTGGTGGTTTGGGAGATATGCCCGGGACAAGCCGAGGTAATGGTTCATGGAGCAGAACGAGCGCACCTCCTACGCTTGCGGCTGCTTCTTCCCTTGGTCTGTTTTCTGGGTTGGGTTCTTCTGGTTCGTCAGGGGCTGCTTCTCCAGTGGACTGGAGCAACAGTACAGTGGGGCAGCAGTTTGATTACACCAATGTCGACTGGTCGTTGGATCGGGGCTTGTCTTCCCCAAGATCCACCAATTGGTTGATGGGGTTGACCACTTTAATGAAGAACAAGGCGACCATGTTCGATTCAGATGTTCCTACAGCGGGTGCCAACATTGGCATTAGACCTGCTCCCTCCAATGGGAATGGCGTCTCTCTCGTGGGACTTCAAGATGCATCGGGAACTACGACTACAGACACATCTGCTCCAGGTTCTCGGGAGTGGACGTCCCCTTTTGAAGGAAAGGATCTTTTTAGCTTGCCTAGAGAGTTCGTCTCTTCCCCTTCTCTGTAGGCCTCTCAGATAGGATTCCAACGAGCAACGAATAAAATGGAAAAGAAAAAAGGAGACTTGAAAAGGAAAGAATGGCATTTGGATTTCGTTTGTGTTAAATCTCGTTGCATGACCTTCTTGTGAAAATTGCATTGTAGTTTCCTTTGCTCGTCTTCTGTCTGCATGGAGAGAGAGAGAGAGAGAGAGAGAGAGAGAGAGAGAGAGAGAGAGGTTCCTTCATCTTTGCCTATAATCAGAGGTAGAATCGGAGTGTCCCCGTTTTAACCTCTCCGTCATCACTGTGCGGTTGACAATTTGAATTGCCGCGATGGATTGTCCGCCCCGGACAAAACAGCTTGTGCTATTATTGCTCGAGAGTGCAATTTCACCTGGTTCCTGACTCATCCGGTGACGCACAACAAAATCTTTCGAGCTACGGTTTTGCCCTGCTACGTTTGGCAAGAAAGGTTGAGGAAAGCGCTTATCATTCCGCATTTTCCCTTCCCCTCCCTTCTTAGTGTCAAAGTGGTGTCCAGAAATCCCTAGGAGACTAGCCGAGTGTTATTGGACTGTTGACCGAACTTAGAGAGTAATTTGTACGGGCGCCCAAATCGTATAATCATGACACAAAGAAGGTTCACTTCTCGATACGTGCAATAAGAAATACTTTTGCAAACCATCGAGTTAGAGGAAAGGCATCCTCTCGCGTTTTTCCTCTCTCCCCTCTAACTTGCAAGTGGTTTGCAAGAGGACTCTCGGGCACCGTCACCAGTCTTTCGCAATTATAGGATGGCATTGATTTAGGGACGATTAACTCCTGCGAGGAATCATTTGTTCCCATCGTATTCTTTATTAGGAAAGCTAGAAATGAGACCTTCCTCTATTGCAACTGGCCGCCACTGCCAGAGCTGCGACCGCTATCAGTTTCAGTTGGTTAACCACCAATATCGCCAATCCCTCTTCATTTCTTGAAGAAAAAACTTTCTTTTCATCAATTAGCATTTACAATATAATATCCTGGGAATTCATACAGAATATGGAAACGCAAACTAGAAGGACTTGCTCGGGTTTCATCATGGCAGTGAGGAAAAACCAGGTCCTGAACCACAAGCACTTGTTGCTGTCAAAGAAGCACGTTCTCCGTACCATTGATTGGACTCTCGCGTGATGAAGTTGGCCTCTGCACGGGACAAATATTTCATCCAGATATCATGATTAGAGTAAATTTTGCGTCCAAGAAAGAATGAGGAAAGATTGCATTCATCTTTTTCACAGTTGTCAGATCTTCGGATATAGGGAATAAGTACCAATCAAACATATATTAAGAAAGAAGACTGCAGGGCTGTCCACAGAAAATAAGAGTAACCAGGGCGAAGTATTTTTTTCTGAAATGGATCACCAGATTGTTCTTGTCAAATATTTTACCACACTGAAGGCCCGTAACAGAATTTGCTTCGTTTATTTCTGCTTTTAACCTGTCTAGGTCTTTATGGCCATTCCAACCAGAAGTATTGCTATGATAAGCTTGCAATCGTATTGAGAAAGCAAACAAACAGATAACTAGTTGACAATACTTAAGTAACTTACCTGATAAGAATACATCTTTGTACTCGTCTTCATCGTAGACAAACAGAGGAGGGTCTGGTGAACCAACTCCGACAATTGTGCTCCCACTAAATCAGACAAATTTGGACACCATAGGGAAATTAGTTTGTGGGAATGGAAGAGAATACGTGATATCAGAACATGATCCTGGAACGTATAAGAAGATCTGAAAACATTCAAAGCCAACTCTCCCTAAGATGAGAGCAGACACCGCCATTAAATTAATAACAAAGGAACAGTGCAATCACAACAAAGTCCAGCTCACTGTTTAAACAATTTAAACACAGGATATTTCAAGTAATTGCACCAGAGTGATAATGTTCATCACTTAGGTAGCTTATATTGCTATCATTATCTATCTGATATAGTTGAACTGAAATTAAGCCATACTTACAACAGGTAATTAGGATTATGGATGACCTGTACCTTTTAAGGGAAACATTCCAATACAAGGACTCTCTTTCTAAACTAGAGTCCATAATTGTTTTGGCCAAAAAGAAAAAAGAACTGCCAGATTTTGATGAAGATTGTAGATGTCGGACAATCCTGAACGATAAAAGTTCAAATGGATGCTGCAACTGTAATAATCCAGGCATCAGTTTCTATTCTAAACTTCTAAACTATGTTTGAAACTTTACAGTCTAGTTTTCTTTCAAAAAGCTATATTTTCCAGAGGCAAGCATCATAAAAACCATTGTCACAGTTTATCAAAGATGAGATTATCTAGCCCTGGGACAGTTAGTAATGAAGGTAGAGAGTCCAAAAGTTGAGGTTGCTAGCGAAAATATTGGAGCTGCAAGTAACTATCCTGTGTGGTCAACAGTTCATTAGGAAAAAAAATGAATTGGGATTATCTTGTATGAGGCTAAAAGTCTGTGTGCTTAGTTTACAAGGTACCTAAAGAATTTGAGCAGTATGTTGGTCTTATTTTGAAGTCAATTATGAGCCTTGTCACCCCAACACACTAATGCTTTTCATCCTTACATGGAAAAAGATCCACTTCAAGGTTTTTCTAGTTTTTTTGGCCAATGGATGAGAAATATAAGGACATGATATACCTCACAATAATTGAAGATTAGGTTGATGCTTCGTTATGGACTCACTTTTGCAAAATTGATGGATATAAAAGTCTCTCCATCTCACTCCTAATAAATTGACTTTGTATACATTTAAGCCTCAAAAGGCACATCTACATTAAATGCTTTCGGTTATAATTTAAGCATAAGATATTCAAGAAATATATTCCTCTGACAACTTTACTCTCTGCACAGGATATTAGGACTTTAGACTGGCATCACTTTATTTTATTTTTTTCTGTACCTTCCAGACATGAAAACAGCATCATACTGTCCGCGGCCAGCAGCCATTATTCGCTGCTTTAACCTTTTGAGAGATGGTAGTACCTCAAACGCTGGAGCTTCTGCAAGGAAATATAAACATTCGAACAATGAAACTTCTGATTGCGACTAATTCTGTCTCTATGACAAACACCAGCAAATATAAGTGTTTTTTTTACCAAAATAAGTCTGGCATCATATAAAAATATATATTCATTGCAAAATGAAAGGAATTCTCTGCAAATAAAACTATATAAAAGAAAGGAGGTATTGATATTTGGTAGGTCACAAAGTCACACAGAATAAGTTTTCCGAACAGAAAGCAACAGAGGAAAGGAAAGATCGAGTGCTGTCATGTCCATTTACCCAAATCATTAATGCACACATCTTGAGATATTCCATCCTTTGACAGCTTTTCCAGCAAGGCTAAAGGATCAGCATTACTAGTCTTGTCCAACTGTAGATGCTGAGGATAGGAAGAAACATCTTCAGACAAAATTGTCATCTCATAGGGAGCAAGCTGACTAGAGTTTTCGTTAACTACTCACAACTCTATTACCTTGTAAACTTCAGCAGTCGAACATGCCTGTGGAGGTTTTATTAGAACCATCGGAATGTCCAAGGATATAGGTGGAGGGATATCTTGAACCACCTAGAAAAATAAGGGCTATATAATGATTGGGTGGAACTTGGAATCATATTAACTTACCAAAACAAACGTAAAGGTATAGAAAAGTACACGGAACAACCTGAGTAATGCATTAGAAGATGATCAGAAATTCATCGTCTTCCATGCAGATGCATAGCATAGGTCAATGAACATTCTAATTAACTAAGTGGCCGAAAGGCCAAGAGAAGGAAATTAGAATCTTGATAGGATTGAGTTTTATTTCCTTCCAAAGCATTATTGGCTACCCTCACAGACTTCTTAAGCTCTTAGAACAAATGAATGGAAACCACAAAAGTACTTTCTGCTAAAAAGACGATACTGGAAAAGTAAGGTTTGAACAAGAAACGAGAAAATAACTAACTACCAGCAAGTATTCTGCAAGTTCAGACGTACCTCACCTCGACCAGTACAATATGCTGCTCCATGGGAGAAGAAAAAGGGAATATCTGAACCAATTTCACCAGACCATTCTTGAAGTTCCTTCTCAGTTGCAACACAACTATTGAATTGGTTTGCAGCCCAAAGTGCAGTTGCCGCATTACTACTTCCGCCGCCAAGTCCTGCTCCAGTTGGTACTTTTTTGTCAAGATGGACCTGCCATATGTCCCAATTCGAGTCTCTGGTCAGATCAGAAATCCCTGAGCAAGACATAAAAGAATGTGGGACTCGTGCAGATGTTCAGTAATTTACATTACACATAGCTGTTCCAGTATAATTTACTCCAAAAATTGTGATATCCATTTTAGTTGGAACTCTTGTCTACATCAATCTACGATTAAGTTAGGGACACCAATTCTGTAATTCCCATCGACTTTGATGTTTACTGTACATTCAAAGACATTTTTGCTTTTTAACATCACCACAACTCTCTTTAGTTTGTAATACTTCAATTTAACGAAAGCCCTGATGTAATTCACTGAGGAAAATAAGACATAAGAAAGACAATAGCATTTACTGTCTAGAGACAACACTTTCTGCTACACCTGCCAATTTTGAAGAATTATCAGAATTATATGCACACACGAACAGAATCAAATACAAACAAAAGGGGCAGCTTCTCACCCAAAAAAATTTGTTGCTGCCTGTCTTTTTCCTGTAGAGATTCAGTGCTTTGATGATCTGCGAAACATCAAAAGAAAATACAATCACATATTAGACACTGTAATGATGCCAAGAACACGGTGACGTTGAAACGAACCAAATCGCTCGAGCATAGGATATACCAAATTTTTGTCATCAAGAGGTACGCCAGGAACATTCGTGGAAAGTAGATCCTTTTGGGATGGTGACAGAGAGAACTTGATTATGTCCCCCAAACTTATTACCTGGAAGCACCAGTAGGTCATGCAAAGCACACATATAGATTAGCCCAACCTCCGAAAAAACTCGTGCTACACAACTGTGCTTCTCCATGGACCCAACCCAAACCTCAATACATTCCGCACCACAAACAGGGACATGGCGGCAAAAAGGATGATCAAGATTAAGAAACCTTACATGAAACAGAGACGCCAGATCATGGTACCCATCCTCTCTCTTCCTGGTGATTCTCAAAAAGACATTAACCTGCTCCACAGATTACCAAATTCCAAATCAAAAGCCAGCAGAATACTTAATGGCAAAAAATCCTCAGAAATAAATTAAAAAAAAGAGAGAAGTGGATGGAGTCCCAAATAAGAGGAGGAGAGAAGAAGTACCTTGCAAGGCGAGAACAGAGTGAGCCTAGAAAGAGGAGCTTGCTTGTCCACTTCGTCAGCCAACTGGTTTATCCTCTCATCAGGATCGTACACTATCTACACCCACCCACAGCCAAAAACAACACCCAGCACTCAGCGACGCGAACAAAGCAAACACTCATGCAGCAGCAGCAGCAGCAACAACGGCAACAACACAAACAGAGACACGCTCCGCACGACCTCGAGCTGCTGCTGCTTCCCCGCTGTCGGCTCGGAAACCATGGCCCTGACGGGCGCGCTCCGACGTAGACAAGTGGAAGACGAGCCGTATCGCGCGGGAGGAGGCCGGACCCCGCTGCTCCACGAGAAACCACGCGGCGGGGAGGCGACGCGGTTGCAGCGGAGGAAGGAACAAGAAGGAGGAGAAGCCACGGTGGTCGCCGCCGCCGCCATCATCATCCTCGATCCTCAAGCTCAGCAAACCGAACTCAATCCTCCAAATGCATGAAACTCGAAGGAGCAAGAACCTCTCGAGCTAGAAGAGTAGGTGAAGAAGTGAGGTTTGGTTTGTGAATTTTGATTCGTGCATTAATTAATCAGCAGAAGAAGAAAGAGGGAATCGAAGGGATACTAGGTTCGGCAATCCCTTCCTTGTCTTCAATCGCCGCCGACATCGCTTTCGGTTCGGACACCAACGTGAATGCCGTGTTCGGTAAATTTGGTGGGAGTGAGAAAGTGGACCGAAACGTAATGTTACGGGAGAAAATTATACAAATGATTTATAAATTTTTAATTTATTTAATATGAAATTTGAAAGTTTATTCAAACGCATAATGTGTTTCCTTGGTATATAAGCAATTTAAACTTTGAATTATATAAAATTATTCAATATTATCCCTGAATTTGAATTAGTAAAGAGACAATACTGAACATTTTTATATAGTTTAAGAACTAAACTGAATACGTATCGAAAGTTCATGGCTCACGTTAAACAAATTAAAAATTTAGGGATCACATTACACACTGGGTAAAGTTCAAGGACTACACTAAACAAAATAAAAGTGAGGGAACATATTACACATTGGGTTAAAGTTTACGGAATATTTATGTCATTATCTCGATATAATAAATAGATAATTATAACAGCAATGACTTCCAATTTTTCTTGAGTAGACCGTTAAATGGGTGGGTCGGGTGGCAAATGATTCGATCCAAATTGATCAATTTATATGCAATATAAATTTAGTGACCCATACCTCACAACTGATCCAACCCATATTACTAAAATGCATATATTATTAATCTAACCTACAAACACGTATAACCTCCTTGTTTAACCCCACTTGAATAAACATTTCATATTAAATTACATGTTATACAACGCGTGTTCTTCCACGTGGGGCATAAATAAAAGTTTAATGTTGGATTTTATAGGAAATATTCTTGCATGAGTTGGGTCCAGATAAATGTGAACCCTTTAACATTCATATATCTTTTTAACTTTATTATTTTATACCCATTTATAATCCATTTTACTGAATATAATAATTCATCTCATCAAATATGGGAAAGCATTTAGACATTTGTAATTTTTTAAAAATAAATATAAGAGGTCAACGGGCCAGGTCTCATGGGCCTTGCCCACCTGCTGATCGGACTTGTCCAAGCCAAGCCCAATGGGCTTACAAAATTCAGCCAAGCCCGCTCATGGATCAAGTCTACAACTCACTGTTGCACCACATAGCGGAAAGTTAAGACGCGCATGGAATCCATTCTGGAGTAGAAATTCTGCTCCAGAATGCATTTCGGGACAGAAATACGTTTGTTAAAAAATTTCCGGAAGGCATTCTGGAGCAATTTTTACATTCTGAAATAAAAATGTGTTTGTTAAAAATACTTGATTCCATAATGCGTTCTTGTTTTCGGAATGTATTTTTTATTTCAGAATGAGTTTTGGGCGAGAAAAAGAGAAGCTACTTTTTGTAGCTTTTCTCTTCCAGAATGCATTCTCCCTATTTTCTCTCTTTTTTTACTAATTTCTTTTTCAGAAAATGCATAAAAATTGAAAAATTCCATAAAAATTCATAAAAATTTATAGAAAATAAAAAAAATTCAAATTTCAAGAAAAAAAGAAATTTGGTGAATTTTTTCCAAAAAATATAAAAAAATTAAAAAATTTCAAAACTCCACAGAATGGCTTTGAATATCTTTGGGCACCTACTTTGAGTGAAATTTAATTTTTTTGATGTGCCTAAAAAAATAAAAAAAATTAAAATTTTCAAAACTTCACAAAATGACTTAGAATACATTTGGGCACCCACTTCGAGTGAAATTTAATTTTTTTGAGGTGCCCAAAAAAATCAAAAAATAAAAAATTTCAAAACTTCATAAAATGGCTTAGAATACCTTTGGGCACCCACTTTGAGTGAAATTTAATTTTTTTGAGGTACCCAAAAAAATCAAAAATTTCAAAACTTCACAAAATAGCTTAGAATACCTTTGGGCACCCACTTTGAGTGAAATTTATTTTTTTTGAGGTGCTCAAAAAAATAAAAAAATAAAAATAGATTTCTGTTCTAGAAATTAATTTCTGGAGCAGAATTAGTCATGTTTTATCAAACAGATTTCTCCTTCAAAAATCAATTTATGGCAAGAATTCCGAAAATCAATTTTTGGCAAGAATTCAATTTTTGGAGCAGAATGATTACCATTTGTGCCCTTACTACTTCTGCCCTCGAGAGTCACTGCTAGTGCTTCATAAAGTAACCGAGAGAGAACCGCAACCTTGAGGGACCAAAATGGAAAATCAGAAGGGGGGTTGGAGCGAAAAGATGAAACGTGGGAAAGAATTGGAGGACGAGGAGGAGAAGAACAGTTTGGCGAAAAGGCTGTCCCCCGAGGGAGGTTCGCCATTCCGTTTAGTTCAGTTAGTGCGGAAAAAACAGTTCCGTTGCAACGGACCCAAAAAGAAAATATCGATTTCACATATAAATATAAATATAAATATAAATAAATAAAAATAAAAAATATTGGCGAGAAAATGGGGCGATGAATATCGAAAAAACAAAAACCCTATTCTCATTCAGTTTGAGCCTCGAGATTCCTATCAGTCTCCACCTTCCCCCTGCCCCTATGCGAATCGCCGCTCTGTCGCCGACTGCGACCGACCGATCGATCGGAGCACTAGTCAAGTTCTCAAGTTCCATGATACAACTTGGAATCATGCTCATCTCTAGTTGTGCTGCCGGCAGGTTCTCCATAGGGGGGTGTGAGTGAGTGAGGGTAGGTTCACCCTTGCTTGGCTTGCATGAGATGGGCATCGATGGTAGTTTCGCTAGGTAAGGAGAACCCATTACTTAATTCCTCAATCCCAAGATCCGGGCAAGTTATCCATCATTCTATCCCGGTCTCATCCTGATAAATTCGGACGGACGTCGCGAAACTATCAAATAGTATCGGCGATGACCTTAAATTCGGGCTACCAAACGCCCTCCGCGGTGGGTTCACGACGGCAGGGGAAAATCGACGCGCCTTCGCGCGTGGTGGAGGTGGGGGAGGAGGGAGGTTCCTTCCGAGAAGCGAGTTCAAATCGAGTGAGTGAGTCAGTGGCTGGCTGGTTGGCATGCACGAGGCGTGAGGGGTGAGAGGTGTGGAAATGGGGCGGGTACGGCCGCACTCTCTCGTACTGGATCGGGGCCGTGCTACGGGTCAAAATTGTTGACTGGGGAAACCGAAAGAAAGAACAGAAAAGGACGGAAAGTGGGGTAGCCGCTAGGCCCTGAATTGGCGTGGGATCTCGTCCCCCACGCGCAACACGACAGCATCATGCCTCCTCCCCCCCTTCCCATGGACAGGTGTGTGCCACCTCTCTTGTTCCCCATCCTGCCCCTCGATTTTGTCCGAAATCAATATTTTCACTCTTTCGAGAAGAACCAAAGTTTACTCATTCCTTCATTTTAAAAAAAATCACCGTCGAAGTATTGAAAGGAAATTATAAGTGAAAGTACTAAAATTTGTAACCAGAGTGCAATCCATTCCTAAATTTTTCAAAAAAAATACAATCGAGTTATAAAATTTATCACGAAAGTATAATCAAATTTTAAAATTTTCAAAAAATCCAATTGAGGTGTAATCGAGTTTTGATAAGTTATAAGACTTAATTATACTTTCTTGATAAATTTTAGGACTTTCGGTGCACTTATTCCTAAAAGGAAATACCTATCACCGTTTAAAAGTTTAGGACACCACTGAAAATTATATAAGCTTTGAAAAACTATAAAATGACCTGAGATATGTCAGTCGACTGATGTCGAATTTTGCCATTGAAAAAAAGAAAAAGAAAATCAAATCAAATGTCGAATTTCATATGAGTAAAAAAATCATTATAAAAAAATCCTCATTATCATTTACCATGGAATACCAAAAAAAAAACTGCATATGAAAGTTAACAGTGTTGTGTCAGCGGATCGTGTCGTATGAAACATAAACTTTTACATACCGCAATCGAGAAATGTACTGTGTATCAAAAGCACTTGTGACATGATTATATTAAGTTATGCGAACGGCCGTTACGCGACCTTTAGTTAGTTTTTGATTAGTGAGCATATCACCATCTAAGCGTCGTGAACGTAAATTTCACATGGAAGGAGGCCTTGGAGGTGCAATGGCAATATGCGTAATAAGAGGGAAATCCAAGCCCATTCTCCGAAAGAGCTGGAAATATAACCCCGACACGAGTTCTCTCTCTCTCTCTCTCGCTCTCCTTCCCATCTTCTTCCTTCCTCTTGACACTGTCCCCTCGTTAGCCCACTGCGTCTCTTCCACTCTCTCTCTCTCCGCCATGGCCAACCTCCGCATCCGCTCGCTCGTCCCTCTGCAATGCCTGGCGCTGCTGCTGCTCTCGGTGGCCGCGGCGGCGGCGGCTGCTGCGGCTGCGGCCAAGAGGACGTACATTGTCCACATGAACTCCCACCAGATGCCCCCGTCCTTCGCCACTCGCCGCGACTGGTACGCCTCCAACCTCCGCTCCCTCTCCTCCTCCTCCGACGACGCCGACGACGCCGCCGAGGACCCCCTCCTCTACTCCTACACCGCCGCATTCCACGGGTTCGCCGCCTCCCTTGACCCGGGCGAGGCCGACTCGCTCCGGGCGTCCGCCTCCGTCCTCGGCGTCTACGAGGACACCGTCTACGACCTGCACACCACCCGGAACCCCCGCGTTCCTCGGCATCTCCGGCGACCTCGGGCTTTCGGAGGACCCGCAGGAGGGCGGCCCGAGCGGTGGGAAGAGGCGGGCCTTCGGCGACGTCGTCGTCGGGGTCCTGGACACCGGGGTGTGGCCGGAGTCGAAGAGCTTCGACGATGCGGGCATGCCGGAAGTGCCGGCCCGGTGGAAGGGCGAGTGTGAATCGGGCCCGGACTTTAGCCCGAAGTCGTGTAACAAGAAGCTGGTCGGAGCTCGGTTCTTCTCCAAGGGATATCACATGGCCTCTGGTAATTAATCATTAATTTGACATGATTCATCAATTTTTTGGCTTTAAATTCTCTCTTTTTCTTTGATTATCTGTGCTAAGGTAAGTAATTACTGTGGTGGGGTTCAATTTTTAGTAAGAATGAAGCATAATCTAATCGAAAGCATGTCATTCGTGTCTGAATTGGGTGATCTGCAGAAATTTGAAATGATCATCGAATTGGTGCTCTCAGAAAAGTTGCTTGATTGAGTTATGATTGAACGGTTCTTGCGTCTCTGGGTGGTGACGACTTTGCATTTTCGTTTTGGGTTAATCGAAGGTGCGAATTTCTTGAACAAGCCTAAGGAATTGGAGTCGCCGAGAGACCAAGACGGGCACGGGACCTACACCGCCAGCACCGCCGCTGGGTCGCCGGTGAACAACGCCAGCCTTCTCGGGTACGCCAGCGGGACGGTGCGAGGGATGGCCGACCACGCTCGCGTGGCCGTTTACAAGGTCTGCTGGAGCTCCGGCTGCTTCGGGTCGGACATCCTCGCAGGGATGGATTGAGCCATCCTCGTTGGCGTTGACGTCCTATCGCTCTCCCTTGGTGGCGGGACTGCCCCATATTACCGCGACACAATCGCCATCGGCGCGTTCACCGCCATGGAGAATGGCATTTTTGTTTCTTGCTCCGCTGGGAACAGTGGGCCAGCAAGGGCCTCACTCGCCAATGTGGCGCCTTGGATCATGACCGTCGGCGCCGGAACAATCGATCGTGATTTTCCGGCATACGCCTTGTTAGGCAACGGCAAGCGCTATGCCGGGGTCTCCCTCTATTCGGGGCCTGGGATGGGGCATAATCCCGTGGCCGTGATTTATAACAAAGGGTCCAATAGCTCGGGCATTCGCGATCAGTCTCTCTCTCCCTCGCAGGTCAGTCTCTCTGTCTCTCTGTCTCTCTGTCTCTCTCTCTTCGGCTGTTCTTTCCGATCTCCTTCAATTGCCGCATTCGCGTTCATCGGCGGATTCGCGAGGCCCGGCGTTTCGATTTCCGATCCGCTCTCTGCCTCTTGTTCTTTCGTTGTGTTGTTCCCCCTTCCTTCTCGTCGTGTGGTTTAGTGTTTCGATTCGAGCGGCCAGAGTTAGGTATCGGAGAGGCGGAAGAGTCGCCGTTCTTGGCAGAGTTTTTTTTCTCGCGATTCTCTTTCTTAATTCGTGATCGGCAGATTTTTGGCGTTGGCGGCGACTTGTTCGGTCGATTTTTTCTTTCTTTCTTTCTTTCTTTTTTTTTCCTGGAAGGCTTTTGTGCCGGTGGAATTGGTTACCAAAGCGGCGTGGCGATGTTAGGGATTTTCTGATTTTACGCAGCTCCTGTTGGTGTGATTGCGGAATGTGTGAAGAGAGTGTGTGCTGCTGCATTGCATTTGGTGGGTTACTGTATTCACTAGTTTAGGTATATCTAGGCATTTCATTGTTTTAATTCATCCGTGTTGTTGCAGAATTTTTTTGTAGCATGTTGGATTATACATGGCCAAGAGGTCGAGTGTCAGTTTTGTTGACTGAGAAAAACTCGGCTCTTGCATGGCGCATTGTTTGTTTGATGATGCACTTAATTTCTGATGACCAATTCCGGCTGACTGATTGTTAGGTCTATCTAGATCATAAACTGGTATTTGCTTCGCGCATTAGATCCTGGACCGAGGTATCTGTCTTGAGAAGGAGCTTTTGAGTATAGGGACTGGGCTGGAGAGACACGGAAGTCAGATTTTACTTTTTGAATCCTCTATTTAAGGTTTATGGCAGAGACTACTGCAACGACAGAAATTCTTGATATATTTTGAGGGACGTGCATGTTTTTTTTTTTTGGTAAGGAGGGACGTGCATGTTTTTCAAGCTAGCATTCGTTTTTTCGAAGGGTCATGATTTTATCGTACTTGCTGTGATGTATTTGGATTTCGTATTTTTCCTTTTCTTTTTCCTCTTCGGCCAATGCCAGTCTCACACTCTGAATATGTACTGGAGTTTGCATGTCATCCATCATCTGAGGAAGTTTGATTAGGCAAGTTGTGGCATAGTACTCTGTTTTAGTCACTTTTTATTCGGTTGAAGATGACGGTGATTGCATGCAAGCTCTGCCTTTTACTTTTAAGTTCATCTCACACTTTTCACGTATGCATTGGGAATCATCTCTCTCTTTCACGTCCCTCCTCTAACACATACGACCACACATATTAATGGCATTTGTGGTGACATGCACTAGTTTTCTTCTAGTTCCTATTTATGCGCATTCTGGTATGGGACCACAATCAAATTATGTGCATTCTGGTATGGGACTGCAATCAAATCATGGCTAAGACCACCTCAGGGTAACTGTCAAGATATATTCCTTTTATCAACAACTGTAATTTTGCATGCTCGTGCATGGTGGCTTTGGTGGAAACAAGAATTTCAGGGACTCATTTGTGTAGGAGTTTTTCTGTGCTATGGTTGTTGTGATGCTTGTTGAAATAAGATCAAGCAAGTTGATGCTTTATCAAGCTTTGCTGAAGATGGAATTTGCTTGTCTTGAGTTATGATTAGTAAATGGAAGAAGTTCTGTTTTGATCACGTCTTAGCTTTCTCACATCTTTCTTCTTCTTTTCATGGAAAAAAGAGCATTTGCCGGTTCAATGTCGACCTCGCAAAGAGGGGGCGACCATGGCAACCGCGGAGAGCCCAGCTCCACCTTCGACAGTGAGGCAGTGCCATCTTTGGTGGCGGAGCAGATAGTGCCGGTGCTGCGTGCGGTGAATGAAGTTGAGAGCAGCAATGCTAGGATAGCTTTTGTCTGTGAGTGGTTTAATCTTCTCTAAGTGTGAAGTACTAGAAAATAAATTATTTCACTAGGTCGTCTGGTGAATAATGTTTATATTGATTATCTGAGAACATATGAATACTTTCGCTTGAAGCTCTAAGCTCTAAGCATGAGCAAGCTTACATGCGTATAGGTAATTACTTCTATTTTTGAATCATCAGGTTACTTCACGTGTGTATGTTTGCTGGCTGTTATGATGTAGGTCGATCTTATGCTCTTCAGAAGGTTAAGAGGTTGGATCCCACATTTAGGGAACGAGGTGTTCATCAATTTCAGTCTCGTCTTGAAAGGCATATTAAAGGGGTAAGGACTGCTTCTCCATTGGGAGCAATTACTTCCTTTTCTGTTTGGCAAAACACGTGCTCATTGATGTAAATATGGATCTAATTTAGTTAAGTTATTTGATTTCTTTCAATTTCTTTCGATTAGCATTTTGAGTCTATGGTGTTATACAGATTGATACTTACAAGTGAGGATACGGGTCAATCATTTAGAGCTAGGACTCTGTAATTCTCTACTTGCTTCATGTTTCTTCTTCGCTTTAAGAAGAACATATGGAGTAACTTTTTACGTATCTAAGTTTTAAGAGTTAAACTTCTTTTTGATCTTTCTGTTTTTTCTTGCCATGCTCGGTCCTTTTGAAGGCACCTTCTTTTCTAATGAAATTCTGTAATGTTTCTATCGATTTCCAGGTAAATGATCCAACCTCAAGGGATGCGCTTGAAATGAAGGGTTTTTATCTGCGTTATTATAAACAATTCATTCAAGCTTTGGAAAAATGATGCTGGAAAAGCTGATTGGTATGCCCATAGAGTTACTTTACATAATGTGTGGGGAAACTTTGCTATTACCTTCCTAGTTTTCAGCAGTTAACATGGTCTCAATTGCAGCGCTCATCTTACCATGGCTTACCAAATTGCTAATGCGCTTTTTGAGGCGTTGGAACATGTTAAAAAGGAGGAATCCATTGATCCGGAGGTAAGTCTTTGCATATTTCTTGAACTTATAACATGATGGCTATTTTGTCTGATGGGAGGGTATGTTGATTGGAATGAGATGTTTGTCATATTATCTAAATTTTCTCTTAGCTGACAACAGTGTATAGCCAATTCCACTTGGTAAAAGAACTCTTCTTTGTTTTTCATAGAACATGTCTGCAGGTAATACCATTCGCATTTATGTTTGTACAGATTTTGACTATTCAGAATAAAGTAGCAGAAAAAATGCAAATTTACGTTCCTTACAACATTCTCCCTCTGGATCCTGCTAGTACAAATCGGGCGATTATGAAATATCCTGAGGTTGCATCCCCTTCCATACATTGAAATGTCATGTTATGGTCTTATTTTCTAGCAATACATGAAAATCTTGCTGCACGTAATATTCTTGCTTTGTAGATCCAAGCTGCTGTTGTGGCGCTCCGTGACACAAGGGGCCTTCCATGGCCAGAGGACCACAAAAAGAAGCAGGATGGAGACATTCTTGATTGGTTTCAGGCAACATTTGGATTTCAGGTACGTGGACTTAAGCAACTTCCTCCATTTACTCTTCTATCAGTTTGCTTTCATTTCTCATTATATTTTGTAGCTGATAAGCAGTTATATTCAGAGTAATTCTGGGTCCTTGGACTGTCTATCTACAGAAGGATAATGTGGCAAACCAAAGGGAACACTTGATTTTACTGCTTGCAAATGTGCACAATCGGAAATTTCGAAACCTCGACCCGCTACTCCAGGTGTCTTCTCAATAAGAAGGATTCATCAACCTCAGAACCCATTGCAAATGTTTATCCTTTTTTGTTTTGGATAATAGTATTTATGGACATAATCGTGATTATGGCCTTCGCAATTTTAGTATGCTGACATGCTTGTTTGTCTTCTTGGTTAGTTGGACGATCGAGCACTTACAGAAGCGTGGGAGAAACTTTTCATGAATTACAACGAATGGTGCAAGTTCTTGAATAGGAAGAGCAATCTTTGGTAATGCTTCTTCTGCTAATTTATCTGGTGAGTATGGCAATTATGTGGAGCTATTAATGCTTTAGTAGAAAACTGTGGATGTGCTTGTTAGGGGTTCTTCTAGGCAAAAATGGGATTAGAACTTGTTTTGTGGGGACAATACTAAAGGATGTAGTCCGACTTTGGTCGTGTTGCGTTGTTTCTTAAATTTCATCCTCCAACTTCTTTGCTTTTAAATCAAGTGTTACTTATTTAATTTTTGACAATCAACTGTTGCGTGGGTATGCGGACATGGTGCTGCTGATGTGGCAATTTGGGCTACATGGGATACTTACCTGTACTGGAAAAGAAAATCAGAAAAGAACTCATCTTTAATATCCACGTCTGTATTACTAGGGAAACTTATCGCAGGAAATTTAAATAATGAAAAGTGTACTGCAAACTTAAATTAACAAGAAATTGTGATGACTTTCGATAAGATGCAAGGTCCTGAGTCGACCTTGATGAAAATAAGAGAAAACACGTCGAGAGAAACATTTATATTTTGAATAAAGCAAAATTAGAGAACATAACTCGAGGTGATGCTATTGAATAAGAATGTACCTCCTCCATCGCTTGTACAACTATTTTGTTAAACTAATCAAACTATCCTTGTCCCATGAAAACCTTGCCTATATCCCTTGAAGTGCCCTATCCTACCCTTGTCCGTCCTCGACCAAATACACACTTCACACGTACACTTGGACATCACTATCAAACCAAAAACAATCATCGATATCAAAACCATATTCGGCGCCATCTAAATTTCAACAAGAGGAAATGTGTTAAAGGGGGCAGAGAAAACTATTTTTCAATTGTTATTCAAGAATAATTTCAATTATTGAGATTGGAATTATTATTTCAAGTTGTTTGATTAGGAAAAATGCACAACAGAACTGAAAGTTGGAAGGGGTTAATGGGGTTCTGCTGGACCTTGACCAATGGCAGAGGTTTTGCAATTTGATTGTTGGCCATTGGATCCAAATTGTTGAGGCGATTAGGGTAAAGATAGCCATAATCTGGGTTCTGTAGCAGTCCAATTAATCTCATCACTCTAGCCCTCGCTGGTAGCTGGCAGAGGCGATGTCAGCTCCTTCACTCTCTCTTATGTTCTCCTTTTCATTTCTGATATTTCTTTGTATTGCTGATGCACCGCATTAGCACATGTTTACTGAATTTCCACAGGAGCTGCTTTTTAACAGTGTTCATGATAAACCAAAAACAATCATCGATATCAAAACTGTATTCTGCGCCATCTAAATTTCAACAAGAGGAAGTGTGTTAAAAGGGGCAGAGAAAACTCTTTTTCAATTGTTATTCAAGAATAATTTCAATTATTGAGATCGGAATTATTATTTCAAATTTTTGATTAGGAAAAATGCACAACAGAACTGAAAGTTGGAAGGGGTTAATGGGGTTCTGCTGGACCTTGACCAATGGCAGAGGTTTTGCAATTTGATTGTTGGCTATTGGATCCAAATTGTTGAGGCGATTAGGGTAAAGATAGCCATAATCTGGGTTCTGTAGCAGTCCAATTAATCTCACTATTCTAGCCCTCGCTGGTAGCTGGCAGAGGCGATGTCAGCTCCTTCACTCTCTCTTATGTTCTCCTTTTCGTTTCTGATATTTCTTTGTATTGCTGATGCACCGCATTAGCACATGTTTACTGAATTTCCACATGAGCTGCTTTTTAACAGTGTTCATGATAGGACCATATCACACAAATTGAAAAAGTTAGAGAACTAGATTGTGTATAAAAGGTTGACAAAATCAAAACATAAGGGTACAAGTTACAGGATCAGACAAGAAGAAAAATGTTATTGCATCGTTATCCTTGGTTGGCTCCGTGGATTGTGCGGAAGCCAGCCACTATCATCAATTAACTTCACATGATGAACTGGTGATAAAGTATATTGATGGAATGGTCTTTTTTTATTTCTTGATTTGCACCAATAGTGTACGTATCTGATCTCAATTCCTGATGAAGGGTGCCTTTCTTCATGTGCAACCTTGGTTGTAAATATGCAGGTTACCAGATACCCAGCAGGAAGTGCGGAAGTGTAAGCTTCTCTACATGGGTCTATATCTTCTTATTTGGCGAGAAGCAGCAAATCAAATTTTAATACCAGAATGTCTTTGCTATATTTTCCATCATGTATGTTTCTAATGGTTTATGCTGCTAATATCCTGTTCATGCTTTGAAGGTTATTGTTGATCTCTCTGTTCCTGTTTTCTTTTTCCCCCCTCAAATTTGTTGACTTCTATTGGTGGATCTGCTTTCTTATTTCGTAAAGCTTAGATCATTAAGTAGGAAGAGCGGTAGGCGGGTGATGTGGAGGATTTTGCCTTACATTAAAGGAAGCAAGGAACTGTGTTGTGCCACACTGAGCTGTGTTGTGTCGTGGGCTGCTGAAATTGGCATTCCTTAAGGCTCCGTTTGTTTCTCGGAAAAATGAATGATTTGAAAAATAATTTTTACAAAATGATCACTTGTATCACTTAAAATAATTAGTTGACGAAAAATATGTCCTTACCGACAACAATTTATATCTAAACATTTTCGTGGACGATGAAAATATTTTCCGTTCCTTTATTTCTTAGTGATACAAGCGATCATTTTTGGGATAATATTTTCCAAATAACTCATTTTCCGCAAAACAAACGGGCACTAAATTTCTGCAAATTTTCTTCAAGGATAAATTTTATCCTATCCTGAATTTTATTCCGACTAGCAAATGTAGCCCAAGTGCTTCAGTATACATCCTGAAACAGTCTTCTGGATCTGAACTTGTCATGATATAGGGATGACACAGGAAGTTATGCTTAAGTGGTGACATGTTAATAATGGATAGTGTTAGTACTTAGTCATGCTAAGAAAGAGCTTTCTTTCAAGTGAAATAATTTTGTCAGAAGTCAGTACTATACCGATATTGGAGCGTGTACATTCTGTAAGTGCTCTTCTTTCCTTGTTACGAAGCTTTATTTAATTTTTGGTTGTGCTTCTTGTAGATGGCTATTGAAGTGTTTGGTTCGCTAAGTGATTGTGTCAATCCCATGACTGAAAAAAGTGTAAAGCTTGCTTACGGAGGTGAAGAAGAGACCTTCTTGAGAGAAGTCGTTACTCCTATTTATGAAGTGATTGCAAAGGTACTTCACAACATATGTATATATACACAATTTGTCTTATCTCGTTGTGCTTTGGGTTTTTAATGCTACTTTAATTCCAAACCAGGAAGCGGAAAGGAGTAAGCGTGGAAGATTAGCCCATTCTCAATGGAGGAACTATGATGATTTAAATGAATACTTTTGGTAATTCACCTTTTTTCACTAGCTTCTCCTTTCACTTTTGGGGGATTTTAACTTCCTATCTTTTGACAGGTCCGATGAGTGTTTCGGACAGTTGGGTTGGCCAATGTCTGCAGATGCTGATTTTTTTCACTTTCCTGCTGAGCAGCTACAGTTTGAGAAAACCGAGGTACGTAATATTTCTTCTTTCCTTGCTAGTTTTTCTTTTGGTTGCTTAAAAGAAAAATCTGTTTATGAGAGAATCTCATGCTTGTTACGTCACTTGCCACACGTATATTTCTATATTACAAAATACTGTTTTAACCACATATACACACAATCAAGGAACATTAAGCGCTCTTATTATGAAGGGTGACCAGACTTTTATCATGGAAGGCACCGAGGGTTTCCGCTTGCACACGAAACAACTTCCTAAGGGAAGCCACCCATTAAAAAAAATTATTAAGAGACGGTTTCTGTCATCTGCAACAAGCTATAAGTATGAAATTGAATTTTCCCACCATACGTAAAGTGAAAGTGTAAAGCCACTAATCTCTAAAAGAATTCTGTTGGGATTCATCTCATCGAAGTGCCCTCCTGTTTCTTTGTTTCTTTCTTTCCAAATGAACCAAGAGACAAGTAGAGGAATCATCTTGACAACTTTGTCTTTCCTGCTCAAAAATTGATAGCCTCCCCAGCCCAAAGTTCATCTTGTACTGATTTTGAAGTACCTCACTTTATCCTAAAGTCGCGAAAACTATAGTCCATTCTGTTTGGTACAACTATGATGCAACAATTGGTGGTTCACGCTCACTCCTTCGTTCTTATGCAAGAAATCATCTGATTCGCCAAAAGTTTTCCTTTCTTCTGATGGTTACCGAAAGTTAGATTACGTCCCCACTCCCTGGGCAGTGTCCTAGGAGAAAAATAAAGCCTTCAGATGACCTCTAATTTGCAAATTGACTTCCATGGGAAAAGCGCATTCTGTTGCATAACTTCTGCTGAGGTGAGATCCAAGTAGGAGGTAGAACAATATCTCAATGGCGGTCATACTTTCCCATGTCTAACATTATCATGTACTGCTCAAAGAAATTATATAAAGCTTCTGACTCCCTGTCTTGAGCCTGACGTATAAAGTCATTCTGCTAAACCATTTTTCCATGCTAGCTTCTTGCCATCAGCCACTTAGCTTGCTTTTCTGTTTCTACAATGAACAAGTGAACACACCTTTTAAGGCGGCATCTCCACATATGGCAAGGTTTGCCGTTGTTGCCCACACTAATGGAAAATTTCTTTTGAAGTCATCCCATCCCTGCCCCCTGCACTCCCCCATTTAACAGAGTAATCCATCCTTCATGATTGAACCAAATTTTACGATCAGCACCTCCTCCAAAAATTTGGATAACGTAGTTCTCAAGGAACGTTAAGTTTGATGGTCTAAAACTATGATCAAATCATGCATTTTTTTACACAATCAAACAATTACGTGTACTTTAATATCTTACATATTTACATCTAAATCTTATTATTGTCAGTTGTCTATATTTACTAATACTAAATAAGTCTAGAAACATAATGTAGGATCAATTTAAGGAATTTCTATTGTAGTCAAAGAGAGAGGAAAGGTGAGAATTTTAAGAGCCTCTTGCAACTTGTTAAACAAGGGGCGCCGGCCGGGCAAAACTTGTTGTTGGCCTCCTGTTGTTGTTGGCCTCCTGTTAACTTTGGCCTTTGAAGGCCTTGTTTATTATTTTTAGTATTTTTTTATGGGGGAGGGGGGTTTGGAGCAGCCTGCCGCCCTCCCTCTTCTCTGTGCCAGCCGAATGCATGCTTAATGTTTCCCCTTGCTGCTTTTTCTCGCTCTGTATCGGTGAAAAGCAACTTGATTAATGAGGGAGTGAGGATTGCTAGTTTTTTCGTTTGATGAATCTATGAAGATCAATTGGACGAATGTGTGCTAATCTTGATTTTCTTGTGTCTGTACATGTAGGATTCAAAACCTGCTTATCACAATCGATGGGTCGGGAAAGTGAATTTTGTTGAGATACGGTCTTTCTGGCTCATTTTCAGAAGCTATGATCGGATGTGGAGCTTCTTTATTCTATTCTTACAGGTTCATGTTTATGCTTTCTTGATGCTTGGGACGCTAGGATTTTGTCTATGCCAAATTTGACTGAAATTGACTCTCATCTTATTTTAGGCAATGATAATTGTTGCATGGAATGGCTCCGGGGATCCAACTGCTCTCTTTACCCCTGATGTTTTTAAATAATTGTTGTCTATCTTTATAACTGCTGCTATACTGGAGCTAGGACAAGGTATTAGAGATTAACCTTAGTGCTGTCAATTCCTTTGCCTTTTCCTTCCCTAGGCTTCTTGCACTTTGCTTGTACATAATCATCTGTATCTTATTCATCTTGCCTGCTATTCCACAGCAAGACTAGCGATGGTCTCTAGCCATGTTTTGCATTTGACGAGCATTACCAAATAGAAAAACATGTGAAATCATGTGCTTAACAGATTTTTGTTCAGTGTATTAAGTGCATGCAATCTCATTAATGATTTCAAATAACTGAGTTCGAGATCATTTCATGATCTAGAGTGCGTGTACACTCAAATTGACACCGAATATTGAAGCAATTACCAGTGTTTTGGAAACCAATGCTTTGCTGCTCATGTGAACATCAAATGTCTGGTTATTTATAAAGTATACCTGCTTTTTAGAAAATTAAGATAAGTAGCAATAAATTGTAGCCTAGATAGCTCCAATTAATGTACAGAAATTGCCTGTGTAATCGAGGAAAAGAAATATGAACTGGCAATGAGGAGGGAAAAATTTGCTTCTGCTGTGCAAGACTCAATTTTCTTATAGAGACATTACTGGATTTAGGTGGAGCCTCTATCTTTGGTCTCTTTCCTAGAGTCTTTTACAAATTTGCTAAAGTACACAACTTCCGGGTTTCTTTTATATATCTTTTTGGTTAAGGCAGGCTCTCCTAGCCTAAGTCTGCTATAACTGTTTTGTTATCGTTAGAAAGTTCAACCCAAAAGCTTAAGCTGATAGGTAGAGGGAGACCACATGAATATAAATAGCATTATGGCTTGTTGTCAACTGATGTGGGACAATTCTTCAACTGTTATACTCAAAACTCTCACGGGATATTAGCATGGAAGAATAACCTTTTTGCTTTTTCGGTGCAGCTGTGCTTGATGTAATTCTCACCTGGAAAGCACGACGGAGCATGTCTGATGATCTAAAGCAAAGATATAACTTGAAGGTCATTTTTGCTGCTGGTCAGGTTATTATTTTCATAGCAACATATGATTATACTTGGGAGAATTCTCCTGGATCCACTCAAACCAGCAAGCTGGTTTGGCGATAGTTCGAAGTCAATTTCCTGGTTTATCTTAGCGATTTACCTCTTTACAAAAATGCTTGCTGGATGGTTGTTTTTCTTTCCTTCGAGCTGCCGATTTCTGGAGAGGTTGCACTATATGAATGTGTGGTCACAGGTATGCATATGATCATCATTCTTGTTCCATTTTGCGATTAAATGCTGAAACAAGAATTTAGTTGCTTGTGCACATGACGGATCAAGTATAGTCCTGTTTGTTATTTATGGATGTCTGGCCGTAATGGTTACCTCATGAATTGCAGCCTCCGCTCTATGTTGGGAGGGGAATGCGTGAAAGCGCATTCTCTTTCTTCAAGTAAGACTTCTTTCTTGAAAGATGTACACTCAGACACATACTTTTTTTTGTTGGGCCGAAGTCTGACATTTACTCTATGGCACCTTTGTGTTAGGTACGCGATGTTCTGGGTTCTTCTAATAATTGCAAAGTTGGCATTCAGCTATTATGTGGAGGTATGTTGAGTACTTTACCGTCTTTAAACTCTTTCTGTGGTACTTAGCAAGTATATCTAGGGTAAAGGAATAATCGGGATATGTTTTCTTGCCATTGAAACCCTGTGATAAAATCTTTGAAGTTAGTTGATGGCATTATATGGAGTTTGCGCATGCTGTAATGCAAACTCTTGACATTTCTTTTTTGCCTGAGAACTCAAGAAAATATGCACGACTCATTTTAATGGCTGCTACTTGTTTAGATTCCTGGTAAAGCATGTTTTTCCCTTTTCAAATGAGAAGCAGATAGCGCCTTTGGTGGGTCCTACAAAAACTATAATGAGTGTTTGGGTGACTAAATTCCAGTGGCATGAATTCTTTCCACAAGGTAATGAAGCTGAATATTACTATGTTTTTGTAAATCCTTCTTAACGAGCATCAAGAATCTGTATTTATATATACTTCTTAACTTTGCAGCAGAAGACATTGGTGTTGTGATTGCTCTCTGCGCTCCTATTATGCTGGTACAGGCTATACTACTTCTTTCCTTTGGGTACACCGTCCTAACTCTTGTTCAGCTTATGTGTCTACTGCTTTTTGATATAGTCTCTTTTCTCTTTAGGTCTACTTTATGGATACTCAAATATGGTATACCCTGTTCACCACTGTTCTTGGAGGAATTTATGGTTTGGTTGGTCGGCTTGGACAGGTAAGTGGAAAATGTCAAAAAGTGGTTCTTATGGGTTTGCTCTTGCTTGTATTATGTAACTTTCTTTGGGCGCCTCTATTTCCAACCCCATTTTGACTAAGACATTCATTTTTTCAATTAACTGACCAAAATAACATTATGTCTCTTCAATTTATTGTTTCTTTTTTCATCAGATTAGCCAAAATCACTACATTTATTTCTATCATATCTCTCATCACCTTCATGATATATATGCCCAATTACATCCAACAAGATATCATCATATCTTGCATCCTATTATCACTTTGTCTAGAGATGGTTGTTAATTGTAATTCTTGGTCTCATATTTTATTCACAAAAGATACATAGAAGATGTTAAATTTATATTTTTGACGGCTTATGAATACACAATCAATTGCCTAATTTTTTATCAAATAGTGAGCAAAACTTTATTTCAAAATTGAAAATTAAATTTCAATCTAATAATCGAGCCGATCTCTCAAACTTGTGGGTGGGTGTTTTTCCGGAATAATGTTTTCTAAAGTTAGACATCGCTTATTTTGTGTTTTGAGTTTTTTACATTTTGATCTAAATTGCAAGATGCGGGTTGAAAATCTTGTTACAGATTCTTCATTTTCAAACTCGTATCAGATTATTTCAGAGGAAAGCTTTAACAATATTTTGAAGTGTTGATCCACTTGCTATGAGATTTAATCTACAATCGATAATAATATTTTAAAGTGTTGACCCACTTTTTTCATTATGAAAAGTTTAAAGCTGGTTCTTTTACCTTTCATAAGAACTACTAGCAGTGGCCTTTACGTTTCAATGGCTTGGATATGCGTGTTTTTTATCACATTGCACCATCCATGGTATGACTGAGGGCAACAAAAAGAACAATTTTGTCCATTGTAACAGCAGCAATCTAGATGTCACCAGCACGAATCAGTGCTCAGTTGATTTGTTAAAAATAATCGTTAAAAATTCTATAAAGTATATAAAGAGATGTCTTCTTCATCAGGTGATACGCTGCTTAATCTGTACATTAGAAAGTGCGCACTGTTGGGAACTTGCATCGTGGATATCTTCTTGATAATGTATCCTAAATAGTGGATTGATGTAGTTTTTGTTCTTTTGTAGTGCATTTTGTCTGCATTTGACATTTCTGGATCTGCTTGTTTCTTGATTAGCTGGTAACCCTTTATATGCATATGTCCACACATACATCTAAATAGAGTTGACTAAGACTTAAACAGGAGTATTCTTTGTCAGCATTGTTGTTTTTTTCCCTCCTTAAGTTGCAGTTGGTAACATTGCGGAGAAATTCTTAGTTTGGTTTTAATACTTTTCTTCCATCTTTCATTTCCTTGTTTCTTGAAATTCCCAGAGGACATTGCGAATGGTTAGATCTCGTTTTAAATATTTGCCCGGTGTTTTCAGTGCTCGTTTAATTGGAAAAGAGAAGGCTGAGCCGAAGAAAGATGGATGAGAGGCGACCTCATCACAAAGTAATGCTAGGGTGAGATCTCCACTAGGAGGTCCTCCTTATGATGCTATGGACGGGCATTAGGCAGATGGATCTTATCAAGGTTAGCAAAATACGGAAACATATTTTACAGTTGATCGAGTTTACTATGCTTAATCGCATATAAAGAAATAACTAAATCCCCACGGGACCTCATCGTAGAGTACCCGGAGCTCGCGCATGTTGTGGTATAATGAACAGATTTATCTGTTCAATTTCAACATTAAATATTTTTTGGAAGATATCAGAAGATAAAAAGTACATATTGAAGAACTTGAGAGTTTCAACAAGAATAAGTCAGTCGTACGGAGCCTGAATGAGATGATAGACAATCCAAAGAATACTAACAAGCAAATTCAATTGACTTCCCAGTGCTGGTGCTGACAAGAAGTTTCAGAGATGCTTAAATTCCAGAATAAAATTTTTCCTTGACTTTAAGAGGTGTACTCAGGCCCATCGAACCCCCACAGTTGGCCGGTGTCAGCACAAACGGACTGGCTCAAATAGATGTAAATAACAGTAGTTAGAATCTTCAGCAGAAAAAATGAGCATGCAATAATATGCCAAAATACTATGAGTTGAGATGAGAAGGTTCTAATGAATCTTACTTTGCTTGTACCTTAAGAATAATATTACACTCCCACCACAGTTAAGAATATTGTCTTGGGTGCAATTCAACAGAGAAATAGACATTAAAATTGGTGGATTCATCAGCTGAAACGTTAGCCTTAACTTTCCAATCTGAGAAGCAGTAGACTTGCGTATGAAGTACGACCACTTTGCATGGACAGAGAGCATCTTGTTTAGCTCATAAAAAATGCAAAGTTTTGAGTGACAGATTGTGTATGTAATGGACAATGAGTTATTGTATTCAATATATCAAACAAATCAATGTACGCTAACCATTGACTGTGAACTTTAGTGACAGATCATGAATAAGCCAAGTACAAGTACAATGAGAGAGGGAATGGAAGTAAATCAGTGGCAGTTAGAACAACCATGGAAAACTACAACATCTGTAATGGAGAGATCTCTCTGTCATGCGATCATATGTTCTCTCAAAATACGGGATAAAAATACTAGAGGTGCCATAACTTTCCTACAATACTTTAGTGCCAAGCCATTACTTGAGTGCTACATTTGTAAAAACACAATCACTCTTAAGGAAAACTACCACCAGAACCAGACCATATTACCTTCAAACTAGGGTAAGAATTGTATTAAAGACACGGTAATCAACCGTCCCTAGCATGTGATGTAATGAAATTGTTTTCACTCCCTGATTTTATATCAAATTGAATGCTTACATAAAAGTCCTTGAGCGAATATAATAAATGCTTCTCTCGTCATTCATTCACGTTAGACGATGTCCACCAAGAATACGCGAAATCTGCAAGCCTCTGCTAAATGCATGGTTGAAGAGAAAACGGGTCTGGAGTTCCGAGACAATTAGATTCAAAGCCAGGATTACAACTGGAATGAACAGAAACAAACCCATCATGATCACAACTTAAGAAAGAAAAGGAGACAAATAGGCTTTTCTTTTCTTTATTTTAAGTCTTAGTCAACTTTATTTGGATTCAAAGCCTATTTCTTTTCTTGATCATGATGGGTTTGTTTCTGTTCATTCCAGTTGTAATCCTGGCTTTGAATCCAATTGTCTAGGAACTCCAGACCCGTTTTCTCTTCAACCATGCATTTAGCAGAGGCTTGCAGATTTCGCGTATTCTTGGTGGACATCGTCTAACGTGAATGAATGACGAGAGAAGCATTTATTATATTCGCTCAAGGACTTTTATGTAAGCATTCAATTTGATATAAAACCAGGGAGTGAAAACAATTTCATTACATCACATGCTAGGGACGGTTGATTACCGTGTCTTTAATACAATTCTTACCCTAGTTTGAAGGTAATATGGTCTGGTTCTGGTGGTAGTTTTCCTTAAGAGTGATTGTGCTTTTACAAATGTAGCACTCAAGTAATGGCTTGGCACTAAAGTATTGTAGGAAAGTTATGGCACCTCTAGTATTTTTATCCTGTATTTTGAGAGAACATATGATTGCATGACAGAGAGATCTCTCCATAGTTTTCCATGGTTGTTCTGACTGCCACTGATTTACTTCCATTCCCTCTCTCATTGTACTTGTATTTGGCTTATTCATGATCTGTCACTAAAGTTCACAGTCAGTGGTTAGCGTACATTGATTTGTTTGATATATTGAATACAGTAACTCATTGTCCATTACATACACAATCTGTCACTCAAAACTTTGCATTTTTTATGAGCTAAACAAGATGCTCTCTGTCCATGCAAAGTGGTCGTACTTCATACGCAAGTCTACTGCTTCTCAGATTGGAAAGTTAAGGCTAACGTTTCAGCTGATGAATCCACCAATTTTAATGTCTATTTCTCTGTTGAATTGCACCCAAGACAATATTCTTAACTGTGGTGGGAGTGTAATATTATTCTTAAGGTACAAGCAAAGTAAGATTCATTAGAACCTTCTCATCTCAACTCATAGCATTTTGGCGTATTATTGCATGCTCATTTTTTCTGCTAAAGATTCTAACTACTGTTATTTACATCTATTATTTTGAGCCAGTCCGTTTGTGCTGACACCGGCCAACTGTGGGGGTTCGATGGGCCTGAGTACACCTCTTAAAGTCAAGGAAAAACTTTATTCTGGAATTTAAGCATATCTGGAACTTCTTGTCAGCACCAGCACTGGGAAGTCAATTGAATTTGCTTGTTAGTATTCTTTGGATTGTCTATCATCTCATTCAGGCTCCGTACGACTGACTTATTCTTGTTGAAACTCTCAAGTTCTTCAATATGTACTTTTTATCTTCTGATATCTTCCAAAAAATATTTAATGTTGAAATTGAACGGATAAATCTTTTCATTATACCACAACATGCGCAAGGTCCGCGTACTCTGCGATGAGGTCCCGTGGGGATTTAGTTATTTCTTTATGTGCGATTAAGCATAGTAAGCTCGATCAACTGTAAAATATGTTTCCGTATTTTGCCAACCTTGATAAGATTTATCTGCCTAATGCCCGTCCGTAGCATCATAAGGAGGACCTCCTAGTGGTTAGGAGTTAGGACATCGTCTTTTCATGTCGAAGACATGGGTTCATTGCTGTAAGGCATAGGTATTCATTCCCGGCCACCTGCTTTAGTTACTGTTCATTGTTGAGTGATCGCTTGCCATCTGGCTGGAAATGGTTGGAAAAGGTTCGGAAGCAAAGAGATTCAGTTTGTTTTGTGGAGATTTGGAAAATATTTTTCAAAGGTTAGTCATTTATATCATTTGAAATAAGTAGTTAATGAAAATTGTTCTCATTGTTGATAATAATTTATGTTTAAATATTTTCGTGGACGATGAATATTTTTTTCATGAATTTATTTTCGTAAGTGGTACAGACGATTATTTTTAGGAAAATATTTTTTAAATAATTTATTTTTCGCAAAACAAATGCAATGGGTTTTCAATAAATGGAAGACGTATAATGACTGAAATCATCCTCGTTCTGTTCAATTTGAATTTTTTTCCGTAATGACCACGCATTGAAAGCAGAGGCGTTTCTAATAGAGAATAATCTTTTTATTTCTTTGGACATAGAATAGATATTTGAGACAAAAAAACAAAAAAACAGAAAAAAGTCATCAAGCAAGTGAAAAAGGTCGACTCGAGTCAGCAAGGTAAAGAAGTTCAAGGAAAAAAAAAGGTTTACTTGAAATCTAGAAGTAGGAGTAATTACAAGTTGGGTTTACTCAATGCCTTGCTACATTTTTTCCTTTCCATCTATTCTTCGACCATCACAATTATACTATTAATTGTATTATAGGGGTAGTTCAGACCATACAATATATATTTTTTTTGTTTGTTTTACTTTAACACTTAACTCATTTTTAGACTTTTGCCCTACCACTTTGCAGAGCGTGAGTTGAAATCTACATTTGAAACTAAACGTCCCAACCCCTGACTCCTATGAAAAAGTAGAGAATCGAACTCCTCACCTTTCCCTTTTCAAATAGGAAGGGTGGTCACCGGAGCAAACTCCAGTGGTTAGACTATACAATTAGGTTGCATTGTTATTGCAAGAAATTAGTTGAGCCGTTAAAGGCAATTAAAACTTTGCATCTAGAAAAATATAAATATTAGATTCAATTCTTCCTCGATATGTAACCCCTTACTATTGATATAAATAATATGGGCAGTTTAACAAGGTTAGAGACGTTGACTCAACGATAATATGAGCCGACTCAAGATATATTGCCCAGCACAATGTTAAAAAGTCAAAAAGAGGAAGTTTGGGCATTGGCTTGGATTTCTTAGCAGTCAAATCGAACATCGCCTTTTGACGTAAACCACATCAAAACAAACTCCACAAAATTTTTTGAGGTGGGTACTGATGCTGTTCAGCCGAGGTAGAAGTAGTTTCCTTTTCTGTGCTAAACGCTAAACTTATTCAACTGCAGAAGAAGGCAACAATATCACTATTTTTGCTTCATAAGATACTGGATGCATAGCATACCTTTTCTTACTTCTAACGGGTTGGTGCCCTCAAGTCAGGAATTGCGTATGGCCCGAGCTGCTTGCATGTTCGAGTTTCGAGGAAACCCGGCCCAATGGGATCCATCAACATCACTTAGTTTTCCCTAATCTTTCTGCCCGAAAAAGCATGCATGTTTCTTGGCTAAGTCTATGAATTGGACGTCATAATCGTCAAGAGGAGGGCAAGTTATAATAACTCGATCTGGTCCTCACTTATACTATCGCCTATTTTTGGCTCTTTTCCATCTGAAGTAATCTATTGCCGACTTCATATGAAACAACTGAGAAAGTCACGTATCTTGACCTTGGGAATCTTTCTTCCGGTGAATATTGTGCTTCAAAAGTCTTCGTGAGATCTAAGGTCGATAGTTTAAGGTTTGGGGGAGTATTGACAAACAAATGAAAACTATGACTTGGGTGCATCGTACGCAGGAATTGCAAAAGGAAGGTACTGAGAGCAGCAAAGGATAGGTAATGTTGAATTTATGTCTCGAGTTTGAGCTTGCGTAACAAATTCAATTTCCTATTTATCTGATTTCGGATGCAAGGGCTCACAGTTATTGGCTTAGCACAAATAGAGAATAAAGATGGTCACTAAAAGACAAAACAAGGGGTACATTTTATTTTATTATATCTATTTCGGTGGGGCCAAGTCAATTTGTTGACTCCTTATCAGTGAAGGACTTCCCTTCTTGGGCGTACAAAAGAAACGTGTGGGGCCACGGAAGTCAGATAAAAGGAGTTAATTCCAAAAAAAAACATCAACTTTAGGTCGAGGGACAATTTTGGTCCGAACTTTTTTTTGTCTCATAAAAAAGCATCAACTTTAGATCGAGGAACAATTCTGGCCTGAACTTTTTTTTTCCGTAAAAAAGCATCAAATTTCATTTAAATCCCAAATTTGGCCCCTCATTGATTTTCTGTCTGAAGTTACCCCTTCTTTGAGAAAAAAAGTTATGGTGGTGAGCCTGGCAAATCTCTTTCATGGCGTTTGTCGATAGGCAGTAGTCTACAGCTTCAGATTACGACAAATCAACGAAGTTTGGCCATAAAGATTCAATCTGGAGATATGTTTGACTTGCCGGTGAAGTGAAGGAGATGAATAATTTCACCGTTATTCTTCAAGTTGTGGTTTAGAGAATAAGATAATGAATACTGCTTTAAATCCGGTTAGCAAGTCACGTGGATTTATTGTTAAGGTAAAATAGTCAAGTTGGAAAATCAATGGTTTTAGATCAATAAGGGTCAGGTTTGGGATTTAAGTGAAAGTTTGTGCTTTTTTACGAGACAAAAAAAAGCTCGGGCCAGAATTGTCCCTCGACCTAAAGTTGATGCTTTTTTATGGGACAAAAAAAAGTTCGGGCCAGAATTGTCCCTTTACCTAAAGTTGGTGCTTTTTTTTGGAATTAACCCTAGATAAAAGGGAAGCAAAACAAGGGTTTTTACCGCATATAAAAAGAAAAGAAATTGAGGGCTTCTTTCCTTTAGCGAAGACCAAAGTCGCACAAAGCAAGATGTACAATGACGCTCTTGAACGTGCCCATGTTTTGCTTTGGGCTTGGACACGCAGTGATTTGTGTTGTGAGTTTATTTCGTCCAATTAAATTATTTATTTGTAAATATTTTGGGATTTGGGCTTAAATTTAAGTGTGAGAAACACTCAAATGTTTAAGCGAATTGTAACTCTAATTGTCCGATTATAGTAGGTTATTTATTACTGGCTCTCTCCATGGATGTAGGTACCGATATTCGGATCGAACCACGTAAATCTCTAATATCGTTTATCGTTCATTATTTATTTCTCTGATATTTTTACATCGACTTAATTTGCAAGATCTTATTATTTTTGCATTATATTTCCAACGGTTAATGTATGGCCTGATTTAAGTGAAAATCAGGTCAAAGGTTTGAACCAATTGCAGTTGAAAGTATACCATGACAAATAACCATTCCTGTATGACTTGGCTGACGTGCCATAACTAGTTTTGGATAGATGTAGTGCAAATTCTAAGTGTTTTTATGTCCATTTGATTGGATCCTAAATATTTCAGATTTTGGCCATTTAATTCCCAAAACATTACGAAAAATTTGGCCAAGTGTGTGGACACTTAAACTAACAAATACCCAGGTCTCTCTCTATGTAGCGTGTTTATACACGGTCATGCTAGAGACAAGCTAATTCTGTTTAATTTGAATATTTTTGCTACAGAGAAACAACGCATTGAAGAGTGAAGCAGAGACGTATCTCACAAAGAAAAATATTGGACTTCCAAATTCTACCATTGTTTGAGACTAAAGCAACAAAGTAAGAACCAAGAGAGTTGACTTCAGTCAGCAAGGTAAAGAAGTTAAAAAAAGAAGAAGATTTCTTTGTGTCTAGAAATAGGGGGCAAAAGGACACTATAAATGTCATAAGTTGTGTACGGCGCTCAATTTAGTGCTAAAAGTTTTTGCTGGCTCACTTAAATGTCAAATTGGAGGAAAAACGATCACTTAAGTGCCAAAAGGTTTTTTGGATCACTTCAGTGCTAACATTTTTGAAAAACGATCACTTAAGTGCTAAATTTTTTTTAAAACGATCACTTAAATGCCAATTCCGGCGAGCCACGTCAGCTTCAGAAATTAATAAAAAAAATGTCACGTCGGATTTCTAGCAAAAAGTTGTGTACGGCACTGAAGTTGGCACTTAAGTGATCAGCATTACTAGTCTTGTCCAACTGTAGATGCTGAGGATAGGAAGAAACATCTTCAAACAAAATTGTCATCTCATAGGTAGTAAGCTCACTAGAGTTTTCGTTAACTACTCACAACTCTATTACCTTGTAAACTTCAGCAGTCGAACATGCCCGTGGAGGTTTTATTAGAACCATCGGAATATCCAAGGATATAGGTGGAGGGATATATTGAACCACCTAGAAAAATAAGGGCTATATAATGATTGGGTGGAACTTGGAATCATTTTAACTTACCAAAAAAAACGTAAAGGTATAGAAGAAGTACACGGAACAACCTGATTAATGCATTAGAAGATGATCAGAAATTCATCGTCTTCCATGCAGATGCATAGCATAGGTCAATGAACATTCTAATCAACTAAGTGGCCGCAAGGCCAAGAGAAGGGAATTAGAATCTTGTTAGGATCGGGTTTTATTTCCTTCCAAATCATTATTGGCTACCGTCAGAGACTTCTTAAGCTCTTAGAGCAAACGAATGGAAACCACAAAAGTACTTTCTGCTAAAAGGACGATACTGGAAAAGTAAGGTTTGAACAAGAAACGAGAAAATAACTACCAGCAAGTATTCTGCAAGTTCAGACGTACCTCACCTCGACCAGTACAATGTGCTGCTCCATGGGAGAAGAAAAAGGGAATATCTGAACCAATTTCACCAGACCATTCTTGAAGTACCTTCTCAGTTGCAACACAACTATTGAATTGGTTTGCAGCCCAAAGTGCAGTTGCCGCATTACTACTTCCGCCGCCAAGTCCTGCTCCAGTTGGTACTTTTTTGTCAAGATGGACCTGCCATATGTCCCAATTCGAGTCTCTGGTCAGATCAGAAATCCCTGAGCAAGACATAAAAGAATGTGGGACTCGTGCAGATGTTCAGTAATTTACATTACACATAGGTGTTCCAGCATAATTTACTCCAAAAATTGTGATATCCATTTTAGTTGGAACTCTTGTCTACATCAATCTAAGATTAAGTTAGGGACACCAATTCTGTAATTCCCATCGACTTTGATGTTTACTGTACATTCAAAGACATTTTTGCTTTTTAACATCACCACAACTCTCTTTAGTTTGTAATACTTCAATTTAACGAAAGCCCTGATGTAATTCACTGAGGCAAATAAGACACAAGAAAGACAATAGCATTTACTGTCAAGAGACAACACTTTCTGCTACACCTGCCAATTTTGAAGAATTATCAGAATTATATGCACACACGAACAGACTCAAATACAAACAAAAGGGGCAGCTTCTCATCCAAAAAAATTTGTTGCTGCCTGTCTTTTTACTGTAGAGATTCAGTGCTTTGATGATCTGCGAAACATCAAAAGAAAATACAATCACATATTGGATACTGTAATAATGCCAAGAACACGGTGACATTGAAACGAACCAAATCCCTCAAGCATAGGATATACCAAATTTGTGTCATCAAGAGGTACGCCGGGCACATTCGTGGAAAGTCGATCCTTTTGGGATGGTGACAGAGAGAACTTGATTATGTCCCCCAAACTTATTACCTGGAAGCACTAGTAGGTCATGCAAAGCACACATATAGATTAGCCCAACCTCCGAAAAAACTCGTGCTACACAACTGTGCTTCTCCGTGGACCCAACCCAAACCTCAATACATTCCGCACCACAAACAGGGACATGGCGGCAAAAAGGATGATCAAGATTAAGAAACCTTACATGAAACAGAGACGCCAGATCATGGTACCCATCCTCTCTCTTCCTAGTGATTCTCAAAAAGACATTAACCTGCTCCACAGATTACCAAATTCCAAATCAAAAGCCAGCAGAATACTTAATAGCAAAAAATCCTCACAAAATAAATTAAAAAAAAGAGAGAAGTGGATGGAGTCCCAAATAAGAGGAGGAGAGAAGAAGTACCTTGCAAGGCGAGAACAGAGTGAGCCTAGAAAGAGGAGCTTGCTTGTCCACTTCGTCAGCCAACTGGTTTATCCTCTCATCAGGATCGTACACTATCTACACCCACCCACAACCAAAAACAACACCCATCGCTCAGCGACGCGAACAAAGCAAACACTCATGCAGCAGCAACAGCGGCAACAACACAAACAGAGACACGTTCCGCACGACCTCGAGCTGCTGCTGCTTCCCCGCTGTCGGCTCGGAAACCATGGCCCTGACGGACGCGCTCCGACGTAGACAAGTGGAAGACGAGCCGTATCGCGCTGGAGGAGGCCGGACCCCGCTGCTCCGCGAGAAACCACGCAGCGGGGAGGCGACGCGGTTGCGGCGGAGGAAGGAACAAGGAGGAGGAGAAGCCACGGTGGTCGCCGCCGCCGCCATCATCATCCTCCATCCTCAAGCTCCGCAAACCGAACTCAATCCTCCCAATGCGTCGACTCGAAGGAGCAAGAACCTCTCGAGCTAGAAGAGTAGGTGAAGAAGTGAGGTTTGGTTTGTGAATTTTGATTCGTGCATTAATTAATCAGCGGCAGAAGAAAGAGGGAATCGAAGGGATACTAGCTTCGGCAATCCCTTCCTTGTCTTCAATCGCCGCCGACATCGCTTTCGGTTCGGACACCAACGTGAACGCCGTGTTCGGTAAATTTGGTTGGAGTGAGAAAGTGGATCGAAACGTAATGTTACGGGAGAAAATTATACAAATGATTTATAAATTTTTAATTTATTCAATATGAAATTTTAAAGTTTATTCAAACGCGTAATGTGTTTCCTTGGTATATGCTTAATTTAAACTTTGAATTATATGAAAATGTTCAATATTGTCCCTAAATTTGAATTAATAAAATGACAATACTGAACATTTCATATAATTTAGGAATTAAATTTGGATCACGTTGAATAAATTAAAAATTCAAGGACCACATTGCACATTGGGTAAAGTTCAAAGACTAAATTTAACAAATTAAAAGTTCAGGGAACATATTACATATTGGGCCAAAGTTCACGAATCATTTGTGTCATTATCTCAATATAATAAATAGATAATTACAACAGCAATGACTTCCAATTTTTCATGAGTAGACCATTAAATGGGTGGATTGGGTCACAAATGATTCGATCTAAATCGATCAATTTATATGCAATATAAATTTAGTGACCCATACCCCATAACTGACCCGACCCATATTACTAAAATGCATATATTATTAATCTAACCTACAAACACCTATAACCTCCTTGTTTAACCCACTTGGATAAACATTTCATATTAAATTACATGTTATACAGCGCGTGTTCTTCCACATGGGGCAGAAATAACTTGCATGAGTTGGGTCCAGATAAATGTGAACCCATTAACATTCAAGTATCTTTTTAACTTTATTATTCTATACCCATTTATAATCCATTTTACTGAATATAATGACTCATCTCATCAAATATGAGAAAGCATTCAGGCATTTTGTAATTATTTAAAAATAAATGTAAGAGGTCAACGGGCCGGGCCTCATGGCCCTTGCCCACCGGCTGATCGGACTTGTCCAAGCCCGCCCAATGGGCTTACAAAATTCAGCCAAGCCCGCTCATGGATCAAGAGTCTACAACTCACCGTTGCGCCACATAGCGGAAAGTTACTACTTCTGCCCTCGAGAGTCGCCGCTAGCGCTCCATAAAGTAACCGAGAGAGAACCGCAACCTCAAGGGACCAAAATGGAAAATCAGAAAGGCGGTTGGAGCGAAAAGACGAAACGTGGGAAAGAATTGGAGGACGGGGAGGAGAAGAACAGTTCGGCGGAAAGGTTGTCCCCCGAGGGAGGTTCGCCGTTCCGTTGAGTTCAGTTAGCGCGGAAAAAACAGTTCCGTTGCAACGGACCCAAAAAGAAAATATCGATTTCACGTATACATATAAATATAAATATAAATAAATAAAAATAAAAAATATTGGCGAGAAAATGAGGCGATGAATATCGAAAAAACAAAAACCCTTTTCTTATTCAGTTTGAGCCTCGAGATTCCTGTCAGTCTCCACCTTCCTCCCCCGCCCCTCCGCGAATCGCCGCTCCGTCGCCGACTGCGACCGATCGATCGATCGGAGCACTGCCGTTCTCCTCCCTCGATCTATCTCTCTCTCCCTCGCAGGTCAGTCTGTCTCTCTCTCTCTCTTCAGCTGTTCTCTCCGATCTCCTTCAATTGCCGCATTCGCGTTCATCGGCGGATTCGCGAGGCGGCGGGAGCCCGGCGTTTCGATTTCCTATCCGCTCTCTGCCTCTCGTTCTTTCGTTGTGTTGTTCCCCCTTCCTTCTCGTCGCGTGGTTTAGTGTTTCGATTCGAGCGGCCGGAGTTAGGTATCGGAGAGGCGGAAGAGTCGCCGTTCTTGGCAGAGCTTTTTTTCTCGCGATTCTCTTTCTTAATTCGTGATCGGCCGATTTTTGGCGTTGGCGGCGACTTGTTCGTTCGATTTTTTCTTTCTTTCTTTCTTTTTTTTTGCCTGGAAGGCTTTTGTGCCGGTGGAATTGGTTACCAGAGCGGCGTGGCGATGTTAGGGATTTTCTGATTTTACGCGGCTTCTGTTGGTGTGATTGCGGAATGTGCGAAGAGAGTGTGTGCTGCTGCATTGCATCTGGTGGGTTACTGTATTCACCAGTTTAGGTATATCTAGGCATTTCATTGTTTTAATTCATCCGTGTTGTTGCAGGATTTTTTGTAGCATGTTGGATTATACGTGGCCAAGAGGTCGAGTGTCAGTTTTGGTGGCTGAGAAAAACTCGGCTCTCTCATGGCGCATTGTTTGTTTGATGATGCACTTAATTTCTGATGAGCAATTCCGGCTGACTGATTGTTAGGTCTATCTAGATCATAAACTGGTATTTGCTTCCCGCATTAGATCCTGGACCGAGGTATCTGTCTTGAGAAGGAGCTTTTGAGTATAGGGACCGGGCTGGAGAGACACGGAAGTCAGATTTCACTTTTTGAATCCTCTATTAAAGGTTTATGGCAGAGACTACTGCAACGACAGAAATTCTTGATATATTTTGAGGGACGTGCATGTTTTTCAAGCCAGCATTCGTGTTTTTTCGAAGGGTCATGATTTTATCCTACTCGCTGTGATGTATTTGGATTTCGTATTTTTCCTTTTCTTTTTCCTCTTCGACCAATGCCAGTCTCACACTCTGAATATGTGCTGGAGTTTGCATGTCATCCATCATCCGAGGAAGTTTGATTAGGCAAGTTGTGGCATAGTACTCTGTTTTAGTCACTTTTTATTCGGTTGAAGATGACGGTGATTGCATGTACTTTTAAGTTCATCTCACACTCTTCACGTACGCATTGGGAATCATCTCTCTCTTTCACGTCCCTCCTCTAACACATACGACCACACATATTAATGCCATTTGTGGTGACATGCACTAGTTTTCTTCTTGTTCCTATTTACGTGCATTCTGGTATGGGACCGCAATCAAATTATGTGCATTCTGGTATGGGACTGCAATCAAATCATGGCTAAGACCACCTCAGGGTAACTGTCAAGATATATTCCTTTTATTAACAACTGTAATTTTGCATGCTCGTGCATGGTGGCTTTGGTGGAAACAAGAATTTCAGGGATTCATTTGTCTAGGAGTTTTTCTGTGCGATGGTTGTTGTGATGCTTGTTGAAATAAGATCAAGCAAGTTGATGCTTTATCAAGCTTTGCTGAAGATGGAATTCGCTTGTCTTGAGTTATGACCTACTTCAACATCCCCTAAAGCTTGATTCCATAATCATTTAAGGAAGTTCATGTTGGTAGTTTATTTGTAAAACAAACATAGAAGTACCTCGCCCTACACAGAAAAGATGTGGGTTTGTAGGCCAATAAAAAAAATGTTAAAGTCTTCTAACCTTACAAATAAAGACCATGGACTAAGCGAGCTGAATTTCACAATATTCGCTTGCAAGGGCGCTATTGCACTTAGCACTTGCCGTGATTGTGCCCTCATGGACTAGAATTGGCACTTGTTGACGGCGATAATTTTTTTTATTCGAAAAGACTCTATTCACGTCTCAAAGTCGAATTCCGTTCTTCCCAATCATTTTTACTAACAGCTGCTCCCCCTCTACCTTCGAATGAGAATAGGGGTCATCAGGTCTAAGATACAGATCAAATTGAATTCTAAAATAAAAGTTCATGCGCATAACATAAATAATGTTCACTCATTCTTGGTAGAGGACTGATCTTTATCTTTCCTTTGTCCACCGAGAATATGCGAAATCTGCAAGCCTCTGCCAAATGCTTGGCTGAAGAGCGTAACGGTCTGATATTCTGAGACAAATGGAAGCCAAGCCAGGAATGCAATTGGAGTGAACAGAAAGAAGCCCATAATGATCTCGTAACCATGGGCAAGAGTCCGAACTGGTCCCCAAATACCGAGCTTGACGACCAGAGGTTTGCAAGCTTGTGCAATCTGGGTAAAGATAAGCACGTAAAATCATCAATCAAATGGAAATTCGGAATAACAAAAGAAGCTTAAACATGAAGCGAAATGCAAATGCAATACCCACAAGCGGTTTCAAAATTAAAAAAATGAGACCAACCAGCAGAATCACCACATCCATGTAATAATGAGGCATTTGTGCTTTTACCTCAATAATAACCAAACTAAAAGAAGACGAAAAAAATTTGTCAATTGTGTATATAGTCCAGAAGAATTAGGGCAAGAGTAGCGTCACTAACCAAAAGCATTCCCCAACCTGTCGGGATGGAAGCAAGAATGCAAACTATTATGTCGTGCATCGTCACGTTTGTGGGTCCAACAAATGTAACCAAAATGGCTACAAAAGTCAATAATAAGAATCCCTTGATTAGCTCGATGACACACGGGAAATCAGCCCCAACTTTTTGTTGACAATCTGAAATAATCTGCAAAATAAAAACAAGAATATTATGCAACAGCCATGTGTTCACTCAGCACCTAGTGTCCTAAGAAGAAAAGGTTATTTCTTCTAAACTACCCAGAAGACTGGCATCTCTAAGTGGTTCTAGAATATAGAGGAATCAGTAGAATCACAGGAGGACAATTAAAATTGGCCAACCAACAAATACCATGCAATAAAAGCCAAGTTCAGAAAAGAAGCATGAAATTGTTTTTGATGGTGTTCATGTTAGTTAAAAGACGAGACATGGAGCTGGCCAACATATATTGAAACTTCTGGCTAGCCAACTAAAACAAGACAAGTATGGCCAATAATAATTATAATGTGGAATTCAAGATAAATGCAGGGTATTGGAAGGTCTATTTGATTAGTGCCAATAGCTCAAGCTTTTGGGTTCATTATAGCAAAGCTCATAAAAGTTAAAATACATAATTGTATATAACTTGTTCTACTAATGCATTGATGAGAAATTTTGAAACAAGACAAATCATGTATCCTCACCTTTATCGCAAACAATATAAGGAAGATCACAAGCCATGAAATGCCACAAACCTGCAATTGTGCCAAAGATAAAGATCAACTCTCCACGCTATAGTGTGGATCTTTCTTATTCTTGTTGATTTTCCTTTTGATATAGGAAGATATAGAAATGAAGGAATTATATACCTGGACACTGTTGGTATGCTTCGTGATGTTCAAGTGATACACAAGACCATAATAATATACGAAAAATCGCAATGCCAATATAATCTCAGCTATGATACCACACTTTCCAGAATGATGCAGATGCTCTTGTTCCTCTTCCCACCATGCTTCCCAACTTCTTTCTGGATGTACATCTATTCCACCTTGCTTGCATAACCATTTATTCCAATCTGTCCAATCATCAACAATCTTATGCCACTCGAAACCAGAAGGATTAAATAGGAAAGGGGCAAAAAGCCAACTCCCAACCATGAACCAAATGTATTTTGTGATCAGGATATTAGCACCAGCACCCCTACAAGATTGACCAAAGATTTGGTACATGAGCAGCAAAATCATTAATTCAAATCCTTTAACGAAGTGACTGCGGGAGTACATTCTATAATTGTCTGCAAACTTGGCATGGAACACTACCAAGCCACAACCAGTAGCCCTGTATTTTGCACCTCCATGGAGTAAAGTTTTTCCATAATAATGTGTCTTTGTACCAAGAGAGAATGTAAAAAAAATGGGGGCATGTTGCAATTGCATCAGCAGAAAAACACTAAGTGTAGTTAAAACTCCCTTTTCCACCCATATTTCCATCAACATAGGTAGTACCAATGAAAATCCCATTTGTACAAACGACTTGGAGGCAAGAGCCATCTGGAGGGGCCTACTGTCCTCAATTCCTGGCTGAGTACTCAATTCCTTTTCAAGCCCACTAAGGACTAAATAAAGACGGCCATAAAGGAAGACATATACTGTAAGTGCGGCAATCTGCCACAAAAAAATAACAAAAGACAGTTCAGAATTGAGATATGCATAAGGGGAAAAATACAACAATAGAAAGAAAATGCCTACTTACCAGAGTACTGAAGTAAAAGCCGACGGTGGTGAAATAACATGATAACATTCTGAAGAAATCAAAACTATGTCCAAGTCGATATATATCTCTACTCAAAGTCTGCTCCCCATTTCCATTGGCTATTTTAGCCTCAAACGCGGATATCTGGTTTAAACCCACATCCCTCCCTTTTCCAACTTGTATATACTCATGATGAGTTACACTGCCTTCACGAAGTGTAGAACTAAAGCCTTCAAGAGAGAAAATTTAAATATAGATATACATGTAAAGCTAAAGCCAATTAGTTATAATAGGCAATTCCGAAGACCCACGTACCAGCAAATATGCCTCCACTCAGATTGGTAACCTTTGAAGCCTTACTGACACCACCTCTAGTAAGGTGAAACAGCCGATCGAAGACATCAGGATGACCATAATGGAAACGAACCCTTCATTACAAGCAACACATGGAGCAAACAAGATTCACCAGTTACTCATGATAATGCCACTAGGTACATAGAGTAATCCTAAGGTTACCAAAACTGATGCACTTACATAGTCATATGACAGAGTCTATATGAGTTATATATCAAGTAATATGTATTCAAGCGCTGTTTGAGCTTTTTTTGGGCCAAAACATCCAACAAGAGTTTGCTATCATCATTTTACAAATCAATCTTCATTCCTCCACATCCTTATTCAGATATTTACAAAATAAACCACAGCCTTATTAAACAGACAGTCATAAAGAGAGATCCGTTGCATTTGTTACTCTTCCACACATCTGTACAGGACTAACAAACTCATTGAACTTGATTTTCTTTTGCATTAATCTCGATGAGAAGGGGCTAAAGGTCTTAAATCTTACACTAGCTAAACAAGAGCATTAACTGCTAATTGAACACAAGCCGTTCGATGGAGTTTCCAGTTTGCTTAAACAGAAATCAAATTTCACCTTCTGACCCATCTTTCATTGACTCAAGTAGGAATCCGATTTCTGTTCACACCACAAGTTTGAATTTGAAACAAATAATTAAAACTAGCACGACTTTGGCATCTCCAGGTTCATGTACATGCATATAGTATTGAGGCGCTGCAGTTCTCAGCTTTGCCATCCACCATCAACATACCCAACAGAACTAAGAACTGGCAATAAAGTGCAGAAATCGCCAACCTCCAACTCCCCCTGATTTTGTGCAATTAGGTGTGACATCATCCTATCTGCTTCTATTAGTAGAAGAAGAAAGACTAGATCTATATTCGCTAGAGCAGAGATCTAGCAACACATTATAGGCACAGATCACAGGTAGTGGATGTATCATTAGGTTGTGCCAAGTCAAATCTGCTCCATTTTGTTTTCCTCCGTTGCAGAAAACAGATCCCTTCCCACCGCAACCAAAGATGATGAATATGAAGTCTGGAAGGCTGCAGGTTTGGCCTTGGCCTTTACACTCTATAGGACTTATCATGTACAAGGGTACATCTCTTCCACTACAACAGTTATGACAGACTCCAAATCCATCCAGCACACTGTACATTCAAATCTTTGAAAGGTAACAAAAACAAATAACTTACTTCAAGGGGTTGGCCAACAGCCTTTGGCCGATAGTCACAAAACTAGTCTCCCGAATAGACATGAACCAAGCAAGAGACGAAACACTGCAGCAAATTGTAAACAACTTTCAGCATTGCATAATAGTATATATTATCAACAACACCAAATTAGACATTGCAATATCAGCAAAGCTCACCTTCCAGTGAAAATGCGCTCCCGAAGTCCAAGAATTGTCGGATACCTCACACCATCATGCTTTTTGAGAAATTCTTGTAGCAAATTCCTCATTTTGAGTGCTTCTTCCATGTAATTATCCTAAGAAAAAAGGAGGATATGAAGTGAACACTAGGAATGGGCAATATTTTTTGCTTTTTTTTTCTGATAAGTAAAATGCATGATACCTGGTTCATATCGATCGTTTGCAAGCCTTCTCCACGAGTAAATATAATGGCATGATTCTGATTTTCAGATTTTCCTTCACCCAAAATAGCAGGTCCTGGAAGCTTTATCCTATATATAACCTGTCCCCAACATAAGTGTCAAGTACTTTTTTTCTTTTTAGGCCGACAATGTAAGCAGCATAAAGACTTAGGACCGCACAAAATGGCAACATATTGTCAATCATCTAGAAGCAACAATCACCAATGACTGCCGTTTCTAGATTCAAGCGTAGGACACCCCCGATAGGAAGAATACAACTACATTAAAGCCCTTTAACCACTGCAGGCTTGCTATCCTTTTAATGTAGCCTTGCTCACAATTGGTAGAGTTGTCCAACCCACAGGCATGGGTATGAATCCCCTAGTCAGATTCCTCCCTCCTAACATTTTTGCCCTAGCTGACTACATTCTCATTTTCTTTTCATTTCTTTGTTGTCTCTATTTCATTTTCCTTCCTTGGTTCATTTTAGAAACCTTCAGATGCAAGAATTATACTTTATTCACACTCAAGTTCTACAGTATATGGACTTCTTATTTGTTTTTGTTATTTATCGAATGTGAGGCTTTTTTCCTTGTCCTCCCTGCCATTCATAAGGCTCTCTGTTCAATAAAACAAGCACTTTCATCTCTATTAGAACAAAATGACACCTAAAAATAAGCAACATAGAAGATCGGTTCAAGTTGCGACACTATCTAAACCAAAAACATCTCTCTCAAAACTTCACCTAGAAAGTCTAATATATCAGTGGCTGAGTTTACCTTGGTCCTTCCATTGCATTAAGTGTAAAATTTCAGCTATTTGAACTTCTGTGAGACACTAACCAATCTCTAATAGGCGTAGGAAGTGCCACTTGGAAAGCATTGCAGATTATTAGTTTCTAAAAATAGCATGGAACTAAATGGAAACAAGAGTAATCTTAAGATTGTGTCTGCAGTTTGTCTTTTTCTTGCTTAAGTCAAGAGCAAGCTTCACCTGATCCAAGTTTGGAACTGGCTCTGAAGAGTTAATTGACTTTGGCAAAGCAGCCTTCACTAGAGTTGAATAGTAAGCCTTCCGAATGTTCGATTTAGTCCTGTCCAGGCTAGGTTCTTCGACCTCATCGATATAAGCCACACGGACTGATGGATACCTGCAATTAAGCAAAAATCGAAATCGTTAAAATTCAGCAACAAACAGGTCAAAGCTGAAAGATTTAAGCGAGAATGCACACATACACAGTCATAAGCCTTAAAATATCCTTTGCACGTTGATGCGCAGATATTTTGTCAATACCATATTGCTGACATGAGACCACATACGTGAACTTCATGTCAGCTTCTGCTTGACATTGGGCCAACAGTGACTGATCACCTCTCGGGTGCTCCTCTGTGTTTAGCTCTACAGTGTTGCAACCTTCCATTAACTCTACACGTTGTGATATCCAAACAACCATAATTTGCTTTTTTATGTTAGAATAAATATGCGAACATGCATGATATGAGAATAGACACCAACTCTCAGAGAAGATTGAAAAGCCAGCTAAATACGGCATAAGTCTCAAGCAACTCAAAACTTCCACATAGCTAATGAAAAGAGCACGCACCTTCATTTGTGGTCATATCAAGAAAAGCCTGAAGCTCCAAAGCTTTCCGGTAATACATCATACCTCTTACTGTCATCAATAGCATATTTTAAGGAATCAATTGAAAAGTGAATCTTTCCTCTTACTGTCATACATGCAGAGAGGACATGACAAATGCACAAGTGAATCTTTCCTCTTCTTTTTTCTTTTTTTCCTCTTTTTGGTTTGGTTTGGGGGGAGGGGGGGGGGGTGGCGGCAGAAGATATCTTGTGAATAACACATGAAGTCTCCATTAATTATCGTTATGACATTTCTAAAATGTTGAAAAAATTCAGAGAATTGCCTTAAACCAAGATGTCCAAAAAGACCTTTACAGCTGATCGAACTAATTTTTTCTATTAATCATAGAATTATTCCAACAAATTAAGCTCGCAAAGTTATAGTCAATTGGTCATGGGTTGGGGATTCATCCTTCAGTTGGGTTCAAGAGAAGAAAAGAGATACTTATAGTCATTTAAGTTGATTGGTAGAAAATCCGATGGATGCAACCTGTAATTTTTTTAAAATAGAGTATGCGAAGTATAAATGCTCCGATACCAAAAGATACATACAACGCGCAAGTTTCTTGGTTTTTAACATTTCTCTCCAGGGATGATTAGGTGAATTTTCATTTCTTCATTATTTTTCATCTTTTTCGTTGAGAGAGAGAGAGAGAGACCAGTTCGAGTTAAGGTCTGGCCTCTATATGATGCCCAAAGACGAAGTTGCTCTTCCAGTTTATCGGATGCTCTAAGTTCCTCTTCACTTTTACATTTCACCCGCTCTAGAAAATTGGTCCATTCATCTGTAAAAGTTGGTAACAGACCTCAGAAAGATAAGAAAACACACCAAAAGAAATATGTAAGTAGCATGAGAGCAGAATAAACCTGGAAAAATTTTTTGCAAGTAAAAGAGGATTGAAACACCATCTTCGTTTTCCGTCTGCAAGTCGGGCACCGAGAAGAGAACCTCCTCTTCGCAGTAAGGAGTCAAAACGCTGACATGGATTATTACATTAGAGACGATAAGAAAGCAGATTCAATCGAATCATTGATAACATATAAAAGACATGCTCTTTAAGGGCTACATTACATAAGATTTTTTAATCCAAAATTCAAGCATTGCTTGTCTCTAATTGGTATTTGATCTTTGCATGAGACATGTATTAATTAACAACTGAATTGTTGTCTGCTAAGCATGAAGATACAAAATACTACAATGGCATAAAGTTCCCATATAGCCACTATTAACATCTAAGATCATATTCAATTTATAAAGGAGGAAAAGGGTTAAGGTTCTGGTACATCTACATTTACATGGCAAAATAAACTTACATGGCAACATATTTAAATCAGTTTAAATCAGTTTCCTGGATTGCATCAACTCATTTGATTACAGAAAAGAGTAAAAAGATAGAATCACAAAAAATTGATAACTTTCAGTGCACCTGTCATCTGCTGCTGTCAACAGATTTAAACTACTTATGTATAAATGTTTAATCTCAAGTCCAATCTGCAGTAAAGCCCTGACTAATATGTGACAATTAAAAAGAAAACTACTTGAGACAATTGAAAAGAAAACTACTTGAAACGCCAGCTACATAACCACAGAAAGGAAAAGTATTTGTTTTCTTCATTCGCCAAGCTAAAATCAGTGAAGGGTAGGCTGCCAGAGATGGTATTAAACATTATAAAATTGGAAGAAAAATCTGGAAATTGTGGCTCATGCTTGGGTTGGGGCATCCGGCATTGGAATGGAGAAATGTGTCAAGAGGCTTTAATAAGTGTTCGAGAATAGCGACGACAAATAAGGAGTGGCGGGAGAAGGGGTTGCACCTCCATCCCGGCCCCCGCAATTGCTGGAGGTGCCCCATCCCCGCTCCATGCCCCGTGCGGGGCAAGTTTATATACCCCATCCCTAACTCCACCGGTGTGCAGATTTTTCAACATAACCCATGGGTTTCACACTTTTTTATCCAATAAAAAATTCTTACAATATCAAAGTTAATAATAATAATAATAATAAAGTCGTTATAAATGGAAGCCTTCAAAATTGAAAATAAAATAAAATGATATTACCAAAAGTCGAACAATTCATTTAAGGAAATTAGGACTAGGAATATGCAAAATGAAGAATGGCATCAAACAAAGTGGGGCTGACCAAACCTATCCCCACCCTGCCTCGCTTGCGGGGCACGAAACTTTGTCCCATCCCCATCCCAAAATCCACCCATTGCGGGTTCTATCCACCCCATTCGGGGTAGGGCAGTTCAGATATCCACCGGGCCGGGGAAAATTGTCATCCCTATTCCAAAAGGTGACAATGTTGCTTTGACATCCTCGTAACGGCGAGATATTGTTTAGTTGTTCTTGTGACTTGTGAGTACAGAAATTGCTAGTTTAGGTTACCTCTCTTTGCCCTTTTGTATACCAGCATGCACAGGTTAAATGTTATTCCATCTATGATTGACAGCACTACCTTCCTTAAATTTTTTAACTACAATCACCTTAAAGGCACAACTATTGGATATTCATATAGGAACCACACATGCTAACTCCTACAGAGAGGTTAATCTCAGATTAGATCTCTTCAAATCCAACGCTTTTTTCTCTGGAAAATTAAAAACATAGCAACTATGAAAAAGGCCTTACGAAAAGGAAAGCATATTGCGAACTTTAGGAGCGGCTGGCATTTCCATAAACAATGAATTGGAGAAGAAGGAAATGCGGCTTCTGGCCGTGAAGTTGGAAGGTACATCCCTGTCGGATTCCTTTGTGGTAAGCAATAAATAAAGCCGCTTAATCTGCAAATTGAATAAGTAAATACACAGGTTATAGCAAGCTAGAAAATCCATAAATACACACAATTTCCTGCCAAAAAAATGGCACCTTCTCCTTCCAAGCTTCTTTTGCCGGATGAATAGGAAACCTAATAGCCCCAGCAGATGTAAACAGTTTCTCATCAAGTGGTGGAGTAATTCCCTCAGGCCCGGGTCCACCATGGATTAAGTCAATCAGACTACATAAAAAGAGTAAACATAACATTACTTTATCAACAAATAAATAAATTTACGTCATAAGGGTATGCCGGGATGAAACACATTCAAGATTGCACCAAGATGCCAGACCTGGATGTATGAGCTTCCACCATCATCTCGCGTGTGAAAACTTCAAGCATATCAAGGAAGAGTATCGCAACTTCGAACCAGTCCTCTTGTTTATTGTCTAACTGCAAATATACAAAAATATATATATGATTATTAAATAGTCGACCCTAAATTAACCAAAAGAAAGGAAAAACACCAACAGAATACAATCGTTACCAGATATTTCATGAGCTTAACAAAGCAATCATACAGCCTTGGAAGTGCACTCATCTTGAATTTACTTAACAGATTGCCATCTTCTAAACTTTTGTCAACTTTAGAGAAGACCGATTCGATAATCCTGGGACCCAGCATCGGAGACCAAGCAGGGCACGTTAGAACCAGTAGGCTTCGGTCATCTTACAGAGAATTATGGACTAGGTGACAACAAATGTTGCAAATCAGACTTACTTTTTCTCAAGCTCTCCTTGAACCAAAAGCATAATGATGTTTCTAAACTGAGCATAGCATTCACGAATAGCACAAGACATATAGCTGTCGGTCTCAATTATCTTTCTGAGCTCGCAGTCGTTACAATTGCTGTCTTTAGCCAAGTATAGTGCCATAGGTATCTACATAAAATGAAAAGCAGATGTTAGGGAGGGGAACTCGAATACACAATCAGATATCAGTGAACCAACCCTGTTGGCTAGTAAAAATGGAGGCCACTGGATAATGTCTTCTAGTTCACGATCAGCCCAAAATGGAGCGAGCAGAAGGTCCATCTCCCTGGCAAAGCAACACAGCAGCAGTTAAATATCAATTACTAATAGAAGCAAAATAGTAGCAAATAATCTGTTTCTAGAAGAGATTGCAGCAGAGTACAGCAGAAAAAATATTGAAGACGATAATAATAAGAAATATATTCTAAGCACCAAAGACCTATTGCTAATAAGATCTTCTTCTCTGAAGCTGGTAATTATTGTGTTCCATAATTGAGCAAATCTTGCTTTCTCTTTTTTCGATAGGACCTGTCAGCAACGCCAGATAAACAACATGAGTACTGCTGCTGAAGTCTCTCAGCAACCAAAATGAGGTCAATCATTTTGAATGGAAAAAAAACCATGCTGAATTGCGGAAACCTCACCCTAGCATTACTTTGTGATGAGGTCGCCTCTGATCCATCTTTCTTCGGCTCAGCCTTCTCTTTTCCGATTAAACGAGCATTGAAAACACCGGGCAAAGATTTAAAACGACATCTAACCATTCTCAATGTCTGTATCTGGGGATTTCAAGAGACAAGGAAATGAAAGATGACAGAAAATTATTAAAACCAAACTAATAATTTCTCCACAATGTTACCAACTGCAACTTAAGGAAGAAAAAAACGATATGCTGACAAAGAGGACTCCTATTTAAGTCTTAGTCAACTCTATTTGGATGTATGTGTGGACATATGCATATAAAGGGTTAACAGGCAATCAAGAAACATGCATATCCAGAAATGTCGAATGAAGACAAACAATGCAATGCAAAAGAAGAAAAACTACATCAATCCATTGTTTGGGGTACATTACCAAAAAGGGATCCACGATCCAAGTTCCTAACAGTGCGCACTGTACAATGTACAGATTAAGCAGCATATCACCAGATAAAGAAGACATCTCTTTATATACTTGATAGAATCTTTAGTGAATATTTATAACAAATAAACTTCGTGAAAACTTTGCACTGATTCCTACTGGTGACATTTAGATTGTTGCTGTTACAATGGACAAAAATTGTTCTTGCTGTTGTCCTTAGTCATACCAGGGATGATGCAATTTAGATCAAAATTTGAAAAAATCAAAAGAAAGCACAAAATAAGCGATGTTTAACTTTAGAAAATATTATTTCGGAAAAAACCCACAAGGTCGAGATCGGCTAGATAATTAGATTGAATTTTAATTTTCAATTTCAAATTAAGTTTTGCTCAAATTATTTGATAAAAAATAGGCAATTAATTATGTGTTTATAAGCCGTCTGAAATAGAAATTTAACATTTTCTATGTGTCTTTTGTGAATAAAATATGAGACCATGAATTAAAATTAAGAATTCTGACCACAAAAAAGATTAAAATTAAGAACCATCTCTAGATAAAGTGATAATAGGATGCATGATAAGATGATATCTCATTAGATGTAATTGGGAATTTATATTATGAAGTAGATAGAGACAAAATAGAAATAAATGCAGTTATTTTGGTTAACCTGATAAAAAAAGAAACAATAAATTGAAGAGAGAGAACGGTATTTTGGTCAGTTAATTGAAAAAATGAGTGTTTTAGCCAAAATGGGGGTGGAAATAGAGCCACCCAAAAAAATTACATAACACAAGCATGAGCAAACCCATAAGAACCACTATTTGACATTTTCCACTTACCTGTCCGAGCCGACGAAACACACCATACATTCCTCCGAAAAAAGTGGAGAATAGGGCATACCATATTTGAGTATCCATAAAGTAGACCTAAAGAGAAAAGAACTATATCAAAAAGCGGTAGACACGTACGCTGAACCAGAGTTACGACAATGTACCCAAAGGAAAGAAGTAGTATAGCCTATACCAAAATAATAGGAGCCCAGAGAGCAATCACAACACCAATATTGTCTTTTGCTGCAAAGTTAAGAAGTATATATAAATACAGATTCTTGATGCTTGTTAAGAAGGATTTACACAACATGCTAATATTCAACTTCATTACCTCCTGCAAAGAATTCACGCGACTGGAATTTAGTCACCTGAACACTCATTATAGCTTTTGTAGGACCCACCAAAGGCTTTATCTGCTTCTCATATAGAAAGGAAAAAACATGCTTTATTAGGAATCTAAACAAGTAGCAGCCATTAAAATGAGTCATGCATATTTTCTCGAGTTCTCAGGCAAAACAAAAAATATCAATAGTTTGCATTACAGCATGTGGAAACCCCATATAACACCGTCAACTAACTTCACAGATTTTATCACAGTGTTCCGACTGCAAGAAAACATTTCCTGATTATTGCTAAACCCTAGACATACTTGCTAAGTACCACAGAAAGAGTTTAAAGACGGTAAAGTACTCAACATACCTCTATGTAATAGCTGAATGTCAACTTTGTAATTATTAGAAAAACCCAGAACAACATGTACCTAACACAAAGGTGCCATAGAGTAAATGTCAGGCTTTGGCCAAATATAAAAAATAAAAAGTAGGTATCGAGCATACATCTTTCAAGAAAGAAGTCTTACTTGAAAAGAGATAACACACTTTCATGCATTCTCCTCCCAACATAGAGCGGAGGCTGAAATTCATGATGTAACCATTACAGCCGGCCATCCATAAATAACAAATAGGACTATACTTAATTAATCTGTCATGCGCACTCTAAATTCTTGTTTCAGCATTTAATCACAATATGAAACAAGAAGGATGATCATATGCATACCTGTGACCACCACATCATTAGCTTCCCAATCTTATAGTGCGACCTCTCCAGGAATCGGCGGATTGAAGGGAAGAGAAACAACAATGCAGCAAGCACATTTGGAAAGAGGTATATCACAAGAGCTAAGATAAACAGGGAAGGTGACTTTGAACCATTGCCAAACCAGCTTTTGATGGTTCGAGTGGATCCAGGAGGATTCTCCCAAGGATGAGCATATGTTACTGTGAGAATAATAACCCAAGCAGCAGCTGAAATGACCTTCAAGTTATATCTTAGCTTCAGATCATCAGACATGCTCCGTCGTGCTTTCCAGGTGAGAATTACATCAAGCACAGCTGCACCAAAAAAGAAAAAAGGTTATTCTTCCATGTTAACATCCTGTAAGAATTGTGATTATAACAAAACTCCATCCTATAAGCACTTATTTACAATTATAGCAGACTCAGGCTACGAGAGCCTGCCTTAGTAAAAAAGATGAAAAAATAAAAAAAACAGCAGTTGTCTACTTTAGCAGATGGACTTGTAAAAGACTCTAAGAAAGAGAACAAAGATAGAGGCTCCACCTAAATCAAGTAATATCTCGATAAGAAAATTGAAACTTGCACAGCAGAAGCAAATTCTTCCCTCCTCATTGCCGGTTCACATTTCTTTTCCTCAAGTGCACAGGAAATTTCTGTACATTAATTGGATTTATCTAGGCTACTATTTATTGCTACTTATCCTAATTTTCTAAAAAGCAGGTGTACTTTATAAATAAGCAGACATTTGATGTTCACATGAGGAGCAAAGCATTGGTTCCCAAAACACTGGTAATTGCTTCAATATTCGGTGTCAATTTAAGTGTATATGCATTCTAGATCATGAAATGATCTAAATTCAGTTATTTGAAATCATAAAAGAGATTACATGCACTTAATACACTGAACAAAGTTCTCCTAAGCACATGGTTTCACATGTTTTTCTATTTGGAAATCCTCATCAAATGCAAAACATGGACTAGATACCATCCCTAGTCTTGCAGTGGAATAGCAGACACGATGAATAAGATACAGATGATTATGAACAAGCAAAGTGCAAGAAGCATAGGAAAGGAAAAAACAAAGGAATTGACACCAGTAAGGTTAATCTCTAGTACCTTGTCCTAGCTTCAGTATAGCAGCAGTTATAAAGATAGACAACACTTTCTTAAAAACATCAGGAGTAAAGAGAGCAGTTGGATCCCCAGAGCCATTCCAAGCAACAATTGTCATTGCCTAAAAAGGGATCAGAGTCAAATTCAGTCAAATTTTGCATAGACAAAATCTTAGTGTCCCAAGCACCAAGAAAGCGTAAACATGAACCTGTAAGCACAGAATAAAGAAGCTCCACATCCGATCAAAGCTTCTGAAAATGTGCCAAAACGACCGTATCTCAACAAAATTCACTTTACCAACCCATCGATCTCGATAAGCAGGTTTTGACTCCTACATGTACGGACACAAGAAAATCAAGATTAGCGCACGTACATCCACTTGATCTGCATAGCTTCATCAAACAATAAAAATAGCAATCCTCATTCCCTCACTAATCAAGTGAGTTGTCACCAATACAGAGCGGGAGAGAAGGAGCAAGGGGAAAGATTAAGCATGCAATTCGGCTGACACAGAGAAGAGGGAGGGCCGCGGGCTGCTACAAACCCCCCTCCCAAAAAAAAATATAAAATAACAAAAATAATAAATAAGGCCTTTTTTTTTGGTCGGTCCTACTCTATCTCTCACTCACAATACACACTCAGACTTGCGTCCCACCTCTTGCAGGGTGTGGGCGTCGAAACCCACATCTTAAACTACGCGGCCTGTGACATTCCGAAATTTCCGTCAATTGGAAATTATGAAATAACTGAGTTTATGAAATGTGCTCGTAGTAAATTTCTCGCCCAGAACTGATCATTCCTAAGAATGCTAACCATTAGGGAAAGGCTAATAGGGGAATTAAATTTGCGCGACTAAAGAAAATTCGACCGTGAATGGACTTCGACCATTAAATCGCGGAAGTGATATTTTGAGCCACTGTTGGCCGATCCAAGGATAGTTAGAGGTCAGTTCGCCACTGTCCTAGTAATGGATTGCGGGTGATTCCGTTGGACCACGAAACGACTTGACGAATGATTCTGAAATTATACCGAATGATTGTACCCCTCGGATCAAGTGATTGATCTTCGCGATTTTAATGACAACCGAGGTCGTCACGCACCGAACGGACTTGCACGTGACTCGATTCAGTATCAGTCATGAGTCGATTCAGCGAATTTCCCCAGCAAGCCGCCCGTTAGCTCGAGAAACACTCGAGTTGCGTTTAATAGAATTTAATTATTGAATTTTTGCTCAAATTGGACACCGGAAAATTAGGAAGTCACGACGGAATGCTAGGACGACGTTGCACGTGACACGTGTCAATTTTTGGTGTGCTTAATTCCTTTGGAAAAATTCGATTTGGACAAGAAACGGAGAAAGTGACCAAAATACCCCTAGGATTTATTAAAAGGTATGTTTTAAGGGTAAAGGGCATTTTGGTAATTTTGCTCTAAAATTTTGATTGCACATTTTTACCCTTGGATTTTTGGGAAATTAAAAGTATACCCTTGGATATTTTTGTGCAAGAATCGATCTCGGCCGTCGGATCAAGATAAGATCGAATTGGGACCGTCGGATTAAATATATGAGTAAAGGGCGTTTTGGTCATTTCTGCAATTGCTCAAAATTGGATAATTAGCCCTTGACCCCTTTCTCTCTCTCCTCTCTCTCTTCTTCCTCCTTCCCCATCGTGAAATCCCCCCTTTTTGGCCGTGAAGCCCCCCCCCACCGTGGACCCATTTTCTCTCTCTCTCTCCCTTTGCCGTCGCCGCCGCGCCATCACCGCCGCCGGTCACGCCCGCTGGATCGCCGCCGCGCCACCGCCGAGCCTTACGCCCCCCCCCCCCCCCCCAAACCACCGTTCTTTCTCTCTCTCTCTCGGTCCCCCTTTAGCCGTGAACCCCGCCGGCCACCGCCCAAGCCGCGCCGTCGCCACCCAAGCTGATCGCCGCCACCCGGGAGCCGTGCACCGTCGCCGCCGTTCCCGATTAAGTGCCGCCGCTTTCCGTTCTAGCCGTGATAGTCTAGAACGCGAGTAAGTCGCGCTCTAAATCCAACTTAGGACTTCGGGTATCAATGGGCGATTTTTGGGTGAAATCTGTATAAAGTTAGGTGCGGAATTGCATGAATTGGGAGCGGAAATTTTATGACAAGCCTTAAGAATTAATTCGGGCAATATTTATTGGAAATTAGAGAATAACAGTGGCTGTGGTCTACTGTTCATGGGGCCGTGATGGGCTGATCGGGACGCATGTTGGATTTTTAGAACCGAAAATTTATGGTGAAAAAGTTCCGTGAAGGAGCGGAATCGATTTGACGTCGTTTGGTTAGAGAAAAATAGCGATTCCTGTGTTTATTGTGCGTTTGGAACATAATTGAGTTGGGATGGTGGAATTGAATGTGTGATTGTGCAATTGGTTGATTTAATTATGCATGTTGGGTGCACGCGTGGGTCAGACTATGTTAATTATTATTATTGGCCATGTCAAATGCTGCGTGAGCATGGATTATGTGTAATTGGTGCGTACACGGGCCATGTGTGATTGATCAGTTGTGTATGGTAAATGCATATTGAGTATGTGCATGAGTAAGACAAAGTTGTGGTGTGACTAGTGATTGTGGGAAAGTATGTGAAGGTGTGATAGTGCGAGAATGGGATCGGGCTGGGTATCGTAAACTCGGGCAGCGATCACGTAGGTTCGATGCATTTGGCACAGGCTAAGGCTTGAAAAAGCAAGTATGAGGATCGGTCCGAGGCACGATCAGCTCGGGTGAGACTGGGATTGGACCGAGGCATCTTAAGCTCGGGTTTCAATCATGTAGGCCTGTCGCATTTGGCGCATGTTGAGTTGGGATCGGGCCTGGGGCGTGTGATGCTCAAGTCGCGATCGGGGCCTGAGGCGTGAACGGGTACGCAGGCCGGATGTGGTGAATGATCGCAGTGTGCCTGAGGCGTGTACTGTAACGCGGGCCTGAAGTATTATGATGAGATAGTCGCAGTGGACCTGAGGCGTGTACTGTAACGCAGGTCACTGGCGAGTGACACAGAAAGGAACGTGATGAGGCAAATGGAAATGCGCGAGAATGAGAATTAATCATGCATGTGATTACTTATAATGTGATTGCGACTAACGTGTAGGGTGCAAGCAGGATAAGCCCAGGTAAACTAATTGATGTGCCTGCTATGTGACGATTTGGCATTTGTGTGTGATTTGTGTTTGTGTAATTGTCTGGAGGTACGTGATAGCCTAGGTTGGGTTTAGGGGTGTACTTGCTAAGATATAATCTCATGGTTGTGTAAACCAACAATTTTCAGAACCCCGACCTGAGCGATGAACCCTCCACCACCGCTACCAGTACGTTTTGGAGTACCAGTGCATACGGAGTATGAGGTAGCTGAGTTTCCGATGGGTGACGGGATGACCTGGATAAGACACATGACGATCGTGTTTGTAGAAGTGGGAAAGCTTACCTTGGATGACAACTATTTTTGAGGTTGAACGTCAGGTCATCGACTCCTTTTTGATTTTGGTAGTTTCAGTAAAGTGTGCACTGGTAGTCAGAGGTTTGTTTTATTGTATATATGGTGGAATAAGTTGAACAAGAAATGGAAATGTATATTCTCCAAATTCTCCCCAATTTAAGTTTGTCCGGGTGTTTTATGATTTCCGTTTGCGCGATTAAATCTCTGATGTTTAGTTGAGGTCGGCGATAACCTGGGACGTCGCAACTGTTTGACCGGAGGCGGGATGTCGCGGGCTCGACGGGGGTTCGGGGTGTGACACGGCCCCACCCCTACCCCTGCGAAGGTGGGGATTTGAACTCCCCACCTTCCCTTTCTCAAGTGAGAAGGGTGGCCACTGGGGTAAATCCCAGTGTTTAAAAAAATAAGGCCTTCAAAAGCCAAAGCTAACGGGAGGCCAACAACGAGTCTGCCCGGCTGGCGCCCCTTGTAGAACAATTTGCAAGAGGCCCTTGAAATTGTCACTTTTCCTCTCTTTTTGACTACAACAGAAATTCCTTAAAATGATCCTACATTATGTTTCTAGATTTTTTTAGTATTAGTAAATATTGAGAACTGACAATAATAAGAATTAGCTGTACATACGCACGCTATTAAAGAACGCTTAATTTCTTGATTGTGGAAAAAAAACGCACGATTTGATCATAGTTTTAGACCATCAAACTTAATGTTCCTTGAGAACTACATTATCCAAATTTTTGGAGGACGTGCTGATCGTAAAATTTCAAGGATGAATGGGGGAGTGCAGGGGGCAGGGATGGGATGATTTCAAAAGAAAATTTCCCCTTAGTGTGCGCAACGGCTAAAATGGGAACATCTTTACTTTGTTCACTTGTTCATTGTAGAAACAGACAAGCAAGCTAAGTGGCTGATAGCAAGAACGCTAGCATGGAAAATTGGTTTAACAGATTGACTTTATATGTCAGGCTCAAGACAGGAAGTTAGAAGCTTTATATAATTTCTTTGAGCTAGACATGATGACGTTAGACATAGGAAAGGATGACTGCCATTGAGATATTGTTCTAGCTCCTACTTGGATCTCACCTCAGCAGAAGTTATGCAACAGAATGCGCTTTTCCCACTGAAGCCAATTTGCACATTAGAGGTCATTTGAAGGCTTTGTTTTTCTCCTAGGACACTGCCCAGGGAGTGGGGACGTAATCTAACTTTCGATAACCTTCAGAAGAAAGGAAAAACTTTTGGCGAATCAGATGCTTTCTTACGTAAGAATGATGGAGTGAGCATGAACCACCAATTGTTGCATCATAGTTGTATCAAATAGAATGGACTATAGTATTCCCGACTTTAGGATAAAGTGCGGTACTTCAAAATCAGTGCAAGATGAACTTTGGGCTCAGGAGGCTATCAATTCATGAGCAGGAAAGACAAAAGTTGTAAAGATGACCCTGTCCTTGTCTCTGGGTTCATTTGGAAAGAAAGAAAGAAACAGGACGGCACTTCGATGAGATGAATCCCAATGGAATTCTTTTAGAGCTTAGTGGCTTTACACTTTCACTTTAGGTATGGTGGGAAAATTCAATTTCATACTTATAGCTTGTTGCAGATGACAGAAACCGTCTCTTAATAAGTTTTTTTAATGGGTGCCTTCCCTTAGGAAGTTGTTTCGTACGCAAGCGGAAGCCCTTGGTGGCTTCTATGATAAAAGTCTGGTCACCCTTCATAACAAGAGCACTTATATGTTCCTTGATTGTGTGTATATGTTGTAATAAACAGTGATTTGTAATATAAAAATATCCATGTGCCAAGTGACGTAAAAAGCATGAGATTCTCTCAACAACCCAAAAAAAAAAAATTGCAACGAAAGAAGAAATATTATGTACCTCGGTTATCTCAAACTGTAGCTGCTCAGCAGGTAGGTGAAAAAAATCAGCATCTGCACACATTGGCCAACCCAACCGCCGGAAACACTCATCGGACCTGTCAAAAAATAGGAAGTTAATATCCCCCAAAAGTGAAAGGAGAAGCTAGTGAAAAAAGGTGAATTACCAAAAGTATTCATTTAAATCATCATAGTTCCTCCATTGAGAATGCGCTAATCTTCCACGCTTACTCCTTTCCGCTTCCTGGTTAGGAATTAAAGTAGCATAAAAAACCCAAAGCACAAAGAGATAAGACAAATTGTGTATATATACATATGTTGTGAAGTACCTTTGCAATCATTTCATAAATAGGAGTAATGACTTTCCTCAAGAAGGCCTCTTCTTCCCCTCCACAAGCGAGCTTTACAGTTTCTCCAGTCCTGGGATTGACATTACCATTTAGCGTACCAAACGCTTCGATAGCCATCTACAAGAGCACAACCAAATATTAAATAAAGCTTCTTAACAAGGAAAGAAGAGCAATTACAGAATATACATGCTCCAATATCGGTATAGTACTGGCTTCTGATAAAATTATTTCACTTGAAAGAAAGCTCTTTCTTAGCATGACCAAGTACTAACGCTATCCATTATTAACATGTCACCACTTAAGCATAAACTTACTGTGTCATCCCTATATCAAGACAAGTTGAGATCCAGAAGACTGTTTCCAGGATGTATATTTAAGCACTTGGGCTACGTTTAGTAGTCAGGATAAAATTTATCCTTGCAGAAAATTTACAGAAATTTAGTGCCCGTTTGTTTTGCGGAAAATGAGTTATTTAGAAAATATTTTCTCAAAAATGATCGCTTGTGTTAATTAAAAAATAAAGGAATGGAAAATATTTCCACCATCCACGAAAATGTTTAAACATAAATTGTTGTTAGTAATGTCATATTTTTTATTGACTAGTTATTTTAAGTGATACAAGCAATTAATTTTTAGAAAATATTTTCCAAATTATTCATTTTTCCGAGAAACAAACGCAGCCTTAAGGAATGTCAATTTCAGTTCAGCAACGGCCCACAACACAATACAGTTTAGTGTGGCACATCACAGTTCCTTGCTTCCTTTAATGTAAGACAAAATCCTCCGCATCACCCCCCTTCCCCCTCCTCTTACTTAATGATTTAAGCTTTATGAAATAAGAAAGCAGATCAACCATTAGAAGTCAACAAATTTGAGGGGGGAAAAAGAAAACAGGAACAGATAGATCAACAATAACCTTCCAAAGCATGAACAGGATATCAGCAGCATAAACCATAGGAAACATACATGATGGAAAATATAGCAAAGGCATTCTGGCATGAATCTCAGATTTGCTGCTTCCCCCCAAATAAGAAGATATAGACCCATGTAGAGAAGTTTACACTGCTGCACTTCCTGCTGGGTGTTAGGTAACCTGCATATTTAGAACCGAGTTTGCACATGAAAAAAGGCACTCTTCATCAGGAATTGAGATCAGATGCACACACTATTATTGCAAATCAAGAATTAAAAAAAGACCATTCCATCAATATACTTTATGACAAGTTCATTAGGTGAAATTAATTGATGAAAGTGGCCGGCTTCCACACAATCCTAGGAGCCAAGCAAGTGTAAGGATGCAATAAGATTTTCCTTATTGTCTGGTCCTGTAACTTGTACCCTTATGTTTTGATTTCGTCAACCTTTTTCTACACAATCTAGTTCTGTAACTTCCTCAATTTATGCGATATGGTCCTATCATGCAGCTCATGTGGAAATTCAGTAAACATGTGCTAATGCGGTGCATCAGCAATACAATGAAATATCAGAAACGAAAAGGAGAACATAAGAGAGAGTGAAGGGGCTGACATCGCCTCTGCCAGCTACCAGCGATGGCTAGAGTGGTGAGATTAATCGGATTGCTACAGAACCCAGATTATGGCTATCTTTACCCTAATCGCCTCAACAATTTGGATCCAATGGCCATCAATCAAATTGCAAAGGAGGCGCTTGGACCTCTGCCACTGGTCAAGTTCCAGCAGAACCCCATTAAACCCTTCCAACTTTCATTTCTGTTGTATGTTTTTTTCTTAATCAAACAACTTGACATAATAATTCCAATCTCAATAACTGAAACTATTCTTGAATAACAATTGAAAATGAGTTTTCTCTGCCCCTTTTAACACATCTCCTCTTGTTGAAATTTAGATTGCGCAGAATATGGTTTTGATATCAATGATAATTTTTGGTATGATAGTGATGTGCAAGTGTACATGTGTGCAGTGTGTATTAGGTAGAGGACAGACAAGGGTAGGATAGGGTACTTCAAGGGATATAGGTAAGGTTTTCATGGGCCAAGGATAGTTTGATTAGTTTAACAAAATAGTTGTACAAGCGATGGAGAAGGATGTAGTTTGTGAATGTTTAGCTCCTCACATGGTGGAGCACTACGCCCCACACACTCCGCATGAACGAGCATTAAGCCTATCTATAGGCTTATGCCTCCAAAAATATCTCATCGAAATTACCACAATTTCTTTTTAATTTAAGTTTGCATTATACTTTCATTATTTAAATTTCATGCGATAAATTTTCCTAGCAATACAGACGTGGATATTAAAGATAAGTTCTTTTCTCATTTTATTTTGCTGTCCAGGTAAGCATCCCATGTAGCCCAAATTGCCACATCAGCAGCACCATGTCCGCATACCCACGCAACAGTTGATTGTAAAAAATTAAAGAAGTTACACTTGATTTAAAAGCAAAGAAGTTGGAGGATGAAATATAAGAAACAACGCAACACGACCAAAGTGGGACTTCATCCTTTAGTATTTTCCCCACAAAATAAGTTATAATCTCATTTTTGCCCAAAAGAAGCACCCAACAAGCACATCTACAGTCTTTAACTAAAGCGTTAATAGCTCTACATAATTGCCTTACTCGCCAGATAAATTAGCAGAAGAAGCATTACCAAAGACTGCTCTTCCTATCCAAGAACTTGCACCATCTTTTGTAGTTCTTGAAAAGTTTCTTCATCACTTCTGTGAGTGCCTGATCATTCAACTAACCAAGAAGGTAAACAAGCGTGTCAGCATAGTAAAATTCCCAAAGGCCAGAATCAAGATCATGTATATATATACTATTAGCCAAAACAAAAAGGATGAATGAGTGCTTTGTCCTAGAAGGGACAAGAAATGAATGTTATTACAATCCATTATTGATGCAGCTAATGCACGAAGTTACATATTATATAGGTGAGGACTTTGTCTACAAGGGACAACCGTGAAATGTTCTGCTTATGCTCAAAGTTAGATATCAATAGGATATAAAGTGGAAAAAGTATGCAGAACAGAAAAAGAAAGGAAACAGTAGCATCAACAGCCTCAGCTAGCTTTACTTGTCATATTAGATTCATTGCAGCCTATCCTATACAGCTTATGCTCCAAATCACATATTGATAGGATAAAGTGGATAAAAAAACAGCAGAACCAGAATAACAAAGAAAAACCGCATCAGCCTCAGCTAGCAGTACTTGTCGTATTAGACTGAATCCTCAAAGAGGTAGAATCACAACTGTTGCAATTGTTTGTAGAAATAATTACATTGCATTCAATATATCAAAGAAGGAAGAGAAATGGTAGGCCCAAGCCCAAGCCATGGAAAAAGGAACACGGGATGATCTCACTCAATGCCAAAGAGAGTAGAGATGTTTAAATGGTTTCATCAACCACAGAATCAAGCAAAACTTTATGAGTTAATGGGTTTGCCATAGGTCAAAGCTTACCAACATAATAAAGGCTTACGAGTTGTCGAAAAACAAAAGAACAGAAGCAAACGTCACGGATGACAGTGAAGCCCACGAGCTGGCTGGGTGGGGTCCCCTTATGACAGTACTAAAAAAGGTCAATAAAGTCTGAGGTGCAAATGGTTGAAACCTGTCCCTCAAATCAATACGAAAACAATCCAGCAAAAAGACATCGCGTACTGTAATAATTTACTTGCAGAAGTACAAATATAGATGCATCTTCGAGGATGAATAGCAGGCAAGACACCTTGGGTGGCTGGTTGGCATTTCGAAGGCCCCGATTGTGCACATTTGCAAGCAATAAAATCAAGTGTTCCCTTTGGTTTGCCACATTATCCTTCTGTAGATAGACAGTCCAAGGACCCAAAATTAGTCTGAATATAACTGCTTACCAGCAACAAAATATAATGAGAAATGAAAGCAAGCTAATAGAAGATTAAATGGAGGAAGTTGCTTAGTCCACATACCTGAAATCCAAACATTGCCTGAAGCCAATCAAGAATGTCTCCATCGAGTTTCTTTTTGTGATCCTCTGGCCATGGAAGGCCCCTAGTGTCACGAAGTGCCACAACAGCAGCTTGGATCTACAAAGCAAGAATATTACATGCAGCAATATTTTCATGTACTGCTAAAAAGTAAGGCCATAACATGACATTTCAATGTATGGAAGGGGATGCAACCTCAGGATATTTCATAATTGCCTGATTTGCACTAACAGGATCCAGAGGGAGAATGTTGTAAGGAACATAAATTTGCATTTTTTCTGCTACTTCATACTGAGTCTCCAAAATCTGTACAAACGTAAATGTGAAGAGATATTACTCGCGGTCGTGTTCTATGGCAAAGAAAGAAGAATCTTTTTACTAATTGGAAATTGGCGATACAGCTCATTGCACCTGCTGTCAGCTAAGAGAAAATTTAGATGATGTGACAAACATCTCAGTCCAATCAACATACCCTCCCATCAGACAAGATATTTATCATGTAGTAAGTTCCAGAAATGTGCAAAGCTTTACCTCCTGATCAATTTCCATGGAATACCTCATATTAACATCTTTCAACACCTCAAAAAGTACATTAGCAGTTTGGTATGCCTTGGTAAGCTGAGCACTGCATTTGAGACCATGTTAACTGCTGAAAACTAGGAAGGTAATAGCAATTCCCAACACATTATGTAAAGTAACTCTATGGACATACCGATCAGCTTTATCAGCAGCATTTTGCAAAGCTTGAATGTATCCTTTACAATAATGCTGATAAAAACTCTTCATTTCACGCGCATCACTTTTTTTAACCCTTCCCGTTAAGGTTGGATCATTTTCCTGGAAATCGATAGAAACATTACAGAATTTCATTAGAAAAGAAGGTACCTTCAAAATGACCGAGCATGGAAAGAAAAAATAGAAAAGATCAAAAAGAAGTTTAACTCTTAAAACTTAGATACGCATGTAGTTACTCCATTTGTTCTTTCTTAAAGAGATCAAAACATGAAGGAAAAAAACAAACATTATTCAAGTGGAGAATTACAGAGTCCTAGCTCTAAATGATTGACCGGTACATGGAAATAGTCCTCACTTGTAAGTATCAATCTGTCTAACATCGTAGACTCAAAAAGCTAATTGAAAGTAATTGAAAGAAATCAAATAACTTTAAAAAATTATACAGCAATGAGCATGTGCTTTTCCAAACAGAATAATGTTTACATAGGGGCAAAAGGGTAATTGCACCTAATGGAAAAACAATGCTTACCCTTTCAATACGCTGAAGGAGAGCAGTTTTAAATTGACGAACACCACATCCACTAGATGTGGGATCCAACCTATGAGCCTTCTCAAAAGCATAAAATCGACCTACATCATAACAGCCAGCAAACTTAAATACGTGAAGTAACTTGAAGATTCAAAATATAATTAATTACCTCAAAGAACTGTATTAAACTGTGAACAAGAGAGTTGGAAGTAACAATGTAATAAAATGGCGGAAGTACTTAGTACTTTCTCCAATGTGAGGATGCACTTGTACGCATGTAAGCTTGCTCATGCTTAGAGCTTCAAATGAATATATTCATATGGTTTGAGGTGATCAATATAAACACTATTCACCAGACGACGTAGTGAATAATCCAATAAAAGTCAGATCCCAAATGCCGAAACCCTTGCTAAAGTCAAAGTTAAGAACAACAGCTAAAAACCACTACCACGAACTCACATGGATCAACCAGAAAAAACAAAAACATCATAGATATGTACAAACTAAGCATCTTACCTGCGTTAGACTAACTAGAAATAGCTAGACATACTCGGATAATAAGAGGAATCTGAACAACCTTCATAATGATAGCATTACGAATGGAAAGTTGAAGTTGTGCATTGCAAAATAGTCAGTAGGATGCCAAATTTATTTTTTAGTTCTTCACACATAAAGAAGATTAAACAACCACTGTTCAAATTTTAAGTTCCCTATAAAACACGAAATATTACAGTCCTCTATAATAAAAACATTTCCCTAACCGTTAGAGGAAATGAATCATCTTTTCTTTGATTGACTACAATATATCGTCAGGCTGTTTCCTTAACCGTTAGAGTAGCAGCAAAGGAATCGCGACTACACCAAACACACGTTGTCTATCCACATTGTTGACACCTAAATTTTTAACCCCAAATGTCTCATCCGCATTCATGCAAATTCGGATTGTGCGCTCATAACGTCGAAATACAACCCTATCAAAAGAAATATGTTTTACACTGTATGTTTCCCCATTAGAATTTTCCATTGCATTTTCTCACCTTTAGCAATTAGAGACATAGTTGAGAAATCAAGTTGCAGATGGGAAGGCTTGGGAGAGCCCATGCAAAGCGAAAGTGCCACTTTGCAAGAGGTTTATTATACACATCCGCCTAACATCCTCGATGTTCGTCTCAGGAGGGGCGTGACACCCATTTAACTTAGCACGCTCAAAGGTAATTAATGAGAAGCAACTACCGCCGACATCAATCATTGGTTCTCCACTAATATTCCAGACAGGTGACCATAACGACAAAATGTAGCTACGAATCCATGCATAAATGATTTAATTACAGATGTTTAGTTCTGCAGTAGAGGAACTGCCTCGGATCAGATATTGTGACAGAATCATCTGTTAGCCCAATAGGGACAACCCGACACGCAAGAAACAATCTACCTACAAGGGGTACTTCAATTGGTTCGTGCTTAAAGTTCATCTCACATTCGGCACAAGTAGAGAGACCCACGGGCACTGTGGCTCGGACAGAAAGCCGCATGAGCTCACATTACTAATAAGCGACAAAGCAAGCACAAAGTTAGAAACAAAAAGAAAACCTGACACGTAAAAATCCAAGAATAGGGGAGCTAATTCACATAATAGTAAATCTGTCAAGCTAGAAACGCAGATACGATGAATAAGGAGTAAACAGTTCCATGGGTCCATGCTTAAAGTTCATCTCATATTCGCCACAAGCAGAGAGGCCCACGGGCACTGTGGCTCGGACAAAAAGCCGCATGAGCTCACATTACTAATAAGCGACAAACCAAGCACAAAGTTGGATACGAAAGAAAAACTCGACATGTAAAAATCCAGAAATAGGGGAGCTAATTCACATAATAGAAAATCTGTCAAGCTAGATGCGTTGAATATGGTGCGAGCAGTATGAAGTCAAAAAAAATTAAAGTTAAAAGGCAGTATCCACTCACAGAGATAAGCCACTCTAGGGTTGCTGCTCTGGACTTCATTAGCCACACACAGAATCGGCACAATTTCCTCCACTAGCGAAGACGGCAAGACCTCACTGTTTAAGCTGGACCCTCCAAAGTTTCCAGGTGTTTGAGTCTGCATATTATGTCCCTGCAGTAGCGGCGAGTGGTCGTCCCCTCCTTGCGAGGTCGACATTTTTCCCCTTGGAACTCGAAAACCTCCTCTTTTCCAGCAAAAAATTTGAGTATAGTCAGGCCCTTACCTCTGACATTAAATAATATACTCAAGAGAAAATATTGGGTGCTTGAGCACTGGCAATTGGTTGTAGGACCCAAAATGTAGTGAGATTGTTAGAAGAGCCTGGTCTGAGCAGCATGATATTGGGGTAGATTTCGTGAGCAAATCAAAGAAGGTATCCTTGGCCTTGACGAAATAGAGTAGGGAAAAGTTCTCTAATGCGTTCAAACAGATTGAGATACTCCGTGGGAGACTAACAGCACTTACCAACAGAACAAAGGATGTTCCTAGCAAAGTGATTACCCAGCAAATCTTTGAACAAATTGAAAAACTATGAAGGTAAAAAGAGATGTATTGGGGCATGAGATCTCGTATTGGCCGACTTAAATTGGGAGATAGAAACACTAAATTTTTTCATGCCACAACCGTCCAGAGAAGGCAAAGGAACAGAATCTCCTTGCTGAGACAACGAATTATTTTTTTTGGATATCGTAATCTTTTATTTGAATCTTGATGGATATCTTGGATGATTTTTGCTATGTTTGAAACTTTGATTAGATAGAATTGCCAATTTTAATAAATGGAAAAATATAAAAAGATTACATGTTAGAATTGATAGCTTTTTTTTTAGATAATATTGTCTAAGGTTAATTAGATTGCATGTTAGGATTGGTTTTAAAAAAAATAAGTTAGAATATATTCTGGATTTGAATTTTCTTTAATAGGATTTTAGATAATGCTTGCATATCTAGACCAACCAATTTGGATCGCTCTCCTCAGCTCCAAGTATGTCCAAACAGTGAGATCCTACGTGGAAAATATTTTGCAAGTCAAATTGAGAAGTTAATTTCTAAGTCCATAAACAATATATAACTCTGGTACGAGACAAATCAGGTCGAGCATATACCTTTGGTTGTGTAGATCGCGACAACGGTGCTAGAAATATTCTTTAGGACCCAATAATATCACTGATGAATACGAAATATCATTAAGCCAGATTAAGTAAGCGATGTTTTCATAGAAAATCTACAAGTTTCAATGTTACACGTACCCGCCGCTCCTATAAGGATCTTGAAGTCCATTGGAGAAAATTATGTTGCTAGCGAACCTCTGCAGGATAAGTTTTATGTCCTGCGATTTTTCATCATCAATGAAGAAATTAATGAATATTTAATATACATTTGGGAATGTTGAGGTCTGAAGCCATTCCTTCTGGTTTTGCACAGAGATTAATCAACAATATGTAGGAAAAACAGCAGTGAAATTTATTTGATTTACAGAGTGACATACATGACCACCAAAATAGGTAGAGACTCAATGCGGCCGGGGCGCAATGCCAAACTTGCTTTTGCAGGCAGTGCTGAAGCTATTCAGATCGAAAGGTTTTGGTGGAAACATAGTGTTTCTGGTAATGCCTATAGGGATCACCATCTCACTGCATGTCTGCAAAAACCCACATGAGTTCTCTTGAGTCCAACAAAAGAAGAGGAATATTAACACCAGGTGTACAGTTTTATTTGATTATTTCTCTAAAAAAAGTAAACTCAAATAGTGAAAAATTGCACAGATCTCTCTTAGTATATGGCGTAAGAGAGTCAAGCCGCTATGCGTGGAGTGTTCAAGCTCAAATATATTATGGACTACGTCATCAAACTCAGCTTGATTCTTTTCTGAGTCCCAAGTGTAGTCCAAATAGTTTGAGAACATAATTCACTTTTAAGTACTTTAGTCATCTTTATCCATTTAGACATTGGAGAATCAGATCATATTCCAAAAGAGGGGAGAAAAACATTAGAAGCACATATCTAATACTTTCTTTCCAGCCTCGAGCTCAGTTTTAATAATTCTATCTAAAACTCAAGCTTACTGTTCTATAACAGCTGATATTGGGTTTGCCTCAAGCCTTAAAACACTTCATTTAGGCCAACTCGAGCCTCAAAATGTCAAGCCCGCCGCTATAAGGTGTTAGAGGTGTTAGCATATAATTGAGCAGAGCCAAGCTCGAGTAGTAGATAATCATATCGATTTGACTTGACTCGACTGGACAACCCTCTACTTAATTTTCACTCACAAAGCAATAAAGAGCAAGTGATAAAAATGCAAGTCGCAGATATAGGTCCGAAGTACATATACGCACCTGCCAAGACCACCCCAGAAGAGTTTGAGCAAATGTACCAGAAGCGGGTGAATTGACGTAGCATGTTAAGTTGCCACTGACGGCAACAAGGCCTGCAAAGATTTTCCGAAGAAGGCTGATTCCTGGAGAAGCTCCATTAATGGCATCGCACATAAGTTTCATGGTTTGTGTGGATGGATCGTTATACTGAGCAGTGCTTACGTACAGCAATCTCAGGTACTTCTTAAGCTCTGACGAACTTTGCAATGGTCTAAACAAAAGGAAAATAGTGGAGTTAGAGCTGTTATAATTAAATTCAGCGTCTGTCAAAAAAAGAAAAAAACTATTTCCACCTGCAAGTTTTGAAAGTTTTGCTCAACTTCGTGAGACCATGAGGCTCAGAAGCAGCTCTGTCAATTTCTTTCCAGGATCGTCTTATTGTTTGGTGGCAAGAAGAACTACTTTCCTACAAAATCTCGTAGAGAAATTAGTTAGGCAATCGATTTAACATAAAAACGCATGTCAATGGAAACAGAAAAAGAAAAATACAGAGCAAATAGATCTTACCAGAAAGCCTTTTGCAACTACCGAAAAGTATGCGTCCTGAGGAACGATGTCGTCAAAGTAAAGAATGGGAGCGGATGAAGCTAAAGCTCCAAGTGCCACATGAGGATACTTCAGCCGGAACCACGAAGCTAGCACTAAGAATATTGATAATCATAAAAGAGTAAATACTTAGAGTTTTGACCCGTTTTGTAACTAGGTTTTATAACTGGGTAAAGCTATATATGTGTGTGTGTCAAGGAAAGAAAGATGTTAGTGAGAATATAGTCACTTACTTCCCCCATATGATCCTCCAAAAACAATTATCGGAGAATTTTTGGCTTTCAATTTTTGCTTCAAGTATATGAGGATTTCCGCGTAATCGGCGAGCACTTGGGCGGAGCTGAAATATCCGCGGGTGTCGGCATTACCAAGGGCTTTGTCCAATGTCATTGCATATAGGATTGATTCTCCATAAAACCGATGCTACAAGGATAATAAATTTCACAACATAAATTGACCTTAGCGAGAGCATCATGTTGAAAGAGTAGTGATACAATTTCAAACATTACTGTTGTTAATTACCTCTATGTATACCAGTAGTGCTTGTAACTTTTCCTCTATCTTCTCGAGCCTCTTGTTGTGCTCCTCCTCCATACAAGCCGCAATGGCTTCCGAAATGGGATCGAGTTCTACCACTACGGGTGCAGCATTCAATGTCTCCCCAACACCATTCCTCCTTACAGATCTTTCTTCGGGATCGGGGGTAGCTTGCGGCGCGGTTTGATTAACATTCGGCGCCACCAGTGCAGCCCTCACCTCATTGGTGAACTAAGTGAGCTGAGCAGTTAGCTCATCGATTTTGTTAGATGTTCATCCTCACTACTCTTGAACGTGTGCGAATAGGCGACCGCCACGAAGCCGTAGTTTCGGAATCTGGTTTTTTCATAAAATAAAACAAGAAGGTCAGAATTGTTTGCACAAGCCGCATCTCATGTAAACGGTTTCCTATAAAAATTTCATTGTAAGAAATTATACAATTAAAAGGGAGTAACGCATAGTAATTATTAAAATGTCCATGTCATGTTCCATTCAATGCACAAAAGAGGGAATTTCACTAATTACATCAAAATTTATGAAAGAAAATCCCTATACATCCGCTAAATAATAAAAAGCACACATAAACATTTGCTCTAAAAGGATCCATTCATATCAACTTGAGCTATTACGGATCCATTCATATCAACTCCGACTGGGCTAGGGCACACATCTAGGATTGGCTGAAAATTTCTGGGACCCACAGTTTCGTAAAGAGACTGGTAAAAACCAGCAATGTGCTGCTTCAATTGGCTTGGTTATCGGTACCGGTTTGTTCATAAATTTGTCTCACGGCTCAAATTAATGATTATATTTAATTTTTGTCAATAAAATCCTATCAGATAATGCCTAAAACACTCAAAGATCCCATTAATTCAAATTAGGAAATAAAATATCAAATTCAAGATTGGATTGGATAATTACCAAATTTGAATATGCAACCTCCTAATCGGACCGGTGGATGACGGTGGACCGGCGGTGCTCGACGGTGATGGATCGTCGATAGCTCGCGGTTCAGGGATCAACTGCGGAACTGGAACAGCAGCTCGTCGTCACGGGCTGCCGACCGAGACAAGCATCTACCCAGAGAAGCAGCGAAAGAGAGAGCGCATTCCGAAAAAATTTACACACCCAACACGCACAGCACAGCTCAAGCATCAAGCACACCAACTTCGCCGCCCGAAAGGCCGGATCAGCGCTCGAAGCGACGAAAGCAGGATCAAGCGCAACAATGCCGAACCTGTTGCTATCACTGGGTAGCGGCAGCGAGAGAGCGGGAGCTCGAGGATTGAGGTCTCCGACCCCGAAGAGGGTCGTCTTTCTCCTCTGGGTCCTGCGGGTCCCACGCGCCGGAGGGAATAAGCAAAAACGGACTTGCGGGTGGAAAACGACGAGGCCTGCTGAAGCAGGTTCGTTGGACGTTTGCTTGGGAATTGCCGGGATGTTGTCGGGACTATGGTGGCTGATGGCGGCAAGGATTTCACTGAGCTATATTCACCAACACTCAGGAGACTCGGTGTCGTGCCGGAAACGACGAAGACAAGGGCTCCTTTTTTTTTTTTGATAAGATAAGATGTATATATACTTTTTAACGCACCAAATACAATGAGGGAAAGTCATACTGAAAAAACCTCATACCCGAGGGAATAACGGAGGTGTTCCAACGGGTACAAGGAGTACAACTAAACAAGGCTAGTAAACTGCAGGAACGAAGTTAGCAAGACCGTCCAGAACGGCCAAAAGAGAGCTATACAATAGCTAAGCGCAACTAAGAATCAAAAATTGAGACAGGAATGCCCCAATTGGCTTGAATTCTCCGGTTCCGGGGATTATCTTCGATAGGTTTAAAGGATAAACCTCGATCTCGCGTCACCTTAATTAAATGATTGCGGATAGCTGGCAAAAAGCAAGTCTTGCTTCTGAAAAGAATATCATTCCGTGCCTTCCAGATGATATGGCATAATGCGCTGAAGGAGAAGCGAGTGACACGTTGGTGGAACCTATGGCCTCCAATGACCCGAATGGCTCATCGTAGATTATCATCCCACGAACCGTTACGCCAGGAGAGATTACACTTGAAAGCCCAAAAAGACGCAAGGGAAGCCGAGATGTTACAGCCGAAGAAAAGATGATCGATGGAATCCGGTCTACAGTGGCAAAAGACACAAGTCCCTGCCTCAATCCTATTATGGCTCAATAGATACTCCTGAGTAGGAAGCCTTTTGAGGGTGATAAGCCATAGCAAAAACCCGTACCTGGGGGCAATGGAAGGATCCCATATGAATGAGCTCCAGTTAACTTTCTGGCCCTTGATCCTTATGAATTCCCAAGCCTTGGATACAGAGAACTCACCCGAGAGGTGACCGTGCCAGGTGATGCTGTGACATTCCGAAATTTCGCTCATTTGGGATTTATGAAATGAATTATTTTATTAATGTACTTGTAGCTAGTTCTCGTCCGGAACTGATCATTCCTGGGAAACTAACCATTAGGGAAAGGCTAATTAGGGATTTAAATTCGTACGACTAGAGAGAATCGATCGTGACCCAACTCTCGATCAGAAAATCGTTGAGGTGACATTTTGTGCCAATGAGGGCCGATCGTAGGATAGTGAAGGGCCGATTCGTTACTATCACACTAGTGAATCACGGGTGATTCCATCTGACCACGAAATGAATTGACGAACGATCCAAAATCTATACCGAACGATCGTACCCATCGGAACTAGTGATCGATCCTCGCGATTTTATTGACAATTGAGGTTGCCACGAGTTGAACGAACTTGCACGTGACTTGATTCAGTATCAGTCACGGGTCGATTCTGCGAATTTCCCTAAAAGCCGTCCGTTAGTTTGAGATATGCACAAATTACATTATATAGAATTCAATGATTAAATTGAGACCAAATTGGGCATCGGAAAATTAGAAAATCATGGCAGAACGTTAGGATGACGTTGTGGTTGGAACGTGCAATTTTGGATGTGCCCGAATCCTTCAGAAAAATTCATTTTCGGCAAGAAAATGGGAAAGTGACCATTTTACCCTTGGGAATTTCTAAAGGGTTAGTTTTATGGAGCAAGGGCATTTTGGTAATTTTGCCCCAAAATTTGGAAAAGACACTTTTGCCCTTGGACTTTTTGAGAAATTCCAAGATTGCCCTTGGATATTTTGGATGAGATTCGATTTGGGCTGTCGGTTTCAAGATAAGATCGAATCTGGGCCGTCGGATGAAAAGTAGAGAGAAGGGCATTTTGGTCATTTGGCAAATTTGGTCAAAACTTGAAAATTAAGTTAGACCATTCTCTCTCCTCTCTCTTCCTCCCCATTCGGTCATCTTCCCCCCCTTCACCGTGAGCCCCTCCCGATCGCCCTCTCTCCCTCCCGCCATGCCGCGCCGCCGCACCGCCCGTTCGCCGAGCCTCACGCCACCCTCACCCCATGTCACGCCCCGCACCCTACGAGCGCGTGATCACCCCTAGATGGTCGATCATTGAATGCGACGTCCCAGACGCGTCGCCGACCCAACCCAAACATCAAAGATTAAGCACGCGCGGAAACAAATAGAAACAACTCAGACAATTAATAATAACAAAGGAGTAGCAAAAGCAGGAAACAATAACTATAATTCCTACACTAGGTCACAACAACAGACCCACATTCCTCACAAGGGACAAAAGTTTGCAAACTTAACTCCTCTACAAAGGGGGACTCAAAATACAGTATACTTGACCCGTCCTCGATCTCCGAGATACCCTTGTAGCGTCTCCAATCACTCACGGTCGTGGATCTGAAATGGTTATATAATAACCGTGAGAACGAGTCTCAATAAGCAACCCCCTATACCCCACGTAGGCCAATGCGTACCCAGACAAGTCTAACATGCGATCACTACATAACATAATCAATTTCATACAACCAGCTTACTTCGCCTCGAATCACGAGCCAACCCTGCATATCAGTCCAAACAAGATAATGCAAGAATAGTTCATCATCATATCACGGTCACCCGGCACACGCAATCTCACTCGCATTCAACCAGCCCAGCCAAGCAACCACACGTTCAACCGGTCAATTAAATCACACGCTCAACCAGCCAAATCAGTCACACGCTTAACCAGCCAATTCAGTCACACGCTCAACCAGCCAAATTAGTCACACGCTCAACCAGCCGATTCAATCACACGTTCACCCAGCCATTTCAATCACACTCAAATCGCATGCGTGTCCGAACATCTTTCTCACAACTCGCGCCACTGCGCCTCAAATTCATTCTCACAATCACACAAGCCTCACAATTCGATCAATTCCAATGGCCGCCGTCAACACGTCCTAAGCCATATCATTCAATCAATTCCAGTGGCCGCCGTCAACACGTCCCAAGCCACACTATTCAATCAATTCCAACGACCGATGTAAACACGTCCCCGTCTAATCACACTTTTAACGGGCCACCGTCAACACGTCTCAAGCCCGCATCCATTTGGCACATCGGCCATTTATGCCTTCACACGGACCGCCGTCAACACGTCCCAAGTCCGTCTTTCCATTTGGCACACCGGCCAGTCAAGCCTTTCCACGGACCGCCGTCAACACGTCCCAAGTCCGTAGCCCTCCGATCAATCCGGGCTTGCAATCGACAGGCATACACACGCTATTCAATTCAATCAATTTCACGCCAATTTCACCAAGCGATCCATAATCATAATTCAATCCAATTCACGACACGCCACACTAATCCATAAACCCAACGTTTAATCGGCCACATACGAGCATCCAATCCATCCGCGAATGCTACAACAAGCCAATCATTGACCCACCTACATTAGCTTCTAATATGCACCCAAAATCATTCAAGTCGACCACAATCAAACATCAATTTCCCCCACACACGCCACGACAATACGGTCATTTGGCCCACCATAAATAGCCACTAAGTAAGCCCCCACTAATATCACAATTTAATATAATAATTACGCACATGCAAATATTGACCCTACTTCACGTTTAGCCCCTAAACCGATACTAATTAATCCCTAGACAAGTCTAATAATACCCAATGTACTAGGTAGGGTTTAGGAAGTCACTTACCAAGTTTTGGCCCGGAGAAAATCGGCTCAGGCCCAAAATGGCCCGGGTGAACAGTGTCGGACTAGGCGCAGGCGCGGGCCACACGGGTGCGGTGGCCGGCCAACGCGGGCACAATGGCCGATCGACGTGCCCAGGGGCGCACGGGCGAGCTGGATGGGCGACGCGCCTGGGCGACGAGCCGGCTGGCGGGCGACGCGCCTGGGTGACGGGCACGGCAATGGGCCACGACCAGACGAGCGGGCGCGCGGTTGGTGCGCGTGGGCAACGACTCGGCCACAGCCCGGGGCAACCCGGCCACGTCCCGGGCACGCTCGGGCTGGCTGGGCAACGGGGTAGGCAAGCTCAGCCACGGCCCGAGACGCTCGGGCAACGGGCTCGGCGACCGGCGGATGGGCGACGAACGGGCGCGGCGAAGGGAGCGGCTACGGTGGGGCTGTTCGGGGGACGTCCTAGGCGTGAACAGCAGCTGGTGGTGGTGGTTTGGGGTGGCGGGAAGCAGCAGAAGTGAACGGTGGCTGAACCGGCGAAAGGCGCTTCTCGCGCGCGGCTTGGGCGAACCGGCGATGGGAGGTTTCGGGCGGCCGGGGCGAGAGAGGGAGAGCTGGGGCTGAGGGGGTGAGGTCATGGCAGCGGGGCGGCACAGCGCGGCTGGGGTGAGCTGGCGGCGACGGTGGCTCACGGCGGGAGGACGGTAGCTGGTTGGTTTCGGCGAGGACAAGCCGACTGTGAGTAGCAGAAAAGAAGAAGCCAGGCGGAAGAAGAAGACTAGCAAAGGAGAAGAGAAGAGAAGAAGAAAAGAAAAGAAAAAGGAAAAGAAAAGAAAGAAAAGGATGAGAGAGAGAAGTGGATAGGTCTGACAAGGGGGAAATGCCCGCGCGGCAGAGGATGGCGTGCGGCAGAGGAGAGAGAGAGAGAGAGGGAGAGAGAGAGAAAAGAGAGAAAGAAGAAAAAAAAATCTTCAATCAAATAATTATTGCGATCTAACGGCCCATATTCAAAATCGAAAACGATCTACCGGTTCAAATTAAACCTCGAATATAATAAGGGACAAAGGCCAAATCAATTAAATCAAACTACCCCGAGGGAGGTCTACTAGTCCAAATCCGCATTCGGTTAAAAATCCACTTTTCACATATCCCGAGCAATATCAAAGCTGGCCACAATAATATTGACACCGTCCAATTTATTTTATCCCGAAACTCCCGAAAATCGATTGCCAAGTTTGGGGTCTAAATAATGGCAAAATTCGATCGAATGCGATTCTAGCGAAATCTCAAATTTAAAACAATAACCTGGAGTGATAAGTTCCCGGGCGAGATTTTACTATAAGCATACTGACGAATTACACGTTTTATAAATCCCAAAAATGGGCCGAAATTCGGAATGTCACACCCCACCGTGATTCTCTCTCTTTCTCTCGGTCTCCCTCTTTTGGCCGTGAGTCCCACCGGCCGCCGCCCAAGCCATCGTCGCCCGCCGTTCCTCCCGATCACCGCTGATCATCACCGCCGCCGCAAGCCACCGTTAGAGCTTGATTTTGCCGCCGCTTTCGCTCTAACCGTGTTAGTTTAGAGCTTGGTAAGTCGCGATCTAAACCTCGCCTAGTATATCGGGTTATTTCGGGCCCATTTAGATGCGATTTGGTGGAAATTAGGAATTAATTGGATTAGCGGCCTTAGGTGCGAAATCGGGAATTTTTGGTGGAATTTTAGAAGTCGATTGATGGCTGTGATTGGCTGTTTAGGGTGCTGTGATGGGCTGTTCGGTACGCGGTTAGTACCATTAGGACCGGCTCGTAATTTGATGGAAGTGTCGTGAAGAGCCGAGAATGAAATATTGTGATTTTGGGTGTGAAAATGGCAAATTGATGGCTGTGTTGTGTGGTTCTAAGTGCTGTGATGTGCTGTTGGGCATGTGGTTTGTGCCATTAGATCCGACTCAGAATTTTATGAAAGTGTCGTGAAGAGCCGATGTGACATCCTAAAAATTCGTCCGTTTGGGATTTATAAATTATTGAGTTTTATAAATGTATTCGCAGTTGATTCTTGCCCGGAACTGATCATTTCTGGGATACTAACCATTGGGGAAAGGCTAATTAGGGAATTAAATTCGTACGACTATTAGAAAATTCGATCGTGAATTTAATTTCAATCATGAAATCGTCAAGGTGATATTTTGAGCCACTGTTGGCCGATCTAAGGGTAGTTAGGGATCAGTTCGCCACTGTCATAGTAGTGGATTGCGGGTGATTCCGCCAGACCACGAAATGACTTGACGAATTATCCTGAACCTATACCGAACGATCGTACCCCACGGATCTAGCGATTGATCCTCGCGATTTTAATGACAATCGAAATTGTCACGAACCGAACGGACTTGCACGTGACTCGATATATTATCAGTCACGAGTCGAATATGCGAATTTCTTAACAAGCCGCCCGTTAGTCTGAGAAACGCTCGAGTTGCGTTTAATAAAATTTGATTATTTAATTTAGCCCAAATCGGACACCGGAAAATTTGGAAGTCACAACGGGACGTTAGGACGACGTTGCGGTTGTAACGTGCAATTTTTGTTGCGCCCGAATCCTTCAGAAAAACTTGATTTTGATGAGAAACGGAGAATCGGACCATTTTACCCTTGAGAATTAACAAAGGGTTAGTTTTGTTGGACAAGGGCATTTTGGTCATTTTAGGCCCTAAGTAAGATTCGATCTGGGCCATTGATTTTAATATTAGATCGAATCTTGACCGTTGGATCAAAAAGATTAGAGGAGGGTATTTTGGTAATTTGCCAAAAAGTGGTCAAAATTGATTTTTAAGCCTTTGACTCTCTCTCTCCTCTCTCTCCCCCTCCCATTCGGACCCCCCCTTTTCTTTTGCCGTGAACACCCCCCCACCGTATACTCTCTCTCTCTCTCTCTCTCTCTCTTTGCCGATCGCCACCGCCCAAGTCGCCGTTCGCCGATCACCACCGCCAAGCCACGCCGCCGTTCGCCGCCGTCCCCGATTAAGTGCCGCCGCTTTCCGTTCTAGCCGCGATAGTCTAGAACGCGGGTAAGTCGCGCTCTAAACCCAACTTAGGATTTCGGGTATCGACGGGCGATTTTGGGTGAAACCGGGCATAGGGTAAGTGCGGAATTGCATGATTTAGGAGTCGGATTATGTGGCGGGCCATAGGATTGAACTCGGAAAATTTTTATTGGAAATTTGTGAATAACAGTGGGCTGTGGACTACTGTTCATGGGGTTGTGATGGGCCGATCGGGTCGCAAGTTGGATTTTTAGAACCGAGAATTTATGGCGAGAAAGTCTCGTGAAGGACCCGAATCGATTTGAGACCATTTGGTTAGAGAAAAATAGCAATTTCCATGTTTTTCGTGCGTTGGAATTATGACCGAGTGTGGTGTTGGAAATTGAGTGTGTGATTGTATAATTGGTTGACTTATTTATGCCTGTTGGGTGCACGCGTGGGCCATATTATTTTAATTACTATTATTGGCCATGTCAAATGCTGATTGTGCATGGGTTTGGTGTAATTAATGCGTGCACGGGCCACGTGCGAACGACCAATTGTGTGTGACACATGCTTGTTGAGCATATGCATAAGTAAGAAAGTGAATATGAGATGGCATGGGTGATCGTGGAATTCGTGCCGTCTTGAGCCGTGTACTTCAACGCGGGACGATGCCCGGTTTTACCGAAAGACTGCTAGCCTGAGGCGTGTACTTCAACGGGGGTTGCGCAGTAGGTGGTAGATGTTGAGCCTGAGGCGTGTATATTTACACGGGCAAGAAACATGGCCTGAGGCGTGTACTGTAACACGGGCCTGAAGTGTTGTGATGAGATAGTCGCAGTGGACCTGAGGCGTGTACTGTAACGCGGGTCACTGGCGAGTGGCACGGAAAGGAATGTGATGAGGCAAACAGAAACGCGCGAGAATGAGAATTAATTATGCATGTGATTGTATATAATGTGAGTGTGACTAACGTGTTTGGCGCAAGCAGGATAAGCGCAGGTAAAATAATTGATGTGCCTGCTATGTGATTATGTGGCGCATGTGCGTGATTGTGTTTTATGAAATTGTCTAGAGGTACGTGATAGCCTAGGTGGGGTTTAGGGGTGAACTTACTGAGAAGTGTCTTACGGTTGTTTCAACCAACAATTTCAGTACCCCGACCGGATCCATGAATATTCCGCCGCTACCGGAACGTTTTGGAGTACCTGTACATACCGAGCTTGCGGTTGCAGAGTTTTCGATGGGCGATAACTTTACCTGGATTAAGAATACTTCTACCGTCTTCGTAGATGTAGGTTTACCTCTTTTTGAAGAGCATAAGTACTCTGCCTGGTTCTTTCGGGATGATGCCGGGGATGAGTTCGGGCCTGTTAGGGGTTTTGATGTTCCATTTGACTTAGTTGGGGACTGGGATCCGTTGGCTATACCTCCGATAGACGGGGAGTTGACTAGCGCGAAGGTTAGCCTGGCGCAGTCAGGACTGCACCCGGCGCCAGCAGCCCAAGGATCGTCAGAAGCTGAGCACGAACCTGAGCCCGAAGGATCGCAAGCAGCAGGTGACCCGATGGACATAGATTTGGAACCGATTCCCGACGAAGGACCAGCAGGGGTGGAGCCCGAGGTAGAACATGAGATTGAGCCCGACGAGTCAGAGGAGCCGGATTATATACTCCCTTATGAGCAATATATGGATCCTAATTTTGTGCCTGAGTTTAATTTATTTGATGGACTGTTTGAGGAGAACCAGGAGGAAGCTCCAGCCGAGTCGGGTGACATTAACCATCCGATTGAAATCGAGGCAGAGTCGGAGGCCTCAAAGGAGCAGACCGCTCCAGGGAGCTCAGATTCGAACGTCGAGGAGTCAGGTTCAGAGTGGACGCCCAGCAAAGGGGCGTAGGGGCTAATAGAGGGGTTTAGAATAGGTTTTTTTTTCAATACCATTTTTGGAAAAGGATACCCTGGTCATCGGTCTTTTTTTTGATATCGATGGAAGAAGTTCGGTGTGTACTTGTTGTTAGTGACTTGTATTTTGGGGTACTCGCGTATGTGGTGGCTTTGTAATTGTAGATATTATGGTGTAAGTTTGGAAATGAGAAATGAATATGCTCATTCTCCCTTAATGCTTCCCCAGTTTTAAATTGTCCGCGATTAATTGTGGTTTCCGCTTGGCGACTTAAAATCTCTTAGGGTTATTTGAGGTCGGCGATAACCTGGGACATCGCACTATTCGGCCAGGTACGGGTGTCGCGTACTCGATAGGGTTTGGGGCGTGATAGCCGAGAATGAAATATTGTGATTTTGGGTGTGAAAATGGCAAATTGATGGCTGTGTTGTGTGGTTCTAAGTGTTGTGATGTGCTGTTGGGCATGTGGTTTACGCCATTAGATCCGGCTTGGAATTTCATGAAAGTGTCGTGAAGGGCTGGGATTGAAATATGATCGTTTTGAGAGTGAAAAATGTCGATTTGGGTGTTGGTTGTATGTTGTGATGTGACTGGATTGGAGTGTTTGACTTGGGAGAGTCTGAGTGCGCGTATTTGATGCTCGAGTGTGTGCATGTGTGAGACTTGTGATGTGCGATGTGCGTGTGATCACTAAAAGGCCCTGAGGCGTGTTTATGCGGGGTTCAGATAAAATCCGGTATGTTGGTGTGTACGTGTAATCACTAAATCCTTGAGGCGTGTTTACGTGGGAAATTGAATCGGCCTGAGGCGTGTTTACGCGGGTCGTGATGCGACTATGGGATCGGGCCGAGTATTATAAGCTCGGGTCGCGATCTTGTAGGCCTGTCGCATTTGGCGCGGGCTGAAGAAAGTGAAAATCGGTCCGAGGCATGATCAGCTCGGGTGAGACCAGGATCGGACCGAAGCAATGTAAGCTTGGGTTTCGGTCACGTAGGCCTGTCGCATTTGGCGCGAGCTGAGGAATGGGATCGGACCGAGGCGTGTGATGCTCGGGGCTTGATCGTGTGGGTTTGAGGTGTGTTTACGCGGGCCGAGGAAAGTGAGATCGGGCCTGAGGCTTGTTTACGCGGGTCGCGATGGCAAGTTAATGAAAATGATGTGATTGGTGCGTGACCGAGTGTGGAATGTGGAATTGGAAATGTGGTGTGTTCGATGTGTACGTGGGCTTGAGAATGCGAGTGATTTGAAGTGCGTGCGGTTGAGATGCGTGTGAGAATTGTTTGTTATGATTGCGGACTAATGTGCAGGCTGTTTATGCCAAGAGTCCAGGTTAGTATGATCGTGTGGATGACGATGTTTGTGTTTATTGCTTGGTTGTGTCTGGATATGTCTGGAATACGTGGTAGCCTAGGTAGGGTTTAGGTTATGACTTATTGAGAAGTGTCTCATGGTTGTTTCAACCAAACCATTTCAGAGCACTCGCCCGAGCCTTGAATTTTTCGCCGCTACCGCCGCAGCGTTTTGGGGATTCCGATGCACACCGAGCATTCAGGAATAGAATATACCTTGGCTGCTAATCCCCTTTGAGGTCGAGGATGCGATCCGTGGAAGCCAGTTGGTGTGCGTGCATTATAAGTTTGATATTAAACTAGGGAGTGCTTGACGTGAATAGTTGGTGGTGTAATCAGGAAATCCGTTCGAGTGTGTACTATCAGTTGATGTAAATCTGATGAGTGTTGGAAGTATTTGGTTGTAAAGAATTGGATGTTGTATATTTATATGTCGAGGCATAGTATTGTATTTGGTGGTTTAGTAATTTGCTTTTCCCTGGTTCTCCAATATTATTGTCCGGGATAATATGATTTGTTTCTGCCGCGAATTTACTCTGATGGAATCTTTGGGTCAGCGACGTTTTCCTGGGACGTCGCACTGATTCGACCAGAGAGAGGGATCTCGCGTGCTCGATGGGGTTTGGGGCGTGACAGATGCTGTCGCTGGCTCCCGGATCAAGAGAAGCAGAAAGCGGCCAGGAGCGAAATGTGTCTATGACCGAGGAATGGGGCCAAGGAGAGGAGAAGAGCTCGCTCACCGAGGAGTACCTTGGAATACCGGAGCGGTATATGTCCTTATCCGCAAAAAACTTGTAAAGAGGACCCTTAGCATGCCTATGGTCGAACCAAAAGGAGGTATTTGCTCCGTTGCCGATGCGCCAGACGAACTGAAGGTGGAAATCCCGGCGGAGGTCTAATATTTTTTTCCAAGCCCAAGAACACACCGTTGGCTTGGGCACAATCCAGAAGTTTTTGTTTTTCAAGAAAATGGAATGGATCCATTTGCACCAGAGTGATTCTTTATCAGTGAAAAGAATCCATATGTGCTTGAGTAAAGCCGCCCGATTGCAGTCAAGGAGTCTACGTATTCCCAATCCTCCCTCCTCCTTAGGAAGGCAGACTTCATTCCAAGGCACTTTTCCCCCCAGCTCCCAAATCCGGGCCTTTCCATAGAAATTGCCTAAGTATCAATTCAATGCTGGAAAGAACAGATCAGGGCAGGGGAAATACAGAAGCCCAGTAGACATGGGTAGCATGAAGGACTGATTGTATAAGCTGAAGCCTACCCGTAAAAGAGAGGAACCGATGCGACCAAGAATGAGTACGAGAAGTAATAGAATTAACGAGGGAAATGCAATCTGTCTTACTCAATCTAGACGCAATGACGGGGACGCCAAGATATCTAAATGGAAGGAAACCTTCGTTGAAGCCAAACAGGAGCCGGATTTGGGCTCGTGTCTCCTCAGAACCGCCAGAGAAAAACAGTTCACTTTTGTTAGCATTTGGGTTCAGCCCTGACCAGGTCGAAAAAAGTTGAATGCCTTCCTGCAGGAGTGTAGCCGATGCAAGATTTGCCTCAACAAAAATGAGCACATCATCGGCGAAGAATAAGTGAGTGAGACGAGAAGGCTTGCACCTCCAGTAGTACTTGAAGGCCGGGAGTCTAGCCTTGGATTTAAGGATCCCGGAAAAAACTTCCATCACCAATGTGAATAGATAGGGGGAAAGAGGATCACCTTGTCGGATACCCCTTTCACTTTTAAAGTAACCATGAAGTTCTCCGTTGATGGCAATAGAAAACTTTGGGGAAGTAACACATTCCATTACAAGCTGGATGAACTTCTGGGGGAAGGAAAAGGAATACATAACCTTTTCTAAAAACTTCCAGTCCACCGTGTCGTAAGCTTTTTGGAAATCTACTTTAATAGCACACTTGGATAAATATGAATTATGGTGAAACCCGGCAAAGAGCTCCTGAGCAAGCAAGATATTATCTCCAATCCTTCTACCCCTAACAAAAGCATTCTGAGACGGATCAATGATGGAGGGCAGAACTGATGCAATCCTATTTGCCAAAATCATGGTAATGCATTTGTATATTGTATTATAGCAGGCAATAGGTGACAAGGGCTCTCATTTGTGCCTGCAATTCTGTAGAAAAGCGTCCGAGAATCTGCTATAGATATTCCGACGGGACAACAGGTTGTCGCCGTCGTAGCGAACTAGATTTCGTCCCCATGGATTACCAACAACAAGGAAGGAACTTTGGCGACCAAATTATTTCTGCCAAGTTTGAACAATTTTTGTCTCCTTTGACTACTTTCTGTGTTTTGTATTTTTATGTTTAATTTTTACCAATTTAATTTGTTAATTTAAATATATAATATATTTAATGATAAAGCACATGAAGGCGTATATCCCATCACATTGAATATGCCAATATATTATCCCCATGATTTCGGCACAACAATAAAAACATAATACCGCATACATGTCGTACAAAAATATATAGATTTAAGTTTCGTTTGTTTCGTGGAAAATAAATGATTTGAAACATATTTTTCTAAAGATGATTGCTTGTCTCGCTCGAAATAATTAGTCAATGGAAAATATTTTCATTATCGATAACAATTTATGTCTAAATATTTTCGTGGACAATGAAAATATTTTTTATTTATTTATTTTTGTAAGCGATACAAATGATTAGTTTTAAATTATATTTTTCAAATCATTCATTTTTCGCAAAACCAACGAAGCCAGTACCTTCAAATCCTCATCCCCTTCATCTTTATCTTCTTTTTCCCCAACCATACGAGGCTTAGTAGTTAGGACGTCAAGAATTCACATATGCCTTGTGTTGCTCCAAATTGCAAAAATTAACTGCAAAAAGAGATTTCAAAGGAACCAGCGCATTCCATAATTAAATTCTTATATGTGTTTACATAATTTGAAAATTGCTTCTTATTTTTTGCACAAATAGTCGAGTTTAGCGTCAATCGCATTTTTCCCATAATTTTTCAGAATTTCACGAAACATTTTTGTTTTCACGGGAAAAAAAAGTTTTGGAGAGAGAAAAAGGTACTCTACGAAAGCATATATATGCTATCTAAAATATACAAGCCTTGCAGCGGGGTTGTTGCGAGAGTTAAATTATTTTTTCTGTTTCTTTCTATAAATTTATTTGCAAATATTGGTAATATTCCAATAATAAAAATTCAGTGTTTAGCATTTCTATGTTTTTAACTAGCATTCAGATAGTTTGAATAATTATATATGGGAAAAATCAGTATATTAATATTTCAAGAATTACCATGATTATTTGATTTTCATTTGTATTGAAAGCGCTTGATGAGCTGTTTACCATAAAGTCTTTTGTCACTGAACCAAAAGAAAAAGGACTAAAATTGAACATACCCAAAAGTTGGGGATCAAAAGTATAATTTCTACGTAAAGACTTGTATAAATAGAAACACTTACGAGTAGCCAATGTTGACTCGACAATTACGTTGAAACTAGTGGACGAAAATTTGATGATGCCGAAAATCATTGACAAAAAATAGTTTTAAGGACTGGAGTTATGACAAATAAAAACTATAGGGAACAAAGTGAATTTTCCAAAAAATTCATGGACAAAAAGTATAATTCTCCCTAAAGTGATATATGGGTGACCAACGCAGGATTTTGTTGATGTGCCCGAAGTCTTCCTTGCATGCATGCTCTTCACGTCTATCTCTTGTCCACTCTCTCTCTCTCTCTCTCTATCACTCTATCTCTGCTGCCTAGCCCCTCTCTCCGTGTAATGGCCGTGTCTTCATTGTATTTGTGTGGCCGCTCACGAATTTTCTCTTTCTGTGTCCTGTGAAGCCCCCCCTTTACTTGTATTGCTGCGTCTTTTACAGTGAATTGTGGAACCGGTCTACTTAACATATGAAGGGTTTTTCCAAGAGAGTAGTTGAGACATTTCTTAGGCCGGATTAAACCAAATTAGCAGTCTAATTAGTTAATTTGAGGGACTGAAGGAGACCCACATGATCTCACTAGGTGTCCATAAAATGGCATCATTGTGGAATTGCACGTGCATGAGTGCTTGATTAGAGCACATTATTATAAATCATATAAATATAAGTTGTATATAACCGTTAGTGTAAATTATTATTTTTTTTACAAAATCGGCCCATACGACATTGTTTGAAGAGATTGGACGGTAATAATCCTCTGATGATGCCGTCAATTGATTGATTACCATAAAAGGGGTCGAAACGATTTTTGGATACTAAAGAAAAAGACGAAGTTAGTCCATGCTTGCGCGCTTCTCATTGCATTTACAGAAGTCATAGCTTTCATAAATCTTTTGAGCAAGATGTGTCGAGGCTGCCATTTTGAGCCGACATGACGTCCGGATCCGAGCGAAAATGCCCGAAGATTACATGCTAACCTCCTCTATGACATTATGAGTGGAAAAATTGTCCAAAAAGTCATAAACCTATTGCACTTTTGCCAATTCAGTCATAAATCTTTTTATTTTGTTAATTGAATCATAAAACTTTTCACATTTTGCAAATTGAGCTCATCCGGTCAATTTTGGTGGATGCTCCGAGTTTAGAACGACATTTTTAAGTGCTGACATGAAAGGACGTGAGCCGAGCTGGTCCAACTCGGGTCACTCGATATCAATAGTATTTCGAAAACACCTCATGATTACCGCGAATCCATATATACATACTGGATTGTGTAGTACTTCAAGAAATTGCCCATCTATTTGAAAGTTTGTCGCTCTGAAACACATTTTCGAAACACATAACTTAGTTATATCAAATGTGATTGTGGAATAGCCGTGACTTAATTGAGTAGATTTTCATCGCATAACTTCCTGCGACGTTCAATGTATCGGTTGGATCTTTTCCCTTACATTAATCAGACCACGTAAATATGTTCGCACCGATAAAGTGTTCTTGAATCCAGGGCTCTTCATAAGAACATCCAAACTACATTTGTTGGAAACTCAAATAATTAAAACCACATCGTGTCATCTCCACCACGCAAGAAAGAAATCTAGTTAGGCTCCAATAATGCATGTGTTAGGCGTGAATCATCATTATCTTTATGGGAAAGATGTAAAAGAAGGAATCGAAACAGAAACATGTATATAATAGAGAGAGAGAGAGAGAGAGAGAGAGAGAGAGAGAGAGAGAGAGAGAGAGAGAGAGAGAGAGAGAGAGAGAGAGAGAGAGAGAGAGAGAGAGAGAGAGAGAGAGATGTCTTAAAGAGAAAGAATCAATCGATTTCGCTTTAGGTTTTGGTTTTGGTTCTTACGTTCGCTGGAACAATAAATGAATAGAAATCTATTTGGTAACGCATTTTATTTTTCTATTTCCTGGAATAGAAAAATGACCAAGAAATAGATTTGGAATAGAAATAAGAAGTAGATTTTTTCTACTTCTTTGTTCCCAGAAATAAAAAAAGAAATAGAAAGGTCTGGTCTTCAAACCACGGCCTCAGCTCCTCCTCCATCCTCCGTCACATGTAGACCATCTCAAAGCATCGGTCCGGCCCATTCCCGGCGGGAATAATAATAAAAAAATCATAAAAAATTAAAAAAATTCCAAAAATTCATAAAAATCAAAAAATTTCTCAGAAAATCCATAAAAATTAGGAAAACTCAGAAAACCATAAAAATTTGCAAAATTATGAAATTGAAAAAATTTTAAAAAATTAATAAAAAAGTTTCTGAAAAAAAAGAGAGATTTTGGGAAAGTAAACAATTTTAATAAACTTTTCCCCAAAAAAATCAAAAATAAAAAATTCACAAAATGGCTCAGAATAAATTAAAAAATTTCAAAAATTCATAAAATTTAGAAAAATTTCAGAAAAATCCCTAAAAAAATTAGAAAATTTAAAAATTCCAAAAATTCATAAAAATCAGAAAAATTCTTAGAAAATCCATAAAAATCAGAAAAACTCAGAAAACCCATAAAAATTTGCAAAATTCCGAAATTGAAAAAATTCATAAAAAATTCTCTGGAAAATAAAAAGAAACAAATTTTGGGAAAGTAAAAAATTTTAATAAATCTTACCCCAAAAAATAAAAAAAATTCACAAAATGACTTAGAATATATGTGGCCACCCACTTTGAGTGAAATTTAAATTTTTTTAGGTGCCCAAGTGGTATTTTTGAAGATTCCTTAGTTTAGGGATTAAAAGGGTTTTAAACCCCTAAAAAGGATTAGACAAACCAATAAACCATGCTTATTGGTTTTTTTCACTTATAACTTGTACTTATAGTTAAATAAAAGATATAGATTTGAATGCAAAAAATTGGGAATAATTTTTTTTTTTGCACCAAATGCATTTCTGTTCTTTTTCTATTCCAGGAATAGAAATTTTGTGCAGTTACCAAACACATTCTTTTGCTCAAAAACTCATTTAGGAAATAGAAATAGATCTGTTCTTTTTCTATTCCAGGAATAGAAATATTGTGCAGTTACCAAACACATTCTTTTGCTCAAAAACTCATTTAGGAAATAGAAATAGAAAAAACTATTTCTAAAAAGAAATTGTTCCCAGAAACATAAACCTTACCAAACGCGCCCTTAAAGAGAAAGAATCAATCGATTTTGCTTTAGGTTTTGGTTTTGGTTCTTACGTTTGTTTGACATTGATCGTCAGCAACTTTGTAAGGGCATGTGCGCATAGTTCCTTAGAATTATAAATTGTCTAAAAAATGCCTTTCCTTCCTATAGACATCCCCGTCCGATCATCGATACGATATTATTTCCTCTACTCACTGTTCATCCGTGCTTGCATGGCTTCAAAAGCCGTTGTGCTAATTTGATGTTGCGCGAGATTTATCAATCGAGGTAATAGTTCATATCTAGATGATGTGAAGTTAAAGATATATCTAAAAATCAACAATTTCTGTTTTCACCTCTCTTCACCACTTTACTCTTTGGTGTTTTTATTTACCCAATTCTAGGAAAATAACACAATCGATTTTCAACTTCCTTTTACCAAGAGAAAGAAAGAACTATTCAACTGATAAAACAAACTCATCCATTTAGTTCGCTTTGTTTTTTGATTTTTCCATGACCCCAACTGACCGTCACTCAACTGAGATACTAGGGGTTTGGGACACGTCCCATCAAAGCAAAGATACAAGCACTATTACCACAAGTGGATGCAAAATCACGATCCCATGTTCTTCGAATCCAGCCGATGCCATTAGGTCGTCACCAGCCGTGATGACCATATAAGTAGTAGTCACTAAACCCCGTAGATTGCAAGGACCAACCTTACTTTTAGTTTGTTAGATTTATAGATTTAGAAACAATAGGTACATCTAGCACATGGTACATCATCTGTCACTAAAGTTGGTCACAACCTACCTTTTGACCTCTGATTTAAAAGAGATCCTGAACTACTAGTTTAGTGGGATACATAGTAGATTTGGAAGGTCTACTGAGTCACTTTGACACGTAGAGTAAAATCAAACCTTTTCATATCATTTTAGTCTATTCGAATCGCATCTTTTTCCTTTAGACTTTAAGTCATTAACCATTTGAATGTCTTGCAAGCAAAATCATTTTTTGCATCCACAAATTCTTCATTAGTTTAGCTACCACTAAACTGAAGGCATTTTCCATGATTATATTATTTGGAGTTATTTTTTATTTCTTTTCTTTTTTTCTTGCCTGATTTGGAACTGACTTTCCTTTGATCTTTAGTATGTGAGATATTTTGAAAGGTAGAAACATTGACATTAAAGTCATCTAGAATTTTTCAGTCTTTGAAATATTAGAACATTATTTTCCTTCTTTAAAATTTATAGGAAAAGGAAAAGCTATTTTTTCCTCAAAAAGTGTAAGGGCAAACAAACCCTACCGATTAAAATCTTTCATGGATAACGATTTATAGATAATTTTATATTTTTCTTGTGGTATATGTACTCAAAATTGATGCTATAAATACAAAATAGGACTATATTTTTCTTCATTTATAATTGAAGAAAATTTGTTGCAATAACTGATTGGTGAGTTATAACGGAGGTCATCCACATCCATATCTAATTAAGTTTGTATCCGGATATAATGTCTTTAATGATAACCGCCAACTAGAGGCGAGGGCATAATTAATTTTCATTCAATGTGCAACATTATAAGCTATTAACAAAAATTATAAATTTAATTGCAAGGAGAAATATAAAACTTGACATTAATTTTATTTTGTAACCTAATCTAGAAATAAATAATTGAATGGACATTTTGCTATTTGTTCAATGAATATAAACAAACATTTACTTAGAATTCAAAATTCAAAACCAAATGAGAGAAGCATTCTAAATTTCTCACATAGAGTGCTAGGATGAGATGGATTATTGCACTATAAGGAAAATTAAGTAATTTTACAAGGCGTGCTTTCTTAATAAGAAAGTGGGTAGTTAATTTCTTTATTTTATCTTTTCCTAATTTTTTTCATCAATTTTACATTTTTTTCCTCTTTGTTTTACGTTTACAAAAACAAGTTTGTAAATGTTAAATGAGGAAAAAAAAACATATTTTCGACTTAAATATATAGATTTTCACTGCTCAACGTGAAATAACCTGTAGCTATGACAATAGGAGTGAGCACAGTTCTAGGGTAGAACTGGATATTGAAGAGCCGGTTCAATTCTCGATTCTAGGGTGAGCGGTTCCGATTTCCGGTTCCAATTTTTTAGGAACCGCCAGTTCCGGTTCCGGTTCCCAGTTCCTATAGGAGCTAGAACCGAGGAACCGGGAACCGGACTCGGAATCGGAACTGGAAGTGGCGCTCTCTCTCCACTAAAAAGTAAAAACCCTAACTTTCTTAGTTTCTTCCCAAATTTCCCCTCGCTTGGTCGCTCTTCCGTTGCGCTCTCTCTCCCACTTCCAACACCCATGACTCGACGAGACCCTCTCGCCTCTCCTCGCTGCGTTCGGCGTCCGCCTCGGCTCTTCCTATGTCTTCATCAACCGCAGTTCGGCTCGTCCGCGGTCTCTGCTTTTTCTAGGGTTTCCGATTCCTGCTGGAGGGCGCAAGAAGGGAGCGAGCAAGGACAAGAGTAAGCGTCAGTTGAGTTTGGGCGATCTCGTTCTTGCCAAAGTCAAGGGCCACCCTGCTTGGCCTGCCAAGGTTCGCGCTTTTTGCTCTGTCTTCCCTTTGATTGTTTCATGTTTTTCTCATTTTTGTTTGGGTGTTCAAGCGCAAGTTTTTACTTTCTGTCTTTTTTTTTTTTGCCTTCTCGTGATTGGAAAATGGTTTAGTTTGATTTAATTCTGCTTATGTTGTGAAGTGAATAGGTGGTCAGTCGTTACGTTTGGGGAAGCTGGTCTTTTTGGATTTTCTTACTTGCTCGCACTGTCTACTGTTTCTGCCCGGCACTTCAGAAGTGAACCTTTCTGGATGTATGTATGTGTTTCTTTGGATTAGTTGGAAATAGAGGCAAATGAGGTTTAATTTTGCTTTTTTGGGTTTTCAAAACTGAATTGGCATATCCAAGCACTGTTTTTCGTGCTTTACCTCGTGGCTCACCAGTGATTTAGGTTTGCCTCTGAGCTATTTAGTTAGATCCGAAGTAGCTTTTTGTCTTCATGGTTTCTGATTGAAGCCTGATACTGTATAGATACATTGATTTTATTGACCATCTCAGTGTGATGCGGTGCGCATCTTTTGTATGATGGTTGCTCCGTGAATGATGATTGTTTTTATGTCTTCAGATTAGTAGCCTAGAGGATTGGCACCAGACTCTTGACACGAAAAAGCGCTTTGTGTATTTCTTTGGAACACGAGATGTAAGCTCACAAGCTGCCTGTACCACTTGTTTATTGATGTCTGAGTAGTTAGCTTAATGGCTTTATTGAGTTTTGTGTATAGTTTCTTCCTTTCATGCAGTAACCTATGTTGCACCGACACGTAAAAATGGCCAACATGTCGGTGTCGGACACGTCGACACGCGTGGACACGCCTCCGACACACGGTCAACATGGTGTCAGATTTCTGACACGAAGTCAACTCTCCGAACACGCCTCCGACATGCGAGTCCGGCGTGTCCGAAGAGTAAATTTGTAAAAAAATGAAAACAGAGAACAATAAAAGGCGTCCACCTCCAAATTAGGGCTAAAACACGATTGCCTCTGTTCAACCAACGAACTCCCGACCTCCACGCCGCTCGCCACTCGCTCTCCCGCTTCCGCTCGCGCTCGCCGCTCCCTCTCCCTCTCCCGCTCCCGCTCCCGATCGTGCTCGCCATTGCGCTAGCAGGTCGTGCTCGCGGCTCACGCTCGCCGGTCGTGCTCGCCGCTCCCTCTCCCTCTCCCGCTCCCGCTCCCGATCGTGCTTGCCGTCGCGCTCGCTGCTCGCCGCTCCCTCTCCCGCTCACGCTCGCCGGTCGCTGCAGGTACACCTCTCTGTTTCAAAAGAAATTGTGGTGGCTGGGACTGGGAAGAAGAGAAGTCGGGGAAGGGGGCGTGTATGGGTGGGTTGGGGGAAAAGGAAAAAGTGGTGGACTAGGTCAAATGGGTGGGCTGCGTTTTTTTCTTATAGGAAGGTCAGATGGGGAGGTCAGATGGGGAGGAAAAGAAATTGTGGGGGACTGCGTCTTTTTTCTTATTAAGAGCTGTGGTAGGTCATTTTATAATTGTGATGGCCTGATTATTATTAGATATGTCATTCTATAATTGTGATAGCCTCATATGTCATTCTAAACTAGTCAAGTTCATCTTTTTATTGGAACTTAATGGTTTTATGGGTTATAATAAATCAATTGTTTTTGGTCATTATGGTATATTTAATTATTAAAAATATATATTTAATATACGTGTCCCAACGTGTCGGAAAATAGTATTTTTGAGAATGACGTGTCGCGTGTCGCGTCGCGTCGTGTCGCGTCGTGTCGCGTGTCGCGTGTCACGTGTCACGTGTCGATGCAACATAGGCAGTAACTGCAATATCGTGTTCATGAGCGGCTCTCTCTCTCTGGTTTTTTTGGTAAACCTTAAGATTATTAGATTGGCCTAGGTCATCCACTCCCGGTCCCTCAAGCCCCTCTTCTCTAAAGAAGCAGACACCAGCACAGACAGAAGAATGGAAGGGCAATTTGTTGATTAGAATCTCTTCCTTCTAGCACTTTGCCTTATGCCGTGCTTTTGATCTTTTCTTTTTAAAGTATATCTCTATTGTCCCATAGGAAATATCTTCTGATGAACCATAGAAAAAGCAGGTTGTATTCTAGCCTTAGTCATTAGTACGAGCTTTTGATTTGAGGAGTGAAGTCACCCATTAGATCAAAGTGTGAGTCATAATTCATCTATACTCTTTAAAGTATTCTAGCCTTAGTCATTCGTACGTGCTTTTTATTTGAGGAGTGATGTCACCCATTAGATCAAAGTGTGAGTCATAATTCATCTATACTCTTTAGATACAATTGAAGAGCTGTCTTCTTTTCTATGCAACTCCTCTACATGCTATAATCTATTGGTAAAGGAATATTGTATAAAGATGAAAGGACATGTAAAGTAAAGGTTACAGATTGAGCCTGCTTGGTTGTTACACTTGCAATCACTTGTATCAGTGATGCTCATTTCTAGCAATACACTGTGGATTTGATATTTTGATACTGCAAGTAGTAAAATTCTTAATCTTTAGTTATGGATTGTCTTGATGAGCAGATTATCGTCGATAAATAGAGTTTACCAGTTGAAGAATGAATATATGTGGTGAGGCTTTCTAGTACTTATTTTATTTTACTGCTTTAATGGCCAGAAGTGTTCTTTTACAAAAACTCTGCATTAATGAAATTGTTTATTTATCGCCATGCCTATCTTCATGGATATGCATGCCACTATTTAATCTTTTAGTGATGCTTTTGAGGTTCATCTGCTTTGAGTGTATAAAAGTGATATGTCGAAAACCATAGACTTGTTGGGTCCAATCTATTATTGTAAATGGACATTATTTTCTCACCAGTGCCTTTGGCGCAGTTTCTGTATTTGAGTGTGGCCCGATGCTGTGATTGTTATCACATGACCTCTGCTTTTTACTTTTCTCTGTGCAAACTGGCATACATACTTCTGGATAGCATTCATTCCATTCATTATGAGTTACCTGTTCTGTTCCCCTTAAATTTATTGTGCATATCTATCTTCATGTAAAAGCAATATATGGCCGTGATTAATGAACTAAAAATGGAAAATATGAAGCAGGTGCTGGAAAGCTCCTTCTAAATTGTGTTTTCTGCAAGTATGGGTGAAAATTTTAAATAAAAATTTGATGGAAAATCTAACTGAGTTTGTCACTTAAAAGGTCTTTTAGTTAGGATTAACGCTCATGTGAGGATGGAATGATAGGCCACATCGAGAATGTGAAGTGTTTTTGATGTTTTAAGATTCAACAATTTGGTTGGTACTTAAGAAAGTGGTTTTAATGTTCAACCAAAAAAACAAGAAAAGAAAGTGGTTTTAATGGGTTATGCCCATAACAACCGCTCCTGTAAATGCCGTTTAATTTGGATGAAAGTGATAGATTTTCCCTGAAGAGTAGTCAGTGTGTTGGACTAATATTGAAAGAAGTCCATGGTTTTATTGGTAACTTTGCTTTAGCCTTTAAGGATGCTATGTTTACTCTTTGTTGATAAGGGATGTGCCGTGAGCCATGTAGGCTGCTGGATTTGCTTCGTCCTTATCATGTTATTATTGTTACTATTCCGCTTCCTGTTTGACCCAATTATCGACGCTCAGTTTCCGTGTTTCTCCTCTTTCTACCTTGCTTTTGTTGTCAGTGGTTCTCTTGGAGGTTTGATTGCTACTACACAACTAATTCCTTTCAGTATTGCAGGAGGTGGAGGAGCTTGGAGGAGCAACTTGTTTTGATGACTAGAAACAAAAAATTTTCTACTATGGAGGAGCTTGGAGGGGAGCGTGTTTTGTACTTTTTGTTGAGAAAAATGTGGCATCTTGCCTTGGAATTAAAGTCTTGTGTTGCATCCCAACAATTACTATTTGTACGTTCTATCCCCTTTCTATTAAGCGAAATGTTACTTTCCAATAACTAGTCATTGTTGCATTTATTTTCGTTTTGTTTAACTAAAAATGAAATTAAAAAAGAGAATCTGTTAGAACCTGGAACGACCCTGGAACCTGCGACACAGTAGGTTCCAAGTTTCACGTTCCGACGGGTAGGTTTCAGGTTCCAAAAAATGAGGAATTTATATCCCAAGATAGGTTTCAGGTTCTAGGTGGAACCTGAAACCGCTTACCCCTACGTGACAATTACGTTCACTAAAAAGATTATGACTATCCAAATTTACGCAGACTTCTTCGTCATAAAAAAAGAGAAAAACTACTATAATATTTCATACGATTTTACTTAATGAATTTATATCTCTAATGCTCTCTTCGCAATTTATTAAAACTACATATCTCAACTGTGAGGGCTTTTCCTTGTACGCTTTTTTATCATGATTGATAAAATTGATGGTGTCTGTTCGGGTGAATCATGAGTTTTGCTCATAACTTTCCTGTCAAAATAAAAGAGGATTTAATATTATTTTGTACTTTTAAACATTTGAGGCATTTAACATTAATTAAAATCAAACTTGAGAGCTAAAAGTCATCCCAAACAGACCCGAAACAGTAGGTAACGTATAAAAAGCAACTGAAACAAACATAAAGCTGCACGAGAAATTATAAGAAATCAAGCAAGATAACGCTTTTTCTGCACCTCAGATTCACAGATCAGATCAGCAATGCTTCAAATATAAGCAAGCCAGCAGCAGCAGGTATATTTCAACAACAGCAGGTTTAAACAGGGATGTGTTTTGAAGAACGAAACAGAGTTAAATACAGTACAGAATCTGCAAAACTTCGTGTCCGCGATGAAATCCCACACCTACCCATATATACAAATGCACCGAGAATTATCTCTTTACTTCCATTAGTGTTGTGGATGTGCTTATTTATCTAATGAAAGGACACTCAGTAATCAAACTGTCATTTCCAGATCACTCCCACCTCATGATTCCTACGAACATAGTGAAATGTTTGGATTTGAAGAGCTAGAGAGGCCACAGAGAAGACAGGCGGCGACTCCTTCCATGGGTTTGCCGAGCATTCCCCATTCCATTATGACTACTACCATCACTCCCCTGAGCAGGCATCTCAAAGCGGCAAACCGGACATGAATTGTGCCGATTTAACCAGGGGATGATACAATCAGAGTGATAAATATGGTGGCAAGGCATCATCCTCGCTTCTGAGCCCAACTCGAATTGCTCTTTGCAGACAGGGCAATCTGCATCGGCATGTAGATGCGTCTGGGTGATTTTGATGGTCGGCATTGCATCGATTGCAGAACGAGGTGCAGGGGCTGGACCTCTCTGGTCATTCAGAGATATAAATTCGATCAGTTCTTCCAGTCCTGGGCCCATAAAATAATCATCGAAGTCATTGTCCCTCGGTCCGTTCGCTCTAAGCTGGTGCAGGGAGGCTGAATCGAGTATTTGACCGTGAATTGACATGAAAGGACCGGAAGGAATGGTGCCCCGTGTTTCTTCTGGAACTGAATTGAGATGCCTTCTAACATCAAAGTTGGGATTTCGGCCAGCAATTGGCTCTCTCATCATGGAACCAGCAGTTCCCCTGAATCCTCTTCTTGAGCCAATACCACTTTCTCTCATTAACGCATACATAATATCAAACATATGAGGCATTCCGGGAGGAATGTCCCCAGAGTTAGGCAAGAAATATTCTTCAGTAGGTGAGCCATTAATTTCGGTCAGTTCCTGCACGAAACCTCCATTGCAAAAAGGGCAAATTACTTCTTGGTTATGAAGACCGATTGGCTGCCTGCACTGGTAGCACCAATGTGTCTCCTCTCCATCAGACATTGTGCTTGTTACCTAAAACTGATTTAAAACAAGCAGAAAGTTTAACTTCCTTTCGCAAGCAACAATTAACAGCTTTACAGCAGCTGAAGATTAGCTCAGTTAAAAAAAAATTACATAGAGGACCTGTTTCTCTATTACCACAAAAAACGACTTTCCATGACAGACAAAATATGTGTTGATTAAAGCTACACATCAGAAGCCTAAACCAACTAGAAGAGAAGCTCCCAAGATTCCAAAACTTGGAACTGAAATTGTCAAATTGCATTTGCACGATTCAAGAAAGCACTGTTGATTACCTGATATACCTATGGTAGGAAGTTCCAGAGGTCTACCTATATAAGGCGGGTTTAGAAAAGATTGTATATCAAATTTGTCATCATGAACCAACGATTGCAGTACATGAGCACTTAGGAAATCTTCTAAGAAACAAAGCGAAAAAAAAGGCAAATACATTCTGATTCTTTAGCTAAGCTAAGAACTTGTCGCTGCATTCAGCATGAATCCTTAAAGTTGTCCACAGGGGCTGAACAATCACGAGTGGCAACTCAGCAAATATAGAAATTGATGAACAAACGAGACCATGCACATAACCTTGTTCTCTTTGAGAAGCTAAAGTTTGTGAATTGACAACAAGAGAACAGCAGGTAGAGACCAAAACAAAGAATCACAGCGCATCAAAAGGAGATACGCTATAATAGAACCACAAAGAGAAGAAACACGAGGGAAGCACTCCAATCATCAAAGCTCAGAAAAGAACTCAAACCACTTTTGCCTGTTTCACCAACTGAATGAACGAAACAAAAAAAAATCCGAGTATTGGGCAGAATTCAGTTGTATCCTAGAAAGACAAACCAATCAATTACAAAGAGAAGTACTGAAATCGACCCATGCTCAGCTGGAAACAAGGAAAAAGCAGAGCCCGATCAGCAAAGGCCATACCGCACGACACAAAAGCCTAAAAAATCAAGATTCATCCCAAGATACACCGAACCCAGAGACAGCCAGTGGATCGACCTTCGAAAGCAGCGATCGGACGCCGATCAAAGAACAATCAGAACAAAGAAAGGAAAGAAAGAAAAAAAGAAAGACCCACAAGCCGCAACAAGCTTCGCACGCCGACGAATGGGAAGAATCTTCATTTCCCGATGCAGAACTCACAATCCAACAAAAAGGGGGAACACGGCGCATGATGGGTAATCGAGCGAAGAGGAGAGGAGCTGCCAGAGAAGCGTACCGAGCGCGAGCAGGACCGAGGCGACGAGGGATTCGGAATTCTTGTCGCAGGAAAATGGATCGACAGAGAGAGACAGAGAGAGCTGCGAGATGAGAGATGAGCCTCGCAGCTTTGGCAGAGACCAGATGTGCGGCTCCACTCACACAACACGACAGAGACAGAGACGGAAACAGAGTGAAGGTCAAGTCGTATGTACCTGTACCTGAGCGTGGAATCTTCAGTGTCTTGATATTTATTTTTAGTTTTATTTTTACTAGTATTTAAACCAATGGGTTAGTTTCGACCCAAAAAAAAAACACCAATGGGATAATACCAAAAAATCTTAAACGGGTACACTTGTGACGAATTTATTTCGAATTAATTTTTTAACCACCAAAAACCCCCCAAACTAATACATTTGTGATAAATTTACCCTCCGTTAAATTGATTTTTTTTTGGTAAGGAGACCTCCGTTAAATTGATTAATACCACGAAAAACCATAAATTAGGGGTAATACTCTAAACCGGTACACCTGCCAACTGCGATGTGTCATCCGACTTGGTAATTTGATGGTAAAATTTAACGAAAACTAACGGAGAGTAAATTTATCACAAATGTCCCAATTTGGGATTTTTGATGATAAAAACATTAGTTCGAGATAAATTTATTACAGGTATATCAGTTTGGGATTATTCGGAGTATTAACCCAGGCCATCGACTTGTCCATTTCTTCCGACTTATGAAAATTGTTATTTTTTAATTATACTTTTTGTTCAATTTTATCAAAAAGATCAAAATTTATGAAGTCGTGGGATTTTTTAATAAAAAAATAGAAATTGCTCTTGATAGACATAGCTTGTTAGTGTTATCAATGGACTTCGTCTCCGGTACTTTCCCGAAAAATGTCCAAAAAAGTCTTAAACTTGTCACATTCTTGCTAATTCAGTCGTGAGCTTTTTGATTTTGCTAATTGTGCTCTAAACCTTTTCAGTTTTTGTCACGTCCCGAACCCCATCGAGCACGCGACATCCCTCTTCGATCGAATTAGTGCGACATCCCAGGAAACGTTGCCGACCCAAACGAACCCATCAGAGTTTAATCGTGGCAGAAACATCAAACACCCAAACCATAATTTACCTGGGGTGCTAGGGAGAATAAATTGTCAAACCACTAAATCATATACTATACCTCAATTTAAGCACAATATCAATTTACAACATAAGCTTATGCCACAATCGCCAATTCTGAAACCACAAAGCAAAATATACATATTGAACTACTAAACTGCAAATCAAAAAGATTAGTAGCCTGGGTAATGCTACACCAAAATGGGACACTTCCAGACTCTTCCTCAGCTCCAACTAATCCCTACGCCCTCTAGATGGCGTCCGCTCTGACTCACTCCCTTCGGAATCCCCGTCCGAATCCTCATCAGGCACAGCTTTATCCGACGACTCCAAATCGGCCTCAACTCGATCGAGAATTCTACCACATCATGAAAAGTATGCATAACAATCCCAAATACGCGTTAGCGGCGGCTGCAGAAGGTTCATGGCTCGGGCGGTTGATCTGAAATGGTTTGGTTGATACAATCATGAGACACTTCTCAATAAGTACATAACCTAACCCTTATCTAGGCTACCACATATTCCAGACAAGCCCAGACACCGAATCAAGCAACACACAAACAACATCCACACAATCGTAATAACAATCACATGCGATCCTACCTGGAATCCATCATGCACATCCCTGCATGTCAAACAATAATACAGCCAATTCATTTATATCCATACTCATCCAGCACCATATCACGCGAAGCAAACCACACTCACACACTAACTCACGCCATGCGTCGACTTTCACAAACTTCACGCGTCAAACCAAATCTGGCTCACTCTCAACTTTTCCACCACTACCGCGCCCCCGTAAAACGTATCAGGCCAACGGTCTTCTGACCTCGTCAGGCATCGTCACCCCGTCGGGCCGGGCATCGTCACCTCGTCAGGGACGGCATCGTCCCGCGTAAACGAACACGCCTCAGTACGGAATCCTACATTCTCAACTTTCCTTCTCTACCGCGCCCGCGTAAAACGCATCAGGCCAACAGTCTTCTGACCTCGTTAGGCATTGTCACCTCGTCGGGCCGGGTATCGTCACCTCGTCAGGAACGGCATCATCCCGCGTAAACGAACAGGTCTCAGGATGGAACTTACCCCGCGTAAACGAACACGCCTCGGGGTATCACTTTTCCAATCAATCTTACATTCCCGTACCTTCGTTCCACTCATTTCACACGTATCACACGGCCACATACAATCTCATGCCTCACACTCACTTTGCAAATGCACATCCTTGCCACACAAACACCACACAATCACACATGCTTGACACGTGAGCTCATTCCGCAATCACACCACACACCTCACGGCCATACACACAGGGCACACGGCAATCATTTAGAAATCAACCAACAACTACAACCACTTTACAAACACACCATCCATATACAAACACACATTCAGGATCAATTCCCGTCACAAGGGCAGCAACTATTCAACCTCGACACCCCCACCATTTCGCTCATAAAAACGAACATCCAAAGAATCGCGGTAAAATTGGACAGTTTACACAGTGACCGAAATCCCATTTAAATAAATAGTAAACGAACTCCAAAAATTCTGAAATTTGGATATATTGCGTAAAACATCTTGATAAACATTTTCCGTGAAGACTTGAAACCCAGTTCCAACTGTAAACATTTTGAAAATGGGTCTAGAAAAATTTATAAAAATTCGAACAGACCCGGAGGTCGGAGGAACAGTATTTCCGGCACACTAATTTCGGACCAAAGATGGACTTCCGAATGGTCTCCATTGATTTTCAAAAATTCTCAAATTAAATTATGTCATACTTCAATATGTTAGGAGAAACTTTCATGAAGAAAACTTCCTCAAATTCGGCCCACAAAATTCTCCACAAAAATAGCAAACCGAACAGGTACAGTAGTCACGAATCCGAGAATCACCCCAAACAACCAAGATTCAAGTTCTAGCTCACACCCATGGATCTCCAACCCACAAAACTCATTCCCAAATATCTAATCCAACACGCAACAGCCACTAACAGCCATGATCAGCCACCAACAATCACGATCAACACCCTAATCAACCCCTAAACTACCCTAAACTGCATCTAAACGAGTCCGATAATACTCGATATCCTAGGCAAAGGTTAGATTGCGACTTACCGGACTCTAGACTAACTCGGCTAGAGTGGAACGGGGTGGCGATCGGCGCGGCGGCGTGGCTTGGAGGTGGCAATAGCAAGCGGCGATGGCGAGCGGTGGCGATCCGGTCGAGCGGTGACCGGCGTGCGGCGGCGCGGCGAGGGGAGGGAGAGTGTGATCGGAGGGGGGGGCTCTCGGTGGGTGAGGGGGGGCCGAATGGGGAGAGAGAAGAGAGAGAGAGAGATAAGGCTTGGTCAATCTTGGTGACCAAGTTTTGACCCAAATGCAAAAATGACCAAAATGCCCCTCTCTAACCTTTTTAATCCAATGGTCGATATTCGATCTAATCTTGAAATCAACGGCCCGGATCGAATCTTACTTTAAAATATCTAAGGGTATTGTGTCTTTTCCAACTTTGGGGGCAAAATGACTAAAACGCCCTTGCCTCATAAAACTAACCCTTTAAAAAGCCTTAGGGGCAAAACGGTCACTTCCTCATTTCACACAGAAATCGAATTTTTTTGAAGGAATTGAGACAATCCAAGACTAAACATGCTAATAACAACGTCGTCCAAATATCCTGTCGTAACTTCCTAAATTTTTCATGCCCAGATTGGTCTCTAATTTAATAACTGAATTTTAAATAACGTAACTTGAGAGTGTCTCGAACTAACGGACGGCTTTTGGGGAAATTCACATATTCAACCCGTGACTGATACTAAATCAAGTCACGTGCAAGTTCGTTCGGATCGTGACGACCTCGGTTGTCAATGTAATCGTGAGGATCGATCGCTAGTTCCAACGGGCGCGATCGTTCGGTATAGGTTCTGGATCGTTCGTCAACTCACCTCGTGGTCAAACGGAATCACCCGTGATCCACTCGTATGACAATGACAAGCTGGCCCATAACTATCCTAAAATCGGCCTACATTGGCTCAAAATGTCTCCTTGACGATTCTATGGTCGAAAGTCAGTTCACGACCGAATTTCTTTAGTCGCACGAATTTTAAATCCCTAATTAGCCTTTCCCTAACGGTTAATATCCCAGAAATGGCCAATTCCGAGCGAGACCTAACTACAAGTACGTTCATAAAACCACTCATTTCATAAATCCCAAATGGGCAAATTTCATGATGTCACAGTTTTCATATATTGTCAATTGAATTCATCTGGCCAAATTAAGTCGGAAATTCATGACATGGACGCCAACAATTCTATGTAGCACAACTGGCGCTGAAGTAGATATTTTTAATATTTTTATTTTCCCTTTTTATTTTATTTTATTTTGTTTGTTTTTTCATACCTTATTGCCAGCCACAAGTGAGGGCTAGCGATCCAAGCAAGGGCCGACGATGGTCCGCCAGCCAGAGGTGAAAACAAAAACAAACAAAACAAAAGAAAAGAATAATAAATAAAAAATAATGTTGAAAAATTATTAAATTATTATTAAAAAATGTCCACGTTCGATCGGACGTGCCATGTAGGACGGCCGACGTTTACGTCATCAATTTCCGGCTTAAATTGGTCGGATGAACTTAATTGACAAAATGTGAAAGATTTAGGACTGAATTGTCAAAATTAAAAGATTTATGACTAAATTGGTAAAAGTGTAATTATGACTTTTTAGATAATTTTTCCTGTAATTTCCCGTAACCAAACAAACTGATCGTAGTTAAATTTTGACTCAAGAGCTGGCTTGGGAAAGTGCACATGAAACTGGAAATTAAAATCGGCATTAGACTACATGATAGTTGGAGCAGAACAAGGGTCCTCAATGTTCTCATGGCACTCATTAAGTATACATTGTTTGGAATAATTCGATTTTCAAGGCACTTATCAATTGTGCACAACATGAGCACAATTGATGCATTGAAAATCGTAAAGTTTTCTTAATTGATTGCTCAATAAGTATATCGAGACACTATTTAAATCCATTATAAAAAAAATCCTAGCTATTGTCGCAAGGCTCTTGTGCCTTCTCAATCACTCTGACTTTCCTTAAATTCAAAGATTTAAAACTTTTGACATGTAAATTCACGTATGATTTCTTCATTTTTTTAAAAAAATTAGATAATATTGTGAATTTTGACGGAACGGCAAATTTTTTTCTCTGTCTTTTGTTCAGTCCTTTACAAACAAGCCAAATTGCTGATCTAATGACCGGCAACGAGCGAAATTGCCATGCGTGTCTTCAGGTATTACTAACGTAAACTACGACCACAGTGGCTCTCAAAAAGTACCATCAAGGCAACTGTCAATAAGCGATACGATTATTACAGTCCTAGGAACACAAAGGAAAAACATAGGTATGAGATGTCTGCAAAACAAAACATGAGCTTGATCTACCATGCACAACTACAATGTATATCTAAGTTTCAGATTGGCCAATCTCTCTTTCTCCTTTCTAATGCTGGTCGTCGACTCTTCCTCTCATGATGACTCGAGTTCTTTCATCTTCTTCTTCTTCTGGCCAATCTCATGTTGGCCTTGGATTCTTTTTTTTTTGGTAAAGCATGTTGGCCTTGGATTCTCTTCATCAGAAATTCGAAGACCATCTGTCTATTTGCTCGACGTAGCTTCCGGTACCTCGCTACCATGTACAGTCCGTCATATGTGAAGGTGTGATCCCTATTCTTCCGGATCACTCTCACTGGCTTGTTTCTCTTCATGCTGTTCACTAGTGCTAAATTCCCAGGAGGAAGCTTCTGATCTTCGGCCTTCTTGTGGTGACCGGGCATTCCACCCTGGCCCAAATAAACCAGCTTATCGGGTGTACTCAGATTATCTGTATAATCCCAGCAAGGAAGCGACAACACTTGTGGCTAGAATGTTTGGGTGACGTCCCTTGTAATCGATGCCACTCTGAGGAGGGCAATGGAGCCCGACAACAACGAGTTCCATCCTGTAATAGAATTTGTCTCTGGCTTTTACTCCTGGAACATCACCGATAAATTGCATGGCGCTGTGGACATATCCTCGTCTTTTCTGTACTTCTTTTGCAGCATGGCAGTCTATTCTCCTAATGCATGTGTTCTCTTTACCTGCTTTTGATTTTTCCCGAGAGAGCTCGCGACAAATATCTCTGTAGAGCCTTAGAGTTGCGATGACCCTCTCTCTGGCCAAATCATGTCTGTCATTGCGTGTGAAATTCGCATTTCTGAGCTCAGAAAAGGAAGGGTTTACTCTTCCAATATCTGATTTTGGAACAATGAGCAAACTTTTCGAGCTATTTGGTGTGCTTTCCTCTAAGTAGTTCCCAACGTTGCACCTGTCCAGAGACTTTCTTTTAGAATCTCTGTCCTTCCCGATGTTGCACCTGTCAAGAGACTTTCTTTCAGAACCTCCGTCCTTCATAGTAGGGGATGCACCGGGAGGACATTGAACACTCTTCTCCGCCTCTTTGATTATTATTTGGGTTTCTCTATTTGATTTGTTGACGATGTCGCAATGACGGTAAAGGAAGTTCTCTTTTCTTGGGTATTCCTTATCTGTCGTACTCCTGGAAGATGTTTGAAATTTTACTTGTGATTGTGACCCTGCTTCATTCGCACCAACAACTTTATTATCAGCATGTTCCTTGTTCCTACGCCATTTGAAGGCACGTGCAGTCGCTGAGCTCTTGATTGAAGGGTCGCAAGATTTGTCGGGAATGAATTCTCCTACGAAGTCATTTACTCGGGCACGACTTCCGCATCCTGGAGGGAAATCTCTACGAGTCAATGAGCACTTCTCAGGGCGAGAATCTCTAGTCATATTCTTCATCAAAATACTACTCTTAGAGCCATCAAAAGGTGATTGCCCCTGCAAAACACATTTTTTCTCATTTCCACGCCATATGACATCATGTGCATTCATAGAGCTCTTGACCGAATCATTGGGAGATTTATCAGGGATAAATTCCCCTTCTTCTATGCTTTCTGTCTCGTTTTTTTCCTCTGCGTTCTCCATCACACCAGAATGGTCTTGCTTCAAATTGGTTGTCGTGGAAGGAATTAGTGCTTGTTGATGCTGTACAAGGCTAGGAAGAGGGGCGTGACTTCTGCATCCTGCAGGTAAACATGACATACTCTTTTCCAGACTAGATTGTCTAATGCTCTTCATCCGAGGATTGCACCTGGAGTGGACAGAACCTGATCGAGACTGCAAAATATGTGTGTAACCGGAAGAAGATCCTGAAGCTGGAAAAACAGTTCTGACAGCAGAAACATTCCTAGGCAGGGCCTTCTTTGACAGCCCCACCGTCTTGTGATTCATCTTCTCTTTAGGTTCTCCCATAAGCTCTACCGCTGGTGAATACCACTAGAATGCTGTTGAAAAACATAATGAACAGAACAAGTCACCATAATAGCACCACTTGTTTGTATTTCTTAAGGTTATCACCAAACTTGCGCATCTCTTTTTAGAATAATGTCTGGATTTTGTTGTCAAATTAGCCATATTCTAACTTTGTAAGAAATGAAATGATAGATGGTATCTTGGATAGATGATAACCTGGCAAAACAAATTACATATGCTTGTTGACAAAACAAGTAGCTGCAACAAACTTGAGCATGCATCTCTACTCCGTGAATGTTTAAATGATGTTGAAAAACATACCAGTTAAGTAGTCAAAAAATGAGTAGAAGTTAACCATAATGACCACCCGGCAGTTATGTAACTAAGAAATAAAGTGACAGAGAACAACTTATGTTTGACAGTCAGACCGCGCTCTGCACATTACCTGCCTCACAATAGTTTTCGCTGCTACTGTACAACGTCTGGACGAACAAGAGAATCCAAAGGCGAGGAGCCTTCAGTCAACCAACCCGTCACTCGGTGCTTCCTCAAAGTTCCATTTGGTTCCTTTTAATAATTGAAGGGAGTGAGAGCTGAGGCTCGAAAACTGGATTGCATGAAACATCATACAAGCCTCATGAATCGGTTAAATTCAGACTTTGGACATGGTGGCCTTGACTCAGGACAGTTTGCACATAGTTGTTGATGTGCTCAATAGAAGGAATGTGGGATATTTCAACAAGATTCATCAGAAAAAACACTCCAAAACAAGATGAATCACTTACCTATATCGTTTCCAAAACTTCCTCGCAGTTGTAACGAGAAACGAACGCCGTGAGCCAAAGCAAGCCAAGCCTCAAAACCTGAAGGTGGGAGCAAAATGATCAAACCATAATAGAAAAGTTCCCTTAGTCTAGAACTAATGAGGCGTCTACCAACAGGGCCATCTCACTTCAGAAAGTATCTGAAGCCGCGTTCTTACTAAAAGACAAGGAACTAAGCCTATCTCACAATGAAGTAGCAAACATCAACGAAGGATCCTACTCCAAACTTAGAAATGCACAACGCGAGACATCTTAATAATGTTGAAAATGTTTCGAATTAGACATAGATGTACACTGTGACGCTCTAGATTTAACTCACTCGAAGTATTGTCCGCTTTGGCCAGTCTCATACTCAACCTCAAGGTTTTGTCTTTTGGCGTATGAGTGGGCACTTTCCCAGGAGGTCACCTATCCTGGTAATGCTCTAGCTTGTTTTTACACCAAAAGGCACCTCCGTGAGTTAATTCCAATTTTCGCGCGCGCGCGCACGCACACACACATATATATATCAAAATCGCTCTCGCTCTGATAGCATATTGTGATGCCCTAGATTTAACTCACCGCTTTAGCTTGTCCCATACCGAGGCTCACGGTTTTGTCCCTTGACGTACAGCCAGCCACTTTCCAAGGATGTCACCCATCCTGATAGTGCTCTAGCTTGGGTTCATTTAACTTTAGAGTTCCAAAGCAAAGCTTATTTTAAGTCCAAAGGAAAATGACGAGTGGGCTGAGTCACAAGTTTTGTGGAGCTGACGAGGCATGCCAAAGGAAAATGACGGCCACTGTTGAGAGCGAAGAAGCTAGCTTCATCCTCCGCAAAATCTTCCGCTGAAGTAGTCTGGAAATGGCACGAGCTTCTCTCGCTCTCATAGACCGCATGCAGAGGTTCGTACAGCTATGCAACACATAATCTGTTTCGTACGACTCCCATTTTCTGTGCATTTACATGAATAAATAGATTAATATATATGAATAAATTCATATTACGTACGACAATTCGCATTTTAGCCCGCCTCTTACTTCCTAACCATCAAGTACAAGGAAAACAAGGTACAACTCGAATTCCCTCACCGATCGAATATTTTTTTTTCTCTATCCATGTATGATCTTATTTGTGCCTACCACCCGCCTGGGTGGCGCTGCTGGACCGCGCACTCTTCCTCTCACAAAAGGTTGAGTGTTCGAATCCCGAGCGCCGCAAAGTGACTTAACCGGTGACACGTGTGTGGTGGCTAGCACGTGTCGCCCCCAGGGTTTACTCCCCGGCTGTCGGCCGTGCGGGGGTTCCCTGGGTTATCAAAAAAAAAAAAAAATCTTATCTGTGCCTTATCTTACATTAGATGAGGGGGAACAAGGTGTCCATAGGATTTTCCATACAACCGAGATACAGTAAAGCATCTCGAATCCAATCCGTCCATTCAAGTTCCGACTTTGGACTAAGAAAAATTGACCTTGAGGTCGCTTCTTACCTAATGTGGTACGAGATATTATTTGTAAGTTCAACTTACCGTTTAACAAATTATAATTAATATCGTATTTTTGTCTGACCATTCACATTTCGATCGGTCGCTTAGTTGTTAGAGTAATTAAATATTAAATCATGTTTTCATCCAATAGCTTAAACTTTTAAAACAATTGGAAGTGGTCCCACTAAATTTCACATGGTATGATAGCACATCTTCAAAAGAAATCGATCCTTAACCATGGCTTCCACCAATCCTAAGTATCCATACCCTGGTCTTTGACATTAGCAATTTTGTGTCACCGAAACTAACATAAACAAACTATTCTTATTGAAGAGCCCATATGCTTGCACTAATTGAAAGTCAAGATCTGATAGGATTCATTTATGGCAAGTACTAGAAGCCGAGTCCAACAATAGTCACCCCCTGTGATTCTGGAAAAGAAGCTAGAGTCTCAGAGGAAGTGACAAATCCAGAATTTTTTACAATGGAGAAGGTCAGATTGCCTTCTGTGAGGATTGTCGCGATTGACCTCCCTCCTTTTTATCAAACATGCAAAAAAGGGGGGGCTCGCCTAATACGCGCTAAGTCTAGGTTTAGGACTTAACTCGGACTCTCCCAAGCCCATATCATATCACGACTTAGAGTTTAGGTTTTTTAACATGCAAGTAGTTTATATCAAGGAGTCGCCACTAATCGATTTGGGATGGGTCGATTAGAAACCCAAATAGGATGATGGGAGAATTACCCTATTCTTACGAACCAGAGATTAAATGAGTTCGGGGACTTGGATAACTAATGCTATGTCGGTACCTTTTTACCCTGTTCATTTCTGAGAATATTTGTCAGGCAATTTGGATTGATTTTAGGACCTTTCTCCTAACATGTGAGGTGATCAAACGAGTGCATAATCATAAACGATTAACAGTCAAAATAGTTATGCAGCCTAAGGTTTTAGCCCTAACTAAGTCAGATGACATTCAAAACACAACAATTCATATAATTACATTTTAATTAAAAAAACATGCATAATAATAACACAACAGTAATAAAAATAACATACAAAATACTGCCACATAACCCCATAGGCTTGTCTATTCATGCAATTATAACAACATGCATAATAATACAATAATAAATTAAAACAATCAAATATATCACATAATTTAGAGAAATAATAAAAGAAAATAAAAAAATTAATTTTTTTAAAAAAGGTAAATACGAAAAGAGAAAAAGAAAAGAAATTTTTTAAATAAAATGAAATAATAATATAATATAATATAAAAACCGGGTCGGGTCGGCGGATCCGGGTCGGTCAAAACCGACCCGGGTCAACGAACCCGACCCATCGCGTTGACCCCGGTCGGATCTCCAGATCCGAACCGAGTCAGAGGTCAACCCGGGTCTGGACCGGATCGGGCTCGGTTAGGGCCCGGTCCGATGGTTGTGGACAAAATAGGGACAGTTTGACCGAGTCGAACCGGCCCAGATAGCCTAGCCCGGTCTGACCCCGTCTACAAAATGGTCCAAACCGGTTCTCATGTGCCACAGGCACGCGAGAACGTCGGTTGGCGAGATCCAGCATCTTGCCGGCCAACCCAAACCAAATCAGGCCCGATTTTCACCTTGAGAGACCCCTACAAAGCTCCCTCAATGACCCCACTTGCCATCTGGACACGCACTCGCCAGCCGGCGACTAAAATCAAACCTGCTTCACTGGGGCATTTCGTCGAATGCCTGGCGTGCATTGCTTAAAAAGGGAATTTTTGACCTGTTCTGGCGACCCGGTCGACTCCAACGGCCTAGCTTGCCTTTGGTGACGACACATGGGCTACGTGGAACGACGGTATGGGTCGGGATTCGCGCGAAACGGCCGGCGTGAGTCCCGGCCAAACCGGACACCAAGACAAGGGAAAACAGAGGCGGTGTCTTGGCCGGGAGAGCTCACCGATCGACGGCGCGTTCCGGCTGCTCCGTGGGTGATGGCGACACTGCTGGTTCTCCTTCTTGCTCCGGCGAACTCTCGATTTGCTCTCTCTCTCTCTCTCTCTCTCTCTCTCTCTCTCTCTCTATTCTCTCTCTTCTCTCTCTTCGTTTCTCTCTCTCTGTGGTCAACCAGGAGGTGCTTCCGAGGGTTGTCGATCGGCTTGCTGGAGACGATGAGGCCGGCTGGGACCTGCAAGACACTCCGAGGCTCCTCTCTCTTCTCTGTTTCCCTCTAATTCTCTCTGTTTTTCTCTCAAGCGGCCGACCGGGCCTCTCTCTCTCTCTCTCCCTGGTTTTTTTAGGCGACGACGCTCACTCTCTGCTCCGTTGCGTCTGCTGATGATGGCCTGCACCGGCCTACGCGCTTTGAAGACTTTTGTGGCCATTTGTAGGCCGGTGCAGGTGGGGGCCGGTTTAGTGAGGGAGAGTAGAGGAAGAAGGAAGAAGGAAGAAGGAAGGGTCGGGTTTTCGGGGAGGACGGGACTGGCCATTAATGCCAGTCCTGTTGGCGTGCTCCCCTGGCCATCCTTTGGCTTGATGGGGATGGCGCAGGGCTGCTCCGTCGCTCATCGCTCTGTGGCCGGAACAGGGGCGACCAGGGGAAGGAGAGCGACAGGCCAGCAGGGGAGAAGGAAGAGGAAGGAAGCTGGGCCGGCCAAGCCCAGCCTGCTCGGGGAAGAAAAAAAAGGCAGGCTGGGCCCGCGTGGGGGGGAGAAAGAAAAAAGAAAAAGGGCCTGGGCCTGTGTGGGGAAAAGAAAAGAAAAAAGAAAAGGATCGGGTCGACCCGGCCCAGACCCAGCCAAATTTTTTTTTTAAAAAAAAAGTTCTAATAAACCCTATTAATACAAATGTGCCTAATTTCTATATTCAATGCACTTAAACAGAAATATATTTTTTTATTTTAGGAATTAAAGAAAATTAACTCCTAAATTTTGTGCAATTAATTTTGGACAAATTAAAATAGATGTCTACAGCTGCCCCTCTTTAAAGGTGAGCTCGCAGAGTTTGAGCTCAAAAATAAAATGATACCTAAATTTGGCCCATGCATGCTCAACGAATGTTATTTTTTGCGAGACCGTGAGTCCTATTTTTTATGATGCGATAAGATGATACATGCTAAAACAAATAAAAACATACCTGGGGCTACTTACTTTGCCGAAGGGTAGAGTAATTCCATATAATTTGTATAATATGTCGAGGACTCGAACCTATCTTCGATCGCCTCGGCTGAATTTCATTCGTCTAGGACTCGCACCTATCTTTGACCGTCTTGATGAGAAAAATTGTTTGTCTACGACCCGAACCTTTCTTCGTTCGCCTTGACAAGGGGAAATCGCTTACTAAGACCCGAACTTATCTTCGGTTGCCTTGACTGGATTTCGTTTGTCTAGAGCCTGAATCTTTCTTCGGTCGCCTTAACTGGGGAAATTGCTTGCACAGGACCTGAACTTATCTTTGGTCGCCTTGACTGGATTTCATTTGTCTAGGGCCTGAACCTTTCTTCGGTCGCCTTGATTGGGGAAATCGCTTGCACAGTACTCGAACTTATCTTCGGTCGTCTTGACTGGATTTCGTTTGTCTAGGACCCGAACCTTTCTTCGATCTCCTTGACTAGGGAAATCGCTTGCCTAGGATCCGAACCTATCTTCGATGGCCTTGACTGGATTTCGTTTGTCTGGGATCCGAAGTTATCTTCGGTTGCCTTGACTGGATTTCATTTTGCCAAAGTACCTGAGGGTCCTTGCCCAAGGATTTGACGGTTTGCTTGGTGGGTCCTTGCCAGCAGGTCTTGAAAAGACTCAAACAATGAGCACATAGGGGTCCTCACCTGATGATTTGATGGTTTGCCTGGTGGGTCCTCACTAGCAGGTCTTGAAAATACTCAAACAATGAGCGCCTGGAGGTCCTCGCCCGAGGATTTGATGTGAACAGAAGGGGTCAGTCTCATGCTCAGGAGAGGTACCATAACAATCATAAGTACATAGTGAACAGATGGGTCAATTTAATGTTCAGCTAGTGAACAGAGGGGTCAGTCCAATGTTCAAAGGGTGAACAGAGGAGTCAGTCCAATGTTCAAATGGTATCATAACAATCATAGGTATATGGATTTTTGGAATCGGGCATGGGTAGAATATACTTACCTGGGCACGTTTTTGCCTCTTAAGGGCATGTCTCCTGTCAGACAAGTTTTTTTGTGCAAAGACATATGCATTCATCGGAGAAATAGACAACTAAGGCTATTCTAGAATATCGTACGAAATATCTTGACTGCAAGTCAAGATGCTTTTCTTTTTCAAAGAAACACCTGGTTTACCTTATGGGTAGTTTGAAAAGAATTCTGTTGAAATACCTAGGGTTTCTTATCCAGAGGTTTGATGTATCATTTGCTGAATACCCGACCTTTTTTGGGACATCTCTCTTGGGATGATAATGAGGGCTTCTCCAGCGCCCGAATTTTCGCATCCTATCACTGGGGATTAAAACTCTGAGCTGTCAAAGACGATTAGCGCAAACATGCATGCATTCATCAAGGATAGACAAGCTAGGCTATTCCAGAATGCGAATTTGAAAGTTCATGTAAGTTGATTTTGCCATGTTTGCATCACCAAACATCCACCGAGAGTAATTACCAATCAAGACAATTTTCGCTCGCAAGGTGGATTTCTCGAGATGCTAAACGAGGGATCTTCAATCAGAAAGGACTTTTCACTCACTCTCATTGAAAATGGTTGTTTGTCCTGTCTATTAAGGCGGGAACATCGAAAACACTCAATCTGACCGTTATCACATCAGTAAGGGTATGAGTTTTCTCACAAGCGGTACGATGCTACCAATCTGAGAGGTTTTCCTCAGGGTTGTAATGTAGGCATGGTCAATGGCTTAACAAAGGAGACTGTCCAAGTCAAGATCATAAAAGAAAATATTCTGCAATTATCTCCAGGTTTACAAGTCAAAAACCTTGCAAAATGAGATAGAAGTAGTCATGCTCGCACTTTCTCAAGCGTTGTTTATAAACATTTGAAATTCCACGTTAATTCAAGTACCCTAGTCAGAAGAGACTTCATGAGGGATGTAAAGTAGGCTTGGTTTACAGGTTGAGGAACGAAATGATCTTTGGGCTAAAAAATGTGTATAAGGGTGAGAATTGGTGATCATCTTGGCATTGTCATCAGTCTTCTTTTCCACCGTTAGGATCTTTTTGGAAAACTCTCTGGGTAATCACATGCTTTGGCTTCTTGGACAGCTTTTTTCTTGAGGAGCTTCTGCGTCAAGCATCTTCCTAGATACCATTCGATCTCTGTCCCAATTGCTTTCTCCAGAATAGGTTCGTCTTCATCTATCATGTGATAGATCTTTGTCAAGACAGAGTTCTTAAAGTAGGGGTTTGTATCGAAGAAGAACTCAAGTTTAAACCCTTTGGGGTTATCTATTCTACACCACTTAATATCTTTGAGATATTTGAGAGCACCTTCATCACGCTCAGAGATCTCCTCAGCTAAAACTTCATTATTTTTCATAGCAGTTTCCCAGAAATTTGGGACTCTTTTCTCTTTATCTTTTTCATCGTTTTTCTTCTCATGGGCATTGGCCTTGCTTTTACCATGCACACTACTTTTTTATGCCCCTAGTTTTCAGCATTGTTATTGCTGTTCTTTTCGTGTTGTCAGGACTAGCCTAAATAAGTTTGAACAGAACAATATTATTAGGCTCTTGAAGTCTTCATCTTCATTCAGTACTTTGGACAATGACGCTCAAACTGTGGTGACTTTTACCTTGCCCCGGTGTGGGGGATGATCACCAACTAGGTTCGTATGAAATGAAATTGCTAGCTCAATTGGGCTAGCAAGGGATATAAGTGTATGAGATAGAAGCAGAATTGCTCTTCGTCATCCTATGGCACTTAAATTATCGTGAGAGTTCATATACAATAATAACACTCAAAGATTAATGCAAGTGAGAGTAAGAAAATTTCTATTTATCTTTTTCACCTTGTGCAAGCTACTGCGGCTGATGATCATAGAAAATTTTAGATATTACAAACTCTTCATCTTTCTTGTCTTGTTCAGTTCCTAGCTGAAAGCATCACTATTATCTATGATATGTTGGCATTTTGGATAGGCTTTAGTTTGCTGCTCTTCTCTTGACAAAGCCCTCTTAGCCTCGACCGTCCTGCCATTGATGGTGTGCTTGTCTTGGAGGACCCTATCGAGGACCGCCGGATCCGTGAAAACGATGAGGCTGAAGTCGCGAGGGCGATGATTGAAAGGGAGGGACACTCTTCTTGCTCCCTCTGAATTTAAATCGTCCCTATGATGCCGATTTACCTCAAGCTACTTTAGTGTGGGGTGGTTCTTGACAGGGGTAATTTAAAAAGAACCTCCGAGTGTATGGGCTCAAAAATGGTCAAGCAAAAGATCAATGGTGGTGTATGGGGCAAAGAAATGAACTGCCTCTCGTCATTTTGGCTTCCGTACCTTATGTGAGAAATCCCTTTACCTTGTGAAAATGGAACCTTTTTGCTTATCTTGCAAGGGTTTGATACTTGAGAATGTGTATAGACTAAGGATTGCTTCTCATCATCCTGACACACCTCATTCAATACATCAGAGCAGTTCGACACCATTCGTCGAATTTTCAAAATTTTTACAAGAAATTGATGAATTAAACAGGTAAAATTACCATGCAAAATTACTTTTCACGTAATGCACTTGAGGAAGAAAAGAGTATCCATTTTCTTTAATTGTTTCTTCTTTCTTTGTTTCTTTGTACTTTTATGAGAAAAATTTTTAGGGAAAGAGATACTTATTTATGTTGTAATAGTAAGACAAACTTACAAGGTAATAAGGAAAACTGTGTTAATGAACGGTTCTTTGAGGAACAGGAATTGGGAACGATATAATATTACCCTTCGTGATTCCTTTTATTTGAGATTAAATTGACAATTCCTTGAGTTTTCTCAAATGTTGATAATTCCTTTCTAACAAAAACATGAGCTTATGTTAGAAATGAGAGGATTGAGGGTAAATTGAGAACGATACAATTTACCCTTCTTCCATTTTGCTTTCAAAACTAGCAGAGTCTTTTCTCCTCTCATGGTTGGTCTCGAAGCTCGAATGAAATCCTCTATAATTAGGGATGGTTCCAAATAGACGGTCCTATTATCAATGCATGTTGTGTCAATGCGGTCCTGGCATGTTGAGGAGTTTTTCGTAAATGCTCTAATTCCTGACTGCATAGGGCATGTGCAATTGCTTGCATGGGAATCTTCGCAGCAAAGCTAATTTCTACTTTAAATGTCTTTGACTGATGTGGGCATGACTAACGTCTAGACTTCCATGATTGGTGGGATTAGGATTGGCTCTATCTTGTCATATGCAAAGTCCTTTCCAACTGCTTGCACAGGATCTTCACTCAAATTTCTCCTATATAAAAGGAAAAAATGTGTTATTTTTATGCTAAAGTGGATGAACTTTAGGAACGAAATACGCCTTTTTTGATGGACTGGGGAATTGCATGCCCCCTAGTCTAATCTCCCAATTAAGCAATCCTTCGTCGTGTTTCATTCAAGAAGTCCTAACATCGGTGCTCTATCCGGCTTGCTAGCACGTTGGCGTCTAGCAGGCTTCTCAGTTTGTCACCCTTTGACTCTCTAGGACTAATATCTTCCACTGGTAGTAATGAAATTTGCCTCATACTTCATTTTGAAGGTTGGATGATCTTCGCTTGGACTGCCCTTATCAGATTAGTTGGTCCGTTATCATCACCAGGGTATGATGTGCTCTTCAGTTTATGTCATTTCCAAATGTCCCCTTCCTAATAATAAATCAAAAGGGAGTATGCTCTGAGACACGAAGTGAGCGAGTTAGAAAGACAAACAGGGCTATGAGCATGCATGCTTTTTCACCACCGTTCTTTTTTCGATCCTTTTGAAAAATGATAAAACGTTTATTTTATTTTCAAAATCTTAGAGACAAGGAAGTATGAGGAAGCCCGGGCCTCAGAACACTTTCCTTTACATGGCTAGATATCATCAATAGGCTGGTTTGGGATATTTCTTCAGGCCCTCAAAACAAAACATTTGTAATTCTTTTAAATAATTCAGGCAAATTACATTTGTTGGAATGGAAATTACAATACTAAAATTCCAAGCATAATTAAAAATTCAGAAAACTGAGAATTTTAGAAAACAGCTGAGACTTTAGAGAGCAAGAAAAGCTCCCACATAGGGGAGAATTTAAACTATTGAATATGCCTCTATTCTAAGGGAGGAAAATTGAGTCTTCAGTTTACTCAATGACGACATCCGCGCCTCTTGCTTAATTGGGTGGTGCGTTGCGGAATGAAAGCATCTTTACCTCCAACAATTTCTGGACCTTATTTTTCAAGACAACACAGTCATTGACGAAATGTCCCATTTTGCCCAAATGATAGTCACATGCCTTGGAGGGATCGTAGTTGGGGAAACGCTCAGGATTTTCATGCTTTGGCTCTTTAGCAAGCAACCTCTTTTTCAGGATAATAGGCAGAATATGAGATATAGGCCAAGGGAGTGGCGTGAACTGCTTTTTGTTATTTCGCCTTTGGGGCGGCTGGTGGCCTGAGGCCGGTTGCTGTCCACTGCTCATTTGAATCATTGGGGAAGGACGAATGGTTTGGGTGTACGCAATATCCACATCTGTCAGGGGTTCTTTCTCCTTCTTTATGCCGAGTTTCTTGCTTGTGGAAGTGGGGTCTGTGAACCACCCTTCACGTAATCCCATTTCAATTCGTTTGCCCACAGGAACAAGACGATTAAGGGATTCAGCAGTGGCACTAACCAGGCGGTGTCTATATTCATACATAAGAGACTTTATGAACAACTTCATTTGTTCATAATCAGTAAGTTTTAGGGTAACCCGAGCGGCTAAGTTCCTTCATCTGGTGGCATACTCTTTGAATGACTCACTCTTCTTCTTTTCAGTGCATTCCAGATCGTTACGAGTAAAGGTGATGTCAAGGTTGAATTGATATTACTTGAGGAATGCATCAGCGGCATTATCCCAAGACTTAAAAGCATCCACATCTTTTGACATATATCATGTCAAAGCTGGCCCCATCAAACTTGTTTGAAAGGTTTGAATTATGAGGGTTCATTATCAACATATTGAGTCATCCGCACATGATACATGTGCAAATGGTGCCTGGGGCACGAGGTACCATCATACTTCTCGAATTCCGGCATCTTGAACTTTTCTGATACTTTGACCCGTTTGTATATAGATAGGTCAAGTGGGATAGCATGTTGCGGGTCTTATAGCTGTTTCAGCATCTCCTCGACCTTTGCAAGGCGTTTTTCATGTTCTGTCATCGGTACAGCTTCAAGTTCAGGCTTCCTGATGGCAAGGGGAAGCGGATGGTCCTCTAGCGGGGGCATTTTGCTGTCGTTGGCGGAGACTTTGTCTTTTCCAGTAGACGGTGGTGGTAACACCACCTCAATTGCTGCAGGCGTGAGCTTGCCATTAATGGATTCTATTTGCTTGGTGAGGTTTTCAAGTGCATTGAAAACTATCTTCATTTTGTTTTCCATGTTATTGAGGCGGACGTTCTCTTCGGCCATTTTTTGTAACTACCTGTGAAAACATTGAAATGAATGAATATAATGCCTAAAAAAGAATCATTTCATGACCTAATCATAATATTATTACTTATTTTCTTTATTTACAAAGAAAAATAAGAAAAAAAGGGTTTTTATTAATATTAACATTACAGGCAGCATCCCCGGGGTTCGAACCCCGGTCGCCTCGGACCGTTTTCACTCATTCCCGGATACCACTGGGCCGAAGGCTACGGTGGTGTCATTAAGGTGCAAAAAATATTATTTATATAATAAAAAACGGTCTAAGTTATATTAACATTAGTACAACCCATAAATACTTTTAAAGAAGAAAACCAAAATCCCTAAACATAAATACTGAGAAATATAAAAGACAGAGGCTTTTAACAATAAGGTGTCATTCCCGGATACTCATTCTATAAATGATGGGGAAGCTACAATCTCTCTGAGCTGCTTATTTTCACGGACAAGCTCTGCAATAAGCGTATCCCTTGTCTCGTCGGTCTCACCATGCTAGAAGCTCTTTCTTAGGAGCGGAGACGAATTGGATATCAGCTCTTCCCATCGCATATAGAATGCAATTAACAGGTGGCCTAACAGTAACAAATCAATTGAATAAGTAGGCCGTATAATAAAATGAGAAGGGATATAATATATACCTTTCCTTGAACCATGGCAATCACAACAACATGCACATGAGGAGCGAGGTTCAATTTCTATCTAGATTGGCTCAGCAAAATGAAATTAAAAGGGTGCCCGACCTTTGCAGTCTCGCGTTGGAGTCAAGTCCTTTTAACCTCGGCCAAATCGAAAGAAATATCTTATAGTCACGCGAATAGCGGCTAAAGAGATTTCTTTACGATTTTTTAGAAATAAATTTCGGGAAAAAGAAAGGCAACCTCTACATCGCGGGCTCGCGTTCAAGGTTGTATCTTTCTTAACACCATCTTAAAATGCCTTGTCGCGGCCCAGGTCCGGCAGCGTGGTTGTGTGTGCAACAGTGTAGTGCTAAATCATTAAAGTACGCACAATAATTCATAAACAATCAATTTGAACCTGCAAGAACAAATAACACCTTAATGTCAGGGTCATACCTGGAATCCTCGCTACCAAACAAAAATTATTTTTGAGTAAAATAAAAATTTTGGCTTAAGTCCACTTTAAAAAAATGCAATTCCCCAGCGGAGTCGCCAGTCTGTCGCGACCGATCTCCCTCCTTTTTATCGAACATGCAAAAAAGGGGGGGCTCGCCTGGTACACACTAAGTCTAGGTTCGGGACTTAACTCGGGCTCTCCCAAGCCCATGCCATATTACGACTTAGGGTTTAGGTTTTTTAACATGCAAGTAGTTTATATCAAGGAGTCGCCACTAATCGATTTGGGATGGGTCGATTAGAAACCCAAGTAGGGTGATGGGAGAATCACCCTATTCCTATGAACTAGAGATTATATGAGTTCGGGGACTTGGTTACACTAGTTGGATAACTAATGCCCTTTCGGTACATTTTTACCCTGTTCATTTCTGAGAATATTTATCAGGTAATTTAGATTGATTTTAGGACCTTCTCCTAACATGTGAGGTGATCAAAGGAGTGCATAATCATAAACGATTAGCAATTAAAATAGATATGCAGCCTAAGGTTCTAGCCCTAACTAAGTCAGATGACATTCAAAACACAACAGTTCATGTAATTACATTTTAATTAAAAAACATACATAATAATAACACAACAGTAATAAAAATAACATGTAAAATATTGCCGCATAATCCCATAGGCTTGTCTATTTATGCAATTATAACAACATGCATAATAATACAACAATAAATTAAAACAATCAAATATATCACATAATTTAGAGAAATAATAAAATAAAATAAAATAAATTAATTTTTTTTAAAAAAGGTAAATACGGAAAGAGAAAAAGAAAAGAAAATAAATTTTAATTCTAAAAAAATTTTAATTTTTTTTAAAAAAATTAAATAAAATGAAATAATAATATAATATAATATAAAACCGGGTCGAGTCGGTGGATCCGAGTCGGACAGAACCGACCGGGGTCAATGGACCCGACCCATCGCGTTGACTCGGGTCTGGATCGGATCGGGCCCGGTTGGGGCCCGGTCCGATGGTTGTGGACAAAATAGGACCGGTTCGATTGGGTCGAAGTGGCCCAGATAGCCTGGCCCGGTCTGCAAACCAATCTGACCCGTTCTGCAGACCGGTCCGAATCGGTTCTCACGTGCCACAGGCATGCGAGAACGTCGGCCGGCAAGATCCGGCGTCTCGTCGGCCGACCCAAACCAAATCAGGCTCGATTTTCACCTTGAGAAACCCCTACAAAGCTTCCTCAGTTACCCCACTTGCCGTCCGGCCATGCACTTGCCGGCCGGCAACCAAAATCAAACCTGCTTCACTGGGGCATTTTGTCGACCGCCTGGCGTACACTGCTTAAAAAGGGAATTTTTGACCTGTTCCGGCTACCTAGTCGGCTCCGGCGGCCTAGCTTGCCTTTGGTGACGACACATGGGCTACGGGGAACGATGGTATGGGCCGGGATTTGCACGAAACGCCCGGCTTGAGTCCCGGCCAAACTAGACACCAGAATAGGGGAAAACAGAAGCGGTGTCTCGGTCGGGAGAGCTCACCGGTCGACGGTGCGTCTGAGTGGCTTTCCGACTGCTCCGTGGGCGACGGCGACGCTGCTGGTTCTCCTTCTTGCTCCGGCGAACTCTCGGTTTGCTCTTTCTCTCTCTCTATTCTCTCTGTTCTCTCTCTCTGTGGCCGATCGAGGGGTGCTTCCAGGGGTTGCCGGTCGGCTCGCTGGAGACGACGAGACCGACTGGGACCTGCAAGACACTCCGAGGCTCCTCTCTCTTCTCTGTTTCCCTCTAATTCTCTCTGTTTTTCTCTCAAGCAGCCGACCAGGCCTCTCTCTCTCTCCCCGGTTTTTTTAGGCAACAACGCTCACTCTCTGCTCCGTTACGTCTGCTGACGATGGCCTACACCGGCCTACGCCCTTTGAAGACTTTTGTGGCCATTTGTAGGCCGGTGTAGGGGGGCCGGTTCAGTGAGGGAGAGTAGAGGAAGAAGGAAGGAGGAAGGGCCGGGTTTTCGGGGAGGACGGGATTGGCCATTAATGCCAGTCCCATTGGCGTGCTCCCCTGGCCATCCTCTGGCTTGATGGGGACGGCGCGGGGCTGCTCCGCCGCTCATCGCTCTGCGGCCAAAACAAGGGTGAATAGGGGAAGGAGAGCGACAAGCCAGCGGGGGAGAAGGAAGAGGAAGGGAGCTGGGCCGGGCCAGGCCCAACCCGCGCGGGGAAGAAAAATAAAAAAAAAAAGGCGGGCTGGGCCCGCGTGGGGGGGGGGGAGAAAGAAAAAAGAAAAAGGGCCTGGGCTCGTGCGAGGAAAAGAAAAGAAAAAATAAAAGGGCTGGGTCAACCGAGCCAAATTTTTTTTTAAAAAAAAAGTTCTAATGAACCCTATTAATACAAATGTGCCTAATTTCTATATGTAATGCACTTAAATAGAAATATATTTTTTGTTTTAGGAATTAAAGAAAATTAACTTCTAAATTTTGTGCAATTAATTTTGGGCAAATTAAAATAGGTGTCAACAAGGATGGATTATTGCGACGCTCTCCAAAGAAATTCTTGCTCAAGTAGTAGACTTGAAGACATCTGCTGAGGTGTGATTAGCTTTACAAAATATTTTTGCCACGGTATCTAAGGAACGTGAAGTTTCAATTTTTCTACAAATTAAAAAATGTCATAGAGATAATTTCTTATCTCTTCACAAGTATCTTGGTGCTTTTCAAAAATATTTTAATGAGTTATTTGTTATCAGATGTCCCCTTGAGGACAAAAAGAAGGGTCTCTTTATTTTGAATGGCTTAGGTGATCAATATGATTCATTCACAACCTCCATGTTGAAGCCTCCAATGCTGATATTCTTTGACTTAGTTTCGCAACTGCAAAGCTTTGAGAGCGGCTCATAAATAAAAGTTCCCTTGTAATTCAACACGAGACGGCTTTCTCACATTAGTTACTTAATTCGCGTGTTTCATGGGCTAGGAATTTATATTCTTCCTCGTATTGACGGAATAAAAAAAACAAAAAGAGAGAAATTTATCACGAAAAGAGAGAAATTCAGGAAAAGTAGTTATTTGCATAAGAATTCGCAAAGCGTACACAACCAAACAAACGAGGAAATGGAGAGAAACAGTTTGGAAATATTCCCTCGTGACTTTGATCTTTGAATTTCGGGAAAATTGTTCAAAAAGTCTTAAATCTATTGCACATTTGCCAATTCAATCCGAAACCTTTTAACTTTACCAATTGAGTTCTAAACCTTTTCATTTCTTGCCAATTAAATCTATCAGGTCAATTTTGGTCGAAAATCGCTGATGTGGATACTGAACGGCTGCGTGGACATTTTTAAATAATATTTTAATAATTTATGATTTTTTTTCCTTTTCTTTGTTTTTTTCTAGATTTTGAAATTAGGGCCGGCATGGGTGAGGGCCGGTCGACCCTCGCTGGCATGGGTGAGGGCCGGTCGACCCTCGCCGGCCATGGGCGAGGGTCGATTGACCCTTGTCGGCTCTGGGTGAGGGTGTTGCGGCCCCCGCCGACCAAAGCGAGGGCACTCCAGCCCTCGCCCAGATCCGGCGAGGGTCATGACACCCTCGCCAAATCTGGTCAGGCGAGGCGCTTGACAGCCTTAGTGCCTCGCCTAGCCAGATCTGGCAAGGGCATCGCGACCCTCGCCGGATCTGGGCAAGGGCTCGTGCGCCCTCACTTTGGCCGACGATGGTCGCCGGCCATCGCCCGTGGCCAACAAGGGTCGGCCGGCCATCCTTGCCGGCCCTAGCTTCAAAACACAAAAAAAATAGAGAAAAGGAAAAAAAAAGAAAAAAATCATAAATTATTAAAATATTATTTTAAAATGTCCACGTCAGCGCCACGTGGCCATCCGGCGTCCACGTCAGCGATTTTCAGTTAAAATTGACCGGATGGACTCAATTGACAAGAAATTAAAAGGTTTAAGACTCAATTGATAAAATTGAAAGATTTAGGATTGAATTGGCAAAGGTGCAATAGATTTTTGACTTTTTGGATAATTTTCCATTTGAATTTCTGCCTGATGACATTGATTTTCATGCTTCAGAAGGAAATTGCATTGAAATCAAAGTGAGTTTTACTTTTTCCATTTTTGGTACTCGTCATTAAAACTAATAAAAGCACAAATCAACGCATTTTACAGATTAAAAAAATTATTTAAAAAGGTGAAGGTCAAGTATCTTCAGTATCTTGATATTTATATATTATTTACTAATCAAACGAAAGGGCTCGTTGATTATACTTTTTTTATTCAATTTATGAAAAAGATCAAATTATGAAGTCGTGAGATTTAAAAATAAAATAAGGACCGCGCTTTTTCCACTCTTTATTTGGCTCAGACACTCCTTTTTTTGTGTTTTGACCATATCATCCCTTGTATGACCCACCACTTCTGTTATAACTCTACAAAATTGATCCATTTTTATTTTGTTTTTTCTTTTTTTTTTGCAGGTCTCACTTTCCTTCTTCTTTTTTTTCACGCCTAAATCGTCTCTCCGTTTTTTTTACCATTCTCTTCTTTCTACACCTCCATGTGATGCCAACCTCGTTGTCCTCCACACTTTCCCTAGCACCAGCATTGGGCTCATCGTACAATTTCAATCCTGTTCATGAGGATTGGAGAGGCCACGGTAGTGCTTCCTCTGCATCTTGTGAGAACGCACAAAACCCCTATCCACACTAAAGGGAAATGAACGCTCCCCTTGCCGACTATGCCCATTCATGTAACTTCTCAGCTGCATTTTGCTAAGAGCATTTTCAGGCCTTTTCTTGAAAACCCACATGTAAATGTTTTCCATGTCGTGCTAAACCAAAAAAGCATCAAGCGGCAAGTCTGATTTCTCAAAGCCAGACACACCATTACGGTCTTGAACTATTTTGGACTTTGATTTTTCATTCAAAATAAGCCTAAAGTAGAAACTAAACAAAAACCAGGCGCTGCACGCACCATCAAGGAGCTTGTTATTCTTATGCCCCACTTTTAGGATATTAACATTCATTTCTACTTGGTAAAGTTGGGGTCCCAAACAACATTTAAAATATCACAAGAGTCGTTCCAAAGCAGAGAAGGTGGGCTAGGCCTTGATGACAAAGGGAGATTGATATCAGGTGGTCCTCCATGGATGATTGAGCCATATATCTCTCTCCAATTCATTGTGAGACAAAAAGCCAGAGTCCATGGACAACAATGTGTTTTCCTTCCAGCTTGTGCTTCTAAATTGATAATTAGAGTAAAGATCTCCCTAACATGCTCATGAAACAAATCGAAGCAAATACAGAATTATTCGAGCAACAATTCGTCAGTCCACAAAACCTCATAGACCCTCTCACAAGTACGGAATTATTCAGGTTGTGTGTGGCGGAGAAAAGGGGCTCGTTGGGTTGAGAACAATGTTGGTGCCAGCGAAAGTGTGGAGGATGACGAGTTGGCATGATAGATATCTGAGTAGGTAGATGTAGAAAGAAGAGAATGGGAGAGAAAACATAGAGATGATTTAGGCTTGATAAGAAAGAAAAAGAAGGAAAGTGGACCCGCGAGGAAAAAAAAGAAAAAAAAAAGGGATAACTTTTGTAGAGTTATAAGAGAAGTGGTGGGCCATACAAGGATAGTATGGTCAAAATATACGAAAAAAAAAGTGTTTAAGCCAAATAAGAAGTGGAAAAAGCGCAATCTTTAAAATAGAAATCACTCTTAATAGACATTACTTGTTAGTGTTATCAATGGACTTCATCTCCTATACTTTCCCCATAACCAAACAAACTGATGGCAGTTGAAAATTTTTTTAAACTCAAGAGCTGGCTTGGGAAAGTGCACTTGAAAACTGGAAATTAAAATTTGGCATTAGACTACAAGATAATAGGAGTGTAACGAATGTCCTCGATGTCCTCATGGCACTCGTTAAGAAAAATCCAATTTTCAAGTCGCTAATCGATTGTGCATAACACGAGAGCAATCGGTGTAGTGAAAACTTTAAAATTTACTTAATTGATTGCTCGGCAGGTTTATTGAGACACTATACAAATCCATTGTAAAAAATGCGAGCTAGTGTCGCAAGGTCCTTTTGCCTTCTCGAGCACTCTGGCTTTCCTTAAATCCAAAAGATTTAAATCTTTTGACATGTAAATTCACGTATGATTTCTTCATTTTTTACAAAATTTAAAAATATAATAAATTTTGACGGAAAGGCAAAAAAGTTTTTCTTTTTTACTTTTGCTCAATCCTAGACAAACAAGCCATATTGCTGATCCAATGACCGGCAACGACTGAAATTACCATACTTGTCTTTTGGTATTGCTAACGTAAACTACGACCGCAGTGGCTCTCAAAAAGCACCATCAAAGCAACTGTTAACAAGCGATACGATTATTACAGTCCTAGGAACACAAAGGAAAAACATAGGTATGATATGTCTGCAAAACAAAACATGAGCTTGATCTACCGTGCACAACTATTATGTATTGTATTCTAAGTTTCAGATTGTCCAATCTCTCTTTCTCCTTTCCTAATGCTGGTCGTCGACTCTTCCTCTCATGATGACTCGAGTTCTTTCATCTTCTTCTTCTTCTGGCCAATCTCAGGTTGGCCTCGGATTCTCTTCATCGTAAATTCGAAGACCATCTGTCTATTTGCTCGACGTAGCTTCTGGTACTTGGCTACCGTGTACAGTCCGTCATATGTGAAGGTGTGATCCCCATCCCTACGGATCACTCTCACCGGCTTGTTTCTCTTCATGCTGTTTGCTAGAGCTAAATTCCCACGAGTAAGCTTCTGATCTTCGGCCTTCTTGTCGTGACCGGGCATTCCACCCTGGCCCAAATAAACCAGCTCATCGGGTGCACTCAGATTATCTGTATAATCCCAGGAAGCGACAACACTTGTGGCTAGAATGTTTGGGTGACGTCCCATGTAATCGATACCACTTTGAGGAGGGCGATGGAGACCGACAACAGCGAGTTCCATCCTGTAATAGAATTTGTCTCCCACTTTTACTCCTGGAACATCACCGATAAATTGCATGGCGCCATGGACGTATCCTCCTCTCTTCTTAAGCACTTTCGCAGCATGAAAGTCTATCCTCCTAATGCATGTGCTCTCTTTACCTGCTTTTGATTTTTCCCGGGAGAACTCGTGACAAATATCTCTGTAGAGCCTTAGAGTTGCGATGACCCTCTCTCTGGCCAAATCATGTCTGTCATTGCATGTGAAATTCGCATTTCTGAGCTCAGAAAAGGAAGGGCTTGCTCTCCCAATATCTGATTTTGGAACAATGCGCAAACTTTTCAAGCTATTTGGTGTGCTTTCCTCTAAGTAGTTCCCGATGTTGCACCTGTCCAGAGACCTTCTTTTAGAACCTCTGTCCTTCATAGTAGGGGATGCACCAGGAGGACATTGAACACTCTTCTCCGCCTCTTTGATTATTATTTGGGTTTCTCTATTTGATTTGTTGACGATGTCGCAATGATGGTAAAGGAAGTTCTCTTTTCTTAGGTATTCCTTATCTGTCGTACTCCCGGAAGATGTTTGAAATTTTACTTGTGATTGTGACCCTGCTTCATTCGCACCAACACCTTGACCATCGGCATGATCTTTGTTCCTTCGCCATTTGAAGACATGTGCAGTCGCTGAGCTCTTGATTGAAGGGTCGCAAGATTTGTCGGGAATGAATTCTCCTACGAGGTCATTTGCTCGGGCAGGACTTCCGCATCCTGGAGGGAAATCTCCACGAGTCAATGAGCACTTGTCAGGGCGAGAATCTCTAGTCATATTCTTCATCAAAATACTGCTCTTAGAGCCATCAAAAGGTGACTGCCCCTGCGAAACACATTTTTTCTCATTTCCACGCCATATGACATCATGTGCATCCATAGAGCTCTTGACCGAATCATTGGGAGATTTATCAGGGATAAATTCCCCTTCTTCTATGCTTTCTGTCTCGTTTTTTTCCTCCGTGTTCTCCATCATACCAGAATGGTCTTGCTTCAAATTGGTTGTCGTGGAAGGAAATAGTGCTTGTTGATGCTGTGCAAGGCTATGAAGAGGGGCGTGACTTCTGCATCCTGCAGGTACACATGACATACTCTTTTCCAGACTAGATTGTCTAATGCTCTTCATCTGAGTATTGCTCCTGGAGTCAACAGAACCTGATCGAGACTGCAAAATATGTGTGTAACCGGAAGAAGATCCTGAAGTTGGAAAAACAGTTCTGACAGCAGGAACATTCCTAGGCAGGGCCTTCATTAACAGCTCTACCGTCTTGTCATTCATCTTCTCTTTAGGTTCCCCCATAAGCTCTACCGCTGGTGAATTCCACTAGAATGCTGTTGAAAAACATAATGAACAGAATAAGTCACCATAATAGTACCACTTGTTTGTAATTCTTAAGGTTATCACCAAACTTGCGTATCTCTTTTTAGAATAATGTCTGGATTTTGTTGCCAAATTAGCCATATTTAAACTTTGTAAGAAATGAAATGATAGATGGTATCTCAGATAGATGATAACCTGGCAAAACAAATTACATATGCTTGTTGACAAAACAAGTAGCTGCAACAAACTTGAGCATGCATCTCTACTCCATGAATGTTTAAATGATGTTGAAAAACATACCAGTTGAGTAGACAAAAAATGAGTAGAAGTTAACCATCATGACCACCCGGCAGTTATGCAGCTAAGAACAATAGCTTTTCTCTGAAAGTCTTGAAACTTATTCTGTTCGAACATTTCTAGGAGATATACAGGCCAAAACAGCTTCTCATTTCAATGGCCAATATTAGAAAATCCTTTACCATGCATGAAGTCCCACAAACAGGAGATGAGTTTAATATGACAGAGAACAACTACTGTTTGACAATCAGACTACGCTCTGCACGATACCTGCCTCACAACAGTTGTCGCTGCTACCGTGCAATGTATGGACGAACAAGAGAATCTCAAGGCGAGGAGCCTTCAATCAATCAACCCTTCACTCGTTGCTTGCAAGGCTTGCTCAAAGTTCCATTTTGTTCCTACAAGTCCCATGAATTGGTTAAGTTCAGACTTTTGACATGGTCGCCTTGACTTAGGACAGTTTGCACGTCCTTGTGGAGATGCTCAGTAGAAGCGATGTGGGATATTTCAACAAGATTCATTACAAACATCACTCCAAAACAAGATTAGGCTAAATGCAGAGCACTTGAATGAATGACTTACCTATATCGTTTCCAAAACTTCCTCGCAGACGAACGCGTTGAGCCAAAGCAAGCCAAGCCTCAAAACCTGAAGGTAGGAGCAAAATGATCAAACCATAATAGAAAAGTTCCTTTTAGTCGAAAACTAGTGAGGCATCTACCAACAGGGCCATCTCACTTCAGAAAGTATCTGAAGCCTCGTTCTTGCTAAAAGACAAAGGAACTAGGCCTATCCCACAGCGAAATAGCAAACATCAACGAAGGATCCTACCCCAAACTCAGAAATGCATTATGTGAGACATCTCAACAATGTTGAAAATGTTTCGAATTAGACATTGATGTACACGGTGCAGGGCACGCAATGATTTCCTCCCAAACCGTACCTTCAAGACCAAATGAACAATATCGTCGGCCTCGGATTACATTTTGCATGAGTTGACGCAAAAAAGTAGGCGCTTGTCGCTCTTTCTGATAGACATGAAATTTTGCTAAAAAGTTGGCCCCGTGAATATGCTTCTGATAGTAGGTTCTAAATCATGAATCATGATACCTAGAAACAGAATCGATCTGATCAAACTCACAAAATCCAAATCAATCGCTACACAAAACCATTTCCGTGACCCTAATGATAGATACCGGAGATGTAAGTTTAGCCAGAGAAGTTCCTAGCTGTCGCAAGCAAAATGAACGCCCCGAGCCGAGAAATAACATGAAGCCTCAAGACCTGAAACTCGACAAAGACAATCACATCCTAAACAGCCATGGAAGCACAAGAAGAGAAGGTCCCGTCGAGAAGAAATGAGCATGCATGACGGTAGCTTTGTTTTGCCTTTTTCCGCTCTTACCGAGTGCGGCGGCGAGTCGCCAAGTGGGCTGAGTCACAAGTTTTGTGGAGCTGACGAGGCATGCCAAAGGAAAATGACGGCCACGGTTGAGAGCGAAGAAGCTAGCTTCATCCTCTGCAAAATCTTCCGCTGAAGTAGTCTGGAAATGGCACGAGCTTCTCTCGCTCTCATGTCCCGCATGCAGAGGTTGGTACAGCTATGCAACACATAATCTGTTTCGTACGACTCCCATTTTCAGTGCATTTACATGAATAAATAGATTAATATATATGAATAAATTCATATTACGTCCGACAATTCGCATTTTAGCCCGCCTCTTACTTCCTTAACGTCAAGTACAAGGAAAACAAGGTACAACTCGAATTCCCTCACCGACCAAAAAAAATTATCCTCTGTCCACGTATGATCTCATCCGTGCCTTACCTTTCATTAAATGAGGCGGAACACCGTGTCCTTATGATTTTCCATACATCCGAGATAAAGTAAAGCATCTCGAATCTGATCCGTCCATTCAAGTCCCTAATTTTGACAGAAAAATTTACCTTATGGCCGCGTCTTACCTAATGTGATACTGGGTATTATTTATAAGTTGAACTTATGGTTCAACAAATTATAATTAATCTCGTATTTTTGTCCGTCCATTCACATGTCGATCGGAGACTTAATTACTTTATTCGCGTGTTTCATGGGTGAGGAATATATTTACTTCCTCCTATTGAGGGAAAAAAAATCAAAAAGGGGGAAATTTCTCATAAAAAAAGAGAGAAATTCAGGAAAATAGTTATTTACGGAAAAATTTGTAAAGGGCACGCAACCAAACAAACGAGGAAATGGAGAGAAACAGCTTGGAAATATTCCCTCGTGACTCTGACCTTTGAATTTCTGCATGATGACATTAATTTTCATGCTTCAAAAGGAAACTGCATTCAAATCAAAGTGGGTTTTACTTTTTCCATTTTTGGTACTCATCATTAAAACTAATAAAAGCACAAATCAACGCGTTTTACAAATTTAAAAAATTATTTAAAAAAGTGAAAAATTTCAAAATAGGAATGTTCTTACTTTCAGAGATGGACGCAAGTCTAAGTCAAGTCGAAGTGGCAAATATTCCAATCAGAGTTACTGAATTTTTTTTTGCACCACATTTTACTTAATTCAAACTTTACAATATCTGCACTTGGGACTTTTTCTTAACCCAGCACACCTGAAACTTTACAGTACACAAATTTTGGCATGTAAACTTACATATTATTATTTCATAACTTTTTGAAATTAGAATAATGTTTTGAATTTTGATGGAAAAAGAGGTTATTTTTCGCTTTATTTGAAGGATAAATTAACACGCTCTAATAGTCTAATGTACATCGGAATGAGCGAGCATGAAAAAACAATCTCCATAATTCTCTTTTTTTGAAAAATCTCGAGCGGGTGTTGGAACAAACCAATACACTACAAAAAAACAAGATTTTTGCCACGAAAATTTGCGACGAAAAAATTTTCGTTGCAAATTTGCGACAAATTTTCCAACGAAAAGCAAAATTCGTTGGAAATTTCCAACGAATTTTCCAACGAATTTCAATTTTCGCGCTCATTTTCCCCAAAATTCTAAATTTCAACATTTATTCTCTCTCTCTCTCTCTCTCTCTCTCTCTCTCTCTCTCTCTCTCTCTCTCTCTCTCTCTCTCTCTCTCTCTCTCTCTCTCTCTCTCTCTCTCTCTCTCTCTCTCCCCCTTCGCCGTGCCTTCGCCCCCGACGCCACCACGCCTCGTCGCCGGCGAGGCTAGGAGACGACGACGGACTTGACGGGCGGCGACCCGAAGCCTGGTCGATCGATCCCGCCCTGCTGCTGCTGCTGCTTCTTCTTCATCTTCTTGTTCAGGCGCAACAGCCTCGCCGGCCATGAGGGCAAGCCTCGTCGTCGGCGAAGGCCGAGCTCGCCCAGATCTGGGCGAGCTCGTCGCCGGCGAGGGCCGAGCTCGCCATGGCCGGCGAGCTTGGAGCTCGCCCAAATCTGGGCGAGCTCGGCGCTCGCCGGCGACGAGCTCGGCGCTCGCCGGCGACGAGCTCGCCCAGATCTGGGTGAGCTCGGCCCTTGCCGACGACGAGGCTTGCCCTCGCCGGCCATGGCGAGGGCCGAGCTCGCCATGGCCGGCGAGCTCGAGCTCGCCTAGATCTGGGCGAGCTCGTCGCCGGCGACGAGGCTGGCCCAGATCTGGGCGAGCTCGGCCCTCGCCGACGACGAGCCGGCGAGGGCCGAGCTCACCATGGCCGGCGAGCTCGAGCTCGCCCAGATCTGGGCGAGCTCGGCGCTCGCCGGCGACGAGGCTGGCCCTCGTCGGCCATGCCGAGGGCCGAGCTTGCCATGGCCGGCGAGCTCGGCCCTCGCCGGCGACGAGGCTGGCCCTCGCCGCCGGCGAGGGCTATTTTTCGACAAAAAAAAAATTTCGACCAAAAAAAAAATTTTTCGATGGAAAAAAAATTTCCACGATTTTTCGACCAAAAAAATTGTAGTTTCCAACGAAAAAAAATTCGTTGGAAAAAAAAGTTCGTTTCCAACGAATTTAGCCACGAGTTTTTCAACGAATTTTCCAACGAAAAAAAATTCGTCGCAAATTTCCAACGAAAATTCAAATTTTTCGTTGGAAAATTTTCCAACGACGAATTACCAACGAATTTTCCAGGATTTTTCGTTGGAAATTTTGTCGGAAAAAAATCGTTTTTTTGTAGTGATAGTATTCAAATACTCAACAAAATATATCACAATAATAACGTAATATTGAGCTCCCACACGGAAATAAACTCAGATCGGGTTTAAAGAAAAGAAGAGATTGGAGGCTAATTAAACTATGTGCATACTGCAAATGCAGATACGAATCATGCATGGGAGCTCACACAATTTCTTGTTATAACATTGGCTTAATAAATAATTAGGAAAATGACACAAACAGTCCATAAACTTTGGTCAAATGGGCAATGTGGTCCATGAACTTTTAATTTGTTCAATATGATCTCTAAATTTTAACTCAATATGTAATATGGTCCCTGAACTTTTAATTTATTCAATATAGTCCCTGAACTTTTAATAAATGTTCAATTTAGTCCCTGAACTATATGAAAATGTTAAATGCAGTCCTTCCATTAATTCAAGTTCAAGAATTACATTGAATATTTTCGTATAATTGAGAGACTACATTGAACATATACCAAAAGTTCATAGACCACATTGAACAAATTAAAAATTCATGGACTACACTGAACATTAGACTAAAATTCATGGATTACATTGAATAAATTAAAAGTTCAAGAATCACATTACGCATGGGGCCAAAATTCACGGACTGTTTGTGTCATTATCCCTAAATAATCTAAGTACCGAAAGCTACACATGATTTCTTTTGGAGGGTTGACAAGGGGGAAGACTCGACCAGGATTTTGATGGAGGCAAGCGACTTTACAGCTACTGTGCTACTATTTAGAGGCCTTTGGCATATGCCTCTATTGCCTAAGTCTGACAAGTGAGATCGTGGGGTGATCTTTATTTGCCTATTTGAGCCTTAGTAAAGAAGTCTGGTTAGTTTACTTATTGGTGGAACACTTGAAGCAATTAGAGGCAAAGCTGGAAAATTGAAGTTGTGCGGTAATGAATGCAGAGAAAGAAGAGATTGTAGGTTAATTAAGTTAAGCTCATGCTGTAAAAGATGGTAGCAGTGTAGGAACTGTAGTCTCATACTTAGAGCTGGTGCAATGGATTCATTATCCATTTTCTAACTAAAAAACCTCTGTAGGTTTTTCTTAAGCAACATTAGAGAGAGTTGGTGATGCCACTCCCATGGAGTATCATCCCCTGACCCCATTTCTGCAATCATTTTAGGTCAGAACTGTCAAAGCTTCTAGGGTCAGATCAATCGGCGTTTCATGGGTAAATATAAGGAACCAAGCATTATCAACCAACCTGCTGCAGTCTCTTTCTGAGCGTACACTTATGCATCAGGATTGATTTTGAAGAGGCACAGAGTCAAAACTCAATCAAGAAAATGAGAATAATTCAGCAGAGGATTCTAAACCAATTAAGAAAGAATAGTCATTTGTTTTTTTTTTTTTCAATGCAGGACCGACTGTTTTGGATAAGTCCCCCTTTGATGTTTGAAAGGCCAGACCAAGTTAGGAAAATGAGGTGGGAACGGGTGCGTCGCTCTCGCGGATGTGACCAAGCACTCTCCACCTTTGATTTTTTTCTCTTTTGGGCCGGCTAACCCGCTAACCTATCCAGTTTTGGAGGGAAGACATATTTTAAATTTAACCCTCTAGTTATGTTGCTGAAAATTTTCACTTGATGAGACTTTTGAAGTAGCAATCCATATTAGAAGGTACCATCCCTCATGTCACCGAATTTTGGTAAAGCGCTCAAATTCGCTACCTATTCATTGTTTAAAAATTAATACCCTTTGATTGAATTTACTTAATTTTCCGATTAATATGGGCGGTGAGCAATGACGTCTTGGAGGATGACATGGTGGTGAAGAAGGGGATGAGGGTGACGTACCATCTGTACACGATGGAGAGGCAAGGGGAGCTATGGGGAAAGGACTCGCCGGAGTTAGTCGAGAGGGACGTGGCTGCGTACCTAGTGTTCCAAGCGGGCCGAGGGTTTCTTGGTGAGGCCCAGCGATGGCTAGTGGAGGGAAAATGGAAAAAAAGACAAAAGAAAAAGGAAAAAAAGAACAAAAAATTTAGAAAACTAAAAAGAATTGCAAAAATTATTCACATCAGCGCCGACCGTGCTACGCAGTACAACCGATGATAACTAGACCGCAACTTTACCGATTTCAGGCCAAAATTAGCTGGAATATTTAAATTGATAAATCGTCAAAAGATTTAGGATTTAATTGGCCAAATTAAAAAGTTTAGGACTTAATTCGTACAAGTGCGATTGATTGGGTATGATCATTACCGCCCGCTTCATTTTCGCTGATGATGAATGATGTAAAGAGCAAACCTCCTAAGTTCGTGGGGTTGGGTCTCTTGACTTTGGATTATATCTTGGGAGTTTCGTTTGGCTAAATAAAAGGAAAATGTTGCCTTAAATAAAAAGGAATAAGTTATATGATTAATCTGAAAATTGGTTTGGGGCCCATTTTCTCTTCAATAATTAGAGAAATAATCAGACTACTTTTATCTATGAAAAATAAGAAAATTTTGCTTTCACGATGATAGAATGATCTAGTTTTGATTTTGACAAAAGTAAATACTTCTTAATCATCAAAGTGTTATTTCAAGCGAAAAATAATTCTTTCATTTCAAGAAAAGCTTATATATCTTTTAACAAAATACCAAACCATAGAGTAATTTTTACTTAATTAATAGAAACAATTATATTTGCTTTTGCGCTGTGCCAAGGTATGGTCTATAGTTAAAAAGGAAACTGAGGGCAATAATTATCACGAAGCACCATATGAGTCCTATTTTGGATCCAACTTTTGTCTATATATAAAATGACGGTCTACTTTGTGAAGGGCATGTGCTCGTGAATTACAACATATCAAGACCGATTAGATCTTAGGGTAAGATTCGTAAATTTCTATGTGAGATTGAGACGTTATTTTGTGAAAAATTGTAGGTGTCGTGACCTACCCTCGGGGTGTACCATCTAGGGATTCGGTTAATGGATTATTAAGTCTAAATCTAATTCGAGCCCTCCCAAGTCCTACCAATTCGCGACGTAAGGTTTAAATTCTTAACATGCGGATGTTTTCATGCTGGAATCGTCACTAATCTATTTTGCGGTGGATCAATTAGAAATCCAAATAAAACGTAGAGACATATGTTTTATTCCTACAAACTAGAGATTTTGAATTCGAGGACTTGGTTACGCTAGAACTAGTCTAACGCCCTTTCGGTACCTTTTTTTAATATATATATATATATATATATATATATATATATATATATATTTAAACAGGCAGTTTGGATCCATTTTATTACCTAGTTGCTAACATGTGAGATGACCATGCGAGTGCGCAATCCACCACGTAATAAAGAAAGTAGTAAATAAATTACTGGCTTAGGAAAACAGCGTACCTTTTAGCAACGTAAGCATTTATAATGTTAACTAGAAAATCATACAAACAATCCTAATATGATTTCTAATTAACAAGCAATTCACCCAACGTATTTTTTGGGTTTTCTCTTTTTTTAAAATGAAAACTAACCTAAGATATGACATGCGATTAATTAAACCTAGCATGCGAACTATATGTCATGCGACAATATGACCTACTTCTAATGACAGGCAAATGATGTATTTTTTTGTATTTTTCATTAAAATTCGGAATAATAAAAAACATCTAAAATAACATGCAATCTATCCTAAAATGACCTCTTTTTTGACATTTTTTAATGAAAAATCGAAATAGTTAAATATCCTAAATAATCTATTAAGACTAGAATAATCCCTAATTTAAACTAGGAAATAAACTACCCTAAATCCCAATTTAAATCGTAGAAAGGTCCCAATACCCTAAACATGCAATGTTTATAATTTAAAACCTAATTGATATTTTTGGATTTTCTTTTTAAAGGGGAATAAATTAAACAAAGATAGCAATCACACACCAACCACCCATGTGATCCGCAAAATCCATTTATCATGTTCAAATTAGAAAAACGACTCAAGCTAGCGATCATATCCATAGGGTCGTGGATATCGATGGAAAGCCGACCGTTTGAATTTGGAAAGCGAATAAAATCTATTATCGTATATAAGTGCTTATGAATAAGATAACGATTTTTGTATTACCGCGCATGGTACCTTAGGGTCAAGGTCAAATAGTTATCAAGGTACGTTGCTAAATTAGAAAAAATTCCTTATTTGGGTTATTTTAAATATTGCAGATACTGCCGACATTATCCCTAAGATATCTAACAATCCCCCAAAGATACTCGTGAAATATTCAAACACCAAAAAATTAGGAAATTAAATATTCTAAGAATATCGGATGGGAATTTTACCTAATTTCAAGAATAATTTCCGAATTTAAATCGCCTAAGGATCGGAATAGCAAATCGGAACGGGGTGGCCGGTGGCGGGCGTAGCCACAAGGACAGCGGCGGCGAGCTGGCCTTGCACGGGACGGTGCCAAGACAGCGACCAGCAGCCTTCAGGCGAGACAGCAGCAGCGAGTTTGTCGGAGCAGCAGGCATGTCATCAGGCGTGGCACCAGTGCAGAGGGATCGTCGGCGCTGGCACGGCACGACAGGGGACGAACACGGCTTGTCATCGGTGTCGGGCACGCAGAGGTTGTAGGGATCAGCAACTCGGCATTGTCATTGACGCAAGCAAGAAGAAGCAGCAGCGCTGGTGATGGCTTAGGGTGACCAATAGTGGGCTCGGCGCGGCGGAGGAATGACGTTGTGGCAGCAGTCGGATGTGGGTGTGGGCACGGACACAGGCACAGGCACAGGCACAGCAGTAGGTGCGGGCACAAACAGGGGGCACGGCAGTGGGCACAAGTGCAAGCACATGCACAAGAGTGGGTGCAAGCACCGGCGCAACAGTCGGCCGTGGGAGGCACAACCTGTCTCTTTTCTCACTCTCTCTCTCTTTTTTGCTCTCACTCACACTTGTGCTCTCTGAAAATTATGATCGCTCTCTCTCCCCCCTTAATCGAGAGATATAATCACATATTTATAGCGCATGCCTAGGTTAATTGGCCGGGCTCTCAAGACCTAATGGGTTTTTGCTTATGCTTTGTCATTTAATTTTATTTTAATTTCAAATGGGCTGAATTAATTTGAGTTTTCCTCTAATTAAGCTTAATGGGTTAATTTAAGCTCAAATTAAGACAACCAAGCCCCTTTAGACTTGCAATTTTTTTTTGGCTCTTTCCCCCTTAGCTTGGCTGAGCGGGACACAATGCGCAGGCCAGGCTTGCGCAATGGATTTCGGGCTTACTTGCCACCGCTAGCTCGATGCGGAATGCAATTAACCTATATGGTCCTAAACTACATGCTATGCGATTTTGATATTTTTGTTTAGGGGTTGAATTTTAATCCCTAATTTTCTGTGTAATTAATCACTATATAGTTAGCCTCAACAGTAAGGTTAAACACCATGTGAAATATTCATTGCATTAATTTATCTATTTATTATTCAACGGATGAAACAAAAAAGACAGGAAGTAGTCTGTTCGTTTTGGCTAATTACATTTCTTATCTGTTATAATCTTTACTCAATTTTCTTAGAAAAATTAAGATATTACAAGATAACGAACATATTAAATAATTCGACAAGACACAATTTTTACTTTTACCTTTTCCTACTGCCCCCGTGTCGACTCTTCCCATCCGGATGATTCGAGTACTTCCATCTTCTTCTCCTCCTGGAGAGTCTCAGGTTGGCCTGGTAGTCTCTTCATTACAAATTCGAAGACCGTCTTGCCATTCGCTCTACGTATCTCCCGGCACCTGTCCACCACATACAGTCCGTCGTACGTGAAGGTGTGATCCCCATCCTTACGGATCACTCTCACTGGCTTGTTTCTCTTCATGCTGTTCGCTAGAGCTAGATTCCCTCGAATAAGCTTCTGATCTTCAGCCTTCTTGTCACGACCAGGCATTCCACCCTGGCCCAAGTAAACCAGCTCATCAGGATTTCTCAGATCATCCGCATAATCCCTGGAAGCGACAACGCTTGTTGCTAGGATTTCTGGGTGAGGTCCCATGTAATCGATGCCGCCCCGAGGAGGGCGATGGAGCCCGACAACAGCGAGTTCTATCCGGTAATGGAATTTGTCTCCCGCCTCTACTCCGGGAACGTCTCCAATAAATCGCTTGGCGCCATGGACGTATCCCATTTTTTTCTTGACTTCTTTCGCGGCATGTAAATCTATCCTCCTAATGCTCGCACTCTCCTTGCTTGCTTCTGATTTTTCCCGAAACAGCTTGTGACAAATATCTCTAAAGAGCTCGAGAGTCGCGATCACTCTCTCCCTGGCAGAATCATGTCTGTCATTGTGTGAAACATTTGCTCGGGCATGACTTCCGCATCCTGGAGGGAAATCTCTTCGAGTCAAGAAGTACTTCCCAGGGCGAGAATCTCCGTTCATCTTGTATATACTACACATATAAAGTCAAAATGAGTGATGTCGCTTTAACATAATCGTATAAATATCAGGACCAATTCTCAAAAATTCATTCCAATAAAACCGTACTTCGGAATCGATTTCTGTCAAACCTACAAATCCACAACGTCCTAATCTATCATTTCCATATTTATCCACAGCTCGATGATTCCTTAATCAAACCTCCCGGTTAAAAGTTCACGAAACTTCAAATATACGGCCTAACTCCGAAAATTACTCGAATTACATGAAACGACGGGCTGGAATACTTACGAGACGGTGCAAAACGTAGTTAATCCGACTTGCCGGGCGTTTCGAAACGGATTTCCCTTCTCTCTTCTCTATTGTTCTTCCTTTCCTTTTCTTCATCCATAAACGAGGCCTCTCCCTTTCTTTTTTGACCCTCGGTCACATTGGGGCGGTGATTTTTCTGCTTTGCTATTTTTTAACTTTCTGACTTGGTCAAACCGCTATAAAAAGACATTCACATCCTAAACAGCCATGGAAGGCTGAAGCACACCCCTGAATTATCGACATGCCACAAAAAATAGGAGGATGTCATCGTCCCCGCCCCCTCCGTTTTCGCTGATGATGAATGATGCAGAGACAAAACCACCTTAGCTTGTGGGGCTGTGGAGTTTCATTTGGCCAAAAAATAGGAGGATGTTGCCCGCAATTTAAAGGGTTCAAGTTATAAAACTAGTCTGAAAATTGGTTTATGGCCCATTTTCTCTTCAATATATCGCGACGATAGACTGATTTAGTTTTGATTTTGGTAAGTATTAAGTGCTTCTTGATCATCCACATGTTAGTTTCGAGTGAAGAATAAGTAATTCATTTTCGAGGATCCTACTCCGAACTTCAAAGAAATGCACGCCGCGAGACATCTTAACAAGGGCTGAAAATGTTACGAATTAGACATTAATGTGCGTGAGGCATGCGATATGGTTTCCTCCCCCCGAACCATACCAACGAGGCCAGATGAACTATGTCGTCGACATCTGAATTGAGGATAAGGGCTTGGATGTGCTTTGATGCAAATTGACATGGAAAAGAAAGGCCTTCGATAAGCCCAGAAACTCCTCAATTACACAATCCTTTCAGACAGACATGAAAATTTACTAGAAACTTGGCGTCGATTTACATGTATGTGCTACTGATAGTAGTTTCAGAAACAGCATCGACCCAATGAAACTTGCAAAATCCGAATCAAGCACCACACAAAACCATTTCCGCGCGATCCTATCGAGACAGATACCGGAGATGTAAGTTCGCCGCAGAAGTTCCTTGCATTGGAAGCAAGAAACAACTTCCGGGCCGAGAAGTGATGAAGTCTCAAAACCTAAAACTCAAAAAGCACGGTCACATCCTAAGCAGCCATGGAAGCACAGAAAGAGAAGGTCTGGTCGAGAAGCAAATGAGCACGCATGACGGCAGATCTCTGTATTGCCCTCTTGCTCTTAGCGAGTCGGATGACAAGCTGCCCAGGGAGCTGAGTCGCAAGCTTTCTGGAGCCCACGAGTAATGAACGAAAACGAGGGTCATGGTTGAGAGCGAAGAAGCTTCCTTCGACGTCTGCAAAATATTCTGCTTAGTCTGGAAATTGTGTGAGCTTCTCGTCACTGCAGAGGGTGGCGACAATGTACGACTGCACAACATATTTCCTATTTCGTGCGCGGTGTGTGGTACAAATTCGTTTTTCCCTACTGTTAATATATAAATAAATTTATATTTTAGCCCGCCTCTTACTTGATCTAAGTATGGAGTACACGATACGGATTTAGTTTTTTATACCATCAAACATTATAGAAAAAATACATATCGATTCCCTTTCGTTTATTTACGTTCCAACTCGCGCCTTCCCTCAAATTAGATTCGACTGAGTTGGAAGCAGACCAGTTCACACGGGCAAGGGCATTGCTCGTCGCCCAGACAAAATCCACCACCCTTCGCTTTGCCGCCGCATTTACACCCCATTCCATAACCCAATCCTCGAACCTGTCCATGCAGTGTCTGTGTGTCAGCATATCGCTCACCCATGTATCTGCATTGCTCAATGTGACGCGAGATCCCAAGACCCAACTCGACCCGACCCAAGACCCAACTCGACCCGACCCGACCCAAGCACCAGAGCTACCTCCCCAACTCGGCAAGCTGGTCCACAGTCGCCCAATCTTCAATGGAACAGTTTCAATGGAACAGTTTAAGGAGACTAGTTGCGAAGAATTGGAACTCGAATTGGGTTGAACATAAGTTGAGTCCAGATCGGGTATGGGTGACTCATTCATCAGAGCCAGCTTCGCATTGATTGACGAAATCCAAGAACTAGTCAATCTAAAGCCACAGTAAAAGCTCTCCCTCAACGAAATCGATAAGGTGGGAAGAATTAAGATTATACCACGACAACACGTCCAAACAAGACTATCTTAGTCAACGCACTAGTGTAGAACATCCAATTCAAGGGCAAGCGTATCATCTTTGCCCTTGCTGAAAGTGAATGTCCGGAAGAAAGCTTAAAGAGCAGCAATGGAATGCTAGTAAGTAAAACTACATTATCGCGATAAAAAGGCCATTCCTGCACAGCACTTTGGAAGCACCGTTCTTAGATTTTGTTGAAGGCGACAATGTCACAACTCTGAACGTATTCATTGGCGGGCTCAGCTTGAAGATGCTCCTCGATGAGGGTGTCCACTGAGACAAGGTCATCCACAATGGTCATCATGATCTGCAACTTCTTAATCCCGTAACCCACTGGAACCAGTTTTGCTGCAAGAAAGAAAGCAAAAGAAATCCTCACAGGGGGATAAACATGACATTAAGTGACAAAACATTATGGCCAAACTGGTTGAAATCATGAGAGAGTCAAAACTTACAAGCTCCCCAGAAGAGCCCAGGCATCTCCACACTCCTAACAGCCTCTTCCAGCTTCTTCATGTCTGTCTCATCGTCCCAAGGCTTCACATCCAAGAGGACAGATGACTTTCCACCTATAAAAGGAGCCAGTTAAACACACAAGCCAAGATATTGAAACCACTGATGAGAATTTCATTCCAAAGAAAGAAACAAGTTCAGGCAAAGCAAGCAGCCTAATGAACACGAGTGGATAAGTTTCTAAGAAATAGGTTAGCACCTTTAAGCAAGCTGTATACATCTATCTATCTCTTGTTTTCTTTATCACAGAGCAAAGTACACACGCCGATCATATCAGGTAGAAATGTAAATGTACCATGATGCATCAGCACTCAAGAGTTAAGATATAACAGCTGCTATAAATAGGACTGTTGTATGTATTTTTTTTTCAACCCAGGAGAAGAAGTGACTCCAAGAAAGTGAATTCAGGAGAACGATTGCAAACTTACTTTCTTTCTTCTTTGTGGATGCCTTTTTGGCTGCCTCCCTCTCTTCTGCAGCCTTCTGGTCCTCCTCTGTCTCTTCACCAAAGAGATCCAAGTCGTCGTCATCCCCAGCAGGAGCAGCCTGTTAAAAAGAAAATGAAACATCACATCTTAACCATTTAGAAAAAGAAACATTACCAAAAGTCAAAACTCCACCAAGTTAAAGCGAATCTTAAAGAGATGCATTCAGTTGCTCGGTGATCTAAAGGTCATCTTAACATAAGGTCCTTGTTTCGAACTTTAAGAACATGTATTTACTCACACACGTAATTTCACAAGGACAAGATAAGGACAACTTTCTCCACAAGGGGATATAGTAGGGTCTAATCACTATGCTAGTCATCATTAAGTTGTTCAAACCTAGATCAAAGCAAGATCCCTAATCTGCAACATGTGTAGCAGTGTGCAAAAAAAGCATTCACCTGATCAAATGAAACAACCTTTCTGAGTTCTACCTGCCACTATGGATAAAGCCCATCGGTGCTTACTGAAGATTGGAAGGGACAACTCCATTTTGGGTTACATAAAGTGTAGGAAGATGATAGAATTATTAAAAAATTCCTATATCTAGAAGAAGTGAGGCCTCTACCAACAGGACCACCTCATCTGCTAGAAAGGCTTTACAGACGGAGTAGGCTCTCCGAATAATAGAAAAGCTTCTCTCAATGAAAGTAAAGTTGAGATTATTGACGAGATTAGCACATACCTAGAACAAGAAAATCAGTAACATCACTCAGAAAGCTTACGAGACCGAATTTTTATTAAAACAACAACAAACTGTGCCTATCCGACTGAACAGGGTGGATCGATCCTGTTACATCATTTCATTCGATTCAATTTCTTATTGAAGTCTTAAATAAGAAGCCATCATATCAGTACATATAACATACCTTCTTAGCTTCTTCAACTGGAGCACATTTGGCACCTACTCTAACACCAGCAGCTTTGCCAGGGAAGCTAAACAAGTGAACAAAAGTAGTGAGACATTAGATAGCGTTCGATTCTCACATCAAAATAAAATGCATCGCAAGAAGACATGCAACAATGCTGAAAATTTATCAACTTCAACAAATTCAATGTACACGATGCACCCATGCATCGATCTATACCCCCAAATCATACCAGGGAAATCAGGCGAACGATATACTTGACCTTAAATTGAAGATAAGGGCCTCTGAATATGCTTTGACGCAAGTCTATAGAAATAATAGGCATTCGCAAACACAGAAAATCCTCGCTTTTGTATGACCCTTTTAGATAAATGTGAAATTACTGCAACAGTTGGTCCCGGTTCACATGAACATCATGTTGCTACGTGATACCAAGAACCAGCATCAACCAGATGAAACCCACAACCATGGAATCAATCACCACACAACCCATCAGCAGCGATCCCAGCGAAACAGAAAGCCCAAACTAACCAAAAAATGGAGCAAACCGAGCAACACCCACGAGGAGCAATGGAGCAACAGAGCCTCGGACAAGCGAATCGACGAGAGAGAACGAACCTCGCGGCGAGATGCGAGGACACGCACTCGTACCACTTGCTGGCATTAGGGAACGAGCCCCCGGGCTTCTCCGGAACCGCGGCGTACACCTTCACGTCGTCCTTCGTGAGCCGATCTCTGCAACATCCATCGAAACGCCCGGTGAGCATCCCCCCACAAAACAAACAACCGAACCGAGCGATTCGAACCCGCAAAGAGAGGGAGAGAGGAACGAGAGTTACCCGGAGATGTAAGTTTTGCCGGAGAGGAACTCGTCGAGGGACTTGAGGCCCGACTCCGTGCGGAGATCCGAGAAGGTGATCGCCATTGGCTTCCGATCGATCGGGGAGATGCCGAAGGGGAAGCGGCGAGCTTGGACCTTCGATGGAGGCGGCGAAGCGGCAGAGGAGAGAGAGGGAGGGAGACAGAGGGGGAGGGGTGTCCGAAATTGATTGGCCTTTTATAAATTGCTAGAAATAACAACCCTAGATTCAATGGGGATTATGGGATATTCTCTCTCTCCTAAAATTTTTATTTTTTTTGGTTCCTCGAATTGAAATTAAAAGTGCTCGACCCAAAAAAAAAATTGAAATTAGAAGTGGGTCCAGAACTCTTTACAAAATACTGGGCAGTGGGCAGGAAGAAAAGGCATGATGCACTGATGAGAAGAAAAGTTAGAGAGAAAAATGAAATAAATATTCCGTAAACTTTTAATTTGTTCAATGTGATTTTTGAATTCTAAGCTAATATGCAATGTCATCCATTAAATTTTAATTTGTTGAATGATTTTGATACATGTTCAATGTTCTCCCTGAACTTGAATTAATGAAAAGATAATATTGAATATTTGGATATAATTCAGGGGTTAGATTGAATATTTATTAAAATTTTAGGAACTATGTTGAATAAATTAAAAGTTTCGGAACGATATTGCACATTGAGCTGAAGTTCATGGATCACATCAAATCAATTAAAAGTTTATAGATTACATTGCATATTGGATCAAAGTTCGGAAATAATTTATGTAAATCTCAAAACTTAATGAAGAAAAGAAATTTGCGATTCATTAAATTAAAAATGAACTTAAATTATTGGAGGATTCGGAAACTTTAATACTAAGTTGGGAAGTATAAGAGATTGATGGGATAATATGATTATTATGTGTTCTTTTACAATTACCATCTTGCCCATTTTTTTTATAATATAGAGTTATCATTCATTAGATAGATGTCGTCAATACTATTGAAATATCTTGAATAAAGCTCAAAAGTTGAAAGTGAAGATGAATTTCATTATTATAATAATAATTATTTATATCGCTTGAAATAATTAATCAATGAACTCTTGAATATATATAAATAAAATCATCCTCTCACATGAGCAAGATCAAAACTAGCGTTAGCATTATTCCCTCGCAACTATGTCACTTCCAAAAAGACTTTCTTCTTTCATCTAAATAACTAGAGGATTTTTGTTAACGATATGATTGCTTAGAGATACTAGTTAAGCAACTAATCAAAAACACTTTACAGCCAATCGGCTTATATTTTGTGTACTATTGCTTCAAAAAGTTAATTATTTCCTATTTAATATGCTTAACGAGTATCTCAAATGCACTCTTTGATAAGATCCATCAGCAAATAGATGATTCAATGAGCTACCTACAAATGCTGATGTTCAATGTTATCTTCTTACCACGGCTTAAGGAAATAACAGATTCTAGAACAGACATGACTGAATGTTGGTTATAGCCTTGTAGGCCTTTGGGTCCTAATCTAATAAGGTTTACATTGTATGCAATGGAGTTCATACACTTGGATCAATGCACTAAGTTCTATCAAAAGATATGTAATCTAGCTATTTGAAAAATGCATAGGCTCCTTTTGTTTTATAGAAAAATAACCTTTTTTAAGGAAAAAGCTTTCCGAATTTTTCGAGGTTTAATTCACAAGAAATAAAATAGTCAAGAAAAACATTTTAGGTCAATGGAAAAAACACCTTCAAAAGTTGAGGAAATCATTTTTTCTCATCTTCTTTCGCCCTCGACTCCCTCTCTCTCTCTCTACCTCTACTTGCACCTTTCCCCGAAGCGAACCCACGAAGCTTCTTTATAATAGATCCACAATGACGTTCCGACTAGCTCCATCCCTAGACTCATCGAGCAACTCCGCGACAGCAACTTCGATTCTTTGAAAAGATGGCCGATCCTCCCCTTCGACCTCCCCTTGTCCCAAAACCCTAGCGATCAGCCTCACTCATTCGAGGCATTCTTAGGCAATGGCTTCACTTGCCACCTCGACCTCCTCTTCGCCGTCGACGGCAAAGGAGGCCACAGTAAAGGATGGTTCTGGTGCTTCCATAGCGAGACGCTCGAGAAAGAAGAAAATGAAAAAAAATAGAAATAATTAAAAATTTGAACTTTTTGGTAATTTTACCTAGGAAAATCTAACCAGATTTTTCCATACCAAACGATGGAAAATATTTTCCTATTTATTTTTAGGTTTTAGCTACAGACCTAAAAATATTATCATTTTCCTGGAAAATGATTTTTTAAAAAATATTTTTCAGCAACGTCCCATTTTTGGCGAAAGAAACGGAGTCAGAGTGTGCGAGGAAGCCTGGATCAAATAGTCTCATGGATCGAGTAAGAATCATGTCGAATCCCTATAAAGGCGTAGCCAAACATAAGCGGGGTGGCGTACGTGCCGAGGTGCCATGTCCCAATGCACAGCTAATGGTGAATTGGCTTAGCTAGACAAAAAAGATTAATGCTCAACCGCCATAAGATTCTCGGCAGCAAGATTCATTGCAGTCATGCAGAAAAAGAACCTGACGAAAATGAACCTAGATGAATCTGCTTAGAATCGACGAACATCTCCACTTAAAAGATTACTTGTGTACTAAAAGCCAGCATTTCGAGATCGCAACATGACAACCAAGAGAAACAGAAAACATGAAGCGTGAACCAACTTCCTGTCTACCAAACGGCAATAACGTGCGAGCAAAGATTAAAAATCTTGTCACGAGAGCTGACAGACCTTAATGCAATCGCCTCGGGAGGCACCTCCAAATACCCACAGCCAAGGTGGTCTATGTATACCCTTTGTGAGCATCTACGGAACACATTGTTTTCATCATGAAATGTCCTCCGACTTTGTCCTGTTTTGCAGCTATTGAATGCAAAGCCTCCATGGAGGACCTACAAGAATGGGACAGTCGGCGATGGAAAATACTTGATATAGAGAATATCCCTCCTACAGAAGGAGCCGCATAACCATCGTAGGCGCACTTCAATCAGCTTCAGATGCTCGTGACCGACCCACCACTGCTCACTTTTTCTATTTCCTAATGCTTTCTGTATTAAGCTTGCTCTTTCATTGTGTGTCGATCATACCTTTTGAAATGTCTGGATTTCTGGAAAGCAAAATGTTCCTAGTACAACAATAAAAGTGAATAAACGGTTTAACGATGATGAAAGAAGCTGCAATGTGCAGGAGACAGAGATTAGGTACAAGTGGCGGCCAAACAGCAGAGACAATCCATCCTCACATTCTGCGAACTCTGTATTCAGCATGACCTGCAGTGTTTCAGACGGACAACTTGGGAAAGGCAAATCTATGGAGACACAAAGAGTGGTGGTGATTCATGATGCATCACGAGAGTTAATTTTATCTTCCCTCAGGTGGGCATTGTATGAACTTCTACTGAAGCCTGGAGATAAGGTCACTGTCCTCGGAGTTCTTCGTCTAGCTAACACCCAGAGTGAGTACGAAAGGAAGAAGAAAGGTTAACACCCCTACTACATGCCTTCCTGATAGTGAATCAAAGCTCATAGGCTTCATTTATTATTTTCACCTAAAAGAATAGTAGGAAAAGAAGCAGAAGTCTATGCTGAACATGTGAATAATGAAACAGGATGATATCTTAAGAAACGCCTCTGTTTTTTAACTTGCTTTTTACTAATATCTCTGTGTGAATGACCTCATTCCAGTGGGATCCAGGAGAAGCAATGACTCAGGTTCAACGATCCGAGCAAACCAGAAAATAGTTAATTCTGAAGAACTAAGGAAGAAGGAAGAGTACGAAAACAACATTGAACTTCTTCAAGTCAGCAAGCTGTATGAGATACACAAGGTAGCGACTTATCTCCTGCTCTTGATGCCTCACTAAATTGATGCTCGACATAAAGTATCACTAACATAATAGCCTGCATGAATCTAAGTGAACAGATAAATGAGGACGCAGATTCTACTTGCAAGAGATAAAAGCCATACATTAGGAGCCATATATAATCAGAGAGCGCACAACAACACATGGGACCCTCCTGTAAAATAACTAGAGCTATCCAGATTCTGAAAGCCAATAAGTGAAAATTGTAGGAATAATAATTCTTGATATGTCAGATGAGGTTCAAGGTTGTTGCCTTATGACGATCAATAACCAAGCGGAGATGTGATAGGGACTTCACCCGATGCACTCTTTACATGAAGTACAAATAACTTGTACAAATCTCAAGAAAACCTTCGAACTATGTCATCCTAATTTTCCGGCATTGTTCTCACTTATAAAATTGCCGGAGATTAACCACAGGGCATTATAATAAAGGTGACAGCAGAAAAAGAACTCCATGCGGCACTCTATAAAAGGTACCAAATCGGGATAAATAGATAAAACAGGTTTAGAGTTCTACATTCAAGACACTGGTAGCTATGACCACTACTGGAAATAGAATAGAGAGCAGACTACAGATTTAAATCATAGCCATCAAATAAAGTTCGGTAGATCGTTTTTAAAGCAATAACAAAGCATAAATTTAATCTGTATTCTTCCCTAAGAAACATTATTTGATTCACATTTCATGAATGTACAAGATTCTAAGTTCTGGGCATATCACTGATAGCTCCTATTCATCTGTTCAAGTACTAGCTAAGATAGTAAAGCAGTATAGCTTGACTAAAAGTCCATGCTTTTGTGGTAAAGATGGTGGCTGCCTACTTTGCAAATTGACAAAATTAACGAGACTCTGTGCATTTGTTTTTTCAGATTGAGTTTAGAATAGAGGTGGCTGTGGGACCTTCACCTAAGAAGACAGCTCTTGAGGCTGCCACAAATCTTAAGGCAACATGGGTGATACTTGACAGGTCAGGAAAAAGCTAAATCATGGATAAAAGTATCAGCTATTAACAGAATTTCTACACTACAAGTGCAAATTTTCTTCCATGATGGAGTGCATAGTTTAGGGTTTGGCTACACCTATTAGTACAATATGTTTCATATGAAATGGGTAATTGGAAAGTCACTTAGATATCTGACACTGATGTGGTCATCTTGATTGCAAGCACTCCTGCATCCCCCACTCATTTCATCTAGTTGAAAACTACCTCGCTGTATATTCAAAATGGGAATACTTAGCAGACAGATCAATTGAACTATCAATATGAGAAATGAAGGCTTCACAGCAGCAAACTAATGAATATGCCATAAATATGACAATTAAAGAATGAAGGCTTTCAAGGCAGGAATTTAATGAATTGCCCATTACATGGATAATTCCCATTGTTCTAAGTCTGTTGGTTTTATTTCTAATTCACGTATGACACAGGCAGATGAAAAAGAACAGAAATTACTTCCTGCAGAAGCTTTCCTGTGGAATATCACGGATAAAAGGTGACCATAGCATTGAGAAGTTGAGAGCACCAAGAGTTGCGGGGATTGACATGCTTCACAGGGAGAAACATCAAAGTGTTGACATAATTTATGATGAAATGATGCCAGGATCACTGGAGATGGAAGATCTATTCAGCATAGAACTTCTCCCAGATAGTAAGTGCTTGTCACTTCACCAGTCTCAGTTTCCTTAGTCATGAACTTCCACTACCAAATGCATATCCTGATTACAGCTAACCATACACCTAACAACAACAAACACCAAACATCAAAGAAGAGGCAAAAAATTACAGTAACAAATTATGATGATTGATATGGACAAGCAGGACTAGACGAATCCAGCCAAGATCCAGAGACAACAGAGAGCACAAATCAAGAAGGGACACAAAGGCGGCCAGGTCAGAGAAGGTTCAAACATTTCACATGCACACTTTGCAAGAATGAAAGGCCCCTTCTCGGGTTCCAGAAAAACTTTACATATGCAGAACTGGAAGATTCTACAGCTGGATTTTCGGCCAAAAGCTCCCTATATGGTGATGATGATTTTGGATCTACTTTCATTGGTCAGTTGAACAATGAACTGAAAATGGTAGTTATGAAACTCAAGAAAGTGTGCTTGCTACAAGAGGAATTCAAGTCCGAAGTCGATGTACTAACTGAAGCAAGACATGAAAACATAGTCATGCTGATGGGGTCTTGCACAGAAGGAAACTCCAGGCTGCTTGTATACGAGTACTTATGCAACGGTTCGCTGGACCCCTACATTTCAAATGTGGAAAGTAAGTTGACAAATGTCATTTTGTTGTATCTGTCTGCTTATGATGTGTGTGTGGTTGTATTTATGCATGTATTTGGCATACAAATATGCATGCATGTACAGGGTTTTTCTTGCTAATTATTCAAACACCTGGCCATCAGAGAAGAAATTAAAAATGACCCTGACCAAAGCTGCTGGCACGATGCAGAATATGGTTGTAAACCATTGACATGGGCACAGAGAATGAAAATAGCCCAAGGTGCATCCAGAGGACTTCGTTATCTCCATGAAGCAGGCATAATTCACGGTGATGTCAGAGCAAAGAACATTCTTCTAACTCACGATCTCGAACCACTGGTATTGTTTTAAAAGAATATTATACATCCAGCATATTCTCGACATTTTGCCTAGTAATGTATCTATTGAATGCACTCTCAGCTAGTAAATTTTGGGCTAGCAAGAATAAAGCATGAGTCAGATCACTCGGATTATAATGGAGAAAAGTTGGGATACCAGGCTCCAGAACATTCAGAGATTAGGGGAGTTTCAACCAAAGCAGATGTATACTCCTTCGGCATGGTTCTACTGGAGCTTATCACTGGAAGAAGTGCTGCAGATAAGACGCGGGAGGAAACCAGTCTAGAAAGCTGGGTAATGACCATAATCATTACATAGTATAATGTGTAAAATCAGGCAGGTAAAATCACGTGGACTCACAACATTGCAACAAGACTAAGATCATTCCATAATCTGGTGCCCAATCTGATTCAGATCATATCCTTCTCAACTTTCTGGTGAATCCCTATCAATAGATTTAGTAGTTCCACGCATGCATTTCCAAATTGGCTCCAACTTTGAAGGAATTAGTTTCCCTGATAAGCGAATGATGTGTGTCCTCATTAGGAGTTAGAATAATTAAGATCGAATCATTTCGCAAGGCCTGATGTATCGTATATATGTTATGTCTTTAAAGGTACATGTGATAGTTTGTAGAAATTTTGACATTTTGACTCGTTAAGATCCCAAAACTCACATGTTCATTTTTAAGTTTTCAGATAAAGTACAAGGGGAGCTTTATGATACCCACAAACTACGCTAAGAAGCTAAAAGAAGAAATGCTGTCACTTTCAGTATACCTTGTTCGCCTACACAGATCAATCTCCTTCACGTGTATCGAAAAGGAAGTAATACTGTTATACCTTAGATGTTCATCCATTTGACTCATGCATCTGCAGGCAAAACCTCTGCTGAAAGACGGAATGTACGGACAATTAGTTGACCCTAGAATTGCAAACTCGCATGACGAGCAGCAGCTTTTCTGGATGGTTCAAGTCGCACGAACCTGTCTCTCCGCAGACCCTGACGAAAGATTAGCCATGGACAAGGTTAGTCTCAATCACGCAAGCCTCATTACCTCTCTTCATCATCCATTTCACTAAGCAACAGAACATTTCCCACTCTCATTGCTTCAGGTGGCATCCGCCCTGGAATACATATCAGAGAGGAAACATAGCTTCATGATGGACGAATTCATTCCAGTCCCATCAGAAGTTGAAGTCCGATCGCCGAACAAGAACGGCATGCGTGATCCCGAGGACGAACCGAAGCAACAAATCTCGAGGAAAGAGGGGAACTTGAAAGTTCGTGCGAGCAAACTGACAAGACTCTTCTCGCTCAAGTCACCAGCGACTAAATCAAGAAGCGGTAATATCAGTCGCACAATTCACAGCGAGGAATTCTCTTTCAGTACCCGAAAGAGTCACCGGACGACGATGGCGACGAAGAAGAACCTAGAGTGCAAGACTCCATTACCCGCGATGATTCCGATTCCTGGTCAGATAAAACGCGAGAGAGATTGCCGAAATTTCCTATCTAGGAATCGAATGAAGTGAAATTTGCAAACAAGTTCTTCGGCAGATGAGCTCCAATTCGCCGGAGAATATGTCGGAGACAAATCTTCTGCAGAATTCGGCATAATCGAAGATCGATGAACCCTGGCAAGATCGATCGAGAAGCACATGAGAGGGAGGTTGAAGAAGACGGTCCATGAGATTCGAATTAGCGACGAAACTGCCCGCCGTTTCGTGCCAAGTTTCAAAGCTCATCAGCAAAGCAAGCCCCCGCCAAATCTCTTCATGAAATACTCTACTCGATAGATTCAAGCAATAATTATTGGTGACTTTTCATATTTCGTTTGATTCTTAAACTTATGGAAAATAAATAAATAACATCACTCTCTTAAAACAAAGTATACACATGTATTCTATTTTCCGCTCGGTTAAAAATACTTCCGTTTTATGTTCTTAGCTCAAGTAATGACAATATATGTCGGATTTTACTCATATATACGAACCTGATTTTAGTACGATTACGATGGATTGGACCCGACCCGATATGCCATTGACATTTTCCTTCTCATATTCAAGAAAATATAAGAGCAACTTCAATTCCAAATTATGGGGTTACATGTATTTAAAAATTCGATCCTTGAATTCTTTGCTTGAAACATTGATGAAATGGAAAAAACCGTGTTAGCATTTTATACATATTCTAGCCAAAAATTAAGTAGATACGAACACACACATATATATTATACAACTAACTAACTAACTCGGTTACACGATCCTTATCCAAATTCTATACGGAGCTAGCATGTTTTAAAAGCTTAAACTGTCTTTACACGATCCTTATCCAAATTCTATATAGAGCTGGCATGTTTTAAAAGCCTAAACTGTCTTTTAAAATTACGAGATTAAAATTATATTCGACTTCGGTATCTCGTGGTAACTATGTCAGCATTTTCTTTTTTGGGAGTTGGCCAAAAAAAAGAAGTCTTGCACGACATAACAACAATCGTACGGGCTCATTCTATCAGGTTCCCTCGATCGCATTTCAAGAATCTGCGAGACTTAGGTCGGGTTCCACCAAATAAAACACACGAGTTCCCGTGCAGTTCCTGTGCCGCGATCAATCTCATCCGCTAAAAAAAAAAAACGAAAATCCTTATGCAGGTTCCGAACTGCGGTCGGTTCCGATCCAATCCATGGCAAAAGACTCAGGCTAAATCAATACCCGCCATGCTGGGTTACAAGACACCCAGATAAGCTTTCTCTTCTTGATCCGCAGAGGAGCCAAAAATGAGAAAAAAACGAAGAGGGAGAGAGCACAAAAAACAGACTGAAATAGGATCTGAACTGTCAAAATTGCAGTGATATTAGGAGGAGAAGCCGTGTTTTTCAGAAACCGAAACGAAGAGTTTCCATTGCGGAGAAGGGTTTCCTAAAAGACTTACAATTAAAGATGTCAATAAAGATTTCAGCGTGACTGTGTATCTGTTATGTTTTTGGTAATTTAATGAAACACTGACCTCAATACTCTCCAAGATTTTGATCCTGAGAGAGAGGGAGAGAGAGAGAGAGAGAGAGAGAGAGAGAGAGAGAGAGAGAGAAATTCTTGACCCAATCCTTTTGGCATTCTCAGTCTTCCCCTCTCAAGAACATATCAAGTCGAGCTGGTTTTTATTCACTTCCCTTATTCTGCTGATTCTCTACTTATGATCTTTCTTCTTCCCTTGTTTTCAAACCCTGGTTAGTCACACTGCATAACACCGTCTCTTTGAGTTCTTGCTGGAATTGGTGGGCGATTCTCAGCTCTCTCTGTTCTTCTCTCTTCATCTTCTTGGCTCCCTTTTTCGGCCGAAAACAGAAAATAACCACGTCCTCGCACATCCCCTTCTTTTGGTTTCGTTTTCGTCCCAGGAGTGCGCTCGTGTTCGTCTTGCTGCTTCTTGATTCTCTGTTCATCCTGAATTTTCTGATCTTTCTCGCATGGATGGTCTGAGAGGAAGTCAGGATCAGACAGAGCGAGTGCAGCTACCCCATCAAGATCGTAGGAAGATGGCAGAACCCGATCGTTTGGAAAGATCGGAATCCTGGAGCCAGATGCCGAAAAAAGACCCGCTCTGGATTAAGCTCAAGATATCTAAAACGGAGCAAGAGGGCGAGCCGAGCGAGCAGGAGGAGCCTCCTCCGGCAGCTGTCCGAGTTTGTGAATTCTGCGGCAAGGAGTTCATGAATGGGAAGGCCCTTGGGGGCCACATCAGGATCCACAATCAAGAGAAGAACAGGGCGAGCAGCTCGAAGAAAACAGACGAGTCAAGGCAGAGAAAGCAGAAGGCCAAGTGTGAGAAGCATGTCCCCGAGGATCTTCCAGCTCTGGAGAAAGGAAGAGACTTTGATTGTACAGAGAAAGACGAGGAGACACCAAGTTGCTACATCTGTGACCGGAACTTCCCTTCCATGAAATCATTGTTCGGGCACATGAGGTTCCATCCTGAGAGGAACTGGAGAGGGGTTCAGCCTCCGGCCCAAGAAAAGGACGGATCTTGCACAAGAGAAGTCGAATCCATGAACCGGAGGACCACAGATCAAGACGCAGCTTGTTTGGAAGCAGGAAGTTCAGGATGCTTTGTGGATCTTTTGAAGGGCTTGCCGAACTGGTCCAGGACTGAGAAAAGAGGAAGGAAAAGCTTGATGGCCTCGGAACCTGAGGCTATTCATGGCCTCATGAAGTTGGCATGTGCTGCTTCTTATGAATCGGGCATATCTGATGACCAAGTCAATGATGAGAGTCCACTGCGGAAGCGTAGGCTTGATGAGGAAGAGCTTCCAGGGCCTAGAAACCAAAATCTAGAGCCAACAGAAAACCGAATCCAACAAGCAACTAATGTTGAAGGCAAGGGCTCGTTCAAAGCAGTTTGCAATCAGGACTATGAGCCGGAATATGCAGACAGGTCTAGGAAATACAGAAAAGGGGAGAGTTTCAGTCATAAGTTGGAGAGCAACCCGAAAACAGAGGCTGACAAGAAGATCAAGGTAAGCAGGATGTGTGAAACTCGAGATCTCAGCACTAACAAGGAAGCTGCAGTGATGCCGGTTAAGGAGGACAAGGTATTGACACATCACAGGTTTAAATGCATGACCTGCAATAAGACCTTCCCAACATTCCAAGCGCTGGGTGGTCATCGATCCAGCCACAACAAAGAAAGGGGGGTTGTTCAGCCACCAGAAGCCTCTTTATCCACCGGTGCTTCGGGTACCGAGAAGAAAATCATATTGAGTCCCAAAATTCATGTGGCAGAAACCAACAATTGTGCAACGAGCTTTGCGCAGGTGGATGTCATGACTCACAGGTGCGAGATCTGCTGCAAGAAGTTCCCAACCGGTCAGGCACTTGGGGGACACAAGAGGTGCCACTGGGTCGGGCAAACCGAGGGCCCCCCATCAAGCGAAGTCGTGTCGCCAGGAGATCAAGCTAGCCAGAGCGGTCCTAGAGCGCTAGCTTTCGATCTTAACGAACCTCCTCCAACGGATGAGGAAGATGGCGTCATCTCTGGATTCAACTGAGCCTGATCTACTGAGCTGGTTATTGGCGTTTCCTTCTTTCCTAATAAGTAATTGCAGTAAAATTGATTCGAGTAGCCGTTGCTTAACTATGTCTTCCGAAATTCTTTAGTGCAAATGCTTCGGTTGCTTGAATTTTCACATTTGTCTAATTGTTGTATTTTAAAACAATATTCAAAAGCATACGCGTTTCCATTTGATGTGCTTTAGGTACCCGGTTCAATGCTCATTCAGAATTTCTTGTTATTTTGTTTGCGTGATTACCTTGATCCAGAGTACTGGGATTGAAAGGAAAAGTAAGTAAGCCATGGTGTACTGGATGATATGGAGTCGGATTGGATTGGTCAGATAAGCTGCTGACACATCCAAATGAGAGTTAGGATTCTGTTTTGCACCAGTATCTAGTCTACTACCCGATGATGCTTAAAGACCTGACTAGTCCTTGACATATGAAGTCGCACCCCACAGACATCTTTGATTACAGGTCGCAGATCGTTCTGTTCATAATCACTTGAGGTCAGAGTATGAGTACCGACTAGATCATGCCGCAGTTGCTCTATTTTCGCGTCTCATTTCTTTTAGTGTCCCTTTCGTCGGTCATTGCTGATTCTCTCTACTATGAAAAGCATTTCCAAATCCTTTCATTATCCAGCTTCCAGGACAGACAACTCGTCTAATTAAGGTTCGGCAATCACGAGTTGCTAAAATCTTGCTTAGTAAAAACAAAAGGACCATTCAATGCTGCAGATTTGAAACTCGCAACTTTTTTTTCAGCGAACTATTTTGAGTAACAAAACCTGGTCGAGATTTGGTCAAGTCAAATGGACTCCATTGACAGGCATAGCAGAGGGTCCGAAGGCAGCTCGTAAAGTTCCGACGTTTGGAGCACAGATAATATGCGATTTGACACACAGGTAAGCGAGTAAGGCAGACTAGACCAAAATCGCAGGAAACATCTCAGCAGGCACAATTTGATAACATTTCCAAGGAGGGTGGATGCGGTCACAGACGCGATATTCCTCCCAAATCAGTCACAAGAGTCCTTTTGGGGAGTCGACACCAAAATAATTTTGCGAAACAGAGAATTCCAGGCACACCACAATATGTTCAAGTAGATGGAAGGGAAGGTCCTGCAAGATAAATGAGCCGTCGACTTGACTAGTCTCGGCAGAATATCACCTCCAAGTTTCGAACTTGGAAGTAAGAAGATCGATATAAGTCAGACGGAATGAACTATAACCTATACCAGTGAACTGAAAACTACTGAAGTCAGTTGTATAAAAGATATAGTTCGATCATTTTGTGTGGCCAGCTAGCTATCACTCCCTTCCTTCCACTTCAAACATCAAAAGACGAAAGGAGTAGGGACGGCAAGTATCAATTGTTTCCACGAGATTGTTCCTAGTTGCTAGCTAGCATCATTTTAGGCTTGACGAAGTTACTGTACTGTAGTTTTAACGTTGGCGATATAATTGTCTAAAGAATGCTTTGTTTTGTTAAGGAGTTTTCACGTACTGCTAATGTTAAATTATGTCTCGAGTTTGAAATGGAATCCGATCCGGTCCAAAGATATATGCAAGAAATATTTTAATGGCCGTATAGGATATGTATGTTCAGATTTGTTTTTATTTGGTTGGATAACTATCCTAGTTTGACCGCACAAAGATTATCGAGAGAGGGGGCTTCTGTGCGGTCAAAATAAAAAAGGGAACAAAGGGGGCACAAGATACGTGGTGGTTTCCTTTTATGCAAGTTTGACCGGTTGACCAAGATTTGGACATTCTCAGCAAGTCATGCAGTGGACTTCTTTGGCATTAAAAGCCGCACAAGTAAAAGGGAATTTTTGACCTTTTGCTTTTAGTCGCCTAAGAGAAGCCGCTCAAAAGATAACTAGCAAAAAAGAATTAGGACGTTTCTTGAAGAAGGTTCAACAACCGGTGATTTGTGATTTGAGTTTTGCATCCAATTGAGTTATTTATAAACACTTTAGACTTGAGTGTAATCTAGCTATGAGAAACTCTCGAACATATGAGCTATTATAACTCTAGTTCTCCAATTATTCGGCCAAAAAAAAAATTCCGATTATATTGGATTAATTGGTTGAGTAGCACCGACACTCAAACCAAATCACGTAATTCTTGGTGTCGTTATTGATCTTCATTTATTTCTCTAGTTTAGTTGCAAAAATCAACTTTCACATCTTTAACAGTGATGCCCTAGATTAACTCACTCGGCATTTGGCCCGTCCTATATAAGCCTCACGATTTTGACATTTGGCGTATGATAGAAGAAAGATGTGAAATACATGGAGAAAGCATCTCCAGAATCACATCGTACTTCCTCCTTCATCCATCCGGTAATTATTGGTGGATTGCACTCTCACATTCCGAAAGACCTCGTCCTAGTGTACGCCTAACGATCATCTTTTCGAGAGATAGTGTCAGCAAGACTCTCCATGAAATATTGGAAAAAGGAACTCATCTTGAACGAGCCAGTCCAGAAGTATCAAGATTTGGCGAGTGTCTTGATTCTTTGCTCTCGGTGAGTGGTCGAACATCAGAACAAGAATCTGATCCAACCGCTCCTTTCTCTCTGCTGCGTCCTTAACGTATAGACCAGTTGCGATGGAGAAGGTAGTGGCGGAGGAAGGAGAAGAGCGACGGTTGCTATGGCGATTAAGCTCCGAATCGATGGTCTCCCTCACTCTCAGCAGAGGTTTTGACCTCTGCTCGCCCCAAGAACCTCCGGGACGCCACCTCTCGCTTCTCTCCCGAGCTCCGATCACGTCCAACCCTCGTCCCATATTACCTACCGTGGATTAGATACGTATCCATAGGAGAAGATTAACACGAATGTGGGTAATGGAGTTGGGTAGTAAGAGTTACCTCAGCGGCGGCATTCCATGTCCGAAAATGTCAATATACCAGTTCTAGAACTAGTGTGTGTGTATATATATAACCTTTGTATTGAATACGAGACAATAATACAACGCCTACATTGCAAAATTGAGTTCTAACGAATCCACATAGATACCTAAGAAACAATATGAAGGTCGTTAATACCGTGTTAACTGTATGCTGGTGATCAATCCTCAAATCCTACAGATTTGCTAGGTTGGGTGCCAGATTTCTTTTCAGGCGAAAAACTGACACTGTCCAAGTAGAGCATCCGGCCGAGTTGCATCAATACGACGTGATTGTGCTTCAGGATTCAAATTAGGTCCTGCAGAAGAAGGGGATTGAAATAACCAAAACAAATGTAAGACCGTTCCGAAAACCTAAAAGCTTACAAAACTGTTGCGATAACAATAGAAAAACCAAAGTGTAAATGCTAGACCTGTTTGGAAAACCTAAAAGCCTACAAAAGTGTAATAATCTCACCGATTGATGATTCTCTGCTATCAGGAGCTTGCTCTATGAATGCTGGCAACGTAGAATGACCCTCAGTGCGGATTTCGTTGCATCGTGGATCCAAATCTCCGTTTGTAGTTTTTGACGACTGCGGTGCATGCAGGATCGCTTGTAGTGGGTTGATAGCATTTTCTGCTGCAAGCGGGTGCGGATGCTGTTTCATATCAACAATCTGGTGCAGCGGCAGAGAGGATGTTTCGCCCCGACTACCTTGTCCAGCTTCTAAATGCTGGCCTGAAGGGAGCTCCAGCATTCTAGTCCTGGAAACGGGTCTGAAAGGAGGGAGATAACGGGCACTGGAGGGCAGATGGCAATTGCCTTCAAAATCAGCATTATGTAGAGGCGAGAAACCCGGCGCAGCAATCATCTCGCTGCTCTGATGGGCGTATCGAATGAACGGTGGTGGCAGATCACTTATGAGACTACTGCCTGCTCGGAGAAAAGGCGGCATCGCTTCTCGGATGTATGCAAGTGCAGAATTCCCATTGGGCTGCACAAAACCTGGAGGAGCTGGAACATTACCCGCAAGAAAATTAGGCCTCTGTGCTGGCAAGAAAGTGGAATGGCCAACGATCGGTGCGCGGCCTATGTTTGGATTTGCCTGGTACAACGGCCAGCCAGCACTCTCATACCGCTTCGTCCTGGTATTCCAAAAATTCTTGATGTCGTTATCCGTGCGTCCCGGCAACTGCACGAGAGACAGTTTCCATATGCGACTCAAATACGTTAGAAGATTTAAACCTTGCCTCAAGTAGGACATCTTAACCTTTTAGAGCAGTTGATCTTGTTTCCACAATATTTTACATGTTATATGATGCCGCAGTTTAAGTTTAAGCTTTCAGAGTAATCAGCTGTGATCCCACTGAGTTTTATACAATACAAACGGTTATAGGAACCCGAATTATTGAATCCATCACCTGGGCGGCTATGAGCGACCACTTGTTGCCGAAGCGGGCATGGAGCTCCACCACCAGGCGCTCCTCCTCGTCAGAGAAGGTGCCCTTCTTGAGGTCGGGGCGGAGGTGGTTCAGCCAGCGGAGGCGGCAGCTCTTGCCGCTTCTAGGGACACCGGTGAGGCGCCTGACGCGGTTCCAGTCGCCCTCTCCATGCTCCCGCACGTACCGCACAAGTATCTCGTCCTCCACCGGCGTCCACGGCCCTTTCGTGAGCTCCCCTCCGGCCGGCCGCTCTCTCTTCGGCATTGGGACGCAACGGAGTGGAATGCTGGAAAAGAAGAAGAGAAGGGAAGGGAAACCAAGAGAATATGGAAACCAAGACGGCGAAGCAGGAGTCGACGTGGATAGGCCTGATCTAAAAAAGAATTGGAGTCAAACAAAAGGTCAACGCGACACCTATTATGAGAACTTTTAACGCAGAAAATTAATTTAAAGATATATACGGATTTCACTAAATATTCAAATTTTCAAGTTTTCAGTTAGCAAACGATATCTCTCGCATTATTCTTTTTATAAAATTTTAAACACTTTACATCTTTCCTTAAAAAAAAAAGTCTTATCTTGACATTGGAGAGTCACCATAAACTTTTTTATATCTTTTTCTATAGATTGAATCGTTTTTTTGTTCATGGAGAATTCAAATTAGGCTTATTTGGTCTTTTGGATAAATTACAGGATGAGTCCTAAAACTTCAAATTCCTTATTTAAGTGCTAAAACTTATCAATGTCGTGCACTTGGTCTTTTTGTCAAGTGGACGAGAAAATATACACACGGCTTTCTTTTATTATATTTTTAGTCAAACACGGTCTTTCAATAGTTAAACACAAAATTGTTTCATGACGCCCTGTCGGAAAAAATTAGAAGAAAAAACTGAAAATAAATTAGATAGAAAAGTGAAGATGAAGATGAAATCTGGAAAATTACAAAAAAAAATATAAAAATATAAAAGGATGATAGTAGGGTTGGGGATGGGGTGCCACGGGCAAGGGTCGTTGGCCCTCGCTATTTTTCCCTTGATCTCTCTTTTTTTTTTCAATTTCATATTTTTCCATTTAAAAAAATAATTGTGGGTACAAAAATGCGGTTATCTTGTGTTTAAAAGCGGCATAGAATTGGAAAAAATACTTAAAAATCACGTGTGCATTTCCCTTCATTTAGAATTGACGTACTTGGGAGAATGATTGATATGTAGGAAGTTGAAAAGTTTTAGCACGAAAGTTTAAGGATAGAAGTGCACAAAGATGACAAATTTTAAAAATTTTCTATTTATCAGGAAATTTTTTCTAAATTGGGATTTTGCAAATTGAAAAATGGAAAAAGATAAAGACGACCTATTTAAAATAAAGAAGCACACGAAAAGATGGAGGGGCAATAGGTGCTCTCGTAATATCAAATCATACACAGATATCATAAGGTTGTTCTTTTTCTTGATAAAGAAAATATGGGTAAATTATTTCATATCAAAATGTATACACACATATATATGTATGTATGTATATCAACTTCTTATGTTGAGAGGTTTTCAAGGCACAATGAAATGAGGAAATAAGCCAAAATGACCGAACAAGCCTGAAGCTTCCAGGGGTCTAAGGTTCATGATACTTTAGAATATTCCTTGGGGCCAAAATGGGAAATAAATACTTATATTCTAAACACTTTCCATCAATCTCTAAGTTGAATGGCAAATCTACAATTGTAAAGAGAGTAACTCGTGTAGATATAGATGCTTTTCACCTCATTTGGATCATTAAAGACATTTGCGCACTACCAGGTTTTCTTGAGAGCAATTCTTTCTAAATACTTTTTCTAAACACTTTTATACTGTGAATTAGACACTAACAATCAACCGCGGAGCCCTTCCTCATGAAGCTATGAGGTCTTACACCCAGCCATGGGCGTTGAGGTCCCAGGCTAGACCTCGATATTACCAGGCCTAGCATCTCGGGCACGGGCACGGGCACCGGTGTCCCAAGCACGGCCTAGATGGACCGTGGTGCGGCCGCTAGGGACTCGGCTAGGATCGGGAACGATTGTTAGGTTCCTGTGCCCAATTAAGAGCAGACTTTCTGGTCCAAGTGTCAATACTTTATCATATTTTAGAAAGTGATTTCCGATTTTTCAGAAATAAAATTATTTTCCTAAACTTAAACTTTGATAGGATATCCTTCTTTCCGTTGATTCATTTTATTAAGCGATTCAAATGGTAGAAAACGATGAAAACCTTTTTCAAAAAAATATTTTTCGCGAAATAAAAGTAGCTTATTTCTAATTTGTTTTCCCGCACAATTTTCATCATTTAACAAATTGCAGAGATTTGCACTTGCGTCAAACGGGAAATTACCATTAAGAAACCGATCTCAGTTATAAGGACGAAAACGTCAAATTCCCTTTACGCTTGTCGAACAAGAAAATAGGAAATCAAGAGCAGTCCCGACTCAGGTACCATGTTGAGAGTCCATCACTCCTTCCTCTGTGTGCCGTTGGCTAGACATGAAAGCTTAGATTCAGGCCTTTTTTTTTTTTTTTCTAATTAGAGCTCGTCTCATAAGAATCGTTTTCTGTATTGCACCGTGATCAAAGTGAACGAGAGGGGAAGATGGAGAGTGTACTGCCACCGACCGATAAGCAGAGCATGATCTCCTATCGTCGATGGTTTGCTCGATCGTCAGTTCTTGCACTTCCACTGTCTCCCTATCGTGTACATGCTGCTTCTCACATGCATTGATTGGCAGACACCTAATATTGCAAAACAGCTGAGCTACTGGAGTTAGGCATAAATTCTCACCTCGCTTTCGCTTGATCCACATGAAAAGATAAGGGAGTTTCGTTCGTTTCTTTTGTTACTGGTTATAGAGATTATAGCGGGGCACGAAGGCTTGATCTGTAGGTGGCTTAACGGTTGGAAGGAACACCAGCGTACGAACAAATATATCTGTGGATGCAATAATGAAGTTGTCTTGTGTTTAAAAGCAACATAAAATTGGAAAAAAATACTAAAAAAATCACGCATACATTTCCATCCATGGACGCAATAATAAAGTTGTCTTGTGTTTAAAAACAACATAAAATTGGAAAAAAAAATACTACAAAAATCACGTATGCATTTCCATCCATTTAGAATTGACATACTTGACAGAATAATTGATAAGTAGGAAGATGATAAGTTTTAGCACGAAAGTTTAAAGATAAAAGTGCACAAAGTTGAGAAATTTTAAAATTACCGAACTAGATAAGATATTTTCTATCTATCGAGAAAGTTTTTCAAAATTTGGGATATTGCAAATTGAAAGATAGAAAAAGATAATGACGACCTATTTAAAATAAAGAAGCTCTCCATAAGATTCTTATGGATGGGTAATAGGTGCTCTCATAATATGAAATCACACACAAATATCGTAAGTTTGTTCTTTTTCTTGAGAAAAAATATGGGTAAATTTTTTCATATCAATATATATATATATATATATATATATATATATATGTTTATATATATGTTTGTATGTATATCAACTTGTTGTATTGAGTGTGTCACGAAATCATAGGCCGCCTACATTGCAATATCTGAATTGTGATAAATCCGCATGATACTTAAGAACCAACACGCAAACCTTGAACGTTGTTTATTGTATGGGGGTGGTGATCAGTCCGTCAAATCCTTTATGCCGTGAATCGGATACTGGCGTCGACACACCGGCCTATTACTAGTGAATGTATAGATATTCTAAACCAACTCTAGTATCAAATACGTCATAAAGCGATTCTACAGTGCAATATATGAGTTTTAATGAATCTGCATGATGTCTTAGAACCAATACGCCAATCTTGAACAAGGTTAACACCATGTTAATTGTACGCTGGTGATTATACCTCAAATCAGCGAGGGCAACTTGTTAACACCATGTTAATTCTAAGTCCTCTTATAGCATTTACTAAATTGGTTCGATCAGCGAGGGCAACTGAAGCCACATCAGACACGACACCGGCCTCCCCGGACTAGCAAGAACTGCCGGCTCCGCTGGATCTGCTGCTCGTGAAGCTCTACTTGTCGCTCATGGGCTCTTCGGCATCGCCAGAAGAACAGCGCAATGTAAGTGGAATGTTCGAGAATAAATGGAACGAAGCAAGATTTTGCAGACACAGATTAAATCAGACATCTATTTAACTGGCCATTTACCCCTCTCTCTAATCTCTCACGAGAACAGCAATACTCTTCTTTCGCTAATCTTTAAATAACAAATATCATGAAGTTATGATTTTTCTTGAAAGGGAGAAAAGTGTCAAATTTTTTACAATTTTTAGATTTTGACTAAATTACTTCTACACCCTTCTAATTTTTTGTTAGAAGGCGCTCGTTAATCATACTTAATAAATAGATATTTTTCTTTTAATGCATCGATCGCCCATAAGACAAGAGACAACGAATTGAAAAGGACAGTTTTTCCATATTTTAATTGTTTTAATGAAAAAGATGATGCGGCTGTGTTTAAGTTATTTTGTAATTCAACTGATCTAAGAAGCTGAGTCCTATGATGACAAACTACATCGGCAATGTGGATGGTCGAGAACAAGCCTAAAGATAGACCGCAAATTTACTGTCTACCTTAATGGTTCGGTCTGAATTGAGGGTCGAGTTTGTTGAAGTAATGTAACAGTGTCAAAGAAATTTACTCAAGCACAAACAAATGTAGAACCGATGGATTCACGTACAGAATGACAGACAATGTCCATGCAAATTCTCATCAAGACTCAAGATGAATTGGTGCAATTTACTCACAGAAGAAATCCTCCTAATATCACCAAATTTCTCCCTGAGGACTCGATCAATCTCGATTTCAAATGGTCGATGTTACCAAAAGAGAGCTCTAGAAAAGCTTCAGCAAAGAAACACATGAGAGAGAGAGGAGAAGTCGGGTCGCAGCAATACATGATCTAAAACATAATGTACAAATTCTATCTTCTACTACCACAATCGTGTTTGGGTCTGCACATCCCTAATCTCAAAAGTTCATGAACTTGCCCCACAGATAAGTGAGAAATTCCCCAAACGTGCAAGCACTCTATTTGCTTTTCATTATCTGATAAAGCCATCTGCAAATGCTTTACCTCTTTCTCGTTCATGTTTAACAGCCTTAGAGAATCTCTTATACAAGGGAAAAATGCTTCTGGCCGAGCACAAAATGGCTGGAAGACAAGGTACAAAGCTCTCATATCCGCTGTAAACCGACCAATCCCTTTTGCAGAAAAAGAGATGTCACTTGTAAGCATGCTGCGAAAAAGAAAATGGTCGAGCCCATCGGCGACGTTACGCCACATATCCAGGAAGTCCTTCGGGTTTAGTATTCTTCTGATACTTGTTAGCTGACTTCTCAAGGCATCCAATGCTATGACAAGATCGGCAGACACTACACTGTCAGTCCCTGAAGAAACTATACTCGGGGTATTATCTTGCTCAAGTTGCTCAATCCCAAAACTATGCCTACTCTCGACATAATCCCAGCTAAGCATTTCAAATTGTTGTAGGAGAAAGGCAATTATCTCCATCAGCCAATTGGTCTCGAGCTCAACCAAGCTTTTAATTTCTTCCCCAAAGAAGCAATTATAACCAGTGTCAACATTTTCATGCCGCTCCATATCCTCACCGAAGTTCATGTCCAAGAAATTCACATCATCACTCCACTCTAGCAGTTTATATTCAACATATCTGGCAGCATTTATAGACCCACAAACCCTCATAACCACATCATTGTCATCAAAATTGGCAGACTGCAATTCTTCTATCCTGCAATGTGAAATTAAGACCTTGAGAAAACACCAAATGAATTTCCCAGCAGCCGATCTGATAAACTGCACCCTTGGGAAAATAGAGGGTAATTTTTGACATCTCTCAATCATTGCCCACGCAACTTTAAGCACGAAATCTGCGATCAATGGAGCTTTGTGGTCATCTTGGTTAGCAAGAAGATAATCCACAGATTCCATTTCATGATAAAACCCATTCCCGCACTTGCTACTTTGCACCCAAGCCCTCTCATCTCTTAATTCATCTTTGAATTTCTTCCACGCATCCTTGAACTCAATCTTTGCCCAAATCTTGAGCCACTCAGGCTTCTCACAGAATATGTTCAATGCTGATATTCCCCTAGTCAGACATTGAAGCATATCAGAGCCCACGTGAAAACAGGTTTCGGATTGGACGAGCAACTGCATACGTGAATCGAATGCAATGATGAGGTCCATGATATTAAGCCATGAAGTTGAAACTTCAGATTTGCCACCTTTATCCTTGTAGCTTTCAACAAGTGGAGGTAAAACCTTCTTCACCAGGAATCCAGAAAGCATTTGAGCCATTGAAAAAACCCAAGCTTCTCTGGCACTAAAGCCAACCAACCTGGCCTTATCTATCAGAGGCTGCAAAACATCTTCAACTCCAACCAGGAAATCCCTCGTAACTTTAAATGCAAGAGCAAAAATCAATTCGGGCTGGTGAATCCATTTAGTAAAGTGGTACTCCATCCGTGCTCCAATGGGAGACACCAGCTCATCAATGGCCCAAAGCCTCGATTGCTTCTCATTTAAACCCAAAAGTTTCTGTTTTCGCTCTTCCCTTCGTGTCTGCAGATGCTGCAGTGCGCAAAGAGATAGAAAACTGTAAGCATAACTCTCTCTCTTCTCTCCTTGCATTAAAACTAGAGGATTTGGTATGCTAGAGACTTCTCCATCCCCCATAGCCGTCGTCACAAGTTTTGGTGGCCATCCTAGGGAAGCAAGAAGAGACCTATGATCTGCAATGACTTTCGGTCTAAGAACAGCAAGAGTTTTGTCGACTCTGCTATCCACAGATTTCAAAAGATGGCACCATCGAGGTCGGGATTTCAAAATGCCAATCACTAGGTCCTCGATATCGTTCATGGTTTTTATTGCTTGAAGCAACTTCTCTCTACTCCGTCCAGTTTCCTGAATTGGAAAGGAGGAATCAAATCGGGTTCATAACCAGCAGGGAAATTAACATCTAAAGAACTGCCACGAAAAGGAAGGGCCAAGATTAAGGTCATTACCATCAGAACAGATGAAGCAAAATATTTTCCAGACAAGACATTCCTTGCTTGGTGATTCACAGAGATAACTGAATCTTCCAGATCTCCAACCAGCACTTCAAGCTGTAATGCAGTCCCTTGAATATTTATTAGCATAAATTAGTTGTGGCATTTCATAGAAAGCAGACATTCACCTTTCCCAAGTAAAGTAACAATAAGAGACTGACTAAATCTTATGAAGTTGTATTACCCATTAAAACATCTTAAGTTGAAATCTCATCAATGCCAATAAGTCGTGAGCCTAGAATTGAACGACTCTCGAAAAACTCGATTACAGTGGTTCACGATAACACGAAAGACAGATTGGCGACGAAGTCACGACTCCGAGATTGATAGAAGAACAACATTTTTCTGTGCGCTGCTGCCACTAGATAATAAACAACCGAAAACGACTCGAAGTAGGGATCAGAGCTCACCGACGTATTCGCGAATGTTCTCGACGCGCTGCACCTCTTTCGCAAGCCAAGGAAGCTCCTCGCCGAAAGTTCTTCGACTCCTATTCGACTGTCCACCACCGTCTACAATCACGAAACTAACCATAAATTCAATCAAAGCATCGAGCTAAAGGCGGACCAGCCACAATCACACGTTTCAGAACCCTCACACAAAAATGATCGCCGCGAAGACGACGAAATGCAAACCTAAGACGATGAAATGCACTCCAAAAAAAAAATAATAATCGCAAAAGGAGAAGTGCGCAGAAAACCAACATTGCGACGTGCGGACGCTGAGATTCTCCAACTTGACGAGCGACTTCTGGATCAAAGACTTGGCCCCGAGCGAGCGGTAGATCCACGAGACGGCGAGCCTCGCGATCCGGCCGCGGAGGGCCGCGAGGTCGCCGTCCAGATCGGCGCACCTCCGGCCCAGCTCCGACGAGAGATCGGCCGCCCCCGGCAGGTCCCCGGGGCTGGCGAAATGCGCGTCGAGGAAGGCCACGAGCTGCGGAGAGAGCTCGGCGGAGGGAGGCAATGGCGCGTCGTCGGCGTCGGCGTCGGGAGCGTCCATGGCGACATGGGAGGTCGTTGCCGTAACCGTAACAGCGTATTTTCAAAATTCTTTTTAAGTCTCCCAAAATTCGGACAGCAGAAGGGGCCAGGCTCTGTTTTGTCCTGGGGCTCAGCGTATTTCAAATTCCTTGCTTCGTTTTCAAGTTATCCAGTTCGCTAAAGCAGTCCTCCTTTTTCGTGTTGAGAAATAGCACGAGATAGTCGGGCCGCTAAAATTAGTAACAAACAACGAATGTTAACACATCTCGGAAATTGGTAGAGGGATCCTATCTCACTGAAAAGATAAAAGCGACATTCTTCGAATGAAAATGTTCATATTTTCAAAGCGCAAGTAATTACTCGTTACCATTGCCAAGTGGCTTAGGGGCGCTCCTTAACATTTTCCGACAATTTAATACAAGCTTCTAAAAATGCCTGAAAAATCTTAGCACCAAGCTATTGAGCCCAAAATAGGAATTTGGGAGATTGATATTATCTTTTTTTTCTCGTACTATGGACGACCGAAATTCTGGGTTGAAACCAAATTGGGCCAAGCCGAAGTAGTCAATTTGATTCGAGATTGGACGCACAATTTTTCACAAAATTGCTTCGCTTGAGATGTTTTGCGCTGTTTCCATGTTTTTCCATATCCTATGTAAAGGACCAAATTTCACTCTCTTCTGACTCTGAGAGAAGCTACCCTCAAGAGAATGGCATTGTCATCGGCATCAAGGCCTTTTGCTGCCAAGAAAATCCTCTTGAAGATCTCTCCCTTCAAAGCAAGACATGCAGAGAGTCAAATCTCCCTACGCACAAAAACATAAATACGCACGATCCAATCCGAGCCATTGTTTACAAGGCCAAGCGCAGGTCAAGGCAAAAAATGTGATAGGCCGCCATGCGCACAGAAAAACATGAGCTCCCTTGTCTACCTCCAGCTTAGAGCAATTGTAAGACCAAAACCCCCCCAAATCACCTCTTCTTCTCAGCCAGGCAAAGGAATCTCAGTTCAGACAGTTAGGATCACAGAGAAGTTGATGTTCCCTCAGGGATCAACCGCGGGGAGCCAGGGCTCTGTTCTTCGTCGACCTCTGAAGAGCTGGAAGGAGTAGGATCGTGCTCTATCATCTCTGGAATTACCTTCGGCTCTTGCTTTATTAGCCGTTCCTGTTCCGATGGATTCTTAAGCAGCGTCCTCTGTTCTAAATATTGATATAATGTTCAAGCAAAACAGGTTAAGGAACACAGAGAAATAAGAACAGAGAATGCTCGAGCAACTGATCAGGGAAAGAACGGCAAAAGAAAGGAGGATTCATGGGTCCTCAAACCACCAGGCAGTGATTGTGAGCACTCATGTACTGGTTAGTCAAATAAAAGGATATTCTCTTCTCCATCCCTTCTCATTTGCTTGTTCAATAAGATTTTGTAGCCGGGCCAGCTCTCTTTGAATCCACTGCAATATATAGAAAAGGTTAATTTCTGGAAGTTTGATTCTAGAGGGAAAAGCAGCATCCCATGAAGTAGATACATCTTCGCATACATGCATGATTAGAGAAGTGGTGAAAATTTTGTGGGCAGAATGAATTCAGTAATGTCCAGCGGCATGATAATAGCAAGAAAAAAGAAAACAGTCCAAAGCACCGGTAAAACTCTCACGGGTAGTCAGTATGGACCTGGATGAGGAACACTTACATGTTTAATCACATCTTCATGCAGACTTTTAGCCTTCTCCCGAAGCTCGACCTGTCAAAACTATCAGGTCAAGAGATGAACTATCTACAGTTTGCATATATAGGCGCAAATTTGACCATTAAAATGACTTTGAGAATCCATTAAGCACACATTCATCAAAGAAAACTTCAACATCTAGTCTATTAAAATTCTATATCAAATGATGCAAATCCACGCCTGATTTCCCTGCCGATTCCATAAGGTTCGGAGTGGTCTTTTCACTTTTGCACCGAGTTTTTCATTTTCTTCCCCTTTTACTGTTTCAATTCAAAAATTTATTCTTACTCGCACATTCCAAAACACAAGATAATGCCCTTTCACTGAATTCTGCATTAAGGATATGACATACAATTCCTGACAAATTAACAAAAGGTGACATTGGGCTTTTTTGGGATATTTAATTGAGTTTTACGGTGAAGACAACCATTGCCAGAGATAAAAGATAACTTTCTATTGTTTTCATTCCTGAACTTTTACTTATTTCTTTATTTGGCCAAAGCACAGGTACGATCAAGTTATATAGAAGGAGATTTAGGCATCTTCAGTCACCACTGGACCTCAGAAATTAGAAGGATTTGTTTACAAGTATTAAATATGACTCTTGCAAGTTAAAGTAGTCCTGCATGTATCCTTAGCATATTAATGGAGTTTCTACATGTGCAGGTTCTTTATAGCAGGCATTTGTCCTTGTGTGCAAAACTAAAGTTCTTCCAACTATAGGGTTATGGGAAAAAAGCTGCCTAGGCAGGAAAGACTTACCACAGTAAGCTTTTTAAGAAGGCCAGAATTTATCTTCTCCTGCAAATCCTCGCAATCCTCCTATCAAGGGGATCACACCGTTAAATGATTGAAGAGCCAAACATCATTGAGAAGTGATAACCAAAAGATCAGATGGCAATGAGCTGGAGCAAAGCTAACATTATGCACCAGTGATTGTCCAGCAAAACAGCAAATCCACCTTGCAGTTTTAAGGTATATTTAAAGATTTAAAATTCTATTGATGACATTGGGGTAACCAAATTGTCCAAATAGCAGCCCGAACAATAACCAGAAAAAGTAGAGAAATTCTCCTACGAACATCAAGACACTAAACTTCGGTGCCTGAATGTCCTAGCCATGGACCACTATAAAAGGAGAGTACCAAAGATAACAAGGAATCTACTTTGAGAAGCAATGTCACCCCATAATGGTGCTTCCCCCACCAGTGCACATGAGCATAATAAAATAGGCAAAATGGAAAGAGGAAAGGAAAGAAAGAACAAGGGGTGGTCTTGAGTTGCGACTAAGAGTTCACTCAAACCATAATTTGGATGACATTAATAGGAACAAGACGAGTCTAGTTTTCTTTTGTTTATATACACTAAGCACCAATATTGCTGGGTTCACAAGAATAGGTATCCTCTAAACAGTTCAGTACCTCAGTTAAGTCCGCATCAGACAACATCGGTAAGTTGACATCTGATAGCATGTCAAATACTTGGAGGAGAACCTCTCTATTAAGATTGTTGGTTGTTGAGGTTCTCTTTATACCTACATAAAAGAACATGATGGTGAAAATGACGTAGCAATATATATAAGATCACAGCATTTTCATCAATCTGCAACAGATGAGTTTTAAGTGCTTTGTTATGCAGGAATTGGAATACTTAAGCCAAGCCCCAGCAATTAAAACAGCAATCACCTGTAACTTGCAAAAGTTGGTATGGACGCTTGTGCAGATAGTCCCTTGGATCTGTTTTCACTTTTACAAAACTTCCAATTACTTTGCCTTCAAAACTATCTGGTTGCTTCAATAGCTCTTGGATCAAGCTCCTTCTCAGATAAATAAGTTTGATATTAGCTTCATTAATAGAAGCAAAACAGCTCTCTTGAACCCTGAGAACCACCTCCTTTTCCTTAAGTTTTCTGTTAGTGGATCTGTTAGTGGATGAGGTTCTCTGATGCTTACTTGCAACTAAGTTGCTCCTATTCGTTTCTTGCAAATTAAGATCACAAGCATCACCACTTTCTTCCTCATCAGAGAGCTCCAAAACCTCGTTAAGATGTGGCTCCAGAAGAAAGTAGATTTGGTTTTTGTGAATGGTTTTCTTCCTAAATACAGAATACAGACTTTCATCACAAATAACCTTCTTCTTTTTCTTGGGATGAAAAAGTTGTTTCTCTTTGATGTATTTAGAGATGATAGAATCCACATTCCACCGTGATAGCTGTTTGGTAGTGTCTTCACCAATGGACTTGAGAAAGTGAATTAGTGTTTTTGATCCCCATCCTTCAAATTCAATAGTAATAGAACCCTTCACTTTTCTCGCTGATTTTTTTCTTGAACGGTCCTCATCACTTTCAGACAATGATTCAAATATTTCTTCACTATCGGAAAGTTTAGCTGAAAAGGAACCGTGCTTGCCCCCTTTTCCCTTCTTCAACAGAATATCTGCCGAGTAGACATGATCTAAAGTCAAGCCCTCCTTTTCCTTTATTATCTCCCAATATTCTTTAAACAAACACTCATATGTATCTCGATCTTTGAAATCAAGTTTATCCTGCAAGAGTCAGATGAGAGTTGTCAAGATGGCTATGCGCACATTCACTGGAGTGTAAAGGACATCATCAAGCTGAAACAATATAGCAAGTGAGGTAATGAGCCTTAACGAATTGGCATGATAATCAAACAACTCACTCGTATGTTGGAAATCTTAAATTTTTCTTAAGTTACTAAAAGAATCTCAAGATAAATATCTAATTTATTCGACAACTGGGCTAATATCACTCTTTGTAATAATATGAAGTCATTTTCTGGTTTTTGGCCAGTGTTGTAGTACATGTGACTCTCTATCCGTTCCCATAGAAACTCTATAGAGACATATATTGCCACACTTTATTTCAACAACTACGGCTAGGTTCACTTTAAAATGTTAAAAACTGTACCACGCACTTGAAGCTATTCGTTCCCATAGAAAATCTATAGAGACATACATCGCCACACTTTATTTCAACAACTACGGCTAGGTTCACTTTAAAATGTTAAAAACTGTACCACACACTTGAAGCTATCTAAAGAGTTACAGGAATTTGGACAATCTCAGAACATGAGATGCCTTGTCTGACAAGAGGCTGATGTGTGGTACTGGGTATAGTCGACTGAGTGATAGATCTGAAAAAGGAAAACGTACAGCCCAAAAGGGAAAGACAAAGGAGCTGCCAATTTGCTGTGTAGCATCTAGAGCACAATCATGACTTATGAATGCCTAGAGATCATAAAGTTCAATGGTTCTTCGATACATACCCCATCAGAGTCATAATCCACGTTTTCTTCTATAAGCAGAATGAGTTTCAAACATTCGTGGCAGAATCCTCCATTTCCTCTGACGGATACAAACTCAGCAGCACTATCACAGCGTCCACATATAGCATTTGGACAGCAAAAGCAATAATACTTTGTGGTTTTATGGCAAATGAAGCAAGAATGACGATCTGGAAAACATTTTTATATCATTGTCCAAATATATGTGATAAACTTTCCTGTACAATGCCCTAGAAGAAATGTAATGTCAAGGCAAGTTACAAGGAGGCTGAGAAATTCCAAACTCTTCAGCCATATCTTGAGTTTGTGACTGCATACGAGCTTACGGTGGAGAGAGAGAGTGAGAGAGAGAGAGTGAGAGAAAGTGAGAGAGAGAGAGAGAGAGAGAGAGAGAGAGAGAGCATGGTGCAAATGCACACCCCAAGTTATGTTGCTTAACTTGAAACAGAATATCTGCGTCTTACCACAAGTCCAGGATTGCCCAGTCTGCATAGAAGAATCATCCTTTCCCACACAATCAGAATGATAAACTTTTGAGCAATCTCTGCAGTAAAAAGTACACATTGAGGCACAGAAACAGAACAAATCCATAAAGGACATAATTGCTAAATAGACACTTTTGATTACAACTCCAGAGTCCAATTCCTGATCCACAAAAACGTGCTTGAGAAAGCTAACAAATTTATGCACCCAAAATCAAGGACTTCCACGGTGCTAGGGTACAATGCAATGTTGTACCATGCAATCTTTACTTTATTACGGGTTTGCTTTTGCACTTGACTAAGAAGAACGGTTGTAACGTAGTAAAAAAAAAAAAACCACAATCGACCGTGCTTTTAGTAGGATGTTGTACCATAGAAAATCCAAAGGATACTTTAGTAGAAAGATCCAAAGACTTCAAACGACAAAACCATTTGTTCTACGAATAAGGAAACAGGCGAATTTGTCTCTTCTCAGGAACTTTTGGAGTGACAGCAACGACACAACACAAGGAGAAAATGCATAGACCATGCAAGACTGATGAATCTATGACATCATAAAAGAGGAGTTTCAACACTGGTCTACGACTAATTCACCATTTGGCACCGGATATGCTATCGTTTTGGCCATGCAATGAGCACATCGTTTACACGGTGCAGACAACAGCTTCGCCCTCAACCACATAGCGCAGCCATGTGAGATCCTTGTAAGACTGAATGGCCTATCCCCGGCATTTCTCTACGAGAAAAGTTGAAAAGGATTTCGTCGAGGAAGGCGCGACCAAACAAGTTCCGAATTGAAAATACGAATGCACGCGCAATCAAAACACCGGAATACACAAAACTATACACAGAATGTCTCTTGATCGACTCACATCACTCGAAAAATCGCGAACCCGCACGGAAGCAAACAGAATAGAACAATTTCGAGCACTCACTTGTGGTCGCACAGGATCAGCTCGCCGCCGTCCTTGCAGACGAAGCACCAGTCGTCGGACTCCTCGTACTTATCCCTCTTCCGCTTGTCCTGCTTCTTCTTCTTCTTCGTCATCTCGCCTGATCGCCAGAAGGAGGGAAAAAGAAAAAAAAAAAGCAGAACGCCCAGAGTGATGTATGTAAGTCGCCAGTCTCTCGCGACAAAGCAACGGAAAAAGGGGAAACGGAAAGCCGGCGCTAGGTAGGTACACATGCGTCCGCAGAATCGCAAGGGCGGACTTCGGCGGCGGCGGCGGCGGCGAGACCGGCAATGGCTATCGATCACCTGGTGACGCGAGCGAGCGAGCGAGAGAGAGAGAGAGACTCTGCGCAGAATCGTAAAACCTGCAGAGCAAATGAATGCCGTCGTCTCTGATCAGGAGAGAGAGAGAGAGAGAAAGCAGCGATTAACAGAGGAGGCATCTCGTGCGCATTTCCTGAACTATCACCGTCGAAATATCTTAATCCCGAATGTGCCCACGCTTTCTGCCGGGAAAAGAGGGGTGATGTCGAACTGACTGTCCTGGACCTAAAAGGGTCATTTCAGTCTCGGCTTGCCCGGCTTACTTTTCCAAATCGCTTTTCCGGGTGCCCCGGGAAAAATATCTTGCCTCTCGTGGGAGAATTATGAGGATATTCTTGACCGTCGATCGACATCATCCCTTCCTAATTAGTTGATACCACAAAAATTCTAAATTAATAATTCGATAATAAATTTATCTTAAATTAATTTTTTTATCATTAAAAATTTAAAATTGATAAACTTATAACAAATGTCTCTATCAGTTTTCGTTAAATTATTAAGTTTAATGACATGTGATAATTTACAGGAGTACCGATTTAGGTTTTAACTTTCTGTTTATCACAAGTATATTAATTCGTGATTTTTCGTTATATTAATCTAATTTAACGGATGGTAAATTTATCACAAATATATTAGTTTAGGATTTTTTGTAATCAAAAAATTAATTTTGGGTAAATTTGTCACAAATCTACTAGTTTAAGATTTTTCATGACTAAAAAATTAATTTATGGTAAATTTGTCATCTGTGTATTAGTTTGAGGTTTTTCGTGATATTAATGCTTATTAATTATAAGGTTTATACCAAAACAAATCCGAAATTGATACATCCATATAGTATTTATCCCAATTTTTTATTTTAAAAAATCTAAAATCGATAAACCATGTCACATTTATCCCAAAATAGTTTTCGTTTCACAAAAAATTCTAAACCAATGTGCTTGTAACAAATTCAATCTCCATTATCTTTCATTAAATATCCACATTAAATTGCTGACGTGGCAATAGATGTGACAAGCAACTCGAGATCAATATATCCTTAACAAGATCTATTTATACAAAAAGAAAATGAGACAAACAGTCCTTGAACTTTTGTCAAATGAGTAATATGGTCCATAAACTTTTAATTCGTGATTCTTGAACTTTTAATATGAGTGTGGTCTCTAAACTTTTGATACATGTTCAATGTAATCCCTACTATATGAAAATGTTCAATATAGTCTTTTTACTAAATTCGAATTTTAGGAACAACATTGAATATATTAAAAATTTAGGGATAACATTTAACATTAAGCTAAAATTCATGGACTACATTAAACAAATTAAAATTTCAGGGACCACATTACACATTGGACTATTCAGAAACTATTTGGGTAATTATCCCCTTTATAAACGGGTCAAAGAGTAGATAAAATGCGTTGATCAAAATCCTCATAGTCTCCAACCAAAAAAAAAAATCCTTATAGAGTCTTTGTAGGCTGAGGGTGCATTTGGTAACATTTCTATTTTTCTTTTTTCTATTATTTTGTTCCGCAAAACAGAAAAAAAACAAAAATCTATTTGTGTATGTCAGTTAATTTTTCTATTCCCTAGAATAATAGATAAATGACTGGGGAATAGATCGATGGAAAATTTATGTCGCTTGTTTAAAAATTTCTAATTACCGATACTTAATTTTTATCGTCGAGAAATTTTCTTTTTGGTCGGTATCATCGAGAAATTTATGACCACTATAAATATCGATAACTCGAGTCAAGACACATAATTTTACGTCAATGTGTCAAATCTAATTGGGGCAAGTGAATTAGGGACGTGGGCATCCAGCCTTTTTTCCATTTTATTTATATGATACAATCGGTAATTTCGGTGCAAAGCTTTTACCTGAGTATAAATAATACTTAATCAATATTGACTTAGCGAGAATTTTTCAAATATTTTCAATAACTTAATAAATTTTTATGCATTTCGGCTCCGGCTGCAAAGCAATTAACATCATCGATGTAGTGGAAAATCGAGAGGAAAATTTAATTTTAGAATTGGGCTCAATTTTTTGAAATTTCATTGCATGCATTCTCATTTGCATGTTTTCCAACCATTGAATCTAACGGTGCGGCCAGACACGGGGCAGGCGAATTGAAGAAGGAGAAAAGGCTGTCCGCCCAACTACGACGTCGTTTCGACGAATTTGCAGATCAAATTCACGCTTCTTCCTCTTCCTCCTCCCGCTGCTGCAACCTATTAGCCTTCGTCCTCCTCCTGAACTGCGCCTACCTGGTCAATACATGTCCATGCCCGCCCTGCAACAAGAGCTCGCCCCTGGTCCTTGAAGCTCCTCTACAGAAATCGCCCTCCGAAGCAGACGACGCGAAGGCCATAAATCCCCATGAACAGACCTTCCTAAATCACTCCCGCCGCCGTCACTCTGATGCGGGCTCCTCAATCGAACAATGCTCGCGCTCAAACACGTGAGCAAGACCAGGGCTCTTCTGCTTCCCCAGTCCATCATCGTCCTCGACCACGCCCTCCTCGCCACCGCCGCCGCCGCCCCCCCGCCGCCGCCGCCGCCGCCGCCGCCGCCCCCCTCCGCCGCCTCCTTCCTCCGCGCGCCGCAGCGGGCCGGCGCCGCCCTCAGCACGAGGGAGCTCGTGCTCTCCTTCGCGGAGTGGTTCCAGTCCAGCAAGAATTCCCTGTTCGACCGGATCTTCGAGATCCTGGGCTCGAGCCCCGACGACGGCCGGGGCCCGCCCGACTCGGCGCTCTCGTGGCTGGGCCTCCGCCTGACGGAGCGCCTCGTGCTGGACGTCCTCGACTACGGGACGAGGAGACACGGCGGCGTGCTTCCTTGCCTCAAGTTCTTCGACTGGGCGGGCCGTCAGCGCGGGTTCTACCACACTCGCGCGACCTTCCATGCTATCCTTAAGATCCTGTCGACCGCCAAGCTCATGTCGCTGATGATCGACTTCCTCGAGAGCTGTCAAGTGCAGAATTACTTCCACAGGATTAGGTTTAATGATACATTGGTTATGGGGTATGCGGTCGCTGGGAAGCCCGAGTTTGCACTCCAGCTGTTTGGTAAAATGCGCTTTCGGGGTTTGGACTTGGATACGTTCGCCTATCACGTGTTCTTGAACGCGTTGGTGGAGGAGAGCTGCTTCGACGCTGTCGAGATGGTCACGAAGCAGATTTCACTGAGGGGGTTCGAGAGTGAGATCACGCACTCGATCATGATGAAGTGCTTTTGCAAGCGGAAGCAGATGGACAAGGCGGAGGAGTATTTGCGCAGGTTGGCTAGTGAAGGAAAGAATTTGAGCGAGCACTTGTTGTGCATGTTTGTCGATGCTCTTTGCCGGGATGAGAAGTTTGAGCAGGCATGTGCTTTGGTGGAGGAGTTTGCGGAGATAGGATTCGTGCCAATGAACCGTGTTTATGGTGTGTATTTGGGAGACCTTGTCCGAGCTGGGAAAATAGACAGAGCCTTGGAGTTCTTTCAGTCCAAGAAGTATTTGGAGGGATATATTCCTGATATGTATCGCTATAATATGTTGATATGCAAGCTTTTGAGGCAAAATCGTCTTGAGGAGGTGTTTGACATGCTGATGGAGATGAAGGAAGCTCACGTTCTACCTGATAAGGTCACCCTAAATGCTGCTCTATGCTTCTTTTGTAAAGCTGGAATGGTGGAAGTTGCCCTTAAATTGTTTGATTTGAGGGCCGAATTTGGGCTCTCCATCAACGGGATGGCTTACAACTATTTGATCAATACATTGTGCGGCGATGGGAGCACGGATGAAGCATATCGTGTCTTGAAGAACTCTATGGTGCAAGGTCATTTCCCGGGTAAAAAAACCTTCGATGTCCTGGCAGATGCTTTGTGCAGTGAGGGAAAGCTTGATAAGATGAAGGAGTTGGTGGGTGCAGCGCTGGATCGGAATTTTATGCCTAGTTTTCCCGCATATGAAAAGTTCATATTGGCCCTGTGTAGGGCTAGGAGGGTTGAAGAAGCTTACTTGATACATGGGGAGATCAATAAGGTTGCTCGTTTCACCAGGAAAACAGCTAACTTGAACTTGATTCGTGGCTTTAACAGGTCAGGTAGGGGGGATATTGCGGCCAGGCTTCTTATTGAGATGCAAGATAAGGGTCATGTTGTGGGTAGGCCATTGTACAGGGCGGTAATCTGCTGCTTTTTTTCCATGGAAAATCCAGAAAACCGATTCCTAAGATTCCTGGAAATGCAGCTGTCTCGTAGTGACCCAAGCATTCAGTTGTATAAGAACTTCATTGATGGAGCTGGGCATGCCAAGAGACCTGAACTGGCTAGAGAAGTGTATGAGATGATGAAGAGAAATGGCATTCAACCCGATGTGCAGGCTGACTTTCTCATGTTACAGAGTTATCTAAAGAGCGAGAAAGTTTCGGACGCTCTCAATTTTTTTAGTGATATATGCCAAAGGAGAGAGGTTAGCACAAAACTTTACAATACCCTTATTGCTGGTCTCTGCAGGATTGGAAAGGCAGACGTTGCATGGGAGTACATGAGCCAGATGAAGGAAAAGGGGTTGGTTCCAAATGCTGAATGTTATGAGCTTCTTGTGCAGCTCCTGTGCTCGCAAGGGGAGTATGATGCTGCATTTGATGCTATTGCTGACTTGAAGAACGTCAGACGCCCCATCACAGCCTTTATTGGCAATGTGCTTCTGTTGCACTCCTTGAAAAGCCCAAGGCTATACATGGCATGGGCACGTTCAAGCAAAGAGTATGATCATATATCTGAGATTTCAGAGCTCGGAAAACTCCTTAGAGCATTTACTGGTGGAATTATAACTGGTGAAGATGTTGTGGACACAGAAGAATTGATCAAACGATGCTTCCGGCCCAATATTTACACTTACAACATGTTACTGAGAAAACTGTGCATGACTGATGTGGACGGTGCTATCGAGCTCTCCAACAAGATATGCAAAATGGGATTCGAACCTAACCTGTGGACTTACGACATTTTAGTGCATTCTCTTATCATGCATGGAAGAGCAACCGAGGCTAGGAGATGGGTGAAGGAGATTAGTTGTACGTACCCGTCTCGCCGGGTCTTTAGATATTTGTCGGGCCGGCAGTCATCGCCGGCCGCAATTTACTTGTAGCCATTCAGAATAGCACCTCAATTTTGGTGAGAAATGATATGCTTGCCATTTTGGTCTGACGGTTGTGTCAATCGTCAAAATGGCGTCGACCCATGTACATTACAATTTTTTCGTGAGGTATGCTCTAGTCGAAGGAGAGAATCATATGTAAGTTTTGCTCTTTACCATGTTGAATAATCTAATAAGCATTTGCTTTGATTCTTGGTGGTGCTGTCTGCATCATGGTCTACTGCATCACACATAAGTTTTATGTTCACGTCATCACTGACTCCTAGCTGGTTACTTCTGCTCATCTTCTTCCCTCCTTCACAGGTAAATTCTTTGCCTCTTGCTTCTTGTGCTTCATTCTGGTTTCTGAGCTAATGCTTTACTCTGTGACGAGTCTGATATCGTTAGCGACACTGCATCTTGTTTGATCCTGCGGATGATTTGGACTGTCGGATTTGGCGAGTCCCTAGTGCGATGGGCATATCGCGATGGTTGCGATCTCTGTGTCCGCAATAAACCGAGTTGACACAAGAATTTCCGACGATTCATTGCGCTATCCATTTGACTTTAGAAAAGCACATGATTATGCAAATGGCACAAATTGGCTCTACTTTGTAAGTTCAATTTCAGTTTGTAGCTATGAGAAGTTTGACAGATTGGCATGTCCCTTTAAAGAAATCATATCCCAGCATTGATGGCCTTTTGCTTTCTTTTCGAGAGGTTAGGGAAGTTTTAAGGAAAATTTCAATTAAGGACCCCAAGTGGGGTTAAATTTTCAAAAGAGGACTTAAAGTGAATATAGTGTCAAATAAGGGCCTAAAGTGCCCAATCAATCTAAAATAAGGACCCGAAATGCCCAAAAAGTCTCAAATAAGGGCCTGAATCGCCGGCTGGCAGGAACAGTAACTTTTTAATTTTTTTATTATTTTTTTCTTTCTGTTTTTTTCTTTTCCTTTTCTTTTTTTTTCCTTCTCTTCTTCCGCCGGGGCCGGCGGAGGTTGCCGGCCTCAGGCGAGGCCGCCCTCGCTTGGGCTGGGCGAGGTCGGCCTCGCTAGTTGTCGGCGAGGGCTCGACCTCACCGGCGTCGGCGAGGCTAGCCTTGCTGTTGCAGGCGAGACCGGCCTTGCCCGACGCCGGCGAGGTCATGCCTCGCCAGCGGCCGGCCTCGCCAGCGGCCGGCCTTGCCGTTGCAGGTGAGATCGGCCTCGCCTGACGCCGGCGAGGTCGGGCCTCGCCAATGGCCGGCGAGGTAGAGCCCTCACCGGCGTCGAGCGAGGCCGGCCTTGCCATTGCAGGCAAGACCGGTCTTGCCCAATGCCGGCGAGGCCTCACCAGCAGCCGAGCCCTCGCCAGATCTGGCAAGGCTCGACCTTGCCAACAACTGGCGAGGCCAACCTCGCCTAGCCCAGGCAAGGGCGGCCCTCGGCTGAGGTTGGCGAGGGCGGCCTCACCTGAGGCTAGCGAGGGTGGCCTCGCCTGAGGCCGGTGACCTCCGCCGGCCCCAGCTATGGCCAGCCATAGCTGGGGCCGGCGGAGGAAGAGAAGAAAAAAAAACAAAAAAGGAAAAACAGAAAGGAAAAAAAATTAAAAAATTACTGTTCTGGTGCCGGAATAATAACATTTTCGCCGGCTGGCGACCCAAGCCTTTATTTGAGACTTTTTGGGCATTTCGGATCCTTATTTGAGATTAATTGGGTACTTTATGCCCTTATTTGACATTATGCTCACTTTGGGACCTCTTTTGGGAATTTGACCCCACTTTGGGTCCTTAATTGAAATTTTCCCAAAGTTTTATAAGATTGCGTGTTTGTTTATCACAAACTTTTTAATTTCCCGCAATTTCGACCTGAAATTTTTTTGAAAAAATACATGCGGATCTACGTTAAAATGTGTATGCGATAAATTTTTTTAGGTGCGTTGGACTAAGAAAAGTGGAAGTAATTGTCACCTAAGATTTTCATTAAACAAAAAGTACAAAAAAGAATTCAATTCAAACATGCCAAAAAGAGGGAATTCATATAATTTTTTACCCAAAAAAAGTATAGTACGGTGGAAAAATGATTAACATGGGTAGTCATTTATCGAGGCTCATACCTTGGTGCAAACAATGTAGAATTGAAAAATGTGGCTATATAAATGACGGCGGTATGGTTCGTACGGACGGATTAACTGGCGATGTAAGTTATCCCAATCTTGTCTATTGGTTTGATATATCTATTAAATGTATGAAATTATAATTCAAAAATTCAATAAAACGTTCAATCAATGTACATATTTGCACCACAAGAAAATAGTCTTTTCGGGATGAACATTAGTGCCCTTGCAACTCCACAACATTTGCACGTCACTGGACGAAAGTAGGTGCATCCCACGAGCTTGTTCATGGACAAAATTGCAGTTCAAAATTTCGAGAGAACCATCAATCAACACAGGGGCCTTTAAGTAATATCAGCTCATCCACGGACAAAATATAGAGCGAAATCCAATAGAATAATAGTTATTTAATTAATTAAATTGCATTACAAATAGTATTGACATTACGTTATGCCTCGCTCTCTTTATAAGGTGTTTTAAGCCCGTTTAAGTTTCGTTCTCTTATATTCACTTTAATGATAATAAAAAAAAAAAAAGAAAACCTCAGGCAAAGAGAAAAAGAAAAGAAAAGGGATTGGACTGATATAAATTAGGAATTTTCCGTGGCAAAATCGTAATTTCGTGGGAATCCTAGCGGCGAAATAGACCGCCCCGAATGTAGTAGTAGTTAGGGTCGGCACCGTCTTCCTCCATGCTCGTTCGCTGGTGAACGTTGCTTCGGGTAGAGAGCAGAGAGACTAGAGAGAGAGAGAGAGATGGCCGTAGCAGCTCCGGGCCACCTCAACGTCAACGAGTCGCCGTCGTGGGGATCGAGGAGCGTCGACTGCTTCGAGAAGCTGGAGCAGATCGGCGAAGGCACTTACGGGTTCGTTCCTTCGTTCGTTCTCTCTCTTCGATGCCGCCTCCGCTCGCTCGCTTCCTCTCCAATTCTTCTTCTGCCCGTCGCGCTTTTAATCCGTCGTGCAGTTTCCTGGGTTCGATTTCGTGTTCTTCTAGGGTTTACGTGTGGTTTAGCTGTTGGATTTGATGTATATATCTCGTAATTCATGCGTCGGTTTCGTTTCCTTTTTTTGTAGGTATGGTTTCTATGGTTATTTATGCATCTGATGATGACTCGATGAGCGATTCGATCCTGTTTTCTCCAGTATCTCTCATTTGGAAAATTAGGATTTCTTTTATTTACAGGATCCTCCTCCTTTTTTTTCCCACTTCTTGTTTTTTTTTTCTGGGGATGGGGCTGGATGTTCTTGTGTAGTTCCCAGTCGATGCATGCCCAGGTTGTTCCGGTTGAAAGACGGAATTTTTAGAGCTCTGGGTCGGTCGGGCGGAGCGAGTTTCGAGTTTTTGTAGATCCCTTGTATTAGAATGGGAATTTTTGTAACTGTGTACATTGATGAATTGACCATAATGGAATGTGCTGATTTTCCTCCTCTCCTGCTTCGGGTTGTAATTTTTCTTTAGCTCGGGCTGCTTCGAGCTGTGATTTTTTCTTTGTCATGATTCGATGGTCATCACAGTTTGAAATCACTAAGGCAGCCTCTCTATAGTAGCTGGAGAAGGCTGGCATATGTCTAGCTCTTCCCGGAATCAACAATGTGGGAGTCTTGTGACGCTCTTTCTTATAGTTGAGTTGCAAGCCAATGCTGAGACCCATTTTGTACTGATCATTAGAGGAAACAAATTCATGTGTTCGGTTTGTTTTAAGAAAAAATGTACAATATAATGAGAGGTAACAGCATTCGTGCTTTCTTCTGTAAAACGAAAGCTTGATGTTATCATTAATTAACCTTAACGTATCGTAACTACAAGGGCAATCTAGAAAATCATGTGTCCATGTGTCTTACTATTTGGAGTGCAGTAATTTTAATTTCCTACTCTTGTTATTGCATCTAATGGGGCCTTATGCGACAAAATGAGTCGCTTAAACACGTTTCACTTGCATACCATATGAGCTGAACTCCCTCATTCACAGCCAAAGAAACATGGATAATTGAAGCAATAATTCAACTAGACCGAATGATCACCTTGTATAAAATATGTTATTGGGGACAAAAATGCATATTTGGAGACTAAAAACGACATATTGAGGAGCTTTAGTGTGATTCATCCTCACTTCAGCGATAAAAAAGATAGCCTTAAACGGTCGATTGTATGGCTATTTTTTCCTTGATCATGCATATGTATGACACATGACTTGTAAGAAAGAGGAGGTAACTTCTGGCCAGAGGATGACATTCTATTAAGAGTCCTTTTCTGAGCTTATTGTGTGAATTTTCTTTTTTGACTCTTGTATGAATTTCTTCTTCAATTCCACTTTCCCTCTGCTCAGTAATGTTCCATTGTTTGACGTGTGCATCATATGGTTCGGATGGTTTGGTTCATTGATGAGTTCCGCACTTTATTTTTTATATGTTGTTAATATTGTAAAATAACTTTATGACTCTGCTCAAATTTTTTCTATAGTTTCTTTTAGAAAATTTGATTTGATTATTTGTCGGTGACAACTTTGACTGCTATTTCAATTAAGAGGTTGTGCTTAACTGTGCTATGTGGCAATAGCCCAGTACCTTCTGCAAACGTGTTTGAGAAGTGCTGCCAAACATATGTATTGGCATTTTATGTGATGGCTATAACTAATTATATAACGGTTGAGGCTGTGCAACATATTCTATAAGAAAAAGTGATGTAAAAAGAGCCTTGCTTTGTGATTCTCATCCCTACCTAATGCATGCAGTCAAGTTTACATGGCTAAAGAGAAAAAAACTGGTGAAATCGTGGCTCTGAAGAAGATTCGGATGGACAATGAGAGAGAAGGGGTATGTCTTATACAGTTTTCTCTTTTTCCTTTTGGTGCTTTAACAAGCTTAAGTTGGATATCAAATAATTTAGGAATCGTTAGTTGAAAATGCTCTGAGATGATTATTGAATGTATCATCTAGATTGTGATTGTTTCTTACCCCTCATCTGTAGTTTCCAATAACTGCGATACGTGAGATCAAAATTTTGAAGAAACTCCATCATGAAAATGTGATCAAGCTGAAGGAAATCGTGACTTCTCCGGGTAATGTGATTAAATCGGCTATCTGTTGACCTAGGCATCTATCAATCTATCCTGTTCTAAGATATGTTCTGTAATATTTTATTTAATACGTGATTGGTGATTATATTTCAACCGACCTCTATCATCTATGCAGGTCCTGAAAAAGACGAGCAAGGAAGGCCAGGCAAGTAATTTTTTACAGGGCTCTGCAGTTTAGCTTCGTACAGTATTACAGCCTACACAAAAAGGATGCGGACAGATACATGCTTAATGCATAGAACATGAATGTTCTTATGTAGGCATGTAGAGAAATTTTTTGTGCTGTGCACATATGTGCATCCAGCTATATACATACTGGAGGAATATATATAGTTTCATGAGTCTGGAAGAAAAGAAAGAGAGCTGATCTAATGGACTTGATTTTACATTCTTAATTTGTTCTCAAATGAGGATATTGAATGTCTGACGTGAGACGGGCAAATTGGACTGCAGAGGGAAACAAGTATAAAGGTGGCATCTACATGGTTTTTGAATACATGGACCATGATCTAACTGGCCTTGCCGATCGTCCAGGGATGAGATTTTCTGTTGCCCAAATAAAGGTATTAAATGTTCATTATCCTCATTGTGACAGTCAGAGAATTGGTCAGTTCTAATCTTTTCTTTCCTTTTCTGCCCTTCCACAGTGCTATATGAGACAGCTTTTGACAGGGCTTCATTATTGTCATATTAATCAAGTTCTTCATCGTGATATAAAAGGTACAGATTGCTTTGATCAGTTGCATTTTTTCTGACCGATGATGCTGAGTTTTCTTGTATGCGGTGCAGGGTCTAATCTTCTTATTGACAATGAGGGAAACCTGAAGCTTGCAGACTTTGGCCTCGCTCGATCTTTCTCAAATGATCACAATGCAAACCTCACCAACCGTGTTATAACATTGTGGTATAGGTCTGTGCTCTTGAAAAGGGTTGGATGAAATCTGTTGGACGAATAGTTTCATTAGTCTTCAACGTTTCTTCAGTCAAGCAGCATACTGATAAATCAGTAGGGTGCAGAAGCATGCATGCAGTATCGTGAGCATGCATGCAGTATCCATGCACGTGCGTGGGACTTTGTCATGGAGAGAGAGACCCAACTCTAATCTTTTATTGCTCCCCCTGTAGACCTCCGGAATTGCTGCTTGGGGCAACAAAATACGGTCCAGCTGTTGATATGTGGTCTGTGGGTTGCATTTTTGCTGAACTTCTCCACGGGAAGCCAATTTTTCCTGGAAAAGATGAGGTAATATCATCTGTAGTGTTCTTTGTGCCACCTCTCTTTGTTGCAGGTAATGCTGGGAAGACCACGGGATTTAGTTACTTTTGAAAAGAAAAATAGAGCTTTGGTGATAAGATAACTACTAGGGATATACTCTACTTGGTTTTAGTATTTTAGATGCTTTTATGTAGTTTTGTTGTCCCTCCCATTGATTGCTAGTTGATATATTTTGTCAATCATGTGCTTTTTATTAACTTTTGTAGCCAGAGCAATTGAACAAGATTTTTGAGCTTTGTGGAGCTCCAGATGAGATCAACTGGCCTGGTGTCTCAAAGATTCCCTGGTACAACAACTTCAAGCCGACCCGGCCAATGAAGAGACGCCTCAGGGAGGTGTTCAGACAGTAAGTAACTCAATGCCACAAAATACTTGGTGGAATTTCCTGAAGGAACTGCAGCTGACTTCAGGGCCGCAACCTGTCTAGGTTTTGATGAATTTTGCATTTCCCTTACAGTTTTGACCGGCATGCTTTGGAGTTACTAGAAAGAATGTTAACCCTCGATCCTTCTCAGGTAATACTCCATAAAACTTCTGTTTTTCTGTTCATCATTGGTCTCGTGGCTATGAGATGCACCAGGTCGCTCTCTCTTTTCTTCATTTTGCTTGAGGCCTAATTACCAAAATCATTTCTATTATGAGGGAAAATTTTATAAACCATCCACACTTTTCATCTTCATATCAATTAACATCCTCAGTTTTGGAAATCTACATTTTACATCTCATACAAAACGCCAAAGCTAAAAAGACCAAAGTACCTTCAACTACTTCTCTCTGTCTCTCTCTTAGACCATTTTGTGTTTTGCGCTCTCTTCTCTCTGCCATAGCTGATCATCCAATTGGGGAATGCACTTCCATAAGCTGAAAAATTGGGGAAGCGCAAATGAGCTGCAATTTACATGGAGTTTTACGTTGTGATTTTCTTTTGTTGCGTGCAGAGAATATCTGCGAAGGATGCGCTTGATGCAGAGTATTTCTGGACTGATCCATTGCCTTGTGATCCAAAGAGGTCTCTGCTCTGCTCCTATTTTAATCTTTTATTTACAATTTTTTTTATTTCCCAGATTAATTGTCATTTGGCATCCATTATGCTATCTCAAGTATGTCTATTTGACTATGGAACTCGACACCGCAGTTTACCTAAATACGAGTCATCGCATGAGTTCCAGACAAAGAAGAAGCGCCAGCAGCAGAGGCAACACGAGGAAACAGCCAAGCGTCAGAAATTGCAGCATCCTCCTCAGCATCCCCGGCTGCCACCTGTTCAGCAGTCAGGGCAAGCACATGCACAAATGAGGCCAGGACCCAACCAACTCATGCATGGTTCCCAGCCCCCTGTGGCGGCAGGCCCGCCAGGACACCATTATGGAAAGCCTCGTGGACCATCAGGAGGAGCTGGGAGGTATCCTTCCAGTGGAAACCCTGGTGGCGGGTACAATCACCCGAATCGCGGTGGTCAAGGAGGCAGTGGAGGTTATAACAGCGGGCCATATCCTCCTCAGGGGCGAGCTCCACCGTATGGTTCAAGTGGAATGCCAGGTGCCGGACCTCGAGGTGGTGGGGGTACTAACTATGGTGTTGGTCCATCAAATTATCCTCAAGGTGCTGGGCCTTACGGTGGGTCTGGTGCTGGTCGCGGGTCAAACATGATGGGCGGTAACCGGAATCAGCAGTACGGCTGGCAGCAGTAAAAATTCCACCAGTTGCTGCTGTTGTGATAAAAGGTTCTTGAATTGTGGTTGTAGTTATTTATGACGACACTATTTCAGTGAAAGAGCAAAGAGGATCCACATACAAGAGTTGTTACGCTATACATCCTTTTACCATTAGAGCTCAAAGCAACGTTGGTATGCCAGCATTGCTAATTAAATGATCGATAGTGTATGTAAAATCAGTGTCGCAGCATTGTAATCTTGGATTTGTCGAGGCTGTGCTTGAATAATTGTTTTCAATTGATTTCAATGACGACATACAGACCACTTGTTACGGGATTATGAGATTTGCAATGATGTGTTCTAGTTATCTCCATTGATCATTTATCTGAACAAGGAAAGCTTGCATGACAATGAGATTATTGAAAATCCAGTTCCCAATTGTGCTAGATCCTAGTTACAAGTTAGGCAGTATTGGAAGAATTGGCACTGTTAAAGCCGAAGTAATTGTTGCTCAGTTTGATCTGCAAAGCCTCTTCTGGTTCAGGAATCAGATTCCTCAAAGGGAGGATTTCAAATTCCAGCACTTTCCATGTTTAGACAAAAATCTTTGGATTCCATACCAACATAGAATTCTTCAAAAATGGAATCGGATTATTTAGCTATAGTTAGGATCGTGATCTTATTCGACACTTTCATAACTTTAAAACTATTAAAAACTTGATTCCACCACCGACCGCTGCCACCATCAGTCTCCGGCTACAGTCATTGGCCGATGGACTCCACTACTGATCGGCGGGCACCAACCACAGACTCCACTGCTGATCAACTACTACAGTCGCCGCTGGAAGGGTAATAGTCACGGGGAAGAGTGGTGGCCGGTGGTAGGGAGGTTTTGGATGTGGGTGATTCAGGGTTAAATCATATTTATCTTCTAATTTTTTTTATTTGATGATTTGGCACTTTATGTGGGGCCAGATAAAATTTCGTAAAATAAAGAGAACACATGTACTCCTACGGTCCACATCTGGAAAAACCAACTGATAATGAAAGGCTTAACGTTGAAATTTCAAAAAATAAAGAGTTCTGAATTTCGGGCAAAGGTAGGACCGCCAGTGCCAATTGACCAGAGAGATGTACAGAACAGGCCAGCTCAAACCTTCATCTACTTAAAGTATTAAAAATCAGGAAACATCTTTGATACTGAAGGCAACCAATTTACATACAAATCACTGTTGGTCTATTTACATCAGAACTAGTCTTAACCAGCAAACACTAGAGCAAGGCTACTAAAACCCCCTGACCCAGATATTTCCTTAAAACACAAACAGAAAAGGGGAAGTATATTTGATACCCCCGTTGGAGAAAGCCTAATGTACTATACAATCGCAATCTTTTTACTCATCTCGTGTATATATGAACCGGCGGCATGCACATTACAGTTCAAGTGACATCAATAGTCTCTGATCTTTTGATGTAGGAGCTGAAGCAGCTTCAACGATCTGCACAGGTTTGAGAAAAACAAATGAACCTCAATGTTTTCAGAGAATTCTTCAACAAGAAGCAAAAGAAACAGGATATGGTAGGAGTAGTGGAATGGCAAATGAAGATGCTGCCTCTACCCTCATAGGCGTAATATGAATATAGGGTGGGCATGGGCATCCTTGAGGATGCCACAAGACTGAAGAAAATGCTTTGAGACAGTAAAAGCAGGCGGACACAATGATAAATGCTATATTTTGGTTGCACCTACAAATTTGAATCAGACCTAATTCTTAAAATTTCCAAAATTCACGTGCCTAAAGACACTAGCTGTGTCACACTAAGGCTGCAAATGATAACCATTTTGTTTCTTTATTTCTGTTCTAGAAATAGGTTTGGAACGGAAATCCGTTTGGTAACGCAATTCCATTTTCTATTTCTGGAACAGATTTTTGTTCCAGAAATAAATTTGAAACATAAATCAGAAGTTAAAATTTTTGCTTTTTTTATTTCTGAAACAGAAATAAGAAAAATTCTTTTCATCCTTCGTCCTCGTTACTAGCCGATCACCCACCCGCCGCCCATCGCTGCCCACTTGTCCGCTGCTGCGGGTCGCCGCCACCCGTCGAAGCCGCCCGCCTCCTACTGCCAACAGCCGAGGACCACCTTCCACCGGCCACTGTCTCCCGCCGCCAACCGCCCTCCTCCCCCCGCTCACCTCCCACCACCGGGTACCGTCTCCCACCGCCTGCTATTGTGGGCCGTCGTCCACCGTCTCCCACGACAGTCCACTGGCCACCATCTCCTACCACCGGCCGCCCTCCTCTTGCCGCTGCCCACCTCCCATTGCCGACCATTGCCGACCACCGTCTCCCGCCACCAGCCACCCTCCTTCCACCGCTGCTACCCACCTCCCACTGCTTACCACCGTCTCCCGGTGCCACCCACCTCCCACCGCCGGCCACTGCCAGCCGTCTATTGGCCACCGCTCCTGCCTCCAGCCACCCACCTCCCGTTGCTGTGGGTCACTGCCTGCAGTCCACCGGCCACTGTCTCCCACCGCCGACCGCCCTCCTCCCGCCTCCCACCGCCGGCCTTCCTCCTCACGCTGCTGCCCACCCTCAGCCACTGCCCACCTCCCACCTTCAACCACCACTCACCTCTCACCGCCGGCCGCCGTGGGCCGCCAACAACAGTGTCCCACTGCCGGTCACCCTCGTCTTGCCGTTGCCCTCCTCCCGTCACCAGCCGCCATCCTCCGCACTAGCCTCATCGCTGTCCGCCGCTGCCTCCGCCTCCCCCCCGCCATCCGCCGTTCGCTGCCACCGTCTGCCGTCCGTTGCCACCATTCGCTGCCCGCCGTCCATTCTCCGACCACTCGAGAGAAATTTTGTACCATTATGAAACAAATTTCTATTTCTGGAACATAAATTTTGTATCATTATCAAACGTATTTTTTTACTCAGAAACTCCTCTAGGAACAGAAATAGAAATATCAATTTCTGGCCAGAAATTGATTTCTGAAACAGAATGATTGTCATTCGCAGCCTAAGAGTCTCCAGTTTCACAGAGCAGGAAGCTGTGCATCTTAAGGAGTTCATAAACAGATTTGGACAGACTGAACCGGCTAGAAATCTTAGGGTTGTTCAGGTTTGAACAAAAGGAAATTGATTGTAAGCGGAAATTGGAGTTGTTTCTAACCTACAGAAGTCATAACTTTGCACTAATATGTCTACTAATAGCTTCGATTTAATAACAAAGCAAGTATCTATTTCTCCATGATGGAAATAAATAAATTGCTACAAGAGAAGTTCTAGCAAAGCTGCAACTATCCACAAAGACAATTTTCACATTGTTCTTCTGGAAAGACTATAAAGGTGATTGCACAACTGAAACTTAAATTTGGAACCTAAGTGTGTGTCCTTGAGACGCTTGTCCAAAGGGGATAAATGTGGCCATTTTGCACAAATCAAGAAAAAAAGGGAATTCAGACCTAGCATTGACCATTAGATGAGCCTGCCTAAGCTTGGGCCAGACCTACTATCAGGGTTAAGTTAGTCTTATCAAGCCTGCCCACGGAAAACCTTAAAAACCAATTATGAAAGTACAGGCTTGGCCAGGCAAATCAATCTTCGCAGGATTGACCTATGAATCAAATTCAGACATATCCTTCATCTAGAACAAGCCCATTTGTTACATCAAGGGAAGTGAAAGCATAACAGCACGACTTGAGCAGAGTGAACTCTTATTGATAAGAGAAAAGAGAACAAAGATGAAAAAGAAAAGGCTAAAAGTTACAAACAATGCCTGAAAGTATCAACAGCAGCAATATATCAACTTGCTAACAAGTTTAAGCTAAGATAAGTAAGAACGCATGTGAAGAACTCAAGAAGAACTAAATCCCCCAAATAATGGGACACAAAGAAGTTGACCTTGAAGCCAGTTTTTTTGTACAATTTCTGAGCAGCCACATTATCAGCATTAACATGAACGTATAACTGCTTCATACCTGTAGCACCATTCAAACAAGGATGAAACTGTATATAGCATGCATAGTTTAGAGGTTGTAACTTCTATTGCTAGAATAGAATCATACCCGCCAAGTTTGCAATATCTGTGGCTAAATAAATCATATTAGATGCAATACCCTGGCACCGAGCAAACTTGGATACACAAACATTTGCAATATAAGCATACTTATGTGCATCGAAGGGCTCCTGATTTGCAAAGACTGTAGAAAATCTTTTCACCTCCTGGAAACCATAAGCAATGGCTACAGATGAGATTCCACTCCGAAGTAAAGTAGCAACTTCTAAAGAGTGTCTTTCATGAAACTAGCTCTGTCATCTTATTTGAGATATTCAAGCCAAGATCAAGATAACAGCTAGAAAAATCAGGTTGAGGGAAAAAGAATGAATACCCCTGGGTATGTTTCCCCTTGCATATACTGTCGAATACTAAGGTCTAAAGTTCCAACGACACTACTTAGCACAGTTCTTCTCACATTTTTGTCTTCCTTCTTAACCTGCATGAGAGAACATAATAACAGACATAAGCAGTAACTTCGTTTACCAAGTTTTTGCAACTACTTTTTGACCTGTTTCATTAAATGAGACACGGGGAGCAAATTTCAGTTGTTTACATAACTCTTGGACATTAGAAACTTCAAATCCTGTGCTACCATACAGATGTCCCGAGGTTTTGAGCCCCAAAATTTCCAATATAGGAAAAGCCATGCAAAACTATAACTATGATGAACCGTTGGTCAAATTGCCATAAGAATTTCATATTCACATTTGATAGATTGAAAATGCACGATAAGCGAATTAGAGTTTCCTTCCCACATGTAATACTAACTTTACAACCACGCTGTGCATGTACTCTTTTCAAACTAAACTAAGGTCTTGTTTGATAGACTAAAACAAATACCAATATCAGATATGAATCAAATGCTAAATATTATTAATTTCTCACCAAGTATGGAATTGTGAACAATATGGGCAAGTTTTAGCAACACAACTGGTAAGATTCTAGTTACCACCAAAAAATGGTTTCATCAAATGAATCATGTGACCATTAAGTGATTTTTTACTTCAATACTTACTTAAGTTGCATGCAATTAAGCTGTCATCGAATGCACTTGATGATTTTAAGTGCAGACAATCTACAGTATTCAGAACTTAGTATGATTTTCAAACACACCCAAGTAAAAGCATCAAAGGGGACGAAATTCGATGATGTCCAGCCATGAATACTTAACAAGGCATGGCATTAGATTGAACACATTGCCTCTGATCAAGAGAGACTGACCATATGACGTCCAACATCTAGTATCTTCTTCAACTTGTAATCTTTTAGACGAGAAGACAAATCTCTATTAAAATCGTTCTTCTCTCTCTTTTATCCATTTGCATGACTATTGTGTGAATATCATTTTACATCTCCAATGTAAAGGCTTCATATTGTAGCATACTCGTGAAAAATCATTGATGAAAACAATATAAGATCAGGGGGTAAAAAAACATACTGTAACAAAACAAAAGCACTTCAATGAATTTCCATCCTGCCCGAGGCATCTCCTCTTCAAAGCATAAAACTCCTGCCACATGCAAAGAAAAGAAAAGAGTGACCTCATGAAAAAAATTGACAATATTGCATAAAGAAGCAAAGGTTAGCATTATCTACATCACCTTAAGGATGGACTAAACTAATTAAAACACAATTCAGGAATAGATCCATTACGAGAAATGTCATTTGAAAAGAAATTGCAAAAAACAAAGATCTCCTTATACATATATAGGGATATAGTTGATAGTCAGCATGAAGATAGATTTAGGAGTCTAGGAGCATAGGACCAATCGATACTATACCGCATGCCTCATATAGCTCAACTTTCAGTACGCAATCTAGATTAACACATAACAACTCACCTGCTCCGCGTATGTTCTCTTATGATTGTCAATGTGCCTGGAAAAGCAATTAATTACATCAAGCAATCAGCCAATTTGGATTCATCATTCAAGACATGGATGCCACTAGAAAATGACATTAGGCCACAAAAATGTATTCACAAGCCAGATGCAATGACACCTTAGTAGTAAAGAAACCCAAATTTAGAGCCACTGAACTGACCTCATATAGGACAAAGACTCCCAATGAGCTTCGGCTCGTAACCAGGCCGCTGTCTGCCAAGACATTCACAACCGACACAATCAAAACATAAATTGCACAAAAACAACAAATAAAAAAGAAACAGCACCATCATATCTGACACACACGCACAAAAAAGAACACTAACCCAATATTCTTCATCCAAAACGGCTTCGCGGGCAACGAACCGCCCGAAGCTCCGCTTCAGCAACCCGCTACATTCTTCGTCGCTCAGTTGCAACCGGTTAAAAGAGAGCTGAGGCATCCTGCTCGAAACATCGCCCTTCGAAACAGCTGGATGCTGTATGCTGTGCCCATTACCAATACCATTGTTGCTACTATTATGATCACAATGATGGGTTTCGATGGCCCTCCATTTGCTGAACGAAGCAGGGAACGTCTCCCTACGAGCAACCCAATCACAAAAAAGAAGAAGAAGATAAGAACAATCACCACCCAATTCGACCAAAAAAGCTCAAGTCAACGCATCGACGAAACAGGCAAAAAAAAACAAAGCTTTTCATTTTCACAGCAAAGAACCGTAAAAAATCCCTCCACCTACGAACCCGAATTGAGACCGGACGGAGAAGCGCTGGCCGGCGGGCCGAGCTTGAACCGGCCGGTTCCTCAGGACCTGGTGGGGGAAGGCCAGGAACTCCGGCGCCAACGTAAAGGAGACGCCTTTGCCCATCCTCGATTTCGAGGGGAGGAAAAGGAGGGAACTTTCAGGATTGGAGCAACTGGGTCGAGAGGGTACGTCGCGAATTCATGATGGGGAACCCAATTCGGAGAGTTCTGGTGCTCCTCGCGGGGCGCGGGCGCGAGACGGAGGCGCGACCCGAGAGAGAAAAGTTTGCATCTTTGGCGTGGTGGCTCAGAGCGCAGAGAGAGAGAGAGAAGAGAGAGAAGATGGAAACAGTTGAGGAAATTGGATAATTTCTCTCTCTTCTTCTTCGTGTGCCTTTTTTTTTAATATATTTTTTCGTGTGGATAATACCGATGTTGTTTATTACGTGCTTGGTCTAATCTTGAGTTCTAGGCGAAATTATCAGATTGCCCCTTTCAGTTTTTCCCTGCAATTACCGAACGTGTTCCTCTTTTTATTTCTGAATTTTGCTCGGGGGTTTGCAAAAAAATAGACTCTAGATGGGTCCTTGTTTGCAATTTTTCCCAATTTAGGATGTGGCCGGTGAATTCAAATGCAATTTTTCGCTTTGAAAATTTGTAAGATCAGTTCTCAACTTTACTCTTCGTATCAAATACTCTCTTCATATTTAAGAATCTATAGCTACCATCCCCATTTTTTGCATCGAATTACAGCTTGTTGTTAAAATAATTAAATATTAAATCGTGTATTTATTAGATAGCTCAAGCTTTCTAAACAGTTTGCAATGATCCCTTCAAATCTCACATAATATCAAGGCCAGAGAACCCAGATTTAAATCTTTCTAAAACCCATTTGCCTTTCCAATTAAATATGCCCACGTTTAGTACTAAACCAAAAAAACTAGATTAGACTAAGCGCGAGGGGTCAACATTTTCTTTCTCATAGTGCCTAATCCACAACATTGGATTTTACTTTTTGAATGTAGATTTTGGGTGCACAGAAGAGCAAATAAGTTTTCTTGGGTTAGAGAGATACAAAATGTAGGTTTTCATAGCACGTGTCGCCCCCAGGGTTTACCTCCCGGCTGTCGGCCGTGCGGAGGTTCCCTGGATTATCAAAAAAAAAATATAGGTTTTCAAATATGAAGAGGGCATTCAACAAATAGAGCAAAGTTGAGGTTATTTTTGTAATTATAACCTTTTGCTTTTCCTCGCAGTTTCAGGAGACACCGAAATTATCCATAAAATTCTTTTATGCTACATAGAAAAATAGATAAAGCTATGAAACAGTCTCTTACAAAAGATAAAAGTATAGCCCATAGATTTTTGTGTTGGACGGTTGAGGAAGCAAGAAGATCCATCACCCAAAAATGGAAGGTGGGTTAATAAGATGAATTCCGTGTGTTCTTTATTTGGACAAAGGACAATCCTAAGACAAATGTGCAATTGTGCACAATTCAAGATTGACCCATTTTCATACTAAACAAACCAAACTCAAATCCAACCACATGTCCCTGTCATCTAGTACAATATAATGTAACTTATAAAGTCGAGTGCGACAGTTTCATATGCTTAGACCGACTTTAAAATTGCGAAATTCATAGAGTGATAATCATACTTGATTACTTTGATAGCACGTGCTGCTCTTGCACCAGCTTCGTGAATCTTTGACTACATGTCGAAGTACAGAGGCTCCGTGACTTTACACAGACGACTTTGAGCTGAACCTGGATAGTGAGCGAAGCTACCCAAGAAAATGACTTGCGCCTCAAGGAACCAGGAATTTAGTTTCACTTCATGACTTTAGCAGAAGAGAGGGAGGACCAATTGCCCTCAAGCTCGATGCCGTCGGGAGCGATGCTCCCTCCCTTCAGGAAGCGCGAGTACCACTCAGCCGACAGCTTTGGGTACCTTCTCAGCTCGGGGTCGTCCAAGTCCACGTAGTACAGGCCGTAGCCTGTCCGGAACCCATCCAACAGCTCAAACACATCTAGGAAGGACCATGTGAAGTAGCCTTTGGCATTAGAACCATTCCTACACAGGCCACAGAAAAAAGGAAAGGTCAGAAAAAACATGCACATTCGAGTTGCGGGGTTACGATGTCGGGGCTGATGCACATAGGATGTGTACCTCACTGTATCCAGCAGGACACCGATGTGCTCTTGCAGATATTGAATTCTCGGCCAGTCTTCAAGAGACACGTTTCGCTGCATCCTTTGACCTGCAAAGAGACAACCGAAAGTTCTTGCACGTGTTAACCACATTCCAGGAAAAGGAACTGTAATCTGAAAACCTGAGTAGAATGTCGAAACGATACGATTTCTTTATCTCTCAGTGAACGACCACTTTTCCGTTTTCTCTCCTTGGTTAACTCCTCCGATCGGTCAAACTAGTCTCCTCGAACGAGGCACCGACAGTATAATTCAGGACACTTCTTGATTGAAGTTTATAGACTCGAGACTTGCTTGACAATGTGCTTATGTGCATTCGAATTCGATTTTTCGACTGTGAAAAGAAAGATCTCCTAGTCTGAACTAGTGTGCTCATATTGCGTTCAAACATCTAGCTGGACGTCCACATCATATTTGAACTGCCGAGAGAGAGAGAGAGAGAGAGAGAGAGAGAGAGAGAGAGAGAGAGAGAGAGAGAGAGAGAGAGAGAGAGACCATTTTCATGGATGAAAATGGGAGGGTTTCCATAATTTTGCTTGAATAATTCCAGCACGCCTTGTAGACCCCATGGAGTAAGTGGAATCTGAAAAGAATTGCTTCAGCAATTTCATTTTCTTCCCAATAAAGCTAACTTATCATTGACTGCAGCAATAAACTCTTACCTCAGACGAAGGTAATGGCGTGTACTTAGATGATGCATTTCCCTGCATAGCTGCCATGGACAAAAAGTCAGCCACTAGACTCTTGAGTAGATGAGAAGTTCTCAGAGAAAATGTGGCAAGTAAAACGTTCCTAATACAATCTAGCATTGTGAAGAAATGTTTTACTAAATTAAATGTCGTCTAGCATGCAATGGCCATTAATAACTAAACTGCAATGCTAAAAGCAATACGAGATTGCGATACTAAGTTCAAACAAAGTCACGGTCAATATTGAATAGGTAAAAGAGCACAAACATTTCCAGTCCATTGCCATGTCTGCCATATAGTCCCTCGGTTCGATGTTCAGGCTTTCTGGAGTGTCCTTGACATAGTTAGCGCTGTAGAAATTGACCGCAAAGAAATCATATGAACCCTTGACTCTTTGAGATTCGAGAGCAGTGAAGGAAGGGAGTCTTGATCCTGCATTCTTCTTCATCACCTCGGGATAGTCCCCACGCACCAGCGGTTCCACAAACCTGCAACAAAGATGACGCCCAAAATTCGGTTTCACTTTCTAGTGAATTACAACCTGAAACTGACGAGTGACCTTTGCAGAAGAAAATTAAAATCTAAGGTAAACCATAGGGCAGGTTCAGAGTTACTTAACAAACAAGACATTCTTAAGCAAGATTGATTTCCCAAGATTTCCGTAGACAATTGTCAGTAAAGTAATTGTGAGGTCAAAAACCCGGTTCAAGTTATATTGATTTCAAAGGGAGGAAGATACAGATCGCGTGTATATCAATCACTCACCAACCCAAGAAAAAGTCATTGGCCCTTTGAGTTGCAATGACATCTTCCGTTTTGTTTGTGCAAGGAACAAAGTAGAAACTCAGGAGGTTGAGCCCCATGTATCCCTTCTGTATGCTCTGTAATACGGAGGAACAGAAATGGTCATTCGGCATGATATATCATCTGTTTTCACTTTGTTCTCCTTAACATGATGAGAGAAAGGAAACCTGCATTCTGTTGCCAGCACAAAATCTCAGAGTGAATTAAACTACAACGTATAGGTTGAAAGCAGGATTCTGTTACTGAGGTCGACTTAGTGGAAGTTCCCTAACAATAATCAATCAACTGCCCGAAAAAAAAAGAAAAGAACACGAAAACTTTTACCTGATATTTTTTTTGATACAGTCTAGCGGCTGATGCATGTGACAATATGATATTGTGAGCTGCCAAGTATGGTTCCAATGACGAATCTCCTCTGGTGCAGTTAAAGCATCCAAATGGAGAAGAACAACGATTCGGCGGCATGAATCCAAGGTCATAACCAGCCATCGTGAAAATATTGGCCTCGTTGAAGGTTGTCCAGTATTTAACTCTGTCCCCGAACATTCTGAAACATACATCTGCATATTCCATGAAATCTTTCCTGCATCAACAGGAATTGGTCCGGTGATGGCAATTATTCCTCATACCGGTGTTTCATATGACGAAGCTGTAATTGAAGGAAAAAGAAGAAAATAAAGGAAGTCGATGGGATTAGCGATCTTACACAATTTTTCGACTTATCCATCCTCCATACTCATCTTCAAGAGCCTGTGGCAGATCAAAATGGTGTATTGTCACGTGTGGTTCAATCCCTGCATGTGAAAATTAATTCATTACCGTCCATTGGAGGTAGTTCCTTCTCTTATATAAAGGAAAACTGCTTAAAAAATGGGGCATAAAATATCATTAGTATGCGTATAACAAGCTTTGACTATCACCATGGCTGATTAGTTCATTGATGAGGTTATTGTAGTATTGCAATCCCTTCGGATTCACAGAGCCTCTCCCATCTAAAAGAAGAAATACAATCATATCACAGAAGAGATCAGAAACGGATGCACCATTTGGAATAGAAAAGGCTACAGTTAATGGGTGTTTGCTCATACTTGGAATGAGCCTCGACCATGAGATGGAAAACCGATAGGCGTCTAAGCCCATTTCTGCCATGAGTTGGACATCTTCCTGCATCATAGTGATCAAATAGGATTGAGGGATGGTGGTTTAATCTCAAATTGAAGAAAATTTAGGTTAGTTGGTCACTACTCATGACAACTATCTACTGTAGTGAGAAAATACTGGATATCAAATTGTAATGAGATGACCAGTGATTACCTTGTATTTGTGATATTGATCACACGCAATATCTCCATTGGCTCCGCCTGTAATCACTGCCAGATGGAAAACCAGATAATTAGCAGAACTAAAAGCATACGCATGAATTTATGCCTGCTTAGTAATGAATTTTCGAGCTTTTAGCAATGACAACATGGAACCTGCTTACAGAATCATGACAACTATTTTACTTTCACTGCTTTTCAACGCTTTAAGAAATTCAGCTGCTTTACATGTCTGGCCTTGTCCGTAAGGACTTCAAAGTTTGGTTGGACTCCACCAAACCGAAGCATAAAACCAACTTAAAAGATAATTCATGTGCCAAAGACTCGCCAAGCCATAGCCCGCCGTTTCAGGAGTTTTTTATCAGAAAACACAACTATTCTCGAGTCCCATAAAACAGTCGAGGCCATGATTCCACTCTACTGTTCAGTGTTCAAACTTTAAATATCAACCTGAAATGTTTTCAACTTGCTAAAAGCTGAGCTCAGTCGAGTACTTTTTCTTGAACAATCAAGAAATTTCATTGACATGACAAAATATTATCAAGGTAAGAGGGTCATGGGCAAGCTTATCAGCCAAGGCTCTTGGTGCAATGGCAAACCCACAATCATTTTTCAGAACCCAAGTTGACCATAACAACGATTTGGCAGCACTTTATTTTCTCTGGACCTCGCCCTGGAGGCCTGGAGTGAAATTTCCCAAGAAGATCATTCAAAATATTTTCCTGCCCATATTTAAAATATAAGAAAATAAAGAACTACCATGAAAATAAAGGAGAAGTACTCTAACCTAAAAAAAACCAACATTTTTTATGTTAATGTTCATGCAAATGAAGATCGTCATATGAATTAACAGTAAGATCAAATATCTTAAATGAATCAAACAAGAAAGAGACTAGCCTGAGTCAGAGTGGGCCCAGGTATCCATTATACTCGGAGTCCTCCCATCCTCACTTGCTGCTCCTTCAACCTTCCAAATTCCACAGCTTCAATCAAACTCCACACTCTCTCTCTCTCTCTCTCTCTCTCTCTACACACACATACACATTGAAACAGAGTGAGCAAGCACAGACCTGATAAGCTGAAGTGGCAGCACCAAACACAAAGCCAGGAGGGAAGTCATATCTGGTGAACTCATCATCACCAGAGACAATCTCTGCCTTCACCAGACTCGCCACCAAAAGCTGCAACAAGAAACCCAATTTCTTCATCATCTTCTCCGTCCTGTATCTGGGTCTCCTTCAGAGATTACAGTCACACATCACCACAGGTACATGTATCACCTACGTGGTGCCTCTCTTCCCTGGTTATAGCATCCATTATTCCCTTTCCGTTTCGTTTTCTTTTTTGGAGATTTTGTTTTGTAGTGCAGAAAAGGAATCAGCAAAATGAGAGGTCGAAAAGGGAAGTGACGGATTTGTCTTTGACGTATTTGTCAAAGGCCGAAAAGGGAATCACCAAGATCAAATATCTTGGTCTTTTTTGTCAAAGGCCATGTTGGACTTGGACGTATTTGTTGCTCCATCAGGCCTGGTGTCTTGGAAATTTTACGCATTCTGTCTTTGGCTCCATGCATGTGCAGCATTAATACCACGAAAAATATTACATTGATAAATTTATAATAAATTTATTTCAAATTATTTTTTAATCACAAAAAATTTTAAACTAATATATCTATTTTAATTTTATCCCGACCTTTTTTTTTATTACCAAAAACCCCACACTGATACACCTGTGATAATTTTACCCCGAACTAATATTTTGACCGTTAAAAACCCCAAATTAGTATACCCGTGATAAATTTACCCTCCGTTAATTTTCATTAAATTTTGCTATCGAATTGCTAAGTTTGACGATACGTGGTAGTTGACGGGCGTACCAATTTTGGGTTTAACCCCTCTATTTGTCACAAGTTTATTAATTTGTAATTTTTCATGATATTAATCAAATTTAATGGATATTAACGGAGGGTAGATTTGTCATAAATGTACAAGTTTAAGGTTTTTCGTGGTCAAAGTTAGTTTGGAGTAAAATTGTCACAGGTGTACCAATTTAGGATTTTTAGTGGTCAAAAAATTAATTCGATGTAATATTATCATAAATATATCAGTGTAGGATTTTTCGTGATATTAACCATTTACATTAATAATATTAATTGCCACGTTTTCTTTCCTCATAGCAGCGGAGGAGAATACTTGGTCACTTCTGGTCTCTGTTTTTGTTCGTACAGTAGGGAAACTCTTTGGCTAAATCACAGCCGTCCATAATGGGACTCGGGGAGCCCCGCGGCGCATCCACGGCTGTAGTTGAAGCAACGTCATGCATATTTTTGCTTAGTGATTCCCGATATTCTTCTTCATCATAAGCGTGGAACGCTAGAAAATTGCCTGGAGCTACGACAAGACAATGTTGCTCAAAGAGGGAGGGAGATGATGCGAATAAATTTACGCATGACGAGGAACGAGGACGATTAACTTGGAATCCAATACGGTTTTGACACATTTCAGACATAGATACAGATGCAAAACGACACGAATACAATGATACAAAACCACTCGATGGCCCTACTAAAACATTGCAAAGCAATTCTTTTATGTGCATTTATCTGTTTTCCATTTGCTTATATTGACTTTTAGAATCGCGAAATGCAAAGAGTTGGAATCACACTCCATTACTTTGATACCATGTCGTCTGCGCCATGCTCGCATCGGCTCCATGAATCTTCTCGACAACATGTCGAAGTACGTATGAAGAAAATACTGGACAAAAGAGAGTACATCCGCAGGCTCTGGACTTTATGGAGACGACGCCGAGCTGAAAACCTGGATAGTGAGTGAAGCTACCCAAGAAAATGACTCGCACCTCGAGGAACCAGGAATTTAGTTTCGCTTCATGACTTGAGCAGAAGAGAGAGAGAGGACCAATTGCCCTTGAGCTCGATGCCGCCATCGGGAGTGATGCTCCCTCCCTTCAGGAAGCGTGAGTACCACTTGGCCGAGAGCTTCGGGTACCTTCTCAGCTCGGGGTCGTCCAAGTCCACATAGTACAGGCCGTAGCCCGCTTGGTACCCGTCCAACAGCTCGAACACATCTAGGAGGGACCATGTGAAGTAGCCTTTGGCATTAGAACCATTCCTTCACAGGCCAAAGGGAAAAAGAAAGGTCAGAAAAAAATGCACATTTGAGTTGTGGGGTAACGGTTGGTCAATGCACGGAGGATGTGTACCTCACTGTATCCAGCAGGACACTGATATGCTCTTGCAAACATTGAATTCTCGGCCAGTCTTGAAGCGTCGTGTTTCGCTGCATCCTTTGACCTGCAAAGAGACAAGCGAAAGTTCCTGCTCATGTAACCACATTCCAGGAAAAGAAATTGTAATCTGGAAACCCGAGCAGAATGTCGAAACAAGACGATTCCTTATTCTTACAGTAAACGACGGCTTCGCCCTTTTCTCCCCTTGGTTAATTCCTCTAACAAACTATTCTCCTTGAATGATGCTCTGACGAGATAATCAACATCATCTTTGAACTGCCCAGAGAGAGAGAGAGAGAGAGAGAGAGAGAGAGAGACCGTTTTCATGGATGAAAATGGGAGGGTTTCCATAATTTTGCTTGAACAACTCCAGCACGCCTTGCAGACCCCATGGAGTAAGCGGAAACTGAAACAAATGCGTCAGCAATGTCACTTCTCAATAAAGTTAACTGATCGTTCAGTGCACCAATTTACTCTTACCTCAAACGAAGGTAATGATCTATTCGTAGATGATGCATTTCCTTGGGTAACTGCCATGGACGAAGAAGTCAGCCACTAGACTCTTGAGTAGATGAGACGTTTTCAAGTAAATTTGTGGTAAGAAAAATGTTCCTGATACAATCAATAATTCTCAAGAAACATTTTACTAAATTAAATGTGGTTTAGCATGCGTAGACAGCCATTTATAAGTAAACCGTGATGCTAAAAGCAATATGAGATTGAGAGACTAAGTTCAGACAAAGTTGGCACTACGGGTGAAGATCGAATAGGTAAAAGAGCACATACATTTCCAGTCTATAGCCATGTCTGCCTTATAGTCCCTTGGTTCGATGTTCAGGCTTTCTGGATTGTCCTTGACATATGTAGCGCTGTAGAAATTGACCGCAAAGAAATCATTTGAACCCTTGACTCTTTGAGATTCGAGAGCAGTGAAGGAAGGGAGTCTTGATCCTGCATTCTTCTTCATCACCTCAGGATAGTCCCCATGCACCAGCGGTTCCACAAACCTGCAACAAAGATAACACACAAAACTCGGTTTCAATTTCTACTGGATTACGACTTCAAACTGAGGAATTACTCTCCAGAATAAAAACAAAGGTAAACTGTCGGGCAGGTTCAAAATTACTTAACAAACTAGACATTCTTAAACAAAATTAATATCCCAAGATTTCCATAGATAATTCTCAGTGATGCAATCGAGAGGTCAAACGCCCAGCTGAAGTTAGATTGATTCAAAGGGAAGAAGATACAGATCACATGTATATCGATCACTCACCAACCCATGAAAAAGTCATTGGTCCTTTGAGCTGCGATGACATCTTCCGTTTTGTTTGAAAAAGGAACAGAGTAGAAACTCAGAAGGTTGAGCCCTACGTATCCCTTCTGTGTTTTCTGCAATACACAGAAACAGAAAAATGATCATTAGGCGCGATATATTATCTGTTTTTACTGGGTTCTCCTTAACATTATGAGAGAAACGAAACCTGTCATATGTTGCCAGTATATAATCTCACATTTTACATCGTATAGGCTGAAACCTAAAGCAGGATTCTTTTACTGAGGTCGACTTAAGGGAAGTTCCCCTAACATTAAATCAGTCAACTGTGCAAAAAGAAAAAAAAAGGACACAAAAACTTTTACCTGGTATTTTTTCCGATACAGTCTAGTGGCCGATGCATGTGATAATAAGATATTGTGAGCTGCCAAGTATGGTTCCAATGACGAATCTCCTCTGGTGCAGTTAAAGTACCCAAATGGAGAAGAACAACGAGTTGGCGGCAGGAATCCAAGGTCATAACCAGCCATTGCGAAAATATTGGCCTCGTTGAAGGTTGTCCAGTATTTAACTCTGTCTCCAAATACTTTGTAACATACATCTGTATATTCCACAAAATCTTTCCTGCATCGACATGAATTGGTCCGGTGATGGTAACGATATCTCTTACTGGCGATTCACATGATGGAGCTGTAATCGAAGGAAAAGAAGAAAATAAACGAAGTCGATGGGACAACGATCTTACACAATTTTTCGACTTATCCAGCCTCCATACTCATCTTCAAGAGCCTGTGGCAGATCAAAATGGTGTAGGGTCACGTGTGGTTCAATCCCTGCATGTGAAAATTAATTCGTTACCGTCCATTTGAGGTAGTTCCTTCTCTAATATACAGGAAAGCCGCATAAAAAAATGGGGCATGAGATAACATTAGAATACGTATAACGAGCTTTGGCTATCACCATGGCTGATTAGTTCATTGATGAGGTTGTTGTAGTACTGCAATCCCTTCGGATTCACAGAGCCTCTCCCATCTAAAAGAATAAATATGATCAAATGGCGGAAGAGATAAGAAACAGATGCACCATTTAGAACAGAAAAGTTACACTTAATGGGTGTTTGGTCATACTTGGAATGAGCCTCGACCATGAGATGGAAAACCGGTAGGCATCTAAGCCCATTTCTGCCATGAGTTGGACATCTTCCTGCATCACATACATCAAATAGGATTGTGGGATGGTGGGTTAATCCAAAATGAAGCGAATCTAAGTTTTGTTTACCACTCATGATCACTATCTATCAATAGTGAGAAAATACCAGGTATCAAATTGTAACGAGACGACTGGTAAGTACCTTGTATTTGTGATATTGATCACAGGCAATATCTCCATTAGCTCCGCTTATAATCACTGCAAGATGGAAAACCAGATATTTACCAGAACTAAAACCATAAAACCCACATATTAGGCCTGCTTAGTAATGAATTTTCGAGATTTTAGCAATGAAAACATGGAACCCGCTTACAGAATCATGACAACTATTTTATTTTTCACTGCTTTTAAACACTTTAAGAAATTTAGCTACTTTAGATGCCCAGCCTTGTTCGTAAGGACTTCAAAGTTCGGTCAGACTCCACCAAACTGAAGCATAAAACTAACAAGAAAATTCATGTGCCCAAGACTCAACTTTTCTCAAGCCCCATAAGACAGTCTAGTACAAGATTCCACTATACTGTTCAGTGTTCAAACTTCAAATAACAACCTGAAATGTTTTCGACTTGCTTAAAGCTGACTTCAGTTGAGCACTTTTTCTTGAATAATCCAGAAATTTCATTGAGATAACAAAATATTACAAAGTACAGGGTCTTGGGCAGTCTTCTGAGCCAAGGCTCTTGGTGCAATTAAATTTGGCAAACCCAAATCAATTTTCAGACCCAAAATAGTTTTCAGCACTGTATTTTTCTCCTGACCTCACCCTGGAGGCCTGGAGTGAAACTTCCCAAGAAGATCGTTCAAAATATTCTCCTGCCCATAAAAAATAAAGGAGTACCCAAATTGAAAAAAACCGACATGCTCATGTAAATGTTCATGTGAGAGAAGATCATCATATGAATATAACAGGAAAGAGACTAGCCTATTTAGCAAAAAAAAAAAGGAAAGAGACTAGCCTGAGTCAGAGTGGGCCCAGGTATCCATTATACTTGGTGTCCTCCCATCCTCATTTGCTGCTCCTTCAACCTTCCAAATTCCACAGCTTCAATCAAACTCTACTCTCTCTCTCTCTCTCTCTCTCTCTCTCTCTCTCTCTACACACACACACACGAAAACGAACACGAACACATTGAAACAGAGTGAGCAAGCACAGACCTGATAAGCTGAAGTGCCAGCACCAAACACAAAACCAGGAGGGAAGTCATATCTGGTGAACTCATCAGCACCAGAGACTGTCTCTGCTATCACCAGACCCACCACCAAAAGCTGCACCAAGAAACCCAATATCTTCATCGTCTTCTCGGCCCTGTATCCGGGCCTCCTTCAGAGATTACAATCACACATCACCACAGGCACATGTATCACGAACGTGGCGCCTCTCTTCTCCGGTTACAACATCTACTATTCCCTTTCCTTCTCTTTTCTCTTTTTGGAGCCTTTGTGTTCTTGCGCAAGAAGGGAATTACCGAAAAGTAGAGGTCGAAAAGAGAAGTGACGTCTTTGAGTTGCAGGACAGTGAGAGATACTTGGTCCTTATTGGTCTGTTTTGTCAAAGGCCACGTTTGACTTGAGCATCTTTTGTTGCTCCTTTGCGCATTACTCCCATTGGCTCCTTGCATGTATATTAATGATTTCGCCGTCCGTCCGTTTCTGTTTGGACTGCAGGGAATTATTCGGCGAAATCACAGCCGTCCATAACAGAGTTGGCAAGCCCGGACGGCGCATCAACGGCTCTCGTTGAAGCAACGTCATGCATATTTTTCCTTAGCAGCTGACGACATTCTTCTTTACCCTAAGCGTGGAACGCAAGAAGCTGGCCTAAGAACTACGACAAGACAATATTATTCGAAGAGGGTCTGAGATTATGTAAATTAATTTGAGCATGATAAGATATGAGCACGGTAAGCTTGAAATCCAACATGATTTCGACAGTTTTGCCGCTTAGGATATCAAAACAGACGAAAATAACTCGATAGCCTTACTAAAATATAAAAAAAACATACTTTTTATATAGCTATCTATTTTCCCACAGCATTTGATACTACGAGAGGGTTTTCGACTATATTATATGATTAAGTTTATTGGTCGAACATGGGTCACGTGGCAAGGCAAATACATAGACAAAGTGAAGTGTTATATGACTAGTACAAAAGCAAACATTCTTTTACCCCTGATTTTAACTAAACATAAGCAGATGTATACAGTTATCTATTGGGTTGTGTAGATTGCCATTAGCAACTACCGTTAACCTTCCGTTTAAATCCTATATTTAACAAATAATTTTAAAAAAACTCTGCAAGAACATAATTGGAAATTTAGGATACTTTTTTTTCTAAAAAATACACCATTGAGTTTTTTAAATAGAGGAGAGCACAAGGCTTGCATTCAAGAAGCTACAAATTACTCTGTTGGTGAAAAGCATCTTGATCAATCAAGACATAGGCAAATTGCAGTTGGAGTTCTATTTGCTGAAGGCCCACATAGAAGACTCGTGCTACACAGCATTGATTTTCTGCCAGACACTGATGATAATGTTCAGGATATCTTTTGGCCTGAATTTTGTTCTTAGCAGCATTTCTACTAAACTGCAGAAAGGTGAACTTTTTAGAGAACATGTTGAGATTCCATCTCGAGTTTGAGCCCATTTGGTGGACACCCGACTCAAATTGATGTGCGGAAAGGCCCGGATTGCAAATATACAGATTCAGGAAAATAAAGACTGTATCTGTTGAGACTCTGTAGTTCTTTGCCTTGCCTGTGCACATTGCAGTACACAAAGGCTTCTAATTGCTATTTACTCTTCGGAATTTGTGTGTCGTGCATTATGATGAATAATATCTTATTTTTAAGGTCGAATTATAGGTCCCTAATATGATTTGAGAAGCCAAAATGTGAAATTTAAAGGCATCTCACCCACTTTAGTATGGTAGATTAAGTCCGGATGGATGTCTTAGTCAATATGATTTCTTGCTTGACGAAGACAGCTGAAGAGGATGAAAGATGGATTATTATAGACTAAAGATGTATTTGCTATCTGTAGTGAGTAGTTTTTTCTTCTCGATAATTTTTATTCAGTTGAACTACTAAATACCTAACAAAGTCGCAAAGACTTGCTGTGATAAGTAACATGAGAAGAATATGATGTTCTGTAAAAGCAAGAAAACTTCGCAAAAGAACAAGTTCTCCTTCAGCAATCATGTATAAACTGATTTGGCTAATCATGTGTAACAACAAATAATTTCACTTGAAGACTTCAGCAGATGAGTAAGTTGACGATAGGTTCCTCTCAAGTTCGACAAAGCCATCAGAGCCCACGCTCCCTCCCTTCAGAAAGCGCGAGTACCACCGAGCTGAGAGCTTCGGGTATCTTCTCAGCTCAGGATCATCCAAGTCCACGTAGTACAGGCCAAAGCCCGCCTCGTAGCCATCCAACAGCTCGAGGACATCTAGTAAAGACCACGTGAAGTAGCCTCTCACGTTCAATCCGTTCCTTCATGCACAAGAAATGTCATCACGCTACATAAATTAAGAAGCACCTCTGCTAGTATTAGATAGGATGCTTTCATTTCAGGTCTATTGATAGCAGATACCTCACAGAATTAAGCAAAGCACCGATATATCCGTGCAAAGATTTCACCCTCGGCCAGTCTTCTAGCGCAGCATTCCTCTGTGTGCGTTGACCTGAGAAGAGGTAATGGCAATTTTAAATGAGCTTATTCACATGAACCATGCCTACGGTAGAAAATAGGAGAGAGAGAGAGAGAGAGAGAGAGAGAGAGAGATATAGAGAGAGAGAGAAACCATTTTCATGGATGAAAATTGGAGGATTCCCATAAGTTTGCTTGAAGTAGCTAGAACACCTCGCAGACCCCATGGAGTAACAGGAAACTGAAACCGCTTCGCAAATCACTCTCTCTTCAATAAAGCAAACGAGTCGATACAGACCCACAAATAAGCTCTTACCTCAACCGAAGGTAACGATGTATTGTCCTGCACAACTGCCACATAAAACGAGGTCAGGTACAAGATTTTGAACCAGATGATTAGTTTAATCAGCATCCCCAAGCTAGTGACTTTGAACATTCTTGAGACACTGGTTAGACATTTAGTTTGACTGAGGTTTAGCTTAGCATTTGTGCTAGGGAGGTCTCAAAGAATTAAGATCCGGACAGCAAGTGGAAACATGGGCTGACATCGGATGTGTTGCAAAGAACACATACATTTCAATTCAACAGCTGTATCTGCAATGTAGTCCCTCGGCTCCATCTTTAGGATTTCGGGATTGTCCTTGACGTGCAGTACATTGTAAAAATTGATTCCAAAGAAGTCAGTTGAACACTTGATTCTTTCAGATTCGGGAGCCGTGAAGGAAGGGAGTCTCAATCCCACATTCTTCTTCATCACATCCGGATAGTCCCCATATACCAGGGGACCTGCGAACCTGCAATGGTGAGAAATAATGAACCATTAAAGCTGATCCAGAATTAGATGATGAACTAGAGGTTCCTATCTAAAAGCTAGATAAGAAAAAGTACCAATATATAGATCATGGCAACGCAACACAGAGGTCAAAGATTAGTTGAAGCTAGTCAATGGTAAAAGGATGGCTATGGAGAGATGGACTTCACTTAGATTTGCAACTCACCATCCCACATAAAATTCATTGGACCTTTGAGTCGCGATGACGTCTTCAGTTTTGTTTGTGAAAGGAATGAACCAGTAAGGGAAAAGGTTGAACCCTATGAATCCCTTCTGTTTGTCCTGCAACACAAAATAAATAAATATATATATCTTAAGTGCCGCAGGTAATTCATTTGTTAATTGTCTAGTCCATGAAGATCTGTCCAAATTAAGAAGAGACAGACATTAGCTGTTCCAAAACAAAGATGCTATGCAGAAGATTATAGGAGACCTAGAGAAAGCTTAAGAAGGCAAGGGCAAAGAGCTTGTTGCTGCAACACAAGCCTTTAGGCATCAGAAGCCTTTTTAGGAGAGTCTTTCAAATTTTTAGCTTCCTTTAGTCGAGATCGTTCCATTTATAAGTTGACCAAATGTTGATATATGAATAACTAGAAGCTTACCTGGTAATTCTTCTTGTACAGTCTAGCAGCTGATGCATGTGCTAACAGGATATTGTGGGCCGCCATGTAAGGCTCAGTGGAAGAGTTGCCTTTGGAGCAGTTAAAATAATATCCAAATGGAAACGAACAACGCATCGGCGGCAAAACCCGGTGTCGTAACCTGCGAGCACAAAAACATTGGCCTCATTGAAAGTCGTCCAGTATTTAACTTTGTCCCCAAACATTCTGAAGCATACATCAGCATAATCTGTGAAGTCTTTCCTGCAGCAGCAAACATTTATCAATCAGCATTGAACTAACTTGCCCTTACATCATCAAGGATTCAAACAATCAACCAGCGGGAATGAAAAGGAATCCAACTGGACTAATAATCTTACACTGTCTTTTGGTCTATCCATCCTCCATACTCATCTTCAAGAGCCTGCGGCAGATCCGCATGGTTTAGTGTCACATGGGGTTCAATTCCTGTTGATTACAAATTTTCACGTTAACCATCAAATTATCTTCTTTCTATCACACTTTAGAGATATCTGCCTCTTATATTAAAGGAAAAATGCTTTAAAAATGGGAAATGAACAGCAGTTTAATCTGTAATGAGCAATGGTGATGACCGTGGCGGATTAATTCGTTGATGAGGTTGTTGTAGTACTGCAAGCCCTTCGGATTGATAGATCCTCTTCCATCTGTGAGTAGAACAAGAATTACAATGGACATAACATCCAAAAAAGCTCACTCTTCTTCAGAATATAAGTGCGACATGATTGATCATACTTGGAATGAGCCTCGACCATGAGATAGAGAATCTGTACGCATTTAAGCCTGTCTCCACCATGAGTTGGACATCTTCCTGCGTTGCATTTATCGGATATAACTCAAGATAATCACGTAACAATTATCAAATAATGTCCTCATTGGATAGTTGGTTACTCATGACCATCTAGTTGACGTCAGAAATGAATAGAAAACACAGATTATTTCATTAACATGATAATTAGACACTTAGACCCATAGCTGAGGCCTCATGAGCAGAAACCATTAGCTGAGGGTAGTCCTGAGTACCTTATATTTGTGATACTGATCACATGCAACATCGCCGTTGGCTCCAACCGTTATTCCCGAAGTATTGAGGGGAAATCGAACATTCAAGTTGGTTGATGAAAATAAAGATGCAGCATATTTTAGGTACTTGTAAGATCTGATGTTTCTCTTGTTTACAAGCTTTCAGCAATGGAACTTGTACCTTTTCCAGACAGATAACGATTTCTTTACATTTTTCCTCATCTTTGTATGAGCCAATACTTTTAACTATGCCATAAATTTCGGTTTCCTTGCTGCCCTCCTTTATCAGAAAAATACAAATTCAATCAAAGGCCGGGTTCAAAGAAAAGTTATGCTCAGATTTCTAAGCTCCAAATCACCCTCGGCATGGTCTTTCTCACAGCTTACCGTTGGATTGAAACAATCAGACCGAATCAAGTATATCATGTGAAGAACACTCTCTTATAAGTAAGTGCAGAAAATCACACAGATAAACATGTCAAAGAACCTTGCTTCTGCCCGTTGAAGATTCAAAAATGCTTAAAGAATTCCAGGAAATTTCTCCAAAAATATGATCATGCTTATCAGGGAGGAGAAAGGGATTGCTTACCTGAATGGGCAAAGGTGTCAAATATGCTTGGAGTCCTCCCATCTTGGTTTGCTGCACCTTCAACCTTGAAAAAGGAAAAGAGAAAATAATATTAAATTATAATGTAAACAAGTACCAAAATCTACATAAACAAAGGGATGACACAGATAGAATCAGGGATCAAGATTAAAGACCCAACTGCTTATTGAGAGAGAGAGAGAGAGAGAGAGTGATTGAAGACCCACTTGATAAGCTGAAGTGCCTGCACCAAACACAAAGCCAGGAGGGAAGTCACGTCTGCTGAATTTGTCTGCAGCAGAAACCGCAACCACCAAACTCACCACCAAAAGCTTCAAGAAACACAATTTCTTCAACATTTCCTTCCACTAAATGATCGCGTGCTGTCCTCTCACGTAAACAGAGCAACTTCCCTATCTGGGTCTCTCTCAAATAGCACACAGGCCTATGTTGCCACACTTATATTTGCTACGTTTATCATCTCAAGGTTTCATTTTTTCTCTTTGGTGAAGAAAACACAGAAGGCTGAAAGCAGAGAGAGGAGTATGGCATTGAAAGCTAGAAAAAGGTTCGGTAGCCCCCGCTGTGTTGGAGGTTTAATGTTTTCTTGTCAAAAAGCAGCGCCACTTTTTATTGGAACTTTTTGGCCAAAGCTTGGAGTACTTTGAATTTTGTGTATGACTCTTATTGGTTCCATGCGAATAATGTAAATCCTTGTCTGGTCCACCGTGTATGTCAGTGGATAGCATTTCGGCTAATCACAGCCAACCATACAGGAAGTTCGTTGGTATTTATTGCAATACACAAATCTGCGCATAAATTTCCAATTCATGTGAAATTCCAAAGCTTCACTAAATGCTTGTCCGCAATAAATAGCTAGCAGTATATCACTTGGACATTTCATTCTCATTTAATAAGCGCTTTAATGTTGCAGTATCCATATCTCTCTAATGGGAAGTCCAGTCATGGAACTAAGCTCCCAAAACAATTTGTGAATCCAATACAAGAAACAGGTATTTCCTAATCAAGCAAAGATATCAGCAGATTTAATTTGCAAGGAAAACGAGAAGGACACCTTCACAGTTCAAAGAATTTCAGGGGAGCAGAACATGTCAGCAGCGAGACCATAATTTTCTCAAAAGCTTATTAAGAACAGCATTGGTTTAACTTGAATGTTCTGTGATGAAACTTGAAGAACTTGAACATTTCATATAATCTGCTTTTTGATTTTGAAACAAAAGGGAAAAAATGGAACAATCTGAACAAGACTTGAGAGACCCATATTTTGGTGCGGTTCTTGGACCACAAAATATGGTGGGTCAAGTCATAAGCCACCATTGTAACTAACTTTTGAAGTTGCTTTTCAACTTTTATCTGCCGAATGGCATGAGAAAGTTTGTAGCTTTTCACTCCTTTGTTGATGAAACAGCCTTTGCATACTGACATAGCAGATTAAGAATTCATATATACATAGGAATCATATACTAGAGTAAGATCATCTTAATAGTCCTAATGTGTCTGTGTTCGATGCTTTGTAGTCCTGTGACCATCTATCTCGTTATGCTGTGTGCCTCGGTGGCTGCTTCGTTGTCTGGAGTTGCTCTAATGCGGATAGGACTTCAGTCATGGGTGGTCTATTCTTGGGATCTGTATGGAGGCATTGCTGTGCGAGAGCAGCAGCGCCTTGAGCTTCCTTCTTGAAGTATTGACCTCCCAACCTCATGTCCATGATTCTCAACACTCGTCTTGTGTCGTTTAGAAATGGCTTCGCCCACTCCACGAGGGTCTCGTCCACAAACCCACCTCTCTCATCATCCATCACCCGCCTTCCTGTGAGCAATTCTAGCAAGACAACGCCGAAGCTGTAAACATCGCAATTTGGGGTCAAGTGACCTGTAATTTACAATCAGTTAGACGAGGTTACAGCTCACAGTTTTTGAGGCATCTGCTTTTCATCTTGACATAACAGAGGAAAGTCACATGCACGAGGTTACATAAGAGAATCGAGCAATTTTGGTCTGCAGAATGAAGAATTTGAGTAATCATGGTCCGAGGAGTAAAGATGCCTCTCCAGAAATTGAAGTATGTAATGGTCGACAGATTGTTTTGCCTCAGTTTCTTATTTCACTTGGAGGCGACAAAGGAACCTTGAAATCTATGTGTTCTCTATAAAAAATTATTAAGACAATTGACAAAACCTGTCGGTCCCTGCTGATACCCATCCCTTGTTGTTTGTAGGAAGGCCATAGAACGGTCATATGCAACTGAGATAGATTGGCTTTTGGCATCAGATGGATCTCTCAAAATGAATGAACTGATGTATAAGCATACAGAATAGCGGGGATTTGAAGCGTATGAAACAAGAGAAATGAATGAAGAAAGTCAGCTACTAAAATAACAAATTCGAAGGGTGTGGTCGGTTGCTCAATTACGCTTTCGATGATAAGATCACAAATCATTTATGTCATGGAAAAAGATTTTGACCTGTCGCAACATATTCAGGTGCTGCGTAACCCCGAGTTCCCACCACTCGGGTAGAAACATGGGTTTCATCTCCGCTAGGGCCATCCCTTGCCAAGCCAAAATCTGAAAGTTTTGCATTGAAATCCTGCATACACGGAGCTACTCAAGAACTGCATGAAATATCAAATCCATATCACAGATCTACAGTAGAGTAAATCAAAATTTTCACTGATGAACCATACCGAGTCAAGCAGAATGTTTGATGCCTTCAAGTCACGGAAAATTACATTTGCATCTAAACTATGTAAGAAGGACAGTCCGCGGGCAACACCAATTGCAATATTCATCCGTGTAGGCCAAGCCATAGGTTGAACACCTTCTGCACTAAAACACAAGGCAATCATGTGAGAAATACTGCTTCAAGCATAGGAAACGTTACCATGGGAACTGAACTTTGCAAAAGTAGGCTTTTCTTTTAAACCAATAGATAATGTCACCAATTGGTGGAATCACAGCTAGAAACCCTCCTCTATTGCCCTTTTTGCCATGTTTTCCCAACGCATCCCTCTCACTCTCTCTCTAGAGTTTTGAAGACACAAGACAAATGACTTCATAAAACATTTGGTAAATAGTATCGGCATACTTGATCACACTAATGAGATAATTATCCAGATTGGTTGGAAGACTAATAGGACTATTTTGCAGTATTAGCTCCCAACTCACCTTATTAAGTCCCCCAAGCCCCCTCTCAGGAGACAACAAACAATTATACGAACTATAACTGTCATGCACAAGTTCATAACTGAACAGCAGGTCACAGATTTTTTTCCCTTTCTTAAAAATATATATAATTAAAAGCTTGTTTCTTTCTCACTAAAGAAATGTATGCACAACAAATTCATCAATATATTCTAGCTCTTGTGGCTGCCGACTCCCATGGGCTCGCAAGCGCAAAGAGAGTAGGTGCCAATTCTCATGACTTGACCATAAGGATCATACTATCTGAGAGAACTGATGGTAGTGACATTTTTATGGATTTTGCCTTCCACATTAATGAAATAGTTAGAATCTTTGATCATGAAAAACAGTGCAAAATACAAACCAGCAGACGGTAATCGCTAGCTAATGGAAAAGAACTTACTTCTGAACAAATGGTTCTCCAAACTCCCCTTTGGCATGAATTCATAAACGAGAAGTCTATTGTCTGACTCTGAGCAATAGCCAATGAGTTTTACGAGATTTTCATGGTGAAGCTGACCCAAGTAGTTGATCTCAGCCTGCCAAGTTGGATGTTAAATTTACTAAATAGGATAATAAAACACGAAACCAACAAAAAGAAATCTTAAAACAAAATTTGAAAGAAATGGAAAAACATACAAGCCACTCCTTATGGCCTTGGAAGCTCTCTGGCTTGAGTTTCTTGATGGCCACCACAATCCCGCTTCCTGGTTTAGTGGGGACTAATGTGCTCTCATCGATCCATCCCTTGAAGACAAACCCGAAACCTCCCTCCCCAATTAGACTCTCTGAGCGGAAGTTCTTGGTGGCATTCTTTAAATCGCTGAAGCTGAAAGACTTCAGATTGATAGGGGCAGATGTACCGACTTCTGATGTAACAGGAGATTTTTCTGGATTTGCTGAAGCCGGTCCCTTGCGATGAGGGGCTGAGGCTGAATCCAGTTTACTATTGCTACGAGAATTCGCACGTTCTGGATGAGAGGTGGTACAAAGCGAGCTATGGTAAATGTTCACAGCATCAGCGAAGATAAAGTGAAAGCTAAAAAGGAAGGGTCAGCAGAAAAAACAGGACATGCAAATGATTCACTGACAGATACAGTGAAAATGTACATTGTATGCACATATTTAGGATTTTCCAGTTGAAACCTTGCTACTCTGTTAAGCTAATCAAATTCTGGGAGGAAATCAAGAGAACATCATAAATAATAAAGCTCAACTTCAGAGAACCACAAATACACAAAAGATGTAGCAGGGAAGGTAAGAATAGAGGAAGAAGCATGATCAACGAACAGAACAGCCTAGTTTCTTGCTAAAAATCAACAGAAAACATTTTTCATTCAATTGTTGATCCAAGCAACACAGCCCAACGAGAAAGGAAGCACATCATGATTGAATGCATTTCCAGAGCAAGAATCAGAAAAGGAGGCGGAGGAGGAGGCTGACCTGAGAACTTGTTGGATGATGCATGAGCACACTTTGCAGGTTTCCTCCAGCAATTTCCCATATGCAGTACTGGAGGCTGTTTTCTTGGCAGATGCTTCGAGACCCACTTCAAACAAATGTCAAACAAAAATTTAAGACCGATTCATTGTAGACTTCAAGAAGGCTGCTAAATGTGCCCATTTGAGGGAAAGTCAATGTGAATTTGGAGGAGCATAGGCAGCAGCTAGTCAAGATGGAATTTTCCCATGGATTAGAATAGTCTTTTTCCTTAACTGTAACTACTGCAAAATTGGTTCTTGTATCGGTCGCAGTTTTGATTTTAGTATGTTGGCACTTGGCAGGAGATAAGACTTGCCCAATTATCTCTCACCCAACGACGACCAAGAGGCTGACCAACCCTCTCTCTCTCTCTCTCTCTCTCTCTCTCTCTCTCTCTCTCTCTCTCTCTCTCTATGTGTGAACATAGAAACTATTATATGATCATGGCAACCTTATTCGTAGGGAAAAGGAAATTTCAAAGCTCGTGCGTTTGGATCAAGACAGGGGCAATGTACCAGACAGAAACGAGTCAATCCCCACTATCTGTTGGTGGTGTCTGACACGGAAAGTTTATTTTGACTTTCACTTGCATGGCTTGAGTAGTAATATATTTGTTCTTAAAATGATCGTGAAAGACGCAAAAGAGAAACATCAGCTTTTCTGGTTGCGTTCGATGCTGTGTAGAGTCCACGCCCCGCCGTCGCTTCGAGCTAAGCACAATCCTACATTGCAGTGTCCCAACTTCAAAGATTTAAAACACTAACTGGCTCTGACATGAGACCTCTGTAACACCGTGACATGCCGAATTGCTAAGATCGGCTATCTCGGTGGCATTCAATGCTTAAGGGCTAAGACCATCGATGTCCTTTCCACGATATCGGACATCGTTAGAACTTTTCATTAAAGTATGTCCGACCTTGGTCAAAAGAGAATTGGAAGTACTCCTCACCAAAAAGCTGTAAAGCTTTCACCCACTGGAGATCTAGAAAGAAAGCATAGTTTGGACCACATCCATCATTAGGATTTGGTACTCTCCTTTTCTTTCTAGTTTTGCATGATTAATTGGTTTTTCTAGTTGATCAAAAGAGACGCAAGTTACGCCTCGGAGGGTGGGGATATGATGCTGTGCTTCCCTCCATCACCAAATGAAATTTCTGAGTCACTTCATTCAATGTGATAAGCCTCAACGTCAACAGCGAATTCTAGTCTTAGCGTGCGAAATCTAGAATTACCATTGCGAGTTTTGACACAGAATTCTACTATACGAGACTCTTTTACCCAAAAATTTCAAGAACAAGCAACTCTTTTTATCTCGAACATTTCCAAAAGAATTCACTCACAAAAATGAAGTCCCTTCCACGGGGTATAAACATAATACAAGATTTTCCCTTGGCCTCAGGTGAGGAAGACAAGAACAAATAATATAATGAACAGAAGCAACAAGAACAGTATCATCATAAATTGCCCCTTCGCACCAGCCTTCTTCATGACCATGGCCACTTTCTTCTGCAAAAGGTAATAATGTGGGGTTAAAACAAGTGAATAGTCATCATTCCCGGTGTGGTAATTCCCGCATATATTATACAAAAATCACTTTCCGTTAAAAAAGCTCCACCTTGAACCCAGCTTGCAGAGACAATCTTACCTGGACAAAATCAAGCCGATTCGACGTACTCTCCATTTCCGAGCCCAAGTCATCAATAATCCGGTCCTGAAGAACCATAGACTGGACATCTTAGTATAATACCGATCAAAGGGACTAAAACTCGCCGACATTTGGACAGGAAAAGGCAACTACTAAAAGCCGTGAAAATGAGACACAAGATTGCTTGTAATTGTAAAAACACATGAAACAATCATCGGAGGCAATTCTTGCGAAGGACAAGAATGATGGACCTGGGCAAGAAGCTCATCGTGTATGGTAAGCCCAATTCCTCCTATTCGCTCAACACTTGCACTCAATTCATCCAATTCCTCATCCTGCCGCCTACAAGAGCAAGAAAAGAAACAAAAGCAAAAGTCAGCTTTCTGACATTGTCGATGCTATTGTGACCGAGTCTGGCTGAGGAAGAGTTACGAGGCGTAAAACAAAAAAAAAATGCTGATTCAGTACCATAAAGAAGCGGCAATCAAAGAGAGCCTTGACCAATTTGAAAGATCATATGATGTGGTTGAAATAACTGAATTTTGGGTGTCTTATATTTGGAGGTCCAGGCTTGATATTACTTACCAATCCAATTAGGTTCTATAGGAACTGGACGATCCTATTTGGTCAAGTACCTAGCGACAAACTCCTATGTTCCTTTCAATACAATATTTCTGAACAAGTTCCTGGTAACTAGGGGTGTCAGAACCGAACCGAAAAACCGAACCGAGATACGAACCGAACCGAACCGAACCGAAAATTTCATGCATTTCGGTTCGGTTTCGGTTTCAGTTCGGATCATCAAAATAAACCAATTTTTCTTTTCGGTTCGGTTCATTTCGGTTCGGATCGGTTCGGATCGGATCGAACCAAACTAAAATAAACACTTCGATTTAGGGCTATTTTGCCCTCTCTCTCCCCTTCTCTCTCCTCTCTCCTCTCTCTCTATGCTTAATGAACTTAAAACCGAAAACTGATCCAAACCAAACCGAACCAAACCGAACCAAATCGATTTTTCGGTTCGGTTCAAATTCGGTTCGGTTCAAGGGGCACCCTTAACGGTTCGGTTCAGTTCGGTTTTTTTTGAAAAACCGAACCGAACCGAACCATTTACACCTCTACTGGTAACCATGTATTTGAGGGTATGATTAGTAATTTAACAGCAAAAGCTATAAAAAAATCCAATATAGAATATTATTGCAGTGCCACCAAATACGATTGATTAGCAAACTGGTCAGTAATAACAAACACTAAACAAATGATAACTACACAAGGAGAATGTATCACACCAAGACAAGCCTCCAGATCATAGAGACAATGGAAAGTTTAGAATGTATGCCGCGAGAAGAGATTTATAGGTGTTCAGGAGGACCATGTGCCCATACACGCAACCAATTACAGAGCACAAAATGCTAAGCATTTCATTATCTCACACCAACATTTTGTACTCCATGATTGGTTGGATGACTGGAAATGTTATTTTGAAGATGTGATTATCAACAGTGACCACCACAGGTCTCATCTTGTCTTCCCCTAACAGTGTTCTTCTATAAGAATCATTCAATCTACCCAGTTTGCAAGCCGGTGCACCATTATGACCAACTAACATCCCTCTGTTTTATTTTTTCCTTTTTTGCCTGTAGTTAGATGGAGTCACAAAAAGTTACCTGCATCAAAAACTTCTAGAACAGATATGATTCATGGTGGCATAGTTGCCAAATGCATGTCAACTGTAGGGTGAGATTTAGAAGAATCCAATGCAAAAGTTTGCGCAGATTATTGTTGCACCACATGACATGAAGAGATTGTCTCTATTAGTTCGCAGAAATGACTGCAGTAAAGATTCCAGCAATGTGAAAAATGCAAGGTTTTGGCTGGTTATCTTGATTAATATACCTATCTGATGCAAAGGGGTTTGCTACTTGTTCAATAAACCAACTGACAAACCAATAAATATCAGAAGCAGATCTCTTGCTGACCCAATAAAGTAGAGCATGAGAGGATGATAAAAACAAGAACATACTTAATGAGAAGCATCTGCCTGTCAGATTCCGATGCTATAAAATCATCATTATCTCGAGAAACGTATTGATCAGATCTATTTGGCTGGTTAGAATCCGGAAGCCTCAATAGTTCTCGGCGCATCCCATTAGCACTGGCAATGCTCACGTTGATCTCTTTTCCCACTATCACGGCCTTTTTCACAGCTCCAACCTGTAAGGAAGTTTAGCATTAAGGAGTGCGGTAGAAGCTGAAACACCAATGCAAAAAAGATTATCTCCAGATACTTTTTTGGTTGACAACAACAGTTTTTCATAATGTAATGTTTACTGAAGTCCTCATGTTATAAAGACAGTATGCTCTTCAGACCATTTTCAAAAGACACTGGGAACCAATTGAACATATGTACATCCTGTCAGAGAATTGCTGCATGCGGCTTTATAGAATATACCTGAGCTCGAGCAGTGGAGGTCCATCTCCTTCGTTTATCCAGCTCAATATCATTAATTCCATACAGAGAAGGGTCTTTTGCTGCAACAGCAATTGTTTTGTCCAACTCATCCACCTACATTTAGAGACAATAATCCTGTACTTTTAGAAAAAAAATACAAGTAATCGAAGGAAAAGAAGCAGATGTACTCTTAGCCGTTCACAAGGCAGGAAAAAAATGGAAAATATGCACCCAAAACAGAAAGGTACAACCAATTTGCTTTATTGCAAGACCTTTTTTATGACACTTAATGCCAATAATAGCAGAGAAGATCTCTTACAACTGAGCAAGTAAAGCAAACAGCAAAAGAAGAACGACAAGCATATGTACCTGCCACTCAATGCTCTCACAATTAGCCAGCAGCTCCTTGGTAAGATGTGCACGCTCCCCGTTATCCAAAGGTACACGTTCCCAGTGGTGAAAAGCAGATTGCAACTTATCAATCTATCCGAACAGAAGATCAAGTCATCACTTAAGAGGGATATCCAAAGTCTCTATCACTACTATGCTATGTGAAAAAGACTGCAACACATTGCTCTATATAAATCTGCAAAGAAATCAACTAAGTCTCCTTATGCTATGTGTGTAAGGCACTACAAGAATGTTACGGTATTTTAAGTTTGAACTAGTTGAACGTTCATCGACTAAGGGTGAATAAGAGATCCATTAGAAGATATCTAAAAGTATTGCACATGGATAAGAAACAGACTTACGGTTTCTTGAACCTCCTCTTTCACGATGTAAAATGGATCCTGAGCTGAAGACATCTTGTGGAAAACTGGCAAGTCTTTATCCTGAGAACGAACAAAGCAAAACCTTATTACCATCGGAAGTGCATGGTCATCAATTGGAACATGCATGTCCATACTCATAATTCACGCACCGCGTCACGCCGGTTTACTTGCAAAACATATACAAGTGCCGCCTAGATTGGACAATGGACATCACCTAAACGTTTCGATTTCTAACACTATTCCTGCCAATATCCATAACTACACCAAATCTACCCTTCATCAACTATCCTTGACGCAATAAGCCACCGCAGCAGCCGACATGCTGAATTATAAACAACTTCTCCAAGAGATTTGACTCAATCCCCTCACAAACTCGATCTCCACTATCGGGATAAGAAAGAGATCTCCAACTTCGCCAGAGCAACACTCGTTCCGTACCTAGATCAAGATCTATCGCATCGATTCCACACCATCCGACACACAATTTCGACAATCACGCCATGAAATCGCCAACACAGCACCCGCGCTATCCTCTTACGAATCAAATCGCGAGCAATAACTGATTCCACTCCACCGATCCCGTCGTCCGTGCATAATTTCACGAACCACACTCTCCGGACTTCCGCGCCTAGCGACTAGACATCCTGGCAAGCTTCGCATCGGGAAAACCGAAAGGTTGCACGAGTGCCGAACAGCTATCCGTACCTGAACGCAGGCTATCCGGTGTTCCCGGCCGTCGGCGAAGATCCGGCCGCCGGAGGAGTTCTTGTTCGGGGCCGAGGACGCAGCGGGCGACGAGAGTCGCTTCCTTCGTCGGCGCCGAAGAGGAGACGACTCGATTCGCGGAGGAATTCAAGCTCGAGCGCTGCGATCGATCGAATCGGCCATGCAGGAAATTGGGCCTCCCGGAGAAGGAGTGTCTTGTTTCGAGCGAGAGGAGTCATTGCGGAAAAAAACCGAAAATTTTCTTTTTCTTTGCCAAAAAAGAGTATGCGTTTATTTTCCGAAAAATGAATAATTTAAAATATATATATTTTTAAAAAATAATAATTTATATCATTTAAAAATATGAATGAAAAAATATTTCATAAATTATTATCAATAATAAAAAAATTCACTGATTAAATTATTTTAAATGATACAAATGATATTTTTTAGAAAATATTTTTTAAATTGTTAATTTTCCACGAAATGAACGGAGACGGTATTGTTAAAGGATAATCTTGATTAGAAGTTCTTCAGAAAAATGGAAAACCGATGAATTGACTTCAACCAACCCAATCATAATGAAATACTTAATTTCTTTTCACTTTTTTCGCATTGAACCAAGCTAAAAAGTCGATAATAATAGGTCGATAAATAATTCATGTTGGTCTATATAAATTGACTTTTACTTTTAATTCTATACAATTAATTTTTTTATTTTTCAATTTTTATGGCACTTATGCTTTGACTTTATTTAATAAAAATGTTTGAAAATTTTTTAAACATATGACTATTTGCATGTAATTTTGCACATAGCCTCTTTTATAATTCTTCAAAAGTTAGATAATATTTCAAACTTCGACAAAAGAATTAATATTGGCCATTACCGCCACTTGCCATCGCTACCACCGTCATCGCCCTGCGCCTAAGTAGCCAACATCTGTTGCTTACCACTCAATCAGACACCGGCAATGGTCATCATCGCCGTCTCGTCGACCTTATATTTATGAATATGTTCATCGACAAAAATTCCTTTTCTTACATGCTTTAAATTCAGAATAAAATTCAAAGCCACATGGTAAGAACAGAAGTAAAAAAAAAAAGAAATTAAAGTATTTCGATTGCTTTTGAAGGAATGGAAAATACCTAAGGATACGTTTGGGAATGGCTTTGCCAAGTCACTTTCCACGTCAAAAGCCCATTGGGCTAAACATTGGCGTTTGGGAAATTTTTTTAGAAAACCCGTTAAGAGAAAGTCAGCCTTATGAAGGCTAAAGGCCCAAGGTAGATCTTAGGCTGCCTTAGGCTTTTAGCTTTCTCATCATGCAACACTCCCGAATAAGTAAAAAAAATATTTCTTTCAAAACTATCCTTATCTATTTTTTATTTTCCGATTTTACCGTCGTTTGTCACTGTTCATCGTCTTCTCCACTTAGCTCGGCGGCGTGGCTGTGAGGGGACGGAGACAGGCCGGAGAGGGGCCGGCGTGTTCGCACAACCCAGCGACTGTTGCTCGAGGTCGCACGACCGCCACGACGGGCCGCGCGACTTAGGCGAGGGCCACTTGAGGTCGCGTGACCTAGACGGCTCTCATCGAGAACTCGCATGACCTCGGAGAGGCGCCACGTGATTCAGGCGAGGGTTGGCTGAAGTCGTGCTACCCAGATGATCTTCGAGGACCGCCGGCGCCAGATCTGGGTCGCTGGCGGCCGCCTGCCCTTCAACAGCTCCGATGAAGGGTTTGAACTTTTCTTTAATAAAAAATATAAAAAGTGCCTTGCAAGAATAATTTTTCCAAACGCTATTTTACCTAAAGTTGCTTTACAATAAACTTTTAAGTTACAACTTACTGAACATAATTTGCATTTTAAAAAACTCCTAAAGTCCTTTATATTTTTCAAAGGACTTTCTGCCAAAGTACTCCCAAACGCAGCTTAAATAGCCCTTGAACCATTGTGGCCCAATCCACCGTCAATATATGACTCGCTAACCTTTTTGCTGTAATTGTGCCTTTTTCGAAGGTGACACTAGATTCAACTTTCGTACACTTATCAACCGAATTTTTTTGGCGTTCATATAAGGTGCATGTTCTTTTTTTTTTTGTGTGCGCAAGAGGTGCAAAGGAGCGATTAGCTCATGACCCCTTTGTACTTTATCATAAAGGTTTGACGCCTGTTACGAAATATTCCTTTTGAATCATGATTACTCGATCCACTCATAGGTGTGCGAACCCATCACTGTAGCCCCACCGGCGTACCAGAAGCCAACAAGTCTTGCCACATGAGGCAGTATATGCTTAAGGCACAAGCCACTTGAATGTTCACTCGTGAAAGAGGCTTGAACTTGTATGTCTCGTGCCCAACGAAGGAGCATTTTTTTTTTCCGTGAACCCAGATTTCACAGGCTCGGTGCATTCTGACTATCCGATCATGTGGACCTCACACAAAGGCTTGCAGAATCTAATAACTCTTATGGATTGAAAGCATCGATTCGGTTCGCACGATAAAAGTTCGAGAGAATGATAATGTATATCGCACGGCAGCTACGTCCTCTCACAATGACTTACAAGAAAACAAGCCAATCAAAAAAGAGAGATTTCGAAAGTCAAACTTCGGTTGGGATGTATATCGAGCGGTCTGTACCATTGATTAGTCGCATTACGATCGGTCCTGTAATCAATCGTGAAATTCTTTCTTATGGCGAAGTGGGCAAAAGAAAAGGCCCAAAAAACCCTTTTTGAGAAATGCCCCCAGGTTCATCTTTTCTCGGCAAAACCACCCACTTTAGCGGTTCAACGCTCGCAATGTCCAATGATTATTCAATTGCAACAGCACCGACGGTTCTAGCAAGTACAAATATCTCCGATAAAAGCACCCTAGTTTCCTAAACTTTTTCTAAATTGTTCAATTTGATCATCGAACTCTTTTTTTAATGCAACTAGGCTCTTAAAGTAGATGCTTTTTTTATTCGATTTGATCCTTCCATTAAGACGTGGTCGTCACGTCAGTACCGATTGGCAATTTAATGCTTATGTGTAATTTACTCTATTGCCAACCAAATAAATATTAGAAAATTGAGGGTCTGCTTGTGTTTGAAGAAAATGAACGATTTGAAAAATATTTTCCTATAAATAATTGGTTATAACGCTTGGAATAATTAGCCAACAAAAGAAATATTTATATTATCGATAACAATTTATATCTAAATATTTTCATAAATGATGAAAACATTTTTTATCCATTCATTTTTGTAAGCGATATAAACGATCTTTTTTTGGAGATTTTTTTTTCAAAATGTAAATTTTCAAGGAACCTAAAAGAGAGAGAAAGAGAGAAGAAAGAGGAGGGTGCAAGTGGCGGCGGTGACATTGGCACCACGGAACCGGAGGGCCATCAAGCTAGACCGTCACCGGCAATTACGAGTCTTTTACCTCCATATATTCGTAATAAAAATCAACGCTATAAGATATTTTGAAATATTTCACCTCGCAATCATTGTCCAATCATAACTCTAGATAAAGAAAAATTGAATAAAGAAATGAGAAAATGACAAAAATAGTCTCTGAACTTTGACTCAATGTGTAATTTGGTCCCTGAATGTTTAATTTGTTCAATATAGTCCCTGAACTTTAGCTTTCCTTGATGAACATGTACTAAAAATTCAGAAACCACATTGAACAGATTAAAAGTTCAAAGACCAAATTGAATATTAGGCTAAGATTTAGGGATTGTATTGAGCAAATTAAAAGTTCAGTGATCAAATTGTATATTGAGTCAAAATTCGGAGACTGTTTGTGTCATTTTTCCTAAAGAAATCAAAGAAAGAAGAGAAAAGAGTAAAAGAAAAATAGAAAGGAGGGAACTAGAGGGGACAAAGATCGGCCAAATTCTACGCGAAAACGCGGAAACCAGCAAGAAGCCAGCGTAGTCGACGGTTCCATGCCTGTTTCGACGAATTTAGAAGTAGCAACGGCCCTTCTTTTGGGTCTATCCACGAACTTTCCATTTTCGAAAAAACTAAAATGGAATGGCGATTCGCAATTGGGTGGCGCAGAGGAATTGCCACGTCTCCCTCTTTCGCGCGATTCTCTGCAATTCAGACCACAATCGTTGCCCGATACCATGAATAGATAAATAAAGTGAGTTTTTTTGGGTCGAATGAGTACTCCGAAGTTGGTTGGGCGAGAATAGATTGTTAGTGATGGACCTTTCGTTTCGAGCGGTGGGCGGCAATCGCTGTCCGATCCTTGTCTCCACGTGGATTTGGCTAAAGTTTCTGGGCCGCCCCGGTTTGGCACGATTCTCTGCAATTCAAACTACAACCGTGCCCAGTATCATGAACAGATAAATAAGGTGAGTTTTTTTTTGCCAACTAAATTGGTTGGACAAGAACGGATTGCCAGTGATGGAACTTTCGTTTCGAGCAGAGGACGATGATCGCCGGTCGATCCCTGTCTCCACGTGGATTTGGCGAAAGTTTCTGGGCCCGCCCTAGTTTGGCACGATTCTCTGCAATTCAGACCACAATCGTTGTCCAATACCATGACCAGATAAATAAGGTAAGTTTTTTTTTTGCCAACTAAGTTGGTTGGACGAAAATGGATTGTTAGTGATGGAACTTTCGTTTCAGGCGGTGGCGGTGATCGACGGTCCGGTCCCCGTTTCCATGTGGATCTGGTGAAAGTTTCTGGGGCAACGATTCTTTGCAATTCAAACCACATTCGTTGCTCAATACCATGAATAGATAAATAAGGTAAGTTTTTTTTTTGCCAACTAAGTTGGTTGCACGAGAATGGATTGTTAGTGATGGAACTTTCGTTTCAGGAGGTGGCGGTGATCGCCGGTCCGATCCTTGTCTCCACGTGGATCTGGCGAAAGTTTATGGGCCGCCCCCATTTGGCACAATTTTCTGCAATTCAAACCACAATCGTTGCTCGGTACCATGACCAGATAAATAAGGCAAGTTTTATTTTGCCAGCTAAGTTGGTTGGACGAGAATGGATTGTTAGTGATGGAACTTTCATTTCAGGCGGCGGCGGCGATCGCCGTTCCGGTCCCCGTTTCTACGTGGATATGGGGAAAGTTTCTACGGCCACCCCAGTTTGGCAGATCTGGGAAAGACGACGTGATGACCGCAATCGTTTGGACGTGTTTTGTATGGATGGCTTGCCTTTGATCTGATCGGTGAGGCCTCTGATGCGTGAGATACCATTAAAAGAGCAAGTAATATAAAAGAGATCAACACGGCATCTTTGGACCTAGTCTTGTAATAGGAAAATCTATATTCTTGTAGTTATAGAGGTCAAAATAACAGCAAAAACATTATCCAATTGATCCTAAATTTATTGTACAGGTATCAATTCAGTCATAAACTTTTTTCAGATTTTGTTAATTTAATCCTAAACCTTTACTTGAAATTTCAATGTAGTATTTTCGACAAATTTTCGCCGGAAATGATTGACGTCGTGGTCTACTCATGGTCAGTCATCTTACGCGGTACATCGATTTCCGCCGAAAACTGACCGGATGACTACTTTGGAATTTCATGTAAAGGTTTAGGATTAAATGGGTATCCGTATAATATGTATAATTAGACAATTTACCCTAAACAACAACAAAGCTATTGCAATCGAGATCATCGACGAGTCCATAGTTGCGCGAGATAAATTTCTACGGCTTTTCGATAGCACGACATGTTCGATTCCTAATTTTCTTTCTACCAATACAGACCAACCGTTCGGTTTTCTTTCGATGAATAATTTGGTGAAGCCGGCGGCACGCCATCGGATGGTCGCGCAATAGCCCGACAAAAGGTGGCAACCAGCATTGAAATGGGCGGCGTTTGGCAGTTAGGAATAGGTGAAACGTTGAACGTTCGAGGGATCCTTTCGTAGCCGCTCGATCCATTCCCCATTGTTCGTTCATTCGATGTCCCTTTCGCGACGAGTTCGCATCTTCGGAGGAGAAATGGCGGTTCGAATCCCCCGCATTCGCGAGTATGCCTCCGAGGCCAGCCAAAATGATGAGCAGATGCCCGATTCGACACCAACCATGGGCTGGGATCGATAGATTCTACTCGATGTGATTTGCTACGTAAGCTCTACATGAAAAGAGTAGACTTTTGTGGCGATAATTCATTATTAAATTCCCTTCGATGATAGGAAAAGTGAAATGAGATAAACGTGCCATTTTCACCGGCCTGATTCCCTTAAAAGATCTCCGATTTTATATCCGGTTCCAAATCTTTCCCGAACTTTTTCTTTATCTAAAAAAGCCGCTCAACTTTAGATTCGGTGCAAATCTGTCCCGAATTTTTTTTTGGCTAAAAAAGAAATCGCCAATTTTAACTGTAATTCCAAATCCGACACCGTTGGCCCTCCGTCTAAAGTTAGGCGTTAGCCGTTCCTAATTTCCCTAATTTTCATATCAAAGAACGGTTTCGTTTTTCAGATAATTTTCCACGTCACGTTACCGACGCGGATTTGTTGCCGACGTCGAAATGCCACGTCAAACAACTATTAGCAATTTTTGGATGGAGGGCTAACGAAGGCAGATTTGGGATTACATTTAAAGTTTGCGATTTTTTTAAGACAACAAAAGTTTCGGAGCAAATTTGGGACAAAACCTAAAATTGGAGGTTTTTTTTATAAAAAAAATCGGAGCAAAATTAAGACCAAACCTAAAGTTGAAGGTCTTTTAGGAAATCGTGCCTATTTTTATCGGCTAACATTTCTCATCTTGTGCACGTTATCGATGCATTTGTTTCGCAGAAAACGAATGATTCAATAAATATATATTTTTTTAAATGATCACTTAAATCACTTTAAAAAATGAACGGACAAAAAATATTTTCACCGTTCATGGAATTATTTAAACATAACTTATTATCAATGATGATCACAACATTCATCGATTAATCATTTCAAGCGACACAAACGATCATTTTTTGAAAAAAAAACTTTCAAATCATTAATTTTCCGCGAAACAAACCGAGCCTACAAACATGTGAAATCGGGCAAACCCGTAACATCCGGTGCTTGCCAATTTGCGACTAATCAATGGAATGCGGTTCGAATGGGAGCAATTAAGAATTCTATTAAACTTTTCAGATCGTTCATTTTTTGAAAAACATACGGACCCTACACACTCGTGAAATCGGGCAAACCCGTAACATCTCATGATTGCCAATTTGAATGGACTATTGTTCGGATGGGAGCAATTAAGGTTTCTATTTCACTGACCTTCTGGAAAGGGACACAAGAAGAATAGCTGGTGGGAAACTTTGATCAGATCAAAATGGTGAAGCCTCATCATGAGTCATGACTCCCAAAGCAAGCCAACTTTGGTCAGATTAATAATAGGTTTCGTACCAAGCTGTCCACGCCATTCTTTTCCCGCACACTCTTTTTGACGAATTAATTAATTTGAAAAATGAACCCCCCACGTGGTCCATGCGTAACAATGAATCCCAACTCGTTGAAAATAATTAGTAAATTCCGATAATAGATAATAATGAAGTGAAGTAAGTTTTAAGGAATGTGGAACTGGGCTATTAGCAACTGTTGCAATTACAACACAGGTTTTCCATCCAACGATTTAGCAGGTACAGGTCGCGGCTGGCGATCGGGGCAACTAATTCTATTAATGTTTCTAGGTGTATGACAGAGCCGAATCGAGGCTCGAGCAAAAACGGTGCTAAGTCTGAGCTCAACTCGACTCACGTGTCGATGTTCGAAATAGGATTCGAGCTCGATTGGGCATTAATCCGCCACTCTAATTCGACCTGAATAAAAAAAATCGAGGGCAATTATAGCACAAGTTTTCCATCAATTAATTCAAGTTCAGGGATTATATCGAATATTTTCATATAGTTCAGAGACCATATCGAATACACACCAATTGAAATAAATTAAAAATTCAGGGATCATATTACGCATCCAAAATCATGTACAACATCACAAACCAATAGGGATTAACCTATGATCCGGTCACCTTATTCTTGCCGAGAGAGTCAGAGAGAGCCTTGCTCGTGCGAAATAAACCCGCGCTAAATCCCTAACGACAACATATAACGACACGTGCCTGCCAAAATTTGCCGGATTGATAAAGAAATGATATATTTACCTTTCACGAACATGAGGAGAGAGACTTGCGGATCCATAAATGTTAAGCCCCACGAAACCGTAGAAACGCCCCCGGACCAATTGGAATCCATCATCCCCCGTTCGCGGTTAAAATAAAAACGGAATTTGGGGGAAACGGAAAGAAACAGCCTCGACAGCGACGAGCACAAGCGACAGCCCCGACACATGGACCCCGGCGTTTCTTCCTCGAATTCCCTCCCTCTCTCCGTTCCACGTTTTTCCACCCCCCAATCCAATGGCGTCCGCTCAGGCGCACACTCGCCTGGTCCGTTTCGACTGTGCTAAAACAGTAGGAGAAAAAGCCACGAAAAATTTCAAATCATATCAATCGTGATGCGTTTTACTTTAAGAAAAATCTCACCCTCAGGAATCCGCTCGCGCGGGACTTCGGGGAAAACAGACGGAGCCGAGACTGGTCGTATAAGTACAAATTTGAAACTTTTCATGTTACGAAAAACGTGCCGTATGTTACTAGAAAATTTATGCTCATCGCAACACGTTTGCTTTAAATCTTTTTCTGTAACACAAAAATCATAAATTTATATATGTGTGTGAGGCATTTTATCCTCTTCCTCCTTCAAGGTTTTGTTTGTCGCCATGGACATCGGAAGGAATAAAAACGCCGTTGGCCATTGTTATGGATGAAAAATCATTCGACCGAATCTTTATGTACAAATTTGAAGGTTTTTTATGTGGCAACAAAAATTTTGTGGTAAATGAAATCACGGCGGGTCAAAAAAAATTATGGTAAATACGTTGGATATATTTTGGGATTTTTTTTATCAAATAGTAAATAAAGGAAACGTAAAAGGAAAAAAAATTTAAAAGGAAAACAGACGAACGAACACGTTCTGCTTCAATGCAGAAAATGGTGTGCAGAGGCAAATTTGTCTACTTCCTCCAGCCAGAATCACCATGTCGTCCTTGTCGTCATCCCCCATGTCCATCACGTCTTCTCCTTCTTCATCTGTATCTCAGGCTCTCAGCGACTCTCCAAGCAAAATCCGAAAGCCATAAGCCTCCATCCGGCAGAGCTAGCTCGCTCTCTTTCTCCCCCAAAGACCCGAAGTAGAATTCTCTCTCTCTCTCTCTCCCTCCTTCTTCTTCTTTTCCTTCTAGTATTCTTGAGCTGATCCACCATGTGTTGTTGGGCTTAGACTCCGCGTGCGAGCTCTCTTTGGGTAGATGCATGCGATAATTGCGCACGTTGCGTTGTTGTGTGTTACCATGTTATCAGCAGTGATGTCAATTCCTTTGAAGTTCTGCTCCTGAGGTTTGACTGTTTGTTTGATTGCTCCCCTTTTCCCGCTTCCTCTGCTCTCGTCCACTATGTGGTCCTGATCCCATTTAAAGCTCCATCTTTCTGGAATATTAAATTGTGGGTGCTCCCTCTCTCTCTTCGAAGTATCTTCCATCCGATTGGTTCCGCATCGACCGTTCGCCTTTTCAATTCATAAGTGGGAATTCTTGGTTTTTCTCCCCAATTTGCTTGTTGGGCATTCTTGGATCGCGTGTTTGGGGACTTTGCTCATGGTGGGTCTTCTGGGTAGAGCGGGTTATCCGAGCAATTGTTGAAGCAGTCTCTGTTTGAGGCATTCTAGGACTTCAATTCTGGGAAGGAAGCTGCTGATAGACTCTTGTTTGCGGCAATCTCGAACTCTCTCTATACTTGTTTTGCTTGGAAATTTGCTCAATTGGTACTACTGCTGAGAAGCCAATCTTGAAATTTTACCCAAGGAACGAACTCGCTTCGTAGTTTGAGCGAGCACGATTTGAGGGTCTTCCCTCATTTCGAGCTGTGATTGCGTGGAAGGATCGGTTCTGAGCATCCGCCATCGAGCTTCCTGCCCTTCTCTCTTCACCTCTGCGTGAGCTCTGTTCCATATCTTGCATCTGTTTTGCGATTTTTTTCGTCTCTGGGAACATCCTATAAGGTTGCGGATATTTTCGAAATTATACTCTCACGCTATTCTGGAACGGTTCTTGTTCGTAATTTTTGTGTCTTTTTCGCCGCTGCGATGCTTCTCATTTGGTTAGTCGCGACGATTTTGATTTGTTTAATTCCAGTGTAGAGTTTTTCCGTCAGCTAGTCCTTGCTCGTCTTATATGCAGTTCACGTCTCATGAAATGGAAAATATTAGATACTGATAACTTTTATCTAGTTTGAGTACTCTTGGTTAAAAATGGAGGCTGTAGGTCATTTTTGTCATTGATGTTAGTCAGACTAAATCAAACACGTGAAGTTTCTTTTGACATTCACATGCATTCTTTGCATTTTTGTTGCACATGAGTCATGACGGTGACAGTTCATGCTCAATGTGCTCCCTGACTGAAAATTTGCTTGTAGGATCCTGTAATAAGCTTGATCGGTTGACTAACATTGAAAATATATGACAGTAACATTCGTCCAACGATCAGTGATTAGTGATTCAACGCAAGAATTTAGAATGAATCAACCTAAAGTCAAGCGCCGAGTGGGCAAATATGAGATGGGACGGACTATTGGCGAGGGAACATTTGCAAAAGTCAAATTTGCAAGAAACTCTGAGACAGGGGAACCGGTGGCTCTTAAGATCCTAGACAAAGAGAAGGTTCTCAAACACAAACTGGCTGAACAGGTCTCTTTCTATTGTCCATCATCGGTATTTGGTTGCCTGCTCAGGTCTTTTTCTTTTGTTAGATGAGACCGGATTTCTTATGTGTGATAGGCTTGTCATTTGTCTCTGACCACTTATTAGACAACATGATAATGTTTTGGTCATGAAATTTTGTATGTTTGGTTCTTTGTATTATTTTTCTGATTACTTGTATACATACAGCACAGGGTTTCATTTGTTTCTTTTTCATGCATGTGTAGATCAAGCGGGAGATAGAAACAATGAAGTTGATAAAGCATCCAAATGTCGTACGTTTGCTCGAGGTCTCTATCTCTCTCTCTCTCTCTCTCTCCATGCACTCGTGTGAGGGGCTTCTGCTCTTTAGATCACTCTCATTGATGTCAGGAAGATCTTTTCTTCTTTTGTATGAGACCATCACCTTACTCGCAACAATTGTATTGTACGTTAATTTGTTTGTCCAGCGCTCGTTTTGCGGTGATGGTGTTTTGGATATGTAATATCATCGGTACACTATATTTCAGTTATGCCACTTAAGTAGAGCTTTTAGTTATTGGAGAGGGCCTAATATTTCGGTGAATCATTTTGAGCATTTTAGATGAGTTTCTTGATTATGCTGTAAAGTAACCAGTGTTTCTGTGACTGCTTATCCACATTAAAAGCAGCCTTCTAGAAGATTTATGGGGAAGTTGATCTAATTAAGTACGAAAATCGGCTTTGTTCGACGGAGTATAATATAAAGCCGGTGCTCCTCTGACAACTTGCCATCTATAGTGAACGTATAGATCATTGCATAGAATTAAGTCATAGAAGTCTTGTTCGTACGACTACTGAACTGCCAAAATCTGGCATAATTTCCAGGTCAATGCCTATTTTCATGAACGTTCATTGCTGAAACGATATGGGGAAGATATAAAAAAAAGGTTGTAGAATTCTAGAATACTCTTCTTTTCACTTGACCTTATCACCATCTTTTGCAATTTAACTCTGCATGAATCTGCACAAGATGCACATTGAGATTCTCTTGAGCTAATGTTGGGCTCTTTGGTGGAGAAATCTAGGATCATTCACAAGGTGTGATATGCCAATAAACCTCGAAATTTTTATTTCAGGGGGTCCTCTTATGTCAAATGTGTCCTATACATCATGATAAAAAAAATAGTTGACTTTGCATATTAGCATCCTTTTCATATATATTCTAGAAAACAATGTAACTTGCATCCTGCATCATGATAATAGATATTTCTCACCATGATACAAACTTTAAAATGATCTGATGGCATCCATTTATGCGTGTTATTGTGGTATTTGCTGATTGATTCGCATTTCAATATTCCCACAAATGGCATAGCGTTCTCGAGGGCTGAGCACTGCCAATGCTGAATAGAAAGTGCCTCTACTTACTGCATATGATTTTCTATTTGGGTAGGCATTAATGTGGGAACGAACGGAGCAAGAATGTTCATTGGATGTGTTAGACGAGACTCGTTACTCAATTGACCTTTTTGGACAAGATAACGGATGCATGGTTGATGAAAGACGTTGGTTCCTTAGGAGTAAATTGTGCCAATTTCAAGATATCTAAGATGAGGAACGGGTCAATTTTACATATCACAAGAAATTGAAAGTGCAAAAGTTAACATTTGACCGTTTCAAAGTACACGATACTCAATAGATACCCGAGGGACACTTGTTGACCTTTTCCTTGTGTTAAATATGGATAAGATTTTTCGCTTGACTTTAGTGCATTTTGGGCTTTCCTCTTATCTTTTTAAATTGCTCTATTTCAGGTTATGGGCAGCAAGACAAAAATATTTATTGTCTTGGAGTTTGTAACTGGAGGGGAACTTTTTGACAAGATTGTAAGTAACGATGACTAGTAAGCTTATTTTGTGCCCCTTTTCTTCCCATGTTTAAGAGTCTTGGATCTTCCTTAGGCGAAATTTAAAGAATCGTGTATGGTTTCTACTTCCTTTGCATGTTACTTTGCCTCCACAGCACAGTAAATAGTTTGTTTGGAGATTGTATTGTGGAGCTTTCTGATCCATTAGTTCCAAAATTCTTTCTCGATTGATTTCTTATACTGCATTTTGTATTGTCTTCATTGAACAATATCTTTTTTTTGCAAAGGTAAACGATGGAAGAATGGGAGAGGACAAAGCAAGGAGATATTTCCAGCAGCTTATTAATGCTGTTGACTATTGTCATAGCAGGGGTGTCTACCATAGGGACCTAAAGGTGGATAAATAATATGATGTTGACTGATGCTCTAACTATGAGTGAGCTATTGCGGTATAAAGAAAAGACTCAGTAAATCTTTGTTTGTGTTGGTATGTGTCGTTGCAGCCAGAGAATTTGTTGTTGGATGCATATGGAAACCTAAAAGTATCTGATTTTGGTTTGAGTGCATTGTCCCAACAAGTCAGGGTAATTATGTGTCTTCAATCTCTATCTAAACATCCTTTCTTGTCATTAATGCTCTTATTTAAATCAATTCCTGTTGTAAGATGACTGGTATTAAATGGATTGACTTGCATATGGATAACAATGTCGTGATTGACTTGCACTTTATAGCCACAGTCACAACTCCTTGGTTTGATATGGCTTGCCGGGGTGATTACCAATTCCAGGAAAATTATCTTATCCAAATGCTTCTTAATCCGACTTTTGCTAAGTCATGCCTCCATCTTTCTGGAAGTCCTCATGGTATCACTTATTGTTGTGAGACCATTACCTGTATTTATCCATTACTTGATATGGAAAAATAGTTTAGACAATGTCTAATCATCCCAAGCACTCATCTCACATCTTTTTCTTCTTCTCTTCTTTGACCACTCTGTATTCGGTGCAAGCTGGCTAGCTCTTTGCATTCCCTTGCTATGCCGTGGAATAATTTGTCCCTTTGATTGGTTTGGCAGGATGATGGTCTTCTTCATACGACATGCGGAACTCCAAATTATGTTGCTCCTGAGGTTTGTATGTTCTCCGATTCCTGTTACCGTGATGACACTTTGTATAACTCTCTGCTTTTTGCTTTGGCTTGTAACCTGGGTTTATCGACTCTCTTGTCTCTTCTTTTCTAGGTCCTTAACGATAGAGGCTATGATGGGGCAACGGCAGATATGTGGTCTTGTGGAGTAATACTCTTCGTATTGCTTGCAGGTTACTTGCCTTTTGATGATTCTAATCTTATGAACCTGTATAAAAAAGTGAGCATTCTTTTTATTTCATTTAGTGTACTCCGAGTACCTTAGGTCTTCCAAATTCTTAATACTTTGGCTCTTCCTTTGTAGATATCCGCTGCTGAATTCACTTGTCCTCCTTGGCTTTCATTTGAGGCCATGAAGCTAATAACTCGAATATTGGATCCCAACCCCATGACGGTAACTAATTATGCTTTCATACATTTGATAATGAAGATTGTATGAACGTTATTTTGCAAAACAAAAAAGGAAAAGAAGTAAGGAAACACTTGGTATAAAACCTTTAAGTGACAAATTTGTGCTAAAGCTTTCAGAATAAGATTTTCTAGCAATATCTGCTTATTTGTTTATCGCCAGGAGTTACCTTGAAGTTGTTTCTCTGGAAATGAACATTTTGAAGTATATGAATCCATCGATTCTTTTTTTTAACTGTTTAAAAGCACGTTATGCAAAATAAAACATGAGGTGGACTAATGTTTCATACCGTACCCAGCTGCCAAGTTCTTCATTTCACCGCCTCCTGGATTGCCTTCTAGACCAGTGCTATGGGAGATCTTCCTCTTGTTTTCTGTGTCTTTCATTTAATATTTTTGTTGTGCCCTCTATCTTAGAAATTTAGTGGAGTCAGATAACTGCCTCTGCATTTTGGTGATATACCTAAACTTTGAATCTATTGATGTCCCGTATATCTAACGAACTGCAATCTATTTCAGCGCATGACCATATCCGAAATACTTGAAGATGCGTGGTTTAAGAAAAATTACAAGCCCCCCATATTTGATGAGAAAGACGGCACGAACTTGGATGATGTAGAAGCTGTTTTTAAGGATTCAGAAGTAAGTTGAAAAGTTTACTCAAAATTAAGAACTTAGGTATCACAAGAGATTTTGCAGAAGTTGTTTGATGAAATTCGTGCTGTTTGGAATTGTGACAGGAGCAATATGTGACAGAGAGGAGAGAGGAACAGCCGACAGCTATGAATGCCTTTGAATTAATATCCATGTCAAAAGGGCTCAAACTTGAGAATTTGTTTGACCCAGAACAGGTCTGTCTGTGTTTTTGTGTGTTGTTTGTATTAGTTTTTTTTCCTTCTCCCTGCCAACAATTTAGTTGGTTATTTTATTGAACTTTTGGTTACTAAAAGCTGTTTCAAACCAAATTGGTACTGGTTTGTGGGGAAAACAGCTTAAAACCTATATCAAGAGAAGCACCTGTGGACCACCCAATCAGATTATCCCTGAACACGATTCATCTTATACATGTTTGACGTGGACTTCTAGTAACAGACATGCTTAGGAATAGCAAATCTGGAAAAGGAAGATAAGTTAATCATCAAAGTTTCGACAATTTGTTGCTGGAACATTCTTTAATTTCCTAGCATGCTGCTGGTTTCACGGGTAAGCTAGAGCACATGCATCATTATCTTTTGTTCAGAAAGCTTCCTGCAAAATTGCCAAAAGTTCTCAAATGTGCACTTGATACGAGTGCCTTTTGATGATTATTACCGTCTTCTAGATCCCTTCTGTGGGTATTAGAGTCAATGGCATTATAGTTATTGTTATTTGCAGACTGATCATCCTTCCAAATCTTTTCTTTTCCAGCAAAGGGTTGGGCTTCCTCGTTTGAATTATGTTCTCAGAGATTCATGGCTGGTTATGGAGTCGATTATTAGATAGTTAATTTAATAGAAAGAGCTTGGGATAGTTTCCAAAATTTCTTTGTCGGCATCGCTCTTTTTCTTCAGAGAGTTAATTCGTGTAATTTCTTTTCAGGCGTTTAAGAGAGAAACGAGGTTCACATCGAAATGCCCTGCCAATGAGATTGTTCTTAAGATTGAAGAAGTGGCAAAGCCCCTTGGTTTCGATGTTCACAAGAAAAACTACAAGGCAAGTAGTGCATAATGGCACTTAAACATACTCTCGTTTATTGGGAAGGCTGTCTTGATTTTCCCATGCACTGTTGTGGAAGCAGAGAACGGGCTCGTTATGGTCTTCTATAGCTTATGTGGATTAACACTTTACTGTTTCTCATGTGTCTGTCAGATGAGGCTCGAAAATATCAAGGCGGGAAGGAAGGGAAATCTTAATGTTGCTACAGAGGTAAACAAGAACGGAAGTTCAATAAGATTAGGGCAATTTGAGAACTCTGTTTCTCACCATTTTGTAATTTCCTCATTGATTAGATATTTCAAGTGGCACCCTCACTTCATATGGTCGAGGTGCGAAAGGCTAAAGGCGACACTTTGGAGTTCCATAAGGTACGCTGTCCTCCATTGCTTTTAGGATCGGCTTTCTATATAAAAATTGCACGTAGCTACCTGCATCTGCATGGATTTTCGAATCGAAAAAGCTGAATGATGTTTTCTAGTTGCAATGTCGTGTTACTGTCGAATGCAGTGACCGATGCTTGTATCGTGAATATGTCATGTTCCATTCTCCTTTAGCAATCTCATCTCAATACTTCTCATTTACCTGCCACATTTTCTGCTGCAGTTTTATAAAAACCTCGCAACGTGCCTCGAGGACATCGTTTGGAAAACCGAGGAAGACATGCAAGGAAGGAAGTAAGAGCCATCGCCGTCCCGAGGCGTCGCTGTTAATAACCTTAAGCCCATGTTCGTTTCGAACCGGCCACACATTGGGTCTATATCTTCATTCTTTGTGGAGTCTTTTTTCTTGGACTTTGTTGATCCCCCTCTCGGTCTGAATTTTAGATAGCTAATGTCAGCACCGGTTGTTCATAGCGCGTGCTTCGTTACTGTCGGAGGAGTTGTAGAGCGGCGGGTCTCTCCTTGTCCCCGACGTAGAGAGTCCAGAGTCTGTGTTGCAATCTTCGAGGAATGGTCGGTAATGAAATTGATCCTCTGGTTTTTTGTTTCCATCGTTGTCCCGTGTCACGGACCGGCGGCAGCGGCGCAAATCACTGACTAGCATATGCCCGTCTCGACACGTGTCAAGAATGGGCGATCTTAGCTGGGAAATCGCGATCGACCGGGGATCGATCCGCGCTTTTGTTGTGGAATCGAAGAGATTTGCATTGTGTTCTCGCTGCACCTAACGTTCTGCTGGTGCATGCAACGACTTTTTGTGCGGTAGGCGCTTTTGACCGGTAGACGTTGGTAGATATGGTTTGAAACTTTCTCGCTGGATACACGTGCATATAATATACACATACTTACATATATATATATAAATTATTAGTTACCGTTAATTAGATTTCTATACATATACTCATTTTTCCCGTGCATGCTCAATAAGAATATCGCTTAGGAAAATGAGTCGACAAAAAATATTTTTCTAGTCGATGGAAAATTTATGCTTAAATTCAGAAAAATGATTCCGACAAAAAATGAATTCAAAAAAAAATATTTTTCACTTTAAAAAAATGAAATTTATTTTTCAAAATATGAATTGGTATCAAACGCATCACCCGAAACTCTACGATTAAGTACAGAAATTCCAACGCTTGTTTAGGGTTCCCAATGTTCAGGATTAGGTCCTTGGCGCCTAGGTCCGGATCCATCGAGGCGGGGCCGTGACGTCAGTGCCGATGCTCGGATCCCCCGGTGCCCATGCTCGGGTCTGTCGAGGTCGGGCCCGGAGCCCTCGTGACCGGGTTCCACAAAAGTTGTTTTTTAATCGAATGGTAAACAAATTCGCTTAACAAATTCGATAAACCCGAGTTCTTTTTCGAAAGAAATCAACCTCTGATTTGATAATTACTTATTGTTGAGCCGGAATTCAAGTCGTCATCTTTATATTATTATCTATTTTTGGCACTTAACATCTCAAGCCACCACGCTCAAAATCAGGCCTCCTCCGTCCAGCGGATCGTCGTCTCGTCGTTGGCCTGCTCTGCTCCGCTCTCCTCTCTGACCACCGCGTGACATGGTGGAGGACTCGTCGAGCTCTTGAACCCGCCTCGCTTCCCGCGCGTTTCCATTGCTCCGCCGCCGCCGCCGCCGCCGCCGCGAGGATCGTCCCGGTAACTCTCTCGCCGGTCAAATCCGCGATCGTTGCGCTCCCGAGACCGTTGTTTTCTCGCCGTCTCGTTTGATGTGGTTTGAGTCGCGTTTCGCATGCAGTCGATTTCGGCGCCCGCCGTTTACCGAGCCCGTCCTCGGAGACTGAGATCGCGGAGTTCGTAGGTGAAATTTTCGCTGCTGTCTCGTGCCGCTTGTCGTTTCCAGAGTCGAAGCTGTGGCGCAGCTGAATTCGAGTCCTCGCTGATGCGTCGTACGGCTTTGTCCTCGGAGTTATTAGTTAGTTTTGCGAGCATGATCCACGTGATTGTGATCTTTTCGGACCGAACCATTAGTATCGCTTCACCCGTCGTGAAAATTTGCTAAATCTTTGGAGCAGTGGATAACCTACTCAGATACCGTGTGGCTTTTTATGCTGCGAATTGGCAGGTCGATAGCGTGAAATGTGGCCACCGACCGCAACCCCGCAGTTGTGATTCGTTGCGACTGATTCAAGGATCATAGAACTAGGAGAAGTAAAAGAAAAAACGGACAGCAATATTGGTTGGTTTTGCATCGTTAATTCTTAGTTCTTTGCATGATCATTAAGTAGGAGATGACGGGAAGTCCGGGAATATGCGATTGGGTTTCATTATTTCGATTTTTGAAATATATAGTTGTCAATAGGAAATTCTGAATCACATCGTTGCATACGGGTCCTCGATAGACGAGATTCTATGTTCTTATTCCATGTATTAGAGATTTATATTGACGAGTTTTTTTCCTTCTTTTCCTTGCACCAGAAAGAAGTTGTATAGGTGTGACATATCGTTTCTGTCTGTAGGGTCTTCCTGCTAGGCAAGTTGTTGCTAACTATATCAATTGCAAAGTCATGGTAATGTTCCATGGAGCTGGTTTCTTCTTGATGATATTCCTTTGATGAGAAGAATGAGTTCTAATGGAGTGGTTCTGTATCATTTGCACACAGAATTTCCTGATTGGAGCTTTTAAACCGCCATGTACTATTTCGATCTCATTCGCGGATGGAAGAACACGCAAGCAGGTATCTCTGTGCTAAAATACTGATGAATATCTTGCAAAGTACAGTTGAGCCTGTAACATGCAAACTAGTTCTTTAAATGCATGAAATTGTTGGTTGTTGGTTGGGGATCCTAAGGATAATCTCAGAGTAAGACATTAAGATCTGTAGAAGGAGCTGATCTGATGATATTTACAAAGTTCAGGAATTAGTTGAATATCTGGAATTGACATAGAAAGAAGTTGTAAAAAGGATTATTCATGGAACTTAACATCATTTAGCTGAAAATACAATAGTGCTCATAGACCTGTTAATACGACATATCATAATTTACTTCAAGAAACCTGTCATCATAGGAACTACATGTTGATAGAAACTGTTCTCAAATTAGCAAAATCTCATAGTGCAATGAGTCGTTCCTGCTTAGAAGCTTTATAGAAGCTGATAAGAATGACTATCCTGTCTGCGTACAGTGAAAGAAGTTAAGCAAACTTCTGTTGTCAGAGCTCTCCCTAGTAGCTCAAACCTCATAGGCATAAGCATAGCATGAAAAGTATTTATCATCGATAAAAATTTGCATTGACTGGGTAGAACTGAATAGTTATCACACTAGAGGCTTGAAGTACTATTTTGTAAATTAAAGTCCTGATTAAAAAAATTCTCATGGTTGAATCTTGGATTTTCAGCAAGCTTTTCATGGGAAAGGAATTTGCTGAAAGCTGTGTTTCTTTTACTGTGCATAATGTGTTCTGGATTTTAAATATGATATAGGTACCGTTGAAGAAGGACAATGGTCAAACAGTCATGGTTCCTCTCTTCGAAAGTCAGGACAGTATAATTGGAGAGGTACTTCATGGAGTTTGATAAAAACTCCTCTCCTCAAGACTATATCTTGGCATATTTGTTTTACAATTAGATGTTTAGAATGAGGGTGAACTTTTTGTGGAATGCTTGTTAGGTTGTTGTTGAACCATTGCAAGGGAAGAAGGTTGAGCACATTGGTGTTAAAATCGAGCTCCTCGGCCAGATAGGTTTGCATATTGTCTTTTCTTTTCTCATTTCAAGACCAAAGAGAAAGAAGAAAAGCAGAATAGAGAAAGCTTTTCTTAAGTGTTTATGTTGTATGCATTTTAAGGTGTTGTAGATCTTAAAAAAAATTTCGCCAAATATACTTGATAAACACAACATAACGAAGCTATAGCACAACACATTTACTACATGGCTTCAACTATATTAAATGGACTCTTAGTCTGTTAAACGAAGGAGGAGACGTCTTTTAAAGAACTAGATTGATTCTGCAAAGGGCATGTGTTTGCTTGAGGCTTTTTAAAAAAATCAAGTTACCATTCACCAAACTTGTCTGTGTTTCAAAGCAGTAGTTACATAACTTGTCTTTTGCATCCATAAGTACAGCCAAATTCTTATACTACCATCTAGATCATATTACAAACTGGAAAGCACGGTACTTACCAATGTTTCCTGTGTTCCGGAAACTCATATTGTCTTATACGGAGCACACAAAAAGGAGCTGTCTAGGTCAGTAATGGATTTTCTCTGAAAAAGAGCAGAAAAGGATGGCTCCACCACCAAAAAGCTTGAAAGACATAGGAAATGGGCACACCGTAAAGGCTAGAAGAGCTAATGAACTAGGAAACCAAAATTTCTGCATAAGAAGGGTGAGAGTATGGGGTGGCCTATAGAGCATGGATTTAATTATCATGTTTGTTGCCTTAAAATGTCAATAAGCTGCAGTACACTGGTATCATCTAGTTGCTGATCCCTTTTCCTCTCACTCCCTGGTCTTAAATTCTCATATTAAGTCAACGTGATTTTCCTTTATTCACTAGTATCTACTTTCCTATACCATGATAGACCTCCACTGTTATAGAAGTTTTGTGCAAGTTATTTTTCTTTGGTCGGAGCTAAATAATCATGGAACAAAATTGGAGAGGGACTAATGTTCATTCTTTTTCTTAAGCTATTGGGAGACTCTCTGATCTATTTATCTGATAACTCACCTGGTCAAATAACTGGAAACCTCAATCGACGTGAATTCTAGCCTCTTAGTAGTTTTTCTGAAGTGCTTATTTTTGTCACAATGAATTTGATCTTGTTCTGAATGATTAAATTGTAAATGATGAGTGTATTTCAAATCAGGATTCATGCGGGCTTTTCCTAATATCTAGTGAGTCTTCTGACAATAACATTTCCATTTCATTTTTGCAGAATTGTATTTTGACAGGGGCAACTTCTATGATTTTACTTCTTTAGGTGAGTGAAGGACTATACAGTTACATAGATCATAAGTCCTTCACGATGTCAATAATATGAGTCAGTCCATCAACCCCTTTGCTGATAACTAATTACTCTGTGCTAGAATCTTCTAGTTTTTTTGCTATTCAGTTTCAATTGCTCATCGAATAATATTGGGTCCCAATTATACATGACTGCCAACATAAATTGTGCAGTGCGTGAACTTGATGTACCCGGTGAATTATATGAAGGAAAAACGTACCCCTTTGAATTCTCAACTGTCGAGATGCCCTACGAATCGTATAATGGAGTCAATGTAAGACTCAGGTAAGCATATACTGGGGATTTAGAGAGTCATTCTCTACTGGTTTTTTGGGATTTCCTTCTCTCCTGGGTAATGTGTTCATTCTTTAGGCATTAGATTATTTGCTCCACTTTCATATGTCTGGATATGTCCAGTTTTAGATATTGGTGAATCGCAATCCAGTGCACACACTCAGGAGACTTAATTATTGTGAAACTAGTGTGAATGTGCTTATTCGAAAAATTTAAGGGTTAGGCTATGAAAACAGTTTTTTAATTAGGTTTGCTTTCGCGCAAGCCTCATAAAGCTTAACATGGAAATAGGCATTATGCCTTATATGTAGAAGCTCAATGTTGTCCCACAATCAATGATGGAAGAAAAGTTATTCAATCAAGCTGAATTTCTTCAGGTCAAAACTCTTGCAACATTTACTTTTTAAAGTAGTAACTAAAGGAGTGCTAGGATTGACGTTGGCAGTAGCTCTCCTGGACCGATTTTTTTTCTTTGTGTGAGCAGCCAACCTTCTTTGCTAGAACCCTTTTCATCAGTGTTGGCTTGAATTTGTTGAGTGCATCATCATATACTGATAGGTTTAATGTGCATCCAAGAACAGAGGTGCCAATTGGGGAAACAAACAGTAACAAGTCCAGCTCTTCGTTACACACTGCAGGTACATTTTGAAAGCAACGATTAGCAGAAACATTGTCAGCAACATTGTGGAGAGCCAGGATTTTGTGGTATTGACTGAACATGCTCAATCAATTTCTCTGGGAACTTACGTCACTAATTGTTTAGAGCACATGCTAATCATGTTGCTGCAATAAATGCTTTGTGCAACAGCAACCTGTAAAATCATCAACCTTATATCTCTTTCATAAGCCTTAAAAGAAGGATTTTCTTCTTCTTCCCCCTTCTTGAAGGAAGTGTTAGATCGTATTAATTTTGTTACTTTAGTAGATGGGCTCATTCATATCTTGAACTGGCACTGAGAATAGGAAGTACTATATAATCCAAAATTTTCCTATGTTGGGTCGTGTCTGGACAATGGTAATAGGTTTTTTAACATCTCAACTTAATTAAATGCAACATTCGCTTGTTTTTTGGGACAATTTCAATCAAATCAACCGGAATGAAGATGTGCACCTGATTTCTGAGATATGATCCTTCCTGACATCTGCAGGATCAAATTAGATGCAACTCATTTCAGTACTTCACACTTAATTGCACTTGGTTAGGAATCCAGATAGAACCAATTAAGGATTGACTGGGCTGAATTTTTAGGATTTAACTGGGTAGGTGCTCTGCCAAATAATGCTGTTCTCTTCTTTTTCAGGTCCGGAATTACACCCCACTTCCACCTATCAATAACAGCATCAAGGTGAGGCATGTTCTGATGATTAGGTTATCATAATAATGCTGATGGAAATATCATCAGTGGACGTATAGTCTATTCTTCCACCCTGCATAATCTTTTGCTGTCTTTAGTTGCTGTGTGACTTCATTTGGCTAGAAATGTTTATTAATTTCTAAAATATTTTCTTCAACTTGTATCAATGCTAAGTATTCTATTCTGTAGACCTGGTCTATTTAATGAGTCACAGACTTTCATGTGAAGTCTTTTTAACTGATTGGATGCGTGCAGGTCATCATTCTCAGGTTTTGATTTGTATGTCATTATCACCAAAAGCTTCTCCACTTCATGCTCTAATTATCTAAGATTTGGCTCCTCTTGTCTGAACCATATTATTCTTCCTGCATTTTTGTTGTGCACTTTCTTGTTGATCTGCTCTGTGGAGTGTGCAAAATTGGGCTTCTCTTCTTTGAACCATTGTTCCTGCATGTTTTGCTTCTTGTAGATGGAAGTTGGGATCGAGGATTGCCTACACATTGAGTTTGAATACAACAAAAGCAAGTGAGTTAATACACTCCTGATGCTGATGGATTGATTTGTCATGATAACCTCCTAAGTTCCCCATGAGGGTTGGACTTCACATTTTCTTACGGTGCTTGGTAATTTCAGGTATCACTTGAAGGATGTTATAATAGGAAAAATCTACTTTCTTCTTGTAAGAATCAAGATAAAGAATATGGAGCTTGAGATCAGGCGTCGAGAATCAACTGGATCAGGCCATAATACCTACGTTGAGACGGAAACCCTAGCTAAATTTGAGTTGATGGATGGCGCTCCAGTCAGGGGTATGTCAAATAGTTTTGCAATCAACTCGGCTTACAAGTTTGACGATACAAGTGCTGCTTTTGACCAATAATTACAGAATTTCTAACCTCTCATTTTTTATCCAAGTATATTACAAAGTTGTCTGGTGCTGTTTCTAACATATCTCGGGTTACTATTGACTGCTTTTAGGGTCTTCTATTTCCCTTTGTGTGCAGTTATTAAGGAAACCGTGTAGCTGGATTTGCTTGAAATGTGATAGTCAAGGTCAAGAGAGATGTACTCTTTTGGCGAATCGTCGAGATATACTAACATATGCAGTTCATTAATGTTCTTGCAGGCGAATCGATCCCAATCAGATTGTTCCTGAGCCCGTACGAATTAACACCAACATATCGCAACATCAATAATAAATTCAGTGTGAAGTATTATCTAAACCTCGTTCTAGTCGATGAAGAGGACCGGCGGTACTTCAAGCAGCAAGAAATGACAGTATACCGGCTTCTTGAAACTCCATGAATCTTTTCCCGGCTTGTACGATCTCATTGTTCAATTGAGGGAAGAGATTGCACTTTCAAACATTGGACTGGACCACTCATCCGGTTTTACCAAGGAACCAAGCACACCCTTGTGACATCTAAAGAGCCACTTACACGAGAGACGGTTGATTCCCCGTTTTTGGTTTATCCATTGGCCAAATCGAGTAGACTCTTCAAGTTTGGCCCCGCCCTCGATGCAGCTGGAAGAGCATCTTTGTTCCTGTGGCTGTCGTCCTCCGTGTTGTGGTTCGGGGCATTTTTACCATCGGATCGCATTCCATCCGATCCTGTGCGTCCTTTATTATTCCGTAGGGCAGCTTTCCGCGTCGCCGGAAGCCTTCGCATCTGTTGTTGTGTGGTAACTTTAGATTCATACTCGTTGAGGAAGACAAAAAGAGTAGGAGAATCTAATTCTGGGCGTGTAGCATTTGAAGGGATGCACTTTATAGCCTACTGTACTTATATGCGCAGATTGAACAATGGTCCTGTGTTTTTGGAACGATGCCGATTGAGCCATTCTTTACCACGTTAGATGACATGAGCTGCTTCTGTACGGTCGAAGCAATACCGACCCCTTTCTTGTTCTTTTGCTAAGTTTGTCCGAGAGAAGTTGAATAATTCAAAGGTGCCTACCTTTCATTGTTTTTTTTTTCTTCTCTCTTTTTTGGTCAAAAAAGTGAGCGATGCCGACGAAGCAATCACGAAATCACAAGAAACAAAAACAGGGGCGCGAATCGAAACGGCGAATGAGAAATTGCCAACGTCGATGAATAAGAACTCTCGAGCGAGGCGGGGGTTTTTTTGTGACTTTTGGTTCGAAATTTCTTGAGCTTATTATTATGTGCATAATATAAATGTGTACGCAGCTGTAACTGCGGAATAATCAACAGATGGAAATACGATGAATGGAATACCCCTGAATGAAAAAGGAGCGGTATTTAATAATTTCGGTTTGGTTGACGGAAAGGAAAAATCCTTTTTAGAAGTGGAAAATTATTATTAGAGGAGAGAGAGAGAAGAGAATCGGATGCGCTGGGTGGGCGCGTTGGGGTGAGGGGAGGGTGAGGGCCCACCCCGACCACTCCTTCAACATTTTTTTGGTGGGGCGATTATATATAATCTGGCCGAAGCGCGACCATTTCTTACACACGCACAGACACATACACCCATTTGCGGTTCCCAGCCATTCTCCTCCTCCTGCTCCTCCTTCATCGCCACCATCCTCTCTCCCACTTTGAATCCCTTCCTCTCTCTCTCTCTCTCTCTCTCTCCCATGGCGGATCAGCTCACCGACGATCAGATCTCCGAGTTCAAGGAGGCTTTCAGCCTATTCGACAAGGACGGCGACGGTCTCTCTCTCTCTCTCTCTCGGCGTCTGTTCGGCCTTTCGTGCTTTCCTTTTTCTTTGGCTTTTCCCTTCCCTTCCCTTCCTTTTTTTTGGGCAGATCTGGTTGCTCGGTCCTATCGATCGCGCGATCGCGTCCGGTTGCTCCGATTCGGTTCCGTTCTCGCGGTTCCTTCGGTGATCCGAGGCGCTCGTCTCGCCGTTAGGCTTGTCGTTCGCCGCGCCCGCGCGATCCGAGCTTTAGTCGACGGAGGGGGGTGGGGGGAGGGGGGGGGGAGATAGGAGATTTCCTCGGTCGTCGCGTTGCTGTCGATACATGCTCCCTTTTTGTTTCCGTCTCTCCCTGTGTTGGGCGATTGGTCGTGCCTTCCCGTGCTTGTTTGTCGTGCGGGCGATTTCTTCCGATACCGGTCGAATTCGCGGTTTGTTGAGGCGTGAACCTACCTACCTGTTGTGTTTGTAGCTTCGGGTTTCTTCTCTATGCGGTCCAGATTCGGAGGTGCCTCGTCTGGCTGGTTTGCTGCTTCTGGTCGTTCTTTGTTTTTCTCCGGTTCGTGCGTGATGCGTTGCGCTGTCGAGTCTTCCATCATCCGCGGGTCGCTTGGCCTTCGTTTGATTGTTTGGCTGCACGATGCGGCTGGAGGATCGTATGCGCGCTCGTGGATTTGTTTTCGATTTGATCAGTTTTTGCCGTGCGTGTTCCTCTTTCGGAGTTTTCGATCATCCAGATCGCGTTCGATGTTGGAGGAAGTTGAAGTTGGCAGTTTCTTGATCACGAGCCTGTGATCATTGTTTTTTCAAGTGTTGAACTAATTTTTGGACTTTGCTTATTATGTTGTGTTTAGCTATGATGATGTCTTTATCTTAATGTTTGCAGTGTGATGAATATCTACCTAAACTGGCCCCGGTATATGGTGTGTTGAATTTACTTAATCGACAGAAGCGTGTTGTCAATTGCTTCAATGAGAGAATCTTGAGAGGATTTTGCTAGTACTGGGACCTCTTCAGTTCTGTAGGTTCTGGAGATGCATAATTGCCAAAGCATCTATTTGAGCAATTTTTGTGATGTGAATTGAATAGTAGGATATTTAGTTGCATCAAGCGTTAGAGTCCATACATAACGCGACATTGACGTATAATTGTACCTCCATTCTACCAGCACGTCAGAATTCTAGAAAGGGTAACAATTCGAATTATGGTTTCTTTTTTTTTCTTTTATCATCTATTTTTCATCATCTTCAACTATACAATGTGACATTTGGTCTGACCGGGGAACCCTTCTCCCCCTTTGCTCTTACTTTCCTTTCCTTTCGAGCCGAAGTCTCCTCCTAGTTCCCTCTGCTAACTCATATTGTATATATGGTGCTTTGTTTTCGTATTGGAGATAATGGTGCTCACACTTTTTCATTACAGGTTGTATCACTACCAAGGAGCTTGGGACTGTTATGAGGTCGCTGGGGCAGAACCCCACTGAGGCAGAGCTTCAGGATATGATCAATGAGGTGGATGCTGATGGTAATGGCACCATTGATTTTCCCGAGTTCCTCAATTTGATGGCTCGGAAGATGAAAGACACCGACTCTGAGGAGGAGCTCAAGGAAGCTTTCCGGGTTTTCGACAAGGACCAGAATGGTTTCATCTCTGCAGCCGAGCTGCGTCATGTGATGACAAACCTTGGGGAGAAGCTTACCGATGAGGAAGTTGATGAAATGATCCGCGAGGCTGATGTGGATGGCGATGGCCAGATCAACTATGAAGAGTTTGTCAAAGTCATGATGGCCAAGTGAGGACCCATCCTTTCAAATGCATCATCTTAACTATCAAAAATCAAAAAATGTAGAAAAGAAGGGAACAGGGCAGATAAGTTCGATGAGATTTTGATTTCACCTTAGGCTTTCATCATCATTCACATTTTTAACTGTTGTCGGGTGGTCTATGTGTTCCATTGTTTGCTTTGTTTTGTAGCACTTCATTGCTATCTACTTGTTTGTTCCGTTTCTCGTTTAGCCTAAATGTATGGTAACGGTCAATGTTCTGTCTGGCATTTGCCTTTTTCTTGGTATTGTGAACCTTGATTGGTCTTGAGAGGTTGGATGCTTTTGTTTGTATTGACTGATTGATCCTTATTCTGTTTGATTAAGTTTGTAAATTACTTCCTCTCTATGTCTAAGAATTCCTCCTGTTGATGATTTATCTTTTAACCTATCTCTATTCGATGGCTACGTTTGTAGCTCCACTTTATATCTAAATCCGGATGCAAGCGCTTGTTGGTTTTAGGTAGACATGATGATTGAAATGCCTATATCCGCCATTGAGGTGTTGGCACTGGGGAATTTATAGCGCCAAGCCCTGGCGATTCCTAATCAACGCAAATCTACTTTTTCCCCCTTCGAACCTGGTCATTAGAGATTGCCGTTTGAGTGATTTTTTTAAAATCTTTCTCCCCATTTTGTTGGACTGTGGTCTTTTAGAGGAGAGGGGAAGTTTCAAAATTAGTCCTGGTTTTGAATTCTTTCCTTGGTTATTTTGTTTGCTTTGGTTTTCAGGTCGATTGTGATTATCTGACTTCACCGTGAAATATACCTGAACTGACTTAAAATGGAATTATAGAAAGCCACCGAATTAAATTTCTATATGGAGAATCAAATCCCAGGAATTACTTAGCTGCCGTCCTCCGTTGGAAAGTGTCGTTCGTCTCCTCCTCTTTCCCATTGCGACTGAGATTTGACGATACCTTGTTAGAAACGCACCACGTATGTGGTGATTGGGTTTGTCTGCCACTGCCAGTGTTGTAGGGCAGTTGCTTCTATTTTCAGAAAAGAATAGCGAGGCCTAGCAGAATTGTCAAAATACAAGCTGGAATCTGAAGTCGTTAAACGCTAACATCTGAGAAGCTGTGGGTGGATTTTGCACGTTTCGATATTTTTTCTATAAATTCTTTTTGCAGGCGAGTAAATTTAGTTGGAACCATACGGATTTTTACTTGATCAAAGCGACATAATGTGGCTCGCCAAGCAACTATTCCGTGTAGCATTTGGTGCTTTATTGAGTGGAGATGTGTTACGGAGGTGAATCGTCTCTTGCCTGCCTCGACTTATTTCTCAAAGATGGCTGAAGGATCGCACGGGGGATAAACTAATCAACCTGTTTTTGCTGATCATCATTCGGTTTCGCCTTCTTTTGCTTGTTTGCTGTATCGAAGTGACCTTCAACTCGCAAAAGCATCTCGACTACAGATGCGATTGGATCGTCCCTTAATCGGCTTTACAAGGACATGAAGATGTAGATCTCGGTTAACACGGCCCGCGTCTGGTCCCCGAAAGAAATGCAAAAGCATTGCAACCAATGGATGGCTAAATCTCGCGGGCGATATGCCCGTTGTGGGAAAGTCTTTTGTTGGATTCCATGTTATGCCATTGGCACTTTTTTCTCTTCCCTTCGCCAGTAAAACCCTCATCTCTAATGGCCGCAAGGAGAGAAACACAACCATGTCTAGAGTCCACTGTTGTCAAGCAGATAGGCTATTGTTGCACCCGACCAACCAGGTTCGTGAGCAAAAGAATTGCAGCAATAGCGATAGGGGTCGCACAAGGCAATTCAGAGCACGAGAGAATGGCGATGTCCTCTCTACCGTGGTTGATTCTTTATCTAGACCCGGTCCAGGATGGATCAGATGATCCAAGCCATCGGAAAATGTGTTAGCGAGCTAGCGAAATTCACCAAATCTCCAGACGACAACCGACTACAGCACGTTTATTGTTGCGGTGCTGATAAATTTGGTTTTCGTGCTTTTTTTTTCCTGAGGAAACAGAAGCACGGAGAACAGATAAACGAATGATTGTAGCTGCAAGCACAGAGAGGGCGAGGCAACATCTATATTTGCTACCGCTGATGTGCATGCCTCCTAGGCTGTCCTGTAACAAGACTTGATATATGAGATTAGGAAGGCCAATAAATAAAAAAGGCAAGAGTCTCAATTTGAGTTTATCTTATCCGCTATTCGCCATGTCTCGCTGGAAGATGCATTGTATTAAGTTCATCCTGGATGAGATTATTTGCTTTGCTAGAACGTGGAATGTCTACGGGACTAAAAGACTGCCGAGATACGGAATATTGAGGTCACAGACATCGGCTATAATCAATGACAACAATCGCTCACCTTTGAAGAAGAATAGGAGATGATGAAAATTTCGAGAATTACTGTTACAAAGAGCATATTTAACAAAACCAGAAGCTAAATTCAAGACATGGAGCCAAAAAACTAAACGTCTCGACACCACAGGACCAGCCACCCCCAGTAGGCTATCATGTTGGCAGGTTAACCTCCATCGACGAAGGCTAGGTATTAAGCCAAAGTTCAGCAGAGAAGAAAAGCGCAAGCCTATTTCATAGAACAAACCGGTGCGACGCATTTTTCAAGCTTTCAGCAGAAAATACGGTCCAAGAGTCTGATTCTGAAACACGCCCTTTGTCATACTCAAGTCACATACGATGCAATAATTTGCTTGTTGAAATATTGAGCAGATTGAGCTCGTGGAATGCATCAGGGATTGAAAATCTGCTGCAAATGACCGTGGCATTCGTGTATAGATCTCATATAGGCGACTAATCAATGCAAATGGCCCGCTTTCTTTTTCACACCAATAAACGAATTCACTCATCGGTTTCCAACTAGGGATGCTGCAACAGATCCGGATTCTTCTCTATAGCAGGAAATAATTTTCTTATTCCTTGCTAATGTAGAGTTAATTTACATCGAGGACAACAGCTTCAAAACGATACTCACATTCAAACGTCAAGCAATAAAATGAAACATAGTGATTCTTGAGTACTACAGCCAAGCAGAGAACTGTATATGAGAGAGTGTTGTTATTAACGAGACAACTTTGCCCAAAAGAGAAGCCTTATCTTTACAAAGTCAGAACAAAACGAAATATTTACCTTCTGAGCTGCTTGTAGAGCACAACAGTTACATACTTGGACTGAAACCTATGAGTCAATCCCAAAGCAACTACAGACTGAGGGGTCCTTCCTTTCTCTAAGAAAAGGTGATTAAGCACGACATGTTGGGGCTTGACCGGAGCAGTTTCATCTGAATTTTCTGTATCCAGAACAGTTAGACGAAGCTGAGGAGGAATCGCCACCGGCTCCTTTGCAAAATCTTCCTCGGCCGGAAACACTTGACTGTAGCTAGAATCAGGTGATGATGGAACCTCAAACTCAGCCACACTGTCCAAGTTTTCGGGAACGTAATCCTACAGAAGTGATGGGACAATAAAAAGTCAACTAGGGTGGCTAAAAGAATCTCAAATTACAAAGCATTTACCCAACAATACGTGTGTGTGTGTGTATCGAACATTAGCATCTATCACATGCATCTACAAGTATATATTTTGCTTGCCTCCAGCATAAAAAAGTAGGCTATTGCAAACTTGCCTCACCCCGCTCCAAACAAAAAATCCCATCCAAAAGAAAGTGACAAAGAAGATGGCACTGCTCAGAGTCAGTTATCTAGTATCCATTTAATATTTGATCAAAATCTGTTCATTTAAGAGTGTACCATAAGAAGTACAAAAATTATGAGAAACCAACCATAATAGCAAGATTAGCATCGAAAAAGATGTTATCATTTTAATAAACCAGCCACCACTCTTCAAATCTCTTTAATGTCGAAAAAAAAAAACACTCTCCCTATCTGTTGTGACATTTCGGATTCACAATTTTGCTTGTGTAACTGACTTGATCAATGATACTAAATTGGGGAATAGGCCCCCAAATATCCCATGAAAGCTAAATTGAACCGCCAAAAACCAAGTCATATAAAGTGGAGGTATCATCCGTCAAAAACAATCACTTACACAAAGCACACGTCTCGTCCCCTTTAGATGCTGACTGGGTACAATTTATTAATGCATGAGAAACAATTTTGAACAAGGCAGTACTTATATCACATTCACATGCACACAATGTACAGTTACACAAGCCCCGCAAATTTATAAAGTACTCACATCAACCTCCAGTACATTACAAACTTGGCCCATCTCATCAGTAGTATGGGGGAGATCTGGACTATATCTCCATTGACCATCAACAATGAACTTGTAATGGTATACGCCAAATCGTAAGACCATGAGGATAGAGTAATCTTTACCGGATCTCTGTAGTTTTCTCCTGCAATATAAAGTAATCAACTAACCGGCTTTAGTCAGCTCCGACGCTTTTTCTTCCGACTGGTTTTATAGAAGCCAATAACCATAACAAATGGAAAGATTGCAGTCCTCACCTAGATCCCCAATTGTCCCATGATCCTTCTACCACCACATCACTGCCACCATATTGCCATGCAATGACTGTGGGAATTCCGGCCTCAGAAGGATTATCACCAATTCCTTGAGACTCATTCTGCCTACCCTGATTAAAAGTGGCGGGGCCATCACTTTTCTGAAACGGAGGTGTAGGAATCTAGATATGACAAGATGGAAAGCAACTCATCAATTGAGAGCATTCTCACGAGCATTCATCTAAAAGTTTAAGACACAATTCACGAAACATATCCTTGCAGCCCATCTTTCGAACTACAATAGTAAGTAAAAATTCAGATGTGATTCTTAAACACGCATGCCGGGATTGCAGATAGTTCAACAAGTACAAAAGTAGGCAGGCATATGAGGAAGAATAAGCACCCTGCAGAAAGGCAATGCCCGTGAAATGTAAAGTAAACTCAGAGCAAGTAAATCAAAGGCAGATGAGAACACTTAAAGAATCAAAGTAGAGTCTCCCGCTTGCAAACTACAGAAGTTGCAGTTGTTACAGACTGATAGCAAACTCCATCACGATCTTCATCTTTTTTTCCCAAGACATCACAAGAACATCACCCAAAAAGAGAGAATGTAGCTCTTCACACTGTAAAGGGGTAAAGCTATGATCTTATCCTGACAAAAGAATCGCCAAAGAAACTAAACCTTGACACTCTCGAGAGAGTACTTGTCAAGTAAAGGCGCACTGACAAAAGCTCCTCCAACAAAACAAAAAACAAAACAAAACAAAAAGGGTAGCTCGCTAAGGTTCTCCGAGCATCTCTAGTGACGGTAAGATGCAGACCACAAAAAAAAGAAATTTTTTTTTTTTAAAGAACAGATATCCGATTGCCCACAAAGCTATCATAAATCTTCATTTCTAGGGGGATAATACACGAATATTATATACAGCATAAGCATTCACTATCCTGAAAGCAGCACGATATGAAAAACGAAACGCCCAATGAATTAAACGGAGGAGCCAAAGATCAATACACAACAGCACGTCGTATTCATCGCCTACAGATGTATGCACCCGATCGGAAAACAAGCACGGACAACACAGCCATAACACGCGCAGACTACATCCAGCAGCAGAAACAACATGATCGATCGACAGGTCAAACAAAGTCGACCGCGATCAACGCCCGGCATCACACGGAACAACGACCGTACACGCAAACCGCGCAGCGAGCGAGAGCGAGAGCGAGAGCGACATGGAATGACCTGAGGAGCGAAAACGAGGGGCGACGGAGGAGCGCGCGCGGCGGCGGCGGCGGCGGGAGGAGCAGGAGGAGGAGCGCGGCTCACGGATTCAGAAGGCGGCGCGTGCGGGGCCGGCGCGTGGTTCTCGCGGGGAGGCCGCCCGCCGTTCGATCCGGCGGGGGCGTCGTCGCTCCCGGCGTCGTCGTGCGGGCCTTCCTCCCTGCCATTAGCGTTTCCCATGCCTTCGCTCGTAGATCTGCAGATCGCGGCTCCGTCTCGCACCAAGCCAAAGCTACGGCGGAATGGAATGCAATCTATTACACCATTCACGCGCACAACACCCCCTCGGTTCCGATGCGTAATACGTATATAGATATAATAATCACTGGTGCAGCTTCAGAAGGAGAGAGAGAGAGAGATAGAGAGAGAGAGAGAGAAGCGAGGAGGAGGAGGTGCGAGCGGAGCGAGAATGGCGGGCCGGACCGGCGATCAGAGCCGTCGCATTCCGATTTGCGGGGGGCGACGATCGTTCAGCGCCGCCGCAGCGCCGCCGTAGACGAAGATGCAGGCTTTGGGAGAGAGAGAGAGAGAGAGAGAGAGAGAGAGAGAGAGTCGTGGGGAATGGAACGAAATGGATAAACTAAACGAGAGAGAAGAAGTAATGCACGTCACGATAAACTCACGCGCCTCCCCCGCGACGCGCCACCCGCCCGCCGCCCCGCCTGCCGGCCGGCGCGGTGGGGCCCGCCGGCGTTTTTTTTTTTGGGGGGGCGGGGCGGCTTTCCTAATGGAAAGAGCGGGGCTAAATTAATTCCATTTTCAGGATTTGTTGCGAATTTCCTATTAAATTTTCTAACTTTTGCGGTCGAATGCTTTGACTCTCGCGGACTATAAATTTATTTTGTTCGCGATCAAGTGCCCCGCCCCTTTTTTTTTTAAATTCTGCAATCTGATCTTTGGAATTTTATTTTATGCAGTCAAATCATCTAGCTAGCTTTCTCGAATCGTGCGAGCAAAGCTTCTGATCGGCGACCTCCACTTAACATCGAATTGTTTAATGCTGGGGGTAGAAAAAGGGCAAAATCACATTAGTTCGACCCCAAATGATCGTGAAATTAGCAATAAAAAAAACGAAATTTGATAAATAAATAAAAAAGAAGAAGAAAGAGCTCTAGTTTGACGATGTTATTCATGACGGATTTTTTTTTGACCGGATTAACAACACGTTGGGTTGCACGAAATAAAATCCGGATTGCGTTAATCGAGGAAGACGGCATTTGGTCGTATAGGAAAAAAAAGTCAGAAGATAAAAATGCATAGATAAATAAATTAAGGGTTTAACTCTACATTTAGGAGGGTTTCGATGAATTTTTTTTTGCTTTTACGTCTAATTTGAATTACGTGAGCCGTGCACTCCGACTTCTTTTCCAATCCGAAACGATTGGGAATTTTCATGAAATAACACCGGTAACTATTGAAAATTCACACGGAATTCACACTCCGACTTCTTTTCATGATTTCATTTTTGAAACACGATAACAAATTTTAAAATTGTAAAGAATTTTTCTGTATGGCTTAGTTGGAAAGTTTAAACGATAATCCATTATTATGTATGGTCCCCCACCTGATTTAGGGTCGCGGGGCCAAGGGAAGTGGCGGGCCGGAGCGCACGTCCTTTCCTCCTCTTTTTCGGGGGCCTCGAATTAATTTTCCGTACGAGGTTTGTGCGGCGGCGCGTGGAGGGGGCCGGGGCGTGGAGGGTGGGGGGCGCGATTTATATTTCCATTTCTTATTATTATTATTATTTTTGGGTTGGTATTGCGGGGATACTGTGACTGTAGGGATCAGATCGGCGTGCGCCTGACGTGGCACGAGCACGTGACGAATCGGGTCGCGGGGCCCACGGTGATCGGGAGTTGAGCGCACGACGATCGCGTGACGTGGCGAGTGGGGTTTTCTTTCCGGATAAGATCTGAGTTGGAGCGACGGATGACTTTTTCGACTTTCTTTTTTCGTTTTTCTTTTTTTTTTGGGGTCATGGGCTTTCGAGACGGCGGGCCAATCCACGACGGCCAGCTCAGCAGGGCATTTTTCGGTCGTTATTACGGGACAGAATAATTGGATAACATTAACTCGGGATTTTCTTCGCTTTTCAATTGTTGCTTTTTCTCGAAAATTTGGAGGATTTTAATTCGATTATAAAACAAAAGGCTTCCATTTTTTCTTGTTTTTTTTCCCCCCCTGAAAATAACGGAATATTCCGCTTGCTTAATTTAGGATGAGAGGATTTCTTTTTTTTTTTCCTGCGCTTTGTTTGGAGAAAAACAATTTGATTTCGGTGTCAAGGAAACTGATATCGAAATAAAAGCCGGACCGCATTTGAGGGGGTTAAGAATGTACAGGTACCGGTTGTTAGTTGCTGTCAACACAATGAGAGCCGGGTGGGCCGACAGACGAACAAGAAAGCCACAAGAATCGACGAAACGGCGGGAGTTGCTGTTTTCGCCACATTAGAGAACGGTCGTGCATTTTTTTTTTAGGTACGTTTGAAGTGTTGTGTTAAGATAAAAGCCGGATTGCATTTGGGCAGGTTAAGAATGTACTGGTAGCGGTCATTACTAGCTGCCAACACAACAAGAGTTAGGTGAGCCGACACGCAAACAAAAAAGTAGCGAGATTTGACAAAATGGTAAAGGTTGTTGTTTTCGCCACGGCAAAGAACGATTGTGCATTTTTTTCAAGCATGTTTGAAGGGTCGTGTTAAAAGGTCATGCCATAAATATATATATAACCAAACGCTTCAAGAATATTTAAACATTCGGTGAATTTATGAACCGTTTGAGACTAATTAAATAGGTTCATATATACATTTTAATAAAATCGAAAATACTAATTGAATAGTCATCTTAAGTCTCAAAAAGACAAGAAGGAAAAAATGCAGGGGAAATTGGTCATTCGGACCTAAACTTTTTGGTTTTATTAATACAGTCCTAAATTTTTACACAAAATTCTAATTTAGTCATTTCAATTAATTTTTGAAAATCACCGATGCGGCGGTAGGCCGCGTAAGATGTCCAGCGATGATCGGATCACCGTGTCCAAAAATTGATCATGAGGATTACATATGACATTTCGCCCAAATATTTATAACTAAATTGATAAAATCAGTAAGTTAATGATTTAATTGGCATTCGCACAATAAATTTATGACTAATTAGGTAATTTCCTCTTTTCATTTTTTCGAAAAATGTATGGAAGTGGCTTCGAGAGAACACTCGTGGAACGTTCCTCTTTTCTTTAAATCAACACATGAATGCAATCCAAGGGTTCATCCAACGCCTCTCGCGAGGTCTTGTCGCGACACTTGTCGTATAATAAATCGCGAAAGATAATAATATTACGCGCGGTCCATCTCTGAATCATGTAATCTTTCTGGCATTATAACCGGAATTATTCGAATAAATCAAATTTAAAATTGCACCCCGAATACCACTCGCCTAGATGGCGCTGCTGGAAAGGGCACTCTTCCTCTCGCAAAAGGTTGAGTGTTCGAATCCCGGGCGCCGCAGGGTGACTTAACCGGTGCACGTGTGTGGTGGCTAGTACATGTCGCCCCCAGGATTTATCTCTCGGCTGTCGATCGTGCGAGAGTTTCTTGAGTTATTAAAAAAAAAAAATTTGCACCCCGAAGTGGGGGAGTCAAGCAACGATATGTAGAAATTAAAGAAGGAATGAAAGAGGAAATGATGCCAAATTATAATGACGGATAATGTGTGATAAAGGTCTAATTGTGGTACGAACAAAGGGAAGGACAGAGATGTGCATGAAAATTGTGCCAAAGCTTATCCTCTCTTGCTTTTCTGTCCTTATCCCCTCGCCTTTCCCCTTGTCAAACGCCACCCGTTGTCATCGATTGAAAACGACAACGACGACGCAGGAAGGAGGAGCAGAGGAAAATGTATAAGGAATAGAAATAACACTAAATGTTAAAAGAAGAATTCCGTTGTTGTTATTGGTAAAAGAAAAAAAAACTTATTCGCGGCCCCGTGATCAAAAGTAATTCCAATGTGCCTCTGGCGTTTGGTAGAACCATTGAATATGTGCGATGGGAGCGTTGCATCCGTTTGACCGTGATTGCTGAACGGACGGTGAAATCGACCGCCGCCGCGGGCCCCCCCTCCCCCCCCCCCCGGGGAATCGCTCTGGCAAGGGGTCGGCGACGGGCGAGCTTCAACCGAGCCGCCGTATACAAGATCCGACATAAGGCCGGGATCGCATCGAGCCCCCCCGAGCCGAGTTTTGGACCCGAGATGGGATTTTGACTAGAGAGAGAGAGAGAGAGAGGGGTCGGTGCCGGAAGAGATCGATGGTCGATCGAGTGTGGATGAGCGAGCCGCAGACCGAGCTTTGATGGCCGGAGAAGGGGCTGGCGGCGGGCAGTCCACGACGTCATCAACAAGGGTGGGTGGCTCAGAATTTGATTAGTTTAGCCTCACTTGATATAATTACGTAACCCGTTTATGATCAATTTAAAATTCATTTAAGACCCATTAAATTGTGAAGTAAATGACCCACTTAACCTTGTTTCTAAAACTAAAAACAATCCATTTATGACCAACAATTAAATATGAATTTTAGACCCATTTTGCCACACACATTTTGGATTAGAGAATGAGAACTGGGGAAGAGGCAAGAGAGGAGAGGAGAGATTTTTTTTTTCTTTTCGTTTATTAGACGGACCCGTGCTGCGAATTCAACAATGCATCATATGATGACAGTACACGACAAAACCACAGGACCCGGGAAGAGCATCCCTACACAACCAATACCCCGTAAATACGACTCGGCCCGACACGGCACAACATCTAAGCATAATAAATTAGTAGTGCCGTGTAGTTTACACCTTCCAAGCTCTTTATATAATCACGAATGGCGAGCCTTTTCACGGAGCACTACTAATAAAAAGGGGCTCGAACTTCCCCGGTTTCATCTACCTTTTCAAGGTTTGATTCTGCGCCCGCAGTTTTCGTCCCGCCAATGAAAGTGAGAGCTAGCTAATGATCCCAAGAGAAAAAATGCGATAACATTGACGCGTATTTCGACAGCGAAAACATATGAAACACGAAAGATTCTTTGTGCATGCGGGTTATCAATCAATGGATTAGGTGAATCTCGAGTAGAAACCACCCGGATCCCAAGATTCGAGCGCAGCGATCGGCCGTAATGGATCCGATGCACCTAATAATGCCTCCAAACGCAGGGCGGACTTCTTTCACATATCAAGGGCAGGTATCAGACGAGGCCATACAAAGCACTGTGCCAAGGCATAAAATTCACTTCTCTTTTCCTACTCCTTTCATCAGTCTGAACATACACTGCCTGGATTCTATGGACACGGCATCTTTGATGCCTCACAGCATATACACGTTACGATAAGTTAACTAGCAAATGTACACGAGAACTCACTCTATGAATAGATGATGCAAGGACGGACGTCTGCAGTTCAAGAAGTAGCCGCAGCCACCGACGGTTCAAGGACGCCACCGCGCAGAGGAAATGGACCGAATAGGATTCAAAAGGAGGCTGAACTGCTTCTGCGAAGCTGATATCTCGGTTCCGGCGACGCTTCGTTTTGAAACTTAGACTCGAATTCCTACAGGGAAGAACAACAGCCAGCGTAACAAAATCACCAATGCTTCCTTCTTTTTGTTTTTTACCGTCGTGCGAAAGGGTAAAGTTGTAAAAGAAAATCAAGAATAGATCATATATACTTGGAAGAATGGCAAAACCAAGGACGTGTGTTGCGACGTTCCACAAAACCAATCAATCATTCATTGTCGCGATAATTCGACTCTTAAGCATGTTTACTAGATAATATATATTCCGGTTAAAACAGTCAGGTCATGTTGATGTATGCTCAATGCTATCAACAAAAAGTCAGTGCAGCTGCAGACAAGATGAAAATCATGTTGAAAGAACAAAATCACATATTTCACATATCTTCGGTCCCCCCTAGTGCACAGTGCAAAACCCCACATTCCTGGAATTGTGTTTCAAGTGACAGGATCAAGACTGGTTGCATCTAGATTAAACACAGAACAGGTATGAAAAACCTTCTCTGCTAGGATTTTCTGGGGGTTCCCGTATTCATCGCGATCAGAAAACACCAATTGCATGAAGTAACTAAGTTGTAGGATGAAGAACTAAGCATCTCCACACTCATACATTGAGATTGGTAGGCATAGTATATACCATTAAATTCCGTAGATTAATAAGGCCAAAATTACAAAGAGGACGTAAAATGATTTCATATCCTCCCAGCAGGAAGGTAGATGATACATTTTGATGCCATTCCGCAATGATTACAAGCTACTACACGAGTGCCCATCAACCTAAACTGACTGACAAATCTTTCTTCAGCACACAAACTTTTTTTCTTTGGCCAAACTTTAAGACACTAAATTTCACAGCCACAGAAATAGTGCACGCTCCTCTGAGCAAATGGATGATGGCCAGAACAATAGAAAAGGAATGGGGCAATAACAGATATGGTAGCAAATAGACGTTAGGCAGAACAATAGAAAAAAAAAGGGGCAATTACAGATGTGGAAAATCATATTTTATATAGAAAAAGCATCTAAATGTAACTGAGATTGGTGGCTGCAACATTTCAAAAGTGAAAGCATATTATCAAGACAATCACTGAAAAACGGTAATTTATTTATAATATTCACACCGCATAGCCATGCTAAATAACAGATGCCGTTATCCCTTAAAAGACTGTCTTAGTCCTCTACGTCACAAATCTCAATTCAGGCGCGCCACTGGTGAGAGAATTACTGACTCATAATTCATCCTCATTTTCATTGCATGAAGGATCTCAAACATTAATACCTTGTCAAAATTAAATGGTTCTTTTACTAAAATTGTTTAATTCTTCCAAAGTTGATTCTTATATAGTCTAATTGAGGCACAAACCAGTAACCACAGCCAATATTGTGATTCGTGGCCCATTTGCAAAGTCTATAAATAAACAGCATCTACTTATACTAAGTTTTTATGGACGTATAAAATCATAGATAATGTCCAAAAACCGAAGCAACTCTTGTGACATCAAACAGCCCACCTAAGCAATACCAAAACTAACATGTCTCCGTATAGAAAAGCCCATCAATTTGATAACAAACTGGATTTCATCCGTGTTCTCACGTGATAGACAAGGTACTCTTGCCAGTGGATTTTATCATTATAGAAGTACAAGAAAACCATACACAGTGATTAAGGTTACAACATATCTTGAAAGTCTCATCATTTCAGTCCCTGAAAGAGAGCCATTAGTCATATAGTAGTCATAGCACCAACACCTAGTGTCCAGTCGACCGAGTCTTATGCAAGAAGGAGATCAACAACTGATAGGAAAGGCCACAACAAATTAGGTTTTAGGATAAAGGGAGAATCCATAGATCCGTGGAACAAGTTCATAGTTCCCATGACAAACATTATAATCATTGTGGCATGCCTGAAGTTTTTAAAAGTCGCTAATTACTCGTACAGAGACACGTGGATAAGATTCCCAGAAACAGTACACCCCAATCATAAACATTAGTAAGATGGAACTAAACTCTGCCTCACATAGTTTGGCCCTTATTATGCAGAAGCATTTGCCTGAGTGTGAAATCTATCAATCACAGATAATATAGCCATGTCAGAGGGTCCAATTACCACTATTATTCTTACCAAGTACATTAATCAGAAATGAGAGTACTTGGAATTTAATGCAAATTGAACAACATACAAATATCTTATAAAATTGATAGCTTAAGGGGTTGTCAGTGTTGGTTGTGGCTTCTAGCTTTTTGCTGTAGCTTTAACTTTTACGGTTTATAACCAAACCACTATTCGCTGTTGAACACTTCAACCCTTCAAAAAACTTTTAAGCGGTCCTCATTAGATGAATAGTCTACTTAAAGAACTGTTCCTACGAGAACTGTTTCATCTATGCACAACCTGGTCTTACCTTGTCTTACAGAAACAAGTAGTCGGACAGTGCATAACTTCTTTCTACAAGAGCGTACTAGCCCTCACGGACCGAGCATTAAGATCAGATTTACCTTCTCATTCTTTAGCTTTATGTTCTCCTCTTCTAGACGTGAAACCTTGTTCACCAGCTCATTTTGGTAAGCCTGCAGTTTAACATGTAAGGTAGTCAGAAGAATGATAGAGGTCAGAATCACGTCTTAACAAACAAATCCTCAAAGATTGCAAAAGAAACAAAGGGCCAACCTGCTTTCTAGCTCGTGAACGTGCAGCCGACTCTCTGTTCTTGATCTTTCTCCTCAACCTCCTTTCAAGTGTCCTTTCATATGCAACTGGGTCACCCCTTTTCCGCCTAGGCACCGACGTATCCGATAGCAGGCCCGTTGAAGGAGCCGGAGACAAACCGAGCGGCGGGGTAACACTCTGAGGAGTTGCTGGCTCCGAGAGGTTTAGATCCATTGAAGGACCCAAATAAGCATCGGCAAAAAGCCCGGCTTGCACCAAGAAATCCTCTAGAGTCATCTCGCCGAGGTTCTGGTCCCCACCCTGACCCCTCACCTCCGACCCGCTCCTCTTCTTCTGCCCCTGCTGGATCTCCTTCCACACCTCCTCGACTGTCTTCCCGCTGAGCGCCCTGGCCAGCGTCGAGCTGGCCTGGCGCTGCAGCGACAACGACGACGGGGACGCGCCACTCCCGACGCGATTCATCCCTGCACACCGACTATCTTCAGCAGTCCATACATTTTTAAGAAGCTCATCGAGGTTCATGCTACCTAGAGGTTTCTTCCCCGGATCCCCCAGTTGGGTCACAACTTCTTCGAGAGTGAGGTTATACCACGAGCCTTGCCTGTTCAGTGATGGTGATGAGGGTTGCAATTGCAAACGGGTCTCTTGGCCGTTACTTTGTAACCCCATTGTTTGAATCCCCATTAAAAACGAAAGCAAGGGTCTTTCTCTCTTCAACCCAATGACCTATCACTGTACAAGGTAGCGAGCTTACAGAACTGCCTGCTGCAATAACCAAAAATCCGAAAAACACCCTTTTCTTCTCCCTCGTTTGTCTCATCGATTCAGTTTACGACAATGATCAAATCATCTCCTCGATTCAGTCCCTCACTTGCCCACTCTCGAACTCCCAAATTCAACCCCCCCCCCCCCCCCAAAAGAAAAGAAAAACCTCATCTGCACTCAAACCCATGGCTTCGTTTCTCACGCTCTCAGCTTATACGGAGGAAACACAAGCACTGTGATCAAGCAAAAGCAAAGCAACGCAAACCCACGTTCCGCTCAACGCGGGCAACTACAAACTGACTACAGAAATGGTCCAAAACAGAGCCAAAAAGAATAAAGAAAACGATGGTGGACTGATAATCCGAAGAGGGAAGAGAAAGAGCCAGGCGCAGAAATCTACCTGGAGGACGAAGGATCTGACAGTTCTCGAATCTAGACTCCAATCCGAGCTCCGTCGTGGCCAGGGTAATGGATCCACGTACCGTGGGTGTTCCGAGTGAGAAGCGATAAACCGGACGCCGTTTCTCTCTCTCTCTCTCTCTCCTCTCTCTTCATCTTTTAATTTTGTATTTTTGGGTTGCTTGATATGGTTATGTCACGCGAGGCGCGCGTGATGTGGTTCGGCCCATCGAGATTTCTCTCCTTTTTTTTTCATCTTTCTTTTTTTGTTTTTACTCCTCACGTTTGACTCCATTTTTTTTTTTCAACAATAATCTCAATTAACTAAGACAATAATTCTATTGAGGTTGTAATTCACTTAAGACCACCAGCTTGGCGTAGTTCCTTGTAGTTCTCGATCAAGACATTTGATAAATCGAAAAGCCTGGTGTCGATTTCGATTTTCTTCGTAACACGTGACAGACTTGAGGTTAGATCCCTCACCAGCTAAAAGGCGGGCGAGCTTCCCGGGCGCGCATGCGCGCATTCCCAGATTTCAAGGGGCGTTTGGAATAAATGCGAGACTAGAGTAACGTGCCCAATCTTTGCGACATCATGCCGGTTCTTTCGAACTGCTCGCCGGAAAAAGCATTGGACCCCCCGACGACGTCGAGTCGCGGCTTGGTAGAGGCACGATCGAGCGAGATGCCATTGCTGACGATGCCCCTTTTTGCGAGTGATTAAAATATCATTAAGATATTGGGCCTAAGCGGGCCTGGATGGATCGGCAGTGTGTAAAGGCCCAATACCCGGAAGCTCCGGCCCAGTCATAACCAACAAGAAGGGTCGGTGTGATTCTCGTTTACGTGACCGAAGCTCTCTCCTTCCCAATCATTTGCTGAATTCAATCCCGATTCCGCCATCGCCAAACCCTAGCTGAGCTCCACCGGAAAGCCAAACCCCAAGACTACCGTCACCGCCACCGCCACCGCCACCGCCCCCCACGCCATGGCCAAGAAGCGAAAGCTCCGATCCTCCGACCCGGCCCCGGCCAAACCCGCCGAGCCTCAGGACCAGCAAGAGCCCACTCAGGCCGGCCAGCCCGAGCCGGTCCCCGAGGAGGCGGCGAAGCACGAGCCGGAGAGCATGGCCGTGGACGACTCTGCGCAGAAGAATCCGGCGGCGTCGGAAGTCGAGCCGCAGATCGGGGAGCCGAAGGCGGAGAAGGTGGAAGGGAGGCCGGAAGCTGAGGAAGAAGAGCGGGAGCAGGAGCAGGAGGAGCGGGCCGATTTAAATGCGCCGGGCGGGGGCGGCGGCGCCGGCACCGGCGCGTCGGAGCCGGCGGCATCGCAGGCGAATGGAGCTTCGGAGGAGAATAATGAAGAGGAAGAAGACGGAGACGAGATGGACGACGAGCCCGTGGAGAAGCTTCTGGAGCCGTTCACGAAGGAGCAGCTGACTATGGTTCTCAAGCAGGCCGTGGCTAAGTACCCCGACTTGATCGAGAGCGTGAGAGGCGTGGCGGACGCGGATCCTGCTCACAGGAAGATCTTCGTGCACGGCCTCGGCTGGGACGCCACTGCCGAATCCCTAATTTCCGTCTTCGGGAAGTACGGGGAGATCGAGGACTGCAAGGCGGTCACGGACAGGGTCTCCGGGAAGTCGAAGGGCTATGCGTTCATCCTGTTCAAGCATCGGAGCGGGGCGCGGAAGGCTCTCAAGCAGCCGCAGAAGAAGATCGGCAACCGCGTCACCTCATGCCAGCTGGCGTCCACGGGCCCAGTCCCAGCCCCGCCTCCTAGCACGCCTCCTGTTTCGGAGTACACCCAGAGAAAGATATTCGTGAGCAATGTGTCGGCAGACGTTGATCCTGAGAAGCTGTTGGAATTCTTTAAGCAGTTTGGGGAGGTTGAGGATGGTCCTCTGGGGCTCGATAAACAGACTGGTAAGCCGAAAGGTTTCGCCTTGTTTGTTTACAAGTCCGTTGAGAGTGCTAAGAAGGCTTTGGAGGAGCCGTACAAGACCTTCGAAGGGATTACTTTGCACTGCCAAAAGGCAATTGATGGGCCAAAACCAGGTAAAAACTTCGGCGGGCATCAACAGCATCACCAATACCACCAACCACAGTATTCCCATCCCAGGAAAGACAAAAATAAGTATGCAGCTGGTGGTGGGTCGGCTCCAGGACATTTGATGGCGCCTCCGGGACCATCCGTTGGGTTTAATCCTGGGCCAGCGCAGGCGTTCAATCCAGCACTTGGACAGGCCTTGACTGCTATTCTTGCCACCCAAGGAGCTGGGTTGGGAATTGGTAATTTGCTGGGAGGTATAGGAGCACCTCCGATGAACCAAGGTGGGATGCCGGGAGGATATGCTAGCCAACCTGCGGGAAGCTATGGGATGCAACCTGGGATGCAAGGTGTTTATCAGAATCCACAGATGGGTCAGGGGACTTCTGGTAGGCCTCCGCAGGGTGGCGGACCCTCATACATGGGACACTAGGTGAGTAAGATCTTACATCTGCTGCTACTTGTGGAGTATTTTGATCTCATTTCATTTTCCTCACTTCCATCATTCCCATTGCCCTTCATTTTAAAATGTAATCTGATCTTTCGGGTGGCCTGCCATCATTGTCCAATACACTTGCTAACCATGTCCAAAGTGTTGTGTCGGTGCCAAAAAAAGGCCACTTTATTTTACCTTCAATTTGAAATGACAGGATCAATGATCAAAAAGATGGTATAGTAAATTGATTGGCCAGATAAATAATCAAAGGAGCTGACCAGATTAGTCGGCCATGTTGAAGTTTTTGTTCCCTTATATTTTGTGTTTCAAACTCTCGTCAATCCATTTTTTGACCCAAAGCACGTAGATTTCATCTAACAAGTTGAGTAGTGAGATTTTTTGTAAAATTTGTGTTGATGCATGTATCGGTCTGCATCATTTCATGGATTAGAACAGTCTATTGTATCTTGCTAAGTTTGGTGTTCGTATGCTTTATGATGTGGGTTGGTCGATATTGACCAGACAATCTAACACACTAAGCCTTGGTAGTAAGAAACATTTATTACAATGAGTTCAATATGTTCCTTACGTATTTTTTTGTTTGGGTTCCTGCTGGGTGTCTAGAAGTCTTAAAACGAACATTGGCTATGGTACCATGCTGAAAGCGATAGACTTTTCAAGTCCAACACGAGTGGTTTGATTATGTTCAGAAAGGCCTTCAGTTGCAAAATGACCTGTCTAGACTAAGAATATCACATGGATTGTGAAAACTCCTTATCTTACAATGTATAAGCCTTGTGTTCCATGTCTCATGCGAAACAAGCTCTATTTGATTTACATGTAAAAGTACCTAATAATCTCAACTGGATATTGCTTTGGTGTTCTGTAATTCAACATTATGCGTGGAGCTGCTTTCATAGATGTCTCACTTGTCAATACATTCTCGTTCTTGTTGTTATGATTGGATTATTATGAACAGGTATATTTGCCGCTGCTCTCTTGTTTTGCTTGTTAATGCTTGTATAGTAAATGCAGGTGATGACATCGACAGATTTAAAGATAGCGTATCGTTGTTGTTTGTTCAAACTTAATATGGTTTGACTTGTTGTGCTCTTTTCCTTTTTTGAAATCTGTTTGTGCTCCTCTTTTTTGCATACGCTCTTAGATGGTCTGCTAATATATGAGATTAAGGTGCTTTCATCCCTTTGAGTTGCTAAAGGTATGATACTTGATCTAAAATTGTTTAGTCATTTATAATTAGTATTTTCATGCTTTGTATGTTCATTGTGCAGATTCCTTCATAGATGCATCAGTCATTTAGTTTTGGGCTCTGGTGAATCTTCTGAAGTTCCAGGATCTCTTGCAAAGTATCTTTAAATCTGATTAGGAACTATTTGTCTTCTATAGAGATCCCTAGACCTGAATCTCAAACTTGTATCTTAATTGCTATTCCAGTACTTTTCCCCTTCACTTGTTTTTAAAAACTTTATAGTTCTTCATTTCCATTTTCTTGTTACGTTGAAAGTGTTGGGGAACAGGTAGAGTTTTCAAGCAGAGAACATTTCCTTAACTAAAAATTCACCATCATGCATGAGGCTCTATTATATTATCCTTTGCCGAAAATATTTAACGCGCTGAGTGGCAAAAGAGTTTTTTGTGAACCTCAGTTGTTTAAATAGTTGTTCTGTTCTTTGATGGCCGATTAAACAAGTTTTTGCAGTCTTGTTTCGCCCTTTTGCGTGTTTTTTGTTAGAATGAAAATTCTATACCAGCTTGATGGGGCTCCTCTGAGCAACCATAGTGATGCTATGCTTCTGGAAGCAGATCTATGTCAGGTGAGGATATATCTTTCATAATTCTTAAAGCAGCTTGAGTGCTTTGCACCATGGAAGGGAAAAAAAAGGGGGGAAAACCTCATTCACTCCTGTTTTCTAATAGTTCAATGCGTGGCTTCTCTTCTCCATGATAGGAACTTTCTGCTGGTAACTTATCCTTTGTGACCTCTTGCTACCTCGATCTCATTGCATCTAATTCAAAGGACACCTACTTAAACTTTTTGGGATTTTTTTATTAAACCCTTGACTCTATTGGTCCGGCAACCATTGCAAACTTTTTATAGCATGATGTACAACGAAAAAGTTTTTCCCCTCAAGTTGCTTGGCAACATACCATTCCAATTGTCCAAGGACACCCCTAAGATCCTTTTCTCCCTTCACCTCAACATCATCTTAGATTTTGGTTTGTGGTCTCTGGAGTTCTGCTATGAACGCGTAGAAGTTTCTTGGGGCTTTATCTGTGATTCCTCTCAGGGTTATATATACTGTAGATGCTGCAGTTGATATGAGTTTTTTGATATGGTTGTTGCAAAGTGTGGAAGCTTGGCAAGATTTGATGTTTCCATGGACTATATGTAGCTCTCCAAATCTGCATCTCTGTTGCTCTGCACGACCTATGTTAAGTTGTCTGAAGTAAGGAGAAGACAGGCGATGCAGTCGGTCAATTTGATTCGACTTCGAGGACATGAATGGAGGATGCGTAAGTTGCTATATTCTAAACCCTATCTGGCCAAGTGCTGTCAGGTTTTTATAGTGTCGAGATTGGAGCTCCTTTTATCATTATGTGTCTGTTAGGATGAGGGGGGTCACTGGTGCGAGATCTTCACCTGCCTAAAGAACTGAACTAGGAAAGTAGCAGTGGCGCTGACTGCTTCACGAAATAGAATCTGTCTGCTTCATTGTCTTTGATTTGAATAAGATAGGATAGATTTTGTATGTCCTGTGAGCAAACCTACATTGTCTAAACAACTTCGATGAGTGCTAATCTGATATCTCAGTTCGGAGTATTGTCCTCTTTTGGTTAGTCAGTCCCGTACCTTGGAGTGATGTGGCGGGTTGAGAACTTGTGCTTGGTTTTATTTTACTTGGTGGATAGCCCTACCAATCTGTTTGATGTCGATATTTGCCGTTGCCTCCCAGCCTCCTTCCTTAAACCAACTGTTGAAATCGGGATATTAGTTCTCCAAATCAAGGGGTTTTTCTTCATTGAATTCATATTCTTTCCCACTGTGAAAGTTTTTTCAGCTGGGGGGCCAGCAACAGAGAACGAACACAAGCGTCATCCTGGTCTATAAGATTATATTTACGCAACCTGGTTCTGGCAAAATATGTTCGGAAGTTCTATACTTTGTTGCAAAATGTGTTTGAATTCGATACTTTGCTTGGATGGTCGCAATTGCGTGATGCACGTAAAGGAGGCATTGTGATGTCAAATCAAGTTTATGATTGTATCTCGTATGCGACCCTCTCTCCGACAGCATTAGCAGGCCATTGAAGTCATATCAAGGGTCTGTTTGTTTGTAACTTTAATAAAATGAGAAGGTACTTTTTTTTTATTTGGTAAGAGAGAAGGTACTTTTATATTTGCACTTTCTTAAGAAGAATTAATGGGTATTCAAAATTTTCAAAAAAAAAAAAGCTACAAATGCGCTTTCACGACTTCAAATATTTCGAATTTTGAAAAGAAAAACGTAGCAAAATATTAAGCGAAAAATTGGAAAGTTAGACAGACACTTGCACAGCCATCCATAAATCACGATTTCTTGGAAATGCACGGAGGGGAAAAAAGTATCTTTGAACCTTTAAGCTCATCCTTTTTAATAGAATTCTCAACGAGTCCTTAGTCCTCATGCTCGGTTGATATCAGCCTAAAGTGGGCACGAAGCAAGAAACAATGTCACTGGGAACAGTTTAAGTGGTGTCAGCCGATGGTTAAGCGTCGAACTATGAACTTCTTTCGTTTTTAGTCGGGATTGGTAATGAGAGAATGTTCTGTTGTTCAACCAGAGAAAAGAGTAACAATCATAGGAAGCAGATTCAGTCTTTTTGATGTGGATCAGTACTCGGAGGACCTAAATACTAATGTTGTGGAGATATCCCACATCACGGCAAGAATGGTCCCTTAACCAACATTTCCCCCCTTTTGTGATTCCTACCTCGATGGAAATCCCTGAGGCCGCCAGTGTTTCCGATCACTCCAACGGCCACTCCGTGCTGCCCCACCCTGAGCAAGGCAGGTTCTCATTTAAATAGTGATCAGAGTGTATATAGCTGGAATAAGCCCCTCATCAGTCCCAAAGAGATGCATCCATTTCCTTTCTTAAGGAAATCTGCGATTACACTAGTCAGAGACCGCAAAATGCATGCAGTCTGGATTTCGTAGCATGGTGGGATGGGCCAATTCAGGAGCAAAGTCACACCTGCAGAGGCATTGGAAGCTCTGCGTGCAGAGACCATGGCAATCCCCGACGCATGTGACAGGTCACGGAAATATTAACACCTTACTGCAGACCGACTCCAACCAGAGCCATGCAGAGCAGGTAGAGCACAAGCATACATTAGAAACATCCTAGCAGTTTTACCAAGTCACATCCAGGTCAGGACATATAAACACATTATACAGACCAACCCTTCCGTCAATATAAGTTAGATATTTGGCATTATCCACAGGGAAAAACCCACCGAAGCCCCGTGGAAGAAGACGGACTACTATATTCCTACCACATACAGCTGAAACTGTACCTTAGCTTGCCATCGGAGGCCAAAATGATGCACGATAGGCTTAGACAAAGAACATGGAGCTGCTGACGTTATCCTGCAGTTTCGGCATCTGAGGGACGGGAACGGCTCCAGCAGATGTCAGCCCACCATGGCTAGACGATGTCTCTGATGCATCCTCGCATTTGATGAAATGCCCCAGCTGGGTCGCCGCCAAGTGGGCGTAGCAAATTGGAGCGACTGCACATGCAAGAGAAATTTACTAGGTGGTGCTAACTAGATTGAAGGACCGCTCAGAAGCTGACACGAATATGTCCAAGAAAATTCAATTGCCACGTAATGATCTCATCCTCGCACGCAGGTACGATACAGACTGACCCAAGCAGATCGCCCACTTGAGTTGACCCAAAAAATACCCAGTTAAAAAACCCGTTCTTGGACAAAATATTCTTCAGACATTCAAAAAATGAAATAAGTATGTTTACCTACAGAAATCGCAGTTGTGCTTCTCTGATATCTGCAAATGGTGACAAGGAAAGTTAGAAATTCCAGTGATTTAATTGAGAAAAGTCGATCAAGATTGAAAAGGCACTTACACATATGATAGAGCATGTACGAGTTCCTGCAAATCATCTGCTGAATAACCGACCTCGTCATATAGCACATGGTAGTGCGTAGGCCTAGTGGTTCCCTGCAAAGTATCAAACAAGATATGGAAGATAAGAAACAAAACAAGAGAAAAAATTGCCAAATTTTTTCGTTCTTCAAATGCATCTAACATTTGGAAAAAGCTGGAATGAGCAACAAAAGACGATTGCAACATTTGGAAAAATCTGCTTCAGCATAGCAATCAGGTTACTGATACATAAACTAAAGCTTTAACCCCAACCGATCCGTCGAAAAAAACCTATTGGTTGTTGGTTCTTAAATCTTTTATGAAGTCACTTGCAGCCATAGAGCAAGTTGTCTACCAATTTCAGTCATAACCAGACATTGGCCATGAATATCTTAGAGTATTTGAAATATCATTTCATTCGAGAGAGCTGGCTATAGAATATGCATTGGCAGGTAAGGTAGGCAAACAAGAGAGGACAATTACTCCGAACTAGTGCAAAGTAAATCCTATAAAACATGTCTAGTTGCAAAGTAAATGGTAGCAGACTGCATTGTTTACCTAATCAGGCACTTTTTGTGTTCAACTACATTTTATTGTGCCAGTCCCCAAACAAAACTACCACAGATGGTGCAAGGCATTGCAGCAGGAATTCATCAAGTCTGAAGTTAATGTAGGAACTTACTATCATCCCTGCATGTGCACAAAGATAGAAATCATTGTTCCGAGGATGACAGACTTTGTTGTCTATGACGGTTCCTGCAATTTAAGTATACAAATATGTGGAACAATACTCAGAACCAACGTTAAAATTCAGCAGATCCACTTAATGGAGACAAAGGTCAAGCTGTTGAGCAAAGGCTTACCAGGAGGAACATTATTTTCTGGAGATCCAGACTGGAAGAATTTTGTGTGGTGATTTTTCTGAGCAACAATCACCACAAATTTGGGGCACCACTTCTCGTCAAGGAACTTGCAGGCCTGAAGAAAAAATTCTGAGCATAAACACTTTAATCTCATAAATATGTGGAACAACACTGAGAACCAGTGTTCCACTGCGATCCAGTGAAGACTGTACTGACCTCAATGATCTGATCCAATTCTACGTTTAAGACCTGCATGAACTGAGACTCGCTGACTCCATCCCTGAAATAATTATGGCCTTTAGGGATTGACTTTGCAAAAGGACAAACCACAAGCCACGTAACAGTACTAATTTGACAACTGAAGGCATTTTTTCAGCTTTGCTTACCATACCCAGCAAAAAGTCATATTTCATTATGCACTATAGCCGTCAGGCAAGTGCAGAAAATCGAGTAGTGAAAAAACAATAGCTCAACTCATGCCATCCTGCTGCAAACACTCACGAACAGCTCAACTTTTAATCCAAAAGATTACCCATTAATCAATGAGATTAAAATTGATAATTTCTCATGAGAAATGTGGAAGAACTCCCAAAACATTCTAGAGCACACTTATCATTCCCCTTTTATCTATGGGTGAGCAAACCTGAGCAAGTGAAAGCGAAAGTACAATCACTCATGCATCTCCCTTACGCTCCTTTTACTTAGGCCTAAGACAATGAGAAACTACTACTCATCCCTCTGGAGAGTGCAATCAATTGTACTCCTAGTCTTCTTAAAAGAGGATTATAATATCAATAATGCATAAATGACGGGCACACTCGAGACATCACATCATTAAAGATACAGACCTGAATATGATAATCTGGTCAGGTTTTCTTTTGCCGGAACTCACATAAAAGTCCAGTAGAAGCTCTCTGAAATTAGAAACCAAAAAAAAAAAGGCCTGATATATTGGATGAAGAAAACAAATTATTGAAGCTGCACACATGGTCATAAGACATGATCTCTCACATGATTCAAAATTAAGCAGAACCACTCTCCCATTTAAATATAGTTGACAACAGAAACTGACCTTATTATACCTTCATCCTCGTCATCAGACACCTTTTTAAACAGAGAGTCTATCATTTCTACTTTAGGGGATTGGGTACGGACAGTAGCTCTGTAGCGAGAAATTAATGGCCATTGGCGAGAGCTTACCACCTGCATTTGAGATGTAATTGATAGAGAACCTTATAAGCCACTAAGCCCCTGCTACTAGCTGCACATTACGTAATTACATGAGCTGAATTAGCACATCACCGCAGCAATGGACGGAACATCAGAATGCCCAGGAGAGCCATGAGACACATCCATTCCAAGGATCATTGTGGGGACCTTGGAAACCACAGGAATATTAGGAGAATGCTCCACCGTCAGCAGAGAGTTCAAGCCACCAAGCTGCAGGAAGAAAGCATGGGTATAAATGTATGGTTTGATAATCATCAAGAAATAATGGTTTGATAATCATCAAGCAATTGGTTAACTTACAACACAAAAAGGATCTAAAAGAATTAATCATTAGAATTGTTCACCTTTGCATTAATCTTGAGAAGAAGATTGGTGAGGTATTGGTCATTGATCCTCATGGGACAGAGGCACTGGGTGATGATTCCATAGTCAGAAAGATTTTTCTTCTTCCATGGACCTAAAGTATCGAATGAGCACAAGGAATCTTAGATATGTAACAAACAATTTAGCAATACAAACAAACAGATGCAGTGGACTATACCATAGATTTCGCAGTTCTTTCTCTCTGGAATCAAACAAAGAAGGAAGAGTGGTGCCCCAGGTAGTTTAGCCTGTATCTCCTCAAACATTTTATCCACTCTAACAGCAGGAGGGGCTCTTCTGAATTGGGGGCTTTCCTCAAACACGTCAAAAGGTTGTTCAGTGAGCTACATGATGGCAATGGACTATCCATGAGAATATGGGAATTGTTGCATTATAATTAACATTAGAGAAGATATAAGAAACGCAACCGACAGGGCAATCAGGGGATGAGAAAGGTGTCTATCAGTCATCAAGGCAAATGTTGCAGCAGACAGGATATGAGACTCACAAGTCCTTTCATTTCAGCTAATCTAGTCAGATCTCTTATAAGCCCACGCACATCACAACGAGCAGAGAAGTTCACCACAGCCCATTTCTGTATCTTGGCTGGCTCAACAAATTTCTGCAGAAGAATGAAAAGATAGCATAAACAGACTAATTGAACGCGATAATCGGTGGCAGATAATTCAAATAACCTTATTCTGAAAGCTCCACCGTCCATTGCGGGGAAAGAAATCCTCTCCATTGCCCACTTTCAGCTGGGAAGGAAGCCACATAAGTTTGCGTTATTCCAGATGATTGTCTAACAGTCCATTGCAAACAAACTGAAATTTTTTTATCCAGCAAACAAAATGCAAAAGGGAAATGAGCAGTGGCACCTTAGGAGCCGGCAGAACGCGGCCTTCAACTTGAGTAAAGCTGTTACTAATTGTGATGCCGCATGAACGTAGCATAGGTTCAGAATCATAGTTGCTCCGCTTCAGAGCCTAGAGAAAACCATCAAATTTTATATAGATAAGTACAACTTAGCTAAAGCCGCTGAACCAATAAATCAGAAACAGGCAACACGTACATCTGATAAAACCCTCATCCTTTCTTGGGGCTTCTGCCTCGACTTCTCAACCAGCGAAGCTCTTTGGAAATTTGTTAAAGATTTTGTGTAACGTTGCAAAGACACCAATGAACAGAGCTAAAACACAAAATATTCTCAGATAGTTTCCCCCGGATTAGTAATATAAGACATTTCACAATTTAGCTAAAGGGGATAATGTCAACCCTAGCGTTTATTTACCTCCAGTGGTATGTACGTTGGACGCTTTGGTTTCCCAACATTAATGCATGGAAAATCTCCAGAATAACGCAAATCTATCTTCCTATGGTTGACAAAATAATCATAGACAGTGACTTCCACAGCCTGAACCTCCCCATCAGCATTTCCACTCCTCTGCTTCAGTGAGAATCTGTGACATGAATAGTTGCATAATTCTTTAACATGCACTATATCTCTCAGTACGTACAAGAGAAGAAAAAAGGAGAAAGAGTAGAATAAGGCTGCGAAAGCATACAGTTGGTCCTTGCACGGACTTTCACTTAGTCCAGTTATCTTGTACTCAGCATTTGAGGGGCTTGCTTTAATCCGAAGATTCTTGAGCGTCCGCTTTGCCTGTTGTGTTAAAGTCGGCAGAAGCAATTTCAACGATCATAGGAGAATGAATGCAGCAGACGTAACCTCATAGGAAGACTATAAATCACCTTTGCCCAGTCAAGCGAGTAAGGATCCTTCACGTTCTGGTTCGCAATTAGAAAATCGACCACTGGCCCAGGTTGTATGATCATGGTAGTCGATACATCTAGAATAAATATATCGGTTACTGGTTAGTCAGCCAAAGTCAATGAATTATCGAATCATTGTTGCAAGTATCAACCTATATTAAGGGACAAGCCTCCCTGGGTAGTTCTGAAGCTCGAATGAAATCCTCTACATCCAAGAACACCACCCCCCACATCGGCAAAGTTTCTTGGATCACCATGAAAGAATGACTGGCGAACAAGAAGGCATCCCCTGCAGCAGTCAACATGATAGCATTGACTATAGAATATCCCAAAAACAAACAGGATAAAAGAGAAGGAAAGGGAAGAAACATGACTGGCTTACTGCTTAGCTGCATGCTGCCTCAGTATTATATCCAGCACCCTAACGGCTTCCTGGAAATTCTCTGATTCTTGACCCCGCAGAGCATTAGCAATCGCCTGCATGGGTATCTTCGCGGCAAAGCTAATTTCTACTTTAAAAGTTTTTGACTGATAAGGTCGCCGCATTCTCTTCCGATCGCTGTGATTTGGACTTCCATGAGCATCGGGACTAGCATTTCCATTATTCCTACACAAATCACGCCTAATGAGGATCAAAATAATTCAATCCACAGGTGGGGGAGCATCATTAGAATGCAAGAATGTTTACCTGCTTGATGATACATCCTCAAGAACGACTGTGAATTCAAGTTTGTTGCATGGAAGAGGCCCAATGGTAAACAAACTCTTCTCTCCATCATATGCAAAGTCCTTTCCAGATAATTCACTGCTATAAGTCTCCTGCACTCTGTCCATCACTCGTCTTCCAACGCCCTTTGCATCCACAGGGCGACCATCTTCATAAGACACGGCTACCTGAGTTACAGATTCAAAAGATTAATGCAACGCCAAAACCAATATCGACATTGCCATCAGTTAGTCACAAACAAGGTATTAAAATAAGAGAGTACAAAAGTAAAACATTGTACGTACAGAATAATGGAAGAACTGGCCATCAACATTTGTAACATTGACTTTGAAGTGATTTGTCAGAAGGGCTATCTTTTGGCCTTTGGAACCAAGCCCTCGCCTGGCTATTGGAACCCGTGCAGCCTTTTTCTTCGGTGGTGCAGGAGCATTTATTTCCTCCACTTGACCGGGAACGTCATTCGACGGGACATCCGATGAGGGAGGCTGCACACCGTTGTGCGCCCCATTTCCCTCGGGACCAGAGGGTTCCATGCTAGATCCTATGTGGAAAGAAAAGGCACAGTGATATTAACTTTGCAGATTGGAGATTCTAGGGTAAGAGATGCCTTACCAAAACAAGCTGGACATGATTAATGTGCAAAGCCTAATTGAAGTTAATGAAGAGTTACTTCCCGCCCTTTTTCCATTAGTACCCCACATTCAATATTTCATAATTTACCAGAATAGGCATGTATAAAAAACCAACTTCCTCAATTACATATAGTTGAAGTAACTTCCTCAACAGCATGTCTAATTGTATTCAACTGCCTCAATCACGTTGCTCAACGTCCTCAAGCACAGCCACATGGATGTCGAAGGTTTACAAAATTAAAGATGAGTCGCATCAGCGGTTCAACTGAAACCAAACTCAAAGGCAGCTACAGCGTAATGCGAATCATAGTCATACAAAAGCTTACCACCGTAAGCCCATCAACACGTACCAAATTAGCATCTGGCCAGTTACATAGCTTAGCAGGAACTTCGACCACGAAATAAGAAAAATGACAAAACCCACTTACCAACGATCTACTCCGACAAAATATACATGGGAAAGAGTCAAACGCTGCATCGGTCCATTGAAGCCACACGCAAGTAAGAGATAAACCACATTATAGAAAATATTACCTCACCAAACGAGAAGCTGCAGCCGAAAGTCGAATCTTGGCAGAATCCTACAACAACGAAAGACAGAACAGAGAAAATAAGCAACCCCACCTTAGAAACTCGGCATCCCCGGTACTTAAGCCCAGTTCAGGTACGCATGCAGCGAACAACATTCCACGAAATCGCGCTTTAAAACGCTAAAGGACGAAAGAAAGCCACACGAAGAGAACGAACGCAAAAGAAAGAACAATCTTGAACAACAGAAATGATACAGCTCTCCCGTCTTCGCACGTCAGCAGAGAGCGAAACCACAGACCATCAGCGAACTGACGAAGACCAAAATGAGCTCGAAAGGAACCCAAAAGAACGGGGAAAAAAGGGGGGGAGGGGGGTCAAAGAAAACCGATCGACAGAGCCAACCAGAGGAGCACAAGAGAGCTCCGACCCAGAGCGAAACTAGAGCAGCATTTCGAAAAACCCAGAAGTCAAAATGGCCCAGAAGAAAGCAGACAGGGACAAATCGAGCGCGACCAAAAAAAAAACCCCCTCCCCCCTTCCACGACCACCAGCAAGACAGCATTGCGCAGGAGCCAAAGACACGAGGCGACGACCGACGGGTCGGTGCCTCGCGGCATTACCTCGGCAGAGCCGAAGGAGAGAGCCGAAAGAAAACCCTCGGACACCGGAAACAAACAGTGAAGAAAGAAAGAACAAAGAACAAAGAACAAAGAAGGAGGAGGAGTAGGAGAAAGAAGCTGTCGCTCGCTTGCCTCTTTTCTCTGCCCCCCACCCCCCGGTCTCTTTCTCTCTCTCCTCTCTCGCCCTTTTTTACCTCGTTCGAGCTCGACGACGGACGGGCTTATTGCGGTAAATTGGGCAACTTGGCCACGGGGACCCGGTCCCCCCCGGAGCCCCGATCCTCTGCGGCCGCTCGCACCGTCGCTTGCCGCGGGGGGCCCTCTCCAGTCTTCCGTCCCCCGCTCCGGGACGAGGCCCTCGGGAGTTGGTGCGGATCGTGCGGTCGAGGCCGCGGACGCGTGGGAGGATGCTGCCCACGGGGGTGGCCACGCACCTCCCGGTGCTGGATTCTTTCCACAGTGGATAGAGCCAGAGGTAGACACACGAGTGGGGGTACTACCAAGTACCCAAAGTGAGCTATAAGCTATAATAAGCTCGATGTGTGTGGGGGGGCCCGCACTGCGGGGGCGAGAGCGCTACGTTTGAATTAATATGCTTAAAATCGATTTTTTATGAAAAATATCGATTTAAGGTGCGCATGACAACCATTCTGTGTCCGGAAATTATTTCTGAACAGAAATGATTCTTTTTGATTCTGTGCCCGAAAATAATTTCAGAGCATCTGAAGGCGTTTGGTAAACTGTCCAAAATTTCTATTCCTAGAATAGAAAAGAACAAAAATGCGTTTGGTAACTACACAAAATTTCTTTGCATTAATAATATTTTAATAATATTTTGAATTTTTAAATTTTTTTTTGTTTTTCTTTCTGCTGATTCTCTTCCTTGGCCATGGCGACCGGCCACAGGCCAGGGCGTCGCGGCCCTGGCCGCTGCCGGCCTCGCCCAATCTGGGCAAGGTCAACCTCGCCATGACCGACGGCGAGCCGCCTCGCCCAAGCGGCGAGGGTCCAGCCCTCGCCCTCGCCGGCAAGGGGGACCCTCGCCTCCGCCAGAGACCAGCAAGGGTAGTGACGCCCTCGCCGGCCCTGGGCTATGGCCGGTCGCCGACGACCGGCCACAACCCAAGAAGAACAACACAAAAAGAAGAAAAAAAACTGATTCTCAAAATTGTGCCGAGAAACAAGAAGCAACTTTTTTGTACTTCTTGTTTCTCTTCCAAAACTGTTTCTGGGCATAAATTTTTGAAAAAATGTGGCCGGGAACAAAATGTGGCCGGGAACAAAAAATTTACCAAATACATTTCTGTTCCCAAACCATTTCTGGGAACAAAAGAATGGAAATTTTCACTATTTGGCATGTTACCGAACGGGCCCCTAACGAATGGGACGAGGTGTCTAAATTATTCTGCTACGAAATAATAACGTTACGTGCGATATAATTACGTAAGTACTTTAATTATGATACATTGCATTATTATATTGGATTATTTTTCGTTTCCCTCCGAGATATTTGCTTGCATCGCATAAACACTTAAGGAATCGCGCTCCACTTATAAAAATCACTCTCTACCTACATCTAATTCTCGGAATTTCCAATGGTTGAAACGAGCGTGAATTGATTGTTTTTATGACCGTTTTATCGTAGTGTCATTTGTTTTGGGAAAAACTTGTTTTCTTGTTAGAAGTCATCGTTTCTTTCCTTCAGTGCCTGCGTTAGAGTCCATCGAGAGGCCATGCCTGACACCCGATGCCTTGGCAATTGGGCCCAAGTCCACAAAGGCCGAGCGCGAGATCCCGATACCCAAGCTTGAGTCCCAACACCTAGGCCTAGGTCCAGAACTAGTCATTGTCACTCTACCTGGGGTCCACGAAGACCATGTTCGAGTCCTCGATGCATGGGCTCGAGTATTTAGTGTTCGAGCTAAGATCCTTCAAGGTCCAGGCTCAAGAACCTGGTGCCCGTGCCTGGTTCCATCGAGCCTAGGCCTAGGACCTCAATGCCCATGGTTGAATCTATAGAAGTTGAGCTCGGTACCTTGGGGCTCATGCCTCAGTCCATCAAGGCGGGGCTTAGGACCCAAGTGCTCGGGTCGAGGTCCATCAAGGCCAAATCGGGGACTTTGGTGCTCGTACCCGGTTCCCCAGTTGCCTATGCCCAAATTATTAGTGCGCATACCCGGTTCCATACCAAGCGACGGAAAATATTTTTCAATTCATTTTCATGTCTCAGCCAAACATCGGAAAACATCATCATTTATCCAGAAAAATTACTCCCTAGAAAATTTTTTCCAAAAGATGTAATATTTTATGGGAAACAAACGGACGGCTAAGAATCCTCAGCTCTATAGTGCCTTAGCACTACTCTTAAGTTCATTCTCTTATACCATCCTATCATGTAAAAATGTAACAGAGATTGATTTGGTTTATGCATTGACCGGGCCAAAGTGATCTTCTTTTCATAAACAAAACACAAGATCATACAAGCATGATCGCAGCCTCAACTAGCAAGCCCATACCGATAGAATAAACAGGCCTCGACGTAATGCGCCACGAACCCTTCCGGTTGCTTCGAGAGGAATAAAGCCCAAGGCTCGTTAGCAACCAGCCCATGCAAAATATCCGGCCAATGACGTGCAAGAACTACGTGTACTTTTTTCGTTATTTTTCTAAAACTTGAAAATTGATTTCTTTTTTCATCTACACATCGTTGGAGAATTATATTTACTAATAAAAAGTCCAAGAACGTAACCACACATTTACGTCATCTAAGCCGTGATCACGGATTGTCGCGATTATACTTTAGGAGCAACGAGAACCGTGCGCGACGTGTTTTTCACCTATTATTTCGTAGCACGAGTTCACTCGTTAACAAAATATATATACTCATTCGTGCCTTTTCGTACCAAAGTCTAAACCAACTTATATTCTCTGATTTAATAAAATAAAATAAATGTCATCCCACCATGGTGGACAACGTTTAGTGGATTATGCTCGACTCCAAACTTCGAATTAAATGGAGTTTTTTAATTAGTAGGTAGTGGAATTTCCAAAAGGATAAAAGCCCACCCAAAAAAGGTTAGTAGGTAGTGGAGCTGGTTTGATTCCTCTAACCCACGCCCATCACTCGTTCATTCTCGCACCTATCTTTCGAAGATGTATAAAGCATACTAAGCACACGCCGCTGAATATATCGATCGGCGATGATTTGTTAAGGTATCGATAGGGGTGAGTAGTTTTACAGTCCGGCCAAGTTCCACATGAAACTCATAATTGATGCCCAAAATTTTTTGAACTTGAAAACTACGCTATATATATATTCTGAAATGGTTCAAAGGTCTATCCGCATGAAGAATACGAGAAAATAAAGCTCGGACTAGTGATTCTATATCACACATTCATCATCGGATGCTGTGCACGACTGTGCAAATATAAAGAGCAGGAAAAACACAAAGACTCGCTCCAGATTCTAGGCGTCAGTCAAAAATCGATTCTCCAATATTTGGAACCCGAAACCTGCCGCGCGTAACCCGGAGCCTGAAACCAATTCGGTTCTTCAGTTCCCGGTTTTACCCCGGAACCATGCTCGGCCCTAAATACCGGGGGACCTTGCGATGGTCCTAAGAGACGCAAATAATCAAATTTCTCGACTAGCTCAAGACGGCTGGACCGACGGAGCGGGATCTTCGAACGCCAGCGAGATCGCGAGGGAGGAGGTCAAGGGCGAAAACGCCTTCAATTTCGGGCTAGGTTCGGTCTTTGTTAATAGAGACAGAGAGAGGGAGAAAGGTTGGCCAAGCACTAAGCACTAAGCACTAAGCAGGAGCATTTGACACGGCATGGACTAAGAACAGTAGGAGTAGAAGAAAGAAAGGTTGGATCGGCCAATGAGACGTCAGCGTCAAAGGAAGGCCTCCTCGGTCAACAAATGCGCGTGCCACGACTCGAGGGGTGGGGGGCGACGACTTTCAAAGGGCGGTAATAATTCATTCCAGACTCGAGACCCCAAAAAAAAGGCATATGCCTTGATTGGGAAAATTTAAAATGGAATTGTTTTGCGATCGAAAAGATCCCATTGGAATTCTTCTTTTATTTCATACGTGCATGAAGGGGAAAAAAAATAGAAAAGCTTCTGCACTAGCATCCGGATGAAATGGTAAATTCTTATCGGCTTAAAATATGTCAAGTGATTTATAAGTTCGGCGTAATTAATGCCCTCTGCAGTGAGTCGGTTCGACGAGGCCCGGTGAATGATAATCGATGACAGAGCGCTCAAGCAAAATTTCGACCCGGCGAGTTGCACATCGGGAATAGAACGAGGGTGTCATTGGAAATGCACGGGGACATCGTGGGAATGGGGCGCCTAGTTTATTATCGGAACTCCATCGTCAACTTTATTCGCATGAGAACCCAACAAGGACGTGTCATCTTATGGAGAAACGCTTGCCCATGCACAAAAGCACAGAGTTGCGCGATGTAAATGAGCGGCGTCTCGAGCAAGTTCCGACTCGAGCATCGCTGAAAATCGAGCATCTCTTTTACCGAGCATGAAATGAACAAAAATTACACTCCCCTTGGTCCCAAAAATGAAATAACGATTTTCCCCAAGAGAATTTCGGAAATGAAATGAACGAAAGGGCTAAAAAAAAAAAACAAAAATTTACACTCCCCAAGGAATCTATGTCCGTCCTTTTTGTTGGAACCGGCCAACAACTACACAAAAACTACTCCTCACAATAATAAACAAAAGGTGAAAAAAAAAAGACCAGAAAAACAAAATATAAAATATAAAAAAAACCCGCGAATTTTTTTTTCACGAAAAGAAAAATAAGAAAAGAGGAGAAGGAAAAAAAAGGGAAAAAAAACAGAGCCATGATTCCCTCTGTGATTCCCAAAGCCGATCTTCCTCCCCACTTTCCTCTCTCTCTCTCTCTCTCTCCCTCTTCTGCACGCAAGAAGAGAGACTCTGCAGTCTTCTCCTTCCTCCTCGTCTTTCCCCCAACACCGGCGAACCCACAGCGGAGCGAAACCCTAGTTCGAATCCCCGAACCGGCGCGGGCCTCCCCGTATTCGGAGCCGAGCCGAGCCGAGCTCGAGGTTGGGAGCGCTTTGATTTGGGCGCGAAGGCGGGAGCGGCATGGAGATGCGGGCCGGGCTGCGGAGCTGGAGCTGGAGCTGGAGCTTCGTCGTCTGCGCGTCGTGGCTAGCCCTAGCGACGCTCCGGCTGGCGGGCGCCAACTCCGAGGGGGACGCGCTGTACACCTTCCGGCGGACCCTGTCGGATCCGGACAACGTGCTCCAGAGCTGGGATCCGACCCTGGTCAACCCCTGCACCTGGTTCCACATCACCTGCAATCTGGACAACCGCGTCACTCGAGTGTGCGCTCCCTCTCCCTCTCCCCCTCTCTCGCTGCCTGAACTGTTTCGTCTGTCTGCCCGAATGGCTCGCGTGGGGATTCCTAGCTCTGTAAGACTAGCCCTGTTTTGGGTCGAGCTCGATTGGCCGTGCCGCCGTGTGATGAATGGTCTCCGTGTTTCTTTCTGATCGATCGGGGTTGACCTTCGGTTGACTCTCGATTGAAGTCCGTGGTTTCGATTTCTGGATCATGTCGTTTGTTTTTGGTGGGTAAAAAATCGTGTTGCTCTAGCATTAGATGAAGTGGGTAAGTTGGTTTCTTGTTTTTTTCGTTCTTAGTACTTAGTAGAGAGGAACTGAGTCTTTGAAGCCTTGATGTAAATTGGGAGATGGATTACATCACTTTCGAAAGCTTCAGCTTCCTTTTTGGAGAGCCAAGTTTGCATGATCCTGTTGGATTTCTTGCTATTTATCAGCCTCATAAAAAGGATTCTTTTCGTGGCGCGTTCCTGTTGAGCACGAACCAGTTAAAGATTTTGACTCTTTATTTTCACCCATTCCCAAAGAAGATTTTACTGGACTCTCTATTTGTGAGGTGTTCTCCCGTTGCCCTTTTATGATGTATCTACTCAAGATGGAAACTAAATAAAATCAACTCAGTAAAGGTACTGCGGATTGGTTTATGTAATGCTCGGACTGAGGGTTGATGGTGGCTCTTGTACTGTGCACTTGCTTAAGCGTCCTCGGATAAATTGATCTGTTTCTAAGTTGGGTGATAGTTCTCTCTATTTAATTCCTATTTTGAAACAGTTGCTTCATGATGACTCTGTGTACTGTGCTTCCACTTTTCTATGATTGCTTCTGATGATATTTAATGATATTTCTGCAGGGATTTAGGAAACTCTAATCTATCTGGACATCTGGTACCTGAACTCGGGAAGCTCGAGCATCTTCAGTATCTGTATGTTAACTTGGAATTTCTGATTATCGTATATTACATAGTTATCATTTGGGGATTTGCTCAGTTAATCCTAATTCATATCCATACTTTTCTTGGTACAGCTTAATGTCACAGCATATTCTTGATTCAATTAATTTATTGAGCATTCTTTCTTTTGTTTGCAGTGAGCTTTACAAGAACAACATTCAAGGAACTATTCCGACCGAGCTTGGTAACTTGAAGAGTCTCGTTAGCTTGGACTTGTATAACAACAATATCACTGGGAACATCCCAACCTCACTGGGGAAGTTGAAATCTCTTGTTTTCCTGTAAGTTGATTTATATTTTCGGCATAATTGCACAGATCAATTTGATATAAATTGAGGGTGCATAATATGTTGAGCCATATGCGGGCATGTGTCATGTCTTGTAAGTCTTTAGCGCACACACATCCCTTTAGATGTTAATAGCCTTGCTGCTCACCTTGCTCACTGTTTGTTTATTTGTTTGTTTCCCAGGAGGCTAAATGATAATAAGTTGACTGGGCCAATCCCAAGGGAACTTGTTGGCATTTCAAGTCTAAAAGTCGTGTATGTCTCATGGTTCTGGCACTGTTGTTACAGTAATTTTATTAATCCGGCAAAATCATTGACTAATTGCGAGAGTTTCTAATAATATTTCAGGGATGTATCAAACAACAACCTTTGCGGAACTATTCCTACTACGGGACCATTTGAACACATTCCGCTGAACAAGTAATCATCCCATGCTCTTCTCCTCTTTATTATTTCTCACTTCTTTTAGTTTTAAGCAATTTGCTATGAGCTTGACCCACGGGCCTCAATCCTTTCTCTGTTATTCTGAATGTGTACCATTGTCTAAACACACTTTCTTCTTATTCATTTTCCATATAACATTAAATGCATCTGTTGTGCAATAACTCTCATCTTTTATCTCCCTGTTTCGTCGCTTTCTTCCGGCACTCTGTCTATTCTCTTTTGGTGCTTACATTACCAAGGACTACAATATGAAAAATGGTGGCATCATTAAGGCTTGATCATTTTAGGTAGAAGGTAGGCGGCTAATGACGATAAAAATTAACCTTTCCTCCCTCTATGAGGAATTGAATGCACCATTGACTTGATATTTCAGTAAAACCAGACATTAAGAACCACGGCAGGTAGTCTCTATTGGTCGGTGCCTTCAATTGGTTCATTGGGCTCCTTTTCTTCATTACTAGAAATTCATGTGTATTTGCTGCATCTTTGATTTACTGAATCTTTGAAACAGAAGGAATGTGCTTGCCAAGTAAGTTATGGGGAAGTATGTGCCTTTACCAAATTACTGTGGCCACAGGAATAGTGTATTAGGTGATAGTAAATATATGAAGCAGAGGGTGATTTGCAGTATGTCCGGACAACATTAAAGATCTTTGATTTCATCTTTTATTTGCCTTTGGATGTCCTTTTTGTTCTCTAGTCAGCATGCTTGTTTCTATGATTCTTACATAGTCGATTGAGATGTCTGAGGTAATGGTGCTGAATGTTTGGGAAGTTGTCAAAGGTTTCAGGGGAATCAGAGAACTTGACACTTATATCATATCAATGGACTCCTTTGTATGTGAACAAAGAGCTTTGGTAGGCTAGTTTCCTCGTCCAAAATCTGTATTGGGATTCCGTTGTTGATTAAGATGGTAGAGAGGTCTATTCACGATCTAATATTCGAAAGTGAGATCTTTTGGTTGGGAATTACTGGAGTCTTTTAAGCGTCCACATTATGCAGTACGAAGATAGAGTCAAAATTTATTTTGGTAGCGTCCTTGCAGTGAAACTGCGGAGTGGTTGGCCTTGTTTTTGCTGATCGCTCTTTTTTAGATTTGGCCATTTTGCATTCTCTGACATGTGGGTGAAGTTACTCGTCATTGGGTTTCTGCTCTCATTTATATCTTCAGTGGAGTCTGACAGTCTTTCTTCTCTTTTGCTGTAGCTTTGAGAACAACCCACGACTAGAAGGACCCGAGTTGCTCGGGCTTGCAAGTTACGACACCAACTGTTATTAATGGGTTGCATAATGCGAAATCTCATAATTGGTATGGTCATGCAGTCTCAAGAGTCAGAAATCTATCATCTTACAGTGTAAAAGTGGAGCAGTCAATGCGATCCTCATATGAGTAATTTGTATATTGTATTATACTTGAATGCTTTAGCATTTAGAACGCTGGGTTGTTATGTTGTTTGGGAGACGTTCTAAGTTATGAATCTGTATTGTCATAGTACTAGTGGAAGTTTGATAGCAAAAAATCTAAGTGGTTTTCAGTGACGTGATGGTCAGAACCGATGCTTTGACAATATCGATAGATTGACAGTCGGCGTCACCGCCAATATTGATAGTTGAAATGGGTCTATTTTGTCGCAGAAGTTTTTCGAGTTCTGGTATCATATGGCAAAAGCAGTGTGTGGTGGACAATCTTATCTTCCATTTGAACGTCGTACTGTTTTCTCTGTTTCTTAAATATGTTGAGGTGAGTGAACTTCTGACAATATTCATGGTCGAAAACGGACCGCATTCAATTTGATGTGAAGTATGATGAAAGTCGTCTAACAACCAGACCAACTTAATTTCAAATTTAGTAGGTAGTCTTAACATATAAGAAAGGCATGTTTCGACATGCCTAACTATCTAGATTAACTAATCCAATTAATTCGTATGTAATCTCATTATTGGATTATGGTAAGTGCTCTCTTAAAATCACCCATTCTCCATGGTTTCTCCGTTCCTCATTAATAGTATTGGCATGGGTTTCACATTTACATCTGCTTAAACCCGTGATTCTGAGTTAAGTTTCATACTCAATAGTTTTTGCCACCCCGATCGTAACGCCCCACATTGAGGATCGCCGGCAATCTGTTGTTGATTCGAGAGGTGAAGGAAGTGACGGAAGAAAACCAGAAACCCTAGAGCTCGAGGAAAAGGAAGAGTAGCTCATGTGTTTGGAAAGAATTTCTCTCCTAGAGTCCTAGACAACAAGAAACTGTAGATTGTAATATTTCCTTGATCCTCCAAGAACCCTTCCTTTAGGAAGTTTTCTTTTGCTTTTGGGCGGGCCTAGGCAGGCCCAATGGGCCCAAGACCAGGCCCATTGATCGTCATACAAATAGCACATAACAATCAAAATAGAGTATGGTCAGGGAAACTCAATCATACATTAGGCAGCACATCATGTCATATATACAAAGATTCACACAAAAGCTATAATTGTACAGCAAAAGAAGAACGAATATACCATAGATAATCATTAGAATGACCCACCCAAAACTGAAATTTTTACCATTTACTGAAGATCTCACTATGAAGAACGCCTGCTTTCTTTTTCTTGGACTTTTTTATGAATGACTAATCATCACCTTCCATGTCTACTGGGGAGTGGTTCACCAACTGCACCCACATTTCTCCTCCCTTCTTCTTCTTCTTCTTCCTCTCACTCTCTCTGATCTTTGAAAAAAACTACTCCACATCACTAAAACAGAAGTAAATCGAGAAGACTCCATAGACCCACGTCGCTTGGTCAACTTGCAGGGGTATCGAGACCCTAGTGATGATCATCAACTTCATCACCATCCTACTTCTAATCCGACCATCGTTGCCTTTGGGATCCAAGACCAGGCACTTCGAATGGGAGGTCGGTTACATGTTCTGGTCGCCGGACTGTGTCGAGAACCTCGTGATGGGGATCAACGGCCAGTTCCCAGGCCCTACGATCCGTGTCGAGGCCGGGGACACCCTTCATGTGAAGCTCACCAACAAGCTCCACACTGAGGGTGTTGTCATTCACTGGCATGGAATTAGACAGGTTAACTGCATATGCTCTTCGCCATAACGAGCGCGTGTATGCTTACATAGTTTTGTGAATACTATTGAACGAACGATTCTTCTTCTTCTTCTCTTTTACTCTAATTTCGGATTTCTTACACATTGTTATCAGCTTGGAACTCCATGGGCGGATGGAACTGCTTCAGTCTCTCAGTGCGTCATCAATCCTGGAGATACCTTCGTTTACAGATTCAAAGTTGACAAGGTCTCACTACCTCTCTCTCTCTCGCGCGCGCTCATTGTCGTGCGATTTTATTTTTTTTTTGGTCGGGCATTGTCGTGCAATTCACGAGCCACATTTATACACACCAGTGACATGACACTACACCCACGTCGTCTTCGATTACGCGACTTGTTTGGTATTTCTAAACAGAGTTACATATATGAATAACATGGCTCCGTGTGGTTGAAATCCATTAAAATATCGAAGAGCAAGCACCTTTCGTATCACTGACCGAATTAACGACAGCTTTCCTCATCGAGTTTCTTTGCTGATTTCTCCGTAAGTAGTTGATAAAGACTGTGTATTGTAGTTGGGCTGCGCATAGCAACCATTTTGTATCCGGGAACAGATTTTGCTCAGGAATTATTCCTTTTTATTTCGTGCCCGGAAACAATTTTTAAGCATTTGAAGATGTCTGGTAACTGTTCAAAATTTCTATTCTTAAAATAGAAAAAGAACAAAAATGCTTTGGTAACTATACAAAATTTCATTTGATTAATAATATTTTGAATTTTTTAATATTTCGTTTTTTTTTCTCTCTTTCCCTTTCCTTCCTTGACCATGGCTGGTGAGGGCGTCGCCGGCCCCGCCGTTCATGATGTCGAGGTCGGCCTCGCCTTGGCTGGGTGAGGCCTCACCGTCGCGGCCACGAGCTGTCCTGGCCAGCCCTGGCCTGTGATCGGTCGCTGGTAGCCTGCGGCCGGTGGGTGGCGGGCCACAGGCTGAAGAATAATAACAAACAAAAAAAAAAGAAGAAAATCAAGAAGAATCAGAAATGGAAAAATTGTTCTAGAATCAAGAAGCTACTTTTTTTTTGCTTCTCGATTCTGTTCCAAAACTGATTCTGGGAGCAATTTTTTGCAAAATTGTGCTCGTGCACAAAAAATTTAACTAACGGATTTCTGCTCCCAAACTGATTCTGGGAACAAAAGAATATAAATTTTTACTATTTGGCAAGTTGCCAAATGAGCCCTTGATCAAGAGAGAATTAAACATTTCTCCGAAATGGGCAAACTTGTTTGCTGCATGCAAAAATAGACTACTTCCATAGACGAACTAATCTGATGCGTAATGTCGAAATAATACAGAAGATTATCGTGATGATACGATATGTTACGTATATGTTGGACGCAGGCGGGAACGTACTTCTATCATGGACACTACGGAATGCAGAGGACAGCGGGGTTATACGGGTCTCTCATAGTGGACGTCGCGGAAGGAGAGAAGGAGCCATTCGATTATGACGGCGAGTTCAGCCTCTTGCTGAGCGACTGGTGGCACCGGAGCGTGCACGAGCAGGAGGTCGGCCTCTCTTCCGTGCCGTTCCGTTGGATCGGCGAACCTCAGGTATATACATACACAATTCTTCATCATCGCCAAAGTCGAGTTCGTATAATATATAATCTTTCGAAATCATCGTTTCGTTTCCGAATTGCCGGAGACCGATCTCAGCTTAAAGGCAATTCGCACGGGAAGTGTCAGAGAAATGGCACGTGAATATTCGCGATTTACGGCGTTATACCGTCGGTTTCCCAATACCAATCTTGCCTTTAATCACAATACTATCGATTTTCTATACCTGTGGACATTGTTTTCTCTGTTATAGGAACAAGAACTCACGTAAATTTCCACTTTGGTTTATTATGCATAAGATTTTCTTCTTATGGGGTCTGGAACTCTGTGGACCGAGAAAGAAGCTGCAGCGGTTTTGAGTTTCCTCTTTGACGCTGGTCAAACGAAAATTCTGTTGTGTGTTGCAGACACTAACTTGGACATGTATAGTTGACTACAGCTCATGAGCCCACCTGTGAGGTTTATACAGCAAGTTCTGATATTTCTTCTCTTTTTCTTAATAAGGTAGAGATACTTATCTTATATTTGAGTCATATCAGATAAATGATCATTGAAAACTGTTAAACAGTATCCATACGGTACTTTGTCAAGCCTTCATTAATGGTGCTTTGGAAATATAAATCTTCCTATAGAACATGGGCGGCTTTTCGGAAATATTATCACTCGATTTTCAATATGTGTCGTTTCGATTTGCGCTGATTCTATTTTCGATAATTTTAAATATCAATGCTAGGACATTCCTTGATAATACAAAAAAGATCGATCTTATATTGGACTCATTTTTGACAGATACATAATATTGAAAGATCAATAAAAAAAATCCATCATCATAAAAAAGAAAAAATTGGAACATGCTTCACAAATTACTTAAGATAATATAATTACCTATCATAGAAGAGAAAAAAAGTATATGTCTAGATGGTCCTATTATATGATTGTGTAGATTTTAATAATAAGTATAACCAACGGTTGCTATGACTGATAAGTAGTGTGAATACCCATTATGACAAAATATTTTATCATATTCCATAAGTAAGCGATTCACAAATCAACAAAATAAACAAATAAATTATATAAATTTGTACTAAATTAGTGTTAAATGAGTTGAACAAAGTAGAAATATCTACTATAAAATGTTAGTCTATATTTGACAAATAAAGAACCTACATAATTATATAGCATGCTAGCCCATAATTAACAAATAATAATACTAAAATATACCATAATTCGTGCTAAATAAGATGCTCATTAAGAACGATAGAAAAAATAAAAATCTATCCTAGCACAAGAGTCTATATTTGACAAATCAGTGCTAGTTGATTAACACAAAAATTATAAGGAGCCAGATCCACCGAACCTATGTTATCGATTAGCTCGATAGTTCAAGTAGTATTAACGGTCTCCGGGGAAAATTATCAAAAAAATTCTAAACCTATTGCAGTCGTGTCAATTCGGTCACGCACTCTTTTTATCTTTTCAATTTAGTCAAAAGTCTTTTATAACCGTGCCGATTGTAATAGGTTTAGAACTTTTTTGATAATTTTTTCGACAGGTCTCTTGTTTGCGCTAGTCAAACATGTTTGTGGCAGTCAAACATGTTTGTGGCTAGGGGAGAAAAAGCGGACGAATCCTAGTGACCCGTAAGCGGTAGTTGAAGTTAGGCTTTCTGGCTCTCCCCGGTCGGCTACTAGGAGGAGTCGATAGGATAGGGATTAGGAAGAGCGCTCTTTATTCCACCCAAAGCGAAGGAAAAGTCAAAGAGAAGAGCTGAAAAAGAAAAAGAAAGAAAGAGCATTTTGGGACTATCTAGATTGATGGTCTGGTCCGCTAGGGAAAATTCTTCTTTAATTTCTTGCGGTAATTATGTCTACATGATGTTCTTAAGCGTGTGCGCTCATGCCTATATGCTTGCGTTTGATGCACTTTTGTGCAGTCGCTACTGATAAACGGAAGAGGGCAGTACACTTGCTCGCTCGCGTCAAGCTCCGCCGTCGCCGACGGCAACATGACCACGGATCGAGGTGGCCGGTGCGGGTTTCTCGGGCACGAAGAGTGCGCGCCTCAGATCCTCCACGTGCTTCCGAACCGCACGTACCGGCTCCGGCTCGCCAGCGCCACTTCCCTCTCCTCTCTCAACTTCGCGGTCTCGGTTAGTCCTCGTGAACGCCTATCTATTCGCAATGTTACGGGGCATACGGCCGCGACTTCTAACATTAATAATTACCGTTTGGCGCACCATATACATCGTCGTTACTTTTCACCAGGATCGCATTTCAAAGTGCACCAATATCGAGACAAAACAAATAAAATGCTTATGCAATATTATAGGTAAAATTTCACGTTACGTGTGTCGAATTAATATGCGATTTATTTCGCTATTCTAATTAGTGCCAGATATAAATTATAATTATTGTGATATTCTAATTAAATTTAGTTATTCATAATAATAAATGATATTCTAATTATTAGATCCATGTCGGGACATTCATACATTTACATGCACGAAGCCTTAACCAAAAGAGCGTGCGCTTCCCATTTTCGCAGAGCCACAAGCTGGTGGTGGTGGAAGCCGACGGCAACTACGTCCAGCCCTTCGCTGTCGACGACCTCGACATCTACTCCGGCGAGAGTTACTCCGTCCTCCTCGCCACCGACCAAAACCCGGCTGCCAACTACTTCATCTCGGCCGGCGTCCGGGGAAGGCGGCCCAACACCACCCAAGCCCTGACCATCCTCAATTACGAGCCGAACCCGCCCTTTAAGCCTCCTACCTTGCCGCCTCCGGTCACCCCTCGCTGGGACGACTTCGATCGCAGCAGGCGGTTCTCCCTGAAGATCCGCGCCCTCGTCGGACGCTCCAGGAAGCCGCCGAGGAAATCCAACCGCCAGATCGTCCTCCTCAACACGCAGAACACCGTCGACGGGCTGCTCAGGTGGTCGATCAACAACATCTCGCTGGTGCTCCCCGCAACCCCGTACTTGGGCTCGATCAAGTACCGACTTAAGCACGCCTTCGATGGGGCTCCGCCGCCAGAGACGTTCCCGGAGAACTACAACCTCGCGAGGCCGCCGGCGAACCCCAACTCCACCGTGGGCAGCCGGGTCTACCGGCTACAGCTCAATTCCACAGTCGACGTGGTGCTTCAAAACGCGAATGCAATGCAGGAGAACGTTAGCGAGATCCACCCGTGGCACTTGCACGGGCACGACTTCTGGGTTCTGGGGTACGGCAAGGGGCGGTTTGCGGCAGCAGAGGCGGAGACGCATTTCAACCTGGAGGATCCGCCGTTGAGGAACACGGCTGTCGTGTACCCGTACGGGTGGACGGCGGTGAGGTTCGCGGCCGACAACCCCGGGGTGTGGGCGTTCCACTGCCACGTGGAGGCGCACCTCCACATGGGGATGGGCGTGGTGTTCGCCGAGGGCGTGGGCCGGGTCCGCGGGATACCGAGGGAGGCCATCGCATGCGGCTTGACGGCGAAGATGGAGATGGCCACGAAGGAGGAGGAGGACGGGAATTGACGAGCGATCGAGTTGGTGATTCGCTTCTCGGGTTTTCTTCTCGTCTAATGGATCAAATATTAGGTACACTAGAAGATTGTTAAATCCGTCATGTTCGTTTGAAACCGTTAAATACGCTATGTTCGGATGAAACCGTTAAATCAGTTAAGGCCATATGAAACTGTTTAATGTTCCTGTGTATTCTAATGGTGCAATGCGAATGTGCCCAGAATTCACGCGCACGATCCACCGTAGTAACTTGCCGCCTGATGAATGCCGCATGACCACGTTTAACATGGTTAGCAACCATTTCAATTTCGAAAAAAAAACGAGTCGGGTAAATTATTGATTGCGAAATTAAAAGCGCGTGCTTTGGTGTTGGTGACGGGGTGTGACCCGACATAGGTTTAAAAGCTTGTCTGAAGTGAAATAGAGTTATTACACCGTCCCGTCGCCGGATGGAGTTCGACCAATTCCACCGTCGACGGCATAAATTCGGAACTTCAAACTAAATTAATCGAGTTACTAAAACAATCACACCTGTAGCATAATGAACTGGACCATATACAATATGCGTGGTCACACTAAAAGAAGCACGCTTCGAGGCACATCCTTTCTTACAGTAACATATTTTGAGAGGTCGTCTCGTTACATGAGAAGACATCGTGGGAATTGGCTCCATCGTCAGAATATTTGAAACGGTCTCCATAGTTTTAGCTCTAAAGAGAGTCCTAGTCATCCTAGCTATCGAGATGCTCTTCTATTGTTGATATCGGCATCGGATTCTCTCCATGGAAGTGTCGGTTGTGGCCAGCTCTCGTATTTGAAGCTTCGTTTTCATTCAAAAGGCATCGACGGAATCAATGCTGCACCATCAAATTCGGTAAAAATAATGCAGTAGCGATCACATATGCAGGGACTTTCGACAGTATTTCAATGAGGATTTAGATGCTCCGAGATGACCTTTGAACAGAGGCGTTGGTTGCATAATCAAAGTCACGGGCCCGGTTTAAACTTTGCATGCTCCGTTTCGACTGTGACTCGGCTTTTTTTGCGCCACGGACATCTTTCATCGGCAGCGTCCCGGAGGGTATCGATGCCTCGGACGATCTTCCAATCCGCCTCGAAGAGTCTTTTGTCCGGCGTCTCGGCTTCCTCGGGAGATTTTCGCGGTAAAGAGCGCAACCGAGATTGCTCACTAGCTTTCCCACTTTACAACTCGTCAGCAACATTCGCTGCGTTCTTGCACGAGAGAAGCCAATTACAGTCCAAACATGCACAGCCATGATTTCTTCAATTGTACAGGAAAGAGGAGTGCATAACTCAGCCTTGCAATGAACCTGTGAATGAAACTCAAGAGTAGCATACACTTTGCCAATCCTGCGTATTCGAAAATTGATGGGATAGATACACAAACGGTCAGTAAACTTTGGTTCGATATACAATGTCATTCCTAAATTTTTACTTTATTTATTATGAACCCTGAAATTTAGCCCGATGTGCAATGTCGTCTATGAATCTTTGGTAAATGTTTAAATGCGACCCTTATGTCATCCTTCCATTAATTCAAGTTCATGGACAATATTGAACAGCTTCACATAGTCTAGTAACTAAATTAAACGTGTATCAAAAGTTCGGGGACCGCATTGAACAAATTAAAAGTTCAAGGACAACATTATATATTGAATTAAAGTTCAGGGACCGCATCAGAGTCGGCATTGCACATCCGGTTAAAGTTCAAGAATCGTTTGTGCTGTTTTCCCAAAATAAGATCTATCGGGTTGAATGGGCCCAACTTGGAAAATGGAGAAGCAAAATTGTACCACAACCCAAAAAAATTAACTCATTGAACGGGCCCAACCCACCAGAAGTGATCAGAAACCAAAAGCTAGACCTCCAATCCATGTATTGGATTGGCACACCAGATGTCGACTCCTTCTTTCGTTGCTTCTTCAACGTCGGGTCACTTGTGAAAAGCATCTAATTTTTCGGCTAATTAGAACTTTGGAACGTTAGTCAATCCGCGTTGTTGTCGCCTTCGGGTTCGCCCGATAATCGTGTTAACTCATACCGATCCGTGTCGTCCCCTCATGTCGAGCTCCCGTGAAATTCACGTCGACAGTCGTTTGGACTTTTCAAAACGGCCACGTGAACGTGTAAGTGGATCGATCTTGTCAAGTAGGCGCAAGCCTTCCCATTTGCCCGAATCGTTTAAGGATCCATGTGTAAGGATAGGTAGATGTGCCTTGGCGTTACTTTGGACAGGGAACAGTGCGATTCGATGGTTCCGCTTTTATGGACCACGGGATGTTTTTTTTCCGATAATTCTTCATTTGGGCCTACCATACTCTCCTCTTTTCTTTCCACAGGCTCTGGTCTACAAACCATAAGCAAACAAAACCATCCATCGTGCGGGCGTCGATGTACAGTACCCATGATTAACAACAGTGACGCACCCGATCTATATGGACCAAGATCTGAACAGATATTTCACCTCATGCGGAGCTTTCTTGAAACTCATTTAATTAAAAAAATAATCTTGACCTCTTTTGATGATTTTGTGAACTTTTGACTTGATTAATCTCGTTAGATACACGAAAAATGTTCCCGTCGGCCCTAATTGTGTAAGGTGTATAGTAGGTGTGCCTCAGTGTTGCATTGGATAGGACAAGATGCGATTCGATATTCTCCTTTACGGACCACTCGATATTTTCTTCAGTAAAAATCTGGGTTTATATTGATTCGGCAATGTTCTTTATTGGGGCTTACTGTGCCTTCCTCTTCTCCTTCCATGGTCTCTAATCTATGGACCGTAAGCAATCGGAACCCTCGATCACGTGGGTGCCATTGTCGGCACGACCAATCCATATGGACTCAAATCTAAACAAGTATTTTCCCTAATCAACTTTTGTGAAATTCATTCATAAAATCGTTTTGACTTTTCTCACGTGCTCCGCGGACTTTTTTTAACAAAGATTAATCTCGTCGGATACATGCAAATAAGGTTCCACCCATAAGTATAGCAACTGGGCCTTACTATTACTTTGGATAGGAAACCTCGCGAGTTGATAACGCTGTTTTGTGGAACACTCGATATCCTTTCAATAATTCTTCATTTGGGTTTCTTCGGATTCTCCAGTGTTCCTCCTCTTTTCTTTTCACGGACCTCCCGATCTACAAATCGTACGCAATCAGGACCCATCAATCATGCATTAAGTTTGACCGTTCCTCATCGTTAAATTACTTCCCCATCTCCGCGATCAAGAAAACCCGTGTTAAACAGAAACTTCATTTTTGGAAACTCAAAAGAGAAAGAAAAAAACGAAGGTCTCTTCTTCCGACCGATTTAAAAAAATCCTCTAGTGGCAAAGCATATGGATGTTTTCGCCTCCTCTCTGCGGACGCTCGGAAACTCAATCCAAAATCGTTCCGATCATCGATCACTTATAGTCAAAACCAAACCCCGTGTTCATCTAATAACTAACGTCGCTCGGCATATACAGCAAATGCCATGGCATTTCCATCCCTATGATTCCAAGCAACATAGCAATTGGCACTCCCTAGGTCACCTACGTGTCTTTATATGGCTAAAGAGATCTTCAAAATTGAAATGCTCTTGCCACCCCCGCATTCACAGTATTCACCAGCCTCTCTTATAGCCACATGTTCTAATAGCACGTGATAAATATCATGCCAAAACAGTCGATTTCATGTTCATTTTTTTTTTCATCCGTTTTCCTCGCCTACATCAGATAAGCATCACTTTTTCAGCGGCGCAAAACCGACCTTTTCCGCCTCAAATGAACCCCACAGTCCCACTCGACCACTTGAGCTAAAGCCCCCCCACACAGTCACTTTCGCACGAAAGTATGGTGTATGGATTTCCATGCAATCGGACATATATCCCGAAAAATATTATCGGAATAATATATTATTTGTTTTCGTTTTGGGAACGTGCCTGTTCATTATAATCGGGACCGGTCGCTTTCTAACTTCGTCGGTTCGCGATACGCGATCAAGAGGGTTCGGGTTAAGGTTAACCGCGTTCTCGCCGTAAACATGCCCGTATGCAAGAATAGCATGGAAGGCACGCGTCGTGACTCTGTTTTGACGTGCTTATGTACATTCGAACACATCTTTACGCGGGTATTGAGAGCGCGTAATGCCGTGTGGAACCCGACATGAATTCAATTCGATACGTTAATCCCGAATTGCCAGCTCATGTGTCCCGGGGGGGACTAACGCTGAAACGTTTCGTTAAGCTAGGCGATCCACGGGGCACGACAAGTTAACCCCCTCCCAAAAAATGAAAAAAAAAAAAAGACCTTTCCGTTTGGTGAGCTTCCAATTTTACCCTCGCCCCTTTCTCCCCCTCAATTTACCATCCTGCCCCCCACACGGCCACCCCCGCCTAGCGCGACAATCATTGCCGTTCCCGACCCGACCCGACGCGACGGCGGGGGGAAGAGACGCGGTCCCCGCACCGAAACTGTTGTCTTAAATGCCCCGCTCCGAGGAACCGGCACGTGGTTGTCCCTGTCCCGGGGCCGGGATTGGGCTAACCCGACCCGGTTTTTATATATCCCCGAACCGGAACAGCATCGGCCCGCCATTCTTCAATTCGCATCTCGCGAACATCTTCAACACATCGCGAACATCTCTCTCTCTCTCTCTTCTCTCTTCCGTTCCTTCGCGAATCGCCACCACCACCACCACCACCACCACCGCCACCCACTCATCAAAGTCGTCATCAATTAAAGAAAAATGGATCACATCGCAACAATATCAAGATAAAAAAAGCTCCCACGTTTCTCTCTCTCCCTCCCTCTCCTCCTCTCTCTCTCTCTCTCTCTCTGTGGAAAGTAGCAGGGGAAGCAGAAACGATTTGACTTGCGGGGTGAGCCGCCGGGAGCTTTCCGCCGAGATCCGATGCTGCTCTGATTTCCTCCGGGTGCGTGCGATCAATCCCGGGTCTCCCTTCAGCACGCCTGGTTTCTGTGCTTTCTGGGTTCTTCCTTTTTGTTTTTTCCCTGCCGGTGTGGTGAGCGGTGCTGTTTCGAGCTGTTGCTGTGTTCTGGGTTGAATTGGGTCGCCGGTGTCGCGTTTTGGCCTTTTCCTCGTTTGTGGTGGGTTGATTGGAGTCGGCGAGCGATGGGAGATGGGTTGGGCTTGATTCGGGTTTTCGATGAGTTTTGACTTCTCGCTCCGTGTGCGTCTTCCCGCGTGTTTCTGATTCCCGAAGTCGGTGACTTCGGTTCGATTGATCGCTCTTTCGGTTTTCTTTTCTGGGTTCTTCTGATTGTCCCAAATCTCTTGGAAGATTGGTTTTTTTTAAGCTCGGGAGCTGGTTCGGTGGGGTCGAACTTTTGGCAGAATCTGTGCGGTCGAATTGTTTGCGGTTTCTTGCTGAAGCTAGAGAGCACGCCTTCGCAGCTTGCTCTGCTCTTGATTTTTCCATCTTCTATCTTTGTGATTCATGGGACATAGATCTTTTGATTCTTCGGCGTCGTGTTGAATCTGGGGTTAAATATCTTGGTTTTGGAAACTTGATTGGCAGCTGCTAGTTTGATTTTGATATCTTGTTTGAGTCATTTCGAAAACTCGAATATGATGTGGATGAATCTGGTCTGACTTGGTTTATCTCCATCCTCCTCTGGCAGTGTGTAAAGGAAACCCAGCAAATCGAGCAACCTCGTGCGCGTTGGAGTCGGTGTTCAGGGCTTGTTTTTGGATTCTGATCTTATAAGCTTTCGAGGGTTTTGCGGTCTTTCGGTTGAAGATCTATATCAGACAATGATGATGTTTGATGATTTGGGAATTTGTGGCGATCTGGACTTCTTCTCTGCCCCTCTTGGGGAGGGACACGCGGTTGCTCCGCAAACTGAGCCAGAGGCCACCGTGGAGGATGATTACTCGGATGAAGAGATCGACGTAGAAGAACTCGAGAAAAGGATGTGGAGGGACAAGATGCGTCTCAAGCGGCTGAAGGAGCAGAACAAGGGAAAGGAAGTAGTCGATATCGCGAAACAGCGCCAGTCCCAGGAGCAGGCGAGGAGGAAGAAGATGTCGAGAGCTCAGGACGGAATTCTCAAGTACATGTTGAAAATGATGGAGGTCTGTAAGGCTCAGGGCTTTGTGTATGGAATCATCCCAGAAAAGGGAAAGCCAGTCACCGGGGCGTCAGACAATCTCAGAGAATGGTGGAAGGACAAAGTCAGGTTTGATCGAAACGGTCCGGCCGCGATAGCCAAGTACCAAGCGGATCATTCCGTTCCTGGGAAGAACGATGGATGCAACCCCATCGGGCCTACCCCACACACTCTGCAAGAGCTTCAGGACACGACCCTCGGCTCGCTTCTGTCAGCGCTCATGCAGCACTGTGACCCCCCTCAGAGGCGGTTCCCATTGGAGAAAGGCGTTCCTCCGCCATGGTGGCCTAGTGGAGGCGAGGACTGGTGGCCCCAGCTGGGTCTGCCGAAGGATCAAGGACCGCCGCCCTACAAGAAGCCTCATGATCTTAAGAAGGCATGGAAGGTAGGTGTTCTCACGGCGGTAATCAAGCACATGTCTCCTGATATTGCCAAGATCCGCAAGCTCGTGAGGCAGTCCAAATGCTTGCAAGACAAGATGACGGCCAAGGAAAGCGCTACTTGGCTAGCTATTATAAACCAAGAGGAGTCTTTGGCGCGAGATCTTTACCCCGATTCATGCCTCCCACTGTCCTCATCTGGAGGGAGCGGGTCTTTGGTCATAAATGACTGTAGTGAGTATGATGTCGAAGGGGCGGAAGACGAGCCCAGCTTCGACGTACATGAGCGCAAGCCTGAGAATCTCAACCCACCGTCCCATCTGGGTCTGGAGAGAATGACAGAGAGAATTCCGTTTGTCCAGCAATCGCCTTTCCCGATGAAGGGTGACGCTGTCACCAACTTAGATGTGGTGCGGAAGAGGAAGCCGTCCAATGATTTGAACATGGTGATGGATCACAAGATTTTCACCTGTGAGTTCCTGCAGTGCCCTTACAGTGAACTGCGGCTGGGGTTCCGTGACAGAACCTCAAGGGACAATCACCAGCTGAGTTGCCCTTACAGGAGCAATTCTTCAGAGTTTGGCGGGTCAAACTTTCATGTTAATGAGGTCAAGCCAGTGATTTTCCCTCAAGCTTTTGTCCAGTCCAAGCCCATGGCTTCAACAGTCAATTCAGCATCAGCCCCCTTTGATCTATCAGGGCTTGGAGTTCCTGAAGATGGGCAGAAAGTGATCTCTGATCTTATGTCGATCTACGATACCAGCATCCAAGGCAACAAGAACATGGCTCCCGGGAATGATGCAGTCATAGAAGACCAGAGCCGTCCTCAGCCAAAGCTTCAACAACAAAACGAGTTCGCGGGATCATTCTTTCAGCAGCCCAGTGCTGTGCCCAATCATCACATGTTCTCTAGAGAGGACGTTCAGTTCGACCGGTTCAAGGCCATGAATCCTTCGTTCGAGGGCACCAACCACAACCACGACAACCTACAGCTCATGTTCGGGTCTCCCTTCGATTTGTCGTCTTTTGATTTCAAGGAGGAGTTACCGGGCGGAGTTATGGATGCCCTACCGAAGCAGGACGTCACGATATGGTTCCACTAATGGTTCCGATTGCTCAGCTTGTCTCGCGGGTTCGTGGGAGCTGTATATTTCTCTGAAGAGAGAACCATACTTGACCTTGGTCTCTTGGTAGATCAAAGTTAAAGTTTCTTGGCCAATGTCGTTGCTAGCTTATGTGTTCTCCGGAACTTTTTAGGTTTAGATTTAGAGAAAGTTTAAGCAGGGCTTTAGATGGTGGGGAAATAAGATATTAGGCAAAGGACCCATGGCCAGCCCTGCTGCTGAATATATTATAATATTATGTCTGAACAAGTGATTATTCTGCTAGACTTGTCGTATAAATAAGTGAGGTGCGTTTTTCTTTTTTTCTTCCTCCTTTACTTTTTTCCTCTCTGTTTTGTTTATCCTTGTGCAGCCACGGCCATGTGGAACTGGAATCTTGATGGTGTCATCTTTGTAATTGGACACGTTGGCTTGTCGTTGTTTGAATTGGAACTGATGTCTCTTTCTGCTCCACTGTGATCCCCCATGTGCAAAATGACCCACAAACCTGATTGGTGGATGCCCGACTGACTAACACGTTTCATCTTTCAATGGGTGGGGGGAGCTGTTCAAAGACGGCTCCTCCGCAATTCGACGGTCCTGCGCTTTGCGTCTTTTTGTCTTTGTCGGTAACAAGTTGTCCCGAAGACTCTTGCTTGTCCTGGAGGTCTCGTTGATAAGATTGGGGCTTATCTTTTCCGTGGGTCCCACTCTAGGGAAAGAAACGCAGCCAACGCAGAAAGGTAGAGGAAAATTAGGTGGGTCAAAAAAGCATCTTAATTGCATCCCCAAGGGACCTCCTTTCCTTGCATCTTCCTCTTACGAGCCCTCGCCTCCTTCCCCGGGTCTCAGCAGATTTCGCTGGCAAGAGTACGTTCCAAAACTTACATTAAACAGACCTTGCTTTCCGATCCCATTTCCGAAAAATTACGTGGACGGCAACCGGAACAAGAACACGATGTTTCCGGGCCGAAGCCTTGAACAAGAAGACTCCACAAGACGCGAAGAACGAACCGATGCCCGCCCGCAGCGAGCTCGCGTTTTTCCTCTTTGCAAATTTTTCCCGTGATGATTTCTAAGCATACGATTCGTCGTGGCGGATCACGCATCGGGACTCTAAAGGGGTAGGGGGGGGGGCGGCATCTAGTGCTGGCTAAATGTCCTGTCCCTGGAGTCTCATACATTGCACAGAGCATGGGACAAACCTTCTTAGGGCACGAGCTTTACCCGAGATTTTCTAATCTGTCCGGGTCCACACGCAACGCGACTCGATTCATCTGAACGTGGCTACTGAGCACAGGGCCTCCCCCCTCCCCTCCCCTCCCTCCATGTGGCGAAAAGGGGTTCACTCCGATGGTTGATTCTGTTAAATCCTTCGTTACAGAGCCGGGACGGTGAATCTGCCGATTTCGAGGAGCTTTCACGGTCCTTTGCAACGCGGACAAAGAGATTGCGGTGCATGAACCGAAAGATCGCGCCAGAAAATGTAAGCGACACGACAGGTGGCGTCGACGGAATTAAAGTTATAGGAGGAGGGGGCTCGTTTCGTACGGAAATCGAATTAGCGCTTTTGTTAATTGTCCGTCGCGTCTTTTTCTGCCAAGCAAAAGGGGTGCGCTCTCTCTCTCTCTCTCTCTCTCTCTCGAGGACACAGCCCCACACACACCCACCCTCGATTTTCATTTCATCTCGTCCCATTTTTTTTAATTAAAAATAAAAAAGAAAAGTGTTGGGGGGGGAGGTCAGAAAAAAATTGCTGCGAAATTAGTTCTCGGTAAAAGCGCGGAGGCACCGCCCAACTTTGGTCCTTTCGAGTGGAGGCGCACCTGGGGAGAGAGCTTCCGTCGATCTGTTGTCGTTTCCCCGGCGATATTTTCATTCGATTGTTCCATGTGAATCCTCTCTTTCTCCTTTGCTCTTAAGGATCGGCAGTGGGTCGCGTGCTTTTGCCCACTTTTTTTTTTCTAGTCTCTCTTTTCCACGAGAGATGCACGAGAGATGGGGGGGGTGTGGTGAAAAGGTCTTGGCATTTTAAGGGTAGGTCTAAATCCATGAAAAGCCTGCTTTTATTTCAGTTTCGTCCTTTACTAAAAAGTAAAATGACGCGCGAGAAAACGAGCACAGCCAAATCATGAGGCATCGTAGACCATATATGCATAAAATTTGTACCGCCGGTTTAGATTTCTGACCGTGGGGCGAGACGATACTCGGGGACTGCTGCCTCGCCCGTGATTGTCTCGAACATCGATCCGGGCGCTGTGCTCCGACATATTGTATTGGATAGGGCTGTGCGGCCGGATCGGATTTGGAACCGGTTTCACGAAACTTTAAAAATCCTAATTTTTCTCTTGGTATTTTTTCTCCGTACATTTCAATCTCGCTCGAACACTTCACGGCTCTCCCCCCTCCCTCGTGACCTGCCCTCCTCGTCGCTCTCGCTCGTTCGAGCTTCACAACCCTCGCTCGTTTCTGACTCGCCTCTGCTCGTTCGCCCTCGTCCGTCTTTTACATATTATTTTTCGCGTTAACTTTGTGTGTGGAGCTAGATGAAATCAAGTCGTGAAATTGAGATTGAAATCACACGAGCCGGAGCTATCGCGTCTCTCGGACTATATCCTTTATCCACGGACTTTATTTCCGAAAAAGGACACAAAATTTTTTTTTGCATGCATCGAGCCTTTTTCTATTGCGAGAGAATTTTAGGAGTATGGACCAACTAATTATCAAAGTAATATGTTCTCTCGAAGAAAATCGATTACGTATCGATAAAGAAAGAAATCGATTCAATCGTGCTCGGCATATTGTAGTTATTTCAATTCAAACTATGACAGCATAAAATTGACTCGGATACATGGCTCTACGATTTTGGGAGGAGTCGTTCCTAAATCTGCATAAGCTAATTAATTATACGAATTTTCACGATTTGGAAATTCCCATTAATGCACCCGTTTTTTTTTTTTGGGGGTCATACAACTCTCTGACTTCCATGATTATCTCCCAGCTGTAACGCGCTCTGATCTAGCTTCGTCACCAGCTTCCCCCCTTTCAACAATTCAAGGCATAACGGGCTTATGATTGATCGGCCACGTAATATCTCGGATCAGATCTTCCCTCCAAATCATCTTTCAATCCGATTTTTAGCTCGGATCATTAACGATGCACGACATCGCGCGCTCGAGACGATAGCGTATAATTATCGGACGAGATCGGTTCGATTACGTGCGCTCCAAATCAAGAGAGCCAGGATCGATGTCAACGTTTCCTTTTGGTGCAGCTACGTGGGCATGCATCTTCAACGAGGGCGTTGAGTCGTTTTTGGTGCGTGCACGTCGTCGGGGGGATTCCCCAAACCCCGCGTAAAAAAAGAACTAGAATCGAGGTCAACGCTTCTCGTAAAAAATCGGATTCTAAAATTTCGATTGCGCATGACACGGATGCACGCCTACGCGCAAAGTCTCTTTAACCGACTAAAAAGCCGGCAAATTCACTTTATTCTCGTAAAAAAGGGAGGGGAAAAGCGAGAGGCGTTGCCACGTGAGAGGCTCCGCCACGACAAGTCCTATCGATGTTCTCGGAGCCAAGTACTCGAGATCCGAACCAGCTTGAACCGGGTCGCTCGGCCCGCTTCGGTCGAACCCCGGCGGCTGCTTCCGACACGACTATTATCGCCCAACGATGGGCAATGCTGGGCCGCAGGTGGGCTCGTGTAGCAGCAAGAGCCCATATAGATGGGCCGAGGCCCAATTCGGCCCACGGAAAGCGCCGCATGGGTTCCCTCAACTCGTGTCGTTCGATTCCGGTCAACGACAGCGCAAATTGAATGCATTTTGGGACCATCCAAAACGACGTGTGGGGGGTGTCGAGGGGGACCCCGGGGGTTATTTACGCCGCCGTTTGTCTCGAAGCGACTTGTCGTTTCTAAGACGCGGACCTGTCGTTCGTTACTGTAAATATCAATGCGTCCTTTTCCTTCCAATTTATAAAAATAAAATAAAATTATTTGGTCGTTGGTATTCAAGATCCCCTCCGTGTTTATCCAATCTGTATGGTTTATCCAAACACGAACTGGTCCCGTTGTGAATTTCGAGGGCACTAAATTCGGATGCGATCGTCGAGAAATCTTTCGACCCTCATTAAATTTGAGCATGCCGAGTGATTTCCGAGTTCATCCATATTGTGGTAATTCAACTTTAATGGGAGTGGCTCCTCATGGGTTGCGAAGAGTTCGGTCGCACTCCGATTACACTCGATCCCCAACCCGGCGGTCGAAATAGCTCGGCGAGGAAATTGGTATCTTTCGAAATCACGGGACAGACTTGGATAAAGACTATTAGCCGTGTTTGGGCGTCTGAATTTTTAGTCAGGATTGCACTTGATAGAACATAATAGGATGAGATAAGAAATCTAGGGATTTTGCTATATTCTATCGACTGTTTCGTTAATCGCATTAATAAAGATGAATACTTTCGCATCTTATCATGTTCATTGGTTGACGTGAACAGCATATCGATATAAATGAGCGAATAGAAGTGGTAACAATTTCGCGTTATTTACTACCAAAGAAACCATAAATACACGGACCATGATAACCTCTATTAATCAATTCATAATTGTTGCATGATCTACATCTTAAACAAAAATAGAGCTTCTTATAGCGTTGCAGAGCCATAAGTTCAGCGATGACAAGAGATGTAAACGGGCTATGACAACATTGACATGGTAGATTAGTCGGTGAACGGAAAATTTAGTAAAAAAGAGAAAACACGATTACTCACATTTGCCATTTCGAAAAGTATAATATTTTGATTCTTTCGTCACTTTCACGAAACTTCAACCGGAAACCACGAAGCTACGGAAAAAATGAGGTTCAACTCTTTTGCTACCTTTTGTGGACTTTTGATGTGGGACTATAGAGCCATGGAGGAGAAAGATCTTCGACTCTCTTGTTATTTTCATGGAGCTTTGACGTGAACAAAAAATTACGGAGGAGTCGTGAAGTTTCAACATGAACCAAAGATACGAAGGAGACGGAGTGAATTAGAAATATCCGTTACAAGTTTGAATTCGTTCATTTGAAATCGAGATTCTTCAATTTCATTTTTATTTACTTATTTTCTAAATTATTTTTCCTCTTCTTTTTATTTCTTTTTATTCCCCTCACCGTTCATTAATAAACATTCTATTATATAACAAACTTTAGCAATATACCTAAAATGCGTAATAAATATAGATAATGAATATATACATATATTATAGAACAGGAATAAATTTAAATATATAAAAAAATAGAAATAAAAAAATTTTGTCCATTTTTTGTTATTTTGATTTTGATTTTTTATATTTGAATTTAAGAAGTTTGTTATTCGAGAAAAATAGTTTTTATGCCATGGATATAAGAAATCCTATCCACCTTTGTCCCATCCATCTTCCCTATGAGATATTCTGGAAAGGAAAGATACTTTGAAAATTAACCTATTCTCGTGCAATAGCTAGGAATTCTTGACGTTATCAGGGTTTATATCTCTCTTACGTCCGAGTATATCATGTCTTGGGCAGGAACCAGGCATGGGATGTGATAAATTTTATCCTATCTCGACTTTTATCCTGGCTATCAAGCGGTAGCCGGGATTGGTACCGGATTTTACCTACCCATTCACCACTGGACAGGTCTAGGGGAGAGGGAGAGATAGGACTGGCCGTTTGCTATTCGCCTTTGATCGGGCTGAGCCCGAGATCATTTGAGCACGAAAGATGAAAAAGATCCCAAAGTTTCTGAGCCAAGCCCATTGAAGAGGATGTTCTCCAAACTAAAAAAGCCTACGAATCAAAGTCCTCTTTTATATCTTCGCCTTCTGTTCCATGACAGGGCGAACAGGTTTGGAATGCTAAGCTAATCTTTGTTTTCTCATGGACGTGCAGAAATCTTGTTGGGCTATATTATGATGGCATGCCAAGTTCGCATTGGTCTTTGTTTTCCCCTCGCCCCTTCAGCTCATGAGATCACCCGGGAAATCCCGCGTTCGGACAATCCAAGAAATTGGACCACGTAAATCGCTTCAATTGCTCTTTACACGCATTTTTACGTTACAATCGCGAAGCAGAGAGCGAGTGAAACCAGCTACACCTTGCAAGCCTTCTAATGACGACGTCGAGGAGCCCACGGCCCACCGGACGCGGCGGCGAGGGTGGTCGGGAGCCGGGCAACCGTCGTCCGGCTGGGGACGTTCTGACCCACCGAGCAGACTAATCCACAAAAGCAATGGCCTTCGTATGTAAATCCAAAAGGCTTCGCAGCATCGAGAAAGCAAGTGCCCTTTTTGGGCGAGAGAAACTAGTGGGAAGAAGGAACAGAAGAGAGACGCAGAGACTTCGGAGAGAGCGAGCGAGAGGGATGAAACTCAGATTCAAAAGGACTCCAAACTCTGATCTGTCCTTCACGAGCCAATTCCATTATCTTAATGCACGAGGGATCAGTAGTCAATTACGAGCAGCAGGACCCTTCATTATATCGAAATCATTGCCATTAATCACTATTAATAATTTGACCAAATCGCATTATTCAAGTCACCTGATGCAGAAGCTACCCGCGTCAAACGCCACGCCCCACTGTCCAACTCCACGAGCTTAAACTAAGCAAAGCTCCAAGCAGATTGCCAAAAGCTGAATCTGTCCCCATTGTGTCTCCCCCCCTACCGTCCTACCGTCCCTGTCTCTCCATCTTTCGCTACGAATGGCCGAGAGAATATCGCGCCTTGACCCGGGAAGCATCTTTTGGAGCTCGTCTCAGTTCTGTCCCCACGCTACGGACTCGAATTTGCGTTGTTAATGTGATTTTTTAGCACGGTTGCTCGAGCGGACGGATCGCAATCAGGATCTTATTCGACGGGTGCTTTTCGAAGCAGTCGCCGAGCGATCTAAGTCCTGTAGGAGCCAACGACCCAGCTCGTGTTACGTGCAATCAATATGCCGTCTTGTCAGTGGTACAGCACAGGCTAGCAATCAAGACAAACGACTGCCGTGTCCATCTCGTTCTCTTTTTCCCACTTGTGCTAAAGCGAAAAGAATCAAACGCGCCACCTAACTCTCCGATACACACTTTAATTCAGTGGTCTCACTCCCCTGTTCTCTCTCTCTCTCTCTCTTGCTCGCTCGCTCGCAGTTGCTCTTTTTCCACCAAGATTCTATCCAACTACTACTCCCCCAGTCCCACCTCATTTTCCCCTGCGCTACCCACTCTCTGTTGCAGACAAAGAAAACATCTTGTTTTGGTTTCTTGCTTGCCCCTCCTCCGCTTCTCTGGCACTAGTACGTCGTACTCGCTCTGTGCTGCGTCAACTGTCGAAAGCTCGAGCTGGTTTCGGGCATCGGCCCCCTCCTTTTGCTCCCTTTCCGCAGCCGCCCACTCATTGTTGCCATCATTGCCTCTGCATGTTCGCTTCGTAAAGGTGCCTATCCTGCATTTTCCATCGGCTCCCTGTTGTTGGAGATGTGGGATCGTGGGCATTTCTCTCTCTTCCGTCTCGAATGATTGTCTGCGAGTACTTTTAGATATACAGTTTTGGGAGAAAAGGGCTGATTTTGTATGGCGAGATCTGGGCGTTCTCGAGCTTTAAAGATTGCGGATTTTCGCCGACTTTTTCATGCTGGGTTTTTGGCTCACCTTTTGGCTTTGATTCTTTAAGGTCTTTCGCTTGGCCAGCTCGTGGCCTTTTTCCAAGTATTCTTTTCTTGCTTTTTGTCTGTATCTTCTGTAAATTCTCTCATTTTGCTGGTTGATCTTTCTTTGGCGACGCCTTTTTTGCGGCTCCAAGTTCGATCCGTTGCTCAATCAGTTCCCTTTTTTGGGCCACATTTTGAGAATCTCTTGGTTCTCTCTCTCTCTCTCTCTGTGTCGATCCTCGCCTCCGAGCTGCTGGAATTTTGAGAGCTGGGGCAGCGGAGTGAGGAATGCAGATGGTATGTTTGATAATTTGCCTCTTCACAGTCAATGCTCTTGCGCAGTCAGACTTAGAAGCGCTCTTGGAGCTCAAGAAAGGTTTCCAGAGAGACCGCTCAGGGCAAGTTCTTGATTCATGGGATTCCAAGTCCTTGGCCGCTGATGGTTGTCCCCAGAATTGGCACGGCGTGGCGTGTAGTGAAGGTCATGTCACATCACTTGTCCTAAACAATGTGGGCCTGATTGGCAATTTCAGCTTTGTTGCTGTTACTGGTCTCACCATGCTTCAGAATTTGTCAGTATCTAGCAACCAATTGACAGGGATTGTCTCAGAGGTTAGCTCGGGCTTAGATCAATTGAAATACTTAGATTTGCACGGTAATGGATTTTCCGGGGATGTCACGAAGCTGCTCTCTGTTTTGGGTGGCATAGAGTACGTCGATCTGAGCCATAATCAGCTCTCTGGTTCGCTTGACCTGGTGCTTGGTAATTCTAGTTTCATTTCCTCGATTCGCTATCTGAATGTTAGCTCCAATGCTTTAGTAGGGCAGCTTTTCTCGCATGATGGGATGCCGTATTTCGACAGTCTGGAGGTGTTCGATGCCAGTAACAATAGGTTGGTGGGTAAAATACCCTCCTTCAACTTTGTAGTGTCTCTTCGGATTCTCCGGCTCGGAAACAATCAGATGTCGGGTTCTTTACCGCAGGCGTTGTTACAGGAGAGCTCTATGATTTTGTCTGAGCTGGATCTCAGCGATAACCGGCTTGAAGGTATCTAGATCCACCAATTTAATGCACCTCCTGTTTGACGCGGGTTTGTTTTGCCTTTCTCCAAATTCTCTTGCCCGGTTTCGTTCTGTCCATTCAGAACCATTCTGTGCAGGGGATGATTAGATCTACAATGAAGCTAGATTTCTTGCCACATGAAGATGACATGTTTCTTCAGCTATGGCAATCATATGTTCCCGAAAACATAGGAAGGCGTTTATCTATTGGATTTTTACCCCCTCGTAAAAGTAAAGGAATTACTAGAAGTTTTTGTGTATTAGGCAAATGAGCAAGTCTCTGCGCCTCCTTTGAGACTTCAAAAGAAATTGGAGAAACTGTTATGAATTTCTAATGCTTTCACTGTTTGTTTGGTATGTATTGTACCATAACCAACCTTTCATGATAATTTTGGAAAAGTAACTTTGCTTGAGACACACTCTGCGTGTTTCCACGGAGTTTGAACTAGGCATGTTATTCCGAAATTGACTATTTTTCCAAAAGCGCCGATATGGTTTCTATTATATTGCCATTGCTCTTCCCATGCAATAAGTATCGACACAAAATCTCTGTTCAGGGGAGAAGTTTTCGATTAACATTACTAACTGGAACGAAGGCAAAGCCTGAATTTGCTTATCGAGATTAGCAAATGTGCTGCTTGAATTTGGTTATTTTCTTTCACAATATTTTATGTGCTATACAGATTATAGTTAGGAAAATGAGATTGTCAGGTTTCTTCACAAAATGGAATCTGATTGTAGTACTTATGGTCATTCTGACGTAATTCGATCGTCTTGGCAGGCCCAGTTGGAAGTATTACCTCTGCAACTCTGAAGAAGCTTAATTTATCTTCAAACAGACTATCGGGCGCATTACCCATCAGTGTAGGGCATTGTGCCACAATAGACTTGAGCAATAATTTGCTCTCAGGCAATGTATCACGAATACAGAGTTGGGGTAACTACGTGGAAGCCATTCAATTGAGTTCCAACTCATTGACAGGAACATTACCTAACCAAACTTCTCAATTTTTGAGACTGACTTCATTCCAGATCTCGCGCAACTTACTTGAGGGCACTCTTCCCCAAGTGTTAGGCACATATCCAGAGCTGAGAGCAATTGATCTTAGCCTCAATCAGCTTAGTGGATCCCTTCTTCCGAGTTTGTTTAGCTCAACCAAATTGACCGATCTTAACTTATCGGGGAACAACTTCACTGGTTCAATCCCTCTTGTGGAAAATTTAGCTAATTCTTCTGTAGGTTCCACTCAGAACTCCAGCCTTTCAATTATTGATCTGTCAAATAACTCATTAAGTGGCTTTCTCCCTCGGGAAATCGACAGATTCCATAACTTAGTATATCTGGACCTTTCTCACAACTACTTTGAAGGTGGCCTTCCTGAAGATCTGCCTGATGAACTCCAAGGATTTAATGTTTCTTACAATAATTTCTCAGGCACTGTGCCTGAAAACTTGAGAAGATTTCCTGATTCGGCATTCCATCCAGGAAACTCTTTGCTGGTTTTTCCTTACTCACGAAAATCTCCAAAAGGGCCTCCAGACAGGATTGAGCGACCTCGGGGACATGGTATGAGAACTGCTATTAAGATTGCCCTTATTGCCGGATTGGTTGGGGGTGCTTGGATGATAGCTATTCTATGCTTCATTATCTCGCGCAGCAGAAAACGAAAGGAAGGTGAAGGTTTGAAAGGAAATATCGGGAAAAGTGGTCGTTCTCTAGGTGATTCTGCAGCTAATCTTGCATCATCTCCCCAAAAGATATTGGAGCCTCCATCGTCCTCTGTCACTTTAAATCCAGATCAGCTGCCATCTGCTCAGACTGGCTTTGCGCCTCAAACAGAATCGAGTTCATCAGTCGCAAAAGTGACTAAAGATCTTAGCCATCCCGAAAGAAAAGATGAACGGGTTGCTTCTCCTATGTCTCTGTTGTCTTCTTCAAATCCATCGCCTTCTAACGACCCTTATCTGCCTGAGAGCCCTAGTGTGCTCAGGGTTGGTTCTCCGGATAAGTTGGATGGCGACTTGCATCTATTTGATGGGTCCTTTATGTTCACAGCAGGAGAACTTTCGCGTGCTCCTGCAGAAGTCATGGGAAGGAGTTGTCATGGAACATCATATAAAGCTACACTTGATTCGGGCCGCGTTTTGGTTGTCAAATGGTTGAGGGAGGGAATAGCAAAAGGAAGGAAAGACTTCGCTAGGGAAGTCAAGAAACTTGGGAGCATCAAACATCCGAATCTAGTTTCTATACAGGGTTACTACTGGGGACCAAGGGAGCATGAAAAGCTGATCATATCTAACTATATTAATGCAGCAAGCTTGGACCTTTATCTTCAAGGTACCCTTTCCCATCTTTGTGCTCGACTTGAGAATAGAACTTTAATATGTGATTCAAACATTACCGTGGTCCTGTTATTATTACATATGTTCTGCGTAAAAGTATTTTAGCTCGTGAAGTTGAAGCATTAGAAAGTTCATTTCGGATTGATTATTGTATGATCGAGTAAACTGCAACGCTCTTTGCGTGACGCTCTACCCCTATTAAACTTAGGGTCTACGTGAGAGATTAGTCAGAAAATCTTCTTGGAGGTCCTAGCGATGTCTTACTATGTGCACTATCTTCCGCAAGCGAAGGAATTCCAAATGAAGTGTATCTCTAGAAAAGATCGAAGATGGTCATCAGGAGTCAGACATGTCATCCACTGAAGAGCGCCTAACCCATCTCGATAAATGAAGTAAATCTAGAGCACAATGATAGTTCGCCTGGCTAGGTTTTTGGTCCCGGACAGTCATAGTGGATCTGATGAGTAGAATGACTTTGTAAGTTATACAAAGCATTGGTGCTTATGCATGAAATTTTTCTATGTTTGGGCAATATATAATACATCTTTATGTAATTGGAAATCGAAATTGTTCAGTGTCATTTCACTCTGGAAATTCCTATTGGCATGGATCAAGATACTACTGAAGATAATATTGGATACAATTGAATGTTACTTAGCATTGATTAAGAACACCTACGAGTCTATGACATGCGTTCCATGCTCTTTGCAACAGAGACGGACCCAAGGAAACTACCGCCCTTGTCTCTAGACACAAGGCTGCGGATCTCTGTTGATGTGGCACGGTGCTTGAACTTCCTCCATAATGAGAAGGCAATACCGCACGGCAACCTCAAGTCAACTAACGTCCTGTTAGAAGCTCCGGATTTCAATGCCCTTGTCACAGACTACAGTCTCCACAGAACAATGACGCCCGGTGGTACCACAGAGCAGGTACTAAATTCTGGCGCCCTTGGTTACCGACCACCTGAATTCGCCAGCTCGAGTAAACCGTGGCCATCGCTGAAGAGCGATGTCTATGCATTCGGGGTCATATTGCTGGAGCTTTTGACCGGAAGAAGTCCAGGGGAAATAGTTTGTGGCGACCCGGGAGTGGTCGACCTGACGGACTGGGTTAGGTTGATGGATGGAAAAGGTCGCAGCAATGAGTGCTACGACAGAAGGATTCTGGAGGCATATGACATGGAGGAGGACTTGCCTATATATCTCTATGACATGTTGCAGGTGGCTCTGAGATGCATCCTTCCAGCATCCGACAGGCCAGACATTAAGACAGTTTTCGAAGATCTGTCTTATCTACGGCCATGATGGGCTCGCCAAGATAATCGATTAGTTCAGTCATTTATATTTCCTGTACTAACCCTCATTCTCGTCTAATTTTGGTTCTTCTGCATAAATTCATATTTTGACCCTTGTATTCAATTCTTCACTTGAATAGGGCTAGCATTTTTAGTTCCGCGCCGAGATTTTTTCTTTTGGTATTCTTCGGAGAAATCATCAATAAAGCTGCATCGAGATGTAAAGGGGAATGATCGCCATTCTTTTCATATTTGTGACTGGCGGCTTTTTGCTCCTGAACCAAATTGTTGGCAATGTTTCTGCCGAAAACATCGGGTTCGCACCCGAACAGGCCAAGCCATTACTTTTGCGCTGCTTTCCACTGGGCCATGTAACTCGCATTTCGTCGCAATGCGAGACGAACAAATTTGGACCGACGATCTACTGTGAATCTTTGTCTGCCCTCCCTCCTTTCTCTTTTCCTTTTTGCTGCAGGAAATGTCCCACCATATTGATCAAGTCAGTGTGCCATCTCGCTCCGGCCACCCACAAAAATTTTGCAGGCCGGAGTTTTTGTCGTGGTCCATGTAGTTGACTGTGAATGCACTGTTTCATTTGAAACCGCGAGCAGTTCGGTTTTTTCTGCATATGATTTTGAGGAGTGTCCATCTGGATTGCCTCGTCTCTTCCTGAAAAGCGTTGGGCCGGATAAGGACGTCCGATTTTTTAAAATAACCATAACACCCAAAACAAAAAAACGATCAATCATCTTGTTGGCATAAAACCACCCCCATAAACTTCTTCTTTTTCTTTTGTTGTTTTCGAGAAAATTTCAACAGCACGTGACGTCGCCCGAAACATTATTGACCGGCAACCATGAGCAACAACTCTTCCTGTACGTATAACAATGCATGCATGATCAAGTACAAGTTGATTATCATGTCCAAAGAAGAAGAAACATCAAAACCCTGGTTAAGCAGGAGCTTGTAGATGAAGGCACCGATTTCATATTGGTACGATGCTAGTGTTTTTTCTTCTTGCGGAGGATATTGTAATAGCGGGGAATAAGAAGGTCGAAGAAGCTTCACATGTTGACCTGCCTGACGGGCTCTTTAACCTAACGGCGTGAGACATTTTGCCCCTCGTTTTGCTCATGACGGTGACAGTGGGAAAATGAAGACCATCTCTCCCCCCCCAAAGAAAATTCCAACTTGGCCAGTAGAGAAAGAGCGAGAGGGAAAGGGAGGTTGATGGCTTGAGCAACACTGATCTCTGTCTAAATGACCAAATTGTCCAATGTCAGAGACGACGATGGCATTCGATGTGGCCAGTAGGCAGGGGTCGTTCTGTCAATCGGACCAAGATTTCGCCCGGTTGTGGTTGAGAAAACACGGTTTAAGATAAACCCGCGAAACAAGAACGAAGATAAAAAATGAAGAGTGACGGCATCAAGAAATGGGAACGAAGGGGGGGGAGAGGTTTTCTTGTTGACTGGTTCTTGAGAAACAACCACTTGTTTTAATGGGCGCTGAAGAAAAAAAAATTGTCAATTGACACTAGACAGTGATCTGTTCTCCATTCACATTCCCATTACCTAGTCTTATCTCGGCTCTCGCATGCAGCTATAATCTCTCTCTCTCTCTCTGTCCCTCCCTCCATGCTCGAAGAAAAGAAGCAGTGAACACGAGCAGAGCAAACAGAGATCAGCAGATCGAGTTCCGGGTTCGCCGCCAAAAGAAGGCGGCGACGTATCCGACGGTGTGAATCAGGTGACGTCTCGAATCCGTGTATTGCGATATGATTCGGAGCACATCAGTATCATCGTCATCATCATCTTCTTCTTCTTCTTCTTCTTCTTTACATATCGACCGTGTGCTTCATCTCTGCTTCTTCTTGAATCTTTCCTCATTCATAAGCCAAAGCATGACCGTGCATGCATACAAGTATATGTATTGGCTCCTGTGTCGCGTGCTTCATTATCCAAAGTTTTACCCACAAAGCATGATCCCAAGATTAAAAAAGACACAGAAAGAAAGATCATCAGCATCTCAGCTCATCTGGGTAAAAGCAATAAGCAAATCATGTTGTTTCCCTCGGATGCTAAAAGTTCTTGATCACACCATAGCTATTCAAGCTGAGTTTACCAACTCACTCGGTTAAGTATGGTCGTAATCTGCGGTCGAGCATCTCCAACAAGTGGATCGTATTTAAACACCTCGACGACGGAAATCTTCCGGACATTGGCTATGCTTGCCCTCCCACCACCACTAAAAAGCAGAATAAAGTTCCTATTGAGTATATATTTAGTTGCTCGTTAGCTTTATACAGATGAACTAATTTCACGCTTCGAAACTTTTATTCGAAGAAGCAACACATTTTTGCTGCATAGTGGCTTTGATGAATCGATCTTGTAATTTCGATTTCGTATTCCTAGCATCACTCCTGGTGATTTTCACGGGGTTATAATTGCAAGTATTTGACATATTACAAGAAAAACGGGCATTGCTTATCTATTCTTATTGTTATTTTTTGCCGACCTAATCATGCTTAACAGGTGAAGTTTTCAATTGGAAATAGGATAAAAAAAAGCAAAATTTTTTTTAAAAAATTTTGCTTACCCAGTAAAACTTCGCATCACATCTTCCGGACCGGATCAAATCAATAGACAGAACAATGTTTTCTTTTTTCATCACAAGAAAATGTTAAATTTCATGCAATTCCGCATAAACATCACACGTAATACGAAAACAAGAACTCTCTCTCTTATATGTGACAACAATTCAATTTCATTCGTAACGGATTTCTGTTGTTTGTTCGTTTTTTTTTTCAATTTTCAGTTAATCTACACGCGCGCGCCGAGTCACTCCGGCGAAGGTCCGACTCAATGGCGGACCAAGTCCACCCTCGTGACTCCCCGCCTGAACTGCCGCCGCCGTCCCCGACGACTGAGAAGCCTCCGCGGCAGCCGCGATCGCCGCCGAAGCCGACGCTCCCGTCGCAAGACAAGCCCGTCCCGCCTCTGCGCACCATCGTCGTCCAGCTCCCCAAGGACCAAGTCTACCGCGTCCCGCCGCCGGAGAACGCCAAGCTCTTCGAGCGCTACACCCGCCGGGGCAAGCGCCGCGGGAGCCCCTGCTGCTGCATCTTCCTTGCCGTCGTCGCCCTCGTCCTCCTCGTCGGCGCCGCCGCCGGCCTCTTCTACCTCATCCTGAGGCCAGAGCCACCGAAATACGCCGTCGAGGGCGTGGCGATCAGCGGCATCGACCTGAACGCAACCTCCGCGATGTCGCCGGAGATTGGCCTCGCCGTCCGGGCAGTGAACCCTAACAACAAGATCGGGATTTATTACGTGGGCGGAAGCTCCGTCAACATGTACTACGACGACGTTAGGTTGGCCGGCGGCACCGTGCCGGCGATCTATCAGCCGCCGAACAGCTACACGACGCTTAACGTGACGCTGACAGGGAGCGACGTCGTCTTGACGAGCGATTCCCGCCGGGCTTTGACGGCGGGGCAAAGCCAGGGAAGCGTGCCGTTGCGGCTGACGGCGAAGGCGCCGGTGAAGTTCAAGGTCGGCGCCGTCAAGACGTGGAAGATCACCGTTAAGCTGTCGTGCGACGTGACGGTGGACAAGCTGACGGCGTCAGCGAAGGTTGCGCATGAGGATTGCGATTATAGAGTGAATATATTTTAATGAGAGACATAGAAAAACGGGTTAAATATTTGGTAGGCTCGTAGATGTTTGTTGAAGACTGAGTCGGTACATAATAAAGAACGGTAAAAAATAATATTAAAAAAAAAGGGTATTTACTTTATTTATCGGGTGCGTAGGATGAAATTTATGTATACCTGAGTTACATCACTGTCTGAAAATAAACGCGTCATTTAGCCAATTATTTCATTGATATGTCTAGAGACCGTGCAACGTATTTTAATTGGCCCGAGACCATATATTATACCGGAAATTGATGAAAGAGGGTCGTTGAGTAATCGTTGAAAATGGAGCATCTATATTGCGTCGTAATTTTGGAAATTTTTTTGTTGGAAGATGTCCTCGTTTACGAAATTAAATCCTGTCGAGACAATTAATCGAATTGACGAGTTCGGGGACTTCCACGGTTTTGATTTTGAAAAAGTTGCGCCATTGAACTTAGGCCAATGACACTGTGTTGTGTCCGGAGGAAACTGTAAGGTTAAGTCGATCGGCAGATGGCAAGCTGCACGGTTTCTAATGGAAAGCATGCATCTCTCCGCGCGCCGATGCGACCGAAAGTCGACCATCATATGATATCGCCGCGAGCGATCCCACGGGCACTTTGACGATCCTCGCGCGATTCAACGAGAATTGTTGGAGTCGGGACACGGAAATAGGACGATTTTTACGTTCCCACACGCGGCTTCGATCGCCCCGGTGACCAGAAGGGTTAAGCCAAACATCAGACCATCAAATTGTTTCCCCCTCTCGTGTGTGTTAGACCGAGACAAACTGTGCAATTGATGGGAAATTCTAAGTTGACCTGGTTCGATTAGATTAGGAGGCAACTCAGACAGAAACATCCGACATCATACGGAGCTGTTATGTCGCAGACGACGATGTGCAGTAGCTTTCAAGAATCGGTTGGACATCGAGTTCGGAAAGTGGGAATGATTCAACTGAGGTAGGAATGAACTAAAACCGAGGAAAAATCTTGCTTGCGTAAGTCACCTAGCGACCTTGAAGTAACGACCTGCTCTTTGTTTTGATCGATTCAAAGGGCGAATTTTCGTGAGAGCAGCATGCTTCACACTGTCGACGCTGCCAAGGAAAATAGCAGCTGCAGGCGATTGCGAATGCCGTGAATAAAACAAAGAAGAAGAAAGGGACAAGAAAACTTTCTTTAGGCTGCGATTCTTGCTTACCCAAATCTATCCGACGAGGCGAGAACGACCTCGTCGAGAGCTACGTAAAGCTGATTGAAAAGAAAGCCCTGCTTTTTCCAAACAGAGAGCCGTTGATCAGCGCGAGACCCTTTTTCGCGCCGTGAATTGATCGATCTTATACAGACTCGAATATGAAATCCACGACGGGTGCAAGATTTTTCAAAGTCTCTATTTCTTAGAATGGGGTAAATGCAAGTATCCCAAGCAAATTACCTTACCAAAAAAAAAAGTATCCCAAGCAAATTCTGCCACTCTTGGCCAGCTGAAAGAGATCGTGGCCGTTTCAGGAAACGGCCTCCATAGATTTCTCTAGATATAGCCTGCTCAAAGAAAAACTGATTCAAGACGCAAGAGCTGGGAGCATGTATACACTGACAGGCACACGTGGCATATATAATGCAGAAGAAAACAAACATTGACGCATTGTAACCTTTAATCATTGATCAATATTGCCCAGAACCGTTCCAGTACGATGCAACTAGATGCATTTATACAAGCGATCATTCCGTCACTGGCTAGTGTACCTCTCTAGCCCTACATAATCCATACCTACTACCACAAGCAACTTGGAACTGATATTTACATCCACTTTTTAAAACATGCACATCGACCAAATTCATCTTTGTGCAAAATCATCACAAATGCTCGAGAAAAAGCTAAAGAATGAAGACAAATATATGGTTTTCTTCATCTCTGATATGGTTCCTCTTCTAGTAAATGTACAACCCTACTCATTATCCTAAACTGTCCAAAAGATTTTCGGAATGAAATTTTACAATTTCTGAACCTATAAACAAAGAACCTGAACCTGAACCTGAACCTGTCATTGGGACTTCCAGTGCTCATAGTTGACTTTTGCATCCTGGATGGCCTTCTCCAGTTCTGCGTACGTTTTCACGGACGACTGTGCATAATTATCCAACTGACAGAGAACGTCCATCAATCTTGATTGGAAACGATCAAAGTGTGAAGTCCATTCCTCCGGAGCTTCGTTGCTCAATAGTTTATCAAGAGCCGGGTTGCGCGCATTGTCGGCATTTGAGGATGATGGATGCAGCCATTTTCCAACGTTTTTCTGGCTTTTTTCTTCATGTGGTAAAAAGCTAGAAACCTCGGCTGCTAAACCCCTGATGGAATCTGTAACTTCCTTGGTATGCAAGGAATCAAGCATCTCCAACCAGACACCACATGTTACATATATTGGGGGGCCCAAGTCCCTTATTGATGGGGGTTGTGCCCTTCTCTTTCGTTTTGAAGTCTTTTGATGAATTGAGACGCATTTATAAAGCCAGTTGTTTATTGCCTGCACGTAGAATTTCTGGGCAGCAATCCACTTCATAAAACTCGAAGAGAGAGAGCCCAGCTCATCTTGAAGATAGACCGTCTTCTGCCACTGTATGGTAATCTTGGCGTTGCAGTTGTTGTATGCCACTGAGATTATGGCAAACTGAAGACTGTGGCACTCGAACATTAATTCCCACATCCTATTTAACCTGCAAGATAAGGTCCAGAAATGATATTGAGAAATAGATCCCAAACAGTACGAGCTGAATGCACGGTCTCATGACCAGAAAACTCAGATAATTCCGAATCATTGTTGGGGAGGAAAAAGAATAATAGCAGGAATGAGGGTTGTGGACAGCTTGAGATCAATCTTTTTGAAGGGAGACGGTGTTCCCAAGTTCTTGTGCAAACATGTGTCCACGCGCCAAAATTTTGTGACATGCAACCAAGCGATGAGAGAAAAACCAGCAGTCATAAATGGCAAGTAGGCAGAGATGACAAGTTATACCCTCCAATCAACTCTTCGAGTTGTGGTTGCAGCTCTTTGTCCCTTAATTCCTCAATGCTCTTTGAAATCGAATCAATCCTCTGAATTGCAACTCTGATTCTCGAGTGCAAATCTTTGATTTCCGCGCGGGTCTTATCAATTCTAGATCTTTGTGCGTCCTTTGATTCAAGTTCTGTTAGAAGTTTGCACGTCAAGTCATACTTCCTCCTAATTATCCCACTCGCCTGACATATTTAGGCAGAAACAAAAAAGAGTTTACATGTTCGCTCACAATTTGAGGATTGGTCAACATGTATCATAGCACGTTGTGCATCTTCTTTTCATTTCATCGACATGATAAATTAAAGCCTTTTCGTGCCACTAGCCTCTAACACATCAGATTACTGTCATAGTCGTATTACATCAACTGCACTTCAAAACAATCACCAGTTAATTCCGTAAAAGTTCAACAATACCTTGACTTCATCATAAAGCTTTCTCTCCCATGCATATAGGCGATCCAGTGTAGAAGCATGACTGCCCGAAATCATGCAAAAATCAGAGAGATTATCACCGAGCTCCTCTATTTCATCCTTTGGATTCAGCCTCGGAGGATTCCAAGAAGAAAGGGAATGAGGAGAAGCAGTTCTGTTCCAAGTTAAATACTTTACTGCAGTTTGAGCAGACTCTAAATGACACAAGCAAACATTAGCTAAGAAGTTTGATGTGAAAGTAAAGCAATGAACACATCAGTTTTACACATATTATTGACGAAAAATCTTGCTGCTCTTTCTTGCAAGCTAAAGCATTTCCTTACTCCTCACATACAAGAGGATGCCATGAAGAAAAATAATTCACATGCACACATGCTGCATGAGACTTCAGAGAGTTTCGTGTAAGATTTGCCAGAACTGAACCCAAGTATTTTCAGCAGTGTGTGCTTATTTATCTTTCGTGTAGCTTAGAAAAACACATATAAGGAAAACCACAGCAACTTTAAGCACTTCAGAAAACTTTCAAGCATTTAAAACACTAGAAATTTCGATTCACCCCTGATGTCTGGGGAACTTACAGAGACAACATCAGAAGACAAGAGTTTTGCCTTTCATAGTAGTTGTACCAAATTTGAGCATTTTTTGTGAATTTGAGAATGTGTCCGTTACATATAGGTACTGCAAGCTAATCTACCGGACATAGGGACTGAATCTGGATATTACAGAAGGAAAGGAAAGATAAAAATATGTGGCCCTTCGCACTTTTGACAGGGACGGATATATAATTTTCTAAAAAAAAAGAAGTGTCTTTTTGTATAACACAAGCAATTTAAGTTGAGCAACGCAATTTTCTTGACGGTTGTTTCTGAACAGATGATTTGATGGACAAGCCACAACAATCAATATAAGTGAGAGACACAATCCGAATGAGGTTATCCTAAAGTACTATAAAACAAGTATGAAGGAAACATTATGATCACAATGAAGTTATCAACTAGATGGCCACATTTTTCAGAATCAACAAAGATACAGCGCATTGATCACATGCACAAGTCTGCAACTCAGTCACAGAGATGCCGGGGCTCACCTTGAACTTGCTGATAGTCTTCCCCACAAGAGAAACAAGCTCGTAGATACTTTAGCACAATTGGCACACCTGCCACGTTACTTCTCTGGTTAAAACCCTTGGAAATTGAATGAACAATGGTAGAAAGGACTGATCCAAAAGTATAATGCATAGAAGCTAAACAAGAACTCAAGCATAGAATTCTTCAAATGCTTAATGAAGTTTTATGATTTAAGGAATTTAGACCAATCAGCTTGTAAATAAACTGCACAAACTCCCCATACATAACTTTCAGAATACTTAATGAATCAATCACGCTAAATAAATATCCAGCAAATAGGATGTACCAGTACTTTGTAGTAATAAATGCATTCTCAAACCTAGATGTGAAAGCGACAATGGACGATAAAGACACAATCTTTGATACAAAAAATTCGGGCAGAGAGAGTGAGAGAGAGAGAGAGAGGACCTTTCTCCTCTTTCCTTGGGTATGCTAGTTGAATGTTCAGTTTGTTTGCTTCTAGCATCCGTGGAACTTCTTTTCCGAACTCTGAAGCTTTTAGGAAAAGACGTTCTATATCTTTGATGCTTGAAATGAAATCCTTTGGATGAAACTTAGCTCCACTAGAATCTTCTTCGAAAGATATTTCCTCTGCTTCAGCTTCCCGATCAGCCACAGGAGATGTCTTCCTCAAGGGTGATAAATCAGGGGAGTAGCCCTTTTCTCCTTTCAAGGAATTCATTCCCGAAGCTCTTGTCGGTGATAAACTAGGCTTACCCTCATCATTCACCCTGTTAGAATTCTCGGATCTGCCGACTGGAGTATCAACGGAACCCACGCTGAACTCATCTTCAGAATCCAGAGATCCTTCAGCGCTAGAAAAAGATTCCTTCTCCTCATCATATTCTGGTTCAGAAACTTCCTTTTCATCCATGAGTTTTCTTACATTATCAGAATTCTCAGATCCTTGCCTCACTCCCTTCCCTTCAAGGAATGAAAACTGATGGTCGATTGGATGGGAGTGACCAAAGTAATCCCACAACGGAGTTCCAGGAGGGACAGCAGGATTCTTCAATGGTGAGGTTTCTGGTTTTTTTGAGGAATGTGGAACATTTTCTGGAGTACAAGATGAAGTCACCGTCTGTGTAGCAGGCGGAGCAAGCGTTTCTTCAATTCTTGTAGAAGAGGAAGCAGGCGATGCAGATGGAGAAAGAGCTCCCTTACCATGGGAACGGTGTGACCCTGAGGGAGGCGAAAATGAAAATTGGAAAATGGACTTCTCAGTTAATGCAGGTGGCCCAGGTGTTGCACTAGTTGAGGTATACAAGGGAGACTCCTTTGGAGCTTCTGTTTCAAAGAACTTTGCGAGAGCTGTCCCTACGTTCCTTAATGACTGCACATATGTGACATGTGCATACACAAGGGAGCCCCAACCATCAACGGCTTGCCTAACGAACTTTTTCCTCTCCCGACAAAGCTGCAGGGCCTTATCTTCTTCCACTTTAGAGCTGGTAAGTCCCATTTTCCACGGCATTCTGCAGCTTCTTTCTAGTGAATTATACGGAAACCCTGAAAATTATTCGTTCCAATTTATCAGATAAATCCAAAGTACAAGGAACATCAACTTTAGATCTTGTGAACACCATCAACTGACCTAAAAGTACAGTCATAAAAATAGATAAAAGTGTGGTGGTTAAAGGGTGCCATACTCCTCATTCGGCCAAAATACTAGACTAAGCATATTTGTTTTATATGTCAAAGTATTTGACAGGGATGGAGATTTGAGAATGGATTCTCTCGATACAATTTCATATCGCAGCCAACTGGCAACTCAAGATCTTAGATTGTTTAATAGTGGTCCCAGATAAACCTTTTCACTGACATGTACACGTATCTCCAGATATGATTAGCTAACAGAACAGCAGATCATCACAAAGAATCGGCATTGTAAAAGACGAGGTTCCGCTGATTTGCTTCTCCAAAATGGTAACGGACAGAAAGAACATTGAAATCGATCGAGATTGCACAAAATTACATGTTTAGTCCATGAGCTCTTCAACGAGTAGGACCAGGCAGCAGGGGAACATAGCTTCTCTGAAAATCGCAATGCAATATAAACAGAAGAAATCAAGAACAAACACACAAAGAAAGCGATCAACGCTCAGCTTTCATGTCTGATTTCAAGATATATTTACCTCAATACATACATGCTGGCACTACAAGCAATGAGAAAGAAAATCCGAAGAGAGAGAATTTGCTGATAAGCAATATCCAACGGTTACGAAGTTCTTCTAACAGGGAGAAAACCAAAGACATGGTTTTCAAAGCTGACAATCTTTGATTCCTCCAAACCAACGTCCTCACCTTCACGCGTTTACTTGCCACTTAGAAATTGTAGCGATCAGGTGACCACTGACACGGGACACGGCCGACGGTTCCAACCCTTATGCTCAAACAGAAACGAGGTCAATCCGTCATCATCAGAAACCAAGTGAAAGACCCCGAAATTAGTTTTCGACGATTCCCATTTCTCGCGTTTCCTCGAACTCTAAACAGGGGACACTCCCTCAAATCAAATTGACCCGGGAACGAAAAGTCCGACAGCATCGGAAAACAAGCCGAGAGGATTCCAGAAGCATCCGGAGCCAAGGTGGGATCGAATTCAAAGCTCCGAGCTCTTCCCAAAGAAGGGAAAGAAAAAAGGAAAGAGAAAAGAAAGGAACTTTGCGACTTATCAGAGCACAAGAGACTAGATGGAGCACAAGGAAGCTGCCGGGTATTCAGTAAGAACCCAGCGAAATTCACAACACCAATCGAAGAGCCCTCGATCCTACGGACGAGGACGATCAATCCGGAAAAGCGCACGAGACCGAGCCGAGAAGATGGAAACAGAACAACGCGGTTCGGGCAAACAGAGACGCGCGCTCCAAGCAATCACAACAGCAACAAGCAACAAGCAACAAGCAACAGCAACAGCCGTGATGATACAGGAAACCGCACGAAAGCATACGATCACAGCACGCGCGTAGGTGGAAGCAGAAGGGTCGATCGAAACAGAAGCTTAAAGGTCACCTGCAAGTCGTCGACCGGCGACGGACGCACCGGAGGAGGAGGAGGAGAAGGCGCGGTGTGTGGAGCGTTGGCTTTGATCAGCTCGCGAACACAGAGAGAGAGAGAGAGAGAGACGTGTTCGGGGTTGACGGAATAAAATAAGAAGGAATGGGAAGGAGGAGGAGAAGCGAAGTTGTGTTGAAGAAACACACGGAGTGTCGTTATCGGAGGGAGTTTCCATGCGAGCGAGCGCGCCTATCTGGAAAAAAAAGGTTGGCCAAAAAGTCCTCCACCCCTTCTTCATTACCACCGCCCTGTTTATCCCTAGCAGCAGTAGTGTGTAGGCTGGCGGATTCGCGTGTCCCTGGAAAGAGCGCGCCTTGCCTTCCATTGCTTAGTCGCCGAGTTCTAGGGCGAAAATCGTAGGGGAAAATATGGAATTATTTGGCCCAATTCCCTAAAAAAACCCCAACTTTACCCTTTATCCCAATTATATCTCAAACTTTTTTTTGTCTTAAAAAAAACCCCAAACTTTTACTTTTACCCCAAATCTACCCCATTTATTATTTATACAATTTTTTAATATTATTTCGAATTTTTTTCTTTTTTCTTTTCTTTTCTTTTTTTTTTCATCTTCAACCTCCTGCCGGTCGCCGGTCCGGCGACCGGCCAGAGGCGGGGGCCGGCGAGGCTTGGCCTCGCCGTTGCTGGGCGAGGCCGACCTCGCCAGCGGCCGGCGGGGATCTGGCGAGGCTCGGCCCCGCCGACAGCGGGCGAGGCTCCACCCCGCCTGCAGCGAGCGAGGTCAGCCTCGCCCTGCAACGACGAGGCCGACCTTGCCAGCTGCTGGCGGGCGAGGTCGGCCTCGCCCTGCAACGGCGAGGCTCGGCCTCGCCCGGCAACGGCGAGGCCGAGCCTCGCCAGATTTGGAGAGGCTCGGCCCCGCCGGCCCCCGCCTCTGGCCGGTCGCCGGACCGGCGATCGGCCGGAGGTTGAAGATGAAACAAAAAAAAGAAAAGAAAAGAAAAAAGAAAAAAATTCGAAATAATATAAAATAATATTAAAAAATTGGATAAATAATAAACGGGGTAGATTTGGGACAAAAGTAAAAGTTTGGGGTTTTTTTTTAAATAAAAAAAAGTTTGAGATATAATTGGGACAAAGGGTAAAGTTGGGGTTTTTTTAGGGAATTGGGCTGAAATTATTTATGCCTAACAAAGCCGAATCTCTACCCTAACTAAAGCGAATTCAAAGAAAAACGGTTTCTGACACTGCAATTAGCGCCGAAAATTTCGCAAGGGCTAAATGATACGGCCTCGGGCATAAGTTTGCGAGACTAGGGAAATCATACAATGTAAAAAGCGGGAGAAATGTGCCAAAAAAGTCCTAAATTTTTTGCGTTAATGTCAATTTAGTCCTAAACTTTTTTTTTGTACCAATTCAGTTCTAAACCTTTTGCATTGATGTCAATTTAGTCCTAAACCTTTTTTTGGTGCCAATTAAGTCCTAAACTATTAAATTGGTGCCAATTCAGTCATAAACATTTTATTTTTATGCCAATTTAATCCTTCCGATCAATTTTGACTGGAATTTACCGACGTGGACGCCTGCCGGCCGGCGGCCGGTCACCGATGCCAATGTGGCGCCGACATGGACAACTTTAATAATATTTTAATTTTTTTTGAATTTTAATTTTTTTTCACTTTTTTTTTGTCTCTCCCTCCTTCTTCTGGCCGGTCGCCAATCCGGCGACTTGCCAGAGGCCAGAGGCCGACGAGCTCTACCTCGTCGACGAGCTCGACCTCGTCGACCACTGGCGAGGGCGAGCCTTGCCTTGGTTGGGCGAGGCTCAACCTCGCCAGATCCGGCGAGGTCGGGCCTCGCCCGACCATGGTGAGACTTGCCCTCGCCACGGCCTCCGGCGAGGTCGCTAGGTGAGGCTCGAGCCCTCGCTAGAGGCCGCGACGAGGCCGCTCTCGCTAGTGGCCGGCAAGGTTGAGCTCACCGGATCGGCCAGAAAAAGGAGGGAGAGACCAAAAAAAAAGGAAAAAAAATTTAAAAAAATTAAAATATTATTAAAGTTGTCCACGTCGGCGCCAGTAACCAGCAGGCATCCACGTCGATAAATTCCAGTCAAAATTGACCGGAATGACTAAATTGACACAAAAACAAAAGGTTTATGACTGAATTAACACCAATTGAAAAGGTTTAGAACTTAATTGATACCAAAAAAAAGGTTTAAGACTAAATTGGCATCAATGTAAAAAATTTAGGACTAAATTGACATCAAAAAAAGATTTAGGACTAAATTGACACTAATGCAAAAGGGTAAAAATTTTTTTGGCACTTTTCCCTAAAAAGCGGAGTTATGAGGTGCCAAAAACAAGTCGTTCTTTCGAAAACAATCGGCGTTGTCACGAGAGTTTTGTCCAACTCGGCCGGAAACTTTTGCTTGTGGAGGCAAAGCCTACGAAACAGGTGTTACTCATAAGACTCTGCATCGAGAGCATCCTATTCACAAGTCCGATTCGCAGGAGCAATTTCGAGCCGAAGATATCCCAGTGACAGAGCAGTCTTTCAACCATCATCACACGAGCCCGGAAGATGTTTCTCATCCTCAGCGTCACTTTATTCCGCATCCTGCTAATGGAATAATGCTTGGCTTCCTACTGGAAGCCTCCAGTGACATTATTAAAGCAAGTTCATGAATGACGAATGCCTTTCACCGTATCAATTATTCGTCACCTTGGTGTTCCCAAAGAGATATGATGTGCTTATCCTCGAATCACCTGAGGACCTATCCAGAACAGGAGGCATTGAGACATAGCAGGGCATAAATTGACATGCACTCATCCCACAGGCTTCCTCGCAAATTTCATCGTCGACACCTGGGACTGATCTCGTGTCTGTAATGGACCCAAGCTTACTCCGGACATGCAAAAAGAAAAAGATGACAACGCACATTGCATTTTGCCCAATGGAATGAAATGATATAACTCAATCAAAGTCCCGGCTAGCTACTTGTTGCAGCATAAATACCGAAGTTTGCACCTACCAGACGGGCAACTAAGCAAAAATGTGCGGCATCCAAAAAGCACCACATAAACAAGGAAAATCTAGCACCAGAAATCTCAAAGCTAATTACAGGATGCTAGCCCTTCTGCCGCTCTACAAAGGGAATGATTCACTAGAAACGGATAACATTATGATCTCAGGCGGGCAGAGCTTCGAGTCGTCCTTCTAAAATCAGGACTATGAGGGGCACCTTGACTTGAAGCCGGTAACAGAGTGTCAGCATTTGTAGATGCCCTGCTTTGAAGCTTCATTCTCTTTGGACGCGGTACTGGTTGGCTTTGGATTTGCACATCTTGTGCATCCTCTTCCTCTATTTCTTCTGCTTTGGGCAGTACACATCTCCACTGTCGACCACAACTAGGACAAACTCGCTCAACCTGCAAGATATGATTCAATTCAGCACTGAAAATTATCTGAACCATATAGTGGTATGACGAGGAACCCATCAAGACATACCTTCTTCTGGGAAAATCGCTTAGTCAGGCAATATTGATGGATTCGAACGTTACAATCATCATTAAGGCACAATTCCGCCTGTCAGACAGAGATAGAAATCAGATCCTTTAGTAATGTGTTGCAATGTCTTTTGCTTTCACTAGAAGCATAAATACTTGATGTGCATGTGGCCAGCACTCCCATGTCTGTGATGAGTCAGATAGTTCAGTAAAATAATGCCATGGTTATTATTGTTAACCTAGTGTACTGCTACGGAACTTCAAAGTGCTTGGCACTTCACAGGTTCGCATTTCACAGTTCAATGCACCATATGTAAACATAAATTTTCCATGCATGTTCCAACACAAACTGCAATAGGTGATGACGGCAAAAGAATTCATTGGCGAGTCACTGTTTTCCCCAAAGCAACAAAGTTGCCAATCGCATTAATATAGAAGATCTGGACATGTCAAAACAACACGAAACATATAAGCATTGTTGACCAACATCATCAAGAAAGAGAAGGAGACAACCTTGACAGCAGCTTCGTTACATACTTCACATGAAGGGATATCATTACTGCGGAACCAACTTCTGAGATCAAGGAAAGATCGAACGCCAAGTCCTATCTTACCATCTGGGTACAAACAAAGCCACTTGTCCCGCACAAGTTGCTCAACGGTTTTTTCTTTCTGGGATATAGAAAAATTCCTAAATGCAGCAGGGACACTAAGAGAATTGTCCTGGGACTGCGACACAGCTCCGTTCAGCATCTGCAGATAAAACAGAGGCCCTCAGCATGAAATGATGAGACTATCCAGAAGTTTCAAAAATTATCAAATCTTGGATATGCAAAAATTCATTGAGAACTTGGATATTTTCGCTATTCACTCGTATCTATGCTCTTTAATGGTTGAGAGTGAAATAAACATGTATCAAACATAAAGCAGGACTGAAACCGAGCTTTACTTTTCTCACCAGAACTTCATTGGCAATCCATAAATTATATCTTGACCAGTTTATCAATGCAAAAGTTGTGACGAAATTACCGAAAATTATTATTTTGCAAAACCATGCAAAAAACTGTCATAAGAATGCATGACATACTCTTCTCTTAACAATGGTGGCACAACAATTCATATTAGTCAGTATGTATGCAGAGGCAGAAACTTCAACCTGATTTTCCAGCCGTATATTTAGAGCATCAATATCTGATATGCAGCCTTGAGCAGTTGTGTCTTGCACTATTGCTTCTATCTGAAAACAGTGATTACCAGAAAAAAGCCGAACATCATTGAACATAAGAATCACGTCATGTTAGCATAAGAAAAGTAACAAACATTATGTTTCCCTTTGATAGAAGTGGGCAGCAATTTAAATCATAATGAAGACATGTTCAAACGGCATCCTGGATTAGACAGGCAAAGCCACAGAAACACAGATATCCATCTTCTAGACAAGATTACACTATTTTACCACAGGCTCTAACTTGTCTCACCATTTCTCCGAGTAAACACCCCATTAATCCGCTACTAATCATTAATCACCCCGTTCTATAATCCTCAGCAAGTTAATTCTTTTCCGCTGCCAGCTCATCTAAGATGCTCATTATTTATAAAATTGAATCAGATTGTCAGCTTTATGCTTTCGGTGATGAACACCGTCTCTCTCGTTTTCCAATTTTTCCCAGAAATCACTATGACAGACAATATTAAACACAATTGAAGTCAGCAATGAGGTTCAAAAGAAATGTACGACTATTAGAAGGTACTAAAACGGACAAGAAACCTAGTCTGTCCAAACAATGAGCGAGCACATCCGAACCGGAATATACAGGATCGCTAAAACTGACTGAAAGGGAGCGGACACGTACAATGCACTTGTAGAAAGCGATCTGCGGAACTGAGTATTTGGTCCCGAGCTGTGATTGATCGTCGGCAACGTTATTGACAAATCCATAGAACACCCGGCCGTCGTTTTGGTCCCTGCATCCGCGCAGCTCGCACTGAACGTGCGAGAGCTCCTTATTAATCTTCAGGAGATAATCGTTGAACAGCTGCTGGTGATTCGCTGCACAAAAAAAAAAAAAAGGGCAGGCACCATCAGGACGATCGGAGAACTTCCAATCCATCTCTTCCGAAATTCCAATTTCAGCCACGCCCGCCGTTCCTGACGGCGCTCCGACTAAGGGCTCGACAGAGCCGCCGGAGCCGGGGTTACCTGCGTTCTTGCCGGTGACGCCGTGGAAGACGGCGTGGAAGTCCTTCTCGCGGAGAGGGCCGCGCGAGATCAGGGCCTGGACGAGGACCTTGTGCCCGTCGGTTAGCTCCGGCATTGTCTCGGACGGGGGATCGGGGACGAAACCCTAGGGTCGAGATCCCTTCAGGGCTTCGGGAAGCGAAAATTGCCGGGATCAGAGCATCGACGAGACGCCGGAACCCTAACGATGGTTGGAATTCGAAGAGAGAGAGAGAGAGAGAGAGATTCTGGAGATTGGACGGTGGCGGCGAGGACGAAGAGGGGTCGTGGCGGGAATGACTTGTACGGGGGTGTTTTTGGGTACGAGAAAGATTTATAATCCTTTCGGGAGTTTTGTTTTGTTTTTTAAATGGTGAAAATCGTGTTTGGTAATTTTCATTACCTATTGAGGAAAAAATTAAGAAAAAACCCGTAAATCATAATGTTTCCACATGTTAAGTGAAAACACTAGATCGATACATTTTATATTCATTCCAAAATTGCATTTACTAATATAAGAATGAAAAAAAAATCATTAAAATATATTCACAACTTAGCCTCAATTTAGGATTGGGTGAAAGAATCGATAATCGCCAGAACCATCTAGAGCCGGATCGAACCAGCCCAAATCGGTAGTTCTCATAAGGATTAGTCCGGTTCCCACTTCTAAAAATTGGAATCTATGAATACCGATTCGATTTCCGAATCCAAATTAGAACCACTCTCCCAGATCACCTGTGTCAAAATAGTTTTTGGCCAGCTTTACTCTCTATCTCTATCATGGTCTCTCTCTCTTTAGGTAAAAGTCACTCTTTTTCCTTTTCAAACGCGTGCACACGCTCCCTCCCATTCCCTGATCATGGTTTCCTCCCTCCATCTCTCTCTCTCTCTCTCTCTCTCTCTCTTTAGACGCGTGTTCGTGTTCCTCATGACCACCGATTGAGACCCTAGTTCGCCTTCCTGTCCTCCGCGGCGTCACTTTTCCAAGTAAACCCCTCCCTCCCCTATCGCTTCCCCCCTGAGCTAGCGATATCAAGTTCACCGTTGCGTTTCCTACCAGTGCTTGTCTCCGCTTTATTGGGGGACCTGAATTTAAGCTAGTTTTCGGTTTGTTTCCCTGGCGGACAGGGCAAGGGATCAACCCGAAAGAGTCGACGATGGATCTTCTAGTGCGGGATTCATGTCCTTCGATCAACCCAAGTATCAAAAGAGCGAGGCACAAGATCGTAGAACTGGGCGATCTGTGAGCTTCAACTGACATCTTTAGAAGATTAGCAAAATAACCGATTTCATGGACCCACCCGGTCCAGTTCCCGAATGTATTCATGGAATCATTTGACAGTTCCCAATTCTCATTTTATGAAACCAGCCCTTAGCGGGAGGTTCCCACCTCAAGGGTGAGAACCGCCCACCCTGAAATCAATCACCCTAAACTCTGCGTAGTCCATTCAAGAATAATTAACTACTCTTGCTTATTTTCTTTGCTAAAAAATAACTACCTTTTTTTTAGCATATACGTGGTTGGTTGTGCTGTTCACAGATGTAGTAGCACTCGATTCAACATATAATCGTAAGGGATAATGACACAAATAATCATTGAACTTTGGCCTAATGTGCAATTTGATTCTTGAACTTTTAATTTGTTCGGTATAGTCTTCAACCTTTAGTCCAATGGGTAATGTCATCCTTAAACTTCTAATTTGTTCAGTTTGATCATTTCAGTTTTGATACATATTCAATCTAGTCCCTAGATTATATGAAAATTAGGGGTAAGCATAGTTCCAGGGTAGGACCTAAAACCTGAGAACTGGACATATGGGAACTTGATAGTTCCAAGTTCCAGGGTATGCAGAATAAATTTCAGGTTCCAAAAAGTGGATTGTAGTAGCAAATAGTGGTCATTAAAGGTAATGGTTCATTGCAATCGTTCAATTAATAATACAAGTGGAACCTAGGTAGACTCTTGAGGAATTTGTTCCCACGGGTAGATTTCACGTGAAACCTATATGGAATTTGGAACCGCTCACCCCTAACGAAAATATTCAATATTGTCCCTGAATTTGAATTAATAGAATGATAATACTAGACTATATGAGGATAATATCAAATATTTCGTATAGTTCCAACTTGAATATGTACTAAAAGTTTAAGGACCACATTGAACAAATTAAAAATTCAGATTACGAGCTAAAAATTCAAGGACCATGTCACATATTGAGCTAAAATTTAGGTATTATTTGTGTCATTATCCCTAATTGTCCCACTTTTTGGGGCTTTAAAAATCATCCCGAACAGCGAAAAATTACATAATCAGCACACATATTTTAGAGAACTTCCTACTTCTAAAACTTTCCCATGTTATGTTATACTTACCAATTTTCTTGTCCCGGTAATCACCTCATTTTAGGGCTCGTGCCACAAGCAGTCAAGCACTGATATTGGCAAAAATGAAATTATCGAATATCGTCTACATATTACGTTAAAGCACTCGGTTGACCCCTACCCCTTTACAGAATAAGAAGAGATCAATTAACAATTGAATTCTATCTACAATCCAATTGCACAACTCAAACATTAACTAGTAGTAACTTCGCAGAGCATCAGCAATCGCAAAGTCTACAATGAGCTTTGTGTTACGGAAAAGAGAGAAGCAGCCACCGAGGAGCAGATTTTACCTTATTCTTCATCTTATTAGTAACGAGGTTTCGATTTTCCTCTTGGCTAAAAGCATATGATACCAAGAAAATCGAAAAAATATATTGAAAAGAAAACAAAAAGAAATGTACGCAAAGAGGCGCAAGAACAAACTCCCCCCATCGGAGGCAGGTTATCAAGGTCAAGCTCGAGCTAGACAGGCAGCTTTGCCAATGTGGAAGCGATTGAACAAAGTCTGATTGACGCCTCAGCAAATTGAAAGGTGAAGATTCAGCCATTAAAGACATTCACGCGATGTAGATGCATGGAAGACCAAAACAACCTGCCGGCCTTACCAAAAGTTCCACACATATCTACAACATCTTTCACTCGTGGAGAATCAGAAGTCTGTTCAGGACAACTCTAGCTTAAATTCATTGCCGACAGATGTTCTCTCTTTGATTATATGAGAAGAAGAGCAATTTAGAAACACAAGCACGAGGTTCAACTCTTTATAGTATTGGAAAAAAGAATTCTGATAACAATACCAAATAAAACAACTAAAATGGGTTACAGAGTAGCTGCATCTCAGTCACTTGATAATTAAGGTTTTTCCTGTCAACAGCAGAGTGCTTTTTTCACGAGGCACCCCCCTCCTGGCCCAAACCCATAAATCTAGGAACGCTAGACCAAAATCTCATGGCATCAGGATGTAGACTGCCTAAGAGTCACCAGGCATGCTCTTAATGATATCCGAATCACCTGAAAACAATAGATATTAAGACATACATAAGTTTTTAGCAGAAGTGCAAGTAGGCGTTGTCGAACCATTAGCATCAAAAAGTTAACTACAGAACAGTGGCAGCCCATCTCCGTACCTGGGTCAATGATGCTGAGGCAGCATACCCTGAAATATTTTCCACAAGCTGTGCCCAAGTCTACATTGTCTGGTACATGAAAATGGAGACAGTTTTGAATTTTGAATCCTTTCATGGTTTCTAAGAAAAAATGAGTTCAAATGATAGCCTTCAATTCACGAAACAATCATAATTCCCAGCTCAATAAATGCTCCACCAACAAATCTAAATGTAAAGAACACTTTCTGTTTACCTTAACCAACTTATGTAAGTTCATCATCTCAAAATCCTAAATATGATTGACAGCATCAGGTCTAGTGGTTTTTCTTCCAAGAACGCTATTTCTAGGAGAAGTCGCTATGTCTAGCATAAAGAAATACATTGTTTTGCCCCAACCAAAGTTGCCAAAATCCATTAACAGGGAAATTGCTCAGCCGTTAATATGGATTCGACTAGAAGAACAAATGGAATTGATTGCGTGATTAATGATCAAATGGAAATATATGCATCTAAACATGCAATAAGGCAGCTATAGCATCAAACCAAATGATTAAAGCCCAGAGACTAGCTTGATCTTGTTTGACCGGACGTAATCCCCAAAAGGGAGAAAAGGAAACAGCTTAGAACATTCCAATACTTGATAAGGGGAACAAAATGGCAGACCAATCTACATGCCAATAAGCTTTCTCACAGAGGCCCAGGTATAGGCTAACTTAAGCTAGCATGCCAATCCAATCGGAGAAAAAGTGAACAGCAGAGATCATCCGACAAACAGCAGATCATCCGGCGTCGGCGAACTTACTCCCATTGTAGTGGTGAACTCCAACCTTCGCCAACATCGCGTAATACTCGATCTCGGACTTGCGAAGAGGAGGGCAGTTGTTCGCAATGATGATCAGCTTGCCTGGGAAAGATTCAGCAGCAAGAATTCAATCAATTCGAGATCAAACTAGTTCGATGACCCTAAAGCGGGAGCATTAGCCCGTCCCCGTTCACATCTAAGCCGAGATCGAACCATATCGCTTCTCTACCGCAATGCTACTGACAGAACAACTAGCGACGAGAGAAATTCGGGCAAAAGAGAACGCACCTTTGGAGTTCCTCAAGGTCTTGAGGACCGTCTTGTACCCCAGGGTGTACTTCCCGCTCTTCATGACGAGCGCGAGCCTGTTGTTGATGCTCTCATGCGTCTTCTTCTGCAAGGCGAAAATGGGGCAAAAACGTCGGTTTCATCAAAACTTCGTCATACGTCTAAAAGAAAACGAGAAGAACGAGGGGCGAAGACGACGGGGAATGGTTCGGAGAGAGAGAGAGAGAGATTACGGTCTTCTTCGAGGCCACCATTGTTGCTCCTTCCTTGCTGGTCGCTGCCTGAAGCTGTGCAGAGACGGAGGGAGCGGCGAAGGGAGAGAGACGACAGCAAAACCCTAGAAGGCGACGGAGAGGAGATCCTTTTATACGGAGAAGTGATGGGCTTGGGGTTTTGGGCCGGGCCGTGCTTCGAGTGGGCTATAAAAAGTTTGTTTGCAATTAAGGGGCTTGAGTTTGTGGCGATTCCCAAATCCGGCCCTCGATCGAGCTGAAATTTGCAGTTTCCTTCCGGTTTTTTTCTAATTTGGTCCATCGAAGGCCCCATAGATGGTCACCCATTTTGGTGACTTCCTCGATTAGGTTGCTCCACCTTTCATTTCGATCGCTCATTGATGCACTTTAATCAAAACCGGGTCAATCGCTTGGCGAACACTAACGTGGTGCTCGCCATCAGTTACCGAACTCGCTCATCGTCTTCCGTAAACTACCTCTGGTATGGATGAATTTCTAATGAATCCTTTCCGAGGAAGAGATTCTATTTTTCTTATCAATGGATTGGTCATCATATGTTTTTTTTCTTGGAAACGTGGTTTCTTTCTTCTTTTGAATGTAGTGTTACGTACTAAATTGATTTCAAAATCGCGTTTGAGCTAACTTGATTATTGGTTCTCGTATGCCAAATCACCTAGAGAAGAAGATAGACTGTACAAGCCAATGCCCTTTGACCTAGAGGTGAGCAAGATGAATGGACAGATTTGGGAATCGCCTGAAAAAAAAAACCTAGCTGTTACTTTTTGCCGGTTTGGTTCAGTTCCTAAGAGTGCTAGTCCAATTCCTAATTCCAAGAGGGAATTGGACTGACCAAATCAGATAGATGGACTGTACATATGTATTTTCAAATTTTTTTAATTTCTTCAAAAAAATTAAGTAAATTAAAGTGAAACCCTAAGTGAGCTTTAGTTCTCCTCCACCGAAACTTTCCAAAAGTTACATCATCTTCGATTCTTCGGTAGTAACACAAACAAATTTAACTCATCTAGGAGCTATTCTCCACTAGAACAATTACTACAAAATTACGAAACTTTTGGATTGATTTCAAATAGGGAAAAAGGTATGTATCTAGCCACAGTAAACCGGAAGGACTTAATGTGAACACAAATTGTAACCGCTATTATAAATTATGTCCAATAAATAATCGGCGAACCGGATTGAAAACTGATCACCTCTATTTTGACAAAAAAGGAAATTGAAATTTCAACTTTTATCGCTTCTAAAGATCTCAAATGGTGACTATCTGAATTCATGACAAACCTTCCATATTTTCTGCACCTGAATCAAGATAAAAAGGTTATCCGTTCGGTTGAATCAAGAAAAAGACTCGGGACAAGCTTGTCACCCAGCCAAAATAAGCAAACCAACTAATCATTGCATTCAAATCATGTAAGTGACTATATGCTAGTCGGCTCTCACATCTGTGTACAAATGGCAACGCGGCTGAGTCGTTCGTGTTCAAATTCCTCCTCAAGAAAACTCCTGGACAGTTACGGGACGAGAGGTTTCTTGACTAATCCAATTCGAAACTCTCCACCTAAAGCTAAGATCTTTCATATTCCCAAGGATCGTTCGCCAAGCTGTCTGTTTTTGGACAATCAAATCCTCGGATTGAGTCCGCACATGCTAACAAAATCTCTCTCAATCGAAGGCACTTCCTTATGAAGAGGTAATTAAAGGGAGAGAGAGAGAGAGAGGAGCGTGTCCGAACGCGAGGCTACGCTCAAACAGCAGTTTCGAGAGACCAATCGAACCCGAAAGCGCCCCCAAAAACCGAACCGTGTCTCCGCAAATCATCTTCCCACATCTCTCTCTTTCCGTGACACACGAACGCTCCCCATCAATCCCATCCGCTGCTTCTTCTTCTTCTTCTTCTAGGGCTTTCCACACAACCCAAAGCCCCGATCCATCATCATCCATGGCCGACGTCATGAACCCGCCGGTCGAATCCCTCGACGGCCCTCCCGAGGCCAAGGAGAAATCCTCCGACGATCCCGCCGAGTCCCCGTCGCCGCCCCCTCCGCCGCCGCCCCCGCCGCCGCCGCCGCCCCCGCTCTCGCATCAGCAGCCGCAGCCACAGCCGCAGCCGCAGCAGCAGCAGCCTCCGCCTCCTCCTCCTCCTCCTGCTGCCAGGAAGCGCGACAGGGATTCGCGCGAGAGGGAGCTGGACCGGCCCCCGAACCGCCGCGGCGGAGGCGATTACTACGATCGGAACCAGTCGTCCCCTCCCCCGCCTCCGCTCAGGGAGCGGGACAGGGGGTACAAGCGGAGAGGGAGCCCGAGCCCGCCTCCGCCTTACAGGGAGCGGAGGCGGTCCCCGTTGCCGCCGTACAAGCGGTCGAGGAGAGAGGACGGCGGCTATGAGGGTCGGAGGGGGAGCCCTAGAGGTGGATTTGGACCCGGTGATAGAAGGTGCGTGCGTGCGTGCGTGCGTGCTTGTTTCGTTACGTACACTGGAACGATTAGGAGTGATTTCTCAGTGTCTGTTTTTGAATAGCTATTTCGCCACTTGAACGAGATATGAAGTCTCTGGGATGTTAGACCCTCAATTGATTGGTTTGGTTCTTTCGTGGGGAAAGGTTTGATTTTTGTGGTCATCACGATTTTGAGGAACTGTGTTTACGGAGGAAATCGTCCTAGAGATATTGAGACCGGTATACAAAATTGCTGTGCAAATTTTTATTGTTTGATACTTATCTGGTCTGTGAATACGGTCCACTCACTCAAATCTCACTCGCATTTGCCACGTCAGATTGTAAATCATTTTTGCATACACGTTGTGGTATCCTGGCATTGCTCGTCTCTACACATTGGAAATGTAGTGGAGTACAAATAAGACTCGAAAGGAATATTTGCTCCGGGCCTCTCTGCTTTTTTCTCTTTGTTCTCTTCTATTTTTGGGGAGGATTCGGGTGAGGGAACCATGAAAATATGTGGCGATGGCGGACTCATTTATGTCTAGATGCATTGTGTGTTATCAATTTCGTCCTTTTGCGATATCAGCTTTTAGTACCAAAGAGGCATATCAGTGCAAACCTGGTGATTTTGTGTTCAAGAATCTGTACATTATTGGCATTGAAGGAGTTCTTTCATTTTACCGAGAGAGAGAGAGAGAGAGAGAGAGAGAGCTGAACATAGGAAGAACCTGTTAATTTTCTTGTCACGAAACAATATAACCTGCACTATAGGCTAGTCTCCCCTAACCGGTAGTATACTAGGAATCATGTTGGTACAGACATTTTCACTGAAGTGCATGTCCTGGTCCATCACTTACATCTATTCTCTCCATTCATCAGTCATGTTCATTCCTTTTGGATTCGTCAGTGCGATCAAGTATGTTATTTCTATAGCGAGTCTGTTTATTCACATGAATCTGACATGTTATAGGTTTGGCTATGATTATGGATATGATCGTGAGATGGGGGGCAGGTATGGTGATGAGAGGCTTCATGGTAGGTACATGGGTCGAGTTGGAGGCTACCTGGGCGGTCCACTTGGTAAGTCTTAGCTAATTAAATTTATTGGTTTCCTATATCTGCATTATTTACGAGAAGAAGATTCTTTTGGCGATGCATCTGTAAATTTGGTTAGTGGTTTGCATTGTACAGTTTCTTGTGTTTAATTTCTTGAACGTTTTATGGAAATGGCTAAGCCTCATATGATAAAGATGGATCTTTCCTTTAAGCTTCTGTTGAATTTGTCTACCTTATATGTTGAGTATGTCAGGCTTTCTTGATTTTTGCAGACTGGGAAACTGGCCGTGGTGGCTATGGTGATGCCTCCGTTACAGGAACTGCCCCAAGGTAGCTCGTTATCTTGTTAAGTGATCGTTTGAATTGAAATTTGGTTCTTACATGTCATCTTGTTGGATTCAACTAGATTCTCTAGGCTATTCAATTAAGTTTTACTTTCTCTCTAAGGAAGAGAGCCCGATGATCCCCATTATATGTATTCATATTTGTTCAATCGAGGAATAATATAGGACAAGGAGCTGGATCATTAGATATAAGAGTGCAAACATTTCTCTATCTTACTTGAATGCTAGATTTGAAGCCTTTTGTGCATTGAGAGTCAAATTTACTGATAGATGTTCAAAGGATAGATGCAGTGTACCTCTCAAACCCTAATACAAATATAAACACGAGAAATGGTTCGATTCATCTGAAGCAGAAGTTTGATGTATGTTCCCTGATTTCATGCAGAGAAGGAATGATGTCGTACAAGCAATTCATTCAGGAACTTGAAGATGATATATTACCGGCAGAGGCTGAGCGAAGGTATGTAATGTGAAGTACTTTCACTGCTCAAGGTTTACTCTTTTCTGAGCTTATTACATCTAATGGGAAGGGTCAAGTGATGTGATCCCCATCTGTCGACTTTGTAGATATCAGGAATACAAGTCAGAGTACATTTCTACTCAGAAACGAGCGTATTTCGATGCTCATAAAGATGAAGAATGGTATATCTTGTACTTTTCTTTGACAATGTTCCTTTTTGGGGGCATTCACCACATTAATTGAACAAGCCACTGATTACAGGTTGAAAGACAAATATCATCCAACAAACTTAGTTGTGGTCATAGAAAGGTATGCTCTGGTGAAGTCTTATACTGTATGTGTATCTATGTGCTTCTTGATACTGTTCATGTTCAAGTTAAAGTTCAAGGCAGGTGTATGAGATGCTGATACCTGGCCTCCACTGGCATACTGTAAAAATCATGTTACCATTTATCTACATCCTTTTCACTTCATACTTCAGAGTGTCTACAATGCAAGATACAAACTGAAAAAAATCTAATGATGCCAAATTTGAAGGATTATTGGACAGTTTATACAAATGTATACGCTCTGTACAACTTGAGAATTAGAGATGGATAGGATGAAGAAGTCGAGAACTCATCAACATATTTTGGCAGCTTGGAAATTAGACATAGCTATGACGAAAGCTTCAAGTAAATACAGAAGCAATAAACATGGTTATTAGAGAACTTTCAAAATTTAATAATGTCCCCCTCTGCTATTTTGAACTTGTAAGTGGTAATATATAGCAAAAAATCAAGAAATTAAACATTATGCATTCCTCAATAAGAATTTCCAGAATGCAAATTTTGGAATGGCATTTCAAGAAATTGGACAAATTTTAACAGGAAATTGGAGTTGCAATGGTTGCAATGATGTAGAGAAACAAAAGAAAAATAAGGTCCGAAAGGCCTTTGAAAAAGCTGATGGTTTTTAAAATGTGATTTGGCATGTCCGAATCAACTTAGAAAAAGCAAGATGAATTAGGATCCACCAAAAATTATATCCATCTTATAAAGATAAAGCTAAATACTTCTTGGAGTGTCCCATTTACAGGCAATGGAGGTGGAAATGGAGACTTAATATATGGAGAATGAGATCATGCATTTTGAAGAAAAACAACATAAATAAAATTGATTAGGAATTGTTTTCTATCTTAAGGAAGAGCCTAAATATGTATGGAAAGAAAAACCTCAGAACTAAAGAAGATGCTGCCTTTCTTACTCCAGCTTAACATAAGGCTGAAATGAGGAGGTTTTAGACTACCTGAGAAATATATTCTGTTACTCACCATGAATACATACCTATGTGATGCACAATACATTAGCTTTAGAAGTTTCTCTTCAAATAGTAAATCTGAAGGCAATGGTAAGAAGCACTAGTTCATCTCTTTTCTTTAATTTATATTTGAGGGCAGTATCAAGAAAGTTGAACTTTTCAGAAGTTGGAACAGTGATGGCAAAAAAAAAAAACGAGAAAGAATTTCTGGAATTCTCTGCATGGAAGTGGCTTGCCAAGATGGCCCAACTTTTGAAGACTGGACTGTGATGGAAGTATTTAGAGAAGTGATTGGGTTGACTCGTATCAATCGTGTTGACTTTTCAGTCAACAACTCTTCAGCTGGCACTCCGCCACCGGATCTTTTCCTTATTAAGCTTGCCTGTTTTGAGAATACAGAATCTCACCTTGAAAACAATGATGCGTACTTGGAAAAGATCTGAAGAGTTGTTGATTGAAAAGTTGACATTGGATTGATTATATTCTCAGCAGAAGACCATCGGATGAAGATAAAGGCCATGTATGGGAGGGAAGTAAATGGGGAGGGGATGAAAACTTTTAAATTCCCCATTCCGTACAAAAATTTTGAGAATTTACTTCATTTTCCTGAGCGACTGCATATTTGCCCCCTCCCCCTCCTTTCCAAATGAAGCCAGAGAGAGACCTGTCGCCAAAATTGACAAAAAATAATTTAATTGTAAATCATTTAAGACAGGTGGATGTTGGTCCAGTTGAGAAGAGCTAAAATATGAGAGAAAATGAGCTTACACATCACAGTATATATTGGCTAAATTGGCTGACACACAGAAAGGAAATTGCAGAATTTTTTTTATTCCTCCTTCCCTTTTCTTGTTATTAGTTTTGACCTTTGCTTTATCGATACACTTAATGTTCCCCTCTTCGTATATATTCCATTGTGATTCGCATAGAAATAATATGTTGTCGGACGAATTTCAAACAAATCCAGAGCAAAAGTATGGGTTTAAAAACTAGTTGGTGTTGGATTAATGAGTTGTTTATCTGAGAGGTTATGGTCTGTCTCAGCCTTGATTAGCCATTTATAGGGATAATGTGTTGCCAATGACTCATCAGCTAGCCATTTATTTGACATTATTTTTCGTATTCTGCTTTCAGGAGGAATGAACTTGCACGTCGGGTTGCAAAGGACTTTTTGCTTGATTTGCAGAGTGGGACATTGGACTTGTAAAATCTCACGTCTTCATTTTTTCATTCCTGAAATTTTGCCTTTTAGTTCCTTGGCGATATTGGACAATGACTGGTGTGCTATTATGCAGAGGTCCTGGCACTAATGCCTCTTCCACAAGTAAATCAGGTCAGGCAAGTGATGCAAACTCTGACGATGAACCAGATACAAGCGGTAAAAGACGACGACCTGGAAGAGGACAAACTAAAGAGGCTGATCTGTCAGCTGCTCCTAAGGCTCATCCCGTCAGTTCTGAGCCCAGAAGAGTGCAAGTTGATGTTGAACAAGCGCAGGCTCTTGTGCGCAAACTTGACTCTGAAAAAGGTATCGAGGAAAACATCTTAGGTGGAGCTGACAATGATAAAATAAACAGAGAGAAATCTCATGGCGGTTCTAGTGGCCCAGTTATTATAATACGAGGTTTAACCTCTGTCAAGGGGCTGGAAGGCATAGATTTGCTGGATACTCTTCTTACTTATCTTTGGCGTATTCATGGCTTGGATTACTATGGGATGACCGAGACAAGCGAGGCTAAGGGTCTCCGTCATGTTAGAGCAGAAGGAAAGGGTTCTGAATCAGGAAATAATGGAGCTGATTGGGAGAATAAGCTTGACTCACGCTGGCAAGAGAGGTTAAGGGGCCAAGATCCATTGGAAGTGATGACTGCTAAAGAGAAGATAGATGCAGCTGCTGTTGAAGTTTTAGATCCTTATGTCCGGAAGATAAGGGATGAAAAGTATGGGTGGAAATATGGGTGTGGAGCCAAGGGATGCACGAAACTTTTTCATGCTGCTGAATTTGTGCATAAGCACCTTAAACTCAAACATCCTGAGCTTGTGATGGAGCTCACATCGAAACTTCGTGAAGAGCTCTATTTCCAGAACTACATGAAGTAAGTGAAGTTAGATAATGAGGGCTTTTTACTTTATTTTGTGTTTCCGTAATGTTACTGACAACCACATTATGGTTTGCACTCCGCAGTGATACAGATGCCCCTGGTGGAACTCCTGTCATGCAGCAAAACCTTATGGTAGGATTAAACCAGCTATTGGAAGGCCCCATATTAGTTTATATATGATTGTTTCTCCCTTTCTCACACATATCGAATAGATGCATGTAGAACTGCATATGGATAGATGTACAATTAATGCTGAAGTATTTCTGTAGTTATCATTAGAAGCTTTTTTCATGTTATTCTAAATATATACTAGCTGGCGGTGTAAAGTGATCTTCCAAGCAAGGAAATAAGGGAGCAGGAAATGAGAATTTGTGGTTTAGGGATTTGAAGGAGCTCCTGTAGAGTGAAGTAATGAGAAAAATTGGACGAATAAGGTGCTTAATTTTTCCTTTGGAGATCACCAATAGGGTGCTTGGGTTGCACTCTGACTCAATTTCTATACATTAAAGAACCCTAATTTCCACCTTAATTGTTTTTTTTTTTCATTTTTTTTTAAAAATATGGAATCTAGGAGGCATGTTTATAGCTCTTAGCAATAGGACAAATATAGATGATGGGCCAACTTAGGCTTCTCTTGTTTGAAGGAAACTTGTGTGGTAATGGAGAGGGCTGGCAAGAACACGAGGCACATCAAAAACACCTCTTAATTGAAACTATTTCAAGACATCTGATGAAGATACGTGAAGATTGAGATTTAATTGTCTTTTCAAGTGACTATTTTTTTATTAAGGTAAAGAAGTCATTCACATGTAAAATGCTTATAGCATTTAGAAAAGAAGCTTCTTTTGGGTCAAATATGAGACGTGCACAATGAAGAATGGATGTATTGATATATCTGTGCCATTTTGCCATTTTTGCTTGCTAATAGCTAAGCAAATTGGATGAGCATGTCAATGTTTGCTTGCAGTCATTGCTTTGGTATGAGTTTCTTTGGGTAATATTTAAAAGATCAATGATTGTTGAGTAGGCTGCATCTGAAACATATTCGTGGATTCAAGAATTATCTATCCATTGGACATTGATAATTGTGAAACTTGGTCAGAGCAAAATGCTAACTGCACTTTTATGAATAGTTATTGACGTCATTTGCAATTGCTGAATTTTCATTGTGCAGAGAGACAGGCCACAGAGACGCAGGCTGGGTTTAGAAAATCGATTGAGAGATGATCGTGGCATTCGTAGAGAGCGTGACAACCGAGCCAATGGTGGTGAGAGATTTGATAGATCTGAAAATCCACAGTCAGCTGATAAAGATGGTGCGGATGGAGGGGATGGAGATGACCCCATGTATGATTCTTTTGGTGGACAAGGCATTCATGTTGCTCCTTTTGCCTCGGAAATTCCTCCTCCACCAGTATTGATGCCTGTTCCTGGTGCTGGGTAGGTTGATCTTTCTGGGATTGATGCCTTGGCTGTTGTGAAACTATGCTGTTTTAAAGCCCTTTTTTTTTTTGGTCTATATATCTCATAATTTCTATGTGACTGTAATTGCAGTCCTTTGGGGCCTTTTGTTCCTGCCCCTCCTGAAGTTGCAATGCAGATGTTCCGAGAGCAGGGCGCGCCTCCTCCTTTTGAAGGCGCGGGGAGAAATGGTCGACCTGGGCCACAGTTAAGTGGTCCTGCCCCAATTATTGCATCTTTTCCGGGCTTTCGGCAGGATCCTCGACGGCTAAGAAGGTAATTTAGATGACCACAGACATAATATTCTGTCATGTTCTTATTTAGTTCATCATGATGCTTAATGCAACTTGTTTGCTGTCAAGCTTATTGTTTCAGTTGTTCATTGGTCTGGGTATACGATGTCCTGCCTTGTTTGAATTTTGTGGTCAAAATTTGCTGTAAGGCCTGAAAATCTATCCAGCAAATATGCGAGACAATAAATTGCAAGCTTATCTATCGACTTAACGGTGTATCTGTTGAACTAATACGCCACCGGTTTGTAATTCATCACATCAAAATAGTTAAGATAAATCATATCACACTACTTCCTCAAACTTCAAGTCTTGATCCACAAGACGCCTAAATGTAGGATATTGATTGACCATTGGTATCTCGAGTGGATAACTGTGCCATGAGATATGTGTGAGACTTCTATGTGCTTGGCCTGACTTATTTTCAATGTGTTTGCAGTTATCAAGACTTAGATGCACCAGAGGACGAAGTGACAGTCATAGACTATAGGAGTTTGTAGGCGACAGCACCGGCAGAGTGGTGAAGTCATAGAACAAGCCGTCTCATTAGGATTCAAGCTTTCTCCGAATGGTTTTCCCGGGGTCGCAATAATCCGATTTCATTATGACAGTCTTGTGTAAAAGGATAAGTGGGCAGGAACATTTTGCTGAATGATTGGATTTCTGCTGTGTTCAGTTGCATGTATTCTAGAAATCTGAGATGTTTTTTTTTTTTTATCGCTGTCCAGCTCCATTTAATTGAAAGAAGAAAAGGTTGATTATGGTTGTAAACTTTAAGGTTGGGAGGTCGAATGGTCATTGTCCTTTTAATTCTGACTAAGCATAAAATGCCATCTGAATACTTCATGTATTAATTTTAATCCAAGAATCAGAAGTTTTATGTACATTTTTGTTTGACGCTTTGGGTTGAATTAGTTGAATTCTCCTTTTCCGAGGAAGTAGGCTTCGTGTCGATGGTCCGAACTCGATACCTCTAGCTCGGGGCGAAGTTGAGCTGATTTGAAACTGACACCTCTAGCTCGGGGCGAAGTTGAGCTGATTTGAAACTGACGCGATGTCGAGCTTGAGGTTGTCCCGACCGACATGCTCGCTGCTTGTAACTTGATTCGAACTCAATTGAATGTTAAATTTTTCTTTCTGTGTTCAACTTGTATAGGAAATCGAGTTATAAATGTACTTTACTTAAGCCTCGGCTCGAGCCGGAGTACATTTCCCCTCGTTTGTGTGTAGGTGGGTGCCACATGTGATTGTAAAATTTTCTTGTCATTTTCTGTTACTGTCAATTACTTTGGAAAAAATTGTGATCTCTTTGATTAGGCCGGCAGAGATTTGCTCTATATACTCCCGTAGTGGAGGCCGTGTTTCAGAAATTGCACCTGAGATTTTGCTCGTAAAAACAAAAATATCCCGATTTTTCAAACAATCCAAAAAAAAAACCGACGATATTTTTCTACGGATAAAAATACCCGTCGTGTGAATTTGCTCGAATCGAAACTCCACGACGCGACGCATGAAGCAGATTAGTTCAAACCACGAGGGGGCCGGAAGACCACCTTCGTTCTGCCATCTTCCTTTTCCATGCCACGCCATCACCTTTCCCCCTCCATCACACCACCATCCATCCCCCACTTCCCCTTTTCCCCTTCTTGCCGCGCTGACTTCTCCCCTTGCCAGCCGTCCAGCCGTCCAGCCGTCCAGTCGCCACGCCAACACCGCCACACGCCACTCACCCTTGCATGCAGAAGGGAGGGAAACAAACCTTCATTTTTCCTTCCAATTTCCCGACCAAACTCTCCTCCTTTTCCTCTCTTCTTCGTTCATTCCACCGTCAACGCTGCTACTGGTTCCGCACCTCGCTGCATCGCCCGGGAAAATTCCTTCGCACCGGCGAATCCTTCCAATCCGCGAGCCAAAAGGAGTGATCCGCCCGGAGTCGGAACGCCCCAAAACAGCATCGCGCCAAGTCGACACTTGGGGCAAGTGAAGTTCTACCACCCTATACTATTTGATAATCACTTGTATGTTGAATTGGGATGACGGAGGGTGTAGTGAGTGCTAGTATGGTGGCCTGAGCCGTCGATGGCAACAGGCGATCATTTGAGATGTAAGAACACACCCAAGTCATCTTATTACTCGTGCTTTAATTCTCAACTCCAAGGCATATGTCCAGTGCGCTTGCTTGCCGCTCACGCAAGGAGGAACATCTCCAGTCTAGCAAGTCCGTTGCGCTGGCTCTCCGGTCTGCCGTGGTGTATGCCGATATGTCAATTCTCCAATTCTCTCAAGTATCTCAGAAGATCCTATAACATTCCACAACGGGTCGTTTGGTTTTTTGCCGACGTGTCCTAGACATCCTTTTGCTTTTGCCGACGAGCCTTTTGTACACATTAGTGCCGTTAATCATGTCCCGTGCCATTACAAATGCATGTAGCGAAAATTTAGTGATCGGTAATTTCGTCCTCGGGTGAGAGTTTGTGAATTTTGAGTGTTTTGAAAAGCGAGGTATTTCATTTCATGGAATATTCGAGGCTTTCTTCCTCCGGGGCGGGGGAGAGGGGGATTTGGCCTCATATCGTGCCCATCCCGTGTGCAAGATATATCAATTTAAGATTTTCTTCGTGACCTGGTTGACAAGCCGAAGGTTATAGGTTGGATTATCCGGTCCCTGATTTCCGATCACAAGTCTTAATGTTCGATCCGCAAAAAATAAATGAATAATTTGAAAAATATTTTTATTTCGAGCTATTCAAGCAATAAGATGTTTTTTCAAATTCAATTGAGGTAGTGTATCTTTGATCTTCTTCGCTTCCGCACCTACACAGCACTTACTAGACGGGGCTACGATAAGAGCAAAACCTAAGCAGAAAGCAGCAGAGAGGTGGAAGGAGGAGGAGGAGGAGGAGGAGGAGGAAGCATAGAGATGAAGAAGATGGCGTTGCTCCTGATGGGATGCGGCGGCGTCGGCCGTCACCTCCTCCGCCACATCGTCTCCTGCCGATCGCTTCACGCCAATCAGGTCCTCGTTCTCACCTTCCTTCTTCCCCATATTTTGCCGCACCTGCTCTCCGAGCTGTTTGGAAACGGCGCTCCATCTTGCGCGCTCTTTCGTAGCGTGGACCAGCGCCGCCTTCTGTGATTCAACGAGGTTCCGATGCTTCTTCGCATTTGCACGTTTCCGGTCTCTGGGGGGCATTTCCCATTTTTCGCCCCGGTTTCGACTACTGAGCATCCGGTGCCCTTTTCCAAGTGTGAGGAATGTCTGGGTTTCCCCTCGACATTGTTCGAAAACGCGAGCTTTTCATCCGAGTGGCGAGGTTGGCGGCGAGTCTGTTTTAGGCCTGTAATGTGATGATGGCCTTCTGAGTGAGTGACCGAGTGATTCGCAATTCTAAGTTGTGTGACGTATACAGTGCTATTGGTAATGAAGCACATTTTGATTTTGTGTGGAATAGTTATTAGAACCTATTGGTCGCGTTTGTTTGGTTTTTGTGCTTCGAATGTAACTATCTTACGCCTATCGGCAGTATAAGCAGCATGTTAGGCTGGTCTATGTATCAGTCGATTTGCTCTTTTTAATTGTTGTTGAGAGGAGTTAACTTCTGGCTCATTGGAAGAAGTGGGATGGATTGACTTGCAGGGAGTGCATCTACGGGTGGTGGGCGTGTGCGACAGTAAGTCGCTTGTCGTTGCGCCCGATGCGCACGCGTCGGAGTTGGACGATAAGTTCTTGCTGGAAGTTTGCAGGGTAAAGGGGGATGGTACTTCATTGTCAAAGCTCAGCGGCTTCGGTAATTTGGTTTTTCTCCTTTTTCCGACTGATGGTGATGGGGCAGAATTCAATGCTCGTGCTTATCTTATTCTCATGTCTTTATCTGATGTAGGTGCATGTCGAGTATTCGCAAATTCTGAATTGACCGCGAAAGTTTTCGACATTGCATCTCATCTCGGTAAATCAACAGGTTCGTGAGCTGCAGCAACCGTACCTTCTGTTTTTTATTTTATTTTTTGTTTGCATTACTTTTTCTTGAATTGGTGAAACATGCTACTTTAGACTATGCATGTGTTCTGAACTTGGACCGTTGATTCACATGAGATATTTTTTTACTTCATAACGTGTGGAACAACTAAGTCACGTATATATACCAACAGGTTTGGCAGTTGTTGATTGCTCTGCTAGTTCGGAGACCATAGAGATCTTAAGTCGTGTGATTGATCTTGGATGTTGCATCGTCCTGGCAAATAAAAAGCCTCTTACTTCAACAATGGTGAGAAACTCTTTCTTGTCCAATCTCTCATCATTGTCTACAAAAGATGTGAGGCTAAGAAAAAAACATGTGCGTTACCTACTGTTAGTTATTCCTCAAGTAATGCTTTCTGGTCCTTATACTTCCCGTTTTAACTGCTTGCTCTGGGTCAACTGTCAGAAAATCTTTTTGTTTTCTGCTATGCAGGAGTATTACGACAAACTTGTATCACAACCACGTCGGATTCGGCATGAATCAACTGTAAGTTAAGTTTTTCCCTGGATACCTACGAGCTCCTAGCAAACTAATACTGTAGACTGTCACCTCTATTTTCGTTCAGGTTGTGTTGGCTCAAGCTGAATACATCAATCCTTTTTATTTTTTGTTCCCTATTCGTATGGTTTGTGCCTTATGTAGCTGAGAGTCTGACAGTCTTGTTTATTTTGCTGACATTCTGCTACGAAAGTGCATTTCTCTGTTTCTTTTGAGCTTGAAAGCCAAAGCTTTATCATCTTCTAATTAGGAAAATAATTTGTGCATGCCTCAATTTTGCAATACAATGCCGATATAATCAAAAAGTAAAGCTTCTCAACCTATTCCTAGGAACAGTGTGTGAACTTATTAAATCAGCGAAGCATCATTTGATATGGATTTGTCATTTTCTTTACTGGCCACTTCAGATTGATTGGAGTATCTCGTCTTATAGATATGCAAGGATTTGATTTTTCCGTTCATGTTTATTACTCTTGGCTTGACAATGCTCTCTGCAGAAGGTTTATGCTTTATTCATATTTCCACCTGATGCTCTGCTTTTATTTTCACGTTCTGACCTAGATTAAACAACTTTTGCTGAGCATGCAAATTTCATAGCTTGTTGATTCTGCTTTTCAGTTGGTTATTTTCAGTGATATCGGTTCTGTTCTGGATATTTTGCTTCTTTGTCCTGACTTATGTATCGCTGATACAGTGCTACTAATTTACTTCACAAGGTGTAAATGTAATGAGACGTGGGCTGGATGTTATCATGTAGGTAGGGGCCGGCCTTCCCATCATAGCATCATTGAACCGCATACTGTCATCTGGAGATCCTGTGCATCGTTTAGTCGGGAGTTTGAGTGGTATCAAACACTTCAGGCATCAATTCTGCAAACACCTTTGAATATATCTTTCTGCTTCCTGTAAATATCAGCTTTGTATCTCCTAATATACATGGATGTTGCAATATAATTTGCCAGGCACATTAGGATATGTTATGAGTGAGGTCGAAGATGCAAAGCCATTGAGTCAAGTGGTGAAAACTGCAAAAAGTTTGGGTTACACTGAACCAGGTTTTTCCTTACGTGAACCTGTCAGTTGTATTCTAGAACATTGCAGGGATCATTACATGAATGCTCAGAGATATTATCTTATGAACTTCATTTCTAATTGCAGATCCACGTGATGACCTCGGGGGCATGGATGTTGCCAGAAAGGTGTTACTTATTGATGTATTTCATGACTGTCCATTGAGAAAAATTACAAGTTTCTTCTGTAGATGTTATTGAAACTAAAAACAATGCGGTTGTTCTGTCCATCCCTTTCAATGGCGCGATGGCAATTTTATAGTAGAAGATGACTTAAATTTACATTATTTAGCATTTGTTGCGAAAATGTACATTTTAGACAGGAAAATATAGGTATTAACTTCAAGTTTGCTCATATTGCTGGATGGCCCTTCATTGTGGGCTCTTGATTTGCATCAGTAGGAAAAAGTTGGTATTTTAGGTTTTTTTTTTTTGCAGTTTTATGGGTGATACTCACTTAACATTTAACGAAGTGTGTAATTGTAAACCAACTGAGGTGGCTGCAACCCTTGGTAGCGAAATAATATTAACTGAAAAGAGGAATGTGATGCTGCAGTATCTAATTAAGATTTTTTTTAATGTTCGAGCAGGCGTTAATATTAGCTCGACTGCTTGGAAGGCGAATCACGATGGACAGCATAAAGGTTTGTGCTCAGAGTTTTCTTCGCTCTCTTTTCTCAATGGCGTGTTAACTCATTTCGGCAGTCTATTGTTTGGTAAACATCTTGTACATAGCACCACACCCGATTCATATTTTTTGTCTTCTGCTGAGGGATGCATACCTCTGTAGGTGGAGAGCTTGTACCCAGATGAGATGGGACCTACTGTGATGTCTGTCGATGAATTTCTTAGCAAAGGGCTTCCTTTACTTGACAAAAGTATCTGCGAAAGAGTTGCGAAGGCTTCTGTAAGCGGGAATGTGCTCCGTTATGTCTGCGTGATTGAAGGAACAAGGTATATTTACTGAATTACTTTAAGAGTCGCTAATGTGGAATCTATTAGAAGATTGGTGATGCAAGCCTGGTTCTGTTTTTTTGGGAATTTTGAAACAGTTGACAAAGAGAAAAAGAGGGGCTTTCTTGTTTATCATGGCCTTCTATGTTTACCTTTGGATATGTTTATGTGAGAAGTGACCAAAGCTGATTTACTTTAGGCAAATAGAAAATGGGGTCACATAGTTGGGAAACTTTGTGTACCTAAGTTGGATGTTGCTATAATCTTTAGAGTTAAGTGCTTCTGTTTGCAACTTGATATTTATTACGCACTCCTTGGAATCTGAGGATTATATTTTTCCTTTTGAGTGACCTAGGGTTCCTGCATGGTACACTGCCTTTGATCTTTACAGATGATATGTTCAATGCATGGACTGCTTAGCAGCTGTGAAGAACCTTAATTGTGCTTTGCAAAGTTCTATTTCTGACTAAAGCAAAAAAAGTAATATCGTGGGTGGAGCAAATATGATGTGAGAAACAAATTAGGAGTTCTGACTACTCATCTGCTTCTTCTCGGGAGTTATCTGAATTAGTCCCCCTTTTGTGTGGTCAAGTTCTTGTAGGGTATCTTCTTTCTAAACTAGTCAAATTCCTTGCATATTAGAATGAAACGTTGGTAACTTGGTACTTTCTTGTATTTTCAAGTTCATGCATTCTTTATATTGAATAACCAGTTCCTTTGGTAGGTGTGAAGTTGGAATTCAAGAGCTCCCAAGAGATTCTCCCTTGGGGAGGTTGAGAGGAAGTGATAATGTGGTAAGCTCACTTTCAATGTTTTGTCTTCTTCTCTTAGTCTCTCTTTTGGCCTGGTGGAAGTTTTTTTCTTTTTTTGTATAAATAATGAAGGATTTCATCAAAGAGAAAACTCTGGTAGATTGGAAATTTACAAAGAGCATAGAGAAAGAAAAATAAATAAAAATAAAACAACACCAAGATTACACATAACCGGAGCAAGATGACTAAAGACAAAGGAAGACTGTAAAGAGTTAGCAATAGGAGCTTCAGTTCCCTCAAACAATTATGGTGGAAGATTTACTTCGTCACACAAAACAAAAGTACTTGTTGGGGATCTAGAAATAGTTATTGAAGCATTCTATGGAGTATTAGTAATGTACGACATAAGCATAGCGTTTAACAGGACTTGCAATTTGGCTTATTAGATGGTTTCCTAGGTCACAAGGCAGGTTAGTTTTTTTTGGAGAAGCAAAGTTGTAGTACTTTTGCTTGAATCTACAGTATGAGCTTTGCAGTATCTAATGATGAGTGTATTGAAACTTGTCAACTTTTCTGACAATGAAGCTTGTCATACTTATGGAAAAGAAAGAGGGAAAAAGCTCGTGGTTTAAGTTCATCATATGGCGCTTTAGTGTGGAAATTTCCCTTTTTAGGAAAATAGAGCGAGTTTGTGGTTTAATGCTACAATAGAATTTAATATCCAACCCCCTTTATTCCTTCACCAAGTAAGCATCTGTTCAAGTGAACAAATTTGTTATCGCTTGCTTTGATTCACCCTCTAGCACAATATTAATTGCAGGTGTATGTTAAGAACTATTTCTGCCAACATTAAAAATCTCCTTTTACTGTATATCTTGTCAAACTTCCATGACTGAATTCATCATTAATCATGTTGCTACTGATCATATCACCTGCGCCATCTGATCTGTAACAACCTCATGATGGTGCCATTTCAGCTGGAGGTGTACACCCGGTGCTATAATAAACAGCCTTTGGTCATTCAAGGTGCTGGAGCTGGAAATGATACAACCGCGGCCGGTGTCCTCGCTGATATTCTGGATATTCAGGATTTATTTCCTTGATAGGCAGTCTCTTCTATTTGGAAAAAGTAAATTGATTTTGAGGTTGGAAGTCCATGAACAAAAGCAGATCATTTGACCCAAATAAGCAGATGGAAGAGGCTGATAAGAGTGGGCCTTCTTTTTGCTAGATAGCGTCCTCAAAGTGGCCCAAGTATTCTGAACAGTTAGCATATAATTGTGCTTATGACATGGGGCTTGATAACCTAGTTCTCTTCACGTCTAGTCTCTATGATGGTGTGCTTCTGATATGAGGAAAGCTAATCATACAGGGAAGAATGTCACTGAACTGCTTAACTTGGATTAAGTGAAAAGTTTATGTGGCATCCCTGGACTTCGCTCTGAAGTCTGAACTGTTTTTTTTTTGTATGAGTGGTCGGATAATAATGGATGTTGTGAATTGAACTAAGGGTACGTTTGTTTTACGGAAAATGTAACGTTTTTGGAAAATGTTTTCTGGAAAATCATTTTCCAGGAAAATAGTTAGTTTTCCTTTGTTTGGTGATATGTGATCGAAAATATTTTTTGGTATTTGGATCTCATTTGGAAAATGTTGGGAAAATGATTTCAATCCCATGATTTTATCCAAGGTAAAGAAATTAATTTCGAATTTTTAGATGTTTTTACTTTTAAAAATAAAAAAGAAAAAGAAAAAAGAAGAAAGAAATAAAAGAATAAAATATTAAAATAGTCAAGGGAAGTAATTTCGAAAAGTGTTTTCACCTTCTTAGATTAGGGAATTCGCTTTTTTAATTTTATACATAAATGTTTTTCTTGACTGGATAGTGTTTTCAGTTGACTAATCATTTTCGATTAACCAAATGGGTAAAAGTTCGGAAAACGGATTCTCGGAAAACACTTTCCTTGAAACAAAAGCATCACAAATGTTCTACTTTGGCCTAGCCGTAGAATTTGCTACCTAATACCTGGTATTCGATAGCGGATTCCTCGTATTGTTGAAATTATAGGAAAGAGATCTGTTACTTGCATTGAAATTAAGACATTGTCTCTTCTCAAGAAGCCTGAACTGAAATCTAAAACCAGAATCCTGCACCAATTATTAGCCCGCAAATGTGAAGCAAAAAGTCGACATCAAGTTTCGCCAGTCATCTGGGAACCAACAGCAGGAAAAGGAATCGCAAGAGGCGGCTTCGCTATCAAGAGCAAACGAAGATCTCGGCTCTTCAAAACTCAGCTATTTCCGTTTGATCGAAATAACAGCCGGTGGGACTTCCCTCTGGCAGAAGGGCCAACTTGACCGGACCTCTCGCCCCTTCCTCCACGGTCATCGTCCCCGTGTGCCAGTTTATATCCGTGTCGACGTAGCCGGGATGAACACAATTTATGCACATGTGAGGGTACTTCTTGGCGAGAACTCGGGTGTAAGCATTCAAAGTGGCCTTCGAGACGCTGTACGCCGGAAGCATGATCGACCACCCATTGGCCTCGAGAGAATCCTCTCTCACATCGTGCAAGAATCTTTTTATGACCGCGTCGATCTTCTCCTCCGTCAGGGTGTCCAGGTCGCCCAGCTCGTTCCTCGTTTTCTCACTCGGGATTCTCTGCACGGAGCGATTTTTCCATCAGACGGTTTCTCCAAAGGCGGTCGAAACTTCTAAGTTAGAAACAGGAGAGGAGGGAATTTGAGAAAGATGCTTGCTTTTACCTTGAGCTCGCTCCTGAGGGAAGAGACATTGACTATCCTTGCGCCCGAAGTTGAGAGCTGTAGGAGTGGGAGGAGTGCCTCAGTCACTCGCTTGCTACCATAGTAGTTTGTGTTCAAGCAGTGTTGTGCGCTCTCGTAGGTGTGCTTTATCGCTCCCTGAACCAAATTGGCCGCTTTGCCTGAGAGCTGCAAATCATTCAGACAAATTAGCCATATTCAATTGACTCCTGATAAGTGATAAACCAATCCATGTTTATGTTGTAGCATCCCAAGGGTCCTCCACTTGAGAATATTTGGCATACAGTAGGACACCGATCTTGATACGAGACCGTGTCGCTACTGCTCATGCAGAAATACAACCTTTTCGAACGACGGGTCGAGAAGGGCGATACGTCATCTGAATGGGAAATTTTTTTGGACATCTAATCATTCTTTCATTTACAGTACTTAGAAACGCTAGGAGTCATTTTCCTCACTAGAAAGCTTTTTCTCTTTTCCGGCTCCTCGGCAGGAGCGTCGCCCGCATGAAGCCATTGTAACTGAGGGAAGCCAGCGAGTGCATCTGCTTGTTTTCGCTTCAGTTTAGGGTTGAACACCAGCTATGAGGAACTGTGTGAATTGAGGTCACTTACCCAAGAGGCAGGGTCTATGTTCAATGCCCTCAGCGCCTCTTCATCAACTATGACTCCTGATGCTCCTGCATTGTTCACCTGCCCAAGTAATTACATGAGCCTCAGTTGAGAAACCGCTTCTGCACGGACTTCCCTTTTGTCATTAACCCAACAATGCATGGCATTCCAACCAAAAAAAAAAAAATCAAGTGACTCAAAAGGTCAGGTTTTCACTTTACAAGTGGATTTTTTTCTTGTAAGATGATGTTCAGGTATCGAACTCAATTCATTACTACACGCAAATTGTCTTGTTCATATGCATCGAGACTCCGCTAACATCCAGAATTATCTTGTATAAAAGGTATTATGATTCGAACATCAAATCGACCGTCTTTGAATCAAATGCTTCTTGTCGAGCTGATGAGTCCCGACAGTAGACAACTTTGTTCCGAGTAACTCTCCCACTGAACGACGAATGCACGTATTCACCATCCTTGGCTAACATTTTGGCCGGGGACGAGCTTGGGGTCATTTCGAATAATGTTGTCCAATGTAGGGGTTCATTTTTAAAAAAAAAACTAAGTCCGGGGCTATTTGAGAAATTCACCCTTAAAAAAAATATTTTAATTTTCCTTTAAAAAAAAAAACTCTCACCAGAATATCAAGCCGTCCGAACCGGTCTCCGATGAAGTTCGCCAGCGCGTCGGCGCTCCTCTGGTCCAGCACGTCGAGCTGGTGGAACACCACGTTCGTCAGCCCGTGCTCGCGGCGGAGCTTCTCCGCCGCCGCCGCCCCTCTCCCCTCGTCCCTCGCCGTCAGGACCACCGTCACCCCGCGCGACGCCAGCTGCCTCACCGTCTCCAGCCCTATCCCCTTGTTGGCTCCCGTCACCACCGCGCACCTGCCAGAGACGTGCAAATGCTTCGTTCGAGCGAAGGTTGCAGAGAAAAATGGTGATTCGGCCCGCTAGAGTGTAGCGAGAGAGGACCGGAATCTCAGTTCCGATGCACAGGAAGTTTCTACGTGGTCACGGTAGCGATCCTCGACGATCGTCACCGATCTGCTTCTCGGTTCGAAGCATGCATGATCGGGTCCGGTCAGAAATCGGTCTCGGATTCGTAAAACGAAATTCGAGTCGCGACCGACGCTCTTGTAGATGAGCTAATCGCGACTTGGAGCTTCGAAGCAGCGCGGATGCTTTCGATGCCAAATGCAGTGTCGAACAATCACGACAGGCAAATGAGAACCGGTTGGCTATTGAGGACTCACCTCTGCGTCGCTTGCTTTCCGTCGGTCGCCATGTCTGCGGCGGTGGGATGGATTGTCGCCGAGCCTTCTTGGCCTGAGCTGAAGAATGAGGAATTTCAGCAAGAGGTCAGTGTGATCTACTCCGCGATCCCGCCATGCGAATTTATTTACCTCTCTATCCTTTGCCCCCCTTTTTTTTTGTCTATTTGAATTTCATCATGGTTCTTCATGGGAAAGTGGTGAGTGATTTTGTCTTCTTCCTTTTTGCCGCATTTACATCATGCATCCACCGAGAGGTGAGATGATGGGCCTTTCGAGTATTGTAATATATCTTTGCCGATGCATGTTTTGCGCTGTTTTTTTCCGACAATCAGCACTGTTTCCAGCCTATCTATGAATTTTCTATGGACAAGGGTGTTCAGGCGTTGATTTGTTTACTGCAAACGTCAGTGAGCATCTTGGGAATACTAAAGAACTTGGCATCATCACATGTATCCTGGGGATGTTTTGCTTGCTCTGGTCTTTGGAGCTGCATAACCCATCTTATTCAGAGTTACCAACAAAAAGCCCAAGCTTAGAAACCCTCCCTGTTCGAGGGTTGAATCGGGTTTTCGACGTTATTTTTTAATATGGTTTGTTCATCTTAAGAGTAGGGGATGCAAACTGTAGATACAAAAAGGTGGGGATGGTTTATGTTACTTTATCCTACTTATTTTCTCATCCTTCCAGCTGACCCTGACAAAGCATTCACTTGTGGATTCTGCTATAAGTGCTGTAGCATTTGGAAAACATAGGGCAGCTCCTAGCTCTAATATTCCTACGGGTTGAGGAAGTTGCACATGTTGCACAAATTCATCAAAACTCCTATGATTTGTGTGTTTCTTGCAGAGTACATTATATGTATCAAGCATTGTAACGTGACAACTCTTCATGAGTGAAAATGAAAATGGAAGATATGGTAAAGTGACTTGCATGATCTAAAGTTTGATGTAACCATATCACCACATGGCTCTAGCCTCGTGAGGATAACCTAGGCCTTGGTACTAGCCTGTGTAGGTAGGAAAATTCAAGAAGCACGAAAAAAATTTACTCTGCCGTTAGTCAGGGCAGAAATTTCTTGATACTAATAAGAAGAAGGCACTTACCGTTATAGGATGCTAACTGCCACAAATATGTGAAAAAGAGAGATTTACTGTGATCAATAATATTGAAGCAGAGTGATTAATTGTGCGATAACACTATGGGGCAAGGACTTGGTTGTCCGAGGGGTTTCGGTAATTGCAGGTTTTGATTGTTGAGTTAAACTGTCTACCGTCTTTTTTTTTTTTTTTGGTAAGAACTGTCTACCGTCTTTATTGTCTACTTGTCTTGGAATTATCCGAAAGCTCATGGTAGATTCCAAAATGATACGGACATACCTCCATGCCAGCTGAGTCAACATAAGTATATGCTCAGTTCAAGCTTAGGGCATGGGCCTGTCCTTTTTTTGGATACACAGATTAATGCCTGTTTCTGGCAACTATCTAGAATTAATACAAGATGGTGTTCTCTGTTAGTTTATAGTTATAGACATGGACAACTCAGACCACCAAACTTATAAGACTATAATTTCTTCACTAATCTCTTCATTAAATTCAGAGTTGTTTACGTCTGAGTTGATACATAATTGGAATCTGGCTGCAAATGTCCTTCAAGATCTTATGTAGACATCCATCAAAAAACATCAAAGGAATTGAACAGGAACAAGAGAACTGCACTCTTTAACAAGTACTAGCCAATTGCCATCCCCCTCCCCCTACCCCCAACAAAAAGAAAAAGAAAAAGAAAAAGAAAAAGAAAGATGACTTCTCTTTTTATAGAAGAGGCATGCAAATAGTAAAAGAAAATAGATTCAGTTCTCCTTATGAAGATGGCTCAACATGAACCTGGAAGAATCAGGACCAAGATTCAGATTTGCTGTCAATTTCAATGGGGGTTTATATTATTGATGGATTATATTTTTGCTTGTAGATTTTTTTTTCGCCGGATATTTAAGATTTTCTTCCAGTGTTCCTCTTACTTTATCTCAACCAGAAACGGAACAATAATACATATATACATGTATATAACTTATCAACACGAAAATAATATATACATGAATATATAAAATAGGGCATTACTTCTATCATTCTGTATACTGATTGATTTGTTCAAAACAGATAGTTGTGCTAAGTAATTTTATGTTTTGCTTATTAAGGGTGCGTAACAGATACAGATTGCAACTTCTTTGGTATTTAACCTCTGTTCGCCAGAATACAACAAAACTCTCAAATCTCACCTCAACTGACTTCCTGAGAAGATGCAGATAGTGAAAGGACCCGGATCTTCCTCCCCGGAGCTACAATCTCCAGTGTAGAGATGGGTGCTTCTGGATGAAATGAAAGCGGTTGACTACTGGCCTCCTGTCATTGGAACCATCAAGCTTAAGGTCATAAACTGTATACCAAAACTGGCGAAACTGCTTTTTGGGTGTGAAGATTTTGATGCCTATGAGATTAATCAAGCATAGTGCCATATGCCTTACATGTAGATTCTGGTCTGCTTTAAAAATTTATATCGTGGGTTGGGACCGTTGGGTGAGTACTTTTTGTTTTATAAATAAGCATGGGACTCGTGCAGGCATGTGCACATTTCAAATATCTTTTATTATATTTGTAAAAGCTGTTGCTCTATTCCTCTAGTTTTGTTTACCGAACCCCAGATGAGTGGGATTGAGAGATATGATCAGAAGGCCATCCGGATCACCATGTCCTTGCTGGGGCTGTCAGCATCTGAGTCCTGAAGAGAGAATTTATGGCTGTTCAAAGAAACCTATCAACAGAGAAAATTGCCGAGTCCTGTGAAATGCTTGCTCTGCTTGTGCTAGGATTTTAGAATGCTTTTGAGGTAAAATTCAGGGCTTTGATGAAGCAAGTTACAAATACAGAGCCACGTGCTGCTGTAGGCTGTAGCTATTGTGGTACTTTTTTTTTGGGGTCAAATCTACTGTGGTGCTTCACTTGTGTCGTGTGTATGCATAATAAGTGCCCTGACCACTCATTAATAAGGCCCCGTAATATTTAATTTTTAGGAAGGGTTTATTTTATCAATCAAAACATTCGTTCTAGACATTGAAACTATGATTGAGGGTAGAGTGGTCACGGAATTGCCATGTTAGCAAACTTGATTAACACTCAATTCTTTCACAGAAAGCAGACAGAAACTTTTGGGCAGGTGCGTAAGGAAGACCGAAGGAGCCATGTTTCCTGTGACAGCGATGGACGAACCTCAAAAGTTTATAAAGTCGCAAAACCTTTCTTGTGCAACATAAATGCCCATTTCGTGATGCCACCAGTTTACTTGTGCAATTAAAGATTGCCAGGCTGTTGTCTATTGCCAACACTTCAACCGTGTGTATAGACAATCGAGTGTTGGTGTTTGAAGACTGGTGGGTGCGGACCAATTCCTGAATCCGTGGCTTCTGTTCATTGGGAGGATGAGCTAAAGAAATCATGGTATGATTTACTTATATTAATTGTTATATCTTTTAGCAGTTTAATGACATTAGAAACCAAAACGAAAGTTAATATAAGAAAGGAGCAAACTGCTTTTGAGGTTTAACATGGCATGTGGCTGTGTGATTGTGAGCTAGCTCAGCTGACGAGTACTAAAATAGTACCGTAGATAAATGCTGATGGTTGGCGTTCTTAACTTTTCCCTAGACCTCCAAGCAAAATGCAAGATGTTGGCCACAACTTCAAAAGGGTTTTCTGACATTCTCACACGTTTCTCCATCATAACATCTTGTTTTCTATGCTGTCTAACCACTCCTCTTTAACTCCTTCATAAAAGCTTCCGTGAACTTTTGGCACCGCTACCTTCACCACCACCACCTCCTCTTCCCCCTAACATGACCGCCGCTCGGTTCGTCGCGTTCGTCGTCGCGGCCTCGCTCCTCGCGGCGTCTTGCGAGGTCTCCGGCCAGGCCCCCGCCCCGGGGCCGTCGGCCGACTGCTTCTCCACCTTGGTCAACATGTCGGACTGCTTGACGTACGTGGAGACGGGGAGCAACATCACTGTGCCGGACAAGGCGTGCTGCCCCGAGCTGGCAGGGATGGTGGAGAACAGCCCCGTCTGCCTCTGCGAGCTGATCGGACAGAACAACAGTTTCGGGATCGACCTCGACGTGAACCGAGCCCTCAAGCTCCCCTCGGCCTGCGACGTGGTCACTCCCCCCTCGAGCTTGTGTGCAGGTTCTTGTTGCTGCTTAATTAACGCACTCCCTTCGAGCCTCTTCTCTTTCAAGCGTTTGATTTGTGATATTTCAATGCACAATCCACCCTCTCCTAGGCAGCCTGACTCCTTCACTAGTTCTTGAAATGATCCGATGATATAAATGCAAAAAAAAAAAACTGAAATAATAAAAAAAAATTATCGTAATTATTATTTATAGCTCAAGCTTTAGAAAAAAATTAAGAAGACCCATTATGAGAAATCATGAAAGTTGTCGATTCCTAAGAAAATTTTTAATCACGAAATGCGTGGGTCACGTGATCGAAAGATGCTTTCTCGACGAATCACGTGATCTCTTTTGGGTTTATGATATAAATTTTTATATCCTCTGCGTAAGGTCGTTTCGTGTTTCGGAACGTGAAATTAATTATTATCGGAATCTCTAATCTCGTCCTCTAATTGCCTCTTTTTTTTTCCCTTTCTTTTCCTTTCTTTTTATTTTTTTAAATTTTTGGATAAGCAAACTCTTGTGTAATTAGATTTGCTACGGATGATTTGGTCGTTGATCCTTTTTTCATCTTTTGACATATCGTAGCCGTTGGAGTCCCAATTTCTACTCAGGGACCTGCCGCACCAGGTAACCTCTCCATCCCTAATTAATGTAATATCATTCATTAATTCTTTTTAACCGTATAAAAGCACACATTAAAACATCGCTCGACGTGTCTTGCTTGTCTTCCCAATATTTTGCCCCGACCATCAAGAAATTTCCTGATTTCGGGCCCCGCAAATAAGACATTATGAGCACATTTGGTTAAGATAATGACCATTTCATTTTAATTTGCTATGTGTTTAGCTATTTCATTTGTATTGGTAGTTATTGCACATCTACCGTCATGTCATACCAAATCCGTGCACGTTATATAAGGGCTATTGCGACTGACGAAAAACCCTTTCACTATTGCGACTGAATCAAATCAAAGCGGTTTCGACGGGCGGAAGTTTAATTTACTAAGAGACTGACTAATTGCAGGAACCCCGTCAACTAAAAAGGACAGCGGAGCTTCGACCCCGCACGATGATCTGTCGACATTCGTCTTGGCTTTTAGTTTGAAAATAGTCGTCCTGTCGATATTCTCTTGATTTCATACCATTCAAATTTTCAATCGGTCTCTGTAATTTCTCTATCGTCAAAACGATTATTATCTCCGACGAGAAATAAGGTTATTCGATTTGCATTTACATTATTATTTTCTCCCTCCAAATGAATATTGCTCGATGTAGAAATAATGTAGTTCTCTTGTTGATCTGAACAGCCTTGAAATATACCTCAAGTATTCACTCAACTAGTCTCGCCGCCTTCCTTACGAATAGCACATTCCAAAAGTCGAAAAAATGGAGAGACGACATTAGCGGATAATAATTATTCCGATGCCCTGAATGCTAATTATCTCAATCCAACATCCCCGCGATTAATTATCATTTGCTGTGAAAATCACTCTCTAGCCAATCAGATAATTCAAATAATAATATTAAAAATGAATTTATCATTTTTCGCGAAAAGAGTAATCCATCCATAGCGATTGATTTGCATGCGAGATGAAGTCAAATTGAGATCCGATTTTTCCTCCCACCAAATCTCTTCCGTACGCTCGTTGTTCTCGTTGCCGTTTTATTCCTCGTTTAACATTTTCTTCGCCGATCGCTCGCACTCGAACCGCGGAATTCAAATGGATCACCAGAGCACCGCCGCCGCCGCCGCCGCCGCCGCGACCTGCTCCCCCGCGGTCTCGCCGACGGAGCCAGCCTCCAAAGCCCAAGCCGCCATTCTCGCCCTCTCCTCCATCGTCACCACCGTCCCCTCGTTCCTATCCTCCTCCGAGAGCCCCGCCCTCGCCCTCCTCCACGACCCCGACGTGGCGTCCCAGGTCTCCTCCCTCCTCCGCCGCCCCGACTCCGGCTCCGGCGACGACAACCTCTGCCGCTGGCTCTACGACACCTTCCACTCCGGCGACCCCGACCTCCAGCTCGTCGTCCTCCGCCACGTCCCCACCGTCGCCGGCGTCTACCTCTCGCGGGCCTCCCAGCGCAAGCCCCACGCCGGCTTCGAGTGCGTGCTCCTCGCCCTGTACGCGCACGTGACCACCGCCCGCGGCGGCCAGTCCGTGACCGTCACGATCCCGGACGTCTCCCACCCGAGCGTGTACCACGAGACGCGCGACAGCTCCGCCAAGAGCATCGCGACGGACCTGAACCTCGCCGTCGTGTCCCCGAGCCTCGAGCCGCACGGCACCGTCCGGTCGTCCCGGCGATCACGGATCGTCGGCGTCGCGCTGGAGCTCTACCACAGCCGGATCGCGCAGATGCCGGTCGGCTCGAAGATCGATTTCTGCGAGTTCTGCGTCGTCTGGTCCGGCCTGACCGGAGATCCGCGCGAGGGCGACGCCGAAGATATCGGCGACGCGAACCGGTCGCGGATCGAAGGCCAAGGGACCGGATCGCGGCGGATCACGATGCCGTGGGAGCTCCTGCAGCCGGCGCTGAGGATACTGGGGCACTGCATGCTGGGGCCGGCGCCGGCGAAGGAGAAGGAGCGGCTCGAGGCGGCCGGGGCGGCGGCTTGCCGGAGCCTGTACGCGAGGTCGCTGCACGACATCGATCCGATGGCGATACTGGCGACGGGGAGCCTCCTGAGGTTGAGGAAGATCGGGTTGGATTCGGGGCCGGAGGTGGTGGATCACACCGAAATTCCCCATCAAAACGTCATCGTTCTTTCCTCTTCGTTTGGTAATTTGTGCTCGTTGGGAAATGACAAGAAGTAAAAAAAAAAAATCAATTCTTAGAGCCCAAAAAAAAATTTAATCCACCTTTCATTTGATTCTTGAACACTACTCTCTTTTGCTAATTCATTTGCATGAGAATCGTGCACTGAACATTAAATTTTGAACCGGAAAAGGTGAAGATGCTACATATTCGTATGCAAACGCCCGCCGGTTCTATAAATGAAGTTTTTGCCGGTTTCGATAGGTAATTTAGCCGGCATATTCAATATCGAAGGATCATTGGACGTTTGGTAAATTAGAGTGAAAGGATTATCTATTCTAAACATTACAGAATTGAATTTATTCATACCTCGTGCGAGTTGGAGAGCTTTTAGATCCTACCCTAAGATGCCCATTCTCCTAGAGTTTCGAAGTGATCCTCATTCTCATTTTTGGAAAAATTTCAAATAAGGATCTGAAGTGTTCTCATTTTCTCAAATAAAGACATTAAGTGGATCTTGTGTCAAATAAAGATTTGAAATGCTCTCCTTTTTTCAGGTCTAAAGTGGTTATAATTAGGGCTGTAAATGGTTCGGTTCGGTTCGGTTTTCTTGAAAAATCGAACCGAACCGAACCGTTAATGGTGCCTCCTTGAACCGAACCAAATAGGAACCGAACCGAATTGGAACCGAACCGATAAGCCGATTTGGTTCGGTTTGGTTTGGTTTGGTTCGGTTTGGTTTTCGGTTTCTTCTTCTTTTTTGTTTTTTTTTTTGCTTTTTTATTCATGGCTCGGTTTTATGTTTTTATGAAAAAAATTTCATGATAATTTTTTTATGATAATTTTTTTAAAATCCCTACGTCGGCAAAACAAAAAAAACAGAAACATTGTTAAGATTTCCGGATAAAAAAGGCTTAACCCAAAAAAATAGAAAATTTCAGGAATTAAACAGATTAAAAAATAATAACAATAATAATAACAGTAATAATCGAATAATATAAAAAAATGCAACCGCACCACAAAATGACATTTTTTTCATTCTCGGTGAATTCCACCTGCAGAAAATTCACAAAAAGAGAAAAAAAAATATAAAAAAAAATTAGAGAAAGATCACGACGCACAGTCGCACGCAAACACACACACCCCTCTCTTTCTCTCTCTTCTTCTCTCCGAAAGGCCAAACTCGACCCCCAAATCCTCTCGCTCTCTCTCTCGATCTTCTTCTTCTTCTTCTTGCCGACGCGCTCTTGGCTTCTTCGACCGCCGCATCCGCAGATTGAGCCGCCGTCCGCCGCTGATCGATTCGGAAACCCTCCCCGCCAGAGCGATTGCCGTCGCCGCCGCGTCAGCCATTTCGAGCCTTTTTTTTTCCAGCGTAATTTATCATTTTTTTTGGGAGATTTTTTTCGGGGAGTTTCTTCGGGGGGAGTTTCTTGGAGAGCCATGGATGCTGATTCATGGGGTTTGACGATTTGGGGGGTTTTCCGCGTTTAGGGTTCGAGAGAGATGAGTATCGTCACCGGCAACGGCGGCGGCGGGAGCGGCGGGGGCAGGGTCGAGGCTTGGGACTCGAGCGAGTCAATGGGGAGGAAGAAGAAGAAGAGCAGGGACGGCGGCAAGAGGAAGAGTGTGGAGGGCCGTGAGGATGGTCTCGGCGAGAGGAAGAGTGTTTATTTCAGTTCGGTTCGATCCGAACTGAAATAAACCGAACTGAAAAAAAGATTGGTTAATTTTGATGATCTGAATCGAAATCGAAACCGAACCGAAATGCACAAAATTTTCGGTTCGGTTCGGTTCGTATCTCGGTTCGGTTTTCCGGTTCGGTTCTGACACCCCTAGTTATAATAGTTTCAAATAAATGTTTCATCCCACCGGCTCGCCGGTCAGCAAATTTTCCCGATTTTTGTCCAAAAATAAATTAAATTAAAAAATTTAGTAAAGTGTTTTTTTAAAAGAAAAAAACAGGGGAGGGCTAGCAGCGCTCCCTCGCTTGTGGCACCGCTCCATCGCTAGTGGGGCGGTGGCTATGGGCGGCGGGGTTGTCGGCACTTCAGCGAGGACTGGCAACCCTCGCTGACTAAAGGCGAGGGCCAAAATCGAGAAGGTTGGGCGACCCCCTCCCAGATCTGGGGAGCATTGGCTGGCCCTTGCCCCGGTCTAGGCGACGGCTAGCAACCCTCGCCAGATCTAGGAGAGGGTCGCCCGACCCTCTTGATCTTATGGTTCTTGCCTTTGGTCGGGGGAGGCTCTCCAACCCTTGCTGAAGTGCTGTCGACCCACTGATCATGGTAGCCGCCCCACCGGCGATGGGGTAGCAACCACAATGGGCTGGTGGCCACAGGCAAGGAAGGGCTGGCCCTCCCCCTGTTTTTATTTATTTATTTTAATTTTTTTGAGTTTTTTTATAAAAAAAAACACACAGAAGCAAAGAAAGAAAAAAAATTAAAATACAAAAATGCCATCGACTCTGATAAGATAAGATCCTTTTTTGAGATTGAGATAGCCACTTCAGACTCTTATTTGAGACAAGGTTAATTTCAAATCCTTATTTGAAAAAACTAAGGTACTTTAAGTCCTTATTTGATACAAGATTCACTTTAGATCTTTATTTGAGAAAATAAGAGTACTTTGAATCCTTATTTGAAATTTTTCCTTTATTTTTTGGGTAGTGCGAAGGGGGAGCAAAATCACATCTCGCAATGGTCCTTCGGATCGATCACAGATTCTCGGCTCCCTTGCTTTCACTCCAGTTGACCTCTCTTCTTTCGATCCCCGTGAGAAGGCAGAGAGCAAAACCAATCTAGCAAACCATTGATGCTATGCCCTTATTTATTAGTAAAGCGCATACTTCTTGCAAGGCTCGCCAAGCTTCTTCACGTGACAAGCATCGCAACAGTAGTCCACCGAACGATCGCTGAAGGAGCGCATCGTTCACCCGGAATCAGTTCTCACACCTATGCCGTGCACACAAGCAACCGTCCTTTAGCCAATATTATAACGCTCATTTGCTATATTAACGTAATAAATTCATGAGAATTATCGTATATGAAAGAATTAGTTAAGAACTCATATAATATCAATAGTGTCCCTCAACATTGAACATGTATCACATTAAGCAAATTAAAAATTTAGAGATTACATTAAATATTAGATTGAAGTTCGGGAATCAGGGCGAACAAATCAAGAAATTTTAAGGGTGAGGAACGATTTGTAACATTATCTCAAAATTTTTTTTTTGTTCCCCTGCGACGAGCACCACGGGACCGACGTCTGGTTCCCGCATTCTCCAGCGTCCGATCCCCCCCAAACCATCAACGGTGGATAAGACACCTCCTGCAACCCACCCCTTGGACCGTAAAATCTCTCTCTCTCTCTCTCTTTCTCGCTCTCTCTCTCTGTCTCTGTGTAGAGTTTCAACGAGCTATTCCTTCCGTTTCTCCTTCTGAAACTCCTGAAACCCTAATTCATTTCCAAGTTCCGATCGCAGGGATCGTCCGTTAATTATAGAGAGGTACCGCTTCTGATCAACCTCCGTCTCAATCATTAGCTCCTGATGATTTCCCTTTTGTTATGATCTTGAAGTTCAATTCGTCAGTGCATTTACTTGTTCGACACTCGTTTCGTAGACCCTTTTGCAGTGGCATCTTCGTTCTTGTTCCGTCTTGGTGTGATTTTTTTCGTCGTTTTAGCCTCTGGGTTTGACCTTTCTTGGGCGATCGTGTCATTTTTCTAGGGTTTGTTTGATCGGGTTTTCTGGGTTCGAACAATTTCGATCGTATGATGAATCTTTCGGCATTTGTGCTTGCAGGGGGTTAAGTATTGCTGTTTCTGGTTGTTGATTTTTGGGGATTTGAATTCGTCCCTTGAACTCACTTGTAGGGGTTAGAGAATTGTTTTATGGCATTTGAATGCCAAGAGGGTAGTCACATTTCTGAGAGTTTGTCGGAATTTGTTGTCGATTCTTTGGAAGAGCGCATTGATTCGAAGGAGCAGTTGGGTAATTCGGCGGAGAACTATAGTGCGGAGCACTTGGAAAGTAAAGTGTTCGACTCGGAAACAGCTGTAGAGAAAGCTGGGAAATCGGAATGCGCGTTGGAATTTAAATCCAAGAAAGGAAATACTAGCTCGTGCGATAGAAAAGAGGTGCCGTCTCATGGGGTCGTGTCATTTTTTCCTCGGTCGTTTGCCGACCTTCCTCCGGCCTTAGTGTCTGAAATCCTCAACTGTCTTGACCCGAAAGAGTTGGGCATTGTTTCCTGTGTGTCTACGCTTTTCCAGAGGCTTGCCTCCGAGCATCATGCTTGGAAGGAATTTTACTGCGAGCGCTGGGGCCTACCAGTTGGCCCGGCATCGTTGGGCTCCGGATGTTCCGATGAAAAGTCATGGAGGGAGCTATTTGTGGAGAGAGATTTTAGGAGCAGGACATTCATAGGACGTTATAACATTGAGGTTTTGTATGGTCACACCGAAGCTGTACGGACAGTTTTCCTTTTGGCTTCTGCAAAGCTTTTATTCACAGCAGGTTATGATACGACGGTTAAAATGTGGGACTTGGAAGAAGGGTTGTCTATATCGTCGTCTAGGCCTCTTGGTTGTACGATGAGAGCAGTCGCTGCTGATGCGAAGCTGTTGGTTGCCGGGGGCACTGATGGCTTTATTCATGGTTGGAGGGCTATTGAGGGAATTCCACACTTGTTTGACCTGAGGGGTCATCAGAGTCAAAACAGTGAATTTCGGCTTTGGGAGCATGTAGGAGCTGTTACGTCCCTTGCTTTGGATCTTTCAAAGATTTATAGTGGTTCATGGGACATGACCGTGCGCATATGGGATCGTGCTTCGCTGAAATGCTCAAGGGTCCTGAGGCATAGTGATTGGATCTGGGGACTTGTACCCCATGATACCACCGTCGCCACATCATCAGGTTCAGATGTTTATATTTGGGACATAAACAGTGGTACTTTGATGACTGTCATTCAGAATGCACACATTGGTAATGCTTATTCGTTGGCTAGAAGCCATACAGGAGATTTCCTTTTCACTGGTGGGGAAGATGGAGCCATACACATGTTTGAGATTGGTCACCTCATGGAACATGATTTCACCCATGTTGCTTCTTGGATTCCTCATTCAGGGCCTGTGTATGCACTTGCATTCGAGTTTCCCTGGCTTGTTTCAGCTTCTGCTGATGGACAGCTTGCACTGATTGATGTGAGAAAGTTGCTGAGAACTAAGAAAAGTACTTCTGGAAAGAAGATTTTGAAGACTGGTAGTATCGACCGGACTGAAGTAGAGCCACCTCAGAGGATGCTCCACGGGTTTTCTAGCGATCTGTTCTCAGTGGACATTGGTGCAGATCGCATAGTGTGCGGTGGAGAGGAAGGTGTTGTTAGAATTTGGAACTTCTCGCAAGCTCTGGAAATCGAACGGAGGGCCCGTACTCTTAGAGGAATCCGATTGGAAAACAGGATGCGGCGGCGTAAGCTTCAAATAGAGATGAACAGTAAGGGTGGTCGGACTGATCAATGTTCCGTCGCAGCCAACGGTGACAGGAATGGCGTGTGGCATAGCAAACGAGGGATGAGCGGCAAGCTGAAGGCATGATGAAGGACTGACAGCCCCTTCAGCTTAATTGTTTGCTTAAAAGTCTGACGATTTGCCTCATAAGCTTTGAGTTTCCATGAAAGCGGATTCTGTACAATTACTTCCATTAGTTATAGCAATCAATACTTCATCTTTAACGCCAGTTTCCCGATTCTGATTCCCTTATATTCTCTTGCCGGCATGTTGGCCTGTGATTCCCAGATCATTGCCTGATTGAAAATGGTGATTATATGTGATCTTCTTATGTGTTGGGTCTACTTCAGTTGGAGACACTGATGCTCTGGGTAGTTGAAAGTGAGTTTAGGTGGATTTATCCGTTGAAGAATTATCTCCACATCGATTGACAACAAATCCTAAGTGCTCTTTATATTTATGCAGTCTTTCTTCATCTATTAGTTTAAGCTTTGTTTTGGACTTTTTAACATTATTTCCGTGCACGGCGAAGGTTGGCAGCATGAATTGTGGTTTTCTTTCGTAATGATGCATGAATTGGGACGAAAGCGTGATGATTCCGCAATGCGGATCTATCTCAACTTGGAGTCGAAGCCATTTTTCAAGCAGTAGTTGCAAGTGAGATGAGCCGATTTTATTACTTGTCAAATACCAAAATAAGGAATTCTTTTTTTTATTTTTCATTGCTGTATCTCTCGCATTACGTGTAACTACTGCATTGAATATAGAAATATTCTTTATTAATTACGGTTAACAAGGACTGTTAGAAAAACGTTATGCCGATCGATCGACTTTTATGCGCACATGTGTTCTTTCGGTAGGTAAATATTGAATTTGAAAAGACGGTTCATAAATTAGTATTTAATAAGTGTAGCAAGGGCACTTATTAATTAAGTTCTTCGTATAATATCCTCAATTTCCTGAATCGCGATTTGAGCAAAATACAAATCAAAATTCGGCTGAACGGCACGACACAGAAACTTATCAATATTTGAATATTATATACGATTTTCGGAATTTGGTATAAAAAATCTAAAAATGCTTCCTCAGGGTGATGTGAAAACCAAAAAAATTGGAAAAAGGTAAAAAAAAAACCACTCGAAAAATTACTTTTTTGGGGGGGGACCGTCTCAGCATTTGAAAATTAAAAGTTTCAAGAAAAGATAAAGATGAAAACTGAAGTAGATTATGAAAGCTGAGCTACAACGCCAGCATGGGCCATTTCCCGCGCGTCCCCATGAAGAATTCTCTCGTCTCCCCTCCCAGTTCTCCCGGCAACTCCCGGGATCCCTTCCTTCGCCTCTTCCCTTCCGCCGATCGTCGAGGAAGCAAGATGCGGCCGACCGTCCGTAACGAAGGCCTCGACGAGCCGCCGAGGAGACACAACCGACGCCGTTCGCTTTGCACGGCGGAGAACCACCCTGAACGCGGCGAGGACGAGCCGTGGGCTCCAAGCCGAGCGATGCTGATCCTGTTCCTTGCTGTCTTGGCGGGCATGGTTGGCCCGTCGAATGGGTTGTCGGGGCCGCCGCCGTCGCCTTCGTCGGCGGCGACCCTGTTCGGTTCTGGAAACGGGTCGTACGTATCCGCGTTCTACGTGCTGGGCGACTCTTCGGTGGACTGCGGCGACAATTCGCTGTTCTACCCGTTTCTCCACGGGGATCTGTCTCTTCATCCGTGCAACGACGAGTCTGATAAGACCCTCGTCCCGCATTTTCTGGGTACGGCGTCGATTCTTGTGCCTCTCTCTCTCTTTCTTGCGGTTCTTGATTTTTGCTCCCTCTTTCTTGGAAATGCTTGTGTTGATGAGGGACTTCCTTTCTTGGTCCAACGGTGGAGATCATTTCGTTTGCGGTTTCATCGCTGGTCGCTTATGAAATCCTTGTTTGTGACGTTAAGTCTCTCTCCGTGTGCTGAGTTTTATGGGAGACGGAGCATTTTTCCTGCATTTATTCTGAAGATTGATCCCAGTATCAGTTCTACATAAGGTTAATGTTCTAGAGCAGTTTCGGGGAATGCTTTTTCAGGTAGGAGAGATACATTGCCCCAGTGAGTTTATGGTCGCTTATGTTTAGTCAGTTTAAGCTCGTGATTGCCGTGATGTTCTCGTGTGCCGATGCGCGAGATCTGAGATAGCTCTTACCTTTTATGAACTGTTAGGTTTTAGGCTCCCCTCTTTATCGGTTGGAGAAAACAATCTGCGACGTGGTTGATAAGCTAAACTGCTAGTGGAACCGGAAGTTACTTGCCTTGACTTGTTTCGTAATCTATGTTCGTAATTGCAACTGATCTTTGGTAGCAAAAGCAGGCTGATTTGAGGTTCTTTTGGCCCCCGTGTTTGTCCTCTCTGCATTGCCTGTTTTATAAGCAGTCGCGGATGCATAAAAAGCTCTGTTCTGGTTTCCAACTATTGATTTTGACACGGCTTGCTCGCAGTGAAAGAACTAATTTGTTACTTTCGCCAAGCTCTCCTTGAAATATCAAGCATGACAGCAAAGTTTGGTGTTGCAGCTGAAAAAATGGGCATACAGAATACTCCGCCGTTCTATGCTCAGAATGGCTCAATTGCTAGCTTGTTAAGGGGCCTGAACTTTGGGTCAGCAGAGGCAACAATTCTGAACTTTGGTGGCTGGAAATTCCAGTCTCTCAACCAGCAGCTGCGCCAGGTACTGGAGACATTTCAGTTGGTACAGCTTCACCTAGCCGAGGAAAGTGCTCGTGAGTTCATGAAATCGTCTATAACTTACCTATCTTTTGGAAAGGATGATTACATAGAATTTTTCCTTCGCAACTCCTCTGGCATAACCCACAAATTTACTGGCCAAGAATTTGCTCATGTCCTGGTTGATCAAATGATTGATGCAGTAATGAGTCTGTATAATGCGAATGCCAGAAAGATCATATGCATGGGGATTTTGCCCTTGGGGTGCACCCCGCGTATAAGATGGGAACGGGTGAATTCAACATTTAGTGGTGGCACGAGAAATATATGCGCGGAAGAGGTCAATGAGGTTATTTTGGAGTACAATTCTATGCTTGAGGAGCGCATTTTTGACCTCAAAGCAGAACTACCCGATGCTAAGATAGTCTTCTGTGACATGTACCATGCCATTCTGGAGGTCATCACTAGCCCAAAGCGACATGGTATGGTGCTTTTCAATCATTTCCTGCTTTCAACAAATTTCATGTGTTGCCAATGTGAACCTCGGATATTTGAGAAGTAATCTGAGAACCAAGTTCAGTTGCTTGAAGCACTGCTGTAAAAACCATAATTCCCATAATGGAAGTGAAAATGACAAATTGTTATCAGACTGTCTTCTTCTGTTAAATGAAGCGAAGCTTTGTTGGGTGAGAAGTTCATATAATTCTCACAGAAGGGGAAGATATTGGCATGTTCGCACCGATGAATGAGGATACGGTTGCCTCAGAGACATTGGATGGAAAAGGGTGCTGTACTCATGCTTCAGCAAAAAAAGAAAACATTTCTCATGCAAGTTAGTTTATTGACATTCACAGACACTAATATCAATGTCAGGATAAACATACTGAAAAAAATACTTCGTCTTCATCATTGCTTGCTGTTGACATAAAAGTACGATATTAAAAAGCGACGCCTGGACTTTTCTAAAATCAACAAACCAACCGATTTTTCGGTTTTCGTGTTTTTTGTTTCATCTAGTCGATTACCGATTTGCTGTTTGGAAAATACCGAAATGTAGTCTGATTCAAGTTTTATGGCATCGATAGAACAAAATAAAAGCATCTATACATCGTTGCCCAATTCCTTCTTGTGATGCAGGGTTTGAAGACGTAAAAACGGCATGTTGCGGGCTGGGTCAGGAGGGTATGCTTATAGGGTGCCTTTCGACCGAGATGGCTTGCAAAGCAGAATCAGGTCATGTATGGTGGGATCTCTACAATCCAACGCAGGCTGTCAATCGCTTGCTTGCCGAATCAGCCTGGTCTGGGCAAGAGTTGACGGGTATATGCCGCCCAGTCAATATCCAGAATTTGGTGTCGACCTCAGTCTCCCACTCAAATGCTGCTATGAAGCAGTAACACGGTTCCCGACTTGGGTTAGTCTTAGCCAACTGGGCATGTTCTTTTCTCCGTCTGCTATGGATTAGCTGCAGAAAGGTGGCAATTTAGGTACTCTCCCATTTCTTTAAGCAGGCTACAGTTTTAAGAAATCACGTGTCAAAATATGAGGAAACAAGTGTTGCAGCGCTAGAAGATGTTTCATCCTTTACTCAACCGAATCAGCCGAACGTTGCTCAGGATTCCTTCATTTTTCATGGGAGCCAATGTATGCGGCATCTCTATAAGGATAGCGGGATCCAATTGCCGGCACTAAGCCCCACAGAATGTATAAGAATTCCGTGCATGTTAACAGCTTGTTAATTGAACAGCAAAAGCAGTCGCCATCTGTAATCATCCCAAGAGAGAGCGTGAGAGAGTCTTGAGAGATTTACGTTTCTGCAGTTCCTTGTAACGACACTTCCAACTCATGTTTAAGTATCTCCCGCGTGAAACAGAAGATTACTACACCTGAGACGAGGACATTTCCTCGTGTGTTCCTTCTAGGTGACTACTCTTGTTCTGTCTCAAGTCCCTGCCTGCCAGGAGTCAAAAATTTGCGATTGCGGAAGCATCTGGTCGAAGAAAAGTAACACGGAATCGTATAAGTCAGCATCCCTTTTCTAGGTAGTTCAAGATCATCCTTGTTGAAGGTGAAGGAGAGATGAGTCCAAAAACACTCCCTCTTTAGCTCCTGCTCATTCATTGCTCTAAGCTGGAGTGAGTTGGGATTTTGGTCATGACAGAATTCGACATTGAGATGAGGCTCCGCACGTAGCTGACAAACCATCAGACCTCGGAAAGCAACGAGTAGACCCCCGAATGTGTCGGTCCGCCGTCGTCTTATGTAAATCCATGAACATCAGAATAGTAGCGATGCGGGCGGCGACGAGCTCGGTGACTGAATTGAAGCGGCCGCGACTATGGTGGACAAGCTGATGAGGAAGTTGGACAGGATCGAAATATGAAGAAACACAACCATGAGTCAACAATTGGTACTAAGTGGAACTTGGAAGTAAAAATTCTGTGCAGTCGCTTAAAATAAGGGGGACTAATTTGGAAATTTGGCGAGTTAATTAATCTCTGTGTTAGTAAGTTAGTAAAAGAAAAAAAGAAAAAAAGCTACAAAAAATCTCAAACTATGCCCATTATGATACATGTACCATAAGCTTTTTTTATAACATTAAAAACCTCACTGTATGTCTATTATGACACATTTATCATAACTTTTTTCTTGTGATATAAAAAACCCTAAATTTTACTTATGCGACATATTTATCCTCCTCCGTTAATATTTTGTTGGATGATTTTTTCAGTCAAAACAAAGTAGTTTCTACTTCACTTAAGCCACGTGGACGCCATTTTAATGCCATTTGCTTTTCGGCGTCCATATGAGCATATTTTTAATAGTGTTTATCAATAGAATATTAATGAAAGGTAAATTTGTTATACATGTATAAGTTTGAGGTTTTCAGTATCACAGAAAAGAAAATTTTAGAGTAATTTCGTCGCAACAGACATAGTTTGGAGGTTTTTTTTAATTATGATTTTTCCCCAAAAAAAACATTCTCTTTTTTCTGGTTTTTTTTAAAAGAAAAGGAGAAGAGGAGACTCCAATCGTACAGTTATTTTAATCGCACCCCCTCCCTCCAATTTAGCGAAAATTACCAAATTGGCCCCCACTCCACTCCGTCCAGTCTAGAAACAACCACAGTGCCAAAAGATCTCCACTCAAAAACCCTAGTTCCCTCTCTCTCTCTCTCTTCTTCTCCTTCTCTCTCTTCCCCTGCAAGCTCCGATCCGCGACAATGGCAGCCATGCTGGTGAGTTCCGCTCTTCCCCTGCTCCCTCGCGTTTCGCTCGACGGCGCTCGCCCCTCACCAATTTTCTTCTTCTGTGGTTTTTGTGGAAATGCGGGTGGGAGCAGCAACCTCAGATCATACTGCTCAAGGAAGGCACGGACACGTCGCAGGGCAAGGCCCAGCTGGTGAGCAACATCAACGCCTGCACGGTGGTGGCCGACGTCGTCCGCACCACCCTCGGCCCCCGCGGCATGGACAAGCTGATCCACGACGACAAGGGGAGCGTCACCATCTCCAACGACGGGGCCACCATCATGAAGCTCCTCGACATCGTCCACCCCGCCGCCAAGATCCTCGTCGACATCGCCAAGTCCCAGGACTCCGAGGTGCCGATTCGTGCTTTTTTCGGATCCTTTTTTTTTTTTCGGGTTTGGAGATGAAAGCGTTCGTCCGTCTTTGTCTGCCGTAAAGTCTGAGCGACCGACCGGTCACTTGGGCCCCCTTGTATAGGGCATGATGCGTTCGTGCTTCATTTCTTCGTTCGTTTTGGAACATTAGCTTGTGTGCGTTTTTGGCAACTTTCGAGTTGTCTGCAATTTGATGGTGGATTCTTAAGTTTCTAGACTGGAATGAGGATGCTCTTAGTTATGTGTGGCTCATAATCCATGCCGCAGGCATTTCTGAATCTATCGGTAGTCACCTTGTGAGTGATTACTGCTGTTTTTGAAATTCAAATTGTTCCATAGTGTCTTGATATCTTGCAGGATTGGCTGCTCACATAGTCGAGTTCACGGGGCATGTCATAGAGCTTGTATTATTGAGAGTGGCTTTAGAATCAAACGGTCCCAAAGGGAATGTTGGGGATTATGCTTAATGCAAGATCCTTAGTATCACATGGCTATCACACTTCAAATTTTTTTTTTATTTTAATTAATGGATTTGCAGAGAATGGAGGGGTGCTGTTGAGTTGTCGCCTCATTTCTTCTTGTCATGACACTGTTTTTGCATTAGGATACATCCTCACTTGCTGCTGGCACAGGTTGGTGACGGAACAACTACAGTGGTTCTACTTGCGGGAGAATTTTTGAAAGAGGCTAAACCTTTCGTTGAAGATGGGGTCCATCCTCAGAATTTGATTCGTAGTTATCGGACAGCATGCTCTCTTGTATGTGCTCTGAACTAATTTCCTGTTCTTCACGTGAATGTGATGTCCTTCCATTTCTTACGGTGAAATTAATGAATCATAGGCAATTGAGAAGATCAAAGAACTAGCCATTAGCATAGAAGGGAAAAGTCTAAAGGAGAAGAAGAGCTTGTTGGCTAAATGTGCTGCTACAACACTTTCTTCAAAACTCATTGGCGGAGAGAAGGAGTTTTTCGCTTCAATGGTCGTCGATGCTGTTATTGCAATTGGAGTTGGTGACAGACTGAATATGATTGGAATCAAGAAGGTAGTTTGCATTTTCCTAGAAGCTTAACATGCATAATGAAAGAGAATTTGGTGTCTATTGATGTTCCTCTTTTAGACTAAGAAGAAGTACTTGCTCCCATTCATCTCATGTCCTCTCCTCATCGTTTCCTATCTTCTGCCTACTCTGACGTACTGTCCTAGTCAATTTCTGGAATATGGCTCGTGTATTGTGCTGATGGTTAATATGTGAAAAGCAGGTTATAGCTTCCTGTTGAAAAGTGTTAGCATGAATTTCATTTCCTCTCACTTTCTTATGTTAATAAGTTATCCTGATTTTGGCTAATCCAAAAAAAATGTTATACTGGTTTTGCCATTTTTCTCCCCAATGTTCACATCTTTTTTGCTGATGAAGAAGATATGTTTATTTCCAGTTGTTTGAGTTGACATTGCTCTTTGCTATGTTCCATGAGGATCAATGGGAAGCAACTTCATTTTGACCTGTGTTAATATGTTGTTTGACTTCTGGAAGTTCTTCTCAATGCACTTTTGAGTCATGCTCAACAAAGTTTTACACAAGCTTGATTTGTTAGTTAGTTGGGTTGGGATTGGTTACACAGAATGATGTGAACCTAAAATCGTTATTGTCTGCCTTTCCAGGTGCCAGGTGGTAGCATGAGAGATTCGTTCCTTGTTGACGGTGTTGCTTTTAAGAAGACATTTTCCTATGCAGGTTTCGAACAACAGCCAAAGAATTTTCTGAAACCTAAATTACTTTTGTTGAACATTGAGCTGGAACTGAAATCTGAAAAGGAAAATGCTGAGATCAGGTGAGATCTTCTCTAGATTAAATTAGTCTCATGCCAAATAAACTTTTTCTTACATTTGGCACCATTCACTCTTTGCAGACTTTCCGATCCCTTGCAATATCAATCAATAGTTGATGCTGAATGGAATATTATATATGACAAACTGGATAAATGTGTTCAGAGTGGAGCAAAAGTTGTTCTTTCACGGTTAGCCATTGGCGATTTAGCTACACAGGTGCCTGCTAACTTGGCCTTAACAAAGCTATGCGATCTTTTAATATATGTATTTTCTTGTGCACATTAGTTTTAATGTTGCTCATTGAAATCCGACAGTTTTGTTATCATACTGAGCTGTAGTTTCCATTCCAAAATGGTTATGGGGATTTTCTGCTTATACTTTGAGAATATCATCTGTACATTCATATGTTGGTAATTTTTTGCTTATGTTCTCTCTTTTACCCTTGTTGAGCAGTATTTCGCCGACCGGGATATTTTTTGTGCTGGTCGTGTGACTGAGGAAGATCTTCAAAGGGTTGCTGCTGCAACTGGTGGAACTGTACAGACATCTGTTAACAATGTGATTGATGAGGTATATGCCTTTCAGTGCTACTGCTATTTTGCATATCTATGTTGTTAGTTGAGTTCTGATGTGATTTTGTAAGGTATATGAATCCTCGTGTGGTTTGAGTTGATGACTAGATTTTCTAGTTCTAACCGAACTGATCTGGAGTATTTTATTCTTTTAGGTTCTCGGTACTTGTGAAATTTTTGAGGAAAGGCAAGTTGGAAATGAAAGGTTTAACATATTCAGTGGGTGCCCATCAGGTCTGACAGCAACTATCGTTCTTCGTGGGGGAGCGGATCAGGTCTGCTCTTGGCCACAATATGCAGTGCCAAATAGCTTTACAAATATGGTAGATGACATTTACATAGACCTTTGGGTTTTTGCTTTGATGTCAGTTCATTGAAGAGGCTGAAAGGAGTCTACATGATGCAATCATGATTGTTAGAAGAGCTTTGAAGAACTCCACTGTTGTTGCTGGTGGTGGTGCTATAGATGTATGACCATATTCAGTGTTTCTCCTATTTAATGGTGGTCTTGCTCTTGATGATTTGATGTGTCATTCCTCCTTGTGTAGATGGAGATAAGTCGATACTTGAGGCAGCATGCACGCACAATCGCAGGGAAATCGCAGCTTTTTATCAATTCATATGCCAAGGCACTCGAGGTAAAATTGCATATATCTTGTGTTGCTCATGCTGAGATGCTTTTATGATTCATTATTTGTGTTTAAATTTTCACATGACAACGTATTCATCACCTTTTCATCGTAGAAAAAATGTGATGTTTTGAATATTCAATAGTTTTGTTGAGACAATTCGTGCATGATTTATTAATTTAAGCTGTTAGGACTTTGTTCAACAAAATACTAAGCCTGTAAATATGAATTTTTGGAGCTGATTGTGGTCTTTACTAATGAAGAAATGGATAAGGAAAAAATATTTTCAGCACAATACGTGATGGTCAAAAGAGTAGATGCTAATGTTCTGGTGAAAAAATAAAGTAAATGGTTATGTTGTTGTTGGAATTAGGTGTGTGCATATACTTCCTTACTTTTGTATGTGAGAATGCATGGGTAGTTTTTCGCATGTGGTTCTTTGTTATTGTCTGAACTAATTTATCAGAGGATTTTCCAGCAAGCTAAAATGCCTGAGAGATGTTTGGATCTTATATTTCTTGAATTGATAGTCTCTAGTTTGTCATATACTGATTTTACACTGTCGGTCAATTACTGGAGAATATCCCAATACTAAGCCAGTGAGAAATGTATAGTTGAATTTGGATTATGTTAGAGTGCAAATTTGTTCATTCTACTACTTGAAAAGTAACTGGAACGGATTTGGTATGGTCTTACATTTTATTGCCATTGATAGATAATTAGTGCTATAAGGCATGAAGAAATTGGCATCTGTCAATGAAACTCAAAGGGCAATAGGTAATATAGAGTAAGATGTGCATTTAAAAGAAATTGGTAGCATTTGGGTTTTCTATGTTTGTATGAAGGCTGCAACTGTTTGATGGAACATTTGGGACCCGCTTGCTATGGCTTTAAGCCCCAGATTAGCACCTTTTGAAAAATTGTGAAGATGACTCAACTATCCGTGTGTGTGTGTGTACCAAATAACAAAAGCAGAAGTTGTCCTAGATGCCACCTTGGTTGTGACAATCGTCCACATTTTACAGGTTATTCCTCGGCAACTCTGTGACAATGCTGGCTTTGATGCAACTGACGTGTTGAACAAATTGAGACAGAAGCATGCACTCCCATCTGGTTAGCTTCTTCTAAATATGGGTTTATATATTTCTTTTTTTGCACTTAGGTGATACTTATGTTTATCCATCAGTCTTGTAATTTACTAGAGGTACCATGCTTTCATTCCTTGAGGATATGATTATCTGGCAAAACTTATTGCAGAGGTTAAGTGAGATTTAATTCGTTACTTGCACTCATAATATTGTTCCAACAGGAGAAGGTGCGCCTTATGGAGTGGATATTAACACTGGTGGAATTGCTGATTCTTTTGCCAACTTTGTCTGGGAGCCATCTGTCGTGAAGGTGCCTAGGAAAAATTAATTTTTGCAATGAGAATATGACTTGATTGCTGGATTCGACACATTTGACATTCATGATCAATGTTTACTGTGTGTATGGCAGATTAATGCGATAAATGCGGCTACTGAGGCTGCTTGCCTTGTACTAGGTGTGGATGAGACAGTAAAGAACCCTAAGGTAATGGAACTGTTCCCTTGTCTTGGTTCTTTTCCTTGCCAACAAAGTTGATTTTATGTATTCTTAGAGTTGGAGATTCATTGCATATAATTTTTTGCAGATCTCTCGATTTGGTTATAATATTTTGAACTCTCTAAAAATTTAAGATGTTGAGTATTTAGCATAGGACCAGCATCTTGATTTGTTAATTTCTTGTGAGGTTTAATGAGGTTCGCTTCAAAAGTTTTCGGGTTGTAGTAATTCTTATGTTCAAATTGCCTTCTGCAAATATATTTGGGCTTTAGTAACTGGTTAGTTGCCACATGGATTCTGCTCTCCGGGGACAATAAAAGCTTTGGAACTCCCACTGTTTTGGCAAACTTATTGACTTGTGGATTTGGGAGGTGATTTTTTTTCATGTTGTGCGTGATGTTGTTATTAAGGTGATAGATGACATACTCCCAGTATATCGTTAGGGGTATTCAGTTTTTAGAAATCTCTGAGTTACTGTATGCAGTCAGAGTATGTCTAGAATCTATAGGTATTATAGGTATCAACGTTTTGCAGTTCTCTCAATATGTCAACGTGAAGTTTGAACTGTGTGTACGTGCGTGACTGAATTAAGTTTTGAGATACAAGTCCTGTCATTTGCCATGGTCATGTCTCCTGACACGTCGATATACGATGGATTAGTTTAGGATTGGATACTCATGTCTATTGAACATCTGTCTTGAACTCTTTCAATTGGAATTTTGGTAAATGCTTACCAAGCTCACAGAGATCACCTTATTATTCTTTCGTGGCTTATGCAGACTGAATGTAGATAATATCTCTCTTTTGCTGATGGACTGAGCAATTTACGATTATGTTGACTCGCATTTTGTTTGACATACATTATTTGGATTTTTGGATAAGGTAAGTGATAAAAGAGGAATGGTTTATTTATTTTTTCTCCTTATATCCTGCTGCAGTCTGAGAGTGCCCAAGGAGATGCTGCTGCTGGTGCCATGGGTGGCAGAGGGCGTGGAGGAGCTGCTTTCCGTGGGCGTGGACGTGGAATGAGAAGGCGATGAGCTGAGCTGCTGCTGCCCGGAACCATGGAAACAATTCTGTAGCGGTTTGGTTCTCTTTATCATCGTGCTGGTGTTCATCGTCGAGTCCTTTTCGGGGTCGTGATTTGCAACTAGTGCGAGCCTGCTTGAATCTTACAGAGTGAGATGGCTTTAGATGCGATGGTCAATTTATTAATCAAATTTTTGTGTAAGATGGTGATCCTCTTCCTCTGATGATTTCTGGTTGGCAATTGAAGATATTTCATGTGGGATGAGAGATACTATTTGTGATATGAAATTTTGTCTGGGCGACCTTTTAGTTCCCTGATGCTACGGACCATACTTACGTAACAATGCATAATACGCTTATATATTAAGCGTATTTCATCACTTAAATAGTACTTTGAAAGTGAAGACATTGTTGAAAGACCAGAGCACAAAGCTATTTTGGTAGTAGACGGAGATGGTCATCTCATCATAGGAGTTTCATCGTTTGCCTTCTAATTATTTTGTGGGGACGTGAAAAAAAACTCTCTTTTCCATGACTCGTACGAAGAGGAATGTACGATCATGCAGATACATCTCGACTGCTACGGCAAAAGCGGCATATATTCGCAGGTGATGGTGGGAAAGAGCCCGTGGCACTTTCAGGCGGCCGATTCGGCACTGCCCTCAGTTCTCGGGCTCTGGCTTCTCTTCTGGTTCTTCGGCTTCTGTAGAAGCTTCTGCGGTTTGCACTTTCGAGACTCGGAACCTCGCCAGACGTGTATCCCCTATAAGAGAAAATGATATTCATGGTATGATCAGCACAATGGCTATTCAGAAAAAGCTGTGCCTATCGTAGCATTCGTGCAGTTTGTCATTTGACATTCTCGACCACGAGAAACCGGAATTCGGTGAAGAAAAATAGGAAGTAGGAAACCAAAGTAGACAAACGTATATATGTTGAGAGCGAGGACACATACCGAATATAATGCAACTTCCGGGCGATACAGTGGTCGCAACTCCAGGTTTCAATTTCCTGTTGTCGATGAACGTCCCGTTGGTGCTATCCAAGTCGGTGACCAAAAGGCTCCCTTCTTTCTTCTGGATGCGAGCATGAAGACCGGAAACTGCTCAAGTCAAGGACAAAAGGCAACATTCAGCTTTCCAGGAATGAACAGGATGGTTTTTCTAAAAGAGAATGCGACTCAATGACTCGGATGATTCAAGGACATGACTACAGATTTGCCTCTGAGGTCACCGGGAGGAAGTTGATGACGTCTGGGATTCAATCCCGGTGACAAACAAGCAGAGTAAATATGATGCGGAGAGAACTTTATTTGAATAAATCAGGCGCGATAATTGTCCATAAATGGTGGTCATGAGTGCACGAGACGGAGAATTCCCTCTTGAGAGCAACTGGACGTTCTAATCACAACAACATCGACGGTAGTATGTCTAAAAGAGAACACCTCGCCAAAGCTTGGAAAAAGCTTTAATGTGATTAGAAAGCGGCATCATCCTAAATTCCTAGTGACTTTTGTTGCCTACATGCCTTAACGTAGACGGTCTTGCCAGCCCCATAATCCATTCAGCACTTGTTCAGTAGTCTGACGAATTGAATTCATGGCAAAATTCTCATCAGATATTATTGCAAGACTTCTCCCCCATGGTGTCATTCCATCAAGTAAATTCCTGCTTACTGTATAACGCATGAGACTTAGCACTCCAAACGCCGTGAACTCGAGCAAGGGGCAGCAAAGTGGATTTTGCCCAACATGTATCCGTCATGACGAACTTCAGTAAGAATCGGCCAAAAATTTGCTTGCCTGGGCGCAGATAGCTGCAGCTTCCGCAGGAATGGAGCATTTGCCGATAGGACTAGTAATTAAAGCAAATTCTCAGGTTGGGAGATATGTACCTGTACCAACTGGAATCACCATATCTGCTTTTTCTGGTAGACGACCGACAGTGACCACATTCTAGAAGTATCAAATACAATTTAGTCACCTTCATTGTACATTGTTTGTAGCGTCGGATGATTGTGAAGGATAGATAGAAAGTACTTACAGAAGCAATTTCAAAAGCACCTGGCATATCAACCTCGACTCCTGTGTGTCTTGTATCTCCGTCACCTAACAGAACAAAGTAAAGAAAATAGTGAGACTGTCATCCTTAAAGTAAAAAAACCAGAAATTAGAAGATTCATCTGCATAGAACACAAGAAGTTAGCAAGAGCAACCATAAATAGAACAATTTCCCTCCCGAGGAGTTCTCGCAAACACTGAGAATTCCGGAAAGTTGGCATCAAAGGCTACGAAAGAAAAAGGGTCAAATTAGGCAAAAATGACGTATGAGAATGCTCTAAACCTCTTCAAATTTTTGGTTCTTAGAGTTGTAAAATGTATATTTCTAAAAGTGAACTGGACAGTAGTACAAGAAGTCCTCATTTGTACTATGTTTTGCACATGGAAGTACCTCGGCCCTTATTCATCAGAAGCAAATTTCCTTGTCCCCCATCCTCCTCTCCTTCCAATCCTCTTTAAACACGATTTGATAATGTCATTAGCCTTCTCAAGTTTACTCCCAATTGAACGTGATTGCTGTAGTTTGGATAAGTAACAAATTTTAGTGGACTAAAATGATGTTGCAGCCACCTTCAGGTAATTGCGCGCGTGGTGTAGAATCCTTAGCTATGGGGAAATACAAGCAGTGTTCATCAGGAAAAAAGAAGGAAAGGAAAGTGGGATAGGCCAGTATACTTGTTTGCATTCTCTAAATTCCAGCCTAATTGATGGTTAGAATGGTCTAGTTCTAACCAGATGAAGTGCTCCAGTGAATAGTGAAGCACCAAAATTTGCTAAATATTCTGGCGATCAATCTTGAAAAGCGATGGTGGCACTGAAACTTGCCAAAATTCTACCTACACCATCTTCCTCATTAAAATCAAGAAACCCACTTTCTGAGGAGATAAGCAGATCAATCCTAGCAAAAGGGGGGAAAAATGAATCATGAAAAAGATTATGCTTAGGCAGGAAAGTGAAGAATGAAAAGACCCAAAGAACTTAAATGGGCACTGACCAACAGGTTGAAGAAGCCATCTTTCAGCAACAGCATCAGCTGAAGAAGGCCCTTCAGCTTCAGAAGAAGCACGTACGGGCCCAAGAATTATCTGCCGGTGCTTGGCTCCTATCTTAGCTACTCGAAGTTGTTTCGAGTAGCTGCTCGAGCAATTCAGGAGCGGTGAAGTGTGAGCAGGGATTGAAGCTTTCGAGGGCAAGACCACCGGAGGCTTTGGAAGGAGCCGGGCATGGGAAAGAGACAGTGAAGTCGTTTCCATTTCTGAAAAAGATCACAAAACAAATATCGGTCGAGATGGGAAGCTAGTTTTCTTCAAATAGATTGGTGAAGGATGGGCAAAAGGGAAGGATATGGATGCTGTTTTTGTGAGCACACGTGTTGGATTATGTGGCAACCATTTAATGTTCAATGGACCCAGGTTTTGATGTGGATAACAAGACTGACCAAGCTGGACAGTTGGCCCTCTGTTGGGTCATTGCTTGTGGGATTTTCACAACTCTCCCTCACCTTTTTTATTAAGTACGTTGAAAACTTTGAACTTATCACGAAAATATAATTGAATCCTAAAATTTTTAAAACGTGTAATTAAATCTTAAAACTTAACATGAAAATACAATTTAGTCCTAAAACTTTCAAAAAGTGTAATTAAATCCTTAAACTTGTTAAATTTATTCAATCGAATTCATTCGTTGATTGCACTTTTTGAAAATTTTAGGATTCGATTGTATTTTCGTGATAAGTTTTAGGACTTAATTGCATTTTCGTAACAAGTTTTAGGAATTAATTGCATTTTCGTAACAAGTTTTAGGAATTAATTGCACTTTCGTGAAAAGTTTTAGGACTTGATTGTACTCTTTGAAAGTTTCGGGACTCAATTACATTTTCATGATAAGTTCTAATACTCCTAGTGCACTTATCCTTCTTTTTTTTTTTATGAATTGGACCATCTTATGGGTGCTTCATGAGATTTCTCCGTTGCAAAGACAATTGCAAAAGAAAATGTCACCATCATTATTGTAAAGGTGTTTGCTCAACTCCTCGTAACTAAATATTTTCAAACTAAGAAACTTTATGGTTGCTTTACAATTGCAAGAATGCGTTATGAGACGTTCATGCAGTAATTCCAAACAATTTTTTTTATATCTTTCAAGAAAATTTAGCCACGGTCCTTTGGTTTAATAAATAGAAATAACAATGGTGTGGGATCGAGACGAAATAAAGATGCCGCTCGATTGGGTGCCACATGTCAGTGATTGGGTGACTAGAGGGGACACGACGATGACAAGCGACAGGCATTGTGAGGTAAGGCAATGCAAGAGCGGCTTTGACGGGCGGCAGCGAAAGGCAACGGCAATGTTGGGTTGAAGGCAATGGCACATGGAGGTGGAAATGGAGATAGAATGACTTGTGGTTTAGCAAAACGGCACTGTGTCTAAACATGTACATGTACCGACCATTGTATAAGATACAACAAATTCCGTCCTTATCCTACTTTACATAAAAGTCCAGACGGCTAAACGTAGCCTAAAAAAAGTACATTAATAAATCATCCATCTATAGTCCAACCCAAAAACAATAATCATCCATCTATAGAAGAGGGCAAGTCAAGATTCTCCTTCCGTTCCTCCTTTAAGGCCACCTCGAACAACGAGTCCTCGACCAGACCGAGAGCAAGTCAAGATTCTCCTTCCACTCCCTCCTTTAAGGCCACCTCGAACAACGAGTCCTCGACCAGACAGGACACATTCATTCATTGCACGTATAAGAAAATAGGGTTCGGAGCGAAAAAACGCTCCACTTTCCAGCTTCCCCACACCTGGAATAGGTATTCCCCTCCCCCCCACCCCCGCCCCCCCCCCCCCCCCATTTCCTGTTCCTCTGCCACCAACATATTAAATAACTCGTGTGCGTGTGCTTGTGCAGAGAGAGAGAGAGAGAGAGAGAGAGGGGGAGAGACAGGGAGGATGGAGTGCACGTGTGAGGAGATGATGGAGGAGGTAAGGGAAGAGCTGCAGGGGCTCGAGAGGCGGCACCCATACCGTTTCGGGCATCTCAAGGCGGAGCTCCAGTCCTTCATCAACTGCGCGGAGTCCCAGCACTTGCTGCTTCACTGCAACAATCGCATGCCCTCCCCACCATTCTCTTCCTCTTTCTCGGTCAGCACTCAAGGTTGGGTCTGCTTTGCTTTCTAATGGAACATGGTGCATGCTTTGCTTGCACCTTGTGTGCGCGCACTCTGTGTCCGCGTTTCAAGATGAAGCTCCGGACCACTACTGTATAAAGTCTGATTGGCTATTGATTGGTATGAGCAGAATCAACCTGCGGGAGGAGCAAGAAGAGAGGGGCGCAAGAGATGGAGGGTATCAGAGCCGGCCCGTCGCCGAAGCGGAGTATCTTGCAGGGTACCAGAGCCAGCCCGTCACCGAAGCAGAGGGTCTTGAAGGGTACCAGAGCCGGCCCGCCGCCGGAGCGGAGTGTCTTGAAGGGTACCAGAGCTGGCCCGTCGCCTAAGCGCAGTAGGATCGACGTTGTTCTCGACAGAGCCAAAGCTTGCCTGCAGAAGATCCAAGAATTCAAGGCCAGCTTTCGCTGATGCTACTACCTTCCCCAAGAAGAGAATTGCGAATGAATGCACTTATGCTCTGTTCATTTCCATGTAGATAGTCATTCATCTACTCCCGACTTTAATACTGGCAAACTCGAACAGGATACACAGCAAAGACAGGATAATATTATTTTATTATCAAAATGCCATTTACATATCCTGTGCTGTATCATATCCTTCGGACCTCAGCATGTTTTTAAAAAGTTCTATTTTGATTATTATCCGAAACTCGAAGTCACAGGATATAAAACTTTCAGAGAGTATTCCCTTTTTCTAGGGAAGACAAATATGACAAAGATACAGAGAAAATTGAGAATGCAAGACGTGCGGGCACCAACATGTTGAAAGAAGGAAGACATCCGTGAAGCTTGCCATCTCTGTAATGGACAAATCGCGAAGACCCTCGTAGAAATATCGACTCCCTTCTTTTGGTGATGTTACTTCTTAATCGAATATCAAGGATATGAGGGAAGTCCCTGGTCAAAATGGTGTCCCTATATAAACGGACAAGTTGGGGAAGCCCTCCTAGAAACACCAATTCTCTTTCTTTGTTGAGGTTACTTCTAAACCGAATAACAAGGATCCAAGGGAAAACCCTAGTCAAAATAACATACACTAACCTATGCCCTATCGTATCCCTTATCAAATGGTGATAAAAGAGAAGGATCATCTCCGAATATGCAATAGTTCCTCATTTCAAGCTTGTATTTACATGACTCAAACTTCTCCACAGACTGCTATATTTTTCCTTTCCCAACAACAGTCAACAGTTCAGACACCAGCAAGAATTAGTCTACCATTTTGAAATGAACAATGTCTTTCAGCACTAAAACTGAGTCATCATAATATACATGACAAACATTTAATCAATTGTTAATGTTTTTCTCCTACAGTTGCATTTTTTTTTCCAGTTGCACATCAACCTCTATTTACAGGAAGGAGATGGCATAGGATCAGTTCCTTTGCCTGACCCTCCTCCCGTTGCTGTCGCCGCCATCAGAGAGCTGTGCCCACACGCTGCGAGTTTTTCCACCATCAGGGCTGAAGTCCTTTTCGCAACCCGCCACTGTTTTAAGAAGCTCGGACTGCAGCGAAACGTTGTTCTCTTTAAGACACTCGAAGCCGTCTGATTGCATGACAGCTGCAGTAAGAGAGCCAGGGTGAATGTAGAAAACCCAACACAATAGAAAATCACTCAGATATCCCACAGAACGTGGCAAAAACATCACATAACAGCATCATAGCCAGGACACGAATTAAATTTTTTCCTGGTGCCAAACTGAGGCAAAAATGAAGCCTTCCGCTCATCCTCCCTTCCATCCCTCTGGTAGGATGAATTTTGTTTCTCAAACCCTTTAAGAATGATTACCAAACTAAAGCAGTCAGGGAAATCCTACACAGACTGGAGGATTGTGTAAGCACAATCCCCTAGCTTAAAGCCAGAACTTAAGGTGGGTTATGTCCTGCCACTACTGCGACACAAGAAAATTCAAAGGGACAGTTTCTTCTCTTCAAAGGTTTTTTGTCCTTTTGTCAAGCGTCGTGTAAAATTGTTGCTCATATGAAAAACTATGTCGCCTTCAATAGCAACAAGTCCCCAAAAAATCCAACTAAAAACATGGCTTACCCAAAAAGAAATACAGAAGCAAACCCAGAAGACCCAAACACCTGTTCCATTTATAAGTTTCTGAGATCTTCACAGAATCTCTCATCACAGAGAACAGATATCACTCTGTAGGATCAACTAAGAAATAAGCAAGCAAACAATCAATAATTCAAATTAAAAGTGATAGTGCTACCAGACAACTTCCCATCCAAAGATGATTCAAATTAGCCTTCCAGAATTTTCTGGAAAAGAGAATGCATGGTAGAAACATTGTTCCTGACAAGAAGAAAAAAAGAATTACGTACCTGCAAGATTTTCAGCTGCAAACTTCAGGCAAACAGCTTTTAGTTCCTTCGCATGGTAACGATCAGCCAAGGCCAAAATTTCACAAACAGAGGTGACAGATATATCCTCGCAGAGGTGAGACCCACACACTATTCTCAGTCTATCCAAACCATATCTGTCTGCAACCGCTAACAATTTCACTAACAAAGTCTCAGACGTAGACAACGCATGACCTGAGCAAGATGTCACTGACTTTTCATCTTCTGGCAGATTATCTGTGTAAATGAAATAAAGCAAAGCCTGTCCAGCGCAAAATGAAACTTAGGTCATGAATCGTGATAAATGCAGCTTTGAAGCTTAGAGAAAACAATGAAGGGCATATCTCCAATAGCGCCTTCTTCAAACAAAGTAAACAACAAACACTTATACCTTGAAGACTGCAGGTTCTAAATCATCAACAACTATCTCTCGCTTATTTTCGCCTGCTCCATCGAAAAGTTCAGATCGGAATACAGAGGATCGAGCGGCCAACACCAACTTGTGCGCATGGAACTTCTCACCCGACACATCAAAAGTAATATCTGAGCCTTCCATATTTTCAAGTAGCATGCCAAAATGAGCTCCAATATCAGACTTTGGTACTTTGATTGAATTTAAAATCGGACGGTCTATGGATGAAACCACGACTCCTACAGTGCAGTTTATCTTCAAGCAGTCATCCTTCAGATAATCCGATGTTTCAAGATGAGCTCGTCTGTAAAATCGCTTGTATCCCCTATGAAAAATCGCAAGCAAACAAGCAATTCATTCTCTTGCAGCTCGGAATTAATCAGACAGACAACACCATACAAAATAAAATAGAGGGCAAGAGGTCTCAATGTTCACTTCTCCACCACCTCAAGCGTTCTTCAGAAGAACAAGAAAGAGAAAGAGGACATCGACAGACTTTTCTCACGGTCGAAACTTCAATTCGGATGGTATACTCGATCTCGAGATAGCACTCAGTCTAATTGATCAATCATTAGTCGTGCTGACTCAATGGGATACAGATTCCACCACATTCCATCACACATTCGATTCTACGTTCATCCAAAGATACAATTACAGCATTCCAAGCAGCAATAATCAGCAAGAAAACGACAACCTAAGCGACAAAAAACCACGAATTTAAACTATAACCACACCAAACACGCACGCACACAACAAAAAAAAAATCAAAGATTCTACGAATTAAAGAAGAAAGAAGGGAAAAAGAACTCACCACATGCTGCCTCTGTACTTGAGAGTGTAGGGGCCGCTCGCCAGAGACCGATCGAAATGGCTGTGCACCTTGTGCTTGCCCTTCCCGCTCTGATCCACGAGCGTGAGCTCGAACAGCGCCCTCACGTCGGCGCCCTCGCTCGCCAGCGAGATGAACACCGAGACGTAGGCCGAGTTGTCCTCCGGGTTCTTGCCGTCCGGGTAGAAGTAGATGGCCCACTGGTATCCCGCGACGGTGAAGCTGTCGCTGGCGACGTGCTTGCCGACGCCCATCCCCTTGGCCAGCGAGTAGCCCTTGATCTCGAAGCGGTGCGACCCGTTCACCGTCTCGGTCACCGACCGCGACGCCGTGGGGGGCGGCGCGATCATCGTCGGGGCCTCCCCCTCTAGCGCCATCGCCTGCAGGCGAGGCCGCAGCCCATGCGACTGGAGGGCTCGATTTCGCCGAAGAGAAGACGAAGGCCGTCAAGATTTCGAATTGCGGAGGGGGCGCGGGGAAATTGGGGGATTAGGGCTCGAAATTTTGTGGGGGGGTTCTTCGGGTTTCTGATTTTCGGTTGTTCCGCGACGAGACGCTGCGCGGAAAGGTTTTTCTGAGGATGAGGATGACGACGACGACGACGGCGGCGGACGCCGACGGAGGCGTGGAGGGGGATTTAGAATGATGATGAGGTCACGTGACTGGCACGTGCGGCGTTCTGGAAGGTTCGAGCACCGGGAGGTCGTTTTGGGGAATTCGCGCCTTGGAATGAACCGAAATTCGCTCCGGTGGTTTTTCTTTTCTTTTTTTTGTTGCAATATTTGATAAATACGAATTAGCGGGTTTTTTTTTTTGCTTAATTTTTGGAATAGCGGAAGGAGTGAATTTCCGTCTTATTTTTGCACGAGCTTAGTTAGGCTGAAATTATAGTAAAATTCGCACTGGCTGGCTCTATGGATTTTCGTGCGGAATTATTAGACATAAAGTTCAAATTAAAATAAAAACGAAATCTCGAGATTTAAAACTCGCGATAATGTAACCAAACATAATGGTTAATTGATTTGTAATGTTGAGGAATGCTTAAATCAAGATGTCTTATTACAAGTCTCGAATAGAGGGGAAAAAAAGGGGGTCGAATCCACGCCGGTCGGATATAAACTTCATGATAGACATTTATTGGATTTGTGATCCAGGTGAAAAGCAAGATTCGATGATTAAGAACACATATCTACAAAAGGGTAATTGCGGATCTATCATCTTGAAGCGATCGGTTGAAGTTGGTAGGACATGTCAAAATTCTAAATTCCTATTCGAAATGAAAATGAAAAACAGGAGGACAGAGACGGAGACTACCTCAAAAGCTGAGAACTTCCGGTGTGAGCTCTTCCCTGGAAATGGTAAAGGGAGATGCGACAGACTTTTTGTAGGGCCAAATTTTTTTTTTCTGTCTTTTTTCTGTGATTAGTGTGCCGAAGAATTTAGGAAACCACCCAGAAAAAGACAAAAAGAAAATCTCCAGAAATCCGGTATTCTCTTCAATTCATTAAATGTGGTCAACGGTCAATGGTCATTTTTGGAAAAGGAGTTGCTGAACATTGTGAAGCAAATTCTGCATTTATTAAAGACCATGTTACGACTGGCTATGTGTTCCTTTTAGTGTCCCATTCGATGTCTTAATACCATAAATTCATGAATAACATTGTTTAGGAAATTCTTGATTGACTATACGAGCGGCTAAGATATCTCGACGCGCTAACAAAAGATCATGCCCGATAGAGGATCTCCGTCTTGTCGAAGGAAAATCATTTACGCCATAAGATTGCTTTCTTGACATTTCAAAGAATTTCGATTATTGATATATTTTTCGAGAAGAATTTTAAAATTAATCTCTCTTGAAGGAACGATGATTGAGATGATGGAAGCATCGGCAAATGTGAGCGGCGGAAATATAGGGTAGACATGATCTGACACCCTTTGCCTTGTAGAAGATCCTCTCTTGTGGATGGTGATCCTCTTCCTTACTCGATGCACTCGGTGGTATCTCAATTAGTGGTTTACGGAACGGATCGCCAAAATCGGGAACCGTCCGGACTAGATTGAATCGGCCAATTGGGTCTGGTTCTCGATTCCTAAAAGTGAAACTGGTATCCAGGCGATCTGGTTCCTGGTTCTAAGGGGAAATCGAATCAAATCGGACTGGCTACATAAAAATTAGTAAAATATTTAGTAAAATATGAACTAAACTATAAGTAAACTTCATTGGCATAAATTTTTGACAAAAAAAAACTTTATTGACAAAAATTAGTAAATTATAAACCAAATCTCAAATGAACTTCATTGACCTAAATTTATTGATAAAAAATTAGCAAAATATGAACTAAATCCTAAGTGACCGGTTCCATTATATGGGACCAAAACCGGACCGAGGCTAATCAGTCCAGTCCCCCGTATGGTTCCTAGTTTCACATTGGAACCGATCCAGTTTGGGAATTGATTACCCTAATCTCAATCACTTCTCCAACATCAATGCATGTGAATAACTAAACACTGGCTAATTCTAATTTATCGATATATATATTTTAATAAAAGTACCATGCAGCCAGAAAGGATTCACCTCTCGTGGAACTCGACGCGACAGAAAATAACCGGGGCTCGCAAGGCGGCACGAGAAGACAGTAAAACGTAATGCACGCGGCCGGTGAGAGGCGCGCGGTCTAGACCTTGTTCGAGGCTAAATTGGTCACTTTTGATTTAGTCTCGACTCTAAGAAAGAAAACGTGTACACTTCGTGTTCTTATTTGAAATTATTTTTACTGTGTGTAGATAATATAGATGCTCTATCTTTTCATCTTTATAAAGAAGATCAGAATCCTCGGTCACCTTTACGCACGCCCACTTGACTTCCGGCTCGTCAGGAAAACCCAAAAAAAAAAAGAAAAAATGGCGGAAAATGCCGACGGCGTCGCCGGAGCCGCCAAGCCGGCCATGATATCGCCTGAGGAAGCTCTTCGGACGGTCCTCGGTGCCGCGCGGCGGCTGCCGCCGGTCACCGTGCCTCTCCACGACGCTCTCGGCAAGGTCCTCGCCGAGGACATCCGAGCTCCGGATCCTCTGCCTCCGTATCCGGCTTCGGTCAAGGTCTGGGCTCGAGTTTCGAAAGTGCGTGCGTGCGCGCGTGTGTGCTCCGTGGTGCGAACGAAATGATGCTTTTCGCTGGTGGTTTCGCGGATGTACGTGTTGGATGATCGAACGTTCGAGATGTTCGTCTTTGTTCGGCAGCTAGCGTACCTATCGGATGCGCTGTTAATAGTCGCTGTAGCTTTTGATGTTCGGATTGTTGTTTTGCTGGGAATAGGTAGTGCTCTTTAGAACTTTCAGAGCAATCGATGCTAATGTAGCAGTTCGTTGGGCGGTCTGCGGTATTCTTTCTGTTAGGTCTCTGCAATCGGTTGCGTCGTGACTTGGATTTCAAGCGGGCTATGTCGCATGAATGCCTTCATGTGGAAATGTTTTTATCATCTTGAGGATGAACAGCAGTGGACTTTGAGGCAGTGTCTTGGAACAATCATTATTGAACTGCAATAGGAAGCTCGGGCGTAGCGTAAGGTCGTAATAGGATAGCGGCTTCGGTTCCTTGCTTCCGGAGGTTCTGTGACTCTCATTCAACCAGTATTCAGTAGGTCCCCTTCAATCTTCAGTCTGGAGATTGTAATTAGCTCTTGCAATGACGATAAACAGAGCCATTTTTCCTATAATTGGGGTTAGTTACATGGATACTTCTCTTTTATTGGGCCCCTTAAGTATGATGTCGTCTGTTAGGTTTTCTCAAAGACGCTCATCATATATTGTGGAAATAGGATCCCGCGATCTGCGTGCCTTTGTTTTGTAAAGAACGTCAAAGAATAGCTATATGCTTTTCCTTGAGTGAATTCGATTGCTTGCAGGATGGTTATGCCGTAGTTGCTTCAGATGGGCCTGGTGAGTATCCTGTAATTACTGAATCAAGAGCTGGAAATGATGGAGTTGGAGTTACCGTGACTCCAGGAACTGTTGCTTATGTTACAACTGGAGGTGAGTTGTTCGTCTTCAACTTGCTATCGTCTATCTAATTAGGTGTGATTTGGAGAATTTTTCTTTGGAACTCTTTCATTTGATGGTGTGAGGGATCTTAATTTTTAGCCTTTTGCTGCAATAAGATTTAAATCACTTGAATATTTTAGTTTATGAAATCCGATAAACATCCCTTTATCCCAGGATCAAGAATCTGACAAAGCTTAGCCCGATTTAGTTTGTACAGCTTATTCAAGATTCTTTTTGCTGAATTTCCATTTTCAAGTCAATTACCTTCCTTTCAGGACCTATACCAGATGGAGCTGATGCAGTTGTTCAAGTTGAGGACACTGAATTAGTGAAAGGTTCTCTGACTGACCAAAAGCGAGTGAAAATATTGGTACAAACTAGCAAAGGTGTTGAGATTCGTCCAGTGGTATGATCTTTAATTTTGACATCTAGTGAAGGCATAATCTTGAATCTTTTGTTTCTCGGTTATCAAATTTCTTTTCTAAAGCATAAGCTTGAAATGTCAAAATTTTTTTTCTAAATGCCATCTCTAGGGATATGATATCGAGAGAGATTCCGTAGTACTTAAAGCTGGAGAAAGGATAGGTCCTTCGGAAGTTGGTCTACTTGCTACAGTTGGAGTTACCAGTGTTAAAGTACATCATACTCTCTCTCTCTCTCTCTCTCTCTCTCTCACACACACACACACACACACACACACACACACACACCCTGCGCGCTCGCACATTTATCTACTTGTGCATATTCAAAAAGTAATGGGAAGACCCAAGGTGCCATGAAATAATGGCTTCAAGCAGATTTGCTAGAGTTGGCTCACCAGTTTCTATGATTTCACGGAGATAGGCGTGTTATCTCTGATAAATACTCGTGTTAATATTTAATGTCTCCATGTAGGTTTATCCTTACCCAACAGTTGCTGTCCTTTCTACTGGAGATGAACTTGTGGATTCGAGGACTAAGTGCCTGAATCGGGGCCAGGTATGACTTTCTGTGCTGTGGCTGATGGCTTCAGAGAATTGAATAGATGTTGTGCTTCCTACATTGGATGTTTAGATTAATCTGTACAAAGGATTGTTGAGAGGTCACTCCCTCGTCCTTGTACTGACATGTGTTTTACGCTGGATACTCTAGTCCTTTTCTCTACTATTCAATCATGTTTGTTCTATCAGTTTATTTGTGGTTTAGTTGTTCATGAGATGCACTCTTAGTGATCAAGATGCTTTTAGCTAAACAGATTCGCGATTCCAATCGAGCAACGTTATTAGCTGCTGCTATGCAACAGCAGTGCAAAGTTCTTGATCTTGGCATTGCTCGAGATGATGAAGAAGAAATTGAAAGGATCATCCAAAGTGCCTTCTCTTCTGGGATTGATATTTTGCTGACTTCTGGCGGTGTTTCCATGGGAGACAAAGACTTTATCAAGCCTTTGCTGGAAAAGCGGGGCAAAGTATTTTTCAGTAAGGTAACTATCGGCCATGCACAAGTTTTCAGCTAAATTCCTGGGAAATTTGACTCTCCACATTACTTGCATGCATTTTAGTATTTCTAACAAACATCGGTTTAGACTAATTTATTGAGTTTCTGCAATTCCTTTGATGGAAAGTAAATTTTTTTTTTCAGCTATGTCAGTCACTTTCTTAATTGATGACAAACGATTCTATCTGGTGTTGATTACATTTTCAGGTTTGCATGAAACCTGGGAAACCGCTAACATTTGCAGAAATTACTGCAAATACTGCTGAAAGTGGGACATCAAATAGAATTCTTGCATTTGGACTACCTGGAAATCCAGTTAGCTGTATAGTCTGTTTTAATCTCTTTGTAGTTCCAGCAATACGATATCTTGCTGGATGGGCTAACCCAGATCTTCTGAGGTAGCTATTTTATAGAATTACTTGCATTTAAAAATTGCTGCACAAAAGCCCTAAATAGAATTTTCTTAATTGGTGTATTCTTCACAGAGTACAAGCGCGTCTTAAGCAGTCCATAAAAACAGATCCCGTCCGGATCGAGTATCATCGTGCCGTCATCAGTTGGTTGGCGAATGATGGATCCGGCACTCCTGGGTTAGTCTTTTTGCAGTCTTTATTTCCTTTTGATGAGCTCTAGTTTTTTCAAACCAAACCACGAGGGCCTAATTTCTTTGAATTGGCTGATGAAAGCCTTTCCAATATGTGTGGAAATGATTGGTAGGCAACTTACTTGTGGTTTTCAGTTTTGTCGCCGAGAGTACTGGCCATCAAGTGAGCAGCCGCCTTCTCAGCATGAAGTCTGCAAATGCATTGTTAGCGCTTCCTGCAACAGGCTCTGTCATACCTGCTGGAACCTTAGTCCCAGCTATTGCAATATCCGATTTGAGTGTTAGCACTCCTAGCAAGAGTTCCTTATTGCCAGATTCAGTTTCTGTGGTGCAAGTAACTTCATCTCACGATACTGTTGCTAATGGACATCAAGAGGCTGCATACAGGGTTGCAATTTTGACTGTGAGTGACACTGTTGCATCAAGAGCTGGGCCTGATCGGAGGTATCATTTCAATGATTTCACTTGTTGGGGTAGAATGTTGCCTTACTGCAGCTTTTACTGCTTACCCATTGCTGAACATGCTGGGAAATGTCTTTGTTATCCTTCTGGAAGTTGTTCCTCTTTTCACAGGTTTTTATCAAATATTTTGTTTTAATCGGTAATGATAATGATTATAATTCGTCAAAAAATTCAGTAACTTGTTAGCAAATCCTCACCATACTTAAAAAATTTAAAGTTGGAATTCCGCTTTTAGGGAGTCACTTTTCTTTATTCCCTGTCGATTAAATGTGATGGATGGAGAATAGGCTTGTACATCTGTGTGTGGTGAATTAATCTGGCGTGGTAGGTCTGACACAACTTGTTACTGTTACATGGTGTTGACATATGGCTGAAATCTCTGACATGCATCTTGATACACCTCTTTAAATCATTATTTTAAAGAGGTCACTTTGCTGATGCCAGAGTAAAATGGCAGAATTGATATTGCTTCCTACCAAAGTATGACTTGGAAGTACTATACGCTTTGCAACAATTTTTTGCACCTCATTAAGGGAACTTTTTGTGCAGATTAAGGGCATAGAGTCCTATCATCAATTCTGGTGTTTTTCTTCTACTTTCTTACTATTTCAAACAGAGGTAGATAATTTTGACCTTTTTGTGTATTTTGGATTTTATTCCAATGGAGCTGTTGCCGCTTTCAAATTCTTTTTCTTTGTCTTTGGTATATGCATTTATACCTTCATTTCTGTGTCTTAAGTGATGGAGGATTTGATATTTATGTTTGTCAATCGAAAGTTAGCTCCTAGTTTTACTATTGCCACTTTCAAATTCTATTAAACATTCAGAGCTTCTAGACATAAATAAGTTGTTCAAAGAATAGAACACGATTTGCTGACACACATAATCTAGAACTAATTCAAACTTGCAGTGGTCCAAGGGCTGTTACAGTCGTTAATTCTTCGTCAGAAAGGTTAGGAGGGGCTAGAGTAGCTGCAACTGCCGTGGTCCCAGATGAAGTGGCGAAAATTAAGGATATTCTGCAGAGATGGGCTGATGTCGATAAGATGGATCTGATTCTCACTCTTGGTGAGTTCACCTTGTTTCTAACCTTGAAATTGCCTTCGCGTTGTTCTCACGAATTTTTGCCACTGTTGTTTGTTCTTTAAGGTGGCACTGGCTTCACTCCTAGGGATGTAACTCCTGAAGCAACAAAGGAGTTGATAGAAAAAGAAACCCCGGGTTTACTCTATGTAATGATGCAGGAAAGTTTGAAGGTAATTCCTTCTGTCTATGTGCCTTGATGAGTGGCAGTTTTGTGCAGGACATCAACATGAAGTTGTCTGTCAGGGATTTAAGGGATAGTTGCAGTTGACATTTACTCCTTTTTGGCCGAGAGTTGATGTCCTACTTAGATGAATACATTTTTTTTTGTTTATTTCACCATTTTTGTTTAGGAGATGCCTTATTCTTATTGTGTAATCACTGTATTGATTTATCTCACTATATTAATATCATGAGTAGGAAACTTAATGTACTGTATGAAGTTCACCGTCAGATCTCTGTTTGGGCGAAAGGAAGTCGTTGACCAATAGGAAGGGACTCATACTAGCCTTGAGCAACTGCTGTTTAATTTAGGAGCTATCAGTAACATACATGCTTATGCTTGTGTTATTATTGGAAATGTTCTGTGTCAAAATTACCTTTTTCTGTACTGAGGTGATGTCAATCTACTTAGCTTAATTTACTGAACTAGCTTGTCCTTAATTTGCTTAGGTGACACCTTTTGCCATGCTCTCCCGTGCTGCTGCTGGAATAAGAGGCTCTTCATTGGTAATGCTACAAATAGTTCCCTCCATAACTGATGACACTGTGCAACGAAATAAAATCCTAGTGGCATTACATTTATATCTGGGAAGTCGTTTGTTTGTCTACACAGTTAAAAGTTAAAACCTCTGTTACAAACCTTTACACAAACCTACTCTAAATTGATTAGAATAGCAAATTGCTCCCGCTTGGTGTTGAGCTCTAAATTGTGGGAAATTTGCAAACCAGCATTTTGACAGTTTTTGAAGCCTTAAAACTCCGACTGACTCTGGTTTTTGCACTTTTTTAAATAGCTGTGCTTCCAAAGATGAAAAGAGCAGTTTTCTGGACACAGATATAGATTTTTCTTGAAGTGTTCTATTTTTTTTTTTGAACAGTAAGTGTTCTATTATTTAATTTGTTGGAAATTTACCCTTTTTAAATTAGTTGAAGCCAAGTTGTGTTGATTTATTAGCTGTCTGAAATTGCTGCATCGGTAGCTTTTCGTTTCGATCAGTATGAATTTCCTTTAAAACATAGCAACATATATTTCACCTGATTTTTTAGTCCTAAGGATGAGCCGCTAAAAAATTTCCAATTCACCGTTTTATTTTAATTATATTAAATTAGGGATGCCCCGATTATATGTGATATGGCTCGTCTTATTTATCTCTGTTTCCATATGATATTATTGAAAGCATTCTGATATTGTCAAACATGCAAGGGATTAGAAATACGAAGATGCTCTACTTCCTTGATTGCTGCTCATTGCAAATTGTGATGCCAAAAATGCACAGATCATTAACATGCCCGGCAATCCAAATGCTGTCGCTGAATGCATGGAGGCTTTGTTGCCTGCCCTCAAGCACGCGTTGAAGCAAATAAAGGGAGACAAGAGAGAGAAGCATCCTCGCCATGTCCCCCATGCTCAAGCGGCACCCGCAGACACTTGGGAACGTAGTTATAAGTCGGCCTCGGGCGGCGAAACGGAACGCGGCTGTTCGTGTTGACAATATTTGAGGGGAAGTGTCATTCTTGTAAATTATTACCAGTATCTGTCTTGTGTCTACTGGGAGGCAAATGGTAGCTACCTTGAGAATTGTCATGCTTATGGCCTCTGTAGCGAACAATTTCTATGATACTAGGATGGTCAGTGGTCAGGTTCTCAGTAATAAGTCGTCTAATGAGCACTTGCTTATACACAGTTATATACTTCGAATAAGAGGACCAAAATCATGCGGTTGACTTGACATTGGGGTGGTGATTTGAAGTCTTTCTTGAATAAGGAGTTGAGTCCAGTCATCATATCTGATTGTGTTGCGTCACTGTGTCTTGAGACGGGCTAATTTTAGCATGCTGTCTGTCCTGCTAACCCGATCAGTAAATTTTTCCTATGAAAAAGCAAGTTTAATATATATCGTAGTAGAAAGGACTTTCACATTAGTTGGTTATATATTCTTTCACAAAAAGTAAGTTTTCTCATGTCGATTATTAGCGATTTCGTCACCCGTTTAATTACTTTTCAGAGGTAAAAGTAATTTCTTGACGGAAAAAAAGGGAAAGTAATTCTAAAACTGCTAAAAGTTGATAGCACAATTAAACGTGGATGATTGCAAATCTGCCTTTCCCATTGACCCGAAACTTTCTTTATTACAAAAGTGAGTTTTCTCCCATCGCAGATATGTACTTTTGTCACGGTTTCTTGTGACTCTTTTAAGTTAAAAGTAACTTTAAAACTGTCAAAAGTTGGTAATATCGAAAAGTGATTAGTGACTTTTTTACCAACTATTATAAGTTGATAAATTTAAACATAGTAATATTTAATCTGCACGAATGGACGCATCATACTTGAAGGTGTTGAATTAGATGACGAGAGAGTTTGCTTGTTTTTTGATATTCAAGCCTTGTTGAGAGCACTCGATAAGTGATATTATAAATGTATCGAGTTTGGAAAAGTACATCCGTAAGATTGTAAAGGGTGCACGCAAGTCGATCTCGACACCGGCGAACTGCTATAAAAGAAAATTGTTGTAGGTTTTTGGATTAGGTAAGAGAGAGGCCTCATTTCAGATGATGCTGAATCATCTCCCGGCAGTAGCTCCTCAACATCAGTCACCGACGCGAGCAGATTTTACTTGAATTCCCACTGATCTTTGGAGTAATAATTCGCATCATCATATAACTTCTGTCAATTTTTGGATGGTTGCACTATCAAAACTCAAGGCAATTCTCACTGATTGATAGATACGTTATGTGTTTTGAGTGCATTGTAATGCACCTTTGTCCGATTGAGTGGCCTAACAGCGTTCCACTACCATTTCCCAATCGATGATCAGTTTCCTTTTTTTAATGATAATTGCCAATGCCATCATCACCAACCTCCGCCACGCCCACCCGCTGTCCCTGACCGCCATTGTCGTTGCCTCTCGCCCCCTCCCCCCCCCTCCTCTCTCTCTCTACACACCACCCACCACCACTTGAGCACCGTCGTAGAGACAAAGAGCTAGGGGTAAGCAATTTGGACCGCCCAAATCGAGACCGGACCGGACTGACAGGTTTGGTCCGGTTCTCGAGACTATCGATCCGATTCTCGATTCTTAAATACGGAACTGGTTTCTGGGTGATACGGTTCCCGGTTCCAAGGGGGAACCGGACTAGATCAGACTGACTATTTAATATATATTTTTGTTATTTTTTTCTTTAAAAAATTTAATAAAATATGAACTAAACTCTATATGAACTTTATTATCATAAATTCATTAATAAAAATTAGTAAAATGTGAATTAAATTCTAAGTGAACTTCATTGACATAAATTTATTGACAAAAATTAATAAAATGTGAACCAAATCTTAAGTGTTTAGCCAAAAAAAAACTAAACTCTAAGTTACCGGTTCCATTGGACCGGATCGACAGTCCAGTCTGGTTCCCGGTACTAGAACTAACCGGTTCGGTCCGCGGTTCCCAAAATTGGGAACTGGTTCTCTCGGTCCGGTTCCCGATTCCACCTTGGAACCGGATCGGACCGGGAACTGATCACCCCTAGCAGAGTGCACCACCCCTGTCTGCCACCTAAAGGCATACTCATCACGTCAAAATTCATTTCGTGGAAAGATACGACTTTTTTTCTAATATCAAGACTCAAGATCCATGTGTTTTCAAAAGATAAATCTATCGTTGCCGTACTTGTATATATAAAATTTTGCTCCTGTAGCAATATATATATATATATATACACACATATGTGTCGTGTTATGATCACGTCAATTTTCAGGCGGACTCGCACGGGCCCAATTCTCATCTTAAGCATGTCACATGTGTCAAGATCCGAGGATTCGCAAAGCCTTACTTTCCCCTCAAATGGTTTGGAAGTACATATATACCTCTCTAAACAATATTTATGAGGCCACAAAAAGCAAGAAATCACCAAAACCCAAAAATAAACAACTAAATTAATTAATGTTTCCAAAAATAATAAATAATAAAATTGATCCCTGAATTTTGACTTAATATAATTTTAAATTTATTCAATAAGGTTCTTGCACTTTAGTTCGATGTACAAAGTTATCTCCGAACTTTTAATTTATTCAATATAATTTTTAGCCTTTTTGATACATATTCAATTTAGTTCTCAAATCGTATTGTTCAATGTTATAATTAAACTTGAATTAATAATGAAAGTAATAATATTGAATATTTTAATATATTTCAGAGATTAAAATCCCCCGAGACCTACTTACCAAAAAAAAAAATCTCCCGAGACCGAGAGAAAGAAGTCCGACCGCCACGGTCAAGAGTCGGATCCGAGCGAGAGAGGCAGAAGGCGTGCGGGCTCGCGGCTTTATAAGTAGATGGGCCAGGTCCCTCTCCGCTCGCGCGCGTCCGTTCCGTCTCCTTTCCGCCTCGTCTCAGTCGACTCTCTCCATCTCCACTTCCGCCGCTCTCCCGCCGGCACTCCCCACCGCCGGCTCTCCGTCCTCCGCTTCGCTCCCCGTCCGGCCCCCGTCAGGTACGCCCACGCACTTCGCTTCTCGCTCGTCCCCGGCCCCGCGCCGGCGACGGAGCCCGCCGCCTGTGATTTGCCCGCTCTCTGATTGATCTGACCGGCGAGGGAGAGAGGCGAGAGGAGCGGTTCGGAACGAGTTTGTTCTCGACGCGTTTGGCCTCCGATATAGGCTTTTTAATGGGGTCCGAAGTCGCGGTGCTCGATTGACGGTTTTTGTTTTCTTCCTTTTTTTGGGGCTTTTGAGGGTTTGATGGATGAAGAGTGGCTGAAGCCTCCTTACCAAAAAAAAAAAAAAAAAAAAAGAGTGGCTGAAGCCTGAAGTGGTTTGATCGTTGCATTTGTGCTGGGTTCGAATGCTCCGGATGGATGAGTCTAGCCGTGGGGTCTGTGTTGGAGGTTTCGTTTCGCAAGTTTTGGTTTCTTTTGGTCCTTTTTTTTTTGGAGATAGTTGTGAGCTCGTCGATGTGTTCCCAAATGAGAGGATTGAAATGGAAGTCAGGTCGACGGTCTGCTGATTCGTATTTTTAATCTCCCTCTCCGGCGCGGGACGCGGAGTCAAGGTGTTCGCCGTAATTTCGCTGTGACTTGGCTGGCATTTTCAGTTTTGTAATTATGTAGAATAACCTCGAGTCTGTTCTTTCGGTCTATGCTGGGGGGGATGTCGGGTTGATATGCAAGTTGATGGGAGGATAGATAGATAAATCACAGTTATACTAACATGTATGATTACGTGACGGCTCTGTATTGGGGAAGTATATCTAAGTGGTTGATTGTAGCATGGTTCATCCACCTTTTCGATTATGTTTCTTCATGGAAATGGTATCTGACGGAATGTTACGAAACAGAGCTATGGCGTCGCACATTGTTGGCTATCCTCGCATGGGGCCCAAGAGAGAGCTCAAGTTTGCACTGGAATCTTTCTGGGATAAGAAGAGCAGTGCTGAGGAGTTGCAGAAGGTGGCAGCTGACCTGAGGGCATCGATCTGGAAGCAGATGGCTACTGCAGGAATCAAATACATTCCCAGCAATACTTTCTCTTACTATGATCAGGTGTTAGATACCACAGCTATGCTGGGTGCTGTTCCTCCCAGATATGGCTGGAATGGGGATGAGATTGGATTTGACACCTACTTCTCCATGGCTAGGGGTAATGCCTCTGTCCCAGCTATGGAAATGACCAAGTGGTTTGACACCAACTAGTGAGTTCTCTGCTCATGTTGTGACCATACTGCCAGTATATCCATATTCTCATGTTGCTGTGCCTGTGGAGTGGTTACAATGTTCTTGTTTTGTTATTTACAGCCACTATATCGTCCCTGAGCTAGGACCAGATGTTAAGTTCTCTTATGCATCTCATAAGGCAGTCGATGAGTTCAAGGAGGCCAAAGCTGTAAGTATACTAAATCAGCTTATCAATTTGCTGTTGCGCTCTCTCTCTCAGTTTCTCCCTGGTTTCCTGAAGCTCTTAAATTTCTCTCTGATGCAGCTTGGAGTTGATACAGTTCCAGTCCTTGTCGGCCCTGTGTCCTACTTGTTGCTTTCCAAACCTGCTAAGGGTGTTGAGAAATCCTTTTCTCTTCTCTCCCTTATTGGAAAGATTCTTCCAATCTACAAGTAGGGGGCTGAGCCTTTCTGAAATAGTTGCCTGACCTGTGGTTCATTGATAGCGAATTTTCTCAGGTCGCATCAACTAATTTTGTCTATGCAGGGAGGTTGTTACTGAACTGAAGGCAGCGGGTGCCACCTGGATACAGTTTGATGAACCAACTCTTGTGATGGATCTCGATTCTCACCAATTGCAAGCCTTTGCTATTGCCTACTCAGAGCTAGAGTCATCCCTGTCTGGCCTGAGTGTTCTTATTGAGACATATTTTGCTGAGTTGCCTGCAGAGGCGTACAAGACACTCACCTCTTTGAAAGGCATTTCAGGCTTTGGATTTGACCTAGTTCGTGGAACAAAGACCCTTGATTTGGTTAAAGGTGGATTTCCTTCTGGCAAATATCTTTTTGCTGGAGTAGTAGATGGAAGAAACATTTGGGCTAATGATCTGGATTCATCTCTCAAAACCCTGCAAGCCCTTGAAGGTGTCGTTGGAAAAGGTATGCATCTATCATAGCACAGTTATAGAATTTTGCTTGAACTTGAAATCTATTTGCAAAGTGACTAACGCTTTGTATATAACCTTTGTCAGATAAGGTTGTTGTTTCAACATCCTGTTCTCTTCTTCACACTGCTGTGGACCTGGTAAATGAAACTAAATTGGATAAAGAGATCAAGTCATGGCTCGCATTTGCTGCACAAAAAGTTGTTGAAGTAAATGCCTTGGCCCAGGCATTATTTGGACTGAAGGATGAGGTAATGGCATTATTTTCTTTCCAAATTGATTAAATTTAAAAAAGGAAGGACATTACAATGTTATGTGTTTATGTGTGACTGTTTGATTGTATTTGCCTGCAATACAGGAATCAAATTTATTTCAGTTGTTATGTGATAAACTTTAAACATTCCTTCATTTCAAGCAACAAACTTTACTGCTTGTGCTCTAGGCCCGTTTGGCTCAACTTTGGGAAGGGGCTTTGGGGGAATGCAAATACCTTCAGGTGAAAGCCCCTTGGGGAAATGCAAATGGCGTTTGGTAAAAAGTTCTTTGTGAAGCTACTTTGACCCAAGTAGTGTTTGGCTATTTTTTTTTTTGCGAAGGGCTTTGGGACTCCTTTTTATTAAAAAAAAAAGTTACCCTTCTCGGAGCCGGCAAAGGGCTACGGTCGTCGGCAAGCCAGATCTAGCGCTGGTGGCAATTGCTCGAGGTTGGACAATTGCCGGCGAGCCAGATCTGGCGTCGGCGGCCGTCACTTGAGGTTAGGCGACCCCTGGTGAGGGTCGCGCGACCTAGGCGGCCGTTGCCGGGGGTTGCTCGACCTCAGGGGATGAGGCCGGAGGTCGGCAACCCAGGCGACGGCCGCCTGGGGTCACGCGACCCAGGCCGATGGCGTCTAGGCGGTCGCGCGACCTTAGGTAGCCATCGCTGGGGTCGGGGGACCTTGCGGGCCCTTCGCCGGCCCTTCGCCGTCCAAATTCGGCGTCGTTGGCCGCCCTTGCCGGCCATGCTTTCGTGAAGAAGATGAACAGTAACAAGAGGGCAAAACCGGAATATTAAAATTTGAGTGAGGGTAGTTTGGGAAGGGAAAGAATAGTTTCAGCATTTGTGGAATGCCGAAAGCCCAAAGCTTGTCTGGACCAGCTTTGGGCTTTCGGCATTCCAAATGCTAGCATTTGGCTTTCGGAGTCCAGAAAGTTGAACCAAACAGGGCCTCTGTTCCTTTGTTTCATGATATTTAGTCTTTTGGTTTGGATAAGTTGGGCACATTATTATAAGCTCACTTTCTTTGTTGTTTTCTGAGCATCTCCAGACTGTTTTCTCTGCTAATGCTGCTGCCCAAGCTTCGAGAAAGTACTCCCCAAGGGTGACAAATGAGGCTGTCCAAAAGGCTGTGAGTAATTTACCCAACTATTACCGTCTGAGATTCTGAAAGCCCAGTGTAACAGTTCCCATTGATTCATGGAAATGTATGTCTTAGGCTGCTGCTTTAAAGGGCTCTGATCACCGCCGGGCCACAAATGTCAGTGCCAGGCTAGATGCTCAGCAGAAGAAACTGAACCTTCCAATTCTTCCCACCACCACCATCGGATCATTCCCTCAGACAATGGAGCTTAGAAAAGTACGCAGGGAATACAAGGCCAAAAAGTAAGCAATATTCTTTGGTGCCAGCTATGGTTCAGAGAGATTTTCACTTTCAGTCCTCAATTTGTCTGATTCATAAGCTGTACTTCTCTGGGAATGTTAGGATTTCTGAGGATGATTACGTCAAGGCCATCAAGGAGGAGATTAGCAAAGTTGTCAAGCTTCAGGAAGAGCTTGACATTGATGTTTTGGTACATGGAGAGCCTGAGGTGAGGTTTCGTATAATCTGGATATTCGAAGCCCATTTATGTACAAAGTACTTTTTTTTGAAAGAAGGCTTACAAGTTTCCTTGATGTTCTTTCTTGGATCTTGCTGATGCAGAGGAATGATATGGTTGAGTACTTTGGTGAGCAATTGTCTGGTTTTGCCTTCACTGTCAATGGGTGGGTACAATCTTATGGGTCACGATGTGTTAAACCGCCCATTATCTATGGTGATGTCAGCCGCCCCAAGGCTATGACAGTCTTTTGGTCTTCAATGGCTCAAAGCATGACAAAACGTCCTATGAAGGGAATGCTCACTGGTCCTGTTACCATTCTGAACTGGTCTTTTGTAAGAAATGACCAACAAAGGTAAACAAAAGGAAGAGGACAGGAGAGAAGAGGAAAGAAAGGAAGCAAAATTTTTTTCAACCTGCTAATTAGTGGGCTTCTCTTGTTTCCTTTGTTGCTCAAAGATGCCTGGCTCTTGCAGATCTGAAACCTGCTATCAAATTGCTCTGGCTATTAAGGATGAGGTTGAGGATCTTGAGAAAGCTGGTGTCACTGTTATTCAAATCGACGAGGCTGCTTTAAGAGAGGGTTTGCCTCTTAGGAAGTCTGAGCAGGCCTTCTATCTTGACTGGGCTGTTCACTCATTCAGGATAACTAATTGTGGTGTTAAAGATACTACCCAGGTTACTTTTCCATTCCTTTCTTGATAACCGATGATAGATCCCAAAAGGTCAATTTTAATAATCCCACTCATTCTTCCTTTCTTGTGATGAATGAGAGCTTAGGAATTAATTTCTAGTTCTTTTTTATTTGATGACTGAATTTGCCACTGCTTGGAAAAAGTTTGAAATCCATCGTAGATTTAGGAATAACTGCTGAACCGATTAGTAGATTTCTTTACAATCGAGAGCACTTTTATTGTCTGAGTGAAGAGTGTTATTATCTTGCTATCTTCTTATTAGTTATTCACTGCATGAACTAGCAGTAAGGATTTATGGAGGGAATCAAGCTTTTAGTTCCCGTCTTATGCTTTAATGGCAAAAATAGCGAGGACGGCATCCCTTTTGTTCCGAACAGCTAATCTGATATGTTTTGCAGATCCATACTCACATGTGCTATTCAAATTTCAATGACATCATCCACTCAATAATCAACATGGATGCTGATGTGATCACCATTGAGAATTCCAGATCAGATGAGAAGCTGCTCTCAGTTTTCCGTGAAGGAGTGAAATATGGTGCTGGCATTGGTCCTGGTGTCTATGACATTCATTCGCCCAGAATCCCATCCACAGAAGAAATTGCTGATAGAATTAACAAGATGCTCGCGGTCCTTGAGAGCAACATTCTTTGGGTCAACCCTGATTGTGGCCTCAAAACCCGCAAATACCCTGAAGTTAATCCTGCTCTGAGCAACATGGTTGCTGCTGCCAAGCTCCTCCGCGCCCAGCTTGCCAGTGCTAAGTGAGTTTACTAGGTAATTATCAGATATTACTGTTCCTTGTGATGTGAAGTTTCAGTCGAAAGCTCAAATAAGTGGCCCCCCTCCCTTCCTTTTTTAGTGGGATGAACGTTCCACATTTTGGTCTTGTTTTTTCATGTCACGCAAGTTGATTATGTATACATAGTTCTTGGATGTGTACTGGTTACTCGAGCGGGTTTTCTCTCCATTTCTCTATTCTTAGTGGTTTTATCGTTTTTTCTCGCACCCACCCCCTTTAAAGGAAAAAAATAATAATAAAGGGAATTTATCATATGTCAAGAGCTGAAGTTTTCCTATGGAATCATGAACTTGTTCATTTGTAACAAATTCTCCCGTTTCATGGGAAATTTGGTCAGTTGGGATGAAAAATAGAAAGAATATCAGTTAAGAATTTATTATATGTAGAAATTACATTATTCACTTGTCACACTCAGTATTACATTTCATGCTGTATGAAGTGTGGAGCAACAAATTGTTTTTGCAAGCTTAAAGTTCTGGGTCAGATTTGGTTGTTCCAAGAGACCTGAGTGCATATTTCACATACAGGCCAAGCAGCACAATTAGTAGAGCTGCCACCAGGGTGTTCAGCAAATATCTTGGCTTCTTCAGCTTCGCGATGGAACCCCCAGCATTTTCCATCTTCTTGCCTATATCTGCAGTATCGCCACGCTTTCTATCCTTTTCAGTTGCTTTCTTTTCAGCCAAATCTTCTCTCTTCTTCTGCTGTAAAGCCTGTTCCGGTCTAATTTTCGCTTCATCTGCGTTCTTGCTCTCTTCTTTGACTACCTTGGGTTTTTCCTCAGCCTCTGTCGATTTCTTTGGTTTCTTCTCCTCCTCTGTCGGTTTTGCTGGCGCTTTTTCTGGTGCTTTTTCTGCTTTTGGTGGCTCCTTGGTATCCTGTTTTTGACCAGTTTTTGGGGGTTCTGCCGTAGGCGTGGGCTCAGGAGGCTTAGTAGGTTGGACTGCTGGTTTTGCCTCTTTACGGGGTTCGGTAGGCGTGGGCTCAGGAGGCTTAGTAGGTTCGACTGCTGGTTTTGCCTCTTTACGGGGTTTGGCTGGAACGATAATCTTCGGAAATTTAACATGAAGAATGCCGTTGTCGAATTTTGCGCTGATCTTGTTTGAATCGTAATTGGATGAAATAGGCAATTCTTTGTGGAATCGGCTCCATTTGTTACCGCTAACTAGACGCTCTCCCAAGACCCTCAAATTGCCGGCTGATGAGATTTGAACCCTCAGTTGCTCCTTTTTGAAACCTGTTCGAGTCACCATCAGATTAGCGGGCAACTTGTGCCCAATTCATTCCATATAAGCAGATTTTTGAAAGATAAGACTATTTGCTAGCATAACGCCGACTTCCAATTAAAGGAGATAGCTAACCACTTTCAAAGATGCTAGCTAACCACTTTCAAAGAAACGATGACTAAATGCTCCGACCCGAATCTCGAATGATCGAATCACCTGGCAGATGAATGATGAGCGTGTCGGAAGTGTCTTCGAGCGCCCAGTTTGTGGTTGGGTCGAAGTCTTCGTACTCGGGGACCGCCGTTCTTGCGTCCATCCTCGGCCTTCTTGTGTTCTCCTGTGCGTGTGTCGTTCTGAATTAGGGAAGATCTTGTTGTCTCGTGAGGAGGGAAAGAAGGATTGGAATTGGCGAGTTTTATAACCCAACAAGCCACAGATTGGAGGATTGCTTCCTTTGGGATTTGGTTATTCTTTGGTTTTCCCCTTGAATGATGATAGTTCGGTGTTTTAAGCCTTTTTGGTTGGCTGTCCAAGGGCTGCACGTATGCTTTGTTCATCTCCATGAATGAAGAAAAGCTAATATTCTTTACCTCTTTTTGGGCTCTTCAGATAAATTACTGAGAACGAGATTCCCCTTCGAGAATTCCCACGTTTGCTGTGGTACCCAAGTTGGTCGTGGGCCATTTTGATCATGACTTCAATAATCATAGTTTCAGAGCAATTATCTTTCGTTTAGTACTATTAATTCTTTTGGTGTTTTCGGTCGTACCTTGTTGACGGCGCGAATCGGCTGCTCGTATAAACTCTCGCTAATGAAACAAGCCCCATTCTGACAGTTTAAAAGCTTTGCAAATGCCTTTTTTGTTTCAACATCATGAGTATATTTCGCGGGGTAATCATAGGTTAGGATCGAGATGAATAGCTTCGTCGCGAAGCACGCGCAAAAACGCTGTTCAATTCTCATTCGTCTATGATATGAATAGATATAAGGCAAGCTCACTTAAACTGCCAAGGAATTTGGCTTTATTTTTCCTAATTATGTGTGATTATGTCGGTAAACCATAGGAAACGAAATATGGTAGGACTAAATGATGTGAGAAAAAAATTTGTGTTTCGATCAACATAACAATAATCACTAAAATGTTAGATTTTCGCACTAAATATCTCGTATGTTTCCGTAATCCCAATTGCCTTAATTGATTTATTGATGAGAATCGTGAGAACCACGGAAAGCATTATCGATTTATCTATTTATTGAATCAATCGGTTGATAGGATCCTTTTTATAATAATCTTTGGTCCGCTTTTAGTTCTTCTTTTATTGTTAGTCCTCTGTCTTCATAACTTTTTTCGTATTCGCCATGACGTTATGAATTGGAATAGAACAGAATGAGCAAATAGAATGATCTAAAATAGAAAGAAATTTTCGATCTCTTTATTTTGACTCAATTATAAAGAATTTACAACAGACATAAAATAATTTACTAAACATCGTGCTAAACTCATACTTAAATAAAATAAAATTATGCTAAAGACAATATAAATAAAAAGTTATAGTTGTATTTTTAAAAAAATATATCATCTTGATTAAATATTAACAGTTACATGTTTGATTAAATATTCCTTGCTCGTGATTAATTAATATAAATCACGATAATCGATATTTTATTATTTTAATTCAAAAATTAAAATCAATATTTTACCAATCGTTATGCATATTAATTAATAACAGATTTATTTTATATTTTATTTAGAGGAAAATTTATTATGGGAAAGGAATCATGATTTCCCCCTAGGAGAGGAATGAGGATTCCTATTAAAATGCCATTCCACTTAAAAACAAAACCCAAGAAAACAAGGAAGGGGCTTTTTAGCTTAGCTATCTAAAAGTTTTAAGTAATCTCAATCATTTAAGAATTGCTAAACAACCTAATTTCTCAATATTTATCAGGTAAATTGGTAAGAACATATTGAAAGAGAAGCAATCGATATATAAATCTCACTTTTTAAATATCCCATATGACTATATGAGTTGTCAAATCACCGATATTTAAATAAAAAGAAAATTCAGGAATATATCAAATAAACTAAAAATTCAGGATCGTATTACAAAGAGTTCTCGACATTTCTCTGTGTCATCTTCTTTATAAGATTGCTCAATCTAGACTCTAAGAGTAGGAACTGGTTTGAACACGTCAAAAAAAAAAAGAAAAGAAGAAGAAGGGTTCAATCAAAATAATATTATAAATTTATAGTTTACGTATTGAATTGCCTCACTTGCCATCTTTATTCAATTCACTGACGGATGACACGATCATGCCAAACTTTTTTTGGTCAAACAATGATGCCGCATTCAAATGCATTCGTATATTATGTTTTAAATGATTTCCTATTACCATTTTAAAATATTTATCTCTTTCGACTTCTCTCTCTAACTTTAATTTTGAATACGATCATGAGTTTTAATTTCTTAGCTTAGTATTCCACAATTGGTCAACTACATAAGTTAAATTGATATTTATCCAGGTTAATTTTCGAATAAGTTATGTCAATTAAATGTATATTACTTAGAGTGAAATTTATTAAACTCCCCAAAATTTTAAGGAAAAAAATGAAAATTACTTTATCCATTATCCACTCGCAATAAGCTTATAAATAACAGGCGAGAAGCATGTAGACTTTAATTCATCAGGAACATGAAAATAGTGAATAAGGAGATATGGTCTCAAGTTTTAATTTAACCGTCGAAAAGATCGAAAGAAAATGTCATTTGAAGAATTCGAAGTCGAATATGAAAAACCACCTACTCTTGAATTTATAAATAAGCTAATAGCATTCAAACTCTTCTTCTTTTCTTTTTCTCTCATACATCTATTTTAACTAAATAAAGAACTTCAACCCCAAACCGCGGACCGCGTTACTAATTTATAATAATTGATCGGTTGGATTGATCATTCAACATATTTATAACATATCTTCTCCATGATTATAGCTCACTACATAACTACTCCATCATCAGCAAACCTTTTTTTTTTTTTAAAATTCTTCCATTGACTTGGGAAATTGACTACTTGAGAATTAATTCATTGACCTGTCACCTGATGAAGATTTCAACATGACACTGCCCGAACCAGCTCCATTGTTGACAATCTCAATTAAGCCTTGAATTTTCAACCTTGATCACTTCAGCTTATATAGATAAGATAAGACAACAATGAATTCCTCAGTTGCCTTCTTTTATTGACATGATATTTTTTTTTTGCAAAAAGCCCGGGCCAACTTTTCCCGCTATTATAATGGGTTTGTATCACAAAATATTTTCAACTGGTATATTCGTGTCAGATTTACCCAAAACAAGTATCACAAAAAATTCCAAACTACTACGCCCATGCCAAATATATCATAAACTAATTTTTGATACTAAGAGGTATGACTGGTATACTCCGACCACTATTACGCCCTTGGATACTAAGAGGTATGACTGGCATGCTCCGACCACTGTTGAAGATCTTCGATGCCTGTTGGAAACTGATGGCACCAGCGATGCTTCCCTCGTAAAACTAGTCAGTGGAAACACGGGGATGGGTTACTATAAGGAAGTCAAGCGATGGGAGAAGTACATTGATCTCAGGAATATTCCTGAGCTCGCCTTTGTCAAAACGGATGAAACAGGAATTGAATTTGAAACAACTGTGACAATTTCTAAAGCTATTGAAGCATTGAGGGAACTCAGCAAATGTATGTCATCCACAGAAGGTGGAATGATATTCAGAAAAACTGCTGATCACATGGAGAAGATCGCTTCAGGCTTTATCAGGAGCACAGCAAGTCTGGGAGGAAACATAGTGATGGCCCAGAGACATCATTTCCCTTCAGATATTGCTACTGTACTTCTCGCTGTACATTCACAGGTGACTGTAATGTCCGGACCCAAGCAAGAAAGGCTTACATAGGAGGAATTTATGGAAAGGTCTTCGTTGGATTCCGAAAGTGTACTTTTAAGTATTAAAATCCCGACTTGGCACTCGATAAGAAGTACGGCTTCTGAATCCACGAAAAGACTGCTTTTTGAAACATATCGAGCTGCACCGCGACCTCTTGGGAATGCATTGCCCTATTTAAATGCAGCTTTCTTGGCTGAAGTTACTGTTAGTGAGGCTCTTCATGAAATTATCATAAACAATTGTCAGTTAGCTTTCGGTGCTTACAGGACTCAACATGCTATAAGAGCAAGAAAGGTCGAGGAAACTTTAACTGGAAAAGTGCTGAGCCTGAGCGTCTTAAGAGAGGCATTTGAAGTAGTTAAAGCTACTATTGTGACAGACTATGGAACAAGGGATCCTACTTACAGTTCAAGCTTGGCTGTCGGCTTTGTTTTTAAGTTCCTTAGCCCACTTGTTGAGTCTAGGGCTAAAACAGACAATAATAGTTTAAATGGTTACAAGAGTGCGGTTTCGGCTGGGGAACCCAATCTAACTGGGGACTGTGGGGAGTTTCAAGATAGCCAAATCTCTTCCTTGCTATCATTAGCAAGTCAGGTTGTCGAACTGAATAAAGAGTACTATCCTGTTGGAAAGCCAATTAAAAAATCCGAAGCAGCCATTCAGGCTTCTGGTTCGCTCTCTCTCTCTATGGCCCCGTTTGGTTCAGCTTTAGGAAGGGGCTTTCGGCCTCAAAAGCCCATTCCCAAAATGTTGAACCGTTTGATTCAGCTTTTGGCCTAGCATTTGGAATGCCGAAAGCCCAAAGCTGATCAAGCTTTGGGATTTCAGCATTTCACAAATGCTGATCTTAAATTTTTTGTCTCCAAACTATCCTCACTTATTTTGGCATATTTTGGTTTTGCTGCTCTTGGTATTGTTCATCTTCTTCGTGAGGCGGCCGACACCGGATCGGGCCGGTGAGGTTGCATGATCCAGGCGAAAGCCGCCTGATGTTGTGCAACCACCTAGGCGCCACAGGCCTGGTTCGCGCGACTCAAGTGGCTGGCGTCGCGCAACTCAAGTGGCTGGCGTCGCACGACCCAAACGATGACTGCCTGGGTTGCTCGACCCTTGCCAAGGGTCGCTTGGCCTCGGGCGACGATAGCCGGCGCTAGATCTAGCTCGCCAGCGGGCGTAAGCCTTCGCCGGCTCCAGCAAAGAGTAGGGTAGGTCTTTTTTTTAATAAAAATAATAATTCCCAAAACCCTTTTGCAAAAAAAAATTTAACAAACACTACTTAGGTTAAAGTAACTTTACAAATGAACCAAACGCCATTTGCATTTCCTTAAGGAACTTTAACCTAAAGGTATTTGCATTCCCCCAAATAGCAATTGGAAAGTTGAACTAAATGGGCCAAATATATATATTGGAAGTTTAAACAGCAATAATTACTAATGAGACCTTTTGCACCCTTAATTATCAGGTGGAGTTGACTAATTTAGTTATCATATTCAGTTACCAATTGGTCAATCTGTTGCAGCTGTGCAGCAACGGATATCTTTGGTTAATCATAACACTGATTATTTGATCAACTAGCACTGGCTGGAAAGATTTCTAATATTTCTTGCAAATTACAATTGGAAGAATTATCTAATCTCTCCTTTGTCAAAGTTATTGCTGCAATGTCCTGTTAAATGATAAGCACAATCTCCTATGTAGGTGAAGCTGTGTATGTTGATGACATTCCTTCACCAGCAAATTGCCTGTATGGGGCATTTATATACAGCACCAGGCCTCTTGCATGGGTAAATGGTATCTGAACACCATCTAGTGTACCATCTACTTCTATCTTCTCAATCATTTCCTTTCAAGACATTCCAGATGGTGGACAGAATGTAGGATCAAAAACCATATTTGGTTTGGAACCTCTGTTTGCTGACGAGCTTGCTCACTGTGCCGGTCAGCCTATTGCCTTTGTGGTAATCCAGTTACATATCTAGCAATCACCTCCTTGCTTTTATCGGATATAATGGAATATGGAGTCTTGCATTAGATATAATGGAATATGGAGTCAACTTTACTTAAATTTGTTGCCATTGCTCTCTAGGTAGCCGACACACACAAACATGCTGATATGGCTGTGGACTCTGCAGTGGTTGACTATGATGTAGATAATTTAGAAACACCTATATTGTCTTCAGAAGAGGCTGTTGAGAGATCTAGTTTCTTCGAGGTGCCTTCTTTCCTTTACCCCAGTGAAGTTGGGGATTTATCAAAGGGAATGGCCGAAGCTGATAACAAAATTCTTTCTGCAAAGGTACTTCAGTTCAGATATTTATTAATTGTCTTCTTCACCCGCTCCTTTGTCGCTAATAGCAAAATTTTGCTTACTGTGGACTCATTTTCCGAAACAAGGTCAATTAATTGCTATATACCGTATTGAACTGGGATCGCACTACTACTTTTACTTGGAGAACCAGACTGCACTTGCTGTACCGGATGAAGATAACTGCGTGGTCATCTATAGTTCGATTCAGGGTCCTGAATCTGCACACAACACAATTGCGGCGTGTCTTGGCATTCTTGGACATAATGTTTGTGTTATTGCAAGAAGGGTTGGAGGAGGGTTTGGTGGAAAAGCTATAAGGGCCATGGCGGTGAGTGTATAATATGATCATCTCTAATGGTTCTTCTGAGCGGTAACATCTAAGGTTGTTGTTTTATAGTAAAAAAGGAACAGAATCATTAATATAATTATAAACAATGCCGAAACAAAGGTAATTTTACATAATTGGTGAGGGTCCTGGATTCAAGAGACTTCCCATACTTTTCTACCATAATTTGGAGGATGTTTTTCTCATTTTTCTTTTCCCAAGTCAAGTTAATCTATCTTCTCTTGACAATACTTCCAGCTTTCACTGATGGATGTAGTTAATTTCAAACTAAATAATCATTGCAGTCCTACAACTTGCCTTTAGCAACTAAATCTCTATGGTCGAATTCTATCAATAAATGAGGTTACATTACAAGTCCTTTTCTTTTCTTAATTTTACGCAAATTAAATAATTCTTTGGATTTATTTAATTGTAGCAGTGGAAAAATTCAGTTTACCATCGAGGTTAGAGGACAAGAGATATACATCTACAGCATAGTTTGTTCTGCAAAATATTTTTGCTGATATTGGCATTGCTGTTGGATTTTCTGGGGATCAACACACAATGAGGACTAATTTGAGTTCTGCCAAAGTATCTTGCTGATTGGCATTGCTGTAATGTTCGGGTCTTCTGGTGATCAACACACAATAGGGACTAATTTCAGTTCTGCATGTTGGACATTTGTGTAGCATAATTACCTTCATTCGCTCGGTGTTTCTTTTTCACTTTTCAGTACTGAAAAAGGAATCAGTATCCAAATTTATCATCGCAACCTGAAACTATGATTTGAATATAAAACATCTCTATGATGCTGATGTTTTATTGTTTGCTTCAGTATCTACTTACATTTCTTTTCTATGATGGGTTAAAAAAGTGTGCAACTTTTAGCTTTCACTGATCGCTTTTGTAGTACCACTTCTTCTGTCAAAAAGAAGTTTAAGAAGGGATATTCATTTATGTGCAAATTTGCTAGTTGATTTCCTCCTCAATCTCCGCTGGGCTATATCTTAGTATACATTATCTACATTGGGTTACACGTTGTTAGCTCTAGGTATTCTTAGCACTGTAAGGCTTATATCTGATTTATTGTTGATGGATTTATAATGTTTTTAGGTCGCTATGGCATGTGCACTTGCAGCTCATAAACTGCGATGCCCAGTAAGGACTTATCTCAATCGCAAGACGGATATGATTATGGCAGGAGGACGGCATCCCATAAAATAACTTACAGTGTTGGATTCAAGTCCAATGGCAAGATTACAGCCTTACGACTTGACATATTAATAAACGGAGGATCATCTGCTGATATAAGTCCAGTGATGCCATTGAATATGGTTGGTGCTATAAAAAAGGACGACTGGGGTGCACTATCATTTGATATAAAGGTATGCAAAACAAACCATACAAGTAAGTCAGCAATGAGGGCTTCAGGAGAGGTTCAAGGTTCATTTATTTCCAAAGCCGTGGTTGAGCATGTAGCATCTGCCCTTTCCATGAATGTGGATTCTGTAAGAAAAATTAATCTCCACACGCATTGCAGCCTTAGCTTGTTTTATAAGCATGCTGCAGGAGAATCCCAAGAATACATGGTACCTTCAATCTGGACTAAGCTGGCCTCGTCTTCTAATTTAGACTGAAGGATTGAGATGGTAAAAGAGTTCAACAGATGTAGCTTATGGAAGAAAAGGGGCATTTCCCGAGTACCTATAGTGCACGAAGTGTCATTGGTGAAAACCCCTGGTAAGGTAAGCATTTTGAATGATGGATCTATTGTTGTTGAAGTTGGTGGTATTGAGCTTGGCCAAGGGCTGTGGACAAAGGTAAAACAAATGGTAGCATTTGATCTCAGTTCAGTCCGATGTGATGGAACTACAGAGCTTTTGGACAAAATACGGGTCATTCAAGCTGATACGTTGAGCCTTATTCAAGGGGATTTTACGGCTGGGAGCACCACGTCTGAAGCAAGTTGTCAAGCTGTTAGAGTTTGTTGTGATATTTTGGTTCAAAGACTCGCTCAACTTAAGAATAATTTACAGGAACAAATGGGATCTGTTACATGGGAGGTGCTGGTCGGTCAGGTAACTCTATTTGCCAATCGTTACTCTTTTGCCTTTAATTACTTAGCAGCCCAAATCCATGTACTTGCTTTTACATTCAAGTATGTGTCGATCTCCGACCAAAAAACAAAAGTATGTGTCGATACATGTCCATTAGATGATGCTGAGTCAATCTCTCTGTTTTATGTAGTTGCTTGCAAGCGTACATGCAATCTATTAACTTATCAGCAAGTACGTATTATGCTCCTGAGCTAGACTCCATGCAATATTTGAACTATGGTGCTGTGCTGTGAGTGAGGCAAGTTTTCCTCTGACACACAGTATTCGCTTTTAAATTTAATGGATCATATCTTGATGTAAAACCACCTTACCTGGGCAGTGTTCCCTGTAAAGCTGTCAGATACAATAAGTAGTGGTTCAGAATGAAACATGCTACCCTATTTGCTTGAATGTAGATTTTTCAATGTCGTCTGAATGTGACTGAAATTTTGGCGCCTCAGGTTGAGGTAGATCTTTTGACAGGAGAAACCAGAATCCTCCGGGTAGATATCATCTATGACTGTGGAAAGAGCCTCAATCCTGCTATTGATCTTGGACAGGTTATGCTGACAGCTTGACCACAACTGTACACCTGGCTTTATCTTATCTTGGCTATTGGGAAATTCATTCTATCTGCTGAGATTATGAACTGCAAAATAGGGCAACATCATAGATGAGAGGAACTGAAAGGGAAGTCTAAGAAAAAAGGACAGACCTTTCTGTATTAGTCTTCGGAACATGAACTGCTATGTTGGCATGAAAGCACTTCATTAATATTTAAACCTATCGTTAACGACTACTGTCATCATGAAAAGGTGCTTGATGCCATTTACCTGTGATTGAAGCATCTTCTATCTGCTTCTGGCTTTAAGTCTATTTCAAATAGAATTAACTTGAAATGTATTCCTCTTATCTAAATTAATAAGGCGCAATTTTTGATATCAGTCCCTTCAACTCAAATAATACGAAAACTAAGGAATCGGCTAAAGCATATTCTGAAGAAAAGGTCACAAGGATCGTTTTAATTCGAATTAACTCTTTTTGCTGACTTCTTTTTTAATCCATTATTGCAGATAGAAGGTGCATTTGTTCAGGGACTTGGGTTTTTTATGCTAGAGGAGTACCTGACAAATTCAGAAGGTCTGGTCGTGGCAGACGGCACATGGACATACAAAATTCCAACTTTAGACACTATACCAAAAGAATTTAATGTTGAGATCCTTAACAGCGGACATCACCAGAAACGAGTTCTCTCTTCCAAAGGTATAATTGCTTTTCTTCATCTGGCGAGATGTTATGCAAAATATCGACGAGTGGTAGCGACTGTTGTCGAAGAATTTCTTAAACGGTGGTGATCCGTCGTATAGGACTAGTTGGAATTTGGACTTAGACATCAAAAGGTACTGTTGGTCCTCAACAGAAACTTAGAAAATGAAGGCAGGGCAATGATCCTTCACCAGCTTAGTAGGAGGACATGCACATCAATTTCGCTCTGCATTTTTTTTCCTTTCGTTCTTTTTTGGCATGACACAGGATTGTTGCATTACACTAACCCAGCGAACCTAAATTCTCATGCAGCTTCCAGCGAGCCACCCCTGCTTCTAGCCGTGTCAGTTCACTGTGCAGCAAGAGCGGCTATAAAAGAAGCCAGAAAACAGCTCCTTTCTTGGAGCGGTCATGACGAGTCTAATCCGATATTCCAGCTGGGTGTCCCCGCAACAATGCCGGTTGTGAAGGGGCTTTGTGGGCTAAATAGTGTAGAGAGTTACCTGGACTGGAGATTGGGGAAGGAGCAGAAAGTATGAGACCAAACTGACCATCTCCTCCCCTACCACATGTACCAAAAGAAGATAAGTATATTCATTATACGGTAGATCTCTGAGATAGTACATGGTTTCTTGTAAAGGATGTTATGTAACTTTCTTCTACTAAAGTGTCTCATTAGGATTAGGCGCACAAATACAACGAAATAGCGACTAAATGTGAGAAAGAGCAACCGAGGCACAAAGTTTATCCTGCACCGTCCTAGAGCTTCATCTAGCAGAGTATTCTACTATAATTAGCATCTTTTACCTCAGCGCTTAACCAGAAAGTGAATGCGTTACTTCCCCACTTCAACATCCTTGCCAAACAAACTTCCTTGTATCTTGCAAACCCCGTGAACAATTCATTTCACCTAAATCCTAAACTTGTCATTGATTGTTGGTTTAATTTTCGGGGATTGTCTAGTTAACATTCCTAATCTTGAAACTGGAAAAAGTGTCAAAAAATTCTTAAACCTATTTTTGTGTCAATTCAGTCCTAAACCTTTTGTTTTTGTGTCAATTTAGTCATTCTGGCTAATTTTGATCGAATTTTGCTGATGTGGACGCCAGTCAGCCTACGTGACACTGGCGGCACTTACGTGGATAATTTTTAATAATATTTTCATATTTTTTCCGATTTTTAAAATATTTTTTCTGATTTTTGTTTCTTTTTTTCCCTTCTTTTCGTTTTTTTCTTTTCCTTCTTCTTCTACCTTTGGTTGGCCACTTGGCCTCGCCCACCACAGGCGAGGCCAGCCGACCCTCACTTGGGCAAGGGTGGGCAAGGCCGACCGTTACCGAGGCTCGCTAGATCTGGCCTAGGCGAGGCTGACACTCGCTTCCATGAGGGCGAGCCTCGGCGAGGGCTGCTCTCGCTAGATATGACGAGGTTGGCCCTCGCCCAGGCCACGGCGGCCTCGCTGGGCGTCGCCCTCGTTGCTCGCGCCAAGGCGATTCCCGGTGAGGCCGCCGTGGCTTGGGCAAGGGCCGACCTCACCAAATCTGGCGAGGGGAGCCCTCGCCGGGGCTCACTTAGGCCTTTTCCAGGCTGGGCGACGGCGACCCTCGCCCAGGCGAGTGCAGCCCACTCGGCCATGGCGGTGGCCGGTCATCGGCAAAGGGGAAGAGAGGAAGAAAGAAAGAAAAATTAGAAAAATATTTAAAAAATTGAAAAAAAATTAAAATATTATTAAAAATTGTCTACGTTAGTGCTGCCGGTGTCAATTAGGCCGACCAGCGTCCACGTTAGCAAAATCTGATCAAAATTAGCTGGAAGGACTAAATTGATATAAAGACAAAAGGTTTATGACTAAATTGGCACAAATACAAAAAGGTTTAGGTCCTTTTTGATACTTTTCCCTCTTGAAACTAATAGATAACTTGATCCGAGGAAGGCGGGTGACGAAGGAAAAAAACACCAACATCGTACGAGGATCCACTTTGAAAAGCTGTGAATCCGAGTTCTTCAATCTGGCAATGGAAAGTGAATAATTTATTAACTAGGGCACGGTTTTAGCGGACAAAATCATTCTCTAATAGCAAAATTGCTAGGACTAATATCATAACTAAAGGCTCTCTTTATGAGCGATATATACTTTCTGCCACTAAATTACTCTTAACGTAACTTTTGTAATAGCCAAGAAACCATGGATAATTATAAATTAGATAAAAGAAGAAAAAATATATTTCGTGATCTTTTTATCTCAAAATCGATTAGTCGGTGTAATAAAATCAAAGACGACTTTTTATAGTTAACGTTCGAATGGATTTTATATTAATTGGAATTTATTCCACAAAAGAAAGTACATGGCGAGAACGAACACATTATGAGTACAAACAATCTTACCTATAGTTCTTCACGTACATATATAAAGCGGAATAAAACAAAATTCTCATGATGTTTAATAAAAAAAAATACCGTAATATATTTATCTGAAACTTTTTTTTTGTGATGCCAAAACTTCCAAATTTGTACCTGAGTGACACACTTACCCTCCATCAAAATTCCGTCAATTAGCACCTTAAAAAATCTCTACTGGACGACGGAAGGCAACCGGTGTTGACATAGCGCCATTTTGCTTAAGTAAAATAAAAATGATGTCGTTTTGGTTATAATATTATTTGACGTAGCTCTGACGGATGGTAAATGTGTCACACAAGTACAAATTGAGGTTTTTTTATGTCACAAAGGAAAATTTAGGATAAATGTGCCACAGTGAGTATAATTTGGAGTTTTTAATGTCATAAAAAAAGGGAAAAATTCCAATTAAGGACCCTAAGTGGGGTCAAATTCTCAAAAAAGGGCCCAAAGTGAACATTGTGTCAAATAAGAGCCTGAAGTGCTCAATCAGTCTCAAATAAGGACCCGAAGTGCCCAAAAAGTCTCAAATAAGGACCTGGGTCCCTCGCCTGCCAAAATACCCACCGGCCGGCAAGAAAGTTACTGTTCCGACACCGGAACAGTAACTTTTTAATTTTTTTTTATTATTTTTTATTTTCCTTTTCCTTTTCTTTTTTTTTTCTTTTCTTCCTCCGCCGGCCATAGCCGGGGCTGGCGGAGGTCGTCGGCGTCGGGCGAGGGCCGCCCTCGCCGGCGTCGGGCGAGGGCCGCCCTCACCTGAGGTCGGCGACCTCCGCCGGCCCCGGCTATGGCCGGCGGAGGAAGAAAAGAAAAAAAAAGAAAAGGAAAATAAAAAAACAAAAAAGGAAAAAAAAATTAAAAAGTTACTGTTCCGGTGTCGGAACAGTAACTTTCTCATCGGCCGGCGGGTATTTTGGCCGGCGAGGGACCCAGGTCCTTATTTGAGACTTTTTGGGCACTTCGGGTCCTTATTTAAGATTGATTGAGCACTTCATACTCTTATTTGACACAATATTTACTTTGGGCCATTTTTTGCGAATTTGACCCCACTTGGGGTCCTTAATTGAAATTTTCCCTAAAGTTTAAGGTAAATTTATTATAATGACCATAATTTGGGGTTTTTGATGATTTTTTCCCAAACCATGGATCCGATGAGGTTTTTATGGGAGTGTGTAGCTGGATGTGATATAAATCTAAATATATGAGGGATAAATGAAGAGCATTGGAATGTGAAGGTTGTGATGGCTTTTGAGACTAACGTCAATTGAGTAATAAACTTTTTTAATTTTGTGAATGTAGTCTTAAATCTTTACACGAAATTTCAAAGTAGTCCTTTCAATTAATTGCCATCGAAAATCACTGATGTGACATGCGGTCATTGCCAGCCATTCTACGTGACAAAATGACGTGAACAACTTAAGGATCGTCTTGTCAGTGATTTTCAGCGACAATTGATCGAAATGACTATATTGAAATTTCGCTCAAAGGTTTGTGATCAAATTGACATTCATACAATAAGTTTAGGACTAAATCGGTAATGTTTCATCTCGAGAATCCAAGGATCTTCTCTTAAACTTTTTAGTTTTGTTGGAAAAAATTAAACTTTTATTTGAAAAGGAAAAGACTCATAAACTGCATCGGTGTTTATCTTTAAAAAATAAGTCAAAAAACTGATATTACGACAAACTTTCTCCTCCGATGCACATATAATACATGTCCATAAATAAACATGCACATTAATTGCACTCAAAGTCAGCTTTAATATAATATATTTAGCCATAATGACATGATGTAAATTTTAAATAGAAATCTGAATAATTTCCTCTCTTTATTTTGCCAACTCAAACGATTAAGTGGACGGAGTTATAAATTGCATAACGTGGCATGATTCAACACGGTCTGTTTTCCGCCATCCATGAATGTAGATTTTTAACGGTAAATGTATTCCACGTGTATAAGTTTTGGAGCTTTGATGTTACATATTTTTTTTAGGGTAAATATATTAGGATATGCATAATTTAGATTTTTTGAAGACTTATTCGCTAAATGTGGCATAATCGTACGTGTTTCAGATTTTTTTTTACTGGCATTAGCTGTATTACGATTGCTCTTTCTATGCCATTCGACGGTTGAGATTATCCCACTAATAAGTAACTTTTCTTTGCTGACTAGTATCATCCGAAGATTTGACGGTCGATGGTGCATCAAGGTATTGTGTTGTGCTGCAGAGCAGTGCCGCTGGAAATTGCCGTCTGGCCTGCCACCTGTCTTCGCGGCCTTTCTTGGTTCGCTGCCATTTTTCAATGTTCCGCTCGCTCACTCAAACTCATGCGCACGTCCCCACGAAAGAAAGTCAAAAGAAGAGGAGGCAACTTCAGCTTTGCGACCTATCTGCAGCACCTTGCAAGTTTCCCTTCTTATCAACGTGGGCTAAAGATAGGAAGGATTTCTAGGACGGCGGCGTCATCTTTTTTGGCAGCTTCTGTGGGCGGCTCGGGGTCCTGCCTTGGTGAAGATGAACCAAGTCAACAAGAAACGGTGAGCACTGAAGCTTGTGGTTGCAGAGTCCGCAGTGGCCCCCTCGCGAGATGGAGGGGAGAGAGGCCGCCGAGCCCGCCGACGGGGTTCTCGTGTTCGCCGTCAACGGGGAGAGGTTCGAGGTCTCGGGCATCGACCCCTCCACCACTCTGCTCGAGTTCCTCCGCACTCGGACTCGCTTCAAGAGCGTCAAGCTCGGTTGCGGCGAAGGTGAGCCTCCGATTCGAGTGTCTCGGCTTTCGTTTGTTTCAGTGAGCTAGAGCTCGTTCGCGTGTTGGTGGGTTTTTAGTTATATTGGGAGGGCTCGTTGTTTTGCTGGTTCGGTCTGTGTTCTGAGATTGAAGTGGTTAGTGGAGGCAATATGTGTTGTGTGTTCGGGTGCTTCCTCTCTAGTCTCTACTTTTGTTGCTTATTGAATTTCTCCGGATGTCATTTGGTTCCGGAGGCAAAATTTATATTGGAGCTCGCAGCATCGGAGTCTTTACATGTTCTTTTTCTTTATTTTGGTATGTGGTATTGTTATGAAGAGTATTGCATCACCAAGTATGATGGACACGAGCTTTTACAATTTTGGGTTTTGCAGGTGGCTGTGGTGCTTGTGTTGTCCTCTTGTCCAGATATGATCCTGTGCTTGACCGAGTTGAGGACATCACTGCAAGTTCATGTCTCACCCTGCTATGTAGTGTAAATAGATGCTCTATTACAACTACTGAAGGGCTTGGGAACAGCAAAGACGGGTTCCACCCGATCCACCAAAGGTTCTCCGGCTTCCACGCCTCTCAGTGTGGCTTCTGCACCCCTGGGATGTGTATGTCGCTCTACGGTGCGCTGGTCAATGCCGAGAAGACGGACAGGCCCGAGCCTTCTCCAGGATTCTCCAAACTGTCCGTCTTTGAGTCCGAGAAGGCTATCGCGGGAAATCTTTGCCGCTGTACTGGGTATCGGCCTATAGCTGACGCTTGCAAAAGTTTTGCGGCTGATGTCGATTTGGAAGATTTGGGACTCAATTCTTTTTGGAGAAAGGGGGATAGCGAGGAGTTCAAGATGAGTACGTTACCTCCGTATTGCCGCAAAGATGAGATATGCATGTTTCCCAAGTTTCTGAAGAAAGAAATAAAGTCTTCTGCGCTCTTGGATGCTAAGAGGTATGACTGGTATACTCCGACCACTGTTGAAGATCTTCAATGCCTGTTGAAAACTGATGGCACCAGCGATGCTTCCCTCGTAAAACTAGTCAGTGGAAACACGGGGATGGGCTACTATAAGGAAGTCAAGCGATGGGAGAAGTACATTGATCTCAGGAATATTCCTGAGCTCGCCATTGTCAAAATGGATGAAACAGGAATTGAATTTGGGACAACTGTGACAATTTCTAAGGCTATTGAAGCATTGAGGGAACACAGCAAGTGTATGCCATCCACAGAGGGTGGAATGATATTCAGAAAAACTGCTGATCACATGGAGAAAATCGCTTCAGGCTTTATCAGGAACACAGCTAGTCTGGGAGGAAATTTAGTGATGGCGCAGAGATTTCATTTCCCTTCAGATATTGCTACTGTACTTCTCGCTGTAGATTCACAGGTGACCGTAATGTCCGGACCCAAGCAAGAAAGGCTTACATTGGAGGACTTTTTAGAAAGGTCTCCGTTGGATTCCAAAAGTGTACTTTTAAGTATTAAAATCCCAACTTGGCACTTGAGAAAAAGTACGGCTTCTGAAGCCACGAAAAGACTACTTTTTGAAACATATCGAGCTGCACCGCGACCTCTTGGGAATGCATTGCCCTATTTAAATGCAGCTTTCTTGGCTGAAGTTACTGTTAGTGAGGCTCTTCATGAAATTTTCATAAACAATTGTCAGTTAGCTTTCGGTGCTTATGGGACTCAACACGCTGTACGAGCAAGAAAGGTCGAGGAAACTTTAACTGGAAAAGTGCTGAGCCTGAGTGTCTTAAGAGAGGCAATTGAAGTAGTTAAAGCTACTATTGTGGCAGACTTTGGAACAAGGGATCCTGCTTACAGGTCAAGCTTGGCTGTTGGCTTTGTTTTTAAGTTCCTTAGCCCCCTTGTTGAGTCTAGGGCTAAAACAGTCAATAATAGTTTACATGGTTACAAGAGTGCGTTTTCGGCTGGGGAACCCAATCTAACTCAGGAACACGGGGAGTTTCCAGATAGCCAAATCTCTTCCTTGCTATCATCAGCAAGTCAGGTCGTCGAACTGAATAAAGATTACTATCCTGTTGGAGAGCCAATTAAAAAATCCGAAGCAGCCATTCAGGCTTCTGGTTCGTTCTCTCTCTCTCTCTCTCTCACTATATTGGAAGTTTAAACAGCAATAATTACCAACCAGAGCTTTTGCACCCTTAATTATCGGGTGGAGTTGACTCATTTAGTTTTTATATTCAGTTGCCAATTAATCGATCTTTTTCAGCAGTGTAGCACCAGATATCTTTTGGTTAATCATACCACTGATTATTTGATCAACTAGCACTGTCTGGAAAGATTTCTAATATTTCTTACAAATGGAAGAATTATCTAATCTCTTAATTCTCAGAATTATTGCTGCAATCTTCCTGTTAAAAGATAAGCACAATCTCCTATGTAGGTGAAGCTGTGTATGTTGATGATATTCCTTCACCAGCAAATTGCCTATACGGGGCATTCATATACAGCACCAGGCCTCTTGCACGGATAAAGGGTATCAGAATACCATCTAGTGTACCGTCTAATTCTGTCTACTCAATCATTTCCTTTCAAGACATTCCAGATGGTGGACAGAATTTAGGATCAAGTACCATATTTGGTTTCGAACCTTTGTTTGCTGACGAGCTCGCTCACTGTGCCGGTCAGCCTATTGCCTTAGTGGTAATCCAGTTACTTATCTTGCAATCACCTCCTTGCTTGCATCAGATATAATGGAATGTGGAGTCAACTAAACTTATATTTGTTGCGATTGCTCTGCAGGTAGCCGACACACAGAAACATGCTGATATGGCTGCAGACTCTGCAGTGGTTGACTATGATGTGGATAATTTGGAAACACCCATTTTATCGTTAGAAGAGGCTGTTGAGAGATCTAGTTTCTTTGAGGTGCCTTCTTTCCTTTACCCCAGTGAAGTTGCGGATTTATCAAAGGGAATGGCTGAAGCGGATAACAAAATTCTTTCTGCAAAGGTACTTCAGTTCAGATATTTAGCCATTGTCTTCTTCACTTGTTCCATCGTTGCTATTAGCAAGATTTTCTTACAGGGGACTCATTTTTTGAAACTAGGTCAATTAATTGCTATATATGCAGATTGAACTGGGATCGCAGTACTACTTTTATATGGAGAACCAGACTGCACTAGCTGTACCGGATGAAGATAACTGCATGGTCGTCTATAGTTCGAGTCAGTGCCCTGAATATGCACACAACACAATTGCAAGGTGTCTTGGCATTCTTGGACATAATGTTCGTGTTATTACGAGAAGGGTTGGAGGAGGGTTTGGTGGAAAAGCTATAAGGGCCATGCCGGTGAGTGTATAATACAATCATCTCTATTTGGTACTTCTGCACGGTAACATGTAAGGTTTATGTTTTATAGTAAAAGAGGAACAGAATCATTGCATAATTGAAGAGGGTCCTGGATTCAAGAAACTTCGCATACTTTTCTACCATAATTTGGAGGATGTTGTTCTCTTTTTTCTTCTCCCAAGTCAAGTTAATCTGTCTTCTCTTGACAATACTCCCAGCTTTCACTTATGGGTGTAGATAATTTCAAACTAAATAACCATTGCAGTCCTAAAACTTGCCTTTAGCGATCAATTCTCTTTGGTAGAACTCTATCAATAAATGAGGTTACATTACAAGTCCTTATCTGTGCTTATTTTACCTAAATTAAATAATGCCGTGGATTTATTTATTTGCAGTAGTAAAAAAATTCAGTTTACCGTCGAGGTTAGAGGACAAGAGATATACATCTATGGCATGGTTTTTTCTGCAAAATATTTTGTCGATATTGGCATTGCTGTTGGATTTTCTGGAGATTGACACACAATGGACTAATTTCATTTCTGCTAAAATATCTTGCTGATTTTGGCATTGCTGTAATCTTTGGGTCTTCTGGTGATCAACACACAACGCGTACTAATTTTAGTTCTACGTGTTGGACATTTGTGTAGCATAAGTACCTTCATTTGTTTGATATTTCTTTTTCACTTTTCAGTACTAAAAAAGGAATCGGTATCCAAATTTATCATTGCAACCTGAAACTATGATTTGAGTTAGAAACATCTCTATGATGCTGATGTTTTGTTGTTTGCTTCTACAGTATCTGCTTACATTTCTTTTCCATGTCGAGTTAAAAAAAGTCCTACTTTTAGCTTTCACTGATCGCTTTTGTAGTACCACTTCTTTTATCCAAAAGAAGTTCAAGTAGGGATATACATATATGTGCAAATTTGCTAGTTGATTTCCTCCTAAATCTCTGCTGGACTATATCTTATACATTAGCTACATTTGGTTACACGTTGTTAGCTCTAGGTATGGGGTCTTAGCACTGTAAGGCTTATATTTGATTTATTGTTGTTGGATCTATGATGTTTTTAGGTCGCTACGGCATGTGCACTTGCAGCTCATAGACTGCGGCGCCCGGTAAGGACTTATCTCAACCGCAAAACAGATATGATTATGGCAGGAGGACGGCATCCCATGAAAATAACTTACAGTGTTGGATTCAAGTCCAATGGCAAGATTACAGCCTTACGACTTGACATATTACTAAATGGAGGATTATCTACTGATATAAGTGTAGTGATGCCACTGAATATGGTTGATGCTATTAAAAAGTACGACTGGGGTGCTCTATCATTTGATATAAAGGTATGCAAAACAAACCATACAAGTAAGTCAGCAATGAGGGCTCCAGGAGAGGTTCAAGGGACATTTATTGCCGAAGCAGTGATTGAGCATGTAGCATCTGCCCTTTCCATGAATGTAGATTCTGTGAGAAACATTAATCTCCACACTCATAGCAGCCTTAGCTTGTTTTATAAGCATGCTGCAGGAGAACCCCAAGAATACACATTACATTCAATCTGGACTAAGCTGGCTTTGTCTTCTAATCTAGACCAAAGGATTGAGATGGTAAAAGAGTTCAACAGATGTAGCTTATGGAAGAAAAGGGGCATTTCCCGAGTACCTATAGTGCACGAAGTGGCATTGAGAGCAACCCCTGGTAAGGTGAGCATTTTAAATGATGGATCTATTGTTGTTGAAGTTGGTGGAATTGAGATTGGCCAAGGGCTGTGGACAAAGGTAAAACAGATGGTAGCATTTGCACTTAGTTCAGTCCAATGTGATGGAACTACAGAGCTCTCGGAAAAAATACGAGTCATTCAAGCTGATACGTTGAGCCTTATTCAAGGGGGTTTTACAGCTGGGAGCACCACGTCTGAAGCAAGCTGTCAAGCTGTTAGAATTTGTTGTGATATTTTGGCTCAAAGACTCTCGCCACTTAAAAATAGTTTACACGAACAAACGGGATCTGTTACATGGGAGGTTTTGGTTGGTCAGGTAACTCTATTTGCTAATAGTTACGCTTTTGCCTCTAATCACTTAGCAGCCCAAATCTGTGTACTCCCTTTTACATTCAAGTATTGTCGATCAACATGTCCATTTTATGGTGCTGAGTCAACCTCTCTGTTTTATGTGGTTACTTGCAGGCGTACGACCAATCTATTAACTTATCAGCAAGTACGTATTATGCTCCTGAGATGGACTCCATGCAATATCTGAACTATGGTGCTGCCGTGAGCGAGGCAAGTTGTCTGCTGAAACGCGGTATTTTCTGTTCAATTTAATGGATCATATCTTGATGTAAAACCACCTTACCAGGGCAGTGTTTCTTGTAAAGCCGTTAGACATAATATGTAGTGCTTCAGAATGAAGCATACTACCCTATTTGCTTGACTGTAGATTTTCAATGTCGTCTAAATGTGACCGAAATTTTGGCGCCTCAGGTTGAGGTAGATCTTCTGACAGGAGAAACCAGAATCCTTCGGGTAGATATCATCTATGACTGTGGAAAGAGCCTCAATCCTGCTATTGATCTTGGACAGGTTATGCTAACAGCTTAAACCTGATAGTGCATCTGGCTTTATGTTATCTTGGCTATTGGGAAATTCATTCTATCTGCTGAGATTATGAACTGCAAAGTAGGACATCATAGATGAGAGGAACTGAAAGGGAAGTCTAAGAAAAAAGGACAGACTTAGTCTTTGGAACATGAATTGCTATAGTGGCATAAAAGCCCTTCATTAATATTTAAACCTATCGTTAATGCTTATTGTCATCATGAAGAGGTGCTTGATGCTATTGACCTGTGATTAAAGCATCTTCTGTCTGCTTCAGGCTTTAAATCTATTTCAAATAGAATTAACATGACATGTGTTCGTCTTTATCTTAATTAATAAGGTGCAATTTTTTGATATCAGTCCCTTCAACTCAAATAATAAAAAAACCAAGGACATCAGCTAAAACATATTCTGAAGAAAAGGTCACAAGGATTGTTTTAATTCGAATTAACTCTTTTTTGATTTCATTATTGCAGATAGAAGGTGCATTTGTTCAGGGACTTGGGTTTTTTATGCTTGAGGAGTACCTGACAAATTCAGAAGGTCTGGTGGTGGCAGACGGCACATGGACATACAAAATCCCAACTTTAGACACTATACCAAAAGAATTTAATGTTGAGATCCTTAATAGCGGACATCACCAGAAACGAGTTCTCTCTTCCAAAGGTATAATTGCTTTTCTTCATCTAGCAAGAAGTATGCAAAATATCGATGAGTGGTAGTGACTGTGTCGAAAGTTCCGTAAACGGTGGCGGTCTGTCTGCTGAGTATAGGACCGTTATCTAGTTGGACTTAGGCATGAAAAGGTACTGTTGGTCTGCAACAGAAACTTAGAAAATGAAGGCACGGCAATGATCCTTCACCAGCTTAGTTGTTGGACATGTAAATCAATTTGTGTCTGCATTTTTTTCCCTTTTTTTTAATTTTTTGCGTGACACAGGATTATTGCATTAGACTAACCCAGCCAAACTCGAATTCTCATGCAGCTTCCGGTGAGCCACCCTTACTTCTGGCCGTGTCGATTCACTGTGCGGCAAGAGCGGCTATAAAAGACGCCAGAGAACAGCTCCTTTCTTGGAGCAGTTACGACGAGTCTAATCCGATATTCCAGCTGGGTGTCCCCGCAACAATGCCGGTTGTAAAGGGGCTTTGTGGGCTAAATGGTGTGGAGAGTTACTTGGACTGGAGATTGGGGAAGGAGCAGAAAGTATGAGACCAACCTGACCATCTCCTTCCCTACCACATGTACCAAAAGAAGACGTATATTCGTTACACAGCATACTCTGAGACAGTAGATGGTTTCTTCTAAAGGGTGTGACGTAACTTTCATCTCCTGAAGCGATTCTTGAAGGATCCTTCACAGGGAGTACGCTCAATAGTAAGTCGCCACGTGATGTAACTCCTTTGAATATACGACGGAAGAAGAAAGTCTGGTTTCGATTCGCTGCTGCAGGAGTCGAGCAGTTGTCGAGAGATCGCCCTTTGCGCATGGAAAAGTCGCCACCGTGCATACGTCTGCCGGGCGACTTTCGTTCTTCAACGAGGCGTTGACCTTTCTCATTGTATTGTTCGCTTCACTAATCTCCACAGATGCAAGGAGAACGCGAGGATAAGTTTTCCAATGAAATCGATACTTTTCTTTTTGGTCAACAAAACACGTTGCACAACCATTTTGCGGTGGTTAATCGAATTGATAAGGCGAATGAGCTTTCGCGTTTCAAGAAACATGGAATTTTATGAGAGCAAAACTTCGGTGATTGTCGCTCATATATCTTTTCCGGGCGATCTTTCCTCTTTTTTTTTTTTCTGCACGACTTTTTGCAAGGAATCTCTTGGTAAACACGAAATTGGTTCGACCAAAAAAAAACACGAAATTGGTAAATAATAGGAGGAATCAAGCTACAAAGTCACGTCTCCCGTTATATGTCTTATTGCAAGGAGCTTGAGAGGCCAAAATTTGGGGAGACGGTGTCTCATCGTTCATATATCTTTTTTGGGATTTCAAATGAGATTCTATCCCTTTTTAGTTTTTTAATCTAATTTAAATAAGATTTGGAGAAAAAATAATAAAAAAATGTCAAATAGGAGAGAAAATAATTAAAAATGTCACATCGATATTTTCCATTAGTTAAATTGATGTGTTAACGGAAGGACTTGATTGCACTTTTTGAAAGTTTTATAACTCAATTATACTTTTGTAACAAGTTTTAAGACTTCTATAGTGCATCACACTTATTGAAGATTTTAAGACTCGATTACACTTTTGTGACAAGTTTTAAAGCTTCTAATGCATTTGTTCCAAAAATCTAATGGTAGAACTAAATATTGATAATTACTCAATTAGTCCTAAACCTATTGATACGAATGTCAATTCAGTCATAAACTTCTAATTGTGTGAAGATAGTCCTAAACCTTTGCTTGAAATTCAAAAGCAGTCATTCTAATCAATTGCCGCCGAAAATTGTTGACGTGACGTCCAATCATCTCTAGCTATCCTAGATAACACAATGACATGGACAACTCATGGATTGCCACGTCAGCGATTTCCGGTGGCAATTGACTGAAAGGCTTAGATTAGAATTTTGCTCAAAGATTTAGGCTGCATTGGCAGAATTAAAAAAGTTTAATATTGAATTGACATCTTTACAATGGGTTTAGAACTAAATTGTTAATGTTTCCTATCGAGAATCAAAGGATCTTTACCTAAACATTTTAGTTTTGTTGGAAAAATCTAAACTTTTATTTGAAAAAGGAAAAGACTCATAAATTGCATTGGTATTTATCTTTAAAATATAATTCAAAAAACTGATATCAGGACAAACTTTCTACTCCGATGCATAGCAATACATATGTTGTAATATAGATTTGGATATCTATATAAAAATTAAGGATTCAAAGGTTTTTTTAATTAAATTTATCTAGTTAGAAAAGAGACTTTCTCCTCCTATGCGCATGGAATACATGTTCATTAAAAAAACGTGCACATTGAATGCACTCAAAGTCAGCTTTAATATAATATATTAAGTTGGATTAGACTACATATTACGAGACACCATTATTAACAATTTTTTTAAGAATATAAAAATGTACAATACACGGAGCCACTTTTCATCCGCTAATTATAATACAAGAAAAGCTACAATTGCCCTATATGCACATGCATAATTACAAAACGTGCATGTGTTGATGGTAAGAAACAATTTTATGCTATGAGAGCATCAAAACCGGCCCTTGTGAAGAGAAACAACGTCTCTTTTCTTAATGTGTTCGTAAGTGATGAATAGCAGAAAAATTAGGAGTTGTTAATGAGACTAAGCTCACAGTCTTTTTTTTAGTTTTTTTTTTTGGGTCGAAAAACTCTTTAAGTACTTTCTTCGTGCGTCGCAAATTGATTATTGCATGGCGGATTGTAATGCATCGAATGTGGATCACATATTCGAAAATCTCGTGACATGGGGACTTGGTGCGCTTAGTAAATGTGCACATGCATAGCGCTTACCAAGATGGAAGACACGAGCATATGCTAACAAGTCCTTACGGATCTGGTTCACAAGATAAAAGAATTGAAACTCGACTATGCTATAGTGGCATGATGCAAATTTCACACAGAAACCTGACTAATTTCCTTTCTTTATTTTGCCAACTTAAACGATTTAGTGGACGGAGTCATATGCACTTGGAAGCCCAATTATAAATTGCATAACGTGGCACGATTTAACATGTTGAACCCCTCGTCTTTTGGCCCAGAGTTGCGCAATAATAATAGAAGCATTGACTAGGGTTGAAGAAAATAAATCAGAAGTAGAAAAAGCCGGTGAAGATCACGTGAATCTGTGGAACTTCTGCAACAAAGAATGACTAGCTATTACCGACAAAGAATAATGCCAGATCATCGCGAGATTTGGTGTTTGCAGACTCAGCATTTGCTGTCTGAGTTGACTTAGGATCCATGTGCAACTCGCCTTATCGGTACGGTAGGTGAGGGAAAGAATAACCAAAATGGGTTTCAAGTTGGCCTTATAATAAGTTTCAGCAAGCTTTTCTCGTCTTAGATTATTGCGGAAGGAAAGGCCGGCCAGAAGGATAGATGCTGGAGATTAGTGCGAGTATTGCTGTTTATAGTATGCTCTAGCGGTCAACTCTTAACGTGTGTAGAGCTTACAAATGAGGCGGATTGATTAGAAAACTGATGTCCCTTGACCAGTAGCAAAAGTTAATGTTCTCTGTTCCCAACGGTAAGATTCGTTAGGGGTGTTGTTATCATATTCGTGGTGATTTTGGACATGTGAGAGAGAGCGAGGGAGAACCAAAGCTGAAGCCCAGGACTTCTCTATTTCAACCCTCAACCTTGTGGCTTCTAGTTCACAGTGTAGAGAAAGTTCACCTAGCTAGTAAGTTCAATACGCATTCACTTGCTTCACATTTCATGCCTCAGTCTCATGCCTCTTTTTTTGATCAACATACTTTCACCACTTCACATATTTGACACTCTTCTCTCACTTTGAATGAGATTATTTCCATGCAGCGTGCATCTCAGATCATTCGCATCAGTTGTGATGATGCCTGTTTGCTCTCTCATCTTTAATGGGTCCGATAGAGAATTGTCATGCTTTACGTAGCTTTTGTGCATTCTTTTTTCTGGAATTTTCACTAGTATTGTCCCGAATTATCAGGCTAAAAGGAGATATGGCTGGCGAGATTTCAAGACGCCGCGTACCCTTTGAAGCATTGCTGCTTTTGCTATGCTTCTGGGCTGCCTCAGTCACCGGATCGGAGTACATGAAGTACAAAGATCCGAAACGGCCGGTCAATGTGAGGATCAAGGATTTGATGAAGAGGATGACGCTAGCTGAAAAGATCGGCCAGATGACTCAGATTGAGCGGAGTGTTGCATCAGCTGATGTTATAAAGAACTACCTCATAGGTAAAAGTATCAGTTTTTTCTTGATCGACATTATGAAAGATTGGGGAATGTGATGAAAACCTCTCGTGGCCAGTTGTTTTGTCAATGAGGCTAGGCCACATAGTGAAGTCTAGTCTTCTATTTTTCGTGCTCATTTCAAGTCTATTAGTGGAAGTTATAGCTATTCCTTATCAGCACTGAATGTGATTGGCTCGAGCAGGGAGTGTCTTGAGTGGTGGCGGAAGCGTACCGGCCACAAACGCCTCGGTCGAGACTTGGGTGGACATGGTGAACGAGTTCCAGAGGGGAGCTCTCTCAACCCGTCTCGGCATTCCGATGATTTATGGGATCGATGCTGTTCACGGCCACAACAATGTCTATAAGGCGACTGTATTCCCTCACAATGTCGGTCTTGGTGTGACAAGGTATCCACCCGTATTCCTAGCCGTGTTGTCCTAATTCTTTATGCATTCCATTATCATTTCCATAGTCTTTAACAGGAGCAAAAAAGGTATAACTTTGTGTTTGCTCCGAATAATTCACTAAGGTTGTTTAATTCCTCAGGGACCCTCAACTTGCGAAGAAGATAGGAGCCGCGACGGCTCTAGAGGTCAGAGCCACTGGAATTCCCTACGTTTTCGCTCCCTGTATAGCGGTAAGAGAAATGATGGACACTCATTTGTAATCTCTTTTCTTGGAAGTACCTTGCCGCATGATCATTTAATATTCCTTAAAACGTGCGAGTGCCAATTTTTCTCTCTCTTTATCACTGACAATCTCTCAAGTTGATTTCCCTTTATTGTATTTTTACAGGTATGCCGAGATCCTAGATGGGGTCGGTGCTATGAAAGCTATAGCGAGGATCCTGCGATTGTCAAGGCAATGACTGAGATAATACCTGGTCTACAAGGAGATATTCCTCCCGGCTCTCGAAAGGGCGTCCCTTTCGTGGCTGGAAAGTACGTGACTTAACCGAGTCTACGCATATTGAAATTACATTTCCAATGTTCAGGAAATGGTCGTATGACTGCATAGAAGTACTCTTTCTTTGCTGTTTCAAATCGACATGATATATGGTTCAAGCATAAGCTCTTTGCAATAGTGTTGTTGCATAAGTGATCTTTTCTGTGAGAATACGAGGTATCGTAACACTGAAGTCGTAAACAGCAAGAAAAACCTTGTGCAGCAAACCACATTCCAAGTTAGCTGATAAGTAAATTTTTTCTTTGAAGGCAAAATGTCGCATCGTGTGCTAAGCACTATGTTGGAGATGGCGGCACGACCAAGGGAATTAACGAGAATAACACGGTGATTGACTTCCACGGGCTCCTTAGCATCCATATGCAGGGCTATTTCAGCGCCGTGATCAAGGGCGTCTCCACAATAATGATCTCTTACAGCAGTTGGAATGGGGTAAAGATGCACTCCAACCATGATCTAATCACGAGTTTCCTCAAGAACAAGCTCAGATTCAGGGTAAGCATCAAACACAAGTACACAGCCCAGAGAAATCTCTTTTTTGCGTGAACATTTTGTCCTTCTTATAGCTGAGGAACTTCTTATGTTTAGGAAAATGCTTGAGAAGCAAGTAACATATTTCTTTGTATGGCTCCAGGGGTTCGTCATCTCCGATTGGCAGGGTATCGATAGGATGACCCCCGTACCAGGCAGCAACTATACGTACTCAGTGCAAACAGGAATTCTAGCTGGAATTGACATGGTAACGATCCATTTGCTCCATGTGACTGCAAATTGTTTCACAAGTTAGTGAATTTGTGTTCTTCCGAAGAAACCTTTGAGTATCACTCCTGAATAGTTTCTTCTGACAATGCCATAGATCATGGTTCCCTACAACTACACCGATTTCATTGGCAACATCACAATGCTCGTGAACAAAAATTTCATCCCCATGAGCCGTATCGATGATGCTGTGAAGAGGATCTTGCGGGTGAAATTCACCATGGGCCTGTTTGAGAACCCGATCGCTGATCTGAGCCTGTCCCATCAACTCGGTAGCCAGGTGCGGCACCCAGAACGCACAGTCCGAAATTCCACTAATAATAGATTAACCAAACTAACCATTTAATATGTTGACAGGAGCATCGGGAGTTGGCGCGCGAGGCTGTGAGGAAGTCGCTTGTACTGTTAAAGAACGGCAAGCCTGGTTATGAACCGGTGCTTCCGCTCCCAAAGAAGGCACAAAAGATACTAGTGGCCGGGACTCATGCTCATAACTTGGGATATCAATGTGGAGGTTGGACCATCACTTGGCAAGGCACTAGTGGCAATAACAATTCAGTAGGTAAAGTGTTGAGCAACTTGAACTCGACTATTTTTCACTTGGTTTAAGTTATCATTGAGGTTGATTACAGAGAGGTAGAGAGAGTAGTTGGTGCTAGAAAGGAACTTACTGCTTAGCATAACTTGCACTTAATAATTACTCACAGGAACTACAATCCTGGATGCTGTGAGAAAGATTGTCGATCAGAGCACCGAAGTTGTGTACCAAGAGGAACCGGATGTGGGATTCGTTGAGTCGAGCAAATTCTCCTACGCGATTGTCGTTGTCGGTGAGCATTCGTATGCCGAATCGTATGGCGACAGCATGAACATGACGATACCCGAGCCCGGCCCAAGCACTATAAAAAATGTGTGCGGATCTGTCAAGTGCGTCGTCGTAATCATATCAGGTCGGCCAGTCGTGATCGAGCCGTACGTGACCCAAATGGATGCGCTTGTCGCAGCTTGGCTTCCGGGGACCGAAGGCTCGGGCATAACTGATGTGCTTTTTGGTGATTACGGATTCACCGGCAAGCTCGCACGCACCTGGTTCAGGACGGTAGACCAGCTGCCGATGAATGTGGGCGATCCGCATTACGACCCGTTATATCCATTCGGGTTCGGTCTAATGACAATCCCGGTGAATGATTCCTGAATTCTGGTTTCCCCCTCAGGGTGAAAAACAACGATCTTGTACTCTTCGAACGAATAAAGGAAACAAATTCAGATGCTGCAGCAAAGATCATTATCATCGTCGCAGCAATTTTGCTTCTACATCACGATTTTTCGCCAGCTAAACTTCATTAATCGACTGTGGAACAATTGATGAAATGCAGTCACTCTTAAGACTATTCATGAATTTCAATCTTACTGTTTCTGTAAGAAGTCTTCCTACAAATGTTGGAAGTGGATAAGAACCAAAACCAAATGTTAGGTGGAATCAAAGAAAAGGTTAATTATGAAAGAAAAATTTTCAGCGATGGAATCAAAGAAAAGGTTGGTAGTGGATAAGAACCAAAACCAAATGTTAGGTGGATGGCTAAAGGATTAAGGATTAATCATGAAAGAAAAAATTTTAATATTAATGAAATTTTCACGTGTCGAGAATATTTTTGTTTGCCCTTTTTTACCACCTAACCATGAGCTTATAAGCAATGCTGACAATTCAGGGTTGCACAGAACGAATATGACATGAGGTAAAATACAAATTACAAAAAGAAAACCCTAATATGATATGACAGGATATGCCTCGTGCCTCGCAACTCTATCGTTGATCAATCCGGAGAGCGGGTCGTCGCAATATGTTGATCAAAAAAACAAGATAAGAGTACCGTTGACTGCTATACTAAAGAGGAGTATATATATCTACCTAAAACTACTTAACGCGATAGAGTAAGGTACATTATTAAATGTGAAAAGGGAAAATTTCTCGGTCGTAAATCTCGCACAAAGATTTAGGGCTAAATCGACATCCGTACTATAGATTTAGGGCTAGTTGGACGATTTCTACCATATGAAAATGACCTATATCTAACTTCTCACGATATTACCTTCTCTAACCACCGGATTTTACATTTTCAAATCGTCAAGTTTGCATAGTGTTTCAGACAATTTGTAAAGTTATCTATTGAAGAGTTTATCAGGCATTTATTCCGCAACGGGTTTACCAGCACGTGGTTTAGGTGCATAATTCATGTTTTATTTTTACTCATGTAGGACGATGTTCCTTAATCCTTATAATGAAAAATAAAATATAATTCCGACTGAAACTATTTTATTCAATCTTTTTGCGGAATAAGTCTCGGGCAATATTTTATTTTCTTTTTTCAATAAAGTAAGAGATTCTTGGCTCGGACAATAACTTGCAAGAAATAATCGAGAGAAGGCATGTCTCCAAATTTTCAATTCGGGGGACTTGTTTCATCCACAAAAGGTGAGATCAAATATAATTCTTCATGTATAGTTGTCGAGAATCATTCATACATTCAACCATCCCAGCAATTATTAAATTACAATGTCCGATCTAGAAAATCTGGGAAGGAATAACGGAAAAAGAAAATGGCGGACACCCTTTTATTCAGTACGCCGGACTCATGCGGCACTGACTCGCACAGATCGTCGAAGCACATGAATCTCATGAACGGCTCACTTAATAAATGGCTCATTCGAGTTGGACTCTAGGCTCGAGGCACTTACTAATTTCCCGAGGGTTTTGGTTTTGTTGACGGATGCGCAAGTAACAAGTGAGAGCATTTCGTTAGAAATTACATATGCTCGAAACATGCTCGAGTTTCACATGCATGGGAAAAGTTCACGTTCCACCCCAAAGAGACTTGGAAATAGACTTGACAATTCGCGCATTCCGTCCATTCACAAAGTTGTCATTCTTCTTTCTACGATGTAAAGTTTCAAATTATAAAATTCTAAGGACCCGTTTGGCAACTTGTCAAGTAGTGAAAATTTATATTCTTTTATTTCCAGAATCAATTTAGGAACAGAAATCTGTTTGTTAAATTTTTTGTGCCCGGGCACAAATTTGTAAAAAATTGTTTCCAGAATTAGTTTTGGAACATAATCAAGAAGTAAAAAAAAATAACTTCTTGATTTTTGAACAATTTTTCCATTTCTGATTCTTTTTGGTTTTCTTTTTTTTTTCTTGGTTTTGTTGTTGTTCTTCTTCCCGGCCTGCTACTGGCTAGCGGCCACAGGCTAGGGCCAGTGAGGGCGGCCGCGACAATGAGGTCTTGCCCAGCCATGGCGAGGCCGACCTCATCGTCGCCACCCACGTTCGTCCTTGCCGTCGCCACCCAGGCGACGGACTTAGGTGGCGACGGTGAGGTTGGCCTCACCTTGGCTAGGCGAGGGCCGCGACGCCCTCGCCGGCCATGGCCACGATGCCCTCGCCGGCCATGGCCAAGGAATGGAAGGAAAAAAAAAGGAAAAAAGAGAAATAAATATTAAAAAATTCAAAATATTATTAATAAAAAGAAATTTTATGTAGTTACCAAATGCAAGTATATTCTTTTTCTATTCTAAGAATAAAAAGTTTAGGCAATTACCAAATGCCTTTAAATACTTAAAAATTGTTCCCGGGCACGGAATTAAAAAGAATCATTTCTGAACAGAATCAGTTCTCGAGCACAGAATCGTTGCCATGCACACCCTAATTCTAACATCATTTGGTGGCAAATCGATCATGTGTACAACTTTTAATAAACCTAGTACCAATTCCGTATAACATTTGTTAACGAGTATTCTCAAAATACTTGTTAAACAGCATAAACTAAAAAAATCTTCAATTCTAATTGTTCACGTATTTTCGATATTACTATTAAAAGGGATCACGTTTTTGAAATTTCCCACTCGTTTTCAATTTAACCGCATTTACAGTATGACGGGATCAAAAAGTCAAAAAAAAACAAACCTCCACTGCCCCTGCCCTTTTAAACCTATCCACGTGCGGAATTACTGTTCCTTATAAGCAATGTCATATTTCCACTGCCCTTTTGGTTTTCAACTTGCGGTAAAAAAAAAAAACTTTATTAAAACGTGTAATTTTTTTTTGAAATTTTCTCTTCGGTTGGAACGGGACCGTACCGAAATTCGGCTGCGCCGAAGGGCGCCCACCGCTTTCGAGGGTCGGAGGGAGCAGAGCGAATTCGATTGGGCCGGCAGAAGACAGAGATGCTTCGTCGGCAACGGTAACATTTGAGGCCGCTCGTCTGCTGCTTTTTCCCAGGGCATCGGTTTGCGTGCCCTGCCTCGGTCAGCAGATAAAACGTCTCTTGCCTCCCCATCCTCTTTGTTTGATTCCTTACGAATGCATCAAATTTAAATTTTTTAATAATTAAAATATTAATTCGAAATAAATTTATCATAAATGTATCGGTTTGAGATTTTTTATGATCAAAAAATTAATTAGAGGTAAAATTATCACAAGTGTACAAATTTAGAATTTTTATGATATTGATCCTAGTAATTATTGGGTAAAGAATTGCAACATTTAGCTGGAAAAATGGAGAATTGCAAGATGTTCATTGCTTCGAGGATGACAATATTTAAAGGTATAACGCGTCTTGGGATGCGCGATTCGCGCACTGATTGCGTTTTTTTTTTGGATAATCGTGATCTAAACTATTGTGAGTACTTTGTTGGCAAAAGCCACCAACATTTAAAAATTGTCTCAAACGCTATGCAATAAATGTAAAATATGATGATTCGAGTAGGTAATACAAGGAGAAGTTAAATATTAGAAAGATTGTTCAATCAATCTTAGATCTATAGTATGAATGCCAATTCAACCTTAAACTTTTCAATTTTGTAAATTAAGTCCTAATCTTTTGTGCGAAATTTACGATTAATTGGGTAATTTTCCATTTTCACATTTTATAATATACCTTACTCTATCATCTTAAGTTTTTTCAAGGTAAATATGTCATGGTAGGTATATTTTGGTGTTTTTGATGTCATAAAAAAATAGTTCAGGATAAATGTGTTACGGTAAGTATAATCTGGGGTTTTTTGTGACCTTTTTCCCGTAGAGAAATCATAAAAAAAGAAAAGAAAGAAGCTTGTTTTCTAATAAGACAATTCAAAATGTCGTACAGGAACAATTCACAGCATTAAGACAAGACAACGAATGTAAATGGATCGACTTGAATTGGATTCCCATCCCACTGATGTGTAGGGCTTATTTCTGGATTTCAAATTGCAGGACATGCTCGGGGTCTCATGTTGATCGGTTAAGAATTTGATTTGTGGGTATCCCGAAATTCTGACCAGACTGACCATCTTACTAAAAGACCTAATGTATTCTTAAATAGATAATAGACTATCCAGTCAGTTGTATTTTGTTTTATATTGATATACATGCTTATTCAACATATTATTCAGTAAAAAATTAATTAGTTCGGTCTTAAGTTGTCCTATTCTTATTCAAGACGAGTTTGAGACTTCAATTTGAAAACCCTTTCTTGGATGGTGGGTGGGTTCGGGTTGTATTTGGAGCGAATTGGATTCAAATCCGGAATAAGGCCGTCCTTCTCAAATCGGTCCGGCTGCTATCCTTACACATGTCTAACCTACATAACTCATCTAAAAGAAAGCCAAAATCGCGCATATGCAAAATTTAGACCATAGTAAGGTACATGATTTGGCGATTTTCCCTTGCATGCCTTTCGCGTGAAGATTTATCCTGTCCACTCCATTCCCCTTAGAAAAAGGTCACATCTTGCATTGCAAATTCCAATCATGATTGATTCTCCGACATAGGCAGCAATTAAAAGCTAAATCCCACTTCAACGTTAGCCGCGTCCTTTGACTCTCTCTCTCTCTCTCTCTCTCTCTCTCTCTGTCTCCAACGGATAGAGATTTCAGACAGGAGGCCCCAGGCCGGTGGAGCATATTCGCAGGCCGAGGCACATCCAGAATTGTAAAAAAGTGAAAAATGAAAGCACAGTTGATTGATATCAAAACCACTTTGGAGCATGCGGAAAATGGTTGAATAATGCACAGGCCTCCCCCCTTATAAGAAGTGGCGCTTTTCATCTCCCTTTCTTGACATCCCCAGGGCATCTCTCTCCGCGATCAAAGGACGTCTCTGTCGCTCCTCCACCACGCTAAACTCAAGACAGATCTTTCTTTCTTGGCTATCTCTTGCATTACCTTGAGTATGCCAATCTTCGTGCATCTCTGCTTCGTTTTCCCCCGCCTACATTCCGCCTTGTTATTGTTAGCAATGGGATGCATTTTCTTTTTTGTTGTTTCCAGCTACGACCCAGAAGGCCGATTGGGGTGATGAACGTCATGGGGAGGTTCTTAGTAGTAGTACCCATCACCGTGTTCCTCCTTATATGCTGCTGGGCGGCTGCTACGGAGGCCAAGTACATGAAGTACAGAGACGCGAGACAGCCGGTGAGTGTTCGGGTCAAGGACTTGATGAGCAAGATGACACTGGCCGAGAAGATTGGCCAAATGACCCAGATCGAGCGCAGTGTTGCCACGCCCGATGTCATGAAGAAGTACTTCATTGGTAATGTGATTCGATCAGCTTGCTTTGCTTTGATCTTTTTTAGCTCCGTGTGCCTTTTGGAAAAAGTTCGCTACTTTTTAGCTCATTCAGCTTGAAAGGTTGATATTTGTTGGTGTTGATTGAGCTAGCTAAGGAATGAACACAACGTGTGGTACAAAGTTATTACGAGAACTCGATCTACTAGGCTGAAACAATCAGGCAATCACTGTTTGAGAAGAGAAAGAGGGACTGGTTATGTGGAAAAGTGTGGACTAGGACTTGATGTTTTTGTACGGTGATTGATTGAATCTGTCTTGCCGCAATGGGAGAGGATTATGGGTATGTAATATTTTGTGGTTTTGATGCATATGCAGGGAGTGTGTTGAGTGGTGGAGGGAGTGTGCCGGCGCCAAAGGCCTCGCCAGAGACCTGGGTGAATGCGGTGAACGAGATCCAAAAGGGTTCTCTTTCCACCCGACTTGGGATCCCGATGATTTACGGGATCGACGCGGTTCACGGTCACAACAATGTCTACAATGCCACCATTTTCCCGCACAATGTCGGCCTCGGTGTCACCAGGCAATATTCTCTTGACTAGTCTTTATTCGGATAAAAAGAGTGTTAATGTAATTTTTCATTCGGATTTGAACTTCTCATGTGTGATCGAGAAGCTTCATTATTTTAGAGTGAAAAAGAATCTCATTCTTGATCCTGTCATATTGTTTTCCAGAGATCCTGTGCTACTCAAGAAGATTGGGGATGCTACGGCACTTGAAGTTAGAGCAACTGGTATTCCTTATGCCTTCGCGCCGTGCATTGCGGTAAAGTCGACAACCTTTCGAATACGAGATAGATTTTTCTGAAGGAAAGTCTTCATTGAGGTCAAGCTGAAAGTTCTGTCGGATGCGTGACCGCTTGATCTTTTTCACAGGTATGCCGAGATCCGAGATGGGGCCGGTGCTATGAAAGCTACAGCGAGGATCACCGGATTGTCCAGATGATGACCGAGATCATACCCGGTTTACAAGGAGACCTTCCTGCCAATTCCCCAAAGGGTGTTCCATTTGTCGCCGGAAAGTAAGAGCCTTCACGGTTAACTGATGACACTTACTTTTCCCCTTCTGTTTCATTTACTTTTTGCTAGGTTGTCATGAGCTTATCCATGATATGAATTCATATCATTTTGTTGGTGCTGTTCACGTTTGTCTTATGCATATCCATGATATGAATCCACATCATTTTGTTAGTGCTGTTCACGTTTGTCTTAGCATACATGATTGGCTCATTGATTGATGTTGACCGGATACATGTAGTATTTCAAGCCTTCGTGCGATGTCCATAACTTAACCGCAGACCAAATTGGTGACGAAGATAAGCCCCATTGACATGATGACTCTTGTTTATCCCATGCGCGCACTTGCTTGCTCTTGTGAGTTAATCATGCCGTTGCGGTCGATAATTTGGCACTCCAGAAAAAAGCTTAATAGAGATCAGGTCGTGTAATTTATTATGTTTAGTGTTAAATAATCATGTTTAAAGCCTGTCTTTTAGTGCTGATGCTCAGATCAGGATAAATTTTTTCATGGTCATACGTGGGAAGCACTTCAGGGTGGACCATGTCGTTCTCTAGATACAGAGCACAGCACGTTGAGTACATGAAAGTAAACAGCTATGAATTCCATCTTTATCCTGGTCAAGAGTGCCATGATTTCATGGGTTGACTTGTTGATCTCCGATCTTGACTGTCCTAAAAGTTTCTCATCGTCATTTTCGTGGTTCTGTGCTTATTAGTATGTTTATTTTTGCTTAGGAACAAGGTCGCGGCCTGTGCCAAGCACTTTGTGGGAGATGGGGGAACGACAAACGGCATAAATGAGAACAACACTGTCATTGACTACAATGGTTTGCTCAGTATTCACATGCCTGCGTACTTGGATGCCATTAAGAAGGGTGTCGCCACGGTCATGGTGTCATATTCGAGTTGGAACGGCAAGAAGATGCACGCAAACCGTGATCTTGTCACTGGGTTCCTGAAAAACAAGCTAAAATTCAAGGTAAGGGAACGAAAAGTAGCCAGAGAATCGGATGTGATAAGTTTCTACTCATGGTGTATTTTGTTATTTGCTAATGAACAAACAGAGCTGAGAATATGAATTTTTCAGGGTTTTGTCATATCAGATTGGGAGGGCATTGACAGGATAACATCTCCTCCTCATGCTAACTACTCGTACTCTGTTCAAGCCGGAGTTGGTGCGGGAATCGATATGGTGAGTTCAACAAGGAATGTCTCTCAGACTATGGATTTTGATTATATTCTTGATTGGTTTGGCTTGAGAAGATAAAATATGTATCCGATCTTCACTGCTTTTTTTCTCGCAGGTCATGGTGCCAAACAACTTCGCTGAGTTCCTCGATGACCTGACTTATCACGTGAAGAACAACGTAATCCCGATGAGTCGGATTGACGATGCCGTGAGGAGGATCTTGAGGGTTAAATTTGTCATGGGACTTTTTGATAACCCGCTGGCCGATAACAGCCTGGCCAACCAAGTAGGGAGCCCGGTATGTGGTTACGGATCAATCAGCTTAAATGAGCAACACGATCAATCATTCTAATTCCTAGAAAAGCCTCTCTGGCTAAAATTAAAATCACAATGTCGAACAGGAACACAGAGAATTGGCAAGGGAAGCTGTGAGGAAATCACTGGTGCTTCTAAAAAACGGTAAATCTATGAGCAAGCCATTGATTCCGCTTCCTAAGAAAGCGCAGAAGATACTTATTGCGGGAAGTCATGCCGACAACTTGGGCTATCAATGTGGAGGTTGGACAATTGCATGGCAAGGCCTTAACGGCAACGAGCTCACAGTCGGTATGGTCTGAGCATTTCACGTTTGTCAACTCGAATGAAAAATATTTCGATAAAACTGATGGCAATTTGTCTACTTGTTGCCAGGTACCACAATCCTCAATGCAGTGAAGAGCACAGTCCATCCGGATACCCAAGTGGTCTACAACGAGAACCCCGATGCAAACTTTGTGAAGTCCAACAACTTTGCATATGCCATTGTCATCGTAGGCGAGCCATCTTATGCGGAGACATTTGGCGACAGCTTGAACTTGACCATCTCTGAGCCGGGGCCAAGCACTATCAGCAACGTGTGTGGGTCAGTCAAGTGCGTGGTGGTTGTCATCTCAGGCCGCCCCGTCGTCATTGAGCCCTATGTCTCGAAGATAGATGCCCTGGTGGCCGCTTGGCTTCCAGGGACTGAAGGCCAGGGAGTCGCTGATCTCCTGTTTGGCGACTACGGTTTCACTGGCAAGCTTGCAAGGACATGGTTCAGGAGTGTCGATCAGCTTCCGATGAATGTCGGGGACCCGCATTACAACCCGCTCTATCCGTTTGGGTTTGGCCTGACGACGAAAGGCACCAAGGAGAGCAATCCTACATATTCTTGAACCGCTCTATCCATTTGGGTTTGGCCTGACGACGAAAGGCACCAAGGAGAGCAATCCTACATATTCTTGAAAAGATTGATGTATTTGTATAATTTATCTTCTTATCATCAGGGAGGAGATTGAAATTGTATCTTAATTATTTTTCGATGATATCTTTGATTATTCAATGGTGAGATCAAAATGGGTGTTCAACGTAAACCTTTCTTCAATTGTTTGCAGCAATCGTGACGGTATTCTTGGATCTCTGCAACTACATTTACAGTTGATTTAAGTCAATCGAGCAAAAAACAGAGCAACTACTCTCGTGACTTGCTAAATCTGTTAGGTTACGTGACAAGATTCACTTAAGTGTACATCGAAACGGCAACGTATTCGGTGCGTATGATAGCTTTAGCCTCTCCCGTTAGTGCCCCAACGTGGAACACTTCAATTTGTCCCCATACATATCATGGTAGGAAATCAGGTGTCGGGTAATTTTCTTTATCAATAGTTTTCCGACATTTACTAATTCCTTCATAAATCTTTTTTCTTTCATAATTTTATCAACACGAACAAAATAAAAATTCTTTTTATTTGGAAACGGACGATCGAATTATCCCATCTTAATCTCTTCACTTTTCGCTAAGTTTATTAGATCCAATTCAACTGATCTTTAATTCGTTGCCTTATACTAGGAAAGGTATATATTGAAACAGAACAACTAGTGAAAGAAATCTGAGACATTAGTTTGCATTTATTCAAGTCTTAAACAAGGTGCTTATCTTTATCCATCCAAGAGCATAGATGGATATGAAATCTGCTGTTTCCTAATCAGAGCCCTCGAGATCATTAGACAGCTACATATCCAGATTAGGATTGCTGCCGGACGATGTTATCCCATCCCTATCACGGTGTCGCTGCGTATGTGCGTGTGGCTACATTTATATATGTACCTATAGCAGAGGGAGAGCATTCCACAGTCAAAACAATTCAGACTTTTGGTGACGAGTTTCGCTGTCCGTCGCTGAAAGTTTGTCGCCTGTTGTCGCTTCCCTTAGTGGGGAGAGCTTGAAGCTGAAGAAGCACTGAAGGTAAATCACGAAGAGATCTGCTTTGGTTCGTTCCATTGCCTTGCTTATGTTGAGGATTTGTTTTTGCGAGGAAGATTTAATTGTTGTTCGTGGGTTTTGTGGTAAAGTAGATTTGATGAGTTATTCGTTCTTTGTGCTGGATTGTGACACTTGACTATTTTGAATTATTTAGATCGGCGAAATCGGGATATTTTCTATCGCACTAGTAAACTTGGTTACTTCACTAATTCATCGAAATTGTTGAATTCTTTTTGGTCAATCTGTAAAATTCGCAATCGAACGCATAATGTCGATGATTTGACATCTTCTTTTGCAGGACTAGACGCTCGACTATTTTGAAGTACTTAGATCTCTTGAATTGATAAATTTACTATTATGTATATGATTTTTGCTTTGAGGATTACTTCATGTCTTCTTTCGTGATCACGATAATCTTTGAGTATTCACTCTTTCATGTGGATGATCATCATCTTCATCCTGCAGGATCATTGACATTAGCGAAACAAAGATGGCAAAGCTTTCATTCCTTTCAATGGGGATGATCCTCTTCCTGTGTTGCTGCTCGGCCATTGCGGGAACGGCGTCAGCTGATCAAGGCTACTCGAAGTACAAGGACCCCCGTCAACCCGTCAACACGCGGATAAAAGACCTCATGCAAAGAATGACCCTTCAGGAAAAGATTGGCCAGATGACGCAGGTCGACTACTCCGTGGTCACCCCCGGCACCCTGAGAAACTACTCCCTTGGCAGCTTGCTCAGCGGCGGAGGAAGCACGCCGATCCCCAAAGCGAAGGCTCGAGACTGGATGGACATGGTGAATAGATACCAAAACGAATCTCTCTCTAGTCGCCTCGGGATACCGATTATCTACGGCATCGACGCAATCCACGGGCACAACAACGTGTATCAAGCCACTATATTCCCGCATAATGTTGGCCTCGGGGCTACGCGGTAAGCCTATTTGAGCATTCTATGCATACATTAATCAACATCTGTTGACATATGTTCTTTCTGCTCTACGTAACAGCCCATTATATTGAGCAAAGACAGTTAATTGAGAAGTAAGTATAGCTGGATCAAGTATTACTGTCAAAATCACAACAAATCACATTATGTTACAAAATGATTAGGGTGCCAATTGCAATGTTATCAACGCAATTATCTTTGTTTGATCATGTATTTCGAGTAGATTCTATATGATGTCACAACAATTTCCAGTATTTAGTTATATATCTTAAAGAAAAGTCAATGTTTATCATTTCAGGGATCCGGATCTCGTGAAGAGAATCGGGGCTGCGACCGCACTCGAAGTTAGGGCGACGGGGATTAATTATGTGTTTGCACCATGCATTGCGGTGTGTATTCATTTGAATATGATAATTTCAACAAACATTCGGTTTCTGAGTGTTTTCTTAACATATTTATGATTCTATTTTTCAATCTCGAAACCGTGAATTAGGTATGCAGAGATCCGAGATGGGGTAGGTGCTATGAGAGCTACAGCGAGGATCCATCCGTTGTTCAAGCCATGACGTCGATCATCCCTGGATTGCAAGGCGAAATTCCCGCCGGCGGGCGAAAGGGTGTGCCTTATCTCGGCGGAAAGTAAGCTTTTGTTTTGATTAGACCAGTTTGAGTTGGTGGTTAGCTCCTATTTGGCTTTGTTCCACCAAGAAAAGGTTTATCAATCGCCCTCTTGGTATCACATTTTGTAGAGGGTGTCATATTAGCGAATACCCTAAAGTCTTGAGTGTCCATTTTGAAATGCTGGGTAGTGTCTCCAGCAACTCTCATACTATTTTTTTTTTTTGGTCGAACTCTCATACTATTTGACTAAGTTCAACGTTGTCATTATCTCATACTTTGGACAGTGACAAGGTTTTGGCCTGTGCAAAGCACTATGTGGGAGATGGTGGCACCACAGGGGGCATTAATGAGAACAACACGGTGACTGATTGGCATCATCTGTTGAGCATTCACATGCCCGGTTATTACAAAGCCATAATCGAGGGAGTCTCAACGGTCATGGTCTCGTATTCGAGTTGGAACGGAGTGAAGATGCATGCTAACCACTTTCTCATCACGGACTTCCTCAAGAATACCTTGAAGTTCAAGGTACATTTATTAGTCTCTCCTCAGTCTTGTCATTTGTGATTGATATAGATTGTTGATTGAATTGAATCAACCGGTTCTAAATTCTTGTAGGGCTTTGTAATAACCGATTGGCAAGGAATCGATAAGATCACCACCCCGATCGGCATAAATTACACATACTCTATTCAGATGGGAATTGAAGCCGGGATTGACATGGTCAGTGGCTATGGCTACTCAACTTTTCCTTTCATGCAAAAGTATTAGATTGCCAAATTAATCTCAATGGGCAAGCACTTTTTTTTCCCTTTCCGCTCGTAGGTCATGGTTCCCTTCAATCATACGGTGTTCATCGATACCCTGACCCAATTGGTCAATGCCAATGTGATCCCCATGAGCCGGATTGACGACGCCGTCAAAAGGATCTTGAGGGTGAAGTTCACGATGGGCCTATTTGAGAACCCTCTGGGCGATCAGAGCTATATTTCCCAGCTTGGAAGCCAGGTTAGACAATGCAAGAGCACATTACTCGGACTATTTATGAAATGTACACAAGCATTGTTTTATTCCAATTCTATGTCAATGTAGGAGCATAAAGATTTAGCAAGGGAAGCGGTCAGAAAATCACTGGTTCTGTTGAAGAACGGGCACAATACAGATTCCCCAGTGTTGCCGCTTGCCAAGAACGCTTCTAAAATACTGGTGGCCGGGACTCATGCCAACAATCTGGGCTATCAGTGTGGTGGTTGGACCATCACTTGGCAGGGTGGAAGTGGCAACAACCTAACCAGTGGTACATTCTCTTTCCTTTCCTCTTTAGTACACTGCATACAAAACAATTGATGTCATGTGGGGGACTAGGTCATAGCCACCGGGAGTTATATCGAATGTATAATGTCGCGGTAACGACGTGACGTTTTCACATTTACATGTTTATTCAAAGTAGGGAGTTTCTGATGAAGTTATTCGTGATTTTGTGCACTTGACAATAGGGACCCCTATCCTAGGCGCGATAAGTAAGGCAGTCGACCTCGACACAGAGGTTGTCTTCAGCGAGAACCCCAATGCCGACTTCGTCAAGGCACACAACTTCTCGTATGCCATCGTCGCAGTCGGGGAGCTGCCCTACGCGGAGACGGCGGGAGACAGCACGAACCTGACGCTGGTGGAGCCGGGCGAGGATATCATCTCCAACGTGTGCTCATCGGTGAAGTGCGTGGTGATCGTCGTTTCAGGAAGGCCGGTCAAGATAGAGCCGCTCGTAGCGCAGATAGACGCACTGGTGGCCGCGTGGCTGCCGGGGAGCGAGGGGGATGGGGTAGCCGACGTCTTGTTCGGGGACTACAGATTCACTGGGAAGTTGCCGATGACATGGTTCAAGACCGTGGATCAGCTTCCCATGAACGTGGGTGACCCTCACTACGATCCACTCTTCCCATTTGGTTTCGGTCTCACCACCGAGCCCACCCGCGGACAGAGAGGGAGACATTGAAGAGTGCAACTTCGTTCTAAATTTTAAGTTTTATCTTATCTCATCAACATTCAGTAGGAGATTCTGGTGGGTATTTCTCTTGCCAACCCATAATCATTTTGGATCGTGGTTCAAAATTAGGACATGGTACAATTTGAATAATCTTCACCAGGGTACTCCAAGCATTATGATCTGGTTGTTTTCCATTTTGCATGATTGAACTTAATAGTGATTTTCTTATTTTTCATATGATTTTGTTGCTTATATTTCTCTTTGGAACCTTACATTTCACCTACAAAATCCCAAAATGCGAGGGTAGAGCATGCTTCTTGTCGTGTGGCATAACATTAACAGAGTTGCCTAACAGTAATGATGCTGCATGGTTTTTGGAAATAGACCGTTTCCACATGGCTAATACTATTTTCTTGCCAGAATGTGGTGGTGTTCTTACGTAATGTAACTATTCAAGTAAACAGTATTTTGCTCAAGAACTCACGAAATCTTAGGTGTTTTATGCACTGTGTTGAGATTAGAATATTTAAGAAAAGTTCATTTGCACGACCCTGGAAATTACCTCTTTTTCAAGTCAAAAGTGCATACTTGTAACGAGTATCAAAAGAAATAATAAAATTATAAATGAGAATCCCGAAGCGAAAGCTGAAATTTCTAAATTGATATAAGAATTATCTCATCTAATTTTTTGTTTATATCGGGTTGTATGTAATAGTATCACGACACGTAAATACGCATCTAATTTTTCATGAATTTTTTTGAATTCGGATAATGTTTTAATCTTGGCAGCCTTTTGCTTTTCACTTAATCCTAAACAAACAAGCCCCTGCCAAATATAAATAGTTATTTAACCCTGCTAGGGCTTGGTTTTGGAGCAATTTTTGGAACTTACACAACAGCTCACTCTTATAAAAATTTACGAACCCCAAAAGGTTTTATTATGATTTGATTTTTTTTTCAGCATCAATCACCATTTTCAAACCTAGCCTCTCGTTATTGTTAGGTCTTAGGTTTTTTTGATCGTTGATCATAAATATTATGGGAGAAGAACAACATTTGTGCCAAAAGTTATGTACGGAGCTCACTTTGGTGCCAAAAGTTTCAATGGGATCACTTAAGTGCCAAAAGTTGTGAAAAACGATCACTTAAGTGCCACTTCACCGGAAATCCGACGTTGACATTTTTTTGTTAATTTCTCAAACTGATGTGGCTCGCCGGAGGCTGATGTGGCATTTCTTTTCTTTTTTTTTTCCTTTCTTTTCTTTTTTTTTCTTTTCTTTCTTCTTATTTCCGATGGCCGGTGTCTGGCCACCGGCCATGGCCGGCCTCGCTAGGCATCGCCTTCCTCCGGGCAAGGCCCGGTGAGGCCGCCGTCGACTCGACGAGGGCCGGCCTCGCCGGATTGACCCTCGCCTGGGCAGGGCGAGCCCCGACGAGGGCTCGCCTCGCCAGATCCGACAAGGCCGACCCTCGTCGAGGCCACGGCGGCCTCACCCGGAGGAAGGCGACGCTCGACGAGGCAGCCGTGGCCTCGGCGAGGGCCGGCCTCAACGGATCTAGCGAGGTGAGCCCCGGCGAGGCCGGCCATGGCCAGTGGTTGGCCTCCGGCCACCGGCCATGGTAGAAGCAGAAGAAGAAAGAAAAGAAAAAAGAAAGGAAAGAAAAAAATATTTAAAAAATTGAATTATACACATGGAAATGCCATGTGTCATTAAAATTTAAATATAAAAGTCACGTATTAAATTTGATCGGAATTTCTCGCTGTTGGCACTTAAGTGATCATTTTTTCTTCGATTTGGCACTTAAGTGATCGCCAGCGTAAACTTTTAGCACTTAAGTAATCCAAATGAAACTTTTGGCACCAAAGTGAGCTCCGTACACAACTTTTGGCACCAATGCTGTTCTTCCCTCTAAATATTATTAACTTTATCTTTTGCCACACTCCGTAGGTTGTATCTACAAATTTGACTGAATGGTAGTGTTCGCAAATTTGAGGCGGCTTGTTGTATAATTCATGTGAGATAATTTATCTATTAAAAAAAATACTATCGTCGGTCGTAAATACTCGACTACTTCACTGAGCCAGGTTTAGGATGTTATATCAAATATTACTGTCGTGTTTGGAAAGTAATAGAAACTTAACAATACAAGTTTGGGACAAGGCCAGTCGTTCCAAATGCGTCCCACTTCCATCCCCATCGTCTTTGTAAATTTCAAAAGCACAAACCATACTTGCCTCAATTTCATAAAAGATAGACCATTGAGAAAGAATTAAAAAAGATTATGCATAAGCTTCCAAACCTCAGCCAGAGTACTTTTGTATAATATTTAATAATGTTATGATGAGTTTATAGTCCTAAGTACTATAGCTGAATATGTAATATATATATTTGGCGAAGAATATGTAATAGTTGGCGGTGTTGAAAAGTAAAAGAGAAGCCGAGAGATAAAAGGAAAGAAAGGCCAAGTCGTGCGTAACCAGAAAGGAGAAGAAGAAAGAAGAGAAGGAAAAAGATAAAAGAAAGTTTGTTTCGGACACCCGACAAGCCAGATTAACTACCTCTTGCAACGTATGATAAGTATTCGAGCCTGTAGTTCATAAAATCGGAGTAGTTTACAGAGTTATGCTTATATTCAAAGTTATGTGAATTTTTAACTATAAGGTTCGATTGAGGAGTTATAGAACTGTGGATATATGTGTCAATGATAGTTTAGGACGTTGTGGAGTTGTGGGATTTGACAGAAATCGATTCCAAAGTACAATTTGATTAGAGTGAATTTTTGAAGTTTCACGCACAAGCTCAGCGTTGCGGATAACTTTGAATATCCGTTTCTGACAAGAGTTTTGTTAGTGTGTAGAAGTTGTTTCATTAACGAATAAGCTTAGTTTAGCCTATTCATAATTGAGGTAGTGTTATACTCGATTTTGACAAAATTTCTCGCTTATTTGATAGGATTTTGAATTCGTCGATTTGAAAGCAACCTTTGCGATTTTGTTTTAGGCCTTACTAGGTGAGCGATGCTATCTTTTCTATAAATTTGTAAAAGCGATAGAGATTCGATATATTATGAGTTATAAAAGAGCATGTTTGTTGCATAAAATTTGGATAAAATATTTACCACTTTTCAGTTATTTGTAGATGGTTTGAAAAACGTTTTATAAAAGGTGTTTCAAAATGTTATTGGTTTATGAAATGAAATACGAAATGGGATGAGAAAAGTTCTTGTAAAATATATATTCCTTTTAATGAATGGAATTGAGAAAGGTTATATTTTTTAGGTTTGCAAAACCTTTTATTGTGAAAAAATTACAAAAAGCTCTTGACTTTTAGTATAGTTTATGGAAATATTATATGTATTGATTTGTAAAATGCTATATGAAATGCATTCTATTGAATAAATTGAGTTGTGAAAGGTGACTGGATTTAGTTTGTGAAACCAATTTTTGAAATGAATTATGGTTTTGATTGTGGGTTTATTGGAGAATGAGGTTTATGCTCATGTCACTATTATATTAATTAGAACCCATTAAAGGGGGAGGGAGTGAGCATAAACACTATTGTCAGGATGTCCTTTTGTGCCGAACCATCGGTTGATATAGGTGGTAGATCTAGCTAGGGTAAAATTGATCGCATTTGTCACTGGCTTTAAGCATAATCATAGTTAAATATTGAGCATTATTGATCAATGGAATGAACAATTGACGTTTGACTTGACTAGATTATTTAATAATATGGATCATTGATGGTTGATGTTGAAAAGAAATCATTTACTTTTAAAATGTTATGTGATTTGGGATTGACGAGTTATGATATCGGTATATAAATATGTATAGTAGGTGCTCAATTTGTTTAGAAGAGATGTGCGCTAGTCACTAAACTGTGGGTTCTCACCCCATTTATTCCAAATCTATTTCAGGTCCTTCAGCTAGCAGCAAATAGGACGAGTGATATCGACGAGGAATTTTGGTAGTGGAATTGTGGGTATGAGTTGAGATAGTCTTAATACATGTCTATAATGACATTTGTTGAGCTTAGTTGAGTTGGAAGTGTATATAAACTCTTAATAGATTATAGAAACTCTAATACTGTAACCAATCGGCTCGTTTATCAGGTATATATCTATACATATACACACACAAATGGACATATATTTGTTGATAGCAAGTCATCGTTTATATTTAAGTCCGAACATTTTGGATATGCCATTGTCGTCATCGGTGAGCCACCTTATGCAGAGACATTCCGTGCGCCCGAGCCAAGCACTATCAGCAATGTGTGTGGGTGAGTCAAGTGCGTGGTGGTCATCATCTTGGGCCACCCCGTCGTCATCGAACCCTATGTCTTGAAGATAGATGCCCTGGTGGCCGCTTGGCTACCTGCGGACGAAGGCCAAGGAGTCGCCGATCTCCTGTTTGGCGACTCCGGTTTCACCGGCAAGCTTGCAAGGACATGGTTCAGGAGCGTCGATCAGCTTTCGATGAATGTCGGGGACCCGCATTACAACCGGCTCTATCCGTTTGGGTTCGGCCTGATGACCAAAGGCACCAAGCAGAGTGGTCCTACATATTCTTGAAAGATTGATGTATTTGTATAATTTATCATCCTCTCATCAGGGAGGAGATTGAAATAGTTGCTTCGATTGTTTTAAAGATAACACTCAATTATTCAATGGTGAGATCAAAATGGGTGTTCAACATCAACCTTTCTTCAATTGTTGGTTGCAATCATGACAGTATTCTTCTATCTCTGCGCCACGTTTACAGTTCAGTTCAGTCAATCGCGCAAAAACACAGCAACTACTCTCACGACTTCCTAATTCTGTTAGGTGTCATGTGACAAGATTCACCTAAGGTATTCGGCGTGTAAAATTTCGAGCTTGAACCTCTCTCCCGTTATTACCCCAGTGTGGAACACTTCAATTTGCCAATATATATCATAGTAGGAAATCAGGTGTCCGGTAATTTTCTTTATCGACAGTTTTCCGAAATTTACTAATTCTTTCACAAATCACAAACAAAAAAAATCGTCTTTTTTGGAGACAGATGGTTGAATTGTCCGATCTTAATCTCTTCACTTTTCGCTAAGTCTCTCGACCGCTCTCTTCCCTACTTGATAAACTCACTTCAACCAATCTTTAATTTGTTGCCTTATACTAGGAAGGGTATAATGATCTCAAATCACAGCCCTTGAAATCATCAGACAACTCCATATCCAGATTAGGATTGCTGCCGGAAGACATTATCACGTAATCAACCATCCATACTGTGTAAGTGCATGTGGCTCTATATATATATATAGCAGAGGGAGAGTAATCCACAGTCAAAGCAATTCAGATTTTGTTGCCGAGTTTCGCTGTCCGCCCCTGAAAGCTAGCCTGTTGTCGCTTCCCTTGGTGGCGAGAGCTTGAAGTTGAAGAAGCATTGAATGTAATTTCAAAAGGATCTGCTTTTGTTCATTGTATTGCCTTTGCTTATGTTGATGATCACGAAAAAAGAGATGAAGTTATCCTCAAACCAAAAATCATAAACAGATCAGCAACTTGACTCTCCCGTAAGGCTGGCAAACCGAAACTGATAATCTCTCTCGAGTCTTTCTTTCTTAGACCAGGCAAACTTGTGGGTATTCACTCCTTCATGTTGATGATCATCATGTTCATCCTGCAGGATTATTGACATTAGCGAAACAAAGATGGCAACGCTTCCATTCCTTTCAATGGGGATGATCCTCTTCCTGTGTTATTGCTCGGCCATTGCGGGAATGGCGCCAGCCGATCAGGGCTACTCAAAGTACAAGGACCACCGTCAACCCGTCAAAGCGTGGATAAGAGACCTCATAAAAAGAATGACTCTTCAAGAAAAGATTGGCCAGATGGCGCAGGTCGACTACTCCGTGGTCAACCCCCATAACCCTGAGGAACTACTCTATTGGCAGCGTGCTCAGCGGCGGAGGGAGCGTGCCGTTCCCCAAAGCCAAGGCTCGAGACTGGATGGACATGGTGAACAAATACCAAAACGGTTCTCTCTCTAGGCACCTCGGGATCCCGATTATCTATGGCATCGACTGGGTCCACGGGCACAACAACGAGTATCAAGCCACCATATTCCCGCATAATGTCGGTCTCGGGGCTACGAGGTGAGCATATTTTAGCATTTTATGCATACATTAATAAACATTTGTTGACGTATGTGCTTTGTGCTATACGTGACAGCCAATTATATTGAGGAGAGATACTTACTTGAGAAGTTAGTATAGCTGGATCAAGTATTACTGTCAAAATTGCAACAAATCACATTATGTTCGTAAGTGATTAGGGTGTCGATTGCAATGTTATCAACGCAATTATCTTTGTTTGATCATCTATCTCGAGTAGATTTTGTATGATATCACAACAATTTCCGGTGTTCAAGTTCTATAGCTTAAGGAAAAGTCACTGCTAATCTTTTCAAGGATCCGGATCTCGTGAAGAGGATCGGGGCTGTGACCGTACTCGAAGTCAGGGCAATGGGGATTAATTATGTGTTTGCCCCATGCATTGCTGTGTGTATTCATTTAAATCTGAACGAACTTTCGGTTTCAAGTGTTCTTAACACATTTACGATTCTCGTTTTCAATTTGGAAATGGTGAATTAGATATGTAGAGATCCGAGATGGGGCAGGTGCTATGAGAGCTACGGCGAGGATCTGTCCGTTGTTCAAGCCATGAAGTCAATCATCCTGCCGGCAAGGAAAAGGGAGTGCCTTATCTTGGCGGAAAGTAAGCTTTATTTTGATTAAACTAGTTTGAGCTGGTGATTAGTTCCTATTGGCTTTGTCCCACAAAGAAAAAGTTTTTCAATAGCCCTCGCAGTATCACAATGACACCTTAAAGTTTTTGGATGTGGACCAATGTGTAATGCTTGAATGTCGATTTTGAAATTGTGTCATGAGCAACTCTCATACTATTGGACAGTGACAAGCTAGGTTTTGGCCTGTGCAAAGCACTATGTGGGAGATGGTGGCACCACAAGGGGCATCAGTGAGAACAACACAGTGATTGATTGGCATGGACTGTTGAGAATTCACATGCCCGGTTATTAGAAAGCCATAATCGAGGGTGGTCTCATATTCCAGTTGGAATGGGGTGAAGGTGCATGCTATCTGCTTTCTCGTCACAAACTTCCTCAAGAACATTTTGAAGTTCAAGGTACGCGTATTAGTCTCTCGTCAGTCTTGTCATTTGTGATTGATATAGACTGTCGATTGAATTGAATCAACCGGTTCTAAATTCTTGCATGGCCTTGTAATATCCGATTGGCAAGGAATTGACAAGATCACCACCCGATCGGCGCAAATTACACATACTCTGTTCAGATAGGGATCGAAGCCGGGATCGACATGGTGGGTGGCTATGACTACCAACCTTTTCCTTTTATGCAAAAGTATCGGATCACCAAATTAATCTTAATGGGCAAGCGTTTTTTTTATTTTTTGTCCCTTTGCGCTCCTAGGTCATGGTACCCTACAATCATACAGTATTCATCAATACCCTGACTCAACTAGTCAATGCCAATGAAATCCCCAAGAGCCGGACTGACGACGCTGGCGAGAGGATCTTGAGGGTGAAGTTCGTGATGGGCCTATTTGAGAACCCTATGGGCAATCAGGCCTATCTTTCCCAGCTGGGAAGCCAGGTTAGACGATGGAAAAGCACATACTTATCAGAATAGAGTATATATGAAGTGTACACAAGCATTGTTTTATTTCAATACTGTGTCATTGTAGGAGCATAGGGATTTAGCAAGGGAAGCAATCAGAAAATCACTGGTTATGTTGAAGAACGGGCACAATGCGGATGCCCCCATGTTGCCGCTTGCCAAGAACGCCCCTAAGATACTCGTCGCCGGGACTCATGCAACAATCTGGGGTATCAATGTGGTGGTTGGACCATCACTTGGCAGGGTGGAAGTGGCAATAACCTCACCAGTGGTACATTCTCTTTCCTTTAGTACACTGCATACACAACAATTGACGTCATGCGTCCGCATTAACGCCACCGTGAGTTATACCAAATGTACGATGTCGTGGGCGTTTTCACGTTTAATCAAAGTTAGGGAGTTTCTGATTAAGTTGATTCATGATTTTGTGCACTTGACAATAGGGACCACCATTCTAGGCGCGATAAGTAAGGCCGTGGACCTCGACACAGAGGTTGTCTTCAGCGAGAACCCCAACACCGACTTCATCAAGTCACGCAACTTCTCATACGACATCATCGTGGTCGGAGAGCTGCCCTCCGTGGAGACGGCGGGAGACAGCACGAACATGACGCTGGTAGAGCCAGGCAAGGATATCATCGATCTCCAACGTGCGCTCGTCGGTGAAGTGCGTGGTGATCGTGTTTTCGGGAAGGCCGGTCATGATGGAGCCGCTCATGGCACAGATGGATGCGCTGGTGGCCGCGTCGCTGCTGGGGAGCAAGGGGGAAGGGGTTGCCGACAAGAAACGTCTTGTTCGGGGACTACGGATTCACTGGGAAGTCACCGATGACGTGGTTCAAGACAGTGGATCAGCTTCCGATGAACGTGGGTGACCCTCACTATGATCCACTCTTCCCATTTGGTTTCGGTCTCAGCACCGAGCCCATCGGCGGACAGTGAACATTGAGATTCTTTTAGGTGGGTTTTTTCTTTTGCCAATCCTAGACCTGTCAAAATGGGTCATAAACCCATTACTTAACCCATATATTAGTAGACGGGTCATAAATGAGTTAGTTATATTTAGTAAATGGGTCATAAATGGGTAGAAGTTTAATATTAGTGTTAAATGGATCATAAATGGATTGTAAATGGGTCATAAATGAGTTTACAACTGATTTAAACTCAACTCCACTCTCTCGCCCTTGCTCAATCCTGCGGTTACTCACTTCGCACTTTCATCTCAGTTTGGATATGAGTTTTCCTAGATTTAATTAAATATAAAAGTGTTTTAGAAATATAGGTCTGATCAGGTATGGATTGGGTATGAGTCCGGTCGGGTATAGGTCAAAAAAATTGTATTGCGCATAAATGGGTCATAAATGGATTAATGGGTCAATTTGGGTCGGATTATTTATGACCCAACCCAAACCCGACCTGACCTACCCATTTGACAAGTCTAGCCAACCCTCATTCATTTTGGATCGAAGATGGTTTAAAATTTAGGATATTGTACTATTCGAATAATTGTCACCAAGGTAGTTCAAGTAGTATTCTAGTTGTTTTCCATTTTGCATAATTAAACTTATTAGCAATTCTCCTAATTGTCATACGAATTTGTTGCTTATAATTTCTCCACGGGCCTTACCTACAGAATCCCAGAATGCGAGGGTAGAGCATGATTCTTGTGGTGCGGCATAACACTAACCTACTTGCCTCCCGGTAACGATGCTACATGGGCTTCAGAAGTAGACCATTTCTACTTGTCGGTTTTTGAACGTGGGGGCTAATGCTATTTTCTTGGGGAAAAGTGCCAAAAAAGTCATAAACCTTTTGTATTTATGTCAATTTAGGTCTAAACCTTTTTTTGATGCTAACTCAATCCTAAACCATTTGCATTTGTACCAATTTAATAATAAACCTTTTTTTGTGTCAATTCAGTCTTAAGCCTTTTTGTCTTTGTGTCAAGTCAATCCTTCCGGCTAATTTTGGCCGGATTTTGCTAACATGGACGCCGGCGACCGATCACCGGCACTGACGTGGATAACTTTTAATAAATTTTTAATATTTTTTTGAATTTTTATTTATTTTTTTTCTTTTTTTCTTTTTTTTTCCCTCTCTCCCTCCTTCCTCCAGCTGGTCGCCGGATTGGCAACCTGCCCGAGGCAAGAAGCCGGCGAGCTAGGGCAACCTTGTCGGCCTCTGGCCTCCGGCGATCGGCTGGAGGAAGGAGGAAGGGAAAAATAAAAGAAAAGAAAAGAATAAAAGAATAAATAAAAATTTAAAAAATATTAAAATATTATTAAAATTATCAACGTCAGCGTCAGTGACCGGCCAGCGTCCATGTCAACAAAATCTCGCCAATTGAATTGGCACAAAGATAAAAAAGTTTAAGACCGAATTGACACTAATGCAAAATATTTAGGACTGAATTGGCACCAAAAAAAGGTTTAGGATTAAATTGACACCAACGCAAAAGGTTTAGCACTAAATTTGCATCAAAAAAGGTTTCGGACTAAATTAGCATAAATGCAAAAGATTTATGACTTTTTTGACACTTTTCCCCTATTTTCTTGCCATATTGAAGAGGTGTTCTTACGTAATGTAAATATTCAAGTAAACAAAATTTTGCTCGAGGACTTGTGAAATCTTAGGTGTTTCCTGCACGGTGTTGAGATTAGTATATTTGAAAAAAGTTCAGCGGCACGAACTTGGAAATTCCCTCTTTTTCAAGTCAAAGGCGCAAACCTGTTACAAATATCAAAGGAAATAATGAAATTATTGGTTAGAATCCCGAAACTAAAGCTGAAATTCCTAAATTGCTATAAGAATTATGCCATCTAAGTTTTTAGTTATTTTGACAAAAAAACAAATTTAGTTATATCGGGTTGTATGTGATCGTTTCACGACACGTAACTGCACACATAATTTTTCATTGATTTTTTTAGAATTAGGATAATGTTTTAATCTTGGCAGCTTTTCGCTTTTCGCTTAATCCTAAACAAACAACCCTCACTAAATATGCATAATTATTTAACCCTGCTAGGGCATGGAACAGTTTTTGGAACTTATACAAAAACTTACTCTTATAAAAATTTACAAATCCCAAAAAGTTCTATTATCATGTGATTTTTTTCTGCGTCCATCACCATTTTTAAACCTAGCTTATCGTTATCATTAGGTCTTAGATTTTTATGATCACTGGTCACGGATATTGTCAACTTTATATTTTGCCACTCCGTAGGTTGTATTTACAAATTTAACTAAATGGTAGTGTACACAAATTTGAGGTGATTTGTTGTATAATTCATGTGACATTATTTATCAGTTAAAAAAAATACTATCTTTGGTTGTAAATACCCAACTACTTCACTGAGCTGGGCATGGGATGTTACATCAAATCTCACTACCGAGTTTGAAAAGTAATAAAAAGTTAACGGGACAAGTTTGGGGACAGGCGAGTCGGTCCAAACCCACCTCACTTCCATCCCTATCATCTTAGGAAATTTCAAACGAACAGACCATATTGGCCTCAAGTTCATAAAAGATAGACCAATGACGAAGAATTAAAAAAGATTATCCATAATCTTACGAAACTCAGCCGGAAAACTTTGTATAATATCTAATCACGTTATCATGAGATTATAGTCCTTAGTACTATAGCTGATTAACTGTAAAATAGTGGAATATAAGCAGATGCAATTCTTATTGGTCGAAGCACCACCTCGGCTAATTTTTGTCTAGCCATCTTGAAGCTCCTCATCCAAAATTGTGTATTCCAAGGATTATACGCTGCTTGTCAAGCTGCTGATATTTAGTCAATTCCTCTTTCTCCTCATCCAGTTCCTTTACTCTCTCATCCAGATACTGAACGACTCGGATAATCTGCTTCCTCCTATTACCTACTCAGAAGAATGCAATAAGATCAACAAATGATAAATAGCTCATGCATGAAGGATACGCTTGGATGATTTACCTGTTTCCTGCATGATTTTCTTACTCTGACGACGTCTCTCCTTATAAACTCTAGTACCACCGATCTCTTTCAACAAGTCCAGCTACTCATACTCTTTCATCAAAGTCAATGACGCGTTGACACCTAAATTTTAGTGATCATCTCATAAACTCTTGTACCACCGATCTCTTTGAAGAGAATTTGGAGTAACTTAGAGAATTATGAGGGCATACCTTTCCTTGTTGCGCCACATAGTAAGGATTAGAGCGAGAAAACTCGGCACTTCCCAGTAAATTCATAACTTCAGTCTTCCAGCAGTCAACACAGCTTGAAAATTCAGTCACACATGTCTGAAGATAAGCTTTAAGACAAGTATGCACTAGCGTTCCCCGACAACGAGCAACACTCATGTGATGTGCTTTCAAACCAACGGTTCTACGCAAGCGCACTTCCTCCATATCAACCTGTCATAGAGGGTGCACCAAAACTAAGACTAATTGATAGAGATAATAGCAATTTTTTTGTCAAATAGCACATCATAATGTAAGGCCCAGAAGAAGATCACAATAGATGACTTAAAGAGACTGTGATGATAAATAGTTCTGTCTCTATAGTTGTAATACCGACGATTGGCACAACTATCTTCTCTTCAGCTGGTGAAACACTAAATTTAAGCCCTATAGAACCCATCAGTGTACATGATCATCATATGCATATGTATATGGCCATCGTCACCTTTTTTCTTGCGGGTCATGGTGGCCTACAACTTCGCTGAGTTCCTCAATGACCTGACTTATCGGGTGCAGAACAATGTAATCCCAATGAGTTGGATCGACGATGCCATGATGAGGATCTTGAGGGTTAAATTCGTCATGGGACTTTCCGATAACAGCCTGGCCAACCAAGTGGGAAACTCGGTATGTTGTTGCAGATCAATTGGCTTAAACGAGCAACAGAATCGATCTTTCTAATTCCACAAGAAAGTCGCTTTGGCTAACATTAAAATCCCAACGTTGAACAGGAACATTGGCAAGGGAAGCTGTGAGAAAATCACCGGTGCTTCTAAAGAACAATAAATCTATGGGCAAGCCATTGATTCTGCTTCCTAAGAAAGCGCAGAAGATACTTGTCGCAGGAAGTCATGGCGACAACTTGGGCTATCAATGTGGAGGTTGGACAATTACATGGCAAGGCTTGAACGGCAACGATCTCACAACCGGTATGGTCCGAGCATTTCCCGTTGGATTAAGTTTGAATGAAACGCATATTTCTTTGTAATTGATGGCATATTGTCGACATGTCGCAGGTTCCACGATCCGCATGCGGTGAAGAGCATGGTCCATCCAGGTACCTAAGTTGTCTACAATGAGAACCACGATGCGAACTTCGTGAAGTCCAGCAACTTCGCATATGCCATTGTCGTCGTAGGCGAGAGCCGCTTTCGTAATAATAATTGGAATTTTTGGACAAACAAGAAAAGAAAAGGAAAATGGTTGAAAAGTCAAAGGAAGCAACAGTGGATGCTCGGCTCATTTTAACACCGAGGGCATGCACAGTAACGGGAAAGAAAGAGAAGCTCGCCGAGAAAGAAAAGAAAAGGAGAGAGGAAAAGTGGAAGAAAAAAAAAGAGGAGCACTCGCCACGGACTTCCCGCCCAGCCGATTCAACTTCAATTAGCGACACCCAGTAAGTACTCGCGCCCTTCATTCGTTTAAGCGAAGTATTTTTCAGGTTAGGGCTCAAATTTCGGAGCTTGGTGAAATTCAAGTCACGAAGTCTGATTTTTAAGTCATTGAGCTCTCTCTCTCTCTCTCTCTCTCTCTCTCTCTCTCTCTCTCTCTCTCTCTCTCTCTATATATATATATATATATATATATATAGTTTAGGGTGTTGTGGAGCCGTGGGATTTTACGAATCTCGATTTGAACTTACCGTTTGCTCGAAACGTATTTTTGAAGTTGAGCACATGTAGTGAACAGTAGCGACCAGTAGCTTTCCATGTCGATATTCGTCGCTTTTTGGCTCAATTTTGGATCGGTCAAGTTGGGGTTCTTGTAGTTCTTTGAATGAGCTTTCTTTTGATTTATGCTCGCTTGGAACGGAGTTCGGTGGAGGAAGTTATGGCGTGATCAAATTTCGCGCTCAAGCTCCGCGTTGCGAACGGTTTGGATAATCGCTTTGAATGAGCAATTTGTGGGCATCTTTGAGTTATCTTGCTAGCATTTAAATGTCGTTTAGTCGTTTCATAGTTATCATAGTATTTTACTTGGTTTTGACGTCGATTCTCGTTTAATTGTTAGGATTACGAGATCATCGGTTCGAGCGAGCATCGTTGTTTGATTTTTGAGGATTCCAAGTGAATGGTGTCATCTCTTCTTTGAGTTTATAAACTCATGTTTTGAAATTAATAAGGATTTGAGTAATCGTACGAGTTGTAAAAGAATATATTTGTTGCATAAAAGTATAGATCGGGCATTTACTACATTTTGGTATTTGTAAATGGTTTATGAAATATGTTTTGGGAATGATGTTGCAAAACGAGGTATATATATTGATTTGTAAACTCAGTTTAGGAAATGGGTATGTGAAATGTATTATGGTTTGAGAAATGAATTCTCCAATGATTTGAGAAATACTTTACGAAAAGGATTTCCGGTGATTGAGTTGAGTTGTAAAATGTCATACACTTGGTTTGTGAAATGTGTTCACTTTGATGAAGAAAGATTGTGTTTTGTTTTATGAAATCAATTGGCGATATTGATTGTGGATTATGAGATTGATTATGGATTGAATTTTTGGAATTGGAGGATGTGAGTTTTGTGCTCAATATTGCTATGAACCCATTGAGGGGTTTGGGGGTATGCATACCGACGTTTAGGATATCCTTTTGAGTCGAGCTACCGGCTTTGTAGATGGAGATCTTGCCAAAGGGAGAATCTTGATAGCCTTGTCACAAAGCTTTGTGTCATAATCATAGTTTGATACTGAGCAGTAGATTTGTCGATGGAATAGACTATCAATATGTAATGTGATATGAGATTCATCAATGGAATATACCATTAATATGTGATTTGAGATTAATCAATAGAATGGATCATTGATATGGTTTTTAATAGAGATTGATTCATGGACTTGACCACTGATATTTATGATGATTTAAATGAGCATTTTCTTAATTGTATAAAGTTTTGTTGAAATGAAACAACTATTATGTGACTTGATATGCATTTTATATCTTGAGTTTGGCTTCTGAAATTCTAGTATGGCTTTATGTATTCATGCATAGCGGTTGTTCGATCTGCTTAGAAGAGATATACACTACTTACTGAGCTATAGTTACTCACCCCTCTCTTTCGCCAATCTTTTCAGGTTCTTTAGTTAGTAACTAATAAAGCGAGAGCGATGTCGTGGGGCCTTTTGGATGATTTGAGATTGCGTCCTTCAACGAAAGGACGGCCGTGTCATTCTCTATCCTGGTAGGTTTCGAGGTGTGACAGCCTTATGCCAAGACATTCTTTGTGCCCGGGCTAAGTACTATGAGCAACATGTGTTGGTCAGTCAAGTGCGTGGTGGTCATATCATCTCAGGCCACCCCGTCGTCATCGAACCCTATGTCTCGAAGATAGACGCCTTGGAGGCCGCTTGGCTTCCGTGGACCGAAGGCAAGGCAGTTGCCGATCTCTCGTTTGGCAACTACGGTTTCCCTGGCAAGCTTGCAAGGACATGGTTCAGGAGCGTCGATCAGCTTCCGATGAACGTCGGGGACCCGCATTACGACCCGCTCTATCCGTTTGGGTTTGGCCTGACGACGAAAGGCACCAAGGAGAGCAATCCTACATATTCTTGAAAAGATTGATGTATTTGTACAATTTATCTTCCTCTCATCAGGGAGAAGATTAAATTAGTATCTTAATTATTTTTCGATTCATATATAAGATCGCACTCAATTATTCAACGGTGAGATCAAAATGGGTGTTCAACATCAACCTTTCTTCAATTGTTTGCTGCAATCATGACAGTATTCTTCTCTCTCTACAACTCCATTTACAGTTGATTTCAGTCAATTGCGCAAAAACATAAAGCAACTACTCTCACGACTTCTTAATTCTGTTAGGTTATGTGACAAGACTAACCTAAGTGTACACTGAAACGGCAACGAATTCGGTCTCAAGCTTGAACCTCTCCCGTTATTGCCCTAATGTGGAACACTTCAATTTGCCCACATGTATATCATAGTAGGAAACCGGGTGTCAGGTAATTTTCTTTATCAACAGTTTTCCGACATGTACTAATTCTTTCATAAATCTATTAACACGAACAAAAAAAATCTGTTTTTTTAATCGGATGGTCAAATAGTCCGATCTAAATCACTTCACATATCGCTAAGTCTGTCGACCGCCCTCTTTTGCTACTTAATAAACCCAATTCAACCGTTTGTTGCCTTCTACTAGGAAAGGTATTGAATCAGAACAACTTGGGAAAATAAAAATTTTGATCTTAATTTGCAGAGATTCACGTCTTAACTAGGTGCTTATCTTTATCCATCCACGAGCATAGACGGATATCAAATCAGCTGTTTCCTTCTAGAGATAATGATATCGAATCGCAGCCGTCGAGACAAGACAACTCCATATCCAGATCAGGATTGCTGCCGGAAGACATTATCACGTAATCAACCATCCATATCTCCGTGTCGCCGTGTACGTGCGTGCGGCTATATATGTGCGTGTGTGTAGCAGTAGTAGTAGTAGTAGAGGGAGAGCATTCCACGGTCAAAGCAATTCAGACTTCTGATGACGAGTTTCGGTGTCCGTCGCTGAAAGTTATCACTTCTCTTAGTGGCGAGAGCTTGAAGTTGAAGAAGCATTGAAGGTAATTACAAAATGTTCTGCCTTGGTTCGTTGTATTGCCTTTGCTTGTGCCGATGATTTGTTTTTGCGAGGCAGATTTATTAGTAGTTCGTGGGTTTTGTGGTGAAGTAGATTAATGAGTTATTCGTTCTTTGTGCTGGATTCGACGCTTGCCTTTTTTTGAGTACTTAGATCGGCAGAATGGGGAAATTATCGATCGCATTAGTAAACTTGGCTAGTTCACTAATCCAATGAAATTGTTCAATTTTTTTTGGCCAATCCGTAAAATTTGCAATCGAATGCATGATGTCAACGATTTGACTTACTTTTGCTGGATTAGACACACTGACTTATTGACAAATTTGCTTACGATGATTTAATGTAAGTTTAGATTTTATGAGACAATTATGTAAACAGATCAGCAAAATTGTGAGTGTAGGGAACCAAACTTGCGGGTGTTCACTCTTTCATGTTGATGATCATCATCTTCATCCTGCAGTATCATTGACATTAACGAAACAAATTAAGATGGCAAACCTTTCATTCCTTTCGATGGGGATGATACTCTTCTTCTGTTGTTGCTCTGCCATTGCGGGAACGACGCGAGCCGATCAAGGCTATTCGAAGTACAAGGACCCCAGTCAACCCGTCAACGCACGGATAAGAGACCTCATGAAAAGAATGACCCTTCAAGAAAAGATTGGCCAGATGACGCAGGCCGAGTACTCCGTGGTCACCCCCGAAACCCTGAGAAACTACTCCCTTGGCAGCGTGCTCAGCGGCGGAGGGAGCATGCCCTTCCCCAAAGCAAAGGCTCGAGACTGGATGAACATGGTGAATAGATACCAACAGGGTTCTCTCTCTAGTCGCCTTGGGATCCCGTTTCTCTATGGCATCGACGCGGTCCATGGGCACAACAACGTGTATCAAGCGACTATATTCCCACATAATGTCGGCCTCGGGGCTACGAGGTAAGCATATTTGAGCATTATATGCATATATTAATCAATATCTGTTGACATACATGCTTTCTGCTTTACGTAACAGCCCATTATATTGAGAAGAGAGAGTCATTTGAGAAGTTAGTATAGTATTACTGTCAAAATCACAACAAATCACATTATGTTACTAATTGACTAGGGTGTCCATTGCAAAGCTATCAATGCAATTATCTTTGTTGATCATCTATCTCGGGTAGATTCTATATGATATCACAACAATTTCCAGTGTACAACTTATATAACTTAAGGAAAAGCCACTGTTTATCTTTTCAGGGATCCTGATCTCGTGAAGAGAATTGGGGTTGCGACCGCACTCGAAGTTAGGGCGACGGGGATTCATTATGCGTTTGCGCCATCCATTGCCGTGTGTATCAATTTAAATCCGACAATTCTAACTAACAATCGGTTTCGAGTGTGCTTAACACATTAATTCTCTTTTTCAACCTCGAAACCGTGAACCAGGTATGCAGAGATCCGAGATGGGGCAGGTGCTATGAGAGCTACAGCGAGGATCCATCCGTTGTTCAAGCCATGACGTCGATCATCCCCGGATTGCAAGGCGAAATTCCTGCTGGCGGGCGAAAGGGAGTGCCTTATCTTGGCGGAAAGTAAGCTTTTGTTTTGATTAGACTAGTTTGAGCTGGTGATTAGCTCCTATTTGGCTTTGTCCCACCCCCTCTTGTTTTCACATTTTGTCAGATTAGCGAATACCCTAGAGTCTGCCGACAATGTAAAATGCTTGAGTGTCCATTTTGAAATGCTGGGTAGTGTCTTGAGCAACTCTCATACTATTTGGCTAATTTAAATGTTGTCATTATCTCATACTTCGGACAGTGACAAGGTTTTGGCCTGTGCAAAGCACTATGTCGGAGATGGTGGCACCACGAGGGGCATTAACGAGAACAACACAGTGATTGATTGGCATGGACTGTTGAGCATTCACATGCCCGGTTATTACAAAGCCATAATCGAGGGCGTCTCGACAATCATGGTCTCATATTCGAGCTGGAACAAGATGAAGATGCATGCTAACCGTTTTCTCGTCACAGACTTCCTCAAGAACACTTTGAAGTTCAAGGTACACTTATTAGTCTCTCATCAGTCTTGCCATTTGTGATTGATACAAACTGGATTGAATTGAACCAACTAGTTCTAAATTCTTGTAGGGCTTTGTAATATCCGATTGGCTAGGTATCGATAAGATCACCACCCCAGCCGGTGCAAATTACACATACTCTGTTGAGATGGCAATTGGAGCTGGCGTAGACATGGTCAGTGGCTATGGTATCTCCTTTTTGTTTCATGTAAAAGTATTGGATCGCTAAATTAATCTTAATGGGCAAGTGCTTTTTTTTTTCCTTTCCTCTCCTAGGTCATGGTTCCCTTCAATTATACGGTGTTCATAGATACCCTGACCCAACTAGTCAATGCCAATGTGATTCCCATGAGCCGGATTGACGATGCTGTCAGGAGGATCTTGAGAGTGAAGTTCGTGATGGGCCTATTTGAGAACCCTATGGGCGATCAGACCTATCTTTCCCACCTTGGAAGCCAGGTTAGACAATGCAAGGGCACTTTACTTATCAGAATGCACTATATATGAAGAGTACACAAGCATTGTTTTATTCCAATTCTATGTCATTGTAGGAGCATAGAGATTTAGCAAGGGAAGCAGTCAGAAAATCACTTGTTCTGTTGAAGAACGGGAACAATGCGGATCCCCCAGTGTTGCCGCTTGCCAAGAACGCCCCTAAGATACTCGTTGCCGGGACTCATGCCAACAATCTGGGGTATCAATGTGGTGGTTGGACCATCACTTGGCAGGGTGGAGGTGGCAACAATTTAACCAGTGGTACATTCTCTTTCCTTTCTTCTCTAGTACACTGAATGCGCAACAATTGATGTCATGTGGAGGACTAGGACGTAGCCAAGACAGTGTCCGTATCAACGATAATATTGCCGCCGTGAGTAATATCAAATGTACAATGTCGCAATAAATACATGACGTTGTCACATTTGCATGTTTAATCAAAGTAGGGAGTTTCTGATGATTTTGTGCACTTAACAATAGGGACCACCATCCTAGGCGCGATCAGTAAGGCTGTGGACCTTGACACAGAGGTTGTGTTCAGCGAGAACCCCAATGCCGACTTTGTCAAGTCGCACAACTTCTCGTACGCCATTGTCGCGGTCGGGGAGCTTCCCTACGCGGAGACGGCGGGAGACAGCACAAACCTGACGGTGGCAGAGCCAGGCAAGGACATCATCTCCAACGTGTGCTCGTCGGTGAAGTGCGCGGTGATCGTGGTTTCGGGAAGGCCGGTCATGATGCATCCGCTCATGGCGCATATTGACGCGCTGGTGGCCGCTTGGCTGCCGGGGAGTGAGGGGGAAGGGGTGGCCGACGTCTTGTTCGGGGATTACGGATTCACTGGGAAGTTGCCGATGACATGGTTCAAGACCGTGGATCAGCTTCCCATGAATGTGGGCGACCCTCACTACGATCCGCTCTTCCCATTTGGTTTCGGTCTCACCACCGAGCCCACCGGCGGACAGTGAGGGAGATATTTAAGAGTGCAACTTCGTTATTCTAAATTCTAGGTTTTATCTTATTTCATGATCGGTTCGCCACTAAATTAAGATTAGGGCAGGATGTACCCTAAAGGCTGACACTGGCTTAATAAAAAAATATTTCTAAAGACTGCAAAGATGAGAGATTCTTTCTAGTGGGTATTTTTTTTTTTTTGCCAACCCTTAGTCATTTTAGAGCGAAAATGATTCAAAATTTTGGACATGGAACAATTTGAAACAATTTGAATAATCGTCACCAGGGTACTTCAAGTAGTATTCTGGTTGTTTTTTCCATTTTGCATAATTGAACTTATTAGTGTTTTTCTTGTTTGTCATATCAATTTATTGCTTATATTAGTGATTATTGTCGTGTGGCATAACATTAACAGAGTTGCCTACCAGTAACGATGCTACATGGTTTTTGGAAATATACTATTTTTACTTGGTGGTTTTTGAAGGTGGAGGCTATTACTATTTTCTTGCCAGAATGAAGAGGTGATCTTACGTAATGTCCATATTGTAAACAGAATTTTGCTCAAGGACTCTTAGGTGTTTTCTGCACGGTGTTTTTTTTTTTTGATAACCGAGGTGTCCGCGAATAGTCCTCGGGGGGGCTAGCGCAGCATCCCACCGCCACGACCCTCCACTTAAATCACCGGCACTTACGAGTTTTGAACCCAGAACCTCTCGTGAAATTCTGCACGGTGTTGATATTAGTATATTCAAGAAAAGTTCAATGGCACGACCCTGGAAATTCCCTCTTTTTCAAGCCAAAAGTTCAAACTTGTTATAAATATTAAAGGAAATAATGAAATTTTCGACGAGAACCCTGAAGCCGAAGCTAAAATTCCTAAATTGCTATAAGTATTATGACATCTAATTTTTTGGTTATATTGGGTTATATGTGATCGGATCACAACACGTTAATTCACACATAATTTTACATTGAATTTTTAGAATTCAGATAATGTTTTAATCTAGGCGGCTTTTTGCTTTTCACTTAATCCTAAGCAAACAGCCCTTAGTAGATATGCATAATTATTTAACCCTGCTAGGGCTTGAAAACAGTTTTCGGAACTTACACAACGGCTTACTCTTAGTTCTATTATGATGTGATTTTTTTTCATAATCAATCACCTTTTTCAAACCTAGCTTCTCGTTATTGTTAGGTCTTAGGTTGCGCATGACAACTTGCCAAACAGTGTTTGATGCTATTCTTTTGTTCCCAGAATTAGTTTGGGAACATAAATGTGTTTGTTTAATTTTTTTATTCTGGGCACAATTTTGTCAAAAATTGTTCCCATAATCAGTTTTCAAGAATAAAAAAAAAGTAGCTTCTTGATTTTGGGAACAATTTTGAGAATCAATTTTTTTTTGTTCTTCCTTTTCTTGGTTTTTAATGTAGCTTCTAATGTCCAGCCTGAGGACCGCCCTCACCGGATCAAACGAGAATGAAATATTTTAATAATAAATATTATTAAAATAAAAAATATTTTACAGGCCATGGCCGGCGACTAGGCCATGGCCCAAAAAAAATAAAAATGTATATTTTTAATAAAAATATTATTAATAAAAAAAATATTTTACCGGCCATGGCCGGCAACCAGGCCATGGCCAAAAAAAATAAAAATATATATTTTTAATAAAAAATATTATTAATAAAAAAAAATATTTTACCGGTCATGGCCGGCGACCAGGCCATGGCCAAAAAAAATAATAAATACTTTAATAAAAATATTATTAATAAAAAAAATATTTTACCGATCATGGCCGGTGAGCAGGCCATGGCCAAGAAGGAGGAAAATAAAAAAAGAAAGAAATATTAAAATATTTAAAAATATTATTAATAAAAAGAAATTTTGTGGCATTACCAGATGCATTTCTGTTCTTTTTCTATTTCAGGGATGGAATTTTGGGCCGTTAACAAATGCCTTAAAATGCTCAAAATCAATTCCGAACACAAAATCAAAAGAAATTATTTCTTAGCAGAATCTGTTCCCGGGCACAGAATCATTATCATGCGCTGCCTTAGTATTTTTTCGATCGCTGGTCATGAATATTACCAACTTTATATTTTGCCAATCCATAGGTTGTATCTACAAAGTTGATTAAATGGTAGCATTTACAAATTTGAGGTGGCTTGTTGTATAGTCCATGTGAGATAATTTATCTGTTACAAAAATACTGTAGGCTTAAACGGGCAACACGATCGATCTTTCCAATTCCTCAAGAAAGCCTCTCTGACTAAAATTATAATCCCAATGTTGAGCAAGAACGTAGAGAATTGGCAAGGGAAGCTGTGAGAAAATCACCGGTGCTTCTAAAGAACGGTAAATGTATGGGCAAGTCATTGATTCTGCTTCCTAAGAAAGCGCAGAAGATACTCGTAGAAGAAAGTCGTGCCTACAACTTGGGCTATCAATGTGGTGGTTGGATAATTACTGAGGTATGGTCCGAGCATTTCCCGTCGGATTAAGTTTGAATGAAGAAAATATCTCTTGGTAATTGATGACACATTGTCGACATATCAGAGGTACCACGATCCTCAACACGGTGATGAGCACGGTCCATCCAAATGCCCAAGTGGTCTACAACGAGTAACTCCGATGGGAACTTCGTGAAGTCTAAGAACTTTGCATATGCCATTGTCGTCGCAAGTGAGCCGGCTTAAGCGGAGACATTCTCTACGCCACGGCCAAGCACTATTAGCAACGTGTGCGGGTCAATCAAGTGCATGGTGGTCGTCATCTGAGGCCTTCCCGTCGTCATCGAGCCCTATGTCTCGAAGACAGATGCCCTGGTGGCTGCTTGGCTTCCGGGGACCGAAGGCCAGGGATTTGCCGATCTCCTGCTTGGCGACTATGGTTTCACCAGCAAGCGTGCACGAACATGGTTCAGGAGCGCGGATCAGCTTCCTATGGATGTCGGGGGACCCGCATTAGGACCCGCTCTATCCGTTTGGGTTTGGCCTGGCGACCAAAGGCACCAAGGACGGCGATCCTGCGTATTAATTTCTTGTATCAACCTTTCTTCAATTGTTTGCTGCAATCGTGAGAGTATTCTTGTGTCTCTGCAATTACATTTAAAGTCGATTTCGACAATACCTATCAAACTTGTGGGTAGATCGTATTATAAATAGTCCGATCCAAATTGACCAATTAGCCTGTTTATGACCCATTTATTCATAATGTAAATTTTTTAACCCATATTCGACACGACCCATACGCAACACTCACCCTACCCTACCCATTTTACTAAAACACTTTCATATTCAACACAATCTAGAAAATTTTGTTTCTTGTGATTTTTTTAAAAAAATTATATTGCTAAACCACTTCCGTGCAATGTGAATCTAGTGGCCAATTTTTATGATTTTTTTTTAAGTTGAGGCTCCATTTGTTTCACCGAAAATGTGACATTTCTGGAAAAATATTTTTTAGGAGGCTATTTTCCAACAAAATAACAATATTTTTCAGTGTTTGTCTAAAACCTAAAAATAGCTAAAAAAATATTTTCTGTTATTTGATATAGAAAATTTGGTTTGATTTTCTTCCATGCACTCCTTTTAATAATTTCTATTTTATTTTTATTTTATTATTTTTTTCAAAAATCATTTTTTTTAATATTTTCCTTTCTTTTCTTTTTTTTCTTTCTTTCTTTTTCTTTTTCCTTCTTTGTCTGTTGGTCGCCAGCCACAGTTGGCAACTTGCCACAAACGAGGGACAAGCTCAAGGCTTGCCAGATCAGCAAGGCCTTGAGCACCCCAAATCGGCAAGGCTAGAGCCTCCCCAAATTGGCAAGCTCGTCCCTCGCCTTTGGCTAGTCGTTGACCGTCCTTGTGGCCGGCCACCAGCCAAGGAAGAAGGAAAAAAATAAAAAGAGAAAATAAAATAAAATAAAATAATTCAAAAAATTAAAATTCACTCAAGCTTGTTAGGTAACCTAGTTATAACTCATTTAAGGGCCATTAAGTTGTTAGATAACCCATTTATGACCCACTTAAACTTGTTTTTAAAACTTACAACACACCATTATATATGACTTTTTTTTGTCAGATTATATATGAGTTAATATATGGGTTTTAGACCCATTTTGACACCTCTTATTTCATTCAATTGCACAAAAAAATAAAAACAAATTAATCAACTACTCTCGTCAGCTTCTTCACGACTTCCTACTTTTGTTAGGTCATGTGCAATGGCAACGCATTCGGTGCGTATAATCTCGAGCTTGAACCTCCCAGACGCGGAACACCTAAATTTCCCTGCATACATTATAGTAAAAAATCAGGTGTCGGGTAATTTTTTTTATCAACAATTCTCTGAAATTTACTAATTCTTTCACCAATCTATTTACACAGACAAAAAAAATCCATTTTTTTTAAAAATGGAATGCTCGAATTGTCTGATCTTAATCCCTTCACTTTTCGCTAAATCTCTGAACCACTCTCTTCACTACTCGATAAACCCAACACTACCGATCTCTAATTTGTGTTGCCCTTATACAAGGGGCGTATTGAATCAGAACAGCTAGACCTGAAAAGGGGGAAAGAAAAATGATCTAAAATGCTGGGTAATGAGGATGTTGATTGAGATAATCAAGTCGTTTTTTTTTTTGGTTTTTGGTCGCAACAATCAAGTCTTAAGTACGTGCTTATCTAATCCATCCAAAGTTGGCAATCTCTATCCAGTACCAAGAGCATAGAGATTGAAGTCAGCTCTTCCCTTCCCAAGATAATAATAATCTCGATCAATGCGTGTTAAATCACAGCCCTCGAAATCGTCAGACAACTCCATAGCCGGATTAGGATTGCTGCCGGAACACTACTACTAATCAACCATCCATATCTCTGTGTCGCTGGGCGTGTGGCTATATATAGAAGTAGGGGGAGAGCAACCACAGTCAGAACAATTCAGACTTTAATGACGAGTTTCGCTTACCGTCCCTAAAAGTTTGCCCCCTGCTGTCACTCTCTTGGTGGTGAGAGCTTGAAGTTGCAGAAGCATCGAAGGTGATTACCAAGGACCTGCTCTTGTTCATTGTATTGCCTTTGCTTATGTTGATAATTGGTTTATGTGAGACAGATATATTTGTTGTTTAAGGGTTTGCATTGGTCTCCCCTCTCAACTTTTTTGAAGCACTTAGATCGGTGAAGTAATGAAATTATCGATCACAAATTCATCGAAATTGTCGAGTTTTTTCGGCCAATCCATCAATTTAGTTGTCGAATGCATCATGTCAATGATTTAACATCTTTGTGTTGGATTAGACGGTCGTCTTTTTTGAAGTAGTTAGATCTCTCGAATTGGTCCGCCCATTTAATTTAGATTTAGAACTCATGAGACAATTATGTAATTTCTTCGTTTAAACTTGGAGATTATCCTGATCATGAAAAAAGATTTGCAGTTATCCTCAAAGCAAAAAATCGTGAACAGATCAACGAACTAAATCTCCCGTAAGTCTAGGTAAAAAAAACTGATAACATTAGGGAAACAAAGATGGCTAAACTTTCATTCCTTTCAATGGGGATGATGATCTTACACGAAGCAAACTTGTGGGTATTCACTCTTTCAGGTTGACAATCATCTTCATCCTGCAGGATCATCGACATTAGCGAAACAAAGATGGCAACGCTTTCATTCCTTTCAATGGGGATGATCCTCTTCCTGTGTTGTTGCTCAGCCATCGCGGGAACGGCGCCAGCCCATCAGGGCTACTCGAAGTACAAGGACCCAAGTCAACCCATCAACGCGCGGATAAGAGACCTCATGCAAAGAATGACTCTCCAAGAAAAGATTGGCCAGATGACCCAGCTCGACCGCTCCGCCATCACCCCCGAAATCCTGAGGGACTACTCCATTGGAAGCGTGCTCAGTGGCGGGGGGAGCGTGCCGTTCCCCAATGCCAAGGCTCAAGACTGGACGGACATGGTGAATAGCTACCAAAACGGTTCTCTCTCTAGTCGTCTTGGGATCCCGATTGTCTATGGCATCGACGCAGTCCACGGGCACAATAACGTGTATCAAGCCACTATATTCCCGCACAATGTCGGTCTCGGGGCTACGAGGTAAGCATGTTTGAGTATTCTATGCATATATTATCTGCTTTCTGCTTTACGTAACAGCCCACTATATTGAGGAGAAGTAAGTTACTGGTGAAGTTAGTATAGCTAAATCAAGTATTACTATCAAAACTACATCAGATCACATCATGTTACTAAGTGATTAGGGTGTTGATTGCAATGTTATCAACTTTGTTCCATCATCTAAGCAATATAGTTTAAGGAAAGATCGGTGGTTGTCTTTTTAGGGATCCCGATCTTGTGAAGAGGATCGGAGCTGCGACCGCACTCGAAGTCAGGGCAACGGGGATTAATTATGTGTTTGCTCCATGCATTGCCGTATGTATCTACTTAAATCTGATGATTTCAACAAACGTGCGGTTTCTGAGTGTTCTTAACACATTTGTGATTCTTTATTTCAATCTCGAAACGTGAATTAGGTATGCAGAGATCCGAGATGGGGCAGGTGCTATGAGAGCTACAGCGAGGATCCATCCATTGTTAAAGCCATGACATCGATCATTCCCGGATTGCAAGGCGAAATTCCTACCGGCGGGCGAAAGGGAGTGCCTTATCTCGGTGGAAAGTAAGCTTCTGTTTTGATTGGACTAGTTTGAGCTGGTGATTAGTTCCTATTTGGCTTTGTTCCACGAAGAAAATGTTTGTCAATAGCCCTCGCAGTATCACAATGACACCTTAAAGTTTTTGGATGTGGACCAATGTGTAATGCTTGAATGTCGATTTGGAAATGCTGGGTACTGTCTTGAGAAACTCTCCTTTTATTTGATTAAGTTCATTATCTCATACTTTGGACAGTGACAAGGTTTTGGCCTGTGCAAAGCACTATGTGGGAGATGGTGGCACCACGAGGGGCATCAATGAGAACAACACAGTGATTGATTTGCATGGACTGTTGAGCATTCACATGCCCGGTTATTACAAAGCCATAATTGAGGGTGTCTCAACAATCATGGTCTCGTATTCGAGCTGGAACGGAGTGAAGATGCATGCTAACCGGTTTCTCGTCACGGACTTCCTCAAGAACACCTTGAAGTTCAAGGTACACTTATTAATCTCTCCTTAGTCTTGCCATTTGTGATTGATACAGACTGGATTGATTTGAACCAACTGGTTCTAAATTCTTGTAGGGTTTTGTAATATCCGATTGGGCAGGAATCGATAAGATCACCACTCCGGTCGGTGCAAATTACACATACTCTGTTCAGATGGGGATTGGAGCCGGGATTGACATGGTCAGTGGCTATGACTACTAACATTTTCATTTCATACAAAAGTTTCCGATCGCCAAATTAATCTTAATTGACATGCACTTTTATTTTGTTTTCTTTCTACTCTTAGGTCATGGTTGCCCTCAATCATACGATGTTCATCGATACCCTAACCCAATTGGTCAATACCAATGTGATCCCCATGAGTCGGATTGACGATGCCGTCGAGAGGATCTTGAGGGTGAAGTTCCTGATGGGCCTATTTGAGAATCCTCTGGCTGAGCAGACCTATCTTTCTCAGCTTGGAAGCCAGGTTAGACAATGCAATAGCACATTACTTATCATAATGGACTATATATGAAGTGTACACAAGCCTTTGTTTCATTCCAATTTTTGTGTCATTGAAGGAGCATCGGGATTTAGCAAGGGAAGCAGTCAGAAAATCACTAGTTCTATTGAAGAACGGGCACAATGCTGATCCCCCGGTGTTGCCGCTCGCCAAGAATGCCCCTAAGATACTCGTCGCCGGGACTCATGCCAACAACTTGGGCTATCAATGTGGTGGTTGGACCATCACTTGGCAAGGTGGAAGTGGCAACAACCTCACCAGTGGTACAATCTCTCTCCTTTCTCTTTAGTATACTACATATGCAACAATCGAACCTACAATGCTGCGGTAAAGATGTGACGTTTTCACGTTTACATTTTTAATCGAAGTAAGAGATTTTCTGATGTAGTTGATTTGCGATCTTGTGCACTTGACAATAGGGACCACCATCTTAGGCGCGATAAATAAGGCTGTAGATCTGGACACAGAGGTTGTCTTCAGCGAGAACCCCGATGCCGACTTCGTCCAATCGCACAACTTCTCGTACGCCATCGTTGTGGTCGGGGAGCTTCCCTACGCGGAGACGGCAGGAGACAGCACGAACCTGACGATGGCAGAGCCAGGTGAGGACGTCATCCACAACGTGTGCTCATCAGTGAAGTGTGTGGTGGTCGTGATTTCGGGAAGGCCGGTCAGGATGGAGCCGCTCGTGGCGCAAATGGACGCGCTGGTGGCCGCATGGTTGCCGGGGAGCCAGGGGGAAGGGGTGGCCGACGTCTTGTTCGGTGACTACGGATTCACTGGGAAGTTGCCGAGGACGTGGTTCAAGACCGTGGATCAGCTTCCCATGAACGTGGGCGACCCCCACTACGATCCACTCTACCCATTTGGTTTCGGTCTTACCACCGAGCCCACTGGAGGACAGTGAGGGAGACATTCAGCAGAATGTGACTTTTTCTTCTGGATTTTAGGGTTTTTTCTTATTTTATGAACCTTTAGTAGGAGGTTATTTTTTTGTGGGTATTCCATTTCCTAGCCCTTCGTAGTCATTTGGCCCAAGATGGTTTAAAAAACCTAGGATTTGGAACAATTCGAATAATCGTCCAAGCAGTAGTATCCTGGTTGTTTTCCATTTTGCATAATTGAAACTTACTAGGTATTTTCCTATCTGTCATATGAATCTGTCGTTTATAATTTCTCTTGGGGGCCTTATCTTTCACCTACAGAATCGCAGCATGCGAGAGTAGAGCATGATTCTTGTCGTGCGGCATAACATCAACAGATTGTGTACCAGCAATGCTACATGTCATTAATATCGAAGGATGTGAGGAAACTATCGGCAAGGACCACTGATGCCAAAGTCGAACTCTTAAATTATTGCTTGAAGGACAACATGATCAAGTTTTTAGCTTCTATCAGGTTGTATACGAACGCATATCATGAATATGGCGAGCCTCATAAATGACAGAAATTTGATTAGTCAAATGATAAAAATACTAATTCTGTGAAAAAATGACTTATTAATCAACTATCGATGAACAATAGACTACGAAAGCCAAATGGTGTGAAAGCTCCAAGTTCCATATAATATAGCAAACCCAGCAAATAAGTTTTCTTTTTGAAGCAGTTATGGCAAATGTAGTCGTACATTAGGTTATCTGTCGGTCATATGTACAAAGACACTAGCTCTACACCTTGACATTGATCCAAGTATGGCAGAAGATATGAGCATCCTACGTATCTAAAATACCAAGTTACGAATACTTTACAATGTCGACTTTGGCATCAGATTTTTTATACAGCATCCAACATCTCTGCACTTCCTGCAGATGTCAAGGTCCAAATGTCACCCTTTAACAGCTAAGAAAATGCAAAGCTACGGCGATATTTGTGCTAAGTCCCCTTAAACTATGCAGATGCTGAAAAATTAGATAGGAACGGGTGCCTTCTCACAGATCCACCGAACAAGTATGTATATAACGAGGACAGGTTCAAGACTGAGCAGAATTCTAACCTTAGCCTCACTCTGCATTGTGCGACTGGTCATGCTCGATAAAATCCAATGCGTCGTCCTTGGAAACAAGATTGACACGGCTTACTCGATTTTTGTGGGTCACACCATATATCTGGTCTGCAACCTTCACAAGTTCTGGCCGGAAAGTGGTGGTTATGAACTGCGTGCTTGATGTGTCTGCCAGACGACGAATCATATCTAAAACAATGATTTAAGGATATCCTGAAAGCATCTTGTCTCCACACAGATTACTAGTTTAAATAGCTGAGCATCAATAAATGGACACAGAAACATTTCTACTTTGCCCTGGAGGTACAACAAACTGTCGTCGGCAATCTACCGGCATTCACTTGGAAAAGAATTGCATGAGAGAAAGGCCTGAATGACAATGATCAGGCATTAGATTAAGATTTGCATATGAACAAAGGACCAGGGAGTTCAAGAATGCGAAAGACCAAGTCAAGATGAAGGGAAAAAAAGGATACTCCCGACAGCTGTTCTGTACTGAGGATCCAGTGCTGCGTCTATCTCATCGAAGAGATAAAAGGGAGCAGGATCGCATCTTTGTATAGCAAAGATTAAAGCAAGGGCAACAACAGTTTTTTGACCTCCAGACAATTGCTTCATCGATTGTGTCTCCCCTTGCCCAGTAAAAGAAACCTGAAATACGACAAATCAGTCTCGGAAAGAAGATACTTCGGTTCTCACAATCTGGAAGACATCATTAATTGGTCCCAAGGCTGGAAGCGGTTACCATTTCCAGAAGCCCAAATTCTAAGGGAAAAACACACCCTTTATCTCTCGGTGGACCACCCTAATCTACTCATAAACTCCCTCCTCTCCAAAAAATGAAGGGAATAGACAACAGAAAACAAACTTACATCCCATGGTAGTACTCAGTCAAAAGCTGTTTCCTGAAAGATTTTCGTAATAGAAACAGAATATAGCACAATACTCCATGTGCCCAACAACACATAATTAAAGGGCTTGGATTTTTTTATTTTTTATTTTTGTTCCTTCTAAGGACTCAGGATGTGTTTTGCCGGTAGAAAACAGCAGAAAGATCATTGGCTGGATAAGTTAAAAGTGCGTGCTTCACATATTAAGCCAACTCATCAGAATGGAAAATGAAATGCTACAGCAAGAAATTACATGCCTTGACTTTAACGCCAATGTATTTCTCTACCCTTCCCTCTAAATCTGCTTCACGAGGTCCATCCTCATCTTGATCATCATCAGCCTGATCACCATCCTGCAAGTTAAAGCATAACAGGATATATGTATTAGCTTGCAGTGAAAATGAGTATTCCAGAGATGGGCATCCAACCATCTCTCTAGAGAGGGTAAGCATAAGCAAAAATGAAAGGCAAAGCCATAATCCCGGCTATGGCATCTGTTCCCAGTTCCTACCAAAAGGGTAAAAGTCCTCTCTCAAAATAATAACCAACAAAGGGACAGGTGGAAAATAACTTGTTTGTCAATAAACTATGGAGGCCTGATCACCAGAAATATGAGTTGCAATATTAAATGTCATGACAACTTGTAGAAGGGATACTAGTTTTCAGAAAACAAAAACAGAGACCTTTTTCTTCATCATAACCAGATGTCCATGACCGCCTTGTACCAGTTCAGAGAATACTTCTCGAAAATGCCTTGCGACACCTTTGAACGTACGTTCAATTGACTCATCCTTCCTTTGATCTAAAACTGATATTAGTTCACTAATTTTCTGCAATTAGAGAAGGAATATAATCAGGAATTAATCCAACTTTAGCTCACATAAAAGCTTGTTACAGATAAATATTTGTCAAAATGATACCTCATCACCAGCATCTAGTTCTCTTTGCCTTTTCTCGAGTTCCTCCCTTTGCTCTGTGAAGTTCACGTACTGATCAAGTGCTTTCTTGTTTACATGACTGAACTGTTGGAGCTGCTCGTTGCATCTGTGAAGCATCTTCTGCAACTCTTTGATGCTCCTCCGTCTATACCTATAATCTCAAACACATAAAATGAGGTCTGATGAGCTTCAATAGTGGAAGCCAAATTAAAATTCAGTAGCAAAGGGAACATACGTCTCAAAAGCATCAGAAGATAATGGGCCCAAGTTCCGTATCTTTTTTGAGTACTCATCCTGTTTAGCTATAAGAGCATTCCTACGGCTAAAGAGTTGTTCAAGTTCTTTAGTTTCATCCTGAAGTGTTTTCTCATAGTTGTCCTCCAAAGCCTGCATTCGAGCAATCATTTGAGAAGAAACCAAAGAGTAAAATACCAATATTTAGTCCACACTGAAAAAATTAAATAGTACCTTCAACTTCGCCATCTCGTCTTTGATCTTTTTGATTTGTTTATTTGTTTCCTCTATACTTCTATTAATTCCTGACAATTTTTGTTTCAGTCAACAGCATGAACAAAATCTAAAGCTTCAAAACAACAATATTCCCATCAATCCAAAATTTCCACCTTCTAATCGCTGGGTTGCATCAATGACCAATGATTCAGCATCTTTTAGCTCCTGCCACTTTGATTCCGCTTCATTTTCATGCAAATCAGTCTCTGATGAGGATATAATAGCCTCGTACTCTTGCTTCCGCCTCTTGAGATTAGTTGCAAGGTTAGTCTCAAGCTCTGCTTTTCTTGTTTCCGTCTGCAAACAAACAAAAGTGATGACCAATATGCACAAAAACAGTATAACTGTACTCTGGCAAGGTTCTCATTGCCAACCTCAATGCGATCTGTTTTGCAAGCAATAAGCTGCTCCTTTTGGAATTTTATTTGAGGATTCAGTTCTGACAGTTCTTTTTTTTCCTCAGGTGTCAGATGATCAATTAATTCCGTGCCCATTTCATCTCGCTTCATTGCCATGCTGGCTTTGAGCTGATCGATCTGAGTTCTGACATCCACAAGTGATTTCATCTGCAAACAATTTGCATGCATAAGCAAGAAGGCAGGAGAAAATGAGGGAGGGGGGAATGTAAAAGCTTCCACTAGAAACAGCCTTTGAATAGGCCAATAAAGCGAGATAAGTGATGTGACATAGTCAAGAACATTTATACCTTGTTTTCAGTAGCTTTCGTATTTAGCATTTTCTGCTTTTTAGCATTGGAGATATCTAGCTTAAGCTGTTCCAACTCTGATTTAACATGCACCAGCTCAGCATCAACTTTTTGCTGCTCAGAGACAAGTTCTGTTATCTCCTGGTCTTTCTGTAAGAAAAGTTAAGTGAAAACAACCCACAAAATTTGGCCAAGACTAAAATGAGACAAAAGAAAGCAGCTCAGTGTCCACAGATATTTTCTCATAGAAAAGTATAGGCCCGCCCACAAGCCAAGAAACTTAAAAGAAAATCACGATTGGCCAAAAAATTTGCGACCATCAGTTAAGAAAGTTGAGACGAAAATTGCATTGTAGCAGGCTAGTGGATCCCTCTGTCACCTCTATAGGCCCAATAATCACTTAAAAGACCAAAAAGTGGAGACTGCTTGGCATTAAAAAAATGTACATTTGCCTACCCAGCATGGTCACCGAAGGCATGCTAAACCCACTCAGGAACCATGTTTCCCTAGTGGAAGCTCCACCTGAAACCTGGGTTTTATAATCTCTACATAACAACTATATCTGGGGACCTTTAATACTTGAAACAATGGATCCCTTAGTGGCAGGTTTAAAGCATGCAATTTTCTAGAAATTAGGTTGAACCTATTTCTGACCCGACTGACCAGGTCCAATTTCACTTATTCAAGCAGGTCATCACCACTGGAATCCAATTTTTGACCAGTCACACTTCAATAAATATAACAGAGACCAGTTCTTGGTGCATTCAGGTGAACCCGCAAGTCCAGTCCACTTTGAAAAACACTGTCAAATATGTATTTGACAAGATAAGCAGTAGTCGAACCACCTCTGGAATAAAGAACCAAAGGGACGCTTGTTTTGTAAGCAAAAAGGATATTTTGCAGTTCCTCCTTAATATTCTTCAGTTCCTCTTCCTTCATGTTGATAGATTTTGTATTTTGCCTGATTATATTCATAAACTTCAACCTTGAGCGCCTATAGTCGTAGAATCCCCCCGTCATACCACCTTTCTTACTAACTTGATCACCTGCCACAAAATTAAAAGCAAGTCCCATGTATAGGCGTCAAAAGAAAAGGATGCCATGAACCAGTCGATTACATTTTTACTAACCTTCCAAAGTTATACAATCCAGACCATCATCACGAGCTACCCTTGTAGCCACATCCAAATTTCGGCAAATCACTGTTCTAGCAAAAACCTAAGCAAATAGGAGATTGCCTCAATATAAATTTGATTTCCATCCAATTTCATGCAGTAAGCCAGACAATAGGATAAAGGGTGTGAAGTGCACCTACCAACCAGTACCTATGAAGTGTACCTAAGACATGTACCCACTACCCACCACTTCCCTCATGGAAGTCTGTTCTTTGTTAGCCAATACTTACTTACTATTTGTCGCGACCGCCCTTTGCAATTTAATTGGGCAATTAAAAAAATAGGCGTCAACACTATTACAATTAATTTTAATAAGAAATTGCAATGTGCTCACAAACATGGTGTATAACGCCAAGGACTTGATACATCTCATCCTTTAATATCTATGATGAAATAAAACAAAACTTACGCCCATTTCCTAATCAAGTGACTCTCGCCTCACATCCTACAAAACCAGTATCCTTTGGATCCTGCCAATACAATCTCTCAAAAGTTCAACTGTCATACATATCTAACTTTGAGAAGGGCAGAACAGCAGTGCACTAGCTTCTAGCACAAAAAAAAACAGTGAGAAAGACTAACCTGGGCAAATGCAGGAGTGTAATTTGGTAAGAACTTCAGTTTCTTTAATAGAGGAATCACATCTGAAGTCTGTGGATAATTTACATTTGGGGGCTTAACCCTGTTCAGAGGTATGAAAGTGACTCGTCCGCCTTTCAGTGAGTTAAGGTGTCTAATAATCCGGGTAGAAATCTCATCATTCTCAACCACCACATGAAATAAACTGTTTTAATGAACTGAATCAGTCATCCCAGGAAAATCAAGAAATACAATCAATAAAATCAAGTGAAAACATGAAAATTACAAAACAATATCCACTTACCTGTTTCCTGCAGTAACTTCCACTGCAGTATAGAACTTCTCATCACAATCAAGCAACTCAATGATGGGACCATAAACCCCAGACATCTGGTACTCTCGGCAGATTTTTCTGACAGAATTAAGCCCTCTCCTCACATCCTGCAAATATGCAGACAATTTATCATATGATACGGTTTACGAACTGCTTTTACAGTCAAATCCACGCCTTTTTCCCTTTATAGGGTTTGACATCCCCAAATTTCTGATAAAATGATAAGTACACTCATGTCTATGGCCTCTAAACTAAATTTGAATGTGACGCAATCAAGTTATATATTGCCGAGGTGAAATTTCCAGTTATGCAATTTGCAAAGATTTTTCTGAGGGAAGAACACTAGAAGTGCCAAAACTTATGTACGGCGCTCACTTTAGTGCCAAAAGTTTCCGCCGGATCACTTAAGTGCCAAACTTTTTGAAAAATGATCACTTAAGTGCCAACTCCGGTCAGTTTGACCGGAAATTCGACGTGTCATTTTTTTATTAATTTCTGAAGCCAATGTGGCTCGTCGTAGGTTTAGTCAGCATGTACACTTCAAAATGACATAATTTAGCATGTACACTTTGATTTTTTAAATACTTTTTCTGATTTTTTTGTTTTTTTCCTTCTTTTCTTTTTTTCTTTTCTTTCTTCTTCTTCTACCTTTGGCCAGTGACCGAATACCGGCCACCGGCCATGGCCGGCCACCTAGCCTCACCCGGACGAGGCTGCCGTCGCCTGCAACAGGCGAGGCCCGGCTGACCCTTGCCTAGGCGAGGGCAGGCGAGCCCCGGCGAGGGCTCCCCTCGCTAGATCCAATGAGGCCACCGTCGCCTAGGCGAGGGCCGACCTCGCCGGGGCTCGACCGCCCTTGCTCAAGCGAGGGTCGGCCTTGCCTCGCCAGATCTAGGCTGGACGAGGCCGGCCCTCGCCTAGGCCACGGCGCCCTCAACAATAGCTGGTGAGGGTGGGCGAGCCCCGGTGAGGCCGTCGTGGCCTGGGCGAGGACCGGCCTTGCCGGATCTGGCAAGGGGAGCCCTCACCGAGGCTCGCCTGCCCTCGCCCAAGCGAGGGTTGGCCGAGCCTCGCCTATGCCAAGCGAGGCCAAGCGGCAAGCCATGGCCGATGGCCGGTGTTTAGTCACCGGCCAAAGGTAGAAGAAGAAGAAAGAAAAGAAAAAAAGAGAAGACGAAAAAAAAATCAGAAAAAATATTTAAAAAATCGAAATATACACATGAAAATGCCACATAGACTAATTTTAAAAAAAAAAACCCAACTCAAATTAAAATTTTACTTATAAAATCCACGTATTAATTTGGCCAGAATTTCTCGCCGTTGGCACTTAAGTGATCGTTTTTTCTCCGATTTGGCACTTAAGTGATCCGGCAAAAACTTCTGACACTAAAGTGAGCGTCATACACAAGTTTTGGCACTTCTAGTGCTCTTCGCCCGATTTTTCCCTAACCCATTTAGTTCATATCCCTAGGTTAGCAAATCAAAAGAGTCCTATACCTACACAACTACCGCCTTCTGAGCAACAATGGATTACGACCTACTCTACTCTCGTCTTGAAAAGTTATTAAGGCCTCATGAAAGAATTGCTCTGGCATTGATTAAAGACCAGCTACTTAAAGATATATCGTGCCCAACCCCACCCTGCCCACCAAAATGCTTATAAAGGGCCAAAGAAAAGAAAAGATAGATAGAACATACAACAAACTGCTTCATTCCGAGTGGACAAACCTATTTCTATTTCAAGGATTATGCAGCAACTTAGAGAAACATGGTTCTTTACCTCGAAATTTTATTTTAGGCACTGCACTTGGCAAACTCAAGTGAAAAGGTAGTTTTTTAAAACATTTACAAATTATCTAACGACTTGTCTTATAACCGAGCTATTTTGTTTTCTAGCTCCTTTTGTATAGGGATATTTACACAAACGGTCCTTGATCTTTGTCCAAATGTGCAATTTCGTCATTGAACTTTTAATTTGTTCAATGTCATCCCAAACTTCAACACAATATATAATGTTGTCTATGAACTTTTAATTTGTTCAATGTGGTCCTTCAACTTTTGATAAATGTTCAATCTAGTCCCGAGATTATATAAAAATATCCAAGGGTTAACCTTCCATTAATTAAAGTAAATGGAATTTGCTGATTTGGTTTCCAATCCAGTAAGTTTGAACATTAGACAAAAAAATAATGTTACGCGTGAATTATCCACGTAAGAGATTCGATTCAAATCAAGATATAATAATCCACGTCATCAAATAACATGGATAATAATTTTTTCAAATAGTACAAATTAAACAAATTAAAAGTAAGATTATATTCTATTTTGAGTTTAATATCTTATGTGGGTAATCCACGTGTAACATGTTTTTTTGTCCTCCGTTCAAGCTTACTGGTTTGAAAGCCAAATCAACAAATTCTGTCAACTTAAATGAATGGAAGGACAAGATTGAACATTTTTAGATAATCAAGGAACTAAATTGAATATGTACCAAAAGGTCAAGGACCACATTGAAATAATTAAAAGTTTAAGGACGACATTGCACATTGGGCTAAAGTTTGGGGACCACATTAAACAAATTCAAGGATGATATCGCACATCGGCCCAAAGTTCATGAGCTATTTGTGACATTTTCCCTTTTATATATGAAATTGCACCCCTTGGTGCCCTATAGTAATATTTTCTTTCACGTATCCAAAAAAGAAGAGGCCAATACGTTATTCATAAAGATGCAAGTACTTGAAAAAGTAATTCAAACATAGCCCACGGTAGTTCGCATTTAATATTTTTATGGGAAAATTACACAATCAACCATAATTGCACAATTACTGGACTTTAACCATTCAAGTCAATAATTCAGTCAGTTTAAATCTGTTGTAGTCAGTCAAGTTAAGAAAACTAGTCGATTCATGTGCCGTGGGTTTTCTTTTTTTATGACATGGAATTACATGGATAAAAGCTGAGCCTATCAAATGGCCCATTAAAATTACACATGTTTCACATAAAAGTTCTGCATCAAATCAACCCCAAAAAAAGTAAGTGCCATCGTACTGATCCAGACTAAATTTGAAATAGATATTTAAGTACAAGGATTCTTTATATAATATTTACACATTCTATTAGCATTGAGACGAAAAGGATTACTCACACCAGGTGTTGCATGATCAAGGTTCTTCTCTGCCTTATCGACCTCTGCTTTCCACCTATCAATCTGAGTTGAAAGTTCGCTTTCCTTGTCCCACAATGATCTGTCAACATAGATTATTTGAAAGAAACCAAAGACATGTCCAGCATTTTCAAAAGAAGTTATAGAAACCTACTTCCGCTCATCCTGTAGCTTATTCCTTTGTGCCTTATAATCCCTTAGCCTTCCACTTGTCTCAGGAATGAGGGATTCCAACTTTGCAATCTCAGTTTTACGGTTCTCAATGTACACATCTTGCTCACTTGACTCAGCTTTAAGCTGATCAATTTCCCTTTGAAGCTTTTGCTCCTATAATCATAAACAAAGAAAACCAACAATAATAAAATATTGCAGCAGCAATATAGTTCTTTTGGGACAGACAAGCCATGCGAAAGTGAATCACCGCTGAAATCATAAGGCAATGTATGGTAACAGATGAAAGAAGCCAACTTGCAGAATGATTGATCTGCCCTATGCTTTTATTATTATGTAGACTACATACAACTATCCAAAACAGAGTTCCTCCTCAAGATTGTGAAAGTACCAAAAAACAGGTAAGAGGAACAATTTCAATGTTCCACGAGGAACAAACATTAAGAACTTCAAACAGCATTCAGATCGTCTCAATAGATATAAAGTCCAACAAAGACCTTTTTTGGCCAGTACTGAAGCCGATGAGTGCCTCAGATACTAGGATCCTCTCGCGCTACTCCTCTTTCTTAGTCTAAGAAAAAAGGAAAAATAGTGTACTGACTTATAAACTAATAAATTAAACTACAAATAAAGAGAACATCCAATAAGGAAGGGCATGTAAAGGCTTCTTGGATAGCTGTTGAATTTCAGTCCCCCTCATAGCATAATTCTAAGGCATTCTTCAGTTTGATTTGGGTTGAAACTGGTACTGGTTAAACAGAACATTTGGGTATCAAAAGGACTGTATTATAGTGATAACAGGAAAACAAGAAAGTTGTCAGCTTCCATCAGTCCTGCAATGTCCCTAATAATTTTGAGGAAGGTAAAACTAAGAGCACCGAAAATTAGCGGTCTGGCATTGTCAATTGGAAAAAACAAATTAGATGGGTAAATTTGAATTATTTCACCCGTAGAGGAACCATTTTCTCATACTCTTTCTTTGATGGATCAGTGAGACCTCATTTTTCTGGTAAATGATTACTAGGATTTTGCACGTACTATACCCATGCTCAAAGCTGAAAGCATATGTATAAAGAAAAGTTATTGGATTGGGAGTTACTTCGAGCAGGTAATTATTTTGGAAGTGGATGAAGTGGTAGTCTTCCCTATTTGAAAAGGCTCTTTGAAAGGGATAAAACATATGGTAATTTACATTGATATACTCATTTGTTAAACTTTTTTTTATTTTATGCATGGGTAAACTTCTAAGGAATGAGAAGTGAGACAACACAGTATTTTCCAATTAAGATATCAAGTGCATTGGGAACTGGCACTCCATTATACACTTATCCAAAATAATTTCAATCGGGCATGGCACATTAGATGCATCTACCAAAGAGATAACCGTAAGCGGAATATAACACAAGTGTTCTAACCTGAGTTGAATTAATAGAAAGAACTCGTTCAAGATCATCAATTTCCTTTTGAAGCCATTTATCCCGAGCAGTTTTACTCGAAAATTGGGTGGCCCGACCTTGCTTCTGATATAGCTTGCTAAGCTGTTTCTCCAGCTCCATAATTCTACATCACGAGGAACTTTATTAGTACAAGAGAGTTCTTAGAAGAACACAGCCGAAAGGCAAGTCATAACAAAATCACCATTACAGATTTAGCAGAATTAAAGTACAAAAAACCATATGAATACATGCACGGCTGGTTGGTCCTATAAGCTTCATTAAAAAAGGAGAAGGCAAAACTTAGCAGGAGGAAACAAAAAGCTGAATGCAAGGGAGACAGACGGAATCACAAGCACTGGCACGACAACTTGAAATTAGCCAACAGAAATAAAAAACAACTAAGTGGTTCTACATAGTTTAAAAGGTCAACAAACTTTTATCGTGTAAAGGGTTCTCATGACAGAAATCCATCCCTATGACAACAAGAAAACTCGATAAAGGAGTTCAGTCTAGTAGAAGTCAAGTCACAATCATATTACCAAGAGAAACGATTACAACGACAATAGTGGAAGCAGTTTACTACCAAATGTGACAAAAGCATATGGATTATGAATTTGATGATTTATCCACAAAACATGCATGCGCTGGATTACATTTTAGTTATCCTCTGCTCCTCTCGGACTTGACCATCATACACAGGAGTAATAGCAGTGAGCTCCTTGGTTGAGTCCTCAATTTCTTTCTGTAAAATCTCAAGCTGTTTCGCTGCTCCCTCCTGCAAGAAAAAGAATTCAAAGCACGTCCTTTCCATAATATCCAAAATTGAGTAGGAGATCTTGTACGTAATCACAGATATACCTTGGCTCTGATTATCCCCGAAATTTTTTCTTGCAAGTCCTTGACATCAAGCTCAAGCTCTGTCTGCTTTTTCACAGCTTCTGTTCTTCGCTGTTCTGCTGCTTCTCTTTCCTTACTTAAGCCATGAACTGCTTTAGTTAATTCTTTCAATTTTTCATCCAACTCTTTGGACTTCTCACGAGCATCGAGAGAACTGTTGTAGCTCTTAATTGATGTGTCAGAAACTTTCGACCGAGCCTCCTCTATCTAAATGAGGCAACATAACCACTCAGACATCAATTGCCTCCTGATCAATTGTTTGAGCCCTAATATAACTATATTTATATTTACATAATCATTCTGTATGAACAATAAATCAGCTAAATTTGAGGAAATGTATCCACCCTGATCACACTTATAATATTGACATAGGGTCACACAATTAAGATCCCTGGCACAGTAGTTAGTAGCACCATGCAATTATCAGCACACTTGATAACATAGAACCAAATTGAGGTGGGAGAAGATAGACAAACAAACTAGATTCATGCCTGACAAATAACGTGGAAAAATAACAACACGTGTCTGGCTGATGACTACTTTCTAGATAAACTTAAGCATTAAATAACGCAAAATCAAACCATTCAAATCAAGGCAAATACATTTCTCCATAGATGCACAATTGCAGGCACATTCAAAAGGGGGTGATACACATTATTTTAAGTAAAATATTCAATCTCTAGATGGTTTAGTGGCTTTGATACGGCAATTGACAAGCACTTATTCCAAAAGATGACTCGACAGAAGCAAAGATCACTAGCTTTGCCACAAATCCACGTCCTATCCAAGTTAGTCCTCAAGTAGCAGCAACAACCAAGCAACATCGCATCCTATTCTGCATCTCCTAAAATAAATATTGTCACCCACATATTTAGTGTCAGCAGCCCCTTCAATCAATAGTATTATCGGTTTCAGTGGTCAATCCGCACAATCCTAAATATTTGTATTTGGGTACACTAAACAATTGACGTTGAAATTGCTCTTATCCCAACTATTATTGTTTCACCATATCAAAAGCAGGAAGAAAACATCACAACTGCTACTATTGTAAATCTAGTTTCTCCATTTGCATATCATGTGTATCTATTTTCTAAGAAAAGGGAAAAGCTTTGATACTAATCTAAGCCCCTGTCTGATGTCTCCTTGACTTCATTAACGGATTTTTAAGTTTTTCAAGCATATATCATATGAAACAATGTTGATACTTTTCCCAAGCTCCCCACAGAAGCATGGCAGATGTTAGAATCTGTTGATTTTTTATTTCAGCAACCCCAATTGTTACCTCATCCTCAATGTTATGCCAGTATCTATGAAGATGACGCCCTTTTCCGTATGAATGGTATTATCATACCAAAGATGTAATATTAAGAGATGGAAGCAGGGGAATCGGACCCACCCAAACCATAATGGCATGTAAACGGGTTTCACATGTTGAAAAGTTGGATGGCTTTGGGGTCAATTGCAAAAAACCTTATGGATTTGGGACAGGTTTGGGATATTATAGTTGGCAACTTCAATACTGAACCCGATATGTATAATTACTACAGTGCCTTTATTCCCTATATAGTCCTTACGTTATATAAGTCATGTCTGGGTAGACTTTTAGTTTTTACTTTTTGCTTAATCTAAATTTTGCGACAGACGCATGATGAATTTTTTAACCTGAAACTTTCACAACATATAACTGTTGACACGTAAATTCACATATAATTATTCGTTGATATTTTAGAATTCGGATGATGTTGTAATCTTGGCGGCCTTTTGCTTTTCACTTAATCCTAAACAAACAGGCCCTTAGTAAATATGCATAGTTATTAAACCCTGCTAGGACTTGGAACAGTTTTTGGAACTTACACAACAGCTTAGTCTAATATAAATTTATGAATCCCAAAAAGTTTTATAATGATCTGATTTTTTTTCAGTATCAATCACCATTTCAAACCTAGCTACTCGCTATTGTTAGGTCTTAGATTTTTATGATCGTTGGTCATAAATATTGTCAACTTCATATTTTGCCGCTCCGTAGGTTGTATTTACCAGTTTGACTAAATGGTAGTGTTCGCAAATTCGAGGTGGCTCATTGTATAGTTCATGTAAGATAATTTATCTGTCATAGAAATACTATCATTGGTCGTAATAGCCGACAACTTCACTAAGCCAGGTATGGGATGTTACATCAAATCTCACTACCGGGTGGGTTTGGAAAGTAAAAGACAACAAGTTTGGGACAAGGCCAATCGTTCCAAACCCATTCCACTTCCATCCCTATTATCTTAGTAAATTTCAAAAGCACAAACAATATTGGCCTCAAGTTCATAAAAGATAGACCAACGAGAAAGTATTAAAAGAATTATGCAGAAGCTAACCAACCTCAGCCAGAAAACTCTGTGTAATATTTAATCATGTTATGATGAGTTTATAGTCCTAAGTACTATATCTGATTAACTAAAAAAATAATGGAAAATAAGCAGATGCAATTCTTATTGGTCTAAGCACCACCTCGGCTAACTTCTGTCTAGCATCTTGAAGCTCCTTATCATAAATTGTGTACTCTAAGGATTTACGCTGCTTGTCAAGCTGTTGATATTTTCTCAATTCCTCTTTCTCCTCGTCCAGTTCCTTTAGTCTCTCATCCAAATACTGAACAACTTGGATAATCTGCTTCCTCTTATTACCTACTCAGAAGAAAGCAATAAGATCGACACATAATAAATAGCCCATGCATGAAGGATACGCTTGGATGACTTACCAGTTTCCTGCATGATTTTCTTACTCTCACGACGTCTCTCCTCATAAACTCTAGTACCACCGATCTCTTTCAACAAGTCCAGCCGCTCAGAGTCTTTCATCAAAGTCAATGACGCTATCTATAACCACGCGAAAGGAAGAAAGAAGATAACAAACAATACAGAAAAAGAATTCTAGAGAATTTTCGAGAAACTTAGAGAATTATGAGGGCATACCTTTCCTTGTTGCACCACATAGTAAGGATTAGATCGAGAAAACCCAGCACTTTCCAGTAAATTCATAACTTCAGTTTTCCTGCAATCGACGTAGCTTGAAAATTCAGTCGCACAAGTCTGAAGATAAGGTTTAAGACACGAATGCACTTGGGCTACACATTCCCCGACAATGAGCAACACTCACGTGATGTGCTTTCCATCCAAATAATACTCATCCTTCTTCAGACCGACAGTTCTACGCAAGCGCACTTCCTCCTTATCAACCTGTCATGGAGGGTGCACCAAAACTAAGACGGATTGATAGAGATAATAACTATTTTTTTCTCAAACAGCATATCAAAATGTAAGGCCCGGAAGAAGATTGCGACGGACGTCTTAAAGAGATTGTGATGATGAATAGTTCTGTCTCTACAATAGTAATGCCAACAATCGACACAAATATGTTCTCTTCAGCTGGTAAAACACTAAATTTAAGCACTTCAGAACCCATCAAGGCAGAAAGCACAGAGTATTCTCAATAAAATTTACTGTTACAACATCGTAAAATGGAAAGAAAGACCATTCGATTTTCGCCCAAATCAAGAAAGTTTAATGCAAATAGGAGTGTTACCGGAATGCGGTTGTCAGAGTTATCAAAGACAATCTCCACAAAAGCCGATAAAACTTGGTGCCCTGCACCTTCCTGTTAATTCCAGCCAGTATCATTACAGCACAGCACGTATATAATAACACCTCACGACCAAAAACACGCTGAATATATGGTGAAACGTACATGGAGAAGGGCATGTCTATCTTCACTGCGCAGGTTCTGAAAAATATCACTCAGCACAAATCTTATTGCTGCATCACATCCAAAGAGTACAGGTTCCTAATCATTTTCACAACTAGCCAGTAAATATAAAAGAAAACATAACAACAATCAACCTCTTTTCACTTACCATGAAAAAAGTTTGATTTGCCAGATCCATTAGCACCAACTGCAGGTCAATTTGGCAGGAGGTAAAAAAAAGAATGGGTAACTCTATTCTTGAAGTAAATAAGATAACTGCTATACCAACAAACCAACAATATTTAACAGGGGATGACAGGAACTAGATATGCCCATAGAAGATAGTAAGCTGTGATTATGGTGCATATAGATCAATCATCATAGCACAGCTCATCCTGAATATAGGCACTGTCAAAGTAAAATATAAGTTGAAAACCACGGCTCCTTTTACTGTATTTTGAAACGTGGATCAAAATTTAGTCAATTAAGTTGTGCTTCTCTAGTTGCAGAAAACCATAAAGGGTATGGATTGATTTTGTAAATGTGGAGAACTGTGAATAGATATTATATAAACGTAAGGGAAAACCCTAAACTCAAAGTTTAGTGATCATGTGACATATGGACTGCTAGACATGACCTGACAATGCCTAACGCATGAAAACATCACAAAAAATCAGCATAAGAGAAAATGACAAGAAAGGAGGATCACCCGTACCAACACAGTTAACTTTTGGACTGAAAGTCGATGTCGCAACTTGTTCTCTGTAGCTCTTGAACCCTTCAATTACAACCTGAACCAATATTCAAATGACAAATGTATAACGCAACTAGAAGGTAGGAAATTATCACGGTAAGCACCGAACAAGGCAGGTTTCGAAAAACAATAGCTCATCCCAGCCAAGAGTACCTGCTTGATGTACATCTTGCAATTATCAAAGCAGCAGGCCTCTGCAAATTGAAGGCAGAATTATCTCAGCTGCAATCATTTTAGAAACCAAAGCTCGGAATACGCTTGCAACATTAAGCAATCTCATCACGACCTAAAGGATCAGAGCTCCCACAATTCCACAACGGTCTAGGTCCTCAAGCAGTATAATAAGAGAAACTATCTCGGCAGTTTCTTGCATTCCGCCCGAGCGCGAAAAGCATACGCCCCTAAGAAACGACGGAATCATTCTCGCCGGGCGAAACTATCCCATGGAGAGTCCCGGGAACACTCAAACCCGAGCTCGCTCGCTCGCTCGCTCGCTCGAAACCCTAGAAACCTAATCCGCGAGGGGAGACAACTCCACCCTCGCGATCCAGCTCCGAAGGAAACCAAGCAAACGAAAGGGAGCGAGAAGCGAGCACCCCAAAAATTCTAGGGTTCCGGCGAGGCGGAAGACGAGCCAACCTCCGCAGCTCAGGAGATACCTAGCAAGTCAGCATAACCAGAAGCAGCAGCAGCAGCGGCTAGAAGGAGGAGCTACCCCAAAAGAAAAAAAAAAGAAAAAGAAAGGCGAAAACGGAAAACCCTCGGAACTCTACTTCGCGAGCCGGCGAGGGTCGCCGCCGGCGGAGGAAAGATGGAGGACTTACAGTCGAGCAGTGGCGGTGCGTGGGGAGAGGGGGGGCGAAGTCGCCGGAGCTTGCCGGAGGAAGACGGGGTGGAGCCGCGGTCACCGATCCGCCATGGGAGGAGCTCGAGGGAGGGGAGGTGAGGGGAGGGGAGGGAATCGGAAATGGGCGCGAAGGGAACGGAAATCTCGCGCTTTTCAAAGGAGACTGAATTGCTGAATTGCTGCCATCAACTGCTTCGAGCTCTTGAGTGTGTGACGCAGCGGGGACTCGGGTCGGGTTTTTTTCCAGCTCCGGCTTCTCCTCCCGAATCGCGCGGCTCGTGTCGCGTAAGAACGAAAGGGCGCAGCCTATTTCTTGGTCCTTTTTTTTACGTGGATAAGAAGAGCAGCGAAAGTAACTGAAAGTCACTGAAATTATCGCGAAAATTGCGACCTGAGTTCTAAAAATTTTAAAATATGTCTCGTTATGAAAATGTAATTGAGTTCGAAAATTTTTAAAGAATATAATCAAATCCTAAAACTTGCCAGATTGCTCCAATCAGGTCATTCCCTGCGAAAATCTGTATTTCTTCCTACCGGTGACGACCTGGCTTTGCCGGAGCATCCGCCCGCTTGCCGACTTCCCGAGACACGTGGCATCACCGCATTTCTCGTCATATGCAAAGTTTATTTTGGCCACCGCGACGTTGTCACGAGAGCGTAAGCAAGTTGTCATTCGTGCCCACTAGGAATGACGCCGTTTTGGGAAATCTATCCGACGGTTTGAAAAATGGTGACTAAAAAGGTCGAAAGGCATAGGAATTGAGTCCTCCCGTTAGGATTAGCTCGCGCTCTATCAATTCTCCCTTTCCTTTAATGATGATCTCAATCTAGTCGTCTTCATCCATCTTTTATGATCAACACACTAGTCGATTTCGATTCTATCTATAATACTTATTAAATCTAGAATTCGCATACCTTTTTTACTAGGTTACCCTTAATATAATTCGTCGCGTTTCTCAATTTTCTCGAGGCGATAAGAAATGGGAAAATTGTCCAATATTCGACTAGCGACCTTTGATTAGATTTAGATTTAAGATCAGTGCAGAAGAAGTGAAACTGGGCACGCGCGGACACGAAATAGGACAGAAAATTTCCCCCAACCAGGCACGGATATGGATATATTTCGAGTCACGATACACGTGAAAACGTTGTAAATTGCAATTAAATCCTTACTCGACTTGATGGGTTTCTTAATCATGGTCCGATATAACGTGAACCATCATATCAATGGCAAGAGCTATTGAGCAAGTTCCCTCTTTCGGATCGAGGAAACAGTTTTCAGAGATCTTTTAAGGGTCGGTACACACGGCGCCTAGTATTAATCATTCACGGTTACTCGAAGGATGATTGATTATTCTCTTGACCAAGCCACATTGAAGTCTCTTGTGCATCAATTTGATAAACATCGGATCAAATATAGTATCGCTTGAAGACCGGGACGCCAGTCAGAAACTTCTTCCAAGAGAGACACCCAAGAAATAGTGTTGAAGCGCACCAAAATCCCTACGAATATACATAAATTTTTTGCGGAATCATGCTATCGATAAATCCCGGTTTAAGTCAATCGTCGAGCTTCAACGGCTTGAAGTACTTGCCATCGATGAGGTAAGTCCCGATCGCAAGACGAACCGCCCATACGTCTTTCGGTTTCCTCGATACGATTCTGCATTCATCGATCAAATTCGAAAGAAAGCCGAATCAATCACACAAAGGGCATGGTAATACGGACTGTTTAGTTTCAGAAAACATTAAAAAAAAAACACTTTCCATGTATAAAGACGAAATTCTTTGTCCCATCAAAATCAGAAAACGGGCGATATTCTTTTTCCCAATGTTCTTCATCTGAAGTAGGAATGGAAAACATATGAAGTTGTCTGCAAAGAGTGTACGAATTATTTGCCAAGCATGTTTTCAGGACGGTCTGAAGGAAACAAACGCACCTGCCCACATCCCCGGGCTTGACCAAGCCCGAATTAACCCGTAGGCATGGAACAGACGCCGCGGTCTTGACCATCGTAGGAGCCTCGGTCACGATAACCGGAGAGCCCACCTCTAGCTTCGATCTTGCCCCCGACAATGAACCGTCGGCTTCGCATTTTACGATGACGCTCAAACAATTTAGCCGGCCGGGACCGGTACGGGGCGTCAAGCACGGAAACGAAGGAGTCGAGGAAAGGGAGAACGCCATGGACGAAGTGACACAGAGGATCTCAAAGTTGGGAGTTGAAAAAGTTCTGCGATAAAAGAGCAAGTGGATAATGCTTTTGTGGATCGGTAGTCACGTGGGACTCGGGCTCTTGGCATGTTATGCTCCCTTTGTCCTTAGCCCGGCGAACAGCTAACGCAAATGAAATCGAAATTTCTCGCACATAGTCAGGAGGGACTAGAGTAACTTCGTGAAAAATCCAGGAAATTTGACAGAAAACCTTGCTCATCTTTCACGATGGACCAGCTCTAAGTAACTTGTAAGTAAAACATTGTCAATAAAATGCGCATCTATGACTACGATGCTAGCGGTCATCTCGCACGGTCGGTTTTTTACGCCTCTTTGTGTCGCAAGCTCGAACGCCTCTTTGTGTTGGAAGCTCGAACGACCCAAGGTTTGTTTCATTTGAAAATGCCTGTAATTAGCAAGACACATTCACTTTCCTTAATTTCAATGCACATTCATTTCTTTACTTCAATTACTTCTCAAGCTTCAGCTAGGCATTCGCAATCTCGCGCAAAATAAGGCGAAAGCAATCAAACATGTTCCGCTTACAACGGTATCCTTCACGCCAGAATATTCATATGAAGACCACCGAATCTCGATCAAAAGCTATCCATGGGATTGCATGGATAAAATTTCAGACAAACTAAGAACCATTTTCAATGTACTGCATAGGATGAAGATAGCAACGTAGTGTTATACTCGACGAATGCGCTAATCCGCTAATCCGGAGACAAGTCATGTTTGGTACAGTGCAATGGAGGAAACTATTCTTTAGTGGTGCCAATGAAATAAAGAGCTGGAATGGAAAACACTTAAGCTAAGATATCGTGATGAAATTGACTTATCATGCTGCCCATCCGAATAACATGATGATGGCAAGTCCATAGATTGGTCTTGGGGGAGAGAATTACAAATATGAACATGTTGTGGGAAAATAGGAGGGAAATTGCTAAAAAAGGAAGTACTTTGGGTTTTTGGGTAAATAAGCAACAACAGAAAGGGAATTACCAGACCTTTACAACCTATACAAAATTCCATTTTGGTATAAAAACTCATTTCACTGTTTTCAGCCAAAAAAAATTGCTTTTGCCCTCTACACTACAGGCGCCTTTTCTGTGTCTGTATTAACACTATTTCTTTGTGTATGTGAGATACGGATCTTGAGCAATTGTCAGGACATCCGGTCTCTCTGCCTGATCATATGTTAGACAGCGACGAATCAATTCCTGCAAAGAATCAAAGTTGCGCAGATAATCGTTAACAAGCTTCTGCACATTATTCCTACATTTTTAAGTAACAAGTTTATCATATATATTTGTTTGCAGCGGTGTTAGGAATACACCGAAAGTTGTAGCAGCTGACTAGTTACAGGAAGTTATCTACATAAGATTCACAATAAATGAGGAAAATCTAAACAAAACAAACAGTATAAAAAATAAAACTTTAAGTAGCTTTGATCCGACACGACCGTCTATGTAGCTATTATCTAAAAGTTAAATCTCCAATATAAGTTCTATTCTTCTCTGCATGCTGAGGGAACCAAAATATTCTGGAAGCAGATGCTAAGTAACTTGACCCATGCATGTTAATTAAAAGGGGATGGTATCCCAAACCACGTAGGAAATAATGGAATGACAATAATTGATATCACTTTATGGAGATTAAAATTTATCACTGATATGCAACTGTTGAAAAACAGGAGAAAAAATTAATGCCCAAAAGCTCATTATTTGCCACCAATGTGGGAATACAACACACGAGACAGAATAATATACCTTTGCCTCATTTGAGACAGCAGGTCTTGAAGGGAATTCAACCTTTCGAGCTTTAATGATCGTATCTTCACGCAGGATTCTTTCCTGGGTCTGGTCATGCCCAAAAGGACGTCTCCCAAAGAGCATCTGATAAAATAGAACACCGGCTGACCATACATCAACCTGTTTAGAAAATAAACTGATTCTCAGGAAGAGGTAACCCAGTGAAACATAGCACGAATTTATTTTTTGATGTCGAATTTGTTTTTCAATTCATATATTCCACTGCATTAGATGTCGGATGAATATTGTGTGCTAGCAAAGAAGATCAGCTTAATTACTTGACCAAAGTTATCAGCTGAAAATATATACATCCAAGACAAAGCAATCCTTGTTAAGAACAGATCAATAAGGAACCTGATACAGAAAGCCACTAACCTTCGATGATATTAAGGGTGTCTTGCTCAGCTCAAAGCATTCCGGAGGCAAGTACCTGAAATCTCAAAAGAAATTAAGTATTATATGTCTGCCTCAACACCTACAGAATAAACTTAAAGCATGGAACTGCTACGTAAGTAGCAAAAGTACATCTGCCAAAAGTAAAGACGTGAACATCAAACAGAGTTCTGTGACAGCCAAAATATAAGAGACGAGAACATTGGAAGCGCAAGGTATTGCAGTATTGCGCTAGTACGAAAATTTATTTACGAGAAAAAAGCTCTCTGCGGCATAGTCATTGAACATCAGTACATATCACAAAGTAAGAAAGTATGACACATCCTTAAAAGATAAGAAACGTTTGCACAAGATAACAAAATTATAATCTTCCAGTTTCCATGCCTCAAAAGTGAATTCCTTTCTTCCCCTACCGCATATGGTCAGTTTTGTCAGAGAGATTTTCTAATTTCAAGCCCAGGTTAAAATAACAAATATACAAATAACCCCATCTTCATCTTTTAAGTCCTCAACGATGATAAACACATGCCAGGGATACACAAAAAGAGAACACAACTTAAATTGCACAACTCACCAATAAGTCCCAGCTCCCTGGGATGTAAGTTCCATCCCCTGAGATCCCACATCATCTTCAACTATCTTACTGAGACCAAAATCAGTTACTTTTGCAACACCAAATTCATCAAAGAGAACATTTCCAGGCTTCAGATCATAATGGATGATCCTCTGTGCTCTCCTATTCAAATAAACAAGACCTTGAAATATTTGCACTATGATGATTCTAGCTTCTTTCTCAGGCAATAGTGGCGTTGCTTTCAGGACAGCATCAAGATCTTTACCTGGACAAAAAAAGAAAATATTTAGGGAATTGCACAAAGACACTTCAGATGCCTTTTGTATGTCAAATACAGAATGTCTCAGCTGCCAAACTGCACAAAAAACGACCAATTGATAGATGTACATACCGCTACAATATTCCAACACAGTGCAAAATGTATTGTGGTCAATCTCGAAAATATCCCAAAGCCGAACAATATGGTGATGCACCAGGGTTTTGTGAATATTATATTCGCGGATTGCATGACGTATATAACTTTGTTTCTTTTCTTCACTCCACTGAGCATTCAGCCCGTGCAGCTTGCATGCAACATACTTATGGTCTACCAAATCATATGCCTGCTGGAAATTTCTTCAGAGTTCAGATCACTGAAAGGGTATTTTCTTACACAAGCCAAAATAGACAAAACCAAATTGTCATCAGCTCTCTTTCTGAGAAAAAGGAAGCCCATGACTAGAATTAGTACAACAGAGAGTTGAACGTTAAATTTGTCCAACACAAAGATCTGACCTTGTAAACCTCACTGAATCCACCTTTGCCAAGAAGGTTCAAAAGGGCATATCGATGATTGAGGATCTGAAAACTATTAAAACGAGAACCATCCTCATCTCTAATGCGTTTCATTTCTCTTATGAGCCTTCCCTTCTCAAATTCATACCGATCTCTCTCACGTAGGACAGTTTCTTCCTCCTGGAACCGACTCACCAATCAGTCAAGAAAAACACTTGTGAATGTCAAGTTTAATAAGCTTGCAGAACCAAAAAACTGATAAAAATGTATTGAAAACAGAATAACTTACTCGTTTAATGCTGGCTAGACGAGATTTATATATCTCATCCTGCAGAAGAAAATCTTCTTCTGGAACTCCATTTTCACCATCGGGTCCATCACCTTTGTCTTAGAGGTTAGAAATCATCAGTTCCTTATTCATCTCTTGATGCATGGTAAATAATCAATGTGCCAGATACAGGCACACTCCCAAGCATGAGCATAAGCTAAAATTCGATGGTAGAGTAAACGCAACCATGACGAAAATAAAGGGGACGTCAAACAATTGTGCACACAAATGGCCTCAAAGCAACAAAGGTCAAAAGGTTTCAAAACTGCAGAAGGGCCAGTAATTTTAAGAATTTACCTTTACAAAGAAATCTGAGAGGTAAAGTTATTTTTGCAGACATGAAACAGCTTTTAGAGCAACAAAAGTCAGAACTTGCCAAAACTTTATAAAGGCCAGAAGCTTAAAGCATTAGCCTGGCTAAGCAACTTAAGAAATAACCTTATTTTTGCCAACCATTATAAAATATAAAAATAAAATATCTTAAGAGCTATGATTTTAGTCATGGGGTATGCCTTGTATTGAGACTCACCCCGTATACAAAAACCTACATGCAACATTTCCAGATCATACTTTACAAACATGCCACAGCCACACAGATGCAGCAAAGGATAATCACGTTTAGCAACAGAAGCTCACCAGCTTGTTTTTTCTTTAAGGATTTTCGCTGCCGCTCGATGGCTTCCCTAGTTTCCAATAGTTGTTTCTACAGAACCAAATGCACACAACACTAAAAGATCAGAAAGAAGAACAAGGAAACATCAACGAATTCCAGGTAAAATTTTCTGTCATAATTGATGAAAAACATTGAAGGTTTAGGACACGACTTCCACTTGCAGGGTGACAGAAGCTTTTATAGAGAAATGCAGTCACGTCTAAGATGACCATGGTAAGTAAAGGGAACTGAGCTCTACAGATTTAAACTCCAAACATCTTCTAAATCAATTTTCTAAGTTTGTGTCTGCAATAACTCAGGCTGCGACACAAGTGTTAACCGTCTTCCTAACATTTTACATGCCATTCAAACAGGTTACATGAGTAGACTTTAATCCGTTATATGAAGCCAAAAAGGGTGTTAGAATGTTTCACTAGAAGCAGGCATAAAATTCTCTTTTACTAGCACATAGTATTTCTACTCGTATAAGTATTTCAAAGCTTTATAGTTTTTTAGCTAAGTTGGTGAATTTAGATAGAGATGAAAGGACTAAAATGGCTAAATTTGGTACGTGCTTCTATCCTAACTTCTTTCTACTCTTGAACAACATAAGTATTATGCTGCATTGTCATGCGGCATTCACTACTGGATCATTTATAGTGAACTCACAGTGACAATTACAAAAGTTTCAGTTTTTTAAATTGCTTGTTCACCAAGCACTCAACAAGTACAAGAAAACCATGTTTTCCTTTTCAAGATTCAGGTGCAATGGAGACAACTAATCGAGATAGAATGAGAAATAAGGAAAAGAGAAGGAAACAGTCACCAAAAATGAGTGCAAATACACGAGGCTTCGACAAGACAGGATAAGAAGATCCATAAGAAAGAAACTCTACATACAAGATGAGCATTCAAATCTTTCAACGCTTGTCCATCCTCCCACGTTTCAGATATAAGAGTTCCAGCTCTGAAACAAATAAACGGTAATGGAAATTCAAAAACGAACAACAAACAAATGATATGGCGAAAAGCTGAGTATTCTCAAATTCTGAATCTGGAAAACCATGGAAAAATAAGGCAATTAACCAGCAGCATAGTTTTTATTAGGTTGTCAAAAGAGATTAGAGGTTAATCAACCCATCAAATAGCAATTTAGGCTTGCTTTCTCATATTGAACTTCATCATCGGAAGATCTGTGATATGAATATTGTTATTGTTCACTTGGGACATTTCTTAAGCCACGATTAATGGAATTTGAGATGTGAATAAGTTTCACATGTTTCAAAAACTGATGCCGAGTTAATACTGCGCTCGACTCATTTTCAGTATCTGGAAATCATATAGTTGGATAAACCAACGCCCTGAGAGTACCTATTAGTAAGACCTCTCTTCGAATCTGCTTTCTTCAGCGATCTAGCTAGCGGAATGAAAGAGAATGTGCATTCGGCTTAAGATAGTCAGGTGCAAAACAAGTCCATCGTTCTGAACTTGAACAGTCTGGTGTGTGACTAGCCCCCGTGCTATACAATTGGATTCTAAGCAAAAGGAGAGAAAGGAACCAAAAAAAACAGGAGATTGTGTTCCACCATTCCTTTTTTTCATCTTCAATGGTCTGGTATTTGATGATCTAGACGTGAATTAAAACATCTCGACTTTTCCATAAGCTTTTTCATCCTTTGCTAACATCTTTCAGGCTCTAAAAACAAGTTTGATAGGAAATATCATTTACAAGCACCTAAACAAAAGGATATACCTTGTTACACCAACATTGCCAAGTCTCAAAGAATCCTGCCGTACTTTTAGCCTTGCTTCTTGTCGTTCAGCTTTTGAAACAGATATCAACAGGTCAGCTATTATTTTAGTTCTCTGCATAGAAGGATAGTAAAACCAGTTAAATAGTAGTCAACATGTTATGATTTGTCCGAGAAGAATCCAATAACGAAGCAGTCGTCCCAAAGAAAAAGAACAATGAAAAATGCATCCCTCAAACCATTTAAATAATAATATAAGAACTACAGGCGATTTGCAAAGCACCTCAAAACTGAAATGCTCTGTACAATCATTTCTTATCAATTTTGAGATGTCAAACACAACTCAATTGCCTAAATCTTGTTTTTGCATAGAACTTCAAACCTGATTTCTCAAACACCGACACATCAAGTCCTTGATCAAATTCAGGCAAAACGCATACCTTTGGCTTCATTTGTTGCTCATGGTCTTTAAGCTCCTTTAGTTCCTGTCCAAATTGAAATCAACAACAATAAGAAAGGAGTAAAAATTATTTAAAAAATGATGGTGGGTTCAGAGGTGGTGAGAAATTGGATGAGGTATTTCAACTGCTTTCATGCTTCCACCTAGTGGCTAGCCTCTTTCCTGCAGTCCCTTAAAGATCTAAATGCCACACCTTTTCTAATTGGCGACAGAGGTTCTGATTTTCAGATGACTCTTTTCGTGATTTACGTAGATCCTCCTCCAATGCTGCCACCTTTGCTCGTAAAGACAAAACCTCCTCCTGCTAAAAAGTTGAATATAGAGATTCAAACAATATGATCTATCAAATTGAAGTATTATATAGTGTTCCATATCCTCTAAGGATACGCAAGGAACAGTGACACTTGCAGAGCAGTCTACATCTCAATATAACTCACACATCACATCAAAAGAAAAGAGCATACCTCTGAAGAGTAGTGACTGTCATTTTGTAATTGCTCTTTTGGCCTAGTATCCTGCAGATGAAGATAAATGACTAGTTACTATTTCCTTTTCTGAATGTAAGAAAACAATTAACTAGTTAAACAGCACAAAACACAAGTTCGCTCACTGATAAGTTCAGTGCAAAACCCACAAAAGATAGAATATTTAGCACAGCAAGCAGCATCAGCTCGTTCAAATCCTCATAGACAATACTATCAGCCTACTGACGACGGAATATCATAGAGTCTGCCATGAAACAAAAACAAATCTCTGTTCATAAATCTCCAGGAAGCGCAACACCAACACTTAGTCAGAGCTGAGCCCCGATATTCATAATGTCAATCTCTTCAAGAATTCTTCTAAAAGAAATAATTAATATTAGCAACCATCAGATTCTTCCCTTAATTTCAAATGTAAAGAATGAGTGAAGAGGAGATTGCAGCAGGTTTCATCAGACAATCTACTCACCTTCGTGTTATGATGAACATTTTCTCAGATAGATAGTATTTTCTAATGCTCGCTGTCCACTTATCTCAACGTTCTCCTTTAAAACCCGCACAAGATTTCTCTTACACCTCGATAGACTCAATTTGACCCTAACGGAAAGGCCATAGCTCATATTTAAGTCTAAGAATATGCAATTAAAGCAGATGAGTGAGTATGCAATTAATGCCATTGAGAAAATGGGCATTTCTTTGCACTACTGACCTGTCGTGCTACTTTAACAAGCACTTACCCAAAAAAAGGTATTTATTTGCTATGAGATCGTTTAAAATGAGTTAAAGAAAAAATTGCCAGTCTCTAAATGATCACCGCGGTCCTTTCAAAGCTTAAAACAATCAGAAAAATAAAGAAAGACAACAGCATGAACTAAAGTCATATTTTTAAAAAGAACCACTAATTAAAACATATCCAAACGAAGCCCCGTCACCATCAACACATGCAACACTATGTCCTATTCACCATCCACATGACATTAAGATTGACGTTTCTTTGCTAATAGGTGTAATCAACACCCTTTTATCTGATATTCAATGACATCGCTGAAGTTTTGTTTTTGCTCATCTGGGTTACTGAACTTTTTTATGGAAATTGTTCAATCTAACCTTCATGCCGTTAACATCAACAGAAGTAGCTAACATGGAAAAAACATGCTTTATCATAGACATTCACATAACGAAAACACATTTACGCACATCTCCATTTAAAGCTAAGTGCGATCCACGTCGTGACATTGGTTTAATAAATGTGGAGTTGACACTCTACATTTGTCTCCTTTTTCTTATCAGCAGGTTGAACTTGAATGTAAATAATCATCGTAAGTTGCTCAATTGTTTATTCTTACAGAGGCGGTTCGCATGCACCGAAACTTACCAAGTGTGCAACAACAATCATGCGATATGTGCCCATGAGAAAGTACCCACTTCAATGAATACGAGTTCATGCTTTATGCATTCCATGGAAATGCTAGAGAGTACTAATTCCAAGGTACATGACAATAAGAGGTTGAAACAATACCTTATGATACGAGTTCTCAAGCTGTCCATTAAGTGGTGAAATCGTTGATGCAGAGATTTGTGATCTCGTTTGATCATTAGCTCTGGACCCACGGCCCCTTCCAGATTGTGACCTACCACGACCATGTTTTTTCCTACTGACATCAAAATTAACCTTTGTTTCCAGGGTTTCCGCTATCTTTGCCAAACCATCAACTGCCTGAGTCATAATTACCAAACCATTAGCTTTCTTTGTCCACAAATAGGTCCCGTAAAAGTGATTTGCTTTTCGGTGAGTGGAACCATCGTAACAACATAAAAGAAAAACAGGAAAGAAAACAGAACTTTTTACATGAAGGAAAGGGAGCAAAAGCAGAACAATGTGACTTCAGTTTTGATAGAGATTTACATTCAATATTCAATAGTCATTCAATGGACAAGGCCTTACCTCAACAGGTTCTGAAAAAGTTAAACTATCATCCGCATGAACCTTTTGCCGCTTCTGAGTGTTAGCTTGTATAAGAAACTCCCCTGCAATCTGACATGAGAAGAAAATTGACAGATGTCATTGAGTAAAACCAAATAGCAATTCTGTATTCAGGCTCACAAATCACTTAAAAATTGAATCGCAGGCCCAACCCACTAAAAAAGATGAGATAGCAGTAGCACTCCCACGACTGTCATTTCATAGAAAACTATCAACATGCTTTGAAAGTCCATGTAGAATTTCTCGAAATGAAAAACAAGCACGTGAGACACCCTAACAAAATGATGTGGCAGACAAGCATGCACTAGTTGTACAAGCAGACACATCAACATCAGTAACCGTTACATTAGCCCATGCCAAGATAAATACTGAACAACGTGTTGGCACTAACCTACTCTATTCATTGTTCCGTGTCAAAGGAATATCATCTTCAACAGAAAGAATAGTTGATTATACCTCGAAAAACCATACTAACCTTTCCACAGGGCATACCTGGGTACCATTATAGAGGAGTGCGGTATTGCGCGCTTCTCCTCAGACCTCCATAGCAACCCAACTTACAGTTAATTACTAACGAACAAAATCAATGTTCGTTTTTACAGAGCGATGATTTACAAATCCAGATTCTTAAATTAGTTTATCTATTTGATCGAGTTTCATATTCGCTCAAACGATAGAATGTGAAAATAAATGACCAAACAAAAAAAAAATCCTGCAGAATAATTACAACTGGAAAACTGCAAAACCGCCTTATCGAAGAGCCTCAAGAATAGTCGCAAGTGATCATAGGTTTCGCAGTGTTTCCGTAAATTAGACCTTTGTTAAGGCCAAAGAATATAGACAATAACCAAGCAAGAGACTGTCCCCATTCCATTTCACCATATTCTTATAAACACGTGTCCGAATCAACATTAGCGAATGTTCATCGTACGAGCGTAACGCAGCGATCGATGATTATTGACGAGTAACTCAACTAAAAAGAGTATCATCTCCAACTCATTTTCCACAAAATGACAACTGCAACTACCTAAGAGCTCAGTGATAAGCACAAGCAACCTTCAAAAGGAAAGAAGGATCTCATTTCAAGGGGATAATTTGCAATGCTGAGCAACACTATCATTCATTTAGCAGAAAAGGCAAGATCATCAAAGCCATTGCCGGTCTTGGTCGCCTAAACAGCAGGGAAATGAAGTAAAAAGGAGCTCACATCGTCGTCGGAGTCGCTGGAACTCGACTGCCCGGCCAAATCGCTCGCGAATTTCGAAGCCGAAGAAACCGAGGACCGAGCTTGCGCCGGCTGCGGCTGCTGCTGCTGCTGCTGCTGGGGCAAGCCCGAAGTGACGGCCGAGGAGGCCTTGCCGACCAAGCGAGCCTCGAGCTTCGCGAACTTGGTGGACTGGTCCGATTGGTTGGACGAGTTGGAAGAGAGGTGCAACAGCATGTCGTCCGACATTGCGCCGGACAAGTGTCGAGAATTCCTTCACAGGAGGGACCTCTCTCGCCGCACCTGACCGAGCGCGGTCCGACCACGGAGCATTTCGCGTCAAAAGACAAGCGCGCCGCTTTCCTGACCGAGCTCGACTCACGATCGGATCCAAAACCCTGGAATGGCGGTGCCGCCGGCGGCCGCGGACTCTCTCGACTGGCCTTCTGGGCGGCGTCTGAGGTGAAGGCGCGATTGCATGGCCCCAAGGAAAGGGGGGGTGGGGAAGATGGTCCCAGCAAATTCACAGGGGTAGAGTCAGAGAGAGAGAGAGAGAGAGAGAGAGAGAGAGAGAATTAGGGTTTTGGGTTGTCTTCTGGGGATTTTGGTTTGTTGGAGGAGGCAGGAGATTTGTGGAGGATGGGAGCACAAATCAAATCAGATCAATTCAGAGACAGAGAGAGAGACAGATGGGTTTTGCAGTTGTTCTAGATGTATGAATATATGGTGCAAAAAGTGTACTTTCAGGTAAAAAGAGAACATAGGATTCAAAATCAGTCCTGGGATACTCGGTCATATCAGAGTGGAGAGGGAGAGGGAGAGGGAGAGGGGAATTTGAGGGGGGATTATGTCGTTTTGAGCATGGAAAACCATACGGTGATGAAGTGCGCTTATATGCATCTGGCATGGGAGCTTTGGCACACGTGAATTCGGGGAATTCGACGGGTCTTGCGAGTTGAGGCTCGGCCTTACTCGAAAGACCGGCTCGCGCCGTGTCGGATGTATGTAATGAATGACATTCCTTTCTGTGCTGTATCTGAATCTGATAGACACCCAGAAAACAGTAGCTTAAGCTCTTTACTGCCTTGCCATATTGTGTCCACAGATTTGTGTTGTTGGATGTTGAAATGCCCCCATCGAACCCATTTGCCATTTTGCATTGGAGTCCACGTCTGAACCGAGAATTGGAGAACCGTAGAGTGAATGCTCTATCAAATTGACAATGGTTACTGAGGAAGACAAACAGCCCGAGGATCGGTTTTTCTCTTTGGTAAATGAAAAATGGCGTCGAGGTTCAGAGTTACCGACGAGACCGAGCTCGTCGTCGATTAAATTAACATCTATTCTTGCGAAGTGAAGAGGATTTGCCTATTTTATCGACGATTAGAGGTTATGGCAAATCCTGGAGAACAAGCCATCAGAACCTCTGTCCTACCTGAAGCTTTTCACAAAACAAGAGAGAGACTACATTCTCGATTCTATCTTTCCAGGCACTATCATGCCCCCGCATAATTTAGCGAAGACCCGCGAAAATGTCCTCCGATGCCCAAATGGTAGATCCACCTTCGCCGGTTATATCTTCCGTAACCATGTATCATTTGTCCAACATCAACAACTATGCAGAGATCGCAAACAAGGGAAAAACTTCCATTAGCGCAAAACAGTTGTTCCTCACTACGATGAAATTACCGCAAAGCCAATTTCCCGCGCATGTACTCGACCCTTGTTTCGTTTCCATTTCGCCTTTTCCATTCACAAAACAACCATTTTGAAGATTTATCTACACGTGCCGATCATTTCAGAAACCCGAGGACTACTATAGGTAAAAACGACTGGAGAAAGAGATCGGATACAAAACTGGCAGCCTGAGTAAATGGTGGTTCTTAATTCCAGCAGAATGGAGAAAATCGAATTATAATTATTTGAAGGAGTGAACTTGAGAAAAATAACTATAAAGAAAGAGTCGAAGAAATTCTTCGTTTGTGATGTACAACACTGAGGACACCTAGAGGAAAGGTTGCTTCCACGACATTCTCCTGCACAAAAAGGTCAAAACGAAAGATATCTTCAATTTTGATCCAGCAGACAGTTCACAAGAATTGAGCGACAAATCTTAAACAGATGAGCACTGACCTCGTAATTTATACTTTGCGAGATACAAGAATGTAGAAGCCGGCCCCATTAAGAAATTAGTTCTGAGTAAGCTTCTCATCCATCTGCTTCCGGATGCTTGCTCATATATATGTAAAAGAAGCTTCCTACCACCAATCATAGTTTCTCCTAGTCCCATCATATCTGGAGTTCCCAAACCTCGGGGTAGAAAATCTCTGCCCTGTTCCTTGTGATCTGGAGTTTCCATAGGAGCCATACTGCGCCGAAGATCTCTGTCCTAATCCTTGTGATCTGGAGCTGCCATAGGAGTCATATTGCACCATATGTGACTTATTTGAAGATTTGGAGCCAGATATGTGACCCTTATGTGATGGCATTGCAGGAGATCTTGGGCTTTTTGGGAACTTGCTGGCCGGAATGTCTCCTGGATCCTCTGTGATCCAGCCACCCCTACGTTTCGATTGGGGAGGTGTTCTAAGGTCCCTATCTTCATGCTTGAATGTTTTCTTTTTCCCAAAATTTTGGTTAATGCTAGGTGCAGAGTTGAAGCCCATGTAGTCATCATCTTCTCTATGAAATCTCATAGTCGCCGTTGAGAGCTCACGGTTCCTCTTGCGTACCTGCAGGTCAACTTCATTAGAATCGACATTCACGAGTAATAAAGCACTCCTCAAAGGGCTTCACTTAAATAGTGAAAGAGTTATTCACCCATTTGATATAACCCGATACCTTGGTTGAATTGTTACACTCCCGCGCAAAGTGTCCATCTTTGCCACATTTGTAGCATGAACTAGGTGCTGCTTCATCTGTGGTTGAATTCTTACATTCCCGGGCAAAGTGACCTTCTTCACCACATTTGTAGCATGAACCAGGTGCAACTTCACCCTTGGTTGAATTCTTACACTCCCGGGCAAAGTGGCCTTCCTGACCACATTTATAGCATGAGCTAGGCGTTGATTCACCCATGGTATCACCGCGAACATTTGAGCAGGCCTGTTCCAATGAAATAAGAAAAACCTCCTCAGCAAGTGGACAGCAACCCAGTAATACTATGCAAAGGGACATTTCTAAAAGAAACGTTCCTGTTTCAGGTGATATTTTTGAAGTGTACTTCCTAAAAGTAAAGAGAATAGCGTAGTGCCCTACCCAATTTGTGCAAGGACTTACATATGCTTGACAAGGAAAGGCTCCATTTCAAAATAATGATTACCCATAAGCCAGCACATAAATAGTTACAATTTTCATATACAGTTACTTTTTTTTTTATGAAAGATAGAGAATAAGTGTGGGAAGGGGCAGCTAGCACCGGCAACCCTCGGGGTGCTCCTTAAGAGTTCCACACACGCGATCGCAATACAAAATTTGAGCTATAACTACAACTTATTTTCAGCGAGCCCGTCACCGCCGCACCACCAAACGTAAGTAGAAGCAAAGCCAGAGAGAACCCTACACCTAGCACCCAAGCCAAACCTTTGCTTCAGACAAATTAGGATTGCTTGAAATAGAGGGGCGACCAATGCATTCCAACTTCTGAGGAAGGGGGGTTCTAAGCCACGTGAGAATGCCTGACCCACATGTGAGAAAGCCTGACCGACTTGGCCAACCACCTCGGTGGTTATTGGTTATTTATGGGGCAGTTTATAACAAAATACTTATAAAAGTGATAAATTAAAAAATGTCAGCAGATGCATTATTTGATCTTCAACACTCAAAAAGTATTTCTACCAGATCCACACTTATTATCGATTTGATATTACGTTCATAATTTCTTAGATCAACATGATGCACTCTTGATTGGTTGTGTTATATGAGACACCGTGCTAAAAATTACAAACCGGATTCTCGACCTTGCATTTTAGAGTCTCAATGGCATCACAACAAAAATTTTCCAAATGACAGCCTTTTTGACAGCTATTCTTGCAAAGATGCTATACAATTTCACTGGCACTCCCTAGCTCGACAAAATATCAAGTTCTGCTAAATCTGCACTTAACATTTCTGGGCCCATTGGCGTTACACAGGGCTATCAAATCAAAGATCATTTCAGTAAGAACACAGAAGTCATCATTAGATTTTGGCTAACCAGAAAAATGCATCCAACATCTCAACAGTTCGCAAATCACACAACACAACAAAAGTTTGATTGCGATGGCTTATAGAAGTGGGGATCATATGAGAACATCACAAACATGGCATGTCAGCATGTATAGCAGAAACAGAAGCAAAGAGTCACAAGGATAGTAAGACTTACTAAACCAGTATGACCGAGACGACCACATTTGTAACAGGAAACTTCACAAGGATCAGTATTAATAGAATCCACACAGCATAAATGGCCAAACTCCTTGCAGATGTAACACTGAATCTCCTGTTTAAGTGCATTAAACATGAAAAATCAACTTAAAGAACCAATTAAAACTCTCAAAAACCATGTATATGTGCAAAAGATTCTTTTCGAGATAAAACAAAAACTCTGGCATCATTTAGAGAGAGACCTTAAGATCGTTAGCAGAATAGCTATTCCCACAAGAGAACATATCGTGCCCTGAATGTCCACATCTCAAGCATATTTTAGTATTTTGAGAGCCAGCCCTCTGCTTCTCTGGACAATCCTTGGCGCGATGACCACTTTTTTTGCAAGTAAAGCAATCTTGTGCCTACAAAAAAAGACAATTGCCAAATGATTCATACACAAGACAAAAATAAAAACACTTTCAGATTAGAGATGTGGAGTATTAAGATAGAGACAGGTGCTGACGCACGATAAATTGCGAGTCATATGCAAATAGAACAACTTAATCAAAATTATTTATCACAGTAAATCTAGTTTAAGATACTAACATGCTTCCAAATACATAAAATAGCGCAATGTTATGAAAAAGAATAAATATAATAGACTACAGTTTGTGTAAGTTTTACTTGACATTATAATCTAAAACAAATCAGAAAACAGAACATATAATCGTAGGGAGAAATTCATATTAACACAAACCTTTGTGCATTGTTTAGCATTGTGTTCTAAACTCCCACACACGAAGCATGGTCTCCTTCGCTTTTGGGATGTACAATTGACTGCTGTGTGACCTTCGGCACCACAGTTGAAGCAAGTTCCCCAGCTACTGTCCGGAGGGTCAAAGTACCTCGGGCCGCGCTGATGGAAAACATATAAGACAGATAATTAGAGAACGTCCATAGGGAACTCGTGTCGCATTAAAACATCAGTCCAAGAGCAAATATTTGGACTCACGAGAAGCTTTCGCAGGACGATATTATCTGCTATCTCAACCTTCTTTGGATCCACTGATTCCAGAACCTCTGTCACGTTAACAACATCCTCCTTCTCTTCCTCATCTACATCAATAACCTGGTAAAGAAAATAAAAAGTCCACCATACTCACTACTACTCTGTGCACAGTATCACCTTATGCGTTCATGGCATTGAGGCACAGATACTGTAAATTTCAATAAATACCAAGTAGATAAATTGCTGGGATATTCCATAAATCTGTCACATTTAAACTTTCGCAAACCAGCTTAACAAGAAAGACTGAAAGCACAGAACAATTAAAGAGCTTTCTCTGGATTGACAGAACTTCTCAATGCCCCGACAACTCCCAATTAGAAGCTAGTACCAAGCAGGAACTAAAAAAACGAAAAAACAGAACTCACAGTTGTCTCTCGGCCCTTGCTCTTCTTCTTCTTCCGCTCCTTCTTCCGCACCTTCTCCTCCCCGATCACATCGTTCTTCTGCAAAGCGACGACGCCGCCGCCAGCTTGATCGTCGTCCTCCTCCGACGCGACGACGCTCGGCGGAGAGGAAGCGAGCTTCGCGGCGCGCGCCGAGAGCGCTTTCTCGACGATTCTCAGGCTCAGATCTTCGTTCGCTTCCTCGTCGTCGTCGTCGCTGCTGCCGAGCGGCGCCGCCGACTTCGACTCGTGTTCTCCGTCGTCTCCTTCGTCGAGCTTCGCCGCCGGCTTCTCTCTCCTCCCCATGTTTCCGGCGCCGGATCAGGAAGCCCCAATCTTGACCTAAGCCTAGTCGAGAGAGAGAGAAAGCGCCGGTGATGGCGACTGTGAAAGAGCAAGAATTGCAAAATTAGGGTTTTGGCGCTCGGTGGCAGAGCGCCGATGGTTTTCGTTTATTTTTAATGCAGAATTGAAATTATAGTTTTCACCCCCTAAACTTTTAAGTTATTCGACCTGGCCCCTATTGTATATGCCCTCCGACCAAAAAAAATCGTATATACCCCTATGGTTTTAACAGGTGCTTTTTGTCTGACCAAAAAAAGAACAAAAGGTACTTTTTGTGCCTTGCATCGATTGACACATTGAAGTCACAAGACAAATCAAATCGTGTGTTCTTACTTACTGTGATTTTCACATATACAAAATGAGATCAATTGAGTATAAATAATGACAAAGAAAATTCTCTTTAAAATCATTTTAAGGAGGTGGATTGGTTGGAGTGCTTGAAAGCCGACTCGAACATTACTTGAAAAGGAACAAATCCCCCTTCTTGACCCCATATGACTTTGATATAATTGTGTCTATCGTATTGCGAAATGTTGTAATTATATGTACAACACCCTAAAGTTGGGTAAAGCCAATTTATAAAAATTGTTATAAGTGGACTTAAAATTGTTGCGACAATTGAAGTGTCTATCAAACACTATTAAAAGCTACGACGCCTTTTTCATGGTTGAAGATGCAATAGGATAATTGTACCTATAAGTCTCTAGTGATTATTATAGCAAAACAAGTTAAAAAAAAGTTATCAAATTTCACATGCCCTAAGGAACGTAGTAAGAGAAAATATTGAGATCTTTTAATTTAGGAATAAGTGCATTAAAAGTCTGAAAACTTGATTGGACTTTTTGAAAGTTTTTAGACTCGATTGCTCTTTTGTGACAAGTTTTAGAAGTTAATTGCACTTTTTAAAAGTTTTCGGATTCAGTTGCACTTTTGTGACAAGTTACACTTTTTAAAAATTTTAGGACTCAATTGTACTTTCGTGACAAGTTTTAAAACTTTAAAATCACTTATCCATTTTATTTAAAAATAAATTGATGTTACTTTACCCTCTTTAAGAAAATGGACACACCTATTTTAGACAGTTGCGAAACAATTATATATGAATCTACATTTCAATATTAGTACTGCGAAAATTTCAGAAATTTCGAATTTTAAAAAGAAAGTCGAAGTGCCTTAGCCGCAAAATTCGAATCAAGCTAAAGGTAAAAAGGTAAAAGTCGTATTTAAAAATGCTAAATTGTTGAGATGATTTTTCTCCCTTTTTCTTCTTTTTGCGTTTCATTCATTTTTCCTTCCGGTTCTATTATCAGCATAACACAAATACCCCGCCCTTCAATTCATCTTCCTCGCTGTTACACCACCGAACCTTGGCCTTTACGGTGCCTTCGCCATCTCCATCGAAGCCACACCCCCTTTTTCTCTATAACCGTTCGATCAGACGTATACGGGTCGTCTCCCCCGAGTGACCTCATATTGGTTGAAAGCATCCTTTTAGGTTGAGAGAGAGACAATAGAAGAGTGACCTCATACTGGTGGAAAGCATCCTTTTAGGTCGAGAGAGAGAGACATTAGAAGCTTGTGATCTGGACTTTAGAACGTGATTGGATTATGTGAACCTCAACCATTAACGTCGCACAAACCGACATGTCATTCTATCAAAAGAGATATTAAATATGTCAATCTATACCTTAAATTGGACAGGTTCTATCCTTAAGACACTGATTAAGCCAATGCACTGGGAAAATATAAAGACAATTTTCAACACGTTTCAATGTCTTTCTACATTTAAATTACCGCGCTATACTTATTTTCAATGTTTCAGAACATAAACTCATCATATGTGGTCGACCCAATTAGTACCTTACTAAATGAAACAGTAATTCACAACCACCTCATAGGAAAGAGCACCATCTCCATTGAAATCCGATTGTAGAATTAATGCATGCATGGATTGTAACGGACACTTTGCAGCTTGCTGAGTGTTTTCACGTCCATCACAACTCAACTATGAATAATGTTCGACACAAGCTTCATTTTCGGGAGTTCTTTATGACCTCATAAGAAAAGAAAATCCATAAGAAATTATCGTAGTTAGATCCAAAATCAGCATCATGGGGCCATGGCAACCAGACCTCAGACCACAGTAACAAGTCTACAAGGAGATAGACAACATAGACACAAATGATATATGGTATGCCTGATGATGGAACTGGGCTTTTTTGACAGGTATATAACGATGGAGAAAGAAATTTGATATTACAACCTGTACATTGTCCGATGGAGAACCAGATATGTGCACACATGCTCTTCGAATTTCTCTGGCTTGAACCAACTGATGTTTGTAAAGCAGGGCTGATAGCAGAAGTATATGTCTGAAAGAGCAGATGCATGGAGCATGAAGGAGTGTACCGTCGACGCATATCATCGAAAAGATTTTGCAACATTTGCTCTGTAACTTCATACCAAGAATGAGTTCCAAAAGTTGACTAAAGGCGGTCTCATATGAAGACAGTTTGTTCAGTTCTGATATGGACAAGCAATCCAGAGAAACCGAGAGGTCTGTTTGGCAGCAAAGTTTCTGCTGCTGGCAAAATCTTCGATCGACAATTCTCGCACCGGTTGCTTCAGAAATGTAAAACAGACTCCAGAATTGTACAGCACAGATACATCAAGAAAATTTTGCAACTATAAGAGAAACATATATGCCGAGCCTAATGTAATCAAATGCAACATTCAAAGATATAGCCTTAGATAAACATCAAGATGTAAAACTATGTGGGTGCACTACAATGTTTAATTAGTGATATATATGCTTCCAAGCTGTCATGTTAACAAAATTATATCCATAAAATAAGAAATCATTGACTACTCTCTTTTGCAATGCTCGTCATCAATGACCACAGGTCCAAAAAGCCAGAGGAAAGACATGGCTCAGAACATAAAAGAGTGGAGATTTTTGCTTGTTGAGACAAACGAGTCAAAATTGAAAACCGTCCGTGAACTTGGGAAAAATATGAGAAATTTGGGGACAATGTACTTGTAAGCCCATGAGAGTAGTAGCTAGAGAGATAGTTTTAAACTTTCTTAGTCCCCCATCCCATATATTTCAAAATTCCAAAAGAATCATTCAACAAAGTTTGACGGGCAACTTTTGCTATGAACCCCAACTTACATTGTTCAACATTTTGGAGCTTCATGAATGTCACATCAAAACACAAGATAGATTTAGTCCTCTGGATGCTCTCATGTGGGCACCAGATGTGAGGATCAAAAAATAATGAAAACAGTAATCGGGAGTCCATGCATATTTTATCAAGCACAGATTATGGAAGTGCCCAAAAATTGAACTGCACCTGCATTTACTCGCTTCAAACATATCTTAGAAACATTTCCAGGAGGGAGGAAAAGGCCATATGGGAGACGTATGCTTCTAAGCACAATAAGTGAAACCCAGACTTCCATTTCAGAGCAGGGGAGCAAGAGATTAAGCACTTCGCTAGATTCATACAAGAAAATAGACAGTTTCAAGGCACTTTGTCAGGAATTAACAGTAGTCAACAAATGCAACCATCATCATGTTTAAGCTATGAAGGGTGGTGTTCGAAAAAAATGAATTGCATTTAGGAGGCGAAATGGTATTAGACTTTACAAACTTCATTCATTTACCAGCTCTCCCTCACTGCAGATTCTCATGGGCCAAAAGTAGAGTGACAGAGAAGAATGTCCTGGTAAAATTTTTTTAATAAATAAGGGAACTGAAGCAAGAAAAAAAATAAAATGTCTAATTACACCTCATAGACGTCTAGAATATCCAGAACCCCCACACTTCTTGCAGAAAATCAATCCTACAAAGCACAATACACAAGGCATTAGAAGGAAAATACAGACATAAGAGCAACGGCAATATAGTTAAAATAAGACCTTTCTCAGGCTACAGCCTAGCTAAAAGAATTTGGCCTGTGGCATATGCAAAAGCGTGATTTTTTTATTTATTTCGAATCAACACTTATATGTTTAGTTCTTTCAAAGAAGCATGTGCTTATGCAGAATCCAGAAGGCATAGACACAATTTGACTTAATTTCTTTTCTTCGGTCAGAAGACATCAATAAGTTGGAAAGGACATAGATAATCATCGAAATAAAAAAAGACTGATGAAATCATTCATCATATCACCGTTTAGAGCAGGCATATAAGATGTCAATCAGCTCAAACAACATGCTCAGACACGCATATGATCTCAACTAAGAATGCTTTAGTTATAACGACACCTGCTCCCTTGCATACTTTGCAGTCAACCCAGCCTGTCTCCTGCTTCATCTTTCCATTCTCGCAGAAAACACATTTTGTGCCACCTGCACATATCAGCTAACATTTCAACCCTTTTTCCTCCACAACTCAACAAACTAAAGCTTCTTCGTAGCTTCCCGATATATACAACGCCTAAAACCTCAAATTTACACAGGTATAACCAAGCACCAAATAGCAGAAAGAAGATCATTGCCTCCCCTGCCATTTGCTTTAGGTATGCCGAGGCGCCATTTCGGTACTTGTCAACCATATCGCAGATACGCGACCATAGGGCAAGTGCAAAGCAATGGAATCGAAAGTGTCGACCATTTCTTAATCTGTAGATACTAGTGCTTTCCACATCAGGCATTACCGGCGGGAAAAAAAGCAACAGAAGGTTTGATTAACTTAGGAAATCAATGAACCACCTATTTCAATCATTCAAAGCGATTCAAGTCTAATTTGATGAATCTCCTGACAAACCAGGCACATCTAGAGAGAGAGATTACCATTGCCAGCGCATCGGTCGCAAGGCACAGGATCGCCCTGCATCATCATCATCATCACCAACATCATCATCATGAACATCATCATCACCATCATCAAAACGGTTTCAACGCAATCCGTTAAAAACCCCAACGCGCTCCAAAAACCAACCACGACAGGCCACGCCACGCCACCTTACCTTGAGACCGAGGAACAGAGAGAGAGCAATGGCGGCCAGCACACTCGCGGTGGCGAGCACGGTCTGCGTGTCCAGCGTCCGGTCGAGCCCGCCGAACAGCAGGAGAGGGTGGACGAGCAGGTCGCCCGCCGAGTGGAGCGGCCTGAGCCGGGAGCGGCAGGAGCCGATGAGCGCGGGGACCAGCGGCGGCGAGTGCTGGTGGAGGTTGCGCACCGCGGCGTCGCAGCAGGCGCAGAGGGACGGCGGCGCGTGGCCCGGCGAGGAGGACGAAGGGAGGGAGAGGGAGGAGGAGAGAGAGTGGAGGGAGTGGGAATGGAGCGCGGTCGCAGCGGCCATGGATAGGAGGGAGGCAGGAAACTTGTGGAGGAGCTCACGGAAGTTCGTTTTCTTCTCTCCCCCTTTTTTTTTTCGGGTTTTTTTTTCGTTTTCTTCTTTTTTTCAGTTTTTTTTTCCTTTTCTCGCGGAATATAACGAACTTTCCCGTGCATTTACCATACTGCCCCTGATGCTTTCGAAGGAAAAATTGAGAGAAAAATGGAAGGAATTTAAAAAGCCAATTTGGTCCTTTTGGAAAATTACAAAATTTGGTCAGGATTCTACAAGGAAATAGACCCAACATCCCATTCCAAAAGCTAAATCTTTTGGGGGTAATGATCGTGTGCTACATTTCGAGCTTCTCAGTTTGGAGCTCGATTTCGAATTGCCATTTTATCACGCGTGTAATGAGTTTCGATAATTATATTCTAGAAACATGCCGTATTGATGGTTTTATGCACAAGACTTTTGCCGTCACATCGGCCATTTTTGTTAACGGAATGTTGCACCGTAAAACGTGCTTAATTTCTTACCATGATAGTTTAGACTTTCAAAATTAAGAAGTCAACAAAAAATGAAAAGCAATGTTACATAAAAAAAAATGTGTCTGTGACTAGGGAATTTGCGTGGTATGCTATCTTCAGAGATAAGTGATTCCATAACATTGAGCGTGGTAATCCAGCACAAATGATTCTCCCCTCGTGTCCTCATTTATTCACTTCAATAAGACTGTTGAAGAATCTACAATCCACCATCCATACAAATGAATAGTTTTAAAGTATCCTAATTTTGTCTATTGCATTCCCTCACTTACATTTTCTAGTCAGTATTTATAAATAATGAGTTGGGAATGAATTATTAGTGTCGACTAAATCTGTCAAAATGGGTTATGGACCCATTATTGACGCATATTTGATGGGCCCGTTATTATATAAGTTATTTATATTAAGTAAATGGGTCATAAATTAATTTAGAATGATAAAACCTAAAATATTATCTATGTTAAATAAGTTCACAGCTTATTTATACCTAACACACCTCTATGACTCTCTTTGGCTCTCATTCGATCTTACACTAGCTCACTTTGCGCTTTCGTGTTAGTTCAAGTATGAGTTTTTCTATATTGGGTTAAGTATAGGAATATGAGTTGAATTGGATATGAATTATTATATTTGTATTCCATGGAAATTGGTCATTTCGAGTAGAACTAGTTTCGATCCAATCAGACCAACCTGTTTGATGAGTCTGGGGTCAACAATGCCACAAAGGGTTATGATTGGACATAATTACAAACGTGTTTTCTATGTTTTGATTTGGATTAATACCACGAAAAATCTTAAACTGGTACACATGAGTCAAATTTACTCAAAATTAATTTTTGAACCATAAACAATCTCAAATTGGTACTTCGCGACAAATTTATCCTCCATTAATTTTGGTTAAATTTTACCGTCAAATTGTTAAATTGGATGACACGTAGCAGATGTAACAGTTTGGGCACTATTGAGGATTTCATACTTAAGACTTTTGCTGTCAAATTGGCCTTTTTCGTTAACGGAACGTTGCACAGTAAAACATGCTTAATTTCTTACCATGATAGTTTAGACTTTCAAAATTAAGAAGTCAACAAAAAATGAAAAGCAATGTTACATAACAAAAACGTGTTTGTGACTAGGGAATTTGCGTGGTATGCTATCTTCAGAGATAAGTGATTCCATAACATCGAGCGTGGTAATCCAGCACAAATGATTCTCCCCTCATGTTATCGCTTATTCGCTTCAAATAAGACCGTTGAAGAATCTACAATCCACCATCCATACGAATGAATAGTTTTAAAGTATCCTAATTTTGTCTATTACATTCCATCACTTAAATTTTTTAGTCAGTATCTATAATTAATTAGTTGGAAATGAATTATCAGTGTCGTCTAAATCTGTCAAAATGGGTTATGGACCCATTATTGATGCATATTTGATGGGCGTATTATTATATAAGTTATTTATATTAAGTAAATGGGTTATAAATTAGTTTAGAATAGTAAAACCTAAAATAATATCGATGTTAAATAAGTTCACAGCTTACTTATACTTAGCCCCCCTCTATGACTCTCTTTGGCCCTCATTCAATCTTATTCTAGCTCACTTTGCACTCTCGTGTTAGTTCAAGTATGAGTTTTTCTATATTGGGTTAAATAGAAATATGAGTTGAATTGGATATGAATTATTATATTTGTATTGCATGAAAATGGGTCATTTCGAGTAAAACCAGTTTCGACCCAACCCAACTCGATCAAACCAACCTGTTTGATGAGTCTCGGGTCAACAATGCCACAAAGGGTTATGATTGGACGTAACTACAAACATGTGTTTCTATGTTTTGATTTGGATTAATACCACGAAAAACTTTGAACTAGTACACATGAGTCAAATTTACTCAAAACTAATTTTTTAACCATAAACAATCCCAAATTGATACTCCCGTGACAAATTTACGCTCAATTAATTTTAGTTAAATTTTAATGTTAAATTTTTGAGTTAGATGACACGTGATGGATGTAACAGTTTGGGCCGTAATGAGGATTTTATACTTAAGACTTTGGCTATCAGATTGGCCTTTTTCGTTAACGGAATGTTGCATAGTAAAACATACTTAATTTCTTACCATGATAGTTTAGACTTTCAAAATTAAGAAGTCAACAAAAAATAAAAAGCAATGTTACATAACAAAAGCGTGTTTGTGACTAGGGAATTTGCATGGTGTGCTATCTTCAGAGATAAGTGATTCCATAACATCGAGTGTGGTAATCTAGCACAAATGATTCTCCCCCCATGTCATCACTTATTCGCTTCAAATAAGACCGTTGAAGAATCTACAATCCACCGTCCATACGAATGAATAGTTTTAAAGTATCCTAATTTTGTCTATTACATTCCATCACTTACATTTTCTAGTCAGTATCTATAAATAATTAGTTGGGAATGAATTATTAGTGTCGACTAAATCTATCAAAATAGGTTATGGACCCATTATTGACCCATATTTGATAGGCCCATTATTATATAAGTTATTTATATTAAGTATACGGGTCATAAATTAGTTTAGGATAGTAAAACGTAAAATAATATAGATGTTAAATGGGTTCATAGCTTACTTATACCTAACCCACCTCTATGACTCTCTTTGGCCCTCGTTCGATCTTACGCTAGCTCATTTTGCGCTCTCGTGTTAGTTTGAGTATGAGTTTTTCTATATTGGATTAACTATAGAACTATGAGTTGAATTGAATATGAATTATTATATCTATATTGCATGGAAATTGGTCATTTCGCATAGAACTAGTTTCGACCCAACCCGACCCAATCAGACCAACTTGTTTGATGAGTCTAGGGTCAATAATGCCACAAAGAGTTATGATTCGACGTGACTACAAACACGTTTTCTATGTTTTGATTTGGATTAATACCACAGAAAACCTTAAATTGGTGTACATGAGTCAAATTCAATCAAAACTAATTTTTTAACCATAAACAATTCCAAATTGGTACTCCAGTGATAAATTTACCCTCTATTAATTTAGGGTTAAATTTTACTATCAAATTGCTGTGTTTGATGTCACGTGACAATTGACGGATGTAACAGTTTGGGGTTTTACCTCTCCGGATGTACCAAATTTACCAGTTTATGATTTTTCGTGATATTAATTCAATTTATCGAAGGGTAAATTTGTCACAAGTATACAAATTCAGAGTAAATTTTTTATTGGTGTACTGGTTTGAAGTTTTTGATGGTCAAAAAATTAATTTTGAGATAAATTCATCACAGGTGTACCAATTTAAAATTTTTCATGGTAACCCTTTTGGTTTTTAGCAAAATCTTTAGGGAAAATTTCAATTAAGGACCCCAAGTAGGGTCGGGGTCCTTTTCTCAAAAGAGGACCCAAAGCGAACATGATGTCAAATAAGAGTTTGAAGTGCCCAATCAATCTCAAATAGGAGCCCGAAGTGCTCAATTCGTCTCAGGTAAGGGCCCGGGTTCGCCGGCCGGCGAGCATAGTTACTGTTTCGGCAATCGGAATAGTACATTTCATCTCTATTTTTTTTCTTCTCTTCCCTCTGCCGGCCATAGCTGGGGCCGGCAGAGGTCGCCGGCCTCAAGCGGAGGCCGCCCTCGCCGGTGTTGGACGAGGGTCGCTCTCGCCTAGGCTGGGCGGGCGAGGGTCACCCTCGCCCGACATCGACGAGGGCGACCCTCACCAGATCCGGCGAGGGCAACCCTCGCCCTCGCCGAATACCAGCAGAGGCAGCCCTCGACAGGGCTGGGCGGGCGAGGGCGAGGGTTGCCCTCACCGAATCTAGCAAGGGTCGCCCTCGCCCACCCAGCCCCATCGAGGGTCGCCCTTGCCGGCGTCCGGTGAGGGGTGAGGGTTGCCCTCGCCGGCGTCGGGTGGGCGAGGGCGACCCTCGCCCTTGCCCTCGCCCGCCCAGCCCAGCCCAGTCGAGGGTCGCCCGACGCCGGCGTCGGGCGGCCCTCGACTGGGCGGGCAAGGGCGGCCTCTGCCTGAGGCCAGCGACCTCCACCGGACCTCGCTATGGCCGGCGGAGGGAAGAAAAAAAAACACAAAAAGGAAAAAAAATAGAGACGAATTTACTGTTTCGGTTGCCGGAGATTTGGCCGACCGACGAACCCAAATCCTTACCTGAGATCAATTGAGCACTTTTGGCCCCTATTTGAGACTGATCAGGCACTTCAGGGCCTTATTTGACACTATATTCACTTGGGTCCTCTTTTGAGAAAAAGGACACCACTTGAGGTCCTTAATTGGAATTTTCTCAAATCCTTATAAAACGGTTTACCCATAAAGGAAAGGGAAACTGTAAATTACAAGGGTAATCCGGTAATTCGCCGAACAAGAGCAAGGCATATTCGAACCTTCCTCGCCTCTCCTTCCTTTCCGGGTCGGACCCATTTTCAGGCCCGGTAGGCGAGCTCCCAAAGCTGACTCCATTTTTGTATTCTACCAAATAAAAACACCGGCGACCAGAATTCGATCCCCGATCTCCGAAGCTTCCTCCGCCGACCGGTCGCTCGCCAATTCCCGATCTGCAGCACACATATATAAATATACGAATTCGCTCTTCGCCGTTCGCTGCATCTTTCTCCGTCGTCCTCTGACCTTTCTCTCTCTTCGAAGCTATTGGAGCAAACCCTAACCGTCGGGAATCCGATCGTCCCCCGGAGACTCGTCGATTCGCCGGTGAGTTTTCTCCTGCTCCGGTCGCGTCGGGATGTTCAACGGATTGATGGATCCCGAGCTCTTCAAGCTCGCCCAGGAGCAGATGAGCCGCATGTCGCCCGCCGAGCTGGCCAAGATCCAGCAGCAGGTTTGACGCCTCCTTCTCCTCCTCCTCCTCCTCTTCCTTCTCTTTTGAGCCGCGGATGCCATGCCCTTTTCTGTGTTCGATTCTGTGGTGAGTTGCCTGAGTTTTGCCCTTGCGCCTGGCCCTGGGGTTGCGATCGTGGCTGTTTGTTTGTGTTGGAGCTCCTGATCGCGCTCCCGTGTGCTGTGGTTCCGTTGGGGATGGGTACCTTCATAATGCCTGCCGAAGGAAGCTCGTTTAGTTTAGGTCGCAGCTGAATCGACGGAGCAACGCGCTTGAAAAATCAAATGCAAGTTGTTTTTATACTACTTCAATATCAGCTTTTTGAGAGAAAAGGAATTGCATCGGGGTTCGAGAAGCGTAATTTAGCTTTTTTGCAACCTGTCCTAAAGACAGGGATGATTGTAGTTTTGATCTGCTCAATCATTTCTCCATGTCGGAAAATAAATGTTTATGACAAAGTTCATCAATTATACATAAGATAATACTGCCGGGTTAAATGTGAAGTGGCTCTTGCTCGATTTCCACGTTTTATTTCTTCAGGGTGGGGGGATTTTTTTTTGGGGGGGGGGGGGGGGGGGGGGACGAATAAGCATTTGCAACTTATCCTAAGGGTGGAATAGTGAAGTTTGATCTGCTTAATGCCCCTTCATTGAAGAAAGTTTTCGGAGTAATTCATATCTCGGGACTTGTTTTAAAATAATATGATGCGGTAGCATAAATTATTCTGTTGGACTCTTTGACTGGTTCCGCTTACTTGGCCCCTGTTGCATCTCTTTGTTTCCAGTTCCAACTGATTGATCTTTCCAAATTATTCATGATGTGATGCATCATTTACTGCAGATGATGTCTAATCCTGAATTGATGAGAATGGCCTCTGAGAGCATGAAGAATATGAGGCCTGAAGATTTACGACAAGCGGCAGAACAATTAAAGCATGTTCGTCCAGAGGAGATGGCTGAGATTGGTGAGAAGATGGCTAATGCTAGCCCTGAGGAGATTGCAGCTGTACGTGCTCGTGCCGATGCCCAGATGACTTATGAGATAAATGCAGCTCAAGTGCTCAAGAAAGAGGTACGAGGTAACCTGTAAACCGTTCGATGTCAGCATCTGTTATTGCTGAATATCAGACGCTTGATGTCCTTGCTTGTGATGTTGATCAAGGGATTTTCTCAAAAGCTGCTCTTTCATTGGATAAAAGAAAGGAATTTGGATATGATGTACAGTGCGAAGCACTAGTTTTGGAGCTTAAATTTATCAAAGCGAGGCTTTTTTAATTTTTCACGGGGCTGTTCTCTTTGGAGAAACATTCAAGAGGAACTACATCTAGAGTGTAGGCATTTGCCATAACAGATACATGCCATTTTAGTTTGCTAGATGATATCTAATTTCTTCTATTTGGGAATTTCAATTTGCTTGTTCAGAAGTTTTTACTTCCAAGGAATTTTGACTACAATAAAGTCAATTTAGAAGGTCTGTTTTTGGAACATAGCAGATGTGAATGTAATAGATGCTTGCTATACTGCTTTAACTAGTCATGTACACCGTACTCTTGCTATGTTATGCATGACAAGTTGATCTGATTCGATGTGGCAGGGGAATGAACTTCACAGCCAGGGGAGGTTTAAGGATGCCTCGCAGAAGTATTTGCTTGTAAGTTATTTCTTCTCCTTGTTCACACTATAGATTTCTGTCATGGGCTATTTTTCCTTGGGCTGGGGAATTCTTTCTGATCTTTGTCCGTAATCAAAATATAGGCCAAGAATAACTTAAAAGGAATTCCATCGCCCAAAGGCAAGACTCTTTTATTGGCATGCTCCCTTAACTTGATGTCATGCTACTTGAAAACGAGGCAGTACAAGGAATGCATAAAGGAAGGCTCTGAGGTGTGGTATTCATATCCTCTCTTACCTTGACTAATATATTATGTGGTAATGGTTGTGTAGTTGCAAACGCATCTCATCATATTGACTGGTAAAGTAGAATTCGCCGGTAAATAGGGTGAGATATATTTGGAAAACAATCATGAAATGCTTACGCAACAGCACTTATCCAAGAATAGCGTCACTTTTTCTCTCTTTATCGACACAACTTGTTTCTGCTGACCTGCTTACCAATATAAGTTCGTTTTCTCTGACCAAGTGACTTGTGCTATATCAGGTTTTAGCACATGATGCCAAAAATGTCAAAGCTTTCTACAGGAGGGGCCAAGCATATAGGGAATTAGGTCAATTGAAGGTGAGTATAATTGTATTCTTTTATGGATTTTGCGGGGGTTTGTAGTTTCCCTTGCTGGTACTCTACAGGCGATGCTCTTATATCCTTTTTGCATCTGTGTTCTGTCGGTATTCTGAGTTTTCAAATCCTTCAGGATGCGGTCTCTGACTTGAGAAAGGCACATGAAATTTCTCCTGATGATGAAACAATTGCGCAGGTTCTAAGGTACTGATCTATGTGTATGAAAGAGTTAATAAGAAATCGTGTAGCATGATCATCTTCTCCATTATTCTCCAGAAAAATGTCTACTCTCAATCTCTTTGGCCAGTTGTGTGCTTCAAATTTTCTTTCTTTTTTTTTTATTTTTCAGTTTCTATCTCGTGTTAATGTGCTTTAGTAATTCAATGCATCCTTGAATGATTGAGATGCTGATTTCTCTGTGAGTGTCATCTCTGTTAGTATCATGCGAAGCTTATATGTAACTAGGCTGTTTGTCCTGATGGTCCATGCAGCGATGCTGAGGAAAGCTTGACCAAAGAAGGTGGTTCTGCACCAAGAGGTATGCTATCCATGTTTAGTTACTACTTTTGGTCCTTTCGTTCCCTCTGTTTGTAAATTCTCCAGTTTTTAATCTTGAATTTGTGTTTTCTTTTACTTGTCAATCATCAATAGGGGTGGTAATTGAGGAAATAACTGAAGAAGATGAGACTGTGTCCTCTGTGAACCATGAAAGTTCATCAGAATATTCAGGGAAACAGCATCAGGAATCGGAGGATGCCCGCAAGGTTCCAATTAATGGTGATAGTATGGGTCGAATGACCGATTCTGAAAGCTTGGAAGCTTTGAAAGGCGACCCAGATGCAATCAGGTATTCTTACGCCATCCGACTCGAATTTTTTGAAATGGATGTATGTATAATTTCAAACTAGTCACAAATCACTAGACAAAGCAGTGAGTGATTCAAATAACTGAATGCCTGTTTATGGTGCAGAAATCATGAGATCATGATATTAAGATGGATTCACTGACTTTGATTCTTATGATGTACTCAATAGGTCATTCCAGAATTTTATTTCTAATGCTGATCCCACAACTTTGGCTGCAATGGGTGCGGGAAATGCTGGAGAGGTATCCCCAGACATGATTAAGACTGCCTCTAGTATGATTGGCAAGATGTCACCAGAAGAACTCCAAAAGATGATTCAGTTGGCTTCGTCGTTTCCTGGCGAAAACCCTTTTGTCACAAGAAACTCGGATAGTAATTCCAATAGCTTTGGACATGGATCAGTTCCTAATGTGTCGCCTGACATGTTAAAAACTGCGAGTGATATGATGGGTAAGATGTCACCCGATGATCTTCAGAGGATGTTTGAAATGGCATCTTCTTTGAGAGGGAAGGACCCTTCTTTGGATGCTAACCGTGCAAGTTCAAGCTCTGGGGCGAAATTGGCCGCCAATTTGCATCATATTTTAGGTGAAAGTGAAACGAGTTCATCTCATCCCACACCTTCGAGTTCAAGGAATGTTCCATCTTCTCCTCTGTCAAATTTTCCATCATCACCAGGTGATATGCAAGAGCAGATAAGAAACCAATTGAAAGATCCAGCTATGAGGCAGATGTTTACATCTATGATGAAGAATATGAATCCAGAGATGATGGCAAACATGGGTGAACAGTTTGGATTCAAGCTTTCTCCAGAAGATGCTGCAAAAGCGCAGCAAGCGATGTCTTCTTTATCCCCAGAGATGTTGGACAAGATGGTATTCTTCTGTCTGATATTCTTGCTCCTTGCAATTCATCACATTCTTTACTTTTATATTGTGGCATAAATCAGAATATATTGTGTGCCTTGCACCATTTGAGAGTGAGAAATTGGTGGCTGAGAAGTATCTGGTCTGGCTTATCTATTCTGTGGCCTAGGAGGCTAACATTTCGCCTGCATCTTCGATTTGTTTTTTTTTTTTTTTGCCAGGTGCTGGTCAGTATTTTCAGTTGGCTTCTAGCCTTATACCAGTGGTTTGGCTTTTCCCTGTTACCGAGGGCTTTGTTAGTATATAACGTCTTATGTCATGTTCTCTTGACGGTCTCTTTGTCGTTACACTTCGGTTGAACTTTTAAAATAATCAGCCTTTTTGTCCTAAATGTTGTTTCAGATGTGCTGGGCAGACAGGGTTCAAAGGGGAGTCGAGACGGCAAAGAAGACCAAGAACTGGTTGCTCGGGCGGCCCGGTATGAATTTGGCCATATGTATGCTCCTCTTGGCAGTGGTCCTCCACTGGCTGGGTTTTATTGGAAGTTAGAGTGGCGGAATTCCTTCACTCTTTTTAGTTTTACTCGACAAGTCGGCCGAAAAGCAGCAGTAGCATCGGATCGGAACACGAGACGCGTCTTTGTCAATCCATCTTCAGAATAGCCAAGACGGTGGACTTTAGTTGGAGGAAGGTCTGTCGGACGGCATGGGTAGAAACATAGTTATACCCTTTGTAAGTGCTGGCGGTGCTGGTGGTTCGTGAATTATGCTGACTGTCCGGAGTTTCTTTCCATTTAGTTGACGTAAAAAGGGATTGATTGATGTACTCCTTGTAGAGATAAAAATATGGCCCGAGTTGGAATCTCACAAGAGATTCTAATCAAGAAATTCCATTGCCTGTTTCTTTTTTTTGTTTTTTTTGATATTGAAAGGGGCAAAGCCCAGAAATTACAACATAACTCGTCTAACGAAATTTAAACCAACCTGATCTCTTATCAATAGAGGAATCAACCCTCTTGGTGGCCTATCTAGCACTAAGGTACCATTTGCATCACTAGAATGAAAGATCCAATTTGCTAATCAATCAGCACATAAGTTGCCTTCTCTAAAATTATGTAGCATTTTGACATTTTGGAAACACCTTAAAAGTTTTTGAATTTGAGGGATGAGCGTGTCGTCAAAGTGGAGAGCGGGAGATGATCTGTGAAGTAGTGAAATGGCGACTTGCGAGTCCACTTCCACAATAAGTTTAGGTATGCCCAAAGAGATTGCCATTTTAAGACTCAAAAGGATACTCCATAATTCTGCTTTGAGCGAAGAGCACACTCCCACAGTTTGAGCAAATCCAGCAAGCTAGTTGCTTGATTCATTGCGCAGAAGCCCACCTACTGAGGCGGGTCCCAGGTTGCCTTTAGAGGCCCCGTCGGAATTGACCTTGACCCAACCAGTCGGAGGGGTAGTCCAACCCACAAGCTTATCTCTTTTCTCCCTAAGAGGAGACAATCTATGTTTTGCCAATCGAGCCGAAGCAATATCTTTGACATGGTCTAGAATCACGCACAAGGGTTCGCTAGTAAGACAAAAATCCTTCTCAAATATTCTTCTATTCCTCCAATTCCAGAAATACCAACAAGCAACAGCAAAAATAAGTGACCAATTATCTCGAACCCTAGTTGATGAATCAGATAAGTTTAACATCAACCATGGGAGTAGATCTTGGGTGAAGAACTCGCCCTGTAAATTAGCAGGTAGAATCTTCTGCCAAACTGCCTTTGAAAACTTGCAATCTCTGAGAACATGTATAATTGTCTCCGGAGAGTGCGAGCACATCTCGCAACAACAGTCCGCTGTGAGTCCACGTCGAAATCTTTCATCATTAGTGAGTAGGTACTGATAAGAAACCAACCACAAGAAGCTTTTGATTCTTTGCGGCCCATCCCATTTCCATACTAAACTCCAGAGTCGGTTAGTCGGCATTTGATGTATTGGTGCAACTAAGTCATAAGCTTCTTTAACCGTGAAGGAACCATTGTTATCATTGCCCCATATAAGCATATCCTCACCACCATTATCAGAAGGTGGAAGCATTGAATGTATATGCATCAAGATTGATTGCGGTAGAATGTCTTTTAGAATTGCAAGGTTCCATTGATTGTTGCAAACGAAATCACGAACAGTGCAGTCTAGGTTCTGAGCTGCAGCAGATGGAAGAATCTAGTGGGTCAGTAGGCCAACCTCATCAACCCAGTTATCCTTCCAGAATTTAACCGATCGCCCATTAACAACTACCCATCTCATGCCCTCTTGGACATCACTCCAGACACTGCCAAGAGCCTTCCAAAATAAAGAATGTGTGGTACGGGAGGGTATAGCAGACGGTACCAATTCAATACAATTGTATTTATCTCGAATATATGAAACCCATAGTGACGTTGGTTTCGAAACTAAGAACCAAGCCAATTTCATAAGGTAAGTTTTATTACTATCTCTCATATTATGAAATCCTAGCCCTCCACAGTTTTTCGGATAGCAAAGCTTCTCCCAACTAAGCAAATGCATCTTCTTTTTACCTTCAACATCTCCCCAAACAAAGTTTCGACACTCTCTCTCTATTGCTTCACGTGTAGTTACGGGTAGCTTCGCTGCTTGCATCGCATGAGATGGCATAGTCATAGCCACAGACTGAATCAAGGTGATTCTACCAGCGAGAGATAAATTTTCAGCTTTCCACCCGCTTAACTTACTATGCACTTTGTCAACAACAGGTTGGTAAGTTCTACGGGTAACTCTTTCATGAAGCAAAGGTACCTCTAAATATTTGCCAAGATTGGTAGCAAGAGGAAAGCCTCCCATGGTGCTGATAAGTGTCATTTCATGTCGAGGGACGTTCTTCGAACAAAAGAGCTTGGACTTAGTATTACTAACTTTTTGACCCGAAGCATCGCAGAAAGAATCCAAGCACCGTTTGACAACCAGCATTTGTTGAGGAGACGCTTTCGCAAAAAGAAGGAGATCGTCCGCAAACATTAAGTGCGAGATTACAGGGCTTCATGGATGGGTACGAAACGGCTTCCATTCTCCCTTCTCAACCAACTCCATGATTAAATGAGAAAGTCGGTCCATACAAAGGACAAATAAGAAAGGCGAAAGTGGGTCCCTTTATCTTAGGCCCCTTGTAGGCTTAAACACTTCAGTTATTTCCCCGTTCCAAAGCAGTTGCATATTGCTAGTTGTAATACACCACCTAATAAGATTCAACAATGATTCAGGGATACCAGCCAACCGAAGAGTCTCGCGAACGAAATCCCAATTAGTCGATCATACGCCTTCTCTAAATCTATCTTAACTAGCATGAAACCCTTCTTTCCCCTCCTCTTGCGCATTGAATGAATGATTTCCTGAGCAATGATAATGTTATCTTGAACGTGGCGACCTGGAACAAAGCCCACTTGATTGGGTGAAGTCAAAAGTGGCATTATCATTGCCTGTTTCTTTATACCGTCGTGCCAAGGTCATTGCCTGTTGGGTCGACACGGCGACGCATTGCTCTTCTTTTAGGCTCTCCCCCTCTCTCTCTCCCTCTCTCCCTGACGCGCGCGCGTGCAAACCGCGCGTAAAAACTTCACGCGAAATCGGTTCTGCCGCGGTCAAAGCGTTGACAAAATGGCAGCTACGGACGTTCGATCCCGGTAAATTCCAGCATGTTTTTTTTTAATTATTTTGGCACGATGTTGTTTTGGTGTTTTACCTAATTCCCTGAGGTATTTCAAAAGCAAATATTGACGCGTAGGATCATGTTGATCTTCTAAAGTCTAGAGTTTTTTCTTTTCTTCCTTCTCTGGAACTCAAATTGAAGGTGTGTGCGGGGAAAATTATTCAAAAAGCCGTAAATCTATTGCAATTCCTATCAAATGAGTCCTAAACTTTTTCATTTTTTATCAATTGAGTCCGTTAGATAAATTTTGGTAGGAAATTACTAACGTAGGACGGCTGAAAATTGTTGATGTAGGAGGGCAACAAGCCTGATGTAGAATAGTTAGCCTGTGATTATCTTGAACAATGTGATCGCCGGAAATCTCGGCAGTTTTTCTGATTTTGGAGAAAATAACCATTTAGGCAGTTTCCTATATTATCATTTAGGCAGTTTCCTATATTACTATTTAGGAAGTTTCCTATATTATCATTTAGGCAGTTTTCTATATTATCATTGAGGCAGTTTCCTATATTACCAGTCAGGCAGTTTCCTATATTACCATTCAGGCAGTTTCCATTAGTATTAGGAGTCCTATCTCTATATATAGGATGTTCGTCTTGTAATCAAAATCACAGTATTATTGAATAAAAATTTCGAGTTCTTTGAAGTTGTTCCAAATTTACGCTTTCTTTCCGCGTCAAAGCCCTTGCTAGCCATTGGCAATAAATTTATGACTCAATTGGCATAATTAAAGGGTTTATGATCAAATTGGCATATGCGCAATAGATTTAGGGCTTTTGGATTATTTTTTTCCCGATATCCTCGTTAAGCCTCGTTGAATATGCTTTGAAAATATAAAACTATTTATTTAAGCATCTCCAAAAATTGGCCGATTAACTCAATAGCGCCCTGCCAATAGGCATGCGGCCCTACCGGTAAAGGAGTTTGAGAGATGGGGACGCTAATATCACAGGTGCAGGATTCCGACTCCCGCGTTCTGCAAGAGGCAGAGCAAAAGCCAGAGAATCGAGAGGAGTTAAAGATATGGCAGACTAAAAAAAAAGAAAACTCCTCGATGGTGCCCTCGGGTCACTTATAGAAAAAAAAAATCACTCATTTGGAAAACGACGTAACGATAGACGCGGGGCATCAGCCGGCTTCTCTTTGGACCGGTGGCTTTCGCGTCCTTCTCCTCTTTCCTCTTTTCTAGAAAAAATAAAAAACGAAAACGAAAAAGCAAGAACATATCTCGTTCGCCTGCACATCACATTGCCGGACCAAAGTCGACCCAAAGAAACCACAAAAAAAAAAAGAAAAAAACCGAAGGATTGCGCGCACGGCACGTCCACGATTTCGAAGCATCGTGGTATGATCGTCGCCCCCTTAGGCTTTAAGCTTCGTAGGACAGCCTACGCGGAGTCATAGACACCAACGTGCAAACACCGACGCACAGCGACAACAACGACGGCACCGAGAAATCTCGATTCACAACCTATCCTTACATTCAGCCGATTCGATGTTAGACTCCTTCATCCCTTCCTTCCTTCCTTCCCATTCCCCGCAATTAGGGCAAGCAATGAGAGTCAACAAGCCATGGCCACGAGAAGAAATCGTAATCCATGTCTTTTTCAAAGACCGGCTAAATGCCGGTCCCGGATACCCCGTTGATATCGCGGCCCGTGGTTACCAATAATGAGTCATGGTCTACGGGTGCTTTCCATCCTCGTAGAGATGAAGTCTATGCACTCTAGTCCTAGAATGCATGCGATGGAGAATAGACTTTGTCCGACTTGGGAGAGCAACTCTCTCGTTCTTGCCGCCGACGATATCGGTAAATAATTCTTTCCTTTTCTTTCTCACTTTCGAGATGTTGCTCTAGACTCCCCGAGGACGAATCAGTCCGCACTTCAATTCTAACAGAGCACGTAAAAATAAATAGGCAGAGATCCGGTCCGCGCATGTAGAGACGCCCGGTTTCGAACCGAGCAAGTCTCTGCATGAATTTTACAATGGGCTTTGGATTTTGACATGTTTGGGATTTACTTGAATTGAAAGAAGATTTCTCGTGCAATTTCTCAAATTCCAAATCACAAAAATAGTTAGATAAACAATACTCTATTCGGCCAATAGGTATGCGGTCCTTCTAGTTAAGGGATTGAGGTTGGGGACGCTAGTATCGTAGGTGTGGAGTTCAAATCCCACGCTCTGTAAGAGATAAAGCAAAAACCGGTGAGCAAGGAAAGTTAGAGATAGGACAGATAAAAAAAAAATCAAATTTTCAAGAAATGATCGCGAGTCAAGATCTAAGCCGATCCGTTACATGTTCCATTGGAGAAACTCTTACTTAAATATGATAGGATGGATGCGTGGCAAATTGCGCATACTTAACTACTCGAACGGGTCAAATTCGATAATTTCATACTTAACTACTCGACGGCCGCGTGGGATCGCGCGACCGCCCAAGCGCCGTCGCCAGGGGTCGCGTGACCCAGGCCGTCACCATCTGGGTCGCGCAACCCCAGGCGATGGCCGCCTAAGGTTGTGCGACCTTAGGCCTCCTCGGGCGACGACCGCCGGCGCCAGATCTGGTTCGCCGGCAGCTGTAGCTTTTCGCCGGAGCTGGCGAAGGGTACTTTTAAAAATAATAAAAAAAAGCTCCCAAAGCCCATTTGTAGAAAGAAATAACCAAACACAATTGTATTTTTCCAAGTGGCTTTCAAATAATTTTTTACAAAACGCCATTTGCATTTTTTCAAGTGCTTTTCATTTAAAGGTATTTGCATTTTCCAAATGAGAATTCTAAAAGCTGAACCAAACGGGCCCTAAATCCCGCGCTCTGCAAGAGGCAAAGGACAAACCGGTGAGTGAGAAGAGTTAAAGATAGGACGGATAAAAAAAAATCAAATTTTCAAGAAATGATCATGAGTCAAAATCTAAGCCGATCCGTTACATGTTCCGTTCGAGAAACTCTTACTTAAATATGATAGGATGGACGCGTGGCAAATTGCGCATACTTAACTACTCGAACGGGTCAAATTCGATAATTTCATACTTCGATCACCCGGTTTAAAGTAGTTCTACCCCCGACGAGAGATCAAGCACAACCCCATTCCTCTCGCATCTTCGGGACTTCGTTACGTGCCCGTTGCGCGTGCCGAGAAATCGAGAAATGGGCGTGGCGTCGCTATCGAATCGAATCCGAACCATCGAAAAATGAATTTTATTTATTTATTTTTTTTAACGTGGGTACCAATGGTACCCATGTTAAAAAAGAAGTCAGCGACAGGGTCCTGGGAGAAGGAGCGATCTTAAGGGTTTGGGTTATTGTTTGGGTTGGGCTTGGGTACCTAAGCCCAATAGATCCAAACAATACCCAATTCTTTTTATCGTTACTCAAACAAGTTGAGATTCAATCCTACCCAATAAGAAAATTTCGTGTTTGAATCGGGTCGATTCGTGTTTCAATTTGGGTATTTTGTTTGATTTTGACACCCCTGGGTACCATCAAATCCGACGGCCGCGATTCGTTTTGCTATTTTAATTCCTCGAACACCTTTTCGCGTACGCGCGAGGCCGCCGAGCGGCTGACCGGCTTCTCGCGTTTCTATATAGCCCGTCTCTCTCCAAGCTGGAACGCCTCTCTCTCTCTCTCTCTCTCTCTCTCTCTACCTGTTTCGTCACTTTTCTCGTCAACCCGTTACTTTTCCCTCTCTTTTCCCGTCAGCTGTCGATTTTCCGGGAAAATCGAAACCGCCCGGCGGCCTCCCGCCTCCTCTCTTTCCCTTCCTTCGCGAATGACCCGGCGGTCCCTCTTGGACCCGCCGGTCGCCAACCGGAGGCAACCGCTGCTCCCGGGGGGCCTCCCGCCGAGCGGGGAGGCGGACGAATCGGCGGCGAGGAGGGCGACGAGGGGGGGAAGGGGCCGCGTCGCCGAGGCGGCGGGGGGGACGGCCGCGGACTGCGCGGCGGTGTGCTGCTGCTGCCCGTGCACCGTCGCGAACCTCCTCGCGCTGGCCGTCTACAGGGTCCCCGCGGGGCTCCTCCGCCGGGCGAGGCGGAGGCGGCAGCGCTCCGCGGCGGCGAGGCGGAAGAGGAAGGGGGGGCTCCTGGCCCAGAGGCCCAGCAGCTTCGAGGCCGCCGCGGCGGAGGAGGACGGAGCAGTTGCGGGCGGCGGCGGCGGCGAGGAGGCGGCGGATGATCTGGCGGAGAAGGAGATGTGGGACAGGTTCCACGGGGCCGGCTTCTGGAGGAGCCCCTCGATGAGGGACACGTAAGCGGAACCATTCGGGATTATGGCTTGGGCCTAGATTGGGCCGGGCCGGAGGCCCGTCGGTCGGCCCAATGGGAGGCTGCCTCTTCTTCTTCTTCTTCTTGGAAGGGAGATGTAAAAACACAAGAGGAGCGTGACGTTGTAAGAAAAAAGAAACTTGCGGCATTACAATTTGACGAGGAATTTATTTTTTTAATTATGTGCCTTTTTTGCCTTTCTTTTGTCTTCAAGGTCACGAGACGAAAAAAAGAATGAAAAAAACAATAAAAAAGGAAGAAGAAATTACTAGGTGGATGCTATCCTGTCTCTTGTGTTGTGAAAACCAACTGAAAAAACAAGAACTCATCTCGAAGTTTCGTCGGAAAATTTAATGAGGAGTCCATGCTTGTTGTCCCGAGGGCCTGACTTGGATCCCTGGTTGGTGGTTACACTAGTAACCCCACCGAATCAAGGGTTGTTTTTAACCAACCGGGCCGCCTGCTGTCTATTGACGAGCTGTCATATTACATTCCGTATTTTGATATAGCGGTATCCGTACGCTCTACTTCTCTTAATCTTTTTGTATCTTTTTCTACCCTAGACAGTAGAAATAACATTTTTCATGTTTTACTTCCAAGGGATAACGAGATCCAGATGATGCCTCCTATGAAGTAATTTTTCCTCTTGCTTAGGAGGAAGATGAGTAATAATTATACATGTCCTAACAATGAGTAAAACAGCATCTTAAGTGGCAAGAACTAACTCTCTCGTTATACGAGGATTAGTTTAGAATTTTTCGTGAAATTTTTCGATAAAGGGTTGAATGGTTAATAATGAAAAGCAAAAGGAGAAAAAGTCAAAATTTCTGTTTTTGATTGTTAATTTGGATGAATAATTTTATTTCGTCGGATTTTTGGATGTATATTAGAAGATGATTTATTTGGAGGAACAAGAAATTTTTTAATTCGACCATTAGTAATTTCTCTGAAACGAAAGTAAGATTTTTTTGAAGAAAATTTAGTTTGTTCATACAAGTCATCCATATCATAGAGCTATGCTTGAACCGTTAAACTTAGGGGTGGACAAAAGAAACCACCCAAATTAGTCGGTTCTGGCCGATTCCAAGGGACATTGGTCCGATTCTTGGTTCCAATAAATTGAAACTGATTTTCGGTCTAGTAACTAGTTACCATCCACTTAGATCACCTAGATTGGACTGATTTTTTAAAATATTTTTATTTCTTAAAAATATGTAAAAAACTCTAATCTATCTCTTATTTCAAACTTCACCCACGCATGTGGATACCCTACTCTTTCATACTTTCACACCTCTTTCACATACCCTAATCGCTCTTTCCCTACGCTCGCTCGCCTCCCAATTGCTCTCTTCATTCAGTTGCTCGGTTCTCAGACGCCACTCTTTCGCTCGAGTCGTGTCTCTCTTGCTTGACACCTCCCTCAATCGCATCTTCAATCTCGACTCTCACCTCTCTCTTTTGCTCTATTTTTGACGAATCATGATCGTGATCATAATCGCATCTCATCAAGGTAAATATCCAATGATTATTTTGCCATTCTTCGTACACCATTTTCAATGCTGTGTCTAGATCTCGTCTTTGCCTCTCGCCCTAATGACCAGGTTTGTGAATTATATGCGAATTCATGGGCTATCTTCCTCTTAATGTTTCGGCAAGCAAAGAGAAATTTTTAGATAAATGCATCGTCGTTCAAAAACCCATATGTGAAAAAGTCGAATGAACTCTATGATTGAAGGGACTAGAAGCGAGTAGGTTAGCTATAGCAACAAACCTACAATATAAGTGCTTAAAAAGAGAAAAAAAACATGCCACGGATTTCATTGATCCACTCGATCCGGTCCGGTTCGAGAGCCAGGTGGACCGGATCCCGATTCCAGCAACCGAAAACCGGAACCGTTCCATCCGGAGCCAATCACCCCCGGTCGAGCCGCGCGAAGCAACACTGACGCGGCCGGTTCGGACGCGCCGACCGAGCAGCGAGCCGAGCTGGTCTGGCCCCGCGTTAACTCAGTGACTGGGACTCGTCAAAAGCCCCCGCCACGTGTTCCCACCGCGGGTGAGTCGCGAAGACCGAGTCCCGGTCAACAAGGGCCTAAAAAGTCCAATTCCACGCAAAAAGATTAAATAAAAAACAAAAGGAAAACCGAAAATCTCCCCCAAACGGGAAACACAAAATTTTCCAGCCGCTCTCTCCTCTGCGCCAGTATGACCTCCGCGAGCTAGGGTTTCTCTCGCTCCTCCTCCTCCTCTCGCGTGGTCAATTCGCCCCCTCGATCGGCGGCGTCGCCGTCGGTCCCGCTGTCCGGCAGGTCCTACTCGTCTCGGCTTTCATGGAGGTAACGATTCTATCCGCCCGCCCGCGTGCGAGTCGATCCGGTCGCGTCGTCATCGCCGTCCTCGCGGCTCCGGCCGTCCGGCCGCGCGATTTCTGCCGGCCGAGGGGAAGGGGGGGTTTTTAGGGGGGAATTAGCTCGTGCGTGTGTGAACTGGTACTGATTGATTTGGACTGCCGGCTCCTAGGTCGCGGATCGATGTATGCGTTTAGGAAGCTGTTGATTGTCGATGGAATCGGTTGCCAATGATACCTTTTCACCGTTTAGCATCGACTCCTGGTGACCTAGGAGCTCAACTGCTCTCTCTCTCTCTTTATTTTTTTTTCCAGGCTCAGGGGATGGAAGATGCTAGCAAGTCGGAGGCTCGCTCCATATCGGCCGCGGCCTTCGTGGAAGGGGGAATCCAGGACGCCTGCGAGGATGCTTGCAGCATCTGCCTCGAAGCTTTCTGCGACAGCGATCCGTCCACGGTACGTGATGTGGAGAATGTCTTTTTGCGCAGTTTTTGGGGTCCAGTTTTAGTTGATCTTTGTCTCTCTCACTTTCCGCAGGTGACCACTTGCAAGCACGAGTTTCATCTCCAGTGCATTCTCGAGTGGTAATCTATAGTGCTCTCGGCCTCAACAGAATAAGCTATGCTGCTGACAGAACAGACCTCATTATAACGCTAGACCAATACAGTATCGGCGAAGATATCTGTTACATTTTATCTGCATAGTCTCTTGAGCATCCTCCCTTTATCTAGATGTCATAGCGTCCATATTATCTTTGTTTCTTCTTCTTTTTTTCCCCGTTTATGCATTGCTCATATCAAGCAAAATGTTATATGGAATGATTACTCTCGTATGCTTTGGATAGACCAGACAGATAAGGGGAATGCTAAAATAGCATTTATTCACACGTAAACAGGCCGTGCGCAGCCATGCACAAATTCTGCGCTGCTATGGCTGGAGTAACGGCTGGGGCTGTTGACCTAATAGCTGCAATGTTGTTTTTTTTAGGCATTATTGCCCCACATCCCGAATGCTTATATTTCGGTTTCCTCTGAGTCTTATAGAGTTTTATATCCTTGGTGTGGTTCTTGTGTTGTTTGACTATTTATATATGTTAACAGTAGAGCTTCATTTCCTCAAGTACTATTTTGTCTGGGTGCATCTGTAACCTGACTAAATTTGCAAGGGAAAATTCTTCGTGGACACTTTTTGGCGTATAAAATGCAAAAAATTGTGTCAAACTATTAGGATATTGATATTCTGATGGCTTCTTGTTTCTTTCATTGGCCTCTAGGTGTCAGAGGAGTTCTCAGTGTCCTATGTGTTGGCAACCCATCAGCCTGAAAGATCCCACCAGGTAGAACGGCAGGCAGTAGAATGGGGGAGGAGTTTTAGGTTTAACCAAGAGATCTTAGTTCCCTTGTTATTTTAAAACTTTCAAACTTGAACATCTTTCTTCATGCTTTTCAGTCAGGAATTATTGGAGGCAGTAGAACGGGAGAGGAGTTTTAGGTTTAACCCATCAAGAAATGCAACAATCTTTCATCATCCCACTCTTGGGGATTTTGAGTTACAACACGTAATTTTCTCAGACTAATCGAATCTTTTGCCTGATTATTAAGTTAAACTAGGTGTATTGCTTAGCTGGCTCTTCTTGGTGGTTATGCAGCTGCCTGTTGGTTCTACTGATTCTGAGCTTGAGGAGCGTATCATTCAGCACTTAGCTGCTGCTGCTGCTATGGGCCGAGCACGTCACATTGCCAGAAGGGAAGGCCATAGGAACCGGTCTTCAGCTCATGGTCGTCCACATTACTTAGTTTTCTCTACTCATCCTAACACCCCTCCTAGTGGTCCTTTTCCATCTGCGTCCCCACCTGCTAGGCATGGCGAAGATGAACAAGCTCCTGAAGTTACCGTTATCACACCTCCATCACCTGCTACCACCAGTCAGGATGAATCTGAGCCGCCAATAGGTCCATTGACCTCTTCCCCAGTGGAGCAGGGTTCGTCTTCACCTAGAGCTATTGCTGTTAACCAGCAAGGATCATCATTGATCAACAGGTACATTAAGCATCTGTTATAACAGCATAGCTCCACTTCGTAGTGAAATCTTTTAGTGTTTTAGTTTTAGATTTTCCTTTGACTTAAGGATTGTGTTGTACTTTAGACGTTGTTTAAAACTCTTACATAGTATCGTTGTACATATTCTCCCCTTGGCAGGAGATCACCAAGTCATTCCTCACCAAACAATCAGGATAGGGGAGGACCATCTGAGTTGCAATCCTTTTCAGAATCCCTGAAATCTCGATTTAATGCAGTGTCTTCCAGGTATTGAGCTTTGACAGGCGCCCCTAGCTTAAATGATTGCTAATTTGAAAGATCTCCTTTCATCTCTAAAGGTTGACAAGCATCTGCGCTTTACTGCTTTTAGATGCAAAGAATCAATTTCAAAGAGCACACGAGGGTGGAAAGAGAGACTGTTCTCTCGCAACACTTCCATGGCAGATCTTGGTTCTGAAGTTAGAAGAGAAGTTGACGCGGGGATTGCTACTGTGTCACGCATGATGGAGCGTCTTGAAACGAGAGACAGTGGCAAGACCAGTTCTGCTTCTGTGTCTAACAGTTCTGAGAATTTACCCGGTCCAGAACCTGAAATCCAGCAGATCCCTGATGTAGTTGGCGAAAATTCTTTGAGTATCACCAACCAACAGGCCTCATCTGCTACAAGTTCTTGTTCCAATTAATGTTGCTTCATCATTTGCTCCGGCTTGAAGCACGAATCATCCGAGTAAGTTGAATTCCTGTGCTCAACTGCTTATACTAATGCTGTCAAGTTATCTCATTTCCTCAACTTTTCATGTATCTTTGCACTTTATGCTCAGCCTATCCTTGCCTGTTCCTTCAATGCAAATACTTGTAACTTTTTGAGTGTGATTGCTGACTGTATGGATTCCGAAGTGACTAATTTAGCCATAAGTTTCTTGCTGAAGCCATTCGCTCTGTTGTCTGAATTTTTCTGTCTTAGGAATCAGTTGGAAGGAAGGCTGGATGTCAAAATCCTTAGGCGATGAGCATTCTTTAGGTGTGAATTCGTAGTGGTGGGGAAATTGGTGTTGAAAGAATTTTTGCATTATGACCTAGAGATCATGGATTGGGATAACAAAAACCTCTGTGAAGTGCATGTTTGGGACTCCATTGATTTGACGCCCTTCATGTAGAAATTATACTAATTGTTGTGGTTAATTGTACGAGCTCTAGAGAAGTTTGTAGTTGGAACCTGTCAAGAGAATAGCTAAAATTGGGGCGTTACCCTTATTAGTTGTTAGGTGCATCACTGATTAGACCATGTTCTGGATAGGGAACTACTTCAGCAAGATGGTGATACCACAACGTGAGAACTTTCCCGAGGTGAAATGGTGCATAACTTTGGACTATTAATATTGGGTTTGTCCATGTGAATCCTGTCTTTTTCTTCAAAAAAATAAAAGTGATCCTGCTCACGATTGTGCCGATTATTTCATGTATTGCTACCTTGCTCAGAAAAAGCTGCTGTAGTTTTGTTGGTGATGTAGATATCCATTGGTAGAGGTTTTCTTCTTCATTGTCCGCTTTTGTTTGCTGTAGTAAAGCGCAGCAGTCCTAAGGGTTTTTACAGTATACATCTCGATCTTGTTTTATTGAACATTTGTTGCTTCTAGTTTTGATATTGAATGCCTCGTTCTAATGGAAAGGTTATTGCGCTTTTTCATAGGTAGAAGCACCTCATTTCGAGGATGCTGAATCTATAGGCGTGATGCATGGATGCGGGATCTTCTTCAGGAGTTTGTCAAATCACCCCGTCAGCACGGAAAAAAGAAGAAGATTGTTTATTAAGATATATGTTGGAATAAAGAAACTACAAAACAGAGCTATGTTTTGATGGTTAAACTCGTATACCGTTGTAAATTCTCCTAGATTTACTTTTGCAGCTGCGCATACTCGTACTGCATAATATCTATCTTCTTTGGAAGCCCATGTGTATACTAGTTTTAGACACGAAGAGGTTGAACTCGATCAAACACTTGTTGGACCGAGGATGACATTATTTTTCTTTTGGTGCTGAGTTAATGCATGTTAGTCAATCGAGTCCGGTGTTAATGTCTGTTCAGTTGAATTTAGCTGCAATAATACTGTTCCCGTTTCTGATGCAGTTGGCCTCTTATTCCTTTTTGGCTCTTTCAAAGCTTAGGATTACCATAAACAAGCTTGCTTAACAGTGCTTATTCACATACGAATGCATTTTTATCAGTAGTATTAGCGTTCAGAAATAGTACAAAAATTACGAATGAAAACCCGGAATGAAAGCGCGAAACAAATCGAAGTTAGTTCTAAGAGCAGCATTGCCAGGGGTGGTGGTGTATTTAGAAGCCCGACGTATTCCGATAAATAATTCTTCAAATTGCCAGGAATGCTTGTTTTTACCTCTAAATGAGTTTAGCCACAGCACTTCTTATCTTCCATTGAGAGCGAACTGTTGCAACATGTCCGTTTCTGAGTGTTCGCTGAAGGCCTGAACTTGAGCTCGATCCCTGCTCTCTTCCGGGGGAGAGACCGGGCGGTTATCAGCCGGGGAAGTGGCCGGCGCGACGACAGCTGGGGAGGCGGCGATGGTAGCAGAGGATTTGCTCTCATCCTCGTTCTTCCCCTGAGAGAAAGCCTCCTGCAGCTGCAGCGCGTACTCCAAGTTCCACAGAACGTCTCCCATGGTTGGCCTATCCACGCCGTGTTCGGCCAAACACTTCTCCGCGGCTTCGGCAAACTTCTTCAGCGACTCGGGGTTGATGGTACCCACGAGAAGAGGGTCGATGATCTTCTCGAGCAGGCCTTTTCGCTTCCACTGCATCGCCCACTCGGCCAAGTTCACTTGTTCCCTAGGAAGTTGAGGGTTCAAGGCAGGCCTCGCGCATAATACCTCGAGCAGGACCACCCCGAATGAGTACACGTCGGACTTGTCCGTCAACTGCTGCCTCCTGAAGTACTCGGGGTCCAGATACCCGAAACTTCCTTTCACCGCCGTGCTCACATGACCTTGCCCGATGGGCGCATCCTTTGACAGTCCGAAATCCGCGACCTTGGCGATGAAGTTATCGTCGAGCAGAATGTTGGTGGTCTTGACGTCGCGGTGGATGATCCCCTGGGTGGTACCGGTGTGAAGATAGTGAAGCCCACGTGCCGCCCCGATACAGATCTCGAGCCTTTGCTTCCATGACAACGGCGGCAAGTTCTTGCCGTAAAGGTGATCCCTGATTTGGCCATTGGACATGTACTCGTAGACCAAGATCATCTCAGAATTCTCGTCACAGTAACCGATCAGGGATACTAGATGCCTGTGCCTGAGCTTAGACAGCATTTGGATTTCGGTCTGGAACTCATTGATTCCTTGTTCAGACTGCGGATTCCCTCTCTTGACCGCGACTTTAGTGCCGTCGTCGATCTCTCCTAGGTAGACATTGCCGAATCCTCCGACGCCGATGATCGAATTCGAGTCGAAGTTCTTGGTCGCTTCTTGTATCTCCGCAAACGAGAAGTATCGGCCCAATCCCAGGGTGGACGAGTAGAAGTTGGTCTTGTGAGAACCCATTGAAGTCTTGCTGCTCATGAAGCTCGCGTCGCCGGCATGGAGCGGCAGCAACCAAGACGAGAAGCTGTTCCTCTTTTGCCAGTCTTGGGGCCTCTTGTGCCACTTGATGACCATTGCACCGAGGCCAACGAATGCTCCGAACATCATCGCGAATCCGACTGCCGCCACCGTGTTACGGTTTGACGAAGAGGCCTTTTTTCCATCGACTCCGAATTCTCCATCCAAGCTATTCACCGAGTTGCTCATCTTCAAAATCTCCAGACCGTTCAAGATTGCATTCACCGTGCCCGTGTCTTGATTCAATGGGCCGATTTGAATGCTCAGTCCGCTGGCCATCAGGGTCGAATTCACTACGATGTCCTTGTAGTATGGAATGGCCAAACCGCCTGTCAAGCTGGACAAATCGAGGCCCGATATAGCCATCTTTCCGTTGATGTAAACATTGAAGTAGAGGTCATTGAGGGACTTGCTCACAATGTCGCAGAAATGCAACCGCACGACGTATCCAAAATCCGTATCAACATTGAAATTCCAGGTGACATTGAAATTGGGTTGTTGGACATTGGCATTGGCCATCTCCACGGCGGATGCATACACGGCTGTGGGTGCAAGGAGCTTCGGATAGTCCTCAGGATACTTGACAATGGTCGAGGGGACAGAGACGCGCTTAGCCAAGGACTTTTCCTTGAGAAACTCCGTATCCAAGCCCCAGGATCTTCCTAGCGTGTCGTTCTGAGAAGTGATCACAGATCCCCCGACGTTGAGTCGGTACACGATCTGGTAATTGAACGAGCTCAAACCGTTGTATTCCGTGACAGGGAAGAGAGCGGTGCCGCTGTCGACGATCAAGAAGTCCGGTGCCGAAACCACCTCGATGGCATTGATGAATGCGAACGAGTCCTTGACAGGAGTAAACTTCAGGGTGAACTGGGGGTCGGTCACGTTCAGCAGATACTCCTTGATCATGTATTTAGTACTGTTATTCACGGAGAACCTGTGCAAAAGCACGACGTCGCTGGTCGTGATGGTGAACATGGCAGTCTGGAGATCGAATTGGGTGTTGTTCAGGGGGAAGAAATGGAGCCTAACCCAATGCCACCCTGCGCTCGCCAGGTGAAAGGAATAAGTGGCTTCGGCGACGAACACCCGTGCCGTCAGATAAATGGGCGACGGGACATCAGCCGCAGGGACCGAGATTTGGATGTTGTCCTTGGCTTCCAAGTATCCAGCAGAGTTAACGTCGGTCTTGAATATTCTTCCATCAGGGAGGGTGGCCAAGGAGTTGGCTCCGCAGTCGATGAGGATGTTATCCTTAGGAGAGAATGCAGGCGTGCTGGCCGTGGCGGCAGTGGAGCCGCCGAGGATGGTGAAGAGGAGGACCAGGAGGGCCGCCATGAGGGGTCGTGACGGCGATGTAGAGGGGGATAGAAAAAGAAGAGCGTTGACAGGTGTTCTTGGTTTATTTTCTTTCTCCATCCCTCCTGGGTAAGGAGGATGAAACAGGGATTAGACTGATCAGGACCTTGAGAATATTAGAGGGTTATATCCATCTCCAGAAATAGAGAGAGAGAGAAAGGGGTGGGTGACTCTGTTGCCTTTGGAGTTTGTTGCATCTTTTGTGAAAAGAGATGACAAGCTTTTCTTAGATATTGGAATGTTTGTGGAGAAAGATTTTCTTGTCGTAGAGAAAACTTCCTGTCTTTGAATTTTGGGTGACCTTTTTTTAGCCAATTCTAACAGCTTCGTAGGATCAAACATGGTCTCCCTTTGAAAGGGTCAAACAGCCTCCTCTCTCTCTCTCTCGCTCTCTCTCTCTCTCTCTCTCATCATTAGGAAATTTGAGTTTGGAGACATTGCTGTTAAATTTGGTTGTTAGGTCATTGAGTCGAACTAACAGGCCTGGAAATAGAAGGGTGCATCTACGGTTCATCTTTCATGACAGACCGTGCATTTCACTGAAGCCAAATGCTTTATAAAGATTTGGGCACCATATGAGACATGTCAAGACTCGAAGCTGTGTCACCTGATTGAGCATCACGAATCTGCACTCGCAAACTTTCTCCGGGATCTCGAAACGTCTGTAGATGTTATTTACATCAACTGAAACCTGACAGGATACGTGGTCGAGCAAATCCACCTCCCCTTTCGAATTCTACGTAGTTGGAAGAGAGAAACAGTGAGATTTTGCATACAGATGTAAGTACTAACATTAGTCTGCATCAATAGTGTCTCAAAAGAAGTATTTTTCTTGATTATTCTTGGAATGCTATTCGAAATGTTCGGTTCGCTTGCGGTTTGACAATTGATATCCGCATGGGATTCCTTCGGAAACTTATCCTCATGGGATCATTCATGATTCTGCTTTGCCTCTCAATATCAAAGCAGCTGAAGTTATCTACGTTGATGATTGGCACTAGCTATCTACATTGATGATTGGCACTAGCCTCTAGTTTTTCTATAAGCTGCTCTCGGTACCGTCATTCCAAATTTCTTCAGGTGTTGACAGAGTGGAAGCCTAATGCTTCAGCTTCAAGCTTTAGGTCTTTCACTGCTAAAACTTGCTCGGCATGGCAGCGTTTGTTGCCAATGTAGAGCTAGAAAATAAGTTGCATCCTTGGACTGCTTCATCTGTATGATCAAGCTTGCAGTCAGTGTGAGAGAGAGTAGGAGAAATCTTGAAGAGAAGATTGCATATGACCTGCATATTAAGTTGTGCTCAAATCGACATATGCAAGATTAGTGGGTGATGATTGTGATTATATGCAGTGTATTGTTTTGTTATGGTGACAAACTGAAGTTGTTTTTCCATGAATTGCATTTGGCACATCTAATAGCGCCGGACCTGGAGCTGCTACTTATTTTAAATTAAATAGGCTGCCTTTTTTGACGAAATTTCTCTATTCAGCTAATTTTAATTGCTCGAAACGACATTATCCAAAACTGAAGAATTAGTGTGTGCTTACTTATTTGTCCATGAGTACGCAAAATTTTCTCCATGGTTATTAAAATTTTACATAGGAAAAGTATGTGCTTACTTGTTTGTAAGTGATAAATTTTTCATGCGATAAGCGAACTTTCCATGAAAAGAAAGGTGAATTTTGGCCATTAAAAAAATACTTCTTCCCGAAGAAAATATCTTTCAAAGCATGGTAGGTATATTAAGATTGATTTACGAAATTGGCATACTGATGATGTGGCAAATTGTGAATGGGCAGTCAAGCATGCCAACCTCTCTTAACACCCAATAACAATTTGCTAGATCATTTAGTATACCAATTTTGTAACCTACACTTGCATTTCTCAAACTTCTATCTGTTGTTGAGCCCACACATTTTAATGAAAGCAGTCTCCACAAAGATGAGCAACTGTTCATCATATAAATCAGCAAAGCCGAGAATCTGGAAGTCTAATACCAGAGGACTTCAAAAGATGTAGCCACGAAAACATCCACAATTGACAATTCCATCTCCCATCTTATTCAAAGGAAGCAAAACAAGGCTTCAGTTTCATTTTCATGTCCCAGACTCACTAAGTTCCTAGTGACCCCCTGTTTTGTTCTCCCACCACTCCAAGTACTTGACTTGCGCAGCCATGGTATCCAATCGGTACAGTTGCAGCGAATGGCTAGCGATTTCCTGTCCAAAGGTCCAACCAAACACCGCCCCTGCTGCAAAGGATAGTCCAGCACCTGCCGGGACGAACAAAAACGGGACCAAAGAAAGAGATAAAATAATTATAACTCCATCCAAATTCCATTTACGCCTTGCTAAAAGAAATCCCGGCCGGTTATTTTAAAGTAAACTATACTATTTTCTAAACTAACCACAGTCCTGAATTATACAATGCGAAGCCAGCAGAAGTGAAAATATGATGCCATAAATGCTTCAACATATCCGATACCCCCGCGACCAGCTTACCGATTCCAGGTGAACTGTAGCCTTCATACAAGTAGAACTGTATCATACATAAGAAAATTGATGGATGGCATGCAACATTTCTAACTGTAATATCTAATAAAAGTTGAGCACAAAGGCAGGTACTATACCTTCTCTTCTAGATATGGTAGTCAAAAAGGGTAGTGCGGAATGGGAAAATCATAGCCACACCAGGTTTGAATAATTTTCGCAAAAATTAAACATAATCCTTTCTGCTTATCATCAATAATTTAGGAGTTTAATGAAGCAAAATGGCAAGACGGAGAAAACTGAATTCCATCCCTTTGTTAAAGACATGGCCATTAGAAGAAGATGCAAGAGACATGCTTTGCTTCCAGCAAACACTTCAAGGTTCCCATGCTACTATTATTCAATATATCTTCAGTCTAGCACCTCAGAGGCAAGTGAGCACTTTCAATCGGCCAACGATAATATGGAGAAAAGAAACAGCCAATAATAAGGAAGACAGATTTGGAAAGAGAGGCAGAAAAATACCATGCAAGCTCCTTGAATATTTCCAGGCAAAACCTGCTGTGGTCACTGCCCCAAGCACACTTCCAACAGCCGCATAGGTCGCTGCTTCCCTCGCTGTCTTCAGCTGATAAGTGAAGGAAATGAAGCTGTTACATACAGAAGGCTGTTGCATACAAAGAACAAGCATGGATTCATCAACCAAAGCTGGCAAACGTATTTAAGCATCTAACGCCTAAACTTCCATCTTACAAATTCATTAATGAGCATCGGCATACTTCAACACATTTCAAAACAAAACTAAAGTGTCTCAAGATCTCCATTATCTCTGAAGAACAAGAATTCACAACTAGCAACAGAAAGAGCGCCAAACCCAAAGAGCCTTACTAGGGCCAGTTATAAGAGAGAGCATACTAGCTATTAGACAGTGGAAAGGCATGTCATTTCTTGCCATTATGCTTTGGTAAAAAGCCAATAAAGGGACACTGCAGGTGGTGCAGGAATATGATAACATGTGGCGCAGTGATGTTCGTTGAGCGCCAAATTCTGAAATTCTGATATTATTGGTTAGAATATAGAGCGCAATTAAATGCCTCTTTCTGAATATAGCAACAGAAGTCAGAGCACAGACAATTTGATACAATCCCCATTCACCAGTTGCCATCTCTACGACTACAATCCCTTGTGAAACCATTTCCTCAATACCGTTGCATATTAACAAACAAAAGGCTCTGCAACTTAATTAAAGATATCTCCACAGCAGATAGGTTCTTTTCCTGATAGGTGACGGGGATTCCAGAAATTGAAAGGTTCTTTTGTATGGGGTCATGCACATTGAGGTACTAATCAAAGAAAATCCATCAGCTAACAGTCGTAACAGTCTAGTAACTAGTTGGAAGCTGAAGATAATATCAGAATGGTTCATGTGCAAAAATGGAGCAAATGAACAGCACAAGACGCAAACCCACTTCGACAAAAGCAGATGGATAACAAGTAACCCTACATGGATAACAAGTAACCATACTCATTGACCTGGAACTACGACTCAAGAATCAATCTTCCATGCGTCTCTATCGGTGATACCCCTCGATTAACACACTCGAGATGTTGTCTGTTGTGACCCATCCCATACCGAGGCTCACAATTTTGTCTTCTGGCGTATAGGCAAGCACTTTCACGGGAGGTCACCCATCATGATTTCTACGAAATAGTAATCCGTCCTTTTCTTCACTATAAGCAAGTATATTAACAATATTACAACGTTTTGATAAAATGACCAAAGTCCCAAAATTTCACGGTTTTCCATCGGAAGTCATTCCTTGATTAGTGCAATAAAGGAACGGACTTTCTTGACCGCGAGAGAGGAGTTTACTTCGTAAACATCACGCAGTACGCTCTTCAGCTATTGCCATGCACTTTAAAGTATCGACCCATATCCTTGTACTCGTTACTACCGTGTCGGTCCGCCGCACTATCTAAACATCAAACATCGAAGGAACAATCCCAAAGGAGATAACGAACAAGCGCAAACACGCCAAGACATATCGATGAGAAGTCGCTCCATACGAGCACAGGCCAAACAATAAGGACCGATCAGCACTCCCAAGAGTCTCCAATCAAGCTCGACGGAGGCTAGCAGCTACAGTAAATCAGTCAACCATCCACCCGGGGCGCATAAACGCTAAATAGCTCCTTAAGAAAACAAGGACGACACGGCTCGAATCGATCAAATCCCCGGCGAAGAAACAGATCCAAATCATCCCACGGCCACGAGAGCACAGAGCATGGATGAACAAGGCAAGTAGCAGTGGAATTACGGTGGGGCCGTGGACGGGATCGGAAGCGATGAACTCGTCGACGTCGGAGGCGGACCAGGAGGGGAGGGGCGCGTCGCGGTCGGTGAACCGGGTGTAGCTCTCGAGGAAGGAGAAGCGCTCGCCCCAGAACTCCTTCCAACCCTCCCAGTGCTTCCCGAAGAAGGACGATTCCGCCATTCCTGAACCCGAGTCGGAGCAGACAGCGATGGTCCTCGATAGGCCAACCCCTCTTTCCCCAAGATTCCTCTCACGCTCTCTCTCTCTCTTTCTAGGTGCGGGCGAGAAATGGAGATGGCCCAGGCTCAAAGTGGGGCTTTTTGTTCGATCGGAGGTCGTTCCTGTGCCCGTTTGAGGTTCGGGGCAATACGTTCTAAGACTCGCAAAAGAGGCGATAACGTCCTAAAACTTGTCAAATTTAATGCATTCGAGTATTTAACTCCGTTAAATTGTCCTGGATGCATTCGAGTATTTAACTTTGCAATAGTATTAACCCGTGTCGATGTTTATGGTCTAGGCGACCAACATTTTCCATCGATTAATGACATTAGTATGTTGTACTTTGTTCCTTTTGTATGTGTAGGCAATGTGTTTGAATGATGGGGACGATGTAATATCATATGGGAAATTTTAGATTTTCACGAGAAGAGAAAAAAGTGACTCCCACCAACATGATGTCCGCATCAAAAAAAATTCAGTCTTTACTTGCAAGAAACGTGTCAAAAGACTCCAAACATGGATTTCGTCCCTATGAATTTCTTGAGACCTCTTGCGTAATACTTGATTCCCCCCCTGCATTTGCATTAGAATAGGGGCGTAAAGCATTAGAGAAGCTGATGATACGCCCCGCAACAGTAGATTTGCCTTTGGGATCGACGTAATGCAGCACAGTGCGCCGTGACCGGAAAATTCGTTGACAGAGACATCGTCAAGAGGCAACACACAGTGGACTCAAACGGACAATTTGTTGCAGATTTCTGAAAAGAGAAGATATACATAGGAAATTGGCGCTACTTCAACAAAATCCATCTCGTCAAGAAGTTGGTCCCTTTTGACCAAAAAAACAAAAAAGAAGTTGGTCTGCACTTTCATCGCTTTCTCTTCGTGGCCGGAGTAGAACCCGACCCCCCTCGCTTAGCTGCAGCGGATCCACCTCTTCCTCTTCCTGCTGGTTTCTTCTTTGCGCTTGAGTTCTCATTACCCTTCAAGTCCAATTCCACTTTGATAGCTGCACAAGGAAATAAAACAGAGGCTCTAATCAACACAAAGAACGCAGACAAATTTCCGCAAGTGTCCAAAAAAAATGTCCAACGATCACATTACCTTTAGAATTTAGTCCCTCAAGGTCCAATTGCAGCTTCTTCTCACCATTAGCAGCACCCTCTGCATACCATGAGAAGCGGAGAGAATCACTAGATGTTCAACTCTCTCTCTCTCTCTCTCTCTCTCTCTCTCTCTCTCTCTCAGGGCTCATAAGCGCAAAAGGGACAGGGATGCTACAACCAAGCATCAGTTGAACTAAGAAGAACACTTTAAGAAAAGATGTCACAATTCTATCGGCTGTACAAATGCTTACTACCAAAACCAGGTGAGAAATTCAAAATGCAACACAAAGGTGTCACAAAGCATCCCCTTGATTCAGCATGAAATGCAACACAAAGGTGTGATGTTGAACCTTAACACAATATCCACGTACGTCAATGGAAAGCACTCTTTCTACAATCAGAAATCCCAAACTCTAGCCGTCCACAAATTCAAAGATTTTCTCAAAGCCAAGACTCCAAAAGAAATTTCTACTTGAAGAAACTGTGACCCGGGGCTTTATTGAATATGTAGAACAGTACCCACGGAAAAAAATGTTGCACTATCCAGCAAGGTATGTAAAAGCATAGACTTTGGCCTCTTTATGCGTAATAAGGACAACAAAAAATTCAGTCTTCAGATTTACCTTGGTCTTCCATGTCGGAAGAGTTCTCCTCTTCACTTTCTGCCAAGGCATCACCATTTTGCTCTCCCGATCCATCATCAGATGGCTCTAAAATAGCTGCAATCCGCTTTTTAGGCACTTTCTTTACTCCTGGTAGTGTAACTAAATCTGCAGCTCGAACCATCCTTGACCTGCTGCTTTCATTATACGATCTGGTCAGGGCAGATTTGACAGTAGGTGGAATGCCATCTAAGGGATTTGGATGTCCCTGAAGGAAAGAGGCACATAAATGCATGAGCAACCCTAGAATCATCAGCCGACAATAGAGTAGGAATGAATACCTTAAATTTTGATAGTTCCACTATTGTATCAAAGTCTTCCTGATTGATTGAATATAAATTCATGAACTCCACAACTTCTCTGACAGCTTCATCCTGATCAGAACAACACATGACAGTGACAATAATTTGCTTAGAAACTCATTAAAGCAACAAAACTGAAAAAAATCAGGTAACCAACCTTAGGCAGCACTCTAAGAGGATCAGTCAATCTCTTAAGGAGGAGGGACAGGTAGTCAACTCGCAAAGATTCCCTGAACAGTATAATTCAAAAATGATAACCACATAAAACATACAGTGAACCAGCCAGTACATTCCCACAAAAACTTCTAAGATGACAGAAGTACAAAAAAAAAAAGAAAAAAGAGAAGATAAGAAAATAAATTCACTTTACTTTTGGACCATTTCGTACATATAAAAGAACAGTTTCCCCAATAAAACAATTTTACCTTCCAGTATTAGATTCACGAGAAGCAAGAAGATGATCGTGCAGATCATCCAAAAGTCGCAAGTTTTTGCCTGTCGTTGAGTTCTTTCCTAACCAGCCACCGAATCTGTTGAAATTACGCTCACCCTGGCACAATCAGGAAGAATATGCAACATTAATATCCAAATTTATGTAGCTTAGGCAAATCACTGAAAGTGTGTGAGGAAGCAGAATCTTCTAGTACAACAAAAAGAGAGATCCAACTGTGAGACTCACAATGCTAGGGCACAAGACAAAACGAAAATTAGCAGAGATAACGCAGATATTTGCAAATGCTAATTACGTAGGCATTCACAAATCTTGTGATCAGTAGCTTTCACTTATTCTTAGGAATGATATACTGGCATATTGCCCATCAGAATTAAGACATCGTGAGAGTAAAGTACCTGTTCAAGTGTCTCCCTTTGCCCATGCAACAATGCAGCACTAAATGAAAAGCAATACGATGAGAAATTCGAAAGGAGCATACAAAAACATCTCGAGAAATACCTAACACCTACTCCGGCTTATACAGAAAACGTACGGGATTATACAAGAAGCAAGGCAACCAGCTTGAGAGAGCTGCCATTGGCGATATCTTCGTATCTGTACATTTATAATGTCCCCGTCGGCAATAGAATCAGCAGCCCGGGCAATCAAGGACATGCGTTTTATCCCATTATCATCCTTGCCAGCAGCACTAGGTCTATAGTTCATATAATTTTCCTGACACGCATTAAACCACATATATGAGAATACAAGATGTAAGGATTCTCAAGAAAAAAGTCTTGCATGAATGTGCATATTTGTACATCCCAGTGTGAGCAGAATAGAATATGAAATTGAGCAAAATGAGACAAGGGCAAGTGTCAGCAGAGTAGAATCCGAGCATTTACAGTAGGTTACTTGAGGCAGATACAACCTCAGAGTAAGTCTAAACCTTGGCAACTACTTATCTCTTTCTTATCTAGATTCGAATTAACACACCACATCCAAGGGAATAAAATTAAAGAAACCTGTTCAGCTGAAAAGAGTGAATTGTCCGAGCGATATTTGATCTTCATGTTCATCGCAAAAATATGACGTTCTGTTGGTGACTACTATTGAAGTTGATGTACTTATTTTTCACCCACACCGAAACACACATGAAGGTCAGCTGATGTTCACCAATTGAGACATTCAAGATATTGGTGAATTGGTATTGCCGTTGCAAACAGGTAGCCGAATCCATGGTGCTAACTGTGGTTGGTCATGGATGCTTTGGGATTTGATCTTGATGGTGGGTATTCAATGGGTAAGTCAGAAGAAAATACAAGATGAGCTAAGAGTGTCATTGGGCATATGCACAATCAAAAAGAAGAGGAAGAAGATTCAGGTGATTTTTATAGAGCATTTTTGGCTAATTGGGAGGGAAAGAAATAGCAAAGTGTTTAGAAAATGACTAACCCATTTTATGAAAATTAGGTATCCATGGTCTTCTACTTTAAATGTTTAGCATATGCGGAGAAAAGTCTTCATGCCAGTGCTATTTCCTTACCTAGTGGGCTCCTTATCCTGTAATTAATTTGGTAAATGGGTTGCTATCCTGTCATAAATTTGCCGAAAAACATTTACTTCCTTGCAACTTTGCGCCTCCTGAGCCAGGTTATTAACATGTCACTTGACTTAAATTGGTAGTCCGAAAATTTAGAAATTCACATTCTTCCGAAACTTCCCTTTTTCCCTATTCATCTGGTAACTCGCATGACCCAAAAAGGCGAAAAGAGAGAAAACCCAATGATATTTGGCAGAGCAGCCAAACATCGACATGCTAATGCCCATTTCATTCCATTTGTTCGATCATTCCAATATGTTCCATTCTTTCATGCCAAGACCAACTGAATGTGGTATACTAAGTAGGCTTTTTGTTTTTCCAGAAACAAAATGCTTCCATCAAAATTTCCTTACCAAAAAAAAAAATGCTTCCATCAAAATGCACGATCACTATTAAGGGTGTCACGTGATAGATGTGTTGGTGCTTGTCAAGGCATAAACTTTTGTGTACAGTTTGTTATTTGATGCAGGACACAGAACATAGACAACGCCACAGTCCAAAGATGTTGGAACATTTAAACTTGTTAAAAATATGTCAAATATGTACCAGGCCACATGGGCCCCACGCATGCTTCTGGTCAGGGGCTCTTTTAGTAATCCAATATAGTATTAATTGAAAACCCAAGTGAGAAATGCGGAGTGCCCAGTCCAAATCATTACGTAGCTTTCTCGAAAAATTCAGTAATCTCAGAAAATAAGTCCCTATTCAGTGAACTACTGCACTATGAGACTAGAACCAAATTTTTACCACAAAGCTACACCCAAAATCAGTCAATATGACAAATAGCAACAACGAAGTTTTTAATTGCCTAAGACAAGGTTCAAAAAGAGTAGGACAAACTTCACTAATCTCATCTAAACGGACTAATAGCAATGAAAGCATAGAGTTCATTGATCATCTTTCTTCGAATGAAATATACCTAAAGTTTCTTCTTGATTCAAGTTCAAGTTTTTTTCTGGTGTCACTCTGCAAGGTGCAAATTCCTTTGGCAGTGTAAAAATTACAAAAAAAGAAGGAAGGAGCAAGGAACCTGTATAAGAAGAGGGACCAAATCAGGATCACTCATGCTAAGGTCAACCCGCTCATCCATTCTTAATTTGCCCCCATTGAAGCCAAACAGCCTATAATCATATCAGATAGTACACATAAATAACATCGCTTCCACATTAGGTAAGTTGTCACCAAAAAAGAAAACAGTTTAATAAAGAGGTGATAAACTGTTGAAGTCATACTTATCGACAGCCGTGAAGGGCGATATATCTTCATCTTTTGCACTGCTAAGAAGGCGCTGTTTCATGTCATCGTAGTTGATCACTGACATCGAGAGACTCATATACTGCAATTGATTGAGTGCCATACGGATATCTCCATTAACTCTTTCAGCAAGTTCCTCAAGAGCAGCCTGAAACAATCGAAAGGTCAGAGTCAATCCATTAAGTGGGGAAGAAAGAGAGAGAGAACTCTTTGCAGAAAACTACTGAATAAATTGCTCAAGGGTCAAAAGTACACAACCATTCTATTATCATTTTTTTGTAATGGCACTTCAGTGGAAATATGATATCATGCCAATTGTGGTATCTCAAACCTTAGTTTTAAATAACCTTCCAATTTCTCGTGATAGTAAAAGATAAAACTGTTCACCCTAAGTCCATTCGATAAAAACAATTCATAATTTCCACACGCATTCTCTTGCAAGGAACAGCTAAGTTCAAGAATCTTGATATCCCCGAAAATACCTCTTTAACTTGAAGGCCTTCTGCTTTAGCTATTTGCATTAACCTCTTTGCCATCTATCAAACAAAAATAAAAAAGAAAGGAAGATGCATTAGAAACTCATAGCAATTTGGACTAAGAACGCCCTTTTGGACAAAGGTTAAAACACAGCAAAGAGTTGAGATCATCACATAGGATACGAACATTGTGTTGCGAGGTGGCCAACCATGCCTATGAGGGATGAATAATAGTAACAGAAAAGAAGAAAAAATCACCAAAATACCCAATAAAACAAGTTACCTTACAGTTGGAAAATGCAACAATTAAATTTCATTCTACTTAGATCGAGAGCCTATCAAGGCCAAGACAAATTTTAAGTTCTCGTTCACTTGAAGAGACTTTTTTTCGTTAGTTTAGGAAGCTAATTTACCAAAGGAGCAGCAGGCAACTAACACTCACAGGTCAGCAAGAATACATTAAACAATTAAACATCAATATGAAATTACTAGCCAATTTAAATAGCTTACTTTTTCCATTTAAAAAATAGAGCACCAATCCTAGCTCTTAAGGATAACTTAGATACATACTAGTATGCGTGCCAGTTATCGAGCAATGGCCAAGTGGGCTCATCAAATTAATTGCATTGAGCATCATAACATTAATAATCTCCTATGAAAAAGATATGATAAACTCTGATAATTTCGTTGACTAAAGGGGAACGGGAGAACCAGTTGCTTTGTAGGTTTTCAAAGTTCAGAAGCATACAATAGTTCTAAAAAGAGTCGGTCAAATGGGCTCACCAAGCTCAGTGCATTGAACATGATAGTGTAAATAAGATCCTACAAGAAAAAGATCTATGATAATTCTCTCAATTAGAAGGGTAACGGGAGAACCTGTTGCTTTGTAGGTTTCCGAAAGTTCAGAAGCAAACAGTAGTTCACAAGACTTTTCAGTTTCTGACTATAGCGATCATTGCAGATGCAGATAATTGGAATTTTGGAGATCTTTATGCTAGCAATAAGATCTGCAACTCCTCCTCTATCTCCAGCAGACATTCCATCAACCTCGTCCATTATGAGCACGGATTTGGGATGCTTAGACCTGCAACCAAAAAGAAACCTTAGATATTTCTCGCTACTTTCTGCCACCCATAGAGAAGAACAAAGAATTCATAACTAACCAATCCATGTTGACACTTAGGGATTCATTGCTCACAAGTTCCTTAATGGAATTGGCATTGCTGCCACCTATCCCTTTAGAGATCTTGCCGTCAGCCTTCCCACGACTATCACTAGCATTCACCTGAAAATTGCATAAAAAAGAAGGTAAGTAAAAGGAAGAGATGGAGAGCAAGAGGTTGACTTTAAAAATCAATAACAATTATCCATATTTGACCACGCTAAAAGTTCTTGTTGTCAATCCAGTGAGACGCATTACCTCCACTGCCTGAAAGCCTAGCATCTGGCAAATCACTTTTGCTGACGTAGTTTTCCCAATACCAGGAGATCCACTTAACAGAACAGCTTTCTTAGCACCAGAATCAGTTTGATTTTTCCCCTTACCTTTCTTTCCAGAATCTAGAAACTGTTCATTCCAATGTGCCAGCCAACTATGGAGCTGAGTTACCTGCCATCATTCGGAATATTAACCATAAAGACATGCAAATACATAATTATCATATTTCAATGAAACTACAGCACAGTACAGTACAGAAAGGAAAGATGACGCACCAGTGACGGATTTCCAATGATGTCGTTTGAAACTTTTGGCCTATACTTTTCAGTCCATGTCAAAGAAGAAGGTTTAGAAATTTGATCTTTCTTCAAAGCAGTGCGGGAGTCGGGTGCCAAACCTTGAGGAGATACACCTGTTGCCAACAAAGGCTTGTAAGAGAGGCTCTCCAGTGCATTATACCATACAAAATGACTGGCAAGACTGGAACCAGATAATTAAAAAAAATGACCAGAGTGAGAACTGATTTTGCAAGCTAAAGATCCGCTTAACAAGAACATTTCAGCAATCACAAGTACCAACGTCTTGTAGCATGTAGTGCAAAAAATTATGGCGCCACATATGTTTTCAAACAAAATATACATATTCTGTAGCTCCATGATCTGCCCAATTGTCATTACATCAACCTGTACAGCTTTAAAAATATTGTAAGATTTTCTATTTTAAGTAATTTAATTTTTGAACCTGTGAACTTCAAGGTATTGCAGAATACCTTTATATCAATTCAGCATGATGTCAAACAGCAACCAGAAACAGCTCCTAATAATCATACTCTTAGTTAGTACTGCTCTTGCTAACAAAACATGTCCTCAGTTTATCCTCATCAGTAATGGACTAGAAGTCAGAATTACTTAAAGTGGAAAAACAAATGTAACGTCAGATATCCTCCATTCCAGGCAAAAAGCCTTGACAGTCCAGGACTGTTCCTGCTTCTCCCAAAACTCAATTTTCTTGGACATTTCCAGTGGCATTTCAAGCCACCCCGTGCTCTCTGATTACTCTCCTCATACATGATGTTTGTTTACCGAAACTAATGATCTGGAACTCATGCCATTATCCCAGGATTTAGAGCATGCAAATTAGTCGTTTTTTCCTAAAACTCCTCAACCAAGGATATTTATAATTCTGAATTTCTTTCGTCTGCCATGTCATAACCTGATGACTCTTTTGAGATTCATATGAGCAGAAAAGGACTTAAATGAGACACAAATACCGTTTGGAGAAACAAAGTGATGTAAAACAGCATAACACATAATATTGCATAAAAAAGGATGACCAGAAAGGAACAAAGATCTATAAATGCATACTTTTCAGATCAACTTTTTGTGGAGTTTTCTTGGTCAAAGACGGCACAGCTTTCTCTATACTCTTGGACTTCTCTTGAACAGGTGTTTTTGTACCAAGTGATGACCGGATCAGATCAAACAAACCATCCTCCGTAAGAAAAGTTGTTCTGAATCAAAGAAATGAAAACCACAAATGAGCACTGCAAACTAACTATTTTAATACTGTAATAAAGACCAATATCCACAGAAAGTAAAGACCCGAGCTCCTTCGCTTTTGCAGATTTCCGTCCTTCAATATCTTCATCACATAACAGGTAATTCTGGACACAGAATTAGGAAAGTAAGTAACTCAGGTTCAAATAACACTCCCAATACTAAATCATGAAAGGAATATGAGATGACCGTCTTCTTGCTGACTGATCCAGTGACACGACCTCCATGGCGTTTAATTAGATCTTCTGCTTCTTCTCTCTCCAAACTGGAAAATTGTGAACGTTCACTAATTAATCTAGAGATACATAAAGCAGTAAAAGCGTAAGCAACCAAGAAAGAGATGTCCTTACGTGTTAAGATAATCAGAAATATGCAACTGGAAATTTGGAAGCAAAAGTTATGACTTAAAAGAGGGGGGGAGAGAGGGGGGGGGGGGGAGGGGAAGGGAATGATTTGTGGTACCTATCAAGCGTTCCACTGATTACAAAAGTTAAACCTGCCAAACAATCTGGAGCACCTTCAGGGACTTCCTGGCACATAATGAATTAAAGTAAACAAGATAATTAATTACAAGAAAGCATTTTATCCCCAAAAAAGAAAATATTGAGTATAATAAGCATATTCTACCTTCTGCCCCTTATGAGGAGGATCTTTCCTTTCTCCAAAATTCATAAATCCACCTCGTCCACCGCTGCCCCTGCCTCTTCCACCAGCTGGAGCTGCAGATGCACCTCTACCACCACGACCCCTGCCACCAGACTTTGGAGGAGATTTAACATCCTTATGATCATCATCGTCGCTCTCTTCAAGATCTACTAGTTTCTTTGGGACCCCCCTACCAGAACCAGAACCAGACTTCAGTTTCTTGCTAGGTGTGGTGACATCAGATGGTTTCTTAGGAGTGGGCAAGACAAAGTCGTCGTCGTCATTGTCGTCATCGTCGTCCTCAACTTTGTGCATTTTCTTAGAAGGAGGGGGTTTCAGAGTTTGCTCGGTATCCTTTTGAGGTTTTCTTTTGGTTGAAACCTCTTCTGGTTCTATTTCATCTTTCGGCTTCAGCTTATCTGCAGCAAAATACTTGCTGGTTTTCTTCCTAGTTGAAGTCTCCTGAACTGGATGCACCTGAATTTTTAGGGAGCAAGTAAATACATCAATTGCCAACTACATATCTGCTTTAGCATATTCACTCAATCCATGCATGCTTCCTTGCTTTCCTCATGAGAGTTCATTTTGTGGTCATAGCAACCACTTGACTATCGAGAAGTATATTTCAACAAAAATTCAGATTGTTTTGCAATAATCCCTGGAATTACCCAAAGAAGAGACGAAAGGAAAATCATAATAAGAAACCTGGGAGAAAAAGAGGCTATGCTTAATTATCTGAGCAGGCCGCCCAGAAAATTTCCATGGTAGGGAATTGAACATTAGTTAAGAAAGTTCAGTATCTTTCCTCCGAGAGTTAGAATTTAACTAAGCATCCAACATCATCAAATGCTTAAGACCTCCGCAATTCGAGGATACATACACATTCAAAGAAAAACACCAGGTCATTCAACCAATCCTTTTCTTTTCTTTCTCCCCCAATTCAACTGCCTATTGAAGTACACAACAAATCAAAACACCGAGGAGAGAAACACTAGTTACTTATCAACAGCAAACAGATAGCAAGAAATGCACTCACAAGCTTCTCAGCAGGCTGAGACTTTGCCAGAGGGGGTTTTCCCGAATCGCTCGACCCGGGCTTCCCAACTTTCGCATTGCCATTGCCTTTGTCATGCGACTTCATGAACCACTTCCTGATGTCCGACTGCGATCCAGGAAACAGTCCGTAGATTGCCATCAGGACAAACAACATACTACAATGTCAGCAATCGACAGCTAAAGGTTAAATTTTTTTCCCCTCCGCCAACAATAGCTAAACAATCAAGAGCGCAATTCCGCACTCGAAACATTAAAAAAAAAAAAGAACAAAGAAAAACGCGACCCAATTTAGCGATCCCCGCTCTCCCCGGAGAGAGACGGACAGCACAAGAAGACCCCCTGCGGGCACATCGCAAATCCGTTCGCGCAACGGCTAAAAAGAAAGTCTAACAGACTTCCGAACCCTAGCGCTCACCATGTCTGGAGCTCGCGACGGCTCCGGGCGCTGCGGGTGTCGCCGAACGGACGCTATAAAGGCGCGACGGGAGGCTGCCGAAGGAACGCGGAGAGAGAGAGAGAGAGACGGGGGCGGAAGCGGTAGCAGCAGCGATTCAGGCAGGTGAAGAAGAAGAAGAAGGCACGAGATAGCTTAGGTTTTGGCCGAGACGCGAAGGCACGAGAGAGGAAGAAGAGAGAGAGAGAGAGAGAGAGGTGTGGGCTGGAAGCTGAAGGCGAGTCGAGCGAACTCAGCAGCGAGTCGGAGCGGCTCCCGCCTGAATTCACCTGCGCCTTCGCTGGACGAGGACGACGACTGCGCGATTCCTTCTCGACCGGCCGGTTCAATTCTTACGAAGAAGGCTCCTTTCTCTTCTTTCTTTTCTTCTTCTTTGGGATAAATATATTGAAAATTCTAAAATTTATTAAAAAAAAAGTATGATTGAATTCTAAAAATTTTAAAAAAAATTTATTACGAAAGTGCAATTGAGTTTTAAGATCTTCAAAAAATATAATTAATAGAAAAACTTGATTTAATCAATTTGATAAATTTTTAGGAGTTGATTGTACTTTTTAAAAGTTTTATGAACCAATTGAATTTTCGTGATAAGTTTTAGGATTTCTAATATACTTTTCCCTTCTTCTTATTCTTTTTTTATCACAAGGGAGAAAATTTTAAAAAAAGAACCTTTTACATTTTGGCAATAATATAAAATAGGAAAAGGAGTGTGCAAACCATGCAATTTCCCCTTCAAACCGGAGAAGGGGAAATGCTGTTTTAAAAAAAATAAAAAAAAAATTAGTCAGCATCTTATATTATTTTGTTGATGTCCACCCTCTTAATATTACTAGATTAATCACGGCTCAATGTATGGTTAACTGTATTAATGCCATAATAATCAAGTGCAGGATGTCCAACAAATTTTTTTACATTATGATATATTACCCAAAAACCGACGGTTTGATCCTTGAACTAGCGGGTAAAACTGGTTCCGTCCGATTCTCGAGTTGAATAGGACCACGAAATCCTAATAATTAGTATCTTTTTCTTTCTATATTGGGGTTATGTCTGCCAATTAAAAATGTTATTTTGGGAATAACTTATTGCATAATAATATCACGACGTGGTTTTGTTTCTTTAAATAAAACTATGTAGTTCGATGTTTCCTTGCTTGCTCAAGAACCGGAGTTCTTTTTTTCCTCTTCGAGTAGCCAATCTCTTACGATTTGAAACGTGCGGCTGAAACAACAACATTATAACGTTGAAATAACTGGGCCCTTTATAATATTACATAGATTTCATAAAAGAAAATTTCAAATATACAAGACAACATTAATACCAAAATCACCAAAAATCGTACCTAAATTTCAAAACCCAAAAGTTGCCGACAATTCAATCCTAATTTGTAAAACTGAAAAATCCCTAAAATTGCCGGAAATTAATTAGCTAGCACCTTAAATTCCTAAACGAATTTACTAAACTTACTACGGACCAAATGTGACTAATCAATACCGAATAAATTAAATCCCTAAAAACTACTTTAAATCCCAAAAATAGATTGAACACTAAGAAATCAACTAAATAAGTAAACAAGAATGAATGAGTTATCCAAGACTAGGATCTCCTATTTTTATGTTTAAACTAGTTAATCTAGATAAAAAAAATTATTTTACTAAGACGCCTACTATCTCCAGGTTTCCTCACTCATCTAAATTAAAACAATATATCAAAATCGATCAAATTTCTAATCTAGAATGTAAATTGAACCAGGAATCAAAGATTACAAAGGTCCCCTGATTAATCTATATGCATGTATGACTAAAAGATTACATATAGGGGTAAAGATTGGATCTTTGGCTTAAAAGATTTGTTCTTTACGCACGGGGCCATAATTGAATCTTTAATCACGCAACGCCTAGCAATCACTGATCCTAACTAAATTAGGACTAAAGGTTATACCTTCGATTGGACAGAGGCTGAAGGCGGTTGACGCATGAGAGGAGAGCTGCCGGGATGAAGTAGACCGCTGCAGGTTGCTGCCCGGGGGATGGAGGCACTCCCGGGTTGGTGTTGGACGGGCGAAGCCGGAGGAGGGAGTGAAGGTTGAGGTTGCCGCGGGATTGCCTATGGACATGGCTAAATGATTCTCCTTTAAATTCGACGCACAAGATTTCGAGCCAGAGTTTACATCGAGTTTGATCCCCGATTATTACGAAATGAACGAGGGGACTATGAGCCGGGTACAATGTTAGAATCTCACTTGAGTAGTGGCATAGAAAACGACCTGTAGAGCCCTGAAGTAACCTAACAAGTGACATGACAAAAGAGCCAGTTATGTCTCCATTTCGCCCTTTGATTGCTCTCCTGTAAACCCAAGATGAAAGTGACAAAATTTAGCCAGTTGAAGCTTGTACATCATGATATATCCAACAAAGGGGGCTTCAATATTGCAAAACCCATGACATTACATCAAAATGTAAATGACAGAAACCGAAAGGGCCTTCTACTATCCCCAATTCCTAATGCCCTCTACGTGTCATAGAAAAGGTTGTGCGAAAGACTTATTACGAGCTGCCGCAACCAAGAAAAGAAGCGCAGCCACTTCAATCCAGGTCGTATACTGCGATGAAGGGCATCAGAACGCTCCCCATCCAGAGCTTCCCATCCTTCTCCTCCGCTTCGCTGACCGCCTTCACGACCTTGCCCTGGCTGTCCTCTAGGATCTGCAATAACTTGCCCTCCGGGCTGTACTTAATGACCACCCCATGAAGTCCGCCCCCGATGTGAAGGATGAACTGTATTTTCGCTGAAATAGGTAGCTTGAGTATAAACTTCCTAAGTTTAGGGTAGTGTGCGCATAGATACGTGTAAAGGGTGCGCCGACAGTGGATTGCAACCCAGAATTCGCCATCCTTGTTGGTCCGGACATTGTCAGGGAATCCTGGTAGGGCAGCAAACACTTCCGAAGTCCCTGCCTTCTCACCTTTCAACCAGTACTTCCGCAGCCTACATAGATCATCCCACAATGAATCTCCACAAACATGTAATAAAAAAATAGACTCTTGACCATGTATACGTATTGATTTTAAGGTATTAAAGATGATTCTCACGGCCATGGAAACCATTGCAATGGTTCAGAGATAGCACTGGGATTTTGGCAGTGAGGGATCACTTGAAATGTTACTTCACAGTCCATACTTATTCATAAATTACTAGCTCATTCGCCAACAATCTAATTACAAGAGAAACATGTTAAACTAACACGTGCTGTATATACAAGTATTTCAGGGGGCTTCTAATGATTAAAATACTCAGAGTCAGCGCATAGTGTCGCCAACTCTTGGCTTGAAAAAAGGGCTCTTTGTCTCGAGAACTCCAATGGTAATGCGGTAATGAAAGTGCTAGCTTAGAGGCCTCCTGAGTAATTTGTAATCTTTCTACTGGCTTAGAACTAATCTTGGTTGACTAGTATGCATGACTAGCATGTCATTGATGCAGTAGAAGCAATAGAATTGGTAAAGACAGACTCCATTGGGACTGAATCAACATGAACAGTTATGAATCAACATGACCCACCTGCCAATGGCACCTTCACAAAAGACAAAGAATGATCTGTCCTTGCTTAAGGACACGCCATTTGGAAATTGGAGATTCCTCTCAAGAACTGTGGTCTCCTTTGTAACTGGGTTGTACTTTAAAAGCCTTCCGCTACTTTCAGCAGAAAAAACCAAGTGCAAGAAGTTCCTGTGGAAAATTTCCAACATCCAAGTTAATAAAACTCAACCATCCCATGTAACAAGAATGAATAACAAAACACAAAACATCAGACGAGTAGTAAAAAAAATGACCTAAGCAAGATTACTATTCACAAATGGATCCTCTGAGCTTTATAAAGCGTAATCAAACTAATTTGATGAAAAAGCAAAAACTCTTAATAAAATGGTCCTAAGGACAAGTCCTTTCACTCAATAACGAAATAATAGATTAGTGAGATGGTTGAAAAGAACAAACTTAATTCTAGAATAATAACTTTGCAGTCGAGGAAATACAGCAAGGAGCGAGATAATGTGATGGTGACAAGAAGTCGAGAGCATCTCATTACCACATTTGTGAAAAATTCAACTCTTTGCATTTGTTTCAATGGAAGAAATCTCCATGGACTCAGACTTAGGAATTTGACAGAGCATGGAATCACTTATTTTAAAGATTGCATGCTTATCCTTAAAATACCTTCTCTGGTATACGCTACTGCTATCTGTAAAATATACATTTCCTTTGTCATCAATGTCCAGATCGTTGGTAAATCTCAATGGCATTCCTTCAGCTTCAGTTGTGAGAGATGTTGCCAATCCACCTTCCGGTCCCACCTTCATTAGCCCAAAATATGCATCTGCAATGTATAAATCACCTGTTTTCTTGTCGAAACGAAGACCGAGAGGCCTGCCGCAGATGTGCTCATTTTTTAAATAACTCAGAGGTGATGGCTTTGAATTACATAGTTCTGACCTGAATAGATAAGAACAGATGAATGTCAAAGACTTCCAAGGCAGGGAAAAGAGAAAGCTTACAAGATAAGGAGGGAAAACAAAGGAACTTTCAGAAATAACTGTTACGTGAAAACTTAAGATGGATATTGACACGAAAATACGAATCAAATCCATCATTCTGATCAGTGTGGACCCAAACCGGAGAAATTACAAGCTTAAAGACCGGTGTATGTGCCAAAGCACGAAAATGCAGAAGCTTAGAATCGGCGATGACCTGACGTGCTTTGATGAGAGATTGCTACCTTATCTTAGACTTTTAAAAGTGATGCTACCCAATTCCAATACTTGGTCCATATGGGAATGCAAAAGTAATTTCGAGAAGAATGTGAACTCGAATCAAAGGGGATTGTACATTCAACTTCACAAATTTTAAAGCATAACAATCACTGAAAAGAACTAATCTTTTCCCACGAAGAATAAGGTAAAGCTCTCTCTTTCCGAGCAGCAAGCAGAAGCTATGGGCACCCAGACAATTAGATACACATCGAAAGTCGAACGGTAGCACAGTCCTAAGCCTAAGAACAGCATTAACAGGCATTGTTAACCAAAAAAGATGACAGATTTGTGCACCAAAGAATATCATCTCCTCTCCATCCGGCCTACACGAGCACTCTGCATTCCTTACTAGCCACATCCCACAAACACACACACAGAGAAACACATCGTGGTTAAAAAAAAAAACGACACAATGTCAATCACAGAGGGTCGTCAATAACGTAAATTTGCAGCCAAGCACGCACCATTCAAAGAGCTCAACCACTACCTCGCTCACCTATTGGGCGAAGTGTAAGCGAAATCAGACCAGGCCCGGCCATCCCAGAACAGGACGCGCCCGTCGGCGACGCCGGTGTACGGGCCGCGGCCTTGCGGGTCGAAGGCGATGCTCTCGGGCCCCTGAATCTGGTTCAGGAACTTGATCTCCGACCGCTGCAGCAGATTCTGGGAGTCCCTCTCGGGCGGGACCTCGGACCAGGGCGGCATGTCGACCCTGTAGGCCTCGAAGTCCGGGAAGCCTGACAAGGCGCTGTGCCGGAAAGGGTCGGTGCCGCAGTACAGCGCCACGAGGAGGAATATCCCGGCGAGCACTCCGGCCGCCGGCGACGACGTCGCCATGAGGAGCACGGTGAAACGTCCAATTTGGACAGGCTTGCTGGGGATCGCGGGGAGCGAAAATCAAGACAAAAGGAGAAAGGTCTACAGCGTCGCGTGACCAGTTTCATGGGTAGTTGGGACCCATTTCTTCGGCGATTGCAACGGCATGATTTTGAAGGGCTCTCGAGGTTGGGGATAAATGTGACACGCCACAAATGCCTTGAACATTTGGCGGTCGATGTGCAATCTTGATGTGGCCAATGTTCTGTTTATTTTTGTACTTTAAGTTAGGGAAATTGGGAATTTCTTTGAAGATTTCGGTAAATTTGATTGTCCGTTTTCCTTTGTATTGCAACTGCCGTGATGCAGAGGGGGGCGACGTTAATCTCTTCGAGCATACGATGTTGTCCATAGGCTCCGCGTCAACTTGACGGAACGATTGTTAAGGAATTATTGATTATTTCCTGTGGTGAAAATATCTCGGAAGATTTTCACTTAGATTGATTATCTCTTTTCTTTATATTGGAGCGGTTGTGATGCCATGCAATAAGGTTAATCTCTTTTAGGTGTATGAAATTGTGCAGGCCCTTATTTGAGGAATTGAAGCATTTCAAGCTCTTATTTGAAACTTTCTCTTTGCAATATCATGATCGTCATGCCCAAATGTGAATTACGACAAAGTCTCCACTTAGGAGGGAGCCAAGTAACTGAGTTTTACGTGAAAATTTTGGCCCAACTCTTTAAAAAGGCACTTACTTTAACTAAAATTCCAAATATGGGTTGAACTTTTTTTGCGTCTCATAAGAAAATACCAACTTTATCTTGGATCTCAATTTTGGCCAATTTTTTTTTAATCTCATGAAAAAACACAAACTTTCAATTGATACCCAAATCTAGCCCTCATCGAGTTTTCGCTAGATACATATGGAATGACACGTCGAATCTTTAACGGCATCATTAGATGAAAACTTGATAGAGGCTGAATTTGGGCATCAACCAAAAGTTGATGCTTTTTTATAAAATAACAAAAAGTTTTGGCAAGAATTGAGATGTGACATAAAGTTGTGTTTTTTTTTAAGAGACAACGAAAAGTTTTGGCCAAAATTAAGGCACTACCTAAAATTTGCGCTTTTTTATGAGATACAAAAAAGTATACGGCAAAATTGGGACCGGACTAAAAGTTGGTGCTTTTTAAGGGAATTAAATTTTATGAGGTATGGCAAATGCGATTCAAAAAATAAAAAATTTTGCAGACAAGAACACAACCCGAGCACACTCATGGGCTTAAATTAGATATGAGGAGATTGGATCATCCCCATTATCTCAACGAAAAGTCCGGTCCGACCTTCAAAGACTATGCTTTCCGGGTCGGGTCGAGTCGAGTCAGGTCGGGTCGGGTCCTTAGCCGGAAATCGCTTGTCTAAATTAGACTACGAGATCTGTTGATTAACATGGTTCTTTCTTGCTAGGGTACTTGGACAAATGACATTTAGATGACCGGCAGGATCAAAAGCGATAACACGAGAAAGAGCAAAAGTGAAGTAGAAGAAGGATCCGAGGTGGTTGCCGGAAAAGCCCGTTTTGAATTTCTTCCACCACCCGATGACACATCGGGCCTTGACCCATTTAAATGGCCCGGAGTTGAGTCAGCCCAATTGATGAAACGTGGCATAAGATCAGGCCCATGATGTGATGAATCTTTGTTTTTTTTTGGAGTGTTGGAAGGGGCAAAGCCCTAATGTTATACCAAAACTCACCTAACAAAACTAGATCCAAAACTAGATCTAACCTCATCTCCTATCAATAAAGGGAATCAAACCTCTCCGTGGCCTATCTAAATTAAAGTGTCATTTGCATCGCAAGAGTGGATTAACCAATATGCTAACCAGTCAGCACCTGAGTTTTTTGATAGTGGATAAGGACGATCGATTTCAATCTTATAATCTCTTCCCAAAATATATCTTTTATTACTTATTTTACAAAAACATTGGATCGATGGAAAAATGCGCTAGTTACTAATTCCGTACAATCCCTCGCATGTTTTAGCATCAAATTTCGAATCTTTTCTATCCAAGAACATCCTTCCTAAAAGTATTTCGAATTTTGAAATACCATTATATTTCCACGTATCATTACTTTATCAATAATTTCTTCCCATCACTTAATTATTTAGATATTCATTGATAAAACAGTTCTGCTTAATCTTTCGGATGTCGAATTTTTGCATACACACAACGGTGCACACATTTTGCTAATAATTATAAGAAATTCGGCTCGACCCAAGAATGTTTAAAGTAAATTCATTTTTTTGCCTTTTTTTGTTGGGGTTTTCTTTTTTTGGTCGATTTTGTTGGGGGTTGGGGAGGTACAAAATGTTGCACTTGTTTTTCTAGATCCACGTGTCCACTTTTTTTTTTGGTCAAATAAACATATTATTCATTTCCACGGACACAAAATAGAGATATGCAATCCAATTACAAACCAAAACAACAAAACAAGTTCTAGATAAAAAGATGAATCATCAAAACAACGCTCAAATAGCAAATGTGAAACTTCTTCAATCAAAATCGGCGGCCGATCATCGAATTCGTCTTCAGTAATGAGCACACACTGAGATCTCTATCTGCTGTTACGGCTTTGCTTTTCGGTAGTGCTCGCCTAGGTTTGACGTCCCCAACATTAACGTCGTACAGAATAACAAGGTAGAACGCGCACAGATTTGATAGATGTGAGAGTGAAACCTTCACGAAACTTCTCTAATCTCCTTCGAAACTGGATTTATACACCGACGAAACCTGAGAAAAACGAAACGGCAAAATCATATATGCAAAAAAAAACCCAAAATCTAGACTAGATCGAGATAGAAACCTCCCCAAAATGAGAAAGATAAACTTCTAGATATATACTAGATCAGAAGAGGAAAAGCTCCTCAAAACAGGAAAAAAGCAAGAAAAAGAAAACAGAGAACTAAATCAGTCAAAGAAAAACGAAAAAGGGAGGGGAGGGAGAGATGCAGCTCAAACCCTCCCCTCCATGGAGGTTGAAGAAAAAAGCTGTGTGAAGATAGAAGGGAGAGGAGAGAACCCTAGAAAGGAGAGGGAAAAAGTTACCTTTTTAGTTTGACAAATTCACGTGTCCACTTAAAATATTCGGTTTTGCTTAATCTTTCAAATGTCAAATTTTTGCGCACACACAACGGGTGGCGTACGCATTTTACTAATAATTGTAAGAAATCCAGCTCGACCCAGAAATGCTTAAAGTAAGTTCCCTTTGGGCTGTACTTGTTTTTCTAGCTCCATATGTCCACTTAGGTTTTGGAATTGGCAATTCACTTCACTATTTCCTATTCAAAAGACCCGACATGCAAATTTCTTCCTTCCTTCTAATGTCATTTCCTAATTTCGAAAGATAAAATTCATCCCGAGGTGCCCATCTGCATAATTAACCTAAAAATGAGGATGGTTTCAGCAATTTGCTCTTTCTTGTATTCCGTGGTCAACTAGGAGGATAACTTCAATTCCAAGACATTTAGGGAGGAACTTTTCTTTCCTGTTGAAGGATTCCTGGGAACCAACCAATTTGTGAGTGATGATGATGCGATAGAGAGCTCTTATTCAAGCAGATTTTGACACATTCTTTACGATTTCAGACCCCACAAATTGCAACAGCAAAAGATTTAAGTTCTTTCCTTCAATGATCACATTCCCTTCTATTCGCGCAGGGAAAAAAAGCAAAAAACTTTAGAACAGGATATTGGAATCCAAAGAATGGAATATTTGTAAGGAGAAGGCCTGATTGTATGTCGTAACATATGCCTTCTGGACGTGCTTATTGAGGTAGACACGTTAGCTGGCTTGAAAATCCCGAACGCTAAGATGCCGTTCCGCGCACGATAACTTACATCCTTAATCACGTCCACTAATTAGAACACTGCAGATCCGTCTCGCGCAGGTCAAAAGCACATTAGTTGTCGGCGGCGGCGGCAGTTTCGAGCCCGAAATCCGAACCGAGCTTAGGGTTTCCGTCTTCCTTGCATCGAAGAGAAGCAAAAATGTTGTTCGAATTAGGGTTTTTCATCTCGTTGCTTTTTTTCCTCATATATTGATGAGCATGAATAATGGATAGATCGGTTTTGATACTTTGGGCAACATCATCAGTTAAAGATTGAGACACGAAATCCGAACGACAGTTCGAAGATAAGTGTTGCATAGGAATTTTTAACATAAGATCGCCAGATATTGATTAACCTCGTGCGATTGAAGTCATATGAACCCACCAAACATTCCAAATTCACTTTGCCATTTCCAATGTCGGGTTGCTATTTCTCGATTGGATCCGTTGTCCATTCCCCTTCCCCGATATGGTTAAAGCTTCTTTGGCCTAGTTCTACATGTGTTGTCTGTCTAGATCGCGGTACATTTTAGTGAACAGCTGGCCAGTGACCACCACCAAGGTTTTAGACTGTTTATTAATTTGATCTCCGAAAAAAAAAATAGGGCTTTGATAACAAATTACGAGTTCGTTTATTTCCCGAAAAATGAATGATTTGAATAACATTTTCCCAAAAATGATCGCTTATAACTTTACAAAAAAGACTAAATGAAAAATATTTTCATTGTCTATGAAAATGTTCGAGATAATGATACAAACGGTCCACAAACTTCGATCCAACGTGCAATTTGGTTCCTGAACTTTTAATTTGTTCAATGTAGCCTCTGAATTTTAGCCTCATCTTCAATGTGGTTCCTGAATTTTTAATTTGTTCAATGTGATTCTTGGACTTTTGATAGACTATATTGAATATTTTATATAGTTCAAGGACTAAATTGAACATGTACCAAAAGTTCAAGGATGACATTGAACAAATTAAAAAGTTTAGGGACCATATTACACATTTGGTTAAAAGTTCAGGGACTAAATTACACATTGGGCCAAAGTTCAATGACTGTTTGTGTCATTTTCTCAAAATATTTTGACATAAATTATTATCGATGATGAAAACATCTTTCATTGGCTAATTATTTTAAACAATATAAATCATCAATTTTGGGAAAATATTTTCCAAATTTTTCATTTTTCGCGAAATAAATGGGGCCTATGTATGCAGATATTTTCCTGGCAAACGAATTGTCGAATAGATTTGTCGAATAGATGTACCGAATCGAGATATAATGGGTGTGGGGTGTGTCGAATTCAAATGTACTTAATGTGAAAGGCATACATCAATGGTACATTTTTCGACATTGTTAGAAACGTTGAGCTCACGCGACTTCAAGAGTAAAATTTAAATTGGATTAGGTTAAAACGAAAGGGTATCTACAATCGTCATGTGGTACAAAAATGATTGCTTTTTTAATTTGATTTCACAAAAATTATAACGAACTATAGCTCCGTTAGTTTTGCGGAAAATATATGATTTGGAAAATATTCTTTTGAAAACGATGACTTGTATCGATTAAAATAATTAATTAACGAGAAATAATTTCATTATCGATAACAAATTATGTTTCAATATTTTCGTAATCAGTGAAAATATTTTTCATCCGTTCATTTTCGTATGCAATACAGGTGATTATTGTAGGAAAATGTTTTTTAAAGAGTTTATTTTTCCACGAAACAAACGGAGCCTATGTGCGTAGATATTTTCCCGGCAAACAAATTATTGAATAGATGTACCAGATCAAGATATAATGGGTGTGGGGTGTGTCAAGTTTGAATGTACTTCATGTGAAAGGTATGCATCGATGGTACATTTTCGACATTTTTAGTAATGTTGAGCTGAGGCGACTTCGAGAGTACATTTTCATTCGGATTAGATTGAAACGAAAGGGGTATGTACACCCAAAATCGCGAACACCGTCGCGTACATATGCAGTGGCTTTGGTCGGATCAAAAGGCTATTTTTTTTTTGTTAGGGTTGATGCGGGTGTACATGTACTTGATAAAATTACTTCGTTAATTCCACATTTCCATAAGCTTCGACGTTGAAACCGTGAAAAGCAATCGAAGCCAGTCGAACGCCTCGATAAATTTTCTTGATTTGATAGGAAAACTAACCGAGGTAAAAGAATTTCCGACGAACGATCGCACGCTTTTTCCAAATTTTGCCACGGCGGAAATACTAAGAAGGTGCATACGGAGGTAGCAGGAGATCGACAAGGGACCTCGAAGTGGAGGAGGTATATAAAGACGCGGTCGGAGTTGGCTCAAGAAGCAACATCAGAGTCATAATCGATGAATGGAGACAAAGATCTTGCAAACAGGCGTGCGTCCCTATGCTCTCCAACGGTGTCCCTGACGATCATTCGATTTACCCGTCTTCTCCGAGGTACAACGCCACTTAAAGATGCGCGGCTCGGTCGGTGAAAGAAAATGTTTATTGCATCCGAGGTGCCGATGTCACGTGCAATATTCATTGCGAGCCACCTTAATTAGCTGCAGTCTGGACAGAACTACCGACCGTGATCAGCAAATTTCAAACGCATTTGATATGAACGTTTGTCTTGGAATGGTGAATTGGCTTGCCCAATAAATTCCAGATTGATGTCGACAGATCGCGCGCGTGGCCTTCTTTGGTTAGCGTTCTTGATCCGACATGAGCGGCTTTACAGCATTTCAACTCCGTGTTGACAATCAGTTTTCTGTTTTCCTTAAGATGAAGACAATTGGTCAATCGATGAGGTTCTTTTCAATTTGACACGCCGTGCTTTTACTTTTCTTTAACGATTTTAAAAAGATATCAATGGAAAAATTGGGAAAAGAAAAATTAGGTTTTCACAGATTATTTCGTCCATCAATATACACACGCGAAAAGAAATGCTTTAGGTCATTAATTTTTCGCAGATTATCTCGGGAGCTAAAAAAAATTCACGGGTTTTATTTATCGCAAATTCTATGATCCGAGAAACTCATTTTATCTCGTGTACTGAGAGCTTCTGATTGTCCGATAAAAGTTGATAAAGGATCAAATTAAAGAACTAATCGAATTAATTGATGTATGATCAACTAGGCCTGACACTAGGCTCTAATCCTCTCAACAATTATACTCCATTTTGAAGACTTGCCCGGAACAATCGACTACGATATAGTACATGAAATAGACGGTCAAATTGTCAACAAATTTTCCTTACAGTTTGAACCTCGAAATGAATAAATAGTTGAGTCTCGAATGATGTACACAATTTTTTTTTATCACTTGACGTAATTAGAACTCTAGGTACAGAGATACACCTCTATTTTTGTAGTGCACCCTGATCCAGTCCTTAAAGAGATATTCAAAAGTGCTAATATAAATATCCCCGAACTCCGAACTTGACCAATCTATAAAAATATTTTGGGGGTGAAATTAAAATCAGTAAATGAAAGCTCTAATCTAAAGTAGGAGATCTAATTCCGACAAAAAAAAGGAGTGGAAGATCTACTCACCGGTCAACCTGTAAGCACATAGCACATTAACAATCAGTGAGTAACATCACGTATGAGAAATGAAGAAATTTCAAGATGTCACATAAACGACACGATACATAAGCTTTAGACCATGTTTCGAGTGAGTTTTACTTCAAATTTTGGGCTTCTTTAAATTTTTTGAAACCCACACTATGACTTCTATTTGACCTGAAATACTCGAAACAATTCAAGATATTAAAAATTCGACATGTGAAAACTCAAAACAATTCAAGATACTCGAAACACACTATATTCATATCTTTTCGCAATTAAACAATTTTTGGTATTTTCCAATTTTGATGGGAAAGACGCGAGAGGGAGTTAGAAGTAGATGGAAAGGTGCCTAGAAAAATTAGGCTCTTTGATTTTTTGTTTTACGTTATTCCGAATATTTCTATATCAAGTAATTCATAATCTCTTAAAATTTCACATAATATTTCGTTATCGTCTCCTTTTAAGGTCGACTATAGTCTTTTTTTTTCTAACTTGAGTTTTCATTTCCTAATCACATTTATTTTTTTGTTGAAGCATTTGGAACCTTCATTCCATGTGACCAAATCACGTCAAACGACTACTTATGTTCTAAACGGTCTCTTGAACATTATACATACTTTTTTTTTTCACATCATTCATCCTAACTTTTACTATACGGTGAGAACATGCTCCATTTGTTTTAAGAAAAATAAATAATTTGAAAAATAATTTTCTAAATTTAATCGCTTGTATTGTTTTAAATGATTAGTTGATGAAATAATGAAAAGTGTTTTCACTATTGATAGCAATTTACATCTAAAGATTCCCATGAACGATGAAAATATTTTTCATTCATTTATTTTTGTAAGAAATACCAATGATCATTTTTAGAAAAAATGTCTCCCAAATTATTTATTTTCCATAAAACATTCTTTGATCGACTTAATTAGATGAAAAATCCCTAAGGTGTCAATTTTAATTCTCTATGATTGTTCGAGTTTCTGATTTTTGTTCTCTATGATTCTTCAAGTTTCTGATTGAATCCTTTTAGGATATTGATCTAGCTATGTCATATCATCTGCTTAAAGCACATACCAATAAGTATCGCTTGTACAAAGACGCTACTCATAATCATTTTCAAGAATCCCGCCGAAGAATTTCTCTTGAAATCTCATGACGGGTTTTCTCCGAAACTCATAAGACATAAGTATTTGCTTTTCCAAATGTATAATCAAATCGATTATATGAAATATGTGTCTCTTGTCTCGACTTATGCTATTTCTCAAAACCCAATTGTATGACTTAATGAGGTTTTAATGCCTCTACAACTGACACTCTAACGGTGTTTAGAATGCACCACCATTCTCTCATCGTCTAATGATGAGAAATGTACTAGCAAATAGAAGGAACCAAGCTATTAGAACGTATATCTCATTATATGCCCTGTTGTAAGGAGTTTGAGAGTACAAAACTTCGGGAGAGAATATCTCATCGTTCAGACATCTTTATGGGCCTTTTTTTTATTACGCATAACTTTTCGACATGAATCTCTCGGCAAAAAGAAATTACTGAGAAAACATGAGGAGTCAAGTTATTAGAATCCGTCACCCGTCATATGTCATGTTGCAACTTGCAAGGAGTCAGAGAGTGCAAAATTCCGGGAGAGAATATCTCATCGCTCAAGCATGTTTTTGGTGGCTTTTTTTTTAATCCCGCATGCCTTTTCCACAGGAATTGTTAAAGTAATTAAACATTAAATCACGCATTCATCTAAACAGCTTAAACTTTTAGAACAGTTGATAGTGATCCCACAAAATCTCACATGGTATCAGAGCTGAGGTCAGTTCAAATATTTCCAAATCTCAATTGTCTCCCCAATTAAATATGTCCACGCTTAATTTTAGGCAAAAAGATTAGACTAAGAGTGAGGGGGAGTGTTAAAATAATTAAATATTAAACCACGCCTTCATCTAACAGTTTAAGCATTTTAAAACAGTTGACAGTAATTTCACAAAATCTCGTAGGCATCTCTCGATAAGCGCGAAGGTACCGGAAAATAGGAGGAACCGAAGCTGCAGAGCACGTCGTATCTTTCCCATCACGGGGAGCAGAAACATAAATGACCAAAGAGGAGAAGATGTCACTTCACAGAAGCGGAAGCCTATTAATTAGAGGGCAAAAACAAGAGGAGGAGGAGGAAGAAGAAGAAGAAGAAGACAGGGAGAGGGAGAGGGAGAGGGAGAGAGAGAGAGATAGGGAGAGGGAGGGAGGGGGCTAACAAGAAAAAATCTCAAATCCCTAAAACATTCCAAAGGCAGGGGAGAGAGGGCAATTATTTATATCTCGCCCCCCTCGCCCGCCACAGCATACCACATATGGATCGCTCCCACCCACTCATTATTCACCCAATCATTCATCTCACAACCCCCCCTCCGCCCCTCTCAGTCACGCTCTCCCTAGACGAAGAAGGCTTTATATAATTTTTTATCTAGTCCTCCATTTTGACTCGAATTCCTTTTCTAGTCCACCCTTCTTTGGAAAAATTAGTTCTCGCATGCCCGAACAGACTTGATCGATAAAAAGAAAGAAACCATTTATAGAACGGCGAGAGAGCTCCATCTTTTTATACGCCTAGATTTTGAAATTTCACGTTTTAGAGAAAACAGCCGATAGTATCGTGCATGGAGGAACCGAGTAAATAATTCCATTCCGAGAGCCTGAATTGGAATAGATACCACGTAACCTGATAGTGACGGTCTGGTATGTATAGTCCCCGAGAATTTTTTCATATTTGTTATTTGGTATCTTGGATGTGCGTTTTTCGCCGTTTACCTGATCCGGTCCGGAAAATTCAATATGGTCGATGTACGCCCGAACGAAAAAAAAAATCAATATTTCTTTTTTCGGGATGGAAAACCGAAATTACCATATACTTACATAAAATTTGCACTCCAAAGACGATTTACTATATGGGAAGAGTACAGAAAATTCAATTCCAAAGAACCCCACCTCTCTCTCTCTCTCTCTCTCTCTCTCTCTCTCTCTCTCTGTATTGCCCTTCCCATCCGGTTTTCTCCCGACCAGACCAGTCCCATCCTCACTCCTCCTTGTAATTCTTGTAACTCTCTCTCTCTCTCTCTCTAGAAAAAGAAAGTTTTTTTTTTTTGGTTTTGGTGCTTTGCTCTTCTTTGTCGTCTGCGTTGGTATCCCAAGTGTGGGCTTTAAATAACTGCATCGATCTGCAGGTATCTAAATCTCTCCATGCGCAATTCATTCCCTTGAAGAAGAACTCTCTCCGTCTCTGGATCTTCCCACGGCGGCGGCGGCGACGGAGACGGCGGTCCACCATCAATCGGAAATGTCACTCGAAATGGCCTCCGAGCGCGTTTGCTACGTTCACTGCAACTTCTGCAACACCATCTTGGCGGTAACTCCACTCCCTCACTCCTTCTTCTCCTCCTCCTCCTTCTCCTTCTTCTCCTTCTTCTCCTCCTGCTCCTTCTTCTCCTTCTTCTCCTTCTTCTCCTTCTGGTTTCCGTGATTCGAGTTTCGGTAGCTGCATAAATGGCGGAATTCAAAGTGTTGTAGGGTACTCCAGTTTGAGAACAAAAGTGTACAGGATCGAGCTTGATTCTTTCCAACGACGTAACTGAAGACTTTCAAGAACCCTTTTCTCTTCCCAAGACACCGCAAGTTTCAAGTGCTTCCCCAGAGAATTTCCAAATTTTATGTAGTGGACGGAAATCACTGCGAGACCAGTCAAATAAAACATGCATACTTTTGTGAATCAATGAAATTGATCTGTGTCTTAAGTCTTGAACCCCTCAACCTAGCTCGATCAACGTTTTCTGTAGTGATCTTGTTCTTGAGTGTGACAAGGCACAAAGAAGCCATTATTTTAAGAAAACCAATGTTTTTGGTTTTTTACCAAGCAAAGTAAAGAATGGGTTTCGTTTTTAGGAGTGAGGTTATAGGTTTTCAGCTAGACTAGATAGGTGTTAGGGTTCTTTCTTCTTCTTGATCTGATCAGGTCCATGGCAGTCTGTGCAAGAAGTCAGCATGAAGCCTTTTTTCTGTGATCCCTGGGACTTTTTACACGGATTTCATGTCTCAAGCTATAACTCTACTCTAGACCCAACATAAGTTCACGCCTCCTTCCAATTTCATGAATGAAAAAAATTCATGACTCATCATCATCGATCGCCCATGTTCGTACATCAGCTCTCATCGGTCGCTTAGTCATAACACATGATTTCATCAAACACTTTGCTCAACATTTTCTCTCTCTCTCTCTCTCTCTCTCTCTCTCTCTCTCTCTCTCTCTCTACCGTGAGGTGGGTGCTTCTGTTCACTCATGCTGAAGCCAACTGATGAAGAAGCATCATGGCACCAGCACTAAAGATATATACGCTTTAAAACCTTGACTAGTTTTTACCTAGTTTATTTATTCTTTTTTCAGAGGAAAAATTTTTCATGAACCATACACATTCTCACTTTCATGATGATAACATTAGCTGTTGTCAAAAATGGGTCTTCTCATTGCCTTCTTTTGAATGAAGGAATCAAAGATCTGGGTGATCCTAGTCACTGCACAAAAGCCTGCAGGGAAGAAGCAGCAACACCCAACAATTATTTCATTTTTGAAAACAAAAACAAACATTTCCCCTTTTTATTCTTTTTAGCACTTTATTCATGGGTCTTGTAGAGTTAATGGCAATAGACTTTACGGTTTCCGGTTCTGGTCACGTCGCTGTCCATTTTGCCCGTCTTTTATGGTTCTTTGTTTTGGGGTTGTCAGAAGGTGCAACCAGAAAAAAAAGTGAGAGGCGCACTCAAATGTAAAGAACGATATGCTGAGACAGAGAGAGAACGGCCTTAAAATTTGTGAATTCCTTGTGGGTATTTACCAATGTGAGGCCTGAGTGCACCTGCTAAGAAGTTGCTTGCTGATGGGCTTTTAGTTTTTACCTGCAGAAAAAAACAATCGACAAAGTCCCTCCCTCCCTCTCTCTCTGGGCATTTTGTGTGTGTGTGTGTGTGTGTGTGTGTGGGTGTGTGTGAATGTTGTTGTGTATATGTGTGTAGTGTTGGATCTTTCTCTGGTGTTATGACCGCTCGAATCATGTTTGCCATGTGGTGCTTCTGGAAAAGCTTCCGATAAGAAATGTGCAAAGCCTGTTTCTGTTCTTGATCGCTCCGAAGATTCTGATGTTGTGTTTCCTAGCTTGTCATAGCTCCAACTGGTACGTGGAATGACCTAGACACAGCTACAAGTTCTCGAGTTTGGTCATCATCAAGAGCTCATCTTTGAGAAGACTATGCATTGTTATCCATCTGTGCGAGAGAGAGAGAGAGAGAGAGAGAGAATGTTTGATGAAACGGCAACTAGAAATTGGCACAAAACTCTTAATCTTGCAATTAAGTGACGCTGAAATGCTCTCCTTCTGTTTTCTATTTGGCCAAAAAATGAAACTGTTTTGAATCCCAAAAAACGAAAGAAAATAGACTGATGAGTCTTTTTGGCGCATGCAGGTGAGTGTTCCAAGCAGCAGTTTATGCACAATAGTAACCGTGAGGTGTGGGCATTGTGGCAACCTGCTCTCTGTCAACATGGCTGGTTCTCTTCAGTCTGTCCCTCTTCCAGACAACCTCCAGGTAACCAATCTTAATTAACAAATCTATTATCTCCCATTAATCGTTCTTTAAAAAAAGACCCTCCTTTGTTTTCGGGGTATGTATATCTGAGAATACTCGCAGAAACAGCCGCTTAGCTCGGAAAACATGGCAAGGGGAAGTGGCTCGTCTTCTTCCTCCAAACCCAACAACAACACCAGCAACAAGTTCTCTTCCTTGGAACCCATAGAGCACGAGCCGCCTCGGATGACTCCCATTCGCCGTGAGCCTCTCTCTCTCTCTCTCTCTCTCTCTCTCTCTCTCTCTCTCTCTCTCTCCATCCTTCTTTTTGGATGTGTGTGTATGCAGTACGCATGTATGTATATGTGAGCACAATTGTGCATATTTGCGTGTTGTATTCATGTGTTTATCGTGTTTTCTCGCAATAATGCATCAGGATAAGGCATGTACCTAGTATTATATAGCTGATGATTATGATAGTGGGAGTCTAGGAAAGACGGAGTGCTGTCAGAAACCGCATGGCTGTAATAAACTCAAAAAAGTAAAATTTCATATACCGAAATTACTTTTGGTAGATTTCTATTGCATCAGGGAGATGCCATGCTTTTAGAGGGAAGGGGGAAAAGGGGGGAAAAAAAGAAATAGATGATGAATAAAGCTGTTGTTCCGGCATCCTGATTAATTAATTTTTCTGGACTTGGTGAGGTTATTCATGAAAGGAGTAAGAAAGAGAACGGTTCTCAGTGGCCGCAGAAATTCTGATTCCTGTAATACACTCTAGGCTTAATGTTGAAGAGACCAGATGGTGACACCACAATGCATGCATAAAAGAAAGGATCAGTATGGTTTTTCTGCATCTATGTTGCAGGTCTTGTGTCAATTTACAATTCAGCCCCTTCTCTCTCTCTCTCTCTCTCTCTCTCTCTCTCTCTCTCTCTCTCTCTCTCTCTCTCTCTCCCGTGGCTTGTCTTTGGCTTTTAGTCTGGTTGATATAAGTAAGTACATTTGGCAGTTCAGTGCCAATAACTTCGCATCCCAGAGAGCATGTTCTTGTCCAGTTTTCAACTTGAAAATTTCCCAAAAGGCAGTTTCATTTCCAAAAGACGCAACAAAAGATAAAGCTACGCCTTGAGAAAGCATGGGTTTGATGACCTTTTGACCATGTTTCTCTTATTTTTCTTAGCATTACTAAGATTGTTATGTGCTTCTACTTGGAGTTGCAATAACTTACTTATCTATCTCGGCATGCATAGATGTTTTGTGAGATACACTAAAAGAGTCGATAATCTACATGCATAGAGATTCTTAAGATAAGTGTTCAAATTCTTGGTGGTCATTAGCAGGGACAGAGCCTGAATTTGTTGTCGAGGAAGCAATGTGCAAACCAGAAGTTCCTTAAAATATGCTGTCTTTGTCTCACAGTAATATGTTACAAAACAATTAACTATATACAAATTGAGTTATTGCTACACTCGTAGAATTGACCAATGACTAAATGAGGCAAGGAATAGACATTTTCTCCTTTTCCCCCCTCTTTGAGAAATACCCATGAAATTCCAAAACTCACTTTTGATAACATATCAAGGATATGATAAATATCAAGTTGGCTCTCATAATGTCACGAACTTTGCATCAGAAAAATATTGTGGATAAAATTGAACAAGGAGAATTACACGTGTTATAAAAATTCTTGTGCTCTTTTTACCCTTTGAGATTTAAGTATGCCAAAGAAGCTAAAAGTTACATGAGAAAATTGAGCAAGTAGTGTTTCAAAGGCCTTAATTAGATGTGGTTTTTAATCTTCATGTTTACATCGTATATACAACCAAATGGAGAAAAAAGATGTTTTGTACAAGCGGTCTTAATTACCATTAGTGCAGTAGTCGGTGAAAACATGGAATTACAACTAACACACGAAAAAGGATTAAGGCCACTTGGGGATAATAGTTTTCCACAGGCAGTGTTCATGAATATAATCCGTAATCTATTTCCCCTTTGTTGAAAAACAAAATTCGGAATTAAAATAATTTTGATAAATGTCCTTTAATCCATGTTTTGCTTGAGAAGGATGTCTTTAACAAGCGTTATATTTGCCTAACATAAAAAAAAACCAACGAAAGAACTTATGGATGGTCTCGTTCTAACATGATCATATGCTCCTCCAGTCACAGTCGGTAGTGTACATAAAACTTTACTCTTTTTTCTTTATCAAGGTACTTTGTTGTAACTGTGATTTGATTGAGTCTAATAGAATATTAATCTGAGTGATAAACTCCTCCCAACATATGATATAGTTGCGACTAATTTTAACTCATAGATATTCTATAAATATTCACGTGACTTTTCGAGCATCAGTTTTGTTGAATGAGAGTTAGCAAAGCAAAATTAGTCTTAACAATTTGTTGACAATGATGCAGCACCAGAGAAAAGGCAACGAGTTCCTTCTGCATATAACAGGTTCATTAAGTAAGTATGATCCCTAACTTATGATCAATAATTTGTAATAGAGGGTTTTGAAATTGATCGAACAGTATCTTTGCATTTTTTTCATTTCCTATTTTCACCTCCTCAGGGAAGAAATCCAAAGGATTAAAGCCAGTAATCCTGACATAAGCCACAGGGAAGCCTTTAGTACAGCTGCCAAAAATGTAAGTCAATAATGTCATGATCAATTAGAGTGTACCTGGTAGCCTTAATTTCAGTACATAAAGAGCATCTTTCCTAATACCTATGTTGGGAAAAAGAAGGATAATCTTGGCTTTTAGTTGATTAGGGCATTATACTTCTAGCAAGTTCTTTTTCATGCTTGTCACATCTTTTTGTCCGGTAACATATCTCTAACATGTCTGTAACAGCAACATCCAAATATGACAGACCTATATAATCACTCTCTTCTTTTGTGTTTCGTGTCAACATATGTGAGTAAATCAATTACAAGGTCTACATATGCATCTATATAGGTCATATCCAACTGCCCATTGCGCAAAACCCTTTTTGTTAAGATATATGATGTTGCCTTTTCCATTTTCTTCTCCCTTCATTTATACCTTAAGAAGAAAATTAACAGTAAGCAGGAATCAAGCATTTCCACTTGTTTTGATGATGCTTGTCGATGTGTAAGAAATATCTAAAAAGCACTTACAAGAGTGTTTATGATGGACTTCGAAACTAATTTTGTCAAAAATACAATTGCGTATAGACTCCTTCTATGAAGGAACATGAGGAATGAGTCTTACGATATACGACATGGATTCAATTTAATGATTGATTTGATCCACCGGAATGAGTTTAGACAACATATTCTTTAGGGTTGCGCACTTAGGAAAAGAGAAATGCTAGACATATTTACAAGATAAGGCGAGGAGCTGGTCTTTCTGACTATGACTATCTATTTTGACATCCTTAAGCCAATGTTTGTAAAGAATAGATGATCGAATATCCCAGTATGTACATTGTCATTCAATAAGAAAATTTTACTGAAAGTACTTATATTGCTGCTACCATCACATTGGTATAGATTGATATCTTAATTAAAGTATATATTTTGGTAGAAGTTGTTAACATGTACTCTACTGTTAAAAGCTAGGGCTTAGAGAGCTAAAAATGGCACATTGGTTCGTCATAATTAATCTTATATACTACGGTGTTGGTGTATATGTAGTGGGCACATTTTCCTCACATTCACTTTGGGCTAAAGTTGGATGGGAACAAGCAAGGGAAGGTGGACCAAGCAATTGCAGGAGATCATCAAGGAACTCACAAGTCCCATGGATTCTATTAAAGAATAGTAAAGATGAATTCTAATTCGTGTCTACGAGAGAGCTTGTTTTACTTTCTTGATTTGTCATTTCAAGAAGTCAATGAGGGCTTGATAAGAGCAAGAAGTCACCGCCTCAATTAAAACCCTCAATGATATCATCATCCTGTATAATTTGCATTATGTTGCCCCCTCATCCTTTTCAAGGTCTTGCTCATGAATATGTGTATCAATTCTTGTAATTTATTTCGAAAAAGAAACGCGGTATTTATGTATTTCGTTTGGCACATAGTACAATAATGTGCATTTTTTCTGTCTCACAGACCTCTCTCTCATGAGAAAACACGTGAAATTTCGTACTTTTTATATACGATAACTTCTGCAGTGGCGGAAGATTACCCCGTGAAGAAGACTATATCATTGAAACCTAATCACGCCAGCGTCTATTTCTTTCTCTCTTCTTCCCTCCGTTTGTTCAACGACTAGTCTCATCTGTTGTCGCTGCTACTATTAGTGTCGCCACAACCTTCTCCTTGATGTTCCAGCCTTCTTCACACCTTTGCTGCGAAGTTGCTATTGACCTCAAGGGCATACGATGTTGTAAGCCAGTTAGGATGATGGATAGCAAATCTGACCGGTGAGCTAAATTTGATGCCGTCAATCATGAGCCAAGTTCATCAATGGCGATGACAATGAGCTCGTGTTGTTGACTTTAAGTTCATTTTCAACAAACTCCACATGCGCCCACATAGAGAGATGGTTCAGTTTAGGGCTTTTTTTCGTGTTGCATGTGAATAATCCAATGTACACATTTGTCAGAGTTACATGTGAAGGGCTCTTGTAAATTTGGACAATCACTTTTGCCATAGTAGATTTAATCAATTCGATCAAGTGTCTTGTTGCCAAATTGGGTGCAATCATCCATGCAAATTTTTTGGGTAATCAACCAGTATTTCAATGGATTACTAAGCGTTTTTCTTACTAGAAGGCAAAAAGCTCTTTTTTTTTTTTTGTTAAACAAGAAAATCTAAGCTTGGCCTTCTTTCATGTTTGGCTTGAGCTCTGGATCTAACATGGCCAAGAGATCCCATATTGACTTCTAGCTAGGTTTCATGACGCTTGTATGACATCAACATGCAGCCACTCTCTCTCTCTCTCTCTCTCTCTCTCAACAGTTCTGGTTACTATCAGCTGTCATGCTCAGAAAAAGAAATCGATGACACCGAATTTGATGGCTCAGAAGAAAAACATTCAATGACAAGAGCTTCAGGATATATGTTGGAGGTATCACCTCTCTCTTCTCGTCACTTTTTTGTTTTGTTCTCTTTTTTGGGAATTACTACAGCACTTAGCTTGCTAGATACCTAGGGTCACTGTTGCACACAGAGCTTTGAAAATCTCAGGTTGGTCAAAAAAACACAAATGAATAAAGGATTTTTTCTCTAACCCCGCTATTTAAGGGAAAACGTTCATCCACAAATGAACTTAATCACCCCTCTCTATTACAAATATCTGGACAGCTCACTCTCCTGGTGTTGCTGACCTTGACTCAAATGAAAAGCACTGCTTATTTGCACTGTGTCATGTTGGAGCCTTGGAGGTGAGAACAGTCCTCTGTCAAATTTCGACACAGCAACAGCCTCAGAAAAAGTGAACTTGGACATAGCATCTCTCTCTCTCTCCTGCTGATGAAGCCAGTGCGAGTCTCCCAAACATGGGGGTTGAAAAGTTTTGATACTGACAAACGTTTTTTGCTTTTCAAGAACCAAAAAGACCACCGCCCCCTTCTTCACCAGTGGGATAATAATACACCCTAGATGTTGTGCATATATATCTGTACGTGAGTGTGTGTGATAGAGAGAGAGAGAGAGAGAGAGAGGGAGAGCTCTATTTGTTTGGTGGTGGGTTGTGGGGAATAGCTAGAGAATCTGTAACGTCAAATCATGTAGTTGGTGTTTTGGCTTTTATATGATGCCTTTGTGTGCGGGTCCTGTCTGAAAAAGATGAGAGAGAGAGAGAGAGAGAGTGTGTTTTATAGCGAGGTGAGCTCTCAAGAAGATGAGGAACTATTAGAGAAATAAATGGGGGTGTGGAGATCCTCCCCCCTTCCTGTTTTGCAATGTCATATCACTGGCTGATCCGCACATGATAAAAAATGTAAAGAAAAGAAGAGAAGGAAATTTTTCTGAGGGGAAGGTCAGAGAAGGTCAGGCCTCTCTGATTTAACCCTTTCTCGAAAACCTAACATCATAACATTCAGATCAGATCAAATCAAATCAAATCAAATCGATTTGGCCAATTGGGATTCCACGTTCCAAAGAATAAAACAAGAAAGTAAAGAGAAAAAAAAGCCCTAACCCTAACCCGAACGTTGCCCCACCACCATCCACACTGGTTTGTGACCATTATGTTCCCTCCCGCCCTTTTCTATTTATTGCTGTGGTTACAGCTGTCTGAAACACGTGTTTAAGGACCGTAATATGTTCCCCCACTTCTTCTTCTTCTTCGTGACATTCCCTACCCCCCTTTTTGACGAGATCTAAAAGCATGTAATTAGCGGATTTTTCGGATCGAATAATTTCGGACATATGCACGTAAAATCATCTCATTCGTGCGCACTCAATAAAACCCTCGTACGGAGGTGCAGATAGATTCCCAAGACTATTTAAAGATTGTTTCAACGAAAATTGTCATTTTCAAAATGACGACTGCTTGTTAAAACACCCTAATCTAACAACTCCCTGTGCATTTTTCGAACAAGAAATTGCAGTGAATATGCCTAATCATGAGTGGTAAAGAGAAAGAGCCACGATTTTGCATTCAAATATAAAATATGTCCATGGTCCACCAATCCAAATTCAATTTCTAGCTATTGTCATCTTTTATGAGTCGGAAGCCAGAATTGACCGAACATTTGAGTTCTATACGTCTGCACAACTCACCCATGTTCATCGAACATGGCCATACAAAGCTTTGTTCATCGAACATGGCCATGCAAAGCTCAGTTGCTAAGTTCCACATGTGTGCCGCAGATCAATCAAGCTGGATTGATTTGACATAGACATTCAGAGTATCGAACGTGGCCATGCACGCTTAGACGATGCGCTCCTAAAACACGTGTCACCTTTGAAAGACGACACGCTCTCTACACAGAAGGACTCTGAACATTCAATGCATCGCATTCGACCATTTTCATTCAATGAAGTTTTGATTTTTATGGTGAATGAAGGATGGTTTTGTCAGTTGTCCTTCTTTGGTGCTAGAAAAGTCCCTTGAAGTTGCTCTCCAATTCCTTTTGTGTTTTCTGAGGTACACAGTTTGATCCAAGTCGTGTAAGTGCGATGCATTGGCGAAGAAGAATGACTCTGTCCGTGCTAGCTTTAGACCTTTTCATGTTTTCTTTTTTCTTTTCGTGAATCGATGCAAGAGGGCGAATTTTCTTTTTCTTTTTCTGGAAGTTGCCGGATACGGGAGAATAACATTGACGTACGAGTTCTATCCAACGTTCCATGCGTGTTATTGTTTCTTAAGTATTGCTAACGAAGACACCATCAGTTAGACCATAGTTAGGGTCCGTTTGTTTGAAAAAAATCATCTCCAAGAAATTATTTTCCGACTTTCCAATGTTAGGACGACCGAAAACTAAGGTACTGCATGAAAATCATTCTGGTTCTGTCCAGAACTGGTTTTTTGTTCCCAGAATCAGTTTTGGACCAGAAACCCGTTTGGTAACGCAATTTCATTTTTCTATTTCCGGAACAAGTTTGCTTCCAAAACTGATTCTGAAACCAGAAATGAGAACCAAAAAAAGTTGGTTTTTCATTTCTGGAACAAAAGTGAGAACCATTTCTGAGAAATTCATTTTCTTCAACACATAAAGTCATGATCTTTGAGGTGAGAAAAAAAAGCAAAAAATCAAAAATTTCAAAACTTAACAGAATGGTTTAGAATATGTGGCTACCCACTTTCAGTGAAATTTAAATTTTTTTAGGTACCGAAAAAAATAAATAAAAAATAAATAAAAATAAAAAATTTCAAAATTTCACAAAATAACTTAGAAAACCTATGGTCACCCATTTTGAGCAAAATTTAATTTTTTTAGTTGCCAAAAAAATAAAAATAATAAAAAATTCTAAAATTTAAAAACTTCACAAAATATCTTAGAATACCTGTGACCACCCAATTTGAGCGAAATTTTATTTTTTTAGGTGCCGAAAAAAATTAAAAAAGTAAAAAATCAAAAATTTCAAAACTTCACAGAATGGTTTAGAATACTTGTGGCCATTCACTTTAAGTGAAATTTAAATTTTTTTAGGTGCCGAAAAAAATTTAAAAAATAAAAAATTTCAAAACTCCACAGAATAGCTTAAAATACCTTGGCCACCCACTTTGAGTGAAATTTAAATTTTTTTATATGCCAAAAAAATAAAAATAAGCAAAAAATTAAAAATTTCAAAACTTTACAAAATGGCTTAAAATACTTATGGCTACCCACTTTGAGCGAAATTTTATTTTTTTAGGTGCCGAAAAAAATAAAAAAAAATTTTAAAACTTCACAAAATGGCTTAGAATACCTGTAGCCATCCACTTTAAGCGAAATTTAAATTTTTTTAGGTGCCGAAAAAAATTAAAAAATTAAAAAATTAAAAACTTCACATAATTGCTTAGAATATCTGTGGCCACCCACTTTGAGTGAAATTTAATTTTTTTTAGGTGTCGAAAAAAAATAAAAATAAGAAAAAAAGAAAAATTTTCAAAATTTCACAGAGTGGCTTAGAATACATGTGGCCATCCACTTTGAGTAAAATTTAATTTTCTTTAGGAACCAAAAAAAATTTTAAAAAAATCAAAAATACCATTTGGGCATCTAAAAAAAATTAAATTTTACTCAAAGTGGGTGGCTAGAGGTATTGTAAGTCATTTTGTGAAGTTTTGAAATTTTTGATTTTTTATGTTTTTTTCACCTCCAAAAATTAAAATTTCACTCAAAGTGGGTAGTCACAGGTATTCTAAGCCATTCTGTAAAGTTTTGAAATTTTTGAGTTTTTGAATTTTTTGGGGCACCTTAAAAAATTTAAATTTCACTCAAAGTGGATGGCCACATGTATTCTAAACTATTCTGTGAAGTTTTGAAATTTTTGATTTTTTTGGGCACCTAAAAAAATTTAAATTTCACTAAAAGTGGGTGGCCACAGGTATTCTAAGTAATTCTGTGAAATTTTGAAATTTTTGATTTCTTGATTTTTTTTTGAAAAAATTCAACAAATTTCCTATTTTCCCGAAATCTAAATTATTTTTATTTTCTCGACATTTTGATGATTTTTTCTAGAATTTTTCAATTTTTTGGGATTTTCTGAATTTTTTTAAAGATTTTTATGAATTTTTTGGATTTTTTATTATTTTTATTCCATTTCTAAAAAAATGGTTTTTGTTCCTAGAAATAGAATTTTCTGTTGTTTATCAAACATGTTTTTATTTCAGGAAATAGAAATTTTGCACTGTTATCAAACGAGTTTCTATTCTAAAAATAGAAATTTTTTGTCATTATCAAACGGGTTTTTTTTCTCAGAAACTCATCCAGGAACCAGAAATAGAAAAATCTATTTCTGATTCAGGAACTCATTCCGAAACAGAATGGTTATCATTCGCTACCTAATCGATCTACAGAAAACGTTTTCCATGAAGCTAAAAACAATAGGCTTATATTGAGGGAAAAAGAATTCCCCTTTTGACAAGAAGGAAATCAGTTACCCTAAACCACTAAACAAATGAAAACTAAATATTTTCATTGAAAATGATTTTCATAGAAAATATTTTCCTTTATCATGAAATTTTCAGTGAAACAAACACTTTTTTTTTGGTTGAAAAACAAACATACCCTTTGTTTCATGGAAAACTAAAGATTTGAAAAACATTTTCCAAAAAATGAGTAGTTATATGCTTAGAAAAATTAGTTAAAGGAAAATATTTTCATCATCGAACAATCATTTATGTCTAACTATTTGGAAAATGTGTTTTTCGAATAATTCTTTTTCAAGCAAAACAAACGGGCCCTTAAACATGGAAATGTTTTCATAAGCAATGCACTGATCGTACATAACTTCATGAGAAGGACGGTGCATTAGGAACGATAAAGCTTTCTTTATCGAGATTCTTAAACTCTCGAAATCATGTGATGACTGAAGAGTGAGTTTTCTCTGAGTGAGATGGAATTTGTCACCGGGTCAGTGGGGAGGGGGGCTGTGGTCCTTGGCCGCAGATCGTACTACGATGCCCTGCCACAATCAACAAGGTCTCGTCACATCTTACACGAAAATGGAAAAATTAGGAGCAATGTGGTCCATCAATCCTCCCACCCCACGCCACCCCACCCCATACATACAAAAAACCCAGTCAGTTCTGTTGATTCAATTATGTCCCTTGCATTATACTTTGCAACGACGATCCTATTAGGTTATAGCTTGTGCAAAAATTGATGATAAAAAGGCAAAGGAAAGGGGGAAGAGCACACAGATTTTACCCAGCACCCACGACGAATATGAAATCCCAACCTCCCCTCCTGTGAGAAGAAGCACATGATTTGGGTCAGTCAATGTAAGCGAAAAGACAAAAAGAGTGACCATCGTTTTGGAGTCCAACAAAAGACCCCGCCTGAGAAGTCATCTAGTGGCTTTGCTCTCCTTTCTCTCTTTATTTGCACTTTCATTTTCTCGTCGATTTGGGAAAAGGGTCCCAGCAGATGAGAGAATGACTGGCATATCCCGTGGCTGAACCCGTCACGTATAGGCTTTCTAGCCGACACTTCCAGCGCGTCAAGAGAATCCAAATCAGGGAAAAGCCGACAAGTTCACCCGAAATTTTCGATTTTCAAGATCTCCATGGACAAGGTTCCCTGGAATTCAATCATGACCAGCCAGATGGAGAACGTACAAAAACAGAAAAGATCACAAGCTTACCAACACAACACCATATTCCAACACTTGCCGATGAATGATTTCAATATCTTCTTCACCAGTTTTACAATCCTAATGACAGGGTAACAACTCCCTCAAACCAAAAAAAAATAATAATAATGTCAAAAGAATTATATCAGGTATCCCTCACATATGGACAAAAGATTTTAAAGAAGTGGTCTCTGATGCTATACTTCTAGCGCCTTCGACTGCTAACTATGTTACAACTGTCCTAGACACCTCCGAGCTTATAATCTCCCTTCGTCATCATTGATTGAGGAGAGACGGTAAGCTGAATGGAACAAAAGAATGATACCTGTTTGGGTTGACAACCGCGAACTCAATGGTCAAAAATGGTGAAGGCATTACAAATGTGGTCAGCCTTCAGTCTATCAAGAATTTCACTTACTCTACTTGGGTTTCACACTTCTATCACTCTTCTGTAAAATAGTACATAAGCAGCAGAAGTCTTAATTTTCTCCAGGCTGATAGGGTACACGTGGCTATCATCAAAATCGTACCATCGATTGCCACCATGCTGCACCAGCAAGATAACATTGGTCAAAAGTTCCGAAGTGCAATAGTTTTGTATAGTGTCTCTAGTTTGGCCCTTCTAGAAATTGCCAGACTGAGCCCGATGACTCAAATTATATTTGCCAGAAACAATGAACTAATGAAGCAATTAATTCTTAAAATTGATCGCAAGGCTACATCAACAATTAAAAGCCACCTACTGAAATCTCCTCTAATGGAGCTAAGTCTGTTGAGTTCTTTGCAAATCGATGTAATTCATCCAATGGGCTTCTAGATACAGTATTTCGTTAGTGATCCACAATAACTTCACATCAGAAATTGATATCCATATTTGGCAGTAGATCACAAGCTGAAGCACTCAAATTTACTTAAGTGACAACTATGCATATATGGGTAGATACAAAAAGGATGTCGACAAATGACAATTAATTCTAACATTACCAGGTAAGAAGAACGCACAAAAATAAGTAAACAGATATACGATAAACTGCATCGGAAAGTAGGAGATCATCAAGCAGAGAGCTTACATGGACAAATGCAGTATAATGACCACCTCCCATGCTGCCGTAGTGATTACTAACTGCATAAAGCATGTAGCGGCAAGATGACTGGCCATTCTTGCATGCAATGTAAGCCGATAAATCAAGATTGTCTATGGGGAAGTCAACATATGTCTCTAACTTGTTTTTCAGGAAACGGCTGTAGGAGAACCTCTTCAAATGAATTACTAAAATCTCTGGCAGTCTCCAAAGATCTAACTTTTTGCTAGCTTGGCGGTGCTCTTTGCACCTGGGACAGTACCTGTATTACAATAGCACTGCCCACAGTTAGAAAGAAGTACTGAATACGAAGAAAATAGGAGTTGATCTACGAATTAGACCATCAATATCAGAGAGACAAAACTATAGAGTCAGGAATTGTTTCCCAAAAATTACAGTGGCAACTGACCAAAAGAACAATGACAATGGTTTCAGATTTTATGTAATACATGGTTGTTCCATATAAGTTTAAAGAGAAGCGCAAACCACTGGTATAGTGAAGACATTATTTTGAAAATGTGCTCCACGTGCTTGAGGATTGACAGAATAACAGAACTTAAAGCAGACATTAAAAGGTATCAGATTATAAGACCTAAATTTGAAGAGTACAGAGCATATGCTCATGCTGACAGAGATCTAAACAACTAGGAGATCACACCTATATAAGCAATTTAAATTCAGACATATATAGATCTAAATATATCTGTACATAGGTATTAATCGTTCCTAAAAGTTATGCCTGTCATCATAGTCATAACTAGTAATAAAGCAATACCTATTCCATCAATAATAGCAGTATTTAAATGATTTTCTGAATAACAAGCCAACAGATCCAGATTCTTCCTGATAAAAAAGGGATTGCAGAAAGCACGAATCACTGGACAAAACCTACGGACATTGTTTCAGTACGTAACAGTCAAAACTGTTGCATGTCAAAATTTTGCGCAGCTTCTCAACCAAACTTCTAGAGGGAAAACAATGTTTTTAAGTCTGAGCACTGACCACATGTCATCTGGTCCAAGAGGCTCCTCTGTCAGGAAAGCTTCAAGGCACTTGTACAAGGAGACAGTCTCTTGAGCTTTTTTCGAAAAGAATCCAGTCTTGAAAATCTCAGGCAAGGAGCTAAGAGGGCTTGTATCGCACTTTTTTATCCATTTTTCGGGCCAACAAACAAGAACATTCAACCGCCTGGACATTTCAGCCTGCACCACCGGCTCACTCATCAGAATCTCACAATCCTTGGTGATTCCCTTATCATCAGTTAAATAAAGCTTCAGCTCAGAGTCCGAGGTAGAGTCGACTTTTTTCACATCAGAGTTATTGGACATTCCAGGACCTATAGTTGAGCTTGAGGCATCTTCTGCAGTTGTAACATCTTCAGGCCCGCTGCTCTCTGAGCAATCATTTTCATTCGCAACATCTTGACTAAGATTGCAAAACGGATTGAGTAGTCTCAGATAAAGGCTACAAATATTAGATCTGTCAGCCTGACCATTGAGCCTTGCAACAAGAGGAATACCAAAAGACTTACAACATCCCGAAAAATTCCCCTGAATGGACTGCCTGACACAACAAAGACAAATGAAAAGTTAGCAATTTTGAAACAGAACCCAGTTACTATAAGTTCTCAAGTAATATCAGATCAAAGTTGATGGGTTTCTGCGATACTTGGGATGTCTTCCTTCTCCCATGTGAAAAAATTTACTTATACAGATCACGTGAAAGAAAATTATGAAGACAATTCCTCTTTATATTTTGGTGAGAGGGATAAGGAAATCTAAGAGTATTCAAGGAAATATACACCCCTAAAAGTTTCAGAATGCAATACTTGGTCGAAAAATCCTAACTTACATGAGGGCCAAACTGTTCTTTGCTCGACCATGGCATTTGAGTAACTAAAATAATTTCTTAAATGCCATCCTTTATAACCAAAAGGTTAGCAATCAGATGACTTAAAATAAAATAATTCAAGCATGATTTCAGTTAAAAAAAAAACAGAAATCTAATATTAAAACACCTTTGTGGTGGTAAACTGTAAACTTACTCCTCCATCCTCTGATGCATGAACACAACCAAGGGGAGATCTTCAGAATCTTTAGATAACCGATAAGCAACTAGCCGATCTTCATCCCTAATCAATGTTAAAGAATCTGTAGGCTCCCCCAGATAACGGATGATATGGCCGTTGTATATCTGGAAAAGAAAAAGGCCCTCTGTAGATTACGAAGAATTCTAAGATTCAAACTGACATACCCTCAGAGACAATTTCATACCTCAGCCAACAAAAGGGTCTCATTGTCCCCAAGAGAACAAGCAGCGCTTAGGGCCCGTTTAAGATCTTCGCATTTTCCAAACTTTGGCACGGTAATGGTATAAGGGGATAGCTTAGTGCTCCCATAAGTAGTTATGACTGTTAGAGTCATTGTCCGCATAGTTGTTGAAGGTAGTGGCAAGGAAAGGTACATAAATGGATCAAAAGTGACAGAAACCTTCTTGCAAACAGGACACACCAATGTTGATTTGTATTGACCCTGTAATTAGAAGACAAAGGCAAGACTTGTTAGTCAATCTGTATCACAAACGAAGAAGAAGAAGAAGAAGAAGAAGAAGAAGTGTTCCCTCAAATAGGTAAAAGCAACAATTTCCCTGTAATGTTCACATCCTTCAAACGTATGACATGATATTGTCAATTATCTTTTGGGGCTGCCATCTGATGTGGTAGAATACACAATTCAAACTCCTGGAGTGCTGTCTTCATGGACATACATCTACATGAGTAACTATGTTTTTTAAACTGGGAAATCAAACCTTTCCTAAGACATCTATTCTCCAATGCCCAAAAGCACATTAATTAAGTTTGCTTAACCAGTGATCAAAACTATACAGTCAAGATCACTGAGACAAAGATTCCGGAGAACGCGGGAAGAGATACTCACCTGACACACATCAACTATTACAGAATCATTCCGTGCTAAATGATATCTCCAATACTCATCAGCAACATCTTCATCTGGTCGCCCATCTGCATCCTTGGCTTCTACATAAGGCTTGCATTTTACCCGATTGAGATCTTCGTGAAGTCCATCCAAGAGAAAAGCAAGGAGTTCCTTTCATGTAGAATTCATTCGATGATGTATAAGAAGTTCCATTTCAGAAACTTTTACCCAACCAGGGAAGAAAAAACAAGCCAGTGAAATGACGTATCAACAAACCTGAGAATCATGCTGGTTATATCCACTAAATTGAGGAGCAAAACGAGCAAGCTTTGATTTGAACGTTCTTGGTGCAACTGGAGTTGCTCCAGGAGCCCATAATTTTCTTATCAAATCACCAAATGCTAAAGCAATCTCGCCCTAAAAAAACACAAGCTGATTAGTGTAATTATCCAAGAAATATCCACATTATGTGCAGTGACCACCACAAACACAATGACTACATTTTTAGCATTAGGACTAGTCAAAATAAATGTCTGAAGAACATACATCCATGCCCAGCGGGTTTTCATGATTTATCTCCCTAGCATAATCCCCAAGGAAATAATCAACGAGCTTTGGTGTGTGCGCTAAGCACTGTAGGGAACTATTCATGAAGCAAGTATTTCCAAGATTCTGTAATCCTGTCAATCCCAAGGAACCAGCTTCTGAGCTTTGATAAGCGGATGACATATAAACTCGGGAAGAATCAGAGTTCCCATTGCATGTGCTTCCATTTATCATAAGGGAATTTATTCCATTGCAATACTGCAAAGCCTTTTCATCTTTTTTCCCTTCTCTACATTTGATGGAATCTGATAAACCATAAATTTGCAACTCCAGGAGAACCTACAATGAGGCATGCCAGAAGTAAGATAAGCATGCAATGCACCTATATCTACTACCTTCGTCTCCCTTTTGCTTCTATGAAAACGATAATACAGTCAATTGCTCATTAAAATAGGAAAAGTCATTCTATTACACATTGCACCAATTTTCTCATACCTTCATTTTTGAAGAATTGGGAGTAAAGTTGAAACAGCAATACAAGTTCAACAAACAAATTAAAGCATGCTCTAAGATAAGCAACCAGTTACATCAAGCAGTCACATAAGCAACCATGCTGTAAGAAAGATGTAAAGAATTGCTTCAATTTACTGTTAGTCTATGTTGTTCAGATGACCACTTCAACTCCTACACAAGCATTGCTGTGGCAATCCATTTGAACGAAAATCTTGAATTGAAGACCAGCATATACTAGGCTGCTTGTCTTTTGTCCATTTAAAACCTTATGACTGAAGATAAAGACCCTGCTTCTCTGCTTTTATCACCAATCTTTTATTTACTGACTCCAAATCTAGAATTATCCCATTAGTACAAACTCAAATTGTCCATCTGTCCGCGTCTCTTAAAGGGAGAAAGAGGAAGCACTGACCTCCTGATCTGACATTCTTGAACCGTCTTTTATAATCCTATTATTGTCATTCAAGAAAAACAGAGTTGTCTGACCAGAAAAGTCCCAAATGCGCATCTGCAGAACAGAAAATGTCTAAATCCATCTGCTTTTGCCCAAAAGTGCATTTGATTCATCATAGAAAGTAAGATAATTACCTGCTCAATATCAACACTGAAGATCTTGCAGGCTCTTTTAAAAAGTTCAACTGCATTATCCTGCAGTAATGCACTAGACATTAAACAAGCCATCCAAATAAAATTCCTCCAGATGAGGTGGCAAACAAGCATTGCAACATAAGCAGTATCATACACAAGCTCTTCAACCAAAAGAAAGAAACTGAAAGCTGTACAAAATCCAAGTACCAATAGCCAACCCAAGAAATTGATTAAGTATAATAATCTGTTCCATAAGGTAAAAAATTTCCGGCTTTACGCTTCTCCAATTCTTACAGAATTAGTTTCTTAAAACTAAACTAACTTGTCGAATTCCATCCTTTTCAAGATACAGGAAGGGCGAGCATGCACCCATTCATGCAAGAGGCACTCATTCAACATAGAGAGATCCAACATTCACCAGAGGCACCTATTCACACAAAGCATGCTTCATTGAGTCACATATCCTTTTTACTTAAACCATGGCCCTGCAAATCAGTAAAACCTCTTTGACCTTTTTGCTGATGATTATGCAAGTGAAAAAAATTTCAAGATCCGATGAGGACAGAAAAACAGCACTTGATCCCACAGAATGACGAACGAATTTTCTTTTGGAGGGGCAAACAGCTGTACTGAGATACCTTTCTATCTCTATAATTAAAAGTTCTACTGTTATTATTACTCGAGGACACTAACAACCGTAGAACAGAAACAAACATATATGAATAAACCACATGTCTCTAGTAGGAAAAACTGTCTTTGGTACTGGATCATCTATGCAATGTGACTCAAATTCGCACAACCGATGTCAAGAAAGTTTGACGAGAAATAGCTAAACGTACAGTAGAACGAGCCTAGCATTCCACATCTGTCCTCCTAATAGATCTTGATCTTATTTTCAAGTAAAAGCTAGGTTCTAGATCAACCCCCCCCCCTCTCCCCCAACACACACCAATATTATTTACAGCACACAATTCCCGAATTGTGATGACCAAAATCATTATCATTGCTTACAACCATAAGACAACTGAGCACCTGGAATCATAAAAAAATAAAAAAACAAAAAAATCAATGCAAAAGCTTGCTTATGAACTGAACTAACTTTTTTACTTATTCTAACAGCTAATGAGTTTGCCTCCCTTAGCACAGACAGCCTGAGCTGCAAAGGATAGACATCAGACATATCATCTTCAGCAGCCGAGAAGCTCCTGCTCTCCTTTAGAGCAACTTTAGAGTCACTATGCCTGCACAAGAAGTGAAAGGAAGACAAACAGGGTCATTGGAGCCTCACACGTGTATGTATTAGGCTTGTTTGAATGACAAATATGAGACCCATTTTAGCCCTTTAAAGAGTATAGTCGGCGACAACAAAGAAAACATCATTAAATACTCAAAGCACCAAGATTTCTTCCTCACTTGTATGTCCAGCGTTCACTAAAAAAATGCATTATCAGTACTACCTACAGCTTCCAAGTATTAGTGACAACCTGAATGCTATTGAAATCATCTAAAACAGCTACATATGACATTAACAAGCCGTGCCTTGCACTCAGATTAACCCTAAACAATGTACATTGCTTACCACTTGAGTGCCCGAACCCACATTTCACCGGAGACCAACGCAAAGTCCCGGCCCGAAACGCCCACCTCACCGTCCTCGCGATCCTGCGCGGGGCTCTCCCCCCTCCTCAGATTGAACGCGAGATCTGAGCTGAAGATGTTGTTGATTATCTTCATCGGGCCCCCGTACGACGACGAAGCCGGCGACGCCGTGTACACGATCCCCCTCTTCCCATCGGGCTCGCCCGCCATCGAATCGTGCGCATCCTTCCACCACCTGCGGAGACAAACCCCCCCCCCCCACCCCGCGAAGTCACATCCCAAAATCCATTCGCTACGTACGTGCGCTCGAACCCCCAAATGCGGATCGCAAGCGAGGCACATTTCCCCCAGATCTAGGGGCGGCCGAACCCCGCCCGCCGCCGGCCACCGGCCGCCGGGGCTCGGCCGGGGCTCGCCGGTCGAAGGGGAAACCAACGCGAGCAGAAAACGGGAACTGGAGGAGGGGGAGACTACCAACCTGTAGGGCACGAAGTAAACTCGCTGCTCGCCGTCCGGGTCCGCAAGCTGAGTCGACTCCGGCGAATCGTCGGCGGGCCCGTCCATCGGAGAATGTAGAGAGAGAGAGACAGAGAGAGAAGAGAGAGAAGGAGAGACAAACAGAGAGAGGAAGAAGAAGAAGAAGAGGATGGGAGATTCAGAAGCAGAGGAGAGAGACGCAGAGAAATGGAAGAAGGTTTGGATCGTCGCCCGGTTCTTGAATTTCCGATTCGGTCCTCAGGTTTTCTGGTTTTTTCGATTTGTCACCCCCAACCTCTTCTTCTTTTTTCTCTTTTTAACCATTTCAACCGGAAAAAAAAAGCAGCTCATCCGCGCGATTTTCTGTTTTTTTTTTGGAGTTGAACAAAATAATTAGATTGGATGATGGTTAGATTGTTCCCCCAAAACGAAAATCTTGAATACATTGTTATCGAACTTTCTCGACCGATTAAATAAAAAGGTGTCGATTGAAGAAATTCATTGAGATCCAGTTTAAACTATCTATACAATCGAGGTGGAACGAATATCTTGATCGACAATTAAGATGTGCGAAAAACCAATAGTAAGATGATCTTGTGTATCATACGTGAGTTAAGCATCCGTAATTTATTGTAGAGGCCTATAATTCCCAAAAAAAAAATCTCGACTTTTGATTGAATCTCAATTCTGCCATGAATTTATCCCAAACTTTCACTTTAGTCCTAAATTTGTTTGTGCATCCTATAATCGCCTCTAGTTTTTTTAAAATTATGAATTTCAATCACGTCTCATCAACACCTTCATTATTATACGGAACAGGAGCAAGCTCCTGATATTGAGAATCTTGAAAAAATCAACGACAATTTTCGGACTCGTGGGTAAATTTAAGATTAGAACGAAAGTTTGGGATTTTTTTCGGAACAAAAAGAAAGTTCAAGACATAATTAGGATTAGAATTAATTCGGGTTTTTTTTTAAATTAGCCCCTGATATACATGATAATGCACAATCTATCTTTCGCAAATTCAAAATGATTTATAATCGATAATAGCTCGAACGAATTTAATGAAAATTTCCAACATCGGCCGCGCGCGTCGATAAAAACCCCGACCTCCATCCTTCTTAAGCTCTTAATTGTCACGCGCTTAATAACAAAAAAAAAAAAAAAAACAAGAACAATTCCGATCTTTTATTTTTTAAATTAACAACATTGTGCCGAGACGAATTAACATGACTTCCTCGAAAACAAATCTGTTTTCTAAGCTTAATCCTCACGCGCCTGACATACTTATGATGGTTTCCCCACCTCTTTTTGCACGATTTGAGGATACACTCGATGCATCAATGAGTATGTTCTCGGAATTGTTCCGTTCAGAGTATTCGAGCTAGCACCGCGCCTGTGGTGGGCAAACGTACGGTCGCAGGAACCTTAAAAAGTCCTCTACTCAACAGCCTTTCGCTCTTGCACTCCAAGATCCGCACGGAATATCCCCGCCTTCAATCGTTCTATTCTAGTTGACTTGCCGTGTAGCCCAGATTCATTGCCCCCAACAACGTGAAATCCGCCTCGCCAAACCCCGTATCCGCTGGCCGATGCTCCGTAAGAGCCACCCGTGAGGGCCCGGATACCACACGAGGTTGCAATGTCGGACCCCGACTCCCCGATAAGTCGAGGGATGACGCGGCCGTCCTCGTCCCTCCTACTCGAACGACGTAATCTGTTAACAAAGGGCTCTGATTAGCCCCACCTAGAGCGTGGGCGAGAAAGAGAGAAAGGAGATTGAAATTTACCAAATACTGAGAACTGATAGCAAGAAATGAAGCAGTAGCCGGCTAGCCGCAGGGGATAGACTACATGCTACATCGGTACAACCATTGCTTCTCGGCATTAACAGCATCATGTATGAGCGAAATCCGGTACAGATGAATGTAGAGATTATTAAGTAACAGAGTTACTCTTGATGTTCAGTAGAAGCGCGCGCTTGTGTTATAAGCACGGCCTCCGGGGTACGGACCTCTAGGCTCCAAACGGTCCCTCGCGCCCCCATAAAAACGTGCCCGGTCTTCAAACGAATCGTACTGATCGGCATCGTAGGGTCCGTAGGCCTCCCCAACAGTTGCCGAGCTGGGGATCCCACCGAAGCCCTGAGGATCCCTTGGCCCCACGCCGCTGTTAGAGTACTTAGCCATCAAGGCTTGCTGATACTGTTGCTGCCGCGCGCTCGACTCCCTCCGGAGGAACTCGTCTCTACGGCTAGCATGCCGGGTTCGGAGAGCTGATAGTTGTTCTTGATATTGAGCATTGATTGCATTAATTTTCTGGTGAATGGAATGGACAAATATGTAAGAACCGATTATGTTAGCAGGATAATTATTTTAAAATCAAAAGGGAGTATGTTTAAAGAATGCCAAAAGGACACTCTTATTGCAACTGAACAAAAGCAAAACGAGCTGAATCAACATAGGAAAGCATAAACTAAAGAAAAGCTAATGCGGCAATTCACAACATAAAGAAATTTCTTAATCTGAAAACAATACTTGAGGAACATCCACAAATCTGTACCTGCCATCTTAATATGCTGTCTCTGATCTGAAAACAATAACATACTAATAGCTTTCTGTACATTATGCATCAGTCACTACATGATTCAAGCATCAGTTTACAATTTCTTCCGCAGTTAGTACACTCCTCGGTAATGCATGTGCATAGATCTTTGACTTTAGGTAGCTTGTTACAGGGATGATTCATGATGTTAGCAGCAGGATCTAGACCATACTATATCTTTATGAAATCACGGATGTGGCTTTTGTTTCCTTAGTTTAGAAGTTTCCAAGAGTCTACTTTGAAGAAGGGGTAACGCAGCTCCATAGAAAATTAATTATCTATAAGCACGCCAATTTTTTTTTGAGGAGTTCATGGTAGCAAGTAATCAAAGGTTTCATCTCGTTGAAGAAAGGTAATCTTTTATGAGATAATAAGAACTGGCCAGAAGGCATTTTTTGAACACTGGGAGGTGTTCCCAATAGTTCCGTATTCAATGGCTTCTCGGACAATAAAAAACAGTTAAGTTGTTTTATGAGAAATGGCCAGAAAAACAGAAAAATGGAGTTGACCGTGCTTTAAGAAAACCCAACACTAGCAGCTAATTTTCAAAATGGTTTTGAATGTTAACACCACATCCAAAACACTCCTTGGAACCATCAGAAGAAGCTAATGGGTAATCAATGTGAGCTAAAAAAGACCCAACTGACATACTGACATGACTTATAGTTTACGAAAGAGTTGCATAGGCTTTATGAACAGGAATTCCAGAGCATTGCAGATGAGACCAACATACACTGCAGTTTCTCTCTATGTATGTTAATTACTACAAAAGAACAAGCTCTCAAATGCCCAGGTCACTGTCACTTGACCCAACTTCCCTCTCTCTCTCTCTCTCTCTCTCTCTCACGCGCGCGCGCACACACACCCGCCCGCCCGCCCGCCCGCCCAACCAACAAAAGATGAAGATAAAAAAAATAAAAAACCCTCTTTGGCATGTTTACAGAAACAGGGATGATATTCATAAAATAAACAAACATAGACAGGTAAACACTTCCTCCAAATAAAAAAGTAAACAAGGCTATTGAAGAGACAAGCACTTTAAAGGGCAAGGCCAGCTAACCTCTCTGTGTCTAACATTTTCAGCGTCCTCTGCATCATTCAATTCTTTGGCCAACTTCGTAATGTCATCAAGAAATTTCTGCTCGAGACCTTCAAAAGTCTGAGAAAATGGGACTTTCTCATATCCATGGTCCGCGTCTTTGTTATGGGTCTGGGGTCTTATATCATTGTTGCCTTGCTTCTCCAAAGCAAGTCTTAAATCTGGCTTCTGGCCTTGGTAGTAAGATCTAGATGCATCACCACTCTGACCTGCATCAGTACAAGCATGTCTCACAAGGCATGAGAAGTCCAGAACAGCATCGAAAGGATCGCCATAGTTGACTGATAGCAATATTCAGTTACAATCAAGTCAATTATTCATTAATATTTTTTCATCAGACACTGAAAAGGAACAATAAAAGGTGCATAAAACTCCTTTCAACCATCACAGAGAAAATGATTCATTAGGAAAATGTTTTGAATATGTTTAGCCACAGATACATTAAAAACTTGTTGAAGCATGCCTGCCGTTTAAAATATGAATAGCGATGATGTGTGCATATAGTTCAAGCACACGAGTTAATAATCAGGGACAAGAAAAAATTTACCAGGTACAACAGCAAAATAACGACAAACGAATCATGCAAAGTGTAATACAGCAGAAGTTGCCGATTACTAGTCTGAAATACTAAAAAATGCCAGTTCCTAGACCTAAAACTCCAGACAAAATCCTTAATAAATGTATCAATAAAAAGTTAGAAGGAAGAACTCAACTCAAAGGTCATCAGAACAACCTTTGCCATAATGCTCAGAAACAAGTTTCTCAAAATTGTGGATAATTAGTAGAACCAAAGACCAATCAGCATCATCAATGGAACTTTGGTGACATATGAATGTGGATGTGTGCATTAATACTGCATGCGAGTGCATGCGTGTGTGTCCACCAAGAGAGAGAGAGAGAGAGAGAGCTTGCCTTCATAAAGCATATGAGAAGCCAATGCACTTGATGGTTCAGATCCATCTCTTTCCCATCCATGGTGTCCATCTGCTCTAGGAGTAACATATGTATTATCCCTTTCAGGAGTGAAGGCTTCTAGCTCTCCTTGATACTGACCAGAGCTATGATCCATCTGTTGACCGTGCTGCATCTGAGCAGCGACATATGCATCTGCCCCTGCATTCGTATATTGACCCTGCCGTCTCATTCTAGCTACTCACACAGTAAACACGGCAATATCAGCCTAGACCTGACAAATACAACCATCAAATGAAGTTCGAGGAAATAACAGTAATCTTTACATATGCTGTCATGACATTAGATCCGGACAAGGTAAACATGATTTCCCAACTGATATATGCGACAATCGCCCATACGCCTGCAAAGAAAAGAACTAAATTCTAGCAAAAAAGAAGAGAATTTAAGCTTCTAAAGTAGGAGAGGCTGGACCAATCATCACAACACAATCAGAAACAATTGTACATTATAAACCAGTTTTACCCATTACATGGAAGTTGAAAATGAGACAAATCCATGACAGGAAAACAAACGCAAGGTTGTCAGGATCGGGATCCTAGGTTAGGATCCTTGTCAACAAGCTCAACCAATTGAGGCCTAAATAGTAAAAATCTAGCCTTCGTTCTCCCGATCACATACATAAATAACATCTAAAGGGAGGGATGAAGCTCAAAAGTAGAGCTCTAATTTGAGAAGAGGTAGCCAGCATTCAACTTAAGCATGAAATCATTTCCAAACAAAAAAAAAAAAATCGGGTTTCAACAGCAAGATTTTTCGCTGATTCGATTGAATTTTGCATTGCAACTTCTAAGTAGCCGCACTATCAATCTCAGTTGCACACTCCGCAGTCCCCACCCACTCCCATTGCCGAAAGCGTTCTCGGTCATTTTCTCGCCACCGGAGTTACAGACACCACTACTCCCAGCGAAAAAATCGGCACCAATCCAGATTCAAGGACACGGTGAACAATCAGCGGAAGCACGTACCTCCTGACGACTTCTATAAGCTGAGCTCCGACCGGTATTACACGGCGGCGAGAAGAAGAAATGGGTGAGAAGAACGAACGCGTTGGAAGTCGTTCTCGCTCTCAGCACCGATGGACCAAGATGAGAAACGAAGAACGAGTGTCCGGCCAGAGAAGAGCGAATCTCCTTCGAATCTTGGGAGCTCCGGAGAAGATGAACACGGGGCAAAATTTTGCACCGAATCTGGAATTTTCCGATGCCCTAATTGTAAATGGAGATGGGCCTCACATGAAGGTGGGTTTGGCCTATAACAAAAGATTAAAAGTATATATGTTTACATGAAAATATATGGAATTCAACAAAAATAAAATGCTTCTTGTCAGATAATTTCTAGTTCACAGCATGCCCTGTATCATTACATGGTAAAATATAGCTAACAAATGTATTCGTTTTATTAAAGATGACAAAGATGTTAGTTAAAGGAAAAATCAAGAAGGCCGAGCCAGCTTTAACCCTCAGAGTGTGTTAGGGTTTTATGGTACTTGGGAATATTGCTACACGTAAAATAGGCAATGTACGCTTGTATACTAGAGGATTCCTATATTTAATGTGGGCAATCGGTAGTTAGAAAGGATGGGACATCCACCGTTAGATCAAATAGAGATCTAGGGTCATAATTAGAGAGGCTCATGTATAAATAGAGTGTCCCTCTCCTTATTTGTTTCACCGCGTCCCAACCATTCTAAAGCAAGATAAAAGAGTTTGAGAGATTTTTTTTTTCCATTCCTTATACAATAATGCTTTGGTAAGCAATTTTGGAAAATTTTGGAACATAGACAAATCGTGTATCCTCACCTTTTATCACATATGATATAAGGAAGATCAATATAGGAAGAAATAGTGAGCCAAAAAAATGGATATAGGAAGAAATGAAACAAGTTTCGTGATGGTCTGATACGTAAGTCCATATTGATATACGAAAAATCGCAATACTAATATAATCTCGACTATATTATGAACGTAGATGCTCCTATTCCTCTTCCCAACTTTTTTTTCCGAGCCGCACTTATTTCACCTTGCTTGCCTATCCATTTATTCCAATTTGTCCAATCATCAACAATCTTTTGCCACTCGAAACAAGAAGGATTAAACAGGAATGGGCAAAATGTCAAGTGCCAACCATGAACAACATGGATATTATGATGAGGATATAAGCATCAACACCCTTACACGAATGACTAAAGATTTTGTAGACGGGCAACAAAATCATTAATCCATGTCCTTTAAGGAAGTGATTGCGATTATGTGCAAACTAGGCATGGAACACAACAAACGGCCACAGGTTGTTCTCTGTATTTTGCACCTCCGTGAAATAACGTTCTTCTATAATAGTGTGTATGTGAAAAAAAACATGGTAGAATTGAAGCCTACAAGAGAAAATTCAAATATTGTATCCATCCTATATCACGAAGTGTAGAATTGAAGCCTGCAAGAGAAAATTCAAATACTATATCACGAAGTGTAGAATTGAAGCCTGCAAGAGAAAATTGGAAGCTCCATATATCACAAGAGAAAATTCAAATGCTATACGGTGCCTGGGAGGAAGCTCCATATATCAACGAGCCCGGGTGCCTAGGAGGAAGTGTAGAAGAATCTCCATATATCACGAAGTCCATCAACACAAGCAATGCCCGGTGCCCGAGTGCCACACAAGCAGGCCACAAGCAGTGCCCGGGTGCCAACAGAAGCAGTGCCCGAGTGCCACACAAGCAGGCTGCCTAGGAGGAAGCTCCATATATCAACACAAGCGTGCTTGGTAACCCAGTCTGAACTCATCAACATATCTAGTTGAACCTACATTTACTAAAAAACTTAAACCATTAAATTATTAGCCAACTAAGATATATTATCCGCTCAACACCATACCAATTCTTCGATATGGGACTTCTCTAATACAACTCATACGTGTATCTCAACAATTTTCCCCGCACTTGTGAACTCAATGTTAAGTATGTTCCCCTTAATTTAGGTATTATTTTGCACCAATATATCTCAATTTGAATCTCCATCAATGTTCGCCATAATTCGTAACATTCTATTGGAAACTGAATCCTAATAATTCATTAGGTGGCATGGCAGAACGAACTAGGGACCAATTCATTTTTTCCGAGAATTCATGAGCTAACCCTACAACTAAAATGGATATTGAAAGAGTAAATATTCGTCCGCGAAAGTTTTTATTAAATTACTCAATCTTCTTTTACATTACTCAATCTTGTTCGATTAAATATGACAATATGATCAAAGATACCGATTAAATATGATACAAGTGTACCAGTTTAAGATTTTTTTGTCAAAAAATTAATTTGGATTAAATTTATTACACAGTTTACAGTTTTTCGTTGTATTAACCCATTTTCTTTTAACAAAAAAGCAATCCCTTCAATCAATAGTTAGGCTTCACAGCGTAATGAAAACTTTTCGTAGAGCATGGTCACTTTTGCTAGTCGAAGGGTCATTCAACCTCTATGAATTAGGCACTAAACTTGAATTATTAAGATTACTTCTTGTAGTTCAATAGATGATTTAGGATCTAGAAGCGCCGTAGTATGAGAGGACCGTGGAAGGACCGCGCTTTCAGTTTACAACGAGCCGAATTAGGCACGGGCAACGAAGCCGGTTCTATCGATCGAACTGGTTGTACTGCTTTGGCACATTGTGCTTCCTAGCTCGATACAAACTCATTGATGTCAACCACGCGCTTTGAAGAATAAGATCAGTTCGATTTGGTTCGCCTTGGAAGCTAAAACTGAACCGGATACCGAGCCAAACTAGCTCAGGTTGAAAAAAAATAGTGATCACATAGAAGTAAATATAGGCGTTGCACCGAATTGAACTGAATAACAGTAAAAAACACCCTCAACTGCTTAACAACATATCTTCACTGCCAATATGTCTTTTGGGCCATTATACACTAGCTTTAAAGAATGACAGCATTTGATGCATAACTTCTCTGCTCGCTGCTAAATGCCTCATCTTTCATCATGCTCTTTTGCAGGGTCGTGTAGATCCTTTTTGTCTTATGACCAACGAAAGGCGCTGGCATCCGGAGACAGCTGAAGTTGAAATGACTTATGACATCCAATGCACCGATAAGCCGTCTAGATGCAAACGTATTTTCATTTACAAGGGAGATTCAAAGTACTTCCGAGATATAGAAGAATAGTACACCAGGAAATACAGTAAACTATGGCGTGGGGATCTCATGTTCGGAAAAGAAAGTAGTATTTGACCTTTTGAAGTCGCTCAAAGATATGGGCATGGGAGATTTTCAACTGTTGAAGACCAGAGATCCAAATCCTATCCTGAAATTGAAGCTGATGCAGGTTAACTGCTGATTCAGGTCATCCTCCATGGTTATCCTTAAAGTGTACAAGCCCTGCATGTTAATGAGATTCATGAATATGAGCAGGTCGAGATCCTCTTATCTCCAAAAGCTTTAAGGCTTTGTGTGCACTTGAGGAATGGGAACTTTTCAAGTAAAGATGAAAACTGGATTGAGAAAATTGATCATGGGACTCTACACCAATAAGCTAATGGCAATTCACTAAAAGGCCATCTAGCTCAGCATCTCTCTCTTGAAACATTAATCGCCAGACAAGCCAGAAAAACCACAACACAGATCCTTCGTTAACCATATAGTACTATTTAGCACTAACACCTTGAAAATTTCAATCTGTGACTAACATTATCGCATTCGAAAATGGTAATGGACAAGAATTAGCGCATAGTTGTTTGAAACTTACTGGAGGAGTAAAGACAGGTAGACTTTGGGTGTGGGATAGCACAAATTTTCCTGCGGCAATAGGACAGGATATCTCTTCGCAGAGATCATGGGTCTCTGCATGGACTTGAACCCCAAAATATGTAACTTGTATCACCACTTTTCCATTGGAGAGATTTTGACCTTAAAAAAGAAGAGCAACAGGTGTGATGATGGGTACAATGAATAAGCAGAGTGTAGAATTGGATATATGCATACACATTAATGGCCATTAATCCCCACTAGCACGTTATGAACTATGGTGGTCTCAGATAAGTATATCCCAAGATTACCAATGCGTTTGTACGTGTTGCAGAAGGGGGAGACTGAGTCAGGATCAGTGCGTAATACGCTATACATGAAAGACTAGAGCAAAGAATTATCATCCTCAATCTATACCGAGTCTGATCAAAGCCTACATTAGATTAGATCATAAACTATGGCCACAAGCCAAATTACAAGTAGGCAACCCACGAACAAGTGATGAAACAAGATGGATCCCGCATGAATAGCAGTAGCAGCAACCAACATGGTTCCATATATTGTATCCACAGGCAACCTCATTCTGTCGTGCCATTAAGCTCTGAAGTAACTACAGTAGTAGTTTTCTTAATGACTTCATGTTAACTAACGGATCTATTTACATGGAAAGGCAAACATAAGATTACACTCTAAGCATATGACTAGGCATCACACATGCTATTTCGAATGGACTTTGCTTGTTTTTTGTTATTGGGGTACAGATGGTATCAGATAGTAAAAATATGAAGGTTTTTCAACGAATTCAGGCTGAAGCAATGGATCCAGGTAAGAAATTCATCATAATCAACAAGTTAATACTTTCTGTCTTTAATCTGAATCTTTAGCCCAAAAAAAAAAGGAAAGAATATTTGTATGATAAGCATGCATTATGGGAAGAAAAAGAAAAACACCTATACCCTTTTCATCACAAAGCAAGCATCAGGTATTTTTTTAGCAATATGTACTTAACTTGACCGAGGAAGGACCTTCACTTCACAATCTTAAAAAAGAAAAAAACAACTTGGCACGTGTTTCCTTTTGGCTTCCACTCATACAAAAACCCTCCAAACAATAGAATCAAAATCAGAAGCAGAGTTGTTCAGACACTACATCTTAATTATCCTTAAAATTAGCGCTGTAACTTCACAATTTCCCAATAAAGAAACACATATCTAAGCGCTGTGAGATGCAGGGGACTAGTATCAGATGCAAATGATGGGTGAGAACAAGAAGCGAGGAGAAAACCAACAAAATGATCGAACAGCGAAGTCAGCAGTCATCAAGCTCCTAACCCACATGAACACAGAACAACAGTCCAATAACAGTATAGTAGAACCGAGATTTTCCCATTCTACAGGAGGATAGAAGAGACCGATTCATTCTTAATGTGAAGAGTACATAACTATAAGAGCTTTAAAAAGTAGTACCTGTAGAAGCAGAGATGTCGAAGGTGGTCGGCTTGCCTGGAACCACCGGGTTCGGCGATATCTTGACATCGCTCACCTTCACGACATAGTCCCCAGAATTCTCTGCAATCACAAACCAGAAGAAAACAGAAAAAGGAATCGCTTCACATAATTGCTAAAACAATTCAATTACAACCCAGTAGGACAGGATCATATATACGCCCATCAATCATCAAGAACACCAAAAAGAGAATGAACAGAATTAAGACCGAAGAAGACCGACCACAATACTCGATGTTGGTGGCACACACGAGAGGCAAGAGGAGAGCGAACGCGAGCATACGCAGCAACCCCATTTCTTGATTTCTACGAAAAGGGGCGATCTTGGTGATTAAAAGAGAGACCTTTTCCAGTGGAGAGAAACGGGTGGGCGAGTGAAGTTGATCGAGGATGGGCACCCTTGAGCAGACATCGATCACTTGTTGCCCGGATGAAAAAAGATGAAAAGAATCCGACAAGCGTGAGAGGTAGACGCGAGACGCTTGTCGTGTCCTGCTTCGCGACGGGATTTTTTTCTCTCTGTACATAGGTTGTAATGGTGATGAGTAACTTAGAGAACGACTATCAATCTAAACCAATTATTGAACGACTTCATGCCCTCGTTCTTGTCCCTTTGTCTTTCACCCGCCCGGAGAGCCTTGGCCATACGGCACTTTAAATCCTGGGGTAGGTGCTGAGAAGATACTGTATAGACATTTTATGAATGATACCATGAAATCACACACTGCAAAAATCATGTGAATTGTGAATCCCGTGACCTTTCGAAATGTAATTGATTTGATTAGGTAGATCTAACGGGTATGCTGGGATGTGATCCACATCTGGCCTTTGGGCGAAATTCAAAATAGTATTAGTTGATACAACCATTGACGCCTCACTCATGTACTGCGTATCGAGATTTCACTCGGAAAAATTGAATCAAAAGGAGGTCGGCCAGAGGAGTAAACTGGGCAGGAAATGGCGAGTGCAATGGAACATGGAGTCGCAAGGAAAAATTCTTGAACTGTAAATAGTTGGTTGCCCGTTGTGGAGAATCAATTGGCTGGAACTCACAACTAGAAGCAAGTCAATTTTGGAAGTCGATCAAGGAATAACAATGATTTGTTTTATTGACCCGGAGCAATTTGAAAAAGCTGCCAATCGAGACTCTGGACTTGGGAGTTTCGTAGAATAAGAAGGGATTGAGAAGAACCAAGAAAGCACAACCATATGAATTTGTCACTCGGAGTTAAGAAATACAGCATCACTTCATCCACCAAGATGTGAAATACGGAGTCCAAATGCAGGGGGCAGAAGCCGCTGCACATCACTATTCCCAATAGACTACATAAGACCCAGAGTACCTACTGTCATAACATTCATCGCCCCTTACACCAAAAAATTATGACCTCCGGGAGTCATTAAGAAACCTTGCGACCGCCACCATATTACTGCTGGGCGCATTGCACGCGTTGGGCGCCGCTGGGCATATCCTCATCCTCGTCGTATGCTTCGGCCTGCGCTTGTTGCTTCCTCCGCATCTCCTCTTCCATGTTGACATCGTGCAGTGTCGTCTCCTCGCATTCGTCCAACTCCATCTCGGTCAGCTGTGATGCTGGCTTCTGCGGCAGCACCCTCTGCAGAGCCTCGACCTGCTCGGGGCTGAGAGACTCTGGGAAGTCCACGGTGAAGTGAATGTAGAGCTTCCCCTTCATGAAGGGCCTTTGGTACATCGGCATACCCTCGTCATTAATAGCCTTGAAAGAATCTGCAAGTGCAAAAATGCAAAATTTAGCATTAAAAGGACAGCAACTTAGGGTAAAACATAGCCTATATCTTTGTATGTGTCATTTGCATACCAGGCTTGACGGCTTCCCCGGGGTTCGACTTAATAAGAAGCTGCCTGCCATCCAGGTGAGTCAATACAAACTGGAAGCCACATAGAGCCTCGGTGAGAGAAAGGGTGTGCTCCACGAAGAGATCCTCGCCTTTTCTCTTAAATTTAGGATGCTCCTTTTGTTGGAGGATGAAAACAATGTCTCCTGTAACTGTATCCGGCTGCATAGAAGCAAGAAACAGAAAGTCCAATCAACAATATTATTCAAATTGTTAAACCGAGCCACTTATGAGACTATGGAGTTGCAAATTAACATTCATCTAATACATACAGCTTCATCTGCTTCACCAGGGAATGTGATCTTCTGTCCATTCTGCATACCCTTCTCAACCACGACTTCCAACACCTTCTTTTCCGGGACAACCTTATCTCCTTTGCACTGGGGGCAGCGATCCTTATCATTAATGGTCTCTCCTGTGCCCTTACAGTCATTGCAATGTTGTTGCATCTGCTGGATCATGGACGGGCCCAACTGCCTAATAGTCACTTTCACACCAGTCCCTTGGCAACCAGGACATGTCATAGACGCACCAGACTTCGATCCTTTCCTGTAAATGATATCCGTAAGCAACCCCACATGACCTCGAAGCATGCCGAAAGGTAGTGAAACAAACATTGCGATGCGACACTCACCCATTGCATTTTGAACATAACACATTCCTAGAGAGAGATAGCTTCTTTGTAGTCCCAAGATAGAGATCTTCCAGAGACGCCTTCAAGGGATGAACCACATCCTCCCCTCTCCTCTGTCTTCGTCCTCGGCTGCTTCCACCTGTTTACATGGAAAAACGCACCATTTAAGCACCTACAATCGACAAGACTCCCCACTAAACAGGCATTACCCACTAAAACAGGCACGCATCAACCGGTCCTAAGGAGCAAGTCAGTGTACCTCCAAATCCACCTCCACCACCAAAGAAGGACGAGAAAATGTCGAATGGGTCGTGCCCACCTCCGCCCCCGCCCATTCCCTCCTTGAGGGCATCTTCACCATATTGGTCGTATATCTCCCGCTTCTCGGGATCGCTCAAAACCTCATACGCCTGCGCAAGCTCCTTGAACTGCAGCGAAAACATAAAGCATCAAGCTTTACTCCAACAAAGGAACAAATGACCACTCAGGACACAGCTCCCCATATTCCTTCCACTCGACGACCGCGTAATCATATTCCGTCTCAGTAACAAGTACTGCTTCAAGACACTTTAATCACGCTATGAGCAATTCACCAACCAAAAAAGCTCCTCAAACAAGTTCTCCGCAAATTTCGCCGAGATATCTTGTGTGGGGAAAAGAAGCAAAACGCAAATTTCAAACCTTTACTTGAACGACCCGCCTAATTCGATCCCGGTTCTACACTAATTCTTCAGAACTCCCAATATGCCTAATATGAACGCATTAAATATGCTCAATTGAAATCCCAACCCCCTCCTAACACATCCAACCACATAACCTCGCCGGAACCGACCAAAACCCCGCCGCCAGCGACGGCGGAAGGAAGGAAGGTGACGGGGACGGGGACGGGAACACGGATTCGGGGCGGTACCTTCTCGGGATCGCCCCCCTTGTCCGGGTGGTTCTTGATGGCGGCCTTCCGGTACGCCTTCTTCAGGTCGTCCTGGGAGGCGTGCTTCGAGACCCCCAGGACATCGTAGTACCGCGTGTTGTCGCTCTTCTTCGGCGCCCGCCCGAACATCTTCTCCTCCCCCCGCTCCCCTCGGTCGGTCGGTCGGTCGGAGGAGCAACAGAAGAGTCCCGGATCGACGATCGGTGAACGGCTGCCGGCGCCGGCGTAATCGACGAGACGATGAAGATCGTGCGCTGCGCTTGTGGCTGCGGAGGGAGACGAGGCGGAAAGCTTACGCTTTATAGGAGGAGCGCGGGGGAAGGGAGGGGAGGGGCTGCTTCGTGGGGGTTGCCGCGAACGGACGGTGGAGATTTCGCCCCGCCCCCTTCGTCGTGGAGTTGACCCCCCGGGAAGACTCTAGAATTGTTCAAGAACCTTCGCGCGGGCAGGAACTGAAGTAATCATATTCGCTTTCCCAATTCGAAGTGCCGGTTTAGAAGAAGTCGCTGGAAACTCGGGGTAATCATAATAGGGATTTCTTAAGGGTTATTTTTATGAATAAAGAAAAAATCGAAATCGATATATCCGTGACAAACTTATCGCGGAAAAAACTGCAAACTGCTACGCACGTGATAAGTTTAATACAAACTAATTGTTTTAATACCAAGAAAAATCTTAAGGGTTAATACCACGAAAAACCTAAAACTAGTATGCTTGTGACAAATTTGCTCTAAACTAATTTTTATACCACAAAAATCCAAAAACAAGTATATTTGTGACAAATTTACCCTCTTTTGAAAATTATTTAAAAAAAACCAAAAACCACGAACTTCTACACATGTGATAAACAGAGGCTAAAACGCCAAATTAGTACACCTATCAATTACCGTGTGTCGTCCAACTCGTAAAATTTAACGGAAACTAATTTAGGGTAAAATTATCACGGGTATACCAGTTTTGGGTTTTTCGCAGTTTGGGGTAAATTTATTATAGGTGTACCGATTTTGAGTTTTTCGTGATATTAACCTAAACGCTAAATTGGTACATATGTGACAAATTTAACTTTCGTTAGTTTTCGTTAAATTGGATTGATACTACAAAAAATCACAAACTGATACACTTGTGACAAACGGAGGGTAACATCTCATATTAGTATATTCATTTGCGGCCACATGTCTTCTAACTTAGCAATTTTGATAAAAAAATTTAATAGAAATTAACAGAAGATAAAATTGTTATAGGTATACCGATTTAGGGTTTTTTGTAATAAAAAATTAGTCTTTGGTAACTTTGTCACGTGTATACCGGTAATTTTGGGTTTTTCTTGGTATTAACCAATTTCTTAACATAAACTCCGCTAATGATAATGCGCTCACAAAATTTTCTAATGTAAAATCAACACGGGACGTGTTCTAACAACTTGATCTTAAAATAATTTCACGTGTGCGAGAATATCTCTCTTTAAAAAAGTTATGCAAAATTAAAAGAAAGCGGAATATTGGCCTTGAAGCTTTACGACATTTGGCTCGCGCCAATCCGTTGCGTACCCTAGTCTGCTACCATCGATCGTTCGAGCCAATGCCCCCTGCCTTTCTCTTTGGAAAAGGCTTTTATAGTATGTGTCGTTCCTTTGTTTCTTAAAGACAAGCTCCTAAATTTCGCGATTTCACGTTGAGTTGTCAAACTTCATGTCTGTCTTTTCCCTATATTGGTATGTGAGTAATCTCTCAAAATGTATACAAATTGCCCGATTCATGTGCATCGGATAAGATCGATCCAAAGTACAGCAAAAAAAAAAAGACTATTTATTTTATTGATTATTTCAAACAAAAGACAACTTGATTTGGGATTATCATATCATACCCTATTTGTGAATGTGAAAAGACATTACATGCTCAAGTCGTTGGATTTAGCGAAGTCAGTCCAAATCTAATGTGTAATTCATACTCGGTGCCTATTTTCAAATTTACTAAGTCGTTCTTACCATTTTCACTATTCCTTAAAAAACCAAGTGATTTTCATGTGTAGCTACCCTATTCTCATTTTAGGGAGAAACTCAAGACGTGAATGATAAAATTTATCTTCCTCGGCCCTATTTCTAGCTAGAAATAGAAAAGTTTATTTCAATTCCCCGAACGAGTTTCTGATTAAAATAACGATATAAAATTTCTGTTTCCGGAATAAAAATTCGTTTGATAGGTTATTTTAAAATTTTTTATCTTGGCCGGCGGTGGCGGACAATTGGCGGGCAAGCGACTAGTGGACAGGGAGTGGCAAGCGGGCGGCAGCTAGTAACAAACGGTCGGTAGGTGGGCGGCAAGGGCGAATAATAAAAGAGAGTTGTTATTTCTGTTTCCGTCCAAAAATTAGAAAAGTATAAAATTTTAACTTTCGATTTTTGTTCAAAACTTATTTCTGGAATAAAAATTTATCTTAGAAATAGAAAAATAAAATTATTTTACTAAACAGATTTATATTCCAAACCCGTTTCCGGAAACTAAAAAAAAAGGAAAAATAAGAAACAAAATGGTTATTATTCGCGCTCTTAATATGTTACTAAGTAGTTTCTCGCACTTCCATTTGAATGGTTAATCGTCCGATAGAGTAGGTTATGTTATCTAATTTCTTTAGCCGTAAAAATCACTTGGCATGTGTAGCATAACTAGATTAAATGAACCGGGCTTATGATTCGATTCACATATTAATAATTTTTTTCCCGTAACTCAAGACTCATTTGTTTCAAATCAAGCACCACAACTAAAAATATCATCCAAATTTTCCAAATTTTCACGAGTATTAATATTTTATATATCGCGAAAGCTTAAGATGTTTCGAGTTAAAAGCATTCAAAATTTAGAAATAAAGATTTACCGAGGCAAAATTTTAATTTGCCAATTGTTTTTTATTTTAGAGAAAAAAGTGGAAACGCGGTCACTTTAAAGTTTTTTTAAAACATTATTGACTGTTGAATTATTTAACGGCCCTAATTATTAAAGTCCGGGCCCCCACACCCGCACAAATTCCGGAGCCTAATTTATTTGAGCTTTTAACCTTCCCTAAAAAAAACAAAAATAAAAAAAGCGAATGAAAAAAAAGGAAAAGAAAAGAGAAAAGAAAAAAAAAGAAAAAGAAAAAGAAAAAAGTTTATTGTTGATTTTTCACCTGAGCCCGAGCGACGCGGTCCGCGCTAACGTGCGCCTCTCGTCCCCGCCGCCTACGTGGCCTCAGTCGAGTCGACCCACCAACGGCGCGGGACGCGAACCCCCGATTTTTTTAAACCGGCTCCCGGCCGCATGCGAAGACAGAGGCAAAGCTCGCGACAGCGACGCGTGACGGCGACCGCTCGCCTCCCACGGCGCCGCCGCTCCCGGCGCACGTTAGCCGACGCCGCCGGCGCCCCCGACGCCGGCCTCCGTCCCTCTCGGCGCGCGGTGCCCGCCGGCTGTAGCTATATTTTTTACTCTCCATCGCCACCTAACGCGGATTCGGAAATTATCCTGTCGCCCCTTTTTAGAGATAGAGAGAGAGAGAGAGAGAGAGAGAGAGAGAGAGGGAGGGATCGTGCGTTATTGTTGTTGACTTTGCTGACTGATTGAGAGATCAACGGCCCAAAAGGTACCTCCCACCTCCCTCTCTCTCTCTCTCTCTCTCTGCCTGTTCGTTCGCGACAATTCACGTTTGCTTCAGGTGAATTTCGAGTCTCGCCGAGCTCGCGATCTGCTCGATCCGCATTGTCTCCGCGTTCGATTCCGCATTCAATTCGTAGTCGTTCTCTTTCGCTCTTCGCTCCGGGGGGCCCTGCATTTCGGTGCGTCGGCGCTCCCCCGCGCGGCGGCGTCCGGTCGACTTCCGTCCCCGTCGGGTTTCGCGGTCGTTGGAGGTTCATTGGGTGCTTTGGTTGCGCAATTGCTGTTTCCTCGCTTGGTTGAGGTGATCCTGAGCTTGAATTGTGCGCGAGATCGTCAGCTCGGGGGGCTTTTGCTCGTTCCCATGCGGTCCTGCTTATAATCCACACGAGTCCTGCGTAATTTGGTCGGTCGTGTGCGGAGCTGCTGCGGTCGGATTTTGTACGAGAGATAGTGGAAAAAAGGGTGGACCAGGGGTGGGGGGGGGGGGGAGATTTCAATTTTTCCTTGAGGCTACTCCTGCTCGAACTGTTCTACTCTTGCGGAGGGTGGTGTAGGGAGTTGGCGAATGCGAGTAACGCGAAAGCCGCAATTTCTGTCTTCCAATTCTGTGTTAATTTGGCTGGTCCCTTGAAGGATTTGCAGTTTTCTTGAGTTTCTTCATTTACTCGAGACTGTTTCTTTGCCAAGTTAGTGTCTTTACCATTTTTTTCACCTGGGTTGTGGAAGGGAAATGGAGCAAAGGAAGTATTCGTCCCGCCACAACGAAGGGCAGAAGGTGTTCATCCCACTAGAGTAGAGCCCATAGAGTATTCGTCCCACTACGCGCATCTAAGGTTCCGTAATACTGTTCACGGTCTGACAAAGTTTGATAGTTGGATAGGTACGTTTCAGCTGAGGATACCATCGCATGCAAAAGCAATATTGTCATCGCATGTCAACATTGGAGCGAGTAGCTCTTTTCGCTCACATTGATGGGCTAATGTCTAGTAGTGGCATGAAGAGGAAAGCAATCGACCTGTAATTGTAGTGGTAATTTACAAGCTGCTGAATTATCATCGTCATGGTTTTGTGCCTCTTGATTATGTTTATTGAGAGGCTAATTAGCTCTAGTCAAGGAAAGTTCTATATTTGAACAGTAGGAAATGTTTACCTGTGGTTAACCTTCTCGTGCCTAAGTTGGTCTTGGCTTATGTGGAAGTTGTTGCTTGGCAGCTACTTTTTCTGGTTTAGAAACTTGGATTAGTGAGGGCTTTGACTTGCTTTCCATGTTCTACACAGTTGCGAAAAAATTGGGAACCAATTGTGGAGCAATCTCTGTACTTTTTGATGCGTTTAAATCTCCTCCAAAACATTGCTGTCTTGGGAATGCAGCCTCCATTTTTTCCTTCATTCATGCGAATTACTTCTAGTCATTGTAGTTTAACTTGTCCTACTCTAGTCACAGTAGCGAACATCTATTATATTTGGGTTTTTCTTCTGTTTTCATCTTTAGTTATCATAAAATACACCCAGTCAATAATTTCACGCTAAAGCATTTTCTCCGCCAGGTTGGTTTTGGCTGAGTTGGGCTTACTCGCAGCATGGGTGTCTCAGGGAAATGGATTAAAGCCTTGGTTGGCTTTAAGAAGTCGGAAAAATCACCTGCTTCTGAGAATAATGAAAATGTGAGCATTTGTTTCATATTTCCCTCTAGACAATTGTTTCTGTCCTTGCAATTTCCTTCCAGTTGGACAATATGTAGACCAGTCTTCACTGAAGTTGCTTATTGTTATTCTCCCTGTCATTTTCCTTGGTAGCTGCTTTTGAATTCGTTCTTCACCATTATCAACAAATAATTTTGTACAAAGGCCAAGTCAGGTTAAGTGCATTTCAAACTAGAGATGTAACTCCTTTCCTCTTCTGACCTTACTGCTGACATAACTTTCCAAGTGACATTGGTTTGTATACCTATCATTGTATAAATTACCTCACTGATTGAAAAAAAATGGGATCTAGACTTGGCATTCATTTCATTGAACAAATCGGTTAAGATGTTGAACACCCAGGATTCTAGTTGAGTATGAGCTCAAAAATGTCTCAATCATTGCGGGCATATCCCTATTATTGTACAGTTACCTCCTTGATTGACAAAAAATGGGATCTAGACTTTGCATTCGTTTGATTGAATGAATTAGTTAAGATGTTTGGCACACAGAATGCCAGTTGACTGTGGGCTCAATAATGTCTAAATCATTGCGGGCAATCTGCAAAGATAGTTTGGGGTTTTCTATTCTTATTTTGTAATTTGTCCTCCTTCCTCAAGTTTCTCAAGTAAATTTCTTAACATTGCAAATCGTGGATAAAACAACTCTGTCATCCTTCTTCGTTAATAATGCCGTTTCTGGTTTGCCCAACAAAGTAGACAAATATAGATTCCAAGTCAGTCCTGAGTATCATTTAGGCTGTATCGTAATATTGACTTGGATAGCGATAGTGGCATTCTTCTTGTCAATGGTTGAGAATGAATCTGGCAAATTGTAGACATGAGGGTTGTGGTAGGAGTATCCAGGAGAGAAGCTTGGGATGAGGCTGAATCTTTCCATGGCGGCACTCAGGTGCACCTAACTTTCTTGTACGTCTTCTGGCAATATCACTGACAGTCTCTTAGGAGGAGCCAAAATCCTTCCAATAAAAGAAGCAAAGAAGATTGATAAATGCTATTCCTTGCCCATATTTTACAGCTGGCAGCAACCATTCTTCTAACCTCTCCCTCGCCCCCACTACTTCAAACTCTAATTGAGTCACCCCTCACATGGATATGTAAATTTGCGTCTTCAGCTGAAAAAAAGGAATGTTTTCCAATTCCTCTTCCATTTGCAATGGCTATGTGGGTTTGGTTTGGTTATATTACCATTGGTTTTATATCATGGATCAATGTGTTCAAGCTGTAATTCAAAACTCCCTAGTCAGACGGTCATCTACATATGATAGCCTCCGGCACTTTGTCTTTACTTCTCTTTCACGAGTTTCAATAAGGAAGCATGCGATGTTGCATTTGTTAACTGCATGGCTCTTGCAGTTAATAATAGCTCAATCTCGTCAACAATAAACCACTGTGTGTCCGTTTTGGCAGTTATTTGCATCATTCTACTGGTTGCTTTATCTATGCCATGGATCAGCTGCGAAGGCTGCTCATATTCTTCCAATTGCAAGATTTGTCTGGCCAAAGAAGATTGTAAACTCGAGCGGTCTACTTAAATTTTTATTTCTCTGGCTATATTATCTAGCTTGTAGAGTCACCTTTTGCAATGATCCTTTGGGGTTTCAGACCATCTGGCTGACAAAGAACTTGAAGAATCCTTACTGTGCTTTAAAATGTTTTAGTGAATGTTAAAGGATAATGGATCCGGTGAGTCTCGCTCAATCTAATTATTATTACCGTCTACAGAAAAGTTCAGGTAGTAAGTCTCGGCACCGGAGAAAGCATTCAGTTGAGATAGACAGCTATAAACTTGAAGATGCGTTTGATTGCAATTCTGCTGGGAATGATGGAGATAACAAAATTCCAGATGTTGCTGGGACTGCTTCGACTTCAGTTCAAGTACAAGAAGCAACTCATGATCAGCAAATTGCGAGAGAAGAGTGGGCTGCTATACGTATCCAAACAGCTTTTCGAGGATTTCTGGTATCAGCGCTTTCACCATTTGCAGTATTTATAATTTGTTGAAACAAAGTAAAACATAGTTGTAGAAGCCTTGGATCTATGATGTGCTCTTACCAGTGCTCCCTACCTGTTTTTACTAAATCAATCATGGACTGCACGCTTTCTTTCCATACTTATTTTGGTAATCAGATGAACAATGATATGAAAGCACAAATTTTGAATCTTAGAGTTTGTTGTGGAATGTACTTGGTTTTTTTGCAATGGCAGATGAGCAAGTTCATCTTTGTGAAATTTGAGTTATAATTTCAGTGGAAGTTATCTTTTGAGAGTGAGGCTGATTATGCTGTAATTAACTCATAAATAGTAATAAAAAAATTTACCTTTTAACAGCTGCCTCGTTTTGGACGACACGAGTAATCTCAGATTCTTCTCCGTTCACTATTTGAGTTATTTCTTATTGGCTTAATGTCCATGACAAAGTCGATGATGGTGAAAGTCTTGAGGTGTCTTTGCCATCTGTAACTTGTGTGGCTATGAGAGTTATGTTAAGGCTTCAATTTGTTATTTAAATAAAAAGGTTCCACATCCTATTGTTCATGCCTCTGTATAGTGTAGATCCTTTTTTTTTACTCTCTTTCAATGTTATTAGCACTGATCATGTAGTCTGTCTCGTATACACAATTAGGCTAGAAGAGCTCTACGGGCTTTAAAGGGATTGGTGAGGCTTCAAGCCCTGGTCAGGGGCCATGCTGTGAGAAAGCAAGCTGCAATAACTCTGCGATGCATGCAAGCATTAGTGAGAGTTCAGGCTCGTGTTCGAGCAAGACGCGTTCGTATAGCATTGGAAAGTCAAACAATACAGCAGAAACTTCAGCAGCAACTTGCAAATGACGCCCATGTTCGTGAAATTGAAGTAAGCTCATCAGTTCTTGTTTTCAAGATATAGCAATTCATAAAACAAAAATATTTTTCTCTTCAAATCTTTTGACGAAGTAGATCTGAATAATATGATTTGGAAGCAAAACAAATGAGAGCTTGCAAGCGTAAGATCATCCCCTGGCAGCATATCAAGTAGGAAACAGCTTCACCTGATAGCAGCTGAGTTTATATGCATGATGATTGTCCAGGGACTAAATGGAGTTACAATTTTATTAGTTCTTGAAATGATGATTAGCCATTCTTGCAATAGGCCCAAAAAAGGGAGGTTCCTCTGATTAATATAAAACCAGAAAGCGGCATTAATAAAATGAAAATGTACCTTTACTGTGATGCAGAGATGAAATCTGTTGTACATGTTTGTGCTGAGTTGCTTTTTAGTCTATCTTTTTCTAATAAATAATTGAAAATTGTCGATTAACATCGAGGCAGAATAATAGCCTGAGAGCCATCTAGTATAAAAAGCTAAATACGAGGAAATCTCTAGCCAATGCTTACATCACAAGAGTTAACTGATGTAGTTTTGTGCTCAACCATTCTGTGATTGTATTCCTGCTGTAATGTCCCCCTACCAAGTGCTTTAGCTAGTTCTATCTGCAAGTGCAGGAAGGTTGGTGTGATAGTGTCGGCTCTGTTGAACAAATTCAATCCAAATTACTGAAGAGACAAGAGGCTGCAGCTAAGCGGGAAAGAGCGATGGCATATGCTCTAGCTCATCAGGTGATGACATTGGCAACCTTGATGGGTTTATGAAGTATTAATTTGGTTAAATGCATTGAATGCAAAGGCGTGGTCCAATGCAAAGCAATATAGAAGTTGGAAAAAACTTGGATGTCTAAACATGCTATCTGTACTATGCTCTTGACTAGGTCTATCCTGCAAATTCTCTTTGATGCTGTTAATTCAACATTTGCCATATATATGACCATGCACGGACATCTATCATGTATGATAGATGTGACAAACATGTAGATATTCTCGATAAGTTAAAACAAAGTCATCTATATTATTGTCCCTACCCAGATTCCCTATGCATAGGTGGCATCTCACAAGATGGCTATGTGGAAGTACCGCACTTTTGCATTCATGAGATCTCGTAAATTTTGTGTCCAAACACTTGCGCTACTGCGCCCATATAGATAACCCTGTGGGTGATGGCTTCTCATGAGAATGATGAGAAAGCACTAGAACAGCCATGTACCTATGTAGTAACCATGTACCTATGTAGTAACACACCATTTTTTACGAATTTTCATAAACTCGATCTATAAAGCTGTTGATTCATTTTTACCAGTGTAATTGCCTAGACAAAAATTGGCCAAACTATGACGACAGCAACATGCCCTTCCTTTTCTAATAAGTGGGCTTGCTTTTCCCTCAGAGAAAACATTCAGGAGTTTACAAGTGCACGTACAACTTTTGGATAGTCTGATGGACTGCTGATATTTATCAGAGTTTTTTTGTTCGCAAGCTAATTCAATTTTTAGCTTCTTAGGGTAGCTTATAGTCTGCTTCTCATCTGCTGCGAACATAACCTGTCTGTGCACTCTATAATGTGAAACCAAAGGTTGTCTTGCTTGAATTCCTATATGTTGTGGCCATACTGATTTGAACTCTGCCGCATTTATGTAAATGTGTTTTGGGAAGACGCGGATGATCTTGCTGGCTGACTTTGAACTGCTTATTCAGTTTAAGCGCCATGCCACCTGGAGCGTATGTGCATGGAGACACTAGAATAAATTTCAGGCAACTGAAAACATTGGAAGAATGTTTTTAAGAAGTGGAGGGTCTTTTGTTTTTATAATAAGATATGAATTTATTGCTTGTGTAATAGAATTGTTAATGCTTCTTGTCGTGTAGTGGCAAGCTGGATCAAGGCAGCAGGCCCCACCTGCAGGGTTTGAACCTGATAAAAGCAGTTGGGGTTGGAACTGGTTAGAGAGATGGATGGCTGTTCGACCTTGGGAAAATCGCTTTCTGGACATCAATCTCAAAGATGGTGTTATGATTCGGGAGAACGGTTCAGATGAGGGTAAGAATGGCATCAGACCCGAGATAAAATCTGCTGCAAAGAAGCCAACAGTATCTAATCTCTCCAGCCAGAGAACAGGTCCTTCTCAATCTGATGGTTGTGGTAGTTCACCTAATAACTCAACCAGTACACCAGAGGTGACTCAAATGGTCTCTTCCAAGCCAAAGCCAAAGCACGGGGCTCAAAATGCACTTGAAGAAGCCAACCCGAGACCCAGTGTTGGTACAAGATCACACAGCAATCCTAAGGAAAGATCCACAAAACCTGATAAACAGGCAAAGAAGCGATTGTCTCTGCCCAGTAACGGTGAGTTCTGTCTCTATTTCTGTAAGTTCTGCACGTTGTTGTCCTGATGGCTTTATGCTAGGTTTGCAGTTAATCAGGATTGTTTTTTCAATCAATGACCAGTTGGGAGTTTAAATGAATCTTAACTCCTGGTTGCAACTTGAGATGAAGCATATGGCAGGCCTCAGTTTGATCGACTTGGCTATTAGACTACTAGTTTGAGTAAAGAAGGAATTTGAGGTTACGCACAGCAGCTTACATTATGGTGATGGTAGCATTTGCATGATTCTATGCACCTTTCATGTATCTCTACATTCTTCCTTTTTATATCTTTCATCTCTGTTTTAATTAAACAGATGCTCGAAAAACTTTACCTTTTCCTATCCTTTTCTTCTCTCTTCTTATTCTGGGACAGTCTTGGATTAATTTTTATATTTAGAGTTACAGATGGTACCTGCATCAAGGTCTATTTATCAAGGTGGCTACCTAACTGTAAGAATGTGAGAAATAATATATCTCAACTTTGTATTTAGATGGAGAATAATATTTGAGGTTGATAACTGTGCATGGAACACCCACATTCTGCCCTTGTGTTGTAGAATCTATAGAGGATTTCAGGTGAACGAAGCACGCAAAATTGTCGCTTAGAATTTGCTGAAAAAACAGCTTTCTTCTAGATTCAACGTCGACATAGACGGCTATGTAAGTTTCATAAAAGTTAGGCAGGCAGGGTAAAAATGGACCTCTTTGCTTGCTGGTACTTTGTAAATTTTTCCTAATCATGGAAGTCGAACCTTGTTACAACTTAATCCATCATTCTGTGACACTGTTGAGGTTCTGAGCAGGGGCTTCTGCTGGGAATCAGGCGGCCAGAAATTCTGGCAGGACTGCTGTAAAAGGAACAATGGGTTCTCAGAAGACTCTCAAGGACAAAGCCAAAACTAATGGAAGAGGGGACATGAACCCTGAAAAATCTGTTCCTCAGGCCATCGATGCACAGCCTTGAGATGTCAAAAAGGAAGGCGGGCCCCAGATTTATTCCATCAAGGTGCTGCGCTTTGAGAGTGTACATAGATGCTTACTGTTGCGGGGAGATTCGATCACCTGGGGAGATTTGCTCTCGAGGTGCTCAACTATTTATCACGGCAGCAGAGTGGAAGAGATTAGTTTGGCTGGTTGTAAGAATTAGACATGCGGGTCTCAATTTGTGTTGATAGAACTGTAAGTTTATCAGTGTTGTCGTTATATTTCCAAAACAACACAGTTTGATGTAGTTTGGTGCTTCTTTTTACTTATTTTGGTCATTGGAGAGTAGATGTTACCTTTGTAGTTGGTTGCGCGGTGAAGAAATCTAGCTAATGGATCAGCAATTGTGAATTAGAAATCTCTGATAGATGTTTGCTGAGTGAAAACTGTCTATAGATCATGCTATTGGTTCGGACTTCTATATATCCATCAATATGTATCCGCTCGATTTTCTACTTTTGGCAGTGGTTTGGCAAGTTTTATTGACTCGTCTTTCCTTGTCCTTGCCCTTCAGATCCTCCAGTGTTTGTTTCTCGGCGAACTTGATCAATTCCTATTTTGGAAAAGAATGAGAAAATTCTGTAATGTGATTAGATTTTATTCTGCGCGCTAATGATATTGATCACACACACTCTCTATCTGTCTCGCGCACAGGGCACGAGCGCACGCAGGTGTTCAATGACAGATGCAGACATTTCTTAAGTTGTTGTGCATGGGTTGCTGCCTTAGGATCAGGATCGTGATTGTTGTTAAGGGGCAAACCTTCGGAAAAGGCTTGATGATGCACGTATTGAGTAATATTTCTTCTCTGCGAAGAAATTTGGAGTAAAATCCCTAAGGACTTCCTAGAATTGCTCTGGTGCATGAATTAGATGAGAATTAGACACTCATACAAGGCGTAGGAGAATTCCGCTCCGGCAGACTATCTCTGTCCGAAGGTAAATCAGCACTTGGTGTAAACATTGAAATGGAGCTCACTGCTCATGGCTCCTCCGACCACCAGGAGGTTTCGCACTCTTACGACAGACATTATGACTACGAGCAAACATTTATGCCATATCTTCAACTAACGCATGGGACATTTCATATCTGCAAACAAAGATTTCATCTACTCATCATACGAAACTGTCGCGTGCTTCTATAGAGCCAGTTACTCTCCCCTCCAAGATACTTTCCTTACAACAAAAACAATGAAATTCGTGTTACTTGTTGCTTCGTCAAAGGTTAAGGGGACGAGAGAAGTAACATTTCTGGAGCACCCGAAATTTCGCCCATTTCACAGTTTTCTTATCATAACCTTGTGTATAAAGTTCATAATGGAAAAGAAAATAAGAAAGTGTACAACTTTTTCCTTGGTAAGCCTCACTTGAATCTCAGTTTTGGAAATCATAAGATTTATAAGAATTAGAATATCGAACCAGAACCCAGTCTCTAGCTTCTCTCTATAAAAAATGCTCATCCCTTTCACTTTGTGAATTTTCTAAATCTGAAGTGGATTGAGTGCCTGCAGCTTCTATACCCGATATGCCCAAACTATCAAATGGAATGCTGACAAAAATGGCAGGTGATTTTTTACTGTCCAGAGTTGAGCAGAACCACCGTCAGTCAGCATCAGCTCTTAATTAAGAGGAAGAAGAAATGGTGTTTGAGGAGCCCTTCAGATTAAAGCAGTCAAGAAGCGAGGTTGCTGATGCCAAAATAGACAGTTTTTTGTTGAAATGCATTGATGGAATAATCTATTTGAAAATGACCAAACTGAGACTTGAATCTGAGGCCATATCCAAGTCCAATTCCCGAGCCTGGTTTTCCCTGCCTGAGAGATGGATTTCCTGGAAACCCCAGAACAGTGTCAATAAGGTAGGAGAATCAACAGATGAATGAATATCAAAAAGAATTGCACCGTCTCTGCAATCAATATCGAACAATGACTACATGTCCTGAGGTATAAATTCCACATGCACCCATCAACAATATTACAATATTTTGGTGCTTTCTCGAGTATTGACCATGAGTACCAATTGCCCCTCGCCCTCGACCTTTTTCTGACCCATCAAAAGGTGTGACTGCATGGGAACTAGTTAGGCAAAGGATACGCCCTGTGCAAAGAACCGACTACTCCAGTTCAAGATTTATAGCAATGATCACAAACTTTCCAGCAAGCCTCAACTAGTAAAATTACTAGTGCGGCTTGTCAGGTCAATATGATGATAGGTAGAATGAAGGACTTTATGAGGTCACCGCTTATACATTAACGCATTAAAAATCTGTTCAACAAGAATTTATGATTGAAAAACAGTAATTTCAGCTTGCCACTCACAGATTTACTTGTCAATAAATAGGCAATGAAAGTTACCAGGTACATGACGACCAGAGCCCAAATCTGTCCCGCCATCCAAAAATATTGCACCGTCCAGTGTCTTGTTCTGATAAATTCATAGCCAACACAAGATATATCTTCATAAAAAGATACTCCATTTGACAATTGAAGATTATACTAATCAAGTATTGGAAGAAATCCAAGATTTTCCACAACCCCACTTTATTTGCATCATGCAACACCAATGAATATAGCCAATGTATTTTTTCCCATAGATTAATCACAACAGACAGTTTCAGTCTTTCAGATTACAGTGGAAGCTGGTGAAGGCTTAAATGCAGATAAAAGAATACTGGTTTATGAAGAAAAAGGCTTGGAGAGAAAGTAGAGACCAAGAGAGGCAAATCCAGGTACAGAAAAAATCAGAAGAATAAACTCCAGTTTCAGAAAGTAGACGAACCACTTAAGGGGAGTAAGCAAGATGCGATAAATTGACCTTGGAGAAGAAAATAAGCACAACAAGACACCCCACCAATTGTGGTATTTCAGCAACATAATTAGTGACATCAACTAACATGAACCAGGTTTGGCTGAGACCCTCACAATATATGCATAATTGGATGTATCTCTACAATCGGAACAAATACTACGAGCAGGCAATTCTGGCATCTGTAACAGCATTGCAAAAAACAACCTATATGGAACTTTTACATCTGCAGCCCATACTATGAAGTCAGAGAGAATGTAATAAGAACTTGATGCAAATCTTGACTGTCAGATACGAGAAAGATGACGACGCCAAAGCATACCAGAGGGATTGTTAATTCGCTGTTAGCAACAAGGCATGATCTCCCAGCTCCAATTGCACCCTCACCATAACCTCTCACACTGCCAAGACCTCCAATTGCAAATGCTTGATATGGAGCCATATCTCCTACAATCGAACCGCCTGTCAAACTGTCAGTCCAAGTGGTAAGTGAGTGGCAATTGGAAATGTCATGTTATATGTTATGACCTAAACTATCGCGAGACAGCAGGCCAAGATCTCAAGACCTCAAGACTAGTCAGGCAATAAAGTACAGTCTGTAGTGCCTGCTCATTTTTAACTATAAGTTCATCCTTCAGTCTCATATTTGATGTTGACACTGCTGCTATCCTACTTGTTATTGTAACCTCCAACCTATCTACAAATGCTTCCACAATGAAGGTTTATATAGACATCCCACCAAGCTTTTTCACAGCTTCTCTATATTGAACTTGAGACTAGTATTGATAACCAAATTGCTTAACACTCTGGACTCCAATTTACCAATAGCTCTTTCTCTTATGCTTCTTTCTTTCAAGTAGTGCTGAGATTTTCTCCTTCCAAGACTAAATTGCCTCCATTTGATAGTCTTTTCTTTAACCACCTAGCTTTACAATTTAAGGAATTTTGCAATGGCTAGTAAAAGACCCAATAAAGAAATGTCGACTGGTCAATGCATCTTTTTGAGTAGATCATAACTGGAAATCACCTTGTCAAGAGAAATGCAGGGCCCAATTTGACTCCCTTTGATGCAACAAATTTGAGCTTATTAAATATGATCCACCTCGAAAGAAGCGGAATTCCTTGCTCTATTTGAAATCTAATCTGGCAGCAGCAACACAAATATGAAATGTTAAGGAAAAAGCTGTGATCATTTGCTGTGATCATAAGATTTGGACAGATTCAAATTCCAGATAGCAAAGATACATTACACGGAAAAAGCTGTGATCATTTGCTTTCGCGTAATGAGATTCTTGCTTTAAAACCACCATACTGTCATGGGGACTCCCGCTGCATTTCAGGCAATACCAAGACATTATTGAGCATGATTCATAATGCTGAGGATTTTGCGTAAGAAGCCTGAGTTACCTGCAAGTGACAGGTAACCCATCAAGATCCCTGCTTATGGAGCGACCATCATCGTTTAGAGGCCGAACATGCTGCATAACTTACAATAATTAGTTTCTCGGAGGAAAAAACAGTGACGACTGAATAAAAGATATCACTGTATCAGGCACAGATGTTCAAACTAGATTGATTGCTTTTGATTGCAGCAGTATAAATCCGACCTTAAATCTGATACTCGTTGTGCTGCTCCAATTGGAATTTGCAGGCTCTGTCAGATCCAGTCCAACTGAGAATTGCGACAGATTCACACCTCCACTCCCTGACCGTGAGAAATTATCGGTAGGCATACCATGCACCCCAATCTCAGGTGAAACGGAATGCTGGGACACAATAACCATATCAATCCGATATTCTCTTTAGATGCAACTAGTTTAGAACTTCGCATGAGCATCTACCCACCTCCTTACAGAAAAGCACCAATTTTTTTTACCCTCCCTTTATAGAAGGAAATGCGTACCAAATTACCTGAATTACAAATGACTGCTGAGAAAGCCATTCGGGTCGTGGCCTCCTATAAGCTATCAATGCATTGGAGTCATACAGGCCCTTATCCCACGAAACATCTAGCTTCTCACTCCCACCAAATAGGTTTGGGTGTTTGATGCAAAGACTAAAACCAACAAATAAAGCTAATAAAGATACTATAACGACAAAAAAGCCGAAAAGAAAAGTTTCAAATACAGATAACAGGGTCCAAGTAGGGAATCAAACAGAAATAATAGCCAGAAACTTTACCTCCCTATTATCAGTGACAGCGGACTCTGAGAACCCCTGCAATGAAACAAAGCGAAAATGAAGCATCATTTGGGAAAAAAAAAGAACACCCAGCAAGCGAAGTGCTTCTCTCTCTCTCTCTCTGCGCAAAAGCGAAGTGCTTTCCTCTCGCACAATCAAAAGTTGATCTTGATATTCTCTTCTCTGGAGTCTCGCATTTACTCTTACTCTTCCCACATTTTCTTTTCAACCAAACAAGTAGAAATAAAACACCAGAACAATCAACGAATCATAGCAGAGCAGCCAAAAGAACCTGAACGAGGGAAGCATCAGAGAAGCGCACAGCTTGTGAGAGAAATCGACGTTAACGTCGATCTTGGCTGCGACAATGTGACGACAAAGAGTCAAAGAAACAAGAAACACGACCTTTAATTCCCAGAAAAAAAAGAAAACAAGACAGTGCTCGACGACCCCGGTTCCACCTCTCCCGAGCATTTCGAGCCCACGTGAATTTCGTCCGGGGGGAGACCCGACAAAAAGAAAAGAGAAGACACGAGCAAGAACATGGGCAAGAGAGGACCTTTGCCGGCATGGATGCTTTTCTGAGCTCCCATCCAGATTGGGTCGAGCTTCAATTTGCCAAGGCTCCATCAATCGCCATGGAAAGGCTTTATGTACGTCGCTCTGTGAGTACGCTAGAGAGAGAGAGAGAGGAAGAGGAAGGAGAAGAGACTTGTCGGAGTGGACAAAGGAGTCCTCGGCTCTGAAGTTTGTTATCTGCTTTTTCTTTTGCTTCGTCTGCAGCCGCACGTGAGGCTGGAGGCACCCCGTTTTTATTCTTGCGAAATTTCACACAAAGGATTCCCAAATTTCAACTCGCCGTGCGATATGCTTCTTAAATTTTCAATTTATTTAATATAATCTTTAAAATTTACCCTAATAAGTAATATGATCTTTGAATATTTGACACATATTCATTTTAATCTTTGCACTTTATAAAAATATTTAATATTATCCCTAAACTTGAATAAATGAAATAATCATATTGAACATTTCCATTTAGTTCGGTGACTAAATTGAACATAAATAAAAAATTCACGAATCACATTGAATAAATTAAAATTTTATGAATCACATTGCACACTGGGCGAAAGTGCAAGAACTATTTGTACCATTTTTCCTTTATTCTTTTATTTCTTATGGTGTCTAAAAAATTCTAAATTTTAATTTCTTACCTCTATATTTTCATACGAATCTTTAGTATATATAGAAAGTAAAAATTTTTATGAGAGATTTCGACCCTAATTTTTTATGAAATGATTTCATGAAATGGGCCATGTCAATGCTAAGATGCACTATTACAATATGGTGAGGCAAAATTGACAAAATTGGAGGTTGAAGAGTTGACATAATTATTAATTATTCTAGAGAAAATTTCAAATAATGACTTGAAGTGCTATCATTTTCTCAAATAAAAGCCTAAAGTTGACATTATCTTAAATAAGGATCTAAAGTGGTTAAATCGTCTCAAATAAGAGTTTGAAATAGCCAGATCGTCGCAGATAATAACTTTTAGGCAATTGGTGACTATCCCGGCCATCGGAGAAGGGGTATTTTAGTCAGAAAAATTTTAAGTATAATTTTATTATTTTTTGATATTTTTACTTTTTTTTCCTTTTTTTTCTCTTCTCTCCCCTAGCCATCATTGGCAACCTTCGCCAGCCTTAGGTGAGGACTGCCCTTGTGTCAGGTGAGAGCCGGCATCGAGCAAGGTAGCGAGGGTCACCCTCGCCTAGGCAGGCAAGAGCTGCCGTTGCCGGTGTCGGATGAAGGTCACCTCGCCTGGGGTGGGTGGGTGAGGGCAGACCTTGCCTAAGTCCAGCAATCTCCATCGACAATGGAAAGTGGGAAAAGAAAAGGAAAAGAAAAAGAAAAAAAAGAAAAAGGAAAAAAGTTAAATAAAAGTAAAGGACGAAAATACCTTTCAACTGGCAAGGTCAAACCATTTTTTGAGACTAATATGACCACTTCAAGTCATTATTTGAAATAAGGCTAACTTTTCAAATAATGACACTTTAGCTTTTTATTTGAGACAATGTCCATTTTAAGTTTTGTTTGAGAAACCGATAGCATTTCATGCCCTTATTAGGAATTTTTTCACCGTTCTATGGAATATTTTTTTCAAGATTGAATTCAAATCTCTCATCTTGCACCTATTAATATTAAACGAAATCAATTGATTAATCTCTCCTCACAACTTTTCAACCAAAAAAAAAAAAATCTCTCGTCACAGCTTATTTACATATCTAACACCCAACTCGCCTCTATTCTTTTCGTGCTCTCACCTTAATTTGGGTATGATTAAAAAAAAACTAACTTTAGCTAGAGTGATCATTTTGACCTAGATTTTTTTATCTCATAAAAATTATCAACTTTCACTTAAATCCCAAACCTAGCTATATTGATTTGAAATTGTTAATTGTCCAGCGTAATTCAGCAATGAATCCACTGCTAGCTTTATTTAAATCACTATTTATTATCTTATTTTCTAAGCTACGGCTTGAAGAATAACGATAAAGTTGTTCATAGTCTCCTTCACTTCACTAGCAAGATAAAAAATCTCTAGATTGAATATTTTCGGTTAGGCTCCATTGTTTTGTCGTAATATGAAGTTGTGGACCACCATCTGTTGAGAGATGCTATGGATGAGATTCGCTAAGCTCACGATTATAACTGTTTTTCTAAAACAAGCCCAAGCCTTCCCTGTGAAACTTCAAAGTCTGCGTCGAATGGACATTAATCAATCGATCTCATTTAATATATCGATCTCTAGTGATGGACATCAATAAATGGATTTTGTTGGGAAGTATAGTCAAGGAGATTTTAAAACTGTGTCGTGCCAAAGTGCTTGTAACAATTCACAAGATCTCAAGCCTTTGGTTAACGGAGTCAAATTTGAGACTTGAGTAAAATTTAGTGATTTTTATTGATACAAAAAAAATTCGGGACAAAATTGCCATAAATTTGCTGTTTTTTTCCTTAGTATTAGCCCCAAAATTTGAGTATGGGCTTTTCTTCATTTTCTAAATTGAGTTAAATATAAAAGTGTTTTGGATTGGATTTGTGCCAGTAAATTATATCACATCAAAAGGAGTCAAGTCGGGTCGGATCATTTTCGATCCGATCCGACCCACCCACCCGTTTCATGGTCTACCTAAGAGCAACGATTTCAAATTGCCCACTACAATTACAAACACACAACCCGCGGACGCCGTCCTCGCCGTCCTTCTCCGTCCACGCCCGCCGCCGCAGCAAGCAGCTCTTCCTCCCGCGACTCATTCGATCGCTCCCACCGATTCCGTTTGGGCGGCGGCGGCGGTTCTTCCCGAGAAGCTAGGGCTCGTCGTTCGCAGATGGGGAAGAACGAGAAGACGGGGCTGGGTCGGGCTCTGGTGAGGCACCACAACCAGATGATCCAGCAGTCCAAGGAGAAGGGCCGGTCCTACCGGAGCAAGAAGGTCCTCGAGTCCGTCACCGACGTCAGCAACATCGACGCCGTCATCGAGCAGGGCGAGGAGGAGGCGGAGCTTATCCTCGCCGCCGCCCGCTCCCGCCCCGACCTGCCTATCAGACTGTACGCCCCCCGTCTCTCGGCTTGATTTAACCTGCCCGGCTTTCGTTCCCTCCGCTTGCCTTGAGCTCTCGCATGAGTGCGAGTGCTTTTTACATCGTTTTGTATTAGGTTGTCTAGGTGTTTGTCGTGAACATGGGTTTCCGTCCACGTTTCTGCTGTCTGATCGAGCTTGAGAGGGATGTGGAGCGACTCGTGTAGCTTGGCTTGGGGCTTGGCCTGCGAAACCGTGTTCTTTTGCTTAATCGATGCTGCTCTATTGGGAGTGTTCCGACTTGATTGTCGGGCGGTTGTGCGTCGTGGGACTCGAACATCTGATCGGGGAGCGAACCTGTGGTCGCCTGATCCGGCAAGTTCTTGCAATCGGACGTGTAATCCACGGTTGAAACAGTATTTCATATGCTGGTTTTTGTCTTGAGGATGTATTGTGGTTTTTCTCGGTGGTCGGCTGTATGCAGGATCGAGCCTTATGTGGTAGTCAGAATTTTCATTTTATGTATATATCTTACGAATCGCAATTACAAGTTACTCGAGGAAAAATCCCCGTCTGGTGAATAGAAGCATCAAAATATTGATGTAACTGCATGTCAAAAGTAATTGTCAAACTACTTAACCTGCTGAATTCGTTTTGATTTCTGGGTATTACTGTTACTATGAACTTCCAATTATTTTTGAGAGTGAGATCACATCTGACTAAGATCTTAGGCGAATTTGTTTACGTCCTTCCTCTTGCTTGCCACGAGATATGCGTAACTTTGAGGCAATTGTTTATGCTCTTGGTTAGTTATTGATGAATCACGTGTTCTTTTGATGCTAACACTTTACGAGTTCTGTTTGATAGGGACTCTGGTTCTAGCACCATTGGTATGACTCCTGAAAAGAGGAGAGAAGAACAGAGGAAAGAGGAAGCTCTACATGCTAGTAGCCTCCGTGTTCCACGAAGGTGTGTATTTTCTGTTACATCAATATTATAGTAGGACTTTGTGTTAGATGATTAATACAGAATGTCTTTTTCTCTTATAGGCCACCATGGAGCGCTTCAATGTCTGTAGAAGAGCTTGATACCAATGAAAGACAAGCTTTCTTAGTTTGGCGTAGAAGCCTTGCGAGGTAAGTTTTCGTCTTGTTGTCTGTTTGTGTATCTTGGAGCGTAGGGTGATTACTTCTTTGTATGTTGTAGAAAAGTTTTGCATTGAAGTGATAGCATCATTTTCTCTAAACGCCTTTAAAGAAAATGAAAAAGCGGTCCTCCTTTGGGATGACAGTAGCAAGAGGAACAACTTCAGGTTCAAGGGGAAATAAACTTATGAGTCGGTGCTAGTCCCCTACCTTATGTCTGAAAATGATGAATATAAGTTGGATCGGTGCCTCCAATGGAACTGAAAATTCAAATCTCGAATTTCTTTTAGCGCACATTTGGTAGAACGGGGTGTGATTTTTTCTTTCCCAAGTTGTGTTGTAACTTTGGTTTAGTTTTAAGCATCCTGCCTTGTGGGAGAAGGCTTAGTGTTGGTCGCAGTTGTCAGACAAGTCTCCAGCAGACTCTGGTCATAGGTTTTCTGCAAATATTGTTTTTAAATATTTGTAGAGCAGGAGCGTCGAACCAATCATGTCTTAGATTCAGTGAACCAAATCTTTGGGTTGCTTTTGAAGTTACTTAACTCTTGCATATGTCCTGGTATGACTAATATTACCTGCTTAAGTTCATTATCCAAGGGAGGGGATGGTTATGATGATTATCGTCTGCATTTGAAGATGGGGGTTGTTTTCATCCAACTCATTTATGCATGCATATTCGTTTTCTTGGATTCAACCCTCTTTGTTCTTCCTCAGTTATGATTAATGGCTGGGTATGCATACTAAATGATGTTTGTTTGAACTGAATCTGTTTCAGGCTTGAGGAGAATGAAAAGCTTGTTCTTACTCCATTTGAGAAGAACCTTGATATCTGGAGACAACTTTGGCGTGTGGTTGAACGCAGTGATTTGGTGAGCTTGTCTTTTGATAATGTGAAATGGGCATTTTCACTTTTTTTCTTTTCGCATCTGTCTTTGTTGTAGAAGGTGAAAGGATCGTATGACTCTTTTAGTTAGAGTTGTAGGTGCTTGATGAGGATTATATGACTTCGTCTGGGGCATACTCTGACTAGAACTTGGAAGCATGTACACTTTGTACGATTATGATCCAAAGTAATGAAGTTTAATGACCTCTGGCGCTTTTTCTTCCCCTATCCCCATGTAAGAATGGAGTCTAGATAATTGCCGCTTGTGAACCTAAGAAATAACACAGATAGATTAAAATCTTGTCTTCTTTCCTACATATCTAAAGATCATGCCACTCTACCAGAAGATCTCCCGTCCAAATAGCTTTTTGCTCATATGAAGTTTTTCTTTTTTCGGAGATGAGAATAATTTAGGTAACGCATAATATCAGTTTAATCAAGAAATGGTGGCTTGTCTTGACATCTTTCCGGAATCTTATTTAGCCTGCGCGACTACATTAGTGAATGATTTAGTGTTATTTGGCGGAGCAAGTGCTGTTGAACTGGAGGCAATAATAATCGTATTCTCAAGTCTCTATGTTCTCTATCAAGTTGTAGTTTTCTGGTGACGGTTATGTTTGGATCAAGACTACTAATTCCATACTTTTGTGGAGTGTGCCTTTGCTTTAATGCATCTCTTTCCCTTCCTCTCCATTCATTTAAGCGGAAGGTTCATCATGAGTTGCCACTTTAGTGCTGATACCTGTGAACGATGCTAATATTGATTTTTCATTCAGCTTGTAATGGTTGTAGATGCTCGAGATCCACTGTTCTACCGATGTACCGATCTTGAGGTGGGTATTGCTTTTATTCTTATACTCAGAGCTCTCTATTGCTTTTATTCCCAAGTCTCATGTGCTTATGATTATTTTAGCAAGTTATAAAAGGTTTTTTTTTTAATTATAAAAATTGCTTATTAGAAGTGCTTATTTTAGTCAAAGAGGGAATCCTTCATATTTGTGTAGTGTATGGTTGATGGGCTATACTTATGTGTTGCTGCTGGTTGTGAACGATTTTCTTCTTTGTTTTGAGAGAACATGCTGGAAGACTATGCATTCACGTGAAATGGTGGAGCAGTCAGTGCTACTGCTTAGCATAACATGGGTTTTGCTCTTATTTAGGCCTATGCTCAAGAAACTGACAAGTACAAAAGGACATTGCTTCTTGTCAACAAGGCAGATCTCTTGCCATTTTCCGTGAGGTACACACCATGTCACCTATTTGATGCAGCTGGAAAATATTTCCTGTGTCCAGCTTCTGTAAAGTTTTCATTGCCTGTCTATCTCTGCAGGGAGAAGTGGGCAAAGTTTTTCCACCGTCATGAGATTTTGTTTGTATTCTGGTCTGCCAAAGCTGCTTCTGCAACACTGGAAGGGAAAAAGCTAGCTGCCCCCTGGAGAACACAAAATAATAATCAGGAAGAGACGGATGACCCTAGTACAAAAATATACGGTAGGGAAGAGCTTTTGGTTCGTTTACAGTTTGAGGCTGAAGAGATTGCCAAGTTGCGAAGGGAATCAGGGTCTAGCAGTACAGGTCCCTCAAATGGTCACTCAGCTGGTGGAGACAACCTATCTAAACCTGTTGTTGTTGGTTTCGTTGGATATCCTAATGTGGGGAAGAGTTCAACAATTAATGCTTTGGTTGGTCAGAAGCGGACAGGTGTCACCTCTACTCCTGGGAAGACCAAGCATTTCCAGACTTTGATAATATCTGATGAGCTCACTCTATGTGATTGCCCTGGATTGGTATTCCCGTCCTTTTCTAGCTCAAGACAAGAGATGATTGCCTGTGGGGTCTTGCCCATTGATCGGATGACCGAACATAGAGAGGCAGTGCAAGTAGTGGCCAATCGAGTCCGAAGACATGTCATTGAGAATGTATACAAAATAAGTCTGCCAAAACCTAAGCCGTATGAACCACAGGACCGGCCTCCCCTGGCTTCCGAATTTCTGAGAGCTTACTGCGCCTCTCGAGGGTATGTTGCCTCTAGTGGTTTGCCTGACGAAACCCGAGCTGCACGCCAGATCTTGAAAGATTACATTGATGGGAAGCTACCTCACTACGAAATGCCCCCTGGGATGGGCGACGAAGGGTGTTATGATGGAGATGCTGCGGAACCCAGTTTGAGTGAAGTGGCTGAATCAGAATCATCCGACAACGAAAATCCATCAGATAATGAGGATGAAAGCGAAATTGGCCCTGTACTCGATCATGTACTTGATGATTTGAGTTCATTCGACGTGGCTAATGGGCTATCTTCTAAGAAGGTAACCGTGAAAAAGCCAAATGCGTCTCACAAGCACCATAGAAAGCCCCAAAGGAAGAAAGACCGTTCTTGGAGAGTTGGGAACGACAACGGAGATGGAATGCCTGTCGTAAGAGTATTTCAAAAGCCAGCGAATGGAGGTCCTGTAGTGGCTGGATAGAGGCCTTGTCGGAATTCCAGATCAACTCCACGTCTTCAAGGACACCATGTGCTGCTATTTATCTTCGCAACATCGGGCAGCCCCGCACATTACATTGGCATGCGCTGTTTTCGTCAGCGGGCTAGGTTGTCAGCCGGAGGGTATGGTGATAAGAGAGAGTAGGATTTCATCAGCTGCTCTAGTCTTATTAAAGGAATGCAGACAAGGCATCCTTCAAACATGGGAGTCCCTATAATGTAACTTGTCATCTTTATTTTGTAGTGTGTGTACCTCTGGTTTGGTGAATTATTTTTACATAGCTTTCAGTTTTGTGGAAACGGCACTCGGTTGGAACTTTTTCTGTCCATCCTGCGTGATATGGCCGAGTCCGACTGCCAGCCCGGATGCATATGACCAACGAACTTTCGAATCCTGAGTTTAGAAATCGTGTTTTCTGGCAATAACTGGAATCGCCTTGGTTGTTCTCCGGTTGAGCTCGAGTTCGAGCTGCTCGAGAAGAGCGCGAGCGGCATTGCGAAGTTTCTATAGCGACCGCATGAAAGGGTTGAAAGAGCGAATTGGGATGTGACGATCGCGATCCCAAAAGCACGACTCAGACAAACCGAAAGCGTCAACGTTTCCTCTGCCTGAGGGGAAACTGGAAACAGCGTTAAGAGTCGTCAATGTTACAGTTGGACCCGGAGCTCGATTAGGCACGTTTCCGCCGTCAAGCCCCGAATGGGGCTCCTCGGAATCGTCGCAAGGAACTAACGGCAACTCGACAGGGGGTCAAAATTGCGGCGGTAAAACTCCCCCGTTGAAGAATTCCTTCCCTCCCTCCACCGAATAGAGAGATAGAGAGAAATGTTCATAAAAGGGAAACTATTTTTTTAAATTATTTTTACACATAATAATTCGAGGGAAATGATAAATAAAAAAAAAAGGAGAAGAAAGGAGGGAGGAGCGAACGCGAGGGACCGAAAGTGACCCTGCTTTTAATGGAGGAGGGAGGAAGAGGGGCGGGGAGAGCATTATGATGCACCACTTTCTTGCATGCACTGCCACGACAGTACGATCCACGAAGTATCCACCCTCGCCCAATTTTTTATCGTTTTCTTTCTTGCTCCGTGACGCACAGAGAGAGAGAGAGAGAGACAGAGAGACAGACCCGTCGAAGCGTTCTTGGTCCCGTGTTTGGCTCCTTCGTTTGTTTGCTCTTCTAGCCGTCCCCCATCGCCAACTTTTGTATTCCCTCGACCGGCTTTGAGTTTCTCTAGACACGGCCGGAGAGAGAGAGAGAGAAGAGAGAGAGGGAGAGGGTGGGAGAAGGTGGGTGGGGGAGAGAATAGAAATAAAGAAGCGACTCTGACGAATACCCATCGGCGCATCGAACTTCCCCCGTCAGGAATTCCCAAGTTTCGTCTCGGATTCTGATCCCGTTTCGTCGTTCGCTCCGTTTCTTGGGGTCCTCCGTGTTCCGATGGAAGTCTTGAGGGTCCGAATTCTTCCTACCCAATCGGAATGTTGATCGGAAATGCGGGTTTCTAGGGTTCTTGCCGTTCAGTTTCAGGGTCCAAGATTGGTGATTGGTTGGGATTGACCGATGCAAGGCGACTCTCCGATGTCCCCCGGGGCTGATCAGGATCCCCCGGCTGAGAATCCCGGCCGGGATTGGCCCCCGCCGGCGGATGGAGAGCAGTTGGAGGAGCAGTGGCGTGCCGGGGGTGGGTCTCCGGGGACGCCGCAGCTCCAGCTGCTGCCGGGGCCGCAGCTGGCGGGCCCAAGGCACGCGCCGAAGTATTCGGCGGTGGACACGCTAATAGAGGAAGAGGAAGACGGGCCGGGGCCGAGGTGTGGGCATACATTGACTGCGGTTGCCTCAGTAGGAGAGGAGGGCTCGCTGGGTTACGTAGGACCGAGGCTGATAATGTTCGGGGGCGCCACTTCGCTTGAGGGTAATCCTGCAGCTTCGGGGCCTCCCTCATCTCCTGGAGGTGGAGGTGCTGGAATCAGTATGTGATCTTCCTTCCATTGATTTAACTATTGGCTACTATGTTAATTTATTGAGTTCATGACGTATGTTGCCGGGACGGGCATGCATGGGTTTGTATTTGGTGTCTAATTGATGTTTAACCAATTGAACCGACTGTGATGAAAATTATGGTAGATAATTAGTCGAAATACCTAGCAATATCTTTACTACTTGTGACGTGCTGCAATCGAGGCGCAGCTTGCTTGTTCTGTTGCTTGATTAGAAATGATACACCAGAAATAAGGAGTTACAGAATTGCTCGATGTAGGTAAATTTGAATGGCATTTTAATACCAAGTTAAGTGGAAAATTTAGGTGGGTCAAAAAAGGAAGTGGATATTTTTAGGATCATGAATGAGAATTTTTCTAAGAGTTGCCTATTGTTGAGTAATTGCGCATGTTTTTGCTTCCCTTCCTGGTCAACTAATTGAACTTTCTATTCGTGAGTGTCGTGTTAAATTTTATTATGGAAATGTGAGTGCAAACTGTATGATTCTTTAGGTGTTTGGCCATCCATCTAGCTTAAGCACCACGTGTTCGTGGGGGTGGAGATGTTGATTTGACAGCTGTTATACGTGTTTGAGTTGCTACTTGGAAGGATTTTTTCGACAATTCAATAGGATGACATTCCTCACGGTGCCAAATCCTTTTGATTTGTTTGCAGGACTAGCAGGTGCTGCTGCTGATGTTCACTGTTATGATATCTTGACAAATAAATGGTCCAAGTGAGTCTATAATCCTGATGATGTTATTGTTCTTTCTACTTGGAGTTGAATTTATGTTGAAGAAGAAGATATGAACCCGTTTTTGCAGGATCACTCCTCTCGGAGAACCACCAACACCAAGGGCAGCTCATGTTGCCACTGCGGTGGGTACAATGGTAGTTGTTCAGGTTTGTGCACAACACTGACTAGAGTTGTAACTATGTGCTCTGCTCGTTTTCATTATTTCCACATTGTTTTTCCATCCATGCAGCCAGTTTAATGTTACATCTTTGATTTAACAGGGAGGCATTGGTCCAGATGGCCTGTCAGCCGAGGATCTCCATGTTCTTGACCTCACTCATCACCGACCGCGATGGCAAAGGTAAGACTTGAGGACTTGCAATACAATGTTAATGATGTGAACCGTGTTGTTGTCTGAACGGGCTTCTTTTTCTTGTAAGAGTTGCTACTCAAGGCCCCGGTCCTGGTCCACGTTATGGTCATGTAATGGCTCTGGTGGGCCAAAGGTATCTCATGGCAATTGGTGGAACTGATGGTAAGCTTGATGGGCTAGGATTTCTGTATCTTATTCTGATTTTAATGAGTATATATTTGATGAATGCTGAGTTTTTGTCACATGTAATTATGCAAGTAAGACACCATGGCTTCATCTTCCAGGGAAACGAATTTTGGCTGATGTATGGGCACTGGACACAGCTGCCAAACCCTACGAATGGCGTAAGTTGGAGCCAGAAGGGGAGGGTCCACCTCCATGCACGTACTCTCTCTCTCTCTCTCTCTCTCTCTCTCTCTCTCTCTCTCTTTCACATATGTCAGTGATCTTTGACTGAGCTATATGGTGCACTCTCGATTTTGAGTTCTTACATAGTTGTTCCTCAGTGAGAAATAGTGTCATGATTGCCCCCACTCTTGCTAGCAAGAGGGGAAAAAGGACAATGTCGACAGGGGTAAGCCTCTGGAATGCAAGATCAAGACAGATCATAGATAGATCACGGCAACCCTTCAAATTCTATTCTCTAACTGCAAAACTTGAAGTAGTAAACCCTCAAGTTGGAAGGAAAAAAGAAGAATCTTGGAATCCTGCAAGCTCCTGAATGGTGTCTCATGACACAATCCAAAGCTAAAGTCTGGCTCTAAGTTTGAGTTCAGGGGGTTCTTTACTTTTTCTTCTTTTAAATATCTTCCATGCTCATAATTTGAGTAGCCGAGCGGGAGATCTCTTAAGTGAAGCCTAAAGATGCCTTGTCCAAGTGGTGTCTGACAAGGATCTCCTCTGCTGCCATAGTAGGATATCCAAGGGAGGGGGGAAGGTCTGAATGCACCCTCTCTCTTAATGACAACTGGTCCCTTCCTCCTTGGAAACCACTTGGTCAATGCTTAGAAAACAAAAGGAGAAAGAAGATAGAATAACAAGAGATGTCCACCTTTCAGTCATCTTGTAGAGGAAAATGAACAATAAACTGAGATTCTGACTCCAACCTTGAGAACGATGAATAGAATTAAGCTCATGAGCTTTCATGTGCATGACTATTAATGGGAAGATTGCTTCTTGTGCAATCCTTTGGTACTTACTTTGCACAATAAACTGAGATTCCGACTCCAACCTTGAGTAAGATGAATAGAATTAAGCTCATGAGCTTTCATGTGCATGACTATTAATGGGATGATTGCATCTCGTGCAATCCTTTTCTACTTACTTTGCACAATCTTTTTCTCCTTGTTTCTATCATAAAGATTTAACCTGTATCTTTCATATATGGTACTACATGGCCCGGACTTTAAGATTTGAAGTGGAGCCCATATTTCTTTCCATCACTGTGGCAAATGATTGTTTGCATCAAGTTCTGTGAATTTTTTCATTTGGACGTGGACTATTTTTTGTTTTGTTCTCTATGACATGTTCTATTTCATCATCTGATAATTCATGAAAATTGGTGAAATTTTTATCCTTATTTTAGTTTCATTGTCCCAAAGGTATGCAACAGCAAGTGCACGCTCTGATGGTCTTCTTCTACTTTGTGGAGGGCGGGATACCAGTGGTGTTGTGAGTTCAATTCCTTGCTCATTTTCTAGCTTTTGCGTGTTTCTTAACATAAGTTTCAAAAAACTGGCCTATCAGGGAGTTAGTCACTAAAATTTGCTCCTTCATGCATCCTTTATGATGATGACTCTCTGCCTAAATTGTTGTCATCTCTTGTGGTCATGGTCTTCTCCGGGAACAATGATGCTACTTCATTCTATTAGTGGGCCAAATTCATATAAAAGTCTATAAAGCTGCGAGCAGAATGAAATCTTTGGAGATAATGGGAGCGGATTTTCATCTATTAATACTAGTACTGTTGGAGTTATGATGGGTATTTTATCCCCATAATTTTCTCCTAAGTTATACAACTCTAGATGGCAAATCAAGGAGCTGCATTCATTGTCGTGGATGCATGCGTGTTGTGTGAATGCGAGCAATTTGGGACATCCTGATAATTCTCTCTCCTAGTAAATTCCAAGATTGACTTACATATGATGTTGACAACTGTTGATGTGAATTTAATTTGAAGAACCATCACAAATGGATTCTTTTTAATGATTTTTAAGTGCTATATTTTTCTGTGAATTATTGTAAAAGTGGTTAGTTTTTGCTTTGGCTGATGTTCCTCGATTTTTGCTAGCCATTAGCAAGTGCCTACGGGCTTGCCAAGCATAGAGATGGACGATGGGAATGGGCAATTGCTCCTGGCGTTTCACCATCTCCAAGATATCAACATGCAGCGGTGGGTTATATCCTGACCTTTTTTATTATCTAGCATTAAAATGCTGATTGTCTTTTTGAGTAAGATCACTCATCTATCCTTCTTTCTCAGGCCTTTGTTAACGCACGACTTCATGTGTCTGGTGGGTCACTTGGTGGCGGACGTATGGTTGAGGACTCATCAAGCATTGCAGGTACTTCATTTAAGTCACTATATCATAACGTGATGTGATCTTTGACATTCAAAATACACTCAATATATTGATGTCAACAAGTGTGATATCGAATGATTATGCTTGTTATCTTCTATTTCGCTGGCTATTGATTTACTTGCTTCACTAGTTCACGTTGTGTGCTATGAGTCTTAGTAACATTTCGAATCTCAATTTTTAGGAAATTACACCTACACCCTTTGAGTGATCAATTTTATATATCCGTTATCTGACATACAGAATTACTGTGTTCCCGTTTTGTTATGCTATTAGAAGTACAGCAAAAGATATGCTGTTTAGTCTTTATTCTTACTCTCTCAAAGGCGTCTCATCTTCACTCACTCTTGGTTTTTAATCGAACGAAAAGGAAGTTCTAAAGCTAGAAAACACAGGACTAGTCTTCCATATTTCTATCATCGTAGTTTCCTCTCGTTGTTGTCTGGTGACTGACTTTCCAATTTTATAACTGTTGACTGAAACCCCTCAACTAGTGAAACCTGAACTCCTAAAACTTCTCTCTCTCTCTCTCTCTCTCTCTCTCTCAATTGCAAGATCTTGCCTGAATGCTTATTGACTATAGACAAATGGGAACTATATTCTTAGTTGAGTCATGTGAAACTACCTTCCCAATTTTAAAATCTTTATCATTAAGAAGGGGAAGTTGGGGAAATCGCCAAAAAGAAAATAAAATAAACAAAAGGAGACCATGATAATGTGAGTTGCAACTTTGCTTCACATCCTTTCAACTCATCCTTTCAACTTTTGCAATTAGCCTGTAGACTTCACTTTTAGTGAGATGGAAACTGCAACCATCCATGCGAGGCTGTGTTCCACTAAAATTCTTATTGTCATTTATCTCCTCCTGTTTTCAGTGTTGGATACTGCAGCAGGTGTTTGGTGTGATACAATGTCTGTTGTTACCAGCCCTAGAACAGGCAGATATACTGTTGATGCAGCTGGAGGGGATGATGCAGTTCATCTGATGAGGCGTTGCAGGCATGCGGCTGCTGCTGTTGGTGACTTGGTATATGTATACGGTGGTTTACGCGGTGGTAGGTCATGATCCCGTATTATCATCTTTTTCTCTAAACCATTGTGCCGCAGCACTTGTCGTATTATGAACTAAGTTTTGACCTTTGTATGGTAATTTTTTACAGTTGCCACTTCCTATCTGACAAATGTTAGTTCTGGCTTTTTAATGCCCATTAAACAAACCCAAAAGTTGAGTAGCATGCTAAAATTCATGTCTTTTTGCATTTACAGGTTAACATTGTGCTTTGCATTGTCAGAATTGTGAGTTTTGGTTAATAGAACATCAAGTGAACTTATCATATTAGCAGGTGTTATAGTGACATTGGTTGTTGGTGTGACAGGGGTTTTACTTGATGACCTGCTTGTTGCTGAAGACCTAGCTGCTGCAGATACAGCAACAGCAGCATCACATGCTGCAGCTGCAATTGAAAATGATGATATGTACACTGACAGGAAGACTGACCATGCCATGTTATCGGGCTCCTGGTAAACTAAAACTTGTGCAATTTTTTTTGTTTATTTTAATCTTGATTATGAATCAGTCAATTCTATCTTTTGGCTACTACACATTTTGAAACATTCACGATGCAATTTATAGGAGGTTGAACAAGGGAGTTGAGTATTTGGTTGAAGCATCAGCAGCAGAAGCTGAGGCTATCAGTGCTGCTTTAGCTGCTGCTAAAGCTCGGCAAGCTAATGGAAATGTTGAATTGCCAGGTAGGGATGGTGGGGCAGAGACTACCTCAATTGAAAAGCAGGTATTTCCATTGATCATGCTGCCTGATTCTGCTGGGTTAAATAGCATAGCTGCAGCTGGAGGTCAGCTGCATCAATGAGTTAGTATCGCCACCATGCGAATACTGAATCATACGTTATCCATCTTGAAAACATGGAGTAAAATCTTTGTACCTGACCACATCCAATGTCTCTCTTCCATGCTTTACAGGTTGTTTTACCTGCAGAGGCTAAAGGAGCTCTTGGTTGTACTGTCAAAGGATTTCCAGTAGATCAGTTTGAAAAAGAAGGCAGGCAGATTCCAGTGAACACAAATGCTGCAAGGAAATCATTTGATGTTCAGATGTCCTTAAATAATGTGCCTAAAAAGGTCTGGAAGAAGTGCTTGTTACTCGGTGCTAGCATCTTTGTTCTTTTGTCACACAAATAGACACAATTGCATGGTACAAGAATGATTTATTGCAGATTTTGGTTAATTGCTACAGTAACAACGTATTTCATAGCTCTGCAAAGACTAATCTAGGTAATTAACGTCCATGGGGATTAAGAAAATTTCCAACATTTCTAAGTATTTATACTTATTATATTAATAATATTAAGGAGGTTTGTCATTACATGGACCTTTTTGGTGTCTAGCCAATTGGCAGTGCTTGTTAGCGGTCAATTGTGTAAGTTGCCAATTAGATGTCTGGGGGGAACTAGTACACAAAAGAATTGGCTATGGAATCTCACTACCCGCCATATTTCTTGGTTAATGAAACATGCCATCAGATTTAGTTTCGCTCCATTCATATATTCTCTTTTAAGGTCAATTTATCCTCTTTTCCGTGATATGGGAAGGCTATTGGGATGTCCCCAATTTACTCAATGGTATTAAGACATCTAAAGTTGATATGATTATCATAAAGCTATTGTATATTTGTTGGCAGTATCATTCTTTGTCTCTTTCTGATTTCAGGTCATTGCACATCTTTTGAAGCCTCGTGGATGGAAGCCTCCCGTTTGCCGGCAATTTTTCTTAGATTGTAATGAAATAGAAGAACTTTGTGACTGTGCTGAGAGAATATTTTCTGCTGAACCCAGTGTCTTACAGCTAAAGGCTCCAGTGAAGATATTCGGTGATCTCCATGGACAATTTGGGGATCTCATGCGCCTATTTGATGAATACGGTTCCCCTTCTGCGGCTGGGGACATTGCGTAAGCGTTACACAATTAATAAATATATAATTATGATCTGCATTTTGACCATGTTCAATGTACAATCTACATTTGTGAAAGTGCCATCTATCACATGCAGAACGATGTTTAGATCAACCTCTGCAATTTATGCATCCAAGTTCAGTCTTGTCACAGAATGAGAGGAAAAGTTAATTGCTAATCTTGTTAGAATTGTCTATGTTTTCTACTGTATATTAAAAAAGTCCATGTTTCCCTTCATGTAGTTCAGTCCCTGTTCATGTAATAATGCTGGCAGTCCAAACCTTTTTAACAAATTATATTGAATTCTGAAACCTTTTTAAATTATTGCAATACAGTTCTATACCGCTTTGAAAAACTGCCATGTAGCCCTATTTCATTCCATCTCTGATTTGTCCTACCTGGCAACCATTGCCACCTAAGCATTACAAGGTTTCCACGGGAAAAAGTCAAGAAAGGGATGAGTGGAAAGACTATATTGCCACATTTCAAAAGTTTGGGACTGTAATGCACAAGAAAAAGGTTTAGAACTGATTACCTTCCTTACACAAAGTTTAGAGGCTCTCAACACATTTCCATTTTGGGGTTTATTGGGCTCTGGGTTTGTAACAAAGGTTTGAATCAGACCGAACCGGTTGGTTCAACTAATTGATTAGGGAACCAGATCGAGAGTTCTGATCCATTTTGATGTTTATGGTCAAAGTTTCTGTCTGTTGGCTGTCTTGGCAGTCTCTATAATACTATTGGAGAAAATACATTGGCCGCTGAAGGTTGCAGTACAACACAAAAGTCGATAAACTCTTTTCTCTTGAACTTGCTATATGTATCCATGTTGCAGCCAATGTACTGTGGGGATCTTAAAGATGAGAAGACACCAGCCTATCTGTAACCAGTCCTTTTCTGCTTGCAAGAAAACTATCGTCTCGAGTGACTCAAAAGAAAAATTCTTCTCCTTCGGTCGTATGTGCTGAAATTGCCTCTCTCCTAGCAAAAATATTGGAGATTCACTCCTTTACCCTTTTCTGATGTTTTGCTAGAATTTTCGTGTTAGCTTCTTTATTCTATGCTAGGAATCTATTTGTGTCTACCATACCATATAGAACTTTATAGTTCGTCTTTGTGCTATCTGCTAGCTAATTTACTAGAATTTATGCCAGATACATTGATTATCTCTTCTTGGGAGACTATGTTGATCGTGGCCAACACAGTCTGGAGACAATTAGTCTTCTGCTTGCATTGAAGGTACTTCTATCGTATGAATTATTTTAAGAAATCTATGTTTAGACACTCAAGATTATCTGCTGGAGACTGATGTTCAGAATTAGCTAAATTACATCAGTCTTACAGGTTGAATATCCGGACAACATACATCTAATTCGTGGCAACCATGAAGCTGCCGATATCAATGCCCTTTTTGGCTTCAGGATTGAGTGCATTGAGCGCCTGGTAACTAGTTTGAACATATAGAAATTATTTAAACATCAATACACTTCTAGTTACATAATGTGTTTGGTCTAATAGGGTGAAAGAGACGGAATCTGGGCTTGGCATCGGATAAATCGCTTATTTAATTGGCTTCCTCTGGCAGCCCTTATTGAAAACAAAATCCTTTGTATGCATGGTGGTATTGGCCGTTCCATAAATTATGTTGAGCAAATTGAGAATATTCCCCGGCCAATAACCATGGAAGCGGGCTCAATCCTTCTCATGGATCTGTTATGGTTAGTGTTGATCCATCTCTTTTAGTGTTGATTAAACAGAGATTTTTGTTGACGCTGGGTTAAACATATTTGAATCACACCCTAGGTCTGATCCCACGGAAAATGATGGTGTCGAAGGACTTAGGCCAAATGCCAGAGGTCCAGGGTTGGTCACTTTTGGGGTGAGTCGTTTTTTCTTTTCTGCAATTTTATTATGATCATTGGGGTTCAATGACTTAAAGAGACTATTTAGAAGAGGACGTTAAAAACACTTCAAAATTCTGGAGTTGTACAAACAAGTTGTTTTGCATCATTCAATGTGCATCTCATATGGTACTTTGAGGACTTGAAAGCGTAAACGAGTCTTGTACAATCACTTTCTTGTAATTTAATAATCAGTAATTATGTGGAAATTTGCGCTTTAGTAGAAATATTTTATTTTGACAATATCCAGTCTTGATAAGCAAGTGCATAATTGGTTAACTTTGCTAAATTTCCGTGGCTATTGATTACTCGAGGAAGGCCTGTCTGCTCTGAGTAATATGGCTGTAATCCAGCTATAATTTGGATTTGCTAGTTTATGGGAGGACAAGTCGTGTGCACGATCTGTTCATATTTACAAATTGCACAAGCATCTCTTGGAATCCAATCAACCATCCCTTGGTGAAACCTCCCTCCCAAAAGAAAGTGCATTTTAGTTAAATCTAAAGAAGAGTAACTATTGCTCTGGTGTTCAGCAATTTCCTAAGGAGAGCCGTTCATTCTTTTGTGAACTGTATGGGATGGCTTTTCAATTTACATGAGAAATAAATGTTATATGGATTGCAAACCTAGCGAAGGAAGATGTCTAAATGAAGTAAGTCATCATGATATAAATCAAGACATACCAATAAGGGATGGTGGTTTTGGGCACAATTCGACTATGCTGTTGTTATTGCTCCTACTGATGACTATTTGCCAGCATCACCTTTTCTTAGACAATCCTTACGCTTTTGTAACTGGAAAAGTGCTCCAACTATTTAAGTTCTTCCAATCGTTAAAAAATTTGTCAGATAGTCGGCTTTAGCAAGCTACTTCTTGCAATGAAATCTCTGCTGAAGCGGGGACGGCATGCGGTATTTTCCGCCCAGATCATGATGTTTCTTGATGTTAGAAGTGCAAATATATGCAAAGGTTTGGGAAGAGTGTGGTTCTAGTTTGAACTGCGAAGTGATCTAGGCTATGGAGCCTCTAGGTTGTTTTGTTTAACTAATACTTTGTATTTAAACTTTTAATGAACCTCAGATCTGCTTATGTATCTGCATGTAGCTTTAGAGCTAGAATTCCTAGTTTTGATATTGCAAGTTGCTGCTTGTGGTGTAATGTTTCTATATCTTGATAATGTGCAGCTCAATTTTGAGGTTTTGTTTATTCATCTATTTTAAATCTTGGGGCCAAATCTCAATTTTAGGGTTAAAATTACTGCTGTTCTTGCTCTGGGGAGGAACTGGACTTTTTTTATTCGAGTTATCATATCATGTATATATTAATTTAGAGTTGGTGTCTCTTTTTAACCCCCCACTCTTAAGATATTTCTAAAAATAAGGTGGCCAGCAATGAGGACCGCTTGGTGGATGATGTTCTATTAATTGGATCATATACAGCCAACCGTCTCTTGCCAATTTGGAAGTATTCAATTGTGTCTACCCTTGTTTAGTCTCATGATTGTGTCGTTAGTCCGATTACAAATTGAATAGGATTGGGCATGACTGAAAAATTTTCTCGCAGCCGGATCGTGTGATGGACTTTTGCAACAACAATGATCTTGAGTTGATTGTACGTGCTCACGAATGCGTGATGGATGGCTTTGAGCGTTTCGCCCAAGGTCACCTAATTACATTATTCTCAGCAACAAATTACTGCGGTACATTGTCCTTGCGAGATCTTCATAGTCAAAACTGGTCCTGGGGCTATGCAAATAGTTTAGTGTTTCTGAATTTTCTTGACCTGTGTCTACAGGTACTGCAAATAACGCTGGGGCCATCCTAGTACTGGGCAGAGATCTAGTTGTGGTCCCTAAGCTTATCCATCCTCTGCCACCAGCGAGCTCATTCCCAGAAGCATCAGCTGAATGCCAGACTGAAGATACGTGGATGCAGGTTCTATTGCTTGTTTTTGTAACTTATATTGAAAAACTCCTCTTTAGCAAATACCGTTTAGTTTTTTACAAGTCTTCTTCTTGTCAAAACAATCAGGAGCTTAATGCTAACAGACCTCCTACACCAACTAGAGGGCGTCCACAACCACAAGTAACCAAAGATCGGGGTTCCGTTGCTTGGATATGATAGATATTATTCTCGTACACTTACACCAGGTCTGGGTAGTCGGTTTCCTCCAAATTACCAAGATGCGAGGAGAACTGGGTCCAAGCTCCTGCTCCAGCCATGTGTGCCACTGAGAGTATTTAGGCATGGGGTGCACATACATCATTTGTACATATATGTCTTCGGCCCCTTGAATACAGGGGTGTTTCTGAATAGCACTATTAGGACATGATCGAGTGGCCGTGGGGAGATGACACACGGAAACCTTTGACTGGGGGAAGATCCGACAAAAATCCGTGACCTCAGCCTGTAGAAGTCGCAATTTTTCCCCTTTCTTTACTTCACGAGGTAAAAGGACAGTTTACTTTCTCGGATTCATTTATCTTTTTGCTTCCCACTGTTTAACCTTTGTTCTTCAAGAATGTTGTCGAGAAGTATGGTTATAGTGTCTGTAAGTTGATAGTAGTCGCCTCGATTCTAGTCCCATTCGGACACTGTAAATTTTTTTGTGATGTAGAAACCTTTTTTCTGTATCGGGTGGGGGCGGAATGAAATGTTATTTCTTTTTGCTGCTTACATTGAGAGCTCTTTTTTTTGCGGTGGACTGTCTATGAGTTCACGAGTGTTTCCGCTCGAACTTCACAAGGACCGAGTGCTCAAGCATGCATGCATATTCAATCTTTTCTGAAATCAGCAAAGTGACCATATTAGGTATGCGTTGATGTACTTCATTGGCTTGGGAAGAAAAAGGCATTAAAAATAGGATATCCGGGAATGATGGTATATGTATCATTGCCTCGTTGAAGAGCAGACGTTGATTGATCTCGAATTGAATAAAAAAAATTAAAATTTTGCCCAAATCTTTATCTCTCTTCTTCCTTCTCCATGGCGAGTGAGCTCTTCATTAGCAAACACGATCTCCCTGACCTTTGACAACGCAGAAATCTTCATCAACCATATCCACAACTTTGAGAGCACAGCAATCTCCCCGAGCTCTTCAGGATTTTTATTGACGTATATATGAATTGTGTCAAAGAAGTTAGGAGAATTGATATAATGTAAAATAGTTAATATATTCTAATTAGATCATAACTAGTTGGTTTAAACTTTTGGGTGAGGAGGGATCTAATTAAACATGTTGATCTCAAACTTGAGCTTTTTCTTGGTGATATCTCCGGATAAAAGTATCAAACTTCTACTACGTGCTCTCAACACTGTTCTCATAATAAGTTTTTTACGTCAAAATTCTCGAATCATACATGAAAAATTACTAGTCAGTGAAACTAATAGCAGCTACCATGATCAAACTAACATTTTCCATCTATTCCAGTCAACTTTCGAAATTACTGTAAAGAATCTCCTTTCTTAATGCAAACTTACTAATCAATTATTTATAAGAAATACTTGTTGCAAATAAGAACATATTTACCTTTTCAATATAGTAACTAATCAGTTTAGTATTAGTACTCACCTACTTTTCAGTGACAGAAAAGTTGCTAACCACATTAACGTCAGAAACCACAAATAGATTTGAGAGTTTGTTTTTTCAGAGAAAAGTTACTAACCTCATGTTAACTTAAGCTAATCGCTAAAATAAAGACCCATTCTCAATATAATCGAAGATGATTATAGCTACTCCTCAAGGACTTGACTTAAATGGTTATAAACATACCAAAAGATTCATTCGTTTAAGACAAAGCCACAGGGAACCTCGTCAATCAACACCAAGTACATGCACCAACCCCACATACAAGCCCCTCTCCCGAGGGGAGCTAGAGGAAGCCCCATATCTCCTTAGTACGAACAATCTTCTGGGAAATTCATTTAGGGTTCGAAAGATCCAAGTTACTGAAGTTGATGACGTCGGTCAGCCCCGCTTAACAGGCCTCTGGACATAAGATTTATTAGGGTCCTCCGTCTTGAGCTTCGGAGGTCGAGTTTCTCCTTTCTTAACCTGCATAATACATTCAGAAGGTCTATCAAAAGCCCCTCCCTCACAATGAATATAGGTCCCGGAGAGTGGAAGGATTGAGGCTTGGCCCCGATAGGGTCATGCTTTTCATAGTATTGCATTGGCATGAGCCAATAACATTAGCAAGGATGCAACCACAGCAGGAGCTAGAAAATAAATTTTACATTGTGAGCTTACTCTAAGCTACAAGTGAAATCATGGAACACTGAATATAACAAAGTCTTATCATATCTTCTAACCTTCTTTCCAGACTTCATGAAATCCCTCCAGCTTGAAACCTGGAAATAAAATTCAGAAGAACCACAGAGAAAATTATTTTCTTAAGATCGGAAGAAGCTAGTAAACCTTCCAATTTCATTCAAAGTCAACAATGCAAAATTCAGACGGTAGAAATGATGTAAAAGTTGACGCCCTATTTCTTTGTCAAAGCAATTACACCATGCAAAATGTGAAACTGAAACAGAAGATCTTCCAGAGATCGACCACCGAGTCACCAAAAAATACATTCCAGGCTGCACAGAAGCATGCATTGCAAGCATTCAAGCACCAGCAATTGCCATATTAGCTCTTAGAAAATCCAGCTTCTTTAGGTTGGTGGAGTAACAAAAGACTAATTCTGGAGATCATACAGAAATGATTTGTCACAGGATATTTCTACACCAATTTAAATTACTCCCATAAATAGAACTGAATACTGAATTACCTACAGATCCAAGTAGATCTATTCATGAGGTTCTAAGCCAGAATAAACATTTGGTGCAAGCTCCACGTATTGAAACTACAATAGTAGGTTTAACATAAAGAAGGCGAACCCGTTGTTCTCTTGTTCCTTCCCATTGTTCCTCATGCTCCCGCTTTCTTTTCCACATCTCTTTCTGTTCCTCTTCATCCTTCTTCAATCTACCTTCCTCTTCTGATATCTATAGAAAGCAACCAAAACTAAGACAAAGACAGAAGGAGAAAGATTCTAGTGCACGAGCACAGAGTGGGGGAAGAGGAGCGCACATACCCTCATCTGCATTTTCCTTCGCCTCCATTCTTGTTCTGTTAGTATCTCTCGAACCTTCAATTTCAGTTCTTGCTGAAACTCCTCTGATTGTTCATGAATCTGCTCATATTTTCCCTGCACCATATGAAACACACACACCACTCTGTAAAATTATCCAACTAGAACAAGAAGCCGTAGATTTGGGGGCAAACGGTGAGTCATCAAAGATTTGGATTTTATAGTTGAACAAGTTATTCTTTTAATAAAATACTTAAAGGAAAAAGAAACTAAGAGGATTTCATCCCCAAAAAATATAAAAAAAAATAGAAGAAACCATATTGTCGAGTTTTAAATCAAGTAGTTTCATACCGAGTGCATCTTTTATCTGAAGTGGTGTACTAATATTTCAAATCATATGCAAATAGGAAATAACATACCTCATCAACCAAAGATTTAATCTTAGAAGCTGTATCTTTCTTCAACTGTTTCTTCCTTTTTGCTCTAAGTTCTTCTGCGGTTACAAATCCAGTATTTTAAAAAACCCAGAATACTGGAAGTAATAAAATCTATAAGGCAACAGTGTAATACCAAAGAACCTTTCATACATTACACAAGAGAACATACTATAGCCAGATGTCACTTACCCCTAAGTTGTGTTAAATGCATGAAACATGCAAAAAATGATCCATTTGCTCATATATAAGGAAAGAAGATTCAAAGTGATCACAAGATCCAGAACAAATTAATTTCAGTTCATGTAAGCACAGCAAAGTTTACTTTTTTGAAATTGATTCCATGTGGACGAATGTGCATGATTAGATAGAAGGATAAACCAAAATAATTCTTTATACTGACCTTTAGCAGCCGTGACTTGAGAAAGAATATAGTCTCTTTCCTGTTGATCAAGTAATAGTTGCTGGGCTTTGGCTAAAGCTGCTCAGAAAATAACCACCAAAAGGCAATCAGATGCATTTGAAGAAAAATAAAATAGAGGTCTCATCCAAGCAACCAGAGAATGAAATAAATATTCAGCATCCCACCAAACCAGCAAACACTGCAATTTAATAGGTAACATGATGGCTGATGTATCTAAAAGTCTCCACAAGATTATCAATACACTCTCAAGTCTTAACTCAAAGAAAACGAAACCAGACAGGCAGCAAAATTTATATTTTCTCACTTTTTTGTCGTGTCTTTGAGCAGAATATGGTTAACACCAGACAAAGCACATCAAACACTAAGCCGTTTATTGATGCTTGGATTGGACTTCATCTCATCTCCGCAACTAACTAATTCCTATTCCAAGAAAAAAGGAAAAATAAGGGCTGATAGCTCCAACGCATATCCCATTTTATTTGTATGGTCATGGCCTAGTGACTAGGGCTAGGAGAACAAGTAGGTCATCGATTTGAATTTGAGAATAACACGCAAAATGTACTGTCCACAAAGAGAAAGCCCTACTTTCACTCTAGGTGAACCTTGGCCCCCTAAAGAGAAGTTCTAGTTGAACACTAACAGTCTGCCAGTATGTAGTCTGAACAAGCCAGAGTATGGCTAAACAATCTTCAAGAATCACCTCTGTAAAATGCTAATGCAGACATAGGTGCAGACAGTTGAAATTTAAATCAGCCACCTTTTTTTTTTGGTCAGATAAGTCGTTCACTTAAAAGTGTGAACTTTCTAACAGCAAAGAGTTCCTCGTGCAAAAGATAATCCAGTTCAAAGGAACAACCCATTTGGTAGCACATAATTCTTAAGTGCACTTCTCAATGCAGGCACTCACATATCTATTGTAATTGGTTAATTAGACAGAAGATAGACATGCAAATCATGAAACCCTGTTCTATCCACCATAGAACTCAGTCGTGCATGCTTCCAATGCTCAATATCACCTATCTTATAGGGTTTGCCACTTTTCAGAAGTCCAATCTCAAAGTGATGATGTGGCCCCATGCTTCTACAGCCATTTAAGAGCACTTCCTTCCAAACAAGTCCGAGTAAATTACATCAATCCACCAATGACAATACCAACTCTCCTCTAGACAACAAATCCCCGCATTTACCTTTTCAACCTGAGCAAAAAAGGAATAATTAACAAGCTTTCGTCTGTTGATTGTTTCTGTTTTCTTTGGAGCGACAAGAACAACAACATGACTTAAGGTCTCAAGTCTCTAGAGGTATCTAACCCAAGGAACTAGGACCACTAAACCTTGATTTCATACTTGGAAAGTTCTAAGCATTTACTATCATCATCAGATATAATTCTCGATTAATCCAAGTACAGGTCCCAAAAAATGAAGCTATGGAACTATTACCTCCAAATGCCTCCTTCGCTTGTGGATGTTTGCACTTATCAGGGTGAACCAGCAAAGATAACTGAGAACGACAGGTGTCAAATGACAGACTTGTGTTAGAGCTTAGGCAATCAAAAGTAGACAGATAACCATAGTTAGAACAGTCAAGGTAGATACCTTACGATACTGCTTTTTCACGTCCTCGGGTGATGAGTTAAAGGGTAGATTGAGATACTCAAATGGATTCAACTTGAAGCATGAAAGGATCCTGAATTTCATTTTGCCCATGAGCATTAAAGAATACATCAAGAGAATAATGAAGACTCGTCAATGCAAGCAGTGATTATTCAATAAACTATACATGTGAAGCCTGAACAAAGAGAAGATTCAACAAAAAAGAAAAAGACAAGGATCTTTCATCCAGTAACAAGAAAGTGAAAGTAATGACCCTTCTTTGTTAAGCGATATCCCTTAATGAAATCACCATATTCCAGGGGGTCAAAGGATAAAATAGGTTGTTTTGTCTATGTTCTTGGAGACATTCCATAATCTTAAGATGCTGTTATCGTATGGCAGCTATCCGAAAGGAGATGTTCTTTCCACTTTTTACTTCTTTGGCAGGTGGGGATTTTGAGTTAATTTACTTCTTGAATATGATGTCTCCAGTTGCAGTCGGGGAGGTTGCTAACACCATTTGACAACAAAACGTTTGAGTTTTCGGCCCAAAGCCCAGAATCCCTCTTGCTAGTTGATTCATAAGCTCCTTCACCATAAATAGTTTCATAGAAAGCTGCTTCTCCAAAAACTTCATAGCGCTTTTATCAATCAGAGATCCCCGAGCAAAATTCAGGAAGCAAACTTTCTTCAGACACAAAACTAAAACTGAGCTATGTCCATCTCTCCATCCACGAAGCACATAATAAGCCCCGCATTTAAATTCTGCGACAGATTATGCTAGTATCGCACTAGCCGAAACAAGCTCCTCTTCTTCTTATGTTTACAATCGTTTCTATTATTTAGTTTCTAACTCCACAGGACCATGCCCCGGTGAATTCTTCCCGCGTAAATTCAGTTAGAAACGAATTAATCCGACATGGTTTCCGACAAAGGGGTATCAAACCAAGGTCTTAACTTGCCATTATTGCTCATGTACCGCCCCGCGCAACCCTTATTCGACCGATTAGCCGAAGCAGCAGCAGCTGAGCTCATCTCACGCTTCGACGGGGATCGCAAGAATGCCGATTTCCCAGAAAACACAGGCTCGAACAGCCACACACGACATCCTCCTACCCGTCCCCCTCCCCAAATCCATCCTCAGAACCCGCGAATTCAGCGAAGTAAAAAAACCACAGCACGAGATTCCCTCGAATCAGACAAAAAGCACTCCCCTTTGGCCCGACAACCGAACACCCAGCTCAATTATCGACCGCGCAACCACTAAAAAGCCAGCAATCAAGGCCAAAAATCGCCACGGTCAAAGCGGGGGGGTGTGGCAACTCGAGAACAGCAAACGGAGGGAAAGCAAGCGACTTTTGGGCGGAAAGAAAGAGAGAGACCTGGCGACCTCGTTGTCCCTTTCGACTTCGCTGACCTCGGCGAGGAAGCTCTTGAGCAGCAACTCATCGTCCGGCGTCGCCGTTTCCCCCATCGCGCCTCCCCCCCTCAGCGTAAGATGATGCAATTCGATCGACGTCGCAACGAACCCAGAGAGAGACAGAGATTTCGAAGAATAGGAGACGAAGCTGAGTTCGCGGAAGCTACGCCGTCGTTTCGGTGCTTCATGGCTTTTGCTTCGAGACGTGGGCTTCCTTGGCCCAAGGCTCGATGTGGCTCAATGGGCCTCCCCCACAGAGGCCCAAATCTCGGGGATAGCTAAATTCGGCCCACGCGAGATGAGCGAACTCAGATCCGGTGGGGATCGGTCGAGTCGAAATGTTCGGATACCCCGTGCCCGTAAAAAGAAAAACGAAGCATTTGGTGAATTTTCATATCGAATGCCGCTGCTACTATTTAATCTGGAATTCTCAGTGCATTTGTTTCACGGAAAACTCAAAATTTGGGATATGTTTTTCGAAAGATGATTGGTTATATCGCTCAGAAAAATTAATCAATGGAAAATGCTCCTATTATTGAAAACGATATATATCTAACTATTTTTGTGGGCTGTGAAAAATATTTTTTATTCATTTATTTTTGTAAGCGATAAAAATGATCATTTTTCGGGTCTTACATACCCTCGGTCCCGTCGGAAATCATCTATATTTCAATGCGGATATATAGGCCCTAGGGTAGTCCTGTCTGAATACCATTTCCCAATTACTCTATACGAGAGATGTCGAACTCTTTTAACTCCTATTTCTTGTGAAATTAGCAGGGGGTTAAAGTTACTCCATAGGTCTAACAGTCACCTTAGCTCAATGAGCCGAGCGGCGGGAGCGCATGGCTTGAATCGAAAAGAGATGCCACCAAGAAGAAGAAGCAATGGTGGTTCGTTCTTTCAACGTCACTGCTCTTTTTCCATGTTTATCATTTGGTGGTTACTTTAGGTTCGTCGTTAGTGGAGAACTTATATGTACTTTGGTGTTGATTGATTGCGTGGTTCAAGAGATACGCACCGTTTCAGATAAATCACGGGATACACGACAAGTAGGGGTGTCAATGGGTCGGGTTTCTATGATACCCGACCCGACCCAAATCACAAGGGGCACATGCTCTCTTTGACCCGGCCCGGCCCAAAACGTATAGAACCCAAAGCGAAAATCCGGGTCGGGTCGGGTTGGGTTTTCGGGGTTTTTTTTTTTTTTTTTTTTCGCGGTGGCCACTTCTGGCATGACTCGACAATAACGATGTCCATGTAACTGCATTTGGCTCCACTCCTTCAGACTCCATGCACCGAAACATCTCAAGAGCCCCATCACAGTTGAATTTCCATGCAAAGCCCAAGATCATCGTGTTCCACGAAATACAGCTCCTAGCACCCATTCTATCAAACAGCTGAAGTGCGATGCTCATTTGCCCAAGCGTCGCATACATACCCATCAATCCATTCACCACATGCAAATTATGGTGCAAGCCCATTTGCAAGGCGTGACAATGAACACTCCTGCACCATATTGAGCTGCCCATTTCGGCACAACCTCTCATCACCAAAGGGAAAGTGAACCCATCACCCAAAACCCCGACTGTTCTCATCTCAACATATAGCTCCAAAGCTTCTTCATTACACCCATTAGAGGTATAAGCTCTCAAGATCGAGTTCCACATAAGCAAATTTGACTTGCACTCCTCCGGCGTTTCATCAAACACTATGCGGGCATTGCCGAGAAGCCCGAACCGGGCGTAGACCGACACCAGCCGAGCTGCCAAGAACACGGAGTCGGAAGCGCCGGCGACGACGATGCGCTCGTGGACGCGTCCTGGTTGCTTGGCCGAGCAGCATCGTCGGAGGAGGTGATCGAAGAGATCGAGGAGTTCATTGCGGGCGGGAGAGGATGAGGGCGAGCTGAGTTGAGATCGTTCGCGGGAGAGCGAAGAGAAGAGGCGGCAATCGGTGAAGACAGGAGACTTTCCAAATATTGTTGTCCAGACTTCTGATTTTTAAGTCCCGGGCCAGTCGTAAAAAAAGCCCGACTCGGACCGGCCTGGCCCGAAAAATGAATAATATATGAAATTTAGGGCTCTTGCCCGATCCAAAGGAGGCCTGCCCCGAAAAAGCCCTAAATTTCCGGGCTAGGTTGGGTCGGGCCGGTTCGATATGGGTCGGATCGGGCTTTATTGACACCCCTAACGACGAGTACTTACTATCCAAAAAAGTGTAGGATAAGTGATTCGGATCTCCAGCTTGCACACGGCATGTTAGAGATATATTTATGAGATTTTGTATGTTTTTCTTGATTGATTGTAGTTGATGTTATGTAACTTTATATAGTCATTATGTAAAACCTTTAAATAGGCTCATTTACTCTTTATTAAATAATGCATAAAATATTATATTTCTCTCTCTTTCACGTCACAATTCTTAACTTGGTACCAAAGCCTTATTGTTATTTGAGAAAGTACCCATCGAGTTTATTTCGTAAGAATGCCACCGATCCACAACCTCCTGTAACTATCCGACATTCTTCCACTGCTTGTTCCGGAGCACCGTCACTAGACTCGCTGCTCTCAGACAAACTAGATCATTAAATTTCGTCGCAAATGGCCACCGAACACTACCTCACGCGCCACCACGTCTCAAATCCACCAAACTTCCATGCCATTAAGTGCTATTCCGTCACCTTCGGGTGCTTGTTTTAGAAAATAAACACCACCATAAGCATCTTGGACTCTAGTAACCGCATGGCCGTCCACGGTCTCACGTGCCCACACGTTGCATGTAAGATCCACGTACCCTCACGCGCGCCCTATGTCTACATGCACCAACCGTCCCTCCGTTGCTAACGTCATTGCAGACGTCATCTACAAGTGCTTGTCGTGTGTCAAGCGGCCACGATTAAGCTGACGTTAGCCCCCCATGTTAGCTTGTGAGATTTTATGAAATTACTGTTAATTATTCTAAAAATTTAAACTGTTAGATAAACGCATGATTTAATATTTAATTATTCTAACACTCCCCCTTACGCTTAATCTGGTCTTTTTATCTAGTACTAAGTATGGACATATTTAATTGGAGAGGCAAATGGAGTTTGGAAAAATTTAAACTCAGGACCTCCAGCTCTGATATCATGTAATATTTGGTGGGATCACTACCATGTGAGATTTTGTGGATATTAGATGAATATTTAGTTTAATATTTAATTATTCTAACATAGCTCGCTATGTTAGCCCATGCCACATCAACATATTGTCATTAGTCTTAAGTGTGACATTCGAAATTCCTTCGTAGTTTATGATATTTAAGATATTAAGTAGTAAGAGTCATTAAGGTAATAAAATTAGTTCAGTAATTATCAATGGGGACAGATACACTCCAAAATACATATCGAATAATTTTCAAACATTAAAAATTTTATTGTGTTAATGTGTCACTTTTGTTTTATACTTTTATTAATAATTTTAGCGATTTCAAATAATTTTCTAATTTACCGGCATTCTAAACGAATACCGATTTCTTTGTTTATTTACCGCAATGTATAGTATATACCCAAAATAACCTACTATCTCTCTCTTTTCAATTAAACTATGCCATTTGTCACTATATTATCATGAACAAATGTCTTAATTCTCACCGTATTTTTTTTTGCCACATGCCTAATTGAAATGCATTGAACCTAAGCTTATGACCTCTTGCATGACATATTACATTTTTAACTCTAGTAAGTTATTATCTAATTGTAACTCTAGTTATTGGTTATTATTATTTTTAGGGTTAATACCACCAAAAATCCTAAACTGGTACATGTGTGATAATTTTATCCCGAACTTTTTTTTTACCACCAAAAACCCCAAATTAGTATACATGTGATAATTTTACCCCGAACATACCCCAAAAATCCCAAACCGATACACTTGTGATAATTTTATGCTGAACACCATAAAAAACCCTAAACTGGTACATATGTGACAATTTTACCCTGAACTAAAATTTTAATATTATTATTTTTTATTTTTTCGAATTTTTATTAATTTTTTTATTGTTTTTTTTTTTTCATTTTCAACCTTTGGCAGGTCGCCGGACCGGCGACCAGCCAGAGGCGAAAGTCGACGAGGTTGGCCCCGCTGGTTGTTGGCGAGGGTTGCCCTTGCCGGCGTCGGCGAGGGTGACCCTTGCCTGAGTCGGGCGACGGCAGCCCTTGCTCGACACTGGCGAGGGTCGACCTCACCAGATCCAGCGAGGCAGCCCTCGCCCGATGCCGGCGAGGGCTGACCTCGCCAGATCCGGCGAGGGCGGCCCTCGCTCGACTCAGGCGAGGTTCACCCTCGCCCGACGCCGACGAGGGTAGCCCTCGCCCGCAGTTGGCGGGGTCGACCTCGCCGGCTTCCGCCTCTAGCTGGTTACCAGCCAAAGGTTGAAGATGAAAAAAGAGGGAAAAAAATTAATAAAAATTTGAAAAAATAAAGAATAATATTAAAATTTTAGTTCAGGGTAAAATTGTCACATGAGTACCGGTTTGGAGTTTTTTGTGGTATGTTCAAGGTAAAATTGTCACAAGTATACCAGTTTGGGGTTTTTGGTGATAAAAAAAGTTCAGGATAAAATTATTACAGATGTACCAGTTTGGGGTTTTTGGTGATAAAAAAAATTTTGGGGTAAAACTGTCATACATGTACCAGTTTAGGATTTTTGGTGGTATTAACCCTTGTTTTTAACCCAAGCAATTTAATGTGACCCCAAAATACTCTTCATCGAGGCAAAATTTTGGAAGACAAGAGGCTAAAAAGCACCTCTTCTTCTTCTTGGCGTGGACATCACTCCCTTCTTCTTCTTCAAGTTGCAAATCTTTCCCTCTATTTTTCCACTCTCTTTCAAAAAAAAAAATCAAAGTTCAATCTCACTTTCAACTAGTTTCTTGACAAGGTATATTGTTAAGCTTCCCTTTCCTTCTTCTTTATCAAATAAGCTTTGTTGTTTTCTAAAGAATAAGGCTTGTTAATTTTTTTTAGTATCTATTTTGATTTCAAGGTCGTTAGAGGCTTGCTTTGTTGAAGATTTCACTTTGGGTAAGTGGAAACTCTAAGAACTAAGCTAGAATGATTTATTTAATACTCTTGAGCTTGGTTGATTGATTGTTTGTTTATTTAGTTTGGATCCTTTTCTATGTATAAGCTAGTTTCAATAGTTGTATGTTAAGATATGGTGATTGTTGAGTTTGAAGTAAAAGTTTTTCACATGTTTATGTGGTTCTTGAGAGATTACTAAAAGGTTTTGTTGCATTTTGAGTAGGAAAAATGTGAAAATGGTAAAACTAGGCATAAAAAGGGTATTTTGGTAATTTTCTTGTCAAGGTAAGGGAGAATTTCGAATTTACTGAAATGAAGAGGGGCTGTGAACAGTGTTATTTTATGATTTTTAGTGTTAATTAGAGGGTTATTAAGTAATATTAATTAAAGGAAATCAAACTGGTTGAAAAAAAATTAAGTTTATAAGCTTTAGAAGGCAAATTGGTAATTTCACCAAGTTGAGCGGGCGAATCCGTAAAATTGGAAGTTATAGGGACTGTTCACAACATGTAAAACCTCATTTTGATAAGTGGTTAAGTAAGTCTTTAGAGATAATTGTTTAATTAGGACATATGTTTAACTATGCAAATTGGAACAATTTTGTAATAATTAATTAAAAGTGGGCAGTTTTGAAAATTTGTAAAATATGTGGTGTCTTTAATATAAATAAAATATTTGTGTGTTTTAAATAGAATATTAATAGCATTTAGTTTTTAACCTAATTATTATGGCTTGGTGGATAAAATCGAAAATTAGGGGTAAAGTTATAAAATAAAAAATTTACTATGATAATATTCTAATTCTAAGAATTAGGAATTATAGAAATAATCTCTATTATATGTGGTAAAAGTGAGCTTAATCAAGGGGGTTTATAATAAATAAATAAATAAATGAAAATTAGATGAGATACTATATTATGGAGTAGTAGTGTTTAATGTTATAAAAATCGTAAATGTTCTCTTCTAAATGATATTGGCTTGGTGAAAAGAAAAAGAAAGGTTTTATGTTGAAATGTGCATAATTAATTGATTGTCTTATACATTATGTGAAATGTCAATAGATTGACATGTCGTTATTTGCGATTGTAATTATGAAAATATATGACATGTTTTGCGTTTTAATTAATTATGTATGTCTTTGATGTTAAGTGATTAAGACCTTTGCCACGGCCTATTCGTCATCGAGCGAATTCTCTTGTATGAATATGTATATGAGACTCTATAGTTAGCCAGATGTTCCACCGTATGAGACAGTCTTCTGCAAGGTTGAGATGACATGAAATTTTATGATGACATGACTTGTGTAGTCATGGCATGATGTCGCGACCTCCCCGAACCGGTCTTGCCAGCTAGGGTTTGGCTAATGGATTACTAAGTTAAACCTAGCTCGAACTCTCCCAAACCCATACCAATTGACGACTTAAGTTTAAGTTGTTAACATGCAAATCAATTTCATCTAGGAGTCGCCACTAATCGAGTTTTGGTGGGTCGATTAGACACCTAAGTAAAGCACGGGAGAAATGCTTTACTTCTACGAACCAGAGATTCAATGGGTAGGGGGACTTGATTACACTAATTGACTAATTAGTGCCCTTTCGGTACCTAATCTTGTTCAATTACTACCTAATGTGTTCACACTAATCGGGAGTCTCGAAATTCGATCCCTAACCAGGCTAAGGGAATCTACAATCAATACATAAACCTAATGTGCATATTCAATCATACGCGAGATTAAATTAAACACGCAATTCAAAGTGTGTGAACCAAACAATGTGCAATTAAACATGACACTAATCACACAATAGGGCAAGAAAAACCAATTCCCAAGTCCAAATAAATTTTTTTGATTTTTTTGAATTTTTTTTAATTTTATTTAAAAAAATTTTTTGAAAATTTTTTTATATTGAAATAATAAAATAATATAAAACAGACCGGGTCGGATCTCCACATTTGACCTAGATAAAATATATTTTTTGTAATTTTTCTTTTTTTTTAATTATATATATTTTAAATTTTTTTAAATATTAAAATAATAAAATAATATCAAAACGGATCCGGGTCGGATCCCCACATCTGACCGGGACTGAGACTGACTCGGGCACGCCGACCTGGGTTCAAGTCGAATCGGGTTCATTTATTGAGCTCGGTATGAACTTTTTTTTTAAAGGAAAGGTCCAGCCTGAAATTCTTTTTTTAAAACAAACTAAAGCCCAAGAAGGAAAGAAAAAAAAGCCCTAAACTCTAAATGCGCCGGCTCACTACCTATTCCAACCTAAATCAAATAAAACTAAATAAACCTAAAATTGGCCCAAATACCAAATAAAAACCCACCCGGTTGCAACCCGCGAACCCGACTCGGCCGCGAGAAAACCTACCCGATTTGCGACCCGCGCCCGACTCGGAACTAGGACCATCGCCCCGGATTGCCCAAAAAAAAAAACCTACCCGACTACAGCTCATACGCTCGACCCGGCCATCGGTCGCCGACCCGACTCCCGGCCGCCACCATGAGTCGCCTAACCTGGTTTGCGGCCGCCACCAGACGGCGAGCCGCCACTCCTACTAGCTCCGGCCTCCGCGGCCGGCGCTCCTCCTAGGTCCGCATCGCCGCCCCGACGAGGGGCGGCGAGCGTTTTCCCCCCGGATCACTGCTGTGGTGACCGACGATCGACCGAGGCCGTCCAAGCCCTGATGAAGGGCCGGACAGCCGCGAATTAGCCAAGTCCCGATGAGGGACTGGCTGGCCACCTTCTCCTGTGGTCACGTTCGTGGCAACCGACGACCAGCTGAGACCACCAGGAGTTCCAGCACAGAAAACTCATTAGCACAAAGACAAATTCAAGGAGCTCGGTTCAGACATAACAACAAATAGTTGGAGTGCGCGGCAAAAAACGATGGATTTCTGGCACTCTCGAGACTCAAACTCGTCGGAAAATCGCACACAAAGAAGCATTGACAAGAAATACCAAGCATGAGGCGTCACGAGTTGGAACTCGCGCGGACCGAACGGCCACGCGAGCTCTGGCCAGTGAACCGGAAAACAGAAGAACAACAAGAAACAATAGGGGAAGGGGTGGCCGTTGCGGCGCTCCCTATCTGGCTCGACGGCGGCGAACGAGGGCGAGTGGGATAGATCGGACTACGTCCGGTCGCCTCGAATGCCACCGAGCCGAAATCCTCGGGAGATCGGCCCCAAATCGCACGAAACGAGACCCAACGAGAACTCTGGGTCAAAACCTACCATGAAAGGGGCTCGTCGGTCGCGGCTGAGGCGCGGCGGTCACCGACCGAGGACCGTTTGTCTTCGATCTCGTTCTCCGGACTCTCTCTCTCGCTAGCTCTCTCTCCCGGCTCTCTCTCAGCTCACTCGCTCCCCGCTACTCTCTCACGACCAGATCTGGTCTTAAAGGAGCTGGCCGGCACGCCCGCGGGGCCCCTGTAGCCGGCAGGCGCGCATGGCCTCTATCACCGCTAGCCTGCCGCGACCGGCTGATCTCGCGACCTGCGGATCGCGCTGCCATCCCCGTGCCTCTGGCTCCTGTTCCGGCTTCTGGTCTCTGTTCCGGCTTCTGTGTTCTGCCGTTCTGTTCCTCCCCGTACGCTTTAGAAACGTTGACTGGGGAGGGGGAGCTGAACAATGCGTGGGCCGGGCCGTGGGAAATGGGCTGGCCCGCGCAAAAATAGAAAATGGAACATGGGCTGCGCGCAATAAAAGAAAAACAGGGGAAAAAGAATGGGCCGACGAACCCGGCCCGAAATTTTTTTTTTAATATACGAAAATGTCCTAATAGGCCATATTAATGCAAATGTGCCTAATGTCTATATGCCATGGAATTTAATGAAAATATTTTTGGCTTAGGGGTTAAAAATTAAATCTTAATTTTTATGCGATAAAACCCTAAATGATTTGGGCAAAATTTAGGTATCAACAGCTGCCCCTCTTTGAAGGGGAGCTTGAAGAGGTTCCTTTCAAAGATAAGAGACGCCTAAATTTTGTTGATGGAGGGCACGGAATGATGCAATGCGAGAAAGAGGAGAGAGAAAATAAAATAAAATCTAAATAAACGAAAAGCATAGTTTAAAATAATAATAATAATAATAATAATAATAAAAAAGTAAAATAAAATAAAATGTGATTTAAGGTCGGACCACAAACCTTTAAAAAGCGTGATTTAAGGTGGGACCACAAACCTTTTGAAAAGTGTGGTTTACGGTTGGACCACAAACCTTTGATGCGTGGTTTAAGGTTGAACCACAAACCTTGGAAGCGTGGTTTAAGGTTGGACCACAAACCTTTGAAGCGTACCTAGGTGTGCATACCTGTGCGTCATATCGGATTGCCTAAAGGCTCTCCATCAGCGGGGCTTGAAAGACTAAGACACTTAGGGGTCCTTGTCCGAGGGTTTGATAGATCGCCTATTGTGTCCTTGCTAGCAGGGTCTTGGGAATTCATGAATGCTTGGATGTATCTTAGCATTTTCGAGATCAGCTTGAAGGTTGGTGTTTGAGGAAACGTCACCTATCTTACAGGATTAGTAATAACAGGTACATGTATTCATCTCGAAAATAGACGACCGGCACTCTCTAAAGCACATGCTTCAAGATCAGTTCCATTGGAGTTCATGTGTAACGATTTTAACATATCCGCATCACCAACTTTCCACCGGGGATAATTATCATTTAAGATAATTTCCACTCATAACGTGAATCATCTTGAAAATGCTAAATGAGAGACTTTCAATTAGAAATGGCTTTTGTTCACTCTCATCTAAAAGGGTTATTTTGTGAGAATTACTCTGTCTTACCATCATCACATCGACAAAGGTCCGAGTATTCTCGCAAACAGTACAACCTTACCAATTTGAGAGGCCTTCATCAGGACCGTAATGTAGGCTTGGTCAATGGTTTAACAAATGAGACTGTCCAAGTTGAAGCTATGAAATGAATACTTCGCGATCATCTTTAGGTTTACAAGTCGAGAACTCTACGAAATAGGATAGAAAATAATCTTGTTTGCATTTCTTCAAGCGATGCTTATAAACATATGAGCTCCTACGTTAACTCAAGTGCCCTAATCAGAAAAGACTTTACGAAGGACGTAACGTAGGTTGGGTTCATGGGTTGAAAAACGGAAGGATCACAGGCTCAATGATGTGTATTGGGGTGAGAGCTGGTGATCATCTTGACATTGTCACCGGTCTTCTTTTTCGCCATTGGGGATTATCCTCATAAATGCACTATCGATCTGAACCATTTGGCACTCGTCTCCTTGAGACTTGAAGGACGACTATTGCTTGACTAGGGCTGATTTTGTGTTTTCAACACATGTCATCTCAACATTTTGCTTCTTATTTAATACATGGGCGCCGGCCTCACTCTGATGGGCACACTGCCTTTAATGCCGCCTAGTTCATCCCTTTTTTTTTTCAACATTTGTATCTATGGGCGCTGGCCTTACTTTTACCAGGTTCGCTTCTTTTTCGTGCCCCTAGTTTTCACTCTCTCTTTTATTTATTTATTTTTGTTTTTTTTCAACATTTGTATCTATAGGCACTGGCATTACTTTTACCAGGTTCGCTTCTTTTTCGTGCCCCTAGTTTTCACTCTCTCTTTTTTTGTTTTTTTTATTTTTTTTTGCTTATGGATTGGCTTGGACAAATTTAAACAATACAATGCTATTGAACTCTCAAGTCCTCATCTTCAGTCGGCACTCCGGACCATGATGCTTGAACAGTGGTGACTTTTGCCTTGCCCCGGTGTGGGGGACGATCACCAGCTGGGTTCATGAGAAGCAAAATTGCAGGCTCAATCGAGTTGTTCAATGGATATAAGTGTGTAGGATAGAGAAAGAAACGCTTTTCGTCGTCCTAAGGCACTTGAATTCACGTGCTAGTTCATTTGTAATAGAGGCACTCACAGATTGATACAAGTGAAAGTAAGAAAATGTTTTACTCATTTTCTCACCTCGGTATGCCGACTCACCTCCGATTTGCTCCGATGTGGGGTGGTTCTTAACAGGGGTAGTATGAAAGAAGCTTCACAAGTGTTTGAGCTCAAAAGGGTTAAGCAAATGGTAACCTATAGCGTTTGCGGTAGATGAATGGAATGCCTCTCATCACTTTAGTTGCTGTACCTTTTGCGAGATAACCCTTCACTTTGTGGACATGGAATTTTTCCGCTCAACTCATTAGGAATTAGTACATGGGACAGTGTGTGGAACATGGCTTATCTTTCATCATTCCGACACGTCTCAATTAGCATATTCAAGCATTTCCGCACCACTCATTAAATTGTCCATTTTAATGATCCTCAGTGGAATTGGTGACTTAGACACATAAAAATCATTACAAAGTCCATTTTCAAAAGACGTGGGCATTTTTGACTTATCATTCACATGCATAGGAAAGTTCATAATCGCATAACAATCAATCACCAAACATGACTTTGAGCATTCATTCAAAGAATTATTATCACGAGAAATGTTTCTCGTCCCTGTACTTCAGCCTCTTCGTCGTTCATCCTTCATTTCGTTGCGGTTGGATACCTGAAACACAAACACATGTACATGTATGGAAATGTATGCATGACATGCATGATACTAAGCGATTTGGATTGCACGAGAAATAGCTTTCTAGCCTTGATTTCATTTATGGAAAATACTTCTTGACTGTGTCAGAGTTTACAGGTTTTGGCAACTCGTGGCCATCCATTTCCACAAACACTAAAGCACCACTTGGCAGGATCTTTTTGATGACATAAGGTCCTTCATAAGTCGGGGCAAATTTGCCATGAGGGTCACGTACAATTGATATCACCTTCCTCAATACCAAGTCGTTGACTTCGAGGTGTTGGGGACGAACTTTTCGATTGAACGACTTCGCTACTCGTTTCTGATAGCATTGACCGTGACATATGGCTTGTAATCTGCTCCCATCGATCATGTTCAACTGTTCAAGCCTTTATCGTACCCATTCGGTCTCATCAAGCTTTACCTGAAAGAGAACCCTTAAGGATGGAATTTCGACTTCCACGGGTAGGATCGCTTCCATTCCATATACTAACGAAAAAGGGGTTGCTCCAATCGAGGTGCGGATCGATGTCCGATATGCCATCAATGCATATGGAAGTCTTTCATGCCAATCGCGATAATTCTCAGCAGTCTTTGATAAGATCTTCTTTATGTTCTTGTTTGCCGCTTCAACTACCCCGTTCATTTGAGGGCGGTATAGTGACGAATTCAGATGCCGGACATAAAATGTATCAAGCAATCCATCCACGATCTTGTTGTTCAGATTGGAGCCATTGTCAGTGATGATTGCTTCCGAAACTCCATAACGGGCGATGATATTGCGGCGAATGAACTTGGCTACGTTCTTTGCGGTGACATTGGCATATGAATTGGCCTCAATCCACTTCGTAAAGTAGTCGATTGCTACTAAGATGAATCTGTGTCCGTTTGACGCCTTAGGGTTGATCGGTCCAATTATATCTATCCCCCACATGGAAAATGGCCAAGCTTGAGACATCTGATGGAGTTCGTTTGGCGGAGCATTAATCCTATCTCCATAAATTTGACATCGATGGCAGCATCGCACATGCTGAATACAATCAGACTCCATGGCCAACCAATAGTACCCAAGTCGCATGATCTTCTTTGCTAGGAGATGGCCGTTCATGTGGGGGTCACATTCCCCTTCATGTATCTCTTTCATCAAACGATTGGCCTCTTTCGCGTTGATACATCTCAATAACACTGAGTCATAAGATCTTTTGTAAAGTGCATCCCTGCTAATGAAGAATTTTGAGGTCAACTTCATCAGATATTTCCTGTCCGATGCTTCACTTCCTTGAGGGAACTCACCTTTCTGCAGGTAATTCAGAATGTCATGGTACTATGGTTTTCCATCAGGCTCTTCTTCAATTACCATACAATAGGCTGGACGCTTAAGGATTTCAATCCTTAATGGTTCGACATCCAAGCCTTTTGTTGCTTGCAGCATTGACGATAACGTGGCTAAAGCATCAGCGAACTGATTCTGAGACTTGGGTAGGTAATCGAATGATATTTCTTGGAATTCTTTCACCATCTCTTCCAGAAACTCGTGATACGGGACTAGTTTTGGATCCCGCGTTCGCCACTTGCCTTCGGTTTGAAGGATAATGAGGGCTGAATCACTATAGACTTGCAATTTTGGATCCCCATGTCAACAGCAGCTTGGAGGCCAAGGATACACGCTTTGTATTCCGCGATGTTATTCGTGCAAGGGAAAGTCAATTTGGCGGCCACGGGGTGGTGCCGACTATCCGGGGAGACGAGAACTGCCCCAGTACCGGAACCAGATAAGTTGATTACACTATCAAAGTACATGGTCCATTTGTCATTCGACGCAAATAAGATCCGCCCATCCATATCACCATCTTCATCGGGGTCTTCCGCTTTTTCAGGATTTTCCGCTAACATGTCCGCTATGGCCCTGCGCTTTACGGACTTTTACCCCAGGCTTTGCACGTCGAATTCTGAAATTAGAATGTGCCACTTGGCCAGCTTCCCCACCAAGACTGGCTTTTCTAAGAGATACTTGATGATATCATTCTCAGTTACTAGCAGAACTTGGTAATAGAGGGTGTATTGGCGTAACTTGTGCAACACCCAGACCAAGGCTATACACGTCTTCTCAACCTCTGGATAGTTCACCTCGGAGGTAGTGAATTTCTTGCTGAGATAATATATTGCGCGTTCCTTCCCATCGTCCGGCCTTTTTTGAGCCAGCATGGCTCCCAGCGATTCATCATGAATAGTTAGATACAAAGTTAATGGAACTTTGGGCACTGGCGGGACCAGGATCGGGGAATGAGTCAGATAATACTTTATCTTTTCAAAGGCATCCTGACATTCAGCGTCCCATTCAATTTTCGTATTCTTCTTCAAGAGTTTGAAGAATGGCCTTACTGTTTCTGACAACTGGCAGATAAATCTTGCCACGTAATTTAACCGTCCCAACAAACTACGGACTTCTTTGACAGTGGCCGGAGGTTGTAAGTCGCAAATGGCTTTTACTTTCGACGGGTCAATCTCGATGCCCTTGTTACTGACCATAAACCCTAACAACTTTCCAAACTTTGCCCCAAATACACATTTCGCGGGATTGAGGCGCAACTTAAACCTTCGGAGGTGATCAAACAACTTTTGCAAAACTTCGACATGGTCTTCGCCTCGTCTTGATTTTGCAATCATATTATCTACATACACCTCGATCTCCTTATGCATCGTGTCGTGAAATAACGCGACCATGGCCCTTTGGTATGTTGCCCCGGCGTTTTTCAGACCGAAAGGCATCACCTTGTAGCAAAAGGTCCCTCACGGGGTTATAAACGAGGTCTTGCTCTTATCCTCCTTCTTCATACGAATTTGATTATACCTTGTAAATCCATCCATGAAGGAGAATAATTCGAATCCTGCAGTACTATCGACCAAGACATCTATATGCGGGAGTGGAAAGTCATCCTTTGGACTAGCTCGGTTTAAGTCGTGATAGTCCACACAGATCCTGACTCGACCGTCTTTCTTCATCACTGGTACAATGTTTGCTATCCAATCGGAGTAATGTGACACTTCGATGAACCCCACTTTTAGCAACTTTATAACCTCTTCCTCGATTTTCTTGGACAACTCTGGCTTGGTCCTTCGGAGTTTTTGCTTCCTCGGCGGTATGTCAGGATCAGTTGGTAAAGCATGCTCTACAATTTCTGGATCCAATCTCGGCATGTCAGCGTACGTCCAAGCGAACACATCCTGATATTCTCTAAGAAGGCGAACCATTCTTTCAACCTCTGCTTTCGAAAGACTTGCCCCGATCTTTATTTCCTTGACATCTTCATCATTACCCAAGTTTATGATGATTGTTTGCTCCACTGTTAATGGCCTCAATTCCTCATGTCGCTTCCATTCATGTTCAATACCCTTCGGGTCATTGTCATCGCTATCGATATCTGAGAGATTCCCCTCGTGCAAATCCGAATCACATGCGCCCTTACCATGATTATGCATAATGTGATGCCTGAGATGTGATGAGATGAGTTAGGACACAAAACATGGTACATGCCATCTTGAAAATGCTTTTAAAATTTTTGGAAAAGGCTTTTAAGAGCTTATCCTCATGTCATGGGACTTCCTTGCTCTTGAAGACCATGAAAATAGGGAGCATGTGGGACCCCAGCCCTCAGCAACCATCATAGGACTAGTTTGGTATGATTCCACGCGTCCTTAATAAAACATGCACCCATTTCATTGAATTAAAAGGATAAGGCCGCATTACAATACATACCGCCCCGAACCAACGGCTCAAGATTCGGGGTTAGATAAAGTTTTCATTACAAACGAGTTTAGATTAGCAAATTGAAGCAACACTAAGCTCCCACGCAGGGGAGAGAAGATAAAGCAAATAACAATACTAACGGAAACCGCCCTACTCTGCAGGATCAGCGACACTTCCAGAAGATTTAGCTTCTTCACACGTCAGGATAGTGCATATGACATTCTCCTCGAATAGCTTAGCTATACTATCGATGGCCGCCTCTTCCTCATGTAGCATCTTGGGAGGCCCAGGGAACATCTCTTTCAATAGGGGGAGTAATGGGCCTTGACAGCCTTTTTCCACTCCGATATATCCACCATGGTCCCCCTGACCTGCGCCTCGGCCACCAGGGTTGCCCCGGCCTCCGTCGCTACCTCGACGTCCACGGCTACTTCGGTCTCCATCGTTACCTCGACTCCTATAGCCGCCTCGGCCTCCGCTATTACCTCGGCCTCCATTATCTTGGCTTCTCTAATACCCTAAGCCTTCCCTCTTCGCACATTTTCCAGTTTCGATGGGTTTCCGAATCCCTTGCCCATGCAATCCAAGGCCTTCCCCGGGGTTGTACCCGTTTGTGAGCATAATTTTTCCAGCTGCTAGAGTTGGCTTGGATAGTTCAGCGGTGCCCATAAGCGAGCCAACGGGAACGTGGACCATAGATACCAATTCTAGAGTTCGGCAACTGGATTCCTCTTTGCATTCGGGCTCCACGTACGGGATGGCCGTCTCGTGATAGACTTTGAAGTATATTTCTCCATGTACTGTAACAAGCTTGCCATCGACCACAAACCGCACCTTCTGATGGAGACTAGAGGCTACAGCACCCGCGGTATGAATCCATGGTCTCCCTAGTAGAAAGTTGAATGCACTTGAGATGTTTAGTACCTGAAAAAGCACTAGAAACGTCATGGGACCGATCAAGAGTTCCAACTCTATCTCTCCTATTACTTCCCTTCTAGTGCCGTCGAACGCTCGTACGGCATTTTTGGTAGTACGCATCTTTCCTAGATCGACCTTTAAGAGACGGAGAGTGGCCAATGGGCATAAATTCAAAGCGGAGCCATTATCGATCAATGTCCTTGCGACTACCATATCGTGATGCTTAACCGAAATGTACAAGGCTTTATTATGATTTCGGCCCTCTATCAGAAAGTCTTCGTCCGCAAAAGAGATTTGATCCTTTAACAGGATGGTCCCTATAAATTCTTCTAACTGGGCTTCGTCGATCGTCTCCGGGACATGAACCTCGTTAAGGACCTTTAATAAGGCATCCTTGTGTTTCTCAGAAGATTTGAAAAGATCCAGAAGAGAGATTTGGGCTGGCATTTTCCGCAGTTGGTTTACCACATTGAATTCACTCGTTTTTATCACTGCCAAAAATTACTTTGCGTCTTCTTCGGTCACTGCTTTTTTCTCAACTCCTTCGGCAGGTGCATAGCAACGACCTGACCGGGTGATAGCATCCACTTCATCCGTTTTGTAATCCCACGGGATCGCCTGAGTATCGAAATCCGGAGAGGTTTTTAGGACTATGACCCTTCTTCTTCTAAGGATGGCAACTCGATTACAACTCGCGTCATATCCTCCCTTCCCACCTGGATTGCTGAGAATTCTTCAGTTGCGAGATCAATTATCATTGGCTTGATATCCTCCACCTCCTGATCACTAGCATAATCCTCATCAGATAAGTATATCACGACCGGTGTTGTCATGGCAACTAATCCCTGTCCCATATCGGCACTCCCAATTACCTCCATGCTTATCGTTCTACGAACATGCGCTAGTTTTTCTTCCATCGTTGCATCCTTTCCTCCTTCGTGGTGTCTAGCTAGCTGAAGAATTGCGTATAGCCTTGGGATGTTCACCATGAAGACTTGTTTGCTCACATTCACTTTTCTGAACACCACATTTATGCCCTCGACGTGGTCGGGCAAAGGATTTCGCTTCACATTGGGTCGCGCTCTCTCGAACGATAGAATTCCCTTGTCCAACAAGTTTTGAATCTTGATCTTTAGTGCAACACAATTGTCCGTGGCATGCTCTCTTTCCCCCGGTGGTATTCGCATGTCTTGGTCATGTCAAACCCAGGGAACCTTGGAGGATTGTCCCTAGGTACTTCTTTGGCTACCATCCTCCTCTCAATAAGCATGGGCAACAACTTTGACAAGGATTTTAGCAACGGGGAGAATTCCCTGTGAGGAAATCTCTTATTTCGATCATGCCCTTGGGGTGCATGCCCTTGTACGATTGATGGCTTTTGTGGGGTTGCTGAGAAAGACTTAGACGGCTCTTGGACGAATGCAACTTCGACAGCGGTTTCCTTATTCTTCTTTGTTGGGAATCCTTTGCTATTCCCTGTGGGTATCCTCCCATCGACAATCGCCCATTCTACCCCTTCGCCCACTTTCACCAGTTGGGAAAATATTTGACATCCAGAAGTTAACGTTCCGTGAAAATACTCAGGTAGCAGGGTTTTCAGAAAAAGTTGCCTCATCTTCCTCTCAATCAGTGGGGGCTTTACTTGTGATGCCATCGTCCTCCATCTTTGAGCGAAGGCCTTGAAAGGTTCATTCATTCTCTTTTCTAGCCAAACCAAGTCTTCTCTCGTGGGGATGATTTCAGAGTTAAACCTATACTGCTGAAGGAACTCTTCAGCAAGATCTTCCCATCCTATGATCGTCTTAACATCCAGCGCAATGAACCATGACAAGGCAGGGCCAATCAAGCTATCTTGGAAGGTCTGGATGAGGAGTGGTATGTTGTCGGAATAACGAGCCATTTTTCTCAAGTAATACTTGAGATGAGTCTTAGGGCAACCGGTGCCATCGTATTTCATGCTAAATTCCGGTTCCTTGAAGGTTTCATGGACTTTCACTTTAGCATACGGAGATAACTTGTCAACCCCTCGCATCTCGTACCCTTGAAGAACACAGAGTCGTTCCTCCATCTTGGCCAGGCGCCTTGCGCTTTCCTCATTGAGGCGGGAGCTAGGTTCCTCCCTGGAAACAGGGTCCAGATTTACAATGATCGGCGCAACAGAAGGGGAATCCGATGCGATCCCCTTTTCAGGAGGGTCCGTGGCGTGCAGATCAATGGCTAACGGGGGAGTATGTCCTGACGAAGTGGGGACAGAAGCCTCAGTGGCATATGCAGGCAGAGGATCCTTGAGTTTCTGACTTATTTCAGCCATCATGGCGGTAAGTTGGGCCAGTTGATTTTCCATGTTGGTCATGCGCGCATTGGATTCTTCGCTCTCCATTCTGACTTTTGCATGAGTTCGGATCGGGGATCTCCTTTTAGCCGTCTCGATTATCTTGGTGGAACGGATGCACTAGCTAAAGCCCGGTTGTGACGGCTACAGAAAAAGCTCCTCAATCTCGATTTCACTCTCCGCGCATTGATTGAGCTCGAATTGACAAATACTGAAGGTTCGTAATCACCTAAATAATAAATAAGCAAGCATATGTAAGCACATGATTCATATAGAAGACCGGTCCATGACAATGGTCTAGCCGCTTTCATTCATTAAAATGTTCTTAATTGAGTAACACTTGTAAATTTGAAAAGTTGACTAAAAATTGAAAACTCAAAGCTCCTAAACAAAATAAGATAAAATAAGAATCCTAAGACAGATGAACTAAAGACAGAGTGACTAAACCCAAAACGACAAACTCAATCTATTCTACTCCTCTTGATCCATATGCGAATGGGAAGCCAATGCTCGACGCAACTGCCTATTCTCCTTGGCAATGCGCTTTGAGCTTTCTTTGACTTTTTCTGTCTTCCTCTTGAGATAATTGATTTCTGCTTGACGTGTTGGCTTCTTTGTCACGTCCGGGATCTTTGGGAGAAGCTCAGTTGGGATCTTATGCCGACGGATGTATCGGGCCGTGGCATAATAAGTCTTTTCTTTCCCTTCGAGCTCGTCTTCGGGCCAATTTAACTTTTGAGCATGGCAGGCGAGCCAAGCCTGTTCAGCGTGGCGAAGCTCTCTTTTGTAATCTCCTCCTTTTCTGGTAAATTGAACTTGTAGCGAATTTGGCTTGAGAGGAGGTGGTAGATCCTGGACGACCCGATATTAGCGGGCCACTCGGAGCGGGTAGGAGGAAGTGATGCCGGTGATTCCCAGTAATGGGATTGGTTCATTATTGCCATAAGAGAGACGCCCCTCGCGAAGTCGGAACCACTTAGCTTGCCATAGGAAAATCTTGGTTTTCGGATTTTTCAACAAATTTACCTGTTCTGAGAAAGAAAGATTCGGAGTTCGATCTCGATAACTCTTAAATGCCTCATTAGGATGATTAGACTCACTAATGCCATTGATATTCATGTGAATACCAAATTCACTTGTATGAGAAAAAAACTAGATTTGTAAAAGCTCGACAGGAGCACGGAAAACCTTTTCTTCATTTTCTTTAAATCGGGTGAGTGATAAAAATGTTTCAGCCAAGATAGCATTGACAAAGCTAACTCCACCACATACTTGTTTGACCACCCATGCAACGGAAGGATCAATAGCATTCTGGCGAAAGGAAAAAACTATGAACCCAAAGAAAGCTAGAAGGAAGATCTTACCTTTTAAGAGGGTCTCAACATTTGCAAAACATTGACCTAAGAAAGAAAGTGGGCATGCATGGCAGTTATCTTTTAGCACTCTTCCTATTTGGTTCTTATTCATTCTAAGGAAGTCAGATAAAATCGATTCCGGCTCTAACCCAAGGGGTGGATCAATTAACTCCAAATCTAAAGGTTTTCCTATGGCGACGCTATATTCTTCCAAAGTCGGAGTCAACTCATGCTTATGGATTATGAACGTGGACGTTTGGGGGCACCAAAAATGGGCTATTGCTTGCATGACCCCACTTTGGATGTCGATGTTGAGAAGAGGCAAAAGGCGACCAAGTTTGTTCTCCACATAGACTCGGCCCTCACGATCCAATTGATCCCACCAATGCTTGAGCTCGGCCTTCGAAGTAGGAACGAATCGAATGTCGGATCTTCCCATTGCATATAGACCAAGACTCGATCAACCTAACTGTCATGGACCAGCCAAAGCATAAAAGTAAGTAAATTGCAAAAGTAAAGGGTATGAAACTTACTTCACCAAACAACCATGTCAACCACATAGACATGCACATGAGACGTGTGGCTCGACTTCTATTCTAAACAGCTTAACAAATTGGAGCTACGAGGGTGGGATGACTAGTCGCGGCCTCGCGTACTAAGCCAAGTCCTCGCGACTCCGGCTCAGTCAGGAATGATACCTCAATGCGACGCGGCCTCACAGGCAAAGGTAAACATTCTCGACACCAAGAAAGAAGCTTTCGGAATTGAGTTGGGCAACCTCTACTACGCGGCCTCGCGATCGAAGTCGTATCAACTCAATACCATCCTAAACATTCCTAGTGCGGCCCAGGACCGACGGCGGGTTGTATGTGTGCCATAGTGTAGTGCTAACGCAACAAAGGCATACACAACAATTCATATGCAATCACCACTTCAAAAAATGCGAAATAAACATTCATTCCAAACCCCCAAACCTGCAAAACAAGGATTAATAATCATCTATTCCCTTATAACTCCCAACTGCAAGAACATTCACATTAAGGACATAATTGAATAAGATAAACGGCTTAAGTCCACTAAGAATTTTATCAACTCTCCAGCGGAGTCGCCAAGCTGTCGCGACCTCCCCGAACCGGTCTCGCCACCTAGGGTTTGGCTAATGGATTACTAAGTTAAACTTAGCTTGAGCTCTCCCAAACCCATACCAATTCGGGACTTAAGTTTAAGTTGTTAACATGCAAATCAATTTCATCTAGGAGTCGCCACTAATCGAGTTTTGGTGGGTCGATTAGACACCCAAGTAAAGCACGGGAGAAATGCTTTACTTCTACGAACCAGAGATTCAATGGGTACGGGGACTTGATTACACTAATTGACTAATTAGTGCCCTTTCGGTACCTAATCTTGTTCAATTACTACCTAACGTGTTCACACTAATCGGGAGTCTCGAAATTTGATCCCTAACCAGGCTAAGGGAATCTACAATCAATACATAAACCTAACGTGCATATTCAATCATACGCGAGATTAAATTAAACACGCAATTCAAAGTGTGTGAACCAAACAATGTGCAATTAAACATGACACTAATCACACAATAGGGCAAGAAAAATCAATTCCCAAGTCCAAATAAATTTTTTTGATTTTTTCTAATTTTTAAAATTTTAATTTAAAAAAAATTTCAAAATTTTTTTATATTGAAATAATAAAATAATATAAAAAAGACCGGGTCGGATCTCCACATCCGACCAAGATAAAATATATTTTTTGTAATTTTTCTTTTTTTTAATTATATATTTTTAAAATTTTTTAAAATATTAAAATAATAAAATAATATCAAAACTGATCCGGGTCGGATCCCCACATCCGACTTGGACCGAGACTGACCTGGGCACGTCGGCCCGGGTCCAGGATCGAACCGGGCTCATTTATTGAGCTCGATCTGAATTTTTTTTTTTTAAGAAAAGGCCCAGCCCGAAATTCTTTTTTTAAAACAAACTAAAGCCCAAGAAGAAAAAAAAAAACCCTAAACTCTAAATACACCGGCCCACTACCTATTCCAACCAAAATCAAATAAAACTAAATAAACCTAAAATTGACCCAAATACAAAACAAAAACCCACCCGGTTGCAACCCGCGAACCCGACTCGGCCGCGAGAAAACCTACCCGATTTGCGACCCATGCCCGACCCGGAACTGCGGCCGCCTCCCCGGATTGCCAAAAAAAAAAAAACCTACCCGACTACAGCCCATGCGCCCGACCTGGCCACCGGTCGCCGACCCGACTCCCGGCCGCCATCCTGAGTCGCCCAACCTGGTTCGCGGTCGCCACCAGATGGCGAGCCGCCGCTCCTACTAGCTCTGGCCTCCGCGGCCGGCGCTCCTCCTAGGTCCGCATTGCCGCCTCGACGAGGGGCGGCGAGCATTTTCCCCTCGGATTACCGCCGTGGTGACCGGCGATCGACTGAGGCCGTCCAAGCCCTGACGAAGGGCCGGACAGCCGGGAATTAGCCAAGTCCCGGTGAGGGACTGGCTGGCCGCCTCCTCCTGCAGTCACTCTTGTGGCAACCGGCGACCAGCCGAGACCACCAGGCGTTCTAACACAGAAAATTCATCAGCACAAAGACAAATTCAAGGAGCTCGGTTCAAACACAACAACAAACAGTTGGAGTGCGCGGCAAAAAACGATGGATTTCTGGCACTATCGAGGCTCAAACTCGCCGGAAAATCGCACACAAAGAAGCATTGATAGGAAATACCAAGCATGAGGCATCACGAGTCGGAACTCGCGTGGACCGAACGGCCACGTGAGCTCCGGCCAGTGAGCCGGAAAATAGAAGAACAACAAGAAACAACAGGGGAAGGGGTGGCCGTTGCGGCGCTCCCATCCGGCTCGGCAGCGGCAAACGAGGGCGAGTGAGATAGATCGAACTACGTCCGGTCTCCTCGCATGCCACCGAGCAGAAATCCTCGGGAGATCAGCCTCGAATCGCACGAAAAGAGACCCAACGAGAACTCTGGGTCAAAACCTACCGTGAAAGGGGCTCGTTGGTCGCGGCTGAGGCACGGCGGTCACCGACCGAGGACCGTTCGCCTTCGATCTCGCTCTCCGGACTCTCTCTCTCTCTCGCTAGCTCTCTCTCGGCTCTCTCTCAGCTCACTCGCTCCCCGCTGCTCTCTCACGATCAGATCTAGTCTTAAAGGAGCTGGCCGGCACGCTCACGTGGCCCTTGTAGCAGGCAGGCGCGCATGGCCTCTGCCACCGCCAGCCTACTGCAGCCGGCCGATCTCGCGACCCGCGGATCGCGCTGCCATCCCCGCGCCTCTGGCTCCTATTTCGGCTTCTGGTCTCTGCTCTGGCTTCTGCGTTCTGCCATTCTGTTCCTCCCCGTACGCTTCAAAAATGTTGACTGGGGAGGGGGAGCTGAACAGTGCGCGGGCCGGGCCGTGGGAAATGGGCTAGCTTGCGCGAAAATAGAAAAGGGAACATGGCTGTGCGCAATAAAAGAAAAATAGGGGAAAAAGAATGGGCCGACGAACCCGGCCCGAAAATCTTTTTTTTTAATATACGAAAATATCCTAATAGGCCATATTAATGCAAATGCGCCTAATGTCTATATGCCATGGAATTTAATGAAAATATTTTTGGCTTAGGGGTTAAAAATTAAACCCTAATTTTTATGCGATAAAACCCTAAATGATTTGGGCAAAATTTAGGTGTCAACACATGATATGGCTTGCGTAGCCATGGTATGATGCTAGGAAATGGCCAACATCATATGGATGTACGGTGGTGTATTTATCCTCGCTAATGTAGAGGACACCTGTGATGGATAGGCCAAGAGACGTGGCAAATGGATATGTATGTTTCCGTTCCCCATGAGTTGGTGGTGACCATACCTCGTTAGTTGATATGCTTTGTAAATCGATATGGTCCTAGCTAGTGACGAATATGAATTTGTATGTGTGAATTGATAAACTGTTATGTGATATTTATGATGTATAATATGCCATCCGCTTACACATGAGTGATTAATTTTATGCAATATTATTATTGTTTCATTAACGTGTTATGATTGGAAGGGTAGTATCATTATTCATGTATTTTTGCACTGCCTTAAACTCACAATTATTGTTGATACCAGGTTAAGTGGTGAGTGAATCTTCTACCTTAGACTTAGAGATTTCAATTATTAGGCCTCGGCTCACTCCTTATTTTTAGATATATAGGATGGATCCCTCACCAGCGCCGCGTTTTGGAGCTCCCATGTTCTTTGATTATAGTTAGGAAGATATTATTGTACTTGGATCACCAGTAGTTTATACTAGGTGTACTTCCATTATATGGGTCGACATGGGGTTACCAGAGTCTATACTCCATCGTTACGTCACTTAGTATGTTAATATCGAGGGCGAGTTAATTGGATCGCTTAGAGGCTTTGATAGTCCTCTAGGTTTTGATGATGATGACTTGTCGTCGGGTGAAGTTATCGACCCTTAGTTGATGACCCGACAGTGTATAGGCAGGCTTTTGGGTGTAGAAGTATAATGTTATAGTTAGGTGACCCCGATCATTCCCAAGAATTATGTATTTTGTTTTTTGGGCCCAATGTTGTATTGTACAACTAGTGATAATGTATATAAAAAGATGCATATGTATTTTATTAAACTTGTATGGGAATTTTGTGAATGCTTTAATATGCTTCTGTGTGTATAATAATTATAAGTAATAATTGGAAAGGACACGTGTCATGCGTGATGTTATGGGGCGTCACACTAAGTCACCCTCTAGCTGTTGATTATTGATAAGCTTAGATCAACTATTTACCAGCATTAACTAGCCGTTGACTGTTAAATGGCTCAGTCAAATTCGTTCGACTGATTTCAAGGCTAATTCTAACCAATTTGGGCACTTTCCGACTGGTTCCTTGCAATCTCATACCGGTTCCCAAAGTATTCGATGTGTCGAGTCCACTTTTGGCCTTAATCAATCCATCTATGCTCTCCAACTATTGATTTCTTCACATTCCTTGTTCAATTAGCTAAATTGAAACTAATGTAGTGCATATTATTTATAAATTAGAAGTTTCAATGCCTAATTGCCATCAACTACGACCTGAGCAACATATAGGGATGAACAACCAACCTCAAAACTGAGGTCCATGTGCAAGTTCATTCGCCGCTACTGCTTCCATATAGGCATCTCCACGTGGAATGTGTACCACTCTCCCTCTTCAGAGGATGTTCATTTCATTCTTCAAAAACTTGGTACTTTTAGCTCCTCCATGCCCTCTGCTTTATCATTACTTCAAGAAGTTCTTATTCATGGTTTTTTTACGCCGCCTGCTACAATCATATGACTTTGAATTCTAATTTGTTTCGGTCAAAATCATTCACTTCATATGCACCTACTTTTCACATGGTTGATAATTCCCAAATGAGAGTCAACCATATATGAATCATTTTGTCATCTACATTATCCTTACCTAACACTTTTATGGTTTCCAAACTCTCTTTAAATTTGATTTCAGTAGGACAATTGTGTGAACTTGATTTTGACGTTCATTTCTCTTTTCATGGTTGTCATGTGAGTATTGCAACTAGCCGTGGAGTGGGATGCTTCTTTGAGCTCTTTTTCTAATCTTTTGATGATTGTGCTGCCACAATGTCATCTAAAACTCGACATTCTTGGTTAAATCATGCTTTTTGCTCCAGATTGAGATTTTTGATTTCAAGTGGTTGTTTCGGTTTTATTGATAATAAATATTTTGATTGCCTAACTTGTTAGTTGGGAAAACATTATGTCTTGCCGTTTGATCTTAGTAATGTCTCTCATGCCCTTTTGATCTAATTCACTCTAATACTTGGGGACTGTCTCCAATCTCACTGTGGGTGACTGTCGTTATTTTGTAATCTTTATGGATAACCTTTCTTGTTATGTATAGCTTTATCTTATGAAGAATTGATTTGAACTTACTCGTATCTTTCATGATTTTTTTTTTGGTAAGGAGTCTTTCATGATTTTTTTACCATGATAAAAACAAAATTTTCTCATGATATCAAAACTTTCGTACTAATAATGCCACGGAATATAGAGACATCGAAATCCTCTTCCAAAATGGTAATATTGTTCATTATTATTGTCCAAGAATTTCTCAACACAATAGTTGAGCAGAGTGTCAATATTTTAGATAATACACGCACTCTTCTAGTCTCTTCCTCTTGTCCTGAACAATTTTGGAGAGAGGCTTGTCTTACTGCTGCACATACTATCAACTTTACTCCATCACCTGTCATAGGTAACATTTCTCCTTATGAGCGCTTGTATGATAGTGTTCCCAATTATAATCTTCTTTGAGTCTTTTGTATACTTGTCTTGTATGTCTTCCATATGAATGCGTGACGTTAGAACCTCGTGTTCGTTTATGTTACTTCGTTGGATATGGCGTTAAGCGCAAAAGGTATAAATGTTAGGATCCGATTTTTAACCATCTTCGTGTGCCTTATCATGTTATCCTTTGGGAATACAAGAAGTTTTCATATCTTCATCCCTTCAAATCATGGACCCACATTTCCGTCTTCACTAACACTTCAATTGATTCTTCCCAAAAGACCCCACATCTCTATTCACTCAAGAAGCTTCTTCCCGATAACTGTCATCTTCTTCTAATCTTGATGTCGGTCCTTCTGATGAAACCACCTTAGCAACTTTTGACATATTCGCTCCATCCACTGATTCTCCACGGGACAACATTCTATCATCCTCTATCCGTCTTTTCACAAGAGTAAGTCAACCTTTAGTTAGACTTTGTCATTACAATTGTTACTTTACCATTGCTATATAGAAAAGCCAGTATTAATTCTTTCTGGTAGCAAGCAATGACAGATGAGTTGTAAGCCTTAGACAAATCTCATATATGGGATTTGGTTGATCTGTCCACTAGTAAATTCGATGTTGGTTATAAATGAGTATATAAGATTAATAGAAAGACAGATGGTATTGTGGACCATTACAAAGCTCAGCTAGTGGCGAAAGGTTTCACTAAGGAATATGGAATTGAGTATGAAGAGACTTTCGCTCCTTGTTGCCCATCTTACTTCTATCCACAGTCTTCTTGTTATTGCCTTAATTAAGCGCTAGTCTTTGTTCCATATATATGCTAAAAATCGCAATCTCACTAAGGAAGTTTATATGGTGCCTCCTCTTGGATACACCCATCCTTTCAACAAAGTGCATCGATTACATCAAGCATTATATGGCTTGAAACAAGCTCCTTGTGCATGGTATCCCAAGTTTAGCTCAATCATGGAACCTCTTGGCTTCAAATCTAGTCTTTATGACCATGCTCTTTTTGTTCGACACACATTTCATTGGTATATTATGCTGCTCTTATATGTGGATGACATGGTTATTATTGATGATGATCATATTGGCATTTCAAAACTTAAGTGATATGTCATTCAACAATTTGAAATTAAAGATCTTAGGCGACTTGGCCACCTTTTAGGCTTGGAAGTTAATTCAAATTCCTCTGGTTATATCTTTCACAAGAAAAATATGCCATTGATCTTATTTCTCGAATCGATCTCACTGAAGACAAAGTTGCTATAACTCATGTTGAGACCAATGCCAAATTTGATGCCAAAGATGAGACTCCTCTTTCGGATCCTACTTTATGTTGATAGCTGGCGGCAGTCTTATATATTTCACTATTACTAAACCTCACATCGCCTATGCTATTCATATTGTTAGTCAGTACATGATTGTGCTCCGTATGACTCATTTTGCTGCAATCCTTCGAATTTTTCTCCACATAAAAAGGGTATGTTATTTCCTAACCTTCATTTTTCTGCTCATTCTACCTTGTAATTGACAACTTTTTGATGCTGATTGGGTTAAGGACCCTCAAGATTGTCGCTCCACTGTGGGGTGTTGTTTCTTTTTGGGCTACTCTCATCTCATGACGTAGCAAGAAACAGTGTGCTATAGCTCATTCTAGTATAAAAGCATAATATTGAGCTCTTACTGATATGACATGGGAGACATGAGAGTGCGCTGTAATATTGAAACAGTCATTCATTGCAACAACTGAAGTGCTACATAAAATAACATATAATGATGTTTTCAATCAATGCATCAAGCACAATGAAATAGACTGTCATTTCATCCAATATCACATTCTTTGTGCCACTATTTAACTTATCTTTACTTCATCAATCGAACATACTGCTGATGTCTTCACCATGACACATCCATTTGAATGTTTTTCTGAATCTTTTTATCAACTCAAGTTGATATCATTCAAATCACCTTGTGGTTGGGGGAGGATGTTAGGGATCTATTTAGGAGATTCTATATATTTCCCTTGATTGGTCTAGATTAGTTATAGTTAATATTATATTACTTTAGACAGTTATCATGTAAAGCCTACAATTAGGCTCTTGTACTCTTCATTTGATAATGTACAAAATATTGTTTCTCTCTCATTTTCATCAAAATTCTTAACTTGGTAAATGAGGGTACTTTCTTATGAACAATGGATAGCCACATGACTTCTAGCAGTGGTTGGGGACATTGATTTATTTGTAAACTAAATCAAAGCGATTTGCATGCTAACATACAACACCATATTAAAGAGAAGGCAGTTAATTAGCTGATTGACTTTTGAATTATGAGCATCACAACAAGAACGGATGCATGCTGTCCTACAAGTCGACCTAGGATCAAAGACATGTTGAGGACAAGAAGACCTTCTGTAAGATGTTGGGTATAACCTGCTTATCCATAAAAGCCAATTTACAATGTGTGAGGTCATTTTACCATCTTTATAAACTAGTATAGTATACCTAGAATTACTCCGCACATGTTTTATATGGTGAAATATTACTCGGAACAACTTCTTATACGTTAACCATGTTTATGGCTTTTGCGGTAGTCCTTTCATGTCACAAAAAGAATCACCTTTTCTTTCTTGTACTCTAGCAACACAATCACACTGAACAGTGTGGATGACGGAATACTCTTTTGAGGGACAACTTGCCTCAACCAGGTTTGTTCATGAAGCAATTCATTATTAGTGGATGACAAAAGAAAACATCCATCACACACTTAACCGACAAGAAAACATCAAGAAAAGGTAGCGATGATGCTACCCCAAAAATCACCAATTAGTTTGGGACAAACCGACCCCTGTTGAAACCCCAGCGGCCAGGAGTCACAGAAAGGCGAATTTTAATTAATAAAGGGAAAGGAACATCATTATAGTCTGGGGCGAAGGTTACATGTATGAAAGTCTCCTTTTAAGTCAAAGATTGATCTCGAGATCTTGTTTTTAGGCTTTTGTAGCTGCCAGGTAATACAAGGACATAACATTATAAAAGGAAAAAAAAGCTATATATTATAACTGATGACACATGATTCTCTCTATCTCTCTCTGATCTACGTGAAATCAAAGCCAAAGTGCCCTCTCTCCTTTCTTCTTTTATTTGACCGCACAAAGTTGTGATGTGAGAAGAGAAATAAAGTAGGAAAATCAGTGTCCCAAGGGGAACAAAAGGAAGGATTCAAATCATATTTTCAGGATGTGGCAATGCAATGGGACTCCCAGAACAGAAGAGACCTGCTTTCCTTGCAACTTTTAATTCCAGAGGCCCAACAATCTGCTGCTTGTTCTTGATGTTGCCGATCATTTGAAACAAAACTCTTTGTGACGATGTACTTGTTAGTGTAGCTTTTAAGGGCAAGGGACTGTTGTTGGGCACTGCTGATTGGGTTGATTACTGCAGTTGCAGTGGCGCTAGCAACCGTGGATTTGGTCCGCCAAAAGTACTCATAAGCATTGAAGGAGGCTGCGGTGGACGGTGGCGGTGGATCAGTTATCACTCGGGCCACCCGAGCCAGCCGTGGGAGCGACTGCGGCAGGAGGATTGGCTCATCTTCTTCATTGTCCTCCTTACCACTAAAGATAACCACTTCATTAAACTTGTTAGGCCATGCGGGGTTCCTATTAGCTAAATCCATGGGCTTCTTTTTCATCATAATGGCAATCTTATGGACATTATTCACATCCTCACTGGCCAATATATTTGGTGGAGCATCTTCAGAGGCAAATATCAATTTCTTGGCCTCCTCCTCTTCTTCCTCCTCCTCCTCCATCTCTACCATTTCTTCATCTTCTCCCTCTTCTTCTTCCTTCTCGTCGCTCTCGCCAAAACCCAAGAACTCCTCGTTGAGTTCTAATACCTCCTCTTGTTCCTCCTCGCCTTCTTTTCCTACTGCTTCACTGTCGTCGTTGACATGCTCAAAAGCACCGCTCACGTTGAAGGTGAGGATGAGGCGGCCATCCTGGCGTTGCACGCAGAAGTTCTTCTCCGAAGGGACTGAGATGGCCTTGAGGACCAAGCGCCCATTGTCCCTACAGGATTGCATGCGGAGCAAGGCCCCATCAGGGCGAGAGAGTGAAGCGAGCGGCGGAGGGAAAGACTTCGGCTGTTGTCTTTTCTTGCCCCACCCCGCGTAATTGCTGTACCTTGCAAAGTGGAGCTGTTGATCTTGATCTTCCTGCGGCAATTGAAGCTTTGCCAGATCTTGAAGCACCGTGCCACTCTCCTTATCGTCTTCATCTGGGAGATTGCCCATCTCGGATGCCGGGTATGAGGAGAACCTGTCGGATCCCGTCTCAGAGCCAAGGCTCTCCGTGCAGATCTCAAGGCTCTTCCCGCTCAAGGAGCTGGCAGACCGCCTCACCAGGGGGTGAACATATGGCGGCGGGGCCTGCACGGACGGCTCTTCACACTTCTGGGAGATGATCGAGCTCCAGATATCGAACTGGCTCGACTTCTCCAGATCTCGACTCTCCTTCCTCTTATCCTCATAACAGTCTTCTTCATCATCTTCTTCAGAGGAAGAAGATGAGTCTGCAATATGGGCCAGAGCATTCTTGGAGACCAACCCATTTTGGGAGAGCCACTTCTTGGAGGACATATCGGCGGATAGAGTCCGGCGCAATGAAGAGGTGGGTTTTGCGGGCTCAGATCCAAGAATGGCGGTGATCCCTTGCTTTTCGCCGATGACCACCTTGGCTTCTTCATAATGATGGACCATTGCTTTGATAGTAGGAGATAGACCAAGGCTTTGGCTTAGAAAAGCTGTCATATTATCTCTCTCCCACTCTCACTCTGATCTCCAAGAAGAAGCTTTAGCTTCAGATCAGCTGCAGAGAGGGGAGTGATGGAGATAACAAGTGAGCTAGGGCAAAAGAAGAAACGAGCTAGAACATGCATGAATTGGTGAATCCCAAGAAACAGAATCTACGCTGAGTTATCGAACAAAAGATCAAGTTACAGAACCTTGTGATATATAGACAAGCATTTGAGTACGTGGGATCAAATCATGACACAGACACACAGTGAGAGTGCGTGTTCATTTACCTCAAGCTGATAAAAGCAAGAGCTTCCAAAATTCTTCTGAGAAGTCGATTTTTCCCTTCTTTTTTTGAATATTTTTCTTTTCGAGGGGAGGATAGGAGACGAAGAGGAGAACACAGATGGAGAAGATGACGTTTTTTGAGGGAGGGAGGGCTGTGTGTGGCTGATGGCTGGGGAAGGGAGGGGCTTGGGGGGTATAAAACGGAGGCCTAAAGGCCTTTGGAATCGTGTGCAATGGGACCCCTCCTTTGAAAAGACACCTCTGTGCGTGCACTGTAAAAATATTGCCAAACTATAGGGGTATGCACTCATTTATATATGTATTAAATCAATCATGGGCGATGAGAAAGTTGTACTGAAATTAGTGCATATATCGATCATAGTATAAGATGGGTAATGGTGATTTTTTATGTGAATACTACGACATATTCGCAAAATCGAACAATAAGTGATAGGATGAACTCTAATTGAGTTTTGTGTTATATCTACCCATATCCGTGTGAGAGAAAATGTCATAGATTTAGTTTTCGTATAGAGTGTGATACGATTTTGAAGTGTGGACAACAATATTTACCATATATAGAGTAGCATTGAGCATGACTGAGACTTGAGCGGCTTGGTCCTAGAGACGGAACTACAAATCTAGTCAACCCAAATCAATTTCTCAAAAATTGGAATCATAGTCCAAATAGATGGTTCAAGACCGATTCTCTCTGTTCTCTACTTATGATATGATCTTTTGATTTTCCAAATTATTAATTGTATAATTCTAGCAATCTAAAATCTTCCGAAAACAATAGCAAAATTAAAATTATCAATTATACGGTATCGTAAACGAGTAATAAATGTGAAAATTTTCTTGGAATTCATTTTTTTCGACTGTAGAAATGGACCGATTAGGCCAATTTTAGGAGGAAGGGGTGGTTCTAAGGCCGGGCTTGAGAATCCCACCACTCCTACTAGGCTAAAATGAGTATTCGAGGGTCAAGGAATGAACCGATTCATCATAGAACCGACTTAGAATTGGACTGACCACTAAACCAATTAAACGGCTGCATCAAACCAAATGCTCATTCCTAAAAAGAGAGCTCACATGCCCTCACTGTGCATAACACAGAATGAACGCAATGCCCCATTCATTTGAAATTACCTTAGCACAGAACATAGGCATTTTCATTAGCGAATTAAGCCCTAGATTAGCAAACTCTATAAGAGGTCCAATAAACAAACATTAAATAGTAACTTCTCTATGTATGATCCATGATGCACCAAGTGTAATGAATATTTCAGATTGGCATAAAACTTCATGAAATCATGATATGTTGATTTGTCGGTACATTACAACGCGTGTAACATGTGCCCCTCAGGGAACCATTATGAATAATACGTTGCATGATATAATTGATTTTTTAAATCACCTGCTCAAAAAAGCAAACCAAATACCAAAAGCATGAGTTAAATGATTGATTGATTTCTTCGTCAAGGAGACAAGTTTTTTTTTATGATTTAATTTTTTTTAACATCTATGACCAGTGCCTCCTCATACCATATAGTCCATTACCACGAAAGGAAAAGCGAGAGCCACTAGACAACGATAAACATTTACCAATTTGGAAAAGTTGAATGAGGGAGAGAGAGATGATGGTGATTGGTTGGAAAATGGCTTAAGGAGGAAGCAAAATGAAGCACTTTATGAGGCCCCAGCATGATTGGGCGGCTAGACACCATCATCACTAGAATCATTGTTATAAAAGTATCAAAATAGATAAATAAATATATATATAACCTACTTTGTGCATTAAACACATTAATAAAGCATGCTTAACAAGGAACAATTATAACAAACAAACAACATATTGTTAAGGCTGTGCATGACAACTTGCCAAATAGTATTTGATTCTGTTCTTTTGTTCTCATAATCAGTTTGGGAATAAAAATCCGTTTGTTTAATTTTTTGATTCTAGGCACAAATTTGAAAATTTTGTGTCCAGAATTAGTTTTAGAGCAGAATCAAGAATAAAAAAAAAGTATGAGAATCAGTTTGTTTTTCTTCTTCTTTTTCTTAATTTTTAATATAGCTTCTAATGTCCGGCGCAAGAGCCACCCTCACCGTATCTGGCGAGATTAAAATATTTTAATAAAAATATTATTAATAAAAAAAATTTTACCGGCCATGGCCAGCGACCAGGCCATGGCGAAAAAAATAAAAAAATATTATTAATAAAAAAAATTTTACCGGCCATGGCCAGCAACTATGCCATGGCAAAAAAAATTAAAAAAAATATTATTAATAAAAAAAATTTTACCGGCCATGGCCAGCGACCAGGCCATGGCGAAAAAAATAAACAATATTTTTTATTAAAATATTATTAATAAAAAATTATTTATAAAAAAATATTTTATCGGCCATGGCTAGCGACCAGGCCATGGCAAAAAAAATAAAAAAATAATTTCAATAAAAATATTTTTTTATTAAAATATTATTAATAAAAAATATTTATAAAAAAATATTTTGCCTGCCATGGCCAGCAATCAGGCCATGGCGAAAAAAAAATAAAAAAAATATTTTTATTAGTAAAATATTTTAAAAAAATATTAATAAAAAAATTATTTATAAGAAAATTTTTTACCGGCCATGGCCAAAAAAATATAAAAAATTATTTTTAATGAAAGTATTATTAATTAAAAAATATTTTAAAGGCCATGGCCAAGAAGGAGGAGAAGAAAAAAAGAAAAGAAAGAAATATTAAAGTATTTAAAATGTTATTAAAATATTATTAATAAAAAGAAATTTTATACCGTTACCAAATGCATTTATGTTCTTTTACTATTTCAAGAATAGAAATTTTGCGCCGTTAATAAACGCCTTTAAATGCTCAGAATCAGTTTCCGGACACAAAATCAAAAAGAATTTTTTCTTACCAGAATCTGTTTTCGGGTATAGAATGATTACCATGCATAGCCTAATTAACTGCCTAAATAGCATTTAAAGGACGGGAAAATCTTGCCTTGACGATGCATATTTATATGGACCGGATCAATATTAATAGTTGCTCTCAAGAGTTCCGCATGAATCCAGCATGGTCCAATGGCTATAATTCCACCCCGGCTATAGGTGCGGATCTAGATAAGGATTTCTCTTGAAGAATACCCGTAGATAAAATTTTTGAAAAAAAATTAGAAGGGCAATTCAATAATAACCAAAATTAGAGGGAAAGAAGAAACTAAAAAGATGTGGTTTCTTCCATGGTTTCGCCTCAAACTGAGGAAAGTGCGTCCGAGACTATACCAAAAAAACTTTGTGCGATGGTTCTTCTCTCTGCCTATAAAGCAATACCACTCACTCCCCCCGCGATCTTATCTACTCTGGTTTTTTTGTAGTTTGTATGATGGCCTACGTATATAAGCCAACCACACTATAAGGGAAACACCCCAAGAAAAAAATGAAAAAGAAGAAGAAAAATTGCATAGTAAACAGAAAAGAGTATTTATGGGATTGGTTGAGAATTTTTTGTCAATTCTTCACCATCATACATCTCAAAAAAGAAGATACGGGAATTCCATGAAGACTTTGGACAGAAATTTGTTAGGTTAGAAATCCTCATAAAGTATAGATAGGCTTCGAACCTATAAGTATGCAGTGACAACTTGCCGTTCCCGAGATCTGGATTCAAGAGATCCCTTTAGGGTTGAAACGCTATGAGCAATGACTACGACTCAAATCAAACCAGAAGTTTGACAACATGTTTTAAGGCTTTCTTGGTAAAATCCCGGCAGGGGTTTCTACAAGTTGACCCTCCCCTCTCTTTTCATCTATGAAAACAAATCACTTCCATTTTATTCGAGGGTTTCTTCTCTGCTTCTTTGAAATTCTAGTGTCCCAAAATGGTAAATTATCATTTCAACATGTCAAAGTTGCTCTTTAATTTTATACAGCGGCAAAAACGTGAACTTTTTATGAAATCATTGATGTTAGATCCACCTTTGTCGGCATTCAATTTTGAAAATATTTTTTCTATGTAATCATTGATGTTGGATCCATTTTCTCTCAGTTCCTTTCAGATCATTCGATATTCATAATATTTTAATAGAATATCTACAGATGAAATCGGAGGTGATTATGTTACCTGTAATGCTATTATTTTGAAGAATAATTATTCATCATATGCTGTGAATTTGAAATATTCCAAAATTAATGGGTATTTGATCAATAAAAAAGTCTACACAATATCTTTTTCAATTGTACAGAAGCATCTTTTCCTAGGTTACACGTGTTAGGAAATATTAAGCTTAGAGAAGTCTTGTAGCATCGGTTTTCTACGTTAAAAAAGAAAAGAAAAGAACTGCATATACATACGCTTTTAATTTACCATTAATAGTCAAATTAAAGAGCATACTACTTGATCAGGATATATTGGGTATCCAGCAATTAAATTTATTTATAATAACGAAAACGAGAATATCCATTATCCATTTGTATTCTGTGTGTTTGCCCGAGAAGGAATATGATAAAGAAAAAAAGAAAAATGAGAATTAATCAATTTGATAATGATAGGTGGGTGGGACTGAGGACCAAACCAGAGGGTGACAATATGACAAAGGTTCCACTTCCGATGGAATGTCAAAGTTGAGATAAAATGGACCGACGGCATTAATTAAACTATAAAAATTATTCATCCCGAGAAAAAAAATAAGTTATATAAAGTGACAGTTGGTGAGAGAATTTCTGCTCGATCGCGGAATGTCGGAAAGGAAGTTCCAAAGGCGAAATTCAAATATTTAATTTGGACCTAGGTACCACCATGGTTTTCTAGGTATTTGTAGGCTTTGACCCTTAAGTTGATGGGCTAATTAATCTGTACTTTATTTTATTGTGCTAATGCTCCTTTTCTCCTCCTTTCTTAGTTCTGGTCTTGATCCTCATAGAGTTGTAGAATGCCATGTGTCAGGAATTTAATTAAAAGCAATATTAAAAAAAATTATATGGTTCAGTCGACACGACTTTTGTTCACTCAAATTCGACTATATTAATCTCGACTATATATATGAATAATTTATATTTTCAATTGTACGGCTGCCAATGAGTAACGGTTATTTTAAAATGTATAGATAGTTGGCTCAGCCCAATCAATCCAATAGTCATACTGCAGCAGTTAGTGGTGAAACTTTTCAATTTAGCTAATTTAGTTCTAAATTTTTTAAAAATTTGCTTATTTCGGCTAATTTTGGCTGGAAAGTGCTGACGTGAATGCCAGCCGTCTTACATGACGCAACCAATGCTAACGTGGACAATTTTTTCAATTTTTAAAAAATTTCTACAATTCTTTTCCTTTTTTTTCTTTTCCTTTCCTTTTTTATTTTTTCCTATTTCTCTCCATCGGCCGTCACTGAGACTAGCGAAGTTTATCTCGCATCATGTCTCCTCATGTCGTTTCACCTCGCCTGTGATTTGCAACCAGCGTAGGAAACTGGAAGAAAAGGAAAGAAAAGAAAAGAAAAATAAAAAAGTTTAAAAAATTATCCACGTTAACGCCGGCTTTGCCATGTAGGAAAACCGGCACTGATTGGACCGTTACGTAAGCCATTTTCTCTCATAATTGGTCGGAATGACTAAATTCGCAAATCATCAAAAGATTTATGATTAAATTGATCAAATTAAAAAATTTAAGATAAAATTGATCGTGGTATAATTGATTTAAGATTTTTTGGATAATTTTCCTTTTTCTTTTTATCTTTTTATCAACTAATAAGATGGGGGTCATCAAAAAGCGAAGTCAATGAATTCATGCCACGCCCCCGCAGACATCGCCTACAATCCATGACGACCACTCACAGAACTTTTGCTTTCATTTTGCTACTTTCCATAGCACAATGTCCTGTTCTTTTTTACTCTATTTTTTTTTTCATTTTGAAGAATTTCGAAAATCTAATAAAATGACACAAACAATAGATACTTATAGGCGCTATGGTGGCCTCTCCTTCCCATTATCACTTTTCCCCTACGCTTTGACTTAATTTATCTTGCCCACATTCTGCTTGTCTGTTATAAAAATAAAAAGGAAAATAATTAATTAATAAGCGATTGCATAATAATAGTCAACCCCTTCCCCTTAATGCAGCACCAAATCTTAAGTAGATAATTATAATCGATAATAAAGGTTTATAGGTATAATTAAGGCTGGATGAATCGATACGGAGTTGACTTGTACTGATATTTGGATTTTGATATTCATAGAATCTGAAGTGCTTTGAAAAGTCCATCTGTATTTTTTCATCATCACCAGATCAGTGCTGTATTATTAATCCTACAGACTCATTAATTGTCCACTAATATGCGTAATTTGAGTTGTTAATTGCCTCGCGCATCAACTGAGCATGAGTCGCTCTCTACTTGACTTGCGAAACGATGGAATTTAGGGAAGGACTCAAATGCATTGGAGTTACAAGTTTTAAAACTTAATTACGCAATGCGAAAGTTTTGGGACTCAAGTGCATTGCCCTGACAAGTTTCGCGACTCATGTTGCAATTGTCCAAAAAATATTTGTCACCAAACTTCATTGCGAGTTTAGGTACCTATTCAAACGGTCTCATTAATGAGTGTCTCCGGGCCATTTGTTAAGGAGAAATATTTTGATTTTCCGAAACATCGATAATACATAACATAAGAAAACAACCCATTTGCCAAAATATCATTATTGTTAATTGTTTAATAGGTATCAAGAGATACCCTTTAACAAAATCCATATATAAATAACTAGTGCATGTAGGCGAAGGTGTATGATGCATGAGGGAAAAAATTACCGAAAACATCACAAACATACTATACGAATGCCAATTATGTCTTAAATATTTTAATTTGGCCAATTTAGTTCTAAATATTTTGATAATTTGTCAATTTAGTTTTTCCGACCAAATTTAGCCAGAAATCGCTAATGTGGACGTCGGTCGTCTTATGTGGCAAAACCAGCATTGACGTATATAATTTTTGCAATTTTTTTTTATTTTTCTAGTTCTTTTTCCCTTGTTTCTTTTTTTTTTTCATTTATCCTCTGCCAATCGCCGGGCCTCGGCGACGGCGGGTGAGGGTCACCCTCACCAGATTCGACGAGGGCAAGCCTAGCAAGGTCACTTGCCGGTCATCACCACGACTCGGCAATAGGCGGAGGAAGAAGGAGAAAAGAAAAGAGAAATAAAAATTTAAAAACTGTCCATGCCAGGGATTTTCGGTCCAAATTGGACGGAATGACTAAATTGGCAAATTGTCAAAAGTTTAGGACTGCATTGGCCAAATTAAGAGGTTTAAAACTAAATTAGCATATATAAAATTACTTTTGACCTTTTTTGATAATTTTCCGGATGCCAGAGTGTGCAGTTCCTGAGACTTGAGATTTAAAGGTTTGTGGACATAACCACCATAATAAGGATGTATTTAGGATATTAATGAGCGACTATGTTAGTTAGAGAATAGTCACGTGCATTCAAAATTATTGAGTTACGTTAACGTTGCTCACTGTTCAAATCAAGCTCACGCGATTCAATGCTCAATGTTAGACGTGAATTCGATTTTTCTCAAGCTTGAACTCGCAAGATCTTCCTACCTTCTACGTTGTTTCATGAAAAAATTATATGGACTTTTATATGGTGCGCCGACCGTATATAAAAAAATCAGTACACAAGTGGGTTTAGGTGTCGACACGTACGTAGCTTCTAGTTTTCTAACAATGGTATTCATTCCATTAGCAGATGCGAGTTTCCATTTCATGTCTGCTTGTGTAAAAAACGCTTTACACCAGCGATGAACCTTATAGGAATTCAAATTATATATTGATTATATATAAAAGGAAAAACACTACCAAAAATTCCAAACTATGCTACTTGTGATAAATTTACCATAAACTTTTTTTTGTGACACAAAAACCCCAAAACTATGTCACTTGTGACATATTTACTCCACAATACTTTTGCTCAAGGGCATTTTCGTCTTTTTCTTTTTTATGTTTTTTTTTCCTTTTTTTTTCTTTCTTCTCTCTTCCCTCCGTCGGCCATGGCGGAGGGAAGCTGGCAAGGGTGACCCTCACCGGATCTGGCGAGGGCCGCCCTCACCCAAACCCAACGCCGGCGAGGGCCGCCTTCGCCGGCTTCCCTCCGCCATGGCTGGCAAAGGAAAGAGAGAAGAAAGAAAAAAAAAAGGAAAAAAAAACATAAAAAAGAAAAAGACGAAAATGCCCTTGGAGAAAGTATTGTAGAGTAAATATGTCACAAATGACATAGTTTGGGGTTTTTCGTGTCGCAAAAAAAAGTTCAAACTAAATTTATCACAAGTGGTATAGTTTTGAGTTTTTGATGATATTTTTCCTATATAAAATTGTGAATTAAAATATGAGGTAGATCCCAGAAGACAAAAACTTCTATTTTCATGCATCAATGCCTCCGTGCAGTTGAGAGCTTGAGGACCATACGTATCGCATAAAAATGGACATATTCGAATTATAACCAAAGTAGGGGAATCGTTTTGTGCCAACTGCCAAAGGCCGCATGTACGGACGGACAAAAAGCTACGACAAAAGCGGAAACGGAATTTGTCATCAACGTCCACACAAAAAATAACAATAATAATAAAGAAAAAGAGGGGGAATTTGCCACGATTAGACCGGTTTTAGATTTAATCGCACAGGTGGCACGTCGTCATTGGACGACCGGCAGCGAAGGACGCGCAATGAGAACTTGCCACGTAGTCGGGGAAGCAAGGAATTTCCGAGGCGAGGGATGTTTCTTGAATTTTCCCCAATAAATAAATTGTTCTTAAAAGGGAGACCAAGCATTGTGTGCAAAATGACAGCATATGATTCCCTTTCATCAGTTTTTTCATTTTTATTTTTTTAATGGTCTGTGCAATGTCCGGGGGTCGATTCTCGAACGCGGAATTTTCATTCATATGTACAGCCTGCTTGCTCGAAAGCAAATTATTCACCTTCGAAAGCCATGTGATTCATGATGAATTACTTCCTCATATCGTACAAAGTTTTTAACCGTTTCACACACTCGATCAAACTTTTCGAGGTTTTTGTATATGTCACGCAAGTAAAAACTGCACTTCAGAGTAGAAGATCCGGTTCAAATCGCACGATATGCACGTACAAAAGAGACGGGTCGACGAACGAAAACATTCGAAGGCCTCTCGAGATTTAATATAGGGGGGGCACTGATGATTTATCCCTATTATTGTATAAAGAAGCAAGCATTTTACAAAAGAAAAAAATACCTCAAAATTGGAGTATACGGAAAATGATACGACACGCACAATAATTTTCTTTTGCCAGGAAGCGAGGGAAAAAGACAAATCGCCATATTCTTGTCCGTATGTAATTACACTGTAATTAAAAAGAAAGAGGAAAATTCGTCCTCTAGCACACCACACATGACCTACCACGTACGCATGTCCGCTGCTCACGTACGTACTTTAAGGACGCTACTTGTCTTGAAAAGCTCCACCTCATCTCTCTCTGTCCCTCTCTCTACTGGAACACCATCATATCAAACGGGCGTCAGCAGAACTTTCTCAAGAAAATTCGATAAAATTTTCTTTCTTGGGTGGGAAGGAAAATCGGTTCTCTCTTTTGGAGCGGGGGAAAAAGGGGAAATCCGAAGAAAATCCGAGAAAAAGCAGAGGGGGGAAAAGAGGGAGAGATTCGTCCCCAACGACACCACCACCTTTCATATTCCCCCATCCATCCCCGCAAAGAGATCTCTCGCAATCTGTTTCCATTACGAGGGAGGGGGTGATTGGCCGATCTCGTGGCACAGAAACAGAGGTGCACGGGAAGATGTGCTTATGCGGGCGTCCTTGATGGGGAATCAATGGAGTTACGACCCACGCGAAATGAACAAAGAACGATAGTTTCGCACATTAGAGGATATTACTGTCAGAAACCTAATCTTTTAAAGGAAATTACCTTCATTAACGTGAGATCGAAGGTGTCCATAATTACTCTTTTATTGGGTTTTTTCCATTGTCCGAAGATAACGACGGATAATTGAATACACGTAACTGTTGGTGGAATCTATTCGGAACGCGTGTGATATATTAGATCCGGCGGTTATTTTTCACGCCGAGTTACGAAAGTATCTTTCGAATCTAGAACGAGAGCTGTAAGTCGCACAAACGTCACAATCGATATTGACCCGTAATTTCTGCTGTCGAGGGTATCTCGGTTGCCTCGCTTCCATTCATATGGTCACATCACCGGAAGGAAACGCCAGTGCAAGCCCTAAAACATGTTTTTTTTACCCCCGTCAAAAGCAGCTAACTAAATGGACATGATTGTTGGACGAGACCCACTTGAATAACACAAAAGCTCTGACGCCATTTATTATTCAATTTCCACGACTTTAAAATCGCCATTTCTAGACTCAACATGTTCGGATCCAACAGATTGAATGTAGCCATAATGGGGGCGAAATGTTTGGTGAGAATATGTTGGGAACTCTTTCGAGTTCCTCAGCCTTTTTTTGGGTGTTCTCGAGTGACTGTGGAGAGCCACGCTGGGGAATGGCAAGTGGGCCACGAGGAGGAATAAACGAGAGGGGGAGGGAAGAGGGAAGGTTAGAGTTTGCCGGAGGCAGGGGCTTGGCTTGTCGTGGTCCGTAGGAATTGACCCGTTAACAATTAAAATTTTTTTTCAGATGATCGGGGGAGGCTCAGCAGTTGCTGTGGCTCTCGCGCTTCCAATCCTGCCGCTGCTGCCATCCCTTCCGCTATTGCTGGCCAGCCTATAGCATCCTGCCATCTAAAGTCGTGCGCATCTCTATTTCTCCACCACAGAAAAAGGAAATTTATTTATCTGTGCATTTGATCTTTGATGGCACGAGAATCGGTTCGACTGTTTCACCACCACGAAAGTTTAAGCCGTTAGAAGAATGTGTGATTTATTACTTGATATTTTAATGCTTCCATATTAGAAAGTTCGGTTAAAAAGCTTAAGACCACGTGAATACGAAGAACATATATGATCTACTGTCAAGCGATGTGGGGCAATATTTCAACACCCCATTTTATGTGCAAGCCGGATTTTAGAAGCGGGCACGTGATATTTGACCACGGCACGTGAAATTTGACTGTTGGAGGGTAGACGCATGTACATGAAAAGAAAAAGTAATGGCTCCGATATCATGTAAGATTTTGCGAGATCACTACCGACTGTCTAAAAAGTTTAAACTGTTAGATGATGACGTGGTTTATTTCTTAATAGTTTAATAGTATGCATGACAAATTTACTCGTGACGGATCTTATGTTTGTATGGCAATATCTTCCACGTGAAGTAATTTTTTGTTGAATGCACATAGAGTTGACTTATCAAATGCATTCCGTCAGGGATTCAATTGAATCGAATGGTTGAACATGTTCCGTATTTATAAAATAAAATTTATGTAGTCATAGGGTATTCAAACAGCCCTCTACCCTGAATTGATTGGTGAAAGTTCTTTTTGGGGTCATATAATCTTGGTGACTTAACAAAAGCATACAAAATCAAAAGCAGCCTTGTCTATGCTTAATAGCTTCGACCTAAGCCCACTTAAAAAGGTGAGGAATCGAGGATTTTGCATAGATGTGTTGCCGGGACTCGAAACTTTACATAATGCACGAGAGCTTTGACCTAAAGTGGCCCTTAAGATTTATCAAGGGCTAAAGCATTAGAAAGGCTCTGACAAAAAGAAAAAGGGTTTGCAAAAAGGCAGCTAATCATACATTTAACTTTTTCTATGATTTACTTGCAAATATAATATTACAGGTCACTTTGGGATTAATTATTATATTACAACGCCCGCTAAGAAATATAAATACGCATCGATAATTCTCTTAAAATTTTGGGTTAATTCTCGTTAATTTATTAGAAGAGGCTTATGAAGAAAATAACCATGACATAATATTATCAAGTAGTCAAATGCGAAGATGATGTGGTCGGGTATTGTCTTGCCCCACCAATCAATATTAGTAAACTCGATCGATTGTGATATAGATACGTTAAAATATCTTGCATCGCTTGTGTGTGGAGTTTTTGTGCTTTTTATGCACACTCGGTCTCCCTCTAACGATTGACTTAAACTTTTGGGTTGATCATTCAAACACGATATTAGAGTTAGGTTTTGCCCCGGTTAATTTTGCGTTCATGGCCCCTCGTTCACCAATTTTCATGTGCCATTTCTAATATGTATATGCTCTTTATATGCGTGTGGTATTCCTCAATTTATTGTTTGAATTTTTGGGTTGGTCATTCTAACATGATATAGGACACTAGTTTGGAATTTAGATGAGACTTCACTTGCTTTTCATGTCTTAATATTGCTCCTATTGGCCTTTTTGGGCTACGAGTTGGGCTCGTGCCCTGCATTTTCTAACCCAAATTCAACCCCAAGAAGGGTCCGTTTACTCAAAGATTAGTATCTGCACGGATTGAACGACCTAAATAACATGATGGTAGAGTACAAATTATGTTCAATAGTGTACCAAACAGCCTACGTCAACCGATTTAAATAGCACAATTTCTTTTCATATTATGTCGGCTTGTGCTTGAGAGCTAGCTATTGCAATATCCCATCTTATTTGACCCTTTTTGCAAACCAATATAAATCGAAGCATATCTAATCTCAAGGTAGTCGTTTAACGTACATCTCCTCATAATATAAGAAAAATATACATCTTATTTGGTCTTCACAAATTTTCGTTCACGTATTCTTAACTTGCCATATGTACGATTGCTTTCTACAGTTCATTCTTTTGCTTTAGCCACAACTATCACTATTTCACTTTTAACTTATAGAGAATGACCCCCATTGAAGTTTTATGCTCTCGAAGTTAGAAAAAAACAGCAGAAGTTCTTTCACATCAAAAGTTCTTGTTAGATTGTGAAAAAGAAATGACAGCCGAAACCATCATTAGGTAGAAAGAAACCAAAGTTTCCGAATTCCCTGTGGGCTTATATTCTTTTCCCTCAGTTCCTCTAACCATGGTTTTAATTGATGACTTACAAATGTTGAACTTATCCACTTTTAATTTCAACTTAGTTTACATGCGGGTGATATCTACACATCAATCAGTCTTTTAATCAACCAAAACATCCTCACTTTTGAGCATGATATTGTACGATCTTTGTTTAAATTGTATTTTACAACAAAGTTAAGTGACTGAGAGGAGATTGCAAGAAAAATTAAGGACATGATAGACAAGAGATAATAACAAAGATCGAGAACAAGTATGAAAAAAGGCTTTACCGACTTGCTTCATAGGCAATAAATGACCATCGCCGACTGAAACTTTTGTCAAATCATAAAAAGGGATTTAGTATTTTATCAATTTCACTAGTCAAGTGTACTGACACTTCACTATCAAGATAGTACATTGGATCGGAAGTGTCACCAACCAAGAGAGTTAAGAAGTCCGAGAGATCATTGGTGGTGACAACATGGTTAAATCGTCATCGGCATTGTAGAGCGGTGTGCCCAGCCTTGTTATATATCTGACAAAAAATATGAGGCATAGGTCCGAGAATGCCTCCCCAAGTGAATGGGGGAACATGGGGCTTAAAACCACCACGGGATCTACCAGAAAAAGTGGAGGAGCGATCAGCATAAGGGGCCTATAATGACTACGAATTGAACCAATCATAGGAGGATTGCAAACCCAATTGATTAGGAGAGAACCATCCACCTTGTTCCCTACCAGATCTTCGGCCCCTAGAATTAGGCCCACCCTGAGACCCTCGGAATAGTGGAGTAGGTGAAGTGGCACAATCGATCAAAGCATGACGATATCGAATGAAGATGAGTTATTCAATTTTCAAAGAAATCATTCTTCTTGGAAGAGGAGGCGTGACAGTAGATCACCAAAAAAAAAAAAGAATCAGGCAGCCGTTAGTGACCATGGTGAGAAAGGGATCGTACTTAGACTAAAGCCCATTGAAGGCATGAATCACCAAGTCATTGTCGGAGACGGAGCAATTGATTTAGCTGAGAAAGTCTACTATTAGCTTCAGATGCCGACAATAGTAAAACATGGATTGGTCAGATTTCTTGACAGCATTCTGAAAATCAAGTTTTAGTTCAATTTCTTTGGCCGCGCAGCAATCAGTAAAGTGTTGTCCTAGAGCGAGCAAATCTCCCCGAGATGTCTGAAGGGCGTGGACTTCATGGAAAATCTGAACTATGAAGGCCAAATTGATCAAAATCCGAACGCATTGATCTGTCTTAACTCAGGCGGAATAAGAGGGATTGACCACCATAATGCCATTTTGATCAGTGACAATCGACGGATATAGAAAAGATCCATCCACATGGCTCAGCATATCGTTGCATATTAGAATAGCCTCAAATTGAGATTTCCACATAAGATGATTGTCTGCATCATGCTTGATGGAAACGAGACTTGTGATGTTTGGAAGAACAAAAGACGACGATGTTGATTGCACAGCCATAATTTGAGAGGGAATAGAAATTGGAGCAGCTGAGAAAATGGAAGAAGAGGTGAAAGTGGGCATAATGTTATTGAGAGGTGATGGGAAGTTGGGATTAATGATGATTGGTAAAAAGATGGAAGAGAAGAAGAAATTGGAGACGCATAGGATATTGTTGAGATATCAATGGAAGCAAATTAAGTGTTGATTTGAGGTAGGCATGTTAAAGAATTTGATGTGTTTTTTTATGTTAAGATAACATGTTGAAATTCAGGGGAGTCAGAGAAAGTAGCGAAAGAGGCAGAAAGAATAGCGACAGAACATTTATGGTGGCTTGCCTAATGTGGTAGGTTGTACGATATATATTTATGATAGGGATTAATTATAGTCAGGGTACATAATAAAAACAAAATTACAGAAAGACTCCATAATACATATGAAACACATATTAATTCCTACCTTCACGTGGCAGCATCTTCCACTTGGATTAATTTTATTGAATGCACGTGTAAGTGGTATGTCGTGTGCATTGGGTCGAGGATTCAATTAAATCAAACGATTGAATATGCTCCATATTATAAATAAAAGGAAAAATGATAGAAACAATCCATGAACTTTGATCCAAAGTGTAATGCGATCTCTAAACTTTTTATTTGTTCAATATAGTCCTTGAACTTTAACCTAATGTGCAAAGTGGTCCATGAACTTTTAATTTATTCAATGTGATCTCTGAATTTTTGGTATGTATTTTATTTAGTCCTTAAACTATAAGAAAGTGTTCAATGTAATTCTTCTATTAATTCAAATTTAAGGACCATATTGAACATTTTCTTTTAGTTTAGGGATAACATTAAACATGTACCAAAGTCTAAGGATCACATTAAACAAATTAAAAGTTCAGGGACCATAGTAAATATTGGGTTAAAATTTATGAACCACATTGAACAAATTAAAATTTCAGAGACTACATTGCATATTGGCCTAAAATTTAAAGACTGTTTGTGTCATTATCTCTAAATAAAAATTTTATGCATTCATCAGGTATTCAAACAGCGCTCTACCCTGAATTAATAGGTGAAAGTTTCTTTTGGGTGATATAATCTTGATGAAAAAAAAGGGCATCAAAATCAAAAGCTGCCTTTTGACCGTGCTTGGTAGTTTTGACCTAAGCCCACTTTTTTTTGGTCGGAGACCAAAGCCCACTTAAAAAGGTAAGGAGTTGAGGATATTGCATAGATGTATTGCCGCGACTCGAAACTTTATTTATTACACGAGATCTTTAAATTAAAGTAGCCCCTAATAATATCATGTTCTAAAGCATTATAAAGGCTCTAACAAAAATAAAGTTTGTACAAGGGCAGCTAATCATACAATTGACTTTATCCATGATTTACTTGCACATATAATGTTGCATGCCACTTTGGGATTGATTATTATATTACAACACCCGCTAAAAAATATAAATATGCATTGAGAAATATGAAACCATGGTTTGAGGTTGTTTGCTCTTGATGACGTGAGGCTCAAATCGGCTGCTTCTTCAGAGTGAAAGCCTATTGTATGCATGACGGATTTATTCGTGACTGATCCAATGTTCACATGGCAGCATCTTCCACGCAGAATAATTTTTATTGAATGCACGTACAAGTGACGTATCGAGTGCATTCAGTCAGGAATTCAATTGAATTGGATAGTTGAACATGCCCCGAATTTATAAAATAAAATTTTATATATAGGGTATTCAAACGGCCCTCTACCCTGAATTGATAAGTGAAATATTTTTTTTGGGCGATATAATCTTGGTGACTTAAAAAGCATAAAAAATCAAAAACAGCCTTGTCTATGCTTAGTAGTTTGACCTAAGCCCACTCAGAAAAGGTAAGGAATCGAGGATATTGCATGGATATATTGCCGGAACTCGAAACTTTACATGCTGCACGAGAGCTTTGACCTAAAGTACCCCTTAATATATATCATGGGCTAAAGTATTAGAAACGCCCTGACAAAAAAGGTATTGCGAAAAGGCAGCTAATCATACAATTAACTTTATATATGATTTACTTGCACATATAATGTTGCGGGCCACTTTGGAATTTATTATTATACTACGAAACCCACTAAAAATTATAAATATGCGTCGAGAGTTCTATTAAACTTTTGAGTTAATTCTCGTTAATTTATCAAAAAAGGTTTATGAAGAAAATGAACATGACATAATATTACCGAGTAGTCAAATACGAAGATGATGTGTACAGGTATTGTCTCGCACTCACCAATCAATATTAGTGAACCCGATCGATTGTAAGTATCTCACTGTGCTTGTCTATGCGTTTATTCGCTCTTTATGTGCATGTGGTTTCCCCCTACCTATAGGCTCAAAATTTTGGGTTGATAATTTGAACACGATATCAAAGCTAGATTCTGCCTTGGTTAATTCGACGATTTTTTCCAAGTTCGTCAATTTCCAAGCGTCATTCTTAATGTGTATGTGCTCTTCATTCTAACAAGATATAAGACACTGACGAGTCGGGAATTTAGATGAGACGTCACTTGCTTTTCACGTCTTAATATTGTTCCTATTGGCCTTTTGGGCTAGGAGTTGGGCTCGTGCTCTTTTCTGACCCAAATTCAATCCCAACAGGGGTCCGTTTACTTCTTGAGCGAATCAAACGTACTAAACAACATGATGTTGGAGTACAAATTTTGTTCTAGTGTGCCAAACAGCCTATGTCAAAAAAAAAATCTAAATGATTTCTTTTCGTATATATAGTCTTGTTTTTGAGAGCTAGATATTGCAATATCCCGTCTTATTTGACCCTTTTTGCAAACCGATATAAATCGAAGCATAATCAATATGAAGGTAGTCATTTAACACATATGTCATTATTCCATAAGAAAAACATTCATCTTATTTGGCCTTCACAATTTGTGTGCACATATTCGTAATTTTCCATATACGATTTCTATCAACAATTCATTCTTTTGCTTTAGGACAAATGACACAATTGGTTCCTGAACTTTGGTCTAATGTGCAATGACATTCTTGGACTTTTAATTTGTCCAATATGATCCATAAATTATTGGTATATGTTTAATCTATTCCCTAGACTATTAAGATGTTCAATATTGCCAATTCAAGTTAACAAAATCTGTTGATGTTGCTTCTAATATGTTGATTTTGAACGCTGAACAATAAAGAAAAGTTCTACGTGGATAATCCAAGTAACATATTCATTTCAAATCGGGATATAATAATCTATGTCATCAAATAATGATGGACATATTAACGCCCTAATATGTTGATTTTCCGTTCTCTAAACACCGGAAAGTCAAAAAACGATTTCTCGGAAACAACTTTCTTTCAAACAAAATGGGCCCTTAAATCGAATTACATAAACTATAAACTCATCAATCGATCTCTTAATTAGAATTAATAGTTTCAATTTTGAGCACAATAGTCTTTCTCACCTAGTGAATCAACCGCATATTAGTTCCCATCTCTAGCAAGCAAATGAGCAAAGCGCACGAGAGTTCACGGTTTTGCATTTTTGCTGCCATTTTCATTTTCGAATATCTGTTGCATTTGCTTCTTGTTTCTCTCTCTCTCGCTCTCTTTTGAAAAGCTAAGTCTTCGTTGCCGTGGTCGACCAACTAGGTTTCCGGTCAGAGCTTCTTATTAAGTCCATCAAGCAAACACCGTCACAGATTTTATATTTCCTTATATAAATATAGAAAAGTACAAATCCCAGATTTCACGTGAAAGCGGCTAGTCCTAGGAATTCTAGTTATCTTAATCATTCGATTCATTTATAATATTTATGGTCAAAGGTTCCTTTATATTAGCAGGTCATAACTATCTATATACATAGAGTTTATGATGGAAAAAATACTAGAAAAGTCATAAACCTATTGCATTGATTCAATTCTATCCTAAACATTTCAATTAGATCAATTTAATCCTAAACATTTTCACGTTATTACCAATTCAATCTATCCGGCTAATTTTGATATAAAATCACTAACGTAGATGCCAGTCGTCTTACGTGACACGGTCGGCGTTGACATGAATATTTTTAATAATATTTTAATAATATTTGAATATTTAATAATTTTTTAAAAAAATTCTTTTTTTCCTTCTCTTCCTTTTACCTATGGCTGGTACTCAACCATGGATGAAGACCGGCCACAGGTGAGGTTGCCCTTGTCTAATTTGGTGAGGGAGACCCTCACCTATGGCCGGTCCGATCACCGGCTATGGCCGAGTACCAGCCATAGGCCAAAGGGAAGAAAAGGAAAATAAAGAAAGGAAAAAAAGAAAAAAAAGGGAAAACATTATTTTAAAATTTTAAAATATTATTTAAAATATCCATGTCAGTGTCGGTCATGTCATGTATAATGGCCGTCATTTACATTAGCGATTTTTGGCTTAAATTGGTCAGATGGACTGAATTGGTACCAATGTGAAAGTATTTAGGAGTGAATTGATACCAATGTGAAAGGGTTTATGAGTGAATTAATACCAATACAATAGATTCAGGACATTCTATTCCTTTTTATTTTCTTTTGGTCAAAGATTCCTTTATGTTGGAAACTGATGAGGAAAAACAAATAGACAGAACACAGAGATTTACGTGGTTCGATCACAAGGTGATCTACGTCCACGGGCGAGGCAAGACATTGTTCCACTATAATCAAAGAGAGTACAGTTTTCAGAAGTCGAAAACAACGACTAAAGCTCACGGCTCACAAAACTCTCTGTAAACAAAATTCTTTCTATACATCAATGAAAAAATCTAGTCGCAGTATAAATAGGGCTCCCAAGCCCAACCCTTCGCGTCCTGAACCAAATCTCAATTTTCTCTCTACTTTCGGGTCGCACAAAAAATATGTCGGGTTGGGTCGGGTCATGAACCTGACCAAGTACATAAAATTCAAGATATATTTAACACTTTATATTAACACGTCATAACTATAGATAGATATAGTTTATGATGACAAGTCAACAATGGTGACTATTTCTGCATATAGAACTCGTTCCAAGTCAGAAGGGATTTGTTTTGTAGTCTCGTATATAGACCTTCCATTGAAATTCAAACAGATTATGATAAGATCAAACATAAACTGAAAAAGAAACAAACATTTGTGCATCCTAATTAATGCCTACCTAGGAAACCTTGTTAGGAGATACACTTGAATACAAGGAGAATCGTTCCACACGCTGGAGTGCATCCTGAGAACCGCCCTCGCGTTTCTCTTCAAGTATGCCGGGCAATCCGCTTGCAACACCATGCACAGCTTCGACACCGCGCCGACCCTCAACATCTCCGACACGACCTCGCTCGTCGCCGAGAACTTGGACACAAGTGCGAGGACCTGCACCGCCTTGTCATCCACTGCTGGTGATACCCTGAGCGTTCGCTTTGCAACCATCGCGATCCCTCCTGCGTGTCTCAGGAGCTGCGCTCTCCCATCGGCACATGAGCACAGCTGAGCCAAGAGGTTGAAGGCCAGCTCGCTGACCCGCTTCTCGGGCTTCCCAAGCTCGAGCTCCACGAGCTCAAAGACCACCCCAGCCTCGACCATCTTGAGCCGGTTCCTCCCCCAAGGGCATGCATCAATGAGGACTAGTAGGGCTGATTTGATACCTTGTTGAGACATCCTTGTGTCTCTCAATATCTTCACTAAACTCTTGAAGAGGTCAAGCTTCAGTCTCTCCAATAAGCTAACGTTCGCGATCTCCATCACTTTTTTCATTATAGCCAACGCGTGAGTCTTCGATTCGACACCGTTATAGCCCGTTTGGAAATGTAGCACCCATGCCAACGAATCGACGAAGTAGTGATTTTCCTTGACGAGATTCTTGAGTTCTGTCGTGGGGCTCCATATCGAATGGAGGATCCTCAAAGCCTCATCGAGGCACGTCGTGTTGCTTTTCTTGAAGCAATTTATTATGACCCCTACCATCGCATTAGCCACCCCAGCCTCGACCATGCACGCCCTGTTCGGCTCGTTCTCCTTTGCGAGTTCTTCCAACTTCTTCATCGACCTGAAGATCAAGTGCTCGGCCGTGAGCCCCCTCACTAGCTTTAGGATGTGAGCCTTGTCGAGGGGTGACTTGGGGGTTGGGATCTGGTCGACCCCGTTCTTCGCATTGCTGATGCACCACGCCTGGATAAGCCGGAGAAGCGTGTGGTTCGGCGTGAGGCCAGAAGCCCGCGGCAGCGGCTGGTTGGTGACGGGGCACGTGGCTGCGCCACCAGAGCACTTGGACAGCCACTTCTCGATGCTCTCGCGCTCGTAGGTTATGCCGGTCACGGTTGTCACGGGGTCCTTCATGATCTGCAGGGATATCGGACAGAGGAAGTACTGAGGGATCTCGACATTGCGGCCCTCCATGATCGATGCCACAACTCTCGGATCAAAGAATTATCCAAAGCAACAATAGGAGTGAGGAAGAGAGAGGGAGAGACTACAGAGAATGTCTTGAACTTGAAGCTGTTCTGTATGACAGAGAGACAGAGAGAGAGAGAGGGGGGGAGGGGAGGGGGGACAATATTTCCTGAAGATGGAGTTGATTATATGGTGGTAAGAGATAGCGGCTAATTTTAATGGGGCAAGGTTTGAACCGAGGGACGTAAAGAGGGAGCTCCAGCACAGGTTTCATGTGCCATAAATTTCCCGTCGTCTCCTGCTGTCTTCATCTTTTACCAGTCGGGCTTTTCAGCGGTCAACCCCGCGAGACGCAATATACGAACGAACATCCACCTCCACGAATTTTCCTCGCGAGGCGATCCCGCAGTGCCACGTGACGGCCGCTCACTGGCTCTTCCTTGGGGCCCGCCTTCGCAAGGCGAAAGACGACAAAGGCATTATCGTCGCGGAGGTCGCGTTTTATAAAACACCCTCGAGTCCGCGTTCTTCTGCAACTTCGGGATTCAAACAGACAAAGCACCGGCAAAACTTTGTAGGCGGGGCCTTGCTTTTAAAGTTTTCATGTAAGAATGAATACCTAGGTGGGCAAAGTGGTATTGTGACTCAACTGAAATTTATTTGGACTTGTTAGGCGATGGATACGAGGCGACTTTGTAGTAGTAACGCATTCATGCACCATCATATTCACATGCCAGCACACAAACCTGGACCTGTCCCCTTAAGTTATTGTTTACTTGATTTGTGAGACACGAGCGATTTTTTGGCTTTACACATCTTCCGTCTAGGGCAAATCGCCTTTATTACAATGAGGAAGTGAATTACGGAACGATGTATTTTATCGGACTAGTCATATTCTGTCTATTTAGTGCGCGCCATGTATTTTGAACTTTCGTGTCGTATATTTAAAGGGTATGTTTGTGTCCGGTGAAAAAAATGGGGAAAAGTACTAATTCAGCTCTGTACCCATCGTATGACTTCGTAAGCAAAACGCTCCCCCTTCCCTCTCTCTTCCTCTCTGAGTTTCAGCCTTCGTCTCTTCAACTCTGGAAGGGAGGGATTTGACCTAAATCTCTCCTTCCCCTCCCAAGTTGCTTTTCCTTTTTAGTTCTGCTTGTTGCTTTACTTACTCTCCCAATCTAGATTTAAATTTAGGAGTTTTACTCTCCCGATTGTAGATTTGGGATCTTTTCTCTTCAAATTAATTCTAGATTTAGGAGTTTTAATGAATAAGTATTCCAGCTTCGATGTCAAATTTGTGCTTGTTCAATGTGTTTTTGTTAAAAGGTTTGGCGTATTGCACTTGCTAAAGGACTCACTCTCACAGGTGTCGAATTTTAGCTTATTCAATATGTTTATATTGTCTCATACGGTAATGATGTTGGAACGTTGAGGCTACGAATGATAATCATTTTGTTTCTATTTTTTTGTTCCAGAACAGGTTTGAAACAGCAATCTGTTTGATAATACAATTTCATTTTTCTATTTTTGAAATAAATTTTAATTTTAGAAATGGGTTTTGAATAGAAATGAAAAGTTAAAAAAATTTTTATTGCTCGTCCTCGCTATTAGCTGGTCGCCCACCCGCCGCCCATCGTCGCTCACTTGTCGGTCACCGCCTCCCGCTATTTGCCGTCTCCCGCCGCCAGTCGCCCTCCTCTCATCGCCGCTTGCCTCCCATCGCTGACCACCATTTCCCGTCGCTGCTTACCGCCTACCTCCCGCCATTCGTCGTCTCTTGCCACCATCCACCGGCCACCATCTCTCGCCGCTGACCGTCTCCCACCGCTGGCCACCGTCTCCCGCCTTCAATTGCCACTCACCTCTGGCCGCCATGGGCCACCAACCGCCGTCCGTCGACTATTGCGGCTGCCTCCGGCCGCCCTCCTCCCACTGCCGCCTATCTCCCCCCACTAGCCATCGTGGGCCACCGCCCGCTATCCACTGGTCAATGTCTTCTGCCGCCGACCGCACTCCTCCCATCACCAGTTGCCTCCAGTCGCCGTTCTTTGCACTAGCCGCGTCGCCGTTCACTGTTCTCTCCCCTCGCTATCCACTCGCTGGCCACCCGAGAGGGAGAAATTTTGTGTCATTATCAAACGTATTTTTTTGTTTCGGGAACATAAATTTTGTATCATTATCAAACGTATTTTTTTGTTCAGAAACTCGTCCAGGAATAGAAATAGAAAAATCAATTTTTGGCTAGAAATTAATTTTTGAAACAGAACGGTTGTCATTCACAACCTGAACCGAGGCGCAGACCGTCGAAAGACAAAAGCCGGAACTACATATGGAGATCTTATCGTGTGCTTATCACTGATGATGATGCGTGATTCGATGATTAGCTGCCGATCTTTTCAATGATGCAATCACATATCTGTTATTGAAGGACAAGTATGTGATTATCTCTGCCAACCATGTTCTGATTTGGTTTGTTTTGGAGCTTTATGGGCTTGCCTTGTTATGGTGACTTTTGAGATTTACTATGGATCCTTTCATGTATCATTTTGATAATGAATGGAAATTTCATTTGATCGAAAAAAAAATCTGCTTCCATTATACGAATGTCAATTCAGCCTAAACTTTTTGAATTTGCCAATGTAGTTCTAAATCTTGTACGAAGTTTTCATGTAGTCTTTTCGACTAATTGCTGCTGGAAATCGTTGATTATGTAGGACATCGTTTCAAGAGAAGTTATACACATCAGCTTGGCACGTAGGACGATTGATGACAACCGAATGCACATCGGTAATTGACCAGAAGGACTACATTGAAATGTCATACAAAAATTCAGAATTAAATTGACAAAATTGAAAAGTTTAAAGCTGAATTGGCATTAGTATAATAGGTTTATTATCAATCCTATAATTACTCTAGAAGACAACACTACATGGAAAAACCATTGATATAACATTAATCGAAATTAATTTACTAGTGCGAGCGTACTTTTTCAGTTAATTTTTTGAATATTACTCCTTCCGCTGGCGAGAGACTAGTCTACTATTACGTCCATAGACAATCAAATCTTACTTTGGTTCACTCTTTACGGCTTCTACATGCAGAAACCACGACAATCACTCCATATTGTTGTGTACTATAATTAGTTAGCAATACATGAATAGAAAAATATTAAATCTCGAAAAATGGGTAAAAAATGGTTGTTGCCGCCGAAAACGCGATCTGGACACCATGCGGTATTGATGTGGCGGCGCATTAAATCCTATCTTGCAAGTTGACAAAAAAGTGAACTTACAGTAGGAATTTCCCAAAAATAAAAATAACCTTTTGTCAGAGGACGATGAATTGTCAAATTTCACGTGTCGAGATGAAAGAGAGTCGGATGTTCATTATCGTCTTTTTCCATACATCCATTTTGTTTTTGAAATATGCAAAGATAGAATGGATGTGGCGTCACATTAACGCCATCGGGTCGGGCTCAGAAGCTTTTTGGTCACGTTAACATTTTTATCTATAATTCGAAATAGAATGATCTGTTGACAAAGAATTTTCCACCGTTGCTTGGAAAATGTGGGGAAATTAGAGTGACATTCACCTCGATGGTCCAATAGAATGATTTGTTGACTTTCGATGAATCTGTGTTTGGCCTAATTCTTGGTACTGTACGCACCAATCGCTATTTCCAAATCCAATACGTCCGATATACTTTTGCTTGAATTTATAAAGAAAAATGATTCGACGAATAGTTGGTCAGCAAAAATCAATTTGATAAGTTGCCGGAAATCTATTTCCATCATAATTTTCCCCATATTCAAATGCATTATTTTCTAAACCATGACGTAATCAATCGATTAATCAAAATCAACACGATTAGTATACGCTATAGCATACATATACATATATATGTATATATATGACATAGCGTTGACCAATAAAATTATAATAGTGATGGGACACTATTGCCGGTGTTGACAGGTTGGAAATTTCTGAAACTGTCCTCGTCAACGTGTTTTTTGACCGACGTGCAACAGAGGACAGCACGTTCATCTGCATCGATTCAAAGTGCCTCGACAGGAACTCGTGGGTCGCGACTTGTTCTCACGTTGGACCGAATATTTAGTTGTTGAATTTGGGTAAATAACCAAACACTTCAGGCTTCGTTAGGCATTAACATTGCGACTTTCATTTCGATGGTAATAAAAAGAATAATTATCATTATTATCGAAGGAAGTAACGTTGCCAACTTGACATCAATCGATACATCGGCATCAGCGAGGAACAAGATTGGAATTTAGATGATCCGTTGCAAATGGTCCGCCGCGAAATTTCACGTCGCATCATATTGTAAATGGCTGTATGAGAAAATTTAAAGATAAATGACGCGGTGCGTGATTTCTGGCATTTATGATTTCTTTTTTCTCTTTTGTTGCACATACTTGTTTATACACACGAATTTAGATATATATGCTCTATTTTGTGGGACGATGTGTCACCCGTCAATCACGAGAAGCACCGCTATGATTTTCAAAAGACCGCTATGATTTTCAATAAGCGTGCTTTTTGCGTGCTTAGAGAATTCAACGACTATGAAAATGCTCAATCGAGAAACATTGGTTGGAATGGGAATGGGTTTTGAACTTGACTTAGGAATATCAACTCAATACAGTTGGAAGAGAATGGAGTCGAGTTAGAATGTATTATGGGTCGAGTCTTTTGATAAAAACAGTCTCAAGGACCTCACAAACTTTGCAGGAACTTTTAGAGCTTGTTTCTACAACTCAATTTAAAATGCATTCTTCAGGTGCATTTGTTTCGCAGAAAATGAATGTGATCGCTTGAACTACTTACAAGAGTAAATGAAGAAAAAATATTTTCATTGTCCACGAATATGTTTAGACATAATTAATTATTTCGAGCGAGATAAGTGATCATCTTTTGGAAAATATTTTCCATATCAATCATTTTTCGTGAAATAACCGGGCTCTTACTTTAGTTATAGTTTAGCCACTGGCCTGCTAAAGGGAAAGAAGAGGAGCATAAATTCATTGGTCAAACTCAGAATATAATAGCGACAAAAAAAACTCAGAATAAAATAGAAATTAGAGAAAAAAATCTCAAAAACCGTAATCTCGAAATACACCAATTATGTTGCGCACTTTTTAAGATATTGGAAAAAAATGTGCCACGAGTCCTGAACTTCATGTAGAGAATGTGATTGAGCCCTATACATTTCAATTGGTTGAATCAAGTTCTAAACCTTTACCTAAGTTCTAAGCCTTTACCTAAAAGCATGATCCGGTCCTAAACCTTTTAGTAAAAAGTGCAATCAGACTTATACTGGAAAATGCAATTAAAGGATACCATATAGGCACTCTTTGGAGAGCCATGTATGCAATTTTACATATTGGTCATCGAAAAGACTTCATTGTACATTTTAAAAAGGTTTGGGACTTGATTGGAGCAATAGAAAAATTTAGGACTTGGTTGCATTTTATAAACAAAGTCTACAACTTCAAGTGCATTTCTCAAAGTTTAGGACTTGATGGGTCCCACAAGTCCCACATTAATTTCTTAACTTCTTTTCTTCACCCACGTAAACCCGTGAACTTTGAAGACAACGGTTTATCAAAGTACTTACTAGCTTATTAAATATTAAGAAGACCGTATTTAATAAACTAGTTTCGCTGATCATTGTCTAAGCGTAGAGTTTCGCTGATGAAAATAAAATAAATAGCTTGAGTGTACCATATCAAAATCGTACTTATCTTAATATTTAATAAACTAGTTTTCTCGATGTGCTAAAAGAGAGGAGAAAATTCGAGGGTGGATCCAAGAAAAATGGGTTTTCTTTAACGGGCCAGACTAGTCCAAATGTTACAATTGGAACGGAAAGCCCAGTCAACAAGGAACTGATTAAACTACAGGATTAATTAGGTTTAATTAATATAATCATTCTTTGAGACATTAAGCTCAAAGTTTCGTGGATATGTCCTCCTTTGTCTACTCATCTTTCTTCACCTAGCTTACGAAGATTGTTTGTATAAAAATAAATAAATAAATAAATAGCTTGAGTGTACCATATCAAAATCTTTAGGTTTGAAGCTAGAGAAAGAAAAAGTAAATTATGGCTACGTTTGTTTTGCAAAAAATATTTTTCGGAAATTTTTTTTCTTTATCCTCATTTTCCGTCGTTTGGTTCACTTAGAAAAATGAATCAACGGAAAATGTTTTCCAAATCAACGGAAAACATATGCTTAAATTCTAGAAAATGATTTTCTTTTTGAAAAATTGGAAAACATTTTTCAAAATATGACTATGTTGGTGCTTGGACCGGAAACTCTACGCTTAGACACGAAAACCTCAGCATTAGTTCTCGGGTCCTTGACTTCAGGACCAGCTCTCTGACGCCCGGGCTCGGGTCCTTCGAGGCCGGACCTGAAGCCCTAGTGCCCATGCCCAATGCCTCGGCACTCGGGCCTAGCTACATAAAGGCCGTGCTTGAGCTTTTATTTCAGAAAAAAATGAATTTTTTTTTCTTTTTCATTTTGCTACTTCCTTGCCAGTCACCCGCCATGGCGATGACGATGATCGACCACAAGCAAGGGATTAATTTGTCCAAGGTCGAAGAGGATCAACCTCGCCAGATTTTGATGAGCTTGAGCCTTGTCAGCCTCTGGCAAGGTGGAGCTTGCTCAAGGCCGGCGAGCTAGGTGAGGCTTGAGCCTGTCCCGAGGTTGCTGGAGGTCGGTGAGGCTCTGTCGACCTCGAGCGAGGCTTGACATCGCCGGAAACTAGGGAGGTCAAGCCTCACCAGCCTTGGGCAAGCTCATCTCTTTCCTAGGCCAGCGATCAGCCGAGGAAGAAGGAAAAAGAAAAATATATATATAAATTTTAAATTTTAAAAATCAAAATTTTTGCTAATTTTTTCAAGAAAATGATATTAGATGTTCTATCCCAAATGGCCGAAAAGCCTAAGATTTCCAAACTTTCAATATTGACTCCTCTCTCCAACTCATTTAACTTTCCTAATATAGATCGGTTAGGGATTCATGCCACGTGGATATCGGGTTTTATTTAGTACACAACATTAATGATATGACCCGTACATAAAATACTCTGTCGAGACGACGGTCGAACTCTTGGTTCCATTTCGAGGCTATCAATAATATTAAGAGCATCGAATGGCAAAACAATAGCATATGCATATATGGACTCCCCAACGACAATGGTAGCATAGCAAATATAGTACGTAGTTATAAATGATGTGAATTCCACCATCCTAACTACGAACTCTTCTTGCATGGAATTCTCTGCAGAATAATCAATCAGATGATTTAAACTAAGCTAAACTTATGATGCCGATGCCATCTTGCAGTGATGTAGGAGACAGATTAAATACGAAGTATAGTACTACATTAATTAACTCCTAAGTATACGTCTCCAATTGCATTATTGGTCGCGTTCATCTGCAAAGCGATCAAAACATTTGAACATCCACAATCCTTCGAATATATATATATATATAATCCGAGCTCCGAGAAAACTCTGGAAAGCTTCCTATTTTGCATGTATATTACTACAATACTTGTTCATTTACACTAATCTCTTTGTCTCAACCAATCTCTATTTCTATGATATATATCGTACAGAAAGATACCTCCATGGTTATGGGCAAGCAATAAATTGCCCATTAAACAATTGGAGAGATTTGCATCGTCATCAGATCTTTATCTTGATGCTATCGATCAAGCAACATAATCAGGCAACAGATGGGCTGCAAATCTTTTCCTGTTGCTGATGTCGATGGCCTCATAATTTATTGAGCCCGATTGAGATGGTTGTGGAGCACCAGCAATCCCGAAGAAATCAGCCTCACCACCATTTCCCACCACAAGTTTAGTCCTTCCCAGTTGATGATTATTCATGTTTTGGTTGGGGAAATAATTCTGTGGGGTTGCTGAGACTGAGAGCGAAGGGCTTTGATCCCCATGCGGTAGGCCAAGAGTGAGAGCGACGCCGTTCCCGTATCTCCCTTCGATGTTTCCCATTGAGAATGCGCTGAACCCACCATGGACGTACTCGTGGCCGCCGCCACTGAGCCCTCGGCTCGGCTCGCCCCCCTTCATGTCCATGTCCCTTGAGAGAATGATACCATGCGGATTCATCAAGTTGGGACTCATCCTCGGCTTTTTAGGACTTGGGGCAATCCCGGCTTCTATGTTGGATGACGGTCCGATCAGAGTGAAGCCGGGAGGCGGAGGGATAGAGCAGGCCATGGGAGACGTCGAGGAGGTTGAGTTGGAGTTCTCAGAGGGCGAAATGGCGGCTCGATTGAGGGCCTTATTCGGGCTTGATTGGAAGGATTTGATGGAGTTGTTCATTCCAAAAGCATCGTCTTCTTGAGATATGGATTTTGAACCGGCGTCCTTGTTGGTTTTGGTGGCGGCCCTGCGAATCGTGCCGTTCTCAGACCCAGCTTGTTCTCGGCTCTTGGTCTCTTCCAAGTACATTTCTTCGACCATGGGCTTCCAGAGGCGAACCCGAGCATTGATGAACCAATTAGACACCTGTAATTTCGAGTCGCATTCACTGTTCTGTATACAAGCTTCACGGAAAATTCGAAAATATACGAGAATGGGATGCATAGTCAATCCAACTGGAAACTTGTAAGAAGATTATGATCTTGAGTTGGATCCGATCATTACGTACCTGGCTCCTGGTTAGTCCCGCTTGTTTTGCGAGCATGTGTTTATCCGAATCTTTGGGATAGCTGCGATTGCAACAAGCCGGAATGTTGAATGTACAATCGAAACACAAACATAAAGCGTGGTCGTTGACCATGAACATGGTTTAAACTACTCTTATGATCTAGAGTTGATCGAAATTACCTTCGGACGTATGTCTTTTAGGGTAATAAATTGAGCTAGATCAAGGTACTACTTACGGGTGGAGGAAGTGTTCGAAGAGCCAAGCACGGAGCACTGAAACGGCGCGCTCTGGCAGTCCTCGTTGCGGTCTCCAAGTGTTGTTCTGATGGATCATTCCCAGCTGATGAAGTGCCCTTTGCTGTTGGAAATGATGGTCGACGTACCTCAATTTCGAGCCCTCCATTTTCGCGCCCATGCAGTCATCCTCGCCTAAGCTCCTGCCTGTGGCCTTGATCTGCGATGAGATAGCATCCTTGAGGCACTTGAACTGCCTGGATATCGTCTGCAGGGCCAGGGCGGTGTACGATTTTGCTGCACGGATGCCAGCGGCTTGCTCAAACGAGGAGACTACTAGTCGCATCTGGTTGTGGTATTGTTTGTATCTCTGCTCCACCTTCATGGTTCATAAGGAAAAAGTAAATGAAAAGGAAGTGAATAAGAAGGAAATCTTTTCTGTATATGTGCAGGGTAGAGAAATGAATGCCCACACAAATGTGACAATATTATTATGGACAGTTCCCATAATATCCACCGAATGTGATCAATACAATGACTAAGAACATGCATACGGATGACTGACTTAATCTAATTAGTGAACATATTTTTTTTTCCACTGCTTGTACACAAGGTATCGAATAATGGCCATACAATTTTGTGTTGTCATTTCATAAGCTAAATGTCAAGAACGAACGGGAATGCTTTTGGAGAGAAAATACCTAAAGGATAGGTAGCTAGACAATCATAATGCCTTGATCATTGTCTCCAAAACTATCACTAGCACTTTGGCAGTAGGAATGTTTAGAAGACAGACTGAAACTCAGAGAGAGAGAGAGAGAGAGAGAGAGAGAGAGAGAGTAGAAAACTAGCAAAAATTGAATATTTCATTGTGTAATATCAGAAACTAGCTAGCAATCTAACACTATATCAGTTTCTCAGTCAAACCACTTTGGAGTTTCAGCAGGACATTCTTCTCAATTGAGATCTTACAAAGTGATTAGGCAGGATTAGCTTGACAATGACCCAAAATACCGTTTAACAACAACTTATGCATCACCCCATACGTTTCACGCCAATCTCCAATAATACAGATATCTAAGGATTCACTATTCACATGTAGTCAAGCTAAATACCTTTGAGAAACATACTATATTGCGATTGCACATATGTACATATGTTATGTATACCTCATCCAGCATGTCAACAAGCTTGGCCTTCTTCATTTGAAGCTCCTGTCTCTGAGCCATACCGAGCTCACTCCCACTTGATGATGATTCAACTTTTTTCTCGTCCTTACTTGAATCCTTGTTACCAAGTTTAGTTTTCTCTTTATTAGCACCCTCGGCTGATGAGCGATTCTCCATCTCTTGCCCAACATGAGCGACTTCGTCCAATAGCTCTTGCGCCGCCTTCAAGTACTTTGACCCCAGAAGGACGCCGTGCAGGCCCAAGACCACGTTCGAGACCGACGAGGATGAGTTCCGCGCCGACACCCTTTCCTTGTTGACCCCCAAAACTTGATGGTGGCTGTGCCCACGGATGTCGCTCTCCCTTGAGAGCGACATGAGCGACGATTGCTCCGTGGAAAGGCTCAGAGACAGGCCGCGCTGAGAGGGTGAGACCCCAGCGGAGTTGGTCGCCGAGCAAATCTGGAGCTGGTCTGCGGAGGCAGCCGATGTATCTGGCTGACCCCATGGGTGGTTAGGCCGAACCCTTGGAGCTACGCTGTGAAGGGACGGAATCTCGTGCAGACGAGAGAGGTCTACGTCCGATCCAGCAGGTCCAAACGGTGCTGCGGGTCCGGAAAGCGGAATCCCGACGAAGTGGTTGTGGTTCAACAGTGGAGCGTGAGCTGGCTGTGTGGCACTCCCCATAGGATTCAAGAAGAGGGTATTGGGGGCGCTGGCGTCGTGGGCCGCGCTGGAGTAGGGGATGAAGCTAGGGTTCAAGATGTAAAGTGTCTGCAAGCCGTCTGTGGCTTCGATTTCGGAGCTCCCATGAAAGTACGTCGCCATGAGATTCCGAGAGAGGAGTTAGGTCTGAAAATAATATCCACTGTCAAGAAAGTGCAAAGCAAGTACGGACTCGATCTCGAGATCTGCACACTCTTGTTTGATCTCTTACTCAATCAACAACTTTTGGAAGCAATGACAAACATCCCATCTTGATATGCTGCTGAAATTCTTGAAACTGAAGCCTCGGAGAGAGGTAGAGAGAGAGGGTTTCAGCAAATCACAGGTGACGAACGTGGAGAAAAGACGATGAGTGAGAAGAGCGGATGTATTTATAGGAGGAATCCACCATCAAAGGAGGTTGCAGAGACAGAGAGAGAGAGAGAGTACAAAAGCCAATAATGGGTAAAAAGATAAACACACGAGAGAATGAAATATAAATATATGTGTGTGTGTCTCGAACCAGATCCATCAAAGTGTGTCTTTCTCTTTCACATGATCATGAGATGGAGAAAGATGAGCAAATCTTTTCTTTGTCAGAGACACTCTCTTGGGTTTCTGCAGGCTCTCTCTCTCTCTCTCTCTCTCTCTCTCTCTCTGGTGACAAAAATGATTGTTTAAGCAGAGTTTGCATCTAATAAAGAGGGGTACTTATTTCCTCTCAAAGATGATATAGAATGAAGAAACTGCAACAGTTGACTGTTGAATGCAATGATTTACCCTTGACAAAAATATTACCCAACTATTTTCACATTAGGGTAAAAACTACTGGTACTCGTACATACGCCTAAGACTCAACATATTTATTCATCGTGATTGATTGCCCACGTCGCGTTTTTAAAAGAAAAGAGAAAAAGAAAAGAAGTTCGGTCCGATGGCGTTATGGAATAATCTATCTATTTGATGAAAGAGAGAGAAGTTGCATCCAAGAATCAGTACCGCACAGTCTCCGTTAGGTACAAGCAGATGGATACAGAAGACGAAGATAATTTTCTATGGCTTGACCCTCTCTTTCTTTCAAAATCATCTGATGAGATTTAGCACGTCTCATCAGGAATTCGAGAGAGAGAGAGCGGGGGGGGGGGGGAAGAAGATGAAGTTTGTGGGGTCGTGGAGGTGATGGGAAGAGCTGAAAAACGAGGAAATGTCGACTTCTCCACTTGAGGTCGAGGAGGGGCCAAACGATAATAATAATAGAGAGAGAGAAAACAGGAAGAGAAAGTTTAGGAGATGGTCACTTGGCATTCATTGAATCCCACCTTTATTAAAATATCTCCTTGTCCTTTACCCACCTTTTTCTTATATTCTCTCTTGATTAGGTTTTCTCTCCTTTCTCCTTTTTTCTTTTTCATATTATTTTATTTCTTTTGTGTGGTGGAATGCGAGAGTTTTTTTGGATATAAAGCAGATGAATAGTTTTTGGGAACTCCATGCGGAGTGCACTCCAAGCCAACCCAACCTCCCTCTTTAAGATAGGCTATGGTGTAAAATCTTGCGTGTGGTAGTGAGATAGTTGGAAACAGGCAAGATCCAATGCGCTTAGGAAACCCTAGTACGGGCTGAGCTCACTTTTAGACATGAAAGCATGGGGGTACGGATACACTGACCTTCTGCTAAATGTACCTAAAGCTTGTAGTAATAAGGGAGCAAATGTTACTGATACAAATTAAGTCCGCGAGCATGTTTATTCAGCGACATCGATATCACTTTCTTGATTTCGAGACCAACCACCGTGTCTCTTTGGTTGGATAATCGTGTGTGTGTGAGAGAGAGAGACGCTTTTGCATGGTTTGAGGATTCTCAATTCCGCGTTGTGCTACCGACGCTTGCGCCAAACACCATGTTGCCGCATGTATAAATTTTATGCTTAATGTTCACCCGAAAAAAATCGCTCTTGTAAACCCTAATCACCAGTGCGTCTTCGTCTCACAAGACTCTTTCCTTGTGCAAGTTATTTGATGCTTCTAAAGGGTTGCTTTCTATTGTCAAATCTCATAGAAGTTGTTTGATGTAAGTATCATCGGCACTTTTCCAACAATTTACGCTTTTTAGATACTCAGCGGTGCATGTTTTTTTTTAAACATGTCACTTCCTAATTGACAAGTCCTGTGCTTCTCTTTTCCTTTTGGGAAAAAGAACACTATTCCGTTAAATAGAGCAAACATGTACAGAAGTCCTCATCAACATACTTTTGGGACTAAGCATTCTTCAGAAGAAACTCAAATGATCACAGATTTCAGCGTTATGCATTGGAGGAAATTGAACGGACTTGAAGGTTTGAGGGAAAGATCTTCTAAACTAAAGCATTCTTCCTTATCCATAATATCTAGGGTTTTCCTTATATTTGACTATGATTATCCGTGTAAAATGTGATCGATTAATTGTACGTTCTTGAGACAATTTTAAAGCTGGTTTATCACTTTTTCTCCATGCATCCAACTATAAGTGGAGAAGAGAGGAAAGTTAAGAGAAAGATAAAGTGCAAACGTACCATCAGTGTCGGTTTAGCAATGTACTAGTGATGACAAGTGCGTGCATTAACTTTAATCAATCATGGAGATTGCAATCGATTCCAACAGATAACTTATTAAATATCGAATATATTAAAGAAGTCTAAGTTTGCGTTTAAGAAGTGGTTTAGGTCCACCATTAAAGTAGCTATACATCTAGGTGTAATCAAATCGAGAAACATGTACACTTTTAGATGGCCATAATGGAAACGAAAGATTAATTATCTTTTAGCCCTCTTGCGCCAACTGTGGTGTTATGTATCGCGACTGTTTTGGATTACGTGGGAGGAGGCTGCTTCAAAGTTCCAAGATCATAGAGTATACAACATCACGAGATAGTTAAGGTCACTTTCGGACGATTATATTAGATGATAAACTCTTCCTATAGATTCAATAGTGCATTCGGACAATCCGTATGTTCACCAATCATGCATATAGACATCGGAATATGATTAGGTTTTCCTATCGAAATGAGCTCAGATGTATATGAATCGAAAATAATTTCGGTTTCTTGCGTGTTTGAACCGGTGTATTATTTGTACTGCTACCCCTAATTTTTCAACGGTTATTACTTTTGTACTTTGCTAACTTAAGATTCCAAGTTATTGGTGAGATGTTGTCCGTGACCAAGAGATGATGTCGCGTACGCCTCAGCAAGTCTAGATCTGTTCATTGACTCATGTCAATTCTATACTTTTCTTCCTTTCTTTTTGGTATTTTCAAAAGTGAAAATGTGTTACGCTGAGATGGAGAAGGACGCGGTATGCGTGAAGATAATATTACAAAGTCATAGTGTCTTTCTAGGGTGTAATACCAAATTCGACTATTCTCTTTATATAGTAGTATAGAATTTACTTTTCGGTTTGAATTTTGGGGAAAATAATAAGGCTCCGTTCGTTTGCCGGAAAATATTCTCCTTTTGGAAAATATTTTTTCGGAAGTCATTTTCCTGAAAAATATTTTCCCGGAACACAATTTTCTGGTGTTCGGCTAAAATTTGAAAAAGTTTCGGAAAATATTTTCTGGTGTTTGGCGACAGCTGATCCGGTGGCGTCCGGTGATCGGCGGTGGCGACCGGTGGCGGCAATTGGCAACCAACGGCCGGTGACCGGCGGCGGCGTGCGGCCGACAATCGTGCGGCGGCGGCGGGCGACCGATGGCGGCGGCGGTGGCGGGAGGCGGCGGGCGGCGGTGGGCGGTGGCAACTGGCGGCGACCGGCGGCCGCGGCGGGCGACAACCGGCGGCGGCTACGGGCTACCGGCGACGGCGGCGGCAGGCGACCAGTGGCCGATGGGGGTGATGGACGATCAACTTTCTCTCCCACGGAAAATATTTTCCCTCCCATGGGCAATTTTGCCTTCACTTTGGGGGAAAATGATTTCCTTTTTGTGAAAAGAGGAAATCATTTTCCTAAAAACAATGAAAGATTTGGGAGTGGGGAAGGAAAATGTTTTCCCACGGAAAACGTTTTCCGTCCCCGAACACCGGAAAACGCGGAAAATATTTTCCGGAAAAATATTTTTCCTAAAACAAACGAGCCTAAATTGTTGATTGACTCCCTATTCCCATCCGTCAATGACACGTAAGATAGATAGATGCATACGATACTTTCTCCATGGTACTCCGATAGCAAAGTATTGGCCTTTGTTGATAATCTTCTCCGTACATAGAACTATTGTCGCGCGATAGATTTAAAAACTCATCAATATCGACCCTATATATATTGATCATTGTTGATTGTAATGGCTTATTTACCGATTCCTCAATAGCTCTCACCGTTGAGATTAGACGAGGGTCAGGGTCATGACTCGAGCATTTTTTAACCAAGAGAAAGAAAAATCAACGATTGATCTTTTACTTAGGCTCCGTTTGTTTGGTGGTAAATATTCTTCCGAAAAATATTTTCCGGATTTTCCGGTGTTCGAGGGGTGGAAAACGTTTTCCGTGGGAAAATATTTTCCTTCCCCCTCTCACAAAATAGCCTAAGTCTATGGAAAATGACTTCCGCTTCTTCAAAAGCGGAAATCATTTTCCGGAGCTTCTTCTTCTTCTTCTTCACTAAGGGCACCGGCTGCCGTCGGTCGCAGCCGCCCGCCGCCGCCTGTCGTCGCCCACCGGCCGACGCCGCTGCCAGCGAAAAATATTCTCAGAAACTTTTTCATATTGATCACCGAACATCGGAAAATTATGTTCTGGGAAAACATTTTCCAGAAAAATGGCTTCCAGAAAAATATTTTCCAAAAGAAGAATATTTTTCCGGAAATGAACGGAGCCTTAGGTTCTTCTGATTATGGGCAAAGGCTAATTAGTTCGTGGGACTTGCAATGTGTTTTATGGTTCTTCAAGTATTTGGACATATGCGCTTGTACCTTTGAATTAAAAAAGAAAAAATTTAGAGTCTTTCGTCACGTGGAATAGGCATTCCTTGAAAATTAAAAGGTGCATATGCACCTCTTCCTATCTTAATCGATTTGCAAGGACGTGACAATTTGCATTAGGCTCCGTTTGTTTTGTAAAAAATGTGACATTTCTGAAAAATGTTTTCTGAGAAGCAATTTTTTAGGAAAATGACAATATTTTCTGGTGCTTGGCTGAAACCTGAAATGAATCAGAAAATATTTTCCATCATTTGGTAAGGATTTTCCTAAATAAACATACACTGTTCAGGCTTTAATGACTTGCGCATGGGTAGCTAAAGATTCCGGCACGGGCACCAGGGTCTCAAGCCCAAATCCCTAACTTCCAAACAAAGGCACTGCTTTTGGATCCATCAAAATCGTGCCCCAGAACTTGATGCTCGTGCTTAGCTCCCTGGTACCCTGGCCCTGGTTTATAGAGGTCAGGCCTCGATATGACCTAGGCTCGAAAACCTAGCACCTAGGATCAGGATCTTGGCTTCTAAGCGTAGGTTAATCGAGGCCAGGCTCGGGACTCCAAATTCAATGCCCACGCCTAGGTCCATTGAGATCGGGCCTCAAACCTAGCACTCGAGACTCGGTCCCCTACGCCTGAACCTGAGTCCATTAAGGTCAGGTCTGAGACCTTGGTGACCATGCCTAAGTCCATCGAAGTCAAGTCACAATCCCTGGCACTCGAACTCGGGCTAGGCATTGATGAACTCGAGCACGGGCACAGGGGATCTGAACATGGGACCGAGATCCTGGGCTCGGCCTTGATTGACTCGAGTGCGGCCTGGATGGACCCGGGCTTGGCCTCAAAGGAGCAAGGCTCGAGGGCCGGGTCTTGCCAAAGGCTTAGGAACTAGCGTTGGAGTTCTTATGCCCATGCGCAGAATTTCTAATCCAAGCGCTGAACCAAGTCGTAGTTTGGAAAATGATTTTCGATCTTTTTAAGAGGAAATCATCTTTCTGAATTTAAGTTTTGATAGGAAAACCTTGTTCCAAGGAAAAAACATTTTTCCTTTGGTTAGGAAAATATTTTCTGTTGACTCATTTTCCTAAGCAATCCGAATGCCGCAAAATGCTTTCTCGAAATATTTTTTTCCGCGAAATACACGATGCCTTAGTCATAATTTATTTTCTTATGAACCTATTTTTCTTTGGATGTTTAAATCATGACTTTGTGCCTGCAGGCAAGGATTGGTTCCAAGTTACTTAGGGTCTATTTGGCAACTTGCCAAATAGTAAAAATTTTTGTTATTCTGTTCCCAGAATCAATTTGGAGGCAGAAATCTATTTGTTAAATTTTTTGTGCCTGAGCACAATTTTGCAAAAAAATATTCTCAGAATTAGTTTTGGAACAGAATCAAAAAGCAAAAAAAGGTAGTTTCTTGATTCTGGAACATTTTTTCAATTTTTGATTCTTCTTGATTTTCTTCTTTTTTTTGGTTTGTTGTTGTTCTTCGGCTTGCTGCCTGCCACCCACTGGCTACCTGCCGCCGACGACCGACCACAGGCCAGGGCCGGTGAGGGCGACTTGCAGCGGCGACAGCAAGGCCTCGCCCAACCAAGGCAAGGCCTGCGATGAGGGAGGCGGTAAGGGCTGCGATGCCCTCGTCGGCCTTGGCCTATGGCCGGTTGCCGGGGCCGGCGACTGGCCATGGCCAAGAAAGGGAAGGGAAAGAAAGAAAAAAAAAGAAAGAAATATTAAAAAATTCAAAATATTATTAATAAAATGAAATTTTGTGTAGTTACCAAATGCATTTCTGTTCTTTTTCTGTTCTAAGAATAGAAATTTTGGGCAGTTACCAAACGCCTTCAAATGTTTAAAAATTATTTCCAGGCACATAATAAAAAAAATTATTTCTGAACAGAATCTATTGCCGGGCACAAAATAGTTGTCATGCGTAGCATTAAGGGAGAAAATATTTTAGAGTGTTGAAAGGCACATTCAAAGCCATAATGGGATCATTATCTCCTAAATATCTACGAAATATCTTAAGTTGCGGAGTTTGAAAACGTGCTTCTAGAGTTGCATTATTGGAGGCGCTATAAATACGCTTCTTGGGAAGATAAGGTCATGAAGATAGTAAGGCAGTTGATGAGAAAGATTTATCTACCTACGACATGGTGCTCCTCATTTTAAAAAGGAAGATTGAAGTTTTTATCTTCGGAAGAGTAAGATAACAATACAAGAAGCCTATGTGAATAGTGTCACTTTGCAAGGAGCGTATGTTCAGCCTATGATCACCTATAATGGTACATGTGAAATTTAAACAAAAGAGTGTTCGAGTAGTAATCTACGTTATCAGCTTTTCATCTAGTGACGGAGTGGAGCCGATAGCTAGAGGCGGCAGAAGGTTCATTAGGCATTTTGAAATTCGGAAGTATGGTTGTATTTTTTTTTTTTTACTGATTAGTGAGACTGAGTGAATTTCTACCGTTAGGTTAATGGTAAGAGTTTCTGTGTCATTCATAAGAAAATGAAAAATCAAACTGGCGCCCTACCTCCTTTACCCAGAGAAGCTAGCAACACACTCCACGAACCAACCTTTTACTTGACGGAATCGCCAAGATACGCAGAGTATCAGTATGTCTTTATTTGTGTTAGGATTAGCTGCACAAACACAACGAAATATAAAGTAAATGCGAAAAAGAGAAATCAAGATAAAGATTTTATTCTAATTCACCCTTAAACTAGAACTACGTCCAGCAGAAAATTTCACTATAATTAGCACACCAAACCTCTCTGTTATAATTTCAATTACAAGAGAAAGTGATTATACATATATTCAGTGATATTCATGAGAGCGATCTATGTGCCTTTCTGTCAATGGAGAGTACACTCCCAACAACTTGAACAGTAACGTTTTTTTCGTAATAGAATTTGAACCGTGACATTGAGATTTGCTTAGAAAATAAAATAAAATTTAAACTAATTTGAAAAAAAAGCCAGGCCTATCTTGGTTCAAATTCTTCAACCAAAAGTTAAGAACATTGAATGGCTCTTGAGCCATTGAGCCCCTGTCGATGGATGAAGACCCTTATCCATTTGGTGTGACCTACACTTTTGCATGGTGGCAAAAACAATGATAGTTAGTTGGTCCCCAAAGAGTGCTTTAAACACAGAAAAGTCAATAAAAATCAGGAACGCATTGAGGATCAAATGCTCAAAAAGAAAGCTTGCGTTTCGACATATATATCGCATCACTTAGCTTTTTGCACGCCCCATCAAGTTGAAGGCGACACAGACACTGCAGGAACTCGAGATGCATATTCTTCACATAATAAGTGGTTCTTTGAGTGATGGATTTATGCCATCCGTGTGCTATTCGTGTGCATCGAGTGACAGAATTCTTGGATGCTAGGAACGTGAGGGAATCTATGCCTTGGATCAAAGATTGCTTTTCTTTTCTTTTTAGGTTTCTCGCACTATCACTTTGATTTTGGGAAATTAATTAAGGTTTTTGTTTATTGACAAAACGTAATGATAGGGTGCATGTGTGAGGGTGTTGCGCGAAAGAAGTTCCTTATTGAGGATGTTCTGTGAGATGAAGTTCCATAACTCATTAGCTGGAGAAGATGGATTCAATTGGATATATTGATGTGGGCTTGTACTTGGGCATATGTTTTGTTCCTGCTGAGTTTGACGGGGCCAAGACGATTGTGAGGGAGTCAAGTCATATGTTGTGTTTTTACCAAACTTGGCTGTGTCAAGGTAGAGATTTAAGTTGAGACAATATAGGTGCGCAAGGATACCAAGATTAAGAGGGAGCTACCCTAATATAGATGGCTCACACGTGAGGGGAAATTTGTTGAGATGCACGTGTGAGTGCATTGGGCGAAAAAAGTATCATATAGGGGATGTGATGCAAAGTGAAGCAATTAGTGTACCCTAAATAGTCCACAATCTAGAGGTTTAAATTATTTGAGTGAATGTGAGTCTAACCAGATATGTTGACGAGCTTAGACTTTGACTCTCCTACAGCGATCACCCCCAAATAGAGGTATCGGGCTTTTATTGTGCCTTCCAATAAGTAAAAACCCATTAATTAGTTAGGGTAAAAAGACTCGATTTCTTAATTTAGGAAGGAATAAAGCTGCAAATATTCGGATAAAGAGATGAAAACATTTTATATATATAGTACCTTAGCACTCTTCCTCATTGGTGGAATCAGAAGACTTTAAAGCATACCAACCCAATACTCAAAGAGAGAGAATAATTGAAACTCGTGACATATAAAGAAAAAGCGAATAAAAGAGGAAGAATGTGAGGAATTGCACATTAAAATTGCTAATTAAAATACCATACTAGGGTGGGAACACAAACATGCGATTGCTCCAAGACTCTTGTGCTGCCAAAGAACACCGGTAGCGATGTCTATATTTTATATCCTTAACATATGCATTAGAGTCATCACAAAGATCATGCCATAGCTTGCGTTTTTCTCTTATTCTCCACAATTTAACCCGTTTCTATACACACACACATATATGGAAAATTATTCGTTCTAAACTTATTGTACGGTGACCAATTCAGTCTTAAATCTTTCAATTTTGCCAATTCAGTTTTAAACCTTTTGACAATTTGTCAATTTAATCCTAAATTTTTCAATTGTGCCAATTTAGTTTTAAACCTTTTTTGATGATTTATCAATTTAATGTTAAGTTTTTTAACGAATTGCCAATGTAGGTCTTCCAGCAAATTTTGATCAGAATTCGTTGATATGGCGGTCCAGTCGGCACATGACATCCTACATGGCACGGTCGGTGCTGATGTGCATATATAACTTGCGATCTAGGGTACGTAATTAATCCCTTGAAGAAGGGGTTTTTTCTTCCCTAGCCAAAAGACGAGAGTTGTGCAATTATTGACACATCAAGAGCATAGTAGCGTCACTTGTCCGAACATGTGCATGCCCCCACAAGGAGGGACCGACGACAGAGAAGGTGATGGCGACCTTTGTGGTTACCCCGATAATCTCTCACTTATTGGCTGCGAAGTTAGGGTTTATGCATCGTTTTCTCGCCCTAATTAATTCAAGGCCCCTTCCATTCCAAACACGTAACTTGGTCCGCCTTTGATTTGTTCGGTTGCCATCGCGAACGATAGGCCCCTCGATTGCGACATCTCCATGTACACATCATGAAATGGTGGGAGCCATGTTTGCTAAAATGCCGATGCCACGGTACGGTCACCATTAATGTGCAACTACTTTTATCCCTGTTCGACTCTTGTCCTTAGGCATGATTATACGACCGCGCAAATATCTTTGCCCAACCTGTGTTTCGGCTAATCTTAGGCGCGATCTTGACAATGGTGTTTGCCATTTGTTTGTAAAACGGGGTCACAAAGCGAGTCTAATAGGTCTACGAAGGACGATCGCTCCTTGCACTTTTCTGAGGGATGCGGGTATTTGAGTATTCGGTTCGACCGTTTAGGGACGCGTACAGTTTGCCCCGTTCGCGAGTAGCAATGTAATTGATTTGATGTGATAGAATGAGTTCGTATATCTTTTGGGATTTCAGTTTCTAAAAATGTAAAAGGAACAAAATGAAACCTAAAAGTAAAATTAATTTTAGAATTTTTATTTCCACTTTTTCTAAGTGCCGACTATGATTCTTTGACCCGAAATAAGATATTACTTTTCCTTTTTCTTCCCTTCTCTTTTCCCCTTAAATTCAAAACACCACAAATATAAACATGTATCGTTCCATTAGTTGACTAAGATTAAACTTCTGTAGACTCCCATATTTCCCAGACAAACTTAAATAAGGTAAAACAATGTCTATGAAAGGCACGCTTTTGTCCTCTCATTATTATTATTTTCTTCTGTTAATGTTGACAAGAGGTGGTTTCTAGATAGCTTGAACAAATACAATAATTATAAGCAACCACCTCTCCAACTTGGTCAAGACTATGACATCTTCATCGACGTCAGAAGATGGAGATCTTACTTATTTTTTTGCGAGAAAAAGCCACAAAAAACCCCAAACTTTACCACTTGTGACACATTTACTCCGAACTTTTTTTTGTGACACAAAAAACCCCAAACTTTACTATTTGTGATACATTTACCCCAATGTACATTGTCTATGGGCATTTTCGTCTTTTTGCTTTTTGCTTTTTTTTATTTTTTTCCTTTCCGGCGAGGGCGAGCCTCGCCGGCGCCGGGCGAGGGTCGCCCTCGCCTGGGCAAGCGAGGGCGAGCCTCGCCGGCGTCGGGCGAGGCTCGCCCTCGCCTGGGCGAGCGAGGGCGAGGGTCGCCCGACGCCGGCGAGCCTCGCCCTCGCCGGATCTGGCGAGGGCGAGCCTCGCCGGCGTCGGGCGAGCCTCGCCCTCGCCTGGGCGAGCGAGGGCGAGCCTCGCCGGCGTCGGGCGAGGCTCGCCCTCGCCTGGGCGAGCGAGGGCGAGGCTCGCCGGCGTCGGGCGACCCTCGCCCTCGCCTGGGCGAGCGAGGGCGAGCCTCGCCGGCGTCGGGCGACCCTCGCCCTCGCCTGGGCGAGCGAGGGCGAGCCTCGCCGGCGTCGGGCGACCCTCGCCCTCGCTCGCCCAGGCGAGGGCGAGCCTCGCCCGGCGCCGGCGAGGCTCGCCCTCGCTCGCCCTCGCTCGCCCAGGCGAGGGCGACCCTCGCCCGGCGCCGGCGAGGCTCGCCCGGCGCCGGCGAGGCTCGCCCTCGCCGGAAAGGAAAAAAAAATAAAAAAAAAAAGCAAAAAGCAAAAAGACGAAAATGCCCATAGACAATGTACATTGGGGTAAATGTGTCACAAATAGTAAAGTTTGGGGTTTTGGTGTCACAAAAAAAGTTCGGGGTAAATGTGTCACAAATGGTAAAGTTTGGAGTTTTTTGTGGCTTTTTCCCTTTTTTTGCCTCGAATACAAGAATTGACCTAACTCGTGCGTGCTTCAAGCAAAGCCCCAATCGCATTGTAGAACTATCTCGTAACATCACTTTCCTACGATCCAACTTTTACTGAACATTGGTACAAAAAACCCTTCTAAAAACTCGAAAACCAGAAGGGGACAGCGAGGTTCTTTTTGGCCACGAGAGTTGGTATCAATTGTTCTTCGAATAAATTATTGACAATGATTTATGTTTAAATATTTTCATCGATAATAATAATATTTTTTGTCAATTCATTTTTGTAAGTAATACAGGCAATCGTTTTTGCAAAAATATTTCCAAATTATTCATTTTTCATGAAACAAATACGCCCGAAGAGTTAACTTAGACTTTCATATATTCAAATATAGTTATTGTAGCTATACCTTTTTCTTAAGGTAGAGCACCCTGAAGTCATGCATTTGCGACGTATGTCTATCCTTCGCGAGAAAAACGAACTAAGAATATTTATTTATCAAAATATACCAATTTTAATACAACCGATGACATTACATTGCAACGTGTGATTGCAAACTTTAGGAGGGTATGCATTGCAATAAATCATACAAAAGCAATCTTCGATAAACTCTTTTAGGCTCCGTTTGTTTCGCGAAAAATAAATATTTTGAAAAATGATCATTTATATCACTTACAAAAATAATTGAATGAAAAATAGAAATATTTAGACATAAATTGTTGTCAGTAATGAAAACATTTTAAATTGACTATTTATTTCAAGCAATACAGATTAGGGGTGAGCATGGTCCGAGTGAGGGGTTCTTACCATGGAACTGGGAACTGCCCACTAATGACTGGCTTCGAAAAATTGAAACCGGAAACCGGATAGGCCAGATCCAGTTCTTAGGTGGGTCTATGGAACCAGTTCCATCAAGTTTCACATAAATAGAGGTGACTGAGAGCGAGAGGGGGACGGCCATGAACGGTCGGAGGTGTAGTCGTGAGTTAATGGGAGTTGTGAGTCGATGGGGGTTGAGCTTGAGAATCGAGACCGTGAGTGAGAGTTAGAGAGACGACTCAGATAAAATGAGAGTAAGACGAGACGAGCACTTAGTTGATAGGCATTGAGCTTTTGACGAGGGAATTTAGGGTTTTTATTTTTCTTAAAATATTTTCTTTCTTTTTTTTATTGAAAAATTTTCTTTTATATATATATATATATTACCGGTCTGGTCTTATTGGGCGAGTGGGCGGTTCCACACCTAGAACCGGGAACTGGATCAGTACTTACCAATTATAGTAAATTGGAACCGGGAATTGTCGGTTTCGGGCCGGTCCAGTCCGGTTCCTGATTTCTTTGCACACCCCTAATACAGATCCTTAATTTTAGGAAGATATTTTTCAAAATATCCATTTTTTCGTGAAAAAAAAGAATCATTAGCATCATTCTAAACCTTCTCTTTAAGTCCCATGCATTGTTTGAAAGGTTCCGAAATCGCCACGCTCGTTAATCTAGGTACATGGAACGTCCATTTCCTTGACATTTAAGGATAATGATAGGAATGGTCATAAATTTTGACCCAACCTGTAATTGTGTCCCTGAACTTTTAATTTATTCAATGTAGTCCTAAACTTTCAATACATATTCAATATAGTCTCCAAACTATATGAAAATGTTTAATATAGTTCCTAAACTTGAATTTGTAGAAGGATTACATTGAACATTTTCATATATTTCAGGGATTAAATTGAATATTTACAAAAATTTCAAAGGCGATATCGAACGAATTAGAATTTCAGGGATCGCATTGCACGTTGGATTAAAGTTTAGGGACCACATCGAACAAATTAAAAGTCCATAGATCACGTTACATATCAGGCTAAAGTTCATGGAACACCCGTGCCGTTTTCCATTACGTCGATGATGAGAGAGAGAGAAATACAGTTTACAATTAATGGGATTTTTCATATCCAAACACGCGCGAATTTTAATCTTAATAATAGATTATTATTTGCCTTTTCGTTTCTCGCGGCACAGAATGACTCCAAACGCTTATTTTGTCCGCCCGAGAGAGAGAGAGAGAGAGAGAGAGAGAGCGAGAGTTAGAGTTGCAGGGACGGCAGGTTACGGCGGGCCCCACATTATCCTTCCACGTGGCAGGGCGTGGAGCACTGAGCCGGGCGGGAAAACGAAAACCCCTTTTTCGAGCGGCGCATTGAACTCTAGCGCGAACCGCGGGGCCCGCCGCGGGTACCCATCTTTTCGTCCACCCCCCCCACCCCCCGCGGAGGCCCTTCGAGATGGGCCCCACCCACCCCCCCTAAGATTCGGCCTCGTAGTGGGAAGGCTGTGGTGGGGCCCGCGGCCCAATTCAATCCCGGCGAGCCGATGGGCCCCAGAGGCAGGCCCACGTGGCGGCTCGGCGCTAGAGGAGTCAGAGCGACACGACACGACACGACACCCGGTACCGAGTTTTTCCTCTCTTTTCCTCTCTCTCTCTCTCTCTCTCTCTCACGTGGCCCCCGTGGGGCGACTTGTCGTGTTGCACCCCACGGCGCGCCCGTTTCGTACGCCGATCTTTATTGAGGACCGGCGGCATTTTACCGAGGCTTCTCATTCGCTCGCCGTGGCAGTGTGTGACACGTTTGTCGTAATTAGATCACATGAATTGTGTGATATCGTGAATCGAGATGGATATCTTGCTTGGATAATCCATTCAACTTGAATTAACTAAAGAGCGACATCGAACATTATCATATAATCTAGGGATTAGATTGGACATTTATCAATACTTCAGGGACCACATCGAACGAGTTAAAAGTTTATGGACGATATTGCACATTTGACTACAATTCGGGGATTACTTATGTCATTTTCCTTTGCTAAAACTTAAGCTTCAAATTAATGATGCCACGGAAAGATAAATCTTAAACGTGAGGCTTCTTCGTTTATTTCGGCACGCCTGACAGATGGAGACGTGTAAAAGAATCCGAAAAATCGCTACTCCATGGAGAGTAGTACTTTTTTGAAAATGCAAAATTCCGCAGGATCCAGTTCATCAGAACACCAGCTAAGATAAAGACATCGAGGCGGTCAAGTCCAGTCGGGTGACGATGATCCAAAATTCACGATGTTTGATGTGACGTCGAGTCATCACGGCTTTCCAATAACTTTCGAAAGAAGAAAGAGTTAGAGGATTTTTACAATATAATATCGTAATTAGAGACTATACTCTATAGATTTCTATTAATATAGTTCGATGTGCATTTTTTTTTATCTAAATTCATATTGGAAATTTTGTATTCGTCGGTGCTCTAGGGATAATAAAATGGGCCGATGATGTTTGTCCTAACCTTGTTGTTTTTTTCTATTTAATATTGGTGAATTTCCTTTCCTTTTCCTTGAAGCTCCGAAACTGGGGAGGGCTTAAAGAGTGAGTAACGGACCTTGGCCCAATTTGTACGAGCGGCCTTTCCGTGATAGCGGCTTGTGCTCCATATTTGAACTACTTCTAATTTCTCGACCCAATTTGTACGAGGAATCGAACCTGTAATCTTCGGCTTGCGAACCGAGTGTGCCTCGGGCATTCGCAGAGTCCTAGAATCACCGGAGAAAGCAATTGCGAGGTGAACGATTGAGATGCATAAGCCCAAAAACTCTGGTCACACTTGCTTTCTAAAGCCAAAGAAGAGAAGAAATGTGGATCCGATTGTAGGGCTTAGAGGGTTAATATTAGGGCCTAAGCCCTATTTGTCAATCTCTTTCGCCACTCATAATACAAAAGCTCGGGCCGGCTAGCAAAGCCTACTAAGGAAGTAGCCCATAATTTACCTTGCAATTATAAAATTTCAGACGCGAGGATTCACTTATAAATTTGGACCAAGAATTGGGTCCGTTTGTTTCGCGAAAAATTATTAATTTGAAAAAAATTTTCTTAAAAAATCGCTTGAAATAATTATTAATAACGCATTCGTTCATTCATTTTTTTCTAAACTATACGAACAATCATATTTAGGGAGATGTTTTTCAAATCATTCATTTTTCGCGAAATAAATACACTAAGTGGACCCTTGGACTTCAAATATACACACTCCATTATTCCTTCAAATAATCCTATTGCTACTTAATTTTTTTCATTTTGTCAACAAGAAAAGTCCCCAAAAAATTGTTTTGAAATCAAAAGGTGTTTAGCAAGCTTCATAAAAGAAAATACAAAAAAGATCTACTATTCTTGAATAACAAATTTACCATCTTGGCCTTAAACATTCCTCTTTTTTAACTAACCAAACCCACCCTTCATCTCTTAGATATTATTGAAATCATAGGAAAAAAAAATCTTTGTGGGGTCGATCCTAATTTCACCTCCATGACATATTCATTTGATATATTGTGACGACGGGCTCAATAGATGCGTTTCTCATTTTAATGTGCCGGTGCTTGCATGCCTTGCACCTCTAATTGCTTGCCGGGGTTTCTTTGTCTTCGCCCCCCCCCTCCCCCCCTCTCTCGACATGCATTATCTTCTAGAAGTTTTATATCTCAAAAAATCCCGAAGTCCAACGAGGATCAAGATGAAACCTTTTAAGGTCTTGCTTAAGACCGACATTATTGAAAGGGTTAATATCACAAAAAACTCATAAATTGATATATTTGCGATAAATTTACTCCGAACCAATTTTTTGATCACCAAAACCCCAAACCGATTTACCCGTGACAAATTTACCCTCCATTGGATGACACGTGGCAGTTGATGGGCGTAACAATTAGGGTTTTACTCTTCTATTTGTCACAGATTTATCAATTTATGATTTTTTATGATATTAATTCAATTTAACGGAGGGTAAATTTCTTACAATTGTACCGGTTTGGTTTTTGTGGTCAAAAAATCAGTTTGGGGTGAGTTTATAATAGGTGCACTAGTTTATGATTTTTCGTGATAAAAAAAATAATTTGCGGTGGATTTATTACGAATGTATTAATTTGAGATTTTTTGTGATATTAAATCTTATTGAGAATTTTGGAAAAAATCTTTGTGGGGGTCGATCCCAATCTCACCATATTCACGAGCTTCCCTGGCTAGGGCTGATGATAGATACTCATGTCCGAAGATGTTGATGATGATGATGATGTTGTTGTGGGAACATGCGAAGAACAAATGCGATGTTCCACAGCCCATCTGAACTCGAGACGTGTTAGCCACGGCTGTTTTCTTTATATGTTTCGTCTTGAGTGGTCTCTCCACTATCGAACTTTGGTACTTTCGACCTATATTTTTTTCACGCCTAGATCCTCTGCATTGATTTTCTCAATAGGCATTCTAGATTTGTAGTTTGACCCGTTTTTGCATTTCCATTGCCTTCCTCCTACTCTCTTTGAGAAGTCATCATGTCCTGTCTTTAATTTGCGTGCCTACAAATTAATCACACGAAAAAGTGAATTTGCCGAAAAAGAAAGAAGGAAATAAAGATGAAGTGCTTTCGCAATTCGAAATCTTTCCATACCCAAAAGGACAATCATTAACCATCATTTTCATGCTTGAGCTATCGATTTTAGAAGACACAATGGTTCCTCCTCGTCCCGGCTTTTCGAGTGTGCTTCGAAAATACTATCATTGATGATGATTCGTTTGGACCCGTCAATTTTTGCGTGGAAGGATGTCTGACTTTGTACGTATTATAAGTTTATGTCAACAATTCTATAAAATCTATTATATAAGGCTAATTCAATCATAAACCTTTTAATCATATTAATTTAGTACTGAATATTTTGATGACTTGTCAGTTAGATTCTTGCGGCCAAAATAGGTCGGAAATTGCTAAGTGGACGCTAACTATCTTACGTGGCGATGCTAACGTGGATAATTTTTACATTTAAAAAAAATCCTTTTTTTCCTTTGGCCTGTGGCAGGTATGGTCGGTTGCCGGCCATGGCCGAGTACTGGCCACAACCTGCAAGGAAAAAAGAAAAAAAAAAGGAAAAATGTAAAAATTATCTATGTTAGCGCTAGTTATGCGACGTAGGATGGCCAGTAATTGGCCAATGTCCGCGTCAGCAATTTCCAGCTAAAATTGGCCGGAACTAAATGTTTAGTACTAAATTGGCAAATCATAAAAAAGTTTAGGATTATAGTCACAATTGAAAGGTTGAGAACTAAATTAGCAAATTGTCAAAATGTTAAGATTAAATTGGCACGATTAAAATATTTAGGACTGAATCGGCCGCTGTATAATAGATTTATGATTTTTTAGATAATTTTCCCTTAAACAATGTAATGCCTCATGGATATTTACTCGAACCATCTTTTGAGATTAATTATGTCAATAGGGCCATGATACACCCTATAAGCCCCATGAATCAATTAAGTCTAGGCATTTGACCTATTCATGTGGTTCTGACCAAAAGTAGTTACATGTATTTAGTGGAATCCAATCTGGTGATTTCCATAAACTTGAGTTTGTAAATCCTCCAATGCCCTAACTAACCGATCATTTCTTGAAGTATGAAAGCATTCAATGGCAAAACAACATCAGTAAGTGTGTTGACACATCTTACAAACCTGACCGGTTAAGTCTAGACCTTTGTCTTGTGCTGGTAGTCTTGACCAAAAGCAGTTGCACGCAATTAGTGGAATCCGAACAGTTGATCTCCATGAACCTGAGTTGGTAAATTCTCCATCGACCTAAACTAACCGATCATTCCTTTTTCTGCAGGGACGAGATTTCGACGTGTAAGAAAGTGATTTTGCAAGCGAAAGCAATGGCAAATGTATCACCCGAATTGGTGGATATAAGCCCCAGGAAGGGAATCTGCTCGTGAGATGGGTCAAAAGCATTGCACTGCAAAACATTGTCCACAGTGTCCGACTCCGATTGAGCTTTTCGAATTGTATTAACGGGTTCCGTAACTCCATGTAAAGTTATGAGAAAGCAAATTGTGCTGACGGGTCCATAAATTCTACGAGGAAACGATTTCACTTTTCCTCCCCGGGTTCTTTGTAATCCTTTTTGGTTTTCCTCCCACGGAAATCAAGTGAAATTTTTTTCGGCTTCTTCATGAGCCTACGCTTAATGGGCAAAAGAATAAAACACTTATGATTAATCTGCTTTTCAGAATTATGCATGTCTCCATCTCCAGCTCGTTAATCATACGATGCAAGTGGAATGATGCCTCACCGAGATCTCCTTTCCACTGGTCGGCAAAAGGTGTTTGATGTTAGTCAATATCCTGTGCTTAAAAAACCAAGAAAATGGAAAACCCTAACGAGTCTCATGGATAGATTGTAAGGACAAAGGGGTCAGCCAAATCATGCTCCTAGAGAGACCCTTTCGTTGTTCATCTCTCTCTCTCTCAAATTACAAATGTAAGGGAGAAAAGAGATTTGGTCCAATGTCTATATCAATTTAAGTGGCCGCTCTAACATATGGGGCTCTTTGTTTTTCTCTTGTTGTTTATACCTTAGCCCACTAACTAGTGCAATTTATGAAATTGTGTGCTCGATTTATTATTTCTGCATTATCCAGTTGTCTAACTGGGGTTTCACAATCAAGTCCATTCGTCATTAACATACTTCCACTAAAGTGGGCGATGACTCAGTATCTGTTACTGTTGAAAAAGAAAAAGAATTTCAAATACTATGTAGTTTGGTATTGCGAAAGAATCGAAACAAGGAACTAGACATGAAAAAATGCACATCAAGAGAGTGAGAGAGATACTGCTCTCTTTCGCCATGCCCCCTTCAAGAAGCACATGTCAACCTCAAATGTCGATGTCGATGGTTGATCTCTAATTCGAGGTGTCGAAGATCTCTAATTCTAAGGCCAAACAACCTCAAAGTTATGGAAGGATGGGTAGAGAGAGAGAGAGAGAGAGAGAGAGGGAGAGGGGGGGGGGGGTTGTCTTTGTTTGAAGATGATATTGATGTCAGTAAGTGGTGTTCAGAACAGCAATGGCAATGGTGATGGCAGCGGAGATAAAGAAGGGGAGAGAGAGAGAGCAAGAGAGAGAGATTGGCCGTTCTTGTTCACAGATGATACCGGTGTCAAGGTAGTGACAATGGTGATGGTGGCGGACTTCAGACAAAAGAATTTTCAGTGTTTGCAAAATACTATTTACATAACATTTGTAAAGGACTTCAGTTAAAAGAAAAAACCAAAAATGACAACAGGAGACCTTAAGCAGCTCAGGCGAAGCTAGAAGCTCCGATGACAGCCCATTGTCAAGGTCATGCAAACTCAGGTGACCCAAATCTAACCCTCCGAGCGTTGGCACGACTTGAGACCAGAGCCGCTGAGATTGTGCGACCCCATACGAGTGTCATAAAGGTTGCTCGACCTACTCAAGTTGACATTGAGGTTATGCGACCTGGATTTGATCCTTTGAGAGCCAGCGCAACCCTAGGTCAGGGCGGCCAAGGTCGCGCGACCCTAGGAGAGGCAAAGCCGGTGTTGCGTGACTTCAGGTGACCCCACACCGGCATCTCTCGAAGTCCTCCAACTCCTCCATGACCAGCCACATATTTGGAGTGATGAACGATATCTGTGAGAGGGAGAGAGATGATGATTCGCCAATGTAGTTCTTCTGGCCAAATTTGGCTGACTGACTTGGACGACGATTATTCTATGTAACACGATTGATGTACACGTGAATGATTTTTGCAATTTTTTTTAAAACTTTATGAATTTAGTTTTCTTTTCTTTTCTTTTTTCCCATCATTGGTTATCTTCCTGAAATGGCCACCGGCCATTAGCTGCCCCATGACCCTCCCCAGCCACTCGGCAACAACCTACGAGCCCTCGCTCGTGCCTTGTGAGGGTTGCGCTCTATTTCATGCCACTTCTTGGGTGGCCTAATCTACATGAGTGACTTGGTCGGGAAGCATGTTGAGTGGCTCAAGCGACCGGTGTTGCCCGATGGCTTGATCTTGCGGTGCGAGCATTACGCCCTTTCGCGTCGTCGCCTACACCACCAACCCCACCGATATCGGGTGGAGTGCTGGTGGTTCCCCTCTCTCCGTTGACGGCGTCCATGTCTTTACCCGCGTCCATGTCTTTACCCTCTACCTATACCAATCCAAGAGGCTTGTCCTCTCGAAGCCCTCATAGACCCTTGAGATCTCACCTGAGCCGTTCCAGTATGAGCTTGTCATTGTCTCTCTAGTTAAGGAGTTGAGGTCGATGATGACGGCTAGGGCTTTGCAGCCCTTGCCCAATGCCCGATGACCCTTGTTGGTATTTCGGGAAGATGAACAGTGAAAAGAAAAAAGAAAAGAAAAGAAAAGAAAAAAATAAACAAAAAATTCAGAAATTAAAATATTACAATAATTGTACACATTAGTACTGCCCGTGTCACGTAGGACGACAGACATCTACGTTAGCAATTTTCTAGTCAAATTTACCAAAATGATTATATTGGTAAATTGTCAAAATGTTTAAGATTAAATCGACTAAATTAAAAAATTTAAGATTGAATTGGCTACCGTACAATAAGTTTAGAACTTTTGGAATAATTATTTCTAAAATTAGCATCAGCAACCCGTGCAATGCACGAAATTTACATTCTTGTTGTTTACTTGTCAGATATTATATATTTTCTTAGTTTTATTTATTCATTAATAGTTTCGATAAGTCATTTAGTGATGATTCAAATGTTTCCTTCGTTAATTTATCTTGATTAGTTTAGTAAGTGTCATTGGAGCACTTTTACGTGTGTACGGATTATCGTCTCTCCAAACACCTCCCCTCACCCCAAAAGAAAAATTGGATAATAGCCAATAAAGAGAACTCAACTGAGAAAATCTTAAAGGATCTAAAACCCTTGCAAATCAAAAAGAGGAGAAAAAGGTCAAGTAAATCCGCCATCAACGGGACATACATATGAAGTAGGACCCCATTGGATGATAAATAATGCTGGGATACCAAACAAATCAACACAATGGCTGACACGTGTCAAGATTAAGCTAAATCTAGCCAAAAGATAAGAAAAAAGCAAATTATTTGGGGTGGCTATAGGAGAACATTCCATCATATGCGTTGGACAAAAGATTGTTTAAGGAACGGATTTTAGGAGAGATTTTACACACACAATGACACGTCTTGTCCCAATGTCAAGATTCTCATGCTGGGTTTGTCCCTTGGTGGCCTTATCTTTTGCCCTTTTTTCTTTTTTTATGGCTCTCAATATCAAATCATTTTGGAGAAATAATTGATTTTTTTTTTGGTGGTGTGTGTGTGGTGGAGCACTTGCTCTCTCCCACCCCCGCAAGACCCAACCCCCTTTTGCCCATTTCCACTCAACCAAGAGATAGAAATAATGAAGAGCTTGGCTAGATCAACTCCTTTTGAGCTTTTGCGGATGGATTGCAAGTGATTTGACCTTGTTCTAACTTTTCATTGTCGTTTTCTCCATTTCACCTTTTCTTTCTTTAAGAAATAACTCGATCGAATGTTATCGTCAATCAATTTTTACACGATCTGTTAAAAAAAGGTAGACTGTTGATGCTGAGTCGGGAGATTCATAGAGAATCGTTTGCACTATGTCAAACAATCATATCTCGGACTTCTTGCTTCTTTATGTCCTAAACCGAAGGTGTTGCGCCAAGTAAAATCAATATGAATTCAAAGCCTCGTCCGTTTTATTAAACTACCCAATCCTTGATATATTCTCATTTTACATAGGATCCAATTGTAATTAGCTTGCTTTGTCAAGTTGATTGACTTAGGTACCAAATCGTTTTGGACAAAGTAAGTGGGTCGACAACAAAATCCAAGTTGGTCTACTGAAAATCATTTGATGGAAAAAAGGTGCAAAGCCCATCTGATCTGAATTCAACCGCACTTCCACTTCTACAATTTATTTTTTTGCAAATTGCCCATCTACTTTCATTTCTTTTTCCTTGGTCACGCGAATCAAAATGTTGACTTTATTGTTAGAAGTCATTTTTTAACTTATTTGAAAGCATTGCAAGAATCTTTAACTCCAAGTAGTGTCCCCAAATAACGGTCATAGGTCATTCTTGGAAAAATTATCAAAAAAGTCATAAATTTATTATACTTGTGCCAATTCAATTCTAAATATTTCAATTTGGCTAATTTAGTCATAAACTTTTGACAATTTGTTAATTCAATTTTAGATATTTTAATTGTGCCAATTTAGTCCTAAATCTTTTGACGAATTGCCAATTTAGTCATAAACATTTTTCTTATCTACTAATTAATCTTTTCAGACAATTTTGGCCCGAAATTGCTGATATGGCGGTCCAGAGTGTCGGCTATCCTAAATAGTATGGTTGGCGCAGACATGGATAATTTTTTAAATTTTTCTGAAATTTTTATTATGTTTCTTTTCTTTTCTTCTATTCTTTTCTTTTGTTTCCAACCCTAGGTTGGCGACCCTCACTGGCCGATGGGTGAGGGTTGTGACCCCCACCTCAAATTTAGGCAAGGGTCGCAGGGCCTCCTGGGCCCAGGGTTGAAAAAAAAAAGAAAATAAGGAAAAAAATAAAAAAATTTTAGAAAATTTTAAAACTTGAAAAAATTGTCCACGGAGACCAGCGTTGACTAAACCGTCATGTCAGCGATTTTTAGAAAATATTGGCTGGAAGGATTAAATTGACAAATTTTCAAAAAGTTTGAGACTAAGTTGGCACAATTGAAAGGTTTATGGCTAAATTGGCCAAATTAAAAGGTTTATGATTGGATTAGCACAAGTGCAATAAGTTTATGACTTTTTTGATAATTTCCTATCATTCTTTTATAACTAGATCATTTATAGCATAATTAATAGCAAAAGAACCAGAACATTAGAGATTTTTAAACTTATATTATTCGCACCAACACAAGACACCTCAATAGTCCTATCTTAATCTTTTTTCTTTTTTATTAATTTAATTGCCACCTCAAAAGTCCGATCGACCGGCAAAAGATTACAATCAAACCTGATCAAATGATGAATGGGCTGATGTCTACTTCAATTTTTTGCCGTAATTCTAAAATGATCTTACATTATGAAACGTGAGAAAATAACGCATTTTTATCAGGAAGGGTGATACGTTTACTAAAACTGATCTACAAAAATTGGTTTATTAGTCAATATATGAAATTTCAATTAAATGGCCTCAAAACAAATGAGTTCTATTATGCATACACGCATCGTATACAATGGGCCCCTCTAGAGCAAGATATACTAGACTAATCAATTCATGTGTTCAAAAGAGAAGAAGGCATGTGTGTGTACTGCCATCCAATATTTCTTCGGCCTTTGTTTCAATTTTCCTATTTATCATAGATATCGTGGTGGTCCTATAATATAATTCCTAACTTCGATGTAATATACTCTAGAATGTAAGCATTGAGCAAGATGCATGACTAAAACTCTGTCAAGAAATCAATGTTTATTATCTTCTTTAACATAAATTATTTACCCGCTTTTCCAAACCATATTTAAACACTTGAGACACTTGATCTTAAAGAAAAATAATGCAAGCAAAGACCCCAAAAGAAGCAATATCCTCATGTGATTACAACTGGGGCTCCATCTTTTCATGCATCCCATACAAACTTCTTTATTTTGCTCAGATGAGAGACCAGTCACCAATCCTACTCTAAATAAATCATTACTATTATTCCTTATCAGCTTTTGCATCTTACAAGACCCACTAGATCTTTATATTCAAATGACCTCTTCATCCCCGGTCCAAGCAGTCCACCCACCATGTGAATCTTTCATTGTTTTTGACTACTTGTCAATTATTTATTTACCTTTTTGCAAAAGAAAAGAGTATAGAACGTACAGAAGCATCTCAATTCTCAATACCTAGCTAAAAAAGTTTAAATGGGTCCATGCATAAATATTATACATTATCTCATGGTTTATTGAAAGACATAGGACCACAACTGCCACATCAACCAACAAGAGTCATACCTGATCGCTATTTGAAAACTTTACAAGAAAATAACAGAACGTTGTCACGTAAACATAAAGCATATAAGAGAAATGAATTGTCATTTCCATACTATTCAAGATCCCATATTTTTCTAAATCCTTATGTGAAGCTTTTAGAGTTTCATATTTTACTTTGAACTTTCGTAACGACTTGAATGTCAATTCTATAACACATAAGGAAAGATAAACGGAAAACACACATGCAAGATTGAGTCGGATTTGACAATAATGAATTAAATCTGTATAGATCGTGATCGCCATTTATGAGAATCATTTCAAGTCGATTCTAAAAGAGTTTTTTACTAAACGAAATAGAAATAGCCAAAAAAACATAAAATGAAGAATAAAAGGAATGAAAAATGAGAGAGAGGGTAATTCGAATGGTATAATATGAAAAAAGTGCGTGCTTTATTAGTGCCATGAAGCTTCTTATAATGCCTCAACACGATTAATAATTACCATATATCAACTAAGTGGTCGTAGTAGATTTGAAAAAAAAAAAAACTCCTTACATAAGTACATGATAACTAGGCAACTTCTTTAAAGATAACGAAAAATGTTCTTTTTAATTTCTTCCATTTCGTTATCTACAAGAAAAGTAACTAGATTACCATCAAATTACCGCAAAAATTAGAGAGAAAAAACCACACGATGCGATGGCAAACCCTAATCTATTTTGTCCCCAACCAAAATAAAATAAGAAAACCCCATCCTCGTCTTGGACTTTGTAGGCATATAATGAGGACACATGATTGCATAGAGCCATAGAGAGCTACAGCCAAAAAACAAATCGAGTGGGAGAGCATTAAGCGAACAAAAAGCTGCGGACATGCAGAGAAAAAGCTCCAAGCTCGAAAACGAAACGAAACAGTGGCTGGCTTTTGCTCCCTTTCCTGTACCTGGGAATTAGGGTTAAAGTCGTTCTACTTTCATGGAGCGAGTGGCGTTTTTATGGGCTCAACACGCACATGACCTGCACAGTTTTTCTTGCGCGAGAAAGAACAGCACATCAGGAAAGAATAGGATAATAATCACTAATTAATCACCAAGCAGACTCTCCTTTTCCCGAAGTTAATGGATAAACGACAGAAGAATGAAATAGCTGTCTTATCCTTGGCGAAGGGTCAAAGAAAGGCTTATCGAAATGCTTGTTGAGTAAATTTTATTAAAAAGTTGATTTCAAGCTCTGGTCTCGCTCTTTGGAAGAAAAGTTAGTGCGTGAACTACTGCAAATTCTTCCTTTTTGATCATCGACGGAATTTCAAAGATTAGAAAGCTGAAAAAGATTCCAAGTCTTTGAGAACATCGTGGAGTTTGGCTCTCGTGTTTAACCATTCATTGGAGGTTATTACTAGCCAGAGCATGCGTGGTTGTTTCCTAGGAAAGTTAATTTGTACGTAGCTCATGCTGGATAATCTGGTTTAGGTGCAAAGAAAATGCTCATTGGGCTAGTTATAGATATGCTCTAGCATTGGGACTAAATAGGGTTTCAAGTAAATCCACGAGGCTTCGACGCAAGCAAATGAAACACATCGTGAATTCTTCAACTTCATAGCCGGTGAGTTAGAGTTAAATACTTTCAAAACTTGGATATTAGCAAAGGTTTTCTGAAGTGGATTGGTGTGCGGACAAGAGATTGAATCGTTTATGTCGTAGTTTAGTTATTTATCTAAATAAATAAATAAATAATATATATATTAAATTGAGATATTGATGTTATTAAGAGCTTAACCACAAGCTTTTTCCTCCTTACCAAAAAAAAAACCACAAGCTTTTTCTTTGTCATGGAAGATTACCTTAACACAACCTTATATTTGGACATTCAGCGCGCATACATCGCAATGATATTGAATTTTATGATTTAATTTCGGGGACTTAAACTGACCCTTGTTCAATTTAAGGAGAAATCGCACTTCTAGTTCTCGCATTTTTCAGATTATTTTTTATTATCCAAGTCACTGTTTTGTTCTCAAGCTAAGATTTAAATCCTCTCGTAAAAATTCCGCTAAAAAAGAAAAATTAACAAAACTACACTTTGCATCCCGATAATTCTACTGGAAGTGTTCGGTTTTACTCCCTTAACTATGTTTCTTTGATATATTAGATCCCGTATATTTCCTTGGGATACTTAGGGCGCGAATGATAAAATTTCTTTTCCCCAGCCCTATTTTTGATTAGTATTTCTCGGACAAGTTTCTGAGTAAATAGTAGTATTTAATAACGACATAAAATTTCCGTTCCCAGAATAAAAATTTATTTGATAGGTTAATCTTAAATTTCTGTTCCTGGCAGGCAAAAGCGGATAGCTGGTTGGCGGGCGGGCAGGCAGGCGGCGGACGGTGGTGGGCAATCGTCGGACGGCCAAAAAGCGATGATGGAGGATGGTCGGCGGCCAATGAGCGGTGGGCGGTGGAGAGCGGCAGGGCGAGCGAGGCGGGCGAGCGGCATGCGATGAGGGCAAGTAATAAAAGAGAGTTGTTGTTTTTGTTTTTGTTCCGAAAAGAGAAAAGTAGAAAATCTTCGCTTTCCATTTTTGTTTCAAACCCGTTTCCGTGCTAAAAATTTATCCCGGAAATAGAGAAATGAAATTATTTTACAGGTTGGATTTCTGTTCCAAGCCTGTTTTCGAGAACAAAAATGAAAAATAAAAAACGGCGAGATGGATCGGCTATCGTTCGCGCCTCTAAACACCCCGCTCAAATTTTCACTCCAAACTAAGAAGGACACCAACGTGGCACCGACAAAATCAATACACAATATCCATACTTATAAGTAAGTGTAATTAAGATCCGCATTAAAATTAAAAATCGACGGACTTATTATCATCGGCCATTGGGTTTTTTCTTGAGCCGGGAAAAAATTGGCAAATTCGGGGGGGTCGGATGACGCAAGCACGACGGCAACCCGCACCACCACCACCTCGATCCTCCTCCCCCTCCCCTCCCCTCTCCTCTCCACTCCTCCCTCACCCGCCCGTCATTTTAAAATAATCCCCAACCCCCGCCCCCAACCCCCAACCTTCAGTGGCAGTTTCCCGTAATTATCCCGCAACTCCGCGCCCCTTTGCGAAAACCCCCGACCCTTCTCTCTTTCTCTCTCCATCACTTCACCCTCCTCCCCTCCCGGCGTTCATATTAGGGACGCACTCTCGGCGTTTTCGGGGGGAGGCATCAGAGAAAATATCGTGGGGGCCAAGCGCACGAAAGCCGGGCGCGTGGATCGGAGCGACAGCGATAGCGGTAGCGGAAGCGAAGCGAAGCAGAGCAGAGCAGGGCAGCGAGGGAGCGAGAGACCTGTGTCACTGGGTCACTGTTCACTGGCTCGCCGGTTCACCCCTCTCTCTGTTTCTCTGCCTCTGTTTCTGCGCGGCGGTGCTTACAGTGGCTTAGAGCTCGTCGCTCGGCCGAGGAACTCTCCGTCCGCGGCGAAGATGGAGCAGATCATGGCCATGTACAAGCTCGAAGCCTTCGGCATCATTTAGGCTCTCTGGGCCGCTTCCCTTCCTGTCCCTCCCCTCTTCTCCAGCTCCCCCTCTCTCGCTCTCTCCCCCCTTCCCTCCCTCCCTCTCTTCTGTCTCTGTCTCTGTCTCTGTCTCTCTGTGTGTGTCTCTCTCTCTCCGACTTTTCGCCGGAGATGGCCTGCCGGAGCATGATGTCCGGGAACTTGGAGCCGGAGAGGAAGAGGAGCGGCGGGCTGAGGACGAAGCAAGCGGGACGAGGGTCGTGCCGTGGCAGTTAGCCCCCTGCGCCACCCCCCCGCCCCGCTAGTGCCCCTTTCGATTCCCTTGCTCTGTCTGCTGGTGCATGCTTGGTTCGCGCGCGCGCCCGCGCGTTGCTTTGTCGTGACACACCGTCGGCGCCCTTTTGCTGTTTGGAGCTTCGTTGGGGCTCGGAGGCGAGATGGGGTACCTGTTGAAAGAAGCTCTCAAGACGATCTGCGGTGTGAATCAGTGGTCGTACGCCGTGTTCTGGAAGTTCGGCTGCCAAAATCCTAAGTAAGTCCGTCTTCGCTCTCCTGCTGTCCTTTTTGGCTTCAATCCGGAGTTTCGGCGACTGTTTGGTTGCCAGAGGATTCTTGCGGCCTCTTAATCACCGAGAAAATTCGAACTTTTTCCTTAGCGGTTCATTATCTCCCATATGCATGAATTGAACTCTTGCTGCGAGTTCTGTTCCAGCTGTTTTTTCCGAGAAAAAAAACTGTATGAAAGATCATCACCCTCGATAGAGTTTCGAGTTTTTTCTTATGGAGAATATTAAAAACAGCAACTTGCTAATTTTCTGGGACGAAAACATTCGACAAATCGAAATGTTTGCATTTTCTGATGAATTTTCTATTTGCATTCGAAACAAAAAATAGGTAAAAGAGGAGATTTCTGTAATCGGAAGTGATTTCGTTGTCGGTGTTGAGCCCCTCGAGCGTTGAAGGTGGAGTCAAACTGTCAAAGTGGTTGCGTTAGGCTTGTCTTGTTTTCTAGTCTGTGACACTGATGTTTCTATTTTCTTTTTTGGGTCGATCACAATGTAGGAATTCTCAGACCTTTCGTTGCTTGTCGTCGTGGGTATGCTGGAAAAGTCAAAGATTTCGACGCAGCAGTCCAATAAAATGAGTCCTAAAAATTTCTATTTTTAAAAGAGGATGTGATATGCATGTGCAGCTTAAAGTCTTCTTAGTCTATGGTTTGTTTAATCTTTATCTTCGAAAACTATTTCTCATTGACTATCTTGTGGGACATGGTAATATTGTCGTTTCTATTTTTTTGGAATTTTCTGGTTTGGATAGATCCAATCAAATAGGCGAAAACAAGTTTTATGTGCTTTCACTGTACGCCTGTTATGATCTGCACTTGCCGTAGACAATTATATACTGGCCAGTTGGTTCCTTCTGTAAAAATAATTGCTAGAATAAAAAGTTTCTACATCCAAGTAGATGTGGCTGATTGCAAATTTTATATTAGAAGTTCGTTCGTAGCAGCTAAAGTTTTGTGACATACCATGACTTGAAATTTATTAATTCTCAAACTTTATGAATTTGTCATATGATGAGGTAAATGATTCCTAAGTTGCATCTATCGAACTAATAGAGACCGTGTAATTATGATAACAATGCTCAAGAATTAATTATCAGGAAGGATTTGCCAACCAGATATTAATTTGTTTGTATAATCACTGCTGCTTCAGACATATAATTTGAGGAAAATTGTCAAAATGAATCATTGGATTTGTCCACCAGGCACCCATTTGACTTTCGGCTGTTCAGACTTCAGAGCAAAGGACTTATTCTAAAAGCTTTTTCAACAATAATTAGGAAAAAAAATTGTTCCAAGCAATGTGCATGTTGTGACCTTGTAGTTCTGGGAAGGGAGACGGAGCTTAGATCAAGTTTCTGAGACGAGACTCAGGCACCTTTTTCCCTTGAGCATTTTTTGTCTGTGTTATCTCTAGCATGAAAACTGAATTTCTGTTGTAAACATTTTTAAAATTCTTAACACGAGCTTGAGGCATGTCATCACTTATCCCCCTTGTTGAATTTGAGAAACGTACATATCCATTGCAGGCTGTTAATATGGGAAGAATGTTACTATGAGCCTCTACGATGTTGTGTTCCTCCTCCAACTGCTGGATCTGTGATTGGCAAAGTGCCAATGGGGGAGTTTGATGGATGCTTGTTCACTCCTGATAACCACTTTGCTAGGCCTGAAAATCACGCAGCGGATAAAATTCAGTCGCTGATTGACAAGATGATGATAAAAAATCAGATCAATATTGTAGGGGAAGGGTATGCATCAGTTTCTGTGTCTGCTTTTTCCTTTACTTTTGCTTGCTTTCCTCATTTTTGTCAATTGAGTGTGTACAATGTTGGTTACTATATTTTCAGAATAATAGGACGAGCTGCGTTCACAGGAAATCATCAGTGGATACTTTCAAGTAGTTATAATGGGGATGCCTATCCACCCGAGGTATGACAAAGTTGGACTCTGAGAAATTTTGTTCGAACATGGGAAAGTACATATTGAGTTGGGTCCTTGGAAAATATGGTTTACATTCTTGAGTTTTTATCAAAATTCTACACCCTAAAATCTGCCGATATTGTCAATGAACGAGTAGCGGTCACGGAGAATAGGGAAGTATAATCATGTATGTTTTCCATTGTTTTGGAGTGGATACACACCTTTGGTGATAGTTTTTTCTTTAATGGAGTTGAGTGAGGATATCAATAATTAAGTTATGGTGGCATACTACAGTTTGCGCATCTTTTTTCTCTTCAATTTCTAGCACTTTGAGAGGGATGTTTGTATTGGGCAATTAATGTGATCGGAGATATCTCCCTTCAGATTCTTTTTCTTCTATTTCATAAGATATTGTAATATTCCGATGGGTATTGTTGCATTTCGATTGCTTATGGCTTCCTACATTTAGAAAATTAATTGACATGGGAAGGTTGTTCTGTTTTTAGAATTGGAACATAAGTTTTCGAAACCAAAAAATAACTGAACCTAATCTGACTCGTTTTTTGTCAATGCATTTTCGTTGTTCAAGGTACAAAATGAGATGCTTCACCAATTTTCGGCTGGAATGCAGGTAACCCAGTCTTTTATATATCCTCGGATGTTCTTCTCTTTCATGTTTGTTTATGATTTTGTCTTTTTATGTGGTCCACAGACAGTTGCGGTCATTCCAGTCACCCTGCATGGAGTTATACAAGTCGGTTCTTCTTTACACGTAAGTCTTCCTTCTGAACAACTTGTAATTCCCAGTGACGTCCGAGAACTGCCTCCCACTTCTGTTGTTTTAGCTGCTTTGCTTTCTTCAACTTCAGTGCGAGCATTATTTGATCTTTCATTATTTGTCATTGGCTCTGTGATTGTCTTGGAACTTCTTGCAGTATATCTTAAGCAGGATTCTAGTATTCTCATATTGAGTTTTGTGGACTGTAACAGTTATAGTCGGTGTTGCTGGACTTCCAGAAGGCAGTTAATAAGTTAGTAAACAAATTAAATGTCACTTTTAACGAGATCTCTTTTAGAGCTGAACTAATTATGGAGCGCTCGTATATTCAAACATAGCTTCTGAGTGCAAATTTGTTGGTTGTGGTACAACAGGTTCTCTCTTCTCCATGAGCATGTGAGAGTTTGTTCTTATTCTATTGTTAAGAAATGCTACTTATCATGAAGAATCATAAATTTGGGCAATTGAATAATCTTTGGCCTTTTGCTAGCCCAACCTCTAGCCTGGAAATGAAAGCTACAGTCTGGGAAGAAATAGTGGTAGGTGGGCGATGTAATTTTACATTTGTTAATGCGGGCAAATTCTTCGTGTAGAGTTCATAAGTCAGAAGGAGGATCCTTTTCTTGAGGTTCTCGCAGTCTAGATCATATAGAAACTTCTTCTTTACTTGGTTAATCAATGGCTCAATTACTTCTCCAAGAAGCAAGTTGTGCACGGTAATGGTTGCTTTGAGCATACATCTCTAATCTATTGGTCGGTGTCCCTTCAGATTATGGAGAATGTGAGATTTGTGGATGAAGTGAGCAGTTTGATCCTGCAACTAGGGTTTGTCCCGGGTTCCGTGTGTTCTGACACGTACGAAGCCAAATTAGCTGTTTCTCTTGGAATGCCTGTTGCAAATCTATCTAGAAATGGTAAGGTCATGAGCACCAATGCTAATTTGTCAGGCCTCGCTAATCATCAATCTTGTTCTCAAATAACACGAGTTCAAGATAGTCGTTGGACCACTGCTTTACGATTTCAGACTTCTAACCAGCCATTGAGTTTACTCGAATCCCATGGCCAACTTGGAGCTAAAGATGTTGGATCCCAATCAGTTTGCAGTACACTTGAGGTTTGGCCACACCAGCTGGCTGCTTTGTCTAATGTAAGGACAGAATCTTATCATCGAAGTGGTTTTGGCCAATCAGGTGTTACCCGCAACCACGTGCTATCGACAGAGATGAATTTATATTCAGATGTCTGTGCTCGAAACCTTATCATTGAAAAGAGTCATGCATTAGATGGCCGTGGCACTTCTCAATTGAGAATAGATGGGCCAGGGCGCATTGATATGCATAAAGTTTCAGACATAACTCCATTGCATGGGGTCAATAATGGAATGAGTTGTCAACTAAAGGAAATTTCAAGACCGGTTTTCACAAATATGGATGAGGTCAAGGTCCGCGGGAGTGATTCATCAAACTTGGAGGGTATCCCTTTACTGAGTGTAGATGACCGTACAACCACTGAAATGAGCCATTTGCTTTCAGGAGGCTCAAAGCAGACAAATCATCCCATGGACATGAAAGCTACTGGAATTGATTTTCCTTCTGGGCAACTGCAGATGGAAAGTGCTCTCGTGGGAGCCTTCAATGATTCAAATGAGCATGTGTCAGTGAAGGAGCTCATTCCCCAGTCTTGTCATGCTTATGAGAAGCGTAATAGCACAAATTTTAGGTTTGTGGAAGAAACTTCACATAATTCATCAGGAGATGATTTATTTGACATATTGGGTGTGGAATTCAAAAATAAAATACTAAACAGCAATTTCGGTAAAGTAAATGGTGGCGGGCTTGATGGGAGCAGTGGGAAGATGGGCAAGGAAACGTTGATTTCAGTGTTAAAGCAGGACTCTGGTTCTGCTTTATACTCAACTAGTGAGAGCTTTTCAGAAAGTGGTGTTTTCTTGGGGGCTGGTGCCGGAGGTGGTGATCTTTTAGATGCTGTGGTTAGTAGAGCTCCAAAGCAATGTGCAGATGATGCTGTATCCTGCAAGACGACATTGACAAACGTCAGTAGCTCCAGTGTCCCTAGTAGTTCTTCCAGCTATAGCTGCTTTAGTGCGCTGGACAAGGTGCAGCGGGAGTCTTTTGGATTCCCAAAGCCTCTGGAAAAGGTTGGGACAACAGCCCCTTGTTCTTTCATATCTGGCCAGAGCAAGGAGGGAACACGTAGTCATTCCTTCCGTGGATCACAGATTAGTTCTTGGGTTGAGCAGAGTCATGCAATGAAGCGTGACAGTAGTGTCTCCACTGGTTATTCCAAGAAGCCTGATGAACAGATAAAATCAAATCGTAAAAGGTTAAAACCTGGAGAGAATCCTAGACCCAGGCCAAAGGACCGCCAGATGATCCAAGATCGTGTAAAGGAGCTTCGGGAAATTGTACCCAATGGGGCAAAAGTAATGCTCTTTTTACTTATTTTCCCACTATTCAATATCTACTGTTTAATCTTTATGATGTTCACATTATGATGCCTAAATAACTTCAACTGCTTTGGGCCTCAACAGTGTAGTATAGATGCTCTGCTGGAACATACCATCAAGCACATGCTTTTCCTTCAGGGTGTCACGAAGCATGCTGACAAGCTAAAACAAACTGCGGAATCCAAAGTATGCTCCCCCCCCCACCCCCTCTCTCTCTCTCTCTCTCTCTCTCTCTTGTGCATGCACACTCGTTTGTGTGGATAGGGCCCTTCTAAAATAAGGAAAACATTGAAATGCTTGATGGAAACAATCACTATTCTCTCGGAATTGATTCCTCTTGGCACCAATGTCCAAGTAAAATGTTATACCTATTTTCCTCGGTTTTCTGCATTGGAGTATGCTGGGAATAGTGGGTGGATAGATTATGATTTTTATGATTTCTCAGCCTTTTGGCAATCTATCTTTGCATGAAAATATCACCTTAGGTAGGTCATGAGTTTCTTGTCTTAAGATGCAGATCATTGACAGAGAAGGTGGATTGCTTTTGAAAGACAATTTTGAGGGCGGAGCAACATGGGCATTTGAAGTAGGTTCACAGTCAATGGTCTGCCCAATCATAGTCGAGGATCTTAACCCACCCCGTCAGATGCTTGTAGAGGTATTGACTGTGATCTCCTATTTACTTAATTCTCTCTGAAGAGTTCCAGATATCTGCCTCATTTACATTAAGGTTTGCAACAGATGCTTTGTCAAGAACGGGGTTACTTTCTAGAGATAGCTGACATTATCCGAGGATTAGGATTGACCATTCTTAAGGGGGTGGTGGAAGCCCGGAATGACAAGATTTGGGCACAATTTGCTGTGGAGGTGATCATCTAATTTAACACTTTGCCCTTGCCCGATATTGTTTTCCGTTCTTTGGTATATTACAGAGTTTCTACTTATAAACGTGGAGTTGGCGTGTCTCAAGTTTAAGCGAATCATCCCTTTTCCAATCATCAGTCTGAACTCATTCTTACTGCCTATGAGAGGATCTCCTCCTTTGTACATTAAGCGCTGTCTTTTTCACTATTGCAATTTTTTGCAGGCAAATCGAGATGTGACGAGGATGGAGATATTTATGTCACTCGTTCCTCTTTTGGAGAAAACTGCCAAGGGCAGTCCAGTGCAGGACACTGCCATGGAGAGAATTCCGATGGTCCAGCCCTGTATGGCTGCTGCTATGCCCAAGATTGTGCAGTGACCACCTGCTATATATTCTCTTTGGTCTGGCCAGTGTTGAGAGCGAGCTTGGTTCTTGCTTGCAATGACTAACATGGACTCCAGCCCAAATCTGTCCAGCTGTTGTTACGTGGCTTAACTGCTCAACGGTTGACCCACGATAGGGCAGTGGGAGGGCTTTCTAGGATGACTGATCTGCTCCTCTCGCTCAACGATTCGATATGGATAGGCGGGGAAAATCTGCAATTTATTTGTTTGATTTTTGTTGCAGCTGTTCCTGAGGGAACTTGACATTACTGGGCTGGACATATGATCAAATTAAATGTTTGTTCGGAATTGGCACTCTTTAAAATGTCTTGCCTGTTCCTTACCTACGTGGGACTCCTTGTAATCTGTACCGCGGACTCTTTGTAACCTCTATTTCTTCACTGTTCTTGTTTGGATTTGAACATTCTCAAATGACTGCTCCCTCTCCTCTCTCTCTCTCTCTCTCTCTCAATGGAAAGAAAATGAGAAAACAAAATCTGTACGTCATGTTAGACAACTTGTTTTCCTCGAGATCTTATGTGGCTTCCCTCAAGGGTCGACATTTTACTTGAGAAGCAAAAGGTTATGAGGCAAGGGGGGATGAAAAAAGAACTCTTTGCGAATTCTACAAGAATCATTTTGAATGGACACTGAAAATGCTAAATATAAAACACCCTCCTCAAAGTTCTTTCCCATTGTTAAATGAGTTGTACAGGAGCACCATGTGCCTGGCAGAAAAGGCAAAAGGATGACGTTCTTGTGGTTCCCTTCAAACCTGGAGGTATATACTCTGAATTTAGATATCAGAAATGATATAGTTCGAATTGGCATCGTGCCAAGTCCGATTTTTATTTTTTTGGTGGAAAGTCCGATTACTAGGTCCAAGCACAAACCTTAACCGCGTTGAGTTTAATGCCTTCGCGCAATCGTGATCCTCAGGAATGAAGTTTTCAGTAGGCAGGTGACTGAGATGCTATTTTAGTTTCATGGCAATGAATGACAGGTGCAAAATAATCTGGTTTAGATAATGTGTAACATAAGTTTTTTGTTTATTGCGTGGTTGCTTGTGCTTAACTGTGCCCTGGAGATAAGAGCCTAAAATCAGGAATGCATGTTGCTTTCCCCGATGGTCTTCTCTTCTATGTAATGTTATGTCTCGAGGACAGATGAAGACCTGTATATCTTTTGGCTTAGATGAAGCAGTAGGGGATTCACTCCTTCCTGTTCGTTTCTCAAGTTATTTGGTGTGTGTTTGTACGTATAGCCTGCTGTCTTTTTTCATATATACATACATACATACATAGCAAGTGGGAGAGGAAGAAAAGAAGCTGAACCAATGTGCGCCATTCAATTGATTTATCAATCTTTAACATCACGAATCGATTGTCTCGAACTAAAATTGTCTCCACCAATTCGATGATCTCATGCTTTGGAATCTACCATATCGCGAGCTTATGATCGCCCTTATCATTGCCATTCTCTCGAACAACAAAATAGGAGTTCTACAATTGAACGTGCATAAACGAATCGAAATGACCAACGCAGTTCAATCACAAGAGAACACGATTTCTAAAAGGGTTTGTGTTCCATGAGGGGGTGGTGTGTTCACTTACTCTCGAATCCATCATTCCGAAAGCTGTGACGAACAACTCATCTTCAACAATACTTCAACATTCATTTGGGATTTTTTATTTCTATTTTGGACCACTACCCGATATGTTAAAAATATATATACTTATGAGGGACTGGGAGCGAAATTATTTGTGGGAAAGCACTAAATTGTGCAGATTAAAATTGGACGCGTTCAATGTTGATTTGATTTGCAATGATATGATCTCTCGTGTGCTCCAATGCTTTTAATTCGGATTAGAGGTGTATGATGGGAAAATTATTCAAAAAGTCTTAAACTTATTGCACTTTTGCCAATTCAGTTCTAAATCTTTTAATTGTGTCAATTGAATCCTAAATTTTTTCACGTTTTGCCAATTAAGTTTTTTTTTGGTCGAAATGCCAATTAAGTTTATTCAGCAAATTTTAGTCGAAAATCACTGACGTGGATGCCGGTTGTTCTACGTGACATGGCTAGCGCCGACATGGATTTTTTTAATAATATTTTGATATCTCTTCCATTTTGATATATATATTTTTCCTGTTTTTTCACTTCTTTCTCTTTATTTTTTTTCTTCTCTTCTTCCTCTAGCCTTGGCCTAAGGCAAGGCCTCGTCGGCCTCTGGCGAAACTTGCCCCAGCCAACTATTGATGAGGGCGAGCTCGGACCTTGCTGTTGCTAGACAAGGTCGACCTCACCAGACCTCGCTGGATCTGGTGAGTTCGAGCCTCACCCAGCGATGGTGAGCTCGAGCCTTGACAGGGGTGGGGGAGGCTCACTCGTGATCGACCTCGCCGGCCCTCAATTTTGGTTAGTTGTTGTCTATTTCTAAGGCCAGGGGACCGACTAGAGGAAGAAGGGAAGGACAAAAAAGAAAAAAAAAACAATAAAAAAATAAAATCGAAAAAATATTATTAAAATTTGTTCATGTCAGCATTGGCTATATCACGTAGGATGGCCGACGTCCACTTTAGCGAATTCCGATGAAAATTGATCGGATGGACTTAATTGACAAAAAGTGAAAATGTTTAGGATTCAATGGGCACAATTAAATATCTTAAGACTCAATCGGCGAAAATATAATATGTTTATGATTTTTCGGACAATTTTCCCATTTCATGACTCATATTATAGGTTGCTTAAACTTTAATGGGCCAACAAAGATGACCCTTTCAGGCTACTTCATCCTCCACCAAGGCCACAGCCTAGCAAGCCGACGACGCTGCCATGGCATCTCACCGGAACTGACTAAAACGACCAACCATTCCACATCGCGAGCGCCGAGTCATCAGGGCACAAGACAAACGAACCCCCGGAATTGACTAGAACGACGTGCAGACGGATTCGAATCCAGTTCCCATCTCGAACCCGCTTAGAGGAAGAAATCGCGCCCGGTCACCACAGGGGAGCGATGGAAATGAGCAGAAGCAAAACGAGTGACTCGATAACCTCCAGGACGAGAAAATGCAATGTCGACACGGACGCTGCGGGCGTCATATGGAGTCTACATATTTCTCCTCTGCGGTTGAATTTCAGAGAGAGAGAGAGAGAGAGAGAGAGAGAGAGAGAGAGAGAGAGAGAGAGAGAGAGAGAGAGAGGCCGAAGAAGAAGAAGAAGAAGAGAAGAAGCTGAAAGTTCGTGTTGGAGCTGGGGATGACTTCACGCTCAGCCTCCTCGTTTTTTGACATTACAAGGATCTTCATTAGTACGTAAACTAATTATATACCATCACCTATAAACACTAAAATAAGCGATGTTCATTGGGTCTCAAAGTCATGCGCGGTCGCAATATCAAACCAAATACGACGAGTAGTGGGGTTAACTCAAGAGCTGACTCGACTGCACATGCCATTAAGTTTCTTAAAGAACAAACATCATCCATACCATTAGCAACCTAAACTGATACCCATCACATATTCATTCTAAAATAATTTTTTATTTTACAAAAAAAATTTAAATTGATGTTCATGACATATTTATCCCGAATTTTCAAAAGAGTGAACGGCCTTTCTTCATAAGTCGATTAAGTTCGTTTGTCTTCTTTGTCCTAGCCCATGACCCAATCGGGCACCCGCACACCAACTTAGCGAGCAGATCCACAGAGTTGTCCGCTCATTTTTTTTTATTTTGGTCAAAGAGTCGTCTGTTCTTCAGATGCGATAATTAAGAAGAAAAATTATTGAAAATTGGAGTTCGGGTATGTTGACACCAATAATAATTTAGGCCGTCGATAGTAAAACAAATCCCATAAAAATTAAGGAATATCCAAAATAGAAACAACATATGCGTATAACGCATAATTTCTAGTAAAATTCATGTCCATCGATCAAAAAGGTAGTATAAGCCTGCTGCAGACTTAGTTGTCGAAATACGATGACGGATAACTGGCAACTACCAATTATGTCGGCAAGAAGTTTTGAGTGTTTGAGACTTGAAAAGAGCTAAAGTCAAGGAGGGAACAGTTACCGCTTGAAGATTTGGTCATGAAAGTTATCGGCGAAACTGTTGCTGCGCGAGGGTTCAATCTTTGATTGATAGGAACGTACAGTCTTACACATGATAGATACGGTTACTTGAAGATGTGGGTAACGTGGAGCTAAAAAACGGAAAGTGAAGATGAGATCGACTTTGACCAAAAAAAGAAAAAGAAGATGATGAGATCGACAGGTGTCATCATAAGACGGTTACCACTCCTAACCCCCCCCCCTCCCCGCGACAAACAAAATGCTATATTTTTATCTTTAAGCTTTCCGCGCTATAGTTGAGTTTCCTTAACTGCAAATATCTATACCTTAATTTTACCATCTACATAAGATGGTATCGATGAGATCGGAGAATGATGCAACATAACATGGTATCAATGAGATTGGAGAATGATGTTGCCAGTCAGCAGCCGGTGGAACTTATGTAAATTAGTTATTTTACTCAAGTTTCTCGTCAATCAAGTATTATAATGGCTTGAATTTGCATTGTTTGGTTGAGACGAGTGGGTTCCTTGTCTCGTTTGGATATCTCCTATCCGAAGTAGCCACTGAACCCGGTCATTTTTCATTAAAAGCCGAAGAACGACGTTTGGTGAATTACATTTCGCTACGGGAGTAATTCCGGCAAAACAGGATTGGGTTGGGATTGGGTTGCTAAAAATATATTGTATATAAATGATTCAATTTGGATTAGCTATTTTCGACCGAACCCATCCATTTGACAGATTTAAGTTATCATAGGTTTGATTAAATATGGAAGTGTTTTAGCATTATGGGCTAGGTATGAGTCAGGTATGGATCACTGGATTTGTATTGCATGGAGAAAAATAAAAATGGAGATCAAAATGGATTGGACCATTTTCGACCCTACTCACCCATTTGATAGGTCTAATTCAGATATTTTTGATCATTGCTTTCTACTTTTTGTTGGCGAAAAAAAGAAAGGTTGATAATAGTTCATATTTTGAAACTATGGCTTTGTTTTTTTTGTGGAAAAATGTGACATATTTAGAATATATTTTCTAGGAAGTTATTCTCCATAAAAATGACAATATTTTCCTGTGTTTGGCTGAGACCTGAAAATGAACCAGAAATTATTTTCTATCATTTGGTTTTCCTAAATAGACATGCACTACTCGGGCATGAAAATTACCAAAATTGCTAATATGGACGTCAGCCGTTCTTCGTGGCACGCCCGGCATTGATATGTATATATTTTTTTAATAAATTTTGTATATTATTTTATATTTTCTTCTTCTTTTCTTTTTCTTTCTTTCTCTATCGGTCAACTAGCCTCAGGAGAGGGCTAGTGAGGCTCAAGCTCACCCAATCCGACGAGGTCTAGCCTCGCCGAAGAGCTCGATCCTTAGATGGACCTGGCCTCGGCCTTGGTGGACCTAGGCCTGGGCGCCGGGGACCCAGCCCTGCCATCAAGGGCCCGAGAACGAGCGTTGGGGTTTCCGTGCCCAAGCGCCGATACCTAATCATATATTTAGAAAATGATAATCGAAATTATTTTTTTGAATTTAAGATTTGGTAGGAAAATATTTTCCTTTTCCGTGAAACAAACGGAGCCTATAAACAGAGTCTTTATGCTTAACAGAAAAATAGAAAGCATGGTCCCTTCAGACCCCGCCAAGTTTGAGCAGTGAATTTAATCTTGTTTCTTTCATATATTTTTTTTTTATGTCCGATGAGGAGTTAGATACATTAATTATTTCATTTTGTTGTCCCGGAGAAAAGGGGCGTTGACGCTTGTAGAAAAATACATTGGCTTATTGAAACATCGGTCCTTTCTCGAAGGTCTAATTTGTTTCGAGTGTCCGCACTCTTTTGAATCAGCCGCCACCGGATCCTGCCCTTCTCCAGATCTTCCCACGTTGTAGCACTCCCTCGAAACCAGTCCGATCGGGTACCTTTCTAGATCCGATCGAGGTGGATTTCACGTGGTCTCACACCAACCGCGATGATTCCCAACCCACACCATCCTGATCGAGCCGCGGACCGAGTTAATTATGACCGTCAAAGGTGATGGATTTCGCGTGGCCTATTGCTGGCTGTCACGATTCCAGACCAAACGACCCGATTCTTGCACGGACCGAGTCGATTCGACGGGCCAATACCCTTCGAGGCTCGCCCATTTCGTGTACGGAAGACCCGTGACACGGATATAGTTTCATCGTTCTGTAATTACGTAACGTATCGGCATTTTTGTTATATTAGCATCCGGTTGGCGAGATCAGTGAGGGACTTGTTAAGTCCCAGTAATTACTACGCAGTTTGAGGTGCCGACCAAGTATAGCCATGTTAAATATGTTTCACATTCCCCGGTCCAATTTAACGTGGACAAGCAGGACTCTATTCAGTGCACGACCTTGAAATTGCGGACAATGATGTCGAGGCAAACGACAATGTTCTGCAATATAGTTTATTCAAAGGGCCACATTGCGGAACATTCGGGAGGTCAAGCGGACGAGACACACATTCACATAAGCTCAGCCCAAGTCAAATGTTTCGTCAGAAACATTATTATTGTGCATAGCATGCTCTTTTTGAAGTTTTGAGGGGACCAGGTATGGTTCACGCACGCGTTCTAGATTCCTTTCCATAGTACATTAGAGATTGACTGGAATGTTGTAATGGGAACATGAAATTGAGTCAATGCGAGAGAACCGGAGAAATAAACGAGAAACAATAAATGATATCAAAAATTTACGCGATTCGATTTGAGTGTCAGTACCTACGTCCGCGGAGAGAGTCGACAGTAAACAATTCGATGTAATTAGAAAATCAAAATCACAACTGCGCATAAGCTCGAGTGTTTCTCATATCTATATTAAGTTTAAACCTAAAGTGTTTATAGATAAAGCAATTCAATTGGTCGCAAAATTCGTGGCACAAAATCGTGCGCGTTTGAAGCCCGATGCAAAGAGCTTTTCGTACGGCTGGACGCAAGAAAGCGTACCCTGTACGGTGCGACACTTTTCTTTTACCTTCAACGTCAGCGGAGGACTTTTCTGTGCCTAGAAAAAGAAATCCACTTACAGGAATTTTAAGTGTCAAAGGTTGACGTCCAATGTACGGTTTTGGCAAGAAGTCCAATTCTTGGCCGAACTGGAAAATTGTTTCAACAGAATAATAATCCTCGTCCACAAAAAAAAAATGACATCAGATTCTGTTATCTCCAAAACCAATCTCACGTTCAATCTTGGATAAAAGAAGATCACATCGATTTTGATAAGATCAAAATTCAACCGAGATTTTCCTTGGACACTTAGGTATCCTCCGATCGGGTCGGATTTCGTAAACGGTTCGAACTTGAGAGAGAAGTTAACGCTAGAAATAATCTATCATAGAGTGAGGGGATAATAACGAAAAATGTCTTATGCCATTTCAATCCTAAACTTCCTTTAATTTGATCAATTTAGTCTTCAACTTTTTAATAATTCGTCAATACATTCCTTCCGGCTAATTTTGGCTGGAAATCGATGACGTGGATGTTAGTCATCCTACACGACACGACTGGCGACGGGCCGTGTTGATGTGGACAAATTTTTCTAAGTTTTTTATTTGTATTTCTATGTTTACTTTTCTTGTTTTATGCCACTAAGGCCGACGAGGCCCTCGCCCAGCGGCCGACGAGCTCAAGCGACCCTTGTTGGCCATAGTGAAAAAGAAAAGAAAAGAAAATAAATAAATAAATCGGAAAAATAAAAAATTTGTAAAAATTATCCATTTCGGCGTTGGTCGCGCCACGTTGGATGGTTGGCGTCCATGTCAATGGTTTTCGGCCAAAACTGATCGGAAGGACTATAATATCAAATCATTAAAATGTTTATGATAAAATTGAAAGTTTTAGAACTAAATTGATATTACAATAGGTACAAGACTTTTTTTGGTAATTTTCCCTAAAGTGGAAACAAACTCCTTTCAAGTCCTAAAACTGACATTACAATAGGACTTATTGGAAGTTTTAAAACTTGTCGCAAAAGTGCGATTAAGTCCTAAAATTTTCAAAAATGCAATCAAGTCTTCTCATCAACGCCATCAATTTAGCTAATGGAAAATGCTGATATAGCATATTTTTTCTCTCGCCAGTGAGCTGCGGTCGCCCTTCGTGGAAAGGGGCCGGTGGAGATCGCCGGCCCCTTCATGGTGCGGCACCGGTGCCTGCCCTTCGATTATACCCGAACGATTTCGGTAAAAAGGAGGAGACAAATTACCCCAAAAAACAGAGTTTTTTCGAAACAAGATCTGAGCGAAGGGCAACGAAATTAATGGATCGAACGTGATGGTGTTGTCGGTCCTCAAGCGAATACAGCGAGATTTGTGTTCTGCCTCATCATCTTCATCAGCTTCGTCTCTTTTTTTTTAGGGTCAAATTTCGCTGGCTTCTTCTTGATTGTGAACATCTTGTGCGAGGGCGGCTGTTATAGTCAACCTCCAAGGACAAAAAGCACCATTCAATCTCTTCTAAAATTAACAGTACAAGGCACGAAATTAAACTTGATGTCAAACTCAAAGAGAGAGAGAGAGAGAGAGAGAGAGAGAGAGAGAGAGAGAGAGAGAGAGAGAGAGAGCATTTTGGTTCGAGATGATGGATTTGACCTGCCCCTAGGATCTGTGAGAATGGAGATGAGAATTAACCAAAACCCTAAAACAATGGTACAAAGAGAGGAGGAGATCCATAGATTTGGGCGAGGGCTGGGGCCGGCGACGCTCACCCGTTCCAAGCAAGGCCCTTGCGACCGCCGGCCCATTCTGGCGATGGGCAGCCGCGGCGGTGGCGGCTGACCAACGACGACTTGTGGCTCTTTTGTTTTCAGCTTGAGTTTTATTATTAATTATAAAATTATTTTTTATTTTTTAATCTAATTTAAATAAGATTTGACAAATAAATAACAAAAATGCCACGTAGGAGAGAGGAAATAGTACAAAAAATGCAATGTCAGCATTTCTCGTTATCTAAATTGATGGGTTAAAGGAAATGATTTGATTGCATAAATTTGACAAGTTTTAAAACTTAACGACAATTTTAAAAAATTTTAGGACTCAATTAAACTTTTTGTACTATTTAAATATAAAACCATAGCTCTATCTAATGGTTTAAGCTTTTAAAACAGTTGACAACGGTTTCACAAAATCGTACAAAAAAAAGTAGGTCAGGTGGTGTTTCTAATTTTTTTCTATAAGTTTAAGTAGTTAAATAAATATGTGATTTACTATGCAAATATTCTAACATTTTTTCGCATGTATGTTAACTTGAAAGGTTAAATGCGTAAAGAAACTTGGCCATGAAGGGCAAAAGCCTCCAAAAACCCTAAAATATGCTCATTGTGACAAATTTACTCTAAATTTTTTTACGTGACACAAAAAAGTCTAAATTTATACTTGTGTGGCACATTTACTCTTCGTCAAAGTTCTGTCAATAAGAATCGTTAAAAATTTACCTAGCAAATGATAATGACATGGCGCCCACGTAACTTAAGTAAAATAATAATGACGTTGTTTTAACTGAGGAATCTTGACGAAGGGTAAATGTGGTACGTAGATACAAATTTGAGGTTTTTGATATAACATAAAAAATTTAGGGTAAATGTGTCAAAGTGGGTATAGTCTTGGATTTTTTTGACTTTTTCCCTTCTTGAAAATAGAAAGAGCACTATAATATCATAGCTTTCTTTCTCAATTATATAAAACTATTCGAGTCGGAACGGATCATTTTAAAATGAATCAACAAAGTTTTGAAGTTTCCTGCAGCCGATTTATCATTCACGATGAAGGTTGCATACTCCATCGAAAGTAAAATACGAATAAGTGTAAAAAGAAAGTTGAAATAACATAAGGTTGCTCGATATTCATTATTACACTCACGATTTTCTCGCATTCTCTCACCATCTTTATCATATTACTCCTTCCCGACTTCATTTTTCAACTCCATATACGCGGAGCGTGGGTACCATTTCCATTTCCTATGTTTTATAAACAGACACAAAATTACTCATGTGTCGATAAAACCAAAAGACAAGCTTTGACTTATGTACATAGCCATAACTTATGGCATCAAAGTCGCATATGTACCATTATAAGTTGAGAAAATGACACAAATAGTCCTTAAATTTTGGCCCAATATGCAATTTGATTCCTAAACTTTTAATTTGTTCAATATGGTATTTGAACTTTAATCCAATGTGCAATGTGATCCTTGAACTTTTGATTTGTTCAATGTCATCCCTGAACTTTTGGTACATATTTAATTTAATCCTTAAACTATATGAAAATGTTTAGTGTGGTCTTTCCATTAATTCAAGTTCAAAGATTACATTGAACAAATTAAAAGTTTAGGGACCAAATTGCACATAGGGCCAAAATTCAGGAACTGTTTGTGTCATTAACCCTTATAAGTTAGGACAATATACACGGCAAGAAAGTCCAATTGCTTTAGGCCAAGGAAAAAAATGGGAAAATTATCCAAAAAGTCCAAAACTTATTATACAGTGGCCAATTCAGTCATAAACTTTTTTAATTGCGCCAATTTAATCATAAACCTTTTGACCATTAGTTAATATAGTCCTTCCGGCTAATTTAACTGAAAATTATTGACATGGGCGCCAGTTAGCCTACATGGCATGGCAGATGCTAAAGTGGACATTTTTTTTCATGCTTATGAATTTTTTTAAATGAATTTGTTATTTTTTCTTTTTTTCTTTTTTTTGTTCTTTTTACACATGGTCGACGACCCCCTTCGAGAGCCTTGGAGGGCCACTCTACGTGACATGACCAGTGAGGGTCACGATGCCCTCACCAAATCTGGCAAGGGCCACAACCCTCGCCTAGGGTCTCATCATTGACCTTGTGTAAAAAGAAGAAAAAATAAAAGAAAAGGTAAAAATAAAAAAATCAACAAGTTTTTTTTAAAAAATTGCAAAAACTGTCCATGTTTGTATCAATCATACTACGTAAGACGATCGACAACCGTATAAGTGATTCATGATTAAAATTTGTTGAAATGATTATATTTAGGACTAAATTGATAAAGCCTTATAATTGAATTGATCGCTGTAAAATATTTTTATTATTTTTTAGACAATTATCTCAAAAAAACAGGCATCGAGGTGATTGAAAATTGATGGAGATGGGAGTTTATTAAACCTTTTCATTCAGCCAAGGGGACCTTTATTGAAACCTAATTTGTCTTCTTTCGAGCAACTGTGACCTGCTCTTAATGGGAAACCTTAATAGCTGGCGTTCGAAATGACCTCCTTACAAATTTCAACATTGCACTTCCACCGTGCAACTTTTTTTTTTTTTTTGGTCGGTCCACCGTGCAAGACGAAATTTTTGACATCATTGCCATCTCGTTATTCTTATTCTCCTTCATAAATGGGAGACCCTTGAGACCCCCTTCACATACCAAGGCATTTCCAGACTTCAACCCCCCTCACAACAGAGGCCTCCCACCTCTCCTCTTGCTCCCTTCTGTCTGCATGCAAAGTCTGTGCTCACTCATTTGAGCCATGGCGAGTTTGGAAATGGGTGTCGCGACAAGCCAAGAGACAGTTGGAGCCCTCGCTCGCGCATGGAGGCGGTCGATGGGCTTGCCCAAGAGCTTGATGGCGAAAGCGGTGGAGGTGGCCAGGAAGGCAGTGAAGCTTGGGCAAGATGACCCAAGACGAGCCACTCATTCGCTCAAAGTGGGGTTTGCACTTTCTTTAGTGTCGTTGATCTATTACTTCCAGCCACCCTACGACAACTTCGGCAACAACGCACTCTGGGCCGTCATGACCGTGGTGGTCGTCTTCGAATTCTACGTCGGTAAGTTTATCGTAAACACACAGTCTGTGCTTCGTCGGACTTTGTTTCTTGAGCCACGATGAACTGAATTTGGTACAAATTCTACCATATATACATTTAATTGCTTGTATTGCTTACAAAAATGAATGAACAAAAAATATTCTTATCATTCACTAAAATGTTTTCATGTAAATTATTGTCGACAATAATAACATATCTCATTAACTAATTATTTCAAACGTTATAAATAATTATTTTTAGGAAGGACTTTGCTAGCATAACGGTTTTTTTGCTACTATTAGAATAACAGCATGTTGTGAACCATAAATTCTTGAATGAATGAACTCCACAACAATTTTTAATGATCTGTTATTTATTTTTTGTGATCCAAAACACGACTCTTATATTCACAGTAGATTAATGACAGTTACATAAGCATTTCTCTTTTAGGAAAATATTTTTCGAAACATTAATTTTCCATGAAGCAAATGTACCCACATAGAAAACATTTTCAGGGGCCACTCTAAGTAAAGGGTTGAATAGAGGACTCGCTACATTACTTGCCGGTGCACTTGGTGTTGGTGCTTGCCACTTAGCAAGTCTCTCCGGGAAAACCGTCGAGCCCATACTGCTTGGTTTCTTCGTCTTTCTCCAAGGTAAAGTTACTAACTTACTAAGGAGAAATAGAAAAGCACTCAAGAAATGAAGAATAACAGGGTTTGACTTGATTGAGCTCATCAGGTGATTGACATAATGTTGCAAAATGCAGCCGCCGGTACGACGTTCATTAGGTTCTTCCCGCGAATCAAGGCGAAGTACGACTACGGGATGCTGATATTCATACTGACGTTCGCGCTGGTGTCAGTGTCGGGCTTCCGGGAGGACGACATACTGGCGTACGCGCACCAGCGGCTCTCCACCATCGTCATTGGCGGCGCTGCCTGCCTGATCGTCTCCATCATCGTGTGTCCCGTCTGGGCCGGCGAAGACCTCCACCGGCTCATCGCTCTCAACATGGAAAAGCTTGCCAACTTCTTGGAAGGTATACACAAATCCTTCCAAAATACAGACAAAAAATGAAGGAGAATGCGAAAGAAAATCCACCAAACCCTAAAAACAATGTCAAAAGAGATACATCATTTCGTAATTACAGGGAAAAAGATTGAATGCAATATATGTTTTTCCTTTCTTTCAGGATTTGGAGATGAATACTTAAGAGAATCAGAAGAAGATGGTGACTCGAGTCAAGACAAGTCGCTTGTTCGAGGATATAAAAGTGTTCTCGGAACGAAGAGCAACGAAGAGTCTCTGGTGGGTACAACTACTTCCTCAAATTTTTCTAGTCGACGCTCACACATGTGAATTGTCACTTAATTGTGTTCACATAATAATGACACATGATTTACGATGATAATGTCAGGCAATTTTTGCGAGTTGGGAACCACGTCACGGCCAGTTCCGCTTTCGTCATCCGTGGAAGCAATACCTAAAGATTGGAGCTTCCATTCGTCAATGTGCCTACAGAATTGAAGCCCTTGATGGCTACCAAACCACGAAATTCCATGTAAGTTGATGTCTAATTGCATTAACTAAGAGATAAGTATTGAGCTCACCGGGCTTGCAGCTCACACACACCGCCAGATCAAGTGGGTTTTGGCGACCCCCATCTCATCCGATGGCACATGTGAGTTAGGCTCACACGCAACGCAACGTGGATGGCAATGTTTTTGGAGCGTGATTGACTCTGTTTTTCTGCATTTCACTAGCTATTTTTAATTTCTTGATTGTCATGTATGTTGGTTCTGTTGTATGTGGATAATTAATTATGTATGGTCGATAAAAGATATTTCCTGTGAAAGATAACGTATTATATACTATTTGGACGTACCGTTATTTGAATTTAATGCAAAATACTTAATATTGTTAGAAAGGGTAATGTTAAACATATTATGGTGTTGTATATAAAATCGGCATACTGATTAATTGCAATGATAACACTTTTTTAAAATAATGAATAACTATATTTGAACACCCTTTTGTAATTTTTCTATGAAATCTACATAAAATTTGCAACATGTTACGCGGCGTTCAGAACTAACGTCGAAGCAATCATAGACTTTATTTACTGAAATTGATACATCAATAGTAATAACGTGATCACAATCTCGTCATTTTCAGGCGCCACCACAAGTTCAAACCAGGCTCAAAGAGCTCTGCGTAGAGATGAGCACGGAAGCCGCAAGAACCTTAAAGCAACTCTCATCTTCCCTCAAGACGATGACCGCGCCGTCCTCCGCGACTCCCCACCTCGAGAAGTCCCGAGCCGCCGCAAAAGCCCTCAAGTCACTGCTCAAGACGACCTCCTGCGAGGATGCGACTGACCTCCTTGACGTCGTCCATGCCGCCACCGTCAGCTTGCTTCTCATCGACATCATCGACTGCACGGACAAGATTGCCGAGTCCGTCAGTGAGCTCGCGTCCCTCGCTGGCTTCAGGACTGCGGAGAAGCATCTCAAGCGCGAAGAAGTCGTGCTGACTGTAACTGCACTCGAAAATGGAAGTCTTCAGATTAGACCGGCTCCGGCGCGGGTGTTGTAGATAATAGGTATGGTAGACGTCGTACGTACGAACGATAACGTCCATAAAACCTGGACTTTATTGATAACGTACCTACAATGGAGGTAGTTAATTCCTATATAGTGATATTTTATTAGAATAATTACGACAAACGAGGAGCCTGACGTGATGTTGCCGAAGTTCTCAAATTTACTTGACGCTAAGCTCACTAAATCCGTCTGTCTAATTACTTTCATAAAAATAAAATGGAAAAAAGTCACAAAAAAACTCAAAACTATATCATTACGACACATTTAACTCAAATTATTTTTTGTCACACAAAAAACCTCAAATTATACATATTTTGATACATGTAACCTCTGTTACAATTCCATTCAAAATCACCGTTAAAAAGCTAACGTAGATCTCACGTGGCACTTTTAGAGACATGTGGTTTGACGTGGCACCACGTGAGCGCCACACTGAAAAAATAAAAAAAATAAAAAAATTGCACTATTCATCGTCTTCTCCACAACTTCGTGAGTACTGTTCATGGCGTTCATCGTTTTCAATTGCTTGGCCAAACTCCTCTGATACTCTTGCTTCACTAGCCACTTCTACCTATACCTCCAGTGGCTCTTGTTGGCGCTTGCCCGACTGTCCACCCATTTCGAAGATCGAGGTTCAAGCCGAGCTTTGAGCTCAAGTGGCCATGGCGCCCGTGAGCTTTGAGGCTCGACCTTCAAGCCAAGCTTCAAAGCTTGGCCTTGGCCGCTTGCGACCACCCGCAAGCTTCGAAGGTCAAGGTTAGACCTCAAGCCAATCTTCGAGCTGGAGCGGTCACGGTGACCACGAGCTTTGAAGCTTGGCCATGGTGGCTTGCGACCACCCGCAAGCTTTGAAGCTCGACCTTCAAGCTGCTTCGAAACTTGGCCTTGGCGGCTTGGGACTATCCGCGAGCTTCGAAGGTCAAGGTTAGACCCACAAGCCAAGCTTCAAGCTAGAGCGGTCATGGCAGCCATGAGCTTCGAAGTTTGGCCATAGCAGCTACCACTTGCGAGCTTTGAAGGTCGAGGTCAGAAAAGCCAAGCTTCGAGCTGGAAAGGCCATGGCGGCCGATCAAGCTCAACCTTCTTGAAACTTCATTTTTGGGACAGGAAAGTACTGTTCTTCCTTGCGGAGAAGACGATCAACAGTATTTGTTTTTTCCTTTTTCCAAGGCCAAGCTTTGAAGCTTACTATCAACAGTATTTGTTTTTCCTTTTTCTAAGGCCAAGCTTTGAAGCTTGGCCTTGAAGGTCGATCAATGCTCGTGGCCGCCATGGCTGCTTGAGCTAGAAGCTTGGCTTGAACCTTGATGTTCGAAGTTGGTGGATGGTCGGGCAAGCGCCGACCAGAGCTGCCCGAGGTCCAAGGAGTAGTGGCCAGCGAAGCAAGATGGTCAGAGGAGTTTGGCCAAGCAATTGAAGATGATGAATGCCATAAACAGTACTCACAAAGTTGTAGAGAAGATGATGAACAGTGCAATTTTTAAATTTTTTTTTTCTAATGTGACACTCGCATGGCGCTACATCAGAGTCACTTGTCTCTAATAGTGCCACGTGGGATTCACGTTAGCTTTTTAATGGTAATTTTGGACGGAATTGTAACGGAGAGTAGATATGTCACAATATGTATTCTTTAGGATTTTTGGTGTCATAAAAAATAGTTTTGGGTAAATGTATCACAATTGACATAGTTTGAGATTTTTGGTTGTTTTTTTCCAAATAATATTGTTGGCCACGTTTTCTTGTTTTCTTTCTTTCCTTTTATTGTTTTGTCCAAATTAGGGTAGGTATCAACATATATTTTACTTATGGAGTGGCAATATATATGCCAATTAAAACATTATGTTTATTTGTTTCACTAACTAAAATTTTTTTAGTGCTTAATTAAGCTTTACTTTCTAACTTGCACATCCAAAAATTAAAGAAAGTAGAGGAAGCTTTGAATTTTTTCTTTAAGTTAATGCCACAAAAAATCCCAAATTGATACAACCGTGATAAATTCACCCCAAATTTAATTTTTGACCACCAAAAAACGCAAACTGATACACCCGTGATAAATTAATTCTCTGTTAGTCTCCGTTAAATTTTACCGATAAATTGCTGAGTTGGATAACATTTCGCAGTTGACTAGTATACTAACTTTGAATTTTACCCTCCATTTATCATATGTGTACCGATTTTTGGTTATTTATAGTATAAAACTAACGGAGGGTAAATATGTCATAAACGTATTAGTTTGCGATTTTTTATGATAAAAAAACTAGTTTGGGTAAATTTATCATATATGTACCGATTTAGGATTTATTATGATCAAAAAATTAGTTTGGGGTAAATTTGTCATAAGTGTAACAGTTTGAGATTTTTCGTGATATTAACCCTTTTTATTTTCCATTGCTTCTATTGTTGTATAAAATGAGTTTAAATAGATATGATGAGGGAAAATTGATTCCTTAAATTGAGGAAAGAATTTTAAATTCAAAAAATTTGAATTTGAATTTGAATTTAATTTTTTGAAAAAGGTGGAAGAGATCAAGTTGTTGGTTTTTAGGACGATATGTTATCATCCCCCCGCAAGTTGAGTATGGTTGGCTGAAAGTGAAGCTTGGTTTGCAAAAATCTGATGCGATTAGAACTCAGATCTTTTGTGAACAGATCTGCAATTTGATCTTTGCTGGAGATGAACTGAACAGTGAGAATCTTACGCTCAACTAGTTCCCTAACATAATGAAAATCAATAGCAACATTTTTTGTTCTTGAATGGAAAACTAGATTTTAGGCGAGAGAGATTGTGGAAATATTATCACACCAAAATGATGGGTAATGTAAGAGGTGGGCAATGCAGTTCACGTAACAAGGAGCATAGCCAAACTAATTCGGCTGTAATGTGAGCTAGACATCGGTACATAACGTCAAATGAAGAACGTGCCACCGTGGTTGTTTCTTAGCACTCTAGGAAATGGAGTTGGAACCGAAGAAAACACAAAACGAACTAGTAGAGCATCAATCAATGGAGTAGCTTGCCTAGTCAGCATCGTACTAAGCAGTGAACTGGTGTTGGATGATGAAAGTGAACATTGTGAGTGATTATGCCTTTCAAATAATACAAAATGCATTTGACCGCCATAAGATGATCCTTGGCAGGAGACTTTAGGAACTGGCAAACTTGATTGATGACAAAAGAAATGTCAGTACGCGTTAGTGTAACATACTGCAGTGCTCTAACAAGACTTTGATAAAGAGTGAGATCAAACATTGGAGAACCATCACCGTGGCCAAGTTTTTGAGACACAATTGGCGTTAGGATTGGTTTACATCCATCCACATTTTCACACTTCAGAACATCTATAATATACTTAGACTGATTGAGTTGTACGCCTTCGAAATTACGTGTTATCTGCATATCAAGAAAATGAGAAAGAGGTCCGAGGTCCTTCGTGCGAAATGATGGCCAAGATATGAGATTAAATGCTGTAACGTTGAAGTATCATTGCCAATGAGTATGATATCATCAACGTATAGGAGGAGATATAAGATTATATGGCCTTGATGGAAAATGAATAGTGATGGATTGCAGTTGGAGACGGTGAATCCAAAATCGTGGAGCTTTGAATTAAACTTTTTATACCAGGCTTGAGGGGCCTTAATGAAAGCCATAAATGGATTTCTTCATATGATAGACATGATTAGGTTTGCCCGGATCAACATAGCTTGGAGGTAGGGATATGAACGTTGTTTGCTACAAATCACCATGTAAAAATGCACATTTGGCATCCAATTGTCGAAGTGGCTAATTGTGAGAGACTGCAAGAGATAAAATAGTTTGAATGGTAGTAGGTTTCACCATGTGACTGAAGGTCTCAATAAAGTCAACACCCGATTTTTTATGGAAATCCTTAGCAACAGGAGCCTTGTAGCAACTAATAGAGCCATCCAGATTTCGTTTAACTCGAAATATCTATTTGCAGCCCATTGCATTCATAGTAAATGGCTATAGTGAATGCTTCTAACTAAGTTTGATATGAAATAAAGTTTGATATGGAGAATAAGTGTGATGTTGAAGTATGGGCATGCGGTTAATCAAGTAAATGGCTATGTGAAGGCTTATAACCAAAATTTAGAAGGCATATAAGCATGGGCCATCATAGCTAAGCCAATTTTGATGATGTGGTGGTGCTTGCGCTCCACAACACCATTTTGTTCTAGTGTGTGCAGGCAAAGATATTTATATGTAATGCCATATGATTGAAGAAAATTGCTGAAGCTGTACTGTAAAAGATTTTCAACTTGCTTATTAAAATAACAAAAATGTCATAAAGGTCAGATCTTAATGCCATAGGAAATAAGCAGGAATATTTGAAAAAATCATTGACAAAGAGAACATAATAGGAATAATTAGAACAAGATAATGTGGGAGTGGAGCCCCATACATCACAATGTAATAATTTTAGAGGAAGACTAGAGTTGGAATGAGACTTGGGAAAATGGAGCTTGTGACTCTTTGCTTGCCGACATGAAGAGTTTACCTAAGAGCTTGATTTATTGGAAATAAAAACGACTAAGAAAATGGCCTGTTGAATGTCATAAGAGTGGTAGCCAAGACGAGCATGCCATTAGTCCGTGGTGATGGAGGAATTGTAATGAGTCTTGAGATCGGTGCATGATGGTGGAGTGTGAAGTGGGTGCAAGCTGTTCTCAACTGGCCCTTGATATAGTATTCTCTCCATGGCCTTTTCCTTAATACAAAAGCCAAAGGTATCGAAGTTAAAGAGACAATTGTTATCTTCACAAAGTAGTAAACATATAGTAAATTGTGTGAAACCGTGTGATAATGAAATATGGATTTTGAGGTGAAGAAGAGGATGATATGGTGGTGGAACCTACATGTACATTGGGCATACCATGGCCATTACCTATCTCAACACTATCATTACCATCATAAGCAGCTGAAATTTGGTGATTTTCAAGCTCCGGCGTAAGATGATGAGTGGCTCTAGTGTTGGTGTACCAAGTGATGGTGGGGTGGAGGCAGTGGTGGCCATCACTGCAAGTAGTGGATGGCGGCCTTGATAAGTGTAGTCCATTCAGTGATAACAACCAATGGCATTATGACCAATACAATTGCAAATCTGAAAATTGTGAACGAGGAACCAAATTTTGAGATTTTTGTTGATCTTGGGGTGATTGTCATTGTTGCACAAATTCATAAGAGGTGGACTGTTGGCATGGAGGAGATGTACCATGAGATCGTGCATGGCTGCGACTCTAAGAGAATTGATGAGAGTTATTGGGCTTGGAAGGCTCGGAAGCCACCAATGCAGTAGACTGAGTTGAAATTGCGGGCAGTGTATCTTTAGTCGAAGAGAGATCCTCATAGATTGACAGTGTATGAAGTTCTTTAATAGCTAGGGTCGATGTCCTGGCATGAATATGAACCGAGAAACATAATTGTCGATATGATGGTGGCAACCCATCGAGGATGTGAATAAGTAGTTTATCCTCGCCTAGGAGAGAGTCACGAGCTACCAGCTAGTTAGAAATGACCCTAAATTGCTGGTGATAATTAGCTATAGATTGAGCACCCTTCTTGAGTCGAGTAAGCAGTCATTTAAAGGACAGCACATGGGCACATGCTGTAAAGGCATATCTCTTATTGAGTAGATCCCATGCTTGCTTGGCAGAAGTAGGTCCGACTATATATGGAAGAGCGAAGTCGCTTGATGTGGCATTGATCCAGGATAACAATAGCTAGTCCTTTCAAACTAAGTTGAATATGTGATATCACTAAGTGAATGTGGAGGAATAAAACCATCAATATGATGCATCAAGCGTTGACCACGCAAAATAGGTGTGGACAAGGATTTCCAAAGGAGATAGTTGGAGGCATTCGGTTTGATTGGGATGAGGTTGAAAATATTCGAAATCATAACAGGTAGGGACTAAATTGGGGTATTGATAGTGCTAGTAGCTTCATAATTGGTGGAGAGAGCCATGCGGAAGAAGAAGTAGGATCACAAGTAAGGCAATTACGCAAAGTTCTCTGATACCATAAATAAAGTAGAGGAAGCTTTCCATTTTTGATTTTCTTTATTGCTTCTATTGATGTATATAATGAGTTTAAATAGATACACGGTTATATGGTGAGGGCATTGATTCCTTAAATTGAGGAAAGTATACTCACATTGAAGAAAGAATTCTAAATTCAAAAAATTTTAATTTGAATTTAAATCTTTGAGAAAGGCGAAGAGATCAAGTTGTTAGATTTTAGGATGATATGTTATAAAAAATCACATCAAAAAAACATATCCAATAGAGATTTTTGTTTATCAAAATCTCATGAATAATTTGAATCAATGTAACCAACCCAGTTGTAACTTTTAAAGTATGAAAGAATTTAGAACATTCATTAAAAGAATTATCTTGGTATCTCCGAATTCACTTGAATAATGCTTTCTGTCTTTTAACCATGATTAGCCATTTGTGCATTGGCTCACAATACTGATGGTGTGCACTAAATTAAGACGAGCACAGGCTATAGCATACATAGTACTACGAGAAATACGGAATTTATCGATTTGCATTTGTGATGTAAAAGAGAGAGTCTAAAACAAGAGAGGCCAAAAGACTAGTTACAGTCTTTACCCTTTGCATATTAAAACAATCCAAAAACTTTCTTGTCATCCAAATACATAGAGCAAGGTGCCGGACATTGGGTAAAGATCCTTTATCAAACACGGTGCTCTCATTGGTGTGCCTTATGCAATCTCTACTGTCGATGCATAAGGTATACCTTAGCGAGCGAGATTGGTCGAGACACGAAGGAAAGTACAGTACGTGCAGGACAAGGATCGATTAATGGCATCTTGCTCAAGCACAACACCAACTCTGCATGCATCATGTTGCCCTCCGAACCCATCAAGTACTAGATACAAGTTCATCTTCATGCCGGACAAACTTCACGGTCGGATCTCAATCCAATTTGAGATTAGTAAATCACACATTTGAATCGCAAAACTAACAAAACTCAATGGAGTGTGATCTAAGCTACATGTGGCTGATAGCGAAGAAGATCAGAAAAACTATTCGACTATATTGGCTGACTGAACTAGAAAAAATTCATTAAACTAAATGTTTAGAGAATTTAAATCAGTCAAATTTATCATTCATTCGGAAAAGAAGATTTTCAAACATTACAAATGAAGCATCCTTCACCACTATAAAAGATATTCGTGTTAGAGATATGGGAGGATCAATTATGGATTATAATTGATTAATCAAAGATTACCTAGGATTAAAATTGATTAATTATATCAATCCAAGATTGGATTTGATTCCATATATCTTCCTTGATTGTTTCCTTAGTTAATCATTCATTGTCTTATAAATAGAAGCTAGTACAATGTAAAGAGAACAAGTCAAGTGAATACAAATATGCATCATTCTCTTAATATGTGGCCTTCTCTTCAATTCCTGTCATGGTATCAGAGCGGCTGATCCTCGCCTAGCTTTCGCATTTTTTGATTGCCCTCCGGATAGTTTTTGCACCTTGTCGTTGAGGGAAAAACGGGCCTGCCAAACAAGGTTAGCACTCCGGTGTAGGAATCAACATTTGAACCACTAAATAGAAACCAATTTACTTTCTTACCAATACCATGCCAAAAAATACCTCATCCTCCAAAGAAAACCAAGCTCCAAGAGTCTTTGGCCTAAATGGGATACATTCATATTTGATAGATTCTGTTGAAGGTGCTCTAAACCAGAATTCTGGTGCCCAAACATAGCCTATAAGTGTGTTGAACCAAGGTTGTGAGGCCCAGGCACAACTAATTTCATGGGTTCCTGTTTAGGCCCAGCCAACTAGGGGCAACCCATTCCAGGCCAGCCCATCTAGTGGCTACCTGCCTGGAGGGCACTGAATCCATGTATGTATGGACTAGCCCAAGCCAACCTATGATTTATTTCTCAAGGGTCAATAAATTAGGCCTGCGAAGAACATACCCAACCTAGGAAAAGCCCACTGGCTGCTATCGGAGCAAGCCCAACTTTTCGGTCCGGATGGTTTCATCCGGTTGCAATGAGTCAGGGAACGAATCCCTATCTGGTATTCCAACCTGGGTTTGTTCCTTACCAAATCTTCGCCACAGGAAGCCGATCGGAGCCTAGCGATCTATCGCACACGTCGACGTGACAGGTTGGAACTTCGCCTAATCAGCCAACAACTAGCTAGCCTCGAGAACTACTCAACGTGGACTCGGGAATTCCGACGAGCATTGGTGACAAAACACAAGAACGGTTTCCTCGACGAAACCGTCCTTGTTTTGACCGACGACCATCTAGCACAACATTGGAATAAGTGCAACCGATTGGTCTGAACATGGATCGAAAATTGTATTGTCCTAGAGGTCACGGTCGAGCTCCCCCTGATGAAAGATTCAAAAATTATGTGGGAAAATACAAAAGAAATGTATGGGAAATTATATCTAGCCAAATTTTTTGCACTTACTCAGTCATTATCAGAACTGAAATAGGGAAATGTGTAGATTACAACTTGTTTCAACAAGCTTTCGGCTCTCTAGAATGAATTAGAAGTGGTCGAAGAAAAACTTGAGGGACCCGAGTCGACGCTGCAGCAATACAAGAACATCGAAGATCAAGAGAAGGTGATGCATTTCTTGTTGATTTTAAATGATTCGTACTTACCCTTTCGATCGCGAATTTTGCCTATGGAACCCATGCCGTTGCTTGGCCGAATCTACCAATTCGCCATCCAAGAAGAGAGTCAGCAACTCACTTCGTCAGAAAATGCGAAGGTCAGGGAAAGCATCTTTCTCGCGGCTCACTCAAGCCAATAACAGTGAAGAATGGCCGAAAAAAAGTGCATTGAAGGATGGAAAGGAGAGAACATAGCACTAAGGTTTTCTGAGGAAGGAGATGGGTGAAGTCTTCTCAAAGAAGGAACGAAAGACCATGATTTAAAAGCCAAATCGGATGGCTCTTGGTCCATTTACCCAATGACTGGATTGGACAGCCCGCAAGACGCCACATCAGCCCTTACTTTTAAAACCAATGGATATCCTTCGGCCACGTCATCACTGAAGAGAAAATCGAAAGAAAAAGGAAAATTATATTGTGACTATTACAAACGCCCACATCACATGATGGAAACCTATTGGAAATTGCACGGAAAGCCTGTGGAAAAAGGAAAAAGGGAATCTTCTACTCATCAAGTCACTGGGCACAATATTGATAAAATCAATCAGCCAATTATCCATGATCAATATCAACAAATTATGAGAGCGTTGAGACAGTTGGAAACTTTTGCTAAAGAGGCAAGCTTCTCAGGTACTTCTTACTGCTTTAGCTTTATTTCTCATGATGTATGGATAATTGATTTAGGTGCTAGTGATTACATTTTTTGTAATGAAAGTTTCTTTTCCAATACTCATAAATGCCTAGACTCCCCCGTATCTGTGCGACTTCCAAACAAAAATACTACATACATCACAAAAATAAGGACAGTAAATCTTAGTCCATCCATTATCCTTCAGAATGTGCTTTATGTACCTCAGTTCCAATTCAATCTCGTCTTAGTATCGAAAGCCTGTATAGACAATTCCTATCATATTTCGTTCCATTCTGATAATTGTTTCTTTCAGACCCTTTCGACTGGCAAACTGATCAGTTTGGATAGACTTTCACAAGGATTATAATTTTGGACCAGTTTTCCCAAAAATTTTGACTTGTCATGTATTACCGTGAATAAGAAATCATTGGGTAACACTGCTGCCAATGATAAAATTACTCTTTCTCATCAACGTTTAAGTCACAATGCTTCTTTTCCATATACTCAATGCCAAATTTATCCTCTTGCAAAACAATCAAGTGTGCCTTTTCCCGTAAGTACATCTTGAGCCACAGATAATTTCTCTTTAATTCATGCAGGCATTTGGGGTCCTTATCACACCCCACATCACGATGGATCCCGATTCTTTCTTACCATTGTAGATAGTCATTCTTGTGCTACATGGATTTTTCTTATGCAGTCAAAGAGTCAAGCTCTTTCTACTTAATTTTCTTTTTGACCCTATCAATAAATCGATTTGGCAAATCTGTTTAACGTATTCGAACAAATAATGGGAAAGAATTCTTTAGTCATGACTATAAATTGCTCTTTTCTTCCCATGGAATTCTGCATGAAAGCTCATGCACTTATATGCCTAAACAAAATGGTATCGTTGAGCATAAATATCGTTACATTTAAGAAGTTGCACGTGCCCTAAAATTCCAAGCATCCATTTCCAAAACTTTTTGGGAAAATTGTGTGATCACGGCAGCTTATCTGATCAATTGTATGCCAACTCGGGTTCTCAATGGACAAACCCCCTTTGGAGTTCTTTTTGATAAGAAGCTCGAGGTTCATCACTTTAGGGTTTTTGGCTGCTTGTGTTATGTTACTACCTTGGGTCCTCGTGACAAAATGAGTCCCTAGGCCCAAAGATGTATTTTCATGGGATATCCAATTCTTTATAAGGGTTATTGTGTCTTCGAGCTATTGACAGGAAACTTCTTTATAAGTAGAGACATTATTTTCCATTAAGGCATTTTTCCATTTTAGGTTGAGGTATCTTCAATTGAGCCTCCTAGCTTGGATCCTTATCACAGACGTTTTCTATTTGAGGTAGATCTATCTCCCGTTTCACAATATATGCTTGTCCCAGACATTCAAACATCTTCTCCTGTAATGGAAATCACTGCAGTTTCTCCATCCACCCCAAATTATCTGGTTGAGGAGTCTATAATGCAAATGGAAGAGAATTCTATCCTAGAACTGTCATCTCCACAGTTTACTGAAGAGTTCACATCTATTACCCTTGAGCATATTTCCCCTCGACATTCAAGCCGGATTACTTGACCACCTACATGGACCAAGGATTATGCTTGTGGCTCTCTCAACTCATAAGGTACTCAATACCCTATTTCCTCTTACTTTTCGTTCGATTGATTGTCTACGGAACATATGTGTTGCATTAGTCGTATTTTCGAGGAGATAGAGCCATCATCTTACTCTGAAGTAGTTTGTGATCCATGTTGGCAGAAGGCCATTGAAGCAGAACTACATGCTTTAATAGAAAAATAAAACTTGGGACATAGAATCCTTACCTGCTCATCGCAAATCCATTGGCTGCAAATGGGAGTATAAGATCAAGTACAAGGCAGATGGATCCGTTGAACGATATAAGACTCGCTTAGTGGTCAAAGGCTTCACACAATGTGAAGGTTTCAATTACCACGAAACATTTTCTCCAGTTGCGAAAGACGTTATTGTTCGTTCCTTTCTTTCTATTATTGCTTTCCAAAAATGGCAATTACATCAAATGGATGTCCACAATGCCTGTCTTCATAGAGATCTTGATGAAGAAATATACATGGTTCTTCTATCCGGATTACGGCAACAAGGGGAGGCTGGAGTATGTCGTCTTCGTAGATCCGTTTATGGAGTCAAACAGACTTCTCGACAGTGGTACGCAAAGTTCACTACAGTCCTTACAGCCACTGGTTTTAAACAGTCCAAGCATGATTATGCCCTCTTCACATGGATAGAAGGTATACCATCAATCTACCTGATGATATATGTTGGTGACATACTTCTTATGAGGAACGATGAAAAGGCCATTAATAGTCTTAAAAAATACCTGCATTCTACTTTTCGTATTAAAGACTTGGGACCTCCCAAGTATTTCTTTGGTATTAAGATCGCTCGCTTAGACTTAGGGATTTCTCTTAGCCAATGGAAGTTTGTTTTAGAAATTGTATTAGAAGCAGGCTTGTCAAGATGTAAACCGGCTGTCATTCTTTTGGAACAGAACATAAAGTTAACTATGGTTGATTACGATGTCGGATCATCTTTTGAAATTGATACTCCATTACTCGCAGATCCGTCTCTGTATTAGAGGCTCGTAGCTAAGCTTATATATCTCACCATAACCAGACCGGACATACGCTACGCAGTACAGGCACTTAGTCATTTTATGCATAAACCGAAGGAGTCTCACATGAATGCGGCTTTGAAAGTTGTAAAGTATTTAAAAAAATGTCCACGGCTTGGAATACTTCTCTCTCGAGATTGCAATTTGGAAATAGCAGCTCATTGTGACACAGACTATACCACGTGTCCCATGAGTTGAAGATCCATCACTGGTTTTTGCATTAGATTAGGAAAGTCCTTACTTTCGTGGAAAACGAAGAAATAATCGACTGTATCATTATCATCAGTTGAAGCTGAATATCCAGCTATGGCAAAAACCATTTGTGAAGTAGTTTGGATATGAGGCTTGCTTCTAGACCTCGGCGTATTGGTTAAAGGGCCGACCGACGAACTTATTTTGTGACAATGATGTGGCACTGAAACTCGCAGCAAATCCCATATTCCATGAAAGAACAAAACATATTGAAGTAGACTACCACTACACTCGAGATAAGATCCAAGAAAGAGTAATCAAGACCAATGGAATTGGAATCGCAGGACAACCTGCTGACATCTTTACCAAGGCATTATGTCAAAGTCCACGCGCATATCTGCTAAACAAACTAGGCATGTTGGATATATACCAGCCACTAGCTTAAGGGGGAGTGTTAGAGATATGCGAGGATCAATTACGGATTATAATTGATTAATCAAAGATTACTTAGGATTATAATTGATTAATTATATCAATCCAAGATTGGATTTGATTCCATGTATCTTCCTTGATTGTTTCCTTAGTTAATCATTCATTGTATTATAAATAGGAGCTTGTAGAATCTAAAGAGAACAAGTCAAGTGAATAAAGATATGCATCATTCTCTCAATATCTGCCTTCTCTTCAATTTCTGTCAATTTGAACAAAGCTTTGTTGTAATGTATCATATATGACGTTATTATGATAACTTGTTTCTTGAAAACATTAAAAAAATGTAGTGTCAGCATGATCATGGTTACACATTTATCTATATCCTAGATCGATAGTTTGTGCCTTGTGCATCGATCAAGAATGCAGATTTATGGAGTCTTCCTCTTAAATTTCCGGAGTGTCTCTCTTGTTTGAATAGAGAAATAGCTCAATAACTCAAGTATAGATGACCTTGAAAAATTGTAATAGAAGTTCATTCTCTTATATGTTCATTATATTAGTGAAGCATCACCACGAGCCACCTGATGAACTACGGAGAGTTCTTTTGTCATGAACACTTCACTCACGACCATTGAATAGAGCTGATTAATTTGACAAAGAATCTCTCTCTTTTCTGGAAATTGAAGTTAAAATAAGTTGACTAATTCTGAACATCCACGAACACCACACAAAATGAAAGACGAGTAATTGGTGAACACAGAAAGCAACTCAATAAAGGGGGCAACTTGGTGGGGTCTGAGTTGTTTCCCACTACATAGAAAGCAACTCGATAACCTTTCAATTTGTCTGGTGCTCCCAAGAATGTAGAACTCAGCAATACCTTTTGAAAAGATAAATTGACCAAATCACATATCACTTTTATAAATTATACCACTTATCAACAGTAGTTGTAGACTCCTACCGAATACATTAATAAATCCAAAACTTTTGTAGGGTTTGATCTCCTATGCGCCTATCAAGAATTTGGTTTTTCGTTTTCTTTAGGCTGCTAAAGGACAGCATTATACGACAATCTTGTATTTTCTTTTCTTTTCAACAGACCCATGCTAAAGGCCCTACTGATTCTCAAAAACATTGGCCTATGCTATTGTCATCTCTTCCTTTGACTGCTTTAATTTAAAACGAAAAAAATCAAAAGAAAACTAGAAAGAAAGAAAGTAAATAGACGCTATATCAACGAAAAGGAATAGAGCAATTGCAAAAAAAGAAAAAAAAATAAGAAGCATAAGCAAGGTGCGCGGTGGCTAGCTTTAGATCATCATCATTCTTATTCGGACCACTTTGACACAAAAGTTGTTTTTGCCGGCAACATACGTAAGTATGAACATAAAAGAAAATTGGGAAGTTATGTCTCTTGGTTTGGGAAATTATTCTAATCTTAGATCTCGACTTACAAGGCCTAGTCATTAATGGAATTACAACATGCAACTAAAAGCTGAATATTATAATATAAATTCAGACCAAAGTTCTACTTTAATATCATGTTTTTGTTAGTGGGGCGCTCGTGTGTTCGAATGAAAGAGAAGATAATATTCTCGGATCAATCACATACACAGCAGTTGCAATCGCATCCACAAGTTGCAAATAGAATTTTGAGTCATCTTCATTACAATTAGGGTTTTTTAGATCTTTGAATTATATCTTAATTATCTTAGGTGCTTCTATTTAATTTTAGTAGCTGTTGAATATAGTAGGTTGTTTAGCTTCTTTATTTTTATTTTTAATTTAGTTTACTTTTTTGAATTTTTAATTTCCTTGGATAGTTAGGGTTGGCAATCTAAAAATCGGTTATGCTTTCATTAGGCTTACCTCTTGCAACGTTAAACTAATAAACAAGTTTGCGTGTTTGCGAGGTGTGATCTGCATGTGGACATTTTGTATTTTTTTCTAGATTCATGGTATCACCGTTTTCTGTCATGTTAGGAGTGATTTAGGTTATTAGAATTAACTATAGGCAATGAAGCTGCCATCCATTTAAAAAGGACAAGGTGTTATATGCCATCCAATTAAGAAAGGTAAATTGAAAATGTCAATTCACTCTCTAAATAGAGTGGATCTTGAATTCCAACTAAAAACCAAAAGAAGGGGAGATCACAACTATATGTTTGAGGATATTCGCAAACCCCAAAGCTTAAGAGATAAATCAATTACTAGTGACAATGAATTTCTTATAGAGAAATTCATAACCATAATGAGGGGAGGATGTATGAGATTTAGGGTTTTTGGGAACCTCATTCTTGAGCTTAATCTTAACCGTTGTTGTCTATTGGGCCGAGGCAGAGTTCATCGGTCAAAATTTCCCAAAATAGAAGAAGCCCATCAGAATAACAACATGGCAACAATGATTGCCTCAAAAAAAAAATAAAAATAAAAATACAGAGCTCTTGGTCCTAAATGCTGTGACGAGACCAGACACATTGTGTCAAAGAATGAGCTTGAATTGTACTACTAAGTTCTATCGCCTTCTCTTGCTGTCTGAAAAAAAAGAAACAAAGCAAACTCATTCTCATTTTGCATTCACTCTGGTCAGCCTTAAGGAAATGCAAAGCCATTTTTTCAAAGATCCTTGACTCAATGTGTATTTCTTGAAGACAAATAGGGTTTAGATAATTGAACTTTGGTGTATATTTGGTAAAGCAATTTTGAAGTAAAAAATTTGAAAGAAAAAAAGAGATGGAAGCAACAGGAGCTGGAACGGAAGCTTTACAAAGAAGAAGCAACATAAGTAAGCTTCGAGCAAGGGCCGTTGTGAGCCCGAGCAAGGGCCGTTGTGAGCCCAAGCAAGGGCTCTGAGGTTCCGCAACGCGAGCGTGGCGGTGCTCCGGGGTCGGCCGACCTCAAGCGATGACATGCGAAGGTCGCACAACCATGGCGAGCCTGGCAACAAACTAATTTGAGTAGAACAGATCTGAGTGAGTACCACCATGGTCCCAAGCAAGGGCTCCAAGGTCGTGCGACCTTGGCGAGCCTACGACTAAATAAATATAAGCATAATCGATCTATAAATCTTCGACAGAACAAATATGTAGAGCGGAACCCATCTTGACGAACAAATCTATAACTTCGGCAGCCGTCAACCTTGGCGACCCTTGGCGGAACTTCAACGATGACCCAAATCTGCAACATCAAAGAAGATGAACAGTAAACTTATGGGGCCAAGACTCTAAAATGACAATATTAGTGAGGACAATTTTGAAAGAAAAGAAGTTCGTTAACCCCAAACTTGCCTCTAGCTTAATGCTGGCATTCCTCAAAGTGGTCCAAAAAAGATTTTGCCATATGTTCTAACTTTTTCTCAAGGGAATTTAGAGAATCAATGCTTTCCAGAGAGTTTGAGAGAGATGCAAAGTCATTAGTTTCTCCAAAAATCTTTCACTCAATGTGCATTTACCTGCTTTTTGTGTACTTTTTACATATTAGCTTTGAAGTAAAAAAAAGAAAAGAAAAAGAAAAACATAGGGCATGACTACTCTTCATCATCTCCATTGTGGAAGCAAACCTAGTGAAGCAAATCAAGCGTCAGCAAGGATCAAACCATTGAAGAGGCCAGACGAGGCGAGTCTAAGATCAAGGGATCTCTTGACAACGACTTCTGCTCCAAAAATCTCTCATCTTCACACGATCACATTCGAGCACTCAAAATCAAAACCTCTACTACCACAAGCAAAATGCCCTCACCGAATTCGCAAGAACAAAAACTCAATCATTACCACTAGAATCTTTCTTCCTTGCCAACAGTTCACTAGCCTTCACATAACTCACACCACCACGTCCACGTTTCACCAAATCGTCCAAGCCCAATTTGTCAAACTCATCCAATAAAGTGGAGAACCAATGAAAACTAGGTGAAATCTGGACTTCTCCATATTACAATGAATCAAAATCAACGAACAGAAAGTTTTACTTGGGAGATGTGAAGCCTCAACCCGTTTGACTTTTTAGTATAAGACTTGCCTGGTTTCACTTTAATGCCTACTCAACGAATGGAAAATAGAACAAACACTAGCATAACTTTCATGAAGTAAAATCACAAACAAGAATAGTCGATCGCAATCTTTAAGGGTTGTTTCAAATCCACGGGTAAAAGTAGGTGCAAAAGAGAAATAGAACTGGCCCTAAGAAACCATATTCGTCGGGAAACAATTGGATAGATTATAAGAGAGGCCATCCTCAGGGTCGACCTTGGCGACCCAGACCTACATGAACGTAGACAATCATTGATCCAGACGCGTGAACTCAGACTCTTGGCGACTCTTGGCGACTCTTGGCGACTCTTGGCGACTCTTGGCAACCGTCGGCTGGGCGTCAGACCAACAACCAGATATGAATCTGGAACTCTGATTTGGGTTTAGCAAGGGAGAAGAAAAACCCAAATCCTGTGAGCCCAGATCTTTGTGACCGTCGATCATCGACCTTCGGCGACATTGACTCTTGGTGACCATCGACTCTGGGCTCACGTCGATCGCAATCTGGAGCGTGGGTGTTCAGAGAGATGATGAATAGTAGATAAGAGGGCAAAATAGAAATTCGTAAATGTTAGTGAGGACAAAGTTGAAAGAAAAAAAGTTCATCCGCCCTAAAAGTTGCCTTTAGAGAATACTGAAACAGTTTTGCAAAATCCTGATGATCCCCCAAAATTTTTTACCAAGCGCCGCAACTATCGCTCAAGGGATTTTAGAGGCCAAAAGTTATTTGGAAAAGTCGAATCAAAAGTCTATTGAGAAAGTTGAACAAAGCCCATCTTATATATCATGTGTAAAGGCCGGCAATAGATACCATGGATTAAAGGCCAGATTTGGAAAGAGGATCTTACATTAATGTCAGTTCCTTCCGGATTTCCAAATCCATCTCCATCTAATTGTGCCTTGAATCGGGTACGACGTAGGAAGTCCTGCACGAAATGACTCGCTAATGTGTCTCTGCGTTCATATTACCCACCATCCTTTTGTTTTTGATACTTTAAGAGGCTAAGCAAAGAGGAGAGTGATTCCATTTACATGTGATGGACATTCCAACTGTTAATCATAGATCATCGAGATTAAGTTTGGTCAACACCTTCTAGAGTGAATTGAGCCACCAAACTGTGATTGAGAAACTAAATTTGTTTTAAAGAGATTGAAGATACCTGGCCAAACTTTTGCCATATCTATAAGTGTAGGATTTAGCCTCTTATTATTGAAACACCACCCCGAAAACTGCTTAGCTATGAAAGTAGCATCTAAGTTTTCTTTTGCCAAATCTCTAAATGTAGGATCTAGACTCTTTTGCCACACACTGCTCGGCGCTTTTGCTGTGCCAAGCAGAGTTGCTAGGACCTTGCTCGAGAAACAATGGAAATGACGACTATTCATGACTAGGAGAAGTTGGGGCCATTCACGAAGGGGTATGAATCTGTCAAGGCTTTGCCTGAGAACATTAGCGCAAAAATCATTTGCATCGCAATGGGAGCGAAGGAACTAGTGGAAAAAGTACCACAAAGGTCTTAAACATATCGAATTGGTATCAATACAGTTTTAAACTTTTCAATTGGATTAATTTAGTTTCAAACAATTTTACATTGGTACCAATTGAGTTCATCTGGTCAATTTAGGCCGGAAATTACTGACATTAATGATATGGCTGATGATGACATGGTTTATTTATTATTCGTTTTTTCCTTTAATTTTTTTCTTTCCATTTTTTCTTTCCTTTCTCTTTTTTTCTCTTGAAAGAGCTCCCTTGGGGGTGATGAGGCCGTTGTCGTTCTTGTCAAAGAGGTCGAAGATGCGTTGAAGGCAAAGGGAGTTGAGGCTCGAGGAGGGCAAGCGGAGGGAGTTGAGGCCGTTCCTTTGAATTCACTCTTTCTAGAATTTTCAGTTCTTATGGTTTGGCATGGCCCCTCGCCGCCCCTTCCCAGCGATGGTGGGGTGGCGACGGCGAGGGCTTGCAGTTGCACTCCTTTGGTTTCTCTCTCTTTTTTAGTTTGATTTTAAATTTAATTTAAATAAAATTCATCTTAAAAATTATATTTGGACGAAAATGACGATATTAAAACCTTACGTTTCTTGATTTAGCAATGTCAAGGTCATGCAGGATAGAGAATATATTAAAAAAAGTTACATCTAAATTTTTCGTTAAATAAGTTAGATAGAGTTAACCGAATGAATCGATTCCATAAATTTGACAAATTTTATGATTTGATTATATTTTTTTTTAAATTTTTAAATTTAATTATACTTTTTGATAAATTTTAAGAGTTCTAGTACCCTTATCCAAACAATTGCTATCTAAATCTAGAAAGATTAGAAGTTGCAGGCGAAAAGCGTAAACGGGCAGGCACTTCCTACTGTCGAGGCTGCTAAGGAGCACCATACTTCGAGCACCAGAAGACACGAGACATCGTCTTCAACTGCTTCGCAGTTCAGCTCTCAAATGGTAGCTTCTTCTTCTTCTTCTCCTTCGACGAACCGGGTGGAGGGGTTCTGGCACGACGGGAGACTGAACCACACGACACGGGTCGGGGCGTGTTCGACACAGGCTCTGACCCGGGCTTCTGGGACGTGCTCGAGAAGCACCCGGAGAACCCCGACAGGGCCCGAAACATGGTCTCGATCCTCAAGCGAGGACCCATCTCTCCCTTTAACTCCTGGCACACTGCAGCGCCTGCTCTCATCTCTCAACTCCTCTCTTTTCACTCTTTAGGTACTTTTTACGACTCTCTCTCTCTCTCTCTCTCTCTTAGTGCCATTCTCTGTTTTCTTGTTGTTCGTTGTTGTATGAGATAGCTTGATTGAGTTGGAACATGTATCGAGAGAACAGTGATTTGGTGGATAAAGGCTGCATTTGATTTTGGGTGTGTTGTAGGTAGAGAGAGATTTTGGTCTTTGCTTGGTTTTATAAAGTGTTGGAGAATTGCAAGTGCAAGCTCAGATTTTCGTTTAGTGCTAAAGTCTATTAATTTGTGAAGCACAGTTGAGGCTTGGTGTCATTTGATAATGAACTGGAAATAACTTCTTGCTTGTAAGAAAATTGTATTCTTAGGGACTCGAGAGAACCGAATTCCTGAGTAGAAAATGGTTGTTTCAGCATTTAACTTGCTAAACACGATACCGGGCGATTAGCAGTGGAAAATGCCTGCTCTTAGAACTTTTGTTGTAGGGGTTGGAGTTGTTACGATTAACTTGTGAGGCTGTGGAATGTGGTCCTTTTACGCCAGCTGCATTGCGTTGGTAATAAGTTGAATGTGGACAACCAACTCAAGTTGGATGTGATTTTTATCTTTGACCCCCCAGAATACATAAATGAACTAGTGGAAGCCAATAAAAATGGAAGGGAAGTTCTTTGCTGCGGAACTTTCTTGGACCCTGGGTCATGGGACGCTGTGCTTCTTGCTGCCGGTAACACGCTGTCTGCTATGAAGCACATACTGGATAGTAAGGGGAAGATCAGATACGCACTAGTGAGGCCATGTGGTCACTATGCTCAGCCTTCTCAAGTCGATGGGTATTGCTTCCTAAACAATGCCGATCTAGCAGTTTGATTGGTAGTGAACTCCTGGTGCAAAAGTGTTGTTGTCGTTGTGCACTATGGAAATGGAACAACAGAGGAGTTTTAGCGGTCTAATGATGTTGTTACCATCTCTCTCCACATGAATCACGGGGTCCATCTCATCCGCAAAGTGGATCTGTCAATGAGCTTGGTGAAGGTGAAGGATATGGGTATAACATGAACATACCATTGCCAAATGGAACAGGAGACAGGAGATACGAGTATGCCTTGACTGAGCTGGTTGTGCCAGCTGTGGAGAGTTTCAAACCAGAAATGGTTGTTCTTGTTGTTGGTCAAGATCTAGTACGGTAAGTAGGTCCTCTTTAGTACACTACTTATTATATGCTGGTACACTTTCTCCAGTAGTTGACTTTGAATTGAAATTGCTAGGTTGGTGTATGCTACTCCATAAGTGCATAGAAATGCACTGTTGGGAGTCATAGAACTACTAACACGAGTCAGTCCCATGTAAGTCGAATGTTCGTTTAACTATTTATACGAGCTACACATTTGACAGGGGGGCACTTTATGAGAATCTTTTCTCCTTTTATCAAGCTTGATTCCTTTCTAGTTAAAGAATCTTTTTCTGTTTGCTCAAGAAAGCTAGGAGATTCTTGAAAACTGAAAGTGTGGGATTTTTGCTTCTGGGGCAACATGCTGTGGGTTGAGCCTTGCTTACAGGATAGAATTACTTCATTCTAAGAGTAATAATTTTTTCATAATAATCTTGTTGTTCTGTCAATCTGATATGATGGCTGAGCTATATTTCTCATGTAAGGATGAAAGCTTGGTATAACCAAAAGGATGAAGGCTTAGAAATACTTATGACATTACTATGAAAGCCCTGAAAAGCTTCTTCTGAAGAAAATTAGCCTTAATTGGAGCACAAATGTGGAATTACTGTTGTTATTGTAAAAGGGCCACATGATCTTGGGGTTTAGGATATGGTACAAGCTGTTACTTAGGAGAATGGCACCTTAATCAGTTCAAAGCAACTTCTTCCTGAAGTGGAGACCATTTCTCAGTTAACAATGAGCTTTCTCTCTCTTTCAAGCCAAAATGCATATATAGCGTGGCGAGAGTTTAGGGTGCTTATGGGACTGCGAAATAAGCATCCTCTGATTTTCATGAAAAATGTAGCAGTCGGATTAGTTCTAGTAAAATCATTATATGGAAATGGAACTTTATACCTCCTTAGATGCATCAGTACAAGCTACCTCATCCAGAAAACTAGCGACACGTTGATGCGTACAAATGCCAAACTCGGTAACGTTTTTGTTTGTGATTGTTGGAGCTCATTGTTCACCCATATTCTCACTAGACCCACAATCGACGAATTATGTAGGTATAAAAGTAAGGAGTAGGATGTGCACATTGGAGAGTTCATCCTATGCCCCGAAGGTGAATATAAAAAATCTCATCTTGATTAAGTTTTATGCTGATAGCTATGCGAACTAAGTTATTTGCCTTTAGATCCAAAAGGACATTTGTCTGTACGATAATGTTTTACATGTCATTGTTTTACCAGAACCTTTTACGTGTTGATGATTATTGTCTTTGCCACTGTAGTTCATTCAAATGGAAGGCAGCGCTCGGCAATGGATGGATATTGGGTGATTGGTTGAACAATTCGTAGCCTCGCGGATACGCACAGTGGAGGCCGCATTCTCATGTTGCCTTCACGCCATTCTGGAAGTCATTCTTGATCTTACAGATCCATTATTAGCCGATCCAATCGCGTATAACCCAGAAGATGAGGCTTTCTTGCGAAGGTGGTTGACTGAAGCAGAAGGTACCCTGTAGATAAGGTACCTTCTTTTGAAGGAACATTGATAGGAGATGATGCGCTTTAACTTCACTTTATTGTTACGGTGTCTCCCAATTTAGTTTGCACATTTTGTCTTTGTAGGATTTCATTTGAGATAGAACTAGAAGCTAATATGAAAAGAAAGTATTGATTTTCACATTTTCTTTTCTGGGTGAGAATTTGTGAATCTTGGTTGTCCAGAACTAATGCAGCATTGTTAAATGAGATTTTCTTTTTGAATGGACACCAAAATTGCTTATACAATATAACAGGGCCTCCTCAAATTTCTTTAGCATTAATGAGCTGTGCAGGAGCACCATGTGCCTGGCCTAAAAAGGCAAAAGGATGGTGTTGTGGCGCTTGTCAAACCTGGAGGCATATGCTCTGAATCAAGATACTAAAAATCATAAAGAAAGTTATATATAAAAAGAAAGATAAGTCATACTCCAAGTGGATGTCATGATCAAGCCCACATAGACAGATTCTGTTTTTTCTTAAGCATGGAGGGGGTGTGGTCGAGTTATGATGGCCTAGCCTGCTTATCACAATTCAAAGGGAAAGCGAAGTTTTCAACATTGGGATTATAATGGTCGAGGCTTCATGATCCTGCACTGAAGCCTCCGCTTCCACTTTGAAAATATATAAATGCACTAGTCATCAGAAGAAAAACACCTTTTAAAGTGGGACAAAAGGGTTTGTTTATCATGTAGGATAGATGGTTCATAGTGATTTATAGGGAAAAGTGTCAAAAAGTCTTAAACATTTTGCATTTATGCTAATTAAGCCCTAAACTTTTGTCTTTATACCAATTTAGTTTGTTCGGCTAATTTTAGCCGGATTTTGCTGACGTGGAAGCCAGCCGGCCGATTGCCGGTGCTAATGTGGATAATTTTTAATAATATTTTAATATTTTTTTGAATTTTTACTTATTTTTATTCTTTTCTTTTCCTCCCCCACCCTCTCTCCTCCAGCTAGTCGTCGAACCGACCAGAGGTCGGCGAAGGTGAGCCTCGTCGACGGTTGGGCGAAGCTCTCATTCGCCAGCCTTTTGCCGGTCCGGCGATCGACTGGAGGAGAGAGGGTGGGGGAGGAAAAGAAAAGAATAAAAATAATTTTTGACCTCACGGCCTTTGGCGAGGGCTGGAGCCTTGTTAAAGGCTGGGTGAGGCACGACCTCACCGGATCTGGTGAGGTCAAAGGTCGCAACCTCACGGCCTCTAGTGAGGGCTTGAGCCTTGTCAGCGGTTGGGCGAGGCCCGACCTCGTCGGATTTGGCATGGTCGAGCCTCGCTCAGCCATGGCAAGGCTCGCCCTCGCTCTCGCCCTCGTCCTCGCTAGAGACCATGAGGTTGAAGAGTCTCGCCGGATCTGGCGAGGTTGTGCCACGCCCAACCATGGCAAGGCTCGCCTTCTCCGTCACCGGTGAGGCTCACCAGGCCAGTGGCTAGTGAGGCTTACCAGAGGCCGGCGAGGTCGACCTCGCTGGTTGGAGGAGGGAGGGTGGGGGAGAAAAAAATAAGGAAAAAAAAGTAAAAATTCAAAAAAATAGTATAATATTATTAAAAGTTATTAATGACAGCAAAATCTGGCCAAAATTAACAGGAAGAACTGAATTGGCAAGGTTTAGGACTCAATTGGCATCAATACAAAAAATTTATGACTTTTTTGACATTTTTCCCTTGATTTATAAGTAGAGAGATTTCGGAAAGTTTTATAAAGTAAAGTGGGTTAAGGATATAGGAGTCTATGGACTTTGAAAGCACCTAGTGGAGCTTCCTACAGTTGGAAGAACTTGATTCTAACTTGGAAGCATCTTCACATCTATGTCGAAGTGATAAGTTTGGAGACGGTAACTCGACGTCGTGTGGCATGATAACTGGCATCCAGTTGTTTTTTGCTTGGAAGATTTCTTCTAATAACGTTGCACCATGTCACATCGCCGGAGTATATGATGATTCGATTGTTATCTATCTCCAACATATAGTTGGAATTGGCATCTTGCCAAGCCCGATTGCAAGGTGCAAGCACAAACCCTAACCGAGTTTGATGCTTTAGTGTAACAGTGATCCTAAAGATTAAGTTTTGCGTTCACCGCATCTTAGATAATCACGGACTTGAGTAGGTCTTTAAAAGGCTCAATCTCGATTCTCATTCGAACCTCGAGATCGCTAGATGTAAATTTCTAGAGGGTATTTTCTCTCTTTGAGGAAGATAAAGATACATGAGGAATTGAGGGTGCGAGGCGTGTGAACACCGACACGTAAAATAAGAAACACATCCGTGAAGTGGCTCCACAGGATAGGGACAGGCCGCAGTGGCCCTCGTAGGAGTAAAAACTCATTTTCTTTGGTGATGTTACCTTTTAACCGAACACCAAGTATCTAACGTGATCGTTAGGATCAAGTTTTACAGTCACCACAGCTTAGATAATTAGTTTTTAAGTAGGTAAGTGATTGAGATGCCAAATAGTCTCGTGGCAATAAATGACTGGTGCAAGATAATCTGGTTTAACCCAACAATAACCCGAGTTCTGTTTTCTTGCGTGGTTGCTTGTGCTTAAGTACATGCTCGAGATGCCAAAAAGTGGAATCTATGTTGCTTCTACCGATGGTCCTCCCCTCTCTTCTATGTAAGGTATGTCTTGGGGACAGATGAGACCTACATTATCTTTTGGCTTAGATGAAGCAGTAGGAAAAGTTACTCCTTCCGGTATATTTATCAAGTTATGGTGCGTGCTTGTACGTATCACTTGCTGTCTTTTTCTCTTGATGAATAGATTGATGAGGAGAGCTTATTAGTCAAATACACACGAACATCACATAAAGGGGGAAGTGCTCATACAGCCCAGCACGCCAGCTCCAAAAGGCCAGTCTTTGGAACTGCGACACAAGGGGGGTCATAAGCAACTTCAACCCTTCATATACATACATGCAAGTGGGAGAGGAAGAAAAGAAGCCAAAGCAACGTGCACCATCCAATTGATTTATTAATCTTTAACTTCATGAATCGATTGTCTTGAGTGAAAACCGTCTCCACCAATTCGACGATATGCTTTGGAATCTACCATATTGCAAGCTTTGCGGCTTACAATCGCCCTCATCATCATGTCAGGGAAAATTGTCTAAAAAATATTAAATATATTGCACTTTTGCGAATTCAGTCCTAAATTTTTTAATTGTACTAATTATGACAAAAAAAATTATGTCAATTGAGTCCTAAATCCTTTCACATTTTGCCAATTGAATCCATCTGATCAGTTTTGGTTGGAAATCGCTCACGTGGATGCCTTCGTCTTATGTGGCACGATCAATGCTGACGTGGACATTTTTAATTATATTTTCATATTTTTCTAATGTTTATTAATTTTTTTTCTTTTCTTCTCTTTTCCTTCTTTACTTTTTTCTTTTTTTTTCCTTTCCATTTCTCTTCTATTTTTTTTCCCTCCGCCAGCCATCTACGGGGCCTAATGACAGCAAGCTAAGGGAAAAGGGAAAAACGAAAAAGAGAAAAGAAAAGAAAAAAAAAAGAAGAGAAGAGAAAAGGAAAAATAAAGAGAAAAGTAAAGAAGGAAAAGAGAAGAAGAGGAAAAAAGGGAAAAAATATTAATAAAAATTATCCATGTCACCATTGGCCATGTTACGTAGTACGAACCGGATCAACGTCAGCAATATTTGGCCAAAAAATGGCTAGATTGACTCAATTGATAAAACGTAAAAATATTTTATACTCAATTAACACAATTAAAAAGTTTAAAACTAAATTAGTAAAAGTGCAATTGGTTTCTGATTTTTTGGATAATTTTCCCCATTATGTTATCATTGCCATTCTCACGAATCAGTACGGCTGCGTTTGGTAAGGTTCTGGGAAAATGTAAAGAACTTTAAGTAAAAGGATTCATTTTAAATGAAAATAGTATTTGGTAAAGTGTAATTTAAAAAAGTATTGAGAAGCAATTTTGGTTTAAATACTATTTGGAAAAACTACACTTGTGAATGATTTTTGCTATTTTTTTTAAAGAAAAAACTTCAAACCTTCACCGACCAGCCAGATCTGACGCCAGCCAACCTCGCCTGAAGTTGTGCCAAGGTCATGTGACATCAGGCAGCCTCCACTAAAGTCACCGGCCACTAGATCTAGCCTCACCGGCAACGTCACATGATAATGGCATTCTCAAAATTTTGAAAGTTTAGCAAGAGCGAAGTTGGAAGAACAAAATACATTAGCATTCCGGAAATGCTAAAGTCCAAAACTCCTATGGACCTACCTCTTGAGCTAGGCGACTTTAGAGAACTTTGGAAATGTAATGCATTTTCACAAAACTCTCCAAAAACATTTTTTTGGACAAACGGATTGATTTTTGCTCAAGGTCCTTTTTAGAGGCCTAAAAGCCTTTGGAGAAGTGGTTGCCAAACATAGCCTATCAAGTAGTAGTTTTATAACAGAATGTGCATAAACGAATCAAAGTGATCAAACATAATTCAATCAACATGAGAACATGATTCCGAAATGGTTTGAGTTCCATGTGGGGTGCTGTGTTCACTACTCTCCAATCCATCACAATCAGAAAGCTGGGACAGAACTTATCATCAACAATAGTTCAACGTCGATATGGGATTTTCATTTTGGACCGCTAGCTGATGTGCTTTTGGGAATTAATATACGATTTGTCCATGGACCAATAAGATGAAATCATACTCAAAAGGGACTGGGAATGAAATTATTCTCCGGAAAGTACCAAAGTGTGAAGCTTAAAATTAGACAACGTTCACGTTGATTTGATTTGATATGATATGATATCTGTTCTGTACTCCTATGCATTTGATTCCCATGCATTTGATCATTGCTTTCTGCTTTTGTGGCGAAAGAAAGGTTGAGAGTTGTTCATGTTTTGGAACTATAAATGGAAGGCCTTTGTGCTCCATAGAAAAATAGCGGGCATATTCCCTTCAATCCCTGCCAAGTTTGAGCAATGATTTTCAATTTTTTTTTTATGTCCAAGACGAGTCAAATGCATTATTTAGTCATTTTATTGTTCCAAAAAAAAAAGGGAGTTGACCCTTTGACTATTTTGACGATTGCTGTTGATCCAATTCATTATAATACAATATCTTGGACCATCCCAACAGTGGTCCATTTTTTACGTCTAATTTGTTTATCAAACACTTACACTCTCCGCACTCTTTGGATAAACCACCGCCATGTCCTTCCCATTTAGAAACTTCTATATTGTACTAACCAATGGACTCTAAAGCTCTTATCATATACTCCTTCAAATTCTACTTTATTGTTAGCACTTATCTAGATCCGATCCAACATGAACCGAGTTAATTATAACCGTTTACAACGGTGGATTTCACATGGTCCTAGCACCAGCCGGGATGGTTCCAAAACCACACAATCCAATCCGTCGTGGACTGAGATGATTCGCCAGGCTAATACTCTTTAAAACTCATGCATTTGGTGCATGGAAGACCCATAACGTAGATAAAATTTCACGATCCTGAAAATCGGTCCAGTAGTTTGAGGGTCAAAGGGCAAAAATCGAAAGTTTGAAGAGCTAAAATTGAAGTAGTTTAATTTCAAAAGTACACCATTCTATTACATTAGCTCAGTCTCACATGTTAATTTAACATCAATGCTAATAATATCATAATTCGACAGTACATATGTTTCACATTCCCTGGTCCAAGGCAACGTGCACTTATTAGAATGCATGGCCTTGAATTCGCGTACAATATCAAGCCAAAGGACAGCAATTTCCAATCATCACTCATTAACAAAGCCTTTCCTTCTCGTAATCGGGCATGGTTTTTCTTGGATCATTAAGACTTGACACGTCGATTTTGGTACCTTCACTAGCAATTCTTATTCGAATGTGTTGCAGATGGACATTAAACTAACATTGCATGTGAGCCCCGATGGACAGAACGTTCGGATGGTCATGTGAATAAGGACACGTATGCAAGCTTGTTCTCACTCGTTTAGTCGCATCTAGAAAGAATGAATCTCTATAATTGCGATCTCCAATAAGCCCTTTGATAGTTTATAATTGATATAAGCTTAGTTTAAGTTTAAAAAAATACTTCGTAGGAACATGATTGTTATTCATAGCACCCTCTTTTTGATGTATTGGGGGGAGCAGGTATAATTTACGCGTGGCTTCTAGATTCCATACCCAAATTTTTTGGTACATTGTGGTCAGACTAGAAATTATTTATTTTAGAGAGGAAAATTTTTATAAAAAATATTATCAGGGTCGAGATTGAAAAGATTACAAGCACCACCCGAGCTACTTCTTGATGTTGGCTAACGATATATCTAGAGTTGAATAAGTGATTAAAAATTTTTGGCAAAATAGTGCGGAATTAAATCTCCAAGTTCTGAAAATAGAGTAACCAGGCCAAACAGAATTTGAATATGAGTAAGTTCTGGTAATATTCAAGTAAGGCTGTGCAGTATTTCTATCAAGTATACAGAATTTGTAGTGGTTCGGCTTATTGTCAGCCTATGTCCAATCACTTATGCTAACAGACTGCTGGTTGAATTCCATAATCAATTAGTCAGAAGTTACAGTCATATGTGCTTATTTACACACAAGCGCTTTCCACAAAGTAGGTGCTACTCATATCCAAGCTATCTCAACCTAAGCACACACTTAAAATACTATCAACACCTCTCAAATGATTACAATTGTATGCTCATGGAAGACAAACAAAAATATGTGAAGCTCTCTTGAAATTTGGAATTGTATCTTCTGAGAATCAATCTCCAATCTACCCGTTGGACGATTGTAGAGAAGATTAGGTAGCTGTTGTGGTCGATCAATTAGAATCCCCATAGATTAGGCCGCCCATACAATCAAAATCTTGATTCCCAAAAAGAGAATGGCTCACCTATGGAAAGTACTTAGTCTTCTTGGTGATTGCCAATCCACAAAGATGCTATGCGTATTTGTAGTCTTTCGCATATATTTTGAGATTGATAATCAATGATATCCCTCCATAATTTGAATCCATACTAGATCACTAGCTATCAAGGGATTAGATAAAAATTCAAAAATCGTGACAAGAACTTCGTCATAGGTAAGATAGGTATTCTACTAATATTCAACTATTGAAGTATTCTGGTGATATTAAGTGCTTTGCTCATATCCAGCATTTCCCTAGCTGATATCTAGCCTTCGCCTTATTGACATCCAGCTTTCGCTTTGTTGATATTCACACGCAGTTACCCTATTAATATCCATGCATTTCGTTGCTTCTAGCTTCTTGACTATGATCAACTTTTCTAACCAATACACTTTGACAATGATGGTTATGTAGATAAAAACCATGATACTTCCAAGTCAATGTGAACTTCCCATTCCTTAAGACTTGTTCGTGAAGTTTTGTTAATCATAAAGAATTCATTCAGCGTAAATATGACCTAAAATATAAAGACCTTTTGCATTTATCGAGATCGATATAAACTATAAATAGTTTGGTTAACTTCAAAATATCTTACGAGGAATTCTCAACACTTCTTTTACCCCCACATATATTATCTCAAAATCATTTAATGTGAAAAAAAATCTGGTCACTTCACAAAATTGAAAAAGCGCTAAATTGTCGTAACTTTCCTTTTCCTTTACATTGATAATTTTATTTCGAGAGCATCAATTTAAAAATAAACCAACAGAGTTTAAAAGTCTCTCGTGACCGACATTTTATTATTCACAACAAAAATCGGGTATTTGGTCGAAATTAAACTACATATTAAGAGTAAAAAGAAAGCCGAAACAATATAAGGTTACTTGATATCCATTATCTCGGCGAATGTATATCAAATTATCCTTTTCCACTTTATTTTTTCCCCTTAATTCCAAGGACGCAAAGCGTGTGTACCATTTCCAATATTTAATGAACAGACACAAAATTGCTCCTGTGACAGTAATTCCAAGAAAGAAACCTTGACTTATGAACATATTCATAGCTCGTGGCATCAATGTCGCACATGTGCCATTTTAAGTTAGGACAATATACGCGGCAAGAAAGTCCCCAGTTGCCACAGGCCAGGGAAGAAACGGCCATGGAGGGGATTAAAAAGTTGATGGTTATGGAACTTTATTAAACCTTTTTATTCAGCCAGAGCAAACCCTAGTTTGTCTTCTTTCGAGCAACTGTGTGGGCTGCTCTTAGTGGGAAACAGTCACTTGCCGCTGGGTTAGAAAGTCGAATAACCCCACGCAGTCGTCAATCCCACCTCCTTAGAAATTTCCACCTTGTACTTTCCCACGGTACAACTTTCAAGGCCAAAAAATTGACACTATTGCCATCTCGATATGCTACTCTTCCTTCTTTATAAATAGGACACTTTAGAACCCCCCCTACCCTTCACGTCCAAGTCATTTTCAGACTCCACCCCCACCATCACAAGAGAAACCTCCCTCTCCTCTTGCTCTCTACTCTTCCAGAAAAAGAAGAGAAGATCACTTTCCTCTTTTTGCATGCAAGTTTGTGCTCGCTCATTGAGCCATGGAGAGCTTGGAAATGGGTGTTGCGACAAGCCAGGAGAGAGCTGGAGTGCTCACTCGCGCATGGAGGCGGTTGATGGGCTTGCCCAAGAGCTTGATGGTGAAAGTGGCGGAGCTGGCCAAGAAGGCGATGAAGCTCGGGCAAGATGACCCGAGACGGGTCACTCATTCGGTCAAAGTAGGATGTGCACTCTCCTTGGTGTCGTTGATCTATTACTACCAGCCGCTCTACAACAGCTTCGGCGTCTCCGCAATGTGGGCCGTCATGACCGTGGTGCTCGTCTTCGAATTCTACGTCGGTAAGTCTACAGTAAACCCATAGTCAGCTCCATCGGTCTCTCTGTTTCTTGAACTGCGATAGGCTGAATTCGGTGTAAATTCTACCACGTATACATTTATATGCTTTTATTAACTAACTTAGAAAACATTTTCAGGGGCCACTCTAAGTAAAGGGTTGAATAGAGGACTTGCTACATTGCTTGCCGGTGCACTTGGTGTTGGTGCTCATCACTTGGCGAGTCTCTCAGGAAAAACTGGCGAGCCCATTATGCTTGGTTTCTTCGTCTTTCTTCAAGGTAAAAAATAGTAAAATCTTAAATGGAGAATTAGAAAAGCACTCAAGAAATGAAGAGCAAAAGGGTTTGATCTGTTTGAGCTGAATCAGTGATTGACATAATGTTGCAAAATGCAGCCACCGGTTCGACGTTCATGAGGTTCTTCCCACGAATCAAGGCGAAGTACGACTACGGGATGCTGATATTCATACTCACGTTCGCACTGGTGTCGGTGTCGAGCTTCCGGGAGGACGAGATACTGGAGTTTGCGCACAAGCGGCTCTCCACCGTCATCATCGGCGGCTCCGCCTGCCTGATTGTCTCCGTTATCGTGTGTCCTGTCTGGGCCGGCGAAGACCTCCACAGCCTCATCGCTCTCAACATGGAAAAGCTTGCCAACTTCTTGGAAGGTATACACGAATCCTTCCACCAAACCCTAAAACACGAGGTCAAAAGCGATACAATATAATTCCAATTAGAGGGAAAAGAAAAGATAACTGAACGCAGTATATATACATATTTTTCTCAGGATTTGGGGATGAATACTTGAGAGAATCAGAAGATGGTGACTCGAATGGTGACAAGTCGCTTTTTCGAGAATACAAAAGTGTGCTTGGGTCGAAGAGCACCGAAGAATCTCTGGTGGGTACAAAGTTCTCTTATTCTTTCCTCTAACTTCAAGTCGACACTCACGCATGTGATTTGTCGCTTTAACTGAGTTCACATGATAATGACACATGATTTTACGATGATTATGTCAGGCAAACTTTGCGAGTTGGGAACCACGTCACGGCCGGTTCGGCTTTCGCCATCCGTGGAGGCAATACCTAAAGATTGGAGCTTCGATTCGTCAGTGTGCCTATAGGATTGAAGCCCTTGATGGCTACCTCTCCACTAAATTCCATGTAAGATGATGTCTAATTGCATTAATTAGGAATAAGCATTTAGGTGCACCGGGTCATCCTATTTATATACGCCGTTAGATCATATGGGTCTCACGTGAGTCCCACCTTATTCAACGGTACATGCGAGTTAGGCTCACATACAACGGGTGCGACTAAGAATTTTTTTACTAACCAATGAATGTTTGATGCGACATATGTATTCAAACATAGATAGTTAAATCATGTGCTTAACTCCGCGTTGCTAGAAATTTTCTTTTTTTTTCTAGCTCTCTTAGTAATGTAATCACTCGCTCTTGTCATTTTCAGGCGCCACCACAAGTTCAAACCAGACTCAAGGAGCTCTGTGCAGAGATGAGCATGGAAGCCGCAAGTGCTTTGAAGCAACTCTCATCTTCCCACAAAACGATGACCGTCCCTTCCTCCGCGACTCCCCACCTTGAGAAGTCCAGAACTGCCATGAGAGCCCTCAAGTCGTTGCTCAAGACGACCTCCTGGAAGGACGTGACCGACCTCCTCGCCGTCGTCCATGCCACCACCGTCACCTCGCTCCTCATTGATGTCATCAACTGCACAGACAAGGTTGCCGAGTCCGTTAACGAGCTCGCCTCCCTCTCCCGCTTCAAGACTGCCACGGAGAGGGCGAAGAAGCATGCCAAGTGCGATGAAGTCGTGCTGACCATGAGCGCACTCGAGGCGGCCATCTCGCCAGAAAATGGGACTCCGCCGATGAGACCGGATCCAGCGCCAGTGGTGTAGATACATAGGCGTCCTACATACGAACAATAACGTACATAATACCTGGACTTTATTTATGATCGAGAAAGCTCGGGTACAACTGTGTTAGTTAATTCCTATATAGTGATACGTTATTAATATAATTACAATAAATGAGAAGCTTGACGAGGATGTTGCTAAATTTCTCAAATCAGCTTCATGCTAAGCTAACTAAATCTGTCTATCTAATTACTTCAATAAAAATAATTTTGTCGGTCACTTTGTTTGGTTTTCTTCCTTTTGGATGATTTTCTAAATTGGAATACGGATCAACATATATTTTGCTTACGGAGTGGCAATATGCCATTTAAAACATTATATCAATTTGTTTCATTAAACAAAAAAATTGGGTCAATTAAGCTTGTAGCATCATCTTCTAACCCGCGCATCCACCAATCACGTTAGAAAAAAAACAAATCCCGTAGAGATTTTTTGTTTATCAAAATCTCATGGATATTCTGAATCAATATAACCGACCAAATTGCAAGTTTCAAAGTACCAATACAATCCGGACACTCATCAAGAAAAGTATCACAGTGTCTCTGAATTCATTTGAATAATGCTATCTGACTTTTAATCATGATTAGTCATGCGTGCACCGGCACACATTACTAGTAACATGCACTAAATTAGAACGAGTACAAGCCATAGCATTTATAATATAACCAAACATACTGAATTAGGGACCGCGGGACATAGGATCGATCTCACTATCAATCTACATCTGGGATGTCATAGAGAGTCTACAAAAAGTGGCCAAGAGTTACAGTCTTTACACTTTACATGTTGATACATTCCAAAACTTTCTTGTCATCCAAATATCCAGGGCAAGGTGTGTCAAGCAAGGTGCTCTTGTTGGTGAGTCTGATACAATGTCTTATTGTCGACGCATGTTAATAAGGTATACCTTAGCAACTGAGATTGGTCGAGATACAAAGGATAGTACAATATGTTCAGGATAGAGAATCAATCCACGGCATCCAGCTCAAGCGCAGGAAAATTTGTGCACATAGCGGGTTGCCCTCCGAAGGTTCATGTATTGGAAACAAGTTTCGTATTCACACCGGACAAACTTCACGGCCAAATTTTAATCCGATTTGAGATCAATAAATAACAGATTCAAATCACAAGTTAACAAAACTTGATTGACTCTGATCTAAGCTGTATGCGGCTGATTGCGAAGAAGCTCGGAAACCCTATTTATGAACCTCTGACTATATTGGCATGCTTAGAGAATTCAAATCAGTCAAATTTATCATTGATTAGTCAAGAAAGACTTTCAACAGTACAAACAAAGCATCTTTCACCATACGTGTAGAGAATATTCGATGTTGTTTTGATCACTTTATTCTTGAAAATCCTCAGGAATATTGTGTCATGATCATAGTTACAATGTTTATCTATGTCCTAGATGAGTAGTTTGTAACTCACGCATCAGTCAAGAATGCAAATCTACGTAGCCCTAGTATTAAATTTCCGGGATGTCTCTCTCGTATGGATAGAGAAATAGCTCGACAACTCAAACTTCGACATCGATTTGAGGAAAGCACAACATTAAACACCCTCACGTGCATCGAGTTTGGATAACCCTATAAAATTGTAATAAGTTCATTCTCTTATATGTTCATTAGGTTGGAAAAGCACGATGAGCCACCCACCTGATGAACTACAGGGAATTCTTCTGTCATGAACAATTCAGCCACGTCCATTGAATACAGCTGATTAACATTGAAAACACTCTCACTTTTTCTGGCAACTAATGTTAAAATAAGTTGACTAATTCCGAACTTGCACGAAAAATTCTTCATTCTTCCGCAACAGGGCCACGAACACCACACAAAATGAAGCATTGAGAAAGTGGTGAACAGACAAAGCCACTCGATAAAGGGGCAAATGAGTGGGTCTGAGTAGTTTCCCACTACACCAAATCCTCCTTACGATGTCTACGGTGATGATAATTAACTTTAGATCTCTCTGGTGCTCCCAAGATTGTAGAACTGAGTCAGCACCTTTTTGAAAAGATAGATTGGCTAAAGCATGTATGACTTCTATAAATTACTTCACTTATCAAGAGCAGCTGTAGTGTCCTACCCAATACATCAACGAATCCAAAGCTTTTCTAGTGTTTGAACACCTATGCGCTTATCAAGAATTTGGTTTTTCGTTTACTTTTGACTGCTGATGAACAGCATTACATGACCACCTTGTCTTTTCTCTCTCGTTTCAACATACCCATGTTAAAGCGCCCTATTGTTTCTCAAAAACATTGGGCTATGCCATCGTCATCTTCATATTTTAGTCAAAAATTAAATGGCGCACTTAAACTTAGCATTCATGTCACCCTAGCTCTTTTTTCTTTTCAGTGCTTTTACTAAAGAAAATCAAAAGAAAACTGAAAGAAAGAAAGAAAACAGACGCTATAGTTTTGATTCTTGACTACTAAAACATAGGCCACCAGCTTTATTACTTCTTAAAGCCTTCTTTATAGAATAGAATGGAACAAATTGAAATAGATAAATAAATAAGAAAAGGGAAGCACAAGCAAGATGCATGGTGGCTAGCTTTTAGATCATCATTCATATTCGGACCTCTTTGTCGCAAGTTGTTTTTTGCGCCGACATACATAAGTACAAACATAGAAGAAAAGTTGGGAAGATTAGGTCTCTGTCTGAGAAATTATTCTTTATTTAGATCTTGACGTACCAGGCATAGTCATCACTGGAATTAGATATACAACCAAAAAGCAAAATATTAAAATAGACCGAAATTCTACTTTTAAGTCATAGTTTTGTTAGTGGGGCGCTCCTGTGTTGGTATAAAAGAGAATGGCATATTCTTGGATCAAGCAAAAAAAGAAATTAGTCAAAAAGATAGAAACAAAGGAGAGTACAAGTGTGATACTACCATCGACATTGTTAAATGTTGATAGTGCCCACTGCCCAATTAGAATAAAATTAATAGTTTATGAAACAATAAAAAAGATTAACGAGACCTGACGAAGTGCTGACGTCGACAAAGTTTAAAGAAATCACCATCTCTTACATGCTAATTGCAATAAAACTTTTCCAGATTATTTGGAGGAAAATTATACGAAACAATTTTGATCACTGAAAATAAAACAATAGTCAGTTAGATTCCTGGAATGGACTTGACCGATCATCACTCGACTTTGGGTTCCTGAAGATGATTTTTACTAGCACAAATATCATTTTGATATGTTTATGGTTCGACTGACATTAAGCCACTCAACAAATTAGTCGGATTAATAACTTTGTAACCTTTTTATTTTGCGCCAACACATGCACAAAATTTTGAATTAGTCTAGAGGAATTGCATTTGTGAATCTGTGATTTGACACCCAAGAAGGGCGATACATTTGATTAAGTTACTCATGCACTAAAGAATATTCATCAATGATACGTAGTATAAGTTTTAATTCTTATTTATGAATTGAGCAACATCTTCAATCTGTCCCCTTTCTCAATCACACACACACACACACACAGCAGTTGCAATCGCATCCAAAAATGTGGATGTAATTGTAAATAGAATTTTGATCTACTCCTTATATTTAGGGTTTTTTAGAGTTTTCAATTATAACTTAACAACTTATGTGCTTCTATTTAATTTCAGTAGCTACCGAGTTTAGTAGACTAGCTTATCTTTTCTTAATTCAGTTTCTATGTTTGTATTTTTAGTTTCCCTGGATTTTTTGGGGTTTGTAACTACAAATTGCTTATGTTTTCATTGTAATTTAGCTTAGCTCTTTGGATGTGAAATAATGAATTGAAATTTTTTTCTCAGTTATTATGCAAGTCTGCGTGTTCGCAACGTGCGACTTGTGCTTGTAAATCAAGTAACTTTTTCCTCTAGATTCATGTTATCACTCGTTTCTACTGGGTTATGAGTGATTTAGATTATTACAGTTTGAAAAAAATAATTAAGGTGCCATCCTTTTTTTTTTAAGAAAAATGTGTCGATGTCCCATCTAATCAAGGAAAGGTAATTTGAAAATTGACAATTTACTCTCCAGATAGAGAGGATCTTGAATACCAACTGAAAACCAAAAGAATGGGAGATCATAACCCTATGTTTGAGGGTATTCGAAAACCACAAAGCTTAAAAAATAAATCAATTACTCTTGTAGTGACAAATAGCTGATTCTATTTCATTTATTTTCTTTAAATTTATAATGTTAAGCTTTACTAGATGTGGTGAGAATCCTAGTCATCATCTGACAATGAACTTAGCTACCTATGAGAGATTCAAAACCAAAATGAAAGAGGGAGAATGTATGAGATTTGGGGTTTTATGTCATCCCATTATTGGGCTCAGTCTTGACCATTGTTGTCTATTGGGCTGAGGAACAGTTCATTGAACAAAAACTCCCCAAAATTGGACAAGCCCACTGGAATATCAACTAGACAACGATGGTTGCCTCCGAAAAAAACAGAGCCCTTGGTCCTAAATGCTGCTACGAAACCAGACACATTGTGTCAAAGAATAAGCCCGAATTGGGTAGCTGAGTTTTCTCTATCACCTTCTCTTGCCCTCTGACAGTAGGAGACAAGTCAAACTCCCTCGCACTTTGCATACACTCGAGTCTAGGCTTTTTGTGAAACTCTCTGGCCAAAAGCAAAGTCTAACTGTCACATGTAAAGTATAGCAATAAATGCATGGATTGATGGCTAGATTTGGAGGGAAGATCTTATATTTATGTCAGTTCCTCCCAAACTTCCATATCCATCTCCATATAATTGTGCCACGAATCGGGGACAACGTGTACAAAGTCTTGCGCAACACGAGTCGCTATTGTGCTTTAGCTTTCATGTTTCCCCCATCTTTCTGTCTTTGATCCATTAAGAGGCCAAGCATAAAGGAGATCGACTCCGTTTACATGTGATAGGACGTTCCAACTGTGAATTATAGTTTCATCTAGATTAAGTTTGGTCAACACCTTCTAAATAAAGAGATTGATGATTCCCAGCCAAACTTCTGCCAAATCTGTAAATGCATAGCCTCTTTTTGTTGCAACATGACCCCGAAAACTGCTTAGCTATGAACCTAGGATCTAGCCTGTGTTGCCAAATTTATTAATGCAGCATCTGGCCTCTTTTGCCACACACTGCTCGGCTTTTTCGCTCTGCTGAGCAGTGTTGCTGGGACCTTGCGCGAGAAACAATGGAAATGACGACTATTCATGACAAGGGGAAGGCGGGGCCTTTCACGAGGGGTTACAAATCTGTCGAGGCTTTGCCTAAGAGCAAATGCGCGAAAATGATTTTCATCGCAATGAAAGCGAAGGAACTAGGGCAGGATCATCCCAGAAAGATCATTCATTCCTTAAAGGTCGGATTGGCTCTAACACTTGTTTCCTTGTTCTACTACTTCCGACCACTCTACGATGGTTTTGGCATCAACACAATTTGGGCAATATTAACGGCTGTGGTCGTTTTCAAGTTCTCTGTTGGTAAGAAGCTTCGATAGTTCACTAACTATCACAATGTGTCACGATAGGACTTGCACAAACTTCGTTGTTGTTCAACTTTTTTTCAGGAGCAACGCTGGGGAGAGGATTGAACAGGATGTTGCTCTAGGAATTGGAGCTCACAAAGTCGCGATTCGTTCAGGAAAAATCACAGAGCCAATACTGTTAGCTTTCTCTGTCTTCATAATAGGTTTGTTCAAGCTAAGGAAGAAACTGGCCCCGTCTACCAATTACTAATGAATTTAACTAATGCTTTTGGCGTTATGAAGCTGCTCTGGTGACATTTACAAGATTTCCTCCCGAAATGAAGCCAAGGCACAATTATGGGCTCATAATGTTCGATCTGACCTTCTGCTTGGTATCCGTATCCGGTTATCAAGAGAATCAGGCAATCACAATGGCCTTCCAAAGAGTGTCGACCGTCCTTCTCGGTAGTTGCACCGCCATCATTGTGTGCATCTGCATTTGCCAGATTTGGAGCGGTGAGCAGCTTCAAGATCTGATCGCCACAAACATGGACAAACTCTTTTCCTAGAAGGTTTTGGTCAAATTCGAAAAATTACTTGGAAATGAGCTTCATTTGAGGAACAGAGATGGACTGACGAAGCCTTACCTTACAGGATTTGGCGATAAGTACTTCAGACTATCAGACAATGTGCGATGCGAGGAAGATGGCAGACTATTAGCATATCGAACCGTGTTGACATCTAAAGACAAGGAAGAGATGCTGGTAATTAAACGGGTTGTTTATCTCTGCTTCCGGACTCAGATTTTAGGTCAATCTGATTCCATTTCTTTGTAGGCTAACTTAGCAAGATGGGAGCCTTGTCACCGTCAATTCCGGTTTCGTCATCCTTGGGACCATCATCTGAAAATTGGAACTCCAACTCGTCAGTGCGCCTACAAGATTGAAGTTCTTGACAGCTGTCTGCACTCCGATACCCGGGTCCATTGCCTGTATAGCATTCTATAAGAAGCAGGCTTATTACTCTCACTTGTGTGCAACTCTTTGCCGAAACCTAGTCAGTAACTTGACTTCATTAAATCTTTGAACCATAAATGTCGGTGGTTCTCTCAGATTGTGTAACCATCTCCCAGGTAAATTGTTCGTATTATAGGCCATGAAATCGGTTAAAGCTAACGTTTATGATTAATGACTCATCGAGTACATGTACAGGTGCCCGCTAATGTTCCAAGGAAAATTCAAGAACCCTGCGTGGAGATTTGTGTGTGGTCTGGCAATTGTTTGAAGGAAATAGCATCAGCCGTTCAGAAAATGACTCGACCATCGATGTTGGTTGATATCCATCTAGCTAACGCTAAGGCAGCTTCCGAAGAACTCAAGTCGCTGCTCAAATCGGGCTGGTGGGAAGGTGCGGATCTCTTTGAAACAATACCAGCTACTGCTGTCATTTCGTTGCTTATCGATGTCGCAGAATGCCTACCAAAGATCTTTGAGGCCATTGACGAACTGGCCTCCCTAGCACGTTTTAAGTGCGCAGATCCTGGAGCGTTGCGGTCACTAGGGCGTCGACATATGATTCACCAACGAACCATCCAGCCACTTTCTGTCGACAAGGATGAAACCCTTCAGCCGCTTCTTGATGAGGATATAACTCACTATATGATCACCATTGAAGGGCAGTCACAGAGTTCGAGTAGAAATGAGGATGTATCGCGACAACCGGGCGAAACGGATGATGATAGTTACCTATATCTTGCTAAACACACATCATAACACAGTTCTGCGTTAAAAGTTGGAATAAAACTTATGCTTAACCATTACATTTTGAGTTTATTAGCTTTCCTCTTCTTTGCCTTAAGTATCACCACAGTCCCATTCCGCTCTACTAGATATTTATCCTTGAAAATCAAAAGGATCGAATCATATGGTTTAACATCATTTTCAGATGGTGTGACAATCAGTGGGTCATACATGGTGAAAAGATTCACAAATGGGTGAATGGCAAATTGAAAGAGATGAGAAGATTCGAAATATACTCAAATAAAGAATAATTATAACAAAGAATGTCTAGGAAAATTTTAAAAATTGCAGGCAAAAAGCATAAACAGGCAGACACTTCCTGTTACCGAGTGATACCAAACGCAGAACAGAAGACAGATACATCATCCCCTGCTTCGCAATTCAACTCTCGAATGGCTGCTTCTTCTTCTTCTCCTCCGACGAGCCGGGTCGACGCGTTCTGGCACGACGGGATGCTGAGCCACGACACGGGTCGGGGCGTGTTCGACACGGGATCCGACCCGGGCTTCTTGGACGTCCTCGAGCAGCACCCGGAGAACCCCGACAGGGTCCGAAACATGGTCTCGATCCTCAAGCGAGGACCCATCTCTCCGTACGTCTCCTGGCACGCCGCAACGCCTGCTCTCATCTCTCAACTCCTCTCTTTTCACTCTCCAGGTACTTTCTGTGATTCTCTCTCTCGGTACCATGTTCTGTTCTCTTGTTTTTTGCTGTTGTGCGAGAAAGCTTGATTGGGTTGGAATACGTATGAAGAGAACAGTGATTCGGTGGATAAAGGCTGCAAGTGATTGTGGGTGAGCTGTAGGTAGAGAGAGATTTTGGTCTTTGCTTGGTTTTCTGTAGTATTGGAGGAATGGAAGTGCACAGCTCAGCTTTTCTTTTAGTGCTGAAGTTTATTAATTTGTGATGCTGTCATTTGATAACGACCCGAAAGGTGCTTCTTAGTTGTAAGAAAAAAATATACTACGGGATTCGAGATAACCGAAATCCTGAATAGCATATGGATCTCTGAATATGTTCGTTTCAGCTTTTGACCTGAGCAATGGAAAATGTCTGCACTCAGAACTTTTGGTGTAGGAGTTGGAGTTGTAACAGTTAACTTGTGAGGCTGTCGAATGCGTTCCTTCTATGCCAGCCGCATTGGGTTGGTAATAAGTTGAATGTGGAGAACCACCTCAAGTCGGATGTGATTTTCATCTTTAACCTTCCAGAATACATAAAAGAACTAGTGGAAGCTGATAAAAATGGAGGGAAAGTTCTTTGCTGCGGAACTTTCTTGAACCCTGGGTCATGGGACGCCGCACTTCTCGCTGCTGGTAACACACTGTCTGCTATGAAGCGCATACTCGATGGTAAGGGGAAGATTGCATACGCACTAGTGAGGCCTCCTGGTCACCATGCTCAGCCTTCTCAAGCTGACGGGTATTGCTTCCTAAACAATGCCGGTCTAGCAGTTCGATTGGCATTGGACTCTGGGTGCAAAAGGGTTGTCGTTGTTGATATAGATGTGCACTATGGAAATGGAACAGCGGAGGGGTTCTACCAATCCAATGACGTTCTTACCATCTCTCTCCACATGAATCACGGGTCATGGGGTCCATCTCATCCGCAAAGTGGATCTGTTGATGAGCTCGGTGAAGGTGAAGGATATGGGTATAACATGAACATTCCGTTGCCAAATGGAACTGGAGACAGGGGATACGAGTATGCCATGACTGAGCTGGTTGTGCCAGCTGTGGAGAGTTTCATACCAGAAATGATTGTTCTTGTTGTTGGCCAAGACTCTAGTGCGGTAAGCAGATCCTCTTTAGTACCCTACCCGATACATGCAGGTGCACTTTCTTCAGTAACTGATGTGGAACTGAATTTGCTAGGTTGGTGTTTGCTACTGTGCATAGAAATATACTGTTTGGGAGTCATAGAACTAGTAAACAAGTCAGTTACATGTCAGTTGAACGTTCGTTTAACTTTTAATATGAGCTACACATGTGATAGAGTTGCACTTTATGAGAATCTTTTTCTCCTTTTATCTAGATCTATATTTTTGTGGTTAAAGAATCTCTTTCTATTTGCTCAAGAAAGCTAGGTGATTCTCCAAAACATGAAGTGTGGGATTTTTGCTTCTGGGGCAACATGCTGTGGGATGTGCCTCACTTACGGGAGATAATTACTTCATTCTAACAAGAATCATTTTCTATAGTAATCTCATAGTACTGTCAATCTTGTACTATGGCTGAGCTATATTTCTCATGTAAGGATGAAAGCTTGTTATAACCAAAAGGATGAAGGCTTAGAAATACTTATGACATTACTATAAAAGTCCTGAGAAGCTGTTTTTGAAGAAAATTAGCCTGAATTGGAGCACGAATGTAGAACTACTGCTGTTAATGTAAAAGGGCCACGTGATCTTGGGATTTAGGATATGGTACAAGCTGTTACTCAGGAGAATGTCACCTTAATCAGTTCAAAGCAACATCTTCCTGAAGTGGAGACCATTTCTCAGATAAGGATGAGTTTTTTTTCTCTCTTTTGAGCCAAAATGCTTGTTCGTGATGAGAGCTTAGGGTGCTTTTAAGACTGTGAAATAAGCATCCTCTGATTTTCATGAAAATTGTTGCAGTCGCATAAGTTTCTAGTGGAAGCACAATAAGGCCATTAAACTTTATAGCATCCTTAGATCCATCAATGCAAGCTACAATTGTCCAGAAAACAATGGATGCGTTGTTTCATACAATTGCCAAACTTGGTGACATTTTTGTTTGTGATTGTTCAGAGCTCATTGTTCACCCCATCTTTTCACTAGATCCACAATCCACAAATTGTGAATGTACAAAAATAAGGAGTAGGATGTTCATATTGGAGAGTTCATCCCTATGACCCAAAGTTGAAAATGCAGAACCTTATATTGATTTAAGTTTTATGTGGATAGCTACTTGAACTGAGATATTTGGCTTAGATCCAGAAAGACTTCTGTCTATACGATAATCTTTTACTTGTCTTTGTTTTACCAGAATGTTTTACATGATGATTATTGTCTTTGCCACTGTAGTTCGATCCAAATGGAAGGCTGTGCTTGACAATGGATGGATATCGGGCGATTGGTCGAACAATTCACAGCCTCGCAGATAGGCACAGTGGAGGCCGCATTCTCATTGTCCAAGAGGGTGGATATCATGTTACTTACTCAGCTTATTGCCTCCACGCCATGCTGGAAGGCATTCTTGATCTTCCAGATCCACTATTAGCTGATCCAATCGCTTATTACCCAGAAGATGAGGCTTTTCCTGTGAAGGTGGTTGACTCAATCAAAAGGTACCTGGTAGATAAGGTACCTTTTTTCAAGGAACATTGATACGGAGATGTTGCCCTATCACTTCACTTTATTGGTACAATGTCCCCAAATCTAGTTTGAATATTTTGTTTTTTTGTAGGACTTAATTTGAGATAGAACTAGAAGCTAATATGAAGAAATTTGTGATTTCTAAATTATCTTTTCTGGCTGAGAGTTTGTGAATCTAGGTTGTCAGAACTATTATAGCATTTCAGAACCTTAATAATTTAGTGGTCGTTTCTTATTATAACAACGGAGTGGATTGACAAGAGTATTTCGATTCCTTGTTTGGTTGCGACATGATGAAGAAATGACGCAGGGAAGGAAAGGAACTAATCGGCAAAAATTCAGAAGTGTGAGGATGAATTATATGATTGAGAAAGATGAGGACAAACACCGTGAATCCAACCTTCCGGCAAAAAAAGTTGTTAGATCATTGTCTTCATGTAGTATCACTGGTTTTGGGCCTATCCATATTGTAGTGAATGGGTCAAATGACAAAAGATCCCAGAAATTAATAGATGAATGGATTTGTTGGTTTTGTTATTTTTGCTTAGATATACTCTATATGTTCCTTCATTTTTCAAACATAGCACAAGATATCTTCTTGATCTTTTGTTAATTTCGGAATAGATTAGATGACTAGAAGCGTTCCGTATGAATATTGCTGTTGCTGTTAACCCCATGCATATGCAAGTTGCCACTCTCTCTCTCTCTCTCTCTCTCTCTCTCTCTCTCTCTCTCTCTCGCTCTCTCTATGTTGATTTAATGTCAAACCTTTTTTGAGCAGAACGTGATGTTACTGTGACATGTTCTCGCTCCCTGTTTGTTTTACTTTTTGGAGGTTGCTATCAGGTGGTTGACGAAAGTGAATGCTGACTGTTTCTTTCCAAAGACTAGTAAAGATGACCAAATAAAACAGAGCCTTCGGTTGAGGTGGTTTGGTGGGGGTCCAGACATGGCATTTGGAGTTAAATCAGTGACAAGTGTTTTGTGCCTGGCGATTAGTCCAAATCCATTAAATTTGAAGACCGAAGGGGACATTACAACTGCACAGAAAGGACAATAATTCATCATGCGTTCTGCGTTATCTCCATATCATCGGTCACCACATACAGGAAGCTAATGCAAGATCTCTTGAGTGGATCCACATGCGAGTGTCCATACATAGGTTTACACATAGGAAGCGATGATTAACGTCTAGTCCTAATGGTTATGCCGACTTCCTTAGCCTGTGACATGGATCAAACAAAGTACGGGAATCCTTCGTGTTCGTGCTTGCCCTCGTCTACATATCAATCTGACAAAAAAAGGATCAGCCCATTCGTTAAGAATGTTTATAGTGAGGAAATGACTTGGTTTTATCTGGTTTTGACGCAAGATGCAAAGGTCCCATGAAGCTAACAGTGCCATTGAAAAGAAAAGAGAAGAAGAAGAAGATGACATTCAGGTGAGAATGACAAGGGGATGTGGAATGAGCTCGTGGTGACTAGGATATAACCTCTAGCAAGACAATGCAGCAGTTGTTGCAGCATCCCCTAGCTCGATGAGCCGAGGCTTTGTAAAGATGGGAACTTTACAAGTGGTGTGCCAAAAAGCGTGAAATTTTCCACGTTTTGTGTACCACCCACCACCGAAATCAGCGGAGAATACCCCCGCTTCCCTTAATTAGCCGGCATCATAGCTACCCTAGTGCGGGACCCCTGAGAAAATTAATTGATTTCGTGCCAAGATTTCATTTTTCTCTAACGGGTACCCAACATGGTCCATTACTCTGCCGCCAAAGAAGAACATGGGATCTCTCATGCTTCCAAACCATACGATTGCTTCACCATCATCACTGTCGGTCACAGGCCTGCTAATCAAAGCTTTACGTGAAAAAAGGCAGTAATACTTCCACGTGAAAAAAGTAATAATTCGAAAACTGAGAAGAGAGAGAAAGAGAGCGAGTCAGTCATGGGGGACTGTTCCCCTAAACTTGGGGGTGTCAGGTGCCAAGAAAAGGATAAAATCTTCCAAAGCGAAAAGATTGATCTTGAGCGACTGTCTTTTTACTCAGCTTGAAGACCCCATTTCTTTTGTTTTTGCTTTTGATCTGACTTAGTTTGTTACAGTACGATTCTTTAGACATGTTCCCGAGAGAATTGTCCCTTTTTGTTACATAGGGTGCTTCCTCGTCCTCGGCTTCGGTTCTTCTTCCTCATTTTGTTCCTTCTTTCCTGTTTCTTTTTCTTTCTGGGGGTTTTGTCTCAGCCCATCTGCGCTTTTGAAGCTGCACTATGGCTATGTTGTCTCTGTTAGATTCTTGATGGTTTTCTTTAGCCGGGGAAGATGGTTGATATTAGGAGAGACCTGTGCATTGCCTTGCATTTGAGCCTGATTACACTGGCGTGCGGTGTCACTGACCCTAATGACCTCAAAGTCCTCAATGATTTCAGAGAAGGGTTGGAGAACCCAGAGCACCTTGAGTGGCCAATTGATGGGGATGACCCTTGTGGCCCTCCCAAATGGCCCTATGTCTACTGTTCTGGCGAAAGAGTCACCCAAATACAGGCCAAAGGGTTGGGTCTGAGAGGCGAATTGCCTCCAAGTTTTAATCAGCTCTCAATGCTCTCCAACTTAGGCCTCCAGAGGAACAATTTGTCTGGGGCATTGCCCAGTTTTAGCGGATTGACGGAGCTGCAATATGCTTATTTGGATTACAATGGCTTCGATGCGATCCCCACGGATTTTTTTGATGGCCTAACCAGTTTGCAGGTGTTGGCCTTGGATTATAACCCCTTGAATAAGAGTTCTGGATGGTCCGTGCCGGTTGAATTGGTGAAATCTGTTCAGTTGACGAATCTCTCCCTGATGAATTGCAATTTGGTAGGCCCGGTGCCGGAGTTTTTAGGGGCGATGCCGTCCCTAACGGTGCTGAAGCTTTCGTATAACAATCTGTCTGGTGAGCTTCCTGGGAGTTTCGGTCAATCTATGCTGCAGATTTTGTGGTTGAACGACCAAAATGACGGCGGCATTGGCGGTAAAATTGATGTGATTGCTTCGATGGCGTCCCTCACGCAGTTGTGGCTTCACGGAAACCAGTTCACTGGCATGGTTCTGGAGAACATTGGAGCTCTGACTTCTCTGAAGGACCTTAATCTCAACAGGAACAAACTTGTTGGTCTAATTCCCGAAAGCTTGGCCATTATGGAGCTGGAGAAACTTGACCTGAACAACAATCTGTTCATGGGTCCGATCCCAAAATTTAAGGTACGCAATGTTACTTATGATTCCAATTTCTTTTGTCTACCCGAACCCGGGATGCAATGTGCCCCTGAAGTTAATGCACTCTTGGATTTTCTTGGGGGTGTTGAGTATCCTGAGAGTCTTGTTACTCGTTGGTCCGGGAATAGTCCATGTGAAGGGCCCTGGTTCGGATTGAGCTGCAATTCAAAGTTGAAAGCATCCATTTTGAATTTGCCGAGGCATAACCTCAATGGCACTCTGAGTGCTTCCGTTGCAAACTTAGATTCATTGCTCGAAATTAGGCTCGGAGACAACAACATACATGGCAGAGTCCCCGAAAACTATACTGAGTTGAAGTCTTTGAGGTTGTTGGACTTGAGCGGGAACAATCTTGATCCACCATTGCCCATGTTCCGCAATGGAGTGAAGGTCATCATTAATAGAAACCCTCTCCTGGTCCGCAATAAAACCACGCCTGCTGTGTCACCACCTCCCAATAGCAGCCCATTGCCAGAAAACTCTCCATCTCCACCGAAACCTGAGATCTCACCTTCCACAATTGCCGGGTCAAGCTCTAGTCGAGCGCAATCTCGACCCAAAGGAACCAAAAAAGTCAAAATCCTTTTGTTGGTTCCTACTCTAATCCTCACGTTTGTCCTCCTAATGATTATTCTTTTCATCTGTTGCCGCAAGAAGAGGAAAGATGTGTCTGAGGCTCCGAGTTCCACTGTTGTTTATCCTAGAGAAACTTCAGGTCCGGAGAATAAATTCAAGATTAAATTTTCTAACAATACCAAGACAAGCTTGTTCACCCATTCCGGGACCAGCTCCTTGAGCACACTCAGTAACGGAACGGATAATTCACGTTCAATTGAGGTCGGAAATCTCGGCATATCTGTCCAAGACCTACGCAAGGTGACAAAAAATTTTGCACCTGAAAACGAGCTCGGACGAGGTGGCTTCGGGACGGTTTATAAGGGAGAGCTATGCGATGGGACCGAAATTGCTGTCAAGAGGATGGAATCTAATCTGATCTGCAGTAAAGCATTGGATGAGTTCCGATCTGAGATTGCCGTGCTATCCAAAGTTCGGCACCGGCATTTGGTGTCTCTTTTGGGTTACTCTATCGAAGGAAGTGAGAGGCTTCTGGTGTACGAGTACGTGCCGCAGGGAGCTCTTAGTCGGCATCTTTTTCACTGGAAGGCGAACCGATTGGAGCCTCTTACATGGAGGAAGAGATTTATGATCGCTTTGGATGTGGCCCGAGGGATAGAGTATCTGCACAGCCTGGCCCAGCACACGTTCATACACAGAGATCTGAAGTCTTCGAATATTCTTCTAGGCAATGACTTCCGAGCGAAGGTCTCGGATTTTGGATTGGTTAAACTCGCTCCTGATGGAGAGAGGTCTTTTGCGACCCAGCTCGCTGGGACTTTTGGGTATCTCGCACCTGAATATGCTGGTAGGGAACTATTGCTTGAATCTCTCATTCTTGTTTACATTGCCTCAGAGGAACGTGTTCACTTGAACTTATGTCAAATCATTTCATGGCAATCTCGGCTACAAAGTTGATCATTTTGATTGATGTAAAATCATCTCAAGATTGCTTTCACAGCTAATGGGTCACGAGCTTACTCTCATTTTCTTTTTGGTTTCAGTTATGGGAAAGATCACAACAAAAGTCGATGTCTACAGCTACGGTGTGGTACTAATGGAGCTTCTGACCGGACTTACAGCACTCGACGAGGAGCGCTCGGAGGAAAGCAGGTATCTGGCAGAGTGGTTCTGGCGAATCAGATCTAGCAAGGAGAAGTTCGTAGCAGCCCTTGACCCAGCAGCCAACGAAACCGAAGAAGCTCTCGAGAGCATCTCCATAGTGGCCGAACTTGCCAGACACTGCACTGCTAGAGAGCCTCACCATCGGCCCGACATGAGCCACGTGGTCAATGTGCTGGTCCCGCTAGTCGACCGATGGAAGCCGATGAGCGACGAGCTGGAGGACACTTCAGGAATCGATTACAATGTGCCGCTCCCCGAGTTGTTGAAAGTGTGGCAGGAGGCGGAAAGCAAAGGGTCGAGCATCGGAACTCTAGGGGACAGCTCGGGTAGCATCCCCGCTAAGCCCACTGGATTTGCTGAGTCCTTCACTTCAGCTGATGGGCGATGAACAAGGTGGTTTGATTACTGTAAATAACGGACTCTCTATCTGTTCTCTTACTATACATGGTCTTGGTTACCGGCTTCTCACTGTTAAATTCATTCTGAGAATGATTCCTTGTGTCGCGTCAATCCGATCAGTTACAAATATGCTTTTTCAAGTTGTTATTGTGTCGAAGTTATGTCATTAAGCCTCATCTGTTGCAGCATCTGTACTTAGTGAAATGTCTGAAGAACTGGCGTTGTTATTCAATGTTTTTTCCTGATGGTTTTCCGCTGCAATTCGCATTCGCATTCTCGCCACGACCTCCCCGTCCCAACAGCCTTTGCAAGTTCTGATAGTTTGACGCCGACTCTCGTATCAACTGTTCATCCCTGAACATGGCATGATCTTGCCTAACTATATGTCAGCATTGGGAAAATGTTGGATGGTGTTGAATGAGATTCTTCTGTTTATTCAAACTACTTGTAGTTAGGGGCTAAGAGGCACGTGCTTCACTTTGCTGGAAGGAACTCCTCTTTTGTTCTAGTGAATGGGAAGAAGGAATTGCTCTTTGCAAATGAGAGAACAGATTCTAAACAAGATGATTCTTTTGATGTAAATTGTAGATTCATTTTCCATTTGCTCATTTTTTATTTTTTATTTTGCTACTATATGATTTCTCGAGGGACAAGCTTTGACTAGAAACTTTTATTAGTCGATAATGCTTTATTAGTGCAACGGAGCTCTTGGTTAACAATTCAATTTTACTAATTTAATCCCGTTTGTTGCTCTTTGTTAAACGTAGCGGTAGGACATGCACCAAAACAGGCTTTTGACAACGTGATGATTAAGCAATTCAAACAATGTAAATATTTATCTGTCCGCACACAACTTGCACAAAGTTTTCTTTATGCAAAGTATGCTCGTCATTTATCCATAGTAGCTTTTATAAGCAAAATTACGTTGTGTGATCAAAATTTTACACGAACTCTGTGAGAGATAAAAATTCGCTTCTCTCGATACATAAATATGTATGCTCTTTTTATAGCTAACGTAAATTGTCCCTTTCGTTTGGAATTCAAGCAAATGAAAGAATACCCTGATTTGATTATATGGATATTAAGAATAATTTATAAATTTATTGATCATAGTTTTCAGTGTATTATATCATAACATGATTATATTTTTTTAAACTTGATTTAGATAGTGAAATCCATTATACAAAAAATTTGAAAAAAATTAAAAAGGAAAGGAAAATCAGCCTCTAACGTTATAAAGAGCCAAATGAACAACGCCGGAACCCACCGACCCCGTCCCCTCTATGAAACGGTAATTTGAACTTAGCATGAGCCTTCCCGCCTTCCCCGCCGTCGCTGCTTCCACCAAACTCCGCCAACCGCCGCAGCCTCCGAAGCCGACGCATGCCGCAACGAGGCACGGCCTCTCCTTCGACAAGCCCGCTCGATCCCTTGACCCCGCCGTCTCGTGGACTGCTTCCATCGCTCGCTGCGCTCGAGACGGCAGGCTAGCCGAAGCGGTCGGAGTCTTTTCCGAGATGATGCGGTCTGGGGTGGAGCCCAACCACGTCACGATCGTCACGCTGCTCTCGGGTTGCGCTGGTTTCCCGTCCGGCAGCGGGTTCCTCGGAGATTCGCTTCACGGGTATGCTCGGAAGCTGGGGTTGGTCGCGGAAAACGTGATGGTGGCCACGGCTGTCCTTAACATGTACGCGAAGATGGACCGCGTGGAGTCGGCCAGGATGGTTTTTGATGGGATGGGGGTCAGGAATTCTGTTACTTGGAATACGATGATCGATGGCTATGCGAAGAAGGGTGAGATGCGGAAGGCGATAGACCTGTTCGACGAAATGCCACACAGAGATGCTGTAACGTGGACTGTTCTGATTAATGGGTTTGTCAAGACTGGTCATTTCGACAAAGCGTTGGAGTTGTTTCGCGAGATGCAACTATCTGGGGTGCGGCCTGATTTCGTCACGGTTATAGGCGCAATATCTGCGTGCGCCAACTTGGCGACGCTTGGTTTGGGCTTGTGGATACATAGGTTTGTCATGAAGCAAGACTTCAAGGACAATATAAGGGTATGTAACTCCCTAATGGACATGTATTCCCGGTGCGGGTGTCTTGAGTATGCTCACCTGATATTTGAGAAAATGCCAAAGAGAACTCTCGTGTCCTGGAACACTATAATTGCGGGGTTCGCGGCCAATGGGCATGCTCAGATGGCTCTGGAGTTATTTAACAAAATGCAGGAGGAAGGATTCAAGCCAGACGGAGTTAGTTTTACAGGAGCAATCACTGCTTGTAGTCATGCTGGTTTAGTTGATGAAGGACTAGGGTACTTTCATATCATGAAGAATGTTCATAGAATTGAGCCCAGAATTGAGCACTATGGTTGCTTGGTGGATCTCTATAGTCGTGCAGGCAGGTTGGAGGATGCGCTAAATGTCATAGAAAATATGCCCATGAAACCAAACGACGTTGTGTTGGGATCTTTGTTGGCTGCTTGCAGGACTCACGAGGACGTCAAGCTAGCGGAAAGTTTGGCAAAGTATGCAGTTGATCCAGACCCTGATTCTGACTCAAATTATGTGCTCCTCGCGAATATATATGCCGCAGATAGAAGCTGGGATGGTGCGAATAAGATCAGGAGGAAAATGAAGACGCTTGGTATCCAAAAGACACCAGGATTTAGCTCGATCGAGATTGGTAGTATTAATCATGATTTTGTGGCTGGTGATAAATCGCATCCTGAGGCAGAGTGCATATACCAGGTGCTAGATCTTTTGTCATCTGATATGAAAGTATGGTATGCACCTCCGATCGTTGCAAAAGAATTATATGAGAACGATTGATAAATGTTTCTTTAACTCTGTTGGAGACCATATTTGTATCTTTAATTGTTATACGAAGTGTAGCAATTATCCTAATCAATAAGAGTAGCGTTCTCCTCAATTTCTTTTGGACTGAAGTAGAATTTAAGTAATGGATATGTGAAAGCATCTATGTGTAACGGGGAGGAACAAGCAATTTGTTTTTAGATTTGACAATGTCCGTGTGAAAATAACCGTCCTTTGTAGTTTCTTCATTTGATAACATTGGCTACTTAGGATAATTAAAGCTTTGTGCCTGATAATGATGGTGGCTTATTTGTGGGAACTGCATAAATGAATACTAGTTTAGAGAACAATTCTCAGTTAGTACTCGAGTTTCGCCCATCAAGTCAAGATTTTCAATCAGAAATGAGTACCCCGTTAGCGATTTTTTTCAAAAAGTAAACCAGAAGCAAAGGTCAATTTTACTTGGATAAATTATCTGTTGATCCTCTGTTTGTAATGAGTGCTTTCACTCTACGGCCTATCACTATCTACATCATCATTAATGTCACATCTCTCCCCTCCTTTATCTTCTCTCTGCAGCAGCTCAAGGTTAGTTATTGCAGTACTCACACACTTACGTCACCCTTTTTCCCTGGTAATACTGAAAAGGGTTAACTCCGAAATATGCACCATGTACTCATCTGCAAACAATCTAACGAAATTTTGACTAACATCAACACATGTTCATACTTTCCCAAACAAGGTAAAACACGAAGGAACCACAGACAACCCATAATACACTAGCTTCTTCATCTTCTCGTCCAAACAGAAAAGTTACTTTCCCTTGATTATCTATTGGCTATTTGAGGCTAAGGCTATATTTAAGCACTAGCTAACAGATGACACATCAGTATCTCAAAAGCACACGAGTCTGAAGAAAGTGTTGCTGATACATGGAGCTAGCTAAGGGTTTTTCAAGGAGTCTGTGGCCTTTGAGGACTGCCCTTATGGTGGTGCAGTGGATCAGGGCCTGAAGGGACCCCCCTCAACTCTCCATTGGCGATCTTGCTCCCTCCATATTTCTCAAAAGCCCGCAGTATCTGTAAGAAAGCCCAACACATTACACTTTGCATTTCTTTACCGATTTGTTCATTCAACGCTAACAACACTGAACAAGTGAAAGCTCTCACCTTTCTGCTGTCCTTCTTCAGGAAACTCCCAGCCATTGCATTTAAGCGCCCATGACGTCCTGCTTCGCAATCTGCAAGAACATTAACGATGAAAAATGGTTCCCACAAAAACACACATGCGGAGAAAAACCGATAACTGACCAGAAGCCGCTGCTATTAGAAGGAGCACGCAGAGGGTGACTACAGCAACAACGTGGCCAAGCTTAGAATTAGAAGCCATGATCCCCAGCACAGAGAAAAGCCTTCACAGAGGTAGCAGAAGGAAGGTGAAGCTGTGAGGTTAAGCAGAGACATGCTCCTGCAAATATATAGAGAAGTTATGGCAAGCCTTGCCAGCAAGATGCTCTCAAATGATTGCCCATGCAGCCATTTCTGGAGATATGATTTGAGACTGGCTGAACTCTTAGATTTGGAGAGAGAGAGAGAGAGAGAGAGAGAGAGAGAGAGAGAGACTCAAGATTTGAGTGTGTTGACATGCAACGTGCTATGATGTGGCCACTGTGGCGACGGCGCCGCTTTCGAGTACTGGCCCTCACGTCACAGCCCCGTCACTCCTCGGGGAGGGTCTCATTGAAGCACAGCTCGGCAAGCTGTGACACCCACCTGGTAACAAATGCTGTGACGTCGTCGGTGCCGGAGGGGATGGATGGAATGTGATCGCAGCTCGTTGTCAAATACAGACCGTACGATCCTATGACTTTGCGCTTTACAGTCAACCGGGTGATTCGATCCCCAATTTTTGCTGTGACATCTTTGTGGCGGTATCGATTTGATCGTCATTTTCTTTTCTCTTCGTTTTGACAAGTTGGAGGCGGCCGCTCTGCTGCTGACGATGATGGTCTTTGATCTCCTTGATGGTAAAAGGATCTTCAGCAGAGCAGAGCAAGCCACCATTTTCAGACACTTTGACAAGAAATGTTTTTTTCTGGCCTCCTTTTTTAGGGAATCAACTACAGTACATATATTACGAAAGAAAAAAAAAACTTTGCCTTTTAACATTCATCACGAAATTTCGCAAATTTTCAAAGCGTGATCAATCTAATTTGTTAGATTTAGAGTACATCAAGATAGATTGTATAGCAGAAAATAGCATTTTATGCGCTGATACGACATGAGTGACCAATATTAATGCTCATGCAACATGCGTTCTGATCACTTTGTACATTGATGGGTGGATAACACGAGAGGACACAACTTGTAATCGAAAAATTGAAGATGAGTTCTGAAGATAAAAAGATGGGAGGGTTCAGACGTTTGGAAGATTGTGACGTAATAAATGGCTATTTACAGGGCACTTGGGAGTGTGATTGAGTGATGGGATCTTCTCCTGCGTATGCTTCATATGGTTGGCTGGAGAAGATGCTGTTGCAGAAAAAAGGTGATTTTCCGGTCTGACTTTTGTTATAAGCTCCTTGCTTTTTCATGATTAGGAGCTCATTTAAAAAAAAAAAGATAATTTCTCTTTACTTTTGCGGTCGAATTAGAGCTTCTAATTGTTATTCATCGCAACATTATATTCTTTCGTATACTACATTCGAGTGCTGACTTAACTAGACTGGAATCATATCATTGAATTGTAAATAGTAATTGAATACATAAGTTATATTGAACGGTCAGTAAAAATCTATCATAATACACAAGAGAAAGTGTCATAAAAGTTTTAAACCTATTGCATTAATGCTAATTTAATTTTAAACATTTTAATTGCAATAATTTAGTTCTAAAAATTTTTATTTAGTGCCAATTTAGTCCTTCAGCTAATTTTGGCATAATATTGCTGACGTGGATGCAGACTGGCCTACGTCACACCGTCAGTGCTGACAAGAACAATATTTAAATATATTGTAATATTTTTTTTATTTTTTAATTTGCTTCTTTCTTTTCTTTTTTCTCTTTCTTCTTTTGTTTGCTAGTGACCTGCTGCCGACCATCACTAGCCACAAGTGATGGCAGAGCGAGCTGGCCTCGCCTAGGCGAGAGTCGTCGTCGCCTGCCACAAGCGAGGTTGGGCAAGGCCCTCGCCAGCCTCAATGAGGGCTCCCCTTGCCCAAGCCAAGGCGGCCTCGCCGGATCTAGCCTGCGCGAGGCTGACCCTCAAAGCAAAAGCCGAAGCATCTCGAATCAGAACGCAACACTTTGGACACGCAAGGGGAAGATGATGTTGAATGAACCTGAAACCCTCAAGCAGCTCGCGACGTGTCCCAGCTTCAACAGCTACTCCGCCAATTGACTCATTGACATTGCCTGGCGAAGGCGACGCTCGACGAGGGGGCCCTAGTCGAGGCTCGCCCTTGCCTGATCGGGCCTTGCCTATGGAGAGTGACGGCAACCCTTGCCCAGGCGAGGCCAACCGGCCCAACCATGGCTAATGGCCAGTCACCGGTAAAAGGAAGAATAAAGGGAAAACATAGAAAAAATAATTTAAAAATTATTAAAAATTATCCACGTCAGCACCAACGATGCCATGTAGGCTGATCGACATCCAAGTTAGTAATATCCATCCAAAATTAGCCAGAAGAACTAAATTGATACGAAGTCAAAAAGTTTAAGACTAAATTGTTACCATTAAACAGTTTAGGACTAAATTAACATAAATGTAGTAAGTTTAAGATTTTTCCGACACTTTTCCCGTAGTACTTAGACATCTCAATTTTATGTAAAAGAAACCTTGCCAACCTACGATATTATTCTCATGTTGCTGGACTCCAGCGATAATGGGATCTGGGTACCTACAATTAGATCAAAAGTAGCACCAGATATTTTCTCTTTTTACATATGTTTACAAAAGCTGTTACATACCAAAAATTATTCTCATTTTCACCGAACACATTTGAGGTCGTCCTCTTAGAGCATCTACTTCCGACGTTGTATGTTCAAGCTATTTGATAGAGATGTCATGTTTTCTATATCGTTCTATCTAGACAAGGATCTTGTAAATTAAGTACGCACATTATAAAATCGATCATCAAGGTATACTTTGCTTCTAGGGTCCGGATCTCCAATTAACTCCGCTTCACATCACATATCATTTGTTCGATGTCGTTCGGTTCTGCGCAGTGAAGTAAATTGCTTTTATATTGATAAGAACATGGTCATGATCACGTGTATGTGCACGTAAAATGAAGCACGGTAAAACGTATTATATGTTATAGCACGGTAACACTGCGGGTGAAAACCAGTTTATGCGATCGATAAAACTAAAGAAGTTGAGCCAAGATTTCTTCCCTTAAACACCCCAAAAGAGGGACAAAGCATCCCGACATCTCTTGTATGTAGAGCTAGGGTTTTGCATGGGTGCATTTGGCTATGGAGTACAACATTTCTTGGGAGGATTCCCATGATGATGCAAAGGATCAGGGTCCTACGGAAACATCTCTCAGCTTCCATATCTCCTGGCGCGCTCTCTCTCTCTCTCTCTCTCTCTCTCTCTCTCTCTCTCTCTCTCTCTCTCTCTCTCTCTCCAACCTCTCGAACCGGCCAATTTCAATGCTACATTCACCTTTTTTCCCTAGTTTTTTTTGTGACATCAAAAAAACTTATTTAATGACCACAACTTGCTGTTGTGGTCCATTGACTATAATTTATGATTAGAGACATAAAGAATATGAAATATTAACAAGTCATAACATGAATGCTCAAACTAGTGGTTCCAGATTATATACTCATCATCTAACGCTATAGAACACCGCATGATCACGCGAAAATATAAATCAAGAAAAAACACAAAAAACTTGTTTAAGGTTTCAAGTTCCAGATTTAAATTCCACCGACCTAAAATCCGAAACTTACCCATCGAAACAGATTCCCCAATTTTTGGAATCTGAAATCTATCCTGCATACATTGGAATCTGAAATCTACAGGTTTTCAGGTTCCAGATTCCACCTTAGAATCATGCTCACCCCTACCCCTACCCCCATACTCCACGTGCCGAAGCTGTGGCAATCCTCCATCGACTGTCTAGATTAAGATGTTAATCTATTATAATTAATCTTAACATGATGTTATCTAAAGTTATCTATAACATGTATCCAAAACTACCATGCCATCTTTTTGGGTTTTTTTGAATAGGAAATAAAATCTAGCAAAGATATCATCAAATATTCTAATCAACTCAAATTTGGAGACAAATAAAACCGGTAAATCGTATGAGGACTGAATTGGCTGATTTTCCGTGGCTGATTTTTCGTACGGTTGAGAATCGTATCTCAAGCATGAGATTGGATTGTCGATCTACGCACGTTATCAAATTAGGAAAATTTCCTAATTAAAAGGATATGCCTAAAAATCTCAAGCAAATCAAGATTAGGGTCAAATAATCCAATTCAGGTAACAAAATATTGAGAACAAATTCGGTTCAGGAAAATTACCTAGCTCGGATGATTCGCTTCCAAAGCGCGACCGGCGTAGTGACTCGAGGTGGTGGCCGGTGGTGCTGGTTCACGATGAGAATCAAAACCAAAGCAGCAACGATTGTTCTTCTAGGACGCAGGAAACTTGAAAATATAGATCAAGTTCGACAGGAGCGGACTCGTGGCTTCGCTGTGAGTAGCTCACGGTGCGACAAGAACGACGATCGATGTGCTCTTTCTGCTGCGGCTCGCGATGAAGACTTGTAGTGGTGATGTTCACGGTGTGATCTCAGTTCCTGTCTATGAGTAGGTCAGGGAAACCTGCAAAACAGAACTGAGAACAGAAGCGATAGCGGAGAGGTGGTGGAAGTAGGGCATAGACAGCAGAGGACGTCGGGGTTTGCTGTGTTGGTGTGCAAATTTTACACAGCCAAGCCCGAGAACCTGCAAGCCAAAGTTAAACGCAGAGGAGGTGTATGGATTGCTAGACCCGCGATTGATAGTGCTGGATTGGTGGTGTTTTCGGAGCTGCTCACCGGACTGGACCAACACCGCTGACGTGGACCGGTGCGTCGCCAAGACAACCGGAGCTTGTTGGGTGGACGAAATCGCTAAAGTTTTGCCGGTACTGATCTGGGAAAGCTGTGGAGGACGCCCGGTGGCTGGTATGGACCGCGGTGGCTGTTGGAACTCGCTGGATTGGACTGCAACCACCGTGACGAACCACCGTGACGAACCACCGCGACGAACCACCGGGCAAAGCTGGGAACGTCAGGTGGTCTCATTGATCACTGTAAATCATGGTTGGGTGTGAAGGTGTAGCAATGTAGGCATCGCGAAGGAGCCACGGTAGTGCACCCATCAGATATGTTACGAAATTCAAATCGGCATTAGTATAAATATTACAAACAATACAGAATTGTAAAGAAGCGAAATTGCAATAATAAAGTTGGAATCGATACAAATGAATACCGAGGCCTGTGTTTGACACAGTTTCCTTAAAACAGATTCGTTCCCTCCAGTACGCGACCGAGGTTTCGCGAACGTCTGTCTCCCAGGATACAATGGTTGACAGCGAAGAAGAGAGCACGGCACTTCGAAGCTTCCGGCGAACTTGAACAAACTCGAAATGAACACTACCGAAAAACAGTGCAAATGCAGAGAGAGTGTAAAACCAGAGGAAGAATGATTTCGATAAAAAAGGAACAGAGGGGAGAGCAATTCGGGAATAATAACGGACGATTAAATCTGCCGTTACAAAATCAATACGAATAACGGACGATTAAATCTGCCGTTATAAGATCAATACGAATAACGGACGATTAATTCTGTCACACGTTATGAAATTCGTAACTGTTTGAGTTGAAAAAAAGAAATCAGAAGGCAAAATTGGGCTTGTCGCGAGGCCCACTTTTCGGTCCTGCAATCGTGTACGCGGGATGTGCGCTGGCGCCCAAGTTTTAGCTTGTCGGGCGTCGGATTTGCACCCCCTCTGCGCTTGCGCGCGAGGCAGAGAGTTTGTGCTATGATAGTTACCACTTCAAATAAGTGTAACTGTATATAAAGCACTCCATAGCCTTCTTTCTTTTCCGATGTGGGACTAGTGTTTTTCACTTCCCACTTCCAACTCAAGGGTGTTCTTTGAGCATCAATTTCTCATTCATTCACCCATCAATTTATCCCATATTTCCAACAATCCCCCACATGAATGAAAATTATTTTAGTTTTGACTCTATGATAGTGTTCAACAATTGAAACCTGTATAGGATAGGTAGGTATTATCCTTTGAACATTCCCTTGTGAAAATATATTTACTTTACTAGTTGTCCAGTAGACATGATGTCCTTGAACTGTCCAGCTTTCTTATGTAAATGAACCATATACTTCACACAGGAATCATCTAAACGTTTGTTCAGTTCTCATAGTTATGTTCGTTTTGGCCATGAACATCAACCTGGTTCTGCAAGAGTTTCTAAAGAATTTAGCCCTTAAATAATTCTTCTTTGAAGCGGCCCCACTTCTCTCTCACATAGGTGATTACTTAATTTTGAGTAATCTGTTTACTCCACTTAAGAATCATTAAAGCAAAAATGCTATCCTTTCCTTTACAATATCACTGTTATTTTATATAGGAATGGTTTTAGGGATAACCCCCACAGTGACATCACTAAGTTTATATAATTAGGTTGTCCCTTTGAACCTAGATCTTGGGATCTCCAGTCAACTAGGTTGGGTTTCCTTTATATCAACTTATTCTTTCATGGGCTTCAGTCCCATTCCTCTTGTCGATTTCTCAACTAACTCTCTGTTTAACCCTTTGGTTAGCGGATCCGCTATATTATCCCTTGACTTTACGTAGTCAATTGAGATAATTCCTGTTGTGAGTAGTTGTCTAATGGTATTATGTCTACAACGTATGTGTCTAGACTTACCATTATACATATTGCTCTGTGCTCTTCCAATCGCAGATTGACTATCACAATGTATACTTATTGGTGGCACAGGTTTTTGTCATTTGGGAATATCCTCTAAGAAATGGCGTAGCCATTCAGCCTCTTCACCACATTTATCTAATGCTATGAATTCAGATTCCATTGTGGATCTGGCTATAACAGTTTGTTTACAGGATTTCCAAGATACGGCTGCTCCTACTAGTGTGAATACATATCCACTAGTAGATTTTGAGTCTTTTATATCAGATATCCAATTCGCATCACTATATCCTTCCAGAACAGCTGGGTATCTGGTATAATGCAGTCCATAATTCCGAGTATATCGTAAGTACCTGAATACTCTCACTATTGCTTTCCAATGGTCAGCACTCGGATTGCTTGTGTATCTACTTAATTTACCAACCGTATAGGCAATGTCTGGTCTAGTACAACTCATTAAGTACATTAGACTTCCAATAACTCTAGAATACTCTACTTGAGAAATACCCTCTCCTCTATTCTTGGAAAGATGAAGACTATTGTCTAATGGTGTTCTAGCAATACCAAAATCATTCATGTTGAATTTTTCAAGAATCTTGTCCACATAATGTGACTGGTTTAAAATAAGACCTTCTGATGTTCTTGTGATTTTAATTCCTAAAATCATATCAGTAGGTCCCATATCTTTCATGTCAAATCTTGAATTCAACATATACTTGATAGATTTGATCATTTTATCATCACTACCAACAATTAATATGTCATCTACGTAAAGACACAAAACGACATAGCCATTTGTTGTCTCTTTAATGTAGACACATTTATCACATTCATTGATCTTAAAACCATTGGTAATCATTGAATTATCAAACTTTTCATGCCATTGCTTTGGTGCTTGTTTTGGGCCATACAATGATTTCACCAATTTACAGACTTTCCTTTCTTGTCCTGGAACTATAAAACCCTCAGGTTGTTCCATGTAGATTTCTTCATCTAAATCACCATTTAGGAAAGCTGTTTTTACATCCATTTGATGTACTTCCAGATTTTGCAATGTTGCAATTGCAATTATCATCCTAATGGAGGTTATTCTCGTCACAGGAGAATAAGTATCAAAGTAATCTAAGCCTTCTCGTTGTTTGTATCCTTTGATCACAAGTCTGGCTTTGTACTTATCAATGGAGCCATCTGCTTTCATTTTCCTTTTAAAAATCCATTTGGACTTTAAAGGCTTACAACCAGGAGGAAGATTCACTAGCTCCCAAGTATGATTCTGCAAAATAGAATCAACTTCACTTTTTATTGCTTCTTTCCAAAGAGGTCCCTCAGAAGAATTTACAGCTTCTGCATAATTTAATGGTTCCTTTTCTAACAAATAAGTTAGAAAATCATTTCCAAAAGATTTTTCCACTCTTGCTCTTTTGCTACGTCTCGGTTCTAGTTCATGATCTGAGTCATGAATTTCATGAGCCGAATCGTGACTTTCTTCATTCATAGTTTCATTCTTTCGTTTAGATGAACTTGATCCATCATTGGATTTACAAGGAAATACATTTTCAAAGAATGATGCATTCCTAGATTCCATGATCGTATTCTTGTGTATATCTGGAATTTTAGATTCATGCACAAGAAATCGATATGCATTACTGTTATGTGCATAGCCTATAAAGATACAGTCCACCGTTTTAGGACCTATCTTTGTATTCTTTGGTGTTGGAACCGCCACTTTTGTAAGACACCCCCACACTCGCAAGTGTTTGTAGGATGGTCTCCTACCTTTCCATAACTCATAAGGGGTTTTATCCTCTTTCTTTCGAGGTACCTTATTTAAAAGGTAATTGCTTGACAATATAGCTTCTCCCCACATATTTTGAGGCAAACCTGAATTTAGTAATACCGCGTTCATCATTTCTTTCAATGTGCGATTTTTACGTTCAGCAACACCATTTGATTGAGGAGAGTAAGGCGCAGTTATTTCATGTATAATTCCGTGTTGTGCACAGAATTCACCAATTGATACTTCATACTTGCCACCTCTATCACTTCTCAATCTTTTAATTCTCTTATTAAGTTGATTTTCAACTTCATTCTTATAGAGAATAAATTTCTCTAAGGCTTCATCTTTGCTTTTAAGCAAATACACATAGCAGTATTTAGGGTTATCATCAATAAAGGTAATAAAATATTTATTACCACCTCTCGTTTGTACGAATTTCAAATCGCAAACATCACTATGAATTAATTCAAGGGGTTCGGTGTTTCTTTCAATTGTTTGAAATGATGATCTCGTTAATTTTGCCTCAACACAAATTTCACATTTATGTTTTGAATTAATTTGAAATGAAGGTATATGTTCCAAGTTAATTAATCTACGCAATGTATCATAATTAACATGTCCTAGTCTACCATGCCATAAATTGGAAGACTCAAGCAAATAAACGGAAGACTTATTATCTTTATTGATAATTGTCATTACATTGAGCTTAAAAAGCCCATCAGTTACATATCCCTTCCCCACATACATTCCGGATTTAGACAAAATAACTTTATCTGACTCAAATACCATACGAAATCCATGCTTGTTCAACAGAGACCCAGAAACCAGGTTCTTTCGAATTTCTGGCACATATAGAACATTGTTTAGAGTCAGCTCTTTTCCTGAGGTCATCTTCAGCAACACCTTCCCTTGGCCTTCGACAACAGAAGAGGCAGAGTTCCCATAAAAACCTTTTCCCCATTAATTGGTTCAAGATTTGTGAACAGGTCCTTATTTGAGCATATGTGCCTAGTGGCACCAGTGTCAATCCACCATTCCTTCGGATTGGACCCAACCAAGTTTACTTCAGAGATCACTGCAGAAAGGTTTATATTTGACACCTCTTGAGCGATGTCATTCACCATATTTGCCTCATAATTCTTCTTCTTTGGAAGTCTGCAGTCCACAGATCTATGCCCCATCTTGCCACAGTTGAAGCATTTTCCTTGAAACTTGTTCTTGGATACTCCTCCTTTTGGTCCCAACTTTGGCTTGGCAATCTTCTTGTTCTTGTGGCCTTGTTTAAGCTCCACAACATTTGCCTTAGCTGTAGTAGGATTGAACCTTTTGCGTTCAAATCCTCTATTGTCTTCTTCAATTCGAAGTCTAACAATCAGCTCTTCCAGGTTCATTTCCTTTCGCTTATGCTTGAGATAGTTCTTGAAATCCTTCCACCCAGGAGGTAGCTTTTCAATAATAGCAGCCACTTGGAAGGTTTCACTCAAGATTATTCCTTCAGCCTGAATTTCATGCAAGATCACTTGAATTTCTTGCACTTGACTGATCACAGTCTTAAAGTCCACCATCTTATAATCAAGGAATCGACCGACAACAAATTTCTTTGCTCCGGCATCCTCTGTTTTATATTTTCGATCCAAGGCTTCCCATAACTCCTTTGCCGTCGTTTTTGCACAATAAACATTGTACAATGAGTCATGTAGGCCATTCATGACATAGTTCCGACACAGGAAGTCAGAATGCTTCCATGCTTCAACAGCGTTGAAGACTTGCTTATCCGTTTCTCCATTGGATAACTTAGGAGCTTCCTCAGTCAAGAATCTCGCAAGATTCAAGGTTGTTAAATAAAACAGCATCTTTTGCTGCCACCTTTTAAAGTTCGATCCGTCGAACTTTTCAGGTTTCTCACCATGGTGGACAGAAACAGCAGAAGGAAAAGAGGATGAGCTAGGCAGTTGAACAGCAGAGGCATAGGCAGAGTCTTTGTCAGCAGCCATATTGACACCATCATTTGCAGCAGCGATATCCATGACTTCGTTTCCAGTAGCCATTTGAATTTTCAATACGAAATACGAATCTGTTTTAAGATTGTTACGAAATTCAAATCGGCATTAGTATAAATATTACAAACAATACAGAATTGTAAAGAAGCGAAATTGCAATAACAAAGTTGGAATCGATACAAATGAATACCGAGGCCTGTGTTTGACACAGTTTCCTTAAAACAGATTCATTCCCTCCGGTACACGACCGAGGTTTCGCGAACGTCTGTCTCCCAGGATACAACGGTTGACAGCGAAGAAGAGAGCACGGCACTTCGAAGCTTCCGGCGAACTTGAACAAACTCGAAATGAACACCACCGAAAAACAGTGCAAATGCAGAGAGAGTGTAAAACCAGAGGAATAATGATTTCGATAAAAAAAAGGAACAGAGGGGAGAGCAATTCGGGAATAATAACGGACGATTAAATCTGCCGTTACAAAATCAATACGAATAACGGACGATTAAATATGCCGTTATAAAATTAATACGAATAACGGACCATTAATTCTGCCGTTATAAGATCAATACGAATAACGGACGATTAATTCTGTCACACGTTATGAAATTCGTAACTGTTTGAGTTGAAAAAAAGAAATCAGAAGGCAAAATTGGGCTTGTCGCGAGGCCTACTTTTCGGTCCTGCAATCGTGTACGCGGAATGTGCGCTGGTGCCCAAGTTTCAGCTTGTCGGGCGTCGGATTTGCACCCCCCCTGCGCCTGCGCGCGAGGCAGAGAGTTTGTGCTATGATAGTTACCACTTCAAATAAGTGTAACTGTATATAAAGCACTCCATAGCCTTCTTTCTTTTCCGATGTGGGACTAGTGTTTTCCACTTCCCACTTCCAACTCAAGGGTGTTCTTTGAGCATCAATTTCTCATTCATTCACCCATCAATTTATCCCATATTTCCAACAAGATATTCATCCAATGCTTTTTGCCAAAGGCGGCGGCAGTGGCCATGAACTAGCGCTCCCGCCACCTTGCGGCAGTCAACCTGTCGCTCTTCACGTGAGTGGCGCAATCGAAACCCCGACTTTTGCAACAAGTCCTGCAACCCCAGTAGCAGTCTTTCTTCGCCTGATTATAGAGCTCGCACCGATCCTGCCGCCACCGGTTTGAATTCAATTACTGGAATTGCCATGGTCGAGAATCGGAGCCGATTTCTTCAAGTAAGGATGGGAAGATTGCTGGTTCCGCCACAGCTGGAATTCAGCCGCCGTGACCGGGATGTCAAATTACTACTGTCACCCTCGGTTGTGTTCGGAGGAGGACTGAGGCATGGAGCGGCAGTGAGGCAGTGGATGGCTCGCACGCCAATGCACATGCTGAGTGCAGTGGCGGCCGAAGCGATGGAACCGTTCGACGAGTCTGCGATGACGGGGTCACAGTGGTGGCAGCAGCGGCTTGTGAGGTGGAAGGAGGTGGCCGGGGCCAATGGACGAAGACGTCATGGGGACCGACCATACCCATATCCGGTGGGAGGCGCCGCCTGGGAGAGGGGCAGCATTGAAGCCAAGGGAGGGGTTGTCAGGGGCGGCCAGTGGCGGAGGAGGAGGAGGCCACCCAATCAGTGAATGCAGCGGCGTCCGAAAGTAGCCTCCTTGGAACAGATGATTGGGTGGAAGAGATACGGTATACTAAGCAGGGGTGATCGGTTCCCGGTCCGGTCCGGTTTCAAGGTGAAACTAGGAACTGGACTGAGAGAACCGGTTCCTAATTTTGGGAACTGCGGACCAGACCAGTTGGTTCTAAGAACGGGAACCGAACCGGACCGCCGGTCCGATCTAATGGAACTGTTCACTTAGAGTTTAGTTTTTTTTTTGGTTAAACACTTAAGGTTTGGTTCCAAGTTGCTCGCCCCTAATACTAAGGACGCGAATGACAATTATTCTGTTCTAGATATCAAGTTTTGGCAAAAAATAGATTTTTCTATTTATATTTCTTAGACGAGTTTTTGAGCAAAAATTGCATTTAATCACAACATAAAATTTCTGTTTCTAAAATAAAATTTTGTTTGATAAGCGTGGCCGACGGCTAGCCCCAGGAAACCGGGGGGGGGGGGGGACAGCAGGTGGTGATAGGACGGTGGAGGATGGCGGCGAGAGGCGGCTGGCATGAGGCGTGGCGGACTTCGGGCGATGGCAAGAGGCAGATGGCGGTTGGCATCGAGCAATGGAAAATGGCGGGCAGTGGAGGGAGGCAGGGGGCAGTTGGTGTCGGGCGGTGGCTGACAACAGAGGACTATGGACGACAATCGGCGGGAGGCGACCGGCATCGAGTGGTGGCAAACGTCGGCGGCGGAGGATGACGAATGACGGACAACGACCTGTGGGAGGCAGACGATGGCAGCCAGCAGGCAGCAAGAGGTGGGCGGCAATAGTGGGCGGCGGGTGGGCGACTGGCTATTAGCGAGAGTGAATGACGAAAAGAGTTTTTATTTCTCATTTCTATTCCAGAAATAGAAAAATATAAAATTTTTACTTCTCATTTTTGTTTCTAACCTATTTCTGAAATTAAAATTTATTCTGAAAATAGAAAAATGAAATTGTGCTACCAAACATATTTCTGTTCCAAATCTGCTCTTGAAAAAAATAATAAAATAATAAAATAAAATGATTATCATTTGCATCCTAATAATGCAACAACGCCACTGCCCTTCGTCTTTGGCATGACAAGTGTAGTTGCAAAAAAGTAAATTTTTTAAAGATTGATTGATGGGTTGTCGTTTTTGGCTTCATAATAAAAAAATCAATTTTCAAAAAAATATTTTCCTTTTTTTGATTTGGGGATTCATTTTCTCAACTTTAAGCATACATATTTTTTCACTTATTGTTTTCAACAAATCAAAAGCGTAAAAATCTAGAAAACCTAATTCACAAAAAATTATTTTCACTCAACACAAATACATTGGTAGCTTGGAATTCTACCTTTCTACCGTCCATCAAAACTACTATTAGTGCCGTGCACACACCGTACACCCCACCCATCCCATCAATTTGTTTAGGTAGGTTTGAACCCACGCGAGAAGTCAGCGCCCACGTGCGTGCATGGGGGGACCTCCAAAGCCGGCGGCGGCCCAGCTCCCTGCCTTCCCCCGCGCGCGGTGGTGCTCGTTCCAGGAGTTTCTCGTCTCTTGCCTCGCTAGCGACGGGCGGATGCCGTCCAAACCACTCGTTGCATTTCGTCCACACTGAGGAGCGAACTTTATGTAATATTTAAAAAATATTTAAATCGCGTCTTCACGTATCGGTTCAAGCCTCGAAAGCAATTTGGAAGCGGTCCGCAAAATCGTACGAACATCAATTCAAAGTGACATTGCATATCCTAAAAAGTAACGCTTGTAAATTTCGAAGCCAGGGAAAAAAGAAGTAGCCGTAAAGCGTACTCTAAAAGAGGCAAAAAAAGAAAAAGAAACGGGCGGTTCGCGATCGAGCATGAAGCAAAATCGGACGATCTCCCACCCTCATTTCGTGCATCGATTCGATACGCCCGTTCCGAAACGCTGGGATTACTTCCCCAAGAAGAGAAATCCCGTGTGAATTCGTAGTCTTCGTCGATTTCTTTTCACCTCACGGACTCGTTCCCGCGATCGGAAAACGCGCGCCGTCTTCGCTGCTGCTGCTACTAGCGACGACATTCTCTGCCGTCCCTCTTTTTACCGCGGAAAGGACAACGCTTTAGAAGCCACGAATCTTCTCAGACGCGGCTCCGAAGGGTAATATTCTTTTATTCAGTTCACATCATTTAACGTTGTTATAAAAGGCTACGTCGCCGACCCCGTCTCTTCCCCTCCATCTCCTCCTCCTCCTCCAACACCTTCACGCACCAGAGAAGTTTCATCCCCATGGCGACCGCCGCCGCTTCCTCTGCTGCCGCCGCCGCCGCCGCTGCCCCCTCCTCCTCCAGATCCTTCGAAATCGTCCTCCGTACAATGCAGGCGCTGGTCCTCCTCGTTTTCTTGCTCGGCGCCGTCATCGCGGTCGCGTGGCTCGCCCTGGACCCTCGCCCTCCCGCATTCCGGCTCGACTCCCTCTGCCTCTCTGGCCTCACCAACGCCTCCAACGCCTCGTCCCCTCCTCCAGAACTCGCCGTCCGAATCCAGCTCACCGCCACCAACCCCAACAAGAAATTCGGCGTGGTCATCCAGGACGTCGACCACCTTGCAGTTATTCACCACAAGCGCCCGCTTCCTCTCCCGAGCCACAACGAAACATCATCATCGGAATATGACATCGGCAAGAGAGGCTGCCGTGTCCTCATCTTCGTGGTGAAAGCAGGCCCAAGGCCTGGCCGCGGAAAAGGGACGAAGGCGCCCTTTCAGTTCACTGTGGGCGAGGATCTGAGGAAAGGGTCGGCGGTGATGTCGGTGAGGATGATGGTTAGCATCAAGTTCATGCATGCGTATTGGCCGAGCAAGCGAGCGTCGGTGAAGGTGGAATGCGAGAACTTGAGTGTCGGGCTTTCCTCAACGAGATGCACCGGCGAGTTAAAAGATGGAGGGAAGAATTGCACGGTTCACTTGGCTTAATCAGCACGAATTAACGGGAAACCTCAGCTTTTCCCAATGACTTATGGGTTTTCCGATCTCTTTATTATTTGCAGCTCAATTAATCTTCTTGCAATCATCATTTCCGTGCCTTTGAAGAACATTAGGAAACAGTGCATGCATGGATCACGGGAGTTCTTCATTCCTTTTAGATGGATGGAGTTTCTCTTCGTGCTGCTTCTGTAGCTAGTAGCTCATCGTGTGACTTTTAGGAATTCATTTGAAATTACGTATTGTTGATGAATAAGCTTAACTTCGTGATCATGCTTCAGCTGTGTTCACAATCATCAGTTGACGATTTGCTTCATCTTCTTTTCAATCATTTCCCTTTCTTTCCTTTTGGCTTTCTAGTGCGCGTTGATAGAGAGGAAGAGAGTGATGTGTACATTAGAAGAAACTTCGAGGTAGAGATGTCGAGTGGACGGAGAGGGCCATCGACAGCGACATGGCGAAAATGACGAGAGTGGGACATGCAGGTTGCCTTCTCCGCTCCTTCCTCTTTCAAGTGAAGTTACCAAAAACAGCTCAGAAACGAACGCCGATGACTTCTTGCCCGAATCAGAAAGAAAACAACAAAGATCCTCTGATTTAGGTTGACTTAGAACCCATCATCACGTCCGATGCAAACCGACCTTCTCTTTTGCATTGGTTTTTTTAGCTTGGCTCGTAGAAAATCGGCTTACTTTAGCGTGTGACTATCAATTATTAGGCGATGCTTAGCAGCCATATAGGAAAAAGAAATCATGATGTTACACGATCCAACCGCATCCCATTTCCCCACGTAGAAAATCACTGTGGATACATGTGGCCTTAAAGTAAAACTCGATTGCTAGAAATCGCGCAAAATAGATAATCGATATGATGCGTGTGACAATAGATTGACTTTTGCAACTTTTACTTCAATAAAGTTTTGTCATTTATACCGTAGGTTGCGACTTCAGAGTCTAGACTTTCCCTCCTCCGTTTTCGCTCTCTAGTGCGCGTTGAGAAAGAGAGAGAGAGGGAGAGAGATACGTACGTCGGCAGAAATTGAGGAAGAAATGTCGCCAGCGGACGGAGAGGCATTCGATAATGACGTGCGAAAAGTCAACTGATTATTGCCTTCTGTCGTGAATGCAAAGGTCAAGCGTGGGACATGCAGGTTGCCTTCTGGGCTCCTTCCACGTTTAAGTCAATCTTACTAGAAAGAGCTCGGAAACGAACGACAACTTCTTGCCCGGAATCAGATAGAAACGACGACATAACCCGCTGACTTTTTGAACCAAAAACAATCCGCTCGCCTAGGTTGACTTATAGACCCGATCATGTACGATGAAAACTGGGCTTTTCTTTATCTTTTTCTTTTTGTTTTTGGCTTGGGTCGGCTTACTTTGGCGTGTAAGTTGTAACCGTCGATTGCTTGGCGATACTTTAGCAGCCAAATAGGAAAAAAAATCATCATGTTGCACGATCCAACGGCATCCGTTTTCCCTCATGTGGAAATCACTATGGATACACGTGGCCCAAATGTAGCATTCGATTGTTGGAATCACGCAAAATGAATCATCGTTATGATGCATGTGACAACCCTATTTTGATATCCACCTTTATAGATTAACTTCCGTAACTTTCACTCAGATATCCAGATTCACTGTTCAATGCTCAATATTTCAATAAGAATCTGACGCATCATTTAATATGTTAATCTTCTTACTCATACTTACCATACCTTAAGCATATATATATATATATATACCATAAATGGCCTAGGATCTAGGGATTATAAATAGAAAGAAATTATAATTAATTTGACCTTTTTCGTTTATTAGAAAGAAATTTGGAAAATTGTAATAAAAAGAAAAGAGCAACAAAGACGTATGTAATTTTTAATCGTTGCTCTAAATAATCAAAATATCTAATATATTGAGAAAATAGATAAAGGATCTCAGATATATTTCTAGATCTAGCAACAGAGAAAATATATTCTAATATAAAAGTGCAGATTTCTATGCAGAAAATTATTAACTAAATAAAATTAAATAAAAGCGCAAGCATTATAAATAATAAATAAACTGTAAGCAATATATAGAACAAGAAGAAGAATTGCTAGAACTTCTAAACCAACCATGTAGGTGGTATTGTTAAGCAAGAAAAAAAAGGGCAAAATGGTAAGAAGTAAGGATATATAACAATTGCAAAGAATTGCTTTAAAGTAGAGTACAAACCATCCACAGGCAGTTTGACCTGCCGTTTATGGGGTATGTAAATGTAAATGCATGAAAGAAATTAGAAATAACTATTATATAAATAATATGGAAAGATTACAATAACAGTATCAAAAGGTTACAGGATGTAGATATTAAAGTACAAGTGCAGAAGTAAAAATTTCTTTGGTAGAAATTCTCCCGTTGCTCAGACTATTTGGTAGTCTAGAACGATAAGATTTTTCACACTTATGAAAACTAGAAAAGCTTCTAAAAGATCTTGAAAGTATGTGACAAGATCTTTACAGGGATCAGAAACTTACTGGGTATGGAAAGGTTATAGAAAGGTTGTGAGATGAATGATTTCTTTTTCCCTCAAAGAAGGTTTGGAGAGAACTGGAGAAACTGGAGAGGTTTGAAATTATGAGAGAAAGGATCCGAAAAAGTTCTGCCTCTTCAAGGGAGTGAGGTCTGATTATATAAGCAGGTTGGGTTCCTGTAGAAATAGTTCACGGGTAGTACTGTAACAAATAGTAGTAAGTGCACAGTGTTACAATGAACAGTGACCGGACATAATTATAAAAGTTTTGAAAAAGGAAAAGGCTGACAGATCCCTTTCGGCTTAGAAATTATGAAAATAGCAGGAGTCTTTTGGCGCCTTTCACCTAGGAGAATCTGGAGAGATCTTCCATCGATTCAGGCTCTTCTTCTTCTTCTTCGTCCTTCACGCTTGCCCAGTTGTGAGGAATGGGATCGAATCCTGGGATACCATAGCAGTCATCTTCGTTGGAATTACCACTATGATGAGATTAAGAAGAACCAGTTTCTTCAATTTGTAAAAGGGCTTGTTTTAGCATTCCTGCTAGTTGTTGATGGGATTTAGCATATGCTAATTTAGAAAGTACAAACCCTATATCATGTAGAAAGGGGATGATATCATCAAAACTGATAGGGATAGAGCCCCTAGAAATTAGCCAATTTGAGACGGCTTGTTTGGTGACCCTATCAAAGAATTTGAAATCATCCCATCACTTGACTTTGAATCACCTTATGAGAATGGGAATGCCAGTTTCAATGGCTTTTCTGTAATGAAAATACCATCCCAAAACCCAAGATACTCCAAAATAATAAAAGAAGAGCATCAGTTTGGGAAAGTTTTTCTCATATGGAAGTGGATTAAATTTTTCAAGGAAAAGTTCATGAGTAGGTTGAATCTTTGGGTGGATAATTTCATCAGTTGGTCCCAAATGTTCCCACCATCTAATGAACCAATATGGAACGAGCTTGATATCAAAGTTTTCAAAAAAGAATAGCCAAGTATGAGAATTATTGGCATTCTTTCTCCAAAAAGTGTTCCACTAGGCTTGTTGGTAGTCAAAATATGAGAAGGATGATCTGTATGGAAGGGCATCGGTGGTATTGAATTTTTTTCAAAGTCAATGGGTCAGGTTTCCATTGAGAAGGGTGGATGACCCTGTGAATTCTGGCTGTGGAATAATTCATATGACCTTTATCAGAAAAATGTCTGAAGGTAACAGCTTTGTTTCTTCTAAAATTTTCTCATAAAATTCGGTTGTTTTGTAAATATCATGAGGGGTATAAAAGAATTTTTCAGAAAATATATTTTTGGCAAAAAGATATGGATCCTCATTATAAAAGCCATTTTCAACATTGCAAATGTTTTGAAATATTGTTTTATGACAAAATTTTGATTTTGGAGGGGTTGTCTGGGTAGGCTGTATGACCACCTCACTAGAAATTGTTTTTCCCTTTGCCTTCTGAGTAGCTATGGGAGATAGGTCTGGACTGACCATCGCCATGGAAGGTTGGGGCTGTGTATTGAAAGCCTGTTGGAGAAGCTGTAAAGCCTCTTCTTGTGACAATTGGGTTATGTCATATTGAGAAAGTTTATTAAAGTCAGAAGGATTTCTTGTAAGAGGAATGAGTTCCTTTTTGACCTGGCTGGAAATGGTAGTAACATTCGCTGGTTGTTGGGCAGCCTGAAGCCAGATCCTAATATTGGTTAAGCCAGAGGGTTTCTTTTCAAAAGATGGTTCTGCACCTTGTTTTCCTTTGTCTCTCCTTGTGGGCTTGTTGGGTGGTTTGGGAGGCATTTTCCCTGTAAAAATTCTCTCGTGAGAAAATCTGGGAGAGAATTTGAAGAACCGTTTATGAATTCTATATCAAAATCAAAAACAGATAAAATGGCTTGCCATCTGGCGAAAATCTATTTTGAAGCAATATTTTGAACATCTTTCTGCAAAACATCTTTTGCAGATTTGCAATCAATTCGTAACAAGAATTTTTTATTCAAAAGATCTCCTTGAAATTTAGAAATAGAAAGTACAATAGCAAGAATTTCCTTTTTAATGGTAGAGTAATTCTTCTGACAATCATTCCAATGTTTGGAGACAAATTGAATAATCTGTTCTTTGTCATCCTTAGATTATTTAAGAATTCCTCCATAACCAATATTGGAAGCGTCAGTTTCAATAATTTTAAAAGCATAAGGATCAGCGAGATGTAAACAAGGGATTTCCTTGACAGTTCTCTTGATTTGTTTTACAATATCGATATGAATCTGAGTCCATGGTGAAGGATCTTTCTTGAGCCTCTAATGGAGTGGTTTGCAAATTATATTGATGCGAGGAAAGAATTTAATAATATAATTCAAACTTCCTAGAAATCATTGCAATTGATTTTTGTCTCTGATTTCATCAGGAAATTTTTTCAGAAAATATTATTGATCTTTCAATGGGCATGATGGTTCCTTAATGGATGCAATGTCCTAGAAAACGAATTTTTGTTTTGAAAAGAGATATTTTAGTAGGTGAAACTACTAAACCATTTTTTTTCACAATATTGATAAAATGATTGATGTGTTTAAAATGTTTTTCTATAGATGTAGAAAATATTAAAACATCATCTATGTTAACTATAATGTAATCAGGACAATGATTAAAAATATCATTCATAATCCTTTGGAATTCAGAAGGAGCATTTTTCAGTCCAAAAGGCATGACATTCCATTCATATTGACCAAAAGGAACAGTAAAGGTTGTCTTATATCTATCCTTTTCACTAATTTCAATCTGCCAGAAGCCTGATTTTATATCAAATTTTGAAAATATTTTGCATCATAAAGTCTATTCAATAAATCATTTTTATTAGGAATTGGATATCTTATCCATTTTAAAGTTGTATTCAAAGGTTTGTAATTAATTACCAATCTTGGAACTCCCCTTTCTAGTTCAATATTTTTGTTGACATAGAAAGCAGAGCAACTCCAAGGTGATTGGCTTTTTCTAATAAGCTTCTTCTCAAGAAGTTCCTGTATTTCCTTTTGGCAGAAATTTAGAACTTCATGACTCATTTGAGAAGGTCTAGCTTTAGTAGAAATATCTTTTTCTGAAAATCCTGGTTCATAAGATAGATCAACTATGTGACACTTACAAGATCAGAAAGCATTGGGGATATTGGAGCATATGGAGTCCTTGATTTGATTTTCAAGATTGGAAATCTTTTTCTGAAGACTTATTTCAGAAAGATTTTTGTCAATCCTTTTGTATTCAAGATCTTCTTTAAGAAACTAAAGATGAGTTTCTTTATTTTCAATTATACAATTTATTTCAGAAATAGAATGTTCTTGAAAAGTATTCAAATTCCTGGTTTGAGGCTTTGAAATGAAATCAAAACGTATTCTTTTGCCTAAGGTTTCTGTTTCGATTCCTTTTTCAGAAACTTTAAAAGGCCGGAGTAAATTGATAAAAGGTGATCCTAGAATAACATTTTGCTTGATATTTTTAACAAGAAGAAAAGGAGTTTTAAAAGAGATTTGGTCCTTCACAATTTCGGCTTCAGGAATTTTGTAATTAATAATCAGATTGCCCCCGTATGCTGATTTGAGAGACTGGGAAGTTTTCTCAAAATATTTGGTTGGTATAAGACCTTCCTTTATATAGTTAAGGTCTACACCAGTATCAAAAAGGGTTATTGTTTCCAAGACAATTTCATTTTGGATTCTTATAGAAATGTTGATAATCCATTTTCAAGTGGTTATTTCAAAAAGCATTAAAAGGAAGTTTGTCTCGGAGGAAGAAGGGAGTTGAGGGACATTATTTTCTTCAAAATCTTCTTCTTTTTGTTTTCCTTTTAAATTTTTCATTTTAATATCCAAAATGTCATTTTGCATAATTATCTGAGCGGCTTTGAGATATTGTATTTCTTGTTTTTGTTTATTGATCTCGTGAGTAAGGTCACTTACAGAAATAGGTTTGAAACTTGTTTTCTTGGTTTTTCCAAGTATTGTAGAGATATTATAAGGATTATCATATTGAAAGATTGGTTTTGGTTTTTGGAAATTATTCAAATAGTATTACATATTGGCCCACGTGCTCAAAAAACTCAAACATATAAAGATGGGCTCAGCCCACTTCTCTCTTTGCTTGCTCATGATCACGCGAAGAATAATTAACCGAATTGAGGAGGCTGTGGAACCAACTCCAAAATCAACTTTCGATAATATTCACTTTCTATCCCTTGATTCCATAAATTAATACACTATAGAATGTATAAATATCTTACGTAATATAACTGTGCATAGTTCATGTTTCAAAACAGATTATGTGAGCTCCGAGTATATAATAAGAGAAATTTGAGATAGTTTTAATAGTGTCCAATTTCTATCTCCTTTTTCATTTTTTTTTTGGTAATCGAGGTGTCCAATCCAGCTTGCGCGCACCTTGACTATTCCTCGGGGGAGACTAACACAGCAACTCACCGCCATAACCCTCACTTAAATCACAAGTGCTCAGCTGGGGAATCGAACCTGGGACCAGTGCGTCTAACCACACAATCCCAAGTACATCCTAATCAACTGAGCTATTCATGGGTGGATATCTCCTTTTTCATTTTGAACTCCATATATTCCAAAATAAACTCAATTGAACTCGAATTGGACAAAGAGATGGCCTAAGAGAAGGGTGGCGAACAAGAGTCGGTTGACTTTGATCACTTCTCCGTCTCCCTTTATCATTTTCTCCTTGGCATTGTCCATAATTATCGGATTATGTTTTTTTTTTTTTAAAAATGCTTAGAGGACGGTACCATCACTTTTCTAACCACACATCTCAAGTGTGGAATCTTTCAAATTGATAAAAATCTATTTTAAAAAATGTTCGAAAATGATTGCCTGACCACATACGCTTGGGATGTGTGACAAGAATCTATTTAAAAAATGTTCAAAAATAGCCACCTGACCACATACATTTGGGATGTGTGGAAAGTAACGGTACTGTCTTCTAAACATTGCCCTTTTTTTTTTTATAAACGTGGTAGTATTAATGAAACCCAGCGGTCAAAAACATTCTTCAGTGTTTTTTTTTTTGTCTTCTTTTTGACATATTAACTATGTTTTTCTTTGTTTTACCATTTCTGTTCTTCCCTTTCTTCGACTATTCCCAACAATAGGCCAAGTGGAAGCCCTTATCAATCATGCACCAGTCAAGATATTACTATCATTTCCCAAAGAAGAATATTGACAAGTGAGTCGAGACAATATTTCCTTTCCAAAGGAGGAAAAAAAAGAGTAGGTATATACCAATGTTATGTCTCCCGCGTTTTCGGTTTGTTAAAATAATCGCTATGTACATTTAATTTGGATGTTTCCCCTAAAACAATAATTACTCATGAGATGAGAATAGAAAGTATGAAAACGACAATGGTTCTTAAATTAGTTTATGCTTTTGGGATGCCCATTGAATCCAAATAATCGGCAGCACAAGTAGCTGATATTTATAGAATTTATGTAAAAAAATTCGATAGATTTGGTAACAACAATGGGAAGGTTGGAGACCGATCCAAGAACAGTTGCGTGACTGGTCTTCTTGCTTGACCCAGATCCATTCAGGAACTCCTATAGCTTGCTCTTCTCCAAACAAAGGTATTTGCCTTCTATATCTCTTCCTGTTATGCTATTCTATAGAAAGGTCGAATCTTCATCTAGTTAATTACTTCATCTCGTAGATCAAACAGAAGAGTTTGCAATGGGAGATCCTCCTGTCTTCAGCTTCTTCTGCACTTTCATCTTTGCTCTGTCGCTGCTGCGTGTCATTGCAGTGGACACCCTGAGTTCAGTTCAATCTATTAGAGATGGAGAGACATTAGTTTCCTCGAGTGGAAAATTTGAGCTCGGTTTCTTCTCTGCCAGAAGCTCGAAGAACAGTTTTCTAGGGATATGGTTGGTGGTGAGTCCCGAAACGGTTGTTTGGGTCGCCAACAGGAGCAGTCCACTCACTGATTCAAATGGTACTCTGGAAATAAGCAATGAAGGTGAACTTGTTCTTCTGAACTGATCAAAGAGCATCATTCGGTCGACAAAATCAACCAAGGTTCTCGGAAACCCAGTTGCACAGCTCCTAGACTCTGGTAACCTTGTTCTTGGGGAACGTAACATTTCAGATTCCGCTAACTACTCATGGCAAACCTTTGATCACACCCATCAGACACAGTTTTGGTAGGTATGACAGTGGGATGGAACTTTATAACCGGTTTGGAACGTCATCTGACTTCCTGGAGAAGCATGGACGATCCTTCCCCTGGAGATATACATTCAGAAACAAAATTGACGGTTTACCTCAACTTGAAATAGCTAGCAATGGTTCCATCAAAGTTTATCAAACTAGGCCATGGAATGGATTTGGATTCGGTGCTCTTGCCGACGAGTCAATTATCGTTGTTAAACCCTTCTTTGTTTACAATGGAACAGACGCCTATTTTGCAATTGAAGCCTTCAAGGACGATATCACTGCCAGAGTCACATTAAGCCCCGATGGTGTTGCACAGACTCTTCTACTGAAGAAAGGAAGCACAAAGTGGGATCTGATTTACTCAGTCCCTTACCCTGTGACAGCTATAGACATTGTGGCGCTAATGGCATGTGCCGAGTTAACCGAAGCCCAAGATGCCGCTGGTTGCAAGGTTATATGCCCAAGTTACAAGAAGAGTGGGACCTGCTCAATTCGACGGAGGGGTGCATAAGGAAAGTTCCATTGAATTGTACTCGTGGCGAGGGTTTTACGAAACTTTCGCAGGTTAAATTACCTAACCAGGTAGATTTCCAACTATTCAAGAATATGAGCCTTGAGGAGTGCAAGGTAATTGAGTGTCTAAAGAATTGTTCTTGCATGGCTTATGCTAATTCGAATATTAGAATGCAACACACACGATGTTATTACGGTCACATTGCCTGAAGGTAGGTAGAAATGCCATTGTGGATGTCTCTGAGAATGTAGACCGGCTTTCTTTAGTACAAAGGACAGAAGAAGCATACGATGTTGTAACGTTGAATAACGAATTTTTTTGCCATGGCCTTTTCCTAGACTCTTGGAGAAGAGGGAAGAAAAACCTTCCAGCTTCCCTCGACATGGCCGATAATTCCAGACCTCTCTGGTCACCGCCTACCCCCACGCTGCCGCTGGGAACCTACTCCGACGGCGGCTATCCTCCGACGGCGCATCCAACACCGCCTAAGCTTACGCGGCTATAGCTAGTAACTGGCCGTTTAGCTTTTACGGTTTTTTTTTTAACTAACCAAATAACTTGAATTTGAAACTATGTTTTGTTAATAAGTAACCTCAACATCGTGATCATGCTTGAGCTGTGTTTACGAGTATTGGTCGGACAATTTTTCTTTCTTCTTTTGAACTTTCCAGTGCGTGCTAAGCACATTGAAAATAATAATTGTTTCTTAAAATTAGTTGCTTGAAAAAATGCACTTGGTGCGCTCATTGGATCCTGATAATTATGGTGCATAGGAAAATAAATCATTTAGAAAATATTTTTCTAAAAATAATCGTTCTGTTTCCCTTTATAAAAATAAATAAAGGGTAGATATTTTTTCCATCTACGAAAACATATAAACATAAATTGTTGTCGGTAATAAAAAATTCATCAACTAAATTATTTCAAGTAATGTAAACAATCAATTTTAGAAAAAAAAATACTTTCCAAATCATTTATTAGCCTTAATAGAAATTATTATTCATCAATACAAAAGTCGTTAATCGCCCATGATTTACAATAAACCGATATAAATGACAGCTTCACCTCATTTTTCTCTCATTTCTTTGAACGGCAAGAAAATCTCATTTTTCTAACTTAGTTTGGACGTCCATTAAATGATGGGATTACATGACCTGTAATTCTAACCTATAAATCATGGAAGGAGTCCCGTCGCCACAAAAGGGCAAACCCAGAGAAGAGGAGAAGAAGAAAGATCTTCCAGCTTTCTTTGACATGGCCGATAATTCCCGACCTCCGGTCACCGGCTACCCCATGCCCCCCCGGAGTGCCTACTCCAATGGCTATCCTTTGGGGGCGCACTCCAACACCGGCTACCCTAATGCTGCGCTACGTCCCCTGTACATCAGTTACTAGTACTATGACTCGAACCGACACGCCACCTTCCTCCGCTACTTCCTGGTGGCAATGATTGCCTTCTTCGCCATTGTCGGCACCATGCTCTTCACCGTCTAGCTCGTCCTCTGGCCCTGCCTCCCCGAGTTCCAAGTCAAGTCCATGGCGCTCACCAACTTCTCCGAAATTTCATGCATATTGAAAAATTCTTTTCGAAAACTCATGCAAAATAATGGTTTGAAGTGGTTATGTCAGTCTCAAAAAGGGCTTGGCCTCAGTGGCTAGTCAAGGGCATTTTCGTCATTTATTTTTCCTTTTTTTCTTTCTTTTATCATTTTTCTTTTTGTTTTCCTTTTCATCGGTAGCCAGTCTCAAGCGATGGCCGACTGTTGGTGATACCTGGAGATGGCCGGGCAAGGCCACCCTCAAAAGCCACAGGCAAGGGTTGCCTACGTGACCCTCGCCGGCCATAAGCAAGACCGGCCCTCGTCAAATCTGGGCAAAGATCACCTCACCAGTGGCCAACAAGGACCTGGCCGAGGCAACCCTCATCAATGGTCCGCGAGGACTTCATCCGGGACTTGATTTTGTGTTAAGGTTTTTTTTATTATTTTATCTCTCCCATGTAGCGTTAAGAATAATTAAAGTACTAAAACGACGTCATTTTGACCCGAATCCTAATTTGTACACAAAACTTAATTAAATTGGTTAAAAGATTATAAAAAATTTCCATAAAAAAGACAAACTAAAAAAATAAAAAAAAGGTTAAAACTTTAAAAAAAGACAAAAATGAATAGTAAAAATTAAGGCTCTTCGCTTGTGGCCGCTGCCCCATCGCCGATGGGGCGTCGGCCATGGCCGGCGGGGTCGCCGAAGCCTCGGCGAGGGTTACCGGCCGATGACCCCGCTTGCCATGGCCAATGCCCCACCGGTGATGGGGCAACAACCACAGGCGGGAGCCAATTGCCTTTTGTATAAAATTTTTAATTAAACTAAATTAAACTTATTTCTAAACAAAAGTGCCCTGACTGGCTAGGATATTTAGCTGGCTGGCGAGTTAGGCCTTTATCTGAAATCACCATCATGCCATTATTTGAAACAATGTCTATTTCAAGCTCTTCTTTGGAATTTTTCCTAAATATAACTATACGTAGTTTATGTTTCAAGATAGATAATGTGAACTCGAAGCATTTAATAACAGAAAATTGAGATTGTTTAATTGTGTCCAATTTCTTCTCTTTTTCATTACGCAACTCCATATGTTCGGAAGACTTAGGTCGACTAAATTTGAATTGGACAAAAAGATGGCCAAAGGGAAGGATAGTAAACGAGAGTGAGTTGACTGTGACGGCTTCTTGTGCCCTTTCCTGTTTTTCTCCTCGGCAGTCTCCGTAATCATCGGATTATGTTCTTTTTCCCCTAAAATAAAACTATTGAACGACGTGGCAGCGTGAGTACAACACAGCTGACAAAAACATTTTAGAGTTTTTTTTCCTTTTGAATTAATATCACGAAAAATCTCAAACTGATATATTTATGATAAATTTATCTCAAATTAATTTTTTAACCATCAAAAATCTCAAACTGGTATATTTGTGACAAATTTACCCTCCGTTAAATTTTTTTGTTAAATTATTTTGTTAAATGACACGCGGCAATTGACAGACGTATCAGTTTTGAGTTTTACCCTCTATTTGTCACATGTGTAGCAGTTTGTAATTTATTTTTTGTATTAGTCCAATTTAACGAAAACTAACAGAAGGTAAATTTATCATAAATGTATCAATTTGGGGTTTTTGATAGTTAAAAAATTAGTTTGAGGTAAATTTATCACAAGTGTATCAGTTTGAAGTTTTTCATCAAATTAATTTAAGGTAAATTTATCACAAATATATTAATTTAGAATTTTTTCGTGACATCTACTCTTTCTTTTTTTGTCTTCAGCTTGACTTTTTGAGTTTATTTTTGCCGTCTTACCTTTTCTATCATATCAGCCCAGCGCCCGCCCTACTCCAACCATAGGCCGAGTGGATACTCTTATCAATTCCTGCACCAATCCAAATATTACTATTATTTCCCAATTATGTCTCCCCTAAATTCTAAATTAGATAAAGAAGAATATTGACAAATGGGTTGAGATAATATTTTCTTTTTCAAAGAAAAAAAATGTAGGTGTGTTTCATATGTTATATCTCCCACATTTCCAATTGGTAAAATAATCTTTAAGCATATTTTATTCAGACATGTTTTTCAAAATAGTGATTACACATGAAATGAGAACAGAAAGCATGTTGAAAACAATAAGGATTTTAGATTAATAATATGCTTTTGGGGTTCTTATTAAATCCAAACAATCAATAGCAATTATTATTCATCAACAGAGAAAAAGGTACTTGGTATTTATAGAATTTATAAATAAATAAATAAAAGCATTCCAATCATTTAGATTTGGTAAGTAAAGACTACGGGAAGGTTGGACACCGATCCACGAACATTTGTGTGACCGGTCTTCTTGCTTGACCCAACTCAATCCAATCAGAAACTCTTAGGTTGCGTTTGGTCATCCGGATTTGGATTGTGATAGAAAGGGATAAAGTAGGATTAAAAATCCTCTAAGACTCCGTTCGTTTCCTGAAAAATATTCTCCTTTTGAAAAATATTTTATCGGAAGTCATTTTCCTGGAAAATATTTTCCCGGAACATAATTTTCTAGTGTTCGGCGATCAATATGAAAAAGTTTTGGAAAATATTTTTCGCCGGCGGCCGACGACGGCGGCGGTGGTGGCGGCGGGTGTTCGGTGGCGGCGTTCGGCAGAGACGGCGACGGGCGTCCGGCGGCGGCGTTTGGCGGCGGCGTCTGGCGGCGGCCGGCGGGGGGTGGCGACGGTGGCGGCTAGCGACCGGCGGCGGCCGGCGACCTTAGTGAAGAAGAAGAAGAAGAAGCTCCGGAAAATGATTTTCGCTTTTGAAGAAGCGGAAGTCATTTTCCATAGACTTAGGCTCCGTTCGTTTCCGGAAAAATATTCTCCTTTTGGAAAATATTTTCCCGGAAGTCATTTTCCTGGAAAATGTTTTCTCGGAACATAATTTTCCTGTGTTCGGCGATCAATATGAAAGAGTTTCGAAAAATATTTTTCACCGGTGGCGGGCGTCCGGCGGTGGCGGCGGCGACGGTGGCGGCGGCGGCGGTGGCGACCGGCGGTGTTGGGCGGCTGCCGGCGGTGTTGGGCGGCTGCCAGCGGCCGGCGACCTTAGTGAAGAAGAAGAAGAAAAAGCTCCGGAAAATGATTTCCGCTTTTGAAGAAGCGGAAGTCATTTTCCATAAACTTAGACTATTTTGTGAGAGGGGGAAGGAAAATATTTTTCCACGGAAAACGTTTTCCGCCCCCCGAACACCGGAAAATCCGGAAAATATTTTCCGGAAGAATATTTTCCGCCAAACAAACGGAGCTATCCTCTGGATTATACAAAATCCTATCATATGTTTAGTGTAATCTAGATTGAAACCTTTTAAAAATCTTCAAAAATCCTCCAAAATATCTTTCACTGATCATCCTCATGCCTCCTCCAATCTTCACGCCGTCATTGTTCGCCAACGACTGGAGGAAGCTCCTCTCTCCCAACCGTGACGCTATTTTAGCCTCACGTTCTTATTCCCGGTAATACTCATACACACTGTGGCGACCCCTCAGAATTGTCAAGTTAGTCTTGAACAAGCTTGATCTTGTGATGCTTTGTTTTGGCGCAACCCATCGTTGCGCATATATGCAATCAAGACCTATACTCATAGGCGTGAAAAATCTAGACCAGAATCAAAACCTTAATCTCTAGTCGGAGCAAAGCAAAGTGGATTTCAGGGATTTTTCGGAGCTTTCTTGTCTTCGTGTGGTGGTGGGTGAGTCGGAGTGTGAACAGAGCATAAACAAGCTGAAGATGAAGAGTGAGAGAGATGAAGAGAAGAGAGGGCAAACGTTGCAGGGATAGCAGAAGATTTTGCCAATATTCCGAAATTTAGTTTTCTATTTTTTTTTTCAAAAGAATTCCATATTTACATATCCTATCCGGATCTATCCCACCTCCTAGGTGGGATTTTTTTATCCGGACTATATCCAAGCTATATCCAATCATATCCGGATTTCGCGTCACTCCAAACACCGGATGGGATAAAAGTTATCCTATCCGGAATTTTATCCGGCCCACTAAAGGCAGTCTTAGGACATGCTCTTCACCAAACGAAGGTATCTGTCTTCTATATCTCTTCCTGTTATGCTATTCTGAAGACAGCTTGAATCTTTATCTAGTTATTTATCTCTTCTCGTAGATCAAAAAAAAGGGTTTGCAATGGCAAATCCTCCTATCTTCAGCTTCTTCTGCACTTCCATCGCTTTTCTGTCCCTGCTGCACCTGTCAAGTGCAGCCGACACCCTGAGTTCAATTCAATCTATTAGAGAGGCAGAGACATTAGTTTCCTCGAGCCAAAAGTTTGAGCACGGTTTCTTCTATGCTGGAAGTTCAAAGAATAGTTTCCTAGGGATATGGTTCGTGGTGAGTCCTGAAACGGTTGTTTGGATTGCCATCAGGAATAATGCACTCACTGATTCAAATGGTACTCTGGAAATAAGCAATAAAGGTGAACTTGTTCTTCTGAACCGATCAAAGAGCGTCATTTGGTCAACGAAATCAACCAAGGTTTTCGGAAACCCAGTTACACAACTCCTAGATTCCGGTAACCTTGTTCTTGAGGAACGCAACAGTTCAGATTTCGCTGACTACTCAGGGCAGAGCTTTGATTACCCATCAGACACGATTTTGATCGATATGACAGTGGGATGGAACTTCAGAACCGGTTTGGAACATCATCTGACTTCTTGGAGAAGCACGGACGATCCTTCCCCCAGAGACTATACACTCAGATACAAAATCAATGGTTTACCTCAACTTGAAATAGTCAGCAATGGTTCCGTCAAAGTTTATTGAAGTGGGCCATGGAATGGAGTTAGATTCAGCAGTATGTCCAAGGAGTCGATTCCCGTTGCTAAACCCATCGTTGTTTACAACAGATCGGATGCCTATATTGCGATTGAAACCTTCATGGACGATATCACTACCAAAGTCGCATTAAGCCCCGACGGTGTTGCACAGGTTTTTCTAATGAAGAGTGGAAGCACGAAGTGGGATCTGATAGAATCGCTCCCTTACAACCCTTGTGACAGCTATGGACATTGTGGCGCTAATGGCGTGTGCCGAATTAACCAAAGCCCAAGATGCCTCTGCTTGCAGGGTTTTATGCCCAAGTCACAAGAAGAGCGGGACATGCTCAATTTGGCAGGAGGGTCGATAAGGAAAGTTCCATTGAATTGTTCTTGTGACGAGGGTTTTATGACACTTTTGCAGGTGAAATTACCTGACCTGGTAGATTTCCAGCTATTCAAGAATATGAGTTTTGAGGAGTGCTAGGTTAAGGTACTGCATGATAACCATTCTGGTTCTGTCCAGAACTGATTTTTTGCTCCCGAAATCAGTTTTGGACCAGAAACCCGTTTGGTAACGTAATTTCATTTTTCTATTTCCGGGACAAGTTTGCTTTCAAAACTGATTCTGAAACCAGAAATGAGAACCAAAAAAAAGTTGGTTTTTCATTTCTGGAACAAAAGTGAGAACCATTTTTGCGGAATTCATTTTCTTCAACACACATATTCTTATGGAAGTCATGATCTTTGAGGTGAGAAAAAAAAGCAAAAAATCAAAAATTTCAAAACTTAACAGAATGGTTTAGAATCTGTGGCTACCCACTTTCAGTGAAATTTAAATTTTTTTAGGTACCGAAAAAAATAAAAAAATAAAAATAAAAATAAAAAATTTCAAAATTTCATAAAATGGCTTAGAAAACCTATGGCCACCCATTTTGAGCAAAATTTAATTTTTTTAGTTACCAAAAAAAATAAAAAATAATAAAAATTTCTAAAATTTAAAAACTTCACAGAATATCTTAGAATACCTGTGGCCACCCAATTTGAGCGAAATTTTATTTTTTTAGGTGCTGAAAAAAATAAAAAAAATTAAAAATTTCAAAACTTTATAGAATGGCTTAGAATACTTGTGGCCATCCACTTTGAGTGAAATTTAAATTTTTTTAGGTGCCGAAAAAAATTAAAAAAATAAAAAATTTCAAAACTTCACAGAATAGCTTAAAATACCTGTGGCCACCCACTTTGAGTGAAATTTAAATTTTTTTAGGTGCCGAAAAAAATAAAAAATAAAAAATTTCACAGAATAGCTTAAAATACCTATGGCCACTCACTTTGAGTGAAATTTTAATTTTTTTATATGCCAAAAAAAATAAAAATAAGCAAAAAAGTAAAATTTTAAAACTTTACATAATGGCTTAAAATACATGTGGCTACCCACTTTGAGCGAAATTTTATTTTTTTAGGTGTCGAAAAAAATAAAAAAATAAAAAAAATTTCAAAACTTCACAAAATGGCTTAGAATACCTGTGGCCATCCACTTTAAGCGAAATTTAAATTTTTTTAGGTGCCGAAAAAAATAAAAAAAATAAAAAATAAAAAACTTCACATAATTGCTTAGAATACCTGTAGCTACTCACTTTGAGTGAAATTTAATTTTTTTTGGGTGTCGAAAAAAAATAAAAATAAGCAAAAAAGAAAAATTTTCAAAACTTCACAGAGTGGCTTAGAATACATGTGGCCATCCACTTTTAGTGAAATTTAATTTTCTTTAGGAACCAAAAAAAATAAAAAATAAAATAAAAAATACCATTTGGGCATCTAAAAAAAATTAAATTTTACTCAAAGTGGGTGGCTAGAGATATTGTAAGTCATTCTGTGAAGTTTTGAAATTTTTGATTTTTTATGTTTTTTTTCACCTAAAAAAATTTAAATTTCACTCAAAGTGGATGGCCACATGTATTCTAAGTCATTCTGTGAAGTTTTGAAATTTTTGATTTTTTGCTTTTTTTTACCTCCAAAAATTAAAATTTCACTCAAAGTGGATGGTCATAGGTATTCTAAGCCATTCTGTAAAGTTTTGAAATTTTTTAGTTTTTGAATTTTTTTGGGCACCTTAAAAAATTTAAATTTCACTCAAAGTGGGTGGCCACATGTATTCTAAACTATTCTGTGAAGTTTTGAAATTTTTTATTTTTTGATTTTTTTGGGCACCTAAAAAAATTTAAATTTCACTAAAAGTGGGTGGCCACAAGTATTCTAAGCAATTCTGTGAAGTTTTGAAATTTTTGATTTCTTGATTTTTTTTGAAAAAATTCAACTAATTTCCTATTTTCCAGAAATCTAAATTTTTTTATTTTCTCGACATTTTGATGATTTTTTCTGGAATTTTTCAATTTTTTGGGATTTTCTAAATTTTTTTAAAGATTTTTATGAATTTTTCGGATTTTTTATTATTTTTATTCCATTTCTAAAAAAATGGATTTTTGTTCCTGGAAATAGAATTTTCTGTTGTTTATCAAACGGGTTTTTATTTCAGGAAATAGAAATTTTGTGCTGTTATCAAACGGGTTTCTGTTCTAGAAATAGAAATTTTTTGTCATTATCAAACGGGTTTTTTTTCTCAGAAACTCATCCAGGAACCAGAAATAGAAAAATCTATTTCTGCTTCAGGAACTCATTCCGGAACAGAATGGTTATCATGCGGTACCTTAGGTACCGCATAGCTATGCTAATTCGGATATTAGAGGAGCAGGCTGCTTGATGTGGTTTGGCGATCTCATTGATATTAAGGAATATACTTTGTTGGTTATGACCAATTTCTCTTCCTGCGGCTACCTGCTTCTGAATTAGGTAAATACTAATATCGTTATCTACATTGGCTAGTTGATTTAGCAATTGCTTTTTTCTTCTTTGTCCCAATCTTTCATTACATCAATGCGTCCTTTGTCAATGTCAGGCTGAACTACTGTTCAGTCCTTTACTATTTATTTCTCATCTCCAAGTTTCTCTAATGGAGATAGATTCATCAGCTCATAAACGAACTCTCCTTCTGAAATTAGTTACCTTCTTGTATGCTAGATTCAATCCGCAGTCTATCCAAAAAACTAAGGACTGTTTCAGCCATATTGGGATTGCTTATTGTGGGCACGGCATTGAGCATAATCTGGAAAAGAAAAATGAAAAGCCGAGGTTAGCTAAATACCTATATCTTACTTCATGTGGTCAAATTTTGGATTGTTTTTTTTCTTGTGGAGGTTATTGTATGGTTTGAGAAACTAATTTTCATCCCTTGAAGGCTAGCTGGCCAAGTGGGATGGATGACATTGATTTGCCATCATATGATTTTGCTACTGTTGCTATTGCTACCAACCATTTCTCTCAAACAAAGAAGCTAGGAGCGGGTGGCTTCGGTTCGGTCTCCAAGGTAACGAGTTATAAATCAGTGAATTCAAATAACTACAGTGGCCCGCACTAAGTAAAATACATGTAGGGAAGTCTTTCCAAGGGACAAGAAGTAGCAGTAAAGAGGCTATCAAAATATTCTGGACAAGGTCCTAATGAGTTTATGAATGAAGTCCTTCTAATCGCCAGACTTCAACACTGGAATCTTGTTGGACTCGTTGACTACTGCATTGAGGAAGAAGAAAAAATGTTGATTTATGAATATATGCCAAATAAAAGCTTGGATTACTTCATCTTTGGTCAGAACCACTTGATCTTTCTGAGTTCCTTTTCACTCAATTCCTTACGCTTTTGTCTGTTGATTTCTTCGCTAGAATACACAGCTAAATGCTAACAATTTAATTAGTTGTTGATGGGGTTGAGTGTGGGTAGATCATGACAGAAGCTCCTCTTTGGCATAGAAAAGTCAGTTTGAAATTGTTTTAGAAATTCCTCGAGGACTTCTCTATCTCCACCAGGATTCAAAACTACAAGTGATCCACAGAAACCTGAAAACAAGTAATATTTTGTTAGATGCTGACATGAATCCAAAGATTTCAGATTTTGGCTTGGCAAGGATCTTTTGAGGAGATGACACGGAGGTAGAGACGAGAAGAATGGTTGGCACATAAGTTTCTCATCTTGATTCATGGGAACAATGCACTATACATCGGTATTTGGAGGGACTAAAGCCCGATTTGCTTGATGCAGTGGTTACATGTCCCCAGAATATGCCTTTGATGGAAAATTCTCCGTGAAGTCCGATGTTTTTAGCTTTGGGATTCTTATGTTAGAGACAGTAAGTAGCAAAAGGAATAGAGGATTCCAGCATCCTGATCATCATCACACCCTTCTTGGGCACGTAAGTGGTGGAGAATTATTAAGACCCGCCATTTCCTTTTTCACTAAACAAGATCAGATATTTCGTTTCTCTTAAACCCCATCCCATTTCTTCCATGTTCCCCTAGACACGTTTTCTTTTTCGATGCACGGATAGCGGTTGATCATGAGTAGTTTAAATTTTTTAGACATGGCTACTATGGAGGGAAGGGAAGGCCATGGAACTCATTTGATGAATCTGTTTGTGCCTCTTTCGTGGAGTCTCAAGCAGAGAGATGCATTCAGGTGGGCTTGCTATGCGTCCAAAAGTTTCCTAAAGATAGGCCGACGATGTCCAGCGTCGTCTTCATGTTGGCAAATGAAGGAGCAACCTTGCCATTGCCAAAAGAGCCCGGTTTCTACGTCAAGAGAAGTTCGAGTAGCTCATATGCATATTTTGTAATGCCCCGGGTCCACCATTGTATACATATTTTCCGCTTTGGGCCCCACTAGGCCCTCGCAGTTTTGTTCCTATGGGCAAAGCCCAAAAAGTGTATACAAATAGAGAACACCGAATCTTATAAGCCAGTCCATGACTCCCCCTAAGCAATGTGGGATAAGAGATGCTCTTCTCTCTCCCTTCCCTGCGCACGTTCGAGGACCGAGACACGGACGCACCACCATCCCTCCTCCCCGCGCACCGCCACCTGAGACGTCACATGTTTAGTTAGGGAAGAACCCAATGCCCACAATATTGTTACGGTGACATTGCCCGAAGGTCGATAGAAACGCCGCCGGGGATGTCTCTGCAGAATGCAGACCGGCTTTCCCTAGTGCAAAGGACAGAAGAGTTGAATAACGAAATTTTTTGCCATGGCTTTTTCCTAGACTCTTGAAGAAGAGGGAAGAAAAACCTTGCAGCCGCTTCTTTTTAATTATTTTCCTTCTTCCTTTTAGCTTTGTAGCGCGCGTTGAGATACAAAGAGAGCGATGTGCACATCGGCAGAAGTCAGGGTAGAAATGTCTAGCGGATAGAGAGGGGGATCGACAATGACATGGAAAAAGTCGATGTTTCTTCTTCGCCGTGCATGCAAAGGTCAAGCGTGGGACATGTAGGTTGCCTTCTCGGCTCCTTCCTCTTTTTAAGTCGAATCACTAGAAAGAGCTCGGAAACGAACGACGGCGACTTCCTGCCCGAATCAGATAGAAACAACCAAATAATCCCCGCAGCCTTAGGTTGACTTGGAACCCGTCCTGTTTTTTGCTTGGCACGAAGAGAAAATCGGCTTCCTTTAGCGTGTGACTATCGACCATTAGGCGATTGCTACGGCTACGAAGAGAAAATCGGCTTCCTTTAGCGTGTGACTATCGATCATTAGGCGATTGCTACAGCAGCCAAATAGGAAGAAACATCTATCATGTTGCACGATCCAACTGCATCCGTTTTCCTCCATGTAGAAAATCACTGTGGATACATGTGGCCTAAAGGTAATCCTCCGTCGTCGGAAATCGCACAAAATAGGTACTCGATGTGATGCGTGCGACGACCCTAACTTGATATTCGCCCTTATATAGATTGACTTCTGCAACTCTTACTCAGATAAAGTTTCGCCCCTTTACAGATGGCCTGAGAGAAGGGTAGTGAAGAAGAGTCGGTCAGTCCGAGGGAGAGAGGGGGGAAAATTAGAGAAATGACGGATTAAAAAGGACGAGTGGGTTGACGTTGATCACTCCTTTGTCCTTTACCTTCTTATGTGTTCATAATCATCGAATTATATTTTCTTTATTACGTGGAAGCATGAATGAAACAAAGCTGTCAAAGATATTTTTTAGCAATTTTCTTTTTCTCTTTGCTTTGACTTTTCATACTCCCAACCACGGGCAAAGTGAAATATCTTAGGCTGTGAATAATAACTATTATGTTTTTTTGTTTTTCTATATTTCTATTCCTAGTAACAGGTTTAGAACAGAAATCTGTTTGATAAAGCAATTTCATTTTTCTATTTCTGGAACAAATTTTGATTTCAGAAATAGGTTTGAAATAGAAATGAGAAGTAAAAGTTTTCTGCTTTTCTATTTCTAGAACAAAAACGAGAAATAAAAATTCTTCTCATTGCTGGCCCTCACTACTAGCCGGTTGCCCACTCACCGCCCATCGTCCACCGCCACCCACCTATTGTCCGCTGCCTCCCACCGGCCGCCGCTCGCCTCCTGCCATCGGTCACCGCCTCTTGCCGTTATCCTCCTCCCGCAATCGCTGCCCTCCTGCCGCCTCCCGCCGCCAATCGTCGTCCGCCTCTCACCGCTACCCGACGTTGGCCACCTTCTACTGCTATCCTCCACACTAGCCGTAACGCCGTCCGTCGCCGCCTCCCGCCATCCACCGCCGTCCACTCGCCGGCTGCCCGAGAGAGAAATTTTATGCCGTTATCAAACAAAATTTTTATTTCGGAAACAGAAATTTTGTGTCGTTATCAAACGCGTATCTTTGCTCAGAAACTCATCCATGAAATTGATTTCTGAAACAAAATGATTGTCATTAACGCTCTTATCAGATCATGCACCAACCAACATATATCTATAATTTCGCAATTATTTGTCCTTTAAATTCTAAATCAAAGAAAGAAGAATATTGACAAGGAGGTCAAGACAATATTGTCTCTTCAACGAAAAAAAAAGCAGGTATAATTCGACATTATCTCCCGTATTTTCGGTTGGTTAAAATAATCGCCACACATATTTTATTTGAATGTATTTTTTAACATAACTTTTACACATGAGATGAGAAGAAAAAGTACATTGAAAATTGTAAAGGTTCTTAAATTAGCTTATGCTTTTGGGATGCCCACTAAATTCAAACAATAGAAAGCAATTATTATTCATCAACGGAAAAAAGGTAGTTTTTTTTGGTCGAAAAAAAAAGGTAGTTGATATTCATAGAATTTATATGGTTGGAGACCGATCCACGAACATTTGCGCGACAGGTCTTCCTGCTTGACCCAGTTCAATCCAATCTAAAACCCCAAGAACTTGCACTTCACCAAACAAAGGTATATGTCTTCCATATCTCTTCCTGTTACGCTATTCTGAAAAGTTTGAATCTTTATCTAGTTATTTACTTCATCTCGTAGATCAAACAGAAGGGTCTGCAATGGCTGATCATCCTATCTTTAGCTTCTTCTGCACTTCCATCGTCGTTCTGTCACTGCTGCGCCTGTCAAGTGCAGCCGACACCCTGAGTTCAGCTCAGTCTATTAGAGATGGAGAGACATTAGTTTCCCCGGGCCGGAAGTTTGAGCTCGGTTTCTTCTCGGCCGGAAGCTCAAAGAACAGTTTCCTAGGGATATGGTTCGTGGCGAGTCGCGAAACAGTTGTTTGGATTGCTAACAGGAACAGTCCAGTCACCGATTCAAATGGTACTTTGGAAATAAGCAATGAAGGTGAACTTGTTCTTCTGAACCAATCGAAGAGCGTCATTTGGTCGACGAATTCGACCAAGGTTCTCAACAACCCAGTTGTACAGCTCCTAGATTCTGGTAACCTTGTTCTTAGGGAACGTACCAGTTCAGATTCCACTGACTACTCATGGCAGAGCTTTGATTACCCATCAGACACGGTATTGGTCGGTATGACAGTGGGATGGAACTTTAGAACCGGTTTGGAACATCATCTGACTTCTTGGAGAAGCACAGACGATCCTTCCCCCGGAGACTATACATTCAGATACAAAATCAATGGTTTACCTCAACTAGAAATTGTCAGAAATGGTTCCGTCAAAGTTTATCGAAGTGAGCCATGGGATGGAGTTGGATTCAGCAGTATGTCCAATGGTTCTAATCCCCTTGGTAAATCCATCTCTGTATACAACGGAGCCGATGCCTATTTTGCATTTGAAACCTTCAAGGACGATATCACTATCAGAGGCACATTAAGCCTCGATGGTGTTCTGCAAACTTTTCTACTGAAGAGTGGAAGCACGAAGTGGGATCTGATAATATCGCAACCTTACGACCGTTGTGACAACTATGGATTATGTGGCTCTAATGGCGTATGTCGAGTTAGCCAAAGCCCAAAATGCCTTTGCTTGCACGGTTTTATGCCCAAGATGCAAGAAGAATGGGACGTGTTCATTTCAGCGGGAGGGTGCATAAGGAAAGTTCCATTGAATTGTTCTCATGGTGAGGATTTTATGAAACTTTCGAAGGTGAAATTACCCGACCTGGTAGATTTCCAGCTATTCAAGAATATGAGCCTTGAGGAGTGCAAGGTTGAGTGTCTAAAGAATTGTTCTTGCATAGCTTATGCTAATTCGGATATTAGAGGAGCAGGCTGCTTGATGTGGTTTGGTGATCTTATTGATATTAGGGATTTTGACATTGCTGGTTATGACCAGTATCTCTTCCTACGGCTACCTGCTTCTGAATTAGGTAAATACTAATATCGTTTTCTGCATTGGCTAGTTGGTTTAGCAATTGCTTTTTTCTTTTTTGTCCCAATCTTTCATTACATCAATGCGTCCTTTGTCAATGTCAGACTGAACTACTGTTCAGTCCTTTACTATTTATTCCTCATCTCCAAGTTTCTTTAATGGAGATAGATTCATCAGCTTGTAAACGAACTCTCTTTCTCAAATTAGTTACTTAACTTCTTCTTGTATGCTAGATTCAATACGCAATCTATCCAAAAAACTGGTGACTATCATTGTGGCTTCAGCCATATCGGGATTGCTTATTGTGGGCACCGCATTGAGCATATTCTGGAAAAGAAGAATGAAAAGCCGAGGTTAGCTAAATACCTTTATCATACTTCATGTGGTCAAATTCCGGATTGTTTTTTTTTTCTTGTGGAGGTTACGGTATGGTTTGAGAAACTAATTTACATCTCTTGTAGGCTTGCCAAGTGGGATGGATGACATTGATTTGCCATTATATGATTTTGCTACTGTTGATGTTGCTACCAACCACTTCTCTCAAACAAAGAAGCTAGGAGCGGGTGGCTTCGGTTCGGTCTACAAGGTAACATGTTATAAATCTGCGGATTCAAATAACTATAGTGACCCGCACTAAGCAAAATACATGCAGGGAAGTCTTTCCACGGGACAAGAAGTAGCAGTAAAGAGGCTGTCAAAATATTCGGGACAAGGTCCTGATGAGTTTATGAATGAAGCCCTTCTAATCGCCAGACTTCAGCACCGGAATCTTGTTGGACTTGTTGGCTGCTGCATTGAGGGAGATGAAAGAATGTTGATTTATGAGTTTATGCCAAACAAAAGCTTGGATTATTTCATCTTTGGTCAGAACCACCAGATCTTAATGTGTTCCTTTTCACTCGATTCCTTATGCTTTTGTTTCTGTCCATTGATTCCTTCGCTAGAAAACACGGCTAAACACTAACAACATAATTAGGTTTTGATGGGGTTGAGTGTGTGCAGATCATGACAGAAGCTCCTCTTTGGCATGGAAAAGGCGATTTGACATTGTTCTAGGAATTGCCCGAGGACTTCTCTATCTCCACCAGGATTCGAAACTACGAGTGATCCATAGAGACCTGAAAACAAGTAATATTTTGTTAGATGCTGAAATGAATCCAAAGATTTCAGATTTCGGCCTGGCAAGGATCTTTCGAGGAGATGACATGGAGGCAAAGACGAGAAGAATAGTGGGTACATAGTAAGTTTCTCATCTTGATTCATTGGAACAGTGCACTATCCATCAGTATTTGGAGGGACTGAAGCCTGATTTGCTTGATGCAGTGGTTACATGTCCCCAGAGTATGCCTTGGATGGGAAATTCTCCGTGAAGTCTGACATTTTTAGCTTTGGGGTGCTTTTGTTAGAGACAATAAGTAGCAAAAGGAATAGAGGATTCCAGCATCCTGATCATCATCACACCCTTCTTGGGCACGTAAGTGGTAGAGGATTATTAAGACCCGCCGTTTCCTTTTTTGCTAAACAAGATCAGACATTCCGTTTCTCTTAAAACCTCATCCCATTTCGTTCTATGTTCCCCAAGACACGTTTTCTTTTTTGAAGCACAGACAGTGGTTGATTATGAGTAGCTTAAATTTTTTAGGCATGGCTGCTATGGAGTGAAGGGAGGGCCATGGAACTCATTGATGAATCTTTAACCGCCTCTTTCATGGAGTCTCAAGCAGAGAGATGCATACAGGTGGGCTTGTTATGCGTCCAAAGGTTTCCTGAAGATAGGCCGACAATGTCCAGCGTCGTCTTCATGTTGGCAAATGAAGGAGCAACCTTGCCACTGCCAAAAGAACCCGGTTTCTTCGTCGAGAGAAGTTCGGGTAGCTCAGATGCATATTTAGTTAGGGAAGAACCCAACACACCCAACTTGGTTACGGTCACATTGCCTGAAGGTCGATAGAAATGTCATCGAGAATGTCTCTGCAGAATGTAGACCGGCTTTCTCAAGCACAAAGGACAGAAGAAGCATACGATGTTGTAAAGTTGAATAACAAATTTTTTGCCATGGCTTTTTCCTAGACCCTTGGAGAAGAGGGAAGAACAACCTTCCAGCCTCCCGCAGCATGCTCGATAATTCCAGACCTCTCCGGTCACAAGCTACCCCACGCTGCCACCTGAAACCTACTCCAACGGCGGCTATCCTCCGGCGGTGCATCCCAACACCGCCGATATTCAATGCCGCATGTTCCAATAAGTATCTGACACGTCATTTAATGTGTTAAGACTTTTTACCCAGGCTTAGCATACCTTTCATTGTGAATTCTTTCTCTTTATTTCTGCTCATTGCATTGTTAGTCATTTTTGGGCCGGGGCCAATATCTTCGGCCCACATGCTCAAAAAGCTCGGACATATAAAGATGGGCTCAGCCCAAAAATTCTCCATTCACTATTTCGAATTGTCGGGCTTATGAGCAAAGCAAGGGAAAAGTGCTCAATAAGTCCTAAACCTTTTGAGAAAGTGCCAATTTAGTCATAAATCTTTTTTTTGTGCCAATTTAATCCTAAATCTTTTGATATAGTGCCAATTCAGTCCTTTTGGTCGGATTTTGCTGACGTAGACGTCGGCCGGGCGATCGATCACCGGAGCTGACATTGATAAAATTTAATAATATTTTAACATTTTTTTGAATTTTTTTTCTTCTTCCTCTTTCTCCAGCCGGTTGCCGCTCTGGCAACCGGCCGAAGGCCAAAGGCCGGCAAGGTCGACCTCGGGCGAGCCACGCCGGCCACTAGCGAGGCTCGCCCTCGCCGGCGACGGCAAAGGCGAGCCTCGCCATGGCTGGGCGAGGCCTGACCTCGCCGGATCTGGCGAGGTCGAGCCTCGCCGGCGGCTGGGCGAGGCCCGACCTCACCAAATCCGGCGAGGTCGAGCCTCGCCCAGCCATGGCGAGGCTAGCTGGCTGCTGGGCGAGGCCCGACCTCGCCGGATCTAGCGAGGTCGACCATCGCCCGGCCATGGCAAGGGCCAGGTGAACCTCACCAGCCCAACGCAAGGCTCGCCCTTGCCGGTGACGGCGAAGGCAAGCCTCGCCCAGCCGCCGGCGAGGCTCGCCTTCGCCATCGCCGGCGAGGGCGAGCCTCGCCAGTGGCCGACGTGGCTCGCCCGAGGCCGGCGAGTTTGACCTCGCCGGCCTTTGGCCTCCGGCCAATCACCACTCGGGCGACCAAAGGAAGAGGGAGAAGAAAAAAAAAAGAAGAAAAAATTCAAAAAAATATTAAAATATTGTTAAATTTTGTCCACGTCAGCTCCGGTGATCAGTAGCCGGCCAGCCGACGCCACGTCAGCAAAATCAAGTCAAAAGGACTGAATTGGCACTATATCAAAAGGTTTATGACTAAATTGGCACAAAAAAAAAGTTTATGACTAAATTGACACTTTCTCAAAAGGTTTAGGACTTATTGAGCACTTTTCCCAACAAAGCAAAGAATAATTAGCCCAACTAAAAAAAATTCAACTTTCAATTACCAATCACTTTTTATCCCTTAATTCCGAAAAGAATTATACCGTAGAATACACATTTCTCATCAATATAACCATACATAGTCTATGCTTCGAAACAGACTATACGAACTCGGAGTATATAGTGAGAGAACATCGAGGCTCCGTTTGCTTCACGGAAAATAAAAGATTTGAAAAAAATTTTCCTAAAAATGATCGTTTGTATCGCTTAAAAATATGAATGAATGAAAAATACTTTATCATTGACGAAAATATTTAGACATAAATTATTTTTGGTAATGAAAATATTTTTCATTGGCTAATTATTTCAAGCAATGCAAGCAATCATTTTTAGGAAAATATTTTTCAAATTATTAATTTTCCACAAAAGAAACGGGAGCCGATTTCTTTGGTTTTTTCATTTCGAACTCCATATATTGTAAAGACTAAAGTCAATTCAATTTGAATTGGATAAAGAGATGGTTTATGAGAAGGGTAGTGAACAAGAGTCGGTTGACTTTTGACCCTTTTTTGTGTCCTTTTTTTTTCATGGGCGGTGTCCATAATTTTGTAGTCAACTATATTCGAAATGATGGCTAATTATAAGATAATGTTTTTTTATTTCTCTAAAAACTATTGTACTGCACGTTAGCAGGAATAAACAACATTGACAAAAATATTTTTGAGTCGTTATATGGCAATTTATGTGTCCCTTAAATTCAATCTATTCGGGCAATTGGCTTTGTGGGTTCGCCCATACTGTCTGTGGGAGTGTGTTCTTCTTTTAAAGCAGAACTTTAGGGCATATATTTGGGTCTCAAAATGTCTATCTCATTTGACATTCGCAAACATATCGTGGAGATGGACTCGTAGGAGGCTATTTCCCTTCCTCATAAATCAACTCACTCTCTCAATTTTGGCGATATTCTCCTTATTCAGATTGGGAAAATGTTAGCGTATTTTCAACAGGTCAAAATCACACATACTTTTAGGGAAAGAAACTTATCTGCATATTGGTTAGTAAATTGGATACTTCAATTATTTGATATAAATTAGAAGTGAGCATGGTTCTAAGTTACCTGGAACCTTATCGGTGGGAACCTGTAGGTTCCAAGTTTTAAAAATTGGGGAATGGTAGGTTCCAGGTTTCGAAATTCTAGGTAGGTGAAACCTAAAACCTAAAACCTTAAACAACTTTTTTTGTATTTTTTTTTTATCTATGTTTTCACGTGATCTTGCAGTGTTTTATAGCAAGTATAATCTGGAACCACTAGTCTGAGCTTTCATTTTATGACTTGTTGATTTTTCATATTCTTCATGTGTTTAAAATATAAATTGTGGTCAGTGGATCGTAACAACAAGTGGTGATCATTAAAAATGATGATTCATTATAATTGTTCAATTAATAATACAGGTGAAACCAAGATAGACCTCAGAACCGACCTTGGAACTTGTGATGGGGCAAGTTCCAGATTCCAAGATATGTAGGGTAAGTTTCAGGTTCAAAAAATAATATATTCCCATGGGTATGTTTCAGATTCTAGATAAAACTTGTATGGATTTTGGAACCGCTCACCCCTAATATAAATGACACTCTAGCATTATATAAGCTATCGAGAGATTTACTTCCTTGTTGATAAAAGATCATACATGATTGAGTTTAATTAGGAGAGTAACAGTGTAACTCTAGGGCTTTGCTCTCATTTCTTACCCAAAAAAAATTAGATATATTTTCTATTTTAAAAAAAGGTCCGTTTCAATGTTATGTCTTCGGAATTTTCAATGCGAGAAAGTAAGCGCATTAAAAATAATAATAGTTTCTTAAAATTAGTTGCTTGAAAAAATGCACATGGAGCGCTCATCAAATCCAGATAATGAGGGTGTGTTTATTTCGTGAAAAATGAATTATTCGAAAAATATTTTCCTAAAAATAATCACTTTGTTTCCTTTACGAAAATGAATAAACGGTAGATATTTTCGACGTTTAGACACAAAATGTTATCGATAATAAAAATATTTTTCATCAACTAACTAAATAATTTCAAGCAATGTAAATGATCACTTTTTGGAAAAACAATACTTTCCAAATTATTTATTTTCCTTAATAGAAATCATTATCCACCAATAGAAAAGTCATTAATTGCACATTATGTACAGGAAACCGAAATGACAGCTTCACCTCATTTTTCTCTCGTTCCTTTGAACGGCAAGAAAATCTCATTTTTCGAACTTAATTTGGACGTCTATTAACTGATGGGATTACATGATCTGTAATTCTAACCTATAAATCATGGAAGGAGTCCCGTCGCCACAAAAGGGCAAACCCAGAGAAGAGGAGAAGAAGAAAGACCTTCCAGCTTTCTTCAACATGGCCGACAATTCCCGACCTCCGGTCACCGGCTACCCGACGCCGCCCCAGAGTGCCTACTCCAACGGCCATCCTCCAGGGGCGTACTCCAACACCGCCTACCCTTACGCCGCGCCGCGCCTCCAGTACGTCAGTTACCAGTACTATGCCCCGGACCAGCGCGCCACCTTCCTCCGCTACTTCCTGGTTGCGATGATCGCCTTCTTCGCCATCATCGGCGGCATCCTCCTCATCGTCTGGCTCGTCCTCCAGCCCCGCCTCCCCGAGTTCCGAGCCGAGTCCGTGACGCTCGCCAACTTCTCCGTCTCCTACTCGTCACAGCACGTCTCCGGGGACTGGCTCGTCCGGTTCCGGGTCGCGAACCCTAACAAGAAGATGAGGATATCCTACACTGACATCGAGTCCTACATCTACTACGAGTCCGAGCCCTTGAGCGAGATGCGGCTGCCGCCGTTCGATCAGGGGACGAGGAACCAGACGGTTGTGCAGGCGAGTTTCGCGGCCGTGGACTCGTACGTGGACGGTTGGGCCGTGAGCGGCATGAATGCGGAGAGAGCGAGCGGGGCCGTGATCTTCCAAGTGATGCTTATCGCCTTGGCTCGGTTCGAAGCCGGATGGTGGCCCGCACGGTGGAGGTTGGTTAGGGTTTTCTGCCGCAACCTGGCGGTGGCGCTTCCGTCGAACAACGGAACGGGGAAGTTGACCGGTGGAGTGAGAGATTGCATGGTTGCTCCATGAGTAAAGCTCTCTCGATTTGGTCTTGCTTGAAAGCTGCTTTAAGAGCTCGATTTTCATGAAATTTCGTGTATATTAAAAAATTAATTTCAAAAACTCATGCCAAATCCGAAAACAAAAAACTGTCGGAAAAAATTCATTTGCAATGATACAAGCGATTATTTTTATTTTTATTTTTTTAAAATTATTTATTTTATGTAGAAATGAGACAAACAGAATAATTGTAATTATCGATTCTCATACGATCGTGTTACACGATCCAACTGCATCCATCCCCCGTGTAGGAATTCACTATGGACACATGGGGCATGAATGTAATGATTGATTGTTGCAAATCCCACAAAATACATAATCAATGCGATGTGCGCAACGACCTTGACTTGATTTTGCCCTTATTAGATTCACCTTCGCAACTTTTGCTCTGATAAAGCTTTGCTTGTTATCCCGTATGATAGGACTCTTATACTAATTACATCGACGGCGGGGGATAGATTTTTTTTTCTCAACCAAAAGAACATACTATTAGTAACTACCCGCCTGGGTGGCGCTGCTGGAGCGCGCACTCTTCCTCTCGCAAAAGGTTGAGTGTTCGAATCCCGAGCGCCGCAGGGTGACTTAACCGGTGGCACGTGTGTGGTGGCTAGCACGTGTCGCCCCCAGGGTTTACTCCCCGGCTGTCGGCCGTGCGGGGGTTCCCTGGGTCATAAAAATACTACCCAGGGAACCCCCGCCCGGCCGACAGCCGGGGAGTAAACCCTGGGGGCGACACGTGCTAGCCACCACACACGTGAACACGGACGCGATATTCAATGCTCGATGTTCCAATAAGGATCTAGCACATCATTTATGATGCGTTTGTTTTAGCATTCCCAAGGGGCTTTAGGGGAATGCAAATATCTTTAACTTAAAGCCCCTTAAGGAAATGTAAATTGCGTTTGGTAAAAAATCCCTTATGAAGCTACTTTGGTCAAAGTAGTGTTTGGCAAATCTTATTTTGCAAGGAGTTTTGGGATTTTTTTATTAAAAAAAAAAGCTTACCTTTCACCCAAGCTAACGATGGGCTACGACCGCCAACAAGGGCACGACCCTAGGCGGCCCTTGTCGGGGTCGCGCAACCCAAGCGACGGAGGCCTGAGGTCGCGCGGCCTAGGCGGTCATTGCCAGGGTTGCCCAACCTCAGGCGACCGCCGCCGACGCCAGATCTGGCTCGTCGGCGGTCGTAGCCCCCTGTACACTGCCCTCAATCCAAAGAAGATGACAATCACGAGGGGCAAATTTGGAATATCAAAGAATTAGTTATGGTAGTTTGGGAAAAAAAAATTGATTTCGGCATTAGGCAAATACTGAAAGCTCAAAGCTGGTCTAGACCAGCTTTAGACTTTTAGCATTCCCAATGCTGGCTTTCGGCTAAAAGCTCATTGGAAATGATCACCAAACGCCTCAGTATTTCCCCAAGGGACTTTCGAGGAAATGCTAAACTAAACATGCTCTTAGGCTGCGTTTGGTTGACCAGATAAAATTCAGGATAGGATATGTTTTATCCTATCTTGTGTTTGATGGTGATCCAGGATAGGATAAGGTCGAATATAAACCGGATATAGCCCGGATAAAAAAATCCGGTTGGGGGTGGGATAGACCCGGATAGGATTTCTAATGCCTATTTTTTCAGAAACCCTACGCTCCACTCACCATCATCTTCATCCCAACACCTTATGCACTTTTACCAAAAAAATTTCTCAGCTTTTTTTCCTTCACTAACTCCTCCGGACCCGTTAATAGCAAAAATAAAAAATAAAAATTATCATATCCGACTTTAAATCCGTAGTTCACCAAACAGTGGACAGGATATGAAGAAATCACATGATTTCTTATCCTATCCTATCCAGTCTTATCTTGTTTAGAAATTCGGATGACCAAACGTAGCCTTAATGTGTTAAGACTTTTTACTTAGCCTTAGCGTATCTTTCATTGTACCCGAGCATGCACTTTTTTGATACTTTTCCACACACACATATATATTTTAGGGTAAAGCATAAAAAAAGTCTAAATCTATTGCATTGGTATCAATTTAGTCTTAAACCTTTCAATTGGACCAATTTAATCATAAACATTTTTATATTGATACCAATTTAGCCAATCTGACCAATTTACACTGGAAATTGCCGAAGTGGTCAATGATCGTCCTATGTGGCATGACCAACGCTGACGTGAATAATTTTTTTATGATTTTTTAATAAATTTCCCTTTTTCTTTCCTTTTTTTTCCTCTTCTTCCTCTTTGGCTTATGGCCAGTGTTCTGCCATGGCTGGCAACTGGCCATAAGCGAGGGCAGCCTTTGTCGAATTTGGCAAGGGCTTGACCCTTGCCAAATCTAATGAGGGCCACCCTCGTGACCTCTAGCAAAGGTGGGCAAGAGTTTTCTCCAGAGGCCACGAGGGTGACCCTTTCCTATGGCCAAGTACTGGCCATGGCCGAGCACCAGCTACAAGCCAAAGAGGAAGAAAAGGTAAAAAATTTTGAAAAAGTTTTATTAAAAAATTAATAAAAAATAAAAAAATCTATTTAAAAATTATTCACCTCAATAATTTCTGGTCTAAATTGATCGGATGGATTCAATTGGTACCGATGTAAAAAATTTTGTAATTAAATTAGTCCAATTAAAAGATTTATGACCGAATTAATATCATCACAATAGATATATTTTTGTAGGGGGCCCACCTTGTGAATTCTTTTTATCTTTATTTTCTGTTCACGGCACTGCTAGTCATTGTTTGGGCCAGGGCCAGGGCCAATAGCATTGGCCCACATGCTCTAAAAGCTTGGACACTTCTCCGTTCGCTATTTCGAATTGTCGGGCTTATGATCAAAGCGAAGAATAATTAGCCCAACTAAAAAAAAAAATTCAACTTTCAATAACCATGCACTCTCTCTCCCTTAATTCCGAAAAGAATATACCATAGAATACACATTTCTCATCAATCCAATTATTCATTGTCCATGCTTCCAAACAGACTCTGTGAACTCGGAGTACATAACAAGACAATGAGGTTTTATTTGTTTCGCGAAAAATAAATAATTCGAAAAATATTTTCTTAAAAATAATAGCTTGTATTATTTACAAAAATGAATAAACAAAAAAATACTTTTATTGTCATCCAAAATGTTTAAATATAAATTATTATTGATAATAAAAATATTTTTAATTTATTAATTATTTCGAGCGATATAAATATATATTTTTAAATTCAATTCAATTCGAATGGGATAAAGAGACGGCTCGTGAGAAAGGCATTAATTGAACATGAGTCAGTTGACTTTTGACTATTTCTTGGAGTCCACAATTCTGTAGTCAACTATATTTGAAATGATGGCTCATCATCGGATAATGTTTTTCTTTTATATTTCTCAAAAAACTATTGTACTACGTGAGAGCAAAAATGAACACAGTAGACAAAAACATTTTCGAGCCGTTATTTGGCAATTTATGTCTCTTAAATTCTAAAGTAAAGAAAGAAAAATATTGACAAGTGGTTCAAGATAATATTTCATCTTCAAAGAAAAAAATAGATCCATTCCAATGTCATGTCTTCCACATTTTCAGCACGAGAAAGGAAGCACATTGAAAATTATAACTATTTCTTTAAATTAGTTGCTTAAAAAAATGCACTTGGAGTGCTGATTAAATCCAAATAATTAATTAGGACTTGTTTGCTTTGTGGAAAAATAAATTATTTAAAAAATATTTTCTAAAAAATAATCATTTTGTTTCACTTAAAAAAATGAATGAACGAAATATATCTTTATCGTCTACTAAAATATCTAAACATAAATTGTCGTCACTAATAGAAACATCTTCCGACGACTAAAATATTTCAAGCGAAATCTAGTGATAATTTTTAGATATTTTCAATCATTAGTCCGCCTCAATAGAAATTATTATTCATCAATAGAAAAGTCCATTAATCGCCCATCAATTATGTACACAAAAAAAAAACAAACCAAAATAACAGCTTCACCTCATTTGTTTTTTCTCATTTCTTTGACCGGTCAAGAAAATGTGATTTTTTTTTCGACCCCCCCCCCCCCCCACCCCAAAAAAAACAAGAGAATCTAATTTTTCTAAATTATCTTTGATGCCAATCAAATGATCAAAATTTAGATGGCTTGCAATTCTTAAACTATAAATAAAATCACGGAAGGAGTGAGGGAGAGGCCAAGCTCATCAGCAAGCAAAGCCATTAAGCACCTCCTCCTTCTTCCTCCTCCTTCCTCCTCCTCAAGAAATTCCTTAACCCCTCTCTCTCTCTCTCTCTCTATCTCTCTGTTTCTCTCTCTAGAAAGCCCCCATTTTTCTCTCTCTTCTCGCCATTAGAGGGCAGACCCATATCAGAGAAGAAGGAGGAGAAGAAGAAAGGAGGACCTTCCGGCTCCCTCCTCCGACATGGCCGACAATTCCAGACCTCCGGTCACCGGCTACCCCGCGCCGCCGCCGGGCGCCTACGCCAACGGCTACCCCCCGCCGGGGCCCCACTCCAACGCCGCCTACCCTTACGCCGCGCCCCGCCCCCAGTACGCCAACTACCAGTACTACACCCCGGACCGGCGCGCCGCCTTCCTCCGCTACTTCCTGGTGGCGATGATCGCCTTCTTCGTCATCATCGGCACCGTGCTCTTCATCGTCTGGCTCGTCCTCCGGCCCCGCCTCCCCGAGTTCCGGGTCGAGTCCGTGGCGCTCGCCAACTTCTCCGTCTCCAACGCGTCGCAGCACGTCTCCGGGGACTGGCTCGTCCGGTTCCAGGTCGCGAACCCTAACAAGAAGATGAAGATATCCTACACCGACATCGAGTCCTACATCTACTACAAGTCCGACTACCTGAGCACGACCCGGCTGCCGCCGTTCGATCAGGGGACGAGGAACCAGACGGTTGTGCAGGCGAGTTTCGCGGCCGTGGACTCGTACGTGGACGGTTGGGCCGTGAGCGGCATAAATACGGAGAGAGCGAGCGGAGCCGTGAACTTCCAAGTGAGGCTCATCGCCTTGGCTCGCTTCAAAGCTGGATGGTGGCGCGCGCGGCGGAGGTTGATTAGGGTTCTCTGCAGCGACCTGGCGGTGGGGCTTCCGGCGAATAACGGAACGGGGAAGTTGACCGGCGGAGTGAGAGGTTGCAGGGTTGGTCTATGAGTAAGCTGTCGTCGTTGCTTTTTTCAATTTATCTTTTGTTTTTTTTTTCACAATCTGAATGTGGTTTAACATGGATAAAGATACCTTTTTTTTTTTTCGTGAGATTATCGTAGGAATGGATGTATAGATGTACATTTAATTCCTGTATGATAGTTCTTATGGTTGTGATCATTGATTTGTTGATACTGTAGATGTAGAAGATTTCTCTTTTCAAATTTCTAGATGTATTCACATTGGATTCATTTTTTTGCGTCAATTTAATTGTCACGGTCTAGCTTGTTGCCATCTCATGCTGCTGCCATAGCGGAAGAAGTTAAGAACTCGATGAGTACAGTACGATTTGGTTATGTCTTCCTGGAAATTGATACGTTCCATGTAATCCATGTCTCTGTTCATTTGAGCTTTGCACGACTTAGGAAGAGGCCTTTGGCCGAACCTTTTGTGCTTTATATAATGGAGGAATGTCTTCAATCATCCTTCTGTTTGAGAGACTGATTTTTAATTTTGTTCTGTCTCTGGTTCGAGTAATTCTAATCAAGGAATTAGACACTGGGAATCTAAGGAAGCATGGGAGATGCTAATTTCTTGCTTTGCGGCATATGTGACCCTCTTGTGTCGTTCAAATATTGTGAGTGTAGTGACCAATTTAATATTAAACTGAAGTTTGCATCAGCCTTAGGTTTTATTGGAAGCATAATGATGTGGGTTGTTCTAAAGATAATTGACTGTATCAGCTCCTTGTCGAGCAGGAGCATGGCCCTTTTAGGGCTTTTGAGCATTTTCAAGCTTACCAATAATCATGGTTGGTTAGGTCAGATTTAGGTGCAGCATCATGTTTGTCAGTCCTTGGCAACCGTAAGCATCTCTTATGCTATGTTGGGGAGAGGGGGTGGGGGAGATTGAAAATTTGGGTAGAAAAGCAATTCAATCTGAAGTAGTTCTTCAAATTGTCAATCTCAAGGAGGTTAGAGTATCTCAAGGCATTGTGACTGAAGGTCCGAAGTTACGCTCTTGTCTACTGAGAAATGGAATTTCTTTTAGCCTTCAATTTCCTTCTTGTACTTTCTTCTATCTTGGAATATGAGCGCCTCAATTTCAGAGGATGGCTGCGCTTGCTGCCGAATAAATTGTTCAAATAGATGAATACAGGAACTTAGGAAGAAGGGGTGGGTATTGTCATTTCTCTTTGAAAAGTATGTAGTTGCTATAAAGTGGACTATTCACTGATTTTGGTAGCTCATGAGTCCTGGAGGTTTGGTGTGTATGTCAGTCATGAGATGGAAACTACCATTTGATGTGCACAGACTTTCTGAAGGCATCATATTAATGCCGGGCTACTAAGATATATGCACACCATTTAGATGCTAGCTTTATGGTGACTCTCATCAATTGTGCCGCACAGATTTGGACCCCCAGTTTCAAGATCCTACATAGCTCTTTTTTGTCCGTTTAGATAAGATGGTGCTTTTAGTGGCTTGGCCTTCATGCTTAGATTGGACAGGTTGCTACATCAGTGGATCTTTTTTTTCTGGTCCCAACCAACGAATGGCAAAGCCTTGAGCTGAAATGCATCTCTAACGAGATACTTAAAGGACTGGTACTAAGGAGTTTACATGAATGGACGTGAGTTATGGTTAGTGGTCATTAATATGGCATGTAGATGGCTTTTCTAGTACTGATTAACTATGACTGAATCAAGGGGGTCACAAGCGTAAGCATATGATTTCATCTATTTCTTTTTGCCATGAACATCTGTATTTATAGTGAGAGGATAGTATTTGAACTCAGGTGGCAAAAGCTAGACTAAGATATTGGTTGACCATGTTCGCTTCAGGAAGGTTGCGATAGCTTGAGCGAATTCCGGAAAAAAAAATGGTAGATGTGGGAATTTTTTATCTGGAGTAATCACAGCTCACTGAAGTGCTAAATTCTGCCTCCAACAGCAGGTACCAGATGCTCTTTTTATGGACCATTTGCTGGGGGCAGGTCTGAACTTTATAGATTTAGAAAAGTCTGAAAAGGAGGTTTCTGCCTCTGGAATTACTAAAACTCACTAGAAATGCTACGATTTGCCTCTAACAACAGGAATATATGTTCTTCATATGCACAGCCTGCAGGAGCAGCTTTAAACTATACAATTTGGACAAGATTGAAAAGGAGGTTTGTGAACAGTAGTGTTGATGTAGTGGATTAAAAGTAATGCATAACAAGTGAGACTTAGTTGGAGGTCTTCGGAGAAATAGGTTTAAAATGGTGATCACATTCTTGAATGTTGACTGAGCTCAGTGAATACGTTGATTTTATGAGATTGGATCCGCTTATGACCATCCGTCGTCTTTGACTAATCGTTGATCATCGACCAATTATATTTTATCCAGGAGAGTAACGCATGATTGGTAACTTTAATTGAGCTGCTGGATACTGAGAAATCTAATTTCTGATAAATCAGCTAAATCTACCTTGCAAGAGCATGCCTGTCTGCTGTTCCTATTCTTAGTAAGCTATTTTGAATTGTTGCACACATATTACGGGAATTGTCATTTTATTTTAGGTATACAACATATACCTGAACGCTCTCCATGAGTTCTTTTAGTTGTTGGTGATCGTCAAGGTATCAACCTCTCCATATACAGTTGTATGATTTTGAATCTTTGAGTGATATGAATGGATACAATGTGGAGTTTAATGTTTTCGTTTGGTTTTATTATTCATTTAGAAGGGTTACCTATGGTTGATGGAGCATCTGTATATTATCTGTTTATAATGTTGTCAACGGTCCATGGAAATAGAGCTGAAACAATTGATACCTTGAAGAAATCGGCCACCTTACCCTGTTTTTAGATCCCTCTGCAACATTACTTTCCCTCTAAGCACGAGAAGGAAGGACCGTTCAACATCTATGACCTCAATAGGAAAAACTCATTGCAAGCGGTACCGCGGTGTTCTGCATAACGACAGGGTTGGGTTTCGAACAGTGTGCAGCGTGCTCCTGCCTGTAGAGCATCTTAGTGGGCATTGTCTCTCGCATGATCCGGAAGATGATTTTGGGCCTCCTCCTGTTGTATGATTTACTGGTAGCCTGTGAACCTAAAAAGAACCTTATTTTGTCCATAACTTGTTGCATAGAAGCACAGTAACTGTGCGAGTCATCTCAGTGTTGAGTCGGCGCCCATTTCATCGATGAATGGCCGGTTGAATTGTTTTCTCATGGCATCACTTGCCTATGCATGTCTTATTAACTTGGACTGAGATGGAAACCAGGGTCCAGGACAGTATCTGGAACCGACAGACCATTAACCCATCTGGGATAGGCATTTTGCCCAGAACTGTAGTGTCAAATGGACCTCCTCAATAGTAAAGTTATTAAAGACCACACCATCCGTTACCCCCCCCCAAAAAAAAAAAATATATATATATATAGTAAAGTTATGGCGTGACAAACTTAGGTTCAAGTAGATACAGCACATTGTAGATTTGGCAGATGAGCGAACTTTTTGGCAGTGTGAGCAGATGCTTCCGTTGCATTTATGGTAGCTTAAAGGTCCTCACCGCATGGTGCCGTGTTCGTTTCGACCAAGAGCACTGTGACTAGCATCAAAGGTAGAGACCGAGTTCACCCAATTGTTGGCTACTTTCGGATCTGTTGTGGACTTTTTTGTTGCGTGTCTGATCATCCGGTTGTTTGTTCGCAGTTTTAGGATCACTACTGATGACAGGTTTTTCTTTGTAGACGTACTGGCTTTTCTTTCCTCATATATTATTACTACTAATATGGAATGAAAACCGAATTCGACTAAGCAAACATCTGAATACTACGAGCCTTAAAACTTGTCGATGGAGCATCGGCGATATCACTTGAAAGATGCCTTTAGAGCACGATCCCAGAAAAAGCATGACCTGTTCAGCATCCTTTTTTGCCAAGTATTGAATCAATCAAACTTATTCTTCTGTTTTCTTCTTCCTTTTCCCTCTACCCCTTTTCCATCTCTCCAATTCTGATTCTTCCCTTCTGGAATTCCCTCCCCATGAAGTGATAGAACCCCCTTTTGCTGCTTTTATATATTCCCTCCACCTTTTCCGTATGCTTCTTTTCTTCTTCGTTGTGGTTCCTGATGTGAGGTGGATGAAACGCATCGGATATACCTAGAATTTGCTTGGAGATTTTCTTAATGCTCGGTGAAGATCCATTTATGGCTTTTCATTTATGGGATAAAAATACGAACTAGTGAGATTCAGGTTAACTTTGTGTGACTAGAATGATCCTTGGCTTGTGCAACATGGGAAAGTCATATATCCTCCTTTTACAGAGACTTTATGGATGGGTGATGAGATATATGGTTGAGATTAGGATAGAGAGGAATTTCGGCCCGTGTTCTCTAATTATGAGAAGGCCAACTTTAGGTGAGCCTGAGAGATTCCAAGTTCTTTGCGGAGCATGATGTTTTAGGCCATTCAAGTCACTCATTGCCTTGAGATTGTATAATTTCAGGAAGAGAATAACGAAATTCATAACACTTGACATGTCGTAATTGGCTTGATTGGACGAATATGGCATTCTTGAAAAGTAGCTAAAGATTTCTTGATGTGTAAACTAACTTCATAATGCACATACTAATCTTGTGAACAATAGGACCGAAAGCCCGGACACACTTATTGAGATGTTTGTAAGGAATTGAACTTGTGGCGTGCTCCAAGCGCAGCCGCCCACGGATCTGTTCTTTCACCACTAAATTTTTCTTGAGGAAGTTTTGACATTGACATCATAAAGCACTTGGGGAGGAGAGTACCCTTTCTGAGCGTTTATAGCACCTCCCTATGGTGAAGACAACATCAGAATCATTACTCAGGAATCAACTGAATTTAGTGATTGCTGTGGATTGATAGATTCAATCTAAGTAGGGATGACACTGGTCTCTTTCCTGACACCTGAGCATGGACAAAGCATGGCACAGCAAGGGAAAGGTCATATGGTTATGGTGGCAACTTGGGCGAGTGTCACCTTGATAATGAGACATAATGTTTGGTTAAAATGGAACGTCACATCGGAGAAAAAGAAAGGCTAGAAGATGCGGAGGAAGAAGCCTTTGCTTTACAAAGAAGAGGGTACAAAATATGCAGAAAAGAGGAGTTAGTGATGTAATGAGTGTGCTCCAATGGTTTCCCTTCGAAGCCAAGGCAAAACACACACTTTACACATATATAGAGACTATATTGATGGGGCAGAGTTTTGAATGATTTGTTTATTTATTTGACTCCTTACCAAACTCCCAACCACACAAAATCCCTAAATATTAAAGCCCCACCACCAAAAGGAAATGTTATTTTGATGTATTGATTTCACAGTTGACACGTTGCAATTGGTTAATTATATTACACGCGTGATATACATTCTCACCAAATTTGTCGTTTCAATTTTGAATCCCTCACTTCTTGTTGTATAGCTTCTCAACGTGTCATTATCCAGTGGTATCACACTACGAGGAGCCAAATTCACAAATCGATGTGTGGTAATAATTTATGAGGGTGAAATTAGTAGAATTGGACAAAATCAATGATTTCCAAGAAACCCCATTCGCGGTTGTTAGCGTCTCGAGAACAATAGAGATGTCCATGTCACAACAAGCAATCGCGGACATCATTCTCGGCCCTTTTTGGAATGAAACCAAAACATGGTACATCAATGATTTTAGGATTGCTTCTATCATAGTCACAAAATGTAGTTAATCATCTTCAATCTAACTCGGCAAACCATTCACAATCTTTCCTTGCTTCTTTACATTGTTCCATGACCCACTTTTCACCCCACCACACAAAGAATATGAACCAACAGAAAGTTGATGGACACCCTTTTGGAGCATATACACGTATATGTTTGCTTTCTTTCCCAACACATCCTGGTATATTCTAGGGATAGTGACAATAGATTCAAAGCTACCCAACATCACTATACGTATTCTCCAATCCCGAACTTTGCGAGAGAAGTATCTTATGTTATAATCACATTCATTGAAGTACGATAATTGTAATTTTTTTGAAAAGAATTTCTTCGTATTGGGAACTTTTGCAGGCTGCGTTGATGATTGTCCCCCCTTAAGGATGAAGAATCCTGGCCATTCATGTTGCACTTTCCAATTACTATCAGCGACATTTAGGTCCCAACGCGCAAGAGTGATGACACCACAAGATCAATTTAAAGAACACTACACGGACCGACTTCTGCAAGTAAATTTAATTTATTGCAGTGTTTGCAACAGTTAAATTTAATGATATGTGTCAGGTGGTAAAGACAGAGATGCACAAGGACTCCTTCAGCATTTAACCAAACCCTAGAAACTTCTGAACCTGAAGTTGGTCTGTCCTCACGACCTCAACATGCAAATGCCCCTTTCCATTTCCAAAATAGAACAAGAAAACTTCATTTTCCTGTTGATCAAGAAAAAAGAGAACATCATTTTTTTTCGTTTACTTTTTATAAACAATTCGTGCATGGTCTTCCTGTTACTTGGTATGGTGTCAAGAACTGAGCATCTCGCATGTCTACTTCAAAATTTTGACTTGTCATCACAAAACCTAGTTGTATATAACCTAGCTTAGGTTTGATAAGATTATGTCCTCTTACTTTGGAGAAACACTTCAAGATTCTTGTCCTTTAGGACTTCAATCTCTTTATGTTTTTAAGGGACCCCATTAGGGTTCATGGCACACTGTTGGCCCAATACAAAGGAGCAAGTATATACCAAACAAGATAAGGTTGGTACAAAACAACCACCATGTCAATTCAATTTCACACCACTCACTTCTAATGATTCAAATGCACATTTTACCCCCTCATAAGCTTTTAAATACCACCTAAAAACCTTGCGCAAACTCCAAATTGCCAGATTTTGTGCACAGCTCTCTCCAAAAGCAAAGACTTCATAAGCTTCCCTCTATAAAAGACTCGCAAACACAAGCCAAAGCTCTTTGCCCCCCCTCATTGTGTAAGCTCTCTCTCTCTTCACAAATTCTCTTTTTCTTTGCTTCAAAAATCGGAACTTTGGCTTAGAATTTGATTCGACATTGTCACACACAAATTGACATGACCGCGAAGATATGCGACCACCACGAGGAGGAGGAGCACCACCTCCACCGGCGGCTCTTCTCCCTCTTCCTCGGCCTTGTCGTCCTCGCCCTCTTCATCATCTTCCTCGTCTTCCTCATCCTCCGCCCCGCCAAACCTGCCTTCATCCTCCGTGACGCCACCATCTACCAGTTCAACGCCTCCGCTGTCCCGAGCCTCCTCACCACCGACATGCAGGTCACACTGTCATCCCGGAACCCCAACGAGAGGATCGGCATCTACTACCAGAAGCTCAACATATACGCATCGTACCGGGGGCAGCAGATAACGCTGCCAACGCTGCTGCCGGAGAGCTACCAGGGGCACAAGGAGGTGATCGACTGGTCACCGTTCTTGTACGGGAGCGCCGTGCCGGTGTCACCGTTCCTCACGGCAGCTTTGGAGCAGGACCAGAATGCAGGGAGTGTGCTGGTGAACATAAAAGTGGATGGAAGTGTGAAGTGGAAGGTTGGGACGTGGGTCTCGGGCAAGTATCACCTTCATGTCGACTGTCCAGCCTTGCTGGTGTTCAAAGAACCGAGTGGTGGTATCGCTGTTGGACCCTCCATGAAGATTCAGCTCACTCAACACTGTACTGTTGACGTGTAGAGAGACAAAGTGAGGAAGTGCTAGATCTCACCACCCCCGCCCCCCCCCCCCCCTCCCCTCTCTCTCTCTCTCTCTCTCTCTCTCTCTCTCTCTGTGTCTGTCAATGCAGTTTGTTTGCCTTTTCCTCTCTCTTTTTCTCCCTTTTAATCGAAAATGCGTCAACTGAGATAAATTTCAGTGTCTTTTCTTCTTCTGTTCTTGCCGTTTCTGGCTTCGTCTAGCTCTCCTATGCTTGTTTTAGGCGAAAAATCTATTGCGTGCTGTGAAGATGGGGACTGAACATTGTTGTGAAAACAAGAGATCGGGGCACGAGCGAGACTATTTGAGCTCCACTCGCGGATTTTTTGAACTCGACTCGATTTGTTATCAAAATAATCGAGATTGATTTTGAAAAAACTTGGCACAAATAGCTTGCAAGCCTGTTCGAGCAATTGCATTTTGTGATATACTTTAACCATACCGATGAATAAGTAAATAAATGCATTATTTCTCATTGTGGCTGTTTGATTAAGATTCAAGCTTAAATCGAGCTTGCACTAGAATATGTCGACCATTCGAGTGGGAGTCGCGTCAAGTCCATGCTCGAGATTATCAAGAACTTAACCGAATCGAGCCATCAATCGAGCCCGAATCAAGTATTCAAGTCTTGTAGATCCCAGTGGAATAGAGCCAAACTCGAATGTTAAACTGTTGCGTGTCGTCTGGATTACAGGCCTACTTAGAAGTGCCGTACAAAAGCAACCGTTGAGGGAGAGGGCCGACCGAGACGCCTCATCATGAACTTCGGTTTGGTCAAAGCGAGATAGGTGCTCCGTATCTTTGTCACACAAATCAAGAAGCGATTTTTATAAGATTTCTCGAGCAGCATGCATCATGGATCGTGTTTAATGGGAGTTTGCACCGTGTTCATGCAGCCCCACTTGAAATTTCTAATAAATCCATACTAAAATTTTGATTAGCAGGACTAAATTATCTTGCACTGGTTCTATCATCAACCTTTCTGAGCTAGCATCTTTTTCTCCGGCCTCCCCATATCAATCCTAATCATTAATGTAAACCCAGTAGTCTTTAATCCTACTAATTTATCAAAGGGAAGTCAGAAGTCTGGTTTAATCATTGTTTAGATCTAACTTGGGTCGTGGTGCTGTCGTAATAATCACAGATTCGCTGAATTTACTCGTGTGATCAACTTCCATCGGTTCTGAGCTAATCAAAGTTTGATTAACCAAGAAGACGCCCGCCTCCCTTTCCAGCTTTCCATTGCATGTTTCGGAAAGAGGAAGTCACCCATTGCCTCTTTGCTTTCAAACTTTACAGATCAAAAGAGAAGTGAGCTTCAGCAACCTTCGCTATACAACAAGGTGGAATTGAATTGCCACCACCAAAACCGGGTGGGTCGTCACGTTCAATTCATCCGCTACAGGCAATTTCATGCAATTGCAATAGATCAGTCGAGACCTGCTTACATAATAGTCCTTAGAGTTCGTAACCGCTTCAGTTCAAATCCTTGGCAGTTCACATGCAGGTGATGCGGCAACCATCGTGAAGGTTACAGAAAAGTTGGGATCATAGAAATAGTTTTTACTACACTTGACTTCATGAGGTAGCTACAGAGGACAAAGCATCTTCAGGACCACATGTACTGGAACCGTTCCTAGCTATCTGGTTTTTGAGTGATTGCACATACGCCAAAGTAAAGTTATGTCTAGTTAGATGTCAAGCACAAATCTGTAATAAAATATGCACAAGGATATAGAAGCCATAATGTGAACTTTAAAGTCTAAACACAGCTTGAGCTTGCCGCTACTCACAAGTGGCAGTTCACACACACACAAGTTCAGCTGGTGATTTCAAGCGCAACACCATGCAATGCAAAACTCACTCGGAGAGAATAGCACATGATGCTTGCACTTGGAATACACATCATCACTTTGAAGATCCAAGCAGCAGAATTGATGGAGTACTAGCTCAAAAGTTTCAAGTAAAGTGGAGAACACATACATACGGCTATAGAAAAAACAAAGGCATCTCAGGTAAATCTGCTTAAGATGTTTATTAACAAACTGGAAAGAAAAGGGGACACAATCCATCCACATCGCAAGTGGTAGATGACAGCAGTATTTTGTCCTTCAACAATCATGCTCTGATGCTATTGCCGCTGAAAAGTTTATTCACGAGAAAACCAGAAAAATTTCAAAAACTCTTTCTGTGGCATAGAAGAAATGGTAACTGATGCTCGTTTAAAGTTTTGGTGGGTTTCAAAGGCTTGACCTATAAATTACACAGGCATTTTGAATCACAGAACTCAAAACTCTTCTTTGGAAGCAATAATCAGTTACCACCAATATTGCTAGGATTGTAAAACAAATACCGAGTACAGAGGGTTTGACATACTCTTGATTGAAACACGTTTCTACACAGTACAGACTCTACTGAAGGCCTTGGCAGGTGCCAGGGAGACAATTAAGTTATGGGCTCCTTAAGGTAACTCTTTTCCATGCCAAAAGCAATGGTTCAAGGTGAAATTGAACATCAGGATAATGAACCAGCATGGAAGAACATGCACGGTCAGTTGTATACTAACTGAAAGTCACGTAAAAAACATCCACAAAACCCCCAAGCGTTGCTCCACTGAGCGAGCTGGAAATTGCTTAAGCCATCATTGTTCTTTAGCCTTCTTCCGTGCCAAGAAGCGTTCTTTAGCCGCAGCAAGAGCATCCTGACTTCTTTTATGATGGACAGGTGGTGGTCGATCAGAGAAGGATGGTTCAGGTTTTTCTTCTGCAGAAGCATCAGCAACCTGTGTCCCACGGATAGCTTCAAAACTCTTCTTAGAGTCAGGAGAAGCTTCAGCTTGAAGCCCTTCTGGCGTTCTAGAAGGTTCTGCGTGAGAGTTTTTGGTGATCGATGAAGGACCTTCTCCAGATATATTGACATTCATTTTCTCTTCGTGCTTCTCAGGCTTTTGTAACTCGACATGCTTCTCAGGCTTCTTCAACTCGGCATGTTTCTCAATTTTTCTTGACTCAAGTGCACTAGCACCGAATGCGACATTTTTCTCAAGATTGAAATAGAAGTCAGTCAAGTCTTTCTTCTTGGTTACCTATAACAGAACAGTGAAAATATTAAAATGGCAATCAGCACATATTTCTTAAAAGTGGCTGGCAAACTCCATCTAGAAAAGAGGACAAAGTATAGGGACAAAAAGTCTGCAGCGAGCAATTTTGACTAGCCAACGGACTCCTGCATAAAACTCTCTCTCTCTCTCTCTCTCTCTCTCTCTCTCTCTCTCTCTCTAACGAGTCTTCTAGGAAAAACTTGTTGCCACAGTGATCGATATAAGATAAAGAAACTAGTTGACATTAAAGTGCATCGAGTGATCAAAATTCTCCGATAATTATGGTACAAATGCGGGTAACTTTCAGTATGATTGTAAATGTGATAACGTGTATTATAACAGTAGTATCGTCATTGACCTCAAGTAAGGAAAGATCTGTAAAATCATACTGAACTTGCTGGACCTCACAATGAAACTGCTGTATGTGCATTGTTGGTTATTCAATTGTCAGTAATTATGGGAATAACTGATTAATGCTGCCAAAACAAGCTAGTGACAATTCAGATTTTATGCTGGAAGGCTGTTACACAATGAATTTACGCGAGTGCCTTTATCAACATCTAGACTGGACTCTCCTAAAAAGCAGGAAACTTTTGTAGGAACTCAGGGTACGGCTGGTCAAGATGCCCAGACAAATGCGAGAGTATGGCCAGCACTAGATGACAGGAAAAGATGTTTCATAGATATGATATACAAGATTGTCACCAGAGTCCCACAGCACATATAGCAGCTAAACGAACAAAGGCACGTGCAGGTATGCAAGTTCGACAGGAAAAGAAACATACATCATCTTTCTCTTCTCGAATTTGCCGTAGCCGCTCCTCCTCCATCCATTTTGCTTGCTCTGCAAGTTTCTTTTTATAAGCACTCGTTACAAATTTGTCCTTGTCAGCATAGAGGTGGTCTTCTGTGCTCCTCTCTTTGGCCAGCTTTCTCTCATATACTATTTCCTGTTCCCTCTGTCGTTGTTCTGCCTTTTTAAGCAATTTCTCAATGTATTTCGGCTGTAAAAGGGAGAAACACATTGTTCAGACCTAGTCAAAAGGAATAAACAGAGAATAGAAGAAAAATAACCCAAGAGGTGATCTTTCATTGACATCAAATTATAAGGGAAAAATCGTAGTGAAAGGTATTCGCTGCCCAATTAAGATTTTAGAAGATAACACCTGCTTTTCCAAAATTATCACCAGTATCGTATACCCTAACTATCTAAGCAGACTTTGTGTTAATTAGTAGAGAAAGTTCACTATAAAGCAGTAGGTTCCAACCATAGAGGAAAGAAGTTGATGGCCCAAAAAGAGAGGATGGCTGGGATATGCCATTATCCCAGTCACTAAGTGTTACATACTCGTCAAGTTTCCTATAAAAACCAACCCTGTAGGATTAGCGTATACGAAAATCACTTGACCACCTTCTCATGAAGAAAACTTGTAGGTGGAAATCTCAAATCTCGTGTAAGTCATTCACTGCAGTAGTTTCCGACCATAAATAAGACATTCCCGATGATGTGTGAAAATTAATGAGTATTTTTACTTCAAACGAGAGGATATTCAATCATAACCTACATACTTTGAAAGATTTGACAGGCCATTTTTTTTTCATCCAGCATGAGAGATAAGAAAGTGGGGTTTTTCTCCCCAATAGATTAAAAAAAATAAAAAATTCAACTACAGGGCGCAAAGGGGGTGAACCATATATAAGAAGAGGGCCAAAAACTAGAGTCATACATGAAACAGCTCCCATGCTGTAGTTTGATTCAAGGATAAATCATCAACTATATCAACCAAGGCAGTTACATCCACAAGCAAAGTTTCCACTAAACCAAAGTGTAAACTTTAAGGTTGATTTTCAATAAAAAAAAAAAGAAATGGGAGATTTTATGCTGGAAAAAGAAAGTGGGTTTCCAAATAGCAGAAACAAACAAGGAGTGTCTTCCAGCACAGAAGCATTCGATCCGGAGGTAAGCCAACACAGATTTGCCCTGGTTTGAAACCGTATGCCACTCAATCAAAGAATTAAACTGGATGGAGTGCGCTAACAATAGCAACTCTAAGCATGTTTCGAACGAAGTCTTGAAAAACTGCATGAACTAGAAATTCTTTCACTTTCGAAATTCATACATTGGAACAGTCCAAAACTCGACAACCAAGCCAATTCATGAAAAGAGATCCTCAGACAAACCATGTATTAGGGGAAGGTATGATGCATCCTCAGTCAGCTATTCATGCTCATTATTCAAAGATCAAACATTTATTACCAAGGACAGGACAATGTAACTCTTGCTTAACCCTTCTCTTCCCAGGTCAACAAAAATACCCACTTGAAACTCAACTGGGAATATAAGACAAGACAAAGAGCGAGTTACCTTCCTTTCTTCACGATCCAAGGCTCGAGGTTGAGCTACTTTCGCCTTCATGTCATCATAGACGCCGTCATAATCAAAGACCGACGGATCCTCCTCCAACGCCTTCCTGTGCTGTTCCTCAATCTTCACAATTCGAAAGACAAGCGCGTAAGGGGAAATTCCGAAAAAGAGGAGGGGACAATACGACCGGAAGCCAAGGGCTAGGGCACCGCAAAACTCACTTCTCGGAGAGCCCTGTTCTTGGCAGACTGGCGCGCGATCTCGCTCTCGACGCCGTCGTCGTCGCCGTCGTCGTCGCGGAAGCCGGCCGGAGGGGGCAGAGGCGGCCGGGCCGGTTGCTTCTTCTGCTGCGACGGCGGCGCCCGAAGCTGCAAACCGTACTTCTTCATTCCCTTTCGTTGCGCGAGAGCGTCCGGCTCCGATGCGGCGGAATTGGAGGCGACGAGCGAGGTATCGGCGACGAAGGTCGATGGAGTCGACAGACGAACGGTGGGTAGAAACGGGCGGCGAAGCCCTGGTCACGGCGGTGCTCGAGGCTGAGGACGGAGCCGCCGCTGAACGATCAACCGGACGAGAAGATTTTCTATAGCGATTTTACAATTTCTTCCACATCTCTAACTGTTAAATATTTCGACCAAAAAAAAGAAAAAAACACAAAAAATCTCAAACTACACCATTTGTGACAAAACCTGAACTTTTTTCCTTTTTTTTCTCTTTTTTCTTCCCTCTGCCAAGGTCGGCGGAAGGAAGCCGGTGAGGGCTGCCCTCACCGGCGTTAGGGTTGGGCGAGGGTCACTCAAGCCACCCTCGCCCGACGCCGGCAAGGGTCGCCCTCGCTAGATCCGGCGAGTGCAACCCTCGCCCAATCCTAACGCCAGCGAGAGCGGCCCTCTGCCGACCATGGGGGAGGGAAGAGAGAAGAAGAAAGGAATAAGACGAAAATGCCCTAAGAGAAAGTATTACGGGGTAAATATGTCACAAATGACATAGTTTGAGATTTTTCGTGTTACAAGAAAAATGTGCAGGGTAAATTTGTCATAGGTGACATATTTTGAAATTTTTTGTGGTCTTTTCTCAAAAAAAATTATTAAATAATATTTGACTGTTTATTTTTTTACTTAATCGGCAACTCACTATGATTTTTTTGTCATAATTTTTTTTTGAAACACTTGAAAATGGCAAAAAAAATGGCATGTTTCGCATAAATTTTGATGAAAATAATCAAGAGTTACTTTTTGTTATCTTTCTTAAATCACGACATAACTCGATCTCATGACTTATCAAGAGTAGAAATCTTAAAACATTATTTGTCTAGTCACGACTTTCTCATTGAAATTTGAACCCGAAACATATCATTTAGAATAATGAAAAAATGTGAAAATTTTATCCGTGATGCCATGCATCAACTTTTAAAATAATTTGAAAAGTTCTTAAAAGCCTTTGAAATTTGCATTTCTTCACCGGCCTTGAACCATGTCGCCCGAACAATGGGCAAGACTATTCCACGTATTGAGATCAGGATGGAATTAGGTGTTTTCACGTCTCACCACAATGCATGATTTATGTTGATTTCCGATTGATGAACTAAAAGGAAAATGAAATTCTTGGATTTTTTGACTCGCCTCCGATTACTTATCCAAAACAGCATTGGCTCGCCCGAAGCAAGACTTATCATAAAATTTGATGAAATATAGTTATGAGTGAAATTCATAAAGTGAAAGATAACTTAAACATTATAATATACAACACTAAAACTAAATTAAACTCCTATTTTTCCATTGCTATAATTTCGAGAACTAATTTTGAAACACAATAAAGCAAAAAAGAGAAAAATCGAGAAACCAAAATCCGTTCGCGGAGGCTCCGTCGTTGCGTCCTCGTTTTCTTCTTCCTGCTTCGATTTCCTCTGCAAAAGGTCAGTCCCTCTTTCTCTCCGAAACCTCGTCAAATTTTGAGGAACAATCGTTCGATCCTGCTGAAAAACATGTCTTGATGGATCGATGAAACGATAGCGGTGTCGAATCTCCCTTCGCGTTGTCGGGATTACTTTGCCCCAGAAATCGAGCTATTGCTGTACGTGAGACTGTCAATCCGTGACCAAAGATGCTCCCTTTTCGGCCGATAAGTATCGACAAATGCGTGGTTCGTGTACAGAATGCCTGGTCGGTTGAATTTGTCGGTGATGTTGTTGGAAGGAAGTAGGAAATGGGTTCGATGAGACCGCGATGAAGGGATGGACTGTTTGTGCAGTCATGGTTGTCTTGTAATTCGTAGATGGGAGTCACCATTGCCTAGTTGGAGTAGTTTAGTTGGAAGACGTATGAGTGATCTGGCCCTCTGCTATAGAATCTGGTAATACATGCGTATATCTTAATCGGAAGATTCATGTGACGAGGATAAGCATGGGCTGGATTGGCTACTGACATCGCACTATCGCCTTTTGCCTGATTCTGTGGTCTGATTCTGTGGTCTTCTCTGTGGGGCTTCCTTTTCCCGGAGACATCGAACTATTCTTACATATCATGAAACTATGAAATACTGGCAGCGACCAAAGATAGTTCTTTTTTTTTTCAGCTGATTTGGTGCTGACGATTGTGTTGTGGAGATTGCCTGTTCTGTTGAATGGGATGGGATGGGGATGATAAAAATGTGCCTTATTATGATGTAGTGTTTATTATTTTGGCAGGCATCTTGCCTTGGCTAGTGATCTGCAGATGGAAGACAATGTGGCCTAGTTGGGGTAGTTTAGTCGGGAGAATAAGTCATCTGGCATTTTGGTTTTAGAATCTGATGGCATTTTCGTATATCTTAAACCCGGTCGAATGATTATTGGGGAAGAAAAAGGAATGGGTTGGTTGCCAACACTGCACTATCGTCTTTTGCCTCGTTCTATGGTGTTTCTGGTTATAAGGTTATCGCGAATGTTGTGTTTGCATATTTAGGTTGTTTTCAAGAAGTGAGAAAATAAGGGGATACGTGTATGACCAATGCATGGGGTTTTCCATTACCAAGTCTGAACCTTCCGTTATTTTCTGTTCAGAATTCATAGTGGAGACCTTCATGGTGACATTTCTTTTCAGTGTTTGGTACATGTTTTTGTCTGTCTTCCATGGGTGCATGGGGACTTTAGGACAGGAAAGGGCGGATATTATGTTGACACATGTCTTTGGGGAGTGATGGAAATAGTAAGCTGGTATCTAGACTTTTAAGAACAGAAGATGATCAATCAAATACAATGCTGGTCATGAAGATGAATATGCACTTGACTCTGCACAAATATCATAGAAGAGGCCAATGCCTTTTTTTACTCAGTTTCCTTGTTATTTACAGTTTCTTAGTCTAGGCAACAATTACAAGATGTTCTTTCCAACAAACTTTGAACTGTGATCAGCGCTTGCCGAATATGCATAAGTTAGCCTGCCCCTCTTCGTTTGTCATACTTGATTTACAGTTGGTGTTATTTTGTCCGTGCAACACATTCCCTGCTTCCGGTCCTCCAAGCTGTGCAAAGTATTATTTCTTCTCGGACATGTCACATAATTTCATAAGTTTTTTGTCTCTCTGCATGCATAATCCGACCGTTGGATGCGACCAGACAAGATCTTTATAGTGGACTCCTTTTTTCAGATTCCAACTAGAATGCCTGTGAAAAATATGGATTTATAGAGTTGCCATTTGAGCCCTCCTAGGAAATGTCTAAATCTTTTGCCATTTCTAATCTAACTTCGGTTCCTAGATATACCTGATGATGCTTGTCTGCTGCTGAACAGGTTCTCAGAGCATGGGAAACAAGCCTGTGAAACAAGAAAGGGAAGAGATTCTCTCGAAGGTCGTACCTCCTCTTGACCGTGCATATGTGCGGTGGCTTGCACGGGATCTAGAAAGGATCCATGGCTTCACTCCAAGGAAACACCGTGCCGTAAGGCCGCCGGATCACTACATCGAGTACATGCGCTTGAATGGGTGGCTGGATGTAAACTTGGATGATCCTGATTTAGCACACTTGTTTAAGTAGATAGATCAGTTTCGCGGTAGAAAAATGTTGCAATAACTGCTAGGTACCCTTTTAAAAGCGCAATGAGCACAATGCTTGGCATGTTCTGATGTTATTTCTTGTTCAAATGGATTACGACTGTTCATTCAGATTTTTTTTTTTTGACATAACAGAGACTTATCATTTCATTTAATAACTAGCTCTCTAGAGAAAGGGGCATTAAAACACAGGATCTCTCATAGAGGGGGTGGTGGGTAAGAAATCCAATAACGTGAAAGTGCCTTAACTCTTGAGGTTTTTACAACTCAATCTGCTAATCTATTTAAATCTCGAGAGCAGTAGGCTAACTCAAGACTCTCAAAAAGGGCCATGAAGCCTAAGCATTCTGTGATAAGGGGCTTCACGTCCCACGAGTAGAGAGAGGAATCTTGTAGGAAGCTTATCATGGTGGAGCTGTGAGTTTCCAACACAAATTTCTGTTCATTCAGATGAGTTCTCTGCACTTGTGCTCTCTTCCAGCTGGAGTTTTGTTTCTTGTCAGTACTAATGGAGTGCAAAGAATGTCCTCTCAGCCCCTCTCCTTTTCCCTTCTAGATGGCTTTCAAATTGATCTGTAAGCTGATAAGGCTGAATTGGCTTAAGCCAGGCAACCCATCAAACTGAAAATTTGGGAACATTCTTGGATGCTGGAGTGGATAACCCCAGTTGAACTCTATCATTGTGAATTGACGCGGTCTCATATGAAATCTAAATAATTTAATGATTGGAGAATCGAGTGGAGTTAAGTATTGAAATCAAGTGGACTCACGTGCATTAAGAGCATTTAAGAATCTTTTGAAAATTTAAGCTAATTTCATATACAAAAGTAGGTTGTAAAGATGCTATCGGGTGCTCTCGGTGCATATGAAAACGTCTGGTTTTCTCTCCCAAATTGTAGGGTGATTCTAGTAGATTCGAAGAAGTTATTAACAAGTGTGAAAATCTCACTTGTTGATCGGCCGAATCAATCGTCTCTTTGTCCATTTAGTATGAACCGAGGGCAAATATTCTATCCTTTAGGTTCCGTTTATTTTCGGGAAAATTGAATAATTTAAAAAACGTTTTTCTAAAATCGATCGCTTTTCTCGCTTAAAATAATTAGCCACTAAAATATATTTTTATCGTGCACAGAAAAAGTTATGTCTAAATATTTTCACGAGCGATGAAAAATATTTTTTTATTATTTCTTTTTATAAACTATATAAACCATCATTTTAAAAAAATATTATTCAAATTATTTATTTTTCGTTAAATAAACCCATTTTTAAATTTTAAGGCTCAAGATCCTAGCCAATGGATGCTTGCACCATGCAAAGGTAAACATTCAAAGGAAAGGGCGGTTGTTTTCGGCTTTCTACATTTATATCTAAAGGTCAGAGATCTATAATACCCAAACAAGGCCCATATATCTCCTTGACGTGACTCTTTTTTTCCATGTATTTTTAGCTTTTTCAAATTTTGACTCTATTTTTTACCAATTTTTTTTACTCTATTGTTATTTCATATTTTTATTTTAAATATAATGCGAAATTGGTAAAACCGCTCTAAACTCGATTTTAGATACTTTTTAGCAACAAAAAAAAAGAAAAAAAAAAAGGAAGATTGGCAAAAGAAAAAGGCATTGAGAAAAAAAAAAAGAAGAAGAAGAAGGACGACTGAGGTGACGCTTGCGAGGTGGCGGTACCGAATGATGAGAAGTTGACATCTTGCGGTGGAGCAGCGCGTGGGCGAAACTGGGGAGCGCGTGGGCGGGATCCGCGCGTCGGCCTCACTCGCCGCGGGTACGGCTCGTGTGGAGTTCGCGCCAAATAATCGCGCCCGCTTTTTTGCTAGTCACCCCTGCCGAGTGATCGCCGGTTGTTAAAAAAGGGCGCGCGTAATGCGGCCCCCACGATTCGAACCGCCTCGATTCCGCGGGACGAAACGCTCGGCTTCGTCCGGACGAGTCAATACGATTAATGAAATCGATCCTGTCCGTCGCGTCGTTTTGAGCTTGATAAAATTTCTTGGAAATTTCGGTGCCCAAAATCATTTTCCTCTCGATTTTCCAAATGAAAAAGGAAATGAATTCGAGCAAAAATGCCGGTTTATGTATCTTATTCGCACGTCTCGGGGTTCGGGAGTCGCTTGCATTAAGCACGCGGACTCCACTTCTTGCAAATACAGGATCCATCGACCGCCTCGAGAGTCTGGCCAAATCCGAAACACGATCGACGTTCCGACCGGATCCCCGTTTTCCTTGAATTGTGTACCCCCGGCCTATAAGATTTGTCGGTTAGGATCAGCCTGGCAAGCTATGAATTGTCGAGGAGTTCAATGGGGATCCAGACAATAACTTGAAATTAATTATCTACGCCGCATACTACATGCATACCCCGTACAAATTCTTCTCTTCCCGTTCATGTCTCTTCAGATCGGGATACACACAAATAACCCAAATTTAAGGTACTTCTTACATTACCGGGACCTAAATGAGAGAACCTACTGACTTATGGCTGATCTGTAGCGTACTCCATAACCTTCTCTTTTCTTTTTTTTTCGTGAGTCGCTCGGTTACGAATATGAAATCCTCCACGAACTTTTACGAACGTGCCTCTATTCAGTAACTTTTCCCAAAAATTGAAAAGAAAAAAAAAGAGAGGAATTACAGTAAAAAAAAAAAGAGAGGAGAATAGAAAATAAAAAAAGAGAAAAGAAAAGAAAAAAAAAGGAAAGGAAGGCCAAAGAGAGGCAGCTTCCCTCCACATCTTATATCCGAACCAAATTCCCTCCTCCGCCCCTTCTCTCTCTCTCTCTTCTTCCCTCGTTTTCTGCTCTCTCTCTCTTTACCCGCTTTTTTATTTTTTGTTTCTTCCTCCCTCCCTCCCTTCCTCCCTCCGCACCGAAATCCCTCCCCTCGCTTTCTCTCTCTAGAATCCCCTCCCTCTCTCTCTCTCTCTCTCTCCCTCTCCCGCCCTCTCGATCCCCCTCCCGAATACCCACCCCCCCTGGCCCTCCGATTCCCGGCGTCTCCTCCCCCCGCCGCCAGCCGCCAGCCGCCGTGCCCCCTCGCGCGGGAAACCCCAGCTCCTACTCCGCGCCGGAATCCCCCCCGCCCCGCCGCCGCCGATCCTCGCCCGATGACCGATCGCTCGGCCCCCAAGCAGCCGCCGCCGCGCCCGGCCCCGCCCCAGCCGAAGCTGCAGGGCCCCCACGACCGCCAGTTCCCCTTCTCCTCCGTGAAGCCGCCCTTCGTCGCTCCCCCCGACTACCATCGCTTCTCCTCCCCCGAGGCGCCGCCGCGCAGGGTCGCTGATCACGGGGCCGACGCCCTCCTGGTTCGATCCCCGGTGAGTGGACCTCTCTCTCGATTTGCGCGCGCGCTTGGCGCGGTTTTCTTCCTCTTTTTGGGGCTTTTACTGAATTGCGGTGAGATCCGCTTGGGTTTTGGTGCCGGTAGCTTGTTCTGAGCTCGGCTGCTTCGGATTTCGTCTCCTTTTGTGGGGGTGATGCGTCCGATTCTGGTCGAGGTTCCAATATTCGATTTTTCATGTTGGTTTTAGTAGCTACAGTGGGTTTGATACGCTTTGGTCAAAATTGGAGTGTCTTCTCTTTCGTCGAGGAGTTAGTTTACTTCACAGAATTCACGATTTCGTGGTCGTTGTTCCTTTCCTAGGAGTCGGTAAAATGCAGCTGCTGAGGAATTAGTGTATGGACTTAAAACAAGTTGCCTCGAAAGGGGTTGTGCGGCGAAATGACTTTCTTTCGGTAATTCGAAGGACTGTCAAAGTCGGTTGCATTGCAGGTGAATACATTGAGTTTACAGGGAGACAGACGGCTGGATTTGGGACAATGGATGTGTCTTGGACCATAGCAGCCAAACCTGCACCGAGGGACAATAGTTAATCGTTCTTGTAGTTTTTCAAAGTCAGTTGCTGTCATTCCTGCTGCGGTGATTCTTCCGCATCGACCAATCAATTCGTTTTTCAAGTTGATTTTGGATTTAAGTTCTTCCTTTTGTTATTGACAGGAGATCCTCAACTATCTGTTGGATTTCCTCCCCCTCTCTCTGTGGAGGGACGGGAAAAGGTTGAGTAGCTCCATGTTTTTGGCAGTATTCAATTACCTAGACAGACTCTGGTTATCTCTTGTTATATTTTGTTAGAATTAAGGGATGTATGAGGCTAAATAAATGTATAAGATGCACTCACGAGTGATGAGTACTTCTTCATGGTGTAGTTGTACAGAGCACCCCTAGTCTTGCGTTTACAATGGTAATACTAGTGTAATAATGGGGTTTGCTACACGTCAACACATGGATGATTAAATTTTTTTCGGATTCTGGGCTCTCTCTGAGTTCAAGTAAAGCTAAGTTCTGGTTTAGATCACTGTTAAATAGATGAGGTTATATAAATTTGTTAACTTTTTGTTGTGCTGCCCAAATTGCTTTCATTAGGTTAGGGATATAAAATTTTGCAGGGAGCTTCAACTCTTCTATACTTTAGGAAACTTTATGCTTGTCCTTTATAGACAACATAACATGGATCATCCTTAATTTATGTGAAACTGCGGCATGTTGCTAATAAATCTCCGTATGGCTTGATCAGCAGCTGAAGCGGAAAAGTGACACGGTAGATGGCAAGGCAGAGCAAAACGATTGGTCAGCTGGAGCTGGTTATGCTGAAGTTGTCAGTAGTCCCGTTCAGACGCCTGTATCAGGAAAAACAGCCAAGGGAAATAAAACTTCAAGGATCACAAAGAACAATAGATTAGGACCTCAAACTCCTATCTCAAATGCTGGTCAGTTGAGGATCTTTAGTGTGTGTTCCACCTACATTAACCTGAAGCTTAGCTCATGCATAAGCCACTTACGTAGGGGAATAAGGATACAGTATATGGAGTTTGCTTTCGCCCTATACACATTGATCCTATAATAATTTCGATTTATAAGATTGACTCGGCAGTTATTGGTAATTTTGTAGGTTCTCCATCTGGCAATAATCTTACTCCAGCTGGTCCATGTCGCTATGACAGCTCTCTAGGTAACTTGGGCTTTCGTCAGAAAATTAAAAGACAAAACGAAGCACATAAATTACGTCATTCACAATGTTTTGTATTTCTTTTCCAGGTCTTTTAACAAAGAAGTTTATCAATTTGATAAAGCATGCTGAAGATGGTGTTCTTGATCTAAATAAAGCTGCTGAGACTTTAGAGGTAAGTGTAACTGTTCCGCTTTCTGCTATATCTCATTTGCTGATGCAATGTGCTTTACTAGAGGATATGATGTTGCTATAGGTGCAAAAGAGGCGAATATATGACATAACAAATGTCCTTGAAGGCATTGGGCTCATCGAGAAGAAACTGAAGAACAGAATTCAGTGGAAGTAAGCAAATGTTTTATTGGACTCTTCAGATTTTGACTGTAATAGACTTAGAAAGTTGTCCTAGCAAACAAGTGGATACTAAAAGCTTGGTCTTCTATAAATCAGGGGACTGGAGGCTACAAGGCCAGGGGAGATTGACGAAAGTGTCACTAGCTTACAGGTATCCACGACTTGATCTTTTTTTATGCTAATGCTTCGATGACTTCAGTTTTGAATCGCGGAAGCTTTTGTTCATGTCGGCCCTTTTTCAATGATTCTTCTTCCTGCAATTTTTTCTTGTCTGGCCTTTATATTTGACATGGAGGAGATTGGAATCCAAAAGTATCACGAGGTCAATGATTTTAACTTTCTTTCACCACTATCACTTTCATATTATCTAGGTCCTTAGACGTGATTGCCAGGTTCCTTGACACTTTTTTTAGTCTCTCATTTGGCAATTTATTTTGCAGACTTTGTCCATACCCCCTAAAGAAAGAATTAAGGGAGACATTACTGACTTTCTAATCCAAATTGTTTACCCTTTCCCTCCATTGTCAGGCACAAGTTGAAAGCCTTGTGGTGGAGGAACATAGGCTGGATGAACAAATAAGGTGGGTTATCTTGGAACTGCTATTTTTCAATTCTCTCTCTATGATCTTATAGCCTTTGCCTATTATGCTGAGGCATCTACACCTTTGCAGAGAAATGCAGGAGAGATTGAGGGATCTCAGCGAAGATGATAACAATAAAAGGTAGAATTTGACCCGTGAGGACTTTCTTTGTTGATTGTGCGGATCTTTGGATTGACCCACCACCACCTTTGTAGGTTGCTTTTTATTACTGAAGACGACATCAAGGCATTACCATGCTTCCAGGTTAAAATCTCTCCTTGGCTGTGGGGGGTAGTATAAATAGGCGTTTTTCTTGGTTTCTGTGCATTCGCCAGCAGCTTTCACCAAAGCTTATTGTTAATGTAATGCATTTATTTTATCAGAATGAAACTCTCATAGCAATAAAAGCTCCCCATGGTACAACTCTAGAAGTTCCAGATCCTGATGAGGTAAATTAATACCTGACAAGTTAGTATAACAGCAAAGACCTCCCTTGATGTGTAAAGCATCAATAACCAGTATCCTTTTGAACCTTATGGCCCCAGGCGGTTGACTATCCCCAAAGAAGATATAGGATTGTCCTCAGAAGCACAATGGGTCCTATAGACGTTTATCTTGTCAGGTACTTTCTTTTTACCTCTCTTTTTTGGGTAGTCATCACTATTGCTTCTTTCTTGGTCATAACTTCTGCAAAAGCATGCTCCTGAAAATGGTTAGTCAGCTGTTTAGGAAGTCCCAACTTCCACATACTTGATCACCTCCCCCTGACATTGTTAATTACAGTCAATTTGAAGAGAGATTTGAGGAGATTAATGGCGGCGAGGCAACTCCAAGCGTTCAGCCAAGAGTTAAGGAGAAATCAGTGACAACTATGGCCCAGGAAGACTGCAGCAGACAGCAAAATGAAATGCAAGGCCAACTTGCTGACATAGCTTACTCAGATTTTAGTACCTCCCAAGACATGGTGGGTGGATTTATGAAGATCGTTCCTTCGGATGTTGATGTAAGTGTTCCTGTAGCCTGCCTAGTAATATGGCTTCTTGAGGGTGGAGGTTCCAATGAAAAAAATGTTTTAGTCTCCTCAGTGGAATTAGAAAAATGGACGGTGTTATAGACAAAGTAGATTATCTGATGATGGGACAATGAGAAACTGCAGAGTTCTCTGTTTACCTATAAAATGCTGGAATCTGAGTTCTCGCATTAGTAACTGTCACTAATTTGCATTATTACTTTGCCATCTCCTGACAGAGTGTTGCAGATTATTGGCTCTTATCAGACGCAGATGTTAGCATCACGGACATATGGAGGGCAGAGTGTATCCTTTTGCTTAAAATGCTTCGTTTTGCAGCCTCATTTTCTTACCTTTTATTCTCCATAGTATCCACTGTACTACTGGCAGTTGAACCTCTTTAACTTTCACTCATAGCTGGAGTTCAGTGGAATGGCTTGGGTTCACTTCATGATGACTACGGCATGGCTAATGTCAGTACACCTCGGGCCCAAACTCCACCACCCAATACAACAGAAGTACCTGCTGCCGCCACTTCTCCGGCATGATAAGCAGCATCAACTCTTTCAGGATTCATGGACCTGTTTCACATGCAAAACAATGACATCTTGTTGTTTCCCGGACCTGTTCTGTCATGGAGATTGCTGGGTTCAACAGTTGGAGGCAGGAAATTCCCCTCACCTCATCCCTCAGAGCGCTGTAGAGAAATCTGTCCAGTATAATATATAGCCTGAGGGGACCAGGTTTATGTACAGATGATTAGCATGCATAAATTCATGTGATTTTGCAAGCATGTAATAAAGCGCGCATATGTTAAGCTTATACATGTATATCGTTCCATGTCCTTGTCATGATTTATTTTAGTTTCAGATCTTTGTACTCCAGCTCTTCTAGAAATGGGAACCCGTTGCATTTGTATTTGGCATCTGATGTTGGAAGTTTCTGTCAAGAATCGTCAAATACTCTGCCTTGCGAGATCTTCAGCAAGTCATGACGGGAGATTTGTCCAAGAACAATTTCAGTAGACTCGATTAATCCCAGTTTAAATGACTTGAGGAGCTCACAAAGATTAAATTCCTCTCTTGTTTGCCAGGAAATGCGTTTTCTGTTTTCGGGTACTCTAATTGACAAGTATTGCGTGATGGTTCTAGAATTGATTCAAGAGATTTTCAACGAGAAGCACGAGCCAATGTCGTCCGGCCGAAAAGGTATTGAAAAGGTATTGTAATACGATGAGCCATAATTTGTGCCGAGAGAGATGTCAAAAAAGTATGTTCTACAGCTATCACATGTAATGATACAGAACCATGGGGATCAATGTGCAAATCACTTCTCCTTATCAACTACTTTCTTCCCGATCCAACCAGCAACTATGGGGGTGAGGGCCACCGTCGGAGGAAACCGGATTGGGGAAGCGGCTTTGTGCGCGGCGTACGCCAAAGCAAAGGTTCCAACCTTCTCTCCGGTCGCATCCACCAAAATTCCCACCTGCAACCAATAGACCCCACGAACCATGACTCCAACCAAACATTTCTAGGCAATCTGCGAAGGCGCGATGCCTCGAAGTTGCGAATTACCTTCTGCAACAGAGCTTGTACGTCGATGCCGGCACTGATGAGGGCGTAACAAAGCGAGAATGAGATCAAGGAAAGAGTAATGGAGGTAGCTAGGTATGCTCCCCCGTATTTTGCGAGGAGTTCCTTGGCTTGATCTGTCTTTGACTTCTCCTCAGTACCTCCCTTTCGTTCCTCTTTTGAACTGAATATCTGCACATGATCAACAAAGCACATTTGCCAATCATACTTCCAACTCACCAACGCAAGCAATTTGGTCGCTATCAGCATCACTAGATTGATAATGGGGTTCGGTTATATGCCCGTCTGCTCCAGCAAACATCAGATATTATTCATGTTTAAACTGAAGAGATCACAAGAGAACTGTCGTCAAAAAATAAAAAATAAAAATAAAAAGGCACCGGGCTTGATCCTATCCATTCAAACAAGGCCTGGAACAAATTCGAACGTTACAAGAGATAAGAGAATGAGCCCAGAAACGCAAATCACGCTGCAACTCAATAAGCTTCATCAAATTCAAAACATGGCGAGGATTGCCGAGCGAAGCAGAAGAAGGGCGAGCCAGCTTTGAATTTCACCTGCCAGAGACCAGCTTCGAGGCCGTACTTCTTGGTGACCTCATCCGCCGACGCAGGCGGCGGAGACGGGTCTCGGGCTTCCTTCGTCTTCTCCCCGATGGCCCTCACCGCGGCGGGATTCCAACTGGGTCCCCGGGGTCGCGGCCAAGAAGAAGCGGAGGAGCAGAGTCCGCCTCGCCTCAGGCGCGGAGACGGAGGAGAACAACGGGAGGAAGAAGAGAGAGCGGGAAGCAAATTCACCGCCTCCATCTTTCAGCCAAATCAGAAAGTCCCAGCGCCTGAACCCAACTTCTAACCCAACTTCGTGCTTCTGATTATTCAGAAAAGATGAAAACTTGACTGCTCTTGGGATGAACGAGGGGGAGCTTCATTCGACCACGAGAAGGCAGGGAAAGCAGGGAGAAGCAGAGGATGAGGATCGAATTTACATTTGTAGCCCGGGAGGTGCTCTACCGTTTCCTCCGCGCCTGTTGCTGTCCGGAGGGTTATTTTGGTAATTGCTGGGCCTCAACGTGATTTGGGCAAAGCCTCCATCAATGGCCAGAACAGGAGCCAAGTAGCAAGATGAGGGCTTCACATATTTCACAAATAGGAGACTTTTCGTTTTTTATTTTTTTGGTCCTTTTTTTATACTAGCTTTGATATTTGCTTTTGATATTGTGTTTATCTTAAGAGTTAACGCTACGAAAAACTCCAAACTGATATATTTATAATAAATTTACCTCAAATTATTTTTTTATCACAAAAAACTTCAAACTGGTATACATGTGACAATTTTACCTCGAACTATTTTTTTTACCACCAAAAATCTCACACTAGTACACCTGTGATAATTTTACCTCGAACTAATTTTTGACCACCAAAACTCCAAACTGGTATACATGTGACAAATTTACCCTCCGTTAGTTTTCATTAAATTTTACTGTCAAATTGCTAAGTTTAATGACACGTGGTAGTTGATAGGTATATCAATTTGGGGTTTTATCTCTATGTTTGTTACAAGTTTATCAATTTGTGATTTTTCGTGATATTAATCTAATTTAACGGACACTAACAGAGAGTAAATTTATCACAAATGTACCAGTTTTGGGTTTTTAGTGGTTAAAAAATTAGTTCGAGGTAAAATTGTCACAAGTGTACTAGTTTGGGGTTTTTGGCGGTCAAAAAATTAGTTCGGAGTAAAATTGTCATAAGTCTACTAGTGTGGGGTTTTTTGTGGTAAAAAAAATAGTTCAGGGTAAATTTGTTACAGACGTATCAGTTTAGGGTTTTTTATAGTCAAAAAATAGTTCGTGATAAAATTATCATAGATATATCAGTTTAAGGTTTTCCGTGGTATTAATCCTTATCTTAAAGAGGGAATTTGAAAAGGGAATTCTCTTGTGAGGTGGAGAGCTTGATCCAAGAGGAAGTTGCATGTAATTTTCATTAGGGTGTATTTCTTTTGCTTTTACCTTTTTCAAACATCGTGAGTCTCAAGGTGTTTTGGGTGATTTTACTCTCTCTTTTCTTTTTCAAATTATTGCAAATCTTTCAATTCGGTTTTCATTGAAATTGGAATACCCGAAACATTTCGAAATGTAAGACTGTCGACATACACAACTTTTTATTATATATCCACTGGATATGTAATTTAGAAACTTTTTTAAAAATTTCAAACGGGAAAGTTAATGATCCAACCTTTTGCTTACATAAAGAGTCCGTTTGGGACTGTTCCTATTCCAAATTTTAAAAACTTTTTTTAAGTTTGAAAAATTAAAATACAATTTTATATGATCCTGAATATTAATAATCGAATACTTTGAACTTTGAAAAGTCTTAGATGCTTTGTATTCGATAAATATGAAGTGCGAGCGCAACATGATTTTCAAAGAACATTAAATCCATCCCGAATAAATTTGGACGTGCAACCTTTTGGGAAATTGTTTAATTATTTAAAATTTTTTGCACCCAGTTACTAGAAAAATCATAAACTCGTGAGCATAAATAAGTTGTAAACCGAATGACAATAATTTTCCCCATTCATTTAGTCAAACTTTCGAATGTACAAACTCATTCGCGCGCGCAAGAACCAAATTCAGCAACGCACTTGAACTTTATGCGATACGAAGATATATATATAGAGATATATATATATATATATATATATATTTATATATATGTATGTATATATCATACGTGCCGCAATTCTTGATTCAACTCTATTCGTAAGTGAATTTATCATTAATCATGCAAAAGAGTCATTTTATTTGTCAAAAATGAATCGTACAATGCGAACGAGAAATGCCAAGATGAATGTCTGCTCTTTTCATCGTCATGCACAAACTTATTGTTTGTTGTACAAGTAAATTCAATGTGTATAGTTAAATTGAGGGAAAATGATACGAATAGTATTTGAACTTTGACCCAATGTATAATGTAGTTTATGAACTTTTAATTTGTTCAATGTGATTTCTGAACTTTAACCTAATGTGCAATACCATCCCCGAACTTTGAAATTAGTCAATGTGGTCTATGGATTTTTGTTATATATTCAATTTAATCCCTAAACTATATAAAAATATTCAATATTTTTTCTGAACTTGAATTAATAGAAAGACAATATTGAATATATTCATATAGTTCAGGGATTAAACTAAGTATGTACCAAAAGTTTATGGATCACATTAAACAAATTAAAATTTCAGGAACTGCATTGCACGTTAGGTCAAAGTTCAAATACTATTTATGTCATTATCACTTAAACTTAATAAGCCACGTGATATTTAACATGGGATTCACCAAGTTGAGTTATGCAAAGCTTATCATTGCCGGCTGCTGAATCCTCGGATAAACGAGCAAGTTCATGTAGGGAATCGACGTCGTCCTCTCCATGATCACCATGACCAGCAAGTCAACTGCTCAGTCCAACTTCGGAGAAAGAACCAACGTTTCGATTCAAGTTTTTCAACGAAGTAGATCAGAATTCATGGCCATTAATCCAATCCGACTTGGTAGATATGATTAACCCTAATCGTAATCATAAAATCATCGGCATAACCAACTTCCCCGGATCGCATGCCCTCCGAAAACTTCTCCTATTTAAACCAGAAGAAGAAGAAGAAGAAGGAAGAAGACTCATCTCTCTCTCTCTCTCTCTCTCTCTGATGCTGTGCAGTGCAGCGTGGCAATGTCTTCCGATAGAAAAGGACTCCTGAAGACCATTTTCACGCCAAATGTGGGCTGTGGATGTGGGAAGACGAAGCCCTCCGATGCCATCGAACCCACCCCAATCCAACCCAGAAGAGATTCTTCGTCGTTCTCACTCCATGACCAGCTCGAGCTCGTCAAGATCAAATCTTGCCCTCGCCCCTCGTCTTCCTCCGCTTCCCACACCACTGCCGCCGCCGCCGCCGGCGCCACATTCTCGCTCCCCGACACCGACACGTCCCCGACCCGCCGCCCCTACCCGGCGGCGCGGAGGTCTGGCATCGGGAACAGCATCGCCGTCGCTAAGGACTCCGACGACCCGTACCGGGATTTCAGGGATTCGATGCTCCAGATGGTGCTGGAGCAAGGGATTTACTCGAGGGACGGCCTGCAGGAGCTCCTCCACTGCTTCTTGAAGCTCAACTCGCCTCGCTACCACGCCGTGATCATCCGGGCCTTCACCGTGATCTGGAACGGCGTCGCTCCCGGCGGCGGCGGCGATCTAGATGTGTCGCCGTCGCCGTCGCCGTCGTCTTTGTCGTCGTCGGGGTATCACTTGTCAGAGCAATAATCATGAAAAGGACGGAGTTAAAGGAGGGTCACGTGAATGAGAGGCTGTGGCCACGTGAGTTCAGTTCTTTCGCACTTGTGAAACTTCCTGGTTCTTTCTTCTCTTCTTTTATCATTTTATCATTTTATTTATCACTTGTTTATATACATATATATGTATATGATAATTTATAATATGACATTACGCGATCATTCCTTGTTTTGTGCCCACCATTATCTCCTGTTAAAAAAAATTCTTCTCATGTTCAGTATTGTCAAATCTCTTGTACTCACAATTTTTAGCCTTTGGTCAAATCCAAAGTTTGAGAACGACATCGTCCATTGTATCATTTTCCCAAATATTCAATTACTTTCGGTGGGAAAATCTACCAATTGGCCGTGCCAATATTTACTACAAGGACAAAGCAGTTGTATTGTAGGGACTGTCTTCAAAGGCCCAAAGGCATGCTCTACATCTCCATTTCTTCTTTGGCAAAAAAGATGAAGAGATGAAACAGCAAAACAGAACCGGGTCAAACAGGAACATGCTCCAGAACAAAATAGTTCATGGTGGATGGTTCGAGAAATGCATCATTTTTAGAACCGAAACTGTGATCCTTAGAAGCCACATTTGACCGCGCCGAGACTCGACACAACCGCCAGAGACAGGATATGGGTTATATAACTGGATGGATAGTCAAAGGGAAACACACAGCAAAACCACCGTTTACATATGCTGGAGATATACCAAAAGCGTTTTCGAGTAATTCACCCCATGCTCTTCCAAGCAGGAGGTGATGAAGCTCTCACACCGGCATTCTGATGCTGCAATGTGTTCGGCTTTGCTTGGCATCGAACCAGCGAGAGCTGTGAAGCAAAACGGGAAATATTAGATCAGAAATAAGAACCCCATTTGCTTTCTTTCTTTTCTTACCGGTAAGAACTAATTCAATCGTACAAGCAAGAAGTCGCAAAATGCTCAAATGCTGCAGAAAGCCGAAGATGGTAATGGCTCATAAACCTCAGCAGGCCGAAGACGTCTACTCTCAGAAGCTGATTTCCCGAGTATTCTCTTCGTTTCATCTGATCTATCCACAGCAATGCTGTTGCAAAACAGCAGGTCCTGCAGAGACATTACCACCATGAATCAGAGCCTAGCTCTTTCTAGATACGACTTCATTGTCGCATGATTTAGTTGAACTAGAAGACACAAGTCCTGATTGGGAGGAATAGTGGAACCAAGTATTTCTGAAATGCTTCCCTAAAATTTTGTCAGAAATACCGGTAAGAGAATTCGGGAGGGGATCTCGCAGCAAGATATTGCTTAGCTTTGGAGAAACAAACCGGAGGAATTAACGGTCTGATGGGTCCGAGAAGGGTCATATTCATTCGAGACTCGATTTTCCTCATCCTTTCGCCTTCATCCTGCGAAGATAGCGCAAGCTAGAAATCATCCGTAGATCCCCTAAAAGGCGGATATAAAAGGGACGAAATGAACTGAAACTTTGGCCGCCAGCACTGCTCCCGCGCAACAAATTTACAAGCCAATGTCAGTATTGATGCAATGAAAGCTGTGGAGCATAAACGGCGGGCTCGAGTATTGCAGGTACTCTAGATACGTACAAATAAAAAAAGCAAAGGGATAAATTTACAGAGCCAAAGAATGAAGACACCAAATAAGTTTGTCAATTTAGCCGTTTGCGCGTCGCACTGAAGAATCTACAGATCAGGCTGCCGGATCGGATCACGGGACCTTAGTTTCTTCAGAAACTATAATAAGCGGTATGAATTTCGCCATTCTCAGCATGGTACCAATCACGAATGCACGACGCACAATGAACCAAACTCACAGTACCGCTGTTTCGACAGGTAGAATTCCAATCGCAATCAGGCGCGAACTAGGTCAAGGACAGGCTTTTTTCTATTCTTGTTTTCTCCATTCCCTCCAGATGCAAAGTTCGAAGTTATGCCGAGAAAGCCAGGACATTGCCACAAACCCATGTCCAGAAATGCGCGATAAGCTGTCACAAACATAGAACCAGCAGGTGATCCTGGTCAATTACGAGAAGTCAATGAACAAGAAGTCCACGAGAGGTGGACGAGGTCGAAATGACCCGGTCAAGCTTCCATCCTCCTCCCCTCCCCTCCCCTCTTCAGCGATTATAACTCCGGCATCATCAGAAACAGGACACCCCCAGATCACATAACGCGCAAGCAACCGGCAGAAGAAGCCAGAGATCGAAACCAATGCTCGTCAATTCAACACATCATGTGATGGCTAGAAGTAACGTACAACCGGTGATCGATTCGATAATCGTATGCGTTCGGTGTTTTGATTGAATTCAGACGGAACTGATCGGCCGACAGGTACCAATCTTGATTCGATTCCGGGTGCAAATTTGAGAACAGCGGCAATAAAGATAACCGAACGATATTCACAAAACGTGCCAACAAATTTTGATACACTTCGAAAGAACGAATTGAATTTGGATCCTAATAGACCTCTAGGCCATACAACACGCCGGCGTGCTTCTCCGGCCCGTCGCTGGCGAAGTAGACGTCCCTAATCTTCCGAAACGCTTGCCACGTGAGGAGGCTGTCGGAGCCGGCCTGGTGGCACTTGCCGACCGCCCGGTCCAAGTCGAGCGAGGTGGCGACCCGGTCCAGCCCGCCGTGCAGGCTGTGGCAGAACCGCATCAGGTGCTTCACGTCGTAGACCCGGTCCCCGAAGAACACCCGCACGACGGCGAGGAAGTCCGCGAGGTCGCCGGGGAGGTCGCGGCGCGTGAGGGCCTTGACGAGGTAGCCGAAGTCGTAGGCGCTGTGGAAGGTGACCCAGCTGACGGCGTCGTCGCTGCAGACGAGGCCGGAGGACATGAGGAGCTCGGCGAAGCGGGCGGAGTCGCAGCCCTCGGCGCGGTTGCGGTCGAAGTCGACGCCCTGGCGGCGGAGGAGCTCGATGGAGTCGGGGGCGTGGGGGTGGAGGGCGGGGTCGAAGTCGCGGAAGTTGAACTCCCAGATGAAGCCCGGGAGGTTGCCGAGGGAGTCGGAGAGGGTGAGGCCGACCTGGATGAGGGCGAGGGCGTCGACGTTGGACTTGAGGAGGCGGTAGTGGCCGGAGGGGGAGGAGGAGGGGGGCGGCCGGGGCCGGGGGGGAGGCGGAAGACGAGGCCGGGGAACTCGGTGTCCATGGAGGCGAAGGGGAAGCGGTCGATGAGGTCGCGGATGAGGGCGAACTCGGCGTCGAGGTTCCAGGACCAGACCTGGCGGACGGCGACGGAGGAGGGGGGGCGCTCGCCGGCGATCGTCATGGAAGAGGGGAGTCGGAGATGATGATGATGAGGAGGAGGAGGAGATGAGGAGAGAGTGGGGGAGGCCGGGGGGGTTATATAATGACGGAGGAGGAAGGTGGGTGGGAAAGAGAGGGGGGATGAACGGACGTGGAGGTGAGGTGACAGTACAGAGTAGAGTTCAAAGTTCAGTGGGGAGAGGGAGGAGGGAGGAGGAGTCTTCGCCGTTACTGTCCAAGTTCAACGCGCCTTGGCCTTTTGACTGGGACCCCACCCTTTGTCATTTTATGGTGGCTATTTTTTTTTTAAAAAAAATAAATTCAAAAAGGAAAAAAACACTTCTGAATTTCTAAATATGTTTTCGCGTAAAATATTCGGGAGGGAGAAAACGGGGGGGAGGAGTTCGGGGCAGACCGGGTCTTTCGTTTGACTTTTCTGGCTGCCCGAAGGAATTGAGCGCGGGGCAGAAACGGAAAAGGACATGCGATCATTGTTTGGTTTGCTTGTTTGCTTGCTTTTTTTTAATTTAATTTTTTTGGGTTACGTCGGACGGAGGCGGTCATCACCCACGATGATGTGGAGCTCGAATCACATCCGGAAAATGTGAATTGCATTCTCAATGCTTTTAAATTAATACTACGACTGCATTGACCGACCGAACTCGGACCGCCTTCGCCGCTGCTGCAACAATAAACTAGGGATAAGCGTGGTTTCAGTATAGAATCTGAAATCTGATAACTGAATCAGTGGAAATCTATCGGTTCTAAGTTCCGGAGTCCGCAAGGTAGGTTTTAGATTCAAAAAATTGGAGTATCTATTTCGATGGGTAGGTTTTAAGTTATAAGTAGGTAAAACCTGAAATCCGTAACCTCAAACCTAAAATAAGTTTTTGTTTTTTTCTTGATTTATATCTTCGTGTGATCCTGCAGTACTTCATGACGTTCGATGATGAGTGTATAATCTGAAACCACTGGTCTGAGCTTCCATTTTATGACTGAGACTTCTATTTTGTTAATATTTCATATTCTTCATGTGTCTAATTATAAGTTGTGGTCTGTAAATTACAACGGTAAGTGGTGATCAATAAACGTGTCAATTAATAATATAGGTGGAACATGATAGACCTTGAAATCGACCTCGAAACCTATGACAAGGATAGGTTCCAGGTTTTAATTGGAACCTGTACGGAACTAAGAATCGTTCACCCTTACAATAAACCCCACCCCCTAAATAAGAAAAAAAAAGAAAGAAAGATTGAATTTGATCTTTCACATATCCAAACAGATGGATCACACGGCATGTCAGCATGATGAGCGCTTACCCCCATTATATATGCCAATTTCTATTCAATTGCACTCAATTAAGCACTCGTTCTTTCCAAATGATCACCGCAAGAAAACCGATCTACTCAACACATCCTAGAATTTCGGCGACAAAGGTTCTCATCGACACGGCTCCGTTGCAGAAAAAGATCCTGGCACTGGCTTGTGGGCGATAAAAAGTATGAGTTTCGTCGCCGTGGATAATGGCGGACGAACCACATTTCATTGCCATACATTACCAACGGCGACGAAATCGACTTCCGGATCCATCGATCGCCCTATAGCGACAGAACTACTGTCGTCACGTTCTTTTTTTTTCTATCACCTTTGACTATTTTTTTTAAAATCTTTGATTTTAGCAATTTATTTTGCTAATTTAAATTGCTCGTAAAATCTAATGATGAAACACCTGAAGACTTGTAAACCATCTCATTAAATACACTAATATAGAATCCACATGATTTCTGGGCACATCCCCTTCATGCTCATCTTCTTCTCCGAGCTGCTGCTCTCCGGTCGGACTCCAGCGCATGTCCGGCCGACGAGCATGGCAAGTCCGGAGAACCCGTGATTTCAGAGCGCACCCCCAGCCGACGAGCTTGGCAAATAGACCTGATCATGTGCCCAGCGGCGCACGGCCACGCCTAGATTAACCAGGGTTCAATTGGGTGGGTTGGCCTGAATAAGGATACGTAGTTTGAAGCCCAGTCGAGCCCTTTGTTGACGCTTGATTAGGCCCGAGTACTCGGGCAAAAACTTTTTGGTGATGTGCGCCGGGCTTTAGATAAACAGTATTAGGCATGACATTAGGGACCGGTCTGTCCAAGGCCCATGCAAGGATATCCCTCTGATTGGTAGATCGTAGAACGTGTTCGCATCAATTCGACCAGCTCCACGACCCACCGGGCACCACGCAAAAACAACGTTTTTGATGGATTTCCAAACGTGCACGCCACTGCAGATCCAAATCGGCCCTCCAATCAATGCTCATTATGGCTCGTGACGAGACCGATGCCTAACATTTCTGTGACCCGCGGCTCGTTTCGGGCCGCTCCGGTCATCGTTGCGGCCGTCCACGCGCGAAAGCGATTGCATCGGCTCTTATATATTCACCGATACGTGCCTGCAGTTGGGGGAGGAGTCGTCCCGCATTAAGACGTACCAATCTTGTAGTTAAGAAAGATAAGTATGGACGTGTCAAGATCGATCCACACAAGGTGGGCATTTAATGCTGGCTTTGGCTGAGCACATAGTTTTCGTTCTCGGGGTAGAGCGTTAGCTCAACCACCGTTGGCTTTTGCATTGATTTTGAGCCGATGCATATGAATGAGCTACTACTGCCTAAGTGCCTACGACCCTTAATTGCGACAGCTTCTATCTCAAAGATTAATCACATTTGACTAAGTAATCGATCAATTACGACGTTGCAGCATACCTAATACAACAAGTCTATTGAGCTACGAACGTGTGTAGGTTTCCCCGCTATTTTGTAATAATTTATTTGAGGGGTACTGCGGAATTCCACTAACCGAATAATTTACATAACTCATGGTCAATCTTTTCTAGCCGGGCAATCAAAGTCAAACTGCTTCACAAAAGAAGAAAGATCGAAACAAGACACGCATGCAAAGCGAAGTAGACCATCGAACCGTATCACTATGTCTAGGACCGATACTACATGAATCGTTGGGCGACTGCCGCCGTTGTGTAAAGGCCCTACGTAGAAAAGAGCAAGTCTTTGTAGGGTTTTCCGAGCTCGAGCTTCAGATCCTGTTCCTCTTCTTGGTAGAGCGGTTGTCTCCGTTGACGAAGTCGAGCAGGACGGAGCTCTTGCACCTCGGGCACTTGGGGTCGACCTCGGACAGCATCACGTACATGAGGCACCGAGTGCAGCCCACGACCACCATCGAAGTGGCGGCTTGAGGCTGAGGATCGTTGCCCCGGTACCTTATGGCGCTGCTGTTGTTCTCTTCGAGCCCGGTTGACGAGGAGGAGACGCATGAGCTTTCGCATGAAGAAAGTGATGATGTCGACGACTTTGGCGATTCCTTTGTTTGGAGATGGTAATGGCCGTCATCGGCTCTTGGCGGTGACAAGTTCAGCTTCAGCTCTAGCTTGGGGCTCTTTGCTCTTCTACCGCTCATCTTGGAAGCTGAAGCTAACTTTTTTCTCAGCAATATTTCCCTCCTTAGAGTTCACCTTAACAGGGAAAAAAGGAAATACTAAGAAAATATTCTATGCACATAGGAGAAAACAAAAGCTATTCCATAGTTAATACCGCTCATGAAACTTGTTACGTGAATTCGAAAACTTAAAAAAAACAAAAGAGAGAGAAAGAGATGCTACACCCTGCACTTACGATATTTCAATTAACGCTATTCGGATAAACAGTAATCAGATAATTCACGAAACGTCGGGATTGATTCTTACCTTGAGTTGAAGAACTAGTTCTTCCCAAGAGAACGCTATCTGGGATTAAGACCAGAGAAGAAAGGGACTTGGAATTTGCTGATCATATACCAATGTTGAAGTTGTCAAAGAGATTCGTAACGCAATTTATAATGCCTTTGCATAGAGAGAGAGAGAGAGAGAGAGAGAGAGAGAGAGAGAGAGAGGTTCTCCTATAGCCTATTAATTGTGGGTAGGAAAGGAGGGTATTAGAAATTAGGGCAAGAAAGAGAGAAGGTGGGATTGAGATGAAAATCAATTAAGAGGACACATGATGGGTGGAAGAGAACTGAGAAACGCAAAAGGAGGCTGCAAAATGTTCTTGATGTGGAAAGAAACGTTGCTGGGATCGACTCATTGCCTTCATTCATTTATGGGAGAGAGAGTTGGTATGTTCATGTCCATCGCAATTTAGTTAACCTAACAGCTATTTTAAGAAATCTCGAGGCATTCAAAGCTTCACGGTTCCTGTTTAGATGGAAAGCTACATTGCATAGTCTTGCCCCCTTGAGAAATACATTGATAGGCCGGTCGAGGCCAAGCTTTTCAATTGAATGTTTGCGTGATTTTGTGGGGTTAATCGGATGAGATAGAATCATAGAGGGTGGTGTTTCTATTGGCTAGTGAGCTAAGTGAACGCATATGCTCGAATGACACCATCAATGTTAGGAAAGTTTCACGCGGGCGGTGTTTATCAAGTGACCTGTGCGCGCGGTAGCTCCACCTATCATTAAAGTTAATCAAAGCTAGTAAACTAAGATTAAGGCTGCGTGTGCGTTCATTAAATGTTTGCTAAAGTTACCCTCGAAATCCCTTTTCTCATAGGCGCCACACAGTTGACGAGTGCGGTTAAGAAGTTCTCGAAGATTGTCGCGTAGACCTTTAATGTAACAGCCACGGTCATTGCTACCGAAAGTGTCGTGGGTACTCGATTCACAGCCACGATCCTGTGGCGCCGCGCGAGGCTAATTAGTTTCGGAAGTGCGTGTCACCAGAGAAGTGATCGGACAGGGCAAAGTCATCAATGAAATGGCAAGAAACAGAGGTGGCCATAAGGTATATCATGCGGATGTTCGATTTCTTGTAGTTGTGATTTATGATTCAGCATCAGGCCAGCGGAGTTCAACTGCTCCATTAAAGCTCCACGAAAGGACGGAAAGGGAGAGATCTTTTTGAGTACTGAGAAATGTTGCTGCTACCGTCCTGCTTCAACGATGAAAGAAGCAAATGGGACTGGGAAAGCTGCAGAGGCAATGACGTCAAGTCGACCGAGGGCTTATGTCATCATCTGGGTCGAAGTCGTGCCCCAAGAACGACCTGATTCTATCGTGTATACCTGTTGATGTTCGAAACATCATGGTCCATGCGAGTTGGAGACTCTGTAAACGTGAAGTTCGCACTTGTCTTTGTTAAAAAATGGAGTGTAGCTAGTATGACGATTAGAAAGACTATCCAACCAAGGGGGGTGAAACAGAGTTAGAACGGAGAAATTCACATTTGAAGACAGATGCAGCAGTACTCGTTACCGCAACATGGAGCCATAGGACCCAATGATGGACCTAAGGATGACGGCGAGATCCACCGCCCCTCGGCTGTTAGTTGTGCGACGGGGTGTTTTCTAATGTCATGCTGCAATATGTTAAAACTCCGTGTGATTTCTTTTTGTTCCGTCACCGAGCTAACGTTCCCCAAAGCTATCATCTCACCCCCCCCCCCCCCCTTTACTCCGAGCTTTGCCGTCGGTCACCGGACGCCGTAACACCGTGTCCAGATAGTCATTGCTCTGTCCGCATGGAATGGAACTAATAACAATGTATAAATGCTAGAGAGGCTGACTCAACATGGTTGCCCGGGTGGCCGTGAGATAAAGGTCATCGATAAAAGTGGCCGAACAATTAGGTGATGTTCAGAGCGGAATTAATGAAACAACATCACCATCACCTTCTTCTTCTTCTTTCTTCTTCTTCACCACCTCCTCCCTTCAAGACACGAGATGTCCGGGCGGGACTGTCAGAGACTTCAACGCATGTTATAACCAAAATGAATCCTCAAGAAGGAAGAGAAGTTAGGAGATATGGGTGACACATTAACTATGGGGCTCCAAATCAATTAAAGTGATGGTGCGGTGTACTCTAGTAGTTAAGCTGACGGAGTTCCATAGCGTCCCCTAAGAGTATGCTCTTCTTGAGAATACATGGACGGGGACAGATGAGAGTGATCGAATGTCTCCACCACATACCGGTTGATTGTGGCGGAAATGGCAAGTGGTTCTAACATCTAAGAACTTTCAAAGAAAGGAAACGGAGGCCTAATCCATATATTGAATGATGGTGATGCTAGAGCAATGAAAGGGGCTCCGATTTGATCGGATTTGGGACGACAGACTAAATCGCCGATGCTTTCATGGTGAAATTTTCAAGCTATCCCGAATGTTCGGTCGTATTAATTGCTATTTTCTGCCTAATGTATTCATTAAATACGATTAAAGATGGATCTAGCTAGATATAGATAGGTGCTCCACATAAATGCTTACATATCTCAATCAATCGCGAATGTATCTAATGTTTTCATGCATAACCTTTCCACCATCAACTACTCTTCTTCCTGTGCTAAACTGCCAATCTAAAGAATCGCCAAAGCATTCCAGTTTGACAACTACGATTGTTCGAAGCTTCTATTTTTACAATACCAATTACATTGGCGGCAAAGCGGGACTCTGGCGAAGATTAAGAAGATCATTATTGCTTGCTTTGCTTGAGGTTCTCAGGGAAACTTATCCTGTGAAGAGTAATCAGCTTAAGTTGGAAGGATTAGCAAATAACCAAGAGCTTTTCCTAACAATTCGAAGACATGGAAGTTCTCACCTAATCCTCTAGAACCTGCTTTTGTTCGAGCTCAATAAAATGCTCGGGTAGAGAGGTCATGGTGCTATTTCTTGTCTTACTGCTCCTACATTGTGACAGCTGCTCCTTCAGGTTCCGGACAAGTTCGTAAAGTTTCTGGATGCGTTGCTCTTGCGATATGATGATCTGCAAAAGGTGATGATAACTACGATTACAAATAAATCAAGGACTAGAAGATATCTCTAAGTCAGCAGCAAAGTTGCAAATTCATGTCCAGATGACACGAAAGTGCAATGAAGATGCGATAGAACAATCTCATTTGATAGAACAAACCCCCCAGGCCGCAAACACCAAAAAAAAAAAATTCAACTGCTTGCAGAGGCCAAATAGCAATTAATTTACGACTAAATGAGTTTCCATGCTAGATAACAGGAGTGGAAAAGAAAGGAGCTTTGAGCAGTCAAAATTTGGCAATTGGTGAAATGTGGGAAAGACTGAGTTAAGCTTGGAGAAGTTTCTTCTTGTCAGATAAATCCCCCTATTTTGAATCTGTCAAAGGGAGAAGAGATCTTTCCCAACTACAAACTGGTTGGTTTTTCTTCAGGAAAATCAGCTTCACCAAAAAGTTTGCCAACAGATTCAAAGAGGCCGACTTTCTGGCAAGCATCCACGGTTGAGGAAAAGTCCATGCTCCACCTATAACGATTCTTCCGAGTAGAATTCCTTCTGTTATCTTCAAACAAATTATTCAAAATTACACTTAATCCCTACATTTCAATGACACTTTCTTTCCAAACCAGCCATTACAATTGAGGCTGTACTGTCCGTGGCCAAAGCATCCACATGAAATAAACAGAAGATGCAATTTTTAGGGCACATCTGGCATGGAAATAACCACAGTCTGAGGTGCAAAGGAAGACATGATTTAGTTGGTTTGGTCATTTGCAAGTACGGGGCCAGATATACAAGTTATGAGCATTTGATCCAAGAATAGTCCAGGGTACAAAAGACTGACTAGCAAAAGAGTGGGAAGAAAGAAGGACATCTGCCTGAAGCTGGGAAGAGAGAGACTATAAGAAGATAATGTTAAGTATCCACTTGACTTGCAACTTTGCCATTCAAAGAGCAAGATGGTGCATCAATATCAATAAAACAGACACCGCACGGATTCTATAAAGTGAAGTAGAACCCTCTTAAAAGAAATACAGAACAACATAAATCACTGGTACAGAGAATGATGAGCATTACGCTGCCATACTTTAATGGCCACTGAAACTAACCATGGGGGAACATTACATACTGATGAAGACGGTACAACAGGCAGCAAAAGGAGAACCAAATGAAAGGCAGAGAAAACAAAGTTCAAATTATCGGCATGACTGAGAGGCTTCGATTAAGCATGGCTCCATTCCGAGCAGATAGAATCGACTCAGAAACAAACAGTAGATGCAGGGAAAAGACTCAGCAGCAATATATTGAACAGGAATAAGGGAAACAACTACCTTCTCTTTTACGGCTTCTCGCCTCACTGAAACTCGGGATTGCTTCTGGGCAATGCTCAGAGTATTTTCAACGTCAGTCACAAGGGGTTGCTTCCACTCAAACTGGGAAGTGATGATGAGGACTAGCAACAGAAAGGCGAGTAACAAGGGACGGGGCATAGTCGCAAAGTTTCTCGAAACCTGCAAATTAAATTTTTAACTAGAATATTAATGGTCATGAACTTGAATGATTTCAAGAATACACATGGTAATAGCAACTCCGATACTCCAAAAACTAGGAACTTCCAGTCTCGCTACTATCCCAAACTTTCGCTGGTCGAATTTCAGAATTAATCAAGGAGAGAAACACAAAGAAAACACCAAAAGCGAGTCCTTGTCTTACAAAATGAAAATTGTTCAAGATCGTTATACAAAGGTACTCCTTAATGCAACCAACGGGTCAACGAAACACAATGCAAGCCAAAACCCAGCTTAAATGAACAAAACCCATGTTTCTTTTGTCACGAGAAACGCACAAAGTTCAACAGAAGGATGCCAATGTTTCCAATGCAACCAAAAAATCAAGATTGAGCAACTAGACCCTTTTGTTCCTTCCTGATTTTTAACTTCCCAAGATAAAAGCCAAGCAAGAAAAAACTGATATCGAAGGCAATGCACCATGTACGGGACAAAGAAGCACCAATCGACAGAAAAAAAAAAAAGAAAAAAACCAGGGAAAAAGAAGCAAACCCCCGAAGCCGTTCACGGGGACAGCAAAGAAATTGAGCTGGAATCGACTTCCACGGTCACAAACTCACCTCGTCAAATCGAACTAACGAAAGAAAGCGCTGATCTCGATGCAACACGGCACGGCAAACAACGCAAACGAAAGGGATTGGGGAGAGAAAAAAAAGACGAACTGGGTCGGAGCAAGGATCGGTCTACCACCAAAGTCGACGCGGCGTTCTGCAGAAGGAAGGAGCGCGAGTTCGCTCATGATCGACCGCGCAACATCGCGAGGCTCGAGCCACTTCAAGCCTCTCTCCACCGACACATGCTGACTTCTTCCTCCTCCTCCAGCCTTTTCGTTGCTTCTAGCGCGGTGCAGCTCGGACGAGAAAGCGGGTCGGCTCATTGGATATCGAATTTTTCTTTTTCTTTTTTTTTCAATGCTAGATAAATGTGGAGATAAAATGAATTATAACTTACAATTCATAAAGTAAAAAAAAATTAATTTAAGGTTTTTTTTTGTTCACTTTTTAAGCAATTTATTTGGGTTTTTTTTTTACTTTTAGCATTTATCCGATCCTTATCCAGATTCGCTTAATACTGAAGATATACCTTTGCGGGAATGTTTATGACCATATCCACTACCGAGGGTAATCTAGCTGGTCTGATCCGATTCGGAAACCCATCGGAACCGAAGAACCGACCTAGTTGGTCCGGTTCCAGGCCGCTTCGCGTTTCCCAAATTGAAAATGAACTCTGTTTGGTTAGTCTTATTCAGACCGCTTTATTAATATTTGAGCATTCGTATTATTTGCTTTTCAAAGTATCTCGCAATCTCCAATTATTTTCTCGAACAAGTATCGGACAAAAAAAATTCATGGCACAATTGAAGCCGCACGCCTGGCTTCGTCAAAATGCGAAGAAAAGATGTTATTTCTCATGCTAGTAGTATAGAGTTTATAATTTTTGCAGTATAATTATTTTTACTCCTATCTAGCAATTAATTGTTACTTTGATAAATACACTTGCATCAAGAATCAAATAATTTGTCGTTAAATAAGAAAAAATGGAACATCATTTGGATTTATATACTTAGATCCATGAACGCTCTTATTAAATGCGCGCATAGGCACATATATATATATATAGGCGAATATATATATATATATATATATATATATATATTTTCTTTTTCTTTTTTCAATTTTTATAAATTGTTTTGCTATTACAAAAATTAAAATTATATTTAATAATAGAAAATACGTTGCTCGTAAAAAGAGCCTTTTTTATACAACTTTAATAATTATGTTATTTAAAAAATAAGACAAAAACCCTAAACCATGCTCACTGTAATATATTTACCCTAAACTTTTTTCATTGACATCAAACATCAATCTGTGTGACACATTTACCCTTCGTTAGAGTTATGTCAATGAAATTCGTTAAAAATATGCCTACGTGTGTGGACGCTGGAAAGCAAACTCTTTCGACATGGCGCCTACACGACTTAAGTAAAATAAAAATGATGCTGTTTTAGCTGAAAAATCGGAACCTTGACGAGGAACAGTAAATACATCACATAGGTACAAATTTGAGATTTTTAATGTTACAAAAATAATTTAGGGTAAATGTATTATAGTGATCATAGTTTTAGATTTGCGTCCTTGTGGAATGGTTTAAATTTTTTTGTGACTTTTTCCCAAAAAAAGTATTTGCTACTCTCTACAAGGGTAATAAAACCAGTTACTATATATGCTTTGCTATGGACATTGAATGATCATAAGGACGTCCCTTGACAAACCTTTTGCTGTACATGAACACTCCTTCGAGACACCAACTGATCATCCCGCGTCGTTTCCATCTCGCACAACATCAGCGATCGAAACACGCCAAACCAACGTTTACTTCCAAAAGTTAACGTAAAACGCGAAGCCCCGCGCGATCGTCTTCGCTCTCGGGTACCCTCCTAGCAGGAACACCAGCAGCCCCGCGATAATCGCAATCGCTAGGACAGCGGACGAAAACTGGCGACCAAATGTTTTCCTGGCAACAATGGTCGTGAGCAAGCACGTCGGCGGTTGCTCGTCGCTTGGTTTTTGGCCCTTGCCGGCAGAGTGTTCCCCCTTCAGCTCTAATCCCTCCAGTGCTGACGCTATCGATTGTTCCGGCACTCTGGGGTTGAATCTTCGGCTTGGCTCGGTCGGGAAGTTTAGGACTTGCGACAGGGATGCTTCGATCGGCTGTTGAGATCTCCTCTCGGCCTCCAGTCGACGGGACTCCATAGGCAGGGCGGAGGGCACCATGGAATCCGCAGAGTCGTCTAGTTTGATTATGTCGTCTTTCAGTATGTCCGCAAAGAAATCTTCTTCGTCGCCAGGAGTCCTCTCGGCCTCCAGTTGACGGGACTCCATAGGCAGGGCGGGGGGCACTGTGGAATCCGCGGAGTCGTCTAGTTTGATTATGTCGTCTTTCAGTATGTCCGCAAAGAAATCTTCTTCGTCGCGAGTGTCCTGAAATTTCATAATCGGATAAGTCCATATCATACTGGGTGAAAAACAAAGGCCCCAGCGATCGAAAACTTTGGCACTCAAAAAGACTGGGATTGAATCCACGACTAACCTTCTGGCGGATGGAAGATTCCGTCATCGTCACTTCGTTCAGTAAGTTTTGGTTGGATTCGGAAGCCGAGTCCATCTGCTCGACAGAGTCGGAGTCGTAACTGCTCGGGCACCTTCTTGCAAAGCCTTCCATGGCTTCAGACAGAGTTGTCCCATCAATGCCGCCCTCGGACATACCATGGTTTCTATTATCTACAGAAGACAGCACTATCTGACTCGAAGAAGCCTGATTCGAGCCGTCGTTAATCCGGAACTCGGTATTCCTGCGAAGCCGGCAGATGACTGGAGAATCCTAGAAATTCACAGTAACATGACCATGGGATACTTGGTCAACTAGCGGTTTTAATCATCCTGATCTTGAGAAGTTTGCTGCTACAACATAGCACACAGCTATTCTTGAAAACATACCAAGATATTTGCTCAAGAACTAGAAAGTAATCAAAGAGGCCATTCGATCGATGAGCATATACAGTGTCAAAGTTCACTCTGTCGAATTTAAAATAATATTACCTGCGACTGCCCATCCATACAGTACTCGTGCATGATCCATTCCGTCCTTTCACCTTTCGGCGCACGGCCCAGATGGAAAACAAGAGTCCTTTTAGTACCAATCACTCTGGAACCGGCCTTGACATTCCGCTCCTTGCCGGTGGCCTTCCAGTACCCAAGTTCGGTCGCTCGCCTACTTTGCATGCCATTTGGGTATTTCCTTCCGCGAGCCGAGAAGAAGAACCACTCGTTTTCCGATCGGATAATGGATTTTGCTGGTTAATAGTAACTTGGCACTCATCAGTCATTTATAAAAACAGAGCATTCATATATAATATCCGAGTATGCCTAAAATTGAACTCTTGCGAAGATGAACCGAGACAATATTTGAGGGTAGCTTCCTAATTCCCTGCTACACTGACGCATTTCATCTTTCCTACAGTAAATATGTAGACTTTGAAAACTTTTTGTTCCCTCATTGCTTACCCCTGTATGTTCCTGAAAGATGTCACCAAGATCATGTAAATTACGGACTTCTCTCTTTAGTCTTTGTAAATAGCATATGCAGAGCAAGAAGAAAAACACCGATCGCTCTCTCATCATTCAACACGACGCTCACAGGAGGAGATTCCTACTTCCAAGTTTCCAACAATAGTGAAACCACAAAGGCAAATGTATCTGTGCACCCACCATCTCTCTGGAAACTCCGTCTCTTCTTACTAAGCCGCGCTCCACAGTCCGTCTTAAAAGTGCACCTGCTCTGGATATTGACCATCCTCCCTCCCCACCATCGAAAAATATATTCAAAATGTTAAACAAGCCTACTCCTCTGCACGTCTTTAATTCTTGAACATATGCCGTTCTGCCAATTAAGATTACATTGCGAAAGACGGGGGACTAACTGACAATAAAAAGGCGCACAACGCTGTAAATCTTTTGCAGCTATAACATAACTAGAAGAGAGCCAACATGAACTTTTCACAAGAAGATGGAATACAGAGTTCAATATTTATCAGACCCGCAATCGGGGCATCGATGGGTAAAGAATGGGAAGCTCCCTCTTCACCCCATGGCGAAAACTCGCACATGGTTTCTCTGCTCCCGCATTTAAAACCTCGACAAAGGTAAATGTTGCATCATGGGTGGTCAAAAATCTTGTGCAACAGTATAAAGAGACATAAAGCTCCTTCCTTTCCTTGCCGGTTGCTTCACCGGAAAACCGCAGTTTCTTGGCTTCATCAGAGTTAGATTGAAAGGGCTAATACGTTGAGTAATGAGCCTGTACATCAGCCCACTCTCTGCTCCTACCTCAAAACGTTGAACGATTCAAACACCGAGAGGAGAAACACAGAACAACATAACGCAATTCTGGCACGACTGGGGGCTCCAGTACATGCTGCCAGGACGATGGTTATCGTGGCATTCCAAAAAAGACAAGGAAAAAAACAAAAAACTCTCCCTAACATCAAGAAGCCATCAACGACGAACACCTAAAAACTTCTTGCGACGCAATGGAAATGCGCCGCACTTGCAGCTAAACGTTTGATCACATCGCAAAATCAGTCAAAGATGTTCAAATCAGGACCGGACCAACCTGGCAAGTCCCAGGGCTCGTGGCGGCAAATCTCGACCTCGGAGATGACCTCGACGCTCTCCTCGCAGCCGTCGATCTTCTTCTTGAGGTAGTACGAGATGAGCTCCTCGTCGGTCGGCGAGAACCTGAACCCCGGAAACATCGAAGACGCCGCTATCGTCATCTGCGGCTCTCTCGAAGAAGGCCCCGCCATCTCCGCCCTATCTCTCTCTCTCCCCTCCTCCGTTCTTGTTTCAGCAGAAGAAGCCAGAAAAGGGTCCCTTCTTTTATGGCTCGTTCGACCATGACGTAAGGAATGCGTGAGCCCCGCGCTTGTCTTCCTGCGTTCCTTTAACTTGTGGAGAAGGAACAGAATCAGAATCTGAAAGAAGCAGCAGGCTCGAGAGGACGGAAGGAAGGAAGGAACTTGGGTTCGTGGTTTCGTCGTTGTCCTTTCTCTGTGGCAATGTCGATCTCTGTGAACTGTGTGCGCGCTTTGCTTGTGCGTGTAGTGGCGGTGTTCTGCGTCCGTGTGCCGTCCTCGATCGACGTGACGCGGCGTGAGAACGTCACGTCGAGACGAGCCCGCCGGTACAGAGTTCCCGGTCGTACGTGGCATGCAGAGCCCGCGTGTTGCAACCGCGATCGTTCCATTTCTTGCTTTCTTATAATCTCTCCGGCGACAATCCGTTCGTCACGGCGTCGCCGGCGGACCGAACAGAGCCTGACCGATGTCTGCCTGCAGCATGATGACCTCAGCACGACGAATCAGAGTCAATTTGCAGGTAGGACTTACAATCTCGAAAGGCAATCAAATTGATTTGATAAAATAATTTTTTATCCTAATAATTGCGAGGAAGGTGAAATTCTTGAATAAAAACCCATCAACGGAATGCTTGATGAGCACTCGATTATGAGTTTCGAATGGGCAGTGGGCAGTGGGCAGTATTCAAGTGAAGTGCACGACACGTGACGATAGCAAATAAACTCGAGACGTGCACAAAAGTTGAAAACTGAGTCGGGAAGGATCCATCGATTGGGCAGTAACCGTCGCTATGGAACGGGGAGTGGTCGAGAATCATCCCTAGAGTAGCTCGTAAGTCAAGATGGAAAGAGATTCTTGCGAAGGAAGATCATAATGCATGACGGAATGGTCCATTTAAAGGCACAGTGAGATTCGACAAGGAGGATATCAAAATATCGCTAGGCACATCAGAAAGATAACAAATCATCAACAGACCAATCATCCCTGAAGAGGGAACCTTTCGACTTTGCACATACGAAGATGAGAAGATCATGTGCAGTTAAATCGGATTAGATTAGTTTCCGCCTGAATTCGAATTCGAATTTTGACTTGCATTAGATTTCCTGATTCCAATATTCATATTTGTTTATAAAAGCATCCCAATCCTATTTTCTTAAGTTTTTAAGCTTCTCCTCGCATTCCGATCATGCATTAATAAATTGATGTTTGTTTTAGGCATTAGGATTTGGAAACATGAGCGCCGCCTTAGAGGACCATCGTGAGGTGCTTGAGAGCCCAAGCAACTACCACATCACGGCGGTCGTAAGGATTTTGAAAACAAGACAGGGATTCTATAAAATGACACTGTAGACCAATTGAAAGGGATATAGCGCAGCTTGGTAACGCGTTTGTTTTGATGCTTTCATTATTTGCCATGACATCACGCGACCGTGGACGAATTCAATTCTCACTAACTAGTTTATCCGATCATACTTCACGAACCAAACAATCGATAATAAGATAGTATTTTCATATTCAGTGTCATACCCAATCAATTACCAAATAATATCTACGATATGAATGATTCGATCCAATATTATCTTATTCCATCTTATCAAACAATCCGACTAAACAAGCACAGCAGCATGAGCCAATTTCTACCCTAAGTTTATTTTGCCAACCACTTCCGCAAATGTTAATGTATACCAATTAATTGGCATCGGCGTATCGAACCGGCAAATTGCTTCGACATCGTCGCTCCGACAACTTTTTTTTAGCCAAGTATTGACCATAAAACCTTAAGGTTAGGAATTGCAAAGAGTAGACAGAATCCAAGGTTCAACAACTCACGAATCCGAATAAATAGTTTAGGCATTGGAGAGGTATCAACCAACTACTCCATTAAATTCATGAAAATTCAGCCAATACAAAAATATTATCCTGGCGGACCGCTTGTGAGTGGTGGAGTCAATTACTTTTAATTTCATATACGATTTAAGGAGATTTTAATACTGTAGAGATCAAATTGAACTTGAATTGCTCAACTAGTCATTCTTATAATCTACACTCTTCACCATGAGTATCTAGGCTTCATGATGGTCAATTTAGTTGCCTAGGCATCAAATTCAAATTGAATTGCTCAACTAATCGTAGATTAATAAAGCTAGGGATGTTAAAACTGGTTTTTATTAAGTTGATATTTTAAGCCGCAAGACAAAAAAAAAACTCCATTAAATTGTTTACGCATTGGAGAGGTATCAACCAACTACTCAATTAAATTCATGAAAATTCAGCCAATACAAAAATATTAGCCTCGTGGACCGCTTGTGAACGGTTGAGTCAATTACTTTTAATTTCATATATGATTTAAGGAGATTTTAATATTGTAGAGATCAAATTGAACTTGAATTGCTCAACTAGTCGTTCTTATAATTTACACTCTTGACCATAAGTATCTAGGCTTCATGATGGTCAATTTACTTGCCTAGACATCAAATTCAACTTGAATTGCTCAACTAATCGTAGATTAATAATGCTAGGGATGTTAAAACTGGTTTTTATTAGGTTGATATTTTAAGCAGCAAGACAAAAAAAATTTATTGGGCAAATACCACAAAAAACCTCACACTTTGTTTAGTATAACACAAATACCTCAAACTTTTTTTATGTTGTCAAAAATCCTAAATTTGCCCATTGTGACACAAATACTCTCATTTTTTTGGTGTCATGAAAAAAATCCAAACTTATGCATGTGTGACATATATACCATAGAAAAAATAAGTATTTTTTATTTTATAAAAAATCGTCATGAATTTCAAGCGTCATAAATTATGGAAAAAAGGACATGAAATCGCAAAAAAGAAATTGACGATATCGTTACACGTACCACGGTAAGTTTGCACCGTTGAAAATAGAGTCTGACGCGAGCCCAACAAATTTCCCATCAAAATTTAAAATATTGCCCATATTTTTATATAAAATTAAGAAAAAATATATATGGATTTATGTATACCTTGAAAATTTGAAGTGCTTCGATTTAGCAAAACTAAAAGAGAGGTTGCAAAAAATAATTTAAAGTAATATATATAAAGTAAAAGTCAATGCGAGAAAAGCATAGAGTTTCGCGCCCTCGTTCCTTTGACTGACTGACTGACGTGGACGCTTCAGCGGCCACCTTCCTTGGAAAATTTCTTACGACTCTCAACAACTCCATGAAGCATTTTCTTCTCCGGAATCATGTGTGTGTATGTATATATGTATGTATGTATGTATATGTATATATATGCATGTGATGGCTTCAACCAAGACAAAGTCTCCGTAGCATCAAAACAGAGACATACAAGCTCGCCCGCCATGTCTTCTTCTTGCCCCGTTCCCGCTCCCATCAGCAGCGAGATCGACATGGGCGGCGTCGACCCTTCTTCGCCCCCTGGACCCGCCACCACCGTCCGAGCCACCGTCGTTCAGGCGTCCACCGTCTTCTACGACACTCCGGCGACTCTGGGTCTTGATTTCGACCTACAAAAAGTCTCCCTTTTGACGTTCTCGTTTTGCCTTTTGACCGAGTGTCTCTCTTTTTGAGCGCAGATAAGGCGGAGAAGCTGCTGGCAGAAGCAGCAGCACTGGGGTCGCAGCTGATCGTGTTCCCCGAAGCCTTCATCGGTGGGTACCCTCGGGGGTTGAACTTCACCGACCGCACGGCCAAGGGCAAGGAGAGTTTCCGCAAGTACCACGCGGCGGCCATTGATGTGCCTGGTGAGATCTTCTCTCCGCTTTTCGGGTTCTTTAACCCTTTTTATTTTCGACGGAATGACCGGACCAGTTCATGGGTTATCATGTTACTTCTGTCTGAGCACCTGTTGGGGCTGAAAGTGTTGGTATGCCTAGCCGCAACTTCATCCGTTTTTGACCCGGATCTATATCCATGGATTAGGCACAAGACCACTCTCAGCACCACCAAATGGAAAGGATTCCACGCTCGAGTCACATTCACTGACTTTGGCTCCCTAAGTAGGATGGATCTTCTCGCTAACAAGCGCAAAAAAAAAAAAAAACAGAAAAGAACTTTTGGCAGTTTACTTGGTTCAGGAGGGAAATTTCATCAGTCACCCGTATAAAAAAATTGTCTGTGATGCATGCTCAAATTGATGGTTAGGACCCAAAGAAGAGAAGAGGTTGAAAATGAGATGGCTTTCTTAGCACTCATCTGTAGAACTAGGAAGCCATCAAGAAGGTCAATAGTCTCATACAGCAGAAGCTCAGTTTTCTCGAGTCCTAAGCTCAATTTTCTGTCGAGTCCCCTTTCTTTGCCCCAAGATCTGGACCTGTTTCGTTTCTGTGATTGTGATCAAGCGCCTGCTAACAAGTCCACTGAGATGAATTTTCACTCGCAGGACCTGAAGTCGAACGTCTGGCCGCCCTGGCCGGAAAACACAAAGTATACCTGGTGATGGGTGTCATAGAGAGAGACGGGTACACACTCTACTGCACGGTCATCTTCTTCGACCCTCAAGGCCGATACCTTGGGAAACACCGCAAGCTCATGCCGACCGCTCTGGAGCGTCTTGTTTGGGGTTTCGGAGATGGGTCGACGATCCCTGTTTTCGATACCTCGATCGGTAAGCTAGGCTCCGTCATTTGTTGGGAAAACAAAATGCCGCTGATGAGGACTGCTATGTATGCCAAAGGTAAAATTTCGCATATATTCCCAATAGGGACGAATCCGCAAACTCGCGATTTATTGACGCGTTTAGAGAGTTAATAACGCAGTCGAATAACTTGTAGAATTTTCCGTTCTGGTGCTGTGATTAACTTGTGAACTCGTCCTAAATTCTCCAGGCATTCAGATATACTGTGCTCCGACTGCTGATCCTAACACAACCTGGCAGTCGTCCATGGTTCACATTGCCCATGAGGGCGGATGCTTTGTGCTTTCGGCCAATCAGTTCTGTCGAAGGAGCGACTACCCTCCTCCGCCAGAATATGTAGTTAGCGGGAATGACGATGATCACTTGCCAGACTCCGTCGTATGCGCCGGCGGGAGCGTCATAGTTTCGCCATTCGGCACGGTCCTTGCCGGACCGAATTATGAAGGAGAGGGTCTCATCACAGCCGAGTTAGGTAATTCAGTTGCTCTGAAGAACTTTACATTCCGACGATATTTCGATCTGTGAATTCGGTGATCTTGGGCTTCCTGGCCATCCCTCTCTCAGAAAAGATGTGTGCGCTCACTCCTGCTATTGATCATCTGAAATGCAGATCTTGGAGATATTGCACGGGCCAAGTTCATGTTCGACGTCGTCGGGCATTATTCGAGGCCTGACGTGCTGAGCCTCGTCGTGAAGGACCATCGAGCTAGTCCCGTCACCTTCGCCTCGACGGAGCAAGCCTCCATGCCTTGAGGCGCCAGAGGCCTCTCCCGATTCGCCGCTTCTACTTCATGCCTAGTTAGTACGCTTCACACGGCGACGTCTTCTTCCGGTGGCATTGCCTTGCAACTTCAATTTCTGTGTCGAATAACATGTTCCGTCTGATAAATCCGGTTTGTGTCCGGCTAACGGGAATGGTCGACCGTTTGAGCGGCAGCCGTTGTCTGAGACGACTCGTCTCGTACGTTCTCTGAGTTGCCCGGCGACCAGTTCGTTATCTGTGCTCTGTACTTCACGAAGTCGTGTATTAAAAATAAACTGGACCATTAATTGGGGCTTCGCGCGCAGGAATGGATTTATGTGCATTTTCACATTTAAATATTCGTATATACAAAGTCTAGAAAACTTAACAGAAAGAATTAATCGAAATTACGCCAAAACGAGAGTGATTTAAGCATCCACAACAAATAATAGTATGATTTTTACAAAATGATAACCGTAAGATCATGATTGTGCGAGAATATAAGAATCTTATTGTAATTATCGAAGAAATATGAAAAATTACTCAATTATTTTTCAGTGGAATTAGCAATTAACTGGCGAAAAGCAAATACCAATCTCCAACTAACAAACATAAAATGAAAGCGAAAAAAGATCAAAAGTTGGAACTCGATAACTAAAAAGTCCACGTAGATGTATGTCCGATTGTCATTAGCCTTTATTTCCCGTATATTTTTGGCTTATATATTAATGCTTAACCAAATAGCAAAAATTAAAACCTCTTAACGAAATAATTGAAACAGAAAATAAATAAAAAAATCAAAGATTTGGAACTTGGGAAACTAAAAGAGAGAAAAGAGTAAAACCAAAATTTAAACATTTAATATTTTTTATCGTGTAAGATTGAGAGCTATAACATCGAATGAAATTAAGCGTTAATAGAAATTTTAGAATATATGAAATTTGGATTAAATGTGAAAAAAAGGGAAAATCCAAATACAAATTACAATGAGTTCCCTATATATTGAAAAAATCCATGAACTCTAAAAAAAAATTAGAAGAAAAAATCCGTAAGTTATTTGGCATATGTTGGCTACTGATAGTTTCTCTAATGTGATTAGCCACTTAATCATTTGGTTACTGTAAAGTATGGGTAAATTGTGCAAACAGTCCTTGTACTTTGATGTTTTTACAAAGTGACCTCCTGTACTTTTAATTGATGAGAATATCCCCACAAAAATTCAACCGAGAACCCATTTCTGTAAAATTCGTGTGGATAAAATTTCGAAAAATGGCATTCCATAGCTTCAATGTTTTAGGTATATATCAATCTTAGCAGTCACGATGGTTCAGAAATGTCGCGCCGGAGAAATTTTCTTAAAATCGATTGGAAAGTGAACTACATTCGTTAAATTAAAAATATAAGGGTTATTTAGAGAACTCGCCCTAAAAATACAATGGTTGTTCTTGGTTTGGAAAATGTCACAAACAATTTTTGAATTTTAACTCAATGCGTAATGTGATCCCTGCATTATATCATTCCTAAACTTTTAATTTATGTACCAAACTAGTCACTAGACAATATGAAAATATTGAGTGTTATCCCTGAACTTAAATTAATGGAAAGATAATACTTGACATTTTCATATAATTTAAGGATTAATTTAAATATATATAAAAAATTCATAAATTATTTTAAATAAATTAAAAATTCATAAACCGATCTTATACGTTGCGCTAAAATTTAAGAGCCATCCGTGTCATTTTTCATTTCTTTGATTTGGTTCACTGTCGAAAGGTCTAGAAGCCTCCTGCGGCTGCTGGAGCAGTTTAAGATTGACGTCGGAAGAGACAAGCCCATCTCCACATCTCTCTCTCTCTCTCTCTCTCTCTCTAAGTTCAGACGGCGACAAAACTTAGCTCCGACAAAGCAAAACCCAAGCCGCACACGCGTACAGGCAGAGCGATACGCAAGACAGCAATGGCGCTGGTTCCATCCGACCCCATCGACGACGGCCGCTCCCTCCCCCTCATCGCCGAGGTCAACATGTCCACCGACTCCTCCTCCACCACCGCCACCGCCGCCGTCGTCCGCGCCACCGTCGTCCAGGCCTCCACCGTCTTCTACGACACCCCCGCCACTCTGGGTACCCTGTCTTCTTCTTCATCTCTCTCTCTCTGGGTTCGGTAAATTTGACGCCTTTTCCTTGTTTTTGCTCTTCTCTTTGTGGGATGTGGTGGCAGATAAGGCGGAGAGATTGCTGGCCGAGGCGGCGTCGTACGGGTCTCAGCTGGTCGTCTTCCCCGAAGCCTTCGTCGGCGGTTACCCCCGCGGCTCCGATTTCGGCGTCACCATAGGGAATCGCACGGCGAAAGGCAAGGAGGAGTTCCGCAAGTATCACGCCTCCGCCATTGATGTCCCAGGTACTAGCTAGTGCAACCACCATGTGTTCCTGAGCCCCTGCCCCTCGAATGACTTGAACCAAACTCTGTTGACTAGAATCTGTTTTTATGGTTAGTGGGCGTGCGTTGGTTCTCTTTGGGTTTGTAATGGTAGTCCGTTCTCACCCAGCTGTGATGATTCGTGGTTTCCGATGTTGGCCCTCTCTTTGAGCTCTGTGGCAAAAAGTTGGTCGACTTCCAAGATTCGCAGTGTCGAAGCAGAGTCTCTTGTTTTATCTGTAGGATGATGTGAACCTGCGGCAACCTGGATATTCATATCCTGGGGAACGTGTGTCCGAAACATTTTATGTTTCTGAGCTTCTTTGTATATCATGTGATAGTTTAATATGTCTGCTCTCGTTTGTGCCGTCCTGCCACACGGCTCTTCTCATGCCTTCTGCATATGTGCCGTGATTGATGCTTACGCAGGCCCTGAAGTTGATCAGTTAGCGGCGATGGCTGGAAAATATAAAGTGTACCTAGTGATGGGGGTGATAGAGAGAGATGGATATACATTATATTGCACAGTCCTGTTTTTTGATCCTCAAGGTCGTTACCTTGGGAAGCACCGCAAAGTCATGCCCACAGCTCTGGAGCGTGTCATCTGGGGATTCGGGGATGGGTCGACCATTCCGGTGCTTGATACTCCGATTGGGAAAATCGGTGCGGCCATTTGCTGGGAAAATAGAATGCCACTTCTGAGGACAGCAATGTATGCTAAAGGTTAGCTATTCTGCATGTTTGCAGCTTGTTTTTTGCTTGACCGTGTCTGAAGTCAAACTAGAATTCATCTCCCATGCTCTTTCATCTCCATTAAACGCCATATATCTGCTTTTCATGATCATGTGGACTTGAAGGGAAGTATAGGAATTAAAAAATAGACGCTCATGCCAACAATTGCACACTATCTTCTGAAAATTTGCTGCATGACGCTATCGTTGATCTGTTTTTGCCTAATAACCATGTTCATGTTGACGTTCTTACTTCAGCATAAATTTTGTGTCCCAGTTGGATATGATAATGATATTACTCCCACCCTGAAATTCTTGGTTATAAGTTTTAAAGCCCATATTAGGCTGTCAAATTGTTGTCCAATCCATCTGATCAGGCTTACTTTCATTACCTGCATTGATGTTGTTGGAACCAATTCTGGGGTAATGTTATCATAATCAATATTAGAATGTGATTCCATGGATTGTTGTCTGTCAATGCATTGTTATATTGCGAAACCTTCCTGCCTTCTGTTGAGGTTGGGCTTCCACGAGTCATAATGCTGAAACAGAAACCGCAATTAGCACAGGGACGATGTTAGCTGTACTTGATGCAGGAAGGATTGAGAAATTGCAGTTTTCGTTTTTTTGCAGGTGTTGAAATATATTGTGCACCGACAGCTGATGCCAGGGATATTTGGCAAGCATCTATGACACATATTGCTCTTGAGGGTGGATGTTTTGTTTTATCAGCCAACCAATTTTGTCGTCGAAAAGATTACCCACCTCCACCAGAGTATGTTTTTGCAGGAACAGATGATGATCTTAACCCAGATTCTGTCATATGTGCTGGAGGCAGTGTAATTATATCTCCGTCAGGAAATGTTTTGGCCGGACCCAATTACGACGGCGAGGCACTTATCTCAGCTGACCTTGGTATGCTCCTTTCATCCCGCAGCTCATGTGCACTTCAAATCTATGGAACTTAGCTTACCAAGGAGATTATGATCTCATTTTAGTTGTGAGGGCTTCAGCTTTTTACTTATGAGCTTGATTTGCTTATGGTGTAATGATGTGCAGACCTTGGAGAAATAGTGCGGGCCAAGTTTGATTTTGATGTGGTTGGGCATTATTCGAGGCCTGAGGTGCTTAGCCTGATCGTGAAGGACCATCCGAGTAACCCTGTTACCTTTGCATCAACATCGGGGAAGCCTGAAGGCCCTTATAAATAGGTTATGTTTTCTTTCATGGAGCCAGGTCCGTATCATGGCGGATGATGCCGAGAATGTTGCTCCCAGTGGAAACCTCCTTGATTGTTGTTGCTATTGTAAATTCTGATTGCAAGCGACATAGTTCATAAGTGCTTCTGCTTGATAGTTGAGGAAGCGATGCTATATTTCAGTTGCGCAGCAAACATGTCTCTACTCTGTGCAAGACAACTCCTTGTAATTAGTCTCTATCTTGGCAATGAAATGAGAACATAAATGGCTTTTCTCATGGATTAATTCGATCTTTTCTTTTACAAGTTCAGTGACGAGTTATCTTGTCGGCCCCCTGTTTTCGCCGCCACAATATTTCATTGTTCCATTCACCCAGTCTTATTTTCGACAGGCAGTTGCCTCATAACAAAAGCTGGCCCTCGCGCCAGAGAATCTTTTCGGCCAGTTGACAACGTTATGAGTTTGTTAAGTAGCACAAAGAATCATGAAGAGCATACGTGGTGTCATTCTCTCGTCATGCTGATCATAACCTCGTGGCGAAGTTTATTTAAGTTCTTTCAGGCAGATGACACTGGTCTTACAAACTAAGACAGGAGCAACACCAACACTACTTAGCAGTAAGAACTGAAATTGCGAATTGGGATGTTTTTCACATCAGCACTAGACCCACAACACATATACAATTATAGTATCAAAATTCTCGAATAGGATTAACGCGAAGACATCATTTGCTAGCAATTTCTTAGTATTCCCTGCCTGACATGGAGATGAGTGCAAAAAGAAAAAAAACTCTCTTTTTAATCCAGTCTCGCCTCAATTTCACATCCATTCCTCGTTCCCACAGTCCAACTTTCCATGCCATGATCTTGCAGAGGCAAGGCCTGGCTCCATGGCCGAATTGGACTGGCGAAACTCGACATCTGACGGTCCTTAAGGCCTGTGAGCGCTCTGTTTCTTCTGGTTTCGTCTTCCTTGTTGCTGTCCATTTTGGCCTGTGAGAAAAACTCTAATAGCCTCCCCGCGTCAAACCCGTTCAGGTTCTCATGAGTTCTGGACCCCTCGTGAAGATTCGCCCCTTTAGAGTTTCCTCTTCTTAAGGAAATGCTTTCCCATTGAATTTTGTCGGATGAAGATCTCCTCCCATTGAAGTTGAGCTCATTATCTACCGAGACCGTTTTCGAGTTCTCTTGATTACTATCATCGTGCGCGTAACTCCACTTGTAGCTCCTGGTGTTATTGTCCATGTTCAATTCGATCGAATGAAGATCACTTTCTGCGGATTCGTTTCCTTCACACTCCTCTCCATCAGCTTCTTCTTTATTCTCTAGGAATAGCTCATTTTCAGCGCGTTCAAGATTGATTTCGTTACTCAAGAAAGCCTCGAGCTCCTTCGCTCTCTCTGATTTTGGAGAATTCTCTTCTTTACCCATTTTGGATGTCATGTAGGCCTCGAGCTCGGCCCTTAGCTTTTCAACGGCCGCGTTCTTCTCTTCAAAATGGTACTTAGCCTCTGAAAGTTTCATCTGCACTCTCTCCTCACGCAGAACATCAGCTAGCTGAAGCATTTCCCTCTCCTTCTCCACCTCTTCGAGAACTTTGGCTGATTCTCTCTTCAATTCTTCCACTTGCGCTCGGTCCTCTCCAATCCCTGTTGCTAACTCGTCGCAGACCTGCTCCAATATTTCCTTAGCCCTCTTCTCGCTTTCGAGCTCCTTCATCACCTTGGAAAGAGATGACTTCGTGCTGGCCAGTTCTTGGCCAAGCTTTTTGTTCAGTCTCTCCGTTTGTCTTCTCAATTGTTTTTCCACATTGACTTCCTCAGCCATATGTGAAATAGCGCTGTGGATTCGTTCTCGCTCCTTCCTTCTCCAAGACGCCTTTTCTTCTGCGAAATGCTTCATGAGGAAATCAATCTGGTGAGAATGTGACCTCTCTTCATGGATCAACTGTTCAACCTGTATGATGGAACGATCGAGCTCGATTCCTAAGGCCGAGACGAGGGCCACAGTCGGTTTATGTTGCTTCTCAAAACCACCAACCCGAAAAATAACTTTCAGAAGCTCCTTCGACGTGGTTAAACTACTAACGACGTCCTTTAGACGGGTCCTTCTATCTTCGGTCCGGTTCTTGCCTTTGGGAGCTTCAATCTGCATTTCCCACCACACATACATGGCATGAATTCTCTCACCTTTCAAATAGAGACATACGACAGAGAGGAGAGGTTTCCTTTTATCTTTTCAGTTTATTCAAAAGAAAGTCTAGTAAATTTTAAATGTCAACATACTCGCGTGAGAAAAATGCAAATCGATTCACAGCAATCTCGAGTTCATTTGTTCAACTCGCAAAAATGCACAATTTAGCAAAAACTAGCGGCGATACTCTTCTTTCTGAACACGCGCATCAATCTCTTCCCTCGAATATCCTTTCGCTAGCCTTCACAGATGGTTGGTTTATCAGCAACTTTGACATTTCAGAATCTTATTTACCTCTATCACACTGGCATTGCTATGTGAGTCCTGGCCTCCTTCAACGTAATCAGTGATCAGAAGTTTCTGAGAAACTGCTGACGATCTTCTCCGGTGATTGCCGCCTCCAGCTTGGCCCTTCCTCTGCAATCAACCGACAAAAGGTTTGCAATTCGCAAGAACTTCCAAAAACATCATCTGGGGCAAGCTACAATTTCGCACGTGAATCGTCGCATAAATATGGAACCTCCTCAGTCATGAATCAAACATAAACAAGTGGAGGAACACATCCACCAATGGAGAAAATTAAAGCCTGACCTCAAGCACAGGGCTGCGATTCGGATCAGACAACCGGGGGACCAAAGAACCGGAATGCGACAACCCCGCGTCCTTCTCCCTCCTTCTCGACAGCTTCTGATCCATCATCACGTCCAAGTCACTTCCCTCTCCGGGCGACGTCACCCCATTGATTTCCCAGAGAGTGGCAGCCAATTTCCTGGCAGAGACGGGCACTTCCTTCTTCACCCGACCGCCGCCATTCTGGGCCGCCAGGCAAGCAGTCGGCACCATCAACGGGGGCGATTTCGCACCCGTCCTCCATGTGGGAACGGGAGTGCTCGACCCCGCTCTCTTGCCCACCAAGATCGCCCTCTTCAGCCTGTACCTCCTCACCAGAGACGACGACGACGAAGACGAGCAGCCCCTTTTCCTGATCTTGCACTGCCCTCCGTTCTTTCCCTCCATAAGTGGGAGGAGGGGGAGGGAAGCTACGTTCGTTTTCGAGAGGACCCAGAAACGGAAAAAAAACCACAGAACAGAACAGAACAGAACAGAACAAAGCGAAACGTCGTCAGAATTCGAAGCAAATCTTGACCACGACCGCCCGCTTTCGCAAAAGCTCGCGAGAGCAGCACATCAGAACTCGACCCACTTTCAAGAATTTTTCGAAAGAACGGTGGAGCGGGCGAGGGAGGGAGGGAGAGGGATCGTGCAAGGGAAGAACGTCTCAAAGTTGCAGCGTGTGTGGGGGGGACGGGCGGGGGGGGGTACGGGGCGGGGTCGTTCGATCAATCTTTTCTTTTTGGCAACTCTGGGCTGTCACCTTGATTTCCTCAAAGAAAGAGACAATCAAAGATTCCTACACACACACACACACACCCAGAGCGAGCCAGCAGTCCTAAAGATCGCGGGGGGCAACTCAAGGGAAAGTGGTTTGGGTGTGCGTGAGGAGTGGGCTGTCAAATTATTGGGGTTGGCGGTGCTATAGAGGAAATGAGAGAGCTTTGGTGGTTCTTTGGCCAAAGATTCAGAATTCTGGAGAGGGAAAAAACCAGGAAAGAAAAAGGGGAGTAAAGTTGAGGAGAGAAGGAGAGAAAGAGAGAAGAGAGAGTGTGTGTGTGTGTGTCTCTTAAGGATGGGCTGGTTTGCTCTCTGCATGTGGAGCTAATGATTATGCGGAAATCTACTCCCCTAATCCTCGAATTTAATAAGCGGGCCCGTCCTTCTCGTTCGAGATTTCATCCCGAGTTTTACTAAACTATGCGAATTATCGGAGGCCGTGCCCCCGAAAGGATGCGCTGTTAGATTTGACACAAAGTCGGACCGCATTCAAAAGGATACGACGCGATCTTTTCGCTTTGAAGATCATATTTTGATTTGAAATTATTATTATTGGATCGGGATTTTTTTTGAAGCTGCCAGTAATGACGGGATGTCCGACATAAAAGGATGACGGAACGAAAAATATTTATCCGGTGATTATATTTTTCTTATATAGGGAAGGGGAGGAGAGGATTACTGCGATTTGAAGCAGCATTAGTAATAGTGGAGATGTCCGTTTTCGGAGGAGGGGGGGTGGGGGCGGGGGTGCTGACGTGGAGTACACGTGGGCAAAGCGCAGTCAAATGGGAGACGTGCACGTGTAAAGCTTTTAAAGAATCTTGTCCCCCCTAATTGGAACTGCCCAAATCTCTTCAAAATTTGCACCCGAAGCCCAAACTCCCCGGGTATTTTCGCGCAGGCCCCTCCGATCGACGCCCCGAAACTTCATCTCGTACTTCCATCCCCACGGCTGTCTTCGACAATTGCTGTGATCAAATAACTCATCTGCCTCCTCGAAGGCTACTCCAATGAAAAGTACGGTATCGACGGGAAAAAAAAATTATTGCATGTTTAGTCGGCTCGTGAAAAATAGATTTTTCGTTGATTATGGAGAAAGAAAAGTCCTCGATAAGGGGGGAAAAAAAATAAAAAAATAAAAAAAGAGAGGGAGAGAGAGAGTGGAAAGGAAGCTACGAAAGTCACGGAGCGTATGACGAATCACATGAAAGGCCCGAAATCTTGTTGCCTAACATTTGTCAGGTCGGATGCTTGACTTTGCGTTTATGGTTTTTGCGAGGGCGTATGTAGGTAGGCTCTAGCAAAACCTAACCCTAACATGTGCGTCTTTCCACTCGAACGAGAGAAGACGAGCATGGCCCCTCTACCAAATGTGGGTCGTGTCCGCAATAGTAGCTCACATTATTGCCGTGCTTGGAGTGATTTCGAAAGAGAAGCAGGGGAGAGGAATTTGGATATTTAGGAGGATCAGAAAATGGGTTTCGAGGGTTTGAACGCTTTTGACACCTAGAGAAAAGGCTGCTTCCTTAGGGGGCTTGATCGACCCGGGTGTCCCGACTTTTTCTTTTTGTTTTTTTCCCATCGTCGATTCCTACTATGAAAAATCGCCAAACCCACTTTAACAAAAGAGGAGCATTTCTAATAGCGCTAGAGTAGGAGCTTTACTTTGCGCGATGGGGCAACACATTTACTCAATTTATTGCGCTTTTAAGGATGAAAGATCACGGAATCACAAATATTAATAATATGCATCTCGGTATGCCGGGAAAGCTAACATGAGATTTCATATCGCTGTAGATCGAACAGCGCAGATACACAAATATCCCTGCCGTTAGGAAACCCAACACGAGATTACATTGCTGAGTTCGAAGAGTTTGATAGGTTTTCGACTCATATATCCCTGCTGCCTTTGTTATATCTCTAGCTCTTCAATTGCGTGACAGATAGATTCGTTGCGCATGTTACATTTTCCAGAATTAAGGATCGGCTCACGCAATATGAAACGAGAAACGGATAAATCCGACACGCATCTTGCATTCGTCCCGTAATAGTCCGAGCTTTTTCAAAATTTTTTTTTTAAAATTTTCTTTTGAGGGCCAGGGGGGAATGGACGTGGCACAATCATGATGCAATTATAGGGAGGAGCATCTAAGAGATGCAAAAAAAAAAAACTCAAATTGAAGAGAGAGAGAGAGAGAGAGAGGGGGGGGGGGAGGAGGGCTCAACAATCAAACGAGAATTGACCACCAAAGAGGGAGAAGGGGGAGGGAGGAACTAGGAACTTAGGAAGGACCAAATGGCAAATAGGAGCAAGTTGGGGGACGAGGGGAGGAAAAGTGGGGGGTACGAAAATTATTTTTGGTAATAATTGCCGACCGTCCCTAATCGGTGCCAGGTGAGAGCCACGTCTGGCTGGCCCTGGGCGCCTGGGGCTGGCCGGGGGAGGGAGAGGCCACGAGGTGGGTCCCCACCGGCCCACCCCGCGGCGACTAACGGCTCCATTTTCCCATTTTCTTTCGTCGGACTCCTTTTTCGGAAATCATTGGGGCGAACCGTCCGTAAATTACGTCGATGTCTTTCGTTTCGCTGTCGCCGGGTTTTTTTTTTTATATGGCCTCGCGACATAATACGACGTGATTTTGCTCGCGCTTTATATGCTTTTGCCCACAGGCTAGCGTGCAGCGCGTCACGTCGATCATCGCGATTCGTGATCGCACCGGTGACGATGGTGCACGACAGATGGAGCAGGGGTTCGAAATAATCAAAGCCGGCACGACGTGGTTGATGTACCTTTTCCGTGTAGTTGGAGCATTTTTTTGTGCCGTGTTAATCTCGGGAGCACCGATATTTGAAAGTTTTTGGGTTAATATCACGAAAAATCCTAAACTGGTACACTTGTGACGTATTTATTTTAAATTATTTTTTTGACCATAAAAATCCGAACTGGTACACCTGTGATAATTTTACTCCGAACACACCACAAAAAACCCCAAATTGATACGCATGTGATAATTTTACTCCGAACTAATTTTTAATATTATTTTTTTGAATTTTTTATTTTTTATTTTATTTTCTTTTTTTTCTTCACCTTCAACCTTTGGCCGGTCGCCCGACGCAGGCGAGGGCCGCCCTCGCCAGCTTCGGGCGAGGGCTGTCCTCGCCGGCGTCGAGCGAGGGCGGCCCTCGCCCGACGCCGGCGAGGGTTGCCCTCGCCGAATGGGGCGAGGGCCGCCCTCGCCGGCGTCGGGCGAGGGTGGCCCTCGGCTGAAGCTCGCCAGCTTCCGCCTTTGGTCGGTCGCCGAACCGGCAACCGGCCATAGGTTGAAGATGGAAAAAATAAATAAATAATCGAAAAAAATAAAAAAAATAATATTAAAATTTTAATTCATGGTAAAATTGTCACATATGTACCAGTTTGAAAATTTTTTGTGGTAAGTTCAGGGTAAAATTGTCACAGGTGTATCAGTTTGGGGTTTTTTATGGTAAAAAAAATAGTTTGGGGTAAATGTATCGCAAGTGTACCAGTTTAGGGTTTTCCATGGTATTAACCCAAAGTTTTTGAGCTGTTGGAAAGCTTGGAGTGACATTCTTTCCAGGATAAGAGGTAGGTGCTATTTTTGTATTGGGGACTTGTAATTTGAATTGAAAAGAACTCAATTATAAAAATGAAAAAAAAAACAACGTAGAAGCAATGCCGATAAAAGTTTCGAATCGGTATTCTTAAAACACGTTTGCCCGAAAATTCATTTTATCTCACAAAAATCTCATAACACATTTGCTCAAAATTAATTTTCCTCTCACAAAAATTTCTCGTGCGATATCTCCAACACAAATCCACCCTCTAAGATTTGAGCCGGCGTACCAACTCGAGATTTCTGTAAGGATAAAAGTTGGTTTGGAATTTTTGATGGTATCAACAAAAATGAATGCATGAAGATCAAATGCGACTCGATTGCCCGTATTGCTCGGCACGGACGACTTTGTAGCGGGGATGCGAGCTTAGATTTCGATTCGCGTCTTATCCGACCCGTAATTTTCACGTGTATTTATTGCGATGTTTGGAGTTTAGCAATAACGGGTCTTTTTTGGGTAGATTTAGGAAGAAAAATAATTAGAGTGGGCCCACGTAAGGCCAAGGGACACATGGCCTGCCCATGAAATGGGCCGACATCGGGCCACATCCGGATCAAGTACAATTTTGGGTGGGTTATGGGTGGGCCCCACCGGACCTGCTTGACCCGTGGGCCCACCTCCAATCAGATGGGGGTTCTTCAGCTTCGAGCTTTTCTCTCTCTCTCTCTCTCTCCTGTGGGCCCGAAGATTTCCCACGACGTTGAGGGTTGGCTGATTAATTTTTATCCCCGATTTGCCCTTGCTCTCGTCCCGCGTTCAAGCTGTGATTGGTGCTGTCTATCACGTGGCTATCGGTCCTGCTCTCTACTTTTCATCTGCCTATTCACGATGGAGTGATTTGCAGGGACTCTCGATTCGAAAGAATTCGGGTTCACCCCCTCAAAGAAGTATTCCTCATCTCGTTGCCTGTGTTCCCTGAAGCTATAGGAAATTAAGTTTCGAATATGGCCGTGACTCCAACCGATCAGCATGCAATTGATGGTATTTGAATCGAAAACCTTTCGGTTTAAAAGTTGAAAATCCTCCGACGCCCAACTGATTACGTCGTTCCCGGGGATCAATATTCTTTTTCAGGTTATCGGTAGTCTTCACACGATTAGATGTCTGCCAATATCTGATTTGAACATCATTAACTCTCGATATAATTAATTACATTGTGAAAGCACCAATATACTAGATTACGATCAATCAATCAATTGGTATTTATGGTATTGTGCGAGAACACGAGCAAAAGCTGATATTTTTTTACTTTCATATGCAGGACATATTATGGCTTTCACCTATTCTTAAATAATGCAGCATGATCTAACAAGTGGGTCATAAAGAGGTACTTGTATAAGGGTGCTAGTGGCCCGAGACAATAATGCATCGGATAATTGTCGAGGGAAGAGGCAATTAGTATATCTAATTAGTTCACGACTTGATAACTTAAAATTTTTTCAGTGATGGTAGATCACTGCACGATTGAACTTATTAGGTGCCTCGTACCTAGGTGTGAGCATCGGTCTAGATTGACACCGGATTGGCCAAACTCGACCAGACCTGGTCTGGTTCTTAGAAGGATTCGGTCGGTCCCTAGTCTTGGGAGTCTTGGGGCTGTTGTAACTTATACTGTACAGGTTGGTCCTTGATTCTAAGGCTTTAGGGTTGATCAAACCTAGACCAACCTTGTGAACTTTTTTTTTCCAAACCCTAGATATATAATCTAAAGTGCTGAGCCCCTCCTCTTCTTTCACCCTTTTCCTCTCCCTCTCTCTAAGTCTCACTCTCTTACTCTCCCCCTCAATCTCAAATTCTTCTTGATCTCTTAGTCTCTCTCTCTCTCTCTCTCTCTCTCTCTCTAGCAATGACTCTCTCCCTCTCTCTCTCCCTACTTGTTTATCTTCGCTAATGTCAATCATCAACAACAAAGACTCCAAGATCTCAGCAATTTAGATTGATCATCGTTCGCAACCAACATCTGCATCTCAAAAGTAAGCACCTCCATACTTGGTTCTAATAAAAATAGAGGCCGAAGATCTTAACTCGAATGACCACATTCATTTTGCATCTTCATTGACAATCACAAACAATATCTTTCTGTTAATGTTTGATGCTTCAACATGAACATCAACAAACATCTTCATATTTGAAAAAACAAAACAGAGCTTGTAACTAAGGTTCCCGTCAGATTCTATAATATTAGAATCTCCTTTCTCATACTTTAAACAAAGATGATAAATTTGTGGATAAAATCATGTGGCATTATAAGATCTTAATCCAACTCACACAGATAAATTTGGCAATCTCAGCAGCTCTAACTCTAGGAGAGTTAAAACTCATTCAAGCATAAGCACAATTGTATACTAATTTCAGCAGCTTTGAAATGTCATAAAATATGTTTGTCCTTTCAAGAAATAAAAAAAATGAAATAAAAAAAGAATCAATTGGTCCACTGTTTAAGGCTCAACATGGTTGATCCTCGATCCCAAAAATTGGGGATCAATACTATGCGGGTTGGTCCCCAAGTCAAGTACTGGATCGGTCCAATCCGGACTATGCTCACCCTTAATCGTACCTAGCATCCTCCAGATGTTGTTCCCATCACGTGGGCCCTAGATTTTAATGAAGTGAATCCACCGCATTGGTGATAGCAACTGAGCATGGGACGAGCATAAAGAAAGTTTCAGCACCATCCCACCTAGCAAAGATTTAAAAATAAAGACAAGTTTCTGGATAGGATACCTTTTCCCTAATTAAAATAACAAAACTTCCAATTAAAAAGAAAAGAAAAGAAAATTTCAGCCGAGCACTTCCAAAATCCATGTCTTGGAAATGCGATTGATGGGACAGTAACCATATACTTCACCAAAAAAATGTTTGACTGAGCGGTCGAATGACTTGTCTCAAAAAGACCAAGGTCCATGATGGACCGTCGCATTTATGGAAGTGCACTATAGTCAGTTTCAATCATAGCTGCACCACCTAACGTGGGCTTTCTCCTTTAAGCCCTATTCCTATGTGATGATAATGAACGACAAGGTGCATGGTCTCCATCCAACCCTTTTGGAAGGTAGCTCGTGCTTGTTTTTCAACTATTATTAGTCCGTGGCAATAGGTACCCATCCCTTGAATCGTATGATATATTGGATGGACAAGATGTGTTAGATATTTAATGGGTTTGATGAATTAGTACTACGACGAACATGTGACAGCTGGGGTTGCGTCGACGGACTCTGTACAAATTTTTCTATCGAAAAGTTAGTGAGATCATTTGTCCGAACTCATCGTCTCTTTAGCTACCGCACATCAAAGGCCCTCCCTCAACATCACCCCCCTCGTCATCGCCAATCCTTATTTTAGGATCAGCGTTTGGCGGGGGTAACTGACTACCTTAGTTCAATAATTCGTCGACCACAAAATTATCGCAATTCTTCAATCGCTCGAGATATAGTAAGCAGTTGCAACATATATTATCCATCGATGAAATATCTCTCAACGAGCTTGTCATAAAAATAAAAATCACGAAATACCAGAAAAATAAAAAAAAAAGAAAAATTGAGAAACATAGAAAGTAGTCGCAGCATTTTCATGCTATGTTCATCTTTCCTGTCTAATATGTCTAATTTTTTATTTTTGTAAAATCACGAGATGATGAGAAAGATCACATGACAAAAAACAACCATAATATCCACAATGTAAGAAGGAATTGCCTTGTAAATTATGTAACGAAGACTTTTTGGGCTTTTGTCCAACAACATTTTGGGCCTTTGTCCAAGACCAAAGTCGGTTCCTTTAGTCGTCGGCCCGCGAGGAGGGTTGGACTCAAATAAATCACACATGACATCTAACATAAATTAGGTTATGTTACATTTTCTTCCCAAAAAAGAGAGGAAGATAGAGATATACCATCGCACTGCAAAAGATTCATCCGGCAGAGGGGGTTGAATGATATTGGAAAGTAACGAAGGGTTTGGTTTTTTTGAAGGAAAACTATTTTCGGAAAATTATTTTTCGATTTTTCGGTATTTTGATAACAGAAAACTAATCGATTTATGAGCAATGTTTTTCTATATATTGAAAACAACAAACATAGACATGGGGAAAAAGACTTTTCATTTTGGTAAAAATGAAATCACTTTCCCGAAATCACAAAACAAATAAAAACTAAACATTTCATTTGAAAATGAATTTCATGAAATATTTCCTTTATCAAGAAATTTCAGTTAAACAAACACACCCTAAATATAAAAAAAAGCGTCACAAGGGAAAGTTAAAGTCTTAAAAAGTTATGGATCTAGATCGATTCGGTGGACCATTTTGTTGGATTTTGATAACGAGAAGTTCAAGAACAGAGAGAGGGGAAGGACTTGAATCTGGGAGAAAATAACAAAAAAAGTCCTAAACCTATAGTATTTGTACCAACTTAGTCATCATCTTTTGATTTGGTTAATCTAGTCCTAAATCTTTTGACAATTTGCTAATGAAGTCCTTCCGGTCAATTTTGGCTAAGAATCGCTGACGTGGATAATTTTTATAATTTTATAATTATTTTTTCAATTTTTTATTTTTTTTCTTATTATTTTCTTATCTTATTTTTTCATTATGTTGGTGAGGGTCACTGGCGAGCCTTGATGGCCGTGAAGGCCTCGTTTAGACTGGGTGAGGGCAGCCTCGCCCGCGCCCTGCAAGGCCGTGATGACCATGGACTAGGCCATTGTGACCTCGTCAGTAGAGAGTGAGGGCACAAAGGCCCTAGGCGAGGCCATCACAGTCTTAAGCGAGGGCCTTCGCTTGGTGACGACCTTTGCACCCTCTCTTGCACCCAACAAGGCCGTGATGGTCTTGCCCAAGGCCTTTGCATTCTTACCCATGGTCGGTACAATGAAAAAAAATAAAATAAAAATAAAAAAATTCAAAAAAAATTTACAAAACTTGTCCACATCGGCACTAGCCGTGTCATGTAGGACAGTCGGGATCCACGTCAGTGAATTCTGGTCAAATTCGGCCTGAATGACTTAATTGGCAAATTGTTATAAGGTTTAAGACTTAATATGCCAAATTGAAAAGTTTAAAATTAAGTTGGCACAAGTGCAATATGTTTTATGACTTTTTTGGTAATTTCCTCTAAATTTTGAGTGAAATTGAAGTGCTTGAAAAGGGGAAACTACCAAAAAAGTCATAAACTTATTGTATTAGTTCGGTTCTCAAACTTTCAATTGAATCAATTTGGTCATAGACCTTTTGCATTTGTACCAATTGAGTTTATTTGGTCAATTTTAGCCAAGAATCTCTAACATGAATGTCAGCCATGGACAACATTACAGTGAACAATTTTTAAATTTTTTTAAATTTTTTAGTACTTTTTTTTGTTTTTCTTCTTTTCTTTTTTCTTTTTTCTTTTCTTTGCTTCCTTTTTTTCCCAACTATGGGTCGGTGAGATCACTGGCCGACTATCACCAGCCACGTGTTAGGGCTAGGGGTGTTGATGGGTCGGGTCGGGTCGGGTTTTCATGATGCCCGACTCGAGACAAGACCCAAACAAGATAAAGCCGCACGATCGGGTTGGGTTGGGTTTCGTGTTTCATATTTTAATTTTAAATTAATGTTAAATTACAGCAGCTTCCGCCTCGGCCGCAGCTGCCTCCTCCTCTTCCTCCGTACCTTCCTCCCCCGCCGTAACCGCCCCCACTGTAGCTAAGGATCCTTTGGGTTGAAGAAGACATAAACCAGGATGAAGAAGACACCAGAAAAGCAGCTGAAATGTTTCCGTTAAATGCAGAATTTCGAAAATTATTGACAATGGTTTCAAAGATTGCAAAAACTCGCTCCACTTACCCACCTTCAGATCTGAAAGACTGAACCCTTTTCGAACATAACCAAATGCAAATGAACAAAACATGTAACCTTCGATTTTTAACTTCCAAAACGCTTCATTCACCGACGTTGGACGACCGAAAATAACCAAAGGAAAGAATCCTCGACGGTCCTGAAATCGATGAGGATAACGAGTCGCGCTTGATCTGGAACTCGACGGTCTCGCCCTCAGCGAGGCTGCGGAAGCCCTCAGACTGGATGGAGGTCGGAGCCGTCGTCGGGGGTTATGAAGCCGAAGCCCTTCTGGTCGCCAAACCACTTGACCTTCCCCGTGATTCTTTCGGCCATGGCCCCTTTCGGAATCGACTTCGCCGCCTCAGGAACCGCAGATAGCAACAAAACCTACCTACTCGGAAGAGGCGAGAGAGCGTGTGAGAGAGATGTGGAAGAGAGATGTTTCATTGTTTGGGTTGGGCCGGGTACCCGAGCCCAATAAACCCAAAACAATTGGGTATTGTTTTGGTTGTTACCCAAACAAGTCGAGGCCCAACCCAATTCAATATGAAAATTTTTAGGTCGGGTTGGGTTGAACCGTGTTTGATCGGGTTATTTTGACAGCCCCAGTTAGGGCTAACGACCCTCACCTGGTTTGGGCAAAGGCCGCAGCCTTTGCCCATGCCCGGTAATGGTTGGCTGGCAACGTTGCCAGCAAACAGTTAGGAAAAAATAAAGGAAGGAAAGAAAAGAAAAAGGAAAAAACAGAGTTAATAAAAATATTTAAAAAAATTCAGAGTAATTTAAAAAAATTTCCTTATTAGCGCCAACTACACCATGTAAGACGATCGGCGTCTAGACCTGTCAAATGGGTGGGTCGGATCGGGTTTGGGTTGGGTCATAAATGGTCCGATCCAAATTGACCCATTAACCCGTTTATGACCCATTTATGTGCAATGTAATTTTCTTGACCCATACCCGACCCGACCTATACCCAACCCATACTCGATCAAACCCATATTGCTAAAACACTTCCATATTTAATTAAATCTAGGAAAATTCATACCCAAACTAAGATAAGAGTGCAAAGTGAGTGACCGCAAGATTGAGTAAGGGTGAAAGAGACGAGTTGAGTTTAAATCAGTTATAAACTAATTTATGACCCATTTACAACCCATTTATGACCAATTTAACACTAATATTAAACTTCTACCCATTTATGACACATTTACTAAATATAACTAACTCATTTATGACCCATTTACTAATATATGGATTAAGTAATGGGTTTATGATCCATTTTGACAGGTCTATCGGCGTCCACGTTAGCGATTTCCGATCGAAATTAGCCGGATGGACTCAATTGACACAAATGCAAAATGTTTAGAACTAAATTGGTTCAATTGAAAGGTTTAACATTGAATTTGTACCTATACAATACGTTTATGATTTTTTGCACACTTTTCCCATCTGAAAACGATCGGTCGGGCAATCTATCGCATTCTCAAGTGTTTGAAACTCGAAATCCTGGATCTTGCACAACTCTTCGTGTGTATATGTAAAGATCCTTAATATTTATGATTGGGTTGGCTGGAAGATACCAAATGAACGCGGACAATCTCATGTCTATGTCAAATTCATTCCCTTGGTATTATTGGGCTAATTTAAATGCTTCTTTTAATTATGACATTGGAGTATATGGCCACAGCCTCTTTTCCAGGATCCAAAGATGTGCGAAGTACATCTAGTTTCTTAGGGAATGGAGACACACTTGCGCACGCGCATATATATATGTATTAAATTATTCTTCTTGCAATCAAGGTTAGCTAGCTTAGGCTTGATAAATATTAGTTTCTCTACTTCCACGATGCTCTCGGTCGGTCTCCTTTCTTTCGCTTACTGGGAAAAAATTACCAAAAAAGTCATAAACTTTTTTCACATATATCAGTTTAGTTCTAAACCTTTTAAATTTGATTAATTTAGTCATAAATTTTTTGACAATTTGCCAATTAAGTCATTTCGATCAATTTTGACTAGAAATCATTAATATGGACACTAGACGTCGTAAGTGACACGGCTGGCGCTAATGTGGAAAATTTATATATATTTAAAATTTGTGATTTTATTTATTATTTTTTGAATTATTATTATTTTCTTTTTTCTCTTTGCTTTTTTTTCATTGTGCTAGCAATAGTCATCGGCGACCCTCGTTGGTCGTCGGCCATGGCGCGAAGGCCCTCGCCAGATTTGGGCAAGAGCCGCCTTACCTGTGACCAGTGGGGCTGCAAAGGCCCTACGCTTAGGCCTTGATGGCCTCACCTAGGGCCCTCGCAGCTGGCAAGGGCTTTATGAGCAGCCCAGTGGCTTGCAAGTGTCGCCGGCGATCCTCACCTGCCACAAAGAAAAAAGAAAAGAAAAAATAAAATTGTTTAAAGAGTTAAAAAAAATTATCTACATCAGTGCCGGCTATGCCACGTAAAACAATAAACGTCCACATTAGCGATTTATGATCAAAATTGGCCGGGATAACTCAATTGGCAAATTGTCTGAAGTTTTAAGACTAAATTGGCCAAATTGAATTATTTAAGACTGAATTTATACAGATGAAATAGATTTATGACTTTCTTTTGTAATTTTCCCATCGCCTACTCGTGCTTACACTCCTTCATGAACCTCAAATTGTGTGCCCAACTTTTCTTGAATCTTTATGAGAGCCAAGGGAGTGAAGCTTTTGTTTAATAGCACAGTGACATGGGTAATCCATGCCATTACCCATTTAGCATCCGATGAATATCAATAGCCTCGTCGTCATTCACGGAAAACTAACCCCAAAGTCTTACTGCCGTTGCTAGAAAATGGCTTTTTCTGAAGAGTTATATGATTAGGAAACGGACCGATAATGTATATATCAAGCCGATATCTCAACAGATCCTCAAGTCGGGCCAGCGAGCCTCACACAAAAATAATAAGAAAATATATGGTGGACGTGACCATATCTAATAGACAACCCGACGAATGGAATGACTAGACTACCAAGAGCAACAGACGGGAGGGGCTGATGGGATTTGAACTCACACCCAGAAGTCGTATTAGACACCAATTTTCTCGAGGAATTTAAGCGGGTCAGATCGGAAACGTCTATTCATATCATATAGAAGCATTTCCTCAAAAGATGTGGATATGGAATTTGGCATTCCGAACACGTTTGTTGTGTTTTCTCCATCGGTGACGAAGGACGACGAAAAACGATGATACGGAAAAGGAACGCGACCTCGCTCGGTCAGCACGAGGACCCCCCACCCCGCCCGCCGTTCCGTTATCGTTTGGCCAGGTCAAATGAATATGGTCAGGACCGGCGTGCTGGGTGTGCACTCCTTTTCTGGTCAAGCTTATGGTTTTTTCTACTACATGAATTTGACCCCTTTTCCGCACCTTTCTGATCCGGACGGGGCCGACGTCGTCCCGTCGCTGATCGATCGACCGCTCCATCGCGAACCAGCGAGTCGCCGTCGAATTCACCCACGCCAACTTAGATAAACAATATCGAAAGATTGAAGCTATAAATCGTATCGTGACGCTATGTATCGGTAGAATGAATTTTGCTCTTACAATGAATCGTTACTGATGTATGCTATGACCTTATTCACCAGAGAGGGAGCTCGTCTCTGTTATTACATAACCAACTGCATCATCGATCGGCTCGGCATCGGCCATTCCATGATCCGGCCCGACAACGGAAACAGGAAAAGAAGAAGAATGAACGAATTCTGTAGCCCTGACTAATCTCTGCTTTCATATTCTCTCTATCTGTAATGGTGTTTGTGTAGGCTATAAAACCTCGTGTTTGCTGTCTGAACACGCTGTACTTGATTGCTGAACGTTCTGCAACTCGTCCGGTGCTCATCTGAAGAGGATGAACGACCAGAAGGCCACGAAGACGGCGACCCCGACGGTGATGCAGACCAGGTCCAGGGCCCTCTCCCTCCTCTGCTTCCTCTCCCTCCTCTCCCTCTTCCTCGCCTCGTACGCCTCGAACCTCTCCTTCCCTTCGCTCCCCCTCTTCGCCTTCCTCCTCTCCCCGCCCTCCATGGCCTCCCCGAGGATCACCAGGCTGTCCCTCCCGTTCAGGCTCTTCCCTTCCATGTCCTCCACCTGGAAGCTCACCTCCCTCACGTGCAGCTTCCCGCCCTCCTTCCCCCCGCACGTCAACGTCGCCGTGCACTGCACGTGCTCCGTAGCCGACCCCGGCGGCCCCCCCGCCACCACCGTCACGTACTGCGCCTGCACGTCCCCGGTCAGCCAGTGCCGCTGCACGGAGACCGGCCTCCGGGTCGAGAAGTTCGCCGCGCGCCGCCGGGCCGGGTCGACCACGATCCAGCTCAGGGACAGGCTCTCCTCCAGGTGCCTCAGCCAGGCCTCGTCGGGCGTCCCCGCGGGTTTCTGGATCCCGGTCGGGACGGACTCTTTCAGGTCGAGCAGGTCGACTCGGAAGGGCGAGCTCTCGAACCACCCGGACGCCGTCTCCGTCTCGTGGACCTTGGAGAATATCGCCTCCCCCTCGTAGTGGACATCGACCGCCGAGACCAAATACTCGGCCGGGGGCGGCGGCGGCGAACGGCGGCTCCGCGGCTTATGGTGGTGGAGGACAGGGTAGGAGTCGGTGAAGAAGGAGCGGTGGCCGGCGGGGAATCCGGCGATGGCCCCGGCGACGCTAGGGTCGCCGACGGAGGGCCACGCGGCGACGCAGACGTCTCGCCAGAGGCAGTCGTCGGAGGAGAGGGAGTGGAGCTGGGCAGAGGCGGAGGCGGCGGCGACGAGGGCGGGGCCGTCGAGGCGGGTGAGGATGTGGGCCCGGATCACGTCCGGGTGGACGGAGGTCAGCATGGTGGCGGCGGCGGCGGTGGAGGCGGCGCTGCCGATTCCGGCCGGGGCGGTCGATGGAGAAGGCATGGGTGGGTTATTCGGTGGCTGTTCGTGGAAAATTAGATTTCGTTTCGGTTTGATGATGCTGTTGTAGTAATAAGGGGGCAGGAGGGAAGGAGGGAGAGAAAGAGAGCGTGTTCTTTTGAGTAGGAGACGAAAGGAGGGAAGGTTGGGATTTTTATAGGGGGAAACGAGAACGTGGGAAAGAGTCAACACTGGCTTGTGCCTGAATAACATTCTTGTTTTGAAACGAGAAATATTTTTATCGACTATGTTTCCAACCTTACTGCATAGATTAACCTAGCTATTAAATAAACAAGTGGGCATTTAGCCCTCGTGGGCGGCCTTGGCTCGCTCGGTATATAAAAAACAGGGGTTTCCGCATTAGCACCGTGCTGGCAAGAGTGTTCTGATCAGTCGAGAAAGATCCGATTGAAAAAGGGTTAACGAGACCTGCACGCGAGGTAAACTGAAGCCGACTTTCGAAACCGAAATGCTAAGCACTAATATATATATATATTTTATTAGTTCACTTCAGCTGCCACAAATTTGTGATGCTAATTAGTTGCAGATAAATAAATAATTTATTTCTTTTCTTGCATTATCGGTCAAATGGAGCAGCCTGCCGGAAGCCCGAAAAAGTCCAAGTTCAGCAATGGCAGAAGCAAAGAAACCGTGTGCTGACTTCAGTTGAAGTACCAATCATGGTCAAGGTCAACGCACTGAATTTACCAGCCGATGTGGGATCTAAGCGTGACTGGATCTCCAGAGCATTATATGAATAGCCCCCACCCAATAATTTGATGCTGAGAGGTCTCCCCCTTCTCGTTGTATGTAGTCTTAGCAAATATGGTGATCTCTTAATAGTTAAAACGTCGAGTCGCCGGCAGTCCCCTCGGGCTGTAGGGTCGGCGCGATCGCGATACTGAGCCGCATACGACGGGTGGTGGATCGCGCACGGCTTCGAGAGTGGCGATGATGTTTCTGACGACCGTGTCTTCATCCTTAGGATCTCGAGTATCGGGATCGATCGGAAGTAACTTGAATCTGGAATCCCCCCTCGTTCGGAAGTTTTGTCCGTCTATAATATCCTTTTTTTTTTTTTTGAAAAAGAACCGTGATAATGAGGCATGGAAAATCGAAATGACCCCCTTTCTAATTTTGCCTACTAAGCTGTCTATCATGTTAAACGAGGGTATCCGTTTTAATCAAGAAAGATATCCAACGGCAAATTGAACGAGAAAACTAATTTTTCCTTAAGTGACTTAAAATGTGCAATTGAATGGCCGAGGTCCCATCAGTCATGCACCCTCTATGCGGACGTCAGTATAATCTTAAATTTTTTAATTTTGTCAACTTAGGTCTTAAATCTTTGCTCATATCTTCAGTGTAGTTTTTTGGTTGTCGGAAATCGCTAATAGGACAAATTTTTTTTTTGACTCGTTACGCGCGCGAAGCATCGTGGATTGGGCAACGTGGCGCGAAGCGGAGGTCGACACTTGGCGGTCCGACAGGCCCGACACGGCGACTTTTCTTCTTTCCTGCTTTGAACGCAACGACCGACACGTGGAGCGACACGTGGATGCGCAGAACGCCGAATCTGAAGCCTCTCTACTTCGCTCCTGAAATGGAAAATGAAGATAAAACGAGTACTTCTGCTCCCCCGCGAAAGAAAGCAAAGAAAAGAAAAGAAAAGAAAAGGGACCCCGCGTGTTAGGACGCGCCGAATGCGCGTGAGCTCACATCATCTGAACCGTCGGATCGCGCAACGCCCGTGCCATCCGACGGCCGAGATGGAGCGGGCTTACGTGATCGGGATGCGGGCTCGAGAAGTTTCCCGTCGTCTCGCGGGGTTCGAGCCTTATCCGGAGCCGTGTGCTGGCCTGGGCGCATTAAATGGGCCGGCCACAGCATGCACAATTTAATTGCGTTCCATCTGCAATTCGTGCTTCCAACAAAGCGCAGCCGAATGCTTGAACATGAACTTCCCGCGTGCTTATCTGATCGTTGTGGGGACATCATCATCATCGTCCTGATCACTTTTTCAGCAAAAGTCACTTCCTCTCTCTGTGCGGAGATTTAGAGAGCGTGCCCTTTGGACTTTTCTTTGTGTTTTTTTGGTCAAGAGTTAGTACCAAAACTGCAAGATTAGCTCCTTCACTCTATTGTTTTTTTATTATTTTTTGATCGAAACTCCTTCGCTCTGTTAGGCCGGTCATAAATTAGGGGTGGTGAACCGGGCTCGAACCGGCCTTACCCGACCGGTTCAAGGCCGGTTCATAGGGCGATTCTATATTTTGAACCGGCTGGTTTTACTTGGGAGCCTGGGACTTGTAAGGTCGGTTACAGGAAGAGCTTGAAACCGAACTGTTTTGGAACTGATTTACTCATACCCTTAAGTAAGTTCTTTTACTCTCTCTTTTTTTAAATAGAAAATATTTACCGGAATTGAACATATTATCTTCAATTAGAAAGAATATTATTCATGTTTGACACATGTATATTGTATATATGATAAAATGAAACAAAAGAGAGAGAGAGAGAGGGAAAAGCCTCGATAGGTTCCCGAATTGACCCTAGAACCGGTCGGTTTGCAGGGTCACTTTCTGCCTCTAAAAACTGAGAACCGACCTAACATGGTAGGTTTCAGATCTGGAATCGATCACCCTATCCTAAATTGTTCATTAAGACAATACAAACAGGCTACACTACTTTTTCTTTGAAAATGAGAGTAATAATTTGAGGGTTTGTTAATTTGAACTTATGAAAAGAAAAATGTAAGGCTTTAATTTTCCTCTAAAATCTACATTATTGTTCTTTTTCCAAACAATTTTACAAGAAATGCACATGCGAATTTATGTATCGATATTTATCTACTGTGAGAGTTTCGAGTGTTTAAAATTAGAAAAAAAAATCAAAATGCATGCTTTGCCAAATTCGAAATAGCTAAAAGTCAAAAGGCAAAACCCACAACTCCTAATTACAAAAGGAACAAAAACTAATATAGGGTAAATTTGTCACAAATATACCGATTTGGGGTTTTTGACGATCAAAAAATTAGTTTATGGTAAATTTATCATAGGTGTACCGGTTTTGAGTATTTCGTAGTATTAATCCAAATTTAGAAGTAAAAAAAAAAACAAAAAAGGCAAATGCCCTTCAAATTGGACTTGTAACAATGTGAAGTGCGATGATCTTGCCAATATCGAAAACATGTTCGAACGATGGGCAGACGGCACATTGCATGGGAACACAAACCCAAAGAAGCCGGCTGTTTCATGTTCCTATCTGTCTAGATCCAGAGTCAAAGCCAAACGGGGTCAAAAGTTGCCCAAAAAGTGGAGGGATTCGACCAAAATGTCATTGCTGTCAGATCTCAACGTAGATTTCAACCCCTTTCTTAAAGCTGTGGCTATTGACTGCAGCTGCAACAGTGGGGGAAGGAGTGAAGTCCTTCTCCAAACCTTTCTGGCCTCGTGACAATGAGATTGCTCCATGCCTTGTAAAAAATGTCATGACATGAATCTTTGTTTGTTTGGGGATGAATCCGGCTAGGGCCGGTGGTTATCCTTGGCCACCAATGCTTTGCTCTCGAGATCACAAAGGAGACAGTCACCAACTTCTGCACATATATGTCAAATGGACGTTTCGATTGTCGGGATGATGCCGAACCTTCCAATCGATGTAATACGAATCTTCATGTGCAGTGAGAAATAGTGCATTTTAAGCATGTCAGATAGGCGATTCTGCATATGTCTTGCTAGGCGCTTTTATGTGACCATTCAACGAGAGGATTTGATTGCACTTTTTAAAGAGCGTGTGAAATTTAGCCTCATCAGTCGAAAAGATTGAGAAGGTAATTGTATGTTGTACACGGGATAAGGTTTGGGATTTCAAAGGGATGTTTCACGATAGGACATAAAAAGCTCGAGTTTAGAAATATTGCATTGCAATAATTTCTTTTTCACCACGTTAGATAGCAAGCATTGAAGTATTGTTTCACATCGCTTGCTGACGGGTTCTAAATGCTCTTTATATTTATATAGTCCCCCTCCACCTATCAGCTTAAGCTTTTGGATTTGATTTTCTAACATAGTATCATAGCTTGTACTATCCTAAATACTCTTTATATTCACGTCGTTATTTTCAATTATTAGTTTGAGCTTTTGGGTTGGACTTTTTAACAACAAAATACCATGAAAGAGATATTCCGTTTGAGTCGCCAACCAGACAAGACTCAATTCAACTCTGCTCACACATGTCGATGGCATATCGATTTTCATCATGTTTTCCTCCGTGGGGATGGAGTCGGTTTTGCAAACATCCTTTTTTTTTGTCATCTGTTCATGTACCGTGTCTAATTTTATCGCCCTGCGCGTGTGTTTAAACCATTCGGCTCTACTAATTCTCGCAGATATACACGAGTCGCCCCCGTGCATATCCATCAGATAAGGGTTCACCCGCAAGGGGCCGGACACGGCCTTGTGATTTAGATATTACTCCTACAATTCTTGATCTTACAGTAAATTTTCGAGCTGTCTGTGCTTTTTGGAGACAGAGAGGTCAAAGTCAGGCAAATCGGAAGAGAACCAACTTGGTGATCGGCAAAAGTCAGCGTCGTAAACCGTCCACTGAAGATTTAATGCTTAGGGCCAAGATGGATAGATCGCTCGGGAAAACAAAGTCTAATGCACATCGAACGGCATCGGTTCTGCAATGAACCGAGTGGTTACGAAAACGATGGCGACATTCGATAGTCCCTCGGGTACGCGCGGGGACCCGTAACAGAGATGATGATGGCCTAATCCACCCTCGATTGAGCGTTAACCGTATTACTTAACATCAATGCATGATCAGTGTGTTTTTTCGAAGGAGCATGCGTGATAAATATCTCGACGACGACGGTCATTAGTCGTTGTCATATCATATAACCCAGTGAATTATTTAAAGGAAGCACCGTTGGAAGTTGATCGGTAATCAGCGGGAACACATTTTATCGTTAGGAAGCCAAGTTTGACTAAACCTGTGGTCTCCGCCAACCTTCAGCAGAAGTCAGTATAGTATAGCACTGAACACTGTGATTAAGTGAAGCTCACTTTATGGTTAATCAATCATTTGAAAGGGTAGAGGAGTTTTGGAGCACGCAATAGAAGACTTTTTGTATGGGAGGGTCCTCGTGGGAATATCATGTTTGGATCTTCTGGGTATTTGGTAGGTTTTGAGTTCTGAAAGAAGAACGAAGTCCATATGACTCTCGAAATCGCTCTTGCGAACAGCTTCGTATGCTCCTCCTCGGGGTACTAGACATTTGAGCGGTGAAAGGTTCGACAAATGTCGTATTTTCATCACCATGGTTGTTCTCATCAGATTTATCTACTTATGGTATAATCGAACTGATCGTGTTTATACTGTGCGATCCCGCACAATGTGCACGGGGTAACGCCTAAAATGTCAAGATGCTTGCATCATATTGATATTGCACAGCAATGGAGTATCTTGATATGCATACTTTCAAACAGAGAACTCACTCTGTTAAAATGCTTTTCGTAATAAACATTCATCCCAAAAGCAGAAATGGATTTGATAGGGTGCATAAAAGCCTTCTACGCGAAAAGAAAGGGTGATTAGGCTCCAGAAGATTACAATCTTCAAGTCCTCTTAGTAGACCAAACATGATTAAAAAAGGAGTTCGAACTTCAATTGTAGACAATTTTCTTCAATTGAACAAGATGAGCGCCGACAGTTCAACGGTTCAACAGCAGCTTGAGATGGTGATGCAGCAGTTCGATTAATCATGTAAGCCTAACCGTCCCAAGTAGATAAACCTCCCATACCAATTTCATTTGTTGATGACTGCAGTTGAGAAGGATCAAAGGACCTCCTCTTTGGTTTCTTTTTCTTAGTAGGTATGCAAACCAAGCCACCCAGCAAGACCCCATCTGCGACATCCTTACCAATTGCACCCTTTTCTCCATCTCCCTTGGGATTATCTGCGGCTTCCTTAGCTTGGAAAAGCTCCATGAATGAAGCCTCTGCGTCGTCAATAACATCAAGTTCGCTGGTTTTCACTCTCTTGGACTTTTTCGTCTCTTTCAGCTCTGGTGCCGCGTCGTTATTGTCATGGAATGGAGCTTCTTTTCTCGGCAAATCATCCTTGCTTTTCTGCTTCTTCCGTTTCTGTCCTTGCATTGAATGTTCACCATTTTCACTATAAATGCCCATTGTCACGTTATGCTTGGATTTCCCGTCTCTTCGCTCTTCCTCTTTGATTTCTTTACCATCAGTGACAGGAGGAAATTCGTCAATGACATCGACATCAAGCTTCTCGATTTTGGTGTTCTTATTGATGGGTTTTGCATTGAATATCTGCAAACTCGGTAGAGCTCCCCTGATCTGCAGTGAGATGTTAAAGATATTCATCTGACAGTAGGTAAAGACTGGACATACATGAAAATAAGGGGAAATTAACAATTGGGTAGTTTACCTTGTTCGTCGATTTCTCATTCTCCGCAATAGGATTTCCTAGTAAGTTGAGGTTTCTAAGGTTAACAAGCGATTTCAGCACCTGCAGTTTCTAGCATTAGAAGAGATGCAGGGTAGTTTAGTCCCAAGAACAGTGAAAATACAGCCAAAAATTCCTCACCTTCACATGCGACCAACTCATGATCGAGTTATTTCCCAAATCCAAGTTCTGAAGTTTAACATTCTGAGCAAGTTCACTTGGCAGAGCCTGACATTTGACCGCAACAGAAGAAGAGAGGAGAACAAGTTATGAACACAAGGGTCCACTGGACATGGGAGAAAAACATATAGTACAAAGACGACTCGCTTGCAATAACAATTCTATTAAAGCAATCAGCAAAATTTCATAGATAGCCTCAATTCAAATAAGTGAACCATAAATCAATCATACCGTAATCTGATTGTGAGCAAGTCTAAGTTCTTTCAGTTCGATGCAGGACTTGAGTGAAGTACCAATAGCTTGGAGTTGGCAATGTGAGAGAGAGAGCTGATAACCAAAAAAGAGAGACTACAGGAAATGGATACATCTAGGTAAAATATGTGCCTGTAATTATGTCAATCAAATGCATACCTTTGTAACTGACTTCAACTTCATTAAGGACTTGCCAATTTCTTCTATAGGATTCCTAGAAAGAACTACAGCGAAGAGAAAAGGTGAACAGAAGTACTAAGCATCTTAGTAGTAATTCTTATAATGAGAACATGAAGATCAAAATGGATCAACAGAAGACTTAGTCCGTAACTTATGCTTTCCATATCTCTACAAAATTCCAGTGTAGGTAAATTACGGCTGATCATGAAGAAAAGGATAGAATAGATACACTTACATGCACGCATGCCATAAAGTACATACGTATAATTACATGCATTCACCTAGTTGAATGCAAACCTTAAACATCTTATTCCTGTTATCTTCTGGCTAAGACAGGACAATGGGGAAGCTTACTGTTGGCACCTAGAAAATTGAAGGCATCACCTCAATGAAGTTCAATGTGGATCCTTTTATCCATCTTTTCTTGATGGTCAAGAGTCAAGAGCTCACTTTCACCCGGTAGTGCATTTATAGACCGTAATTACAACTGCTTTACCTATTTTCCAGTTAAAAGTGTTCTGCACTTCCTATTGAACCCTCTCCCTCCCCCTCCCTCATACAAATACCAAAGACTACAAGTGACAAACATTTTACGGTGGTTATAGAAGGATAGGATATAATAAGCAAGCAGTATCTAAAAAGATTTGACATGCTGATGACATCTGAAAGAAGAACTTAGATGTCATACCGAGAGTGTTCAGTTCTTTCAATTGGTCAAGTGTGCATATGGAAACAATCTCGTTGTCTGTAAAACAAAGAAAGGAGAATCTGAATAGGAACCATTATCCAGCCTTTCGTGTCCAAGAAATATAACCCACCATTTAAAATTAATGCACGTAGACTCACAAGCGACCTAACCTCATCCATGGATCTAAGTTTGTTTTTCCCAGCATTTAGCACCTGTTTAAAAATGGAAGAAAGTAATTTTCCATCTGTAACTAGCATCAAGCTTCATAGGGGAATATTATAAACATAGTACATTGAGGAAGTCCATTTCCAATTACAATGAAGCAGAAGAACATGTGCCCAAAAGTCTCCCCATTCAAAAAGTAAAGGTTTCTGCCAGATTCTCTACTGAAAAGAGCTTAACGCTCTAACACAAAGCAATGCAACCGCAACTCCATATATCAGACGCTTCCTACACATCGAAGTTCAAATGTTTAGATACACACGCAAGGATGCATTGCATTTGTCTGTATCCTTCTTAAGCTTCTTTTACCATCCACTAAGAGGTGTCAAAATGATTCCTCAGAGCCGTCCGATGAGAAATCTGGATGAGCATCTTTTACCCAAGAAAAACAACCCATTTCTTTCGACAGATAATACAAAATGAGGTCACTCGAATACGAATCACAACGTAGCAGCTACAGGCCAATTAGCCACCGAATTCCTCAGAGTCAGAGCTATGGCATAAAATTCAGCTAACAAACAGATACCCACAGTCTGAGCTTCTGCATCCACTGGCTTCTTTCAAAGGCAGACTTCCCCAGCAAATTAGTTCAGCCTCGAGAAGAGCACACTCAAGGTAACAGAAGTTATAGGGGCAAACAAACTACAAGTACACAGGACTAGCCATCCCAGCTCACTTTCAACCTCACTTGAATCAGGCTCATAACCTTGAGGCTGAAGACAGAAGCAAGGTTCCACAAGAATGGGGTAATGACTTCCCCTCATGAACCCAGTAAACTCTCAAACCCATATTTCTAGCAAGCGAACACAAACAAGAAGTCCAATGACAGTCAGCAACTCACGGTGAGGTTCGAGAGCCCTTCGATCCCTTTCAAGCTCTGCAGCTTGTTCTGGACCACGGACAACCATTTCAAGCCGACGCACGGCCTCAAACCCTGAAACCCACGTTCAGCATTCATCAAGCTCAAGCCCAGAGCACTCAAAAAGCCTCTGCCGCGGCGGCACGCACTCACCTCGAGCGAAGTGAGGTTGTTGAAGCCGAGATCGAGCCTCTGCAGGTTCCTGAAGTCCGCCAGACACGACACCTGGGGACGGCGACCGATGCAGAGCAATACCCATGAGAAACGAAAGCGAGAAGAAAGGTTAAATAGCAAGGGAAATTTTTTTCCTCCGGAGCCGGTCGGAAACGGGAAACAGGGGAGCGTTCACGTACATCGGTAAGAGCTTTCTGATCGAGTTTCAAAGACGAGATGGAGTCCGCGTCCCGCGCGTCGTTGTCCTTCAGCAGCTGCGCAGAGCTCAGGCGTCCCACCGGCATCGTCGGCGTTCGAGGGGGTAGCGACTTGCTTCCAAAACCCTAGCTATGGCCGCTCCGGTCGAGCAGAGCGACCAGAGGCTTAAATGCCGGCGGCGAGTTTTATCCGGGTCGGGTTCGGATTGGACCCGATTTCCCGGGCCGAATCGTTGCCACAAGAGAGAATAATACAAATGATTGATGAATTTTGACTCAATTTGTAATGCGGTCCTTAAATTTTACCTCAATGTAGAATGTAGCTCCCGAATTTTTAAAATATCTAATGTAGTCATGAACATTCAATACATGTTTAATGTAGTTCTTTGACCATATGAAAATGTTTAATACAGTTCCTAAACTTGAATTAATTGAATGATAACATTGAACATTTTCATATAATTTAAGGGCTAAATTGAATATGTACAAAAAATTTAAGGACTATATTGGACTAAAAATTTAGGGATTACATTGCACATAAAGTTTAAGGACTACATTTCATATTAAGCTTAAGTTTATAAATCATTTGTGTCATTTTATCTGTTGCTATTACTGTGTTGGTCAGTAGCATTTGGTGAGAGAATCGTCATCCAATGCAAGCTCCTCTTAGGTAATGGATCGGTAAGACGTTATGACAAGCACCCAAATACGTCTATAGATTCTAGACAAGCACCAAAAATCAAACGATTCATGCACGTCCAAAGTCCGTGCGCTCTACCCGTGCAATTGGTTAACAAAAGCGAAGTAACTACAAAGCTACATCGTAACCAGAGCACCGACCATGAACCCGACCAAGTCCAGAGGCAAATGCCGGCAAGCTTTACCAGGTCGAGTTTGGATTGAACCCAATTTTACCCGGGCTAGGCCGAGTCATCACTGTTGTATCGTGAAGTGTGTCGTCAGTAATAGAATCGTCATCCAATGCAAGCTCCGCCTAGGAAATGAATAAGTAAGACGCCATGACAAGCACCCAAATGCCCTCTCGGTTCATCAGAAGACTCGCCAAGTTTGACGGTTCATGTAGACCTAGAGTGTTAGCAGGCAATCGGTTAACGAGGCGACGTAATGGCACAAGCCGGCACGTTTTTGCTTGCCTTAATTGCAGCTTGTTTAGCAAACCCAGCAAATCAAACCAATCACAACCGATTGCATTAAGCCAAACGTGAATGTTAGTAGACAAAGGTGTACAAGTCAGAGAGCCATAAACCCACAGTTACAGCCAAAACAAGCAGCCATCTAGGCCATAAAATTTGATAGCCACCTCCTCCTACTTGTCTGTCGCGACAAAATTCTTCTCATCATCCATGACATATCCGAATCACCACGAGTGGACGATATCGTATGCCTAAAGAACAGGAATAAGTTATATTGCCTCACAGACCAAGATATCATACACTAAAATCAATGCCTAGCTGCTCGAGAATCAAACGATGCATTTCAGCAACATCCCCTAATAAGTTGCATCCACCATTGGCTTCTGTATGACAATCTATCAGCCAAGAAAAGGAGCCGAATTCTTCGAAGCGAGGATTTCCAACTTTTATCCGAGACACCGACACCATTTGAAGGGCGGTGTATTTTTCCAACATCAGAAGCTGCGAAATTTTCATGAGATGTACTTTTCCTGCTGCTCCTGAAGCAACTTAGCCGAAGACTTGGCGTCACGGTACAGAGAAGTCACTTCCTCAAGGTCCGCCTGCACAGCACAAAGAAACGACATCAGGACTCCAGGATGGAGTAGCAAATTATGAGCCTTTGTAAAATCATGTCTTGCTACATCTTGGATGGATATTCACCTTGCAAATGCCATCTCGGCCATTCATCTTCGCCACGACGCTGGCCGGTGATAATAGCTGTACCGCATGCCTACAGAAATAATCTATTTATATAAGAATCATGAAACACATATATCACTTTGGCAAAAAGTCAAAACATTAAAAGCAGACCTTAAGGATGTCGTTTGACCAATTTCTCCCAGATAGGCTAAACTTTCTTCATCCACAACCAATTCCTCCACCTGAGCACGAATTGCTATAATCTGGCCAATCACAGGACATAACTTGCTTGAATATTTTGCTTTCGGAGCAATGGAAAAGAGAGAATACGTGATATATAAAAGAGGTAAGTGACTTACCTGTATCATTTCAGCAGGACCATATATTTGTGTTCGAATAATCACCAAACGATCCAACAAGTCGACAGGAATGCCATGAGGGCTAGTCATGTCAGTCCCTCTGCCAAAATCATGCACATTAATGAAGAATTGTGGTTAGTTGACCTCCATAGACCTTCATGTTTCTCATTACTCAGAAACTAAAATGTAAGAATTGTGGTTCCAAACAACCAAAGTCACACACTCTGTGATAAACATCACCTGTGGTCGCTGTTTACGTAAACTCGATGGACAAAGACATCGGTAATGACAACAAACAAAAGAGCCTTTTCTCATTAAGTAAGATCAATTACTAATCTTTCTATAAATGTAAATTGCAAAAGGGCATGTAACGTGACGATAAAATTATGTGATTCTAGCTGATATATATCTTCTAAAGCAGCGAAATAGGTTTTTATGTCTCCTCTGGAACCTCTTGTACATTGACAACTGGATCATATATAAGATGCATCATATATGACCCAAATGAAGAGCCATCAAAAAGCTCATTACGCTTTACCTAGTGCGTGCACACACAAACACTCTGCCTCCCTCAAATTATTGATGACCATTCAAAATTAGACATTTGCTCAAGGAAAAAAGCCATACCTAACATTACATATCCCTCTATTTGTGGCAAAGATCACTATTGGTGATAGTGAGCTCTCTAAAGCACGATTCATGTACGAGAAGCACTCCATATCCAGCATATGTACCTGAATAAATGGAATTCAGTAAATCGGACAAGAAAAAGTTATACCTAGACAGGTCCATGATAGACAAAAAGAAAGAGAAAGGACCTCATCAATAAATAGAACACCAGGAACGAGCTCAGCAATGCCTTCATCGATATAACGGTTAACAACCTGCCATCAACAGAATTCCATCACATTAGACTATTGAAAAGTTGATATTTGTTACAAATAGTTATCAACAATAGCACTTTCTAGAAGTAAGACAATATCCCCATATCATTCCAAAAGAATGTCAAAGCTGTAATCATACCTACTACAATACTGATTGGATGTTTACTTCAAATTTCACAAAAGTTGCAATCTAGCTTGCTAGTGCCATAAGTCCCCTAGTTGAGCTGTACCTTATTTATTTCTTGCCTTAACTTGTCAGTTATCTCTGTCTTTCTAGGCTTCATCATCTGACCCATTAGAGATAATATGTCCTGTCCACCTTGAGGCCGTGCATTTGCAGCATCCAAATCATGTAATGTTACATCCTGGAGAATCAAATGTTAAGAAACATGTAAAGAATTCCAAATGGAACTTACAAAAACAAATCCAGGTAAATAGCACTTATTGCGAGGTTTTATAAAACTATGCCAGCATGTTTGCCTCTTTGGTCCAAGCTACCTTTACATGGTTTTATGGTTTTAATACCAGTGCTGAACTCACTGAAAACTTCAGTTTCAAGTAAAAAGGCCATCTATAACAGCTACCAAGAGCTTTTGATTTGTTTTGAAAGCCATCCGGTCACCAGATGCAAACCAAGAATTTTCCCTCACCATTTTGCTGTATAGCTATAACAGTAGGATTTATATTGTTACATATAGCACAATCAACCAAATTCTTTAGATTGAGAGATGCATAACCTGAACTATCTCCTTCTTTTTATGAACCTCTCCTTTAGGGAGTGGGACATACTCTTCTGCTTCAAGGTCAAATTCTGTGGCAAAAGCATCACTTCTACCGACTCTTTTGACTGCTCCACTATTTGCTTCGATGTATATAACATCACCAACAGCAACCTGCAAGAGATTTTGACAATCACAACAAGATTAATCTCATCTTAGATGGTAGATGATCATTCACCATTTGGATCCTTGAATGAGAATAGTATAACTAAAAGCTCTACGAGTCATGATATCAAAGTGGATAAAATGCATACTGCAAGTAGCAGCAAATTAGAGAAAGAATGGAATAGCTTAATAAGGACCTGATGAAAAAGTGCCTCAAATACATACAAAACTGTACGAGCGATAAAAACAGGCAAGAAAAAGCCCACAAAAAAAGGAAAGAAAAACAATTCCTCACTTTTTCCTTGATCAAAGCATCATATATGGTTGGGTCCAACTTTAGTTGCTTTGTTCCTTTGACAGTTTTTAATCCAATGATCACATGGCTAATGCTTTTGCCATAGCCACCAGTCACGCTCTCAGTTTCTTCTGGAGAAAGTTCAGTAACCTAAAAACAGTAACAAATATCAGGAGCTGAGTCCAATACAAAGACAAGAAACAGCCGGAAGAAAAAAAAGTCGAGCTTCATAACAAGTAACTTGCCTCTCCTTCATAGACCTCTTTATTTTCCTTTATACGTAGACCAATAGCCCGTCTAAAATTCTCCATCAAAACCTCGGTTTTCTTTACTTCTGAAGAGTACACCTCTGATCCGACCATGGGGCAGAATGGTACCTGCAAGCGTGCAACAAAAATTGAGTTGTGAGAAACAGAATGAACTACTGGAAGTGTTTCACTCACAAATCCCAGCATAACAAAATACAGAGCCCTCAAAAGAATATAACACAAAAGTACCTTGCTCCCAAGTTCTTGGGATATTCCAAGGGCCAAAGCCGTCTTCCCAGTACCGGGTGGACCGGCCAGTAGAAGGGCTCGACCGGCCATCCTTTTCTGCCGTATCATGTCCACCACAAGACCCGCAGCTTCCCTGGCCTCTGCCTGACCCACAAAGCCGGAGGCCAAAGGCAACGCGCTTCCACCGGCCTAGTAAAAGACGGCAAGCAAAAGATAAAATTAGGGGAGAATCACACCGAAAAGCATCTACTTGCTAAGCACCTTATCAAGCTAAGAATAATGCTTCAGCGTGTTACTGCTGCCAACTGCAACGGCCCCCCATTAACGAGCTCGTAGAGGAGCTTCAACTTGTGCAATTTGCAGCCATGCGGGAATAATGGGTGTTTGTTTCGCCGCTCAAACCCATGACACCAAACGTGCCTCAGCCAAACTCCAAAGTAGAGGCCCCATTGCAAAGAAGGAACCCGAAAAACAGAGAGGGAAAGCGGACAAAGCTCTAAAACCCTAAACCCCCTCCTCCCAATGGGCGAGTCGCTCCCCGGCGACGGGCGAGCGCCGAGAGAAATCAACTCCTTCAAGCGCCGAGCAGCGCCGGAGAATTCAAAAGCGACAAGGAGGGGAGGCGTTTGCGAGCGTGAAGGAGGGGGCGACAGCTCGAGGTCTTACGTCGAGGCCGAGGCCCTTGATGTGGGTGTGGGTGGCGATCCGCTGCTTCTTCGTCGTGGACTGAACCTCTTCGATCTTCATCTTCTCCATCTCTCGCCGCCGCGTGCCTCCTCCTCGCTTAGCTCCGGCGATTCCAGAACAAACGCCCACGTCGCGGCGTCGCGGAGCGGCTTCCGAAGCAGAGTCTGATGAACAGCGGGAGCCATTGCTAGGGGTTCACATAAGGGCTTATAGTAGTTCCGAAATTTTCGAATACGACACATATTTTTTCAATTTCGAAAAGTTATATATATTTTTATTCACGTTTTTCCATATTTATAGGGTATGTTGGGATAATGACATAAATAGTCCTTCAACTTTGGTACAATATATAATGTGCTCCATGAACTTTTAATTTGTTCAATGTAATCCCTTAACTTTAGCCTAGTATTCAATATGGTCCATGAATTTTTAATTTGTTCAATGTGGTCCCTGGACTTTTAATACATGTTCAATGTAATCCCTCAACTATACGAAAATATTCAATAAGTCTCCGAACTTGAATTAATAGAAGGACTACATTGAACACTTTTTTTTATAGTTCGGGGACTAAATTGAACATGTATCAAAAGTTCAGGAATTACATTAAACAAATGAAAAGTTCATGAACCACATAGCATATTGGGTTAAAGTTCAAGAACTACATTGAATAAATTAAAAGTTCAGATACCATATTGTACATTAAGATAAAGTTTAGGGATTGCTTGTATTATTTTTCCTTGTATTTTCGGATTTTTTAAGGGCTATTTGTTTCCCCTTTAGAATTTAATAGATTTTTCCAATTTCAACAAATTGTGTAAATATTTTATGCTGTAAAAAAGAGTCAAAGTTTTCACTTCATGAGATTTAGATTAAAGGAAAAGTAAAATATAAAAGTCAATTCGGACACGTCCTAAAATGTTTTGTACTTAATAAGCACTATGCATGTTCGCAATATGAATAAATTCTAAGGACAATACAAAAGAATGTTAACTGAATTGTCGATGGCAAAAACAAATTAATTGGATTATTATGGAATCGTGTTTTTGTATGTCAGTACTTACTTGCTGGCTAAAATCTAAATTAACCTAATAAAAATGGAAACTGGAAAAAAGAAAGTGATAAAAATGGAAGGATACAATTAGACCCATCTTATAATAGTTTTAAAATTCTTTTTGAAAGGAAAGAAAATTTGGGGAGTGGGTAAAAAAATCAAAAGGTCACTTGCATCAATTCTACAATCTCAATACTCTCCCTCCCATACATCCAAAAAACTCTCCTTTCATCTTCCACATATGAACTTAAAGACAATTAAATTCTACTCGAGAATATAAAAAGTTAACTAAATTGTAAATATCAAATGCAAATTGAATGATTTATGGGCATGCGGCATCACACTTTAATTAGTCAGAACTTGTGTTAACATTTAAATTAACTTAATAGAAACAGAAATAAAAAAAAAGTAATGAGCATGAAAAAAAAAGAGAGGAAAAATTAAAATCAAATGCATCACATAATGATTTAAGAGTCCTTTTGAAAGGGATAGAAAAACAAAAGAATGGGAGAGGCAAACAAAAAAAAAGAATAATACTAAACCCACTCGTTCTCTCCTGTACATTGGCAGAAACCATCATTTCTTCTTATTTTAGAGACTATAACAATCATATTATATGTTCGTCCTTCGAATAAGAAAAATGACGAAAGCAAACGACACTTCAATTCGAAGAATAATCTAGACAGTAATGAACTTTTTCTATATGAATTTGAAAAATATAAAAAAATAAAACCACCAATCACCAATTTCGCCGTAAATAATTAAGTGCACCTCATTAATTGTAAAAAAAAAACCATCTTTTACAATATGTAAATCAATTATCAATTATACGTATACGTATATAAATACGTATCTATGTATGATTCAATGTATGAGATTTTTGCCCCCAATATCTAGGGGGAAAACCGTTGGATAAGGGAGTTCCTCAGCCAATACTCCACGTCACCCGTTTCGCCGACCTCCGCCCAATCGGAATCCTCAGCTTCGCCCATCGCTACCGGCGCGCGCGCAGAAAATCGCCGACATAATTTCTTCGTCGTCAACTTCAGTTCGATTCCGAATTTCCCGGCGAAGGAGCGACCGCATCGCCGATGGAGGCCCTCTCAAGGGTCAGATGCTTCGCCACCGGCCCCGCCGTCCGCCTCCCCGGAGCCCTTCCGGCCCCCCGCCGCCGCCGGAGAGCGGTTCTCACGGCGACGACGCCGCCGCTCTCGGCCCTGAGAGCAAGCGCCGGGCTAGGTAACGGCACCTTCTCCGGTTGCTGATTGCCGATTGCCGATTGATTTCGTTTTCATTGCGTTCGATGCGAAATGCTCGATGATGTTGGACTGAGTTTTCACCGGTTGTCGAATGGTTGCTTGCTTGCTCTTTGAGGAGATTTTTCCGCGATCTCTGTTTGTGGTAGCCTTTGAGCGCCTGTAATCGTCGGGAAGCTGACGTCTCGGTTTTTTTCGCTGCGCTCAGTCGGTGAACTAGTCGAGGAGGAGGTACTGAAAACGTTCTTGAAGGAAAGACAATTGAGCGGGGATTTCATCTCCAAGGCTTCCGATGTGCTTTGGCAGAGGAAGGCCCTGAAACTCGTCGAACCGGATGTTGCGATGCTTCCGGACAGTCCTCCGGAGCCTGACCAGGTTCAGTCACGTCTCTTCATCATCTTCTTTTTCGTGTGTGATTGGGTCTAAGGAGTGATGGTGGACCTTCTTTTACTAGTTGGACTGTAATATTCCTTTAGCAGCTAATGGTGAGTAGCATGCATATACTATTCAGAAGCATAATCCTTGTGTAGCTACTTGGATAGTCTAGTGAAGGTTTTATTCCGCGGAGATATGTCTTTCCATGTCTGAGTGGAGAAGTGACGCTTCTTTACGTAGTTTTAGTTGTTTTTTTTTTGGTCAAACTAGCGGCATGAAGTGATAAAGGAGGGTGGAGACATACTTTGTGAACACTAAGTCTTGTATGCCACGGCAGAGAATGGAAGGAAAATCCGACTGACAGTGTCACCAAGTTCGTCGACATGTCAGATGGTGATGGACATATATGTTTGAGGATTGGAAAGTGCAGAAACTCCTGACTCTATTACACAATTAAATGTGTGGAATTTCCTTGTTGAATTGCAAAAAATTTCTTTTAATAACGAAAAAGGACGTGATGTGATGTACTTTTCCAGGTCGATGAAAATGATGATGACGGTGGGTTCTTGAAACTATCAAAAACCAACGAATGGATCTTAGGTGACAACTCTGCACCACTGAACAAGAAAGCCATTGCTAAGGTATGCTTTTTACTGTTCTCTTTTTCAGGTTCTTGAAGTCACATTGGATTGAACTTATTATATCTCAGCATCCTCCTCCCAACAAAAGGAATGCTGGGAATGATCATGCATCTTGACGAAGAAACTTTTGATTGGCTCTAATTGATTTTCACTTGTTGTAACAGGCATTGCAGGATGATAGAGAAAAGAGGAGGAAGTTAAACCTACTCCAATATGAAGCTGTATGATACTTTCCTTTATTTGAGTTGGCTGATTAAACATATATCTGCAGTTTGTCTGCTATATCTTCTGGTTGTTTAACTCATCGAAACTAAACAAATGAAGTAGACTTGGAAACATTAAGATGGCCTGGCCCATTTCATTATGGGCAGGTTCTCCAGCCTATAAAATAGCAACACATGTCATTATGCGTTCGTTACTGGAGTGGGTACATCCACATCAGCATTTTTATTCATTTTGATTAAAGAGATTCAGATAAAGCAGAGTGAACTTATCTTTTTAATATTTTGGTCCAACAAGCTCTGGCAGAGGTGTCAGAGTAATTTCTAGAACTGGACGATGTGTTGCTGCAACTTAGCCTAGATCTCAGGGTATCATGGTAATTAATCCCGTAAGGCCTGAATCATCCGATTTACGAGTTATGCTTTAGCATAGCTACGCAATGTGCAGTACTTTTCCTCACGAATGTCATAACTGCACTTCTAGTCATCTCTGAAGTTCCCCAAATGTTGTGGATACTGAGAATTCTATCTTTTCAATTGCAGTTGAAGAGGGAATTGATGCTCTTATCCATTGGTATTGGAACTGCATGCGGTGGATACTGTTTGATAGTTTTGTCAATCCAGGTAAACTTGGTTTTAGAAAACAGGAATTGCATAGGTTTGTGGTCTGCTATTTTTAATTCCTCTACTTCCTTCAGATCAACTTATCACATCCTTCCAGCTCAAATTGGAATGATTAGTTTATGTTAGAATGAAAGGGGAAATGAGAATAAACTGGAAAACTCAGACGTTTTCTTTGCTGGTGCAGGCGGCTATCAGCTATGCTGTGGGAGTTCTTTTCAGGTACTTCTTTATTGTTTCTGTGGACAGGCTTTTTCTTTTAACTCGATCATGGAGTAAAATTTGTCGAAGGAGTGGTATGGTGTATGCAGAGATTTTAAATGAGGGAATTCCATTTCTGCTTTAAGTTACCTTTGATTACCATTTTATGAGATTACTCACCAGGAGAATAGCTAGAAAAGCAGATTAAGATTTCATATCTCTTTGCTTGCTCTTTATTTCTGTTTCGGGTTCGATAGTTGCCTTTTCCTTTCTACGCCCCCTCTTTTAGTTAAGTCAATGCGTGCACTAGTTGTCTTTCTGATAGACAAAAACTTTATGCTGCTGACAATTCAGTTGGTTTAAATATTCCATCACCCAGAGTAATTCATCTAACTCTCCTGGATACGTAGACTTGTTGGCCCTTTGCTGAACTGAGTAACCTGTGATTTATCTCCACTCCATATGTTCTTGTGAAAGCGATTAATAAAATCAGATGGCTGACTGCTTAAGATGTTGGTAATCATGGTAATTGATATTCGCTGGGGTACTCTGACATCTTTTAACTGCAGTTGCTTGTACCTTCAGCTCTTGTGCCAGCATGCGGACAACTTATCTAGAGAAATGATTCCTCTGATTTTTAGACAGAAGAAGTTGAAAAAGTAAAAACTGCAAACCTTTGATTGGATCTCTTTATGTTACTGCTCCTGCCATGGAATCTTCTTTATGTTCATACCAAAATTCGCATTACTCTTCTCAGAATAGGAATACGAAGTGAGGATCTAAGTGATTTTTTGGAGAGAACAATTAAAGGAAGCACTATGGCTCTTTCATCTCCGAGGCTTGTAATTCCTGCCGCGATATATGGATTATGGATCTTTTCTCATCAGTATGTTGGCAGTGACTTCTTTGACTTCCAGGTAGTCCTTAACGTCATTTTCTCTGTGGTGAAACATATTAAGACTGTAATCAATACCAGCAATGGAGAAACTATCGTACCTATTCAAGTGTCCTTCTCTGTTTTCCGCAGCTTGTTCCAGCCATGCTTGGGATGTTTGTGTATAAAGCTGCCGCCCTGGTTCAAGTTTATCGAGATAATGAGGACCTTGGGTTCGTGTTTCCAGAGAATGAGGAAAGCTACTAAATGTGATAAATATGAGACTCAGAATTTCCAGGGCAGTTTGTCTACCCATTCACTACTGTACTCTCGATGGCAGAATCAATATGCTATCATGATTACCAAAGTCTGCTACGCACACGATCAATACCCTTGTATCATTGCTGACTTGCCTTTTGGGTTGACTGAGGAAGATTCAAGCAGGGGAAGCTCATACTTGGTGTCACCGTCCAAGCTATTTGAATGTGTAGAATACAAGCACGCCGTGTCTAATTGCAAGTCAATTTTGTGATCCTGGCAGGAAAAGCCTAGCCACTCTCTCACTCAACTGGAGAGACGCTTCTGAGTAGCGGCAGAGCTTTTCTGTTTTTCTTTGCTTGGGCTCAGTTGTTTTATTAGATTAGGATTAGAATGAGACTGTGCTCCAAAGATTCATTTGGAAAGCTTTTTTCATGCCATAAAGATGAAATCGGGAAAATTTTATCTTTGTTCCGAGCCCAGTATAACAAACTATTTCTGCGGAAAGTAATTCATTCAAGTCCTCTCATGAGTCACTTGGTATATCATACAGGGTCTTATCCATCTTCTTTGTATTTCCACCCACGATTATCATGCTGGTTTTATCTGCTTTGTTTGGAATTGGAATTAGTTTTCTTCATGTTCCGACATTGGACTGCATGACAGCTTAACCAAGGTCGGTGTCGCTTGAAGCAGGAGCATGGAATCATGTTCATATCGAGTCAGAAAAATTGAATTCGGTTGCCAGTCTCTCGCTTGATTTTGTCGGGTGGTGTAGTGTGGCGACAACAGAAAGACACATTTTAGCACAAGTTAAGCCAAAGGAATACCAATGATCTTAGATTGATCCAGTGTTCTATGGTTCATCCTTGATATATGCATACCTTTTAAAATGGGTCATAAACCCATTTCTTAACTCATATTTGATTGACAAAGTTATTACACGAGTTAGTTATATTTAGTAAATGCGTGATAAATACGTTGAGAATGGTAAAATCTAATATAATATGGGTGTTAAATGTGTTAACAGCTTATTTAGACGCAACTCACCTCTATGATTCTTCCTCACCATTACTCAATTTTGCGGTCGCTCACTCCACGCTTATAAGTTTTTCTAAATCTAGTTAAATATGGAAGTATTTCATTATTAGTGAAAATGTCTTCGATCTATTGTATGGATATCAATTCAGTTTTAAATTTTTTAATTTAGCTAGTTTAGTCCTAAATCTTTTAATAATTTTTCAATATTATTTTTCCGGCCAATATGGATCGAAAATCACTCAGGGGATGTTGGCCATCTACGTGGCACAGTGATTTCTGACTAAAGTATATTGACAAATCATCACAAAGTTTATAACTAAATTGATTAAATTAAAATGTTTAAGACTGAATTAACATCTCTAAATTTAAGACTTTCTTTAGTAATTTTTTCAAGGACCGGCACGAGCCATACAAGCTGTTCACTGGCACAAGCGATTGAACATCTCAATTCGTGTGGACGAGAGATAGATTCCGAATAAATGCGAGTCAAGATGAATGTTCAAGGTGACGTTATCAAGATGGTTTTGCATTAATTCATCTTGAAGATTAGATCAATTATTAATCCAGCTTTAGCATCCACTCAAAACACGATATGATGATGTCATTTTACTAACGAGAGAGGGACTGCAGGCAAATCTACACGAGCGGAGACTACCACGCGAATACATAAATAACTACCGAAGCCAACTCTTTCTCTCTAGTTCGCTCGTTTTCTCAAAGTGTTCAGAGTCGGCAAATTCAGATCGCTCGCTCGCTCGCCGGCGACGCCACGAACCCTAGACCCTTCCCCCCTCACCCCGCACCGATCGCCATGGCGGTGAAGAAGCCCGGGGACCGCCGCGTGCTCGACTCCGTGTGCTCCGTCCTCGCCCTCGTGCTCGTGCTGGTCGCCTGCCCGGAGCTCTGCGGCGCCGCCGCCACCGTCGTCGACGTCTACCGCCTCATCCAGTACGACATCTCCGGCGCCCCCTTCGGATCTCGCCTCGCCGGGCTCAACCACCACGCCTCGTCCCTCCACTTCCCCCCCGGCGCCGATCTCTCCCGCACCGTGCTCATCATCCCCGTCCGCGATTTGAATCTCACCTACGTGAAAGGTAGGGGACCTTCGGGCTCCTTTTCCTCTGTTCCCTAGCTGAAATGAATGTTCCGTGGGCTTTTTCGTGAATAAGACGCGACAAATTGGCCCAAGTTGTGATTGCTCTGGTGCTTAGTTGTGAGCTCACGTACAGTGATTGCTATTGGGCACGAACGGAATCCGAATCAGTTATTCGAAGTTGTGAATATGCTCAGTGCTTAAGTAGCTTAAGAAAATCAGTTGTCCAGAATACTTTCTTCTGCTCTTTCTGGCAGGGTCTTCGAAAATGTTCCCCAATTTAGTTGCTGTCATCTTATCGCAACCTTCAAGATTGGGATTTGGACATTGTATGATCACTTTCTGGCATGGAGATAGAGTCTAATAGTGGTACACATGAAGTAGCTTGCAATTCTTATGTGATGTAATGTGAAAAATCAATGTGGAGACTCCGCTCTGGAAATTTACCTACCGTCATGGCTAAATAAACCTGCGAGTTGTCTTTTCCTTTGATGCGAAAATGTTGGATATAAGTGTGACTAGTCAAACATGAAGGCATAGAAGTGTAAACAATTACAATTGTGAACGAGGATGCATCAACTGTTGAATTAGATGATGTCATCCACACGTAATGAAATTTTCCGATCATGGTGCCACTGTAAACAATTACAATTGTGAACGAGGATCCATCAACTGTTGAATTAGATGATGTCATACACGTAATGAAATTTTCCGATCATGGTGCCACTGCACATGCGTCTTTCTGCTAGAATACCAGTCTTTGTGGTTTAGGGTAATTGTTGTTCATTGTTCTTATGCTCTTCGTTTATCATCTTTCACTTTGGATTCTCTCTTAAATGAATGGATAACCTTTCTTGCTTTGATGTTTGAGCTGCACTTGTGCTAATTCCCATATCATTCTATAACATCTAATGTAGAGCTTTCTGTTTGTGGTGACAAATTGCAGATTACTTATCTCAAAGACAGCCTTTGGGTGGTCTGCTGTTTCTGCTTCCTCAAATATTTAGTTTTGAGAGTAAGGAAAGCACCGGAGATGGAGAAGAGCTGCTCAAGAACATAGTGATTGAACTTGAACAGTTTCTTATACATACCAACATACCTGTGAGTTGTATGCATGAGATTTCCTTTCTATTGCTGTAGTTCAGATTTCTCATTCCTCTGCCCTGGTTGATGAGGCCCTTTAGATTTAGTCATGGCTTTGATTGGCCTTCCTGCTCAAGGATTAGGGTTGTTTATAAACCTTTGTGCATATGATTAGAAGTGCCTGCGACAATATGTCTCTTTCGCATGGGTCCCACTACCTGCTTAAAGAAGGTTTTTGGTCCAATTCATACAGTTGATGAGACTTCGTGAGGAGTTCAATGCCTTCTTGGAAAATCCTTTTGCCTGAAGACTGCGTTTTCTTCTTTATTGCACTGTCACCAAGAGAATTTCCTTGGGACAATTTTGTGATGATTCATCCAGCGCTTTTTCAGTGGCATCTTAGTATTTTTTTCTTGCAGATAGTCCCTGTTTTATTTGAAATATCTGTCCTTATGAAAGGTCTTATGAGGATTGGTTTTATTGCAGTGTCCTGTTTATTTTGCTTTTGAGAATGATGATATCAATACTGTTTTGGCTGATATAAAGAGAAATGATGTCAGTGGACAGCCGGCTACTGCGACAACGGGCGGGTGAGTTAGCAACTTTTAACAAATCTACTTTAAAGGTTTCTTCTATTTTTTTACACTCGAAGCTGTCAATTCTATGATTTGTCGTGTTACTATTTCTAATTTTCTAAATTTAATATATCACATCAGATTTTGGTTATAATCAGCTCTGTTTCTACTTTATTAAGGAAAATGTATATGCCAATAAGCATTATACGACCTGTATCTACTTTAGCAATTTAATTTTTAATTTTTTGTAGTGATTGAAGTGCGTAAGGGGAGTTCTTCTTCATATTTGCGCGCATGGATGCTTTGTCTTGACACAAATTTTCATGGAATGCAATTTAAGTTTCTTAATTACTTGTTGCTTTAAGTTAATCTAGCTGCCACTCCATGTGCTTATAGAAGTGGACAATTCAAGTGGACAAATTGGGTGATTTTGACCAATTTCTCCATGCTCCCGTTCTGGTTTTCCTTTTCTTTCTTTCTTTCTGTCGTTCCTCTTTTGGAATGAGGCGTGGGGGTGAGCATAGGCAATTCATGAAGTGTACTTTTCCTCATATTGGTTGATTTTCCTAGGCTTAATTTTTCTAGCTCATTGCATCCACTGATTGCTGCAGTTTCCTCGTGTCAATCCCACTTCTTTTATTTGTTTGGACAATGTTTCAAGGATCTGTATTACAGAAAATAGTCTCCCTCATCATGCTAACGTGCTTTAGTTCTCTATGATGCTTGAGGGAAAGTGCCTATATTTAGTTTACCTGATACAAGTTGTTTTTTGTATTTTTTAACAGATATAAGCTCGTAGTCTCAACAACTGAACCTAAGAAAGTTGCATCTCCCATCATGTCGAATATTCAGGTTTGAGTTTATGTTACTTGGAATATGTTGGATTATGATTGAGGCGAAGACATGTAGTGTGTCAGATATGAAAAAATTATTGAAAGGAGCATTTGTTGTATCCATCTTATGAAGAGGACCCTGTAATGTATATTCAATGCTTTACTTGTAATTTGAGATCACAGTTAATCATTGAGTAATTGATATGAGGATTTCTTCTTGGTTATTAGCATCTTATTCTCTCTGAAGCTGCTTTGTCTAAGGAAAATATTCCTGAAATCACTCAGTTTCTTTTATTGGGTTGCGACAGGGATGGTTGCCAGGGCTGAAAGCTGATGGGGATCCGAATCAACTCCCAACCATTGCCATAGTTGCATCTTATGATACATTTGGGGCTGCTCCTGTATGTATTCCCAATACCATTTTGTGATTACTAATGTTGCCGTAAAAGTCTCATAGTTCCTACATGCAGGCATTATCAGTGGGAAGCGATAGCAATGGAAGTGGTGTTGTGGCACTTCTTGAGATCGCTAGGTTATTTTCTCTTTTGTATTCCAATCCCAAAACAAGGGGAAGGTATAATTTACTCTTTGGACTTACATCCGGTGGACCTTATAACTACAATGGAACACATAAGGTACTTACAGTTGCAGCGTTCTTGCTGAATTTATTTTACTCACAATCTTTGCATTTGATTTTAAATTACTTATGGTTTAATAGTGTGGCACCCTTTGTAACTCTTGTTTCTTACAATGCGCTACTTTTTGCAGTGGCTTCGGAGTTTCGATCAACGTCTGAGGGAGACCATTGACTATGCTATTTGCTTGAATAGTATTGGCTCATGGAACAATGAACTGTGGATTCATGTGTCAAAACCCCCAGAAAATGCCTATATAAAGCAGACTTTTGAGGTTTCCTATCCATGTCTTAAATGAACCAGTTTAGTTGCTTATTTAGTTGTTCTACAATTTGACGAATGGAGCCTTTGCAGGGCTTATCAAATGTCGGAGATGAGTTGGGCATTAAAGTTGGTCTCAAACACAAGAAGATAAATATATCTAATTCTCGAGTAAGTTCATAAAACCTGCTGTTTTTCAAGCATGCTATGCTTTTGTTGTTCTCCATGCTGGGCTCTTTAGAAGGATAATGATGTAGCTAACCTTTATGTAGGTAGCTTGGGAGCATGAACAATTTTCGAGACATAGAATCACTGCTGCTACCCTTTCTGAACTTTCGACTGCTCCTGGATTGTTTGAAAATACCGGAAGTTTAGCAGATAGCAGGTAGTGTTTTCAATCTTTTTTTGGTACAATATCACAGAACGAAGATATACACTGGCTGAGAGTTTGAGTTTCAATGCAGGAATATTGTAAATGAAGCTGCTGTTATCAAGAGTGTCAAATTAGTTGCTGAAAGTCTAGCGGTGAGGTTTATAGTCATGTTGTAAGAGCTTTGTATTTGACTGCGCTTGAAAATTATTCAGTAGGTTTTACAGTTTTATTTCCTCAACAACGTAATGCCTTAAAGACTATAGCGAAAGTAATTTTTTCCATTTACATTTGTCTGGTAAATTCTTGTCTTCATTGTCTATTTTCTGTCTATTCAGAGGCATATCTACGGCCACCAGGGGAAGAACATTCAGATCTTTGCGGATGAGGGTAGTTTAGCTGTCAATCCTTCTTACATACGATCCTGGTTAGATCTTTTATCACGTACCCCTCGTGTAGCACCATTCCTCTCAAAGAATGATCCATTCGTAATGGCTTTGAAAAAGGTTTTACTCTGTCTCTGTTCCTTTAAATCTTTTTTCTTTTAGTTTTCTTTCATGTCTTTCATTTTCTATTCCATTCTCTCTACTATTTTGTTGAATTTTTTTGTTGTTGTATGGATCTAGATTTTCATTTATATACAACTGTACAAAAAATCTGCATGATCATAATGTTGCAGTAAATGTAAACTTCATCACATTGGTAGGGTTTTGTTTTTGTTCTTTTGTCCTCTTGGCTGGGGGTTTTTGTTTGTGTGTGTGTGTGTGTTTTTTTTTGGGGGTGGGGTATTTGGAGGGGAGACCATCCTGGTCAATTCAAACCACAGGTATCGATTACCTTTCTTTTCTTATATTACATTGTTTCGTTATAATATCTGTCAAGAAATGTAATATCTCTCGATATAGAAAATCTGTTGAAGGTATTTTCGGACTGAATTGATCACTGATCTTCATCTCTACGCAATGTCCGGGGGAGATTACACAAAAGAGACAAAGCATTTATATTGCATTTTCTGCAAATTCATTTGAAAATACATTTTTCTGTAATTTGGATAACCTTTTTCATGTCCTTTTATTACTTGATATGTTTTAAGTGCTTCAATGATAGTGAAACTGTTCTTCTTAACTCCATGCCTTGTTACCTGGACTGGAAGTGATGTGCATGCATGTATTGCCTCTCAGCCCCCGCAGCTTCTGGTGCACTGTTGTTAAATAGTTATCTATATGGCGTTATACATGTATGTGATCACATACTCTAATATGTAATGTCTTAGAGTTAAATGGAAGTCCAATCCTCAAATAGTGAACCTCAAGTGTGGAGAGGATGGATTTTCCAGTACATTTTACACTGCCTGAGTTTGTGAGATAGGTTCTCAAATGGTCCTGCATTAACCTGTTACCTTAAGCTAACGAAGATGGAAAGCATAGTTTGTTCCAATATAATAGCTCAAAGTTATCTGACCTTTTCATCTCTTCTAATTACAGGAATTGGAAGAGCACACTGAAGACGTAATCCTGCAGAATGAGGTGCTTGATGGTATATTCACATTCTACGATTCTACAAAAGCTACGCTTAACATATATCAGGTACTTGAAATTGTGGAGTGGGCCATTGCAGAGTTTTGATCATTTTGTCATTGGGTGTGACAAGTTAGTTGTGGGCAAGCTACCTTAGAGTGTGTTTGTTTATGCTTAAGCAAAAGCAGCTTTCCATTTAAAATATTATCCAAATTTCAAAGAATTACGAAAAAATATATGTGAATCTACATGTCAAAATTTGTATATGTGGGTTTTAGATATTATGGGGTAAGAAATAGTCAACATGCGTCTATGGCAAGATTTGGATCAAGCAAAAGGCAAAAAGTAAAAACTTAGACAGACACGCTTTGATAAATATATCGATGAATTATATCTTTTCACTGTGAAAAAAGGATTATGTAAAATTAATATAGGGGTAAGAATTATATCTTTCCATTCTTTGTACTAAGACAGTTTTAATTAATATATGTGCCCAATATTTATCGTTTGATCTCTTTAAGCTATCCGGAACAAAAATCACTTTTTTTATTACTTGACTTCGTTGTCCAATAATGTGGGAAAAGTGAGAATATTTTAGGAAAACCTGATTTTATGTGGTTCTTTCCTTAACCTTTTCTTTCTGACTTTTTGTATAATTTGAGGTGAATGGCTTTCTAATTTTGGAATTTCTGTATTGATGTAAGTTTGGTTTAAGTTTACAGTTCAAGTCAAATTGTGGAAAAGAGCTTAGAGGGTTCAAGGTCCGAAGTTCTGTGGTGTTAGATTGGCTAATATCAAATTTTCTATATATAATTTATTTTCTCAAAAGCATTTGTAGTGGTTCCCACCGAATACATGAAAGAACCTCTATTGTTAAGATGCTGGCTTTGGCTCTGGCTCTAGCTCTTATGTATCAGATGAGAAGTTTGCCATCAGGATGAGGATGGTCAAAACTTGTAAAATGCTCTTTGTTCAGTCAATCTAATGCAGCTACTGCTTCATTTTCTTTTTAACCTTTTAGTGCTTGAAGCCTCACTATGGCCAAAGGCATGTCAGCTACCCTGGCCTTTGTTCTAATTAATCTCCATCCCCTGGTCAACTTTCCTTTTTTTGGCTGGAACGATAAGCAAAATCCTTACTTTTGCAGGTTGTTAGTGTAACATTTGATTTGCTGTTGCTTCTGGTTTTGGGATCATATCTGATCGTGCTCTTCAGTTTTCTTGTCATTACAACTAGGGTAAGTCCCTTTGCATAGTCAGTTGCACAGATAAGGTGCTACTTTTTTTTGGGAAGCTGCTCTTCTTGTATCTTTAATGAGGTGTAGACAGAAGAGGGAACTTGCCAATCTGCTTATGGCTTGCTGATGTTGTTTGACAGGGTCTCGATGATCTTATCAGTTTGTTTCGACGACCTCCCTCTCGCAAGGTCAAAACAGCTTGAGGAATGTTGTGGATCACGAAGCAGCCTTCGGTTCTGTTATTTTAACTCTAAGCACTTCCTCCTGCAGCTTTGACTGATAAATCTATCGGTGCTTCTTTCCATGTAATTGTTGCTTTCTCGTGTTCGGGGTTGGGGAAGGGGGGGGGGGGGAGGGGCGGGGGCAGGCAGTTGTGGTCAATTCTAAGTTTGTTTCTTTAACCTTATAAGCAGTGGCGAGATCTACCGAGTTAGTTAGGGGATAGATAATCACTTTTCCTTTTTGCCAAGCATTGTAGCAATGCAACAGCGAGAAAAATTTTGCTAAATTCGAATTGATTGTAGCAATTTAGAGAGCAGATTATTTCCAGCGCTACATATCGTCCGAAAGCAAATAGCTGTAACCAGCATTTTCCCCGTTGCGTAGTCTTTCTGGTCTCCTCTCCTTATAAGTAGATCCGCTTCCTCTGTTAATTTGCCATTGGCAATACAAAGCTTTGCACTTCATTATGAATTCTCTGCAGACTATACCAGTTTTACCGGAATGACTACTGTGGTCTGTGCAAATACAATTTTTGACTGTCGAACTTCATCAGATTCTTCGACCCCAAAAAAAAAAAAACAACTTCATTAGATTCTGCAAAAACGAAAAAAAAAAAAAAAATTCAGCGGAACTGGTGCGCGTTTCTGGTTCAGGCGCTTCTCTAACTCTCTCTGCATGTGCCTGAGTGCTTTTGTTTTTCTATTCACCAGCAACCAAATGAATCAATGCTATGAAAGAATATGGCATCGGCTAGACATCTGATCATCTGGATTATCGTTGCTCTCGAACGATTAAATTACAATCATCATCAATTGTTGCTCTCAAACGATGAATTTTATAATTGGTACTTCAAAGCACTCGGGATACGGTCCGTTTTCGCATTCATGGCCACGTCTCCTTGAAGAGAATAAACAAAGAGATTGGTTAAAACATGACCAGGCATTGAGGCAGCCGATTCCTGAAAAAGCCTAAACCACAAGGGAAGTCTTCCACATACATCTTTTGGCCACATAGCAAGGAAATCAGTCGGAACAGCGTAATCACATGGCCGCTCAAATGCATCTGAAATTTGAATCATCTATTCTTTGTTATATGTGCTAGAGCAGCCAAGGCTGTAGCTGGAAATCCCCTCTTCTCTCCGTCTCGAACTCGTCTTTTAGTTTCATGACTTTAGCTTCCAGTTTACTGAATTCCTGCATTCGGCCTGGGATAATGCTGCGGTGGTCCAACGCGTCAAACATGTAGTGTTAGAGATATTTAGAGATTTTTTCAAGGATAATTTACTATGTGAGAGATATTTTGATAATTCTATTGATTATCTATGTTTCTCAAGATTGTATGTATAACTCCCTTTGATTGTACGTGTCTTGATGACATATCGTCAATCACACTAAAGTGGAGCACCCAACTATGGCAAGGCCCCCTTCTGTAAGGGTTAGGTTAGTCAATCCGGCCCGAGACGCGTTCGTTGACAAAACTGCCATAGGAATGGAGACCTTTCAATAGAGTGGAGTCGAACTGATCAACAAGAAAGAGGCCCTATTAACTATAAACGAATACACCACAAGTAGATAAGGTTATGTAGGTGTATAATTTTGACTTGGTTGTATTCGATCACAAATGGTCTATTACTAGTAGTATGCCTAATATTGCCAGAGGACCTTATCCCTCAAAGCCCCTTCTCTATGTCTAGCAGCTTGCATTCGATGCCATCTTCCTTATGTCACTTTCTTTTCTTGAATCAATTTATAGTTGGAGAAGAAAGCACGGGACGGGCATTGCTCGAGCTAAGTCACGCTTTTTCCAAGAAACACATGGAAATTATTAAAGTTTAATATACTATTCATTATGATATATCGAAATATACACAAATTCCATATTCCTCTCTTCCGCATCATTATTCTCGACTAGCAGAAAGGTTCCTGGAAAATTACCTCCCGGGTCACTATTCTCTGCTTGTCTTCTTGGATACCAGCACGCACTTCTTCAACTTCGTGTTTTCTTCTGTTAGAAGAGCCTTTCATCAGATGAGACACTTCCCTCCAATTGACAAAAAAACTCAAACAGTTGAACTCCAAACTGCAATCACTCATTCTTGACTATCAGTCACCAAGTTACTGCTGAGAAAGCCAAATGAAATCCTTTAAAAGAATCATTAAAAAAAGCACACGATAGGAAAAGCAGGGTTGATTTTTACATGAGAAACACTTCTTCTCTCACATGCTTGTTTAAGAGGTTTATAGGAGATTCTTACAGTTTCGGCTGCCATCGTTACTATCAGCTGCTCAAGGTTGCCTTTTAAGCTGCAGCTGCATGTCTTTCTCTTTAAAGCCTAGTATTCTCATCTCTCAGTTGTGCTAACTGTGCCTCGACATGGTCATGATTCACCTGTAGATATCCAAGAAAGCCACGTAAACATCCAAAAGGTGCACCAACAACAGGAACAAAGAAGGTATATTAAATGAATTCAATGTGACAATCTCCTCCAATTGAACTGAACATAAGGTAGGGAAAAGAAAGAGATTCATCAAGTATTAGGGTGGGTTGCTCTGAACTATCTTCAACACAGCACTAAGGAAACAGAAACAGTACAAGAACTCTAACCGGTATGTTCTTGTGATAAACACCATCAGGTTCCAACATTGTAATTAGCAATCTTTTGGTTTGTTTTAGAGTTTACTACTGAAATCAAAATATGGGATCCCTACTAGCTTCAAATGCTAAATCTTGATCTTACACATGATTCTACAAGAATCGTAGTCTCCGGGTATGTCTTGCTTCACTTCTCAAGTTGATTCAAAGATGACATATAGGACGAACCAAAGTCAACTAAATGCAAAACAAAAAGATGTCACGCCTGATCAACATGGGTGTTATTCTTATTAGAAAATAAATCAATGGAAAATTCCCTCGCATGCAATTACTTGATATCCTTTCACATTAGAAACAGATATTTATCAGAATCTACTGTCATGGAATATACTTGTTCGAAGAAGTTACTCTGATTTTGTTCCATCCTCAGAGGTTTCACATAGAGATAATCCTCTGATTCCACTTTTCAGTGGCTACCAAGCTTTTCCGACTCACATAGAATCGGTTTATATATGGGACAGCCACCATCAAATATATGGCGGTTTAGATGAGTTGTTCCGCTTCTGTTGGAACAGAAACAGAGATGTCCACAAAGGTTGCACTTACAGCCTTCTCGTTTTTTTATTTATTTTGGACTGATCATTCTTCACGTTCACCGGCCTTCTTTTCCAACTTCGTGAATCGTTGCCATCCTCTTGACCTTCCTCTTCCTTTTCTCTTTCCACCCGTGCTTGTCTCAAAAGGAGCAGCATCTACATCGACAATGATTCCATTTGCTGCATCGACCATCTATGCAGAGAATATAATGGAATGAGTGCAACGGGCACAATACGTCGTGCTAAAGTAATGATCCACCTAATGAAAAGGAAGGCCAACTACGGTCAAGGCAAATAAGCTCCAAAGTCCTAACAAGTGCTTCAATGATGAAGAGCTTGGACTCACAATATCGAGTTTTTAAAGAAGAGCACACGCAGGTGGGGCCAACCTGTGATTCAGTCGGTGTAAAGGAATGCAGAACATCCATGTTGGGGACACCACTCAAAGCGAGTCAGATGAACAATGCCGTCACTAATTAATAGTCAGAAACCACAATCAACTAGACATAACATAAACCACTTCAAGTTTCCACAGATCACGTCGATCTTATGACTTTCATTTCTTTATTCACAACGAAGCAGGACACAGTTGAGCCGGGGAGTTTTCTTTACACGTACATATAAATTGAGACGAATGAAACCAGAACTGAAACTAGAGCCGAATCCATCCTCCTAACTTCCTCACGATTCACAGTACATACACCCTGAATTTTGCTCTCCCAGAACAAATACATGGTAATGTCAGGTTTCACCTTTGCTCAGTTCAGAGCAACATTCACCCTACATCTATAGAATCAGCAGAGACTCTTGACACGTTTCCGAGCACTAAGAACAAGAACCGAAGAAACAAGTCAAAGAACCCACAAATATCCTACAACCAACCGGCCTTACAGTCCACTAAAGAGTGAAAGAAATCACACCCAGCAAATTCCTACTGCGAAACTGGAAGCGGAACTAGAGGAAAAACAATCGAGAGGCTAAACATCAAGAACCTGGAGGGAGTGTGCATGGGGATCCGATGAATACATTTGAGTTCAGTTCGTAATCTCTGGACAACGAATTACAAAAGTTGGAAATTCAATTCAATCAGCCTGAACTCGACTTTTTCTCGGACCTTGTTAGAGATATTTAGGATAATTCTGATGGTTTTTTATCTCTCTTAAGATTGTGCAAATATCTTTCTTTGATTGTCCGCATCTTGATACATTAGCTTATTTAGTCATTTCATAAATCTTATAAATAAGCCGATGTAATCTTTATTATGATATATCAAAATATACACAAATTTCTCAATCCTATTTTTTGCGTCATAATTTCGATCGGTGCATACCCAAGTGCCCATCCATAGTGAATTTTGCTTTTTGTTTTTTTTTCCCAGTAAGTCTTAATATCCTTCTGTCAATGTTGATTTCAATATTATTTATCTCGTCCATTAGCCAACATATTTTTGTCCATTGTCTACAGAGCCCTCTCATGCGAGGAAGCGCTCCACATCACCCAGGCCTTTCACAGAGGTGGCATAGGCCGCATCGCTTAGTAGCTATTTTCCCAAGCCATCCGTATAGGCCACTTGATGCTACGACGCCATCCATATAGGCCGCGTAAGTTACTGTTTCGCAAGTTAGTAGCATCAGTCTCTTGCTATTTCCCCTTCAATTCTCGACATTTTGCGTGTCTTTCGAGAAGGCACACCACCACTAGACTCGCTGCTCACAGATCAGCTAAACTTGGAAGGTTTACCATGAACAGCTGCTGGAAGCCGCCACGTATTAGCCGTTGGAAAATGTTCAGACTTGTATTCAAACTCAAGTTGATATCTTCAATTTGAGGGGATATTAGAAATATTTAGAATAATTTTGATGATTTTTTGTATTTCTCAAGATTGTGCAAATATCACTTTTTGATTATGCGTATCTTGATTGATATGTTATCTTATTTAGTCATTTCATAAAGCCTATAAATAGGCCGATGTAATCTTCATTATAATATACTGAAATATACACAAATTCATCAATCCTATCTTCCGCCTTATAATTTCTCAACTCATTCTACCACCATGCCCATCTTCCAAGATCAAGGGACGGGGGTTCTGGCCTTTTCTCATTAATTAAGTTAGTTAAATGGGAACTTAATAAATGAAGATTCTCCACGTAATAGACGAACAGCATCTTTTTGGGCGATTTTCCATTTATATTAAAATGAAGTATGAAAAATGTAAGCATAAGTACAACGTCACATTTATGTATTAGAGAATCAAAATCATGCACATACGTAAACTATTATCTTAATTTTGGAGCAACTAATGAATATAAAAATAAATTCAAAGACATTAAATGACCTTATATTTTCATATTGTGTGTAATGTAACTTCGATAGAAATTTTATACATATTAATAGTTTCGTCCGGGAAATCATATGTTAGAAGCAAACAATGTTTCTTAAACATAAAGGAGTTACAGGTAATTAAATAATAAGACACTTATTGAAGAGAGAGGAAGGAGGAGGGGCAAAGTCTAAACAATAAATTAGTGAGAGAAAATATCTCTAATATCACTGGCTAAGAAAAATGGCACAAAATAGTTCTCAAACTCTAAGATTTTAGATATACATATATATGCGAGTATTTTCGTCATAAAAATTTAGTATCATTAAAATTATTCATAAAAATGTTGGTCAAAAAATGACTGGCATTTTCGGGTAAATTGTTGGTAATATATCAACATTTTTATGCAATTGCATATTTTTTTGGTAGTTTCGAATTAGTATTATTTGTACTAACTTCCCTACTTTTATCAACATATCTTATTGACATTTTGATTTTATCAACTCATACATGAAAACTCATATATGAAATTATCAACCTAAATTAGCGTGACTCACCGACTTTTCTCCCATTAAGTTACTGTATAGAATTGGTAAGACATTCATATAAAGTTAGTACTTCTCTATAATAGTTAGTACATTTAATTTGTTAGTAAATAAGCGTAAAAAGTTGGTGTTAATTTAAAAAAAAAACAAAGAAGCATGGGTAACTAGCTTAAATAAGAGTTAGTGATGCACAATTAGTAGTAAGTCACTCAAAGAAAAATTGATAAATTCATATAAAAGCTGATAAATATGAGATGCCTACAAAAAAGAAAGACAAAAGTTGGTAAAAAATAAGAAGAGTCAGTGATTTACTTATTGTGCTAATTTCATAATAATGTCGATAAGTTATCAATAAGTTACCAAAAAGTTAGGTGATCGATGATTGTTCTAAGAATTTATCAATTCTTCCTCGAGGTGTTCAAAGACGGATAAATTTAAGTTGACATGAAGATAAAAGTCTTAACTTACGGACAAAAATTCGTCTTATTAGCTCGACCATGACATGATGTTTAGATAGAGTCATTTCTAGCGACAGGTATTATGTTGTCCCTATATGGCACATATATTTTTTTGTATTTCTTTTGGTAAATGGTCTCCTTGCTTACTGATATTATGGATGTACAAAATGGATCATCCAAATAGGAAATCACCCGGACTGGACCGAATCGACCAGTTCGGCCTAGTTCCTGGTTCTTAAAAGTGGAACTAGTGTCCGGGCAGTTCGGTTTCCGGTTCCAAGGAGGAACCGAGCAGGATTGACTACAAATACTTTTAAAAAAAAATTAATAAAATGTAAACTAAACCTTAAGCGAACTTCATTCACATAATTTCGTTGCAAAAATTAGTAAAATGTGAATTAAACTCTAAGTGATCGGTTCTATTGGATCGGATCGAAACCAAACCGGACCACTGTCCGGTTCAGTTCTTGATCTTAGGACCAATTGGTCTGGTCCCGGTTCGCAATTTTGGGAACCGATCCTCCCGATTTGGTTCCTAATCCCACCTTGGAACCAGATCAGACCGGGAACCGATCACCCTTAACTGATACTGAAGTTCACGATCAAGACAATTGCCGTTATTAAAAATAGATTTCTTTTAGCAGATTTTGAAAAGATCGATGATTCGAAAACATTTGCGATAGTTTCATTTAGTAGTTGATTTGCATTTAAATGAAAGAGCAAGGCAAAATGCCTCATATACCGAAAACTAACACGATAAAAGTGAAAGTAGCTTCGTTAATAAAAGGATAGCTCTTTTGTGAGAAAATTGTCCAAAAAGTCCTAAACATATTATACGATGGCTAATTAAGTTATAAATCTTTTAATTATACCAATTTAGTGCTAACCTTTTTGACAATTTGCCAATGTAGTAATTCCGGCTAGTTTTGGCCAAAATTCGCTAACTTGGTGGTCCGGTTAGAGCTGATCTCCTACATGGCATGGCAGGCTCTGATGTAGTAGTAGGCTATGATATAGTTGGCAGGCTCTGAATTTTTTTTCCCTTCCCTTTTATTTTTCTTTCACTTGTGGTTAGTCTCACTTGGGCCAGGGTCATCCCCGTTAGATTTGGCGAGGGTTGCTTTTTTTGACCGCCCTTCGCCTAGATCTAGTGAGGGTGTTGCTCAGACCTGGCGAGAGCCGCGATATCCTCGCCAAATTTGGATGAGGGCGCCACTGCCCTTGCTAGCCACGCCTAGGTGAGGGCCTTGCGGCCTTCGCTTGTCACACCTTGCCTATGGACGATCTTTAGCTAGTCACTAGCTGTGGTTGAGTACTGGCCACAGGCAAAAGAAAAAGAAATAGGAAAAAAAGGGAAAAATTTAGAAAAATTTAAAAAATTTCAAAAATCATCCACGTTAGCATCGATGGCCAGCATACATGTTAGTGACTTTCGGCCCAAACTGACCGGAAGGACCATATTGACAAATCATCAAAATGTTTAGGACTAAAATTAGCACAATTGAAAGATTTAGATCTAAATTGTCTACTGTACAGTATGTTTAGAATTTTTTGGATAATTATCCTGCTCTTTTGCTACAAATTGGTTTTGCATGAGTAACCATGATCCTAATCAAACAGAATTTGACATTTGTTTTTTTTTTCTTTTTTAGAAGATTTGCAAGGTAGCTCCATGAGATTATAACATTCATAGTGAAAGAAATTATGCCGTAAGTCCAATTCCGTTGCGGACCCTAGGAATTGATCTTCATTTCTCAACCTTACCAATTGATAACCATATACTACGAAACTAGATATGACGTATCTGAAAAACTGAATGAAAGTTTCATAGAAGTTTCCTATGAATCATATTACAAGACTTCATTACTTGAAGCTCAAATGGGACGGCGAACGTGAAAAAGGCACAAAGACGAAGACTTGGTGATAGATTTAGCTTCATCATGTCTGAGATCACGTGTTTTACATATAATGCCACGCGGAGAACGACATTGACGTTATGAAGATAGTGGGAAGACCCTCTGCTTTGGAGAAATTTATCAGGCCATCGTAATTGAGCTCAAGTACATCGAGGACGAAAGTAACATTTGGGAGAAAGAGGTGTTAGATTTTGAGAATCCTTTCTCCACGAATAAAAAATTGCTGAAACCTTAGTCAACTTCTCGATGATATATAGTAAGATAAATATACAAAAACATGCCCTACCTTTCGCGGAAGGAGCGGCCGCTTTCATATTATTACTTTTGAAAATACCACATAGAGCTGAGCTTTCGGAGACCCCTTTACTCATTCACATCTATCATCTTTGTCTCCCGATTAACGAAAATAAAATATGTCTATCTCCAGAATTCTAAATTTTCAAACCCACCCAAAAACACTCAAAACCGACTGAAAACCAAACTATCAAAAAATAAGTGAGATGCTAAAATGAATTTTCAAGGAGCGACAATTTGATCTTTTCAATGCAGGGTTATGTGAATGGTATTTACTGAAATGGAGATATATAAAAATGGTCAGAAGTGATGTATATTGTTGATCTTATATAATACTATTTAGAGAAAGTCGGTTTTTACCGGTAAAAGGCCAAAAAAAAGTATGGGGAAAGTAGAAGTATCATTGGGTGATTAGAATTTTGGAAAGTGGACGGTCACTTTGGAGGAATTATTTGGGATGAGTGGGGCGGATGTATAGACAAATTCAGGTCATCACGAGAAGCTAAATTTAAATGAAATGACAGGAAGAAAGTACCTTAAAAGAGCTCTTTCTTTCCCCTTGGGGGAGGAAAGGAAATTAGAAGATCTTACACTTAAAAAACCTTAAAATTTATATTTATGTGTGTCTGTTTATTTGCAGACCACCGTCACACAAACATTACACTATGTGATATGCTGTAGTATTATGAATTACAGTAGTACACCTTACAGTCTTGCTACAGTAACTCATAAAATTTCTCTATGAAGGATGGAATTCAACAAACGAAGATGCACGCAAGTCTTTGAAATAGAAAAAAAAGGAGAAAAAATGGAAAGAGAGTGCTCGCTTGGCGAGTGTTTAGGGTTTTCTTGTCTGGTAGAATACTTAGGACATATCATGTCTCTTCATGTTCGTTCTTACGCGACAACTATAACTAGGGTTTTGGATAGTGAGAATTTGTTCTTGAATCGCACGTGTAATTCTTATTGACCGCAGAGTGAAACAACTCCTCCTTTGTCCACGAATGTAGTTAAATAGCCAAAGTACGTAAACGTTTGTTTCTGGTTTTTGCTTTATTACTTGTTCAAAATTTTCGATCTTATCTTAATTTGTTCGCAATTGCACACTCTGTACCAACTTCCCCCGACATGCAAAGAACAAAGCGAACAATCATATTTATGTTAGCTAGCACTACTTTTCGATGGTTATCCTTATATATGGAGCATAGACAACTATATAAGCACTTAAAATCTGAAAGAAAAAGGCTCATCAAATCGATACTAGACATGCTGGATCTTGATCAAGATGATTTTTTATTCACTTGTGGATGCACATAACTAGAGGACACAACATTGTGATCAACCCTTCTTCCATCGGGAGTTTTTATTCTTACCAATGGTTGAGATCCATACATAATATGGAATCTTCTTAGCACCTAATGGAAACTATAAAGGATAAAATATCATTTGACAAACAACTTTTATTCAAAGATATGGTAATTCATCTAGAGAAAATCTATTATCTAAGGACGCTGCAAAAACCCATTGAGATGTTCCCAATCCCATATAGGTTCTTCCGATTCCATGCTAGTCGTCTCCCTGCAACTGGAAGTTCCATCATTATATTCTATCACTGATCCTGATGGGGAGGCAGATTGGCCGCTGCTGCCACCACCATCTCCGCATTGTATTGTCTCTCCAGCCACCAACTCCAGTGGCCGACGATCAAATGCTCGGGAGCTCCCGGACACAACGTACACTCGGCACAATGCATATTCATGCCTCAACTACAGCATTTCAAGGGGAAAAACAATAACCACATATTAGTTGACAAATAGAACTCATCAATTGATAAGTAATGCATGCTTGTGTAAATAATGTTTTCCACCGCCTGATATCTCTCACAAAGTTCAAGACTGATCATGCAATTAACTAAAATGAAGATCAAATTCAATTAGGTCAAGCACGCGCTTACCCTAAACATGGGCATACTAGAACTTGCAGAATTCAATTTGGGAGGTGAGATTGTTTCTGCGGCTCTGTACTCATTCAATTTCCATTTGGTTTTTGTTCCTGTCGGAGCTTTTCCCACGTAGAAGACCATGGACTTCTTCATCCCAATCACTTTGTTGTCCGATGAGTAGACGGAACTGGGCGTTCCAGTCGCCTTCCAGTAACCCACCGCTGTGCTTCTGCTTGGTCTCCCTCCTCTGGCTTCTCTCTCCTGCATAGGAGCAAAGAAGAACCACTGCTCTTTGTCTTCTCGGCATACCTCTCCGGAAAGCTCTGTAGCAACAAAACACACAAAATACCACAAGAGAGATTGAAAACTTTATGTACAATTCGTGACCGGTTTGCACATTTATCAGAACCCAACAATTTCTTTTCGGTGATAATGAATGAGAAGGATCGAGAAATGAAGAAATGCCTAGCACAATTTCTTGTTCTTTTACCAGGGAGATTCCACGGTTCAGTGGCGTAAATGTCGAGGACCGGAATGATCCGGGGGAGCCGATCTTGTAGCGAGCCCTCGAGCTGGTTGTGCAAGTAGAAAGAGATGAGCTCTTCCTCAGTTGGATAGAACCTGAAGCCTGTCATACGATCCTCCACCATATTTCTCTTTGACTATATCCTAGGTTTTTAAAGTAGGGATGCGGTCGTATGTGTTGTACTTGACAACAGAACTGGTAGCTTGTGGTTTGGAGAACATAATGGATCTGGACTAAACCTATATATAGAAGTGGACCACATGGTCTATAAGAGAGGAAATTTTTTTAACGTATGCAATAAGTCAATAAAGAGGATCGAAAAGAAAAATTATAAAGTACATTCTGTTTTAATTTTTCACTTTTCAACACTTAAGAGAGTTGCTTTCTTTGATAATGAATGCGTGCATTGAATTGATAAAAACTCATTCATATGAGCTTTTCTGATTGTTGGCCAGCTTTTGTCTCTTTTGTTTCACAGAAAATGAACTTCACTGAAAAATTATTTTCAAAAAAAGCTATTTTAGAAAAATGGCTCTTTTTATTTTCCTGTATTTGGTTGCCTTTTGCAAATAAGATAGAAGTCATTTCCTAATATTTGTTATCAGAAAACTCTGAATATTTTTTTTTGAGAAAAAACAAACCTAGAGTAGAGCCCTTGGGATCTAGGTGCAGATATTGGGGTCTCGAGTTTGGGCCGTCAAGGCCGTGGATCTAAGGCATCGGGATCCTAGGGATCTAGGTGTCAAGGTTCATCGTTCGTCCTCCGGGCGTATGTGTTAGACCGCTTGAGATGACACTATCTTGGGAGAGATCAAATTGTATTCTGAAAAATGATTTTTGACTTTCGAAATAACAAGTTAGTTTTCTGAATCTATATTTGATGTTTTAGTTGACTACCGAAAGATTTTCCGTTGCTTATCTCCCAAGTGATTCAAAAGTCGGAAAGAAAAGAGGAAAATATATTCCGACTGTTAATTTTTCACAAAATAAAAAATGGGCATTCACCTCAGAAACTTTTTCCGTAAGTTTTTAAAAGTTAATAATTAGCTTACTGCTTGAAACACGCCAAACTAATTAAGCAAGGCCCTAATCAAATTGCGAATCATGATTGATAGGATCACCGTTGACACTCCACGGAAAGAGACTCAAAATTCAACATGTACAATAGCTGTTGACATTACAATATTAATTCGCATCTCAATTTTCACTCAAGAAAACTGAATCGGTTGAAAAAGTGCAATAATTCCCACATGCGATATTGGATGGATGCTAAATATGTAAACAAAACAACAATCATTTTTTTTATATTTAAAACAACCATCATTAGGCATGCTAATTAAGGATATTTCCCCGATCAGTCTGCAAAACATGTCCGCTGATGTTTTCGTCAGAAAAGAACAGAAGAACTAGGAGAGAGCAATCCAAAGGGAGAAGTAGATTTCTATCTTCGACTTCCGAAGCAGTCGGTAATCTAACAACAGTAACAACAAACAAGAAGGCAAGAACAGTAACAATCTACTGTCTCCGACCACATCTGGTCAACCTCGTCTTCCTCTCCAACGAGTGGATTTCCATGCCGCAATCTGATTACTTTAGTCCGTCTCTCTTGTCGGCTAATCTAAGCACGTCTGCACTCAGCAAAAGTTACATCCTATGATCTTCCACGAAGCTGAGAGCTTTCTTAGGTTGGGGTGTGATGAACGTTCGTCGCATTTCGAGTGGTTTCAGCCTTTGGGTAGAAGATAGAGATGGAAGTAGCGTTGAAAGAGGACATCAACTTATTTGTGTCAACATTCTTTATGCCATGGGCCTCTTATTCAACTTGACAATCTTAAATTAGCAACAAATCTGGAAGAATGATTAGGTCAAATTGCTTACCAACAACTATTTTCTTTTATTAACTTTTATTTGTCTTTCTTACCTGTTTATCAAATTTATAATATATTATATGAATTTTAGTAATTTTTATTTGAGTGATTTACCAACTTTTTTCCAATCGAATTACCAACTAATCTTAGGTTATCAACTCTCGTGGGAGTTACTAATCGATTTTTATTTAGTTTTCTACATATATCGACTTTTGTTATCAATTACCAATATTTTTTGGTTTCAACGTTCATTGGAATTGCTTACCAACAGCTATTTTCTTTTTAAATATACCAATGTTTCTATTAAGTTACAATTTTTATTTGTCCTACTTTCCAACTTTTTAAATTTATTGACTCTTTTTAGAAATTACTAACCCCAATTAAAGTGATTACCAACTTTTCACCAATTAAATTACTAACTAGTTTTGGGTTACCAATTCTTATTCGAGTCAGTTACCAATGTTTATTTGGTTTTGTTTGATTATTAACTTCCCTTATTTTTGAAAAAAAATCTTTTCCTTATCGTCTGCCAATTTTATTTTCCTTGCTTACCAACCTTTCTTACGATTAATTTATCACCTAGCTAGTTTTGCATAAGTAACACTTATTTGAGTTAGTTGCCAATAACTATTGTTTTTTTTTTAAATTACCAAATGCAGTTATCTTGGCAAAAAAAAAATATCACCTATCTTTTCTCAACTTGTATGTATCTTTTTTACCAATATCTTAAATTTACCAACTGTTATATTAAATTACCAACCTCTATATGAGTAACTTACCAACTTTTTTTATTGATTAAATATTTAATAAAAAATTGGCAAATTAAAAAAAATATTAAATGTTGATAACTGACGAAAATGAGAGTTAGTTACATAAATTAGTTGATAACTTAATCGGAGAAAAGATGATAATTCAACTAAATTAAAGTTAGTAATTTGTCTAAGAGTTGATAAATTTGAGGTATAGTTAAGAAAGATAAATAAAAGTTAGTAAAAACTAAATGAAAGTTGGTAATTAAAAGAAAAAATAAGTCACAAAAATGAGAGTTGTAACTCAAAACTAGTTCATAACTTAATTAGAGAAAAGCCGATAAGCCGCTCTAATTAAGATGGGAAATTTTATAAAGGGTTAGTTAATTTAAGCTGTTACTAAGAAATACAAATAAAACTTTGTAGATGATAAGCAAAGTTGGAAAATTAGAAAAAAGACAAATAAACATGGATAAGTAACTCAAGGGGGAGTTGGTAACCATATACTGTGCGGCGATTCAATGTGAGAAAAGTTTGGGAGTCAAGTTAATTTAGGTGGCGCTCCTAAAAGAAGTTAGTACATGAAAGGGCTTACTAAGCAATGCCAATAAGAGTTGGCTGCTTAATAAAAGTTGGTGAATTAGAAAAAAAAAAATAATCCTTGGCAAATAAATCAAATGAGAACGATAATTCAAAGCTAGTTGGTAATTCATTACAATTTAGATTGATAATTTCATATAAGAGTTAGCAAATTCGAAACATTAATAAGCTATGCAAATAAAATGTGGTAAATTAGTACAAAAATGGTAATTTGCGAACTATTACAAAAAGTTGGATTTTTTTTTCATAGAAGTGTCGATAAGTTACTAACAGGTTATCTATAAAATGTCACCTGCCATTTTACCAACACTATTTTTACACTTACCACCATTTATTGACATATGAGAAATTTTAGGTTAAGTAATTATATTTTTTGGCTCACTAGATCAAGTAATTGACTTCAAATATATATGTCATCAATTCAATGATGTATATGGAATTTGGTTCAATTTTACAATAAAATAAAGTCGGGTCTTTACTTCCAGCCTAAGAGATAGAATTGATTTCTCTTACTTTTCCCGTAATATTTAAATTCTTTTTTGTCATCACGTTTTTTGGGTAATCGGTCGTGAAGTAATCCAAGGTTAAGAGTCATTAGAAAGAAGTTCTCTAATCCAAATAAAATATTCCGGCTAACAAATAGAATAATAATAAGAATAAAGCCAAAAATGATGAGCTCGTTACCACTTTCTTTAATGAAGGAGCAAGTCAATACCAAGACCAATTAGTTGTAATTGGGGGGTCCGTGGTCTTGCCGACATTTGAATGTTAACCGCTACGCGGACAACTTATTGGACTTATTTTGCCTCTTCTGTAGAATTTTCTTTGGGACGCCGTTTCTAATCCGTGTCACGGGGCAAAATAAAATACTCAGTAAATGCCTTTGGTCTTTCGACAAAAAAAAAATGAAGATGCCTTTGGTCATTCATTGGATATGCTATAAATGATATATCTCATTGGAGAAGTTTTTACTCACCGTGTCCATACCTTTTGTCCAAATTGCACGTACCAGTACCCCCAACAGTTTTGCGAAGTTGGTCAATGTTAAGTAATAAATCGTGATAAAAAACTTATAGGCTGAGTCCTAACGAAGAAAACATTGCTAAGGCAACCTCTAGGGACCTCTAGTGTCAATAATAATTTGGAGATGGGGAGATGGATGGAAGGACTGTTGCGACTCGAGGGGATTAATCAGGTTTTTCAAGAAGTTCGGATAACAGTGTCTTCAAAAAGGATTTCTGTTTCTGAGTAAGGGCACATTTGGCGAGTTGCCAAATAGTAACAATTTCTATTCTTTTGTTCTCAGAATCAATTTTGGAATAGAAATCTGTTTGAAAAATTTTTTATTCCCGAACACAAACTTGCCAAAATTTGTTCCCAAAATCAGTTTTAGAACAAAATCAAGAAGCAAAAAATGGTAGCTTCTTATTCCCAGAATCAGTTTTGGAACAAGAAGCCAAAAAGGTTGTGTGAATGAGCTGTGTATCCTCTTGCATCAATAGTGACTCATGAAGCCAAAAAGGTTGTGTGAATGAGCTGTGTATCCTCTTGCATAAAGTCGTTTGTTTTATGGGTTAATACCACTAAAAATCTCAAATTGGTATACTCATGCCACATTTACCTTAAATTAATTTTTGGGTTATAAAACCTCTCGAATTGGTACACCCGTGTCACATTTATCCAAACTAATTTTTATATCACAAAAAATCTCAAATTATTATACCAGTGCCACAGTTTTCCTAAACTGGTTCACCCGTGCCATATTTATCCTAAAATATCTATTTACCATAATTTGGAGGTAAATGTGACACAAATATATCAATTTGAGGTAAATAGGGTACGAGCGTATCACTATGGGATTTTTTGCGACACAAAAATTAATTTTTGGTATATATGACACTGGTGTACCATTTTGGGAGTTTTTGTGACATATAAATTAGTTTGGGGTAAATGTTGCATGTATGTACTAATTTGGAGATTTTGATGGTATTCCCTCGTTTTCTCTGTCATTGTAGATTCTTATTTTTTCTTTTTTTTTTTGCACGGGGGGTTGGGGGGTGTTTTTTGAAAAAAAAGACAAGGAAATATTACATTGATCGGTAGTCACCATTGCGTGTCCAGACACTATGACTCTTTAATCCCAACTAAAGTTGCTTAGTCTGAACAAATGAGCTTTGCCTCGGAATGATAATGGATTATATATGGGATTTATTTGAAATTTCATTCAGTTGAGTTACATTGGCCACTTGATCGTCGGAGAAACTGACATGGTATAGCTTTAAAAAGCCACGTATGAGCGATCTTATCTTAAAATGTGGCGATTTGAAATTGCACGTACGAACAAATTTGGGGATTTTGATGGTATTCCCTCGTTTTATTCATCCTTGTAGATTGTCTGTATTTTTTTTTTGTATTTTTGTTTTTGCGTGGGGGGTGGGGGGGGGGGGGTAAGGCTGTCTTTGAATCATTAATGTAGTCCAAGCTAATTAACATATCCTTCTCTTTTGCGAAAAAGATAAGGAAATATTACACTGATCGGTAGTCACCATTGCGTGTCTAGACGCGATGACTCTTTGATAAAATATAACCGCCCGACTAAAGTTGCTTAGTTTGAACATATGAGCTTTGCCTTGGAATGATAATGGATTATATGTGGGATTTATTTGAAATTTCATTCAGTTAAATTACATCGGCCACTTGATTGTTGGAGAAACTAACATGGCATAGTTTTAAAAAGCTACGTATGAGCGATCTTATCTTAGAATGTGGGGATTTGAAATTGCACGTATGTACTAATATGGGGATTTTGATGGTATTCCCTCGTTTTATTCATCCTTGTAGATTGTCTGTTTTTTTTTTTTTTTGCGTTGGGGGGGGGGGGTGGGGCTATCTTTGAATCATTAATGTAGTCCAAGCTAATTAACATATCCTTCTCTTTTGCGTAAAAGACAAGGAAATATTACATTGATCGGTAAGTCACCACTGCGTGTCCAGACACGATGACTCCTTAATAAAATATAACTGCCCAACTAAAGTTGCTTAGTATGAACATATGAACTTTGCCTCGGAATGATAATGGATTATAATTGGGATTTATTTGAAATTTCATTCAGTTGAGTTACATCTGCCACTTGATCGTTGGAGAAACTGACATGGTATAATTTTAAAAAGCCACATATGAGCGATCTTATCTTAAAATGTTACTATTTTGCAATCCAAGTCGCTAGAGAAACTTGAATAAACAAAATTGGAAAGTTAAGGAACTTAAATGAACGATCGAAAAGTTACGGCATTAGAGTAAGTGTCATAAGAGAATTTTCATACTTTAAGCTAATACAATTTGCATTGGTGCATGCAACTAAAGTAGTATAGAAGTACACATATACTTTCATGCATGCAACGGGAGAGAAAGATATCATAATCCTCTAACCTTTACGAGGATAACTATACCGAATCCATTGTCCATTAAAATTTTGATACATCACTCCAGTCCAAACTTTTTTCCATATTTGTATAAATCTCTCGCCGCAGTTGCAGCTGTGAAAGAGTTGTTGATGCTTTTATAGAGTGTTCGGCAAACTCCTTATAGTTGCAGCACCTTTTAGGAAAATATTCCGCTCAGTTTTGGGGTACATCGTAACTTTAAAATATGCATTATCAAACACATAATTGTTCATCCAAATCATATTTTATGGAAATAATAACAGTATGGAAAACTAATGACGGAACGAATAAGAGATTGCGATTTATTGAGACATCAATGAAACTTTGACAAAGATATCCGAGCCTCAATGTAAGTTGAGGTAATTAATGAAAACCCTTGGAAAAGTTGGGTTCCAACTTCCTGCCCAAGATTTGACCAAAAAAAACTTCCTGCCCAAAAATTTTAAATAATTTCTCTTTCTTCCTCGTATAAATTAAAGTTAGTTTTGTCATGACTTCCTCAGTGTAAACGGTCGTGAAGTAACCCAAGGTTAGGGACCAGTTGAAATTAGTTCTCTAACACAGATAAAATATTCTGGCCGACATGTCATGGCATGTAATCAACCATGGTTGTTCGATTAACATGCATTGATCCGTGACTCACGACGCCCAAAGGTGGTGAAATTGAGCTAAGTGGAGATAAGAAGAAGAGGAGAGATTTTCCCTCGGTCAAAATCAAACTATTCAAATCAAACCAAAGTGGGAGTTAGGCAACAACAATCTAATTACGGCACGAATTAAACCTAAGTGGAAATCCAAGAGGTTCACACACAGCAGGCGAGGACGTCATCTGGGATCATGACGTCACCATCAAATGAGTAAGTGGTAAGGTCACGACGTCAGATTTTAGTTGGTGGAGAATTTTCTGTTGGTCAAAAAGTTTCCCAAAGTGCTCTTTCATGGAAGCCTCCAAGTGTTTGTGGGTTGTGCTGGTAATTACAGAGTCAAACAGAGGACTCATGGACCTTCCTGAAGGCACAGTCTTATCCCTAGCATTATCAAAAGAAACATAGAATAAAGCCACGAGCTAATCGTTGAGAGCATGTCATTGATTTACTTAATTGTGAAGAGAAGGAAGCCTAGTGATTAAGATAGAATTCTACATAGGTCGTGCGCTTTGGTGCAATCCATTTCCGGGGCAAGAGATTAAGATATAATTCTAGACCAGCTCAAACAGAATTCTTTCGATTACTAGAATCACTGTAAAGTCAAATTGAGTGAGAGATCGACGACGATGCTTTTCCCGACGTTTACGAATAGTCTCTAAACTTTGGTTCAATGCACAACATTATCATTAAAATTTTAATTTATTCAATATGGTCTCTAAGCTATCGATAACTGTTCAATCTAGTCCTCTAATGAAAATGTTCAATTTCGTCATTCCGTTAATTCAAGTTAGTGGAATATCCGCTCATATGGTTACCAATCTGTTAAATTTGAACGGTTGAAAAAAAAGTTTCGCATGAGTTATTTACGTAAGATATTCATGTAAAATAAGGATATTAGATTCAACGTAATCAAATAACGATGGACAGGTTTTTGGGAACAATGGACAGGATAACGCCCTAATTTTTTTTTCCTTTTCTAAAGTAGATGAATAAAAAGACTGCCACGGTTGTATATGGTGGTTTGAAAAGTAATACATTTTACCTTACCAAAAAAAAAAAAAAGACTGCCACAATTTTCCTCATACAAGTTTGCAAAAACGATATAGGAAAAATGACACAAATGATCCATGAATTTTGACGCAATATGCAATGCCGTCTCTAAATTTTTAATTTATTCAACGTAGCCTCTGAACTATTTGAACTCAGCATACAATAATCTACGTCATCAAAAAAGTATATTTTGTCATTCGAGTAAACGGAAGGACTACATTGAACATTTACTAATAATTCAGAGGCTACATTGAACAAATTAAAATTTTAGGGATTACATTGCATAATGGGTCAAAGTTCAAAAATAATTTGTGTCATTTTTTCTATATTATTTTTGCAAACCTGTGTTGCGGAAAAATGTGGCAGTTTTATTATGGGATGTCCCCAGGCAGAGGAAGGAACTCAGCCGTCAATTAGGCTTAGAGCCGTTGCAAGTGGAGTTTTGATTCCAAAACCAAGCGCACTTAAATGTAGGTATATATAATTAGTGAATATAGCAAATAAAAAATGTAGGTGTCTATATATAATATAGTCTGTTCGTATGGTCCGTACTTTCACCAAAATTTTTGGAAATTGCAATGTTTTGGTTTTCTAAAATGGATGGGGGTTTTGCCCTACTCAAACATATCTTTTTTGTATAGTGCTAGTTTTGCTTATTGCACTTGATTATAAACCAAGTTAAAGTGCATTTTTCTCTCTCGAAGAGACAATGCAAGATTAGCGAGAACTCGCAGCTCTGAGCTTTATTAATTGAAGTCCCCTGTACTTTCATTTTTTCTAATCAAGTCGTTATACTTACACAAGTTGTCTAATCAATTCCAATAGAATTATAAAAAAAATCATAAATTTATTGTACGGATGATAATTCAATCTTAAATCTTTCAAATTAATCAATTTAGTTCTGAATCTTTTGACAATTTGGCAATTTAGTCATTCTAGCACATTTTGGCCTGAAATCTCTGATGTGGGACAATTTTTGCGATTTTAAAGTTTTTCTTTTGAATTTTTTTTACAATTTTTCTCTTTTTTATTTCCGTTTTATTTTCATTGTGGCCGTCAAGGGTTGTAGCACTTGCCCAGGCCCTCGCTTGGGCCGGCGAACCCTTGTTGGCCACAATGACAAAAAAAACAAAAAATTATAAAAATAATTAAAAAAAATTTTCTACGTTTGTCATGTCTGACATTTACGTCAGCGATTTCCAGTCAAAATTGGCTAGAAAGATTAGATTAGCAAATTGTCAAAGGATTTATGACTAAATTAAAAAGAATTGACAAAATTGAAAGGCTTATGATTGAATTGGCATCCTTATAACATGTGTATGACTTTTTTGGTAATTTTCCCAAATCCATCCGACTCAAAATCCAACTGAATTCAGTTGACGTGGCTTTCGAACAACACAAGTGTGTGAGATAGATTAAACATTGCCTTGGTGAATCCTTGCCGTGGATATTAAATTGGCGGGAGCATAAAGAAATGAATATAAAAAAAAATTAATGCATCCACTATTTGCGGCCTACAGTGGGTATCCTACACAGGCTATATTTAATCCACGTCCCACTTCAATGCCCTTCGATGGCCATGTTAGTTAGATTTAGCCGGATCGTATGCTCAGGGGACTCGATGAAAAGTAAAATGTTTTCTTTTCTCTGTGTTCATGCTAGGACTTGTTGGGCTGTCGGCAAAGTCCACGCTGATTTTAGTTTTTCCTTTTCTTTTAATTAGCCATTCTAGGTTGCATCTATGACATGTGTGCTTGTGTGAAGAGCTAATCGAACTCGACATGGCACTTAGTGAAGTCAACATCAAACAACAAGGAGTGACCATCTTGACAATCGAGAAAAAGAGATGATTAAGGCAATGATTTTAAAGAAAATTGAAAGAAGACACGAATTCTACCATACACATGTCTAATTTCTTAAGAATTAACTCGATAAATTAACTTGAGAAATAATATACGAATAGTTTATGAACATGACAATTTAAAAAATAACATGATTTGAGACGATTTTCAGTAGTTGTCTTATCAACGTGAATATTGTGACACGATTCAAATTGTCAGCATTGATAATATAAGATACGTAGATTGTAATTCCCTCGGATTTTGGAGAAAATGAAAGAGAATCCGAAAAGAAAATGTATGAAATTGGTGGCTTAGCCAAAATTGGTACAATCGTTGCCAATGATGATCAATCTCATTGTCTATCTTTTATGCATACTAATAAACTTTTACATTTAAATTTTGAAACCTTATTTTTTTTATTGGAAGATTTCTCCACGTACCTTTGTCATTTGATGTAACCACCTTAACCACCTTATAAGATACTTTTTCATGACGAGCTATGGGCTAAACTTGAACCGATGATCGGGCTTCTAAGGACCCGATGGAAAAGATCCGGGTTGTCTCTCTGTCCATTTACCTTTTCATGTGTTTTATTTTGTTTGATTTTTTCGAACTCTGTCTAGGTACTTGAGAATTAGTTAGGCATTGGGTTTCTTTGGGAATACAGAAAAAAGTTTGTCCCTGATATGACCGAGATTTTATGAGAAAGATGAAACACTCTTTCATAAAGCGAAACTGCCTAAAGGGATCTGAGAGTCCTTCATAGACACCACAAGCACCCAAAAAGTCTCAGACGTCAAATCTCCGCTCGTCTAACAATCTGCGCTTGTCGTCGTCAAGGATTTGCCTTCAAAAACCTGGACACCTGGTTCCACTCCACTCATGCTTAGAGCAACAAATACGTGCTTCCTTAATGGAAAAAGAAAAGATGAAAAGGTACGATGATAGATTAGCTACCCATTATGTCTAAGGTTCGAAGTAGTTTGTGTCATTTCGTCTTATTCCTAAACATTTAGGAAGAACTCATCAACACGGTGTTTACACTTTTACATCATTTTAGGCAGACTATAAGCTTGACAGCGAGAGCTTGACAGCGAGGGCTATAGCCGCATATACAGACTTACCAATGACAGATGCTTTGAATTGCAGCAGTGTTTTGGAGATCACACACTTGAGATGGATGTATAAAACAAACGACAGAGATGGTGACGCAGCTAACCTGCTGTTTTTCAAGCATACTATGCTTTTTTTTGTGCTCTCTGGTGAGCTCTTTAGAAGGTTAAGGATGTATCGAACCCTTATGTAGGTAGCTCGGGAGCATGAACAATTTTCGAGACATAGAATCACCGCTGCCCCCCTTTCGGGACTTTCGACTGCTTCCGTATTGTTTGAAAATACTGGAAGTTTATGCAGGTAGCGTTCCCAATCTTTTTTCAAACTATATCAGAGAAGGGAGATGTACACTGGCCGAGAGTCTGAATTTTTATGCTGGAACCTTTTAAATGAGGCCAAGATGGAAAATTGATTGGAGGGTAATCGGGCTTGATATATTTCCCCATGATATTCATATTATGGGATTAGAAAATGTCAATGTGTGTCCGGGGTGAGATTTGAATAAAGCAAAAAGTAAAAAGCAAAAGTCTATTTATACATGCTTTTCATCTTCAGATATAAAAATAAATTATATCTTCTCCCCATTAAAAAAATTGAGATTTGTGTAAAAAGAAGTTAAAATTGCAAACAGAACTAGGAGATACTCAAGACACAATAATCAAGACATGATAAGTTTGATTAGTGACAGTTACGTCATTTGCCGGCGATATGTTTTCTTGTTTAGGAAGCATTGGCGTAACTCGTCCATTGTTTGTATAGTAAAACACTTCTTGTTAATAAAGATGCCCGGATTATATCATCTGATCTCACATTTAAGTTCTCTAATAGTATGTATCGAATTCATTATAGAAAAATTTCGTTTTTACAATAGTTGTAGCACAACTAATGGTAATTCTACTAGCAGAAAGATTAATGAGTTCAAAACATCTTTCTTTTGAATGAATTCTTGGCAAGGTTGCCAGTCACTTTCACATGCGGAAGCTCATGTAAGAGCGTACAATCAAGAATATACCCGCCGGCTCAATGCAATAAGATCTGGTTTTTTTTGTTTTGTAAAAAATAAATGATTTGCAAAACATTTTTTTTAAAAATAATTGTTTATATCGCCAATAAATTGCAGCCTTTTTGGGAGTCCGCCCTTCTTGTATCTTTAACGAGGTGTAGACAGAAAAGGGAACTTGCCGATATGCTTATGGCTTGCTGATGTTGCTTGACAGGGTCTCGACGATCATATCAGTTTGTTTCGACACCTCCCTCTTGCAAGGTCAAAACAGGGAATATTGTGGATCACGAAGCCGCCTTCAGTTCTGTCATTTATACCCTCGGCACTTCCTCTGCTGCTTAGACTGATGATTTATTGGTGCTTCGTTCCATTTACTTGTTGCTTTCTTGTGATGGGGGTTGTCAATTTGAAGTTTCTTTCTTTCCCCTTATCAGTGATAAGAAAGAAAGATTAAAAGAGAATGATATTTATTCTCTTATAATGGTGTGTGAAACAATGTACATGAGAAGCCTTTATATAGGCTTAGAGGAGTAAAGGAGCCTAGCATTCTTCCTATGTGGGACCAAAGAAAAAGAAGAGATGTAAAGGAAACTCTGCAAAACTATACAACATGTTCTAACACCCCCTTAAACTCAAGGTGGATCAAATAACGAGAGTTTGGAAAGAAGAAATTTGAATCGTTGTGATGTAAGAGCCTTCGTAAAACAATCAGCAAGTTGATTCTCAGTTCCAACAAAAGGAAGTGAAATAGTGCGAGCTTGGAGATGATGACGAGTCAGATGACAATCGATCTTAATATGTTTAGTACGCTAATGAAAGACTGGATTTGTACCGATATGAATGGCACTCTTATTGTCACAATGCAGAGGAGTAGGATCCAGAAGTGAAACTCTCATATCAGCAAGTAAGCGGCGAAGCCAAATAATCTCAACAGTAGTGTCGGCCATAGCACGATACTCGGACTCTGTAGAGGAGCGGGAGACAATATGTTGTTTCTTGGAACGCCAAGAAATAAGTGAATCGCCAAGAAAAATGCAATAACCAGTGATAGATTTGCGATCAGCGACATTGGAAGCCCAATCAGCATCAGAATTGGCACGCAACTTGAGAGCAGAGGAGGATGGTAGAAATAAGGAACGCGATAAAGTGCCTCGAAGATAGCGCAAAATCCTTAGAACAGCCGCATAATGAGTTGTTCGAGGAGCAGCAACAAACTGACTGACAACATGAACAACATAGGCGATGTCGGGTCGGGAGATAGTAAGATAAACAAGACTGCCAACCAAGGTCCGATAGCGGGTGACATCAGAAAGAGGTTCTCCATCGTCTGGGCAAAACTTTTGATTTAGCTCAATAAGAGTGGCAGCAGTACGTGAATCTGATAGAGCAGCCCTAGACAGAATATCAGCAGTATATTTTTGCTGAGAAATGAGAATACCACGTGAACTGCGAGCAATCTCAAGTCCAAGAAAATAGCGCAGTGGTCCTAGATCCTTCATGGCAAAATGTTGCTGAAGGTGTCGCTTGGTATGCTCAATATGGTCACGATTATCTCCGGTGATGACCATATCATCAACATAAAGAAGAAGAATAGTGCAGCCTGAAGAAGAGGTATGAACAAACATAGCATGATCAGCCTCACTTTGAATGAAACCAGCGGACTGAATAGCATCACTGAACTTCTCAAACCAAGCACGAGGGGCCTGTTTGAGACCATAAAGAGCCCGTCGTAAGCGGCAAACCTGTCCAGAGGTATGAGCAAGACTAGGCGGAGGTTGCATAAAGATATCTTCCTGAAGATCACCGTGAAGAAAAACATTCTTCACATCAAGTTGAAAGAGAGGCCAACTGCGAATTGAAGCAATAGCTAATAAAGCACAGACAGATGTCATCTTTGCTACGGGAGCAAAGGTCTCCTCATAGTCGATACCATACTCTTGCGAGAAACCTCGAGCAACCAGATGAGCTTTGTAACGCTCAATACTGCCATCAGAACGAGTCTTAATCTTATATATCCATCGGCAAGATACGAGGGAGCGACCTAGAGGAAGAGGCACAAGCTCCCAAGTACCAGTACTCTCCAAAGCCGAGAGTTCCTCAGACATAGCCTGGCGCCATTCTACATGCTGAACTGCCTCGTGATAACTATTAGGTTCTTGTACAGCATGAACAGCAGCTAAAAAGGATCCAAACTCAGTAGAATAAGAAGTAGCAGCAACATACCGGGCAAGTGGACACCGATCTCGAGGAGGATTACGGCGTGGCTCTAGTTGTGCAGAATCGTCGAGGGCAGATACAGCAGGAGGTGCAGCACAAGGGATAGGTGAAGATGGAGAAGGTGGCAATATATCTAGATCCGATGTAGAAGAGGGACTAGAAGGATCAGGTAGAGGATCAACAGGGAAATCCATAAATGGAACAGGAGACAAAACATGAGGTGTAGTATTTGTTGAAAAGAAAGGGATGTGTTCATGAAACGTAACATCATGAGAAATACGTACACGTCGTGCATTTGGGTCATAACAACGATAACCTTTGTGCTCAGTGCTGTAACCCAAGAATGCACATGGGATAGAGCGGGCGGTAAGCTTTGTACGTTCAGTGAGTGGAAGAATGACAAAACAAGTACATCCAAAAACTCGAAGATGATTATAGCTAGGAGGTCGAGAGTAGAGACGCTGAAACGGGGTGTCTTGATGGAGAACAGATGAGGGTAGGCCATTAATTAGATGAACAGCCGTGAGAAGAGCCTCAGCCCAGAACTCAGTGGGAACGGATGTGCCAAGTAAGAGAGCTCGAGTGGTCTCTAGAATATGACGGTGCTTGCGTTCAGCAACTCCATTTTGAGCTGGAACCCCAGGACAAGATAACTGAGGAAGTGTACCATCACTAGCTAAGAGGGAACGAAAAACACCAGAGAGATATTCTCCCCCTGAATCTGAACGGAAAACTTTGATTTTTGTATTAAATTGTGTGGAAATCATGGAAGTAAAAGACTGATAGATGGTAAAGAAATCACTACGTTGACGCATAAGATAGACCCATGTATAACGAGAATAATCATCAATAAAAGATACATAATATTTGAAACCACTCTTAGAAGAGAGCGGGGCAGGACCACAAGCATCAGAATGAACAAGATCGAAGATCGCACTAGTTCTAGAGTTACTAACAGGAAAAGGCTTAGCAGATTGCTTGGCCAAAGGGCAGATAGAACATGGAGGAAGACTATCAGAAGAAATAGGACCCAAAGCACCTTGTTGGTGAAGGATGGTGAGACGAGAAGACGGAATATGTCCAAGACGCTGATGCCACCGATCAAGATCGAGGGTAGCCAACACAGGATGAGGAAGAGAGGAAGTTGGAAGATGGAGATGTTGCATAATATAAAGTCCATCCCGTCTACTGCCCCTGCCAATCATCTTGCCACTCAAACGATCCTACACAAAGCAAGAACTATTTGTAAAGCTTACAGTACATCCAGCATCGGTGAGTTGTCCAACAGATAATAAATTGAGAGCCAAAGAGGGAACATGTAACACATCAGGGACATTGAAATCTTCAGAGATGGTAAGAGTACCCTGTCGGGTAGCTAGTAAAGGAGAACTATTGGCAGTAAAGTAATGTGCTGGTTGCTTGAGCTCAGAGAGCTTAGTGAGAAAAACAGCGGAAGTAGACATATGTCTAGCAGCTCCTGAGTCAAGTACCCAAGTAGTAGAAATATCACCTGAAGGTGAAGTAGCTGCAGCGGTGCTTCCAGCAGATGAGAGAGTTGTAGAAGTACCAGAATCGGGAAAAGACCTAGGCAGAAAAGGACTCAAACGGGCAAGTTGTGCCTCAAGAGCAGCAATACGGTCATCCGTAGAGGGAGAAACCAGAGTAATAGGTTGAGAGATTGGAGATACGGTAGTGACTCGTGGTGATGCAGAAAGGCATGAAGCATTCCTCTTCTTCCAACAATGTGACTCGTCATGACCAGGACGATGACAATACGTACATGAAAGGCGGCGAGGACCACGAGTAGGCGAAGGACGTGGTGGAGCAGCCAAAATAGCAGTTGAATCAAAAACTGCCGAGGAGGAAAGAAGACCAAGACGAGTTTCCTCAGACTGTAATTCTTTGACAGCGTCAAGGAGAGATGGTCTTGGAGAGCGGTGAAGAAGTTGGCTGCAAACACCTTCATAGGGAGAGCTGAGCTTCATAAAAAAAGAATGTAGACGATGCCTATCTTTAGTCTGAAGCCGAGTAGATGGACACCGAGTACAGTTCAGGCATGATGGGCAGAGAATAGGAGCAAGAATATCCAGTTGACTCCAAAGTGAGTGCATGTAATTGTAGAAATCTCGAATAGAGCGAGACCTTTGCGTAGCACTGTAAACTTCTTGCTCCAACTGATAAACTCGAATGTCCCCTGTCTGGGTGAACATCTCGGCAAGCCGATCCCATAAACTTTTTGCCTCAACAACATTAGAAAATTGTGGGCGAAGAGCAGGATCAATGGAACCAAAAATGATAGCCCATGCCTTCCGATCAGCAACATTCCATGCTCGAATTTCAACGGCACGTTTCGCAATTTCATCAGGTGATTCACTCTCAAAAGCACCAGGACAAGGACAAAGTCCCTCAACATGCTCAAACAAGTCGCGGTAAACAAGTGCTGCCATTGCCGATGGTTTCCAAAGAGAATAGTTTGAACCATCGAGTTTGACGTCAATACGGTCACTAGAATCACCCATGACGACAGAAAAAGAAATCACTAGCAAAGCTAGAAATATGGATTGAGGTGATCGAAAGGATCGAGAAAGAAGAAGCGCGAATTAGAACGAGCAAGGATGATGACCCAAAAGCCCTAAACTCATTATCTTAATTTCTGATGCGGAAGATCCAATTTATGGCAACCGCAGAGCATACTTTAAAAAATAATGAGCTCATTGTCTTAATTTCTGATGCGGAAGATCCAATTGATGGCAATCGCAGAGCATACTCTTCAAGACAATGATCTTGACTCTGATACCATGATAAGAAAGAAAGATTAAAAGAGAATGATATTTATTCTCTTATAATGGTGTGTGAAACAATGTACATGAAAAGCCTTTATATAGGCTTAGAGGAGTAAAGGAGCCTAGCATTCTTCCTATGTGGGACCAAAGAGAAAGAAGAGATGTAAAGGAAAACCTACAAAACTATACAACATGTTCTAACAATCAGCAGTGGCCAGATCCACTGAGTGAGGTAGGGGATGGATAATCACTTTTTTCTTTTGCCAAGCATTGAAGCAATGCAACAGCGAGAACAAATTTGCTAAATTCGAATGGATTATCGCATTTTAGAAGGCTGATTATTTTCAGCATTAAATATCTACTGAAAGGAAATAGTTGTAACCAACATTTTTCCTGTTGAGTAGTCTTTCCGGTTGCTTCTCCTTAAAAGAAGATATGCTTCCTCTTCTAATTTGCCATTGGCAAGATGAAGATTGCACTTCATTATGAATTCTCAGCAAACTACACCAAGTTTGTCGGGATGACTTCTGTGGTCTCTGGATTTGTGATTTCTGACTGACAAACTTGATCAGCTTTTGTGAAAACGAACTTTAGTGAAACTGGTGCTTGTTTGCATGTGCCTGTGTTCTTGTTTTTCTATTCACCAGATCAAGGCTATGAAAGATTATGGTGTCGTCTAGACATCTGCTCAAAAGAGGTCAACAAATTAAAAATACCCACTGAAAATAATTGAGGATAATTGTTGCTCTCAGACAATTACATTACAATCATCACCTATGACCGTCGCTCTCAAACAATTAAATTACAATCGGCTCTTTAAAGACATTCGGGTTCCAGCCTGATTACATTTTCAGGGTCACATCTCCTCCTTGAAGAGAATAAACAAAGAGATTGGAAACAATATGACCAAGCATGAGGCAGCCAACTGCTGAAAAGCCTAAGCCAGAAGGAAGGTCTTCCGCATATATCTTTGGGCCACTTGGCAAGGAAATTAGTCAAAATGGCGCGATCACATGGCTGCTTGAATGCATCAGAAGTTCATATTATCTACTCTTTGTTATATGTGTAGAGCAGCCAAGGCTGCAGCTGAAAATCCCCACTTCTGTCTCTTGGACTCATCTTTCAATTTCACGACTTCAGCTTCCAGTTTACTGAATACCTACATTCAGCCCGGGATAATCCCATGGTGGTCTGAATCATAGGAGCAAACAGATGATCTTTCGCACATCAAACAAGAAGAAAAGTTCAAGCAAAATTACCTCCCAATTCACTATTCTCTGCTTCTGTTCTTGGATCCTTGCACGCTCTTCTGTCAACTTCGTTTTTTCTTCTGCTAACAAGCCTTTTATCAATATAGAATAAGCCAGATGAGACAATTCGTCCAGTATTTAATTCCCTCCAATTGACAAAGAAAACTTGAACAGTTGAACTACAACTGCAATCACCTCACTCTCTCTCTCCAGGAATCATTAAATCGCATTCTTAACTATCAGTCACCAAGTTTCCCTAATTTAATTCCAGAGAAAGCCTAACGAGATCCTATAAAAACAATTAAAAAGACACTCAATAGGAAAAGCAGGGTTGATTTTATTCGTCAATGAGAAATTCTTATTCTCTCGCTTGTCTAAAAGGTTTATGGGAGATTCTTATGGTTTCGGCTGCCATAGTCACTGTCAACTGTTTAAGGTTGCCTCTTCAGCTGCAGCTCCATCTCTTTCTCTTTGAAGCCTAGTATTCTCATCTCTCAGTTGTGCTAACTGTGCCTCCATGTGGTCATGGTTCCGATTTACCTGCGGATATCCACGAAAACCATTTAAACATCCAAAAAATGTACCAACAAAAGAAAAAAAGAAGATCCATTAAAAAGAATTCAATGTGACAATCTCTTTTATTTGCATTGAACATAAGGAAGGGAAAAGAAAGAGATTTTTTGAGTATTTGGGTGGGCTTCTCCGAACTATCTTCAACACACAGCACAAGGAAACAGAAATAGTACAAGAACTCTGGTCGGTATGTTCTGCAGGTAAATACCATCGATTTCCATGCGTGTGATTAGCAATCTTCTAGTATGTTGTAGAGCTTACAGCTGAAATCAAAACTTAAGATCCCTACTAGCTTAAAATGCTAAATGTAGACACATGATTCTGCAAGAATCGTAATCTCCAGGTATGCCTTGCTTCATTTCTCAAGTCCAATTTCAAAGATGATATATAGGATGCACCAAAGTTAATTACATGCGAAACAGAATGGTGACACGCTAATCAACATGAATGTTATCCTTAATAGTAAAGAAAGCAATGGATAATTCCCCTGAATGCAGGTATTTGATATCCTTTCACATCAGATACAGAGATATTTATCAGAATCTACTATCATGTAATATACCTGTTCGGTGAAGTTACTCTGATATTGTTCCATTCTCAAAGGTTTCACGGTAGAGATAATCCTCTGATTCCTCTTTTCCATGGCTACCAAATTTTCCAACTGACTTAGAGTTGGTTTATATTTTTTTTTTGGTAAGGTTATTATTATTTTTTTTTTGGTAAGGAGAGTTGGTTTATATTTAGGACAGCCACCATCAAACATGTGGCGATTTAGATGAGTTGTTCCGCTTCTGTTGGAACAAACATAGAGATGACCACAATGGTTGCATTTGCATTCTTCTCGTTCACCAGCCTTCTTCCACCTTCATAAATGTTGCCAAACTCGACCTTACTCTTCCTTTTTTCCTTTCACCTGTGCTTATCATGAAAGAAGTAGCATCTACATCGACATTGATTTCATTTGCAGCGTCAACCATCACACAGAGAAGTAAATGGAATGAGTGGACTGCACTCTACGTTATGATAGTAATGATCACCTAATGAGAAGGAGTGCTAACTGCAGTCAAGGCAAATAAGCTCGGACAAGTCCTAACGGTTACCTTAATGATGAAAAGCTTGGACTGATAATATCGAGTTTCTCTAAGAGGAGCACATGCAGGTGAGGCCAACCCACGATTCAATCATTGTGTAGGAATCCAAAGCATCCATGTTGGAGTCACCACTTGAAGTAAAAAATTAAAGGAGATGATACTGTAGAAGTTGCTTGACTGAGAAGCTCCCAAAATGGATCAGACGTTCAATATTATTGCTAACTAATGTTCAGAAATCACATTCGACAAGAGGTAACATAAAACTACAAATTTCCTGGGATCTTGTCGACCTAGAGATAAATGTCTTACCAAGGACAAAAATTCTTCTCATTAGCTCGATCATGACAGGATGTTGACACGGTCTTTTTAACGACGGCTAATTGCTCGTTGGTAATGGGCACAATATTTTTTGTTTTGTTTTGTTGCAAATGGTCTACTCGTATATATCATTCTTGCCTATAGTTGCTGGAATTCACGATCAAGACTTGCCATTTCCTAAAGAGATTTGTTTTCATTGGTTTAAAAAAGATTGATGATTAGAAAACATTTGCCATAATTTCATCGCATGTTGATTTGCATTTTACATAAAAGAGCAAGGCAAAAATGCCTTAAATACCAAATTCATTTTCTAGAAGATTTGCAAAGTAGGTCCAAGATATTATAACTTCTATACCGAAAGAAATGATGCCGTAAGTCCAATTCCATTGCGGACTATCCGTCCAACGCTTGCGAGGAGAAATTAATCCTGTTAAAAGATGGTCGTTTTTCAACTTTACCGATTGATGATCATATCCCATGAAACTAGATATGACGTATCTGAAAACTGCATAGAATGTAGGAAGAGAAATATAGGTACTGAACTAAAGTTTCACAGAAGTTCCCTATGCCTCGTAGAAAGACTTTCATCACCTATAAGCTGAAGCAATCATTGAACAAGGCAACAAGTCGAATAATTGGAGATAGATTTGGCTTTATCAATTGTCTGAGGTAATTTTCTAGACTCTATACATATAATGCTCGTAAAGCACGAGGAAAACTCCACTGGCGTCTTGAAGATAGTGGGAAGACGGTTGCTTTGGAGAAATTTAACTTGCCATAATGATTAAGCTCAAGTGCATCGAGGACGAAAGTCACTTTAGGGATAGAGACGAGTTCGAGTTTAAGAATCCTTTCCTACCAATAAAAAGTCGCCAATACTATGACCCTCTTATTACTGTATGTAGTAGGACAAACAACAAAAACATACCTTACCTTTCACCCGACGAACGACCACTTACATAACACTGCATTTGAAAGTACCAAGTGTATATCTGAATTTTACTTTTGGAGATCACTTTATACCGTTACATCTCTTAATTATCGTTGTGTCTCTGCTTGTTTCTTTCCAAAAAAGCCCATTCCCAAAATCCCAAGCTTTCATATCCACCCAAAAGCACTCGGAATCAAATTAAAAACTGAGCGATGTAAATGTAAGCAATATGGTAAAATAAGTTTGTAAGGAGGTGAAATTTCGTCTTTCAAATGTGGGGTTCTGCTTAGAGGTATATGAGTGGATGATATTTTCAGAAATTGAGGTATCTAGATGGTTTCGGGGAGAGTGGAAGCATCATTTGGTGAATAAAATATTGGTAAGTGGACGTTCACCTGGACGAATTATTTCAAAAAAGTGGGGCGGAAGTGAAGATAATTAAAGCCATCTCAAGAAGCCAAATTGGAATAAAGCGACGCGAAGAAAGTGACTTAAAAGAACTTTTTGTTTTCATGAAGGGAGGAAAGGACATTGAAAGTAGTTTTTACACTTTAAAAAATGCATTCAAGGTTTTATCTTTGGACAGCTGTTTATTTTCATATCACCATTATATGAACGGTAAACTATGTGGTATGCTACAGTATTATGCATTACAGCAGTACCCGCTATAGTACCTTGTAAAATTTCTCTGCAAAGGAAGGAATTCAACAAAGGAAGATGCATTCAAGTCTTTGAGATAGAAGAAGGAGAAAAAATGGAAAGATAATTCTTGTTTGGCAAGTGTTCAGGGTTTTCTTGTCCGGTAGAATCCCTAGGAGACATCTCTTCTCTTCGTATATGTTCTAATGCGACTCCTATAATTAGGGTTTTGGATGGGGAGAGTTTGCTCTTGATCCTCACCTATATTTTTTCATGATCACATAGTGAAACAACTTCTCCTTTGCCTACGGATAGAGTTAAATTGTCAAACTATGTAAGTACGTTGTTGGTTTTTGCTTTATTACTTGTTCGAATTTTCTATTGTCTTTAACTTTTTTGCAATTGCACTATATACAAGAATAGAACAAACTCGGGAAAATTATTTGACAATTTCTAAACCTGTTGTATGATTGCTGATTTAGTCCAAAACCTTCAATTATACTAATTTAGTCATAAACCTTTCATTCATGTCAATTTAATTATAAAATTTTTGGCGATTTCCTAACTTAATCCTAAAATTTTGGACAATTTGTCAATGTAGTCATTTCGGCCAATTATCCAAATAATAGGTTTATGATTAAATTGACAAAACTTTAGAAGGTTTAAAACTAAATTGATACAAATGAAAGGTTTAGGAAAAAATTGGCAAATTGTCAAAAGGTTTAGGACTAAATTGACTTAATTAAATGGTTTATGACTTTTTGGACAATTATCCCCAAACCATTCTATATATATGGAGCATATATACCTATATAAGGGCAAAAGTACACCACAAGTGCCATAACTTGTGTACGGCGATCACTTTGGTGCCATAACTTTTTTCGGATTACTTTGGTGCTAACTTTTGTAAAAAACGATCATTTTAGTGCCAATACTGACGTGGCTCGCTGGAAATCCGATATGGCGCTGACACGGCTCGCCGGAGAGGTCCACGACTCGCCGGAGAGGTCTAGTCAGCATTAAAAACCAAAAACGACATCGTTTAGCCCGCTGACATGTATTTTTTTTTAAAAAACTAAATTATATTATATTAAATTAAAAAAAAAAGCCTTGCAGCAGCGGCGAGGGAGCCATCGCCGCTGCTGCCGCCAAGCCACCACCGTCGGGAAGGGCTGGCGGTGGTGGGCGCAGTGGTTGGCAAGGGTCGCCGGCCCCTGGCCGGGGCCCGGCGACCCTCGCCGACCCCTGGCGACCCTCGCCTTGCCCGGCAAGGGCCGGATCCGGCAAGGTGGGACCTCGCCGTCGTGACCCAGGTGACGGCGAGGTCTCGCCTTGCCCAGCGAAGGTGAGGCCGCGCCTCACCGTCGCGACCCAGGCAACGGCGAGGTCGGCCTAGCCTTCGCCGGGTGAGACGGGACCTCGCTGTCGCGACCCAGGTGACGGCGAGGTCTCGCCGAGCCCCGGCCAAGGGCCGGCGACCCTCGCCGACCACTGCGCCCACCACCGCCGGCCCTTCCCGGCAGTGGTGGCTTGGCGGCAGCAGCGGTGAGGGCTCCCTCGCCGCTGCTGCAACCTCTTTTTTTTTTTTTTTAAATAAATAATAATAATAATATTTTAATTATTATTATTTTCTAAAAATTAAAAAATTCGAAAAAAAGCCACGTAATTTCCACGTGTACAAGTCAGACCATTTTTTTAAAATATAAATGCCAGGTCAGCTTTTTGGCCGGAATTTTAGCCGGAGTCACTAAAGTGATCTATTTTCCTCCGATTTGGCACCAAAGTGATCCGAAAACAAGTTATGACACCAAAGTGATCGTCGTACACAAGTTATGGCACTTGTGGTGTACTTTTGCCCCTATATAAGCACACTTAGCAGTACAGCAAAATCTAAACGAAAAAGGCTCACAAAATCGATGGTAGACATAGTGGATCTTGATCAAGATGTTTTATTATTCTCTTGTATATGCACATAATATGAGGACATTAACCCTTTTTCCATCGGGAGTCCTACTGTTTCCATGGATGAGATCCATACATGAACTGGATTTTTCCGAGGACTGTGCTAAAACCAATTGAGTTGTTCCCAATCCCATATTGGTTCTTCTATTTCCATACTTATCGTCTCCATGTCACGAGAAATTCCAGCATTATTTTCTATCACTGGCCTTGATGAGGATGCCAATCTGCCGCCGTTGCTGCCACCATTTCCACCTGGTATTGTTTGTCCAGCCACCAACTCCAGTGGCCAACGATCAAATGCTCGAGAGCTTCCAGATACAACGTATACTCGGCACAACGCAAATTCATGGCTCAACTACAACGTTTCAAGGGGGAAAACATGAAAAAAAATTGGTTGTACCCAGAGAAAAAATTAGAAGATAAGTGTTTTCTGATAAATTAGTATATAGCACTGGCAAGCTAAGCTAAGTGCCCAATCTTTTTAATTTACTGGCGCTAATTCTTAATAAGGGCTATAGTTCGAAATTTACTGGCGCTAATTCTTAATAAGGTGGGTTATAAATATAAACATCACTCGCTTGCAAACTTAACTACAAATAAATCTGGTGACGTCCATGAGTGTAACTTCATGGCTAGAATACAGGTTCTCTAATCAAGGATGAAGAAAAATGTGACTCATCTAACAAAGTCCAAAGTTCAATTGCACTGACTAACAGAAGAGATGACGAGTGTGTGGATGTTTACTCTTTACAGTTTAGTTATTTATGTCAAATATATATGAAGTCATTAATCGATCAAGTAATGCATGCTTGCGTAAATAATTTTTTCCGCCGCCTGATATCTCTAACAAAAGTTCAAGACTGATCATGCAATTAACCAAAATGAAGGTCAAATTCAATTAGTTCATGCACGTGCTTACCCTAAACATGGGCATACTAGAACTGGAAGAATTGGATCTGGGAGGTAAGATTATTTCTGCGGTTCTGTACTCATTCAATTTCCATTTGGTTTTTGTTCCTGTGGGAGCTTTTCCCACGTAGAAGACCATGGACTTCTTCATCCCAATCACTTTGTTGTCCGATGAGTAGATGTAACTGGGCGATCCGGTTGCCTTCCAGTAACCCACCGTCGTGCTTCTGCTCGGTCTCCCTCCTCTGGCTTCTCTCTCCTGCATTGGAGCGAAGAAGAACCACTGCTCTTTGTCTTCTCGGCACAGCTCACCGGAAAGCTCTGCAGCAACAAAACACACAATACAGCAAGAGAAAGCAAAAACTTCTATTACAATTCGCGACGAGTTAGCTCACACGATTCCATTTCAGTGACAAAAATGAGGAACATCGAGAAATGAAGGAATGCCATGCATTATTTCTTGTTCTTTTACCAGGGAGATTCCACGGCTCAGTGGCGTAAATGTCAAGGACTGGAATGATCCGGCGGAGCCGGTCTTATAGCGAGCCCTCGAGCTGTTGTGCAAATAGAAAGAGACGAGCTCTTCCTCAGTTGGATAGAACCTGAAGCCTGTCGGATGGTCCTCCATCATCCTAGGTTTTTAAAGTGGAAATGTGCTTGCATGTGTTGAACTTGATGTAAGAATTTCCTAATGTGAGCTTCATTAATTAAAATTAACTGAATTAGTTTGGTCTAATAAAGGTAAGATATATGGGTTCTTTATGGGGCTGGCTGGTGTGGACCGAGTACGGCCCGGCCCGTAATGAGAGGGCCCGTGGTCGAAGACTCTGTAAATAGCGCTCAAGTTCCTCCCCTAACTTGATGATGCACAATTTGACTCACATACAGATTCAGAGAGAACTTTCTTCTCGTGAGTGGCAATCTCATTAGGCCAGTGTTCTAACGAAAGGAATAGGGGAGAAGATCTTGAGTTCGTGTTCGGAAATCGTCGCAAATTCCGCGTCAAGTTCAATGGATTCCAAACCAGGTACGCGAATCGACAATTTCTCCATTATCATGTTTCGGTTTCTGATTATGGTGATCCTGGGCGTGCCCCATTTTCGTGGCCTACATTTGGTATCAGAGCCTGCCATAGATTAGAACTGAAACATGCGGATTAGGACCGTTTTCGTTTTGTCCGAGAGGTTTTTGCCCAGTTTCGAAATTTTTTATCGGATGAAAGTTAAATTTTATTATATATTTAGAATCTACTCTTTGAGACGAGAAGAACGGTGGGCGGATCGTCGCCGGAGGAGGCCGGATGTGCCGTCACGCGCCTACACGCGCCCCAGGCGCGGCGGTGCGTGACGGACACGCGCGGCCGTGCCAAACCGGCGCGTTTGTTCGCCGGTAACCGCTTGCTGATGTCAGCGAGGGCGCGGATCCGGTTTGACCCGGATCCTGACCCGACCCAGTCGTTGACCCGACCCGGATCCTGACCCGACCCGATTGTTGACCAGACCGTTGACCCGACCGGTCAAATCGGTCGGACCGGGCCGTTGACCGTTGACCGGTTGGACCGATCAACCGGTCGGACCGGCTGTTCTGACCGGTTTGACCGGCTGACCACGCGCGCACGCGCCGCACCTTCCGGCGGCGCGTGCGGGCGCGTCCGACGATCGCTTTGGACAATCTTGGTACCGACGCGCTCGTATCGAGATTCTCTACACAGTGGTATATTTATTTTACATGTTTGAAGCTTTTAAAGATGTGAAAATACGTATGGAACCCTATATACGCGTATTTTTAGGGTATTTTTGGGTATTTTCTTGTATTTCTCTATGGTTTCGGAAATACATATGGTAGCTCACATGTATATCACCACATAAGGACTGTGTAGAGTGTAATTCATTGTCTATCAATGAATGGAACAATATAATTAGCACGACATGTAATTTCAGAGACATACGCCCCTGTCTTTACGTCTAGCATTACATGTATATAGTAAATGTGATACATAAAGCTCATATCCCTGGTATGAGAGATTTTCAAGGATTCAGTTAGGTTGTGACCGCCAAAGCGGCACACTTGACTGGTTTTGAGAAATATCGGTCTCATATTGTGGTGGGATGTCTCCTATTCTATTGCGTGATCATACTCCCAAAGGAGGTTATCTCGTACTGATTTATGGAGGGATACATGTATAGCATGTGCTTGAGAAATGACTAATCTTAGTGATTCATTCACCCAAAGGTGGTGATTTCACGAAAGATTAGAATATGTTCTCATAGCCGCTATCATGTGGAGAGTGTACAACTGCATATCATATTTTCTGCTCAAAGGTGATTATGTGATGATGTATGTAACTCTTTAGATAAGTACTCACATGATGCTGATTGTATTGTTTGTTTTCCAGTCACATTTTCTGTAAACGACAATTCCATTTCCATTGAGGTCCTTACTGGGTTGAACTTTAAGAAATGGAAAGAGGATTTTCTATTTGGAATGGAGCTGGGGGATGTTCACATTGCTCTTACAAAGGATAAACCGGCAGATATCACGGCCACCAGTACTGAAGCTGAGAAAATCAAATATGCTGCCTGGGAAAAGAGCAATAGGATTTGCTTATTGACAATGAAGAAATCCATTCAAGAATACTTAAAAAGTGATTTGCCAGCTGACTGTACTGCTAAGGAAATGATGGTAGCCTTAGAGGCTAGAAACCGCATTTCATCTAATGTTGAGGTTGGTACACTTCTTCAAAAGCTCTTCAATATGAAGTATGATGGTATTGCTGGGGTTAGAGATTATGTCCTTAGGATGGTAGATCTAAAGACGAAGCTTCAAGCTCTTAATGTTTCCATTCCTGATGCTTGTATTGTGCATCAAGTCTTGAACACCCTTCCACCTGATTTTGGGATTATAAAGATAAATTACAATTCCCAAGATGAGACTTGGTCAGTTAATGACTTGATAGCAAGGGTGGTGGCAGAGGAAGAGAAACTTAAAAAAGAAAAAGGGCATATAGCCTTATATGTTTCTAGTTCCCACAAAAGGAAGAATAAGAAGTCCAGAAATCGTACTCATAAAGGTGCTCATGACACTACCGGTCAATCGGACAATATGGGTCCAAAGAAAATATCTTTCAAAAGGGATGGTGACCACTGCTTCTTTTGTAAGAAGAAATGTCACATAAAGAAGGACTGTGGAAAGTTTTAAAGCTTGGTTGTCCAAACGTGAGCCTACAGATAATGATTCTTTGGCACTTGTTTGTGAATCCAACCTATCAGAAGCACCATCCAGTTCTTGGTGGCTCGATAGCGGTGCAACTAATCATGTTGCGTTTACCATACAGGGATTCATAAACCGGAGGAAGCCAAATCAGGATGAGTCAAGACTCACTGTAGGAAACAACGAGAAAGCCGATGTTGTGTTTGTGGGAGATGTAATATTGATTCTAGACTCTGGTTTTAGATTAATATTGAAAGACCCTTTTTATGTACCTTCTTTTAGACGGAACTTAGTTTCCGTATCGTGTTTGGACATGTATGGCTACTCTTTTGAAATAAAGAACAATGTTATTTCTTTGTTTCTTAATTCAAATAAGGTTGGGTACTGTTATATGTCCAACGGATTGTATAGATTGTATTTGTCTCCCAATGACATATACGTCGCTTATATGGCTGAAAATGTCGTTTCTAAGAGACCACTACCTAAGGAACAGTCTTATGCATTGTGGCATAAACGACTTGGTCATATTTCTAAGGATAGAGTAGAAAGGCTGATAAAGACTAATATCCTGCCTGCTCTTAAAGATGACTTAGAGACATGCGTAGACTGTTGTAGAGGTAAAATGACCAAGATAAGGAAGAAAACTGCGGTCCAAAGTTCTGACTTGTTGGAGGTCATTCACACCGATATAAGTGGACCCTATACGGCAACCTTGTGTAGAAATTTTTATTTCATCACATTTATTGATGACTATTCTCGATATGGTTATCTGTACTTGATTAAAGAAAAGTTTGAGTCTCTTGACAAGTTCAAGATTTTTCGAACTGAAGTTGAGAAACAGTTGGGAAAAGTCATAAAGGTTGTTAGATCTGACCAAGGTGGAGAGTATTATGGCAAGCATGGCGATGCCGGACAGCTTAAAGGGCCATTTGCCAAATACTTAGAGGATTCTGGGATAGTGGCTCAGTTCATTATGCCTGGGAGTCCTGAGCAAAATGGTGTAGCCGAAAGGCGCAATCACACCCTTATGGAAATGGTAAGGAGTATGATTAGTAGGACAAATTTACCTAGTTTTCTGTGGGGTGAAGCTTTGAAAAACAGCTTTGTACATTCTGAATCGTGTACCTACTAAAGCTGTTCCATTAACTCCTTTTGAGTTATGGACTGGACGTAAGCCTAGCTTAAACCATCTTAAGGTTTGGGAATGTCCTGCAAAAGTGAAGTTATATAATCCAACATTAAGTAAGTTGGACTCCAGAACCACTCGGTGTTACTTTGTATCTTACCCGGATCATTCGAAGGGATATTGGTTCTATAATCCCAATGGAGACACAAGAATTGTGGAATCACAGACAGTCAAGTTTCTGGAATTTGATGTGGCCGAAGAAAGTAGCTGCTCATAGACTATTGATGATAATAGTACGGTGGGTAATATTGTATCTTTATCTTCTCCCATACAGATAATTATAGAGACTCCCATATCACAGACTGAACCTGTTGAGGCTCAGGATCCTGTTGTCGAGACAGCTCCTAATGAAGTTCCTCAAGGCTCTCAGGTGCAGAATGAGGTTGTTGTTGCTCTAGTATGGAGATCCATTAGGGAGAGATGATCAGCTATACTACTGGACTACTTAGTCTATATAGGAGAGCAAGACTACGATATCGGTTCTGTGGCTGATCCAGTGACTTATGCGGAAGCTGTTTCTTGTCCTCAGTCGGAACTGTGGTTGGATGCAATGAGAGATCAAATGCAGTCTATGAAGCATAATGGAGTTTGAGAACTTGTTGAATTACCTGAAGGTCATAGACCCATTGGCTGCAAATGGGTGTATAAGACTAAAAAGGACTCTAAAGGAAAGATTGAGAAGTTTAAAGCCAGACTGGTAGCTAAGGGTTTCACTCAAAGAGAAGGAGTAGACTATGAAGCAACTTTTTCTCCAGTTTCTTCTAAAGATTCTTTCAGAGTGATCATGGCATTGGTAGCTCATTTCGACATGGAGTTACACCAGATAGATATTAAAACTACCTTTCTCAATGAAGACCTTAATGAAGAAGTCTATATGGTGCAACCCGAAGGCTTTGCGGCAGATGATTCAGGTACGCTTGTATGTAGACTAAAAAGTCTATTTATGGTCTCAAGCAAGCTTCTAGACAATGGTACTTGAAGTTTCATAGTGTTGTCGCTTCATTTGGTTTTGTTGAGAACAAAGTAGATCAGTGTATATACTGCAAGGTCAGCGGGAGGAAATTCATTTTCCTTATACTCTATGTTGATGATATTCTGCTTGCAAGCAGTGACCTTGGTTTACTGCATGAGACAAAGCGGATGTTGTCAAAGAACTTTGATATGAAAGACCTTGGTGAGACGTCTTTTGTCCATGGCATTGAGATTCATAGGAATCGTTCTCGCCGACTATTGGGTTTATCTCAGAGGGCATATGTTGATCGTATCTTAGAAAGATTCAACATGCAGCAATGCAAGCCAGGAATTGCTCCTGTTAGTAAGGGTGATAAGTTGAGTCTGTCACAATGTCCTCATTCAGATTTTGAGAAAGCCCAAATGAAGAATATACCTTATGCTAGTGCACTTGGGAGTATTATGTATGCTCAAGTATGTACTAGACCAGATATTGCTTTTGCAACAGGACTTCTAGGCAGATATCAGTCAAATCCAGGACACGATCATTGGATTGCTGCTAAGAAAGTTTTGAGGTACTTAAAGAGGACAAAAGACTATATGCTGATTTACAAACATGTTCAGGACCTACAGCTAGTTGGGTATTCGGATTCAGACTTTGCTGGCTATCAGGATGAAAAGAAGTCGACAACAGGTTACATCTTTAAGTTAGCAGGAGGTGCAATATCATGGAAAAGTGAGAAACAAAAATTAATGACATCCTCTACCATGCAAGCGGAGTTTGTAGCATGCTTTTCGGCCGCTACTCAGGCAATTTGGCTCCGGAACCTCATTAAGGAGTTGACCGTATTTGATTTTGTGGATAGGCCCATACAGCTGTATTGTGACAATAACTCTGCAGTGTTGTTTGTTAACAACAACAGAGATCTCAAGGGGTCTAAGCATATGGAGGTCAAGTACTTGACTATAAAGAAAAAAGTTCAGAATGGTGACGATGCAGTAGAGCACATTTCAACAGATGATATGATTGCAGATCGGCTAACTAAAGGCCTTCGCCCTTGTGTATTTGATCGACATGTCATTAACATGGGCTTAGGAGTATCATAGGATACTATTAGTTAGTGGGAGCTGTTTAGTTTTATGTTGCTCTTATGAAATTTGTATCTGATTTTGTTGCATTTTGCAATATTTGAATATGTATAAACTATTTTGCATTCAATGAGGTATTTGTGAATGTAGATTTATCAAGTTGAGTACATATATTTGATGAAAATCTCAAGGCATTGTGTAAACCTTTAGTACAGGCTATGGGGCATTCTTGGTATTAGCCTTAATGATATGTCTTGTTACACATAAAGTATAGTTAACTATCAAGATAAGACATATGCAGGTTCGTTGGAACCATGAAGGATATTCTCTAGTGACACACTAGGTTTTGTGACACTTAAGGAGAGAGAATTTGGACTAACCAAATGGATAACACATGAAGTATCACTCATTTTGAGGTATTGTCCATTTGACACACTACCATATTGAATCCATATCAGTAAAGTTGAAAGCACTCGTGACCATAGAAGGCTCTGCGTGAGTACATGCAGTTACCGCCATGATTCGGTGTTCGAGACTTTATGGGATCGGATTAACTATTAAGAATAATCTCTAGACCAATATAAGGGTGCGCACACAGTTCTATTTCAATTAATATCGCCCAAGTAGGAGAATGTAAGAATTTCCTAATGTGGGCTTCATTAATTGAAATTAACTGAATTAGTTTGGTCTAATAAAGGTAAGATATATGGGTTCTTAATCAGTCTAATATGGGGCTGGCTGGTGTGGACCGAGTACGGCCCGGCCCGTAATGAGAGGGCCCGTGGTCGAAGACTCTATAAATAGCGCTTAAGTCGCTCTCCTAACCTGATGATGCACAATTTGACTCACATACGGATTCAGAGAGAACTTTCTTTTCGTGAGTGGCAATCTCATTAGGCCAGTGTTCTAACGAAAGGAATATGGGAGAAGATCTTGAGTTCGTGTTCGGAAACCGTCGCAAATTCCGCGTCAAGTTCGATGGATTCCAAACCAGGTACGCGAATTGACAATTTCTCCATTATCATGTTTCGATTTCTGATTATGGTGATCCTGGGCGTGCCCCATTTTTGTGGCTTACACTTGACACCAGAATTGGTAGCTTCGGTCTTCGAGAACATAATAGATCTGGACTAGGCCTGTATAAAGAAGTGGAGCACTTGATCCCTAAAAGAGGAAAAAATCTTGACGTGTGCAATGACTCAATAAGGAGGATCGATAAAATAAATATCATTTTAGTTTTTTTTTTGGGGTCCAATTTTTTCATTTAAGTTGATTAAGGTCCATTTGAACTGACTTTCTTTTCTTTCACTTTTTAATATTGGGGAGTTACTTAATTCGTTATTGAACGCGTGTATGAAATCTTTAAAATATTATTCATAAGGCTTTGCTAGCATAATAATTTTTGAGCTATTGTAAGAGTAATAACATGTTGTGAGCCATAAATTCTTGAAATAGTGGACTCCACAACAATTTCTAATTATTTGTTATTTTTTTTGTGATCCAAAACGAGCTGCCAATTTCATAATAGATTAATAACCGTTACATAGGCATTTTTATTATTCATATGAGTTTTTGGGGTTGGTTAGCTAGATATCGTCTCCTTCTGTTTGATAGAAAATGAACTTTACTGAAAAATGTTTTCAAAGAAAATTATCTTGGTTTAAGTTTGTTGTATTTGGTTATCTTTTGCAAATAAGATAGAAGTTATATTCTGATTTTTGTTATGAAAAAGCTCTAAAACAAATTTTTGGGAAAAAACAAACCTTGAGTAGAGCCTTGGGGATCCACGTGTGGATGCTAAGGTCTCGGGTTCGGGCTGTTGTGCCCTTGGGTCCAAGGGGTCAAGCTCTCAGGGGTCCAAGTGTTAGGGTTCAATGGGTGCGTTTGGTTCGATTTTTGGGGAAACCCTTTGGGGAAATGCAAAGGCCTTTAGCCTAAATGGGTTTGGTGAAATGTAAAGACTGTCTGGTAAACTGTAATTGAAAAGTGTCTCAAAAAGCAACCTTGGGAAAATACTGTTTGGTAGACATGTGGGCCCGTTTGGTTCGGCTTTTGAAATGTTACTTTGGGGAATACAAATACCTTTGGGTTAACGCCCTTGAGGAAATGCAAGTGGTGTTTGGTAAAAAATCACTTGTAAAACTATTTTGGGTTAAGTATTGTTTGGTAAATTTTTTTTAGCAAAAGGGCTTTGGGAATTATTTTTTATATTTAAAAAAAAACCTACTTTACCTTTCGCAGGAGTCGGCCTTTCGGCGAAGGCTGCCGGCGAGCTAGATTTGGTGCTGGCGGCCATTGCTCGAGGTCAGGCAACCGCCGGCGAGCCAGATCTACCGGCGGCGGCCGTCACCCGAGGCTAGGCGGCCGACGCTAAGGGTTGTGCGACCTAGGCGATCGCCGCTTGGGTCGCTCGACTCAAGCAGTTGGTGCCTGGGTTGCGCAACCCAGGCGGCGGCCGCCTTAGTTGAGCGACCCCAGGCACCACCGGCCTGGGCGGTTGCACGACCTCAGGCAGCCGTCGCTTGGGTCGGGCGACCTCGCCGGCCAGATTCGGTGTCGACCTCCCTCGCTGGTGGCCTCACGAAGAAGATGAACAGTAATAAGAAGGGTAAAACCGGAATAAGCCAAAATAAGTGAGGGTAGTTTGGGGACAAAAAATTTGACTTCAGCATTTGTGGAATGCTGAAAGCCTAAAGCTGGTCCGGACCAACTTTGGGCTTTCAGCATTCCAAATGCTAGCATTAGCCAATGCTAGGCCAAATGCTGAACCAAATGGTTCAGCATTTTGGGATGGGGCTTTCGAGGCCGAAAGCCCCTTCCCAAAGCTGAACCAAACGGGGCCATATATTTGAAAAGCCATTTGGTGTGACCATTTTAAGTTTTTTAATTTCAATTTGTTTAAAATTGAAAAACAAAAACAATGATTGTAACTTTTTTATTTTCGTGTTGAGAGTAATCCAAAAGAGACATATTAACAAATTTATAAATAAAAAATCACATCAAAGTGGATCTTTCTCAAATAAAAAGTGATTAATTTCGTTATAACAAATATGGTCACATATGTGGATCTTTCGCAAAATTATTTCACAAAACAGGACTGTTACTTTGTTGTCATTGGCACTGTAAATGCCATGCAAAAGATATATTATACCAATTCATGCATCTTCTCACAGGCCGAAAAAGACAATTTATGCATCTTTCTCATATCCGTGCTTGCAAGTTGCGATAAGAAGAAAAACACTCAGCTTGAAAATGCTGTGGTTCCAATTTTGATAGTCCAAACCACAACACTGATTGTGGGGTCCTTGTTCCTAACCACTGAATATGGCATCTTGATCTCGTAACTTCGCTCTGCCATCATTAATCAAGAAGCTTATAATTTCCCCCTGTCAAAATCATTTCAAGAGCTAGTGGCATTTTTGTTTGTAAATTTGTTGGTGGTTTAACAGTAAGATCCAGCATGAGTCCACTGTGTACACTAGCAAAATGAGAGAGAGATGTGAAAAAGTAAAGCTGTCCAATTGAAGCAGCCATGGAACTCCATTTCATCTATTAAGTTTAATTGGTTAAAGAAGCTCAACCTTTCATTGAAACAAGTTTGTTCTCGATAGTCTATATCAGTCAATCCATGATTTTCTTGGAAAGCACCCTTTGAACTAGAAATTGACATGCTCAAATTGCAGAAAATTATGAAAGCTTCATTCGAAAGGCATACATTACACTATGAGACTGAACATTTCATCCCAATCAATAAATTACCAGAAAGCACAGTTGGCATCGATTTATTAAAGCCACCTAATTGCATATCAAGAACATCCAAAACAATCAGCTTGACCTTCTTGTCCCACAACCACAATTCCAACCTCCTCTATGGTCATTGTTGTCATCACTTTATTTCATAACCATCATGCACAATCTAATCTCCCTAGTTCGGTGTAGGATAGCATCCGGAACATCATCCAAAGGAATAACCCACATACTCCAACGAAACTTGTTTTTTACGGCAGTGTTTCTCCGGTGGGTCAAACATCTGCACCAATGATCCCAGCTCAAAACAGTGAACTAAAGAAAGCTAGTAAAACTTTAACACAAATAAAGAGACAAAAAACATTATCTTTTCCAACATCTTTGAGAAAGTGTAGGATAGAAAAGAGAGAGATGACTCAAGTGTTGCTTTGATGAACCATTGCAGAGGGAAGCAACTGAGAGAAATAAAAACAGGTCAAATTCTAACAGACAAGGAGGGGGAAAAAGCTTTACTTGACGCCATGGGGTGGGAATCTCTTGCAGTTCACGTTTGATGCACAAATATTCACCTGGTAGATCATCCATGCGAGTCTAGTGCCATTAACGACCCACCATATTATTGAGGAAGGCCAACCTCCATATATAATACATATGAAAAGATGAATGATAAATAAAGTGACAGGAAGGAGAACTCATAGTTAACTTCAGAAGAATTGAAGTCAAAGGTGAAGTCGAGAGAGAAAGGGTCTTGCCTTCGATTCTTCTTTGCCTTCCAAAGAATCGAAGAGGTACTTGCCTTCATTAAGGTGAGAGTATGCGATTCTCCGTAAGGCAAGACCCACCCAGAAAGAATTGGAGAATTCATAACTTCATTAACATCCACCCAGAAACTTGAAGAATCGTTTCTTCGATTCTCCTTAAGGCGAGTGCTTAAGGGAGAATTCATACTTGCCTTGACACGCAAAACCTACAAAACCCAGATTTCAGAAAAATCAAAGTTGAAGACCAAATCGAACAAATAATGGCGTGCAGATCCGTGTTGCGTCGCGTGTTCCTGACCGAGCCTCCGGCGAGGCAAAGCAAACCCAGATCTTTCGCGACCTCGGGCAGCCCAGGCAAGGCGACACTAAGGATGGTAATTCAAGCATTTTTACGCAAAACAAGCACTTATCGACATTTCGCCAGAAACTAAACCAGATCTCCAATTCCCATAACCTCGACTACCGTATAAAATCCACATAGCAAATACAATCAACGCACTCGCACAAAGAAATTGTATCAAGCATCGAGAAGGACAGAGGGATTACCTGGGAGGTTTCCGAAGATGTTCCGTTAAACCCTAGGCGCAGCTGGGGGCAGCCCAGATCACGCGCTGGGCGCGTGCGCGAGGAAGAGAGTGTGAGTGCTGGACACGAGGAAGAGAAGCGAGGAGAAAATATTGGGTACCACTAGGGATTCCACCGTGGAGAAATAACAACCCTGGCGTGGCGACACGTGTCCGGGAGGACCCACATGTCAGGAAGGCTCTCCCACTCGCACGCCACTGAGCTGAGCTGAGCTGAGCTGAAGCTGGGCGAAAATTTTTGAAAAACAGCCCTCTCTCCACACTCCCTCTCTCTCTTTCGCGCTCCCCATCTGCTCTCCACACTCTCTCTCTCTTTCGCGCTTCCCATCTGCTCTCTGCTCTGCGCTCCGTCTCCCTCACCCGCTTAGGCACCCCATCCACGAACGAGGTCCGCTACCTCCGACAAGCGAGGTCCGTCTCCTCGCGCCGACGCCGACGCCGCCTCCGGCGAGTGACGCCCTAGCCTCCGCCTCCGCCCTAGCCTCTGACACCTCCGACGAGCGAGGTTCGCCGTTGCCCACGAGCGACGTCCGTCGCCTCCCACGAGCGAGGTCCACTACCTCCGACAAGCGAGGTCTGTCTCCTCGCGCCGACGCCGACACCGCCTCCGACGAGCGACGCCCTAGCCCCCGACGCCCATGCCGAAGACGCCTCCGACGAGGCCCGACGCCGACGACGCCTACGACGAGCGAGGTCCGCCGTTGCCCACGAGCCGTCGCCTCCCACGAGGGAGGTCCGCTGCCTCCGACGAGCGAGGTCCGTCTCCTCGCGCCAACGCCGACCCCTAGCCTTCGACGAGCGAGGTCTGTCTCCTCGCGCCGACGCTGACGCCGCCTCCGACGAGCGACGCCCTAGCCTCCGCCTCCGCCCTAGCCCCCGACGCCCGAGGTCTGCCGCTGCCCACGAGCGATGTCCGTCGCCTCCGACGAGCGGGGTCTTATCAGCGAGTGTATTCACGATCCATAAGGCATGACATTCTTTGCTTTTGTTATTTTTTCCCCCTTTCTCTCGATCTCTCTTGCTCTTTCTCTGCTTGGGACACTGTTCATGTACCTTTCGTGGTGATCAAATCTGATTCAGCTTGGCATTACAGTCAAGATGGTCTTTAGCCTTTGGGAAGATAATCAGCATCCCTCACAAACGGCCATTGGAGTTCTTCGCTTTTTCATCTCATGTAATCTGGAAAACAGGGGAATATCAACGACTGAATTCAATTTCAGATTTGATTGGAGAACTTTTTTTCTATGTTTTTGTTTGCTTTATGAATTTGAAGCAAATGGCCAGACTGAAATTTCATGATTTAAGTGTCGACCGAACTTGAAGTTGTAGCTACACCGTGATTTGATCCTCTGGCTCAAATAGATCATGAAATTTGCTTGTTTTTTTTAATGACGACACTGTGTTTCAGATGCTGAATTTCTTAGCGGAGTAGAGAGCAGTTGCACAAAATTGCCACATAATCCCTCCCTTCTTAATTGCCTGCTTTCCTCCTTTTCTTCGAGTCTTTTAGACTGTTCCACTACTCCGAATGAAAAAAAACAGCAAAAGAAGTGCCCTATTAGACTTGACTGGACCTCAAACACTTTTAAGTTGAAGCTGACTCTTTATTCCATCAACTGAGGCATCATATTCTTCAAACCCCTCTTTCTCCTTGAGATCTCTCTCAAGAGATCCTGATCTTAATGAAAAAGAAGATCCCCTCCTAGGACTCTGTTTGAATAATTAGAGTAAGAAATATGTCCTTGAAAAGTTAAAAGATTCAATTCAAATCACGGCATTCTCGATAATGTCAAACTTGTGGTTTATTCTTTTGCCACAACAACAGCTCCTAATATTCCTCCCTCCATGATTTGATCATCAATAGTGGCAAGACCATTCCAAGGGGTATGAGACCCGTTTCTGTAAGTCCACGGAATCATCATACATGAGCGATTCTTCATTGTAGTTTATTAGCCTTTGGCAGCCTAGATGGGTCAACTAGAACTCGCATATGCATATTTAGTTTTCCTTTTTCATGTTTGTTGGGACATGCTTTGAATTAAAGTCATGTATTGATTATTGAATTCCTTAATTCTGTCAATAGTGTGCTTATCGATCTTTAATCCTTTGATAATGACCTAGTTAACTGTACGTTCTTTGCAACTTTTGAATAGTGTGCTTATCGAACTCTGAAGAAGAATGGTTTTTCTGGGTTCTTCTCTTGTTGGGTTCCTTTGCTTGAGGTAGAGTTGAAGTGTATTGCTTGGTGGGTGTTTGTTTACTTGCAATTTGAGGTTGAGCTTGGATTTGCCTAGGCGTTGACGCCCACCTAGCCGACGCTGACGCCGACTCCGACGAGCGAGGTCCACCTTTGCCTACGAGCGATGTCCGTCGCCTCCCATGAGCCGTCGTCTCCCACGAGTGAGGCATATTTCAGATCGTGATGTCTTTTTTCCTCAGTTATATTTTCATTCATGACATTTAGTTGACATGAGTGTGCTTGTCAAAGGTCTTCTCGCTAGTCCAGGTTGGGATGAGCTTGTTTACGTTTGGCAACATGGGACTAATCCTAGAGCTCCTTGAATTAGGATAAAAAATTCATTTTTTGGGGTCCCCTCATTGAGCTGTGCCAACTTGGGATCAGGATTCTGAATGGCCAAATTTGAAAGTGTGATTGTCGTTCTACGGTTGATCTTGGTAAATGACTTGCAAATAATTAGACTGTAAATTAGATTCAATAAAGCAGGGAAAATTTCTATTTGCATTATCAGAATGGTGAGTTTGCGCTTGTTATGTTCACCTTGTATGGTATAGCATTAGTGATGGTTCTCCTGTGTTTGTTTATTGCTGTGATTGTTTAAACTGAGCTTTCTAGTCTTATTATAAGGATCTAGTTGCTGTTGCTGTAGTGAAATTTGTGTCTCGATTATGAATTTTCCGTGTTGCTTGGTTTGATCAGGGAAAGACCATGTAGTTGCCTCTTCTTTGTGATGCAAGGATGAGGTTGACTTTCAATATTATAGTTCCTTTGTTTGGTTAGTGCAGCATTCTTTGATACTTCTCACTTTATGGTCGCTCTTTCCAACTTGTAAATCACCTGTTCCGGGCATGGGAGTTCCAACTTCTTTGACAAAATAGTTCTGGTGCTTGTCTCAAAACATTGGTTCTTTGTTAATTGTGTTTTCTGAGCATTTGAAATGATTTGAAAGTGTCATTTTAATGCCTCTCTCTTAGGTGCATATTATCCCATCAAATAAAAGAAGTATTTTTGTTAGTGTGTGAAAGATCGTGAGTTAATATAGAGTAGATGTCTCGACATTCCTTTCAATAAGTCGGCATGGACTGAGCCGCCGATAACTAGTACTTATTTATACTTTCTTGGTGCCGAATGGATCGATATTTGCCCTTAGCTTGCTGCTCACCTTGTGTTTGAAAAAATGCCTAACCCAAATCTGTTGAGTGTTTGAGGTTTTGATGTTGCTAGATCGAATGGACCGAATGAATAGGGTAGTGCTAGCGCAACTCGATACATCACAATGAATGACGTGTTGTACCTTTATCTGATGGCTTCTGAATGAATGGTGTGCTGCGGCTAGAATTTGTTGTTGTGGGGGGGGGGGGGACCATGAACGAGTGGACTAATTCTGTACCTGCACTAGCATTGCATAGGGTCCTGCTTCATTCATGGTTGAACATAATTTGTGAGAGTGCTTTTCCTGCTTTATATTGGTGTGTGATGACGTACTGCTAGTTTGGTGCATCAACTAGACTCTATATCTAATTGTGCATCAACACTTATTTGAGACATTTATCTTGGCATTTGTTTAGTAAAATGTAAATAAATTGGCTATTCCTTTGTGCACGGGTCATCAAACTCTTTTCAGCATCCTAGGGTCCTAGGGTGAATGAGTTGAATGACTTTGAAGGAACATAAATCAATTGGCTGAAGTAACTCATAATTTTGTCTCTCTCTAGGAGGAGGAGGAGGAGGAACTCTCCCTCTCTTTTATGTAGAGGCTTGAATTTATAGCTCATTGTGGATGAGCTCGACTTCGATTCCCGCCACTTCTCGTCAAGAAGAGGTAAAAGAGCTTGACCTTGAAATTTGAAGTAGTTACCTTCGGGTTGGTAATAGGGGTCATCTAAATTATTAATGTTACGGGAGTTATTGTGATATTTTCCTTTCTGTGAATGAACATCACTTCGTTGTAGACATTTGGATGATTTGTCCTTGCTATTAACTCTGAATGTTTGAAACATTTCCATGGCTGATTGAAGAGAGACTTCTCTTTGGACATGGAATGTCCATCTCCATTATCGTTGGACAATATGCAGTTGTGGATCTATTTTTGTTAATTTATATGTAATTGCAGGACACTATTCTGTAGCTGGAGTTCCAAGGTGTGAGAAAGCAACTAAAAGTACAAATTTGTAAATCTTAAAGCCTTAAAAAATTTTGGTATTTGGACTTTTTCAGACTTGGCATGTATGTACACCAAGGCCAGTTGCATCAAGGCTTGCTGCAGATACCCATCTGCTTACTGGTTAGGTAACAGATTGAAAGTTTCATTCTAGATCTTGATGTCTTTTTTCCTTTCGCATATTTTCATTCACGACATTTTCAAATTCATGGGGGTAGAACGAGTAAGACTTTTGTGCTGATGTTGAACTTTCGTTCTGCTTGCTTCTGTTGAGGGAGGAGGGGATGAATGAAAGTTGCTTCCTTTATCAGCAGAATAGAGCTAAACTCTTTTTTTTTCTTATTTGTTTGTAAATTTTGAAATACTCAACTTTCTGAAGTTGATTGCAAATATCCGTTGTTTCCATCTGTTGGAGTTCAAGTGCAGTCATCTGCTTACAATGTTATTTAACTCTGTCGAATTGAAAACTAAGATGAGTAACATTAAACTCTTATTATTGCAGCACTCACTGTCAAATGCAATTCAATCACAAGATCCATAATTGGTTGCTCTGGCTTAGGCTAAGATATTCTTGTATTATATCTCAGGTAGAAAACCTCCTTTCTTGGATGGAAGAGTAGTTTTTACTGAACAAGCTAAGCCTATAATGCCGCTTAAAGATTCGACGTCAGATATGGCTATAATCTCAAGAAAAGGTTCTGCGCTGCTCAAGGAGATTCATGAAAAACAGAGTACGAATAAATCGCGCCATTGCTTTTGGGAGCTTGCTGGCTCAAAACTTGGAGATATTGTTGGTGTTGAGAAATCATAAGCCCATGTAATGTGTTTTGCAAGTTTGAATGACGGTGTCCTCTCTCTCTCTCTCTCTGTTTTTTTTTCCTTTATAAAAGTAGTTGTAGTAATGCCCATGGAAACTGACTTAGGTGAAAAAGTGGGGTATGCCATTCGTGTTGAGGATGTGACTGGGCCAAACACGGTAATTAAGGTGAGACTGTTTTCGGTTGCCAAGAGCAAATTCTTTAGGATACTATTTTTTTAATGCTGACTTTTCTGAAGTAGTGTTGTTGCTTTTAATCTGGGACATATCTCAAATTTTATTGGTTCCCTGAAAATTATAGTCTATGCCTTTTCGTTTTGGTTTTGTGCTCCGTCATGTATAATTGTTTTTTTTGGTGGTCACTACCGTGTTGCAGTACATGACAGGTGGAGTGCTTTTCCGTGAAACACTGAAAGATTCCGACCTTGAATAGTACCAGTATGACAATGTCTTCTCTACTTTGATCTATTACTTCTTGTTAAACTGGGTTGGAGTGGATTTGTATATGCATGGAGAATAACCTACGCAGACTCAAGTTCTTCAAGCAGAGCCTTACATTTTGTTGTTTTTACTTGTTTTAGGGTTGTCGTGATGGATGAAGCACATGAGAGATCACTAAACACTGATGTTCTCCTTGGGATATTGAAAAAGGTGGTAGCTCGAGGTCGCGATTTTAAGCTCATTGTAACATCTGGTACTCTGAATGCACAAAAATTTTCGAACTTCTTCGGCAAGTAATAATCACATTTTATGCTCTTGATGGGCGATCAGTTAGGTTGCCTAGATGAGGTTTTGACAATTGTCTCGATGCTCTCGGTGTCGTTTGTATTTTTCCAGCCAAAAGATAGAGCAGAGGGGAGCGATGCTACAAGGGAGAAATTTTTCGTTCCGGTATCTGGCCACTTAACAATGCATAATGTCTATCAGCAGTGGAAAAGTAAACAGTACAGAGGAGATTGGTGTAATGATCACTTTTTGCTTGTCAAGGGCTTGCGGAAGGCTCAAGAAGTGAGATCTCAATTGCTGGATATTCTCAAGATGTTGCGAATCCCATTAACTTCAAGTTGGCCCGACACAGATGTCATTAGGAAGGCCATCTGTCTTTGCTGGAGCATAAGAAGAAGCAGGAGGAAGAGAAGACAGCCATGGAGGAAGAAATGGAGAACCTGAGGAGATCGCAGGCAGATGCGGAGATAGAGATTGAGGTGAAAGAGAGAGAGAAGAGGACGAAGCAACAACAGCGAGTCTCATTGCCTGGGTTAAGGCAGGGTACTTCTACTTACCTCAGACCAAAGAAATTGGTCTATAACTGTACATAGCGTTGTATCAATAGTATATAGTGTAACATGTAATTGTTAGCAGAAAAGCCAATAATTTGGTGGATACCTTCACAAAAAAAGAGCCCGCACTCTCATTTTTGATAATGTCAACCCTATTCAATAGTGTAAGTTTTTAATTTTTGAGCTAGGAAAATGACACGCAGTAAAAAATGATGACTCGAAATATTAAGCCGATAAAAGCAGTTTCACAAGTTTGGTTAATCACGGACCACCTCATCACTTGCAAAGAACTTGATAGGAGTGAGAAGTTGGATCAAGAATTCAAACTAAGCATTCCCTCTCGTTCAGTTTTTATACTGGCATACCTCTAAATTTATTGAGGTTAGTTCCTTACTTAGTCAATACTACTCTAATTCATTGACATATAAGTGACTCTCTTTTCACGCAGCTAACTGCATATTGAGTGTGAGAAAACTTCTGCTCATTGAGGATAATTGCAAGCACTTCGTTTTCATTACTCTTCGAATACATGATTTGCTCAAAACAACATTAAGATGCTGAAACGCAAAATCGGGCAAAGTTGAATAGATCTCTCTCTCTAAGCTTATTGATTACTCTAAAATCTCATGCGGAAAACTTAAAAAATTCGTTTCGGGCAAACAATAAGTCCAAATCAAGATCCGTAAAATTTCACGGCTCCACGACACCCTAAACTACAAATTCTAAAAAAAAGCGTAGCTCAACAACTCAAAAATCGGATTTCGCGGCCAAATATGGCCTGAAGGCTGCCGGACGTATACTGTTCACTTCGCGCGGAAAACTTTAAAAATTTGTTTCTGGCAAATAGTAAGTCCAAATCAAGATCTGTAAAATTTCATGACTCCACCACACCCTAAACTACCAATTCTACAAATATGCGCAGCTCAACGACTCACAAATCGGATTTCGTAGCGAAATATGGCCTGAAAGCTGCCAGATGTGCATTGTTCACTTCGTGTGGAAAACTTTAAAAATTTGTTTTGGGTAAACGGTAAATTCAAATCAAGATCCTTAAAATCCCACGGCTCCACGACACCCTAAACTACCAATTCTATAAAAATGCTCAGCTCAACGACTCAAAAATCGTACTTCGCAGCGAAAAATTTTCCAAAATTCTGAAGGGTTAATATCATGGAAAACCCTAAACTGGTACACTTATGACACATTTACCCCAAACTATTTTTTTAACCATAAAAAACCCTAAACCGTTACACCTATAACAATTTTACCTCGAACTATTTTTTTGACAACAAAAAACTCTAAATTGGTACACCTGTGACAATTTTACCCTGAACTTACCAGAAAAAACCCTAAACTGGTACATACGTGACAATTTTACCCTGAATTAAATTTTTAATATTATTTTTTATTTTTTCAAATTTTTATTAATTTTTTATTTTTATTTTTATTTTCTTTTGTTTTCTTCATCTTCAACCTCTGGCCGGTGGCCAAAAGAAAATAAAAAAATAAAAAAATTCAAAAAAATGAAAATTAATATTAAAAAATTAGTTCGGGGTAAAATTGTCACATGTGTACCAGTTTGGGGTTTTTTGTGGTCAAAAAAATAATTTGAAGTAAATATGTCATAAGTATATCAGTTTAGGGTTTTTCATGGTATTAACCAAATTCTAAATTTAAACCCTAAATCTAAAAACTTCTCCTATTGGATGAACAAGGGGCACAACTGCTTACCGAGCATTGAAATACGAAGTTGAATCGGCTAAGTGAGATTCGCGTGGCGCAAAACCTCTTTTCCCTTCTCTTCTCCTTTCCCTTTTTTCCACTTCCCTTTTCTGGTTTTGTTCTCGGCAAGGAGCTCTCAGTCTCCTTTTAACTTAACCGAGCCACCGTAGTGGCTTTTGACTTTTTGACCCTTTTAAAAAAAAAATACCCAAAGATTACGTCAAGACAGGTTACAACCAACGTCACCAAGTCTGAATACTGAATAGATCCACAATATGAAACTGAAGAACCCGATTGTGGGATTATACCGAAGACAAAGATTGAAGCGTATTTTGCATATCTACTCCACAAAGTTAATATGAATCGAAGATCTCGACAGCACATTCATTCACAATATCAAAATGATAAATCTATCAAAAGTAGGTGAATATTACATATTTGGGGAACCACCAACAATTAAGCCCAACCAAAAGAATAATTATACAACATCGAAAAACAAGAAAATCGATATTATCCGCATCAAACCACTCTTCGAAAAGCTTGCATTTTTTGAAGCTTCTGTCATTGTCCATCAGTCTTGGCATGTCTAGTAAATCTACCTCAAATAAGGCTCAGTTCATACTCGTCTGCCATTGTAATGTATGTCACTTAGGGAAAAGCCTGGTAGCTGGTCTTCTCAATAATCTTCAGGTACCGCACCTAAAACAGCATCAAGGATCAGAAATAAAACGGAATGAATATACTGAATAGATCCACTTGTTAAATCAACCGTTATCATCATTCCTGGTCCAAGCCGGCCCTTCCTTGTAACTTTTGACTCGTTCATTAGCAAAATACCAACCTAAATATACAGAAAACAGAGCACAGGCAGATTCATTACAATTATTGCAGCGTCACTACTGTTCTATGTCAACCATAACCTTCCCCTATCTTATATCGGTGGATGATTAGGCAAATACATGTACTAATTAAGTAAATAAAGTCATTATCTCAATCCAATTGGCAAAGCGAACACTCTCATCATTGGTTACACTTGCAAGCCTGAATTACACTTCGACTATCTATGCCTGGTCATGATGACCATCCAAATCCATGTAACTAATGCCACATAGAATATTAAAGAATAAAATAAAATAAATAAGGACATATGTAGAAGAATAAGATGAGCCAATTTTGTTTGATGTTCGAAAACCTCAAACGACACATGATCCCCATATAGAGTAGAAGGCAAAAAGGAGAAGAAGGCGAAGCAAGTTTTATAGTAATCAAAATAATGTCATCTATATCATTTGCATGACAAAAGAGCTAAAGTGTCTTCAAAATGTATAAGATGTCCTCCGAGTAACATTGACCCTGCCACAGAAGGAAAAGATTTCTCAATAATTCCAATAATTATTGTGGATTCCTCTATTGATCTTTTGTGGAAGTAGTAAAGCAGACCACTGGAACCATATAGAGTATAATGTAGTGTGCCAGCCAGTATATAATGCACTGTGTTTCTCACATAGCCCATCCAAATTTAAGTCACTAGAAATGTGCCTGAGAAAAGATTGCCACACACCACTATTATGTAGATTCGTAATCTTAAATGATAAATACCAGTTCAATTAGTTCTTACAAGTAAAATGAGCTTACTCCATATTTAATTTGAAGTGAAGTTTCCTCCTAACAATAATTCAATAGAAGCATACATAATGGTTTCTTATAGTGTTTGAGGATGACCTGAATAAAAGCAATGCTAGTCCATCCCAAGCCTCCATCTGACCCTTGTAGTACTCATAAAAGTCAACCACCTTGAGACAAAGACCAAACATAAGCAAAGCCCATTACAAGACAAGCAACGGGTCTGATTTTATAAGATATCTGCTCAAAGTGAGAAGTAAAGCCTGTCAAACTATAGGTGCTTCAAGTCAAAGGAAAATCACAGAGCTCCCAACAAAAACTCTGATTTTTGTGATGCATTCGCAGGTCACAGAGACAAATATTTAGGTCATGCATTCAACAGTCTATCTTATCACTAAAAGCTTCTCATTATGTAGGATTTGATGACCAAATTGCCAGTAAGCAACCGCCAGAACAATTCTCAAAAAAGTTCTTCAGCATGTTCTTGTAAGAATACATTTATATGATTTAGTCGTCCCTGCCTCCAATTAATAAATTCCTCATTGCGAACCTGGCTTACTTGCCTATTAGTTTCTAATTACATAAAGTGAAAAAGTAGGACATATAATGATTACAAAGCCATTTCCCATCATGAAAGAATCAATTTGGCTATGATAGATTTTGTTTGGAAATGTACTCTAGCATTGGCACATTTTAGATGATCAATCTTCAGGAATGGAGAACCAATCTAGTGACACTAGAAAATTCCTTTGCAAAACCTAAGAGAACATTTGACAATGATCTTGATGGAAAATTTGATTGACCAACAGCACATCCAAATAAGCACTATGTGTGAAAAGAACTGTAAGTGAAGTACCTCAGGGTATTTGATCGATAAAGTAGGATGGTTCTTGTATACTTCTGGAACAAGAATCATTAGAGACTCCTCAGGAGCTCGGCCACTTCTTATCAACAACTGAACCAACAAAGAGAATGAGGATTCATGAAGGAAACTAACGGACTGAAACAGTAGATTGATCATCCATTGGTTTCAATCATAGATAAAAACAGGCAAAAGTAGGAAAGAAATAAAGATGCACAGAAAACATGGGGAACTTCTACAACAGAGAATGCATAATTTAGGGTCTTGCTTTATCAGTCATTAGAAGTGATCGTAACGGTCTCCTATTGTGTTCCCCATTGAGCTTTGTAATTCAGCAAAGGTGGTAAACATCAGTCCAGCAAACGAATCTCGCAATCATGGAAGAGAGACAGGACTAAGGAGGTTAAGATACCAAAACCACCAAAGACACAGAACAACAATTTTTAAATATTGGCCCTATTTAAGTATTTGGCCTGTAGGCTTGCATATACTAATTTCAAATTTTATGTAAGACTTAATTTATTAATCTTAAGCTCAAAATTTGAAAAGATGTGAAAGGTTTCTAAACTAACCAACCACAAATGCACAAAGCTTCAAAAAATGTACAATAATAAATTTTATCTGGAAATATATCTTAAGAAGACAGAGACTAGCTCACTTGATATCAACATGCTTCGATAACCACATCATATAGCAAACAAATTGCACTAGATATTTTTTTTTGGGTCATAATTTGTAGTCGATATACATTTCTAGTTTGTGTGCCCAACAGCATAAGCTTTTGGATACATTGCCGTTATCATTGCAGGAGAGTTGGTGTCTAGGTTTCACTGTCAAATTAAACTCAACAGCATCATTATGCAGCAATAAAGAGAGGAACACGTAGTTATATATGCCACATTAGATGACCACACAAAAAGACTCAGTATCTGGAACATTCTACACATTAACAGAAAAGTTATGCACTCAGTAGCATCCAAAAAGCACTAACAAAAGCAATTGATTGACCTAAGTTACACACTCCTTTATATAAAAAGAAAATCACATTTTCAATTTCTTTCTTAATTATCCAACAAGTTTCATAGCTAATAAAGTGAAAGATAAGATGATGACTCATGAAAGTGTATAAGCATGAAGATAGTGAAGGTTCGACAAACAAAAATAAACTATGATGAACCATGAGAAAGATGACACGTACTTCTGCTGCACTATCAAGGTTTGCAGAGTCTGACGCTTTGGGATTACCAGAAGGACGGATTTCATTCTCACGACCATGCCAAACAGGGGACTTTAATGAGTTTTCACAAGATTGCATCCAATTCAAGTTGCCCTGCACACACGTTTGGACTAGCTTAGAGACATTTATGAAGTCCGCAACATGAAAACAACATAGTACAAAATGGAAGCAGTTGATAACCTATATGGTGTTGATATCTCCATTATGACCAAGAAACCTCATTGGCTGAGCAAGAGGCCACCTGGGGCTAGTGTTTGTACTATACCTTCTGTGGTATATAGCGAAAGATGATGCATACAGATCATTCTTAAGATCCAAGTAAAATAAACCAAGAACTTCTGACCGAAGCATTCCCTTGTAAACTAGCGTTTGATTCGAGAGAGAACAAACATAGAGCTCATTTCCCCAGTTTTCCGTACTTGCGGCCTTTTCAATCAATTTCCGGCAAATGTACAGTTCTCATTCAATGTCATCAACACTGTCTTCTTTTACAACTCTCACAAAAACATGCTGTATGTCAGGCATGGTTTCTTTTGCATAGAAACCAACTACGGATGAGTCTACAGGGACAGGCCTCCATCCAAGCACCTCGAGACCTTCTTGTCTAAAGATATTTACAATAAATGTGGAGGGAAAAGGCAAATCCACCACATCAAACACTAACTTCCATGGTAATTACATGAAATTGTGCAATCAATGCTCACACTTGGAAGCAAAAATACTAGGTCTAACAGAAAATAGCCATGCTCACACTTGAAGCAAGAAATAAAGGTGCCTTCATCTAGAAATTGTTGGCATCACTGATGATCATTCACGGGTATATACACTCTTCCATACTCAAAATGAACATTAACTTCCTGACTTAGAATGATCACTAAGCCACAGGTGATCAGTCCCGTGTAGTGCATTTTAGAAGAACATATGAAACGAGCAATAACGTCACAATTCTAACTCCTAAATGGTTCCTCATTAACTGCTTCAAGAAAAAGAAGTGAAAGCATATCAAGGCACGCCAGCTATTTCATCCCATTTGTTCATCTAAAGGGACCAGGGGACAGTGCACTCGTTTGTAATCCATGACGAACACTGGTTATTCTCTACATCCACTGAACACTGTAATTTAAGCAGCAACCCAGAGAAGGCTCATAAGTATCCGAAGTAGGTCTCCAGAAACTCCACAATTTAAGATTCCAAACGAGATTTTCAAGATCCAAAATTATTGCCACTGACCCAAACCGTTCGGTGCTAAAAAAAAAAGAGAGAAAGAAATGAAACTGCTCTAGCTCTGAAGCTTACTGAACATCCATCTCCGATAAAATAGGAACACTGGAAACAAACTCTCCTAGTGTATCTGCTCACATTTCCATTTCCAAGGCGACATCCTTTACCACCTTCACAAGCTCCCAATCACTCTTACCCCTCCGAGCACCACTTCCGCAACAAAAGCACGAATACGAAGGAAAAAAAACAAGACTCCACGTGACAAACAAGATGACGCTTGAAGCGAAGCCGAGAGACAAGGACGTCACCTGAAGCTTGTCCCTGGACTGACGAGGCCGCTCACCGCTAGGGACGATGAATGGCCGGCCCGCTCGAGATGGAGCACGGCCTTCACCGAGGAAGGCGGCGCGGGCTTGCCAGCGGAGAGGAGGCGTGGGAGGCCCCTGGAGCAGGGGATGCTGATTATCTTCCCAAAGGCTAAAGACCATCTTGACTGTAATGCCAAGCTGAATCAGATTTGATCACCACGAAAGGTACATGAACAGTGTCCCAAGCAGAGAAAGAGCAAGAGAGATCGAGAGAAAGGGGGAAAAAATAACAAAAGCAAAGAATGTCATGCCTTATGGATCGTGAATACACTCGCTGATAAGACCCCGCTCGTCGGAGGCGACGGACATCGCTCGTGGGCAGCGGCAGACCTCGGGCGTCGGGGGCTAGGGCGGAGGCGGAGGCTAGGGCGTCGCTCGTCGGAGGCGGCGTCAGCGTCGGCGCGAGGAGACAGATCTCGCTCGTCGAAGGCTAGGGGTCGGCGTTGGCGCGAGGAGACGGACCTCGCTCGTCGGAGGCAGCGGACCTCCCTCGTGGGAGGCGACGGCTCGTGGGCAACGGCGGACCTCGCTCGTCGTAGGCGTCGTCGGCGTCGGGCCTCGTCGGAGGCGTCTTCGGCATGGGCGTCGGGGGCTAGGGCGTCGCTCGTCGGAGGCGGTGTCGGCGTCGGCGCGAGGAGACAGACCTCGCTCGTCGGAGGTAGTGGACCTCGCTCGTGGGAGGCGACGGACGTCGCTCGTGGGCAACGGCGAACCTCGCTCATCGGAGGTGTCAGAGGCTAGGGCGGAGGCGGAGGCTAGGGCGTCACTCGCCGGAGGCGGCGTCGGCGTCGGCGTCGGCGCGAGGAGACGGACCTCGCTTGTCGGAGGTAGCGGACCTCGTTCGTGGATGGGGTGCCTAAGCGGGTGAGGGAGACGGAGCGCAGAGCAGAGAGCAGATGGGAAGCGCGAAAGAGAGAGAGAGTGTGGAGAGCAGATGGGGAGCGCGAAAGAGAGAGAGGGAGTGTGGAGAGAGAGGGCTGTTTTTCAAAAATTTTCGCCCAGCTTCAGCTCAGCTCAGCTCAGCTCAGTGGCGTGCGAGTGGGAGAGCCTTCCTGACATGTGGGTCCTCCCGGACACGTGTCGCCACGCCAGGGTTGTTATTTCTCCACGGTGGAATCCCTAGTGGTACCCAATATTTTCTCAGAAGCGAGAGCGCTAGGCGTGGCCGTGGGAGGAGAGAGAGAGGATCAAGGAAGTAGAGAGCCCTGGTATTTTTTTGTCCTAAAGTGATAAATGCGGAATTATGATTAGTGAGTGAGGGTGAGATTGGAAATTCGAAAAATTCATTAATCCGGGTCTTTTGCATGCCGAGAAAGCCGGAAAATGTTAGCATTTGAGAAATGAGCTCCCAAAAATAAATGTCAAACACTCTAGCATTTGCCGAGGGCCTTTAGAGGTCCAAAGAGCTTTGTAAAGTAATTCCCAAACGCAGCCATAGTCAACCTCGTCTGCACTGTTTCGCCAGCAAGCTTCTAAACCCTAATCCTCCATGCAGTAATCGCAGAACATTTAGTCAGTTTCTATGGTCGGCTCATCCATTTACATGCTCCCACTCGCAACTATATCTTATGATCGTCCGAAAAGCCAAGATGTGACCACTCGTCATTTTACAAGCGGTTTTGGGTGGAGGATAGAGATAGAAGTAGCGTTAAAAGAGCACTTCAATTAGATTTGGTTTCCGACCCCCCAAAAAAAAAAAGGAGAGAGAAGATTTTGTCGACGGTCTATAGGCTTTGGAGCTTTTATTTAACTTGGCAATATTAAATCAGTACCAAATTTGGAAGAATATTTAAGGCTCCAGTTGTTTCGCAGAAAATATTTTTCTCATTTTTGCGTTTGATTCGCTTAGGAAAATGGGTCAACGAAAATGTTTTCCTAGTCAATAGAAAACCTATGCTTAAATTCACAAAAATGATTTTCTCTTTTGAAAAGTCAGAAAATATTTTTCAAAATATGATTAAGTATCGGCGCTTGAGCTCAAAATTCTACACTTGGGCACGAAAATTCTAACGTTGGTTTCCGAGTTCTGGCATTTAGGACCAAGTCTTCGATGGCTGGGCCCGGGTCCATTGAGGTCGAGGTCGAGGTCGAGCCCCCAGCGCCCATGCTTGAGTCCAATGAGGTTGAGCTAAATCAGATTTTTTTAAAAAAGAAAATAAAATAATTTTTTTTAAAAGAGTGCACCAAGGAAAATCAAATCAAATTTTCAATACCAAATGGCGGAAAAACTTTTTCTAGTTCATTTTCAGGTTTTAGTCTGGAAACTATTTTCTAGAAATGCCACATTTTCCATGAAACAAACGGACCCTAAGTCAAAGTTTTTTCTTCTTTTGATCATTTAAAACTATTTCATCAACTTACTCATTTTTAAATCTCATAAAAAGGTTCTTCATGACATCCAGTGTGATCTTGTCCTATAGGACCACGTTTTTATTTTATTTAATTTGCAGACTTGTGTGGGTTTCAGCTTACGAAAAATGAATTTCAAGGAGTGGACCGTTCTAGTGTTTCATTTCAAAGAAAAAAGAATTTCTTTTCAGTAATCGTAGATTTTTAAAAGAGTTGGTACGTGTTAAAGAAGTGTTGGTAAAAAAAAAAAAGTTGTCAGTCACCGATTTCTTTTCTGTGACTTGTTGGTAATTTATGGACACTTTAATGAAATTACAAATACTTTTTTATAGTTTCTAGCAAAAAAAAATACTTTTTTTTATAGTTTGCAAATTACTAACTTTTCTTTATCTTTTACCTACTTTTATTTGTCTTTCTTACCCACTCTTAAAATTTACTAACTCTCATATGAAATAATTAATCTTTATTTGAGTGACTTACCAACTTTTTTCCTATTGAAGTATTAACTCATTTTGGGGTATCAATTCTCATTAAATTTATTCATAAATAATTTATTTTGTTCTTTAAATTTGTTGACTTTTATTGTGATTTACCAACATTCTTTCTTACAAGCGTCTTAAATTTATGGTTCTTATATGAACTCACTAACCTTTATTTGTGTTACCAGCATTTTTCCATTAGGTTATAAAGTAGTTTTAATTTATCAACCCTCATATGAGTTACTTACTAACATTCATTTTATTTATTTATTTATAATTTTATCAACTATTTTGTCGAGTTACCATTTTTTTCTTATCTACCACCACGTTAAATTTACCAACTAATTTTAGCAATTACCATTGTTGATTAAAGCGATTATCAACTAGTTTTGTATTGCCATATTATTTTAATTAGTTATCGATTTATTTGATTTTATTTTAAATTTACGAATCTCTCTTATATCTAAAAAAAATCCTTTATCTTTTACAAAATGTTATGTACCTTTCTTACCAACTTTTACATTTACCAACAATTGTATAAAATTGCCAATCTTTATTTGTATGATCTATCAACTTTCTTCAATTAGAAATTATCAATTTGTTATTATTTACCAACTTTTATTTAATTTAATGACCAACTACTTTTTCTTTTTTAAAACTTACCAATTTTACTATTCAATTACCACTTTTATATGTCTTACTTACTAACTTAAATTCACCGACTCTTTTTAGAAATCACCAAGCTCATCTAGAGTGATTATCAAGTTTTCATCAATCAGATTACCAACTAATTTTGTGTTTCGAGTTAGTTGCCACTACTTATATGTTTTTCTTTATTATTAGCTACCTTTATCTTTGAAAAAAACATTTTCTATTGTTTACTAGTTTTCATTTACTTTTTTTACTAGCAGCTTAAAATATACCCATTATTTTATGAAATCACTGACTTTTATTTGTGTGACTTACCAACTTTACTCCGTTTAATTACCAACTAGTCTTGAATTGCTAACTCCTCTTTTAGTTGCTTACCAACATTTATTTATTTTTTCTTGAAAAGATTTTCTAGTGAGCTTCCACTTTATTTGCCTTATTTATCGGTTTTTTTAATTTACCAAATCTTTTTACAAATTAAAAATCTAATTTATTTTTAAAAAAATTACAAAAATTGTCAAAGTCAGCACCGACTGTGCCATGTAGGATGGCTAGCCTCCATGTCAGTGATATTTGACCAAAATTAGTCGGAAGGACTATATTGATAAATTGTTAAAAGTTTTAGGACTAAAATTGACCAAATTAAAAGGTTTAAAATGGAATTGATATTCGTATAATATGTTTATGATTTTTTGGTAATTTTCCCCATATAAGTACCCAGATCCAACATTGGAAAAGTACACTAAAAGTTCTTAATCTTCCGTATGACGATTAGTTTAGCATCACCGCTTTTCAATCGTTTATAAGTTCCTTAACTTTGAAATTCATTCATTTGAGTTATATCGAGCGCTTGGTGGCTGGAGAAGCTAACATGGAATTATTTTACAAAGCCATGTATGAGTGATCTTGTGACATTCCGAATTTTGGCCTATTTTTACGATTTATAGAACATGTAATTTGTCAGTGCGCTTATAATAGAATCTCACCCGAGAACTGATTACTCTCGGGTTCTTGTTTTTAAAATAGAGATTTTGCTAGAATCGCACTCGATCGAATTTGGCCGTTATTTAGATCTCGAACTTGGCAGTCGATTTTCGGGAGTTTCGGGACGAAATAATTTGGATTGTGTCGATAGTATCGTAGCCATCGTTGAGATTGTCAGGAATAATGGAAAAATGGAAGTTTTTGGCCAGGTACGAATTTGGACTAATAGATCTCCCTCGGGTAATTTGACTTAATTGATTTGGCTTTTGTCCCTTTTTATATTCGAGGCTTATTTTAGACAGGCAGATCGTTTTCTATTTTGAGATTGGGCATTCTGATCGCGATTAATATTTGAATGAAAATTATTCTTTTTCTTTTGTTCTCTCTCGCGCCGAAGACACCCCCTGGCCGCGCGTCCGTCCTCTCTCTCTCTTTTTCTTTTTTTTTCTTTCTTTCTCTCTTCTCTCTCCTCTGCCCGCACGCACCCCTCTCTCCCATATCATCACGTCTGTCCTTTCCTCCTTCTCTCCCTCTCTCTCTTCTCTCCTCTCTGACCGCACGCAACCCCCCATGCAGAAGTCCACTCATGCCCATTCTTCCCCCCTCCTCTGACACCCTCTCTCCTCTCTCTCTTCTTCTTCCTTCTTCTCTTTCTTCTTCCTTTCTTTTTCTGCTTCGGTCTTCTTCCTCCCCGACGAGCCGCGTCTGGACTCCGCTCCGCCCGACGCTGTCGCCGCCACCACAGAAGCCCCCACTCTCTCTCCTCCTCCCGGCCGATTGGGTCTGCTTCACCTTTGCCCAGCTCGCCGACCGCCTGGGCTCGCCGGACCGCCGCGTGCCGCGCAGTCGCCGGCCAGCTCGACCGCTGCGCCGCGCCGTCCGCCAGCCGCCGCCCTGACGTCGCCTTCTCCTCCCTTACGCGCGCGCAGCAGCGAGCTCGCCGCTACTGCCCTTCACGCCGGCCGCCGCTGTCCGCCAGCTTGCCGGCCGGCCCCGCGTCACCGTCGCCGCCTCCGGTGCCGCCAGTCGCCACCGTGTTCCACCCCAAGCAGCCGGCAAGCCCCCTCTCTCTCTCTCTCTCTCTCTCTCTCTCTCTCTCTCTCTCTCTCGGTTTGGCCGTGAGAGGCCTTGAGCCGGAGGAGCTCCGCCGCCACCGTCACTGTTCCCGCGCGGATCCGTCGCCTCGCCCAGCCGACCAGCCGTTCCATTTCTCTCTGTCTCTCTCTGACCGTGCCTCTCTCTCCCTCTCAAGGTCGTGGATTAGCTTAGACCGTCGCCGCCGCTCGCGCCGTTCGCCGGAGCCGCCACCGCTGTTACTGTTCCGGCGAGGGACTGCCGCTGCCCAGCCCCTTTTCGTCGCGTGTTCGGCCCGTTTCAAGCTTAGGACATCCGGTGAGTTTGACCCTAAGCCCTAATTAGGACAATTTGCATTTCTAGACGGATTTTAGGGGTTAATTAGGGTAATTAGGGGCTAAATGGTGGCTACTATTAGGGGCTGATTTTGTGGTGTTTTTGGTGACCAAGGATGATTATTTGGTCGAGGTTTAGTGGCTGGTATAGTGCTGTGATGTGGCGAAGCGTAGGTGTCGGGGTTTGGACAAAATGGTGGACTTGGGGAAATGAAATTTATAGACCGGATGGTGGCTGTTTTTGGTGGTTGTTCTACGGGCTTAGTGCGATAAATTAATGGAGGTTTAGTGGCCCGAGAGGCGCTGTGCATTGGCTAGACAGAATTGGATCGGAATGGCCCAAAGGTTCGGGCCTTGAATGTGAATGCTAGTGCGCGCCTCATTGGTCTTTATCGTGGCTGATTTAAAGGATGTTTTGGGGAGTTTAATGGAGCATTTTGGAGATAATTATTGGCCTAGAACTCGCAGTATAGTGGCTGCCCGCGACGGGATTTAATTTGGGCAAGGCACGATCAATTGAGGTTTAATTGTGCAATTACCGGGAATAATCGCATTGATCAATTGACTAGCTAATTGAGCCTTGTTTGTGATTAATTTGATGATGCCATGTCGTATGTTTAGCGGGACTAGGAATGGATTAGCTTGGTCAGCCTTGAATGCGTAAATTCTTGTTGAACTAGTTGTGTGATTATGCTTGTGAATTGTGCACCGTGCACGGGTGCTTGAATTGATTCCATGGTTGTATTAATATGTGGTTGGGTGTAATGAATTGTGGTATGAGCATATTGCGCAACGAATTGAACAAGTGGTGTAGCGATATTAAATGCTCATTGTGAAATGTGTGAATGCACAAGTGTGATCGTTATAGCCATGAGTATGCATCTCAAGCATTGGCACGACATGTGCGTCTACAAGTGTGCCCGAGTGACATGTGCATTGTGATCACCTAAAATGCCCTGATGCGTTTTACGCGGGGTTCAGATAAAATTGGTGCTTGTGAATGTGTGATCACAATAAACCCTGATGCGTTTTACGCGGGGTAGTGAACCCGGCCCGAGGCGTGTTACGCGGGACGATGCCCGATTTACGGGAAGATGGCCAGACCTGATGCGTTTTACGCGGGTGTTGTGCCATAAGCCTGATGCATGTTACGCGGGCTAGAGATCGATCTCGAAGTGATAGACCTGATGCGTTTTACGAGGGTCGGACCTGATGCTTTTAACGCGGGTCGGAGGAGAAATTGATAAATGGCAGAGTGCTAGCATGCAAGTGTGCGTTAATGCATTGTTGAGACATGGACATGAGTGCGAGCACGAGCATATGCATTACATGAGCCGAGACAGGGTGATATGTGTATATGTGCCGCAATCTAATTCTATGATGCTGTTGTGATTATATTTATAGAATGCCTAATCTGCAGGGTCGAGTACGAATTAGATTTAGGCCCGCGGGCCTGAGTCGGTTTATGATTTGTTTTGTGTGTTATTTAGTACTCGTCAAGAGGTGCACTCTAGCCTAATTTAGGTTTAGGGAATTACTCGCTGAGATTTATTTTCACTGTTGTCGAAACCTAATTTTTCATACCCCCAGCCTTGAGGACGGCAGGCGTACCGATGCTTTTTGAGAGGAGCCCCGGCTAGATATAGTGCTTGACCGCCGAGTCACGTACCTGTTTTTGATTTTTGAGCGTGGGCTGTATATGAATATTGCAAATGCTTCCCAGTAGTAATGCAAGAGCATGTCATTCATGTTGTTGGCTATGTGGCTATCCTTGGTTATGTGTATTTTAATGTACGGGTGATTTTAATTACTTCCGCATGTGCTTTAAATCTCTGTGTTGGGTATTGGGTCGGCAACGCGTCCTGGGACGTCGCATACGAATCGACCTTAACGAGGGATGTGGCGCGCCGAGAAGTGCGGGGCGTGACATATCTTATCTTCAAATATTGCGATGTCACCTTTTTCACCAATCCAAGTTGTTGGAGAAACTTAAATAGACAAAATTTGAAAAGTTAAGGAACTTAAACGAACGATTGAAAAGTTATGTCATTAAATTGAGCTCAAAAGAGAAATTTCATATTTTGAGCTGATACAATGCACATCGGTGCATACAACTAAAGTAGTATACAAATACACATACTTGCAAGCATGCAATGGGAGAGAAAGATATCATGACCCTTTAACCTTTACAAGGACAACTATACCAAATCCACTGTCCATTAAAATTTTGATACATCACTCTAGTGCCAAAATTTTTCCTTAATTGTATAATTCTCTCGTGGCAGTTGCAGCTGGGAAAGAGTTGTTGATGCTTTTGTAATGTGTTTGGCAAACTCCTTCTAATTGCAACAAGTTTTAGGAAAATATCCTGCTCAGTTTTGAGGTATTTTGTAACTTCTATATATGTCATCAAACTCACAATGGTTCACACAAATCATATTTTATGGAACTATGAGCACTATGGAAAATTTATGACAAAACGAATCAGCGATTGCAACTTATTGAGACATCAACAAACAAAGATATCCGACCCTCCACCGCCACCTAAGTTAAGGTCATTAATGAAAACCCTTCGAAAAGTTGGGTTCCAACTTCCTGCTTCTCTTTCTTCCCCGTATAAATTAAAGTTACTTTTGTCATGACTTCTTTTGTGTAAACGGCCGTGAAGTAATCCAAGGTAAGGGATCAGTTGAAATCAGTTCTCTAATGCAAATAAAATATACTGGCCAACAAAATAGGATAAAATCAAGAATGAAGTCAACAATTGACGGGCACATTGCCACTTTCTTTAATGAAGAAGCATGTCATTATGAAGACTAATTAGTTGTGCTTGTCGGGGCTCGTGGCCCTGCCGACATTTGAATCTTAATCGATCCCCGCACGACTTATTGGAATTACTTTGCCTCTTCTGTAGAATTTTCTTTCGTTTCCACTATTGAGGAACAATAAAATACTAAAGTGAATGCCTTTTGTCAATCATCGCATATGCCATACATTATAACTCATTGGAAATTTTTTATTCAATGTATCCATACCCTTTGTCTAAATCGCACGCGCCAATACCCCACAGATCAGCTGATTTGTTTAAAACTCAATATTAAGTTGTGTTCCAAAAATCATATGTCGAGTCCCAATGAAGAAAGCAATTCTAGGACAACCTCTCGGCACCTCTTGTCTCCATAATTAACAGGATATGGTGGGATGGAAGAGCTGGCGCTACTCTAGGAGATTAATCGGGATTTCTAAGAAATTTGGACAACAATGTCTTTCAAAAGGATTTTCGTTTGTAGGTAAATATATACAAAAAGTGCTAAATGAGTAGGCTCGAGTCGGGCCTTTGAATCCGGCCACAATTATAGACTAGACTTACCAATGAAAGAAAAAATATATAATAAACTCGCGGATTGGATGTGTCAGCCAAGGGCCTAGCCTGCCTGCGCCCTACAACTATAGCCTTAGCCCATGCCTGTCCAAAGATGCCTTTAGGCACTTATAGCTCGGGTCGGGCTTGCGCAGGCCCATTGGCCACCAAACTCATGATCGAGTCTGATGGACATTAAGTGAGAGGCATTACTTTGATACAAACTCGATATTCACATCATAATTATCTTAGTAAGATAGGTTCATCCACGGTGGAGAAAATTTTTCCTAAATTATCAGACATCATGTCATGCAATCAACCATGGTTGTTCGATTAACATGCATCAATCATGACTTACGACGCCAAAAGGTGGTGAAAATTAGATGTCCATCCTCCTGCATTGTTTGTTTTATCTGCCTTAATAGGTCGTCTTTTTTTTTTTGGGACCAGATTCATAGGTGGTCTTTGAATGATCGACTCTTCCATGATAAATAAATATATCATGAAGATATGTTCCAAAGTTCGATATCCATTTACCCAATAGTTGACTCAAAGAGCCCCGCGCCGCAAGAAATTCAAGAGGTTCACACACAGCAGCCAAGGACGTAATTAGACAAATTTGCGAAAAATGACTGCCACATTTTTCCTTAATGACCGATAGACTAAGGCCATAACTTTTTTTCCTTTTCTAAAGTAGATAGATAAAAAGACTGCCACATTTTTCTTCAAAGTTTGCAAAACTGATATAGGAAAAATGACACAAATGATTCATAAATTTTAACCTAATATGTAATGTAATCCCTAAACTATTTAACTTGCCATATAATAATTTACGTCATAAAAAAAGTATAATTTGTCGTTTGAGTAAACGGAAGGACTACATCGAACAACTTAATAGTTTAGGGACTACATTGTGTTAGAGGTATTTTTTCCTTATCCTATGTAGAAATGATGGGAGTGTGTGGACTAATACATAAGTGTGGAAGTCTTTTACCGTAACAATTGAAGACAATGGGCTAAGTGGGTTAGACCCTACAATACCAGAGTATGGGTGTGCGATTTTGGTGCACTAATCAACGGTTATTATTATTATATAAGGGTCGCGCTTTTCCTAACTTCTCTTTCGGCTTAGACACTCTTTTTTTTTTGTATTTTGCCCATACTATCTCTTGTTTGGCCCACTAAATCTATTACAAATATACAAAAGTTGTCCTCTTTTATTCAGTCAACTCTTTTTTGTTTCTTTTTTTTTTGCTTGTGGGTCCCACTTTGCTTCTTCTTTTTTCTTTCCACAGCTTTGACATCTCAATCCTCAGCTCTTGTAAATCATTTTTTTTTGTTTTCTCTATTGCAAGTCATTCTCTTCTTTTTGGAGTTACCTATGATTTCACGAATTTGAGTTCGTATCAATGCGTTTCATTGTAAGCACTAAGAACACCTATGGAACGTTGATCTTTTGAGCGAGAGGTTTCCAAGGTTTCTCTATGAAATCCTCCATGTTTATTTCACCGTTATAATCATCCTCCTAGTCTTCTTACCAATATGCATTCTTAAGTCTATACTTCCTTTGCTTTTGAATTGCAACCACATGGGGCTGAAGTCTCCAGTTTGGCTCCTTAAGAGCATCAATTTGTTGTTCAACTTCATTAGGGAAAAAAAGTGGTTCATCTTCGCCCCACCTTCCCACAGTCACCCCCGTCGCTTGCATTTGGTGCTGAACCGGGTTGATTTGTGCCCCCTCAAAGTGTTCCGTTTGGAGTCCAATGATGTGCTTAGCATTATCAACTCTGACATCGACTAGTTGTCTAGCATGATGATGCATGAGGACTGTGTTGTTGGTGTAATCGTTTTGACATGAGAACTCGCTAGACATGTCTAGCTCATCGTCTCGGGACAAGCTGATGATGCGGCAGTTGGACGTCCATCTTAAGAACTTAATAGCCCGAGGCGGTCAATCTGCAGTCGCCAACAATACGAAGGATGATCTTTTTGTGGGGATTGTTGGGTTGCCAATGTATGTTTTGTCACGCCCCGAACCCCTATGGCACGCGACATCGCCTCTGGTCGATTCAAGCGACGTCCCAGGAATATCGCTGACCTAAAAACTCCATCAGAGATTTACTATCACAGCGGATAACAACAATTAAACCCGGACAATTAAAAACTGGGGAGAAAAATCAGGGAGAATGTACATATCTTTTTTTTTTCATTTCCTTCTCATACCATAATATTTACATTTATAAACTGTCCCATACATGTATATGCACACTGCCTTTCTAAAAAACCGATACTCCAAGGATGAAGACCTGGGTTTACTACTACTCCAAAAATGGTGCTCGCCAAAAATCCATTTTGAGTCTGATTCCTTGTCCTCTGAGTCTGAGTCCCCTTATACCGTCCCATCCACTGAGGACTCCAAAACGTTCTAGTGGCGGTGGCGGAAGATTCATGGATCCTGCTGGGGTTCTGAATTGTCGGTTGAAACAACCGTGAGACACTTTTCAGTAAGCTCACCCCTAAATCCAACCTAGGCTATCACGTACCTCCAGACAATTACGCAATCACACATATTTACGTACATCAAGAAATCACAGAGCATGCACATCAATTAATATGGTCAGGCTCAATCATGCGCACATCCGCACTCAATCACAATTACATCATATGCAAACACGCGCATGTACCATTCTCATCTTGCACACATCCTTTCCGTTCTCAAATCCTCTTTCCCACATCACTCGCCAGTGACCCGCGTAAACGTACATGCCTCAGGTACACTGCGACCACTCACCACATCTGGCCCGCGTACTCGTTCACGCCTCAGGCCCCTCGATCGCGCCCCGAGCATCACACGCCTCGGTCCGATCCCACATTCACACTCGATCGCGCCCCGAGCATCACATGCCTCGGTCCGATCCCACATTCACACTCGATCGCGCCCCGAGCATCACACGCCTCGGTCCAATCCCACATTCACACTCGATCGCGCCCCGAGCATCACACGCCTCGGTCCAATCATATTCACACTCGATCGCGCCCCGACATATCACACCTCGGTCCGATCCACATTCACACTTTCCTCAGCCCGCGCCAAATGCGACAGGCCTACATGATCGAAACCCGAGCTTATAATGCCTCGGTCCAATCCCGGTCTCACCCGAGCTTATCGTGCCTCGAATCGAACTCAATCATGCTCTTTCGAGCCTCAGCCTGTGCCAAATGCAACAGACCTACGTGATCGTTGCCCAAGCTTATGATACTCGGCCCATCCCAACCTCACACTTTTACCCTTTCACATACTTTTCACAATTACTTGCCACACCGCAATTTCCCTTTTACTCAAGTCCATGCTCAACACGCATTTACCACACGCAACTGGCCCAACACACGGGGTCCGTGCACACATCATTTCACACATAAAACATGCCCACTCAGCAATTCACACTACCAATGTCAATAAATAATTCAATCTAGCTCATGTGTGCACCAAACAAGCATATTCGGTCACTTAATTGCACAGCAACATACTCAATTTAATTACCACAATTTACTAATAATTTAAATATACGTCCAACACGTAAATTCTCATTTTTTCTCCCACCAAACGACGTCGGATTAATTCCGATCATTCATGGGACTTTCTCGCCATAATTTATAGGTTCTAAAAATTCAACTTGCGTCCCAATCGGACCATCACAGCCCCGTGAACAGTAATCCACAGCCAATGAACAGTGTTTCGCAGCATATGAACAGTAAATTCGTAGCCCCCATTTTCTGAATTTCAAATAAATATTACCCGAATTAATTCCTAAGGCCCGCCATAAAATTTCCATCCCCTATTCATGTAATTCCGCACCTAATTCCATACTGATTTTGTCCAAAATCACCCGTCGATACCTAAAGTCCTAAATTAGGTTTAGGCGCGATTTACCCGCGTTGGCTAACTCAGCATATCACATAGTCAATTGAACAATCATTTCAATTGAACTCAAACGTGCACGAATCAAACATATTTACACCAGCCCATTGCACAAATGCACACACAATTCTACCACCACAACTCAATTATAATTAAAACACATGTAAAATACATAAATTTCTATTTTTCTCCCACCAAACGACGCCAAATTGATTCCGGTCCCTCACGGAACTTTCTCACCATTAAATCTCGGTACTAGAAATCCAACTTGCGTCCCGAACCGAGCATCACAGCCTCGTGAACAGTGAATCACAGCTCGTGAACAGTGATTCTTAGCTTAAAATTCCCTCAAATCGTCCTCCAAAAATTCCAAATTAATTCCTTAAGGCCCGCCATACATTCCCGGTCTAAAGCCCCAACATTTCGCACCCGCACAAGTCCAATTTCACCAAAAATCAAATTGTTCGGCGATACCCGAAATCCTAAATCGGGATTAGAGTATGACTTACCGCGTTCTAGGCTAAAACGGTTAGAACAGAAAGCGGCGGCCCTTAATCGGGGACAACGGCAACAACGTACAACTTCCGGGTGGCGGCGATCGGCTTGGACGACGATGGCGTGGCTTGCGCGTGGCCGAGGGCCTCACGGCCAAGAGAGAGAGGGAGGGAAATAGAGAGAGAGAGGGACGGCGGGAGGGGGTGATGGTGGCATACGGCGGCGTGGACGGTGGCTTGAGGGTGGTTCAGTGTGGTGGCGGTCAGCTGCGGCGCCGGCGGTGGAGAGAATGGCCAAGGAAGAACTCACGGCCATAAAAAAGAAAAAGGGGGGGGGGGGAAGTCCACGAAGGAGAGGGAGAGAGAGAAGAGAGTCTTATCTAGAAACTTTGACCCAAAAAAATATCTAAAGCAAAAATGACTAAAGCACCCCTTCTTCCATAAGCATGCCCTTTGTTAATCCTTAAGGGCAAAACAGTCAACTTCTTCGTTTCTCGTCCAATTTGAATTTTTCCGAAGAATTTGAGCACACCAAAAATTCACACGTGTCACGTACAACGTCGTCCTAATGTTCCGGCGTGACTTCCTAATTTTCCGGTGTCCAATTTGGGCAAAATTCCATAATTAAATTCTATTAAACGCAACCCGAGCGTTTCTCGAGCTAACGGGCGGCTTGCTGGGGAAATTCGCGAAATCGACTCATGACCGATACTAAATCGAGTCACGTGCAAGTTCGTTCAGTGCGTGACGACCTCGGTTGTCATTAAAATCGCGAAGATCAATCACTTGATCCGAGGGGTACGATCGTTCGGTATAATTTCGGAATCATTCGTCAAGTCGTTTCGTGGTCCAACAGAATCACCCGCGATCCACTACTAGGACAGTGGCGAACTGACCCCTAACTATCCTTGGATCGGCCAACAGTGGCTCAAAATATCACTTACGCGATTTAATGGTCGAAATCCATTCACGATCGAATTTCCTTTAGCCGCGCGAATTTAATTCCCCCTAATAGCCTTTCCCTAATGGTTAGCATTCCCAGGAATGATCAGTTCCGGGCGAGAACTTACTGCGAGCACATTTCATAAAACTCAATTATTCAATAAATTTCAATTGATGAAATTTCGGAATGTCACATGTTTACCTCGTCTTTGTGAATTCGATCTTTATTAATGTGAATGCAAGCCAATGTTGTCTTAATGCCCTGCAACTTGAGGAGTACGGAGGTGTAGAAATAAGAGAATGGCTTGTAAGAGAAAAAACGGAAAGAACAATTCGCAAGAGTCGAGAACGTTAAAGTCATGGAAAGAAGGAAGAAGAGGAAAAGTGGGACCCATAGGGAATAAAAGAAGAAACAAAATATAAAGAGTTTTTTTAGCAGTTTTGTAGAATTATAACAAAAGCGGTGTGCTACATAAGGGATAGTCTGGTAAAAAAAAAAAAGGGAATGTTTAAGCCAAAAAATGAGTGGAAAAAGCGCAATCCTAATATAATAAGGGGCTATTTTTTTTTTGCTTATTAGGTGTCTTGCAGCCTTTGTAAGGTTTTATCATTTCAAAATGCAACGTTTTTTAAGAGAAAAATTTGTATATGTTCTAAAACTTGTTATAAATTCGTCATTTTCGTCTCAATTCATTTTTACTTCTCGATTTTCATCTTGCAAAAAGATAGCCATTGTTTTCAATTCTTTCCCTTTTGAGAGTTCTTGGAGATATTCTTGCTCGAGACTTTGTCGTATCTTGAATTATTTTTGTCAGTAACTGTTAGCAATATTACTGGCAAAAAATTTATTACAGGTATACCAATTTAAGATTTTTAGTGGTAAAAAAATTAGTTGAAGGTAAATTTATCACATGTATACCAGTTTGGGATTTTTCGTGCTATTAAAATTTTTTCTTTTCTCTATGTTCATGTTGGACTTGTTGGGCTGTCGCCAAAGTCCATGCTGATTTTAGTTTTTCGTTTTCTTTTAATTAGCCCTTCTAAGTTGCAACAATCCACCAATACCATCTTTTTTGTTTCTTTTAAAACTTTATTAACCATATTCCTTCTATTTTATTACTCTTCGAATTTCTTCCACAGTTCTACTTTTTCAAAGTTAACATTTACCTAATATGATGTTCTCTTTATATTTTCTTCCATAAGTTGTTCGTCAAATGAATAATTACGATATAACGCATACTTTAAAGTTGTTTAGTTCTTATAATTCACCACATATGGGAAATCCCCAAGGATGACGGCTTGCTTCGTCCACGACGTACATATGCTTTGCAGATTAATTTGAATTACAAAATGATGTAAGGTCGTATTTTTAGGAACTACGTGAGATAATTAACTCAAAACACAATATCGAGAGAACCGAGCATGGTAGCTTAATGATAACGAAATTGCATTATCTTTCATGAAATTACAAAGTTGAGCCATGTTGTGAGCGAATTTCTAGCCAAATTATATCTTGGGCATTTGTTATTATGTGGAAAGACTTTTTGGCTTGTGGCATATTGGTGGAGCTACAATAATTGTTCATGCCGAAGAAATTCAAATGTTGCAAACTGAACATTGCACAAAGGTGTGAAACTTTTATGATATTGCAGAATTGATAGCTGAGTTGATCGTTCCTCCTTAACTTACATCTTAACTTACATCTATGACATGTTTGCTTGTGTGAAGAGCTAATCGACTCGACACGGCACTTAATAAAGTCAACATCAAACCACAAGGAGCGATAATTGTGACAATCGAGAAAAAGAGATGAGTAAGGCAAGAATTTTAAAGCAAATTGAAAGAAGACATGAATTCTACTATACACATGTCTAATTTCTTAAGAATAAACTTGATAAATTAACTTGAGAAATAGTATATGAATAGTTTATGAACTTAACTACCTAAAAAATGATTTGAAATGGTTTTCAGTAGTTGTCTTGCCAACGTGAATATTGCGACACTAGTCAAATTGTCAACATTGAAAATGTAAGATACGTATATTGTAATTCCTCAAATTTTGGAAAAAATGAAAGAGAATCCGAAAAGAAAATGCATGAAATTGGTGGCTTAGCCAATTTTTGGTACAAACGCTGTCAATGATGATCCTAGCCTAATTGTGTAATTAGGGGATAGAATCGATCAATCTCATTGTCTATCTTATATGCATTCTAATCAGCTTTTACATTTAAATTTAAAACCTTACTTTCTTGTTGGCAGATTTCTCCACATTCCTTTGTCATTAGATGTAACCACCTTGGAAGCTACTCTCTCGTGATGAGGTATGGGCTAAAATCGAACCGATGATCAAGCTTCTAAGGACCTGATGGAAAAGATCTGGGTTGTCTCTCTATCCACTTACCTTTTAATGTGTTTTATTTTGTTTGATTTTTTCGAACTCCGTCTAGTTACTTGAGAATTAGTTCTGCATTGAGTTTCTTTGGGAATACATAAAAAGTTTGTCCCTGATATGACCGAGATTTTATGAGAAAGATGAAACACTCTTTCATAAAGCGAAACTGCTTGAAGGGATTTGAAAGTCCTTCATAGACCCCACAAACATCCAAAAAGTCTCAGACATCAAATCTGCGCTTGTATAACAATCTGCACTTGTCGCCTTCAAGGATTTGCCTTCAAAAACCTTGACACCTGGTTCAACAAATACTCCCGTGAATATAGGTATTAAAACTCGGACCGAAGCACGTAAATTTTAGTGTCCCTTAATTGTTCCTTGCTTATTTCTATAGTGATTTTGCATTGACTTAAATTGCATGATTCTGGTTAGCTTCCGTGTTCACCAATATTACACTAGGAACAGTTTGTGTTTCAGCTCAGGCGACCCAATTCAGGAGCTATTGTAGAAAACACCCTCCTACCAAACAATACTTATCGTCAGTGGAGCTCCCAGCTGATAAATCGATGGACGGAGGTGAATGCCTCACTGGAGATTTAGTTGCCACCAGCAGAGGAGACCTGGAAATTAAATGTCGATGGGTCATGGCTTGATGGCTCACAGGAGGGATCGGCGGTCAGAGTGTGTCAGGACCATAGGGGAATTCTCACGGCTGGCTTCGCGAAGAAGGTGTCGAGACATGAACGGTTGTGTCCGAATGGCAGTTTTCGCACACGAAGGGTTATGTCCAAATTGCAATTTTTTGGACATTAATGGGTGTGTCTGTATTGACAGTTAGACACCAAGAGGTTTGTTCTATTTGCTTATATATATCGGACAATTTTGTTCAACTGATATATGAACAGAACTCCCTTCATTTTCGTCTTCCTTAAGAGAACAACGAGACATCTATTTTCTTAATTGTTTCGCAAAGAGTTGTAGGAGAAATACTGGAATTGCCATTTAAATCCAGTATTCTCACCATGACTTTATTGTATCCTGAAGGGGATTTGCCAGTAACCTATAGCAATTTCTTGGGGCAAATTGATCCTAAAAGAGAGTGATTACATGCCTTAAAGTCCGACTACATTCCGATTCCATTCCCTACAAACACATTTTTCCAATGTTGACACCTAAATTTTTTGAGTTTCCCATGTAGTCTTTTATCACATAAAAGTTAGCGGTTGAAGTCAACCCTTCAAAAAATTGATACTGCATTGTTTCATTTTGTTGTATTTATTTGCATTAGGCACTTATAGTATTAATATGTTTAGTATTATGCATATTTGCATCAAGTCAGCCATGGGTGCTCGTATTAATTCCAAAATTGCGGATATTTGAATGAAACCTTGATCAAAGATTTCAATCAAACTGAGCTGGCTGAATTTGGGGATTTTGAGGAATGCTTGGATTCTAAAGATCGATCAATGAAGCTTTCAAAGAAAAAGAATTTGGAGATGGGGATAGAGATTGGTCGAGGGATCTTGCAAAGTGTGATTGGTGAAAGAGTGTGAATTTCCTTGATGAATGAAGACCGTCCTGAAGGCAGTAGCTTCACGCCATTTTGGAAAGGGGATTTTCTTACTCTAAATCAATCAGAGAGATATTCTCTCCAGCCAGCTAAACGGAGGAATTCTTGGAAAATTTTTCCGTGAATGATAAGTTCACGGATAAAGACAAAGGAAAGCGCGACAATTGAGAGGCGAAATTGGTGAAACAGACATCAATAAAAGGATAAAATCAAAGTAACGAGCTGATTGGAATGTGCAAATGGGTTGACCAAAATCGTGGAATGTCGTGAATCAAGGGAAGAGAAAAGGAAACTTAAAGATTTGCAAAGAAAGAAAGGTGCCTAGAGCCACTATAAAAGGGCACCTTCAGTCAAGAACAACGGGGGGAGAAGAAGATCCAGAGGAGCTCGTAATAGAGAGAGATCCAAATATGTGAGAGACAAAGTAGTTCTTCTCTGTGGCTGTTGTTCTCCCATTTCCCTTTTCTCCGTGATTTGCAGCAAATACCTTTGTTCCAGTGAGCTTCTCATTAGCCCGATTGCGTCACTCTTGCTGCTGTGTCACCGCTGTTTGCTGCGTCATCGCTGCTGTTTGCTATTGTTTGTCGCTCATTGCTGCGTCGCTGCTGTTCGTCGTTGTTCGCTGCTCACTGCTGCTCGCCGTTGCTGTTCGTTGCTGTTCGCTACTCACTGCTAATCGTCATTGCTGCTCCCTGTTTGTTGTTGTTTCACTGTTGTTCGTCACTGACACTCGCTGCTCGCTGCTGTGTCATTGTTGCTGCTGCTCCCTATTGTTCGTTGCTGCTGCCCATTACTGTTTGCTGCTGCTGCGCTCCTCTTCTCGCTCGTTGTGTCCTTGTGCCTTCACTTCGGATCGACTTCTCGTGGCAAACTCTAACCAAGTCCATCCGCGAAGTCTTGCTTATTCTTGCCGTCATTGCAGCTGCTTACCACCGTGACTGTCTTGCTCACGACCAGTTGCTAGTGTCTCCTCAAGCCCACTGTTGCTACCTTTTGTGACTCATCAAGTCTGTCCTCGGGGAAATCCTAAATAAGGTAGCCAAGGTTTGACAAATCTCATGTAATAGTTTCATTTTAATATATAGTTTTTGAACACATGATATTTAGTGATGAAGCTTTAGAGTGTTCTGGTTGTTTCAGTGCATCAACAAAGACATATTTGGCTCTCGAACCTTTAGACACTAAGGTCGAACCTTAATATTGTTTTGCGTGGATTGCTATGGTTGAGTACGTTATCAATGACGCGATTAATTCAGACGTTTTTAGTGCGCACATTTACACTCTAGGTTTTCATATTAGGGCCGTGCATGGTTACTCTCGTAGCACATATAGGTTTAGAATATGCTAGTTTTAGAATACATATAGATTCCGGTTAGTTCATAGCTCATAAAAAAAATCAAATAAAAAATGTTATTTAGAATCATTTAGATTGCATGTAGACCTAGGGTTAATTAGGGTTATGTCATACAACACATGTCATTTAGAACTAAGTTTTAATAATCGTATCATGTACATAGTTTTAGCTATTACATCACATGCGTCGTCCCCATTGCATATAGTTCAATAATAGTGGATAGTTCATTAGGCCACATTAAAGTTTGTTTGTATAACTTTCTAAAGTAATAGTTTGCAGAGATCTCGTGGTGATGGATAGTGATACGCTTTGCTTGCTTGGTGTGTCCAGGTTATTAAAATCTTTTGCAATCTATTTACTGTTGATTACTAGGTGTTGTTTTCCTGAGTGTGCACCTATATGGTCACCCCTCACATGTTATTGGCATAGGTAAAAAATGGATAAAGACTGCATGCAAAACATTTTTTGAAATAAAGAGAAAAGGTACCGAAAGGGCGTTAGATTAATCTAGCGTAACCAAGTCCCCGAATTCATGACTCTTTGGTTCGCAGAAGTAAAATGTATCTAATCGACCCATAACCGATTAGTGGCGGCTCCAAAAGGTAAGTTTAATCATATGACGAGTTGAGTACCAAGTTGTGGTCGGATGGGCTTGGGAGAGTCCACACTAAACTTGAACAATTGCCTCGTAAGAGGAACCTTCGTTCCCGTTTAATAAATCTGTTGGCCATCCCCTGGTGGTTCACCTCCAGGAAGGTCGTGACATCCAACAATTTTTCGGATCAATTCGCACAAAGATGCAGTTGGAATCTATCAAAGTGATGAACCAGGATTTGGTCAAGTTGGATTGGTTTGATGGCAACAACTTCGCACGTTGGAAGGACAAAATGATGTTTCTACTCATGGCCCTAAAGATCTCATATATACTGGATCCTAATTTGGCACCTATTGAAAATCCTGTTTCCATCATTGAAGGAGGACAACCAAATGCCAAAGAAGTTGAGAGGGTGAACAAGGCTAAGAAGAAACGTGAAGAAGATGAACTACTATGTCGTGGGCATATTCTGAATATGCTGTCCTATCGAATGTACAACTTGTTCACGGAAATGAAGACTAATAGGGAAATCTGGAATGCACTCAAATTCAAGGACAAAGCAGAGGAACAATGTACTAACAAATATTTGATCACTAAGTACTTTGATTTCAAATTCATTGATACTAAACCCCTTCTAGAGCAAGTCCATGAACTACAAGTTCTAGTGAACAAAATTTGTGCTCTCAAAATCAACATACCGGAAGCATTTCAAGTTGGAGAAATTATTGCTAAATTGCCTCCGAGTTGGAAGGACTACGGGAAAAAGCTAATGCACAAGACTGAGGAAACAACTTTGGTTCTGCTTCAGAAACATCTTCACATTGAGGAAGAAGCACGCTTGCGTGAAAATTTTGGATTGTATGATAATAAAGTGAATGTCCTGACGGGTAATGGATTTCAATCCAAAAATCACCGAACTTGAAATGCAAGAGAGAGCAGATTATTAAGAAGGCACAAAAGAAGAAGAAGGGTGGCTGTTTCGTTTGTGGCAAAGCGGGGCATTTTGCAAGGGATTGTAGGCAACACAAGAATAATACTTCCAAAGAGAAGAATGCACCAACACTAAATGTGAAGGCAAATACAAATGTGGTTGAAGAACATTTCGTGGCCATGGTTACAAACATGTTTTTGAACATGGATATTTCTGAGAAATCTGATGGTATCGTGGCCATGATTCCTGAAATCGACAATGCTTTTGTCCAAACTGGTTGGTGGCTAGATTTTGGAGCAATAGTCTACGTGTGCAATGATAAGTCCATGTTCAAGCAATGGGATACGGCTGTGGATGCTAATTTTTTAGAGGTCCAAATGGCAAACGACAGTCTTGCTTCGTGGAGTTACACTTTACTTCCGGAAAGAAGATTACTCTTCTCAATGTATTATATGTACCCGAAATTAGAAAGAATTTAATTGCTGTTGATTTGCTATGTAAAAGGGGATTTCGAGTACTGTTTGAGTCCAACAAGGTTATCCTGTCAAAGAATGGGCTTTTTGTGGGAAAGGGTTATGCCACTGAGAGCATGTATCAATTAAGTATCAATAATAAGATTGAATCTCCTGTTTATATTGTTGACTCTTCAAGTTTATGGCATAGTAGATTAGCGCATTTAAATTTTCTCTATTTAAAGAATATGAAAAAAATTAGACTTGATCAATTTTAATGGCGAATTAGATAAATGTGAAATTTGCGCTAAGTCTAAATTAACGAAGAGGCCTTTTTCGAGTACAAACAGAAATTCGAATTTATCGGACTTGGTGCATAGCAATATATGCGAATTCAATGGAATGCTAACTCATGGTGGTAAATGGTATTTTATTACCTTTGTGGATGATTGCAGTAGGTATTTGTACGTTTATCTCCTAAGATCGAAGGATGAGGCTTTTACCATGTTTAATAAATACAAAGCCGAAGTAGAAAATCAATTGGAAAGGAAAATTAAAGTTCTATGTTCACATAGAGGTGGTGAATATTTCTTAAATGAATTTTCAGCATTTTGTGAAGAACATGATATTATTCATCAAATTTTAGCACCATACAATTCACGACAGAATGGTTTGGCTGAAAGGAAAAATAGATCTTTTGGAGAAATGGTTAATTATATGCTTTCTAATTCAAAGCTATCAATTAATTTATGGGGTGAAGCATTACTTATTGCATGTCATATTCATAATAGAATACCATCCAAGAAGAATAACGCAAGTCCATATGAATTGGGGAAGGGTAGAAAGTCTAACTTGTCATATTTTAAAGTGTGGAGGTGTTTGGCTTATTACCGAGTACCGGATCTTGATAGAACAAAACTTGGTACTAGAGCTATTAAAAGTGTTTTCCTTGGATATGTTGAAAATAGTAGAGCTCATAAACTTCTTGATTTAGAGTCAAATGTCGTAGTAGAATCAAGAGATGTTGAATTATTTGAGAATAAGTGTTCTAAGGACTTTGAAATTATTGAAGATAATAATTCAAGACCTATAGAAATACAAGTAGATTCTCATGAGAAGGAAACAAAGGATTTGAAAGACATAATTGAACCAAGGAGAAGCACTAGAGTGAGAAGATTGAAAGATTTAGGCCCTGACTTTGGTACTCATGTTTTCCTTGTTGAATGAGACAGAAATAATAACGTGGTAAATAAATAGACGATGCTAAAAGCTTCGGTGAAGTAATGTCTTCTAGAGATGCTCCTTTTTGGAAAGAAGCTGTAAAAGATGAAATGGACTTAATTATGTCCAATAATACTTGGGTATTGGTAGATTTACTGAAAGGATCTAAACCTATTGGAAGCAAATGGGTTTCAAAAGAAAATATAATTCTGATGGTACCATCCAAGCTTTTAAGGTTAGGTTAGTGGCCAAAGGGTTTAGGCAAAAGGAAGGAATAAATTATTTTGACATGTATGCTCCCATAGAATGTATAACATCTATTCGAATTCTATTTGCCTTAGCATCCATTTATAATCTTTACGTTCAATAAATGGATATAAAAATTGCTTTTTTAATTGGAGATTTAAATGAGGAAATTTACATGGAACAACCAGAGGGTTTTGTACTTCTTGGGAATGAAAATAAAGTGTGCAAAATGATTAAATCTCTTTATGGGCTTAAGCAAGCTCTAAAGCAGTGGCATGAGAAATTTGATTAAGTCATACTGTCCAATGGTTTCAAACATAATAGTGCTGATAAGTGTATTTACTCTAAGTTTACTAAAGACTATGGGGTCTTGGTTTGCTTATACATTGATGATATGCTTATTTTTTGAACCAATATGACTAGAGTCAATGAGATTAAGAAGTATTTAACTTCAAAATTTAAAATGAAAGATTTGGGTGAAGTAGATACTATATTGGACATTTAAGTTAAAAAGCATGGTAGAGTTATTCTTTGAGCCAAGGAGATTAAATTGAAAAATTGCTAAATAAATTTCAGCATCTTGATTTCAAAGGAATGAGTACTCCATTCGATCCCATTGTGAAATTAAATTATAATTCTGGTAGGGCAATAGTACAACTTGAATATGCTATTGTTATGGGGTCTTTAATGTATGCGATGCATTGTACTAAACCTGATATTGCTTTTTCCATGTGTAAGTTGAGTAGATACACTAGTAATTCGAGTATAGAATATTGGAATGTTGTTACGAGAATTTTTGGCTATCTTAAGACAAACAAAAATTTGGGATTGTCTTATACTAATCATTCGGCTGTACTAGAAAGATACACTGATTCTAGTCGGATTACAAGCATAGGAGATAAATATTCCACTTCTGGATGGATTTTCACGTTAGGAGGATGTGCTGTATCTTGGGTGAGCAAGAAATAGAGATGCATATCACACTTAACGATAGAATTCGAATTTTTTGCTTTAGCAGCAGTTGAGAAAGAGGCCAAGTGGATTAGGAATTTGTTGTTGGACATCAAATTGTGGCCTAGTCCAATGCCTCATATATCTATCAATTATGATAGTCAGGCTACTTTGGCAAGAGCTTATAGTAGCACTTATAATGATAAGTCTAGGCATATTAGCCCAAGGCATGAGTACGTAAGACAATTGATTCACAATGGTATCATAACAATTGTTTATGTAAGGTCAAGCAAGAATATGACTGACCCTTTTACAAAGGCACTGCCAATAGAGGTAGTAAAAATGAGCTCAAAAGGAATGGGGTCGAAACCCTTTAATTAAAATCACCAATAATGGTAACTTGACCAAATACTTGCACAACACTAGTTATATGGTTTAATGGGTAAGAATAAGTTACTGAAAGTGATTGTATGATACTAACATAGCCCCAATATAAGAAATTAGTATCAGCTGTTACGTTTTAGAGATTGAATTATATTCTTAGTGAAGTATAATACATTTTAACTTGAAAGAGACCTTCATATATGTATATTGATCTTATGGAAATTTGGTTGTATCTTATTTTAATTTTTTTAAAAATTATTTACTTTACAAACAAAGTGGGGGATTGTTGGTGTTTTTTTGTAAAACAAACAAATAAGACTTTTTCCTTGTTCCATATAGGGAAGAAAGGAAAGTTTTGGTCTATTTGTAAGTTAAAGTATTATCCTTTATTGTAAATGGAGAAAATAGGTGAATGGGCTAGACCTCACAATACCTGAGTGCAGGTGCGCGATTTTAATGCGATTATTATGCACACGCTTGTGTGACCAAAATAAGCCTTAATCAATAATTTATTTATTTATTTAATTTTTTGACTTTTGATTGTTCGGACAAAACTGTCCATTTTAGGACACGCAATGGAATGTCCAAAATTGACAGTTTTCATGATTGAAGAGTTGTGTCTGAATTGCAACTTTTTGGACATGAATGATTGTGTCCGAATGGCGGCTTTCGCACATGAAGGGTTATGTCCAAATTGCAATTTTTCAGACATGAATGGGTGTGTCTGTATTGGCAGTTAGACATCAAGAGGTGTGCTATATTTGCTTATATATATTGGACAATTCTGTTCAATTGATATATGTACATAACTCCCTTCATTTTCATTTTCCTTAATAAAAAAATGAGACGGCTATTTTCTCAATTATTTCGGAGAGAGTTTTAGGAGAAATACTGGAATTGCTATTCAGTATTCTCACAGTGACTTTGTTGTATCCTGAAAAGAATTTGCAAGTAATATATAGCAACTTTATGGGGCAAACTAATCCTAAAAGAGTGATTATACGCTTCAAAGTCCGATTACATTCCGATTCCATTTCCTATGAACACTTTTTTTCAACGGACATATGCTCAAAAGAGGTCAGCACGTCACAGCACCCAATGAAAAACAATTGAGGATTATCGTTGCTCTCTTAAAATTATAGTACGATCATCGCCGATGACTGTCGCTCTCAAACAATTAAATTACAATCGGCACTTTAAAGACATTCGGGGTCCAGTCTGATTACACTTTCATGGTCACATCTACACCTTGAAGAGAATAAGCAAAGAGAGTGGAAGCAATATGACCAAGCATGAGGTAGCCAATTCCTGAAAAGCCTAAGCCAGAAGGGAGGTCTTCCACATATATCTTCGGGCCACTTAGCATGGAAATTAGTCAGAAGGGCGCGATCCCATGGCTGCTCAAATGCATCAGAACTTCATATTATCTACTCTTTGTTATATGTGCTAGAGCAGTCAACGCTGCAGTTGGAAATCCCCACTTCTCTCTCGCTCTTTCTCTCTCTCTCTCTCTCTCTCTCTCGTCTTTCAACTTCAAGATCTCAGCTTCCAGTTTACCGAATTCCTGCATTCAGCCCGGGATAATCCCGTGGTGGGCCGAATCATAGGAGCAAACAGATGATCTTTCGCACATCAAACAAGAAGAAAAGTTTAGGCAAAATGACCTCCCACGTCACTATTCTCTGCTTCTCTTGTTGGATCCTCGCACACTCTTCTTTCAACTTCGTGTTTTCTTCCGCTAAACAAGCCTTTTTTTTTTTTTACAAAATATAGAATAAGCCAGATGAGACACTTCGTCCAATAAGTAATCCCCTCCAATTGACAAAGAAAACTAGAACAGTTGATCTACAAACTGCAATCAAACGTCAGAGATACAAAGTCTTAGCAACGGACAAAAATTCGTCTTATTAGCTCGATCTTGAGAGGATGTTGACAAACAGTCTTTTCTAACGACGGCTACTTGCTCAACGTTAACTGGCACAAATTTTTTGTTTTGGTTTTGCTTAGTAGCAAACGGTCTACTGGTATATGTTGTTCTTGCTTACAGCTACTGGAATTCACAATCAAGACAAGTGCCAAGTGCCATTTTCTAAAGAGATTTGTTTTCGTTGGTTCAAAAAAATTAATGATTAGAAAACATTTGCAATAATTTCATAACTGCGTTGATTTGCATTTTATATAGAAAGCTACCAAAACTCCAAATTATGTTCACTGTGACATATTTACCTTAATTTTTTTTGTGACTCCAAAAACCTCAAATTTATAAAGACATATTTACCTAAAACTTGTATTCATGTGATACATTTACCCTAAACTTTTTTTTGTGACACAAAACCCCAAACTTGCATTGTTGTGACATTTTTACCTCAAGCTTATATTTTATAACACCAAAAATCCCAAACTTAGCCTCGTGCCACACATTTATCTTCTGTCAAGATTTTTTTTTCATTTTTTTTCCTTCCTCTTTCGTCTCCACCCCACCCTCTCCGCCGCTGCTGTTCTTACCACTACCATCCTCACCGTTGCAAAACTAAGGAAGAAAATGAAGGAGTAGTTAAAAAAAGAAAACGAGAAAAGAAAAAGATAAAATGAGTTGATATTTTCAGCACCGTTTGCTTTCCATCATTCATCTAGGCTGGCACATAAGAGTTTTAGTAGTGTTCGTTAACAGAATTTTGATAGAGGGTAATTGTGTCACAAGGGTACAAGTTGGGATAAATGTATTACGCAAATACAAGTTTGGGGTTTATGGTGTTATGGAAAAAAAGTTTGGGATAAATATGTCATATATATATATATATATATATATATATATATAAGTTTGGGGTTTATAATATCATAAAAAAATTTAGAGTAAATGTGTTACTCTGAATATAGTTTAAGGTTTTTATGACTTTTTCCCTTTTATATAAAGAAAAGCAAGGCAAAATGCCTTATCTACCATATTCATTTTTAGAGGATTTGTAAAGTAGGTCCAAGAGATTATAATCCGAAAGAAATCATGCCAAAAGTACAATTCCATCGCGGACTATCCGTCTGACGCTCGAGAGGAGAAATTGATCCTGTTAAAATATGTTTGTTCTTAAACTTTACCGATTGATAATCATATCCCTTGAAACTAGATATGACGTATTCGAAAACTGAAATGCATGTAGGAAGAAAAATACACGTACTGGACTATAGTTTCACAGAAATTTCCTATGCCTCGTAGAAAGACTTTCATCACTGACAAGCTGAAGCAATAATTGAACAAGGCACAAAGTCGAAGAATTGGTGATAGATTTGGCTTTGTCAATTGTCTGAGTTAATTTTCTAGACTCTCTATACATATAATGCTCGGAAAGCACGAGGAAAACGCCATTAGCGTCTTGAAGATAGTGGGACCACGGTTGCTTTGGAGAAATTTAACTTGCCATAAAATAATTAAGCTCGAAAGTCGCTTTAGGGATAGAGACGAGTTCGATTTTAAAACTCCTTTCTCTACCGATAAAAAATTGCCGAAACTGTAGTCCTCTTATCGCTTTATGTACTAGGACAAACACCAAAAACATACTTTACTTTTGGAAATACCAAGTAAATACCTCTGGAATGTTGTTTCATCGAGCAATCACTTAAATAACTCTTCTTTTGAAAATACCAAGTAAATACCTAAATTTTACTTTTGGAGATTATTTTGTACCATTACATCTATTAATTATCCTTGTGTCCCTACTTACAAGAATGTTGTTTCTTTCCAAAAAAGCCCATCCCCAAAATCCCATGCATTTACATCCACATAAAAGCACTCGAAATCAATTAAAAACTAAGAGATATAAATATAAGCAATATGCTAAAATGAGTTTGTAAGGAGAGAAAATTTGTATTTTAAATGTGGGTTCTGCTTAAAGGTATATGAGTGGATGATATTTGCAAAAATTGAGGTATGTAGATGGTCATTGGGTCAAAAGAGAAGTATATTTTTGATATTTCTCCAATATACTACCGGTAAAAGACCAGAAAAAACTTTGGGGAAAGTGGAAGCATCATTTGGTGAATAAAGTATTGGTAAGTGGACGTTCACCTGGACGGATTATTTGGAATAAGTGGGGCTTCAAGGCCATCTCTGGGAGCCAAATTGGAATAAAGCGACATGAAGAAATTTACTGAAGAGAATTTTTTTTTCTTGAAGGGAGGAAAGGACATTGAAAGTAGATCTTACACTTTAAATATGCATCCAAGCTTTTATCTATGTACACCTGTTTATTTTCAGATCACCATTATATGAATGGTAAGCTATGTGATATGCTATAGTATTATGCATTTCAGCAGTACCCGCTACAGTACTCTATAGTAACTTGTAAATTGTCTCTGCAATGGAAGGAATTCAACAAAGGAAGATGCATGCAAGTATTTGAGATAGAAAAAGGAGAGAAAAATGGAAAGGTAATTCCTGTTTGGTGAGTGTTTAGGGTTTTCTTGTCCCGTTGAATCCCTAAGAGACATCTCGTCTCTTCATATGTGTTCTTATGCGACTACTATAATTAGGGTTTCAGATGGTGAGAATTTGTTCTTGATTCTCACCTGTAATTTTTCATGATCACATAGTGAAACAACTCCTTTGCCCAGGGATAGTTAAATTGTCAAACTACCTAGGTACGTTGTTGGTTTTTGCTTTATTACTTGTTTGAATTTTCGATGTCTTAACTTTTTTGCAATTGTATGCAGGAGTTGAACAAACAATTCTATATATAGGGAGCATATTACCTATATAAGAACACCTTTTTTTTTTTCGAAATATAAGAACACTTGGCAGTACAGCAAAATCTAAAAGAAAAAGGCTCATAAAATCGAAAGTAGACATACTGGATCTTGATCAAGATGGTTTATTAATCTCTTGTATAAGCACATAATTTGAGGACATTACCCTTTTCCATAGGCAGTTTTATTGTTTCCATGGATGAGATCCATAGAAAAAAATGGATTTTTTTTTCGAAGGACTGTGCTAAAACCAATTGAGTTGTTCCCATTCCCATATAGGTTCTTCTATTACCATGCCTGTTCTCTCTATGTCACTGGAAATTCCAGCATTACTTTCTATCTCTGGCCTTGATGAGAATGCCGATCCGCCACCAGTGCCACCACCATGTCCACTTGGTGTTGTTTCTCCAGCCACCAACTTCAGTGGCCGACGATCAAATGCTCGAGAGCTCCCGGACACAACGTATACTCGGCACAATGCACATTCATGCCTCAACTACAATGTTGCAAGGGGAAAAACATATAAACAAATTTGTTGCACCACAGGAAAAAATGATAAGATGAACGTTTTCTGATACACTAGTACATAGCACTGGCAAGCTAAGCTAATTGCCTCATCTTTTTAATTTACTGGCGCCAATTCTTAATAAGGGCTATAGTTCGAAAGTTTGTCCTATCAAACCTCTAATATGCGGGTTATAAATATGAACATCACTGGCCTGCAAACTTAATTATGAATAAATCTAGTGACGTCCATGAGTGTAGCTTACTGGCCAGAATACTGGTTCCTCCAACCAAGGATGAAGAAAAATGTGACTCATCTAATATAGTTCAAAGTTCAATTGCACTGGCTAAAAGAAGAGATGAGTGTATGGATGTTTACACTGTACAGTTTACTTATTTATGTCAAAAATATATAAAGTCATTAATCGATCAAGTAAAAAATGATTGTGTAAATAATGATTTCCACTGCCTGATATCGCTCACCAAAGTTCAAGACTGATCATGCAATTAACAAAAATGAAGAGCAAATTCAATTAGGTCAAGGACGCGCTTACCCTAAACTTGGGCATACTAGTACTTGCAAAATTGGAATTGGGAGCTGAGATTGTTTCTGTGACTCTGTACTCGTTCAATTTCCATTTGGTTTTTGTTCCAGTTGGAGCTTTTCCCACGTAGAAGACCATGGACTTCTTCATCCCAATCACTTTGTTGTCCGACGAGTAGACGTAACCAGGCGATCCGGTCGCCTTCCAGTAACCCACCGCCGTGCTTCTGCTCGGTCTTCCTCCTCTGGCTTCTCTCTCCTGCATCGGAGCGAAGAAGAACCACTGCTCTTTTTCTTCTCGGCACAGCTCTCCAGAAAGTTCTGCAGCAACGAAACACCACAAGAGAAAGCGAAAACTTAATGGACAATTCGCGGCAAGTTTGCACATCTATCAGAACCCGCGATTCCGCTTCAGTGACAATGAACGAGAAACATCGAGAAACAAAGAAATGCACACATGATTTCTTGTTCTTTTACCAGGGAGATTCCATGGCTCGGTGGCGTAAATGTCAAGGACTGGAATGATCCGGCGGAGCCGGTCTTGTAGCGAGCCCTCGAGCTGGTTGCGCAAATAGAAAGAGATGATCTCTTCCTCGGTCGGATGGAACCTGAAGCCTGTCGGATAATCCTTTATCATATTTCCCTTTTACTAAATCCTAGGTTTCTGAAGGGGGGGTGTGCTTGTATGTGTTTTACTTGACAACAGAATTGGTAGCTTGTGCTTTCTAGAACATAATAGATCTGGACTGGGCCTATTTATAGAAGTGGAGCACTTGGTCCCTCAAAGAGGAAAAAAATTTGACGTGTGCAATGAGTCATTGAGGAGGATCGATAAAAAAAAAATATTCCAGAGGTGCTTTATTCGGTAATAAACGCGTGTATGGAACCTTTAAAATATTATTCATATGATCTTTTGTAGTTGTTAGCCAGATTTCGTCTCCTTCTGTTTTATAGAAAATGAACTTTACCGAAAAATATTGTCAAAGAAAATTATCTTGAAATAAATGCTTATGTTTGTTGTATTTGGTTGTCTTTTGTAGATGAGATAAAACTTACATTCTAATCTTTGTATATTAAACTCTGAAACAAATTTTTGGAAAAACTGACCTCGAGTAAAGCCCTGGGGATCCAGGTGTAGATGTTAACGTCTAGGGTTGGGGAGGTTAAGTTGTATTCTGCAAAATGACTTCTGGCTTCCTAAAGAGCAAGTCATTTTGAATTTATACGAAGTTGATTATGAAAAGACTTTCCGCTGTCTTATTTTCTAAGAGAATGAAATGCCAAGGAAAACGAGGAAAATATTTTTTAACTGTGGATTATTTCACAAAACAAATTGAGAGTACTCACGTTGAAAATTTCTTCACAAAAGTAAATAGATAGCAGTTTGCTTAGAGAGGCCCTAATCAAACTGCGAATCAAGATTGAAATGGGATCACCACCGACATTCCATAGGAAGAGACTCAAAACCCAACATGTCCAATACCTGATGATTTCTGCCTGATCATCTAGAAATGTCAATTAAGGGTACTTTCCAATGTCGGTCAGCATATTATATCTCCTCCTTCGCACATCACGTAGTCTTTTTTTTTATCAGAAACACTCACACGGCAAAGAAAAAGAACAACTAATAGACAGCAAGACAGAAAAAGACCACGGTAATAATCTTCGTCTCCGATCACGTCTGCACTGTTCCGCCAGCTAGCTTCTAAACCCTAATTTTCCGTGCAGTAATCTCAGTACATTTTGTCAGTTTCTGTGGTCCGCTCATCTATTTACATGTTCCCACTCGTAAAAACTATATCCTATGATCTTCGAAAAAGGCTAAGATGTGACCAGTCGCCATATTATAAGCGGTTTTGGCTGGAGGATAGAGATAGAAGTAGCGTTAAAAGAGCACTTCAATTAGATTTTGCCAGCCAGTCGTTACGCCTGGGGGCTTTTATTTAACTTGGCAATATTAAATTAGCACCGAATCTGAAAGAATTTTTCGGTCAAAGTTTTGTTTCTTCTTTTTATCATTTTAAACTATTTCATCGACAGACTCAATTGTATGGCAATATTAAATTAGCACCGTATCTGGAAGAATATTTAGGTCAAATATTTTTTCTTCTTTAGATCATTTGAAACTATTTCAACAATATACTCAATTTTAAGATTGTTGTAACTGATTGCGGAAAAACAAGTAGATAGAACACAGAGATTTACGTGGTTCGATCACAACGTGATCTACGTCCACGGGCGAGGCAAGACAATGTTCCACTATAATCAAAGAGAGTACAATTTTCAGAAGTCGAAAACAACGACTAAAGCTCACGGCTCACAAAAAAACTCTCTGTAAACAAAATTCTTTCGGTACATCAATGAGAAAACCTAGCCGCAGTATAAATAGGGCTCCCAAAAATTTTCCTCTGGGGCATAGCCCCCGAACCCCCGGAGACATTAGTTCGCTTCCTCCAGCTCGGGCGGTCCGCTATGGAGATTTGTTCGCTTGCTGCGGGTTGGGCCTATCGGCCCAACCCTTCGCGTCGCGAACCAAATCTCAATTTTCTCTCCACTTTCGGATCGCACAAAAATATGTCGGGTCGGGTCATAAACCGGACCAAGTACATAAAATTCAAGACATATTTAACAAATCTCCACCTTGGCTTGAATTTCCCAAAAATAAAATAATCAAGAAGTCGAACATATTCTCTCGACATCCCTAAGCCTACGTGAGCTAACTCGGTGTAGGAAACAAGGGCTGCAACGAAAGAACATATCCACTTCAAAAACAAATGTAGAACTATCATTTACCTCTCCACCAAAGCCCCACAAGGGGCAAACTCAACCAAGCATGCCAATCAAGTTCAAGCAATACTTAAACTTGTTGGCGGGGACTGGCTTGGTTAACATATCAGCAGGATTGTCAGCTGTACCAATTTTCTTTACCGTTATATTTCTCTCTGCAATTGCTTCTCGAATAAAGTGATACCTAACATCAATGTGTTTAGTCCTCTCATGATATGCTTGATTTCTAATCAAGTATATAGCACTCTGATTGTCACAAAAGACAACCGAATTGTCTTCCTGTTGTAGCCCAAGTTCCTGAACAAGATTCCTTAACCAAATACCTTCTTTCACTGCTTCTGCTGCTGCCATATACTCTGCCTCTGTAGTAGACAAAGCAACTGTCGACTGTAAGGTTGACCTCCAGCTAATAGCCGAACTAGATAATGTGAAAAGATAGCCAGTCAATGATCTCCTCTTATCGAGATCACCTGCAAAATCGGAATCCACAAACCCCACAACTGAGGTACCGTTGGAAATGTTTCTTTCAAACACTAGGCCCAACTCTGCGGAGCCTCTAAGATACCTAAGTATCCATTTCACTGCCTGCCAATGAACCTTTCCAGGATGCGCTATATATCTACTAACCACACTAACTGCCTGCGCAATGTCTGGACGAGTGCATACCATAGCATACATAATGCTACCGACTGCACTGGAGTATGGGACACGAGACATCGCAGCCTCCTCTACCTTTAATTGAGGTGAATGTAGAGCTGAGAGTCTAAAATAGGATGCCAACGGTGTACTCACAGGCTTAGCGTTTTGCATGCCAAACCTCTCAAGTACCTTTTCAATATAACTCCTCTGCGAAAGATATAACTTCCCTCCTTTTCTGTCCCTCTGAATCTCCATTCCTAAGATCTTCTTGGCAGGACCCAGATCTTTCATCTCGAACTCCTCATTGAGCCGTTTCTTCAAGATCAACACTTTTGACATGTTCTTTGCAGCAATGAGCATGTCATCCACGTATAAGAGAAGATAGACAAAGGATCCATCTGAACCCTTCCTGAAGTAGACACAACTATCATAATTGCTCCTGTGATAACCGCTCCCTATCATAAAACAATCGAATCTCTTATACCACTGTCTTGGTGACTGCTTCAAACCATATAAGGATTTCTTCAATCTACAAACATGATCTTCTTTGCCTTCTACATAATAGCCCTCGGGCTGGGCCATATAAATAGTTTCCTCAAGCTCGCCATGCAGAAAAGCAGTCTTCACGTTAAGTTTTGCTCAAGCTCTAAATCAAATTGAGCAACTATAGCTAGCAACACCCGAATGGAAGTGTGTTTTACCACAGGAGAGAAAACTTCATCATAATCAATTCCCTCCTTCTGATTGTAGCCTTTAGCTACAAGCCGAGCCTTACATCTAGCATTTTCAACACCTGGAATTCCTTCCTTTTTCTTGAAGATCCATTTACACCCAATGGCTCTTTTTCCCTTAGGCAACTGCACCAAATCCCAAGTCTGGTTCTTGTGAAGTGATTCAAGTTCCTCAACCATAGCAATAGCCCATTTTTCTGATTCTGAGCAAGTAATAGCTTCCGTATAAGTGGAAGGTTCCTGAATACCCATATCTTCTGCTGTCGTAAGAGCATAAGCCACCAGATCAGAGAACCCATATTTCTGAGGAGGCCGAGTCTGTCTCCTTTCTCTGCCAGTAGCAATAGAGTATGGCTGCTCCACCTCATCTACAGCTTTCTCATCTGAACTTGAATCAACAGGAGCAATTTGCTCATTTAAATCATTCTGAGAGGTCTTTTCTGGAAGCTCTACCTGAACCTCCACCTCATTTGTATCACTCTCATGTTTTCCTGCAGACTCATCAGCAACTTTCCTTTGATCAAGCATATGCATTTCATTAAATGTAACATCCCTACTAATAATGAACTTAGGTGAGTTAGGTTCCTGGCACCATAAACGATAACCTTTCACCCCATCAGCATACCCAACAAAAATGCATTTCTTTGCTCTAGTTTCTAACTTACCATCCTTAACATGATAATAAGCAGGACATCCAAAAACCTTTAGATTAGAATAATCACAAGGCTTACCTGACCACATCTCAAAAGGAGTCTTGCATTCTATTGCTGTTGAAGGAGAGCGATTAACTAGATAACAAGCAGTGTTAACAGCTTCAGCCCAAAAATCCTTTTCCATGCCAGCATTAGAGAGCATGCATCTCGCTCTCTCCAATAGAGTTCTGTTCATACGTTCTGCCACTCCATTCTGCTGTGGAGTGTGCCTAACTGTACGGTGTCGAACAATACCTGCATCTGCACAAAATTCATTAAAATCGCCACCACAGAACTCAAGACCATTATCGGTCCTAAGATGTTTGATCTTCTTCCCTGTCTGATTCTCAACAAGGGCTTTCCACTTCTTGAAGGTTTCAAATACATCACTTTTTCTTTTCAGAAAATAAACCCAAACCTTCCTGGAATAATCGTCAATGAACGTCACAAAGTAAAGAGCACTACCCTTAGATGGAACCTGTGCTGGTCCCCATAAATCGGAATGGATATAGTCGAGTGTGCTCTTTGTCGAATGAGTCCCTGTACTGAATCTGACTCTGCATTGCTTGCCAAGAACACAGTGCTCACAGAAATCTAGCGAGGTTGTCTGCTCCCCACTAAGTAAACCACGTTTACTCAAAAATGACATGCCACGCTCACTCATGTGGCCCAAACGCATGTGCCATAATTTCATTCTATCATTATCAGAAACGGAATTACTTGTGCCAATTGAAGGACCCATAACTGTGCTACCCTGCAAATGATACAAGTGATTAACCTTGCTTCCTTTCATCACAATCAGATTACCTTTTGAAACTTTGAGAACTCCACCTCCACCTGAGTACACACACCCAATGGAATCCAAACTGCTCAAAGAGATAAGGTTTCTCTTCAAGTCTGGTATATGTCTTACTTCAGTCAAGGTTCTTACTACTTGGTCGTGGCACTTAATCCGAACAGTACCAATGCCCACGACTTTGCATACAGCATCATTCCCCATCAAAACTGATCCACCATTCAATGGCTCGTATGTGGTGAACCATTCCCTATTTGGGCACATGTGATATGATGCTCCCGAATCCATTATCCAAATATCATTGGACAAATTAACAGCATAGCATGCCGTAAGAACACTGTCTGACGCATTAGACTCAGTTTCGTTTGCAACATTCGCCGAATTTTGTCTTTGACCATGCTGCTTATCCTTTTTCTTGAGCGAAGGACAATCTGACTTATAATGTCCCTTTTTGTGGCAATAGTAGCACTCAACATTCATTTTATCTCCAGGTGGCTTAGATTTTGAACGACCAACAGATTTCCCTCGGAAAACTTTATCCCTGCTCTTGGTTCTGCCTCTCACAAACAAACCATCTGCTTTGTTTTCACTGGTACTCCCATTCAATTTCGTTCTCAGTTCTGCAGAATTCAAAGATGCTTTGACATCCTCCAAAGTTATGGATTCACGTCCATAAAGCATCGAGTTCACAAAATTCTCATATGAGGCAGGCAGTGAACATAACACGATCAAAGCTTGATCTTCATTCTCGAGTTTAATATCTAGATTTTTCATATCCAGAACAATTTTATTAAACTCATCCAAGTGTTCTTGAACAGACGTACCTTCGCGCATCTTTAGGGTATAAAGACGCTGCTTCAAATAAAGTCTCGATGTTAGAGATTTCTTCATGTAGAGACTTTCCAGTATCTTCCAGAGACCGGCCGCTGTTTTTTCATCTGCGACTTCTCGCAAAACCTTGTCATCTAGAGACAACTGGATCGCGCTATGCGCCTTCTCATCCATCTCTTCAATCTCAGCCGAGGTCATATCGTCTGGATAATTTCCGTCCAGCGCCCTAACCGTACCCTCTCGCCTCAATAAAGCCTTCATCTTTATTCTCCAAAATCCGAAGTTGTTCTGTTCGTCAAAAGATGAGATCTGAAACTTCAAAGATGCCATCTCAAAGAACCCTAGAATCGAACTAGGCTCTAATACCACTTGTTGTAGCTGATTGCGGAAAAATAAGTAGACAGAACACAGAGATTTACGTGGTTCGATCACAACGTGATCTACGTCCACGGGCGAGGCAAGACAATGTTCCACTATAATCAAAGAGAGTACAATTTTCAGAAGTCGAAAACAACGACTAAAGCTCACAGCTCACAAAAAAAACTCTCTGTAAACAAAATTCTTTCGGTACATCAATGAGAAAACCTAGCCAAAAGCCTTCGCGTCGCGAACCAAATCTCAATTTTCTCTCCACTTTCGGGTCGCACAAAAATATGTCGAGTCGGGTCATAAACCGGACCAAGTACATAAAATTCAAGACATATTTAACAAAGATTTTGTTTGTTTCACGAAAAATGAATGACCTAAAAAAATATTTTCCTAAAAATAATCGTTTGAGATAATTAATCAATGAAAAATATTTTCATTATCGATAACTATTTATATCTAAATATTTTTGTAAATGATGACAATACTTTTCGTTCATTCATTTTTATAAACAATATAAACGATTATTTTTAAGAAAATATTTTCTAAATAATTTATTTTATGCGAAACAAACAGAGCATCTTGTAAGAAGATTCTTCATGCTATCCTATGTGATCTATTCAATTAGGACCGCATTTTTTCTATTTTTTTTAGACTTGTGTGGGTTTTGGGTTACAAATTTTTTTTTGAGGAGTGGACCGTCCTACTTTTTCATTTCAAAGAAAAAGGAATTTTCTTTCCCGTAATTGTAGATTTTTAAAAGAGTTCGTATGTTAACTTAGTAAACTGTTGGTAAAAAAAATTATCGATCACTTGATTTTTTTCAGTGACTTGTTGGTAATTTACAAAAAATTTAATGAAATTACAAACACCTTTTATATAGTTTGCAAATTACTAACTTTTTTTTATATTGACTTTTATTTGTCTTTCTTACCCACTTTTCAATTTTACTAACTCTCATATGAATTTATTGATCTTTATTTCTGATGCAGCCCGGCTTCAAGATCAACTCGTTCAGCCAAGAAGATTGGCTCGTATTCATGATAGACAAATTGACAAGAGTCTTACCGATAAGATCGATAAGACAAAAGCCTCATCTTTGACTTTGTCATTTTATCGACAAGAGTTTTACCGATAAGATCGATAAGAGAAAAGCCTCATCTTTGAGTTTGTTATTTTCCATGCATCGAAACTTGCATCAAAACTCCTCGAGACAATCACTGGCTTCATCATTTTTCATGTATCGAAGCTTGCATCAAGACTCCTCGAGACGGCCACTAACATTGGAAATATTGTACATTTAATAGTTCCTAGTTTCTAAGTGCTTCTAATTTCTATGTACTTTAATAGCTTATGGTTTCTAGGTTTAGTCTTTTGCTCTTCTTCTGTTTTTGTATAAAAGGGCCTCAAGTCCATGTAAAAAAAAGGACAGACTGATTTTGATTAATGAAATTTGCCGAGTGCAATTCCCTTGAATCTCGAAGAGTTCAAATCCTTTGAAAACCTAGAAGAGTTTTCACTCCATCCTTGAAGAGTCAGAGCTTTTCAAGTCTGCATCCTTGAAGAATTGCAGTCATCAATCTAGAAGAATTGATGCGCTTTCAACTTCCTTTGAGGACTAGAAGAACATCCTCGAAGTTTCTTTCGTTTCCTACATTCTGACCAGTCACGACCGTCCATGTTCTTCTGAATTCGACAACTCCACGGTATTTGTTTGGGATAGCTCAAAACATGAAAGTTGTAGATCCAGGAGTCCTTATTCTTTTGGATTTGGAATTAGGTCATTCTGATTTGATTCGACAGATTAATGCCCATTTTTCCAAACTAGCGCAGAAGTGAAATTTCTGCTCGATTTTGCGACGGAGTTTCCGTGTGTGCTAATCACTCTCCTGATCCTATTGTTCGAGTAGTCGACCTTGGCCTACGTCAATTTCAATGACTTACCACCTTTTTTCCCATTGAAGTACCAACTTACTTTGGGGCGTCAATTCTCATTAGAGTTATTTATAAATAATTTATTTGGTTCCTTATTTTGATTGACTTTTATTCTGGTTTACCAACATTCTTTCTTACAAACGTCTTAAATTTATCGTTCTTATATGAATTTACCGACCTATATTTGTGTTACCAACTTTTTTGCATTAGGTTATAAAGTAGTTTTTATATATCAACTCTCATTTGAGTTACTTACCAAAACATTTCTTTTATTTCATTTATATAATTTTATCAACTATTTTTTTGAGTTGTCATTTTTATTTTCCGTACTTACCAACATGTTAAATTTACCAACTAATATTAGAAATTACTATAGTTAACTATAGCGATTATAAACTAGTTTTTATTTCCATCTTATCTTAGTTAGTTATCGACGTTTATTTTATCTAAAAATATCCTTATCTTTTACAAAATGTTATGTACCTTTCTTACTAACCCCTTAAATTTACCAACAATTGTATAAAATTGCCCATAGTTATTCGAAATTTATCAATTTGATTTGAGCTAATTACAAACAACTTTTATTTGAAACTTACCAATGTTTCTATTGAATTACCACTTTCATTTGTCGTACTTACTAACTTAAACTCACCAACTCTTTTTGGAAATCACCAAGCTCATCTAGAGTGATTATCGAGTTTTCATTACCAACTAATTTTGTGTTTTGAGTTAGTTACCATGACTTATTTGTAAACACTAAGAAAAGTAGGTAATTAAAAGAACAAGTAAGCTTTGTAAGTAACTTGATTGAGACTTGGTAATCCAAAACTAGTTGGTGACTTGATCAGACAAAAGTTGATAAGTGGCTCTAATTAAGATTGATAATTTTGAAAAAGTTGGTAAATTTAAGGTGTTGTTGAAAAATGTAATTAAAAGTTTGTATATATAATAAAAGCTGGAAAATTAAAAAACCCAAATAAATGTCGATAAATAACTCAAATGAGAGTTGCTGACCAAATACTATGTAGTAATTTACTCCGAGAAAAGTTGATAAGTCACGTTAATTTGGGTGGTAGGAGTTACTAAATGTAAGGGCTTGTTAAGCAATGCAAATGAAAGTTGATGAATAAGAAAAATAATTAAGCGTGTTAAATAACTCAAATGAGAATTGATAATTCAAAACTAGTTGCTAATTAAATTTGACAAGTTGGTAATATATTCTAATTTAGGTTGGTAATTTCATATAAGAGCTAGAAAAATTTGAAACATTAGTAAGTTATGCAAATAAAAATGGTGGTAACTTGTAGACTATAAAGAAGTTAGATTTTCTATAAAGGTGTTGGTAAGATCTCAACAAGTTATCTAGAAAATCGTCACTTGTTATTTCTTTTACCAATGTTTTTTTACTCCTACCAACATTCATTGAAATGAAAAAATATGAATTTTGTTTTTTGGTATAAAATATCGGTATTATAGAGCGAATAAAGTACAGTAGCTTAGGGGTATCCCCTAGCATTACAAATGGTGCTAATAGTTCGAGAAGATGGAGGTAGGAAGTCTCCACAGAGCAGCCAATATAACATTTGTCTGAGAAGGTCTAATGTTTTGGTAGAGTGAAGCTCTACCTCTTACATTTTTATGCACGTTGGCCAAAATAATATGGATATTAGTTGACTTATTTTGAAACCGTCTTCGGTTGTGCTTCATCCATATGCCATAAATGATTGCTAGAAAGGATACTTTAAGGAGTCTAGCTGTCAAATCTTTGCCCCTTGTTGCCCTAATCATCCATTGAAGTTCCTCATTCCATCCTTTCAAAGGACGCCTAATCCCCTGCTGTGCAAGGATACTGCGCCATAAGCTACTTGTCCACTCACACTGGAAGAATAAATGTGTTCTGTCTTCTACATCGGCCCTACATAAGTTATATTGGATATCAATCGAGGTCTTCCATTGGACGACAATTTTTGCTGTCGATAGTCTGTTTCTGCAAACGAGCCAACCAATAAAATTGTGTTTGCTAATACCGCTGGTCCAAATTAGGTCATACCACTCCACAATCGGTCCCGCATGTCTGAGTTCATCATAAATTTCTCGGCAAGAGTACCTTGAGCTATGGATAACCGAGGTTAAAACATGTCGTATTTTAAGGAGACGTCGCCAACTCCAAGCCATACTGCCCGTAATGTTGATCTGCATAATTGGAGTGCCTCTGCATTTGGTGTTGTGAACCCATATACTCCAAAGGGAAGAGGATGGATGATTGATGAGCTTCCACAGTATGCGGCATAACAATACTTTGTTCCATAATTTTAGATCGAGTAATCCTAATCCTCCTTTCCTTTTAGGTGAGCAAACTGTCTGCCATGCCACATTGTGCGATCCATGATTCGCTGTATTACCTGCCCATAGAAATTGACGGATCCTCTTCTCAACATCGTATATTGTTTCGTAACTTTATAATATATATTATCAAAAAAATAATGGTTCATCCGAATCATGTTTTATGAAAATAAGAGCAATATGGAAAATTTATGATAGAACAAATCAGCGATTGCGACTTATTAAGACATCAACGAAACTTTGACAAAAACATCGGAGCGTCCGCCGCCACCTAAGTTGAGGTCATTAATGAAAACCCTTGGAAAAGTCGGGTTCCAATTTCTTGCCCAACAAATTGAAAGATTTCTCTTTCTTTCCCGTATAAATTGAAGTTAATTTTGTCACGACTTTTTTTTGTGTAGACGGTTGTGAAGTAATCCAAGGTTAGGGATCAGTTGAAATTAGATTTCTAATACAAATAAAATATTCTGGCCAACAAATAGGATAACATAAAAAAATAGAGTCAATAATTGATTTCTTTAATGAAGAAACGTGTCATTATCAAGACCAACTAGTTGTTATTTCCGGGGCTCCTGCCGACGTTTGAATCTTAATCGATCCCCGCACGACTTATTGGAATTACTTTGCCTCTTCTGTAGAATTTTCTTTCATATTTGCTAATGAGGAACAATAAAATACTAAATTAAATGCCTTTTGTCATTCATTGCATATGCCATACATGCTATCTCAATGGAAAGTTTTGATTCATTGTATCCGTACCCTTTGTCTAAATTGCACGTGCCAATACCCCAAATAGATCCGTGAAGTTATTGAAAACTCAATATTAAGTTGTGATCCAAAAATTTTTTATGTCGTGTCCCAATGAGGAAAGCATTTTTAGGATAACCGTGGGATAGAAAAAAAAAAGAATTGGCATGACTTTAGGAGATTAATCAGGTTTTCCAAGAAGTAAGTACTTTCGTTTGCAAGTAAATATACACAAAAAACTGATAGATGAGCAGGCTCAGGTAGAGCCTTCGGCCAGCCACGGTTTATAGACTAGACCTACCCATGAAAGTAAAAATATATAATAAATTTGTGGACTGGACATGTTAGGCTAGAGCCCAGCCCGCCTGGACCCTACAATTATAGCCATATCTATGTTTGCCCAAAGATGCGTTTAGGCACTTATAGCTAGGGTTGGGCTTGCGCATGCCCATTGGCCACCAAACCCATGATTGAGTCTGATGGACAAAGTGAGAGGTATTCCTCTGATACGAACTCTAAAAATATTTGCATCGTAATTATCTTTGCAAGATAGGTTCACCCACGGTGGAGAAACTTTTTCCTAAATTATCACCCAACACATCACGTCTTGTAATCAACCATGGTTGTTCGATTAACATGCATCAATCGTGACTCACGACGCCAAAGGGTGGTGAAAATGAGCTGTCCATCTTCTTGCATAAAATCGTTTGTTTTATGTGTCTGTCTTCATCGGTAGTCCTTTTCGTTTTTGGCCAGATTCATAGGTGGTCTTTGAATAATCAACTCTTCGCTTTGAATCGCGATGCAGTCGAAGCTTATTAAAATATCCTTCCCTAACGTGGCAAATACTAGGAAGATGAGGAACTATTACATCGATCCGCTGTCAATATTGCATGTCCGGGCATGAAAAAAGTTGCTTAGTATGAATATATGAGATTTGCCTTGGTAATGGTCAAGGATTTTATAGAAAACACATGGATATTGAAAGGAGGTATATATCGCAAGAAGTGTAGATCCTCTACATTTAACATGGCCAATTTATAATTTTTTAAAATAATTTTCTTTATTTCTCTTCCATGGCTTGTGCTAGCCTAGAAAAAAAATAAATAAAAAATATTAAAAATAAAAAATATGTCCATGTTAGTACTAGTCATGCCATGTAGGACGGTTGACGTTCACGTTAGCAATCTCCAGCCTAAATTGACAGAATGGACTCAATTGGTACCAATGTGAAAATGTTTAGGATTAAATCAGTTTAATTGAAAGATTTATGATTGAATTTGTATCAATGCAATAAGATTATGAATTTTTTAGTACTTTTCCCCATAATAATATCTTTGCAATTATGTGAAAAATCGAATGCTAGCCCCAATATCTTTCTCTCTATACCCGTGACTTTGCTCATTGCCACCACATCCGTTAAAGTTGCCGCCGTTGAGCCACCACAGCCTCGCAGCGGGCATGGAGGTGATGATCTTTGGTAGCTCGCTTGCTCAGAGGTCGGCCTCTAAATGATTTCTGATTTTTCAAAGAAAAAATCATTTTCCTAAATTTAAGTTTTGGTAGGAAAACAGGCCCAATTCCCCAAAAAAAAAGCACAAACTTTAGGTCTAATACCAAATCTGGTCCAAACTTTATTTTGTCTAAAAAAAATATCAACTTTCATTCGTGTCCTAAATTTGGCCCTCGTTAACTCTCCATCCACTCTCACTATCAGTCATTCGACGTGGCATTTCCACATCAGCAATAATATCCACGTTAGCAATAAAGGCACAAATATACCTGTGATCTCCTTTTCATCTCCTACGCACGGTTTTCTCTTTTAGGGTTTTCTTTCTTCTTTCTTCATTCGATATGCGAGCGAGAGGCTTCGATTCATCCAAAGATCTCGTGCATTCTTGCTCGCGCACTCATCCTCTCACATGGAGATGCTCACTCTCACGCTTGGCCGTTTAGGGACTTGTTGCCATTTGGAATTTTGAAGGTCTCGCGCGCACTTGGTTGCTCAAAGATGTCAATTCATCTAAAGAGCAAGTGAGCAAAATCTCGCGCGCACTCGATCGCTTAGAGACATCAATTTGTCTGAAGAGCGAGCGAGTGAAGATCTCGTGCGCTCGGTCGCTCATCCTCTCACATGGAGATGCTCACTCTTGCGCATACTCGCGCTTGGTCGCTCGAAAGATACTTGCTTAAGGGTCAAAGCAGATAAAACGTTGAAGGCATTGAACAGAAGGTATTCTTCTTCTTCTTGTTCCTCCTATGTATTTGGACATATTAAATTATGATCACCATGTACTTGATGGTTTGTCTAGAAGTGATTTATCTCACAGAAATTGAAGTCAGTTGATATAGCTCTCGGAACGATGCTGCATTCGAGTGTTTGGAGGAAGTGTTAAATTTAAGTGTTCCCTCCAGTGAGGTGAGATGATTCTCATGGGAAAAACAATTCAATAGCTTTAGTTCCATTGATAAGGCCATTGGATCAATTAACAAGCTGTTTGTAACGTCAGAAGCTAAGTTGGAAGCAAAAGATTGCCTTCAAGCAAGATATTAAAAGTGTGTGCATCTTGTAGTTAAATAAAAATGTGAAGGTATTCTTCAAAGAGACTTTGAGTATAGAGAAGGTATTCTTCTTCTTCTTCCTCCTAAGCTATTGGAAGGCGTTGAACACGAGGATTAGTTCAGAAGGTTATGCATTTCAAATGTGTTCTCTAGTTATGGGTTGTCACGTGTTTAGATATTGGGAACTAGAGCTTATTTTTTCTTTAGAGTTTTTGATCAATAAGCTGTTGTTTTGTGAAACTCTTCTTTCTAATATGAAGTGTGTCATAACTGCTTATTATGCCATACAATTACTAAAGCTATTGTTGTCTTACTAGGTATTTAATTAGTGTGATGAGTTTGACAATGAACTTCAAATGTCCAATTTTTTATTCTATTTCTATTTATAGGATTGGGCCGGTTTGGGTTTCAGGTTACCATCGATTTGGTCGTGGAAAATTGAAGTGTTGCATGTTGAATAAGAAACAATGGTGAGTTCATTCATTTGTTAGCCCTTTGCGTTTAAATATTGTTTTTAGTTTCCAGTGTATGACTTTATGTGTTTTTTCACAGAATGAATGTGATAGTGATGATGGTTCATTAGACTTGTGTGATGATGAAATAAATATATCAGATGACGAAGCGATCAAGACAAGAGAGATGAGGAAAGAATTTAGGGAAGCAATAATTCAGGAGGTAGATGATGATGAAGACTTACCTGAAGGTTCCATCGATATAAGAATGGAGGAGGAGGTTGGTGTTGTTCCACACGAAGGTGGGGATGAAGATGAAGATGTAATATCGGATGATGAACCTCTAAGTGGTCCCGATTTTGATAATTTTGAAGAAATTAGTGGCACAACTGGACGAACGGTTAATAGGTATGATCTTATGTGTGACCATAACGAGAATGTATTTAATCTAGGCATGAGGTTTGAATCTCATGAACAGTTCAAGATAGTTGTGCAAAAATATGTGATAATTAATGGATTTGACATTTTTTGGCAAAGGAATCAAAAGAAAATAATGGAAGCAAAGTGTGGGAATGGTCATGGTTGGAGGTTGTATGGAAGTTGGGTTCAAGAAGAGAAAACTTTTGTAATAAAGAGAGTTGGAAATCCATATAACTACAATAGAAGCCTTACAAATAAGCAAGCCACTTCTACATGGCTTGCTCGTGAGTATATGCCTAAGGTTAGAGCTAGACTCACTTATTCAGCTACCGAAATGCAAACATATGCAAGAGAAAGATTTGCCTTCACCTTTAATAAAAAAAATGTTATGGAGCTATATGGAGAGCTCTTAGTTGTACGAGGGGGCCGATAGGAAAGCAATATGATATGCTAAGATCTTATTTCGAGGAGCTCAAGAGAGTTAGCAATAATGAAATATTTGAGATGGAGGTCAACGTAGAAACCAAAGTATTTGAAAGGTTTTATATGGGCTTTGATGAGTTGAAAATGGGGTTTTTAGCAGGATGTAAGCATGTCATAGGCTTGGATGGGTGCTTCCTTAAGACAGGATTGAAAGGCATGTTGTTATGTGCCGTTGGACGAGATGAAAACAATCAAATGTTTCCAATAGCTTTGGTAGTTGTGAAAGTTGAGTCCGAGGCATCGTGGACTTGGTTTCTCGCTCGGTTATTTATTGACTTGAATGTGGACATAGGCAAAGGTTGGACTTTTATCGGTGATCAACAAAAGGTAATATATCACATTTGTCTTTATTGGCTATTACACTATATTGGAACAATCTGTGTTGTGACGTGTTTATTTTGCATTAGTTGATTTTGGTTGTAGGGTCTAATGAAAGCAATTTCATAACTATCTCCACAAGCAGAGCGTCGAAATTGTACAATACATATATGTGCTAATTGGAAAAAATTACACAAAGGGGATGCTTTGAAGAATCTCCTTTGAAAGGTTGTGAGATGTACATTTGAAGCTGATTTTGACCTAGTAACAACAAATTTGAAGATGGAGTGTCCTAAAGGTTATGAAGACTTCGTAAGACAAGACCCCAAGCGCTTTTGAAGGGCTTTCATTAAGAAAGGTACCAAGTGTGATGCGGTTGAAAATAATTTAAGTGAGACAATCAATGGATACATTTGTATACCGAGAGCAAAACCCATTCTTGAGATGCTTGAAGAAATACGAGTTATGTTGATAGAGAGAACAATAGAGAGAAGCCAATTAACGGTTGATCGAATAGATCCAATTTGTCCAATGATTAGAATGAAGTTGGAGAAAACTAAACTAAAGTCGAAGTATTGTTTGCTAGAGCATCTTTGGGAAATAAATTTGAGGTTAAGGCTCCGTTCGTTTGCCGAAAAATATTCTCTTTTTGGAAACTATTTTCCCGGAAGTCATTTTCCTGAAAAATGTTTTCCTGGAACACAATTTTCTGGTGTTCGGTTAAAATTTGAAAAAGTTTTGGAAAATATTTTCTGGTGTTCGGCGACCGCCGATCCGGTGGCATCCGGCGATCGGCAGCATCCGGCGATCGGCGGCATCCGGCGATCGACGGCGTCCAGCGACCGGCGGCGGCGATCGGCAACCGACGGCAGTCGGCGGCGGCGGCATCAGCCGGCGACCGGCGGCTGCGGCGGCGGCGGGCGGCGGCATCGGCCGGTGACTGGCAGCGGCGGCGGCGGCGGCCGGCGACCGGCGGTGGCCGGAGGCCGACGGCGGTGATCGACGATCAACTTTCTCTCCCACAGAAAACATTTTCCCTCCCATAGGCAATTTTGCCTTCGCTTTGGGGGAAAATGATTTCCTCTTTGTGAAAAAAGGAAATCATTTTCCTCAAAATAATGAAGGATTTGGGGGTGGGGAAGGAAAATGTTATCCCACGGAAAACATTTTCCGCCCCCGAACACCGGAAAACGCGGAAAATGTTTTCCGAAAAAATATTTTTCCTGAAACGAACGGAGCCTAAAGGGGATGGCAATAGATTTGTGTTTGACTTGGCTGGGAAGACCTGTGCTTGTGGGGATTGGGATATCTCTGGAATACCATGTAGACATGCCATATGTTTCATTGCTTTCATGAAGTTAGACATCAACGATTATGTTGATAATTGCTTTAAAAAAGATGCTTATGAAAAATGTTATCAATTTCCCTTCCCAGTCCTGAATGGGGAAAAAATGTGGCTCAAAGTCAGTGGTAAGCCAATCATACCCCCACCTAACAGAAGGAAATGGGTAAAGAGAAGAAAAATAGAATTAAAGATAAGGATGAGCAAAGTAGTGATGGTAAGAAATTGACAAAAGTTGGAGTTCAAATGCGATGTTCAAATTGCCTTCAATATTGTCATAACAAGAAGACATGCAAGATTTGTACGACATCTAGGCCACCCAAAGTATGTCTTATTGGACAATTTTGTAATTGTTGATAAGATTTTTGTTGGGTCATCACGATTGTTATCATTGGTATTTCTTGTGTTTTTTCACATATAGGCAAGAAGAGGAAGATCAAAGAAAGTTGATGGGGCTAGTGGTGCAGAGGCTAGTTCACAAGCCAATAGACCATCTAATAGGGACTCAACCATCATTAGGAAGGAGAGAGCACAGGCTAGTGCTTTATCAGGCATAATTTTATTTTCATACCACGTATATATTGCGATTAATGTTTTGTGCTCATTTTGTTTCTTTAGGCAATATAAGGACATGGACTTTTCATATCGGAAGCTACTGGAAATTCCTTTTTAAGGGTAATCTATGTCTGATGTTTTATATGTGTATTGAAAAGAAAAGCAAGTTCATATGATTATTTTTTTCTATTGCAGATGTTAGGTAGTGATAGAGTTATTGACAATGGAGGTCCATCCATTTCCAAGGCACAAACAAGAGCAAGGAATGCTGTTAAAGTTTCACTAGGCCAATCTTCCACTGATATCTAATAACCTTCATGCACTCAAGAATCTAGAATTGGTGGTTAACTATTAAATTGTGGACCAAAAAATGTTAGTGCAGTGCCTTCTACTAGATGTTGAGTTGTAGACTAAAATGTGCTAGTGTTGTGTTATCTGTAAGTAGATTTGGTTATGCATTATGTGTATGGGGATTTGGCGACGTCGTTTGCACATGTGATGTTTTGGCTATGCACTATGTGTTCAGTTGGTTTGGAAAGCTTGCCAAGAAATGAGGCAAAACTTGGAATGTTTGGATTTTGCAAATTTAGATTTTGAAACATGGAGGTAGCATATATATAAAGAGTTTATTTTTTTTAGGAACTTGTAGAAGATTTTAGCATGATATTTTGGGATATATATTCTGTACACCGGTAGATTCCATAAAAGATGGTGGCATTAAAAAGGAACTTCCTTTCACAAAACAGCAGCATTTGCTTCCATCTAAATCTACATAATCCTTATCACTTTAGACCAACAATGATATGAAATAGCGTTCACTTTCCTGATCCTGACCCTAGAGAGAGAGAGAGAGAGAGAGAGAGAGAGAGATATGGGTCATATAAAGTCTTGTGGTGGTGGATGCAGCTTCAAATCCGTGAACCGAGCTTTGTAAGACCAATGCCTATTGCCTACTATTACTCCGTCCTCATATACCGACAATGCCAGCTTCTTTCTTAGTCATTTGATATTTCTAAGCAAAAGGCGTCGTATAACGCTAAAACGATTAATTTTCCTAAGAATTTTCTATGTCCTAACAAGACTCCACAATACAAGATTTTGATGCAGATGTAAAACAAGATTGTTTCTTTAGATCAGTCCGTTTATAGGTAATCGAGAATATCAAGTATCTGAAAATGGTTCTATTCATGCATTTGTAACTCTGGCCAAAATTTTGGTTGATGGGGTCTGTTCGTGTATGCCTGCAAGTCACTTATCTTAGCCATGTACTACAAAACTGTTGCAGATGGCACCACATTTGAGAAAAACAAAAATATTCAAGCTCTTGTTGCGACTCTATCGACTTCAAGTTCAGAACTCAATGAAACCCAAGAAATTTTTCGTCTCCTTTTCCCCTTTCTTTTGGTGCAAAACACAAGCCGGGTTTGCGAGACATACCTCTTCGTTTCTAACTTAATAACATAATCCAATGACCAAACTGTCAAAGCAACAATGGCAAAAAAGAACCAGCTAGGAGATTTAGAGCCCTTTATGCAAGAACAAACTCAAACAAAAACAACATTGGAACTCCTGCAGAAATGCTGCGATCCATTTAACTGACTTTGTTCAAGCTGTAACATATCTCGGCTCACCCCTCCACATAAGCCCAATAAACGAATATTCTTTACCAATGTAAAATGACTCACCCTTAAAATGAATCACCCTAGCATATTCTCTAAACTGTCAGGAATATAATCTGAATTAGAGAATTTACGAACATCCTAACCTGATGGAGGGGGCAGCTTTGTGACATTAAATTGGTCACTATTTCAATCTAAACACTTCCAAATCCATTACTCTGCTCTGACAATTAGCTTGATGCCAGTAATATGAGGCCTTGATCTGATGTTAGCAATAGCTCTTCCCAATTAGCAACCCAATAACAACCATTATATTCACATTGGTGCCTCGTTAGCAACTGGAGATGCTGGTTCTTCCTGACATAAACATTATTAGATGGAAACTCCAGCATGTGGATTGCCTAATTTGAACTTATGGAACAAAGTATTGCTAAGTCGCATGCTGTGGAATCTTATCAATCTTCCATCCTCTTTCCTTTGGAGTACTTGGGTTCATAACACCAAATGCAGAGGCACCCCAATTATGCAGCTCAACATCAAGGACAGTATGGCTTGTAGCTGGAGATCTCTCCTCAAACTGCGACCCATTCTAACATCGATTATACCGAGCCCAAAATACTGTTGCCAAGATATATATGATGAACTCAGACATGTGAGACCAGCTGTGGAGTGGTATAACCTAATTTGGACCAGGGCATTAGCAAACACAATTTTATTGGTTGGCTAGTTTGCAGAAATAGACTACCTACAGCAAAAATCGTCGCACAATGGATACCTTCAGTTGATATTCAGTGTAATTTCTATAGGGCCGGTATTGAAGACAGAACACATTTATTCTTCGAGTGTGAATGGACAAACAACATATGGCGTTGTATCTTAGCACAACATGGGATCAAGCACCTTTTAGAAGGATGGAATGAAGAACTTTAATGGATGATTAGGGCAACAAAAGGCAAAGACTTGACAGCAAGACTCCTCAAGTTGTCCTTTCTAGCAACCATATATTGCATTTGGATGGAGCGTAACAGCAGACGATTTCAAAACAAGTCAACTGATTTTCATATTCTTTTGGCTAAGGTTCGTTAAAATGTCAGAGGTAGAGCTTCACTCTACCAAAAAAATTATACCTTCCCAAATAAATGTTGTATTAGCTACTATATGGAGACTTCTTACCTTCATCTTTTTGAATTATTAGCACTTTTTGTAATGCTGGGGGATGCTCCTAAGCTGCTGTACTTCATCTGGTTTATAATACTTACATTCAGACCAAAAAAAAAAAAAACTCCAGCATGTGAGTTTAATCTAACACATCCTTCTTTGTACTCAAAGCCTCTTGGAAAATGAATGCAGTAAGTCTATCACAAATAGGCTTCACATCTTTGTTTAACTACAAGATGCACACGCTCCTAATATCTCGCTTGAAGGCAATGTGGTCATCTGCTTCCAACTCAGCCTCTGACATTGCAAACAACTTGCCAATTTTTAATTGATTTAATGGCCCTATCTATGGAACTAAAGCTGCTGAATTATTTTTCCAATGAGAATCATCTCATCTCACCGGAGGGATGACTTAAATTTAACACTTCCTCCAAACACTCAGATGCAGTATTGTTCTGCGCAATAAATCAACTGACTTCAGTTTTTGTGAAATAAATCAATTCTAGACAAACCAGCAAATGGTGATAGTAATTTAATATGTCCAAATTCATAAGAGGAAGAAGAAGAAGAATACCTTATGTTCAATGCCTTTAAAGCTCTGTCCGCTTTGACACTTAAGCGAGCATCCTTCGAGCGACCGAGCACGAGTATGTGTAAGAGTGAGCATCTCCGTGTGAGAGAATGAGCGAGCAACTGAGCATGTGAGATCTTCATTCGCTCGCTCTTCAGATGAATTGATGTCTTTGAGCAACCGAGTGCGCGTGAGTTCTTTGCTCGCTTGCTCTTTAGACGAATTGGCGTCTCTAAACGACCAAGCGAGTGTGAGATTTTCAAAATTCCAAGTAGAAACAATGCCTCTGAGCGGCCGAGCAAGAGAGTGAGTGTCTCCATGTGAGAGGATGAGCACGCGAGCGAGATCTTCGGATGAATCAAAGACTCCTAAAAGAGAAAATCGTGCGTAGGAGATGAAGAAGAGAGTGCAGGTGTATTTGTGCCTTTTAATGCTGATGTAGATATTATTGATGACGTAGAAATGCCACATTGGATGACTAATGGTGAGAGTGAATGAAGAGTTAATGGGGACCAAATTTGGGACATGGATGAAAGTTGGTGATTTTTTTTAGACAAAATAAAGTTTGGACCAGATTTGAGACTAGACCTAAAGTTCGTGCTTTTTTTTTAAAATTGGACCAGGAAAACATTTTATGTTGTATCATTTTCCTAGGCGATCCAAACTCTAGAATTTTGTCACCCTTGCCAGGTTGCGCCTCGCTTGTGGTGAGCAATGGTGACCCTCGCCCAAGCAAGGCCAGCTCACCTAGCCATGGCCGATGGTCGGTCACTAGCAAAAAGAAGAAGAAAGGAAAAAAGAAAAAGAAAGAAAAAAATAAAAAATTTTGAAAAAATTATACAAAATTGAAAATCATTAAAATATTATTAAAAATGGTCCAAGTCAACGCCGGCGGTATCATGTAGGCTGGTCGGCAATCATGTCGGCAATATCCAACCTAAATTAGTCGAAAGGATTGAATTGGAACTAGGTCAAAAGGTTTAGGACTAATTTGGCATAATTAAAAGGTTTATGACTAAATTAACACTAATTCAATATGCTTATGACTTTTCTAACACTTTTTCCCGAGCATACTATAGGAGGGAAAGCCTAATATAAAAGATAAACTTAAGCAGTGATCTTTTTTATAGATTTGTTAAGAATTATATCACGTTGAATGATGACCAAAAAAAAATATCACATTGAATAATCTGGGATCATGTTATCGAGTACGAATGGTCCTTTGTTTAGCTCCCTCTTCGGATAATTGATTTTAGTTGGCATTCCAACATCATATCCCGTCGCTACTACCAGTGGTGATGTGCAACCAGGTGGGGGTCAGACGAGCTCGAGTAATCCGAATCTAGATAATAAAGCAAGTCATTTTAATGGGTCGTGATTTAATCGACTAATACCCGAATCTATTGAAATTGATAGATCCTTTTTTGCGCAATATACCAAAGGCTCGAGCTATTTCCACCTCCTTATTGGCTCCTAAGATCTCCTTATCACATTGAATTGACTACATTATCCATTGCGGGTCCCTTTTTCGATTTATGATTATTTTTATCTTTTTTCTTCCTTTTCTTTTTTTTCAATTTTATTAAAGGCCAAAATTATCCACTTCCCTTTTAAGTAACTTTTTTTCATCCTAGCCGCTTCTTCCGCATTCATTACATTTTAAGGTTTCATTCATGTTTGTCTTCTTCTAAACTTACTCCACCACTTATTAACTTTATTTTCCCAAATAATCCTCATAATCGTGAATCTTTCGACTTCGATTGGGTACAAATTTATGACAATTTACTCAAAGATTGAATATTGTGGTTGATGAATGCAGTATACACAATTTACTTATGTTTCATTGTGTTGTTTTTATGGAAGACAATATTGAAGAAAACACAAATTGCTTAAATGTATCTATCGATAATAAAACTGTGAATAGAGAACGGCAATTAGTCATGTCAACAAGTTCATTTGGAGTTTCTCGCATTATAACATTGAAAATTATTCCTTGATATATATATATATATATATATATATATATATATATGTTGTTTAGTGAATAATGAATCTCTTATTGATGTAATTAAAAACTTTTATTATCTTATTCAAGTAAAAAAAAAATTCCGAGAGAGCAACCTTTTTTAGGAGAGCCACAGACAATATCTTTTGTTAAGTTACATGTGCAACTTGTTTTTATTGCGGTATATTTTTTTTTTGAGGATAATTTTTTTTGTCGCGCTTTTCCCGCTTCTCATTTGGCTTAGATACTCCATTTTCTTGTGTTTTGACCATATTATTCATTGTAGGCTTCATCACTTTTTGTATAACTCTACAAAAGTGACCATTTTTTATTTTTTATTTTGTTTATTCTTTTTTTCCTTGCGGGTCCCACTTTCCTTCTTCTTACTTTCTTTCCACTCTTCATTCTTGCAAATCTTCTCTCTGTTTTCTCTCTTGCAGTTCATTCTCTCTTTCTACATTTCCCAGTCCTTCTTCTTCTTCTTTTTAATCCCCAAACCCATCATCCTTAATTTTCTATATATGATGTTAACCCCGTCGTCCTCCACTCTTTCATAGGCACGGGCATTGGGCTCATAGGTAACCTTCCTAACAATCCATTTTTTTTTTCCATCGCAGACATGTGGCACAACAGTAGACCACATCATTGTCGACTCTAGTACAACATACCACATTTGTTCTTAAAGCAAAAGACACACTGTGGGAGAATTAGTCAGGACTACCTAATGGCTGTAGCCTACTTTTAGCTACAAGAGGCATCCTTTAGCCACCACTCTAGATTTAAACCCAACACCTACAATCTTGATAAAACGAAAGAATTTGGTCTCCATTGCCGTCAAAGAAAATAAATTACTCAATTCCCCTCGAGATCAAATTACCAGATTAAGCATATCCTCCATCATTATTTTCAACAAATCAATGAATGAGAAGTAACGGCAGCCTCCCAAAACTGATGATGAAGAACTTATGGAAACCATAGTAAGAAACTGAACTCAGAGGAGTGGACGCGAGTATGTTACCGATTGCAAAGCAACTTCACAATTAATTCACTAACACTATTTTGATGCACGCTACGCTTTAAACACAATATTGAAACACAAGATCAAATATTTCCGTGACCCAAAACTCAAATTCACTTTTAACAGAAGATATCAAGAAACACTCAATAGCGACCGGAATAAGCATGATTCGAGATCAATAAAACAAAAATGGAGAAAAGAACAAGCTTTTGCCAGAACTGTACCTCTAACAACGAATGAGGAAGGCGCGGATTGTTGAAGTAAGTAGTTCTTTTGGGGATTGCAAGTGTAGGAGAGATTTGTGGTAGAAGAAGAAGAAGAAAAAGGAGTTGGGGGCGTAGAAAAAGAGAATAGCCTGTGTTGACACCTAAATTTTAGCGACCATTTAGTCGTAATTTGTATAGAAAATTAGGGATTAAATTTTTAACCCCTAAACAAAAATATTTAGATTGCATAACATATAGTTTAAATTCATTTTAGATTAATTGCATTTTGCATCGGACTGGCGGTGACGGACGAGCTTAAATTTCATCGAATGGGACTCGGCTCGCTTGGAATGCAAGGGCCGGGAATTACAAGTCAAATGGGCTCGGTTATTTTAATTCGAGCTTAATTCAGCCCATTATCCTTAATTAATTCAGCCCATTCAAATTAAATTAAATCTAAGCCCAAACCTAAGCCCATTAGGACTAGAGAGCCCATTTAATTGACCTAGATTAGTGTTATATATACATCATTAGGTCAGGATTTTGAGGGGACCTCGGAGAATTTCAGATCAGAATTTTTTTAGAGTGTGAGAGTGAGAAAGAGAGGGAGAGAAGGAGACCGGCGAAAACCGCCGCCGCCTGGAGCCACGCCACGTCGCCCGCACCGCCCCACCGTGCGTTGCCGCTTCTCGCCACGCGGCATCGCCGTTGTGCCGCTGCTCCCTGCCACGCGCTGCCGCCTCCCGCCACGCGCCACCACCGTTGTGCCGCTGCTCCCTGCCACGCGCTGCTGCCTCCCGTCGCGCCCTACCGCCTGCTGCCACGCATTCCCCGCCGCACGCCGATGTCGTTGCCCAGACTGATCCGATGTCGTGCTCCGCCCTGAAGTCGCCGCCCCGCCACCGCACGCTGCTGCCAGGAGTCGCGCCGTCGCTTGGACGCCATCGCCGTACCGACGCCTTCGCTGTACCGACGCCTCTGTCCCGGCATCACACCGACGCTATTCTCGCCGGTGAAGTCGCTGCCCCACCGTCGCACGCCACTCCCCGGAGCCGCATCACGCTCGGCGTCGCTCGTGTGCCGCCGCCTGGACGATCCTGTCGTCGTTGCACGCCTGCACCGCCGCTGTCTGGACAGCCACGCTGTTGCCCCGCCGTGTCATCGCCGCGAGCCGCCGTCGCTCCCGACACCGCGCCGCCGGTCCACCGTTCGCCGCTCATCCCGATCCGCAAGCTCGAATTTGGAAATTATCTGCAAATTAGGTAATTGGACATTATCCGATATTTTTTCAGAATATTTAATTTACTAATTTGAGTGTTTGAATATTTCGTGAATATCGTGTGGAATATTAGATATATTAGGATAATTATCTGATATCCGCAATATTTTTAAAATATTCAAAATTAGGAAACTTTCCTAATTCAGCAACGTATCTGGACGACTATCCGACCTTATCCCTAAGGTACGATACGTGGCGATACGGAAAATCATTATCCAATCCATAATCACTTGGGTACGATAATGACTTTTATCTGCTTTCCAAATTTGAATGATCGACTTTCCGTCAATATCTATAACCCTATAGATATGACCGATAGTTCGATTTTTGTGCCTAATCCGAGTTTGAAACGAATCTTGCGGATCGCGTGGCTGTTTTAAATGTGGATGCTATCTCTGTTTAAATTGTTTTTCCTTTTCAAATAAAAAAGAAAATCCAAAAAATATCAGTTAGGATTTGAATTTGAGTTTTGCATGTGTAGGAATCCTAAATATATCTAGACGATAGAGTAATTATTTAATTTAAATTAGGACTTGAGATAATCTATTTCCTAGTTTAAATTAAGTAATATTCTAATCTTAACAGATTATTCAGGTTATTTTTTAATTCCGAATTTTCATGAAAACCCCAAAAAAAAGAATGAATTGTTTTATGGTAGATCATGATAGATTGCATTCTTAATTTAAGTAATTTATTATTTCTAATTTTAACAAAAATCCCAAAAATAAGTCATGTTAGGATATGTTAAGTCATCATAGGTTGCATGTTAATTTAGGCATATTTTTATTCCGAATTTTAACAAAAATACCAAAAATAAATCATTTGCCCGTCATCAGAATTAGGTCACGTCGTCGCATGACATATAATTTGCATGCTAGGTTGCATTACTTGCATGTCATTTTTGCACGTCATTGCATGTAGATTATCTTTCATTTAAATAAGCGAAAATCCAAAAATTGAGTGAATCCTTTGTTAATTAGAAATCATATTAGGTTGTTGATGTGATTTTCTAGCTAACAACGCAGATGCTTACGTTGCTTCGAGGTAAGTAATTCTTCCAACTCGCAATTTATTCAATGCTTTCTTGGGTGTTAAATTGGTGGTTTGCGCACCCGCATGAACACCTCGCATGTTAGTGACTAAGTTAAAATGGATCCAGATTGCCTGCCAAAATATTTTTGAAAAGAAAAGGTACCGAAAGGGCGTTAGACTAGATCTAGCGTAATCAAGTCCCCGAGCTTAGAATCTCTGGTTCGTAGGAATAAAACATATCTCCCTATGTTTTATTTAGGTTTCTAATCGACCTACCACAAATAGATTAGTGGCGACTCCAAACATGAAAACTTTTACATGTTAAAAAACTTAAACCCTAAGTTGCGAATTGGTAGGGCTTGGGAGGGCCCGAGTTAGGCTTAGTCCATAACAATCCATTAGCCTGAGAAATTTTAGGTCGCGACAGCTTGGCGACTCCGCTGGGGACTTGAGTTAAAACTCTTAGTGGACTTAGGCCAGTTTTTCTTTTAAATATATATATTTGCTTGGCAGCGAGGATCCCAGGTACGTCCCTAACATTTTAGGTGTTAAATGTTTTTGCAGAATGGGAGGTATAAGGGGAGGCGTGATTGTTAACCCTTGTTTTGCAGGGAGGTGTTTGGATGAATGGTTTATTTTATGCACGAAGTGCTGTATGATATAACCTGTTGTGCATGCCTTGCATTTACACTACACCGCACACACTTCCCGCTGCCGGACCTGGGCGGCACAGGTTTAGGATGGTACTGAGAAAACGGACACCCCGACCACACCCGCGTGGTATGGGTCGCCCTTCTTGGTCCCGAAAGTTTTTTTTTTCACGGTGTCATTGAGTTTCCACCACAGTTGCACCATTTGCAACCCGGGTCGGCTCCTTGACTAAGCCGGAGTCAGGGGAACCCCGGCCTAACCACAACCATGACTGGTTTAGCCCGGTAATCCTCGCGTCTCCATTTTGCAAGCCAGAGTCTAGATAGAAATCGAACCTCACATTTCATGCGCATGTCTTTGTGAATGTCATGATCCTATTGAGTGAAGTAAGTTTTTTTGAACCTTTATCTAGCAATTTATTTATGTTTCGTATTTTCTTTGGTCGGTCCATGACATTAGGTCGGTCGTGAGTCTTGATCCATATACTATGGGAGGGGCAGACATCCGGATTCTTGATGCTCCTAAGGATGAGCTCCGTGCCTGGTGGAACTTACTCAGTCCGACCAACCGCAAGCTGGTTGAAGGCCACATCGGAAGGCTACTCCCCTTATTGGAAGTCAAAGTCCGTACCGGCCTCGTTCGAGCGTTAGCACACTTCTGGTGTCCCGAGACGTCTACCTTTATATTCGGTAAGCATGAGCTCACCCCAACTTTGGAAGAATATAGTGTGATCATTGGAAAACCTTTAGGGTCGGAATTAATAACACCATCTCTGGGAATCGATTCCACCTTAATGTTGTCTGAATTTTTGGGTGTCGGAAAAGATGAATTGGGAAAAGTTTTGAAAGCAAATCGTGGGACATGTCCCTTTTTATTCTTGAGTCAATGTTTTAATAAAGCCAAATCTTTTCAAAAAGGCAGAATTTTTTTGCTAGCATTTTTCGAGTTCGTGATTTTTCCTTACTGTAAGAATGCATGTAGTCCGTCGATCGCCTGGCTGGTCCAACAGGTCTGTCTTGAAAAGAATTTTGTCAATACCATTTTAGCTGAGACTTTCATTTCCCTCACTAAATTTAAGCAACATGTTGACAAAACGTTTCATGCCCCCCTCGAACTTTTGCAAATTTGGTTTTTGTCCCACATAAAAAGGTGTGGCGATTTACTCACAATATCAGAGCTTAGTGATTCTAGCCATCCAGTTTTAAGGTACAAAGAGAAACAAGGGAATGCGCCCGATTATCATTACTCTGAATGGATCATTTTCATGAAAAACGCTAGACCCCAAGGTTTCTAATGGCATGCTAATTGGTTCAAAGTTGAGGAAGCTCGGCTTACGTGTAATGGTATTGGGTCGGTTCCATTATTGGGTTTCACCGGCGCGATCGAATACTACCCCGCCAGAGTATCTCGTCAGTACCAGATTCTCCAAGGGCTCCCTCCAGCGTTACAACCAGAACTCCTCCAAGTCGACTTCACCGATGACGATGAAAACCTCGAAGGGACCATAGCTCAGCTCAAGAAGATGTGGAAGAAGTGTCGCCTCTTAAAGATAGCCCGACCTCAAAAAGAGCTCAAGGGGGACCAGAAGTCCTATTTTGCGACGACCAAGTATATTCGGCAGCACAAGGTCCCACAGGAATTACTCCCGAAGATACCCAAGGTGCCTCTCAAGCCCGCCACTCGCTCAGAGAACAACCGTCTCAAAAGGAAGGCCGAAGAAGCTCAAGAAAAAACATCCAAGATAGCTCGAGCTTACGAGCAATTGAAGAAGGAAGTCGCCTCCCATATGTCTATGGATCAAGCCAAATAGAAAAGCTTGAATTTATGTTCTCTTTTCAGTTTTAGTCTTTAATCTTGTTTAGGAATTGAGTCATCGTTTTTAGGTGATTTTAAGTCATTGTCATTGTAAAAAAAAAAAGAAACCAAAAAAAAAAATTTCGTCATTTCAATAAAAAGTTCATTTTAATCAAAGCGTTCAGACCAATGTCATGGATCGGTGTGTGATTCTTCTCGATACTTATATATGCCTATTTTATCCGTGAATTAGGTAATTACGGACCGATCACGATCGCCTATTCGTATGCGCTCAAGAACTAGAATGGCCGATCAAACTGACTTACGAGATCGTGTCATTGGCATTGAGGACCAGATGAAGCAAGTTCTCGTCGCAATGCAACAGATGTCCACTGAGATCAAAGCCCTTCGACAAACTCCCGTTCCTGCATTCCCTGAGGCATCAACCCCGAAGCATAAAGGTCTAAAGAATGCCGACAGTGAGGAAGATGACGATCTTCCCGATTTAGAAGATGACCATGTCCAGATTATCGTCAACAAAGACAAACCTGATGAACGGGTCAACAAACTTGAAAAGAGAGTGAAGCAGCTGGAAGGTTCACAGGATTCACCTTCAATCGACTTGTCTCTGTACACACAAATCAAAATCCCGAAAAAGTTTAAGATGCCAGACTTTGACAAGTATAATGACACCTCCTGCCCAAAAGCCCACCTGCAGCTATATCACGTACAAATGACTCCATACGTTGATAACGAACTCCTGATGATTCATGCATTTCAAGCAAGTTTGAAGGGTCCTGCCTTGAACTGGTACATCATGAAGAAGATAAATAGCCTCAAAACCTGGAAGGAAGTTAGTGAAGCATTTCTAAAGCAGTACAGCTTCATAACGGACATCATTCCCACCCGTGATGATCTCGAGCGTGCTCAGATGAAGAAAAATGAGTCATTCAAGGATTATGCTATCAGGTGGAGAAACATAGCCGCTCAGGTTATTCCAGAACCCATAGACAGTGAATTGAAGAGAATGTTCATTAAAACTCTCCCGTTCGAGTACTGTAATCGGATGGTAGCCACTCCGGCCGACAACTTCAATCAACTTATCCCCATAGGCGAACAGATTGAGATAGGGCTAAAAGATGGGTGGTTTGTGGAGCCGTCTTCCTCGACCAAAAGATTTGGTGCAAGAAAGGAGAAAGAACCGGTGGCTGAAGTGAATGTGACTTATACCCAATCGGGCCGACGGAATGCTAACTCTGTCCCAGCAATCCAAGTAGCAGAAGCTCAACAACAAAGCACGGGTCGTCAACCCTTTCAGAAGAAAAACAACAAGAGGCAGTTCACTCCCCTCCCCGGGTCATTGTCTCAAGTATTGGCGGTCCTCCGGAAGAAAGGCTTGCTTACCATTGAGCCAAAGCGACCTAATCCTGAGCAGTTCTATAATTACAATCCGTCTAAGAAATGCGATTATCATATGGGCGAGGTGGGGCACTCAACCGACGATTGTATTACCCTCAAGCACCAAATCCAGAACCTCCTAGATACGAAGGCTTTCTCATTTCAATCTGCTAAGCCGAATGTTCAGAACAACCCACTCCCTGATCACGCAGGCAATGTGAATGCCATATTTAGCTTCAATGCTGGTCGAATCAAGAATGTCAAGGCGTATACCACCGACGTCTACGGTGAGTTAATGAAAGCCGGTTATTACCCGAGTAATGAGGACCTTTCCCTGGCTGTCATGAGAGAAAGAATCTCAAGAATGGTAGAAGTTGGGATGATCGTTTATGCTGACCACACTGACATCGTTTCCACTATCTCTGAAGTGGTTATTAATTAGGAGGAGGAGTTTGCTACATTGAACACCAGGAGCGACAAGGGTGACCCTCTGCCTGAAGACATGCCTCCGCTTGAAGACGCATCTGATAATGAAGAGAACGTAGTAAGCACGCCTACAGCTGATGAAGGGATAGTAATCGAGATACCTCAACCGTACGAGTACTGTGATAATAAGGCAATTCCTTGGTCTTACAGTCTCGATGTCGACTTGGTTACCAGATCCGGGCGTTTCTATGGCCAAGCTAATGCTCAACCTGCAAATCCTGTTACTGATGAAGAAGCCAAGGAATTTCTAGCTGTGATTAAGGCTAGCGAATACAACATAGTTGAACAATTGCGCAAGCTGCCCACACAAATCTCTCTGCTTGAACTACTCCAGACATCTGTCAAGCATCAGAAGGCCTTAATGAAGGTGTTAAGTAAAGTCCACGTGCCAGAAACGATCGATCATGACAAATTAGAGGAATTTGTGGGTTCTATACTCCTCAAGGACCTCATAGCCTTTTCAGATGAAGAGTTCCCTCTGGAAGGGAGGGGGCATACCAAGGCACTCTACATTTCCGTCAAATACAAGGCCTCGCATGTAGTCCGGGTACTCATTGACAATGGATCAACCTTGAACATCTGTCCTCTGACGACTTTACACCGCCTCAAAATAGATCCTTCTAAGATAAATTCTGCAAAGACCTCCGTTCGAGCCTTTAACGGAACGAAGAAAGAAGTGATGGGAGAAATCCACCTTGACATACAGATAGGACCAACAATGTTCAATATCCTATTTCAAGTTATGAACATTCTCACTGCATTCAATTTTCTGTTGGGTCGTCCATGGATTCATACTGCCGGAGCTGTGCCATCCAGTCTACATCAAAAGATGAAGTTCGTTGTGGAGAGAAAGTTAGTCACGGTCCACGGTGAAGAAGAGCACCCAATTTACCACGCAACGGCTATCCCCTATGTTGAGCCAGATTGCAAAATAGAATCGAGCTATCAGTCGCTCGAGCTCGTATCAACCATACATGCGTCTAGAGGATCATCACCGCCTATTCCTGAGGTGTCAAATGCTGCAGTCATGGTTGGAAGAGTAATGGTCTCTCATGGCTTTACTCCGGGTGAAGGCCTTGGTAGAAATGGTCAAGGTATCCGCCAACCGCTGGAAGTTTCTCAGAGGCCCCACAATACTGGGTTGGGATACCTGGAGTCAAGCGAGCCAAATAATGGCGGACGTGGACGTGGACGTGGACGCGGTCGAGGTCGAGGTCGAGGAAATGGACAGAATAGATCGCAATCCGAATAAGAACCGAATGGTGAAGAACGTGGGCGTGGTAGGTTGCTTCCACACATCCGTACCACATTCCCGGGCCCTGCAAGAATGATGCATGAAGAGAAAGAGGTGATCGACACTTTGGGGCAACCGAGCGGCAAGTTCGATTATTATGTTAAATACTCGGCGCTCCCGAGCTTCTATGTTGACCTCCGTGACATTGTCCCGGATGGATGGGGAGGTATGGATGATCCAACACCTCTAGTGACAGAAGATCCTGACGATGCAATGGAGGGAATCACTGCCCTGTTCGATAATTTCTTCATTGGAGCTATCGAGGAAGGACCGTTGGAGGAAATGGGCACTGGCCCGCAAGAGTAACACATTTACTTTTTTCGCACATTCCCTTACGCGGGAATTTTTACTGCTTTTTAGGACTTGCCCTGTCTCGGGAGCTACTTTTTAGGACTTTTCATTTCTAGGATTTGATTGTTGCAATTTCCATTCCAATAAATGTAATTCATTTGGTGATGATCAATGAAATTACAAGTCATTTTCATTTTGAGGGCATGTTGAGGTACATCAAACCAGCTCGGTGATGATATCTAACTGATAAAAGAAAAATATAGTCCAAGGAGAATTCTGAGGCCTGGGCTTCTTCATGCTTCCTCGTGTTAAAACCTTTTTGAAAAGAATTTCAAAATAAATAAATCAATCAATCAACAAAAAATGCAATGCTTAGCCCTGTTTATCCTTCTGAATCCTCTACTTTATGTTTCAGGGGCAATCTTATGATATACGAGGGTATGGGAACGGTCCAATCTGATGAATTATGCCACCGAACCTGATCTCGATGACACCAATGAACTCGAAGATTCCTCGGACCTTCAGCGTGATCTAGAACATCATGAAAGACCTAAAGTCCTAACGGTAGACCAAACTATCACCGTCAACTTGAGTGATTCCGGAGAACCCAAAGAGGTGAAGATAGGGGCAACCCTTCCCGAAGGTGAAGCTAAACGCCTGGTCCAACTACTGAAGGATTACCAGGATATCTTTGCCTGGTCGTATGTCGATATGCCGGGTTTAGACCTTTCTATCGTGGAGCATGGTCTACCTATTGATCCGGATATGCCGCCCAAGAAACAAAAGCTGCGAAGAACCAAACCTGAACTTTCCAAGAAGATAGAGGAGGAGGTCATGAAACTTTTGAAAGTAGGGTTTATTGAAGTCACCCGATACCCCAGTTGGGTGGCCAATATTGTGCCAGTCATGAAGAAAGATGGTCGAGTTCGCATTTGCATCAACTATCGCGATCTAAACAAGGCCAGCCCTAAAGACGATTTCCCATTGCCACATATAGATGTTTTGGTGGACAGTACTGCAGGGTTCGAGCTGTTTTCCTTCATGGATGGTTTCTCGGGTTATAATCAGATAAAAATGAATGACGATGATAAGGAGAAAACGGCGTTCATCACTCCTTAGGGGACATTCCACTATAAGGTCATGCCCGTCGGCCTTAAAAATACCGGGGCAACATATCAACGGGCGATGGTGACGCTCTTCCATGATATGATGTATAAGGAGATCGAGGTCTATGTCGATGACATGATCGCCAAGTCTAGACCTGGGAAGAGTCACGTCGATACCTTGAAGAAATTATTCGAGAGACTTCGTAAGTTTAAGCTTCGTCTCAACCCAACGAAGTGCATGTTTGGAGCAACCTCGGGCAAATTACTCGGGTTCATAGTAAGCAGTAAGGGCATTGAAGTTGACCCCTCCAAAGTGAAGGCTATATGCGAGTTACAACCCCCATCGACCGCGAAAGAAGTGCGAAGCCTCCTGGGTAGATTGAACTACATAGCCCGTTTTATTTCTCAGCTCTCCGAAACTGCTAAGCCATTCTTCAAACTTCTAAGGAAGAATGCTCAAGTGGAATGGGACGATGATTGTCGGGAAGCGTTTAACGAACTAAAGCAGTACCTAATGAAACCACCAGTGCTAGTCCCACCAATGCCGGGCCAGCCTTTGATCCTTTACCTCACGATTTATAGTGAGTCTTTAGGAGCGATGCTAGCCCAGAAAAGTCCTGAAGATGGAAAAGAGCAAGCCATTTATTACCTAAGCAAGAAGTTCACCATCTCGGAGTTGAATTATTCTGAAGCTGAGAAGACTTGCGCTGCGCTAGTATAGGTGCTCCATAGGCTGCGACAGTATACACTGCATCACTAGACTTTGCTTGTGACTGAGAACGATCCCATCAAGTATTTACTTGATCAGTCAGCTTTGGTAGGGAAGTTAGCCAAGTGGCAGATTTTAATTTCAGAGTTTGATATCCAGATGAAGCCACAGAAGTCAATTAAAGGTCGAGTAATTGCTGATATGTTAGCTGAAAATTCTGGAGTCCCTGATGATGATAGATATTCTCCAGAAGATCGCATTTTGGTAATAAAGGAAGACACATGGACCATGTTTTTCGATGGAGCTATAAACTTGGCCGGTTCCGGCACTGGGGCAGTTTTAATATCCCCAGATGGGCAACATTATCCAGTAGCAGCAAAGTTGGTGTTTCCCTGTACCAACAATATAGCCGAGTACGAAACTTGCATCCTCAAACTCCAAGCCGCAGTGGAAATGAGGATAACCAAGTTGAAAGTATTTGGTAATTCTGCTCTGATTATTCTTCAAACTGTGGGAGAGTGGAAGACGAGAGACACCAAACTAGTGCCATACCATGAATACCTCGAAGAAATCATAGAGGAATTCGAAAATATCTCTTTTGAGTACTTATCGAGGTCTCATAATCAGTTTGCTGATGCGCTAGCTACGTTATCATCCATGTTGCAAGTGATTGGTGGGTTAGAGGTAGAACCCTTGAAGATTGAAGTCCTGACAAAACCGGCCTACTGTATGGTTGTGACCGGAGAACCTGATGAAAAGCCATGGTATTATGATATCATGAGTTACATCCAGAGACAAGAATTTCCTGAGGGAAGCACCCCGGCCGACAGGAAGTACATAATGAAAATGGCTTCAAAATTCTTTGTTAGTGGTGAGAAGCTGTACAAAAGATCATATGATTCGATCCTATTGAGGTGTGTGGATGCGGCTGAAGCTACCAAAATCATGCAAGAAATACACGAGAGGATATGTGGTCCACACATGAATGGCCACATGTTAGCTAAGAAGATCATGAGGTTGGGTTATTATTGGCTTAGTCTTGAAAGGGACTGCATCCAACATGTTCGAAGATGTCATCGTTGTCAGGTTCATGGGGATAAAATAAATGTTCCCCCGACGGAATTACATCAGTTGTCTGAGCCATGGCCCTTTTCAATGTGGGGCATCGATGTGATTGGCCCAATTAATCCCAAGGCATCGAATGGACATCGATTTATCTTGGTCGCGATTAATTATTTCTCTAAGTGGATTGAGGCGGCATCTTATGCAAACGTCACTGCAAGGAATGTTGTAAAATTCATCAGACGAGACATAGTCGCTCGTTATGGTGTCCCTGAGGCTATCGTTACTGACAATGGGACAAATTTGAACAACAAGTTCATGATCAGTTATTCAACGAGTTCAAAATTCGGCACCTGAATTCATCTCCTTATCGTCCACAGATGAATGGAGCAGTTGAAGCCGCCAACAAGAACATCAAGAAGATCTTGGCCAAAACGGCTGAAAACTATCGTGACTGGCATGAAAGGTTGCCATTTACACTAATGGCGTATCGAACTTCGATCCGAACCTCTGTCGGGGCAACCCCTTTTTCCTTGGTGTATGGCATGGAAGCAGTCCTGCCTGTTGAAGTAGAGATCCCTTCCCTGCGAATCTTATCTCAGGTGGAGTTGTCTGAGGCAGAATGGATGCGACAAAGACATGAGCAGTTAAACCTAATTGATGAGAAGCGATTGAAAGCCATTTGCCACGGTCAAACCTATCAGCAGAGGATAGCTAGATCCTTCAATCAAAAGGTGCGTCCAAGACACTTCGAGGTAAATGATCTAGTCCTAAGGAAGGTACTGCCAGTCTTTCCTGTTCCTGGAGGAAAATTTGCCCCAAACTACATTGGTCCGTACGTGGTTAAAAAAGTGCTTCCCGGAGGTGCCCTGATTCTCGCAGAAATGGATGGTCGTGAGTTTTCTACTCCTGTTAATTCCGATGCTGTGAAGATGTATTACCCCTGATAAAATCTAACATTTTGCAGCAAAAGTTTTTAAATGTTTAGTTTTATATTCTGAATTGCAAACATTTCATTTATGAATAAATTGTTTCAATCAATTTAAAGATGGAATGTGTGCCTTGGCTTTAAATTATGCTTGATTATTTTGTCAGTCTACATTATCGATTTCAAAAGGGGAATCTATTTGGATAATCTGATAACTCAGGTGGAATGAATTGAATGAGTTGAATGAGGTACATCGGGATGATGAAAGGCAAGCCATATCCTATACATAGTCCCGTGCACTAATCCCCAGTGAGTTGAGTGGAAAAATTCCATGTTTGCAAGGCAAAAGGTTATCTCGTAAAAGGTACGGCAACCGAAATGACGAGAGGCGGTTCATTTCTCTATCCCAAACACTACAGGTTATCCATTGTTTTGCCACTTTGAGCCTAAACGTTTGGAGAAATTCATTCAAATTACCCCTGTCAAGAACCACCCCACATCGGGGCAAACTGGAGGTAAGTCAGCGTCATAAGGTGAAAAATGAGTAGAAATTTTCATGCTCTCACTTGCATCAATCTTCGAGTGTTGCTTTTTCAGATGAATTCACGTGAAGTTCAAGTGCCTTAGGATGACGAAGAGCATTTCTTTCTCTATCCTATACACATTTTATCATTTGCTAAGCCCAATTGAGCCCGCAAATTCGTTTCATATAAACCCAGTTGGTGATCATCCCCCACACTGGGGCAAGGCAAAAAGTCATCATTATTCAAGCAGCATATCCAAAGCGTCGATAGAAGACAAGAATCCTTGAAAGTTTAAATGGCGAGTCATTCAGTCAGATATAGCTGGCCAGTGTTTACATTGTAAAAAAAAGGGGCAAGAAAAAGCAGTGTGCCTGGTAAAAGCAAGGCCAATGCCCAATGAAAAAATATCAGGATATGACATGTCAAAATCATCCCCAGTAGAACAGTACTCCTACAAGTCTCAAAGGAATCAAGTGATGAACTCTCGAAGTCAATGGAACATCTACCGAGGAGACAATTCCTGGTGAAGAAGAAGACCGGTGATAATGCCGAGATGATCACCAACTCTCACCCCAATTATACACATTTTGAGCCTTATGATCCATTCATTTCTCAACCCATGAGCCTAGCCTATGTTACGTCCTTTGCAAAGTCTCTTCAGATTAGGGCACTTGAACTAACGTAGAGTTTCTGATGTTTATAAGCTTAGCTCGAAGAAGTGCGAGCAAGTCCATTTCTATCTCATTTTGCAGGGTTCTTGACTTGTAAACCCGGAGACGATTGTAGAGTATTTTCTTTCAATAGACTCGACTCGAAGAGTCTCTTTTGCTAAGCCATTGACCAAGCCCATGTTACGGTCCTAACAAAAACCTCTCAGATTGGTAAAGTCGTACTGCTTGCGAGAATACTCAGACCCTTGTCAACATGATGATGGTGAGATGGAGCGATTCTCCATAAATCAGCCTTTTCGATGAGAATAAGAGAAAGCCCTTTTGGATCGGAAGTCCCTCATTCGACATTTTCAAGATATCCGCTTGTGAGTTTGGATTGTCTTGTCATGATTTTTCCCCAGCAGAGTTTGTAATACCGATTTGACAAAACCATCGTGTATGAAAACCAGTTGAATTTATAGTGCATGAGTATATGTATTCTTGATTGTCCATGAATGCATATTACATGTTGCCTAAAATCGTATCCAGCAGGAGACACGCCCTCAAGTGTCGGAGATATCACCAGGTAAGTATATCTCTATCCTTGGATGCCTGTGACTATCCAGGTATTCCTAACCTGTTCGAGCGATTGTCAGGGCCCATATTTGATCATTTTGTTGCGATCTCTAGACGCCTCTGATGATATCTAGGCATTTATTGATCAAGCCTTTTCAGGTACCTCTGATGATATCCAGGTATTTTGTCAAGGAACCCCTGAACATTCGGGCTAGCCCCTGGTTCAGCCAATCGTTAAGTACCTGCGACGATATCCAGGTATTTATCGATCAAGCCCTTTCAAATATCTTAGATGATAACTAGATATTTTGTTAGGAACACTTTTCATACAATCTTAGAAGATATTCCTCCGTAACACACCTATGAGGAAGGTATAGGTGACACGGTCAAATCTTTATGAGTACTTATGAGGAAGGTATATGTATTTCATAAAGGTCGGAATATTGTCCAAATCTCAGAAGATTCCCCCGTGACACGCCTATGAGGAAAGGTATAGGCGCAGCGGCCAAATCTTTACAAGTGCCTATGGCGATGTATAGGTATCTCGTAAAGGTCGGAATGTTCTTCCAATCCCAGATGTTCCCCCGCGGTTCACCTATGAGGAAGGTATAGGTGAAGCGGCGAAATCTTTATGAATACCTATGGCGATGTATAGGTATCTCATAAAGGTCGGAATATCCTTTTGAAGTTCCCCTGTGACGCACCTATGGAGATGTATAGGCGCAGCGGCCAAATCTTTACAAATACCTATGGAGATGTATAGGTAGTTTGTAAAGGTCGGAACGTTTTTACATTTTTTTTACTAAAAAACTGCTCTCGCGAGTCCAGATGATGATTGGATACGTCGAGCTTTCTTCGTGTGTTTTGACTTAATTGTATATCACCGAAGTTCATCAACAGTGTATCAGGCAATACCTATGGGACTAAGCTCAAACATTTGCCAAACAACATACAAAATTAGAGTCGTGCCTCGAATTGCATTATCTCGCTCATGTCAGGTAAGTAATTCCAGGTATGTTTTCTACTCATGTCAGCATGCATCATTTCTTAATGCATTTAAAAATGGGACTCATAATCCCGACAAAAACAACATTCATTGCATTTGCATAGGTGAAATTTAGGTATCATTTAGTCTTTGAATACAACCTCTGCGAGCTCACCTTCAGAGAGGGGCAGCTGTTGACACCTAAATTTTAGCGACCATTTAGTCGTAATTTGTATAGAAAATTAGGGATTAAATTTTTAACCCCTAAATAAAAATATTTAGATTGCATAACATATAGTTTAAATTCATTTTAGATTAATTGCATTTTGCATCGGACTGGCGGTGACGGACGAGCTTAAATTTCATCGAATGGGACTCGGCTCGCTTGGAATGCAAGGGCCGGGAATTACAAGTCAAACGGGCTCGGTTATTTTAATTCGAGCTTAATTCAGCCCATTATCCTTAATTAATTCAGCCCATTCAAATTAAATTAAATCTAAGCCCAAGCCTAAGCCCATTAGGACTAGAGAGCCCATTTAATTGACCTAGATTAGTGTTATATATACATCATTAGGTCAGGATTTTGAGGGGACCTCGGAAAATTTCAGATCAGAATTTTTTTAGAGTGTGAGAGTGAGAAAGAGAGGGAGAGAAGGAGACCGGCGAAAACCGCCGCCGCCTGGAGCCACGCCACGTCGCCCGCACCGCCCCATCGTGCGTTGCCACTTCCCGCCACGCGGCACCGCCGTTGTGCCGCTGCTCCCTGCCACGCGCTGCCGCCTCCCGCCACGCGCCACCGCCGTTGTGCCGCTGCTCCCTGCCACGCGCTGCTGCCTCCCGCCGCGCGCTATCGCCTGCTGCCACGCATTCCCCGCCGCACGCCGACGTCGTTGCCCAGACTGATCCGACGCCGTGCTCCGCCCTGAAGTCGTCGCCCCGCCACCGCACGCTGCTGCCAGGAGTCGCGCCGTCGCTTGGACGCCATCGCCGTACCGACGCCTCTGTCCCGGCATCACATCGACGTTGTTCTCGTCGGTGAAGTCGCTGCCCCACCGTCGCACGCCACTCCCCGGAGCCGCATCACGCCCGGCGTCGCTCGTGTGCCGCCGCCTGGACGATCCTGTCGTCGTTGCACGCCTGCACCGCCGCTGTCTGGACAGCCACGCTGTTACCCCGCCGTGTCATCGCCGCGAGCCGCCGTCGCTCCCGACACCGCGCCGCCGGTCCACCGTTCGCCGCTCATCCCGATCCGCAAGCTCGAATTTGGAAATTATCTGCAAATTAGGTAATTGGACATTATCCGATATTTTTTCAGAATATTTAATTTACTAATTTGAGTGTTTGAATATTTCGTGAATATCGTGTGGAATATTAGATATATTAGGATAATTATCTGATATCCGCAATATTTTTAAAATATTCAAAATTAGGAAACTTTCCTAATTCAGCAACGTATCTGGACGACCATCCGACCTTATCCCTAAGGTACGATACGTGGCGATACGGAAAATCATTATCCAATCCATAATCACTTGGGTACGATAATGACTTTTATCTGCTTTTCAAATTTGAATGATCGACTTTCCGTCAATATCTATAACCCTATAGATATGACCGATAGTTCGATTTTTGTGCTTAATCCGAGTTTGAAACGAATCTTGCGGATCGCATGGCTGTTTTAAATGTGGATGCTATCTCTGTTTAAATTGTTTTTCCTTTTCAAATAAAAAAGAAAATTCAAAAAATATCAGTTATGATTTGAATTTGAGTTTTGCATGTTTAGGAATCCTAAATATATCTAGACGATAGAGTAATTATTTAATTTAAATTAGGACTTGAGATAATCTATTTCCTAGTTTAAATTAAGTAATATTCTAATCTTAACAGATTATTTAGGTTATTTTTTAATTCCGAATTTTCATGAAAACCCCCAAAAAAAGAATGAATTGTTTTATGGTAGATTAGGATAGATTGCATTCTTAATTTAAGTAATTTATTATTTCTAATTTTAACAAAAATCCCAAAAATAAGTCATGTTAGGATATGTTAAGTCATCATAGGTTGCATGTTAATTTAGGCATATTTTTATTCCGAATTTTAACAAAAATACCAAAAATAAATCATTTGCCCGTCATCAGAATTAGGTCACGTCGTCGTATGACATATAATTTGCATGCTAGATTGCATTACTTGCATGTCATTTTTGCACGTCATTGCATGTAGATTAGCTTTCATTTAAATAAGCGAAAATCCAAAAATTGAGTGAATCCCTTGTTAATTAGAAATCATATTAGGTTGTTGATGTGATTTTCTAGCTAACAACGCAGATGCTTACGTTGTTTCGAGGTAAGTAATTCTTCCAACTCGCAATTTATTCAATGCTTTCTTGGGTGTTAAATTGGTGATTTGCGCACCCGCATGAACACCTCGCATGTTAGTGACTAAGTTAAAATGGATCCAGATTACTTGCCAAAATATTTTTGAAAAGAAAAGGTACCGAAAGGGCGTCAGACTAGATCTAGCGTAATCAAGTCCCCGAGCTTAGAATTTCTGGTTCGTAGGAATAAAACATATCTCCCTATGTTTTATTTAGGTTTCTAATCGACTTACCACAAATAGATTAGTGGCGACTCCAAACATGAAAACTTTTGCATGTTAAAAAACTTAAACCCTAAGTTGCGAATTGGTAGGGTTTGGGAGGGCCCGAGTTAGGCTTAGTCCATAACAATCCATTAGCCTGAGAAATTTTAGGTCGCGACAGCCTGCAATAAAGAAAATACAAAGACAGTTCGCAAGAGCATAGAACTGAGACGTTAAAGGCGTGGAAAGAAAGAAGAAGGAAAGTGAAAAGAAAAAAAAGAGTTGACAAAAAAAAAGGATCACTTTTGTAGAATTTTACCATAGAAATGGTAGGCCTCATAAAAGATAATACGATCACATCACACACACACAAAAAAAGGAGCGTCTAAATCAAAGGAGTGGAAAAAACACAGTCCTTTATAAAAAAGATGCCTTTAACTACCGGTATAAGGACACAAAACTTTTTGCGAACATTGGAAATATCATTTGGTGATTAATATTGGTAAGTGGAGGGTCACTTGGATTAACTATTGGGATGGTGGGCCGGAAGTGAAGGCAATTCAGGCCATCAGAAGAAGCGAAACTAGTAAGAAGTGACATTGAAGAAAGTGTCCTAAAGAGTGTTTTTTCTTTCCTTTAGGGAGAAAAGGAGATCAAAAGAAGATCTTGCACTTAAAAAATGCCTGAAATATTTTAGTCGTGTGTACCTGTTCATTTACAGGGTCGCCACAGGACGCTATGTTGTATGCCTTAATCTTAAGAATTACAGAATCACACGCAACAGTACACTTACAGCTTGTAAAGTTTCTCTATAAAGGAAGGAATTTAACAAAGGAAGATGCACCCAAATCTTTGATATAGAAAAAGGAGAGGAAAACGGAAAGAGAATTCTTGCTTGGCGAGTGTTTAGAGTTTTCTGGTCTTGTAGAATCCTTTTGATATAGGGTAGTGAAAGTCTGTTCTTGATTCTCACCTGGAACTTTTCTTGATCACAAAGTGAAACAGCTCCACCTTTGTCCCCGAAAATAGTTAAATTGCCAACTCATCCTTTGTCCGGGAATATAGTTAATTTGCCAATTCCTCCTTCGGTCCATTACTGGTTCATATTTTCGACTATCTTAATTTGTATGCCATTGCAAACTCCGTACCGCTTTCTCCGGACATGAATAGAACAAAGTGAACAATATTATGCAGGTCAGCGAGCACTACTTTTCGATGTTCATCCTATGGAGCATATATATTTATATAAGCACACTTAGCAGTACAACAAAATCTAAAAGAAAAAGCTCAGAAAATCTATACTAGACATACTGGATCTTGGTCAATATTATTCTCTTGTAGATGCACATTACTAGAGGACACGCTATTGTCATTACCCTTTTCCCATTGGAACCCAATGGAAACTAAAAGGAGAAAAAATCGATTGACGGACAACTTTCTGTCAAAGATGGTAATTCATCCAGAGGAAATCTGTTTTCTAAGGACTGTTTTAAAACCAATTGAGTTGTTCCCAATCCCATATAGGTTCTTCGGTTTCCATACTAGTCGACATAGTCGTCTCCGTGTAACGGGAAATTCCAGCACTATTTTCTGTCACTGATCTTGATGAGGACTCCGATCTGCTATAGCCACCGCCACTGCCACTTCCACCATCTCCACCTTGTATTGTCTCCGCAGCCACCAACTCCAATGGCCGACGATCAAATGCTCGGGAGCTCCCGGACACAACGTACACTCGGCACAACGCGAACTCATGCCTCAACTGCAACATTTCAAGGGGAAAAAAGTAAAGAATTTGTTTTTGTTGCATCTAGAGAGAAAATGAGAATGAATGTTTCCGATACACTGGCATGTAACACTGGCAAACCAAGCTAAGCGCATAATATTTTTAATTTACTGGCCCTACTTAACAAGCGCTATATTTTCGAAATTTCATCTAATCGAGCCTCTAATAGGTGGTTTGTAAATATGCAGACTACTCGTTTGCAAATTTAACCAAAGTAAATCCGGTAACATTCATGAGTATGATCTATTGCTTGGAATACTGTAATATTTTGTAAAACTACTAACAACTGATGTAAAAATTTAAGTTGTTAGATGAAGGCGTGGCTTAATATTTAGATACTCTAACACTCCCTCTCACGCATAAAGTGGACTTTGGCCTAGCCTACAACGTGGAAATATATGATGGGGAGGCAAATAATGGGCCTGGAAAGATTTGAGCTTAGGACCTCTTACTCTAATGTCATGTGCAATTTTCTTCTTCCGCCAATTAAGACGAAGAAAAACATGACTCATCTAATAAAGTCCCAAAATAAAAGGTTCAATTGCATTGACTAAAAAAGAGATGAAGAGTGCATGCAGGTTTAGACTTTAAAATTTACCCTAAACATGGGCATCGCTTTTGATTTTAGTTATTTATGTCAAATGTATAGAAAGTCATCGATCAATCAAGTCATGCATGCTTGTGAAATAATGTTTTCCAGCACTGACAAAAATCCAAGACTGATTATGCAATTAACTAAAATGAAGATCAAAGATCAATTAAGTCATGCATGCTTGTATAAAAAATGTTTTCCACCGCCTGATATCTCTAACAAAAGTTCAAGACTGATCATGCGATTAACTAAAATGAAGATCTTCGACCAAAAAAAAAAACTAAAATAAAGATCAAATTCAATTAGTTCATGCACGCGCTTACCCTAAACCCGGGCATGCTAGAACTTGAAGAATTAGAATTGGGAGGTGAGATTATTTCTATGGCTTTATACTCGTTCAATTTCCATTTGGTTTTTCTTCCTGTTGGAGCTTTTCCCACGTAGAAGACCATGGACTTCTTCATCCCAATCACTTTGTTGTCCGCCGAGTAGACATAACCGGTCGACCCGGTCGCCTTCCAGTAACCCACCGCCGTGCTTCTGCTAGGTCTCCCTCCTCTGGCTTCTCTCTCCTGCATCGGAGCGAAGAAGAACCACTGCTCTTTGTCTTCTCGGCACAACTCTCCGGAAAACTCTGCAGCAGCAAAACACACACAACACCACAAGAGAAAGCGAAAACTTTTAGTACAATTGGCGACAAGTTTGCTCAAATGATTCCGTTTCAGTGACAATGAATGAGGAACATCGAGAAATGAAGAAATGCCATGCATGACTTCATGTTTTTTTACCTGGGAGATTCCACGGCTCGGTGGCGTAGATGTTGAATACCGGAATGATCCGGTGGAGCTGGTCTTGTAGCGAGCCCTCGAGCTGGTTGTGCAAATAGAAAGAAATGAGCTCTTCCTCCGTTGGATAGAACCTGAAGCCTGTCGGATGATCCTCCATCATGTTTCTCTTTTACTGTATCCTAGGTTTCTAAAGTAGGGATGTGCTCGTATGCGTTTTACCTGATAACAGAAATGGTAGCTTGTGTTTTAGAGAACATATTAGATCTCGACTAGGCCTATATATAGAAGTGGACCACTTGGTCGCCATAAAAGAGGAAAACATTTTAACGTGTGCAACGAGTCAATAATGGGGACGGAAAGAAAGAAATATTAAATTAATTTCCTTTTAGTTGAATGAAGGTCCATTTGGAGTGAAGTTTTTTTTCTAATTCTTTTTTTTTTAAATTTGAGAGTTGCTTCATTTGATAATGAACGCGAGCATAGAATTTTTTAAAACTTATTAATATGAGCTTGCTAGATAGATTTCGTATCCTTTTATTTCATAGAAAATTAACTAGACTGGAAAATATATTTAAAAAATGGTTTAATTTTCTCGTACTTGACTGTGAAATAATTTCACAAACGCTGGAAAAAGAGGAATATTTTTTCCGGTTATTAATTTTTTTCTAAAGCAAATTGAGCATTTATGTCGGAAACTTTTCCTATGAGTTTTCAAAAGTTAATAAATATCGCTTTGCTTGAAATACACCAAACTAATTAAAGACGCTCTAATAAAATTACGAATCAAGATTAATAGGGTCACCATTGACACTCCACAGAAAGAGAGGCAAAACACAACATCTGCAATGGCTGATGATATCGACCATACTAATATCAGAAACTGAATCGGTCGAGAAAAATAATAATGCCCACATGCCATATTAGATGGATGATAATGGGCAAATAACCCATCATTTAGAAATATTAACTAAGTCCATCAGCCTAATTTGTCATTTTTCGTGCATCAATTTTTTTTCGGAAACATTCACGCGGGGAACCAAAAAAGAACAACTCAGAGAGAGGAAGACAAAGAGAAGTAGATATCTCTCTTCGAATTCCACAACATCTGCATACAACAATAACATTGTTCGTCGTCACCGACCATATAAGTCAACCTCGTCTTCACTGTTTCGCCAGCTTGCTCCTTACCCTAATTTTCCATGCTGTAATCTCATGACATTGGTCAGTTTCTGTGGTCGGCTCATCCATGTACGTGTTCCCACTCACAAAAATAACATAAAATAATATACTTCGATCTTCCACGAAGCTGAGAGTTCATTTAGATTGGGACGCGACATCATTTCTCACCACTCGTCGTATTTCAAGTGGTTCAGGGTGGGGGATAGAGATAGAAGTAGCGTTAAAAGAGCACTTCCATTAATTTATGTCGACCGTCTTTACTCATTAGGCTCTTGTTCAACTCAACAATTTTAAATTTGCATCGAATCTGGAAGAATAATTTGGTCCAAATGTGTTTCTTCTTTTAATAATTTAATACTATTTCGTCAACTTACTCAATTCTAAATTTCATAAAAGATTCTTCATGCGATCCTGTGTGATCTTCTCCGCTAACATTACCTTTTTCTTTTCACCCTTGTGTGGTTTCAACATAGGAAAAATGAATTTAAGGAATAGCCGAGTTTAGTTTTCCATATCCGAAGAACACGGATTTTCTTTGTACTCGTGTATTTTTGAAAGAGTAGATACGTGTTAATAGTGTGAGTGATTTTATAAGTTGTTGATAACTTACCTATACTTTATTGAAATTATCAATTCTTTCTTGAGAGTTTGCAAATTACCAACTTTTCTGTTTACTAACTTTCATATGTCTTTTTACCAACTCTTCAAAGTTACTAGTCTTATATGCATTTACCAATCTTGATGTGAGTGATTTACCAACTTTTTTCCGATCAAATTACTAACTAAATTTGGGTTATTTTGATCGGTATACTTGTGATTGTATTTGCATAGTGGTTGCATCCCCTACGTATTACAAAACCAGACAAAGAAAACAGCATAAAATTTTCAGAGTCGTGAGTAGGGGTGAGTACTAGTCATGAGTAGACCTAGGAATCGGACCGAACCGGCCCTACCCAGTCCGTTCTGGTCTGATTCTCGCTTATTGGATGAGTGATTTGTGTGTCTAATTCGGTGAAACATCAACTATTACGGTCCATTACATGCTTTGGTTTTGACGGAGAGTGATCTTTCTGAGACCCTCCTTTCTGCTTCAAAAATTGTGAATGTGAAGGGATTATTCCCAATTCACTAGCTTAGTGTTAATTAGGGAATTCCTCTGCCTCTCAGTCTACTAAAAATTCACTCTCTAGCCTTACAGACTCTTTAGATGGAATGAATTCTCAGAAGTAGTAATTTTATATAAAAAAAATGGTTAATTTCGTAATAAGAAGCAAGAGATGCTGATCTTACTTTGGTTGACTGGGTTCCGTCTTTGCCAACCACAGGTACTCTCCCCTTTTGGTCCACTTTTTTTTTTTAAAATCTTTTCACTGCTCTCCTTATAAATTTACGATCTTCTGAATTGACATATCCTAACTAATTGGATCCATCAGAAGAAGTGAAATCTTGAGGTCACGCGAGAACAGAAGTGATGAAAATATGTAGGTTGGCATGTTATGAAAGAATTGGATGCTTGAATGTTTATGTACAAAAGTTTGTTTTGCTAATTTATAAATAAAAAATGAATTTGGTCGGTTTTCAAGTAGACCAGATATAGCGAGTTTATACAAAATGAAAGAGACAAAGAAAAGATAAGATAAATAAAGGTTTTACGTGATTTGGTCGACCAAGGAAAGGTTCCTTGGAAGCCTACGGCCATGGTGGATATCCCCATTCGATTTAGCTTTTTGGGGAAGATTCATTCTCCTTAACTAAAGAAGAGTACATCATAGTTGCTAAACACAACCTATGATTTTTATGGTAAATACAACTGTTACAAATTGGACCTTGATCCTTAATTTTATCATGACGTGATAAACTTATCTTGCCAACATCCTAGAACTGGGCCGACAAGTGCGGTTCCAAGATTGGTTCCAGGGTTTGCAGAGTAGGTTTCAGGTTCAAAAAATTGATAATCGGTCTTGATAGGATAGGTTTTACTTAGGTTTCAGGTTTGAAACCTGCTTACCCTGGAAATGCTCACTGCTAGTTGTAATGTCACAAAACTCCTTAAGGAAAAACATACTTATATGGTCACCGATGACTAATTGACATAGTTGAATGTTTAGGTTAAGTAATTAACTTTAAATATATATGTTATCCATTCAATAATTATTATGAAATTTGGTTTTATCAGTTAGCTTCATAAAAATTCTTATGAAAAAGGTACGTGAGTTTTTGCTATTTTTTCTCAGCTTGTTTAAAATTTTGATCTCCCTTCATTTGCGATTATTTATCAAAGTCACATATGAGCGATTTTATCATTAGACTAATGTCAAGTCATCATTTTCGGTGATACAAGTCGTTGGAGTAATGAAATGAACGAAATTTGAAAGTTAAGACACTTAGCAGTCAAAAAATTATGGCACTAAATTGAGCATCGTAAGAAAAAATTGAAACTTCTAATGCACTTTTACCTATCTAGTATTGTACAAGGTTTGGGCAATGAAAGTATTTATGTATTTTAAGCTAATTTGGTACGTATCAGCGCATGTAACTAAAGTAGTATAGAAGTACACACTTACATGCACGTATGCAATAGGAGAGAGAGATATCATGATCCTTTAACCTTATGAGGATAACTATAGCATTTCTATTGCCCGTTAAATTTTAATATATTGCCACTGTCCAAATTTACTGTCTAATTGTATATTTTTTTCGCAGCAGTTGTAGCTATGAAAGAGTTGTGCTTTTTATAAGGTTGTTGACAAACTCCTATACTTGCAGGAGCTTTCAGGAAAATGATCCTTTAACCTTTTGAGGTATGTTGTAACTTTCAAATTATTACCGGACACATAATGCCTCATCCAAATCATAATCTATGTAAATAGGGTTAGTACTAAAACTAATACCGACAATATCTACCGTTGTGATTTATCGAGACATCAATGAAGATAGAGGGGCAGAGGATCAATGTCCAAATGTTCTAATTTTCTCTAGCCCATCGGTTTGCTTATTCTCTTTTCCTATTATTGTTAAACAAACTATATCTTTTCTGGGTGTTTTCACATGGGGTTTGAAAGCCCCTAACTACATTTATTTCCTCATCTACGGAAAAACTTGAATTTTTGGAAAAAAAGTCTTTGAGTACTTATGTCCAATGAGAATTTTGATTAGTGGTGATAAATTTAACCATTACCATTACTATTGCCCTACGTGTGGTCTTAAGTAATCAAATCGTTGGAGGAACCTTTCTCCAAATTTCATAAGAAAATTTATGTATATATTTTTCATATAATATATGTGTGGATGTCAGTTAAATATTGCCCTTATTTCACAAAGAAATCGGCGCCTCCCCCGCCACCTAAGCTTGGGTCAACAAGAAAACCCTTGGAAAATTCGGGTTGCTTCCTTTGGGTAAACGGTCGTGGAGTAATCCAAGGTTAGGAAACATTACAAAGAACTTCTATAATACAAATAAACCTTTCCGGCCAAGAAATAGGATAAAAATTAAATTAAAGTAATGATTGATGGGCTCTTTGCCACTTTCTTTAATGAAGAAACGAGTCATTATCAAGACCAAATGGTTGCAATTGTGGGGTTCGAGGACCTGCCGACATCTGAATCTTTCACCGATCCAAGCACCAGTTATTGGAATTACTTTGCCTCTTCTGAAGAATTTTCTTCGGGCAGCCGTTTATGATCCATATCACTGTCACCAAATTCGGCAAAATAAAATACTAAAGTAAATGCCTTTTGTCAATCGTGTATATGCTATGCACGATATATCAATCGGAAAGTTTCTATCCATTGAATTAATACCCATTGCCAGGATTGCACATACGAGTACCTTGGTTAAAACTCAATTGTAAGTTACGATCGAAATGGCATAGATCGAGGCCGAATGAAGATAGGTATTTGTTGTGACCTAAGTTTAAGTTATTAACATGTAAATCAATTTCATTTAGGAGTCGCCACTAATCAGCTTTCGGTGAGTCGATTAGACACCCAAGCAAAGCACGGGAGAAATACTTTACTTCTACGAACCAGAGATTGAATGGGTACGGGGACTTGGTTACACTAATTGACTAACTAGTGCCCTTTCGGTACCTAATCTTTGCTCAATTCACCACCTAACATGCTCGCACTAATTGGAAGTCTCAAAATTCAATTCCTAACTAAGCTAAGGGAAGCAACAATTAATACCTAAACCTAACATGCATAGTTGACCACATGCGAGATTCAATTAAACGAGCGATTCAAAACGTGCGAATCAAACAAGGTGCGATCAAACATAAGCTAATCACACAAAAAAAGGAGAGAAAAACAATTTTAAAACCCAATTTCCAATTTTTGATTTTCGAAAAAAAAACTTAAATTTTTAATTTTTTAATATTAAAATAATAAATAATATAAAAATAATATAAAAATCGGATCCGGGTCGGATCTCCACATCCGACCCGGATCAGGACTGACCCGGGCGCGCCGGCCCTGGTCCACGACCGGACCGGGTTCATTTATTGAGCCCGGTCTGGCAAGTAAAATAAATAAAAAAAGAAAAAGGGACCCAGCCCGAATTTTTTTTAAAAAAAGAACAAAAGCCCAGCCCACTATAAATAAAAACCTAAACAACACTTCAGCCCACATCCCAATTTCGGCCCATCCGCGAAAGGCCCAAGACCTAACAAAACCCACTCTAATAACTAAAAGGCCCAAAACATTAAAACGCCAAATAAACATAAAATCGGCTCATATACTAACTAATCCCTACCCGATTGCGATCCGACCTGGTCACCGGCCGCCGACCCGACTTGCGCCCGCGGCCGCCAATCGCCGGAAACCCTACCGGCCGCCGATCCCTTTTTCTTTTCTGATTTTTTTATTTCTTCTATTTTCCTTCTTTTTCTTTTACTTTTTTCTTCTCTCCCCTTTTTTCTTTTCTTTTCTACTTTTTTTTTCTCCCCTTTTCCCTTGGACGCCTTCTCCTCTTGACTTTTCCTCCCCCTTTTTTCTTCCGTTTCTTTTTCCCTTTTTTTTTTGGACGTCTTCTTCCCATTGCCCAGAAGCTAATACATGAAGCCCAGATTGCCAACTTTTGCTTCGCACTCTTGCTACCCAGAAATTTTTAACGCTACGCATTTGCTCTAAAATACCAGAACTTCAACAACAATAAAAACGTCCTATGCTCAACACGAACGACACTATCTCGCACTACCAAACCAACCATTAGAGTTAACGAGTTTTACCATCGTCCGTCGCAATGACCAGCCAAACACATTACATACGCAGCTACATCATCAGAGAACACCGAAGACGGAGGAACGAAAAAGCACAAACATGGAACAACAAGGGCATTTGTCTGAGCCGTACCGTTCGGGGAATCATACAACCCAACCCATCTTCACGCATCATAAACCAACGTACATCCTAGCACTCCAACAACCCGGACTCGAGAGAAAAGATTACGGATCTAGTTGATGCATTTCAGCAAACACGTGGCGGGTGTCAATCGAAGGATAAAAAAAACGAGCAAACTGAGGCTCAAATACACAACCACAAAGAACACAGCATTAAGGACGACAACCATGACTGCCGGGGAAGGCTCGCCGACGCTCGAATCCGCGTACGGTCGGGCGCCGGCGAGTCACAGCCCCGGTCAGCCGAGACCCAGAACGCGATTCGAACGAAACAGGGGGTAGACGAAGCTCCCTATTCGGCTCGTCGGTGGTGAACGGCCTATGCCCTGTCACCTCGCGCGCTTTCAAGCCGAGATCCTTGGGAAATCGACCCCCCAAATCAAGCAAAACTTGGCGAAAACTCAGATCTAAACTTACCAAAAAAAATGACGTGGGGGGAAGGAAGGGCGATTTTCGGCCACAACACCAACCGACGAGTGCCGGGGGATGTGGCCGCGTTCTCTCTCTCTTGAATCTCTCTCTTGGGAGCTCTCGGTCTCTCTCTCTGTGGATCTCTCTCGGTGCTCTCTCCCTCTCTGTTCTCTCCGATCGCCCCCTCTCCACCAGAACTCCCCCACTTTTTAACGTCCAGAGAAGGAGGAGGCTCTGCTCCTCCTCCCCTTCCCCGGCGACGCTCCCCCTCCATTTCGAGCTCAGGGGAGCTATGGATCAGTGTGCCCTCCCCCGTTTGTGCTCATGCCATCAGCCGGTCCTCTCCTCGGGGTTGAATCACGCCCCTTTTTTTGCTAAAACAGCTGTGGGATCTCTTGGGTCCTTGCGCCGTCAGGGTGCAGCGCTGCGCCACTGCTTCCCGCTTCTGGAATCGCAACTTCGACCACCTCGTGCAGAGCACACCTTCATTTTGTCCATTCTTGCTTCTAGCTTCAGCGTTCTGCTTCTACATCGTCTTCTTCGTTTTGCTTTTTTCACGTCAGTGCACGATGCGGGGCCAGTGAAGGGGGCCAGCGTTGACTAATTCAACGATGGCCTCTCCCTCTTTTTTTTTTTTAAATTTATTTAATTTAATTTAATTTTTATGGCAGTGGTGCTGCGCTGGCCAGCATTGAATAATACTGGCCCACCCTTTTTCGAATTTTTTTAATTAATTTTAAAAATTTTAATTTTAATTATTTTAATTATTTTTTTGAAATTAAACAAGGAAAGCATGTTCTAATATGCCTTATTAATGTAAATGCGCCTAAAGCCTATATGTCAATTAGTTTAATGAAAATATTTTTGCTTAAGGGGTAAAAATTAATCCCTAATTTTCTATGTAATTAAACCCTAAATGACTAAGTAAAATTTAGGTGTCAACAGTATTCTAAGGCAACTTCTACAGACCTCTTGTCTTAATAATTACCTGGATATGGTGGCATGGAAAAACTATTGTGACTCTAGGGGATTAATATGGTTTTAGGATTTTTGTTTATAAGTAAATGAATGGGATAATTGTCCAAAAAAACTTAAAGTTATTGTATAGCGGCTAGTTTAGTCATAAACTTTTCAATTTGGCTAATTTAGTTCTAAATCTTTTGGCAATTTTTCAATGTAATCCATCCGGATAATTTTGGCAAGAAATTGCTAACGTAGATATTGGTTGTCTTGCGTATCACGGTTGGCACTAACGTTGACTATTTTTGCAAATTCTTTTTTCTTTTCTTTTCCTTTCGCTTGTTTCCAAATCTAGGAGAGCACAGCCCTCGCCGATGGCCGATCACCGGCCATCGCCGAGACTAGCCACGGGCGATGAGGAAAAAAGAAAAGGAAAAAAAAGAAAAAATTATTATATAAGAAAATCATGAAAAATGTTAAGAACTAAATTAGTCATATTGAAAAATTTAGTACTAAATTGGCTGGCATATAATAAATTTAGGAATTTTGGATAATTTTTTTTGTAAATGAACACAACGGGCAAAACTTATAGCCTAAGCCCGCCATGAATGAGAAAAATATATAATAGATTTGAGGATTGGGTGTGCCTTGTTGGGCCCTATAAATAGGGCCTCACCCATGCCCAACCAAAGATACCTTTGGGCAATTGTAGTGGGCTTTGGTGGATCTATGGGCCACCAAACTCATGATCAGGTCTAATAGATACTAAGTGAGAGTTATTAGTAAGATATGAATTCTGAAAGTATTTACATCGTAAATGATCTTTGTTGGATTAGCCAATCGACAGGGGGAAATTTCTTATCAAGTTATTGTCCAACATGTTGTGTCATGTATCAACCATGGTGGTTTAATAAATTCCTCTATTGTCATGTCGCCAATTAACGTACAGTCCACTTTCTAATGTAACATCCATCAATCGGGACTCACAACCACCAAAAGGTTTGTGAAAATGAGCTGTCTATCTTCTCACATAAAGTCGTTTCTTATATCTGCCTTCGCAGGTTGTCTTTGAATCATCAACTATCCACTTTGAATCTCAACGTAATCCAAGCTTATTAGATTATGCTTCTCTTATGCGGAAAACAATTAGGAAGACGAGGAAATGTCACATTGATCGGTGGTCACGACTGCGTGTCCGGGCATGATGACTATTTGATTTGAACATATGAGTTTTGAGTCGGTCATAATTAAGGATTCTATGTGGGGTCTTAGAAAATGTTGTGGAGATATTCATTGGGGGTTTATTTGGGGAGTCGGCCAATTCTTGATTGTAGGAAAGACACACATCGCAATTTATATTCAAATTTAATTATCCCTCTTGAATAATTAATATTACGGATTAATTTACATCATAAAAATACCATGACCTTACAATTATATCTTTGCAATTGTGTTAAAATCAAACACATCCTAACCAAACCGTAGCCCCGTGTTCTATCTCGTCTCTACACAGCACTCTGAATTCGCTGCTCATCACCGCCATATCCGTCAAAGTCATCACCGACAAGCTACCACCACATCCCAGCTCACGTATAAGGTGCGCGCACGAGTGTGTGAAATGCAAATCATGGCCATGGAGGCCATGATCTCTGGTCAATCGCTCGCACAGAGGTCAGCCACCACACAAGCAAAGATTTGGTGTCTTATGAGGCAAGCGACCTCCACACAAGTGAACTGACAAAGGTTTTTTTTGGGCAAAGTGAACTGACAAAGGTTGCAACCTCCATGACCGAAAGGCATACAAGGAGAGGGGATAGTAAAGAGGCGAGAGATCCAACCACGTTGGTGGTTGTAATGTTGGATCGATGTGCGTCGATGGGGGTTCATGTGTGGGGATGCATTCTAGAAGAAGAAAGAAAAGAGAAAAACAGAGAGAATGGAAAACGCATCTCAACCATTGAATACTTAAAATGTTTATGCATCCTCCGTTGAAATGGGTTAATTTTATATAGAAATCTAAGGAAGTATTTGTTTCACGGAAAATGAATTATTTAAACCTAAAAATGATTATTTGTATCGCCTACAAAAATGAATTAATAAAAAAATTTCATCATTCACATAAATTTAAGCCATAAATTGTTCTCGATAACCAAAAAAAATATTTCGTTGGCTAATTATTTTAAGTAATACGAGCGATTATTTTTTTTAAAAATATTTTTCAAATAATTCTATTCAGGAATCATCCCGTCTTCATGCCGGTCCTCCGCAACCACCTCACTAAACTCGTAAGGGACAAAGGCTTGTCCATGAAACCTGTTGTTGATAATGCCCGCAACAGAAGAATTCAGCAAAAATGGGGCATCTCCCCTTCCATTTTTTAGTAATCTTTCGATTACTTTGTAAGTAGTTTATAGGTCTTTCTTTATGCTGGCCACCTTTGTGGCCTTGGCGTTGTGCACTCATGCTTGTAGCCTCGATTTCAGTCACTACACCTTTACACCTGTCGAGACATTTTGTGTGTCGCCTCAAGTGCTAGGTTTTTGTGTTTCGACTACTTTCTCTGTATGTCACGCGTTGAAAAGTATATAAAATTCTTACCTTACCAAAAAAAAAAACAGAGCATTACTACTTTTCTTTGTAAGAAAAGGGGCAAAACCCAATTATTACATTGACACTTGCTTAATAAAGTTTAAACCAAACTAATCTCCTATCAATAGGGGAATTAAACCTATTTATGGCCTATCTAATGCCAGGGTGGCATTTACATTGCAGGACTAAATGATCCAATTTGCCAAGCAATCTGTACACGAATTTCCTTCCTAAAAGAATGAAGATTTCTTACTCGTTTGAAGTACTTCAACAATTTTTGAATTCTGAAGATGAGGATGTCGCCAAACGATGAGAGATAATTGGTTTATGAAGTACTGCAATTGCTACTTGCGAGTCCACCCCCACAATAATTTTGAGAATGCCCAAAGAGATTGCCAGTTTGGGCCCAAAAATACCCCAAAGCTCAGCTTTTAATGAAGAGCACACTTCAATATGTTGGACAAAACCTGCAAGCCAGTCGCCTGACTCATCGCAGAGAAGTCCACTTACTTAGACTGGACCTGAGTTGCCTTCAGAAGCCCCGTCTATGTTGAGCTTGATCCAACCATGGGGAGGTGCTGTCCAACCCACATACGTATCTCTATTATCCCTCTAGGGAGACAATCTCTTTTCTGTCATTCAAGCTGAAAGGATGTCCTTGATATATTCCAAGATTAGGCTCACTGCCTTAAAGAGTGAACTCCATTGGAAATAGTCTTTTAGTTCTCTAATTCCAAAAGTGCCAACAAGCTACGCCAAACACTAAGGGCCAATCATTCTCTTTTACCTGAGTTGGTGAAGTAGATAAGTTCATCAACAGCCAACTCATAGGCAAAATGTTCATCTCTTAGAGCGTGTAGAATTGTCTAAGTGGATTGTGAACAATAGGTGCAATAGGAATTCACTATAAGTTTATGTTGGAAATCTTTTGTAGTGAGCAGGCGTTGGTGAGAAACCAGCTCGAAGAAGCTTCTCATCCTTTGCGGTCTATTCCATTTCGACACTAAACTCTAAAGTTTATCGGTGCACAATTGAGGAACGGAGCCTTACTCCTTAAATTCAGAGGATATTAATTCATTACAAGGAGCAGGTATCATATACATCTTATGCATGTGAACCCAAACATGCACTATCGGATTAGGTGAGTTCCACGTGGCCATCGTCATCAACATATATATAAATGGCCTAAATATATATAGATATATATATATATATATATATATATATATATAATGGCCTAAACATGAACTGGCCCAAAAAGTTTGGGTTAGGCCCCAAAATGTTTTCATTACTAATGAAAAATTTATTAACTTGTAAAATTTCATTATTTAATAGTATAAGAAATGTGGGGGATATTCTTGTTTTACCTGAGGAATATTATTGAGCATTGGAGATACTTTAAGCATTCCATTGTGATAATAGTTTAATAAATAATTATTCACTTGTAAATTTTCGGTTTTTTCCCATCTAAGATAGAAAATAATAATGATGTATCACTAGAGATATAAAAAAGAACTATAAGAAAAATAAAATGTTCGGGCTAGGTGGGCCATTTTGGGCTCCCACGTTGAAGCCCAAAGGCCGGCCCGGCCCAAAATGTAAGTAGAATGAGCCTGAAATTCCGGCCCGGCTAAGGAATTTCGGGTGGAGTCCGACTTTATTCAGGATTTTTATTTTCACCCCTAGTTGAACTTAAGATATAATAATCAAGCCGCTTTCCATGTAAGGCGACCATGGAAGCATTGGGTGTATTACTTACTTCTACCTAGAAGTGGGGTGGCGGAGGGAGGTTACTATGCTTTGAAGACTATGAACAAGAGAACATTAATCGTCTCGTCACGAGGCAGATGGATCAGAATGAACTGCATTCCTCCACTGAGCGAGGATAAGAGAGAAGAGGAGGGATTTTGCCTCGGTCAAAATTAGGCTAAGAGGGAGTTAGCAACAACAATCTAATTAAGACACGAATTAATAATTAATCAAATGCTAACCATCATAGTAGTCAAAGGAGAAATTTCCAGGACAACGTTGTTCAAAGTTCAATGTCCATTTACCCAATAATTGCTTCAAAGAGTCCATCGCTGCAAGCGATTGAAGAGATTCATACACAGCCGATGAGGATATCACCTGGGATCATGTAATAAACAATAATTGACACTACTTTAGTATGAGTAGTGGCTAAGTAGCACTGACACGCGATACACGACGTGACACGATATGTGACACGTCATTTCTAAAAAAAATATAGAATTCCGACACGTTTGGACACGTTATATATTAAATATATATTTTTATATACATGATAAATTATCATTTTTAAATTTGATTCAAATAAGTAAATAAATAATAATAAAAAGCCTAGAATGAATTTACCCTAAAAAAATTATACACATAAATTTTCAAAAAATAATTATATATAAATAAATATATTAGTTAAGAAACTAAAAATAAATAATCAAATTTGAAAAAAAGGAAAGTATAAGATAAAAAATAATAAAAAAGGCAGCCATGGTTGGAAGCCCAGCCCACTTTCACTTTGTCAAAACCCTAATAACATCGTCTTCTCTATCCCTCCGCCTCCTCCTCTCTCCAGCTTCCTCCTTCGCATGACCCGCAGGCTGCTTGCACTGCTTCCTTCTCCTCTGTCACCGGAGAAGCGCGAAGCAAATGACGGTGTAAAGGACGTTGTCCTCGGCGCCGTAGACACGGGACGCAAAGGAGATGACGGCGTGGAGGGCGTCAGTCCTTGGCGCCAAAGATCTGCACCTTCTTCCTCATCTCTCTTGGCTGCACCTTCTTCCTCATCTCTCTCTCGGTGACGAAGGGACACGTGTGTTGCCGGCATGATCGACGCGTTGACTGTGTGTCGGATGTCCGACACCTGTTGACCGTGTGTCCGAGCGTGTCGATCGCGTGTCCGAGCGTGTCGACAGCGTGTCGGACTCACGACACGTGTCCGAGCGTGTCGACAGCGTGTCGGACTCACGACACGTGTCCGACACCGATGCGGTCGCCTCCCCAACGTGTCGGTGCTTCGTAGAGTAGTGGTAAGGTCAAGACGTCAGATTTTAGTTAGTGGAGAGTTTTCAATTGGTTAAAAAGTTTCTAAAGTGCTCTTCCATGGAAGCCTTCACGTGTTGTGGGTTGTGCTGGTAATTATAGAGTCATAGAGAGGACTAATGGACCTTCCTGAAGGCACAGTCTTCCTCCAGCATTATCAATAGAACCGAACAATAAAAGCACGAGCTAATTGTTGAAAGCATATCATTTGATTGATATGCTTAATTGGGAAGAGAAGAAAGCTTCTAGAATCGAGATTGAATATTAGACCGGCTTGGACCGGTATTCCTTCAACTACTAGAATTAATGTAAAGTCAGATTGAGCGGTAAGAACATGGAGTCTAATCAAGTCCATCCGGCCCAAAATTCAGCTAATGTGGCTGTCAGAGAGTGTAGTTATGTGAAATAGATTAAATATTGCCTAACTGAACACTTATTATGAACAATGAATCGACGGGAGCATAAAAAAATAAGTTAAAAAATTAATCCATTCATTAGCTGTAGCCTACGGTGGGTGTTCCACATAGGTTATATATAATCCACGTCGCACTCCAACATCATTCTATGGGCATGTTAGCCGGATTTGGCTGGATTTTGTGTTGGAGGGACTTGATTAGAAATTGTGCGTAAAAAATAAGGGCTTGAGTTGAACAACTAAAAGGGCAAGGGCTCAACTAGGGACGAAAAGTAAAATTAGTCCTTTTCTTTATATGTTCATGCTGGGCCCGTTGGGCCTGTCGACAGAGTCCATGCTGATTCTAGTTTCTCCTTTTCTTTTAACGAGCAATTCTAAGTTTCAACAATTCACAAATGCCAGCTTTTTTGTTTCCTTTAAAACTTCATTAACCATATTCCTTCTGTCTTTATTATTCTTCGAATTTCTTCCACATTTTTACTTTTTCAATGTTAACATTTACATAATATGATGTTATCTTTACATTTCCTTTCATAAGTTGTTCGTCAAATGAATACTTACAGTACAACAGATACTTGAAGTAATTTCATTCTATATAATTCACCACATATATGATGTTTTGTACCCAAAGATGACGTCTTGCTTCATCCACGATGTACATAAGCTTTGTCGATTAACTTGAATAATTAGACAATATCTTACGTGAACAAAAAGATCACATTCGATATTAATATAAAATGAAGTGATGTGGTAATTTTTGAAACTACAAGAGAAAATTTACTCAAACACAATATGAAGAGAACAGCAAACGTGGTAGTTTGGTGACAAAAAAGTTGCTTTGTCTTTCATGAAATTACCAAGTGGAGTCATGTTGTGAGTGAATTTTCGGCTAACTTTTGTCTCAGAAATTTGTCACTCCATGTATAGAGACTATCTAGTATTGACATATTGGTAGAGGTACAATGATGCCATATTGGTAAAGGTTCAAATTGAACATTGCACCGCATGTGTGAGACTTTTTATGGTATTGATATGCGGAAGTGATAGCTGAGTTGATCGCTCCTCCTTACATTTGCATCATTGACATATGTGCTTGTGTTGAAGAGAAACGACTTGACATGGCGCTTAATAAAGTCAGCATCATATAATGAAGGACAATTTTGACGAGATCGAAAAAGAGAAGAGTAAGGCAAATTTTAAAGAAAATAGAAAGAAGACATGAATTCTACTCTAAATATGTTTAATTAATTAAGAATTAACTTGAGAAATAGTATATGAATAGTTTAAGAACATGACTTTTAAAAATATAACATGATTTTGAATAATTTGTGAATAGTTGTCTTATCGACGTGAATATTGTGACCCCATTAAAATTGTCACCGGTAAAAAAAACAAGATATCTAGATTGCAACTTCCTTAATTTTTGGAGAAAACAAAAGAGAATCCGAAAATAAAATGTATGAAACTAGTGGCTTGGCCACTTTTGGTGCAGCCATTGTCAATGATGATTCTTGATCGGCTGTAATGAGGGGGCATAACCGGTCAATCTCATCGTTCATTACATAAGCATTCCAATAAAATTTTACATTTAAATTTCAAAACCCTACTTTCTTGTTGGCAGATTTCTCCACATAACATTGTCATTTGATGTGACCACTTTGTAAGATACTCTCTCATGACGAGGTATGGGCTAAAATTGAACCAATAATCGCGCTTCTATAGACTAGGTTGGAAAGATGTGGGTTGTCCCTTTGTCCACTTACCCTTTTATGTATTATTTTATTTTATTTTTTCGTACTCTGTCTAGGCACTTGAGAATTAGTTTTACATTGGGTTTCTTTGTGTGAGATTTGGTTGGACCCATTATCAATTACTCTAAAAGCTTAATCTATTAGATAAAGTCGTCGTTTAGTATTTAAATATTCTAATACATCCCCCCAGGCGTAGGCTGGACTTTAGTATGAGTTTAAAGTGCGTAAATATGTAATTAGGGAGGCAAATAAGAGCATGAAAAGATTTGAACTTAGGACCTCCTATTCTAATATCATGAAAATATTCTAGAATCTTCAAAAGAGTGGAAGAGAGAATCAATAAAGACTTCATCTTGGCATTACAATTTATTAGAAAAAGACTATTATACCCAAACAATATGCATAGGAAAGAAAATTTACTAAAAAAATGGAGTGTTGAAGTATGTTATTAGAAATATTTTTAGAGATATTGTTAGATATTAGGGATATTATTTGAAATTTTGTTATTTTCTAAAGAAAATATCATTTTCTAATAAAGCGTAATGTCAAGTCAATTGAAACAAAGATGTAGTCATTATTGAATCTCTCTTCCAATCTCTTAAAGATTCTAAAATATTTACATGGTATCAGGAGAGAAGACCCAAATCAGAACACTAGTTTTTTTCTTCCTTCTTGCGTGAGTCTCGGTCATTATCATTATTGCAGCCATCGTCTTTTCTTTGTTCCCCTCCTGTGTGGCCGTCGACATTAGCATCTTCACATCCGTCAAGGTGTCAAGCTTCATTTCAGTCTCTGCTCATCGTCGGAGAGTCATCCTTGCGTCGTCAGTCACCTCATCTTTAGCTAACTTCCCAACTTTGTCAACAGCCAACAATGCTTACCATGGACGTCAATCGTTGTGGGATTCTCTTTCAATTGCAATTGCAAGCATCATTGAAGAGCAAAATTTCCATCAATATCTTGGCAGCTGTGAGTGCTGGAGTCGAGCACACCTTCATTGAGCAACCAAAGTTGAGCGTTGCGGGTTGAAGTTGTTTAATTTGTCGCAATTCTAGTTGGTTTCTGCACGGTTTTATCAAGGTTGTATGGAAAAAGGCATATGCTTAGACAATTGTCATTGTCTTAAATCTGATTTGATGGACTCACGTCCCTTGTATAGTGTAAGGTCTAGCTTACATGGCGCTTGGCCACTTACTTTCGGAAAAAGTTGCACCTGTCGTACACAAGTTGGCCCCTTGGGCTTGAGGGGAGTATTGAAGTATATTTATGGATATTAGAGTATTCCTTATTAGAGAATATTTATAGAGATATTATCTATATTAGGGATATTATTTGATATTTCATTATTTTCAAAGATAGCTAATTTCCTTAATTCGTGGTGTTTGAGTTTTTGCTTTCTAGCAATTTATTTATTTAATACTTCGATTATTGAGTGTTATTTTATTGATTGTGCACTCGTATGATCACCCCTTACATCCTTATATGGCGCTAGAGAATCTAGCTTAATCAAGTCTCGAGTCCATTAAATCTCCGGTTCATGAAAGTAAAGTATTCTCTCACACTTTTTCAGGTGTCTAATCGACCTATCAAAAAATGATTAGAGGTGACTCCTAAATAAATTGATATTGCATGTTAATTAATCCGAAAGTTGCGAATTAGTAAGGGCTTTGGAGAGTTCAAGCTAAATATAAGCTTAGCAATCCACTAACCATCACCCAAATAGTTCACTCGAGAGAAGGTCACGATCAATATATCGCACAATTTCTTTGTTTCAATTTTCGAAGGAGATATCTCAAGAAAAGCCTTAATCTTTGCTCATATAAGCACATTGTTCTCTTGAAGTTAAGGAAGGTGGCTCACAATTAAAGTGGAGATACAATACAGAGAAGCTATACAAATACACACGTAGAGAAGAGAGAACGATGCTCTGCCGCTTGACAAGTCCCCACTACCGCGCCCAAGAATCTCCACGAGCCCACCTCATCGTCGCCTCCTTGCTTCGTCACCATTGCAACGTCTGCAACGCCGCACCCTACCACTGCACATCGCTGTCACACCCTCAACAACGCAGAAGCTCCGCCACGATCTCACTAGTCTTGCCATTGTTGCCTCAAGCTGCGCCTTGCCAACACCCACACCGTCCATTGCGCATCAACCCTTTACAGTCATGACAAGCCCTATCAAGCCTTATCTTTTCCTTGTCCACGTTAGCACCGAATGGACTGAATTAACATAATTACAAAAGGTTTAGGATTCAATTGACAAAAAAAAATATTTAGGGTTGAATTGACACAATTACAATAGATAGAACTTTTTTGGTATTTCTCCCAGGTCTATAATCATCTCGTCACAGGGAAAAAAGATCATAAAGTATCGTATTCCTCCTTCGCGAGGATCGGAGAGAAAAGGGAGAGATTTTCCCTCGGTCAATGTCAAAACATTGACATCAAACCTAAGAGGGCGCTAGGCAACAAGAATCTAATTGAGACACGTGTTAATCAATCAAACGCTAACACTATAATAGTCAACGTAGATATTTCCATGATCAAAGAAATATATAATGACGGAATGTTCAAAGTTCCACATCAATTTACCCTATAATTGCTCTAAAGAGAGCTTGGCGGCAAGAAACTCAAGAAATTGTTCACACACAGCAGCCGAGGATGTCGTCCGGGATCATGTTATAATCGACGTCACAATTACATGAGTAAGTGGTAAGGTCATGGCTTCTAATTTTAGTTACTGGTGAATTTTCCAATGGAGAAAAAGTTTCCAAGCGCTTTCTTCATGGAATCCTTCAGGTGTTGAGAGCTGTTGCCGGAAAAGACCTATTTGAAGATGCACTCTATTTATAATGACCCGGTCCGACGAGGTAATGAAGTGGAAGCCAGGGCCAGAGAGCCTGAATAAGGAGCGACTCCTTACAGGCTTCTAAAATGGCAAAAGAGGCTCAAATCAACTAAGTTGTGTACCGAACAGCGGAAGAGCGATTTTGAAATGTGTGTGGAAGGGCGGCGGGCGAACTAGATTCAACTCATGGAGGTGCCTATTGAGCAATGACAATACTTAGTTTTAGAACTCCAAAATTAAGCATATTCAGGTGAGAGCACTCTTATGATAGGCGACATTCCGGGAGTGTGCTCACCTGTATGTCAAAGGTTAAAACCGTGAAACTCGGTATGAAACGGGTCAAAGTGGATAATACCTCAATGAGTTAAATCAGGGATGTCATATTGTCTGTAGCATTTGTTGGGATCAAAATGATATAGAAACTTCGAAAATTTTGGTGAGAAGAGTACACAAATACACAAAGGGAAAAGAGAAATAGATTCAAAATGCCTTTTTTTGCGTAGGCTTTACACGGAGAACGTACCACACTCTTACAACCCCAACTCTACAAGCTCTTGTTTGAGCTTTAACTCTCTCACTCTCTATAATTGACTCACCAAACAAACTCTTACGTATATTTATATGTGCATCACCGCCTCTTGAAGTCCAACCGGCTTCAATACGAAAGGGAAGATTGCCCGACTTGACAGAGAGGCAAGTCAGTTGGCTTTCCCTTGTCATTTCAAAGTTAAAAAAATAGTCCTACTTTGACCCAAACTCTTCATTGGCGGTTTAAAGAAGCCAACTTAGATTTTCTTTCTTCAACCAAAATCAATTTTAATATATGTAACAGCATTGTCAAAAGAACCAAAGAAGAAAAGCACGAGCTATGGTTTGAAAACATGTCATTGACTGATGTACTTAATTGGGGAGAGAAAGAAGCTTCGAGGATTAAGACAGAATTGTAGACCAGCTTGAACTGGAATTCTGTCCACAGCTACAATTGAGATTGAACGATGAGATCGATCACGGCGCATTTCACGGGATTTACTTCTAATTTTGTTTTCCTTTATGGCGGAGTAGATATTTTCTACTAAAAATCCTAAAATTTGTACACAAAATCATAAATCTTTCAATTGATTCAAGTGTCTTTTTAAAAAAGTGCCCTGATGAAGTCCTTTTGATGAACAAAAACACTTGACGTGCAATTATTCCAAAATAGAAGCTTCGTTTAAGTTCACAAATAAATGACAAAAAAATTTAGAAAATAGAACTCTAGCCTAAACTTATATCCCATTTATCAAAAATTAACAAAAAATGATTTTTGCAACTCGAGGAGGCCCAAACTGGGCTTGGTCGTACTAGGCCATGCCTAGGAAAGTTGTCAACCCAAATTTTCTTACGTAGAAATTTCACTTTTCGTCCTTATACTTTCACTATTTTTCTAATCAAAGATGCTGTATTTTTATTTTTTTTTAATCAGGTCCTTCTAATTACATAAAATATCTAATCAAGTCCCTTCGACTCAAAATCCGACTAAAGTGGCTATTAGAGGCTGCTGGTGTGTGTTGTAAATTATATATTGCCTAAGTGAACACCAACCATGGATAGTGAGAAGGCGGGAGCATAAAAGTTGTCGCGACCGACCTCCAATTTCAAAGAAAGGGGGTCTTGCTTGATATGTGTTAAGTCTAGGTCCGAGACTTAACTAGGACTCTCCCAAACCTATACCATACTGCGACTTAGGGTTTAAATTTTTAACCTGTAAGTGATTTTTATCTAAGAGTCACTACTAATCGGTTTGTGTGGGTTGATTAAACACCCAAGTATAGTGACAAGAGAATCACCTTACTCCTACGAACCATAGATTAAATGAGTTCAAGGACTTGGTTACACTAGTTGGATAACTAATACCCTTTCGGTACATTTTTACCCTGTTCATTTCAGAAAATATTTATCAAGCAATTTAGATTGATTTTAGGACCTTTCTCTTAACATGTGAGGCGATCAAGCGAGTGCACAATCATTAATGATGAGCAGTCAAACTAGATATGTAGCATAATGTTCTAGCCCTAACCAAGGCAAAAACATTCAAAACACGACAATTTATGTAATTATATACTAATTAGAAATAACATGCATAATGATAACACAACAGTAATAAAAATAACACACAAAATATTACCGTATAGCCCTATATGATTATTCGATTTAAACAGGATTATTAATAAAATAATTCACATAATTTAGAAAAATATTCAAAAATACTAATTTCTAAACTATTTCCTAATTTTAAAAGAAAAATAAAAATATTTTTTTTCATTTTTTTAAAAAATAATAAAATTTTAATATAATATTCGATCTGGTCGGTTCGGAACAAGCCGGGTCAACAAATCCGACCCAAAGAGTTGACCTAGGTCATGAGTCGAGTCAGGTCGTTTCTCGCGTGCACAAGCACGCGGGGATGCCGACCAAGCTAGAATCGACCTCTCGTCGACCGACCCAGGCCGGCTCCAGTCTAAATACCGCCTCTAGGGACTACCACTGAGCCTCCTCAGCCACCTAGCTTGTGACATTCTGAAATTCCACCAATTGAAATTTATTGAATAATTGAGTTTTATGAAATGTGCTCGCAGTAAGTTCTCGCCCGGAACTGATCATTCCTGGGAATGCTAACCATTAGGGAAAGGCTATTAGGGGGAATTAAATTCGCGCGGCTAAAGGAAATTCGATCATGAATGGATTTCGACCATTAAATCGCATAAGTAATATTTTGAGCCACTGTTGGCCGATCCAAGGATAGTTAGGGGTCAGTTCGCCACTGTCCTAGTAGTGGATCGCGGGTAATTCCGTTGGACCACGAAACGACTTGACGAATGATTTCGAAATTATACCGAACGATCGTACCCCTCGGATCAAGTAATTGATCTTCGCGATTTTAATGACAACCGAGGTCGTCACGCACCGAACGAACTTGCACGTGACTCGATTTAGTATCAGTCATGAGTCGATTCAGCGAATTTCCCCAGCAAGCCGCCCGTTAGCTCGAGAAACGCTCGGGTTGCGTTTAATAGAATTTAATTATGGAAATTTTGCCCAAATTGGACACCGGAAAGTTAGGAAATCACACCGGAACGTTAGGACGACGTTGCACGTGACACGTGTCAATTTTTGGTGTGTTCAATTACTTCGAAAAAATTTGATTTGAGCAAGAAACGGAGAATTGGACCATTTTACCCTTGAGAATTATAAAGGGTTAGTTGTGTGAGAGAAGGGTATTTCGGTAAATTGCCAAAAGTGGTCAAAATTGATATTTAAAACCTTGACCTCCCCTTTCTCTCTCTTCCCTCTCTTCTTTCTCCCCCTCTTCCCGTGAAAACCCCCTCCTCCGTGAGTCCCCTTCCCCTCCACCGATCACTCTCCCTCTCCCTTTGCCGTAGCCGCCGCGCCGGACCGCCGATCGCCGGTCACGCCCGCAAGCCGCTGCCGTCCGCTCGCCAAACCACATCACGTTGCCCCCCCCCAAGCCGCCGTTCTCTTTCTCTCTCCCTCTCGGTCTTTTTCTCTTGGCCGTGAGCCCCAATCGCCGTCCAAGCCGATCGCCGCCACCCGGAAGTTGTACGTCGTCGCCGTTGTCCCCGATTAAGGGCCGCCGCTTTCCGTTCTAGCTGTTTTAGCCTAGAACGCGGTAAGTCATACTCTAATCCCGATTTAGGATTTCGGGTATCGCCGAACAATTTGATTTTGGGTGAAATTAGACTTGTGCGGGTGCGAAATGTTGGGGCTTTAGACCGAGAATGTATGGCGGGCCTTAAGGAATTAATTTGGAATTTTTGGAGGACGATTTGAGGGAATTTTAAGCTAAGAGTCACTGTTCACGAGCTGTGATTCATTGTTCACGAGGCTGTGATGCTCGGTTCGGGACGCAAGTTGGATTTCTAGAACCGAGATTTAATGGTGAGAAAGTTCCGTGAAGGACCGGAATCAATTTGGCATCGTTTGGTGGGAGAAAAATAGAAATTTATGTGTTTTACGTGTGTTTTAATTATAATTGAGTTGTGGTGGTAGAATTGTGTGTGCATTTGTGCAATGAGCTGGTGTAAATATGTTTGATTCGTGCACGTTTGGGTTCAATTGAAATGATTGTTCAATTGACCAGGTGAGATGTTGAGTTAGCCAACGCGGGTAAGTCGCGCATAAACCTAATTTAGGACTTCGGGTATCGACGGGTAGTTTTGGACAAAATCAGTATGGAATTAGGTGCGGAATTACATGGATTGGTAGTGGAAATTTTATGGCGGGCCTTGGGATTTAATTCGGGCATTAATTATTGGAAATTCAGAAAATGAGGGCTGCGAATTACTGTTCATATGCTGCGAAACACTGTTCATTAGCTGTGAATTACTGTTTACGGGGCTGTGATGGTCCGATTGGGACGCAAGTTGAATTTTTGGAACCTAGAAATTATGGCGAGAAAGTCTCGTGAAGGATCGGAATTAGTCCGACACCATTTGGTCGAAGAAAATTGGTAATTTACGTGTTTTGGGCATGTTTGAATTATTATGGATGGGGTTGAATTAATTAAGTGTTTATTTGTGTGATATATGAGGTAACTTGAGGATGAAATGAGGATATTTCGAGGCTGGAGCGAGACTGACTAGAGTGTCGGATGTTGTGGAATGGAATTTGGCGAGCTTAGGGCTCGATTTAAGGACAAGTGGCGTCGGTTTGGTGTGTGGTAGTATGGTTGGATTGTGGTGTTTAATATGCTCGGAAATGCCGAAATTATGCCTATGAACGTGGCTGTGTTTGTGGGTCCATGAGTGGCCTTGTGTGTTTATTGAACTGTGATTGATGGATTGAAATGTGTTTGATTATGTGCACGCGTGGGCCAGATTAATTTAATTGTTGAAATTGGCCATGTCGAATGTTGAGTGAGCACGTTGTACGTGTTAATTGATGCGTGCATAGGCCGCGTGTGATGGGCCAGTTAAGTGTGATAAATGCTTGATGGGCATGTGCATGAGTAAGAAAGAAAAGTAGTGTGGCATGTGATTGTGGAAGTTATGTGAAGATGTGTAAGTGCGAGGTTGGGATCGGGCCGAGTGTCATAAACTCGGGCAGCGATCACGTAGGTCTGATGCATTTGGCACAGGCTGAGGCTCGAAAGAGCATGATTGAGTTCGGTTTGAGGCACGATCAGCTCGGGTGAGACCGGGATTGGACGGAGGCATTATAAGCTCGGGTTTCGATCATGTAGGCCTGTCGCATTTGGCGCGGGCTGAGGAAAGTGTGAATGTGGGATCGGACCGAGGCGTGTGATGCTCGGGGCGCGATCAAGTGTGAATGTGGGATCGGACCGAGGCGTGTGATGCTCGGGGCGCGATCGAGTGTGAATGTGGGATCGGACCGAGGCGTGTGATGCTCGAGGCGCGATCGAGGGGCCTGAGGCGTGAACGAATACGCGGGCCGGATGTGGTGAGTGGTCGCAGTGTACCTGAGGCGTGTACGTTTACGCGGGTCACTGGCGAAGAATAAGAAAGAGGAAATGAGAATGGACGGAATAATGGGATAAGAGCGGTACATGCGCGTGTTTACATATGATATGATTGAGTTTGAATGATGTTGTGCGCATGTTTGAGCCTGACAATATTATTTGTTGTACCTGCGATGTGATGTTTCAGTGTGTGTGAATATATGTATGTAATTGTGTAATTGTCTGGAGGTACGTGATAGCCTAAGTTGGGTTTAGGGGTGAACTTGCTGAGAAGTGTTCTCACGGTTATTTCAACCGATAATTTCAGAACCCCGACCGGAGCTATGAATCTACCGCCGCAGCCACCAGAGCGTTTTGGGGTACCCATACACTCCGAGGTGGATGTTGTAGAGTTTCCAACGGAAGATAATTTTACCTGGATTAGACACACAACCACAGTGTTCGTAGAAGTAGGCTTACCGCTTTATGAGGAGCATAGATATACCGCTTGGTTTTTCCGGGATCAGGACGGGGCTGAGTTCGGACCCGTTAGGGGTTTTGATGTCCCATTCGATTTAGTAGGGGACTGGGATCCGATAGCTGTTCCTCCGATAGATGGTGAGCTGACGAGTACGGAAGTTAGTGTGGCACAATCAGGATTGCACCCAGCAGCTGCTGCTCAGGGATCGTCAGAGGCCGAGTACGAACCCGGGCCTGAGGCATCGCAAGTTGAGGACGATCCTATGGCCATAGATCTAGAACCAATCCCAGAGGAAGAACCGGAGGAAGCGGAGGACGAGGCTGAACCTGAAGTGGAGCCTGAAGCGGAATCTAAGGATGAACCTGACGACCCCGAGGAGCCCGATGAGGAGGCTGGTTATGCACAACCATATGCGGAATACATGGATCCCAATTACGTACCTGAATTTAATTTCTTCGACTTTCTGGCTGAGGAATATCAGAATGCGGCTCCAGCTAAGTCGGGTGATATCAATCATCCAATTGAGATTGAGGCGGAGTCGAAAGCCTCTAAGGAGCAGACGGATCCAGAGAGTTCTGATTCGGTTGGCGAAGAGTCGGACTCGGAATGGACGCCAAGTAAAGGGGTGTAAGGGCTAGTCCAGGGGTGAGTAATAGAATGTGGATGAGTACCATTTTTGGATAGAAAGTCAGGTCGCCAGTTGTTTTTGTTTTTGTGTTATCGACAGTGGGTATCGAGGTGGAAAGGTATGCGATGGTGTTATGGTGGGGTGGATTGTAAATTGTAAAGTGTATGTTATAAGCTGTGAATATTTTATAAGTTGGAATGAAGTAGTTGTATATTCTCTTTGATGGTTTCCTCAGTTTTTTTTAATTGTCCGGGTTTAATTGTTGTTATCCGCTGTGGTAATAAATCTCTGATGGAGTTTTGAGGTCAGCGATATTCCTGGGACGTCGCTTGAATCGACCAGAGGCGGTGTCGCGTGCCGTAGGGGTTCGGGGCGTGACATAGCTCGCTGTCTGACCACTTATTTGCTAGCCGGCGATCAAAATCAATTCGGCCTCACTAAGGCATTTCGTTGAACACCTGGCGTGCATAGCTAAAAACGGGAGTTTTTGACCTGCTTCGGGGCTCCAGCGTCCTCTGTCAACCTATGCTTACCTTCGGCAACAACAATAAGGGCCAGAATTTGTGTGAAATGGCTGGTGGGAGTCCTGGCCAAACCGCGCACTAAAATAGGGAAGAACAAGGTAGTGATGAGATCGAGAAGACTCACCGATTGGCAGCACGTCTGGGGGGTTGCCGGCGGTCTATGGGCGACAGCGGGGCTGCTGGTGTCCTTTGGCGACCTGTAAACTCTCTCAGCTTGCTCGTTTTCTCTTGATTCCTCTCAAAGATCTCTCTTCTCCTCTCTGTGCTATGTTTTTCTCAAAAGGGGTCGACCCCTTTCTTTCTCTTCTCCGCCGCTTAAATAGTGATCTCTGCTTCGCCCCTGAAGTTGTCATTTTAATGGCCCTGCAACTGCTTAGCCTGCACCACAGCTTTGGTGGCCATGGCTGTACAGTGGAGCGGAAAATCCGCACTTCCCAGGCGGCCGGTCAAGGCAGGGGAGAACAGAGGATAAGGAGGAGAGAGGGAGAGAGGCCAGGCTAGCGAGGGGAAATAGAGTGGGCTGGGCCAAGCCCAGCTCGCACGAAAGGAAAAAAAGAAAACGGAAGCGGGCTGGGCTCGTGGCTGGGGGGGGGGGGAAGAAGAGGGCCGGGTCAACCCGGTTCAACCCAGCCTGACATGAATTAATTAATTTTTTTAATTTTAAAATAATTTTTAAAAAATTTTTAATAATAATTTTTTTTGAAAATTAATTAAGAAAATATGCTCTAATAGGCCCTATTAATGCAAATGTGCCTAATGTCTATATGCAATGCAATTAGATAAAACAATATTTTTGTTTTAGGAATAAAAAAATAATTCTCAAACTTTTGCATAATTAATTTTGGGCAAATCAGAAAATAGGTGTCAACAAAAGTTATTCTTTGTATTGAGAAAAACTATTTCTCACAAAACGACGTCAGACTAATTGACGTTTATGCAGCCAATTAACCTAATTACGAAATGATTCGAGATTTAAACTACACGTGTCAACTTCTCACACCAATATCTGAACAAAATAATGATAATAATAATCTCCAAAGACCCAGGACAAAACCATGAGACGATGGTTTTCTTACCAAAAGTAAATTACGCAGAAGCCAAATGTACTGTCATGAGTGAATCAAAACCAATAATAACGCAGCAATCACCCATCCATCTTGTATTTCGGGAATAGTTTATCCCTCTGAAATTCACAGTTCTCGATCCATATAATCCCTTTCTTTAGTGTATGGACGAGTGAGTGGGGGCGACTTGAGAGAGAAGAGGAAGACGAAGACAATGTGAAGATGGGGCATTGCACTCAGACCAAACAGATATTTTAGCAGTAAATGGTTCACTTTGTGTTGATGTAAGAACACCACTTTGGCTGTTTGGTCTTAGATGCAATGTTTGTTCTGCAGGTTGACTGCAACCTACTTTAGTCCCAAATTGTCAATTTGGAGCAATGAAAAGATTATCCGACGTTATTCTATATGCTTGATTCATCTTTTTCTAAGTCATGTTGGACGATTTTATATTAAATTAATGCCATGTCGCATTTTCAGATAGGGAAAATCATCGAGGTCATTTAAGCCAACGTTCTTTTTTATTAATGGCACCTACTTGATCACCGAAATAGTAATGGCAGTGTTATTGTCATTTTCCCAAACCTTAAATCCAACTTTACTGTTTAAGTGATAATTATATAGAACAAGTCACACAAGCAAGATGATCCATCCAGAAATTAATGCACAAGAATTTATAATATAAGGCATTCTCATTTTTTCTTCATTTTATAAATAATTTTTTTGATAAGTCATTTAAAGATGATTTAGATATTAGAGACTTATTCTTGTTAAGTAGAATTGAAATATTTTGCTGCTCCTCGTGCATTTCCAGTGGATGAAATGAAAGGGAGAAGTGCGCAATTCTCCTTGCAATTTGATAAATAAAATCAAGTATTGTTCTCATTTATGCCCCTTGGATCGTATGATTTCCATATTAATAGGTTTCGATTTTTTTTTTTTTGGGTCGGAAATGGGTTTCGTTGAAAAGTATCCTTCCTTAAGGCGATTGTTAAATAACCAAATAAGAAATTATTCCAATTATAGCACTAACTGTCATCATAATATGAACTCGTTTAGTATACCTTAGACTTTTATATTTAAATAATTAATAAATAATTATGGTAAGTAGACCTCATTCAACGATAGAACATAAAGTAATGATACTTTATATAGATCATTGTGCAAGGTGATGCTTAAATCATATGAATGTGGGAATATGGACATATATGAGGTACAAAGGTCGTGTAGTTTATTTTTTTTACACAAGTTACCTTTAAAATCTTCAATTTGGATAGATAATTAATGGGAGTGGGTTGTTCGAAAGAAATTTCGCAGTCTATGTATCAGGAATTATCCCTTCGCTTTTATACTTCTCCTTATTTATTCAAGGGACACATACAGCAAGTTTTTTTATGTAAGAAATCTTTAAAAAATATATTTAATTACACTTGCGGACATAATGCAATATGAACCATCATAATGTAGGGCAATTGTGGGAGAACGTTGCATAAAGATACAGAGTACCCTATAATATATTTTCAAAAAGACTTACATGTTAATACAAATATAAGAAACTTATAATTCATTTATGATTTTATAATCTTTCTTTCAGAAATCTTGATAAGACAATAATATGTACAGCTATATTATGAGACGGAAAGAATATCTTTTGCACTTCAGTTGTCCAATGCAGTTTTGTTTAATCACTCTTTATAAATGTTGATATAAACGCACGTCCTACTAATTTAAATTATTTATTTATTATGTTAACTTAGTTAGTATTTGACAGCAATCCAGCGCATTTTTATCAATAAATTTTTTTAAACGGATCGAGAGCACTGTACAAATGCAACGGAACTATAGATCGTATAATTGAAGATATCTCAATTTTTCTTTGTTATTTTAAAATATACTCCAACATTTTACTAACCCCTAATTTGCTAGATTTTGATTGACTGTGGTGTACAATTTTGATCAAATGATTCTCTTATAAACCATGCCACAAGCTCCTCGACACATCGACCATCAAGTTTAAAAAGATTGATATACGGAGAAGCTCACTAACAAATATCTTTTTTTTCTAATTAGGTATCAAGATCTGTTGAACCTATTTAAAAAAAGGCGAATCAGTTTCCTTCTTGGCCTATTCTATTGAGTTAGACCTCTTAGGCCCAATCAATATTATATAAAAAAACACAGATGCTTAGGATTCATTTTCAATATTTAGGCTCGATATCATGTTTGGCCTGCCTATTGATTAGGTATCAAGCACAATGTCTCCATACGCATAGATTTACATATGATTGCATCGATAACCAGAAAGCTACATCATCAGAGTAACTCTACATGAAATTAGAGCCAATCCGGTTGCTCCCAGTCCCAAATTGGTTCTTCCAAACTTGCCGTCTCCCATTGATGGGAACTTCCTACATTAGCTGCTGCTACTACTAATGAAGATGCATCTCCACATCCACTGCGTCCGCTAATAGCAGTGTTGTCGCCACACTGGATTGTTGTCTCTCCAGCCACTGTTTTAGGTACCGGCGATCAAATGCTCGAGAGCTCCCGGACGCCACATACACTCGGCACAATGTGAATTCACACCTCAGTTGTAAGTACATTACTTCCAGAAAATCAAACACAGAGAAAAATGTTTCTTGCATTTTTTTTTATGAAAGTCCAAGTGGAAACCAAACTATAGACGGAAATTCAATAGTGTGCAACAGCACAGCACCGATAAAGTACATGACAGAAGACCCAAACAAGAACGATTATTTAAAGTGAAAATTGAATGATCTAGGTCTCAAGAACGCGAAGATATTTTATCCTTTCTATGTTTGAAAAAGTTGAAATAAAGGCCCAAATTTCTGGATAGCACGTTCACCTTAGGAATGGAAATATTACTGCTCGTGGAATTGGGATTGGTTGGCGAGAGTTCAATGGCCCTATACTCGTTCAATTTCGACTGGGTCTTTCTTCCCGTGGGAGCTTTTCCCACGTAGAAAACCATGGACTTCTTCACACCGATCACCTTGTTGTCAGACGAGTAGACATAACCGGTAGACCCGGTGGCCTTCCAGTAGCCCGTGGCCATGCTCCGGCTGGGCCGCCCTCCTCTGGCCTCCCTCTCCTGCATGGGCGCAAAGAAGAACCACTGCTCTCTGTCTTCTCTGCACAGCTCTCCCGCAAGCTCTGCAACACGAATTCGCCAAAGAAAATGTGGGGAAATTGAAATTTTCAAGGACCCAATTTTAGTGCACAGTTCAATTAATGTAGGGGATGTGAAAGAATCGAATGCATGGATGCCGATTGTGATTTACGTGGGAGATTCCATGGCTCAGTGTTGAAAATGTCGAGGACTGGGATGACACGATGAATCTTGTCTCGCTTAAGGCCGTGAAGCTGGTTGTGCAAGTAGAACGAAATGTGCTCTTCCTCAGTTGGATAGAACCTGAAACCGGTCGGGTACTTCTCCATATCGAGTTGGATCAGAAGTGAAAGATTCTGTGTTGTGGAACACTAATGGTGAGATAAAGTGTTAGTTGGGTGTGGATTTGAGTTAGCAAGTCAATTACGTATATATATAGGGATGGAGTCAATTACGTATATATAAAGGTCCAAAAATTGAAATAGCACGTTCACCTTAGGAATGGAAATATTACTGCTTGTGGAATTGGGATTGGTCGGCGAGAGTTCAATGGCCCTGTACTCGTTCAATTTCCACAGGGTCTTTCTTCCAGTGGGAGCTTTTCCCACGTAGAAAACCATGGACTTCTTCACACCAATCACCTTGTTGTCAGACGAGTGGACATAACCGAGAGACCCGATGGCCTTCCAGTAGCCCGTGGCCATGCTCCGGCTGGGCCGCCCTCCTCTTGCCTCCCCTCTGCTGCATGGGCGCAAAGAGGAACCACTGCTCTTTGTCTTCTCTGCACAGCTCTCCCGCAAGCTCTGCAGCACAAATTCACCAAATAAAATATGGGGAAAAGAAAGTTTACCGGTGATGCGCTACAGGTTTTGAAATTTTCAAGAACCCAGTTTAGTGCATAATTCAATTAATGTAGGGGATGTGAAAGAATTGCATCTTTCAGCGGATTGTGTCTTATGCGGGAGATTCCATGGCTTAGTGTCGAAAATATGGAGGACTGGGACGACACGGTGAATCTTGTCTTGCTTAAGGACTTGAAGTTGATTGTGCAAGTAGGACGAAATGAGCTCTTCCTCAGTTGGATAGAACCTGAAACCTGTGGGATACTCCTCCATATCTGGTTGTTTTGTGTCCTAGGGATTCGAGTTGGATCAGTAGTGAAAGATTCTATGTTGTTGAACACAGTGAAGAAGATAAAGTTGTAGTAGGGGGTGGTGAGATATCTGATTTAGCAAGTAAATCATGTTTATATAGGGATCAAGTGCAGGAGGAAAGTGTTGATATGATCTAGGGTTTGTGAAGGAGAGAGTACAGGAGAGAGGAGACCAAGACGAGTGAAGTGATGACGCGTCTTTTGCAAACTCTTGCACCCAATGGCAAAGTCAACGCGGTCATGTGAAGGACGAGACACAAAGTGATGCGAGAAACGAGCAGTGGCCAACGATTCACATTCGCAGTTCTTTCACAGAAGCAGTTTCATCACTACCCTCGCCCCGCCGAAAGTCCCGTGAGCTCAAAATATGTAAACGCTCAAGGTACAAGACTTCACGGCATAATTATATACAGCACGACGGAACCATGACGCAACCCCGGCTCTACTAGAAGGACTCTAAGGATTTAATGAACAAAATTGATGTGCTAAGTGGTTTTGTCATACGATAGGTGGTCCTAAAACTAAATGAGGCACATTCACCACTCAATTAATAAAAGTACATCACATCATCAGGTCATCAATTTTTTAAGGGTCTTGTGATGAGTACTCCCAATATATAGTATATTTAGTAAAAATTATTTCAATCTTCGAAACATCGATTACACATAACACAAGAAAAGCAATATATTCGATACTGCAAATTTTTCTCTTGGGAATTGCAACCCGCATAGGGGAAGATCATGAAAGGAAGCCCAATTCATTTAAAATCCCAAGTATTGGGCATCAACAAAAGATGCATAGTTAAACACTTGTATCAAAAACTTATATCTAGGAACTACAAAATCACTAAGTTCAATAACTATGCTTTTTAACCATGCATAACCATGCAATCTGGGATTGACTATCCTTTCGTGTATTTATCCAAAAAAAAATTTCCTATTATGCACCACACGTTTTCTCTAAAAGTTTAGAATGTGTGAAATTTCAAGGAAAAGTACCAAAAAAGTCCTAAACCTATTGCATTGGTGCCAATTTAGTCCTAAACTTTTTAATTTGATCAATTTAGTCCTATATCGTTTCACATTGGTACCAATTCAGTCAATCCGGCCAATTTAGACCGAAAATCGTTGACGTGGATGTCAGCCGTCCTACGTGGCACGGCCAGCGTTGATGTGGATATTTTTTTTATAATTTTTTAATGGTCTTTTTGAATTTTTTAATAATTTTTTTGTTAAGGCTAATGCAAGTGTTCTAGAATGACTGTCATATGTAATTATCAAGTCCCTCGGAAGTCCACCAATCCTTTGTCATATTAAGCACTAAATATAAAGGGTGGCCACCTATTTTGACCGGACTGCATTGCTATATATATATATATATATATATATATATATATATATATATATCTACAGGAGCCTTGATTTATGTATAAATACTGAAACTATTCACTACTTATTTATATTTATTCAGGCCGTGGAATGGTTGGCAAGGTTGAACTGCAAACCATTCACTCACGTTGACCAGCAGTTAGCTAGTTAGCACAGTCGAACCACAAGCCAGTGGCTTGACCAGTTTTCCATCCAGTTTAGCTTCTAATACACTTTTGATTGCGTCGAGATAACACTATGCCAGCAGCAGCAATTAGATTGAAAAGAGAGGATAGCACAGAGAAAAGGGGCAATAAAAGGTAATAAGCACCTTTACTTCAAGGTAGTGTACCAGCACAATGTGCAAGAGCTCCCTGTAACAGTCAGCAAAAAAGATGGAGCAAGAGGAAACCAGAGTCAGACATTTTGCTTTCCGCTGGATGAGTTCCAATAACAATCTCCTATTGAAAATTTACCAAGAAGAGAAAGAAATTATTTTCAAACGATTGTTCAAAGAAAGCATTATAGAATTCCAAACTAACTAAAATTTATTAACTTAAAGGCAAATTTTTCTTCGCAGTCAACCGCGTGCCTTACCCCAACTATCTATCTATAGACACGTAAATATATTATATACAAAACCACCCCCATCGACCGACCGACTGACCGACCGCCCGCCCGCCCGCCCGCCCCCCGGCCCCCCCCCCCCCCCATACAAAACGGAAAAAAAAAACCACACCCACGAAGAAAATAAAAATTTATAATGAACAGCCTTTTTATCTCGATAACCTTATTCTTTGAAGGTAATATGGTAAGACGTTAGAGAAAACTCACTCTTCAAGCATCCAACAGGTGCGTGGCGGAAAGTTTTCATTATGTTCTCCAAGTGCATAATAGCAATCCAACACTTCAATTCCCGCCTGAAATGGTTATACTTCATCTATTAGTAAATACAGCATGAAAAGACCTTCAGGACAAAGCTACAAAGTCAGATATCCTTGTCTGGAGTCTCTCGTGAGCTTCCTTCACTGTCTTTCCATCCCTTTTCTTCCTCCAATTATGCCCATCTTTTCTGAAGTATCTGAGTACCTTCCGATCGAAAAGAAATAAAGAACCACCTGCAAACAAAATGAATGATCACGTGAGGCATGCATTGAGAGAGTCTACCTTAATAAGCCCATCTCATCTGATATGCTCGTTCTTAGGGACATCACAAGGGACAGGTGTTAGAAGATTTTCATTTCACACAAAAAGGAAAAGAGGATTAGTACTTCACAATGTTGGCATTGGTCAAAAACGATAACAAGTGCAGATGAAAGGAGAGAGAAACTAAGCAAAAGCAATCAACAAATCAGCACTTTAAAACGCAAAACCACAGAAAAAAAAAACAAGAAATGCCATTCCGTCTACTATTCAGACAGAAGCAGCTAAAGACACTGGTTATATACGAGGAAAAAACAGGAAACACGGTGAAGCAGGACTGAAGATCAACTATGTAAAAAGACAAAGCCAGCAGTAATCATCTCTGAATGGATCTTTAAGATGAGAAAATAGTTCAAACAATCGCCAAAGATGAAAAGTAGATAGTGCCTGCATTCGATACAATGTGAATGATTGCTTCCACCTCCCCCCATGGCATCTCAATCTAACCACAAAGGCATTAAGCCTTGAGGGGACAATGAGAACCCAAAAGGTGTAAATCATAGCACCAACAATATTAAACAAAACTAACCATTACGGTAAAGTCCGACATTGTGAACTCGTTAGCTATATCTTGATATTATAGGAAATGTACAGATTCATTGACACGTTATCGAGGGGGTACCACAGCATGCAAATTCATTCAAAGAATCTATCAGAAAAAGATTATGACACACAAAATTATGTGTCAATCAAGCAAATCTATTGCTTATTATCCGTTCATGTGGAGTATGCAGGCATGTAATTTGCAAAGTACGAAAAATAGAAAAGGAATTCAAAATGAATCAGTAGGATGTGTAGATCTTGCTCCTCAAAATGAATCAGCTTCTGGATAGGATTATTTATGTTGTCTACAATTATTACTTCCTATAGAAAGTACACTCACTCGAAATACAAGATTTAGAAGAAAACATAAAGGTCACACAGTGAATCAGAAAGTGATACACCTAACAATAAAATTACCCAATTCATAGGGAAAACCGACATACTTGGACGCATATTTGCGGGCTCTGGTGCAATTTGAAACTTTTTGTAGTTTTGGAGAATTTCACAAATATCTGCCGGACGTAACCACCGATGTTGTGCATCCAGAAGTATTTGCTGGATATCTGCATTCAAATCATATCCCAATCTGTAAAATCATATCAAATTGCTACAAAATTCCATTTATCTTTGGCAATTAAATATCATAATGGAATATATCTATTTACAGGTAAAATAAAGTTGCGATTCCAGTGATTAAATTTTTAATGGGTTCTGTAGAGGTAAATACCCGTCAACTGCACTTCAGTGCAGCCAAGGTCCTCCTCATGCTCCCTCAGGGCACTTTTATATAGCTCCGTTTCAAGCTTAACATATGAGGGTTCCACATCGTAAAAGACGGGTAGTATCTGTTTTCCTGGGGATTGGCTATAGCTCTCCACGATGCATGTCAGCTCTCGGAGCCACCATCTACTCAAAGCATAGTTTATGGAGAAAATAGGAATGTATATTTGGGAGCTTTTTACTGCTTGCAAGATCTCTGAGATCTTTTCGCCCGGCTGTAACTCTTTTCTACTGGATATCCGCAATGTTAGATCTTCGAGGTTCCAAATCGAAGGAGGTAGTTCCCCAATAACTGTCCGAGATAGATACAACTCAGTTGACCTCCTTAACTCCCCAACGGCATCCGACAGCGAATTTAGACTCGTACAGTTCAACAAAGGCAAGGATTCAAGAAACCCTAGCCCATTGATTGTCTCCAGAAATTCAACTAATCCTGTATCCTCCATTGATAGCCTTGGCAAACCTCTTACATTGCTGATCGAGTCTGGCAAATGACGAACACTACGACCCTGCATAGGGAAATCCCTCCTCAGTTGTGTTCTGATCCCAAAACTGTTCATCCGTAATGTCAAATCTTCGAGGTTCCAAATCAAACAAGGCAGGTTCCCAAGAGTTGTCCCAGATAGATCCAACTCAGTCAACGACTTCAACTCCCCAAGAGCATCCGACAGCGAATTTAGATAAGTACAATTCACCAAACACAAGTGCTTAAGATCCACCAGCCCTTTAATTGTTTCTGGAAGTTCAATTAATCCTGTATCCTCTATTACTAGCCTTGACAAACCTCTTATGTTACCTATCGAGTCTAGCAAATAACGAACATTATGACCCTGGATCAAGATGAGCTCTTTTAGGGCAGTTAGACAACCAATTTCCTTGGGCAACTCTTCAAGATGTGGACACCATTTGATTTTCAAGTACTTCAATCGCCGTAGTTCACCAATTGAGGGATCAATTTCAGCCAACGTCAGGAAATCTTTCAGAATCAATCTCTCTAAACTCACAAATTCAGAGAAGCGAGGAGTTTTGATTAAGGATTTAGATCCCGCAATTTTCAGAACTTTTAATTTACTTGCCACCTGCAAAACGGAACCCAGCTTAAAATTCTCCGGACTCTATATGCATTGCAAAATAGGTGCATCTCATCATATATTAAGACGATTAGTTGAAAGAGTAAATGAATCAAGTGAAATTGTATCATGATTTCGACCAATCCACTCCATTCTTCTATGGCGATATTTACTGAAAGCTTGAGAACAACTAGCTGATTCAACACAAAGTTGTTTGCTTGAAGTTGCGAAGGACAATTTCACCAACAAAGCCATCTTAGCTCAGGTAAAATATCCTCACATATGCTAGCAAAGTTCCCTCCATATAATTTGAGAAACCTTGCATTCTTGAGATTCGCAAAATCTTCGCGTGTGAAATTGTGTCTTGATCTCCTTGGTGCAAGTGCTACCGCATTTTTTGTTCCCTAATGGAAAATATAATATTAAACCGTGTCTTTTGACCTAAGCAATGAATTCAGGTCACTTAATCGTTAAATATAATATTGATTCATATGAAATTCGATATATCTTTACTATTTAAAATTGTGCATATTGGATGACTGTATTTATGCTTTCATATAAAAATTATATACTAGTTCTTCGAACTATTGTGTCTAATTATATTAAATATTTATGCTATAATAATGATATTGTTTTTTATTCCATGGAATTGGTGTTTGTTACTTAGTAGTCTGCTCACTCGGCCAAAAAACCGATCTATTTACAGTTTTTGCTGATGTTGAGTAGGATTGAGGAACTCGGGGGTCAAGGTTAATTTTTTCTGAAAGTGCACTGCAGAAGCGTGGTATTCTTTTTATATTAAATTTGATTGAATTTTCGTGATTATAACTTCAGCGGTGAATTTTGATGGAGTTGATGTTTGTAGACTTTGGTATAAAAGAATATTTTCAAGTATAGTTTGAGGTATAAAGGATAATGTGTTCAATAAAATGGGTGTCACATCTCCACTCAATATATAATTCAGGCTAAATCAGTAGAGAGTTAAAGTAAACATGACAGTCACTAGCTAAATTTGAATCGGACTTGTGAAGCGAGAATTCTTTTAGCTTTACTGGATATTACTAACATAACCTTTTCAAAACATACTCGTTTATAGCACTATCGAGACCCAACAGAAAAACCTAAAGATTTTATTTTTTCGTTTGAATGTGCATTATCTAGATAGAACAAGATAGATTGGATAGGTATGATTATCTAGTGGAAAAGTTCAAATGGTCTTTTAAACTCATTGTTCTTATCTTATATAAATAATTTTGGAAATGGGTGCACTATTTATTGGTGAAAAAAAGGAAGAGAAAATTAGCAAATTTCTTTAACGAAAAACATAATTAATTCACAAGTTTTTCTATTACGGGCTTCTTAGCTTGTAATAAATGCAGGCAATATGCAAGAGAGATGAACTCTTAGACACGAAGTAGTGTAGAAAAGAATAAAATGGTGTTGTTCGTACTTACCTTTTTTGCTTGGGACATCTCGAGAAACCACAATCTGCTTCGATCTCCAAGATTTTTTATATTCTCTTGACAAACAATTTCTCTCCAAGATCTCATAACTGATTGTGCATCCATATTCTATCATAATCAATCCTGATCAAGGACTTACGGATAAGGACATCAATTTCAACTTCCGGCTAAAAGGAACAAGCTTCCCACATATACATTGCATTAATTTTTTTCTTGTTAACAAAGAAACATGCAATGTCCAGAAAAATTTGTTGCCCCTCACATCCAAGTGCATCATAACTAATCTTTAACCTCTGTTGGACCTTTTCGTGAGGCACTTCCTTCAACTTCGTCAGTGTGGTTTTCCACTTTGCTTTACTTATGGTACAAAGACGTGAACCTATCACTTTAAGAGCCAATGGAAGTCCTCCGGTGAGTTCAACAACTTGTCTTGAAAGATCATAAAGGTCACAAGGAGCCAAATCTGTGTTGAAAGCATGCTTGTTGAAAAGTAGAAGAGCATGATCAAAATGCATCTCCTTCATTTCGTACAGCAAAATTTGTGGAGGTCGTGTCAAGGTATTTTCTTCCAGTCCATCGACATTGGTCATAGGAAAATCTCTAGTTGTAATGACGATCCGACTCCCCGGACCATATGAATAAGAATTCATTGCTAGATTCATAAATTGTTCATTTTCATCCATGTCATCCAAAACAGGTAAGACGCGCTTGTTAGGTAATATTTCTTTGATCGTATTAGTCCCTTCCTTATGGTCAATGGTTTCACCAAGCGAGAAACCAAAAAGATCAACAACTAATTTTCTTTGCATTTTTACAATGCCACAACATGAAGATGACTCACGGATGTTCGAAAGGAAGGAGTGACCTTCAAATTGAGGAGAGAGTTGGTTGAACACTTTCTCGGCAAGAGTTGTCTTCCCAATGCCACCTATCCCATGGATAATGACAAATCGTACACCACCAGTATCACAACTTAACAGTTTCTTTTATGGCTTCTACATGATCATCAATCCCAACCAGATAAGTGGGCAAATATCTTTTCCTTATTGTGATCTTCTGCAAGACCTTTTCAGTGATGTCTGCCATGACCTTGCCATGCCCGCCATATTCATGAAATCGTTGCACGTAAGATTATGTTTAAGCAATTAATATTTCAAATAGAAGCATATAATGATAACCAGCATGCTGATATGTATTTTTCATGTGGTATTCGCCAAGGATGTTTTTAAATCGCTCATTCCACATGTATCGAATAAGGCTTCTCCTACAAGGGTGGTGAGTATTGCCCCAAAAGAGTTTAGAGCCAATCACTTGAGACACCCTTTGGGAGTTCATCAGTATGTAGATAGTCTTAGCCTAGTCGTAGTGAATGATACATACTAACATGCGTGCTTGTGCGCGCTACTATTCTAATACACAACTGGAAGGTAGATCTGACAATAACCCAATAGATACATAGACGGATAAATAAAAGAAGATCATGTCGATACCTTTCACCTTTCAAACACCATCCTTTGATTGTAGCCACCTTTGTCAAAGCCTCCTTCCAAGGCTTCACTTCAGTGCAGCCAAGTTCCTCCTCATGCTTGTTTAGAGCGCTAGTGTACAGTTCCGTTTCAAGCTTAACATCCGAGGGTTCCACATTGTAAAAGATGGGTAGTATATCTTTCTCTATGGATCGGCAATTGCACTCCATGATGCATGTCAGCTCTCAAAGGCACCATCGACTCGAAGCATAGCCTTGGGAGAAAATAATAATGTATATTTGGGAGCATTTTACTGCTTCCAAGATCTCCGAGATGTTTTTTCCCTGGCCTAACGCTTCCTCATCCCTAAAAATGCAGATTCCTTTTTGGTTCATGAACTCATAAAGGCAATCTGTGAATGTGTCGCGAGTGTCGGGTCCTCGAAAACTCAAGAACACATCGAAGTGGCTACCTGTTACAGTCCCTGAGTTGGCTCCTTCGCCCCCCATCTGAAAACACAGACTGATGTTGCCGGTGACTTCTTTTTGTGATCCTACAGGAGATTTCTACAGCAATAGGGACTTGCCGCGTTAGGCCACTCATCGAAGTATCACATAATCAATAGTATATATTATTTCATCAATCTATGGCTAATAATGTCTTGTTGGTTGAGTGGGTTTGTGCCTACTTTAAGGTGGAGGTCATGGGTTGCATCTCCTTAATTATTTATTTATTTATTGTTTTTTTAAATAAAGTTTATAGGACACGTTCTAAATCGGTTCGCTCCGATTTCCAGTTCAAGCGGCCTGGTCACTCACTGCTACTACATCTATGTGGAAAAAAGTCCTAGATATCAAACGAATTGGTATGCAGTATACGCTACTCTTTTGCTCGATGGGACTCGTATATTAAGATCAAAATGAATGTACCCTCCCATAAGATTGGTTTTCATTTTTTCCTATGACAGTTTGGATTAACAATTTAACATCGAAACCCACCCCACCCCCCCCCCCCCCCCACGCCGTTAAGCGTGCTTGTTGAGGCGAAAGCGTAAAGCTGTGTCTTGGAAAAAGTCCTTGCTTAATAAAACCATGAGATGCGATTAAACCTGATAAAAAAAGAACTGTAATGGAGTACTTAGAAAAGTACACCGCATTCGAAAATCACGTAAAAATTTTGGCGTGCAATTGCTGAACTGCACACCGGACAAAAGTGGAGCTGGTCCATGCATCCACGCGGGGCCCCACATCACCATCCATAAATCCAAATGAAAGGGAAAAAAAAGAAAAGGAAATTTTATAAGGTGAAAATTTTTTGAAGATAGAAGAAGATCATCGTCATCGTCATCCATCAAATGAAAAAGCCATAGAAAAGCCCATTACCAACGACCCCTGATTTTCGACCCCCCAAAAAAAAAAACGACCCCTGATAACCGACGCTCCACTCTATGTGTCTCTCTTTCCCCGCAGGTGTATGAGACAGAGAGACTCGCCCAGAGTGAGCTCGTTACAGCTCCTCTATCTGCACTGCGACCGACAGACACTCCCACCGTTTCACACACCGCACCAAAGAAATCGAAATCACATCACACCAAAACCGAAACATTCGATGAAGAAATCGAAATCGAAACCGATAGAGAGAGAGTACCTAAGAGTGAGCTGATTGATGGAAGACCACCATAGGCGAGGCCGCAACCCGTGAGACGGAGAGAGAGGCGTCAAGCGATAATGGAGAGAGAGAAAAATGGAGTGGCGCTGCCGGAGAGACTCAAGAAAGAGGCCAGATTTGAGAAAGTGAGTGAGAAATGAGAGAGCGAGAAGTGAGAAAGTGTTTGAGAGACTTGACTTAAAAGAGTTTTTTATTTTTTTGTTAGTCCTACTCCTATTTCTACTTTATCCTTCATCTCACTTTTTAGATTTTTGCCCTTCCTCTTGCAGAACGTGATAGTCGAAATCCATACTTGAAACTATGCGTCCTCATCCCTAGCCTCCTGAGAGAAAGTGGGGAATCGAACTCCTCACCTTTTCCTTCTTACTTGAGAAGGGTAGCCACTGGGGACTTAAAAGAGTTAAAGGTTTCATTTTTGAACCGGTTGTGGCTGCGGGCCATCACAAATATATTCACAATATATACAAGCAAATTTTTCACCATCATAGTCTGTGAGAAAAATACACTTTAGCTTAGTACCGAATCTTCCTTGAAAGCAACCTGTACTATTTCTCACCTAAATATGTATTGCTTTTCTAAAAAATGAGAATAACAATTTATCAGACAGAATCTCAAAACATCAGAGTATGGCAAAATGACCGAATAATAAAATAAATCGGACACCAAATTTAAGTGATTCAATCGTAGTGACTTATGTTTATTAGGAGAGCAACAACAAATTCCATTATATATCAAGTAATATACGGATATTACAACTATACTCAAATTACTCAAATATTCTCAGTATTTCCTAACCCCAATTATACTCAATAATTCACGTAATATTTAGCTTTATAATTTCTCACGAACAAATTATGCATAAATCTTATCATAAGAATTAATTGGCTATATACACTAGTTCCCCTGGGATGTAATTCACGAACAGTACCCAAGAAAATAAACCACACCGAGCACTCGCCTAGAAACGGCGCTTCAAGCATCCCACGCGGCTCGGCTCTACTGAAGGAAAACCCAAAGACCTTCACTGTTCGGCTCTTTGTCGGAATTCGCTATCGGCTTCGTGGCACAAAAGAACAACCCATGATTTCTTTTCTTTTTTATATGAAACCCTTGGGCCATACCTTTTTGCGGCAAACTTCGCTTTTCCTTTCCTGCAAAGTGCAAACATAGAAAACCCACAAGTCTTCCTCTTTCCTTCTTGAAATTTTTTTTCTTTATCTTTCCCCTGACAAAGACTTTCTTTTAGGATTGGGACCCACCGAAATATTCACCCTCGGAGTGAGCCTACGTAACTTCAAGGTAAAACTTGCAGGTTTATCTTCAACAATTCACCGTTGGATAATTACGAAAAATCACTTATCCAAGAAAATCCAAATAGCAAAATGCATACGGAGTTATATTCGAGACATATTTTAACAAAATATATATCCAAAAAAATGTACGGTGTCTAACCTTACTGCTCGCAAAATGATGATATCGTGAAAGGGTAGGGTTTTTTTTTTTGGTCTGAGTAAAAGGGTAGTTGAACAACATAAGCTTTAAAATTTTTGTCTTGAAACGAATGCAACATGAATTGCAAACAACGAATCGGAAAATACATCACAGTTGGCTAAGCTTAATAGTGAGCTAGGGCCTCACACAAATTATCATCGGAACACTAGGCAATAGCTAGTTCACATCAGATCATTTACATCTCCTATCTCTTTATTTATTTCTGTTTATGACTGATAGAAGCATTTGCATCTAATATCATCAAGCCGTTTTGGCATCTACCAAAACTTTGACTTGGATTATTCCGACAAAAATTATCAACTTTTGTAAATCAACCAATTTCATGTTGTATTGTTAGCTTTAACAAAATTGTCCCATGATTTATACCCTTCCACTCCACTCTTCTATGGCGATATTGCCTTAAAGCCTAAGAACAACTAGGCGATTCAGTATAAAGTTGTTTACTTAAAGTTTTGAAGGACAATTTCGCCAGCAAAGCCATTTAGCTTTGCCAAATTGTCCTCAAAGTTGCCAACAAAGCTCCTTCCATCCCATTCAAGAAAACCTCGCGTTGATGAGATATCCAAAATCTTCAGGTGTAAAATTGTGTCTTGGTCTCTATAGTGTGAATGCTACCGCATTTCTTGTTCCCTGATAGAAAATATAATATCGAATTGTGTCTCTTGACTTGAGCTATGAGGTCGGATCCATTAACTATTGAATACAACACTGATACTTTGAAATTTGATATTTTTATTAGCATAAGTGCACTATAAGTCTTAAAACTTGTCACTAAAGTGTAATTAAGTATTAAGACTTTTAAAAAGTGCAATCAAATTATAAAACTTATTAAATTAGTATAGTCAATTCATTTTGTTAACTCCGTCCAATTTGGTTGAAGAAAAATTCTTACGCGATTTTTTTTATTACTTTATCTCTCTTATATGGCTTTGATGTCATTAACACATGCAATATAAGGCTAAAACAATGTCATTTTGATTTAAATCTTATTTTTAACCCAAATTTTTTATCAAACTTGATTAACAAATAAAAAAAGGCTAAATTTTAAGAAAAGGAACACTAGTTGAGGGCCTTCAGGCCCTCTTTGCCATCGCCCCACCATTAGGGGTGAACATGATGGACCGCCTGAACTGGGACCGGACCGGACCGGACCGATAAATATATATATTTACTTTTTAAATTTTTTGAAGAAAAAAGAAAGCCTAATATATTCCCTCTTGCCTTTACCAATGTTTTTAAGGATTGATTCCATTGGAAAATGGAATTGGTTCCATTGGAACGTGATTAGTTCCATTTGAAATAAAAAAATAAATATATTTATTTATTTAAAATAGAAAGCCTAATTTAAAAGTACGTGATCGGTTCCATTGGGACCGGACCGGACCAATGGTCCGGTCCTGTCCACGGTCCTAGGACTAGCCGGTCTGGTCCTCGGTCCTAGAAAATGAGAACTGGTCCTCCCGGTCCGGTTCCCAGTTCTTGGGTGGGACCGGATCGGATCGGGAACCACTCACCCCTACCCACCATTGCCGGAATGGTGGGGCGATGGCCAGCGGGGGTTACTGGGCCTGAAGTGATGGACGGTGACCCTCGCCATGATATAATTGTGTGCATCACTTTTATCCCTTTACTTATCTCATTTTATATGATAGAAGCATATTGTACTTGACATTTCTCCATATATCAAACTTGACTTGTCTTATCCCCAAAAATGGTTATGTTTTTATAAATCAACCAATTTATCTCCCTTTAGATTAGGTTGTTAGCTACAATAATTGCAATTTGAGTGAGTTGCTCATTCTACTGAAGTGTTATATTTTAAGAATATCAAGATATATCATGACTGACAGTATTGGTCCCGGTATTTTTTGAGGTCAATCAGCAGCAAGGTCCTTGAGGAGATTTATACGGCTAGAAGCACGATTAAGTAAGACGAGTAGCAACTTCCACTCTCCTTCTTTCTCCGTAGCATCCCTCATCGAAGACCTTTTTAGCTAGTCATTACTTTCCTCTCTCTCTCTCTCTTTTCCGCATAAGGTGAACCTTCCGCGTAAGGTCACTCATCGCCCTGAATGAGCCATTTTGACAAAAGTCGTGGGAAAATGCTAAGTAATCCCCACTCCAACAGGCGGAATCACTACAAAAAAACATGTTTTTTCCAACGAAATTTCCAACGAAAAATTCGAAAAAATTCGTTGGAAAACGAATTTCCAACGAAAAAAAATTCGTTGGTAATAAGTCGTCGCAAATTTTTCCAACGAAAAATTTCAATTTTCGTTGGAAATTTGCGACGAATTTTTTTTCGTTGGAAAATTCATTGGAAAACTCGTGACTAAATTTGTTGGAAACGAACTTTTTTTCCGACGAATTTTTTTTCGTTGGAAACTACAATTTTTTTTTGTCGAAAAATTGTGGAAATTTTTTTTCCATCGAAAAAAATTTTTTTTGGTTGAATTTTTTTTTTGGTCAAAAAATAGCCCTCGCCGTCGGCGAGGGCCAGCCTCGTCGCCGGCGAGGGCTGAGCTCGCCGGCCATGGCAAGCTCGGCCCTCGGCATGGCCGACGAGGGCCAGCCTCGTCGCCGGCGAGGGCCGAGCTCGCCGGCCATGGCGAGCTCGGCCCTCGCCATGGCCAGCGAGGGCTAGCCTCGTCGTCGGCGACGGCCGAGCTCGCCCAGATCTGGGCGAGCTCGGCCCTCGCCGACGACGAGGCTTGCCCTCATGGCCGGCGAGGCTATTGCGCCTCTTCTTGTTCTTCCCAGAACAAGAAGATGAAGAAGAAGCAGCAGGAGCAGCAGGGGTGGGAGCAGGCGGGTCGCCGCCCGTCAAGTCCGTCGTCGTCTCCTAGCCTCGCCGGCGACGAGGCTTGGTGGCGTCGGGGGCGTCGGAGGCTTGGTGTCCGTGGCGCCGGAGCCGGAGCCGGAGTCGGAGGAGGAGGGGGGCCGGCGGGGGAGGAGGCGGAGGGGGAGGCGGAGGGGGAAACGGAGGGAGAAGGTGAAGGCGAAGGAGAGAGAGAGAGAGAGAGAGAGAGAGAATATGAATGTTGAAATTGAGGATTGTGGGATAATAAGCGCGAAAATATTGAATAAGGAACAAGTAGGGTTTTCGTTGCAAAATTCGTGGGAAATTTCTCACGAATTTTGCAACGAAAATTGTACACACTAAAATAATTATCAGGAATTGGGAATTTCCAACGAAAATTGTACACACTGAAGTAATTGCCCGGAAAATTGAAATTCGTTGGAAAATTCGTTGGAAATTTCTAACGAATTTTCCAACGAATATCAAAAATGCCGAACAGTATCGGGTTTTTTTTGTAATTCGTTGGAAAATTCGTTGGAAATTTCCAACGAAAATTGTACACACTGAATTAATTTCCCGGAAAATTGAAATTCATTGGAAAATTCGTTGGAAATTTCCAACGAATTTTCCAACGAATATAAAAAATGCCGAACATTATCTGGTTTTTTTTTGTAATTCGTTGGAAAATTCGTTGAAAAATTCATAACGAAAAAAATTCATTGGAAATTTCCAACAAATTTTTCAACGAAAATTGTACACACTGAATTAATTTCCCGGAAAATTGAAATTCGTTGGAAAATTCGTTGGAAATTTCCAACGAATTTTCCAACGAATATGAAAAATGTGGGTTTTTTTGTAATTCGTTGGAAAATTGTACACACTGAAGAAATTTCCCGGAAAATTGAAATTCGTTGGAAAATTCGTTGGAAATTTCCAACAAATTTTTTTTAGTTGGAAATTTCCAACGAATTTTGCGACGAAAATTTTTTCGTTGGAAATTTCCAACGAATTTTGTGACGAAAATTTTTCGTTGGAAATTTCCAACGAATTTTTCTTTTCGTTGGAAAATTTGTCGCAAATTTGCAACGAAAACTTTTTCGTCGCAAATTTTCGTGGCAAAAATCTAGTTTTTTTGTAGTGAATCTTCAAGCGGATTGATTGAGCAACATTCTGATTTTCTATTTCCATTAAGTTTTGTTGCTTTTCTTCTTGCCTTTTTTTTTCCCTTTTTTCTTTTTTTTATTATTACTCTCAACTATGTAATTACGTTGAAGGATATAAGCTAAATTCCCAAAATGTCTCAAGGAAAATGGCTTGTGCAGTTAATGCATATGGATGTACTCTTACATTGGTCGATGAAACCTAACCTTCACTTGAGTCGTACTTGTGCTACAATACTCAACCAAGCTATCATTTCTTTGTTATAGCTTCCGCGGCCATAGTTGAACCCTTAAACAAATACGTGGTCTGACTAATATTAGATGCAAACTTATGTATTAATGTATATTAGGATTCTTCTTGGCATTTCGAGCACTTGCACGTGAAACCATAGTCCGCAAGCATTGCCTGCCTCCCTTCAAAGGGTAAATCCTCATCTATGTATAAAATAGTGACCTCTGCAAGATTTAATGATTTCTCGCATGTCAAATGTACATATGCTCATTATAAGAAATTGAAGCTGCGTTGCTTTTCACCTAAACAGGAACACATTTGTCCGAGCATACGCTAACAAGCCAGATTAAGCCACTATGAAATTACCTCTTCTCCCTTCGAAACGGGCTTCAACGCCACTATCATTGCTTTGACCATCTCTATCTTGAAAAGGTAGCAGCAATCAAATCAGCCCTGCTGCATATCATTTGCACCTGTCCATCCACTCAGGTGCCCTTGAAAAGGAATCGGTTCGACATAGCATAGATATAGATGATGTTATGTGAAGAACGAATGACTCAACAATCTAAAGTTTCAAAAGCGTGAGCATATCTCATAAAATGATTAACCAGCCTGCAACGTGCAAGTTACGGATAAAAGGCAATGTTATGTGATGCTTGTCAAATTGTATCTACGAACTAGAAAAGCGGTTGATCTTCAAGGATTGTCGAAAGGGATGCATCGGGTCAATCACATTGAAGGGAGATCTCAGTAAGTTTTAATAACGTCAACTTGAAGCTCAAATGGATTTGAAATTTTAAACCATGCCAAGTAAAAATAGAAACGTCAAGAATGCTAGGGATGCAAAGACTTTCAAAAATGATTGCGCCACACTCTGATGGGGCGCTTACACATTGCCCATTAAGGAGTTTGCCACGTTGCTTATAAACCACTTTTGAAAATCAGCCTTTATATCCCTAGCGTTACTGAACATTAATGACGTCACCATTACGAACTGAATGTGCACAGGATTACTTATACCACCTGTGCACAGGATTACTTATACCACCTCTCTTTTGAAAGCTTTGCCGTTAGGATGGCAGGAATGATTCATGCAGCTCTGCAAGGGGAAAAATGCCGTGCCTGAAAGTATGAATTCAATTATTAGCAAAATATCGGGCATGATAACTAAACATTGCAGAAGTTATTGACCAGGGGCTTCACTAGTCAACTTGGAGGAAATCAATAAATCGCCGATGAAGTCATTGACAGCCAGTTATTGCAGATTTTGCTAAGTGTTGAAACTCCAAGATAAAGATGGTGATCTACATTAGCACATGATTGCTAGTTGGTCATCCCTATAATCTTGGAATCTGTTTGTGGCTAACCACTGTTAGATGAAAAGGGATCATGCCTAAGATTTGGGGAAGGATGATTGCTAGTACTAGGAAGTTATTTGTGAATTCAAAATCCATAACTGTTTGTAAATAATGGTTCTAATCTTTATAAAGATTGTTCAATCAATTGTAGAACACATGTTCTTGCATATTTATTTTCCGGTAAATTTACCTTTCCAACATTTTCAATTTCTCTTACCATTTACATTTCTCACAACCTTTGGTGTTCGGTACTTGCATTTTAATTCCTTTACTTTTACAGCTATTTTATTTTCCTGTTTACAAATAACAAAGAGTCCATTTTCCGTAAAATTCATCAAATTCGTTGCTATTTTAAGATGTTTGAGATCTTTTCGCCCTGCCCAACTCTTTGTTGTCCATAAAAATGCAAATTCCTGCATAGCTCATCAACTCATAAAGGCAATCTATGAATCTGCTACAAGTATCGGGTCCTTGAAAGCACAAGAACATGTCTTAGTTGCCAGCTGTTGCTGTCCTTGAGTTGGCCTCTTCATTCACCATTTGATAGGGAAAACCGTAAGAAAAGTCCTAAACCTATTGCATTTGTGCCAATTTAGTCCTAAACCTTTTTTTTTGCCAATTTAATCCTAAACATTTTAATATAATGCCAATTCGGTCCTTCCAGCTAATTTGGCCAGATATTGCTGACGTGAATGTTGACCAACCTACATGGCAACACCGGTGCTAACGTTGATAATTTTTAATAATATTTTAATATTTTATTGATATTTTAATATTTTTTTTCTTTCTTCCTCCTTTTGTCAATGATTGGCCACTGAGCAGGCTGGCCTTGCTTGGGCGAGGGTCACTGTCGACCCTACATGCGAGGGTCAGCCTCGCTAGATTTGGCGAGGGGAGCCCTCGCCGAGGCTCACCCTCTCCTAGGCCAACCCTCACTAGGCCTTGCCCTCACCCAAGCCAAGGTAGCCTCGCCAGATCTGAAGAGGGGAGCCCTCGCATGGCCGGTTGACAGCGACCCTCGCCCAAGCAAGGCTAGCACACTGGCAAAAGGAGAAAGAAAGAAAAAAAATTAAAATATTAAAAAAATAAAATATTGTTAAAAAGTATTCACGTAGGCTAGACGACATTCAAACAAGCAATATCAAATCAAAATTAGTCGGAATGACTGAATTGGCATTATATTAAAATATTTGAGACTAAATTAGCCTAAAAAAATGTTTATAACTAAATTGGCATCAATGCAATAGGTTTTTTCTAACACTTTTCCCCCATTTGATAACACAGATTGAGGTTACAGGTGACTTCTTTTTTGGGTGGTGCTTGAGGAGATTTCTATGGCTAGAGGTACGATCAAGATGAGTAGCGACTTCCACTATCTTTCTTTCAGCTTAAGGTCGCTTCATCGAAGTCCCTTTCAGCTCGTCATTATAAACTCTTTTCTTTCCGCATTGGGTCTTCCTTTCCACGAAGGTCACTAATTGACTCCCTTACACCTAAATTGGCTCCACGAAGTCCGTTTCAGCTTGTCGTTATTTAACCATCACGTGCCAAGTAAAACCTGAGTGACTGACGAGCAATTTATTCGCCTCCTTTGTCATCGTGAGTTGTGATGAAAGTTGTCAAAAAATGCTAAGTAATATTCCCGCTCCGACAGGCGGAATCTTCAAGCAGATTGATTGAGCGAAAACACTAAATGTCTAATTCTAATTTGCTAACGTTTCTTGTTGCGTTGACATTAACACAAGAAAATGACCAACTCTTAATTGATGTTAAATGAATAGCAAGCTCATTTGATGCAAGCAAAATTTGGTTAAAACAGAAATTATCAATGAACAAAACAATAAGGAAGCTATTAGCTCATTGATAGTGCAAGATGTTGATACAACAAGATGATGAGTTTAGTGCTGCAAATGTTCTTAAATTAAATCGTTCACCAGTTAACAACTTTAATTATCGATGGAAAAATCTTTTAGCAAATGTCATTTACTAAGTGTTGAAGCAAATGTCATTTACGAAAAATACATAGAGTTGCCAATGCATCAGTCAAACATGTAGATTGACAAAAACACATGATTGCCGAGTGGTTATATTTATAATCTCGCAATGTGAACCTTTTTGTGGTACGCGAGAAGATTTCTATAGCAAGCATGATTAAGATGAATACCAACTTCCACTCTCTTTCTTGCCCGTAAGGTCACTCATCAAAGTCCTTTACAGCTTTGTCTCTTTCTTTTCGCGTAAGGTCTGCCACGAGGTCCAGGTAATTTAACTCATGGAAGTCCTTTTAATCTTATCATTAATCAACTCTTTCTTTTGGCACAAGGTCATTTCTCATTATTGTTTTAACTAGCTTTTCCGCCTAAATTGACTAATCCAAATCCTTTTGAGTTTATTATTAATTGTCAGGTGAAGACCATCTTCACATGTCACATCATGTGTCACGTCATTTGTGGAAAAATATCCCTTCTAACATTCTTTTGCCCATTTAATTTTATATAATTCCTACTCTCCATAATATTTTCTATTACTATTTTATTTTGATAAGAAAGTTAAAAATAATAATATAAAGGATTATATACTAATTTTATATACAAACAAAAAAATTAATTATAAAAAGCATATAAATAAATATAAATAAAAAAATAGTGCGCACTTTTACTTTTAAATCAATGAAATGATATATCTATGCTATTCAATTATTCGACCAAATAAATTTGCTTGTGTCCATTGTCCACCTAGGTTCAGGTCTGTGCTTTTCTTGTTGCCCTTTTTTTCTTTTTTTCTTTTCAATCTCATCTATATAAGAGAAAACTTCAAATAAGAGCATGAAGTGCTCTCATTTCATCAAATAAGAGCATAAAGTGGACATTATTTCAAATAAGTGTAAGGGTTTTTCTGATATAGGCTACATTAATTGAATTTACCGTTTTACAGGATTGATCTAATAAGATAAGATATAAAGATTCTTAAATAGTCTGATATGGGACTAGCTAGTGTAGGCCAAATAAGGCCCGGCCGATGATAAGAGGGCTTGGCTTAAAACTCTATAAATAATACTCAAGTTCCTCCTCTAATCCTATACATAAATTATCTCATATAAGGAGCAAATGCTAATTGTAATAGGTAGTCTCATTGAGCTAGTGACACAGAGGGTAATAGAGGAGAAGAACTTGCAATGAGGATTGTCAGTATTCCGTATCAAGCACAACCGATTCCAAATCAAGCGCGCAAATTCCTTTTACTCATTTATATGTGTTCTAGATTCTAGCTATGGGGATCTTAGGTGTGTTTTCGCGGCAAACATGTAGTATTAGAGCCGACGTAGTGTAGGTCTAGAACATACAGATTTTGCTCTTTTTGTGATTTTTTGTACATGAAAAATTTATTTTGATTACATAAATGGGAACAATTGAAAAAATGAGCATTTTGAGTGGCGGAGCACCACCAAGGGACGCCGTACGTGTCGCCACGTGTAGCCACACGCCGTTGGGCGGTGGCATGAGTCACCTATGCGCTGCACGTGCTCCCACGCGCGGATATTGCCAGCTCGTGCGTTGCACACGCTAGGGCTGATGTCATGATGATGTTAGCAACCTATCAATGCGGGTCAACCTAGTTGATCGGATCAACCGGTTAGACTAGTTTGTTGACCATTGACCGGTTGAGAGCGCATCCGATGTCCATTTGGGACGTTCTTGATATTGATGTGATTGTATCAAAATTCTCTACAATGTGCTATATTTAATTTACATGTTTGAGGCTTTTAAGGACGTGAAAATACATACGGAACCCTATATACTCGTATTTTTATGGTATTTTTGCACATTTTCTTGTATTTTTCTATGGTTTTGAAAATACAAATGCTAGCCCACATGTATATCATCACATACAATATGTATAGAGTGTAATTCATTGTCTATCAATGAATGGAGCAATGTAATTGGCATGACATGTGATTTTAGTGACAAATTGCCTATGTCTTTAAGTCTAAATCACATATATATGGTAAATGTGAGACATAAAGTTTATAGTCCTAGTATGAGAGAGTTTCAAGAATTCAATTGGATTGTGACAGCCAAAGTGACACACTTGATTGGGTTTGAAAAATATCGATCTCATGTTATGGTGGGATGTCTCCCATTCTAATGCGTGGTCATACTCCCAAAGGAGGTGATTGTATATTAATTTATGAAGGGACACATGTACAACATATGCTTAAGGAGTGACTGATTTTAATGGTTCATATACCCAAAGGTAGTGAACTCACGAAGATTAGAATATATTCTCATAGCCAATGTCATGTTGAGAGTATCCAATTGCATGTCATATATTCGGCCTCAAGGTGTTTATATGATGATGTATGTAACTCTCGGGATGTGTACTTATATAGTTTTAAGTTACACGGTACTCACATATAATGCTAATTGTATACATTACTTACAAATTAGTCACCTTATTTCAAAACCGCAACTCTATTAAGATTGAGGTTCTTTCTGGTTCAGACTTTAAGAAATGAAAAGAGAATTTTTTATTTGGGATGGAACTGACGGAGGCTCAAATTACTTTTACTAAGGAAAAGACAGCATATCTCACTGTCACTAGTAAGGAACCCAAGAAAGCACACTTCGCTATTTGGGAAAAGAGCAATTGGATTTGCCTGTTATCAATGAAGCAATCCATTCAGGAACACTCGAAGAGTAGTTTGCCAGCTGACTATATTACTAAACAAATTATGGAAGCCTTGGTGACTTGGAATCGTGTCTTGTCTAATGCTGAGATTGGAACACATTTGCAAAGACCCTTCAACATGAAGTATGATGGTTCTGTTTGGGTTAGGGACAAAAAGAGTAAGAGATCCAAAAATCATACTCATAAAGGAACTTATGAAACCACTGGTCATTCTGACTATTTGGATCCTAAGAAAAAATCTTTCAAGAAGGATGGTGACTGCCGCTTCTTTTGTAAGAAAAAATGTCACATAAAAAAAGACTGTAACAAATATAAAACTTAGTTATCCAAGCATAAGTATGCAGGTAATATGTCACGCCCCGAACCCCAACAAGCTTGTGACACCCCTTTGACGGTCGTATTGAACGTGACGTCCTAGGACGCATCGTCGACCCAAACAAAACATGCGAAGACAAATGCAAACGGAAGCGAAATTTAAGCAACCTTGACGATAGTTAATGACAAGGGATATCACTACAACATTCACAAATACACAATATCAAAAGGGGATAGTGGTTGGGTAGCCTACTTCACTATACAAAAGAGGGGCATCCAAAGATGAGACGAAGCATCAAATGCCCAAGGTCACTCTCGGTCTCTGAACCCCACGTGACGACTATCCGTCACTCCAAACCTGAAAATGTTTAATAACGGAGGATGAGATAAATCTTAATAAGTAAACAACCTAAACCACACGTAAGCCAATGCGTACCCAGATGAGTCTCCACATGCAATATAACAACCGACAAATAAAATCCACATGAATGTACTTACCTCTCCTCAAATCATGTGCCAGCTCTGCATATTAGTCAATTCACATTAATACAATAACACCCAATTTAATCAAGCACATTTTGCATGTGTGTCTAGTCACTTTCCACGATCCGGGTCAACACCCCACAGATCAGCCCTCTAATCAATCCGAGCTCTGTCCCTCATTGGACATTTTACACTTTCTCACGACCCGAGTCAACACCCCATGTCACGCCCGAACTCTCACGGACTCGCGACATCCCTCGCTGGTCGATCATTGAATGCGACGTCCCAGACAATGTCGCCGACCCAACTCAAATATCAGAGATTTAGCACATGTGGAAATAAAATGAAACAACCCAAACAATTACTAAGAACAAAGGGGTAGCAATAGTACACTTCAATACTTGCAATTCATGCACTTGGTAGATATATACAATATTCACAAAAGTCAACTGCCAACTGGGCCAAAAACGACAGAACCACATTCAACAAAAGAGACCGTGGTTCGTCAACTTATCTACTCTACAAAATGGGTCACTCAAAATACAAGGTCCTTGACCCGTCTTCGATCCCCGAGATTATCCTTGTAGGGTCTCCAATCAACTACGGTCGCGGACCTGAAATGGTTTGGTTAAACAACCATGATAACACTTCTCAATAAGCAGACAACCTAAACCCCACATAGGCCAATGCGTATCCAGACGAGTCTAAAAAGATGCAATCTAGCTATTCACATAACAAATTTCACCTACTTATCACAATTACTCAAGCGTCATTCACAGGTACATTCACCAATTCAATTAAGTACAATACACATGCGCATACATTCAACTTTCTCATGACCCGGGTCAACACCCCACAGGTCCTTTTTCGCCACCCGCGTCAACACGCTCCAGGCTGGCAACCCTCCGATCAATCCGGGCTTGTTCAAGCAACCACACACGCCGTACAATTCACTCGAACCGAGTATCGATCACATGTCAAGCTAACACAAGCACCACATCTATCACTGCAATTCAAGCGCACATAAAGCGTGTCAACCTACCACAAGAGACCAACGCGAATAGCAGCCAATCGAGCATTGAATCGCACACAAACAACCAATGCTCTTGACATAGATTCCACCATCAAACAAGCCATAAAATCAGCCATAACCTGCCACAAAATCAGCCACACCTAGCACATCAAACAATCGAGATTCTAACAACCAAAGACAAAGGCACACTTACAACCGGTCATCTCAAGGCAACAATAACTAGCCATAGAAATACCGAATATTATACACCAATTGAGTGTCAAATCAACTTACTAATTCAGCAACAATTCGTCACGACTCAGCTCGCCACTCCGATCCATTTTAACCCGCATTTCATTCAATAACCCCACCAACGTCACTTCTTCATTCCGCTACAATCCGACCATCAAAATAACCAGCACAAATGCAATTCGGGCACCAAATCAGTCCACACAACCAGCAACGCTCGACCGACACATAGCTCGCCATCCCAACACGATTTAACACACGAACAATCCATAATCGCGACCTAATTTCCAGCATCAATGGCCCCCAACTCAACACCAAAATCGGCCATAAATTGTCACGATTCAACCCACATTTCGACCATAAGCACCTACCCCTAACTAGCCCACATCTCAGCCACCAAATCGCGATAAACGGCCACCGAACCGGCCCGAACAGCCCCTAATCAGCCGCAATTCCCACCCTAAACAACCCTTAAACACATCGAATGATACCCAAAGTCCTAGACGGCGTTTAGGGAGTCGCTTACCCCGACTTGAGTGAGAGAACAAGGCTGGGCAGCAAGGAAAATTGCCGGGACAGCGGCGACGGCGGCGATCGGCGAGGCTCTTGGCCACAGTCGGGCGACAAGGAGTTCCGGCTGAGGCAGCAGCAGCTCGTCGGCAGCAAGGGAGGACCGGGACCTCGCCGGGACGGCAGCAGCTCCGGCGTCGGGCGGCGGCCCACGGCAGCGACGAAAACAGGGGCGGTGAGGGCAGAACAGGGGAAGGGGAGGGGAGGCGCTGGGTTGGCCGGAACAGGGGAGGGGGTGGTGTCGGGTGGTCGGCCAAGCGGTGGGGTGGCGATCGGTGGCTGGGAAGGAGGCTGGGTGGCGGGGGTGAGGCGGCGGCGGCCAGAACGGCGGCACGCGGCGACGACGAAGCTGGAAGCCCGAAACAGGGGAAGACGCCGGGGAAAAGAGAAACAGGGGGAGAGGAGGTCACGCGGCGGCCGGAGGCGGCACGGCGACGTCGCGGGCGGCTGGGCGACGGAGGGCAGGTCGATGAACGACTGGGCAACGCCGGACTGCGGCGGACGCAGCAGTGAGCTGCTGCTCGCGAGCAGCGCGGGCAGGGCCGGCGAGCGGCGGCGCGGCTCGGTCGGGCGATGGCTGCGCAAGGCGGTAGGCGGCGGTGGCTGGGCTGGTCGCTGGCAAGGTGTGATCGAGCGAGCAGCAAGCAGGAGTAGAAGCCAGAAACAATGGCGTCGGGGGCAAGCCAGCGAAGGAGAAGAAGAAGAGAGGAAGAAAAGAAAAGAAAAAGAAGAAAAGAAAGAGAGAGAGGAGAGTGGATAGGTCTGACAGAAGGGGGACAAACGTGCGAAGGGGGGGGGAAAGTGACCGGAGAGAGAGAGAGAAAGAGAGAGATACGAAAATAAATAAATAAACATTCAAATAATAATTGCAATCCGATGGCCCATATTTAAAACCGAAAACGATCTAAAGGTCCAAATTAATCCTAGAATATAATAAGGGACAAAGGTCAAATTAATTAGATCAAACTACCCCGAGGGAGGTCTACTAGTCCAAATTCACACTCGGACAATAATCCATTTTTCGCATAATCTGAGCAATCTCGAGGCCAACCGCAATAATATCGACACCGTCCAATTAAATTCGTCCCGAAACTTCGAGAAATTCGACACCAAAGTTTGGGCTCTAAATAACGGCAAAATTCGATCGAATGCGATTCTAGCGAAATCTCAAATTTAAAACAATAATCGGGAGTGATCAGTTCCCGAGCGAGATTTTACTATAAGCACACTGACGAATTACACATTTTATAAATCCCAAAAATGGGCCGAAATTCGGAATGTCACACCCCACAAGTCAGCCCTCCAATCAATCCAAGCTCTGTCCCTCACTGGACATTTCACACTTTCTCACGACTCGGGTTAACACCCCACAGGTCAGCCCTCCGATCAATCTGAGCTCCATCCCTCATTGGACATTTCATACTTTTTCACGACCCAGGTCAACACCCCACAAGTCCTTTCTCGTAACCCGGGTCAACACCCTACATGTTGGCAGCCCTCCAATCGATCCGAGATTATTCAAGCAAACTCCACATAATTCAATCAATTTCCACATCAATCACATATTCAAACAACGCCATAATATACTCAACCGCCACTCATTTCAATCAATTCATGTGAGTATCCATTCATTCATTAAGGCATCACAAGTTCGCCACATCGCACAACTATCATTCTAACACATCTCAATTGCCCAATTCCAAGTCATGAATTCCCCACAATAGCCCACAAATCCGACGTTCAGGTCGGCCACATTCAATCAACTTTACTCATAAGCGCCATGACAAACCAGCCATACACGCGCCCACCATTCATCACATTTAACTCACTTTCCAGACCATGAATTAATCAACATTTAGGCATCTAAACCGCCATCAAACTAGCCATGCACAATCATCAATTGACCTCTAAAATTACCACAAATATATTCTAGGAACTTGCCACATGCAACCCTCAAATCGGCCCCTAACTTAACCAACAAACCGGCACTAAACAATCCCTAAACAAGTCTAATAATACCCAAAGTACTAAGTAGGGATTAGGGAGTCACTTACTTAAATTTGACCCGGGAAAAACCCGTAAGGGGCCAAAATGACCCGGGTAAATAGTAGCAGCTCGGCATGAGCGAGGGCGCGATGGGCACAGTGGCCAGCCATTACTCAGCATGGCCCTCGGCCACACCCGGGACTCTCGGCCATGGCCTGGCGAGCGGTTAGGCACGCGGGCAAGCAAGCGGGCACGGGCACAGTGGAGACGGGTAGCGACTGGGATGACTGGTCAGCGAGCTAAGCGAGCTCGGCATGGCTAGGCAACGGGCTAAGCAAGCTCGACCACGGGCAAGGGCAGCGGCTTGGTACTCGGCCACGGCTCGGGACGCTCGGCCACGGTTAGGCAGGTGGGCGGGCTGCTTGGCCATGGCCTGGGCTGGCAGCTTGGCTACTCGGCAAGTGGCTAGGCCACGACAAGCACGGCCCGAGATGCTCGGCCATGGTTGGGCACCCGACTGGGTAAGTGGCCGGGTTGCTCGGCCATGGCCTGGGCTGGTAGTCTGGCTACTCGGCAAGCGGTTGGGCCACGACGGGCATGGCCCGGGATGCTCGGCCACGGCTGGGCACCTAGCTAGGTAGGTAGTTGGCGATGAGCGACGATGATGGCAACTACGGCGGCAATGGGAGGACGGCGGGCGGTGGCAAGCTGGTCCCGACGAGCGGCGATCGCGAGGCGAAGACGCGCGGCTGCTGGGTGGCGACAAGCTCTGCCGAAACAAAGGGGCCGCTGCATCGTTGTCGGAGCAATATGGGCAATGGAGACGGTTGGGGCGGCTGAGGCAGACGATTGCGGCTATTGGGCAAGGCCGGACGAGCTAGCTAGTGGCTCGGCGGAGCTGGGTCGCGGCAACGAGTTGTTTGCCTGTGCGCGAAAGGGAGGAGAAGGACGGTCGAGTCGGGGGAGCCGGCTGGACAGATGGCGCGGCAACTGGCGGAGCGGTGGTGCCATACGGAAGGCCGGCAATGGTCGGGCATGGTGAGCGGCTGGGCTAGGGACGAACGGCGGTTGGTTAGGAGCAGCGACGAGAGAGGAAAAGAAGAAGAAGAAGAAGAAAAGGAGAAGAAAAAAAAAAGAAGAAAAAGGAGAAGGAGAGAGGAAGAGAGTGGACGTATGCATGGTAGACGTGCGCAGGGGGAGAGAGAGAGAGAGAGAGAGAGAGAGAGAGAGAGTCAACGTAATGATTGCGTGATCCAACGGTTCACGTTCAAACCCAAAATCGATCTAACAGTCCATGAAAAACCCTAATTATAAATTAAGAAAAAGGCCAAAAAATAATAACTAAAACATACTACGAGAGAGGTCTACCGGTCCAAATTCATACCCGGTCTAAATTTCACTTTTCACTTAACCCGGGCAATATTGATACTGGCCACAATAATATCAATACCGTCTTACGAAACTCTGAGAAATTCGACACCAAAGTTCGGGTTCTAAATAACGGCCAAATTCGATCGAGTGCGATTATAGCAAAATCTCTAATTTAAAAAATAACTCAAGAGTGATCAGTTCCGGACGAGATTTTATTATAAGCGCACTGATGAATTACACGCTTTATAAATCCCAAAAATGGGTCAAAATTCGGAATGTCACATAATAATTCTTTGGCATTTATTTGTGAATCCAATCTATCAAAAGCCTCATCCAACTCTTGGTGGCTAGATAGTGTTGCAACAATCATGTTGCGTTTACCATACAGAAATTCATAAATCATAGAAAGCCAAATCAAGAAGAATCAAAACTCATTGCAGGAAACAACAATAAAGTCGACGTCTAGTTCGTGAGAGATGTCATTTTAATTCTAGATACTGGTTTTATTATGATATTAAGAAATAATTTTATGTACTTTCCTTTAGAAGGAACTTGGTTTCCATATCATGTTTAGACATGTGTGGCTACTCTTTTGAAATAAAAAACAATATTGTTCCTATGTTATTTAATTTAAATAAGGTTGGGTGCTACAATACAGCCAATGGATTATACAGATTGAATGATATATACGTCGCTTATACAACTGAAAAGGTTGTTTCCAAAAGATCTCTACCTTAAGAAGTAGTCTTATGCGTTGTGGCATAAACAACTTGGTCACATCTCCAAGGAAAGTGTGGAAAGGCTGATAAAGGCCGACATTCTGTCTGCTTTTAGAAGTGACCTAGAGACTAGCGTAAACTATTATAGAGGTAAGATGACTAAGATAAAGAAGAAAATCACAGTCCATAATTTTGACCTGTTGGAGGTCATTCATGGTGATATTAATGAACTCTATATGGCAACCATACGTAGAAATTTTTATTTCATCACATTTATTGATGATTATTCATGATATTGTTATCTATACTTGATTAAGGAAAAGTCTAAGTCTCTTGACAATTTAAGATTTTTTGGACTAAAGTTGAGAAACAGTTGGGAAAAGTAATAACGGTTGTTAGATCTGATTGTGGTAGTGAGTATTATGGCAAGAATGACAATGCTGGACAGCTTAAATGACCATTTGCCAAATACTTAAAGGATTCTGGGATAGTAGCTCAATTTACTATATTTGGGAGTCCTGAGCCAAATGGTGTGGCCGAAAAGCGCAATCGCACCTTTATGGACATAATGAGGAGTATGATTAGTAGGACCAACCTACTTAGTGTTTTGTGGGGTGAAGCTTTAAAAATAGCTCTTTACATTCTAAACTGTGTTCCTACCAAAGCTATTCCATTAACTCATTTTGAGTTATGGACTAGACGTAAACCGAGCTTGAATCATCTTAATGTCTGAGGATGTCCTGCAGAAGTAAGGTTATATAATCCTTAATTAGACTCCAGAACCGCTTGGTGTTACTTTGTATCTTGCCCAAATCATTAGAAGGGATATTGGTTTTATAATTCTAATGGAGGCACGAAAATTGTGAAATAATAGACAACAAAGTTTCTAGAATTTAAGAGCCTTCTAAACCATAGACTGAGCCTGTTGAGGTTCATAATCCAGTTATTGAGACAGTTCCTAAATAAGTTCTTCAAACCCCTTAGGTGCAACATGAGGTTGTAGTAACTCCACTTAGGATATCAATTGAGTAGAGATGATCAGTTATACCACTAGACTATATAGTCTATCTAGGAGAGCATGATTACGATAATGACTATGTAATTGATTTAGTGACTTATACAAATGTTGTTTCTTGTCCTCAGTCAAATTTGTGGTTGTATGCGATGAAATACAAGATGCAATCTATGAAACATAATGGTGTTTGGGAGCTTGTTGAATTGCCTAAAGGTCACAAGCTCATCGGCTGCAAATGGATGTATAAGACCAAAAAGGATTCCAAGGGAAAGATTGAGAAATGTAAAGCCAAATCAGTAGCCAAGGGTTTCACTTAGAGAGAAGGAATAAACTACAAAGTAACTTTTTTCTCCGTCTCTTCTAAAGATTCTTTCGGAGTGATCATGGCTTTAGTAATTCATTTTAATATTTAGTTACACCAGATGGATGTTAAATCTGCCTTTTTGAATAGAGACCTTAAAGAGGAGGTCTATATGGTGCAACTTAAAGGTTTTGCAACAGATTATTCAGGTAAGCTTGTGTGTAGATTGAGCAAGTCAATTTATGGCCTCAAGCAAACTTTTAAACAATAATAATTTAAGTTTCATGGTGTTGTCACTTCATTCGATTTTGTTGAGGACAAAGTGGATCGGTTTATATATGGCAAGCTTAATGGAAGGAAATTTATTCTTCTCATATTTACGAGCAATGATCTTGGATTACTGCATGAAACAAAACATATGTTATCAAAGAATTTTGACATAAAGGATCGTGGGGATGCATCTTTTGTCCTTGGCATTGAGATCCATAGGGATCGTTCTTGCTATGTATTGGATTTGTCTCAAAGGACATATGTTGATCGTATTTTAGAAAGATTCATTATGCATCATTACAAGACAGGAATTGCTCTTGCCATTAAGAGTGATGAACTAAATAAGAGATTAATAAGGCCCAAATGAAGGATGTACTTTATGATAGTGCACTTGAAAATATCATATATGCTCAATTTTGCACTAGATCAGACATTGCTTTTACAACAGGACTTCTAGATAGATATCAGTCAAATTCAGAACACAATCACTAAGTTGCTGCCAAAAAGGTTTTGAGATAAATGAGATAATAGACTATATGCTAATTTATAGACATGTTTAGGATCTGTAGCTAGCTGGCTGTTTGGATGATAGTTATCTGGTTGTCTGGATGACATGAGATCAACAACATGTTACATGTTTATGTTAGCAAGAGGTGCAGTATCATCGAAGAGTGAGAAATAGAAATTCATATCATCCTCTTCCATGCAAGCAGAGTTATAGCATGCTTTTTAGCAGCTATTCAAGTTATTAGGCTCCGGAATCTCATTAGGCAGTTGACCGTATTTGATTTTGTGGATATACCCATACAATTATATTATGACAATAACTCTGCAGTGTTGTTTATCAACAACAACAAATGTCCCAAGGGGTTTAAAGCATATGGCAGTCAAATTTTTTTACCATAAAAGAAACAGTTTAGAATGGTGACATTACAATAGAGCATATTTTCATAGATGGTATGGTTGCAAATCTACTAACTAAAGGCTTTCGCCCTTGTGTGTTTGAGCCACATGTCCTCAGCGTGGGCTTAGAAGCATCATGGGATTCTGTTGTTTAGTGGAGCTGCTTTTGTCTTTGCTCTTATAAAGTTTACATTTGTGTTTTGTTACATTTAGTAACATGTTTTCATATATATCAACTCCTTTGCATTCAACAAGGTGTTTATGAATGCATTATTATTATGTTGAATATATATATTTGGTGAAAATTTCAGGGTATTGTGTAAACCTCGAGTAAAGGCTAGGGGCATCCGGTTATTAGTCTTAAGGATATGTCTTGCTACACATAAAGTAAAGTTAACTATAAGGATAAGGCATATATAGGTTCATTGGAACCATACGGATATTCTCTACTGACATATCAGGTCTTGTGACACTTAAGGAAAGAGTATATGGACTGGCAAATGGGATAACACATAAAATATTACTCTTTTTGAGGTGTTATCCAATTGCTACACTACCATATTAAATCTATATCAATAAAGTTAAAAGCATTTGTAACCATGAAAAGCTCTGTGTGTATATATGCAGTTACCTCTATGATTCGGTGTTTGAGACTTTATGATATCGGATTGATTACGGAGAATTATACTAGACCAACATAAAGGTGCGCACATACCGTACACTTTCAATTAATATAGAAAAAAGTGGGAGAATGTAAGAGTTTTTATGATGTGGGCTACATTAATTGATATTGCAATTTACCGTTTTACGAGGTTGGTCTAATAAGGTAAGATATAAAGATTCTTAAATAGTCTAATATGAGACTGGTTAGTGTGGGCCAAGTAAGGCCTGGCTCGTGATAAGAGGACCTGGCTTAAAACTCTATAAATAGTGCTCATGTATCTCTTCTAACCTTGATGCACAAATTATTTCACATATGGAGCAAATGCTAACTATAAGAGGCAGTCTCATTAAGCCAGTGATACAGAGAGTAATAAAGGAGAAGAACTCGCATTGAGGATCGTTACTATTTCACATCAAGAACGATGAATTCCAAATCAGGTGCGCAAATTCCTTTTACTCATTTATGCGTGTTTTAGATTCTAGCTATGGAGATCTTGTGTACTGTTCTCACAGCCAACAATAAGGGCATGAAGTGACTATGACAGTTTTAAATAAAGGCCTCACTTCGCCGGTTGGCTGAATCTTTTAGCCAGTTAAGGGCATTTTCGTCCAAAAATAATTTTAATTTTAAATTAATTTTTCTTTTTATTTTATTTTTTCTTATTTCTTATTTTTTTTCTATGGCTGTGGCCGACGAGGGCTTGTAAGCCGTCCTAGGCCCTCACCGGCCGCAGGTGAGGGCCGCGACCTTTGCCAAGACCCTCGCCTATGGCTTTCAAGGGCGGCCTTGCCTGGGTAGGGAGACTTCCATTGGAATTGCTTTTGCTCGAATCGCGAAACGCCTATGAACTTTTCCAGTGAAGGCAACAACTTCCATTTGGCTTTTGGTGGCAGTGCGGCTCTCGGTGAGTCGGTTTTCATACCATGGATGTAACATGAATTATTTGCAAACTAATGGAATCTATTGATATGAGTCTACAAACACTTGGAAAATTGATTATTACTTTATCCGACTCACCAATCAGGAATTATTTCTCCATTTATTTCACAAAAATTTAACATTTCTAAAGAATATTCTCCAAGAACTTATTTTTCAAGAAAATAGTAATATTTTCTAGAATTTTGGTGATGGCAGTAGTAGTGCGTGTTCAATGTTTATAGAAAACAGGCAGTGGTGAATGATGGTGTGACATGGGAGAGCGCGGATATTTATTTTCATTCTTGAAAGATGGGAAGTTGCTTTTCTTATATTTCAATGTGGATTTTCCAGTTCACGGTTGATATTTTCCATGATCAACGAATTTTCCAGCACCGAACACCGCAAGATGATTTTCTTAGAATTCATTTTCGAGCAAACAAACGGAGGCTAAAAGTTTGTGATTTTGGCTCGTGAATATTTAGGAAATTTTCGAAGGGTTTACAAGGGACATGCTGTCGTGAGCTTGTATTCAATCGGACAAGATTTCGTAAGGCACGAACCGTTCCCATGTAAAATGAATGCAGTGATGGAGAACTAGAAAATCCTATATTTCCTAAATGGACAGATAGATTTTACTATATAGTTAGAATCGGAAATTATATACGTTTCCGAGTTTTTTCCTTAACCCTTGTAATTCAAAAAGGAATTTTCCCAACAAATTAAAAAAGAAGAAGTGTTGGACTTAAAAAAAGATAAATTCTACACTACTCATTCTCTTCATCGTTGATGCATTTGGGGTTCATGAATTGTTGCATGAGATGACCTCCGTAGAAGTAAGAGCAAGTTGGTCCAGACCAATCTCAGGCGAGCTCATTATTCATGAACTTGCGGATGAGATTTTCATGTACATAACGCACAAGACACATAATACATGCAATGGCTCGTTTTGTTACGTGACACCTTATTCTTGTTCTCATATGCCTGACGATAAATGATTCATTTCGGGAAATGGATCAATGATTACTTATATGGTCACCGATGAATAATTGACATATGTCAATGTTTAGGTTAAGTAATTAACTTTAAATATATATGTTATCCATTCAATGACGATTATGGAATTTGATTTTATCAGTCAGCTTTGTAAAACTTCTTATGAAAAAGGTACGCAAGTTTTCGCTTATTTTTCTTCTCAGCTTGTTTAAAACAAAACGTCACCCTCATGGAAGGAATATTCGTCACATCTTGTACATGCCTTCTTCCCCAGGAGCGCACCGAAAAGTGAAATTCCTCTTTTCCTTTTTCATCTGGGAAATTCGAAATCCTTACCTTATCAAATAAATTTTGATGCATTCTGACCAAATTTTTTTTTTTTGATGCATCAAATGTAAAATGCGAATAACATGTCAAAGAAATCGGAAAACGAGACAAGTTTCGATATTAATTCTAAACTGCTTTTAGAATTTTGTTCTCCCTTCATTTGCAAATATTTATAAAAGTCATGTACAAGCGATTTTATCATTAGAATAATGTCAAGTCACCATTTTCGGTGATCCAAGTCATTGGAGTAATTAAATGAACGAAATTTGAAAGTTAAGACACTTAAATGAGCAATCAAAAAATTATGGCACTAAATTGAGCGTGTAAGAAAAATTTGAAGCTTCTAATGCACTTTTCCCCATCTAGTATTGTACAAGGTTTGTGCAATGAAAGTTTTTACATATTTTAAGCTAATTTGGTACGCACCGGCGCATGTAACTAAAGTAGTGTAGAATTCACATATACATGCACGTATGCAACGGGAGAGAGAGATATCATGATCCTTTAACCTTATGAAATTAACCATAGCATATCCATTGGTCATTAAAATTTTGATACATTGCTACACTCCAAATTTAATTTTCTAATTGTATAATTTTTTCACAGCAGTTGTAGCTATGAAAGAGTTGTGATTTTTATAAGGTGTTTGACAAACTCCTATACTTGTAGCAGCTTTCAGGAAAATGCCGCATTCAGTTTTGAGGTATATTGTAACTTTACAATTGTTAGAGGACACATAATCGCTCATCCAAATCATAATCTATATAAATAGGGGTAATACTAAAACTAATACCGACATTATCTACCGTTGTGATTTAACGAGACATCAATGAAGATACAAGAGGGGTAGAGGATCAATGTCCAAATTTTCTCTAGCCCGTTGGTTTGTTTATTCTCTTTTCTTATTGTTAAACAAAGTATATCTTCTCTGGGTCTTTTTACGTGGTGTTTGAAAGCCCCTACCCTAACAACATATGTTTCCTCATCTAACAAAGAACTTGAATTTTTGGAAAGAAAAAATTTCTTTGAGTACTTTAGTCCAATGAGAATTTTGATTAGTGGTGATAAATTTAACCATTACCATTAATATTACCCTACGTGTGATCTTAAGTGATCTAATCGATGGAGGAAGCTTTCTCCAAATATCATAAGAAATAATATGCATATATACGAGTGGATGTCAGTTAACTATTGCCCTTATTTCACAAAGAAATCCGCGCCTCCCCCGCCACATAAGCTTGGGTCAATAAGAAAACCCTTGGAAAGGTAGGGTTCCTTCCTTTGGGTAAAACGGTCGTGGAGTAATCCAAGGTTAGGAATCATTACAAAGAACTTCTATAATACAAATAAACCTTTCCGGCCAAGAAATAGAATAAAAATTAAATTTAAGTATTAATATAGGATCATTGCCACTTTCTTTAATGAAGGAACGAGTCATTATCAAGACCAATTAGTTGCAATTGTGGGCTTAGTGGACCTGCCGACATTTGAATCTTTCACCGATCCAAGCACCACTTATTGGAATTACTTTGCCTCTTCTGAAGAATTTTCTTCGGGCATCCGTTTCTAATCCATATCACTCTCACCGAATTCGGCAAAATAAAATACTAAAGTAAGTACCTGATGATGTGTATATTTGACTTATATTTTGATTATATTTGGTGGTATTTTGAGCAAATATTCGAATAAATAGAGTGGAATTTATTTGTTTTTATGCATTGTGATTAGGTGATGGTGAATGATGCAATCGCGAAGATTTTGGATGCTTTTGATGTGTTTTTGAGTTGTTGGTTGGGATTCTGCATATAAAAGATCCATTTTCCAGAGATCCGTGCTCATGGCTTAAGATCACGTGGATGTAAAGCTGGCGTAGAATTTGGGGACGTGATTTGGCCATTAATTTTCATATTTTCTAGATCTGATTGAGGAGGATTTTTGTGCTTAAATAGAACTCTTAATTAGGGACATTAGGGAGAAGTTTTTGCTTTTTTTTTTCTCTTTCCATGTTGGATAGAATTTCTTTTTCTAGACTTTCTCTTTTTTTTTATTTAAGAGGTTGAACGCAAGAGGGGAGGGGAGACTTGACTCCAGAAAATTCAGAAACATATTATTTTCTCTTTTGCGTATTTTGTAGCCATGTGTTGCTAACTCTTTTTTAATCTAGCAAAGGATTATCAAAGTTCAAGTTCATTCAAATTGTGAGATCTAAACTTAATCCTCCTTCTTAATTTCTACAGTATTTATATATTCTCTGTTTTATTGTTTACCATTGCTTTGTTGGTTGTTACAATAAGAGCTCGTTGTGCAATTGACAGGGTGATAGTTTGCCAATTGAAATACCCAAACCTGTAATCGTTTAGGTGTTTTAATAATAATGGCAAATAATATGAGTTGATTAAAATCAGATTTTCAAATTGTATTATGAGAATATATGATCTAGCTTGAAGAAGTTACGCGTGTGATTTATTGGCTAGGGTTGGGTTTTTCTCGTTTTTCATGCTATTAGCGAATTGAATCCTAGGCGCGTGTCGGGGTTATTCGTTAATAAGGGATTAATCACAGGTGCGTGTCTGGTTAATCTAATATTAAGGAAAGATTAGGCTTTTAAAAGCGTTTCAACGACCATAACCAATCTATTGCAGTGTTTGAGATTAATCGTTTGATTCAATGATCAACTTCTGAACTTGAATGAGATTACCTTTGCTAGATGTTGCATAATCTAATTTTCTTTAATTTCTGTTTGCTTATTTTATTTAAGTCTATTCTGCATAAACCCCCCTTTTTAGTTTTGCTTTTATTGTTTACTTGGTTTTCAAAGAATTAACAATTTGTCAGTTTCTGTAGATTCGACTCTGCTCACCCTAAGTACAACTTATTTGTGATTTAGAGAGTAGGAATTGTTTTTGGTGAATTTGACTACCACCGATACCTTTTGTCAATCATGTAAGTGCTATACATCATATATCTTATTGGAAAGTTTTTATCCTTTGTATTCACACCTGTTGCCTAGATTGCACATGCCAGTACCTTGGTTAAAACTCAATTGTAAGTTATGATCGAAAAACCATAGGTCAAGGCCGAATGAAGATAGGTATTCTAAGGCAACCTCTAGGAGCCTCTTGTCTCAATAATTACCTGGATATGATGGAATGGAAAAACTACTGTGACTCTAGGGGATTAATAGGGTTTTAGGACTTTTTTTATAAGTAAATGAATGGGATAATTGTCTAAAAAGTTCTAAATCTAATATACAACAGCCAATTCAATCATTAACTTTTCAATCTGGCTAATTCGATTCTAAACCTTTTGGTAATTTTTCAATGCAGTCCATCAAGATAATTTTGATCAGAAATTGATAACGTGAATACTAGCTATCCTGCGTGTCACGGCTGACATTGACGTGGACTATTTTTGCAAATTCTTTTTTTGAAATTTCTAATTTTTTCTCTTTACTTTTCCTTTCGCTTGTTTCTAGATCTGAGCGAGCGTGGCCTTTGCATGTGGCCGGTCACCAGCCATTGCCAAGACCAGCCACAGCTGATGAAGAAAAAAGAAAAGGAAAAAAAATAAAGAAAAAATTTATTATATTGGAAAATTATCAAAAAATTTTATAACTAAATTGCTCAAATTGAAAAATTTAGTACTGAATTGGCCACTGTACAATAAATTTAGGAATTTTTTGATAATTTTTCCGTAAATGAACACTTTGGTTAAAAATTATAGCGTAGGCCCACCATGAATGAGAAAATATATATAATAGATTTGCGGGCTGGACATGCCTTGTCGGGCCCTATAAATAAGGCCTCACCCATGGGCAACTAAAGATACCTTTGGGCAATTATAGCTCAGGTTGGGCTTTGGTGGACTTATGGGCTACCAAACTCATGATCAGGTCTAATGAACACTAAATGAGAGGTACTAATAAGGTATGAATTTTGAAAGTATTCACATTGTAAATGATCTTTGTTAGATCAGCCGGTCCATAGGGTGAAATTTCTTACTAATTTATTATCCAACATGTCATGTCATGTATGAACCATGGTTTGATAAATTCCTCCATTGTCATAGCGCCAATTAACGTACAATCTACTTTCTAATGTAACATGCATCAATCGTGAGTCACAACACCCAAAAGGTTTGTGAAAATGAATTGTCTATCTTCTCGCATAAAGTCATTTCTTATATCTGCCTTCGCAGGTTGTCTTTGAATCATCAACTATCCGCTTTGAATCTCAATGTCGTCTAAGCATATTAGATTACGCTTCTCTTATGCGGAAAACAAGTAGGAAGATGAGGAAATGTCACATTGATCGGCGGTCACGACTGCATGTCCGGGCATGATGACTATTTGATATGAACATATGAGTTTTGAGTCGGTAATGATTAAGAATTCAATGTGGGATTTTAGAAAATGTTACGGAGATATTCATTGGGGGTTTATTTGGGGAGTTGGTCAATTCTTGATTGTAGGAAAGGTATATATCGCAATTTATATTCAAATTTATCCTTCTTAAATAATTAATATTACGGATTAATTCACATCATAAAAATACCTTGGCCTTACAATAATACCTTTGTGATTGTGTTAATATCAAACACATCCTAACCAAACTGTAGCCCTGTGCTCTATCTCATCTCTGCCTAGTACTCCGAATCCGTTGCTCATCACCGCCGCATCTGTCAAAGTCATCACCGACAAGCTACCATCACATCCCAGCTTATGTCTAAGGTGTGTGTGTGTACGCGCACGTGCGTATGACTCACTCGCACAAAGGTCGGCCACCACACAAGCAAAGATTTGGTGTCTTATGAGGCGAGCGGCCTCCACACAAGTGAATTGACAAAAGTTGCAACCTCCATGACTGAGAGACATAAAAGGAGAGGGGATCATAAAGAGAGAGAGAGAGCGAGAGATGCAATGGCGTTGGTGATTTTGATGTTGGATTGATGTATGTCGTGGGGGTTGTTGACACCTATTTTAATTTGCCCAAAATTAATTGCACAAAATTTAGAAGTTTTTTTTTTTGGTAAGGCACAAAATTTAGAAGTTAATTTTCTTTAATTCCTAAAACAAAAAATATTTCTATTTAAATGCATTACATATAGAAATTAGGCACATTTGTATTAATAGTCTATTAGAAGGTTTTTTTTTAAAAAAAATCGAGTCAGGCCGGGTCGAGGCTGGGCCGACCCGGCCCTTTTCCTTTTTCCCCTTCGCAGGCCCAAGCCCTCTTCTTCTTTTCTTCTCCCCCTCCCCCCGCGCAGGCCCAACCCACATTTTCTTTTCTTTTTCCCTCATGCGGGCCTAGCTCGCCTTTCTCTCCTTCTGTTCTTTTCCTTGCGCGAGCTGGGCTTGGCCCAGCCCAGCTGCCCTTCTCCTTCTCTTCCCCCACCAACTGTCGCTTTCTCTTGCCCTGTTCTCCCCTATTCCCGATGGTTGCATGACGCACGGCGGCGCCGCTCCTCGCGGTCGCTATTTGGCCAGAGGAAGGCCGAAGGGGCACGCCGACGGGACTGGCATTAATTGCCAGTCCCGTCCTTCTTGTTTTCCTGGCTTCCCCTTATCTCTTCCTCCCTCTCGGCTCCCTGTTCCTCTTTGCCCATCTCAGACCTGCTCCGCCCTTGCTCTGCACCGGCCTACATGGCCATGAAAGTCGTGGGGTGGCGTAGGCCGGTGCAGGCCGTCATCACGCCAAGCAGAGAGGCAGAGAGTGAGCGTCGTCGCCGACTATAAAAGCCAAAGAGAGAGAGAGAGGCCTCGGTCGGCCATTGAAGAACATAAACAAAGAGAGAGAAACCGAGAGAAATTGAGAGACGATTAGAGAGAAACAAAGAAGAGAGAGGAGCCTGGGAGTGTCTTGAAGTCCCAGCCGGGCTCGCCGTCTCTAGCAAGCCAACCGGCAATCCTCGGAAGTACCCCCGTTCGGTCACAAAGAGAGAAACAGAGGATAGAGAGACTGAGAGAGAAGAGAGAGAATAGAGAGGGAGATGGAGCAAACCGAAGCCATGCCGAAGCAGGAAGGACAACTAGCAGCATCGCCGTCGCCCACGGAATAGCCAGAAAGCCGCCCCGACGCGCCGTCGATCGATGAGCTCCCCCCGGCCGAGAAACCTCTGTTTTGCTCTGTTTTTTTGGTGCAGTCTGGTCGGGACTCACGCCGGCCGTGTCGCGCAAATCCCGGCCTATACCGTCTTTCTCCACCTTGCATACGTCGTCATCAAAGATAAGCTGGGCGGCCGGAGTCGACCAGGTCGCCGGAACAGGTCGAAATTTTTTTTTTACCTCTACACGCCAAGTGTTCAATATAATTCCCTAAAGAGACCGATTTCAATCCGGTCATCGGCCGACGAGCGGCGGTCGGACGGCGACCCTGGTGGGTGGCGGAGCTCGGTGGTGAACTCCAAAGGCCGATTTGGGGGCGGCACCGGTCTGGGTCGGTCGGCGGAAGGCCAATTTTGGCTTCACCGGCGCCCCCGTGCGTTTGTGCACACGGGGATGACCCGACCCGGATCAACCGATCCAACCCCGGGTCAGCCGATCCGACCCAGGTCAATGCCCCGGGGCGGATCCATTGACCCGGGTTAGTTACGACTAGGATCAGCCGATTCGACCCTCGTCAACGCCCCGAGGCAGATTCGTTGACTCGGGTCGGATCTGACCCGACCCGGTTTAATATTTTATTATTATTATTTTTTATTTTTTTAAAAAAATTTAAATTTTTTTTCTTCTTTTCTTCTTCTTCCGTATTTATTTATTTTTTAAAAAAATTTAAATTTGAAAAAAATTTTCAAAAAGATTTTCTTTTTATTTTCTTCTTCTGTTTTTTTAGTCCAAAAAAATTTTTAAAAAAAAATTAAAATTTTTTTTATGTGGGTTATCTAAATGTTTTAATTTATTGTTGTAATCATTATGTATGCCATTGTCTTACTTAAATTAGACAAGCCTGAGGTTGTGCGGTAGTATTTTGCATGTTATTTTTATTACTGTTGCGTTGTTATTATGCATGTTTTTAATACAATTGCATGAATTGTCGTGTTTTGAATGTCATTTGACTTAGTTAGGGCTAGAACCTAGGACTGCATATCTATCTTGACTGCTGATCGTTTATAATTATGCACTCGTTTGATTACCTCATATGTTAGGAGAAAGGTCCTAAAATCAATCCAAATTGCCTGACAAATGCTTTCAAAAAAAAATGAACCGAGTAAAAAGGTACCGAAAGGGCATTAGTTATTCAAATAGTGTAACCAAGTCCCCGAACTCAGTTAATCTCTGGTTCGCAAGAATAGAGTGATTCTCCCATCACCTTATTTGGGTTTGTAATCGACTCACCCTAAACCAATTAGTGACGACTCCTTGGTATAAATCATTTGCATATTAAAAATTTAAATCCTAAGTCGCGATATGGTATGGGCTTGAGAGAGCCCGAGTTAAGTCCTGAACCTAGACTTAGCACGTACCAGGCGAGCCCCCCTTCTTTTTGTGCATGTTCGAACAAAAAGGAAGACTCGGGAGGTCGGTTGCGATAGACTGGTGACTCCATTGGAGACTTGCATTTTTTTTAAAAAAAGTGGACTTAAGCCAAAAATTTTTATCCTGTTCAAAAATAATTTTTGTTTGGTAACAAGGACTCCAGATATGATCCTGACATTAAGGTGTTATTTGTCTTGTAGGTTCGAATTGATTGTTTATAAATTGTTGTGCGTGCTTTAATGATTTAGCACTACACTATTGCACACACAACCACGCTGCCAGACCTGGGCCGCAATAAGGTATTTTAGGATGGTGTTAAGAAAGATACGACCTCGAACACGAGCCCACGATGTAGAGGTTGCCTTTCTTTTCCACGAAATTTATTTCTAAAAATCGTTAAGAAATATCTTTAGCTGCTGTTCATGTGACTATAAGATATTCTTTTCGATTTGGCCAAGGTTAAAGGGACTTGACACCAACGCGAGACTGCGATAGTCAGGCACCTTTTTAATTTCACTTTGGTGAGCCAATCTAGATAGAAATCGAACCTCACTCCTCATGTGCAAGTTGTTGTGATTGCCATGTTTCAAGGAAAGGTATATATTGTTGACACCTAAATTTTGGCGCATCATTTAGTATTAATTGCATAGAAAATTAGGGATTAAATTTTTTTTTAACCCCTGAACAAAAATATTAAAATTGCATAGCATATAGTTTAGGTTCATATAGATTAATTGCATTCCGCATCAAATCGACGGTGGCGAGCGAGCTTAAAATTCATCACGTGAATCAGGCTCGGGAATCGAACGAGACTCGACTCATTCGGAAGACGGGGGCCGAAAATCACACGTCAAAAGGGCTTGGTTGTCTTAATTTGAGCTTAAATTAGCCCATCAAGCTTAATTAAAGAAAAGCCCGAATTAATTCAGCCCACTAAGAATTAAATTAAATTAAAGGGTAAAGCCTAAACCTAAGCCCATTAGGACTAGAAAGCCCGGCTAGTTGACCTAGGTTTGCGATATAAATATAGGGTTATGCATCATAATCTTGGGGGGCCTCATAATTTTACATCAGAAATTTTTTTGAGATACACACGTACAGGAAGAGGAGAGAGGGGCTGGTCTCTTCGGAGGATCCCCTGCACACACACAAGAGGGCGAGAAAGAAAAATAAAAGAGGGAGAGAAAGTCAGAAAGAAGGGGGAACAAAAGGGAAAAATTGTGGGTCTTCTTCTCTCTGCTCTTTCAAGTCCAGCCGCACAAGTGAAGCTGTAGCGGGGCGCCTCCAACGAGACGCCTGCCGTAGCCGCGCGCAAGAGAAGAACAGATATCGTGGGTCTCCCTCGGTAAGTGAAGCCACACAAGGGAGTGACCGAGAGCAACAGTAAGAGGAGCCGCACGCGACAAACAAAAGAAAAACTGTGCACACGTTCGCGTGCGAAGAGTTGTACTCGGGGCTTGCGTTTGCACTCCCCACAAACGTTTCCGGTTTCCAACAAGCCAAGCAGTTTCAGCATCGCCTCCCGTTGAATTCAGTCGCGGACAACGAATCACAGCAGCAAAATATCACCGCTCGTCATCCTTGTCGTGCTCGAATTACTCTGTTTTGCAGGTTCCTTGGCGTGTCCTATTTTGCAAAAACCGACTTTGCCGTAGGTAAGAAGAAGGGGCTGATCTTTGGTCAAAGTCACAAGTCCAAGCGATGGATTGATTCTCTCATATTTTTGCCCAGATTTGACAATATTGTTGTCTCACGCCCACATATGTGCCTAGCTGCTACCCCGAAATCGTCCATTCACTACGCTCACCCGCTGCTGATTGATCGGGAGCACTACCACACTCTTTCACCGCTGTCGAGCGCCGTGGGTCCCCTCCGTTCCACCGCGAGTCGCCGCCGATCCCGACGTCGCGCCGTCGCTCCCGACGCACCGCCGATCCGCAATCCCGATCCGCTGCAAGTTCGAATTAGGAAAGATATCTGCAAATTAGGTAATTATCTTATCCCAATTTAATTTGAATATTTTGTTGCCTAATTTGTGCTTTTTGATATCTAATTCTGCATATTTAGATAATAGGCAATATTTCGATTAGGATTTATTCTTTTTTTTTAAATCTTAGATATCTATTATTTGTCAAATTTGGATAGAATTTAGAATCTTTAAAATTTTTTGAATATATCCAAGATATTTAAGATATCATAATTTTTCAAGATGTGATCGATTAGGAATATTTCCTAATCCGCAACCGCACACGTGGAAATAAATCTATCTATCAGGCTTTAGATAGAATTATTTCCATAGCGGGTATTTCGAATTTTAGCGTCGATCTGTCAGACTTCAGATTGAAACTTAATTCGAAAGATTTAGCGGTTATATTTTTTTCATTTGATTTTAATTTCGAATTTCACAAAAAAAAATACAAAAAAAAAGATTGCTTTAGATTAGGTCAATTTCTTTAATTTAAAATTGCATGTTTAGATAATTGTTTTTTTTAATTCCGAATTTCATTTAAAAAAAACACAAAAAAATAATTTGCCTGTCATTAGAAATAGGTCACGTCGTTGCATGACATATAGTTTGCATGTTAGGTTGCATTAATCGCATGTCAATTTTTGCACGTCATTACATATAGGTTAGCTTTCATTTAAACAAATAAAAAATCAAAAAAAAAAGAAATTTCTGCACCTTTGAACTCTAAGTTAGGATCTATCAAAATTGTCAAATTGAATATTTTTCTCGAAATTGGTACCGAAAGGGCGTTAGGGAATCTAACGTAACCAAGTCCCGAATTTATGATTTCTGGTTCGTAGAAATAAAATAGTACTCCCGCTATTTTATTTAGGTTTCTAATCAACCTACCCTAAATGATTAGTGGCGACTCCCGTTGAAAATATTTGCATGCTCACAATTGGACCTAAGTTGCGATTTGGTAGAGTTTGGGAGAACTCGAGCTAGGTTAGTTAATTTAATTGATCTAGTAATCCATTAGCCTAAGATCGAAACCCGATTTTTTTTAGGTCGCGACAGCTTGGCGACTCCGCTGGGGAAAAACTTGAATTTTTTTTTGAAAATTTAAGGAGGACTTAGGCCAAAAAAAATTTTTATGGAAAAATCACTTGATTTGACAAAATTTGATTGAATTCTCATTCTTAGGTGTTAAATGGTTTTGCAGGATGGGAGTTATAAGGGGAGTAGTGATTGGCTAACCATTTATTTTGCAGGCTTGGTGGAGTGGAATTGTGATTTAATTTTTGCACTATTGAAGCGTTGTTTGCATATAATTGTTGTGCATGATTTACAGTATTTACACTACACCACACACAACCTGTGATCGGACCTGGGTCACACCCATAGTTCTAAGATGGTATTTAGATGATTCTTTAACCTTGGCGGTAAGACCTCGCTAAAGGTTATCCCATTTGGATCTCGAAAATTTTTCAAAAAATGGCTCAAGGGTCGTCCTCATGCACGTGAGGCTACTACGCATGGAGGTTCCCCTTGTCGACCGAATCAAGTCGAAGTGATTGGACCCGACTAGTCATGACTATTGTATGCGAGGCTGCGGCTAGTCATGATGAGTGTGCACGAGGCTGCGACATGTCGTTCCGTTCATCACTTCATTTTGCAAAAGCCTTTAGGGTAGATAGATTAAGGTTTAAACTCACGATTCATGTGCATGTCTCTGTGATTGACATTCTCTCCCCAAGGATGGTAATTTCTCGAGCTTTATCTTTAGTTTTCTTCATCTTATTTTGGGTCGGTCTATGATTTAGGTTGAGTCATTTGGCACGTGGCCTCTAAAAAAGGGAAGACCGTCTAATTTCTTGTTTAGTTTAGGGAGTCTTTCTTTCTTTTTAGGATGGAATGTTAGCTTACATTTGTACTTCGCGCTATTGATGTTTTTTGGTAATAAATGTTGATGGACGATCTTTCTAAGAATTCTTTTGAGACATCTTCCTTTTTGGGCAATTCAATGAAAAGCATTAAGCTATGATTTGTAAATTTTGGAATTAGTCCAGGTTTTTATTGAATAAAGCAATTTGGAATTTTGGGATTTACTAGACGAATCGGTCTTTCGCAAGAAATTTCATCTTGAGAGTTTAGAGGATGTCATGGACCGACTCGTTATTCTTACTCGTTGTATTCATTCGATCGTTGCTTTTTGCAGGTAATTCGCCACGGATCCCCCTCATCCTCATAATACTCGATCGGTGACCAAAAGAAGGATGACCAATCAAGCCGAGATTGCGGCCATGATTGACGAAAAGCTGAAAGAACACATGAACACAATCAATGAGCAGATTGCGGCTGCCATGTCCAAAATGATGAGTGATCTTATGGCCAAACAGCAGCAGATCAATGCTGCCTTTCAATCGGAGATTCCACCTCCAACTCGTCAAGGCCTTCGCCTTAACAAAGCTCCTGCAGTGAACACTAATCCAACCCTTCAACTGGATGATGTCATTCTGACTGACACTAGTGCGTCTCCGGTGGCCCCTGTTCTTCATCCACCCCCGAATGATGAGAATGCCAAGTTGCTGGCTAAGATCGACCAGAGGTTACGTGAAGTGGAAGGAACTCAAAGTATTCCACCTGTTGATCTGTCTATTTTTACTCGGGTCCAAGTGCCCGGTAAATTCAAGATGCCAGCCTTCGAGAAGTACGACGGCACCTCAAACCCAATTCAGCACATCGAGATGTACCAGGGACTCATGAACAGATATGTTTCTAATGGACCTCTAATGATCCAAACCTTCCAAGCAAGCTTGAAGGATGTTGCAATGAGGTGGTATACTAACCACCAGATCAACCGGAAAGACTCATGGGAAGAGGTGGCAAACCTTTTCGTCAAGCACTTCAAGTTCAATCTCGATGTCACCATTACAAGAGAAGACCTGGAGAGAGCCGAGCAGAAAAAGGGCGAGACTCTAAAGGAGTATGCCATTCGCTGGAGGAATATGGCGGGACAGATCATGCCTGAACCCTCAGAACGTGACTTAATGAAGTTGTTCGTGTCCACCCTACAGCAGCCGGTTCGTTCACGAATGTTAGTGACGGCCGCCCAATCTTTTGGTCAACTGATAGCCATGGGTGAAGAGATTGAGACCGGGCTCAAGAAGGGATGGTACAGTGAGTCAGGTTCATCAGGCAAGAGATTTACTAGTAAGAAAGACAAAGAGCATGTCCCCGAAGTCAACATGACCTATGTACAGAAGACGCTAGCTCAGGCCCCGAAGCTATAATTTAGCACTCAGCAGACAACCTCTTATGGACGGCAAGGCCAGCAGGATTCGCGCCAACAGCACAAAACTCTCCAGTTTACTCCACTTCCTGGGACGTTATCTCAGGTATTGGCGGTGCTAAGGAAGAAGAACCTGATAAATTCAGAGCCACAAAGATCTAATGCCGCTGGCTGTGCAAGGTATGATCCGTCGAAGAAATACGATTACCATAGAGGTGAAGTTGGGCATTCAACAGATGATTGTCAGGTACTCAAATATCGAGTGCAGGATCTACTCGAGATTGGAGCGTTTGCGCTACAGCCAACCGATAAGCCCAAGGTGCAGAACAATCCACTCCCTGATCATTCGAGCAGTGCAAATGTTGTCCTTGGCCCGGGAGTCAAGCAGGTTCAAGTCTTCAGGGTCCCTCTCGAAGATATGTTCGATGCTTTAGTCCGAGCTGGTTACGTTTCGACTGGTGAGGTGGTGTCACTTGGTGAGATAGAAAAGAAAGTGGATGAGTTGGTGAGAAAGGGAATGATTGGGACAACGGATGAATTCGGGGTAGTTGCCGCTATATCTCAAGTCACCATTGATTGGAATGAAGAACTCGCAAGGATGACCGATGAACAAGTTAAGTTGGATCCTGACATGCCCTCTCTCGAGGACGCCTCTGACGATGACCTTGGGATCATTATACCTGATGCTTCGGAAATATTGGTCCTGGCATCACCTCAGCCTATGCTTATAAAAGTAATAAGATGGTTCCATGGTCGTATGACGTTGATCTAAAGCACAAGGTTCAGGACCTCTTAGATACTGGGGCATCAACATTTCGTGCTTCATATCTCTACCAAGGCCGAGATGATCTTCTCATAGTTCCAAACATCCAGACCATATCCCCGAGTCCTGCAAGAATGATACATGAAGAGAAGGAGGTACTCGACACCCTGGGGCAACCGAGCGGTAAGTTCGACTACTACGTGAAATATTTGGCTCCCCTGAGCTTCTATATTGACCCGCGTGATATCGTGCTCGATGGATGGGGAGGTATGGATGATTTAACACCTCCAGTGACAGAAGATCCTGATGATGCGATGGAGGAAATCACTACTATGTTCAATAACATGCTCATTGAAGCTATCGAGGAAGGACCATTGGTTGAAATGGGCACTGGCCCGCGAGAGTAACACCTTTATTTTTTTCGCACACTCCCCTTGCGTGGGAATTTCTATTACTTTCTAGGACTTGCCCCATCTTGGGAGCTGCTTTTTAGGATTTTTTCCTATGACTTTATTGTCCCAGTTTCCATTCCAATAAATGTAATTTATTTGGTGATAATCAATGAAATTACAAATTATTTTCATTTTTTTAGGGCATGTTGAAGTACATCAAACCAGCTCGGTGATGATATCCAACCGATAAAAGAAAATATAGTCCAAGGAGAATTCTGAGGCCTGGGCTTCTTCATGTTTCCTCGTGTTAAAACTTCTTTGAAAAGAATTTCAAAAAAAAAAGTCAAAAAAAATCAAAAGAAATAAAATACACTGTTTAGCCCTGTTTGTCCTTCTGAACCCTCTACTTTATGTTTCAGGGGCAACTTCATATTCTCTTGTATACGGTATGGAAGCAGTTCTACCTGTTGAGGTTGAAATTCCTTCATTACGTGTTCTTTCACAGGTACAATTGTCAGAAGCGGATTGGATCTAACAAAGATTGGACCAGTTGAACATGATTGACGAGAGAAGGCTTAGAGCTCTATGTCATGGCCAATGCTACCAACAATGAGTTGCTAAATCTTTCAACAAGAAAGTCAAGCTTCGACATTTCCAGGTAGGTGACCTTATCCTGCGGAAGTTATTGCCGATAGTTTCTCTTGCAGAAGGAAAATTCGCCCCAAATTATGGCGGCCCGTACATTGTGAAGAAAGTCATTCCAGGAGGTGCTTTGATTTTGGCCGAGATGGATGGTCGTGTTTTTTTCAGTCCAGTTAATTGTGATTCTGTGAAGAAGTATTACACTTGATTTGTACTCATTCTGACTTTGTTGCTATCAAGTTTCAAATTGAATTTCATGAATCAATTGATGTTACTAAGCTTTGTTTGAGGAAGGCTTTTAATTTGGCAATCTATTTCTATCCTAATGAAGCGATCATATTGCATGAGAGACTTCAAGATGACGAAAGGCAAAACATTTCTATACACATCCTGAATAATAATCCCTAGTGCGAGTTGAGTGAAAATTCCGTGCTGACAAGGTAAAGGATTATCTCACGAAAAGTATGACGATCAAAATGATGAGAGGCATTCATTTCCTCTATCTAAATACTACAGGTTATCATTTGCTTAACCCCTTTGAACGGAGTTTCATTTCTTACCCCTGTCAGGAACAATCCCATACCGGGGCAATTTCTTAGAAAGTTCAAAATGGTTAGAATTTTCTTGCTTTCACTTGCATCAATCTTCAAGTATATTTATTGCATACAAGTTCTGTGTTAGCTCGAGTGCCCTAGATATGACGAAGAGCATTTCTTTCTATATCCCTACACAGTATACCCTTTGCATACCCAATTTGAGCGGTGAATTCATTTCAACCCAATTGGTGATCATTCTTGTGATAAACAAATGAAATCATCTCAAGTCAAGTTCAAGGTGAATTGGGGCAAATAGAAGCTCAAAAGAAAATTCATCAGAAAGGATGCAAAAGGACTCCATCAAATCAAAGTTTTTTCTCTCGGAGAAAATCTCTCTCTCAAAAAAAAAAAAGAGAGAGAGAAGAAAAGAAAATCTCTCTTCAAAAAAAAAAGGGAGAAAAAGAGAGAGAAAAGTTTCAACAAAAATCGAGTCGGTATGCAAGATCATTCTTTAAGGAAAAGACCATTTGAGGGTTCATTTGTGGAGCAATTGCTAGATGGGATGATCACCAATCTCCATGTTCATAATACCCCTTTTGATAAAAATAGGCCATTCCTTTCAAGCCTACCCGAACCTACGTTACAACCATTACCGAAGTCTCTTCAGAATAGGGTACTTGAGTTAATGTAGAGTTTCAAATGCTTATAAATGTTGCTTGAAGAAGTGCGAGCAAGATTTTTCTATCTCATTTTTGCAGCATTCCTGACTTGTAAACCCGGAACAGCTGGTGATATCAATTCTTTCAATAGCCTCGACTCGAAGAGTCCCTTTTGCTAAGCCATTGACCAAGCTCACATTTTAGTCCTTATAAAGACCTCTCAGATTGGCCAAATCATACTGATTTTGAGAATATCCGAACCCTTGTCAAGCACGATGAAGAGAGTTCGAGTGATTCTTATACCCGCATTAAAGGTCGGGTCAAAAGCCTTTCATTGAGAGTGAGTGAAAAGTCCTTTCTGATTAAAGGTCTCTCATTTAATATGATCAAAATGTCAAAAGGACGAAATGGTTGTTCTTATTAATAAATTCCCTAGTAAAGCTGGGTAATGCAAGCATATTCATGAATTATGTTTTCTCTGTCTCTGCACATGTGTTATTTTAACCTTTTCTCAAGTAAAAACAGGAGCAATGCCATTGGCTCTGTCATAAGAAGAATTCAAGTACGTCTGCTAATTATTCTTCATTGTTTCTCTCTCTGGAATAGGAGAAATTATCTCTCTCATATGTTCACCAAGTGAAACAGGTGACATTTGGTGTTGCTAAGTGGAGTACACGGCACACCGTATTTTCATGTTCGCCCAGTAGGACAGGCGACATAATTCCTCTCTTGGTGTTGCTAAGTGGAGTACGAAGCACACCCCATTTTATGTTCGCCCAGTAGGATAGGTGACATAATTCCTCTTTCGGTGTTGCTAAGTGGAGTACGAAGCACACCTCATTTTATGTTCGCCCAGTAGGATAGGCGACATAATTCCTCTTTCGGTGTTGCTAAGTGGAGTACGAAGCACAACCCATTTTATGTTCGCCCAGTAGGATAGGCGACATAATTCCTCTTTCGGTGTTGCTAAGTGGAGTACGAAGCACACCCCATTTTATGTTCGCCCAGTAGGACGGGCGACATAATTTCTCTTTCGGTGTTGCTAAGTGGAGTACGAAGCACACCCCATTTCATGTTCGCCCAGTAGGACAGGCGACATAATTTCACATTTGGTGTTGCTAAGTGGAGTACGAAGCACACCCCATTTCATGTTCGCCCAATAGGACATGCGACATAATTTCTCTCTTGGTGTTGCTAAGTGGAGTACGAAGCACACCATTTCATGCTTACCCGAATGAAGGAGGTGACATGATCCTTTTCGTGATTATCCAGTGGTATGGACAACACATCCCATTTTTTTCTTCATATCACGCGCTATTTCGCATTTGTAGGAAACTACAGGTAACAGATAGGCAATCATGTACCTTGAGAACCTTACTTCCGGTGGACTAGAAGTTTGGAGAACGAGGGAACTCAAAGCATTATAAATCTTTCCCCCCACTTGGACGCTTTTTGTGCGATCCGTATGTAAGACTCTTTCACCGCTCCGCATGAAGTGAGAAGCCTTAGCATACGTTCCTTATTGTTTGCATATCATGCATCATTACATTTAAAAAAAAAATTTCATCATTTTTCATAGTTTAAATTTAGGTCTCAGTCTTTGAGCGAAATCTCTGCGAGCCTCCACTCAAAGAGGGGCAGCTATTGACACCTAAATTTTGGCGCATCATTTAGTATTAATTGCATAGAAAATTAGGGATTAAATTTTTTTTAACCCCTGAACAAAAATATTAAAATTGCATAGCATATAGTTTAGGTTCATATAGATTAATTGCATTCCGCATCAAATCGACGGTGGCGAGCGAGCTTAAAATTCATCACGTGAATCAGGCTCGGGAATCGAACGAGACTCGACTCATTCGGAAGACGGGGGCCGAAAATCACACGTCAAAAGGGCTTGGTTGTCTTAATTTGAGCTTAAATTAGCCCATCAAGCTTAATTAAAGAAAAGCCCGAATTAATTCAGCCCACTAAGAATTAAATTAAATTAAAGGGTAAAGCCTAAACCTAAGCCCATTAGGACTAGAAAGCCCGGCTAGTTGACCTAGGTTTGCGATATAAATATAGGGTTATGCATCATAATCTTGGGGGGCCTCATAATTTTACATCAGAAATTTTTTTGAGATACACACGTACAGGAAGAGGAGAGAGGGGCTGGTCTCTTCGGAGGATCCCCTGCACACACACAAGAGGGCGAGAAAGAAAAATAAAAGAGGGAGAGAAAGTCAGAAAGAAGGGGGAACAAAAGGGAAAAATTGTGGGTCTTCTTCTATCTGCTCTTTCAAGTCCAGCCGCACAAGTGAAGCTGCAGCGGGGCGCCTCCAACGAGACGCCTGCCGTAGCCGCGCGCAAGAGAAGAACAGATATTGTGGGTCTCCCTCGGTAAGTGAAGCCACACAAGGGAGTGACCGAGAGCAACAGTAAGAGGAGCCGCACGCGACAAACAAAAGAAAAACTGTGCACACGTTCGCGTGCGAAGAGTTGTACTCGGGGCTTGCGTTTGCACTCCCCACAAACGTTTCCGGTTTCCAACAAGCCAAGCAGTTTCAGCATCGCCTCCCATTGAATTCAGTCGCGGACAACGAATCACAGCAGCAAAATATCACCGCTCGTCATCCTTGTCGTGCTCGAATTACTCTGTTTTGCAGGTTCCTTGGCGTGTCCTATTTTGCAAAAACCGACTTTGCCGTAGGCAAGAAGAAGGGGCTGATCTTTGGTCAAAGTCACAAGTCCAAGCGATGGATTGATTCTCTCAGATTTTTGCCCAGATTTGACAATATTGTTGTCTCACGCCCACATATGTGCCTAGCTGCTACCCCGAAATCGTCCATTCACTACGCTCACCCGCTGCTGATTGATCGGGAGCACTACCACACTCTTTCACCGCTGTCGAGCGCCGTGGGTCCCCTCCGTTCCACCGCGAGTCGCCGCCGATCCCGACGTCGCGCCGCCGCTCCCGACGCACCGCCGATCCGCAATCCCGATCCGCTGCAAGTTCGAATTAGGAAAGATATCTGCAAATTAGATAATTATCTTATCCCAATTTAATTTGAATATTTTGTTGCCTAATTTGTGCTTTTTGATATCTAATTCTGCATATTTAGATAATAGGCAATATTTCGATTAGGATTTATTCTTTTTTTTTAAATCTTAGATATCTATTATTTGTCAAATTTGGATAGAATTTAGAATCTTCAAAATTTTTTGAATATATCCAAGATATTTAAGATATCATAATTTTTCAAGATGTGATCGATTAGGAATATTTCCTAATCCGCAACCGCACACGTGGAAATAAATCTATCTATCAGGCTTTAGATAGAATTATTTCCATAGCGGGTATTTCGAATTTTAGCGTCGATCTGTCAGACTTCAGATTGAAACTTAATTCGAAAGATTTAGCGGTTATATTTTTTTCATTTGATTTTAATTTCGAATTTCACAAAAAAAATACAAAAAAAAGATTGCTTTAGATTAGGTCAATTTCTTTAATTTAAAATTGCATGTTTAGATAATTGTTTTTTTTTAATTCCGAATTTCATTTAAAAAAAACACAAAAAAATAATTTGCCTGTCATTAGAAATAGGTCACGTCGTCGCATGACATATAGTTTGCATGTTAGGTTGCATTAATCGCATGTCAATTTTTGCACGTCATTACATATAGGTTAGCTTTCATTTAAACAAATAAAAAATAAAATAAAAAAGAAATTTCTGCACCTTTGAACTCTAAGTTAGGATCTATCAAAATTGTCAAATTGAGTATTTTTCTCGAAATTGGTACCGAAAGGGCGTTAGGGAATCTAACGTAACCAAGTCCCGAATTTATGATTTCTGGTTCGTAGAAATAAAATAGTACTCCCGCTATTTTATTTAGGTTTCTAATGAACCTACCCTAAATGATTAGTGGCGACTCCTGTTGAAAATATTTGCATGCTCACAATTGGACCTAAGTTGCGATTTGGTAGAGTTTGGGAGAACTCGAGCTAGGTTAGTTAATTTAATTGATCTAGTAATCCATTAGCCTAAGATCGAAACCCGATTTTTTTTAGGTCGCGACATATATTCTATCCTTTTTCATTTTTTTGTTATTATTATGCAGCCTACTTATTCATTTGATTTGTTAATATTAGACCCCCGTTGATCGCATTCTATATGCGATGGGAAGAACTGATATCCAATTCGTCCCTGCTCCTAAAAAAGAGCTTCTAGCATGGTGGGACTGACTCAATCAAAATGGCCAACAGTACGTCAAAGCCAGAATTGGTCGCCTACTCCCATTGCTCAAAATCAACATCCATTCTGGTATGATGCAAGCATTAACCCATTTTTGGTGCCCACAAACATCCACTTTCGTATTTGATAAGTTTGAGATGACCCCGACTTTGGAAGAATATAGTGTTGTCATTGGAAAGCCTTTGGGATCTGAACTCATCAAATCACTTTTGGGCGTGTCCCCTCTACCCAAATTATTCTAGTTTTTGCGAACCAATAGCAATACCGTGAAAAGAGTTGTTAAATCTCATTGTAATGCCTACCCCTAGTTTTTCTTAAATGAATGTTTTGAAAGTCAACCAATGAGTCAAAAAGCTAAGATTTTCATCCTTGCTTTTGTCGGGTGTATCATTTTCTCCCGCCGTAGAAATTTAATAAACCCCTCGATCGCGTATGTGGCCAAGCAAATTTGTACCGATTTGGGATATGTTAATTCGGTCCTGCCAGAAACATTTTTGTCTCTAAACCGTTTGAACAAAATGATGATAAAATCATGCGGGCCGCCCTAGAAATTTTGCAAATCTGGTTTTTGTCCCATTTGAGAGGATTTTGGCACCTCATGCAACTTTTTGAAGTCGATGACCTTATGCATCCGATACAAAGATTTGAGGTTTTAAAAAATGATTCTCCTCGTAAGGATTACTCTACCTGGATAAACTTTTTGAAAGACCCCGATCCCAAAGCTTTTTTATGGCATGCTAAATGGTTTCATGAGGGTCAGGCTCGGTATGCTCACCAGTTTCACAACCTTGTTCCACTACTCGGATTATCAGGCGTCACTTCGTACTATCCCTACCGGGTAGCTCGTCAGTATAGGGCCCTCCAGGAGATCTCGCCACCTCTCAAGACAGACTTGTTTCGAGTTCGATTCACCCGCTCGAACTATAACTACGTCGGAGAAATTCATGCCATCTAGGGGGTGTGGACCGAGTGTTAGCCTGAGAACATTTTTGTGCTTAGACCATTGAAAGGACAAGAAAAGGTCCACCATGCCTCTCTGTTCTACATTTTACATCACCAAATCCCGACCGAGCTACAACCAAAAGTCCCGAATGTAACCAACAAGCCCAGTCGCCAAACATAGATTGACAATCTCGAAAGAACTGTGGGGACGAGGGATACGTTTATTGCGGAGCTTGTCCGTGAAAATAAGCGACTCTGAGAGACTGTAGCTTACCCATCGTTTATAGAATGAGCATCCGGGAAGAGTGCCTTTTTTTGTTAAAAGCCCATATATTTTATATTTTCCTAGTATTTATGTTTAGGGGTTTTGATTTTCATCTACAAAGCTGTTTTTGGGTTGTACTAGTGTTAATATGACTTGGACAGCTTTTTTTGCTTTAAATAAAATTTTTTACCCCTTAATGACACCATCGCGGCCCTCGGCCCAGTGGTATCCGGGGATGAGGCGTAACGGTCCGAGGCGACCGGGGTTCGAGTCCCGGGGATGCCGTTTGTAATGAATATATAAATAAAAATCTTTTTCTCATTTTTTTCTTTGTAAATAAAGAAAATATGCAATAATAATATGACTAAGTCATAGAATGATTCTTTATTGGACATTATACTCATTCATTTTAACGTTTTCCCAGGTAGTTACAAAAAATGGCCGAAGAAAATGTTTATCTCAATAACATGGAGGACAAGATGAAGCTGGTCCTCAACGCAATTCAAAATCTCACAAAGAGGGTGGAATCTATTCAGGGCAAGCTCACGCCCACGCTTGCAGCAATCGAAGTGATGTTACCACCACCGTCTACTGAAAAAGACAAAGTCTCCGCCAGCGATAGTAAAATGCCTCCGCTAGAGGACGATCCGCTTCCCCTTGCTATCAGGAAACCTGAACCTGAAGCTATACTGATGACAGAATAGGACAAATGCCTTACAAAGGTCGAGAAGATGCTGAAACAACTATAAAGCCCACAGCATGCTGTCCCACTTGACCTGTTTATATACAAACAGGTCAAAGTACCAGAAAAGTTCAATATGCTAGAATTCGAGAAGTATGATGGTACCTCATGCCTCAGACACCATTTGCACATGTATCATGTGCGGATGACCCAGTACGTTGATAATGAACCCCTCATGATTCAGACCTTTCAAGTGAGCTTGACGAGGCCATCCTTAACCTGGTATATGTCGAAGGATGTGGATGCTTTTAAGTCTTGGGATGATGCTGCTGATGTATTCCTCAAGCAATATCAATTCAACCTCGATGTCATCTTTACTCGTGACGATCTGGAATGCACTGAAAAGAAGAAGAGTGAGTCCTTCAAGGAATATGCCACTAGATGGAGAAACTTGGCCGCCCAAGTTACCCCATAACTCATTGATCATGAATAAGTGAAGTTGTTCATAAAGTCACTTCCTTACGAATATAGACACCGCCTAGTGGGTGCCACTACTGAATCTCTTAATCGTCTAGTTCTTGTGGGCGAACGAATCGAAATGGGATTGCATGACGGATGGTTTACAGACCCCTCTTCCACAAGCAAAAGACTCAACACGCGAAAAGAGAAGAAACCCCTTATAGATGGGAATGTTGCATACACCTAGACTGCTCAACCTCCTCGGACAGTCCAAGAGAATAGTGAGCAACAGTCGACCTCAAGTCGCCAGCCTCCGAGATGATATAAGAAAAGACAATTCACTCCACTGCCTGGATCCCCTTTTCAAGTCATGGCCATACTCCAGAAGAAAAATTTGCTTTCTATTTAACCAAAATAGCCTAACTCAGAAAGCTTTTCGAATTATGATCCGTCCAAAAAATGTGACTATCATATAGGCGAGGTAGGGCATTCGACAGACGACTGCTATACCCTCAAACACCGAATCCAAAACTTGCTCGATACCAAAGCCTTTTCTTTTCAGACATCTAAACCAAATGCCCAAAATAACCCACTACCCGAACATGAAAACAGAATCAATACCATATCCACTTTTGACACTGGTCGAATCAAGAGTAAGATGGTCTACACTACTGATGTTTATAATGCCCTAGTGAAAGCGAGGTATTGTCCTACTGGTGAAGTATTGCCCTTATCCCTAATGAGAGAAAGAGTTGCCAGCATGGTGAAAGTAGGTTTGATTGTGTATGTCGACAGTACCGGCATAGTGGCTACCATCTCTGAGGTCATCATTGACTAGGACAAAGAACTCTCAGCATTGAATGTCGAAACAAGTGAATCCATCCCCACGCTTATGAACGAACCTTTGCCTGATAGCCCAGATGAGGAGGAGGAGCTGACGATTGAGGTACCCCTACCTGCAGAGCAAATAGTGATCGAAATACTTCAGCCCTACTGGTACGAAAGTGACAAAGCAGTCCCATGGTCCTACGAATTGGATGTGGACCTAATCACCAGGTCAGGAGGAACGCATGCCCAAGTAGATGCTCAGCCTCCGAAGCTTGTCACTAACGAAAAAGCCAAAGAATTCTTAGTCATCGTCAAAGCCAGTGAATATAATGTAGTAGATCAGCTACGCAAGTTGCCCGCTTAGATTTCCTTGTTAGAATTACTCCAAACGTCTGTGAAGCACCAGAAAGCTCTGATGAAGTACTCAGCGAAGTAAATGTACCAGAGACAATCGAGCATGACAAGCTAGAAGCATTTATGGGGTCTATCCTTTTGAAGGATCAGATAACATTCTCGGAAGATGAATTTCTTACTGAAAGAAGGGGATATATCGAGAGCCTCTACATTTTCGTTAAATGTAGAAATGCCCACGTAGCTCGAGTTTTGATAAATAATGGGTCTGTATTGAATATCTGCCCGCTGGCAACCTTGCGTCGTCTTAATGTGGACACGTCAAAACTCCGCACCTTCAAGACATTCGTTCGAGTGTTCGATGGGATGAAGAAAGACACTGTGGGTGAAATTGACCTTGATGTCCAAATTGGCCCAGTAGTATTCAATATCCTATTTCAAGTGATGGACATCCCCACTGCCTTTAGCTTTCTGTTGGGCTGTCCCTGGATTCACACCGCTGGAGCTATACCTTCAAGTCTTCACCAAAGCGTGAAATTTGTAACCCAAGGGAAGCTGATCACAGTCCTTGGAGAGGAAGATCATCGGATCTATCAAGAAACCGCCATCCCATATGTTGAACCAATTGGCAAGGTGAAATCTAGTTATCAGTCCATCAAGCTCGTTTCAACTATGCATGGATATCGAGGGACTTCTCCCTCCGTCCCTGATATGTCTAAAACCTCAATCATTGTAGGGAAGGTCATGATTGGAAATGGCTTCACCCCAGGTCAGGGACTCGGCAGAGGAGGCCGGGGCATCCGAGAGCCTATCCAAGCTATCAAGAATCACCGTACAATTGGTCTAGGGTATCGCCGAGGAAACCCACGGGCCAACAAGGGACACACGACGGGTCAAGTTGGTTTGCCACTTTCCCATATCCGAGAAACTTTCCCGTCACTTGCTAAATTGTTGTAGGATGAAAAAATTTATCCTGACCTATCAGAATAATCCGGTGAGGAGCTCAAGCATCCTACCGAATTTTCAAGTCAGCCGAGTTCCTCAATGCTTTCTGTAAATGTTGCTGTTGACCGACATCGAAACCCAGATAAGCTACCGATTAAGGAAGATTGTGGATGAGAAGAAACGCTGGATAATGTGGTCACCCTATTTGACGACATCTTTATTGGAGCCATACACAAAGACTCGACTTTAGAAACGAGTGCAAACCCGCTTGATTTGCTTACACATTTATAGTATCAGTTAGGCGAGCTACGAGATTTGCTTACATCCTTAATGGATACCATCGGCCAAATCTCGGATGTGTCACTGCCGTTTCCCGATCAGGAGCAGGTGGCCCAAGTGAATCGTCCTAAAGAAAACCCGCCGTCGGGAGCCCTTCCCGACATAACTTGACGAGATGTCCAACTCTTACAATGGCAGGGCAATGTATGATGATACTCACCGGTTTCCAAAATCCATGAATGTGATATTCCCTATCCTTTTACAGAAGGGGCTGATCACGAGGAGACCAAAACACCCTACTCCTGAGTACTTCGTTAACTATGATCCCTCTAGATCTTGTGACTTTCACTCAGGAGAAGTCGGGCACTTGCTGGATGATTGCGACGCTATGAGGAATAGAATTCAAGACCTACTGGACACTAGGGCATTTACTTTTCGTGCCCTATGGCTGTGTCACGATGATGATGACCTCTTGGTGGTACCTAGCCTTTGTGATGCTGCCCCTGAGCTTTCTGATAAGGCACATAAGGGAAAGGCAATTATGGATACCTTGGGCCAGCCTAGTGATAAGTTCGACTATTATGTTGACTATCAGATGCTAGTAAGTTTTTATGAAGACTAGCAGAATAGCATTCATAGCGAATGGGACGACATGGAAAAGCTAACACTAGTAAAGAGAAGAGCTGATGAGCTGGATTGCTGGAATGATGATTTTAAAGATTTCTTCATCGGCGCAATAGACGAAGGACCGGTGGAGAGAATGGGCACAAGCCCGCTTGAGTAGAATTCCTCTTCCCTTTTTTGCATGAATCCCTGGAAAATGGGCTATCCTTGTGTTTTGTTTTTTGTCGTTATTTTCTGCAGGAAGAAATGTCCTTTTGAACTCTCCCTCTTTTGAGGTTGTAAATCCGTGTATTGTAAATAAATAATGTTTTGAGGACATAAGGTAGTATATCAAACTGGCCCGTTGATGATATCTTGCCACGAAAAGGAAAGTATTCTAAGGCTCGGGCTATCTCATGCTTCCTGGTTTCTAAAATTTTTTTCAAAAATCAAAGACGTTTCACGATTTCTTCAAAAAAAAGTCAAGTGGAAAAGGTCAATGAAAAATCTGTATCCCTATTTGTTTTTCTGATCAATTTACCCTATGTTTTAAATAAAATCTTACGACTTGCGAGGGAGTTAGTATGGCCCAGCCTGATGATGCAGATACTGACGGCAGCGATTCTGATGATTCAAGTAATCACCCCACTGAAATCCAAAGAAATTGAGAGTAATATGAATAAATCAAGCCCCTTACAATCGAAGATACTGTTACCATCAATTTGGGTGGTACTCAGGAGCCAAAAGAAGTGAAGATTGGGGCCAACCTTCCTAAAGAGAAAGCCACACGTTTGATCGCTCTCCTTAAAGACTATCAAGACGTCTTCGCATGGTCTTATTCTGATATGCCAGGACTAGACTCTCGGATTGCCTATCAATCCCGACATGCCTCCCAAAAAGCAAAGGTTACAAAAGACCAAACTCGAATTGTCAAAAAAGATCGAAGAAGAAGTGATGAAGTTGCTAAAAATAGGGTTCATCGAGGTTTTGCAATACCCTGATTGGGTAGTGAACATTGTGCCAGTGAAGAAGAAAGACGGTCGAATTCGAGTTTGTGTGGATTACCGCGACTTGAACAAGGCCAGTCCAAAAGATGACTTTCCGCTTCCCCACATAGATGTCCTTGTAGACAGTATTACTGGATTCGAATTATTTTTTTTCATGGATGGATTCTCTGGGTACAACCAGATAAAGATGAACGAGAAAGACAAGCAGAAGACGGCGTTCATCACTTCGTGGGGGCGTGGGGGACCTTTCACTACAAAGTTATGCCTTTTGGTTTGAAGAATGCTGGGGCAACGTACCAACGTGTTATGGTCACTCTCTTTCACGATCTGATGCACAAAGAAATTGAGGTCTATGTCGATGACATAATCGCTAAGACCAGGTGCGGAGAAGACCATATTGAAGCCTTGAAGAAGCTATTCAGCCGGTTGCATGAGTTCAAATTATGCCTGAACCCTGCAAAGTGTATATTCGGAGCAACCTCTGGTAAGTTACTCGAATTCATCGAGTAGCAAGGGGATTGAGGTCGACCCCTCGAAGGTCAAAGCAATATGTGAATTGCAACCCCCGTCTACAGAGAAGGAGGTTAGAAGCCTTTTGGAAAGATTGAACTACATTGCTCGATTCATCTCCCAACTCTCTAAGACTGCGCAGCTTTTCTTCAAACTTCTCAGGAAAGACGCTCAGATCAACTGGGATGAAGATTGTTGAGAGGCATTTGAAAGGCTGAAGCAGTATTTGATTAATCCTCCGGTACTAGTTCCACCAGTCACAGGGCATCCTCTAACTCTCTATTTAACGATTCACAGTGAATCGTTAGGAGCCCTATTGGCCCAGAGCCATCCCGACGATGGAAAAGAACGAGCTATCTATTATCTGAGTAAGAAATTCACCATTTCGGAACAGAATTATTCCGAATTAGAGAAAACATGTGTCGCATTGGTGTGAGTATTGCATAGGCTCCGACAATATACTTTACACCACCAGACATTCCTCGTAACTGAAAACGACCCTATCTGGTATTTGCTTAACCGACCGGCATTAGTGGGAAAATTAGCTAAATGGCAAATTCTAATTTCAGAATTTGACATCCAAACATCATCACAGAAGTCAGTGAAAGGTCGAGTGATCACTGATATGCTAGCTAAATGCCCTGGGGAAACACATAAGGATGATCTTCCAGATGATCGCATTTTATCAACGGAAAAACACACATGGACCATGTTTTTCAATGGAGCAGTAAATCTGTCTGGCTCTGGCACCGGGGCAGTCTTGATATCTCCATATGGGCAGCATTATCCTGTGGCTGCGAAACTGGTATTTCCTTACACCAACAATATAGCCGAGTATGAAGCATGTATTATCAGTCTACAAGCATCAATTGATATGAAAATAGTTAAACTAAAAGTGTTCGGCGATTCTGCCTTAATCATACTCCAGATTGTGGGTGAATGGAAGACCAGGGGATACTAAATTAGTACCCTATTATGACTATTTGGAGGAATTGGTTTCAGAATTCGACGAGATCTCGTTTGACTATCTGGCTAGATCTCATAACCAATTCGCTGATGCACTGGCTACACTATCATCCATGTTGCGGGTTACCAACGGTTTGGAAATAGAACCTCTGAAGATTGAAGTCATGACTAAACCAGCCCATTGCATGACTATGACTGAGGAACCCGATGGTAAACCATGGTATTACGATATCATGAACTACATCAAGGATCGACAATTCCCTGAAGGGATTAGCTCTATAGACAGAAGGTACGTAATGGAGATGGCAACGAAGTTCTTCGTCAATGGTGAGAACTTGTATAAGAGGTCCTATGATTCTATTTTGCTAAGATGCGTGGATGCGACAGAAGCAACGTGAATTATGCAGGAATTGCATGAAGGAGTATGTGGTCCACACATGAATGGATACATGTTGGCTAGGAAAATAATAAGGTTAGGTTATTACTGGCTTTCCTTAGAAAGTGATTGCATTCGACACGTTCGAAATTGTTACCGTTGTCAGATCTATGGAGATAAGATAAATGCCCCACCAACTGAATTGCACCAGTTGTCAGAGTCATGGCCATTTTCAATGTGGGGCATTGATGTGATCGGCCCAATTAATCCGAAAGTATCGAATGGACATCGCTTTATCTTGGTCGTAATTGATTATTTTTCCAAATGGATCGAAGCCGCATCATATACCAATGTCACTGTTCGGAATATGATGAAATTCATCAAGCGAGATATAATCTCCCGTTATGGCATCCCTGAAGCCATCGTTATAGATAATGGGACGAATCTAAACAACAAGATTGTTGATGATTTACTCAGTGAATTCAAAATCCACCATCTGAATTCATCTCCTTACCGTCCCCAAATGAACGGAGCTGTTGAGGCTGCCAACAAAAATATCAAGAAGACCTTAGCCAAAACCGCTGAGAACTATCGAAATTGGCATGAAAGATTGCCTTTCGCATTAATGACTTACCAAACATCAATTCGAACATCTGCTAGGACAACCCTTTTTTCCTTAGTATATGGCATAGAAGCAGTCCTGCCTGTTGAGGTAGAAATCCCCTCACTACGGGTATTGTCCCAAGTAAAACTGTCTGATGTAGAGTAGAAGCAGCAAAGATTGGAGCAGTTGAATATGATTGATGAAAAGCGCCTAAAAGCTCTTTGTCATGGATAATGTTATCAACAGAGGGTAGCCAGATCATTCAACCGGAAGGTCCGCCCAAGACACTTCGAAGTAGGCGATCTTGTCCTGAGAAAGGTGCTACCACTACCCCCTGAGCTTTGAGGTAAGTTCGCTCTAAACTATAAGGGTCCCTATGTCATGAAAAAGACACTTCCTGGAAGGGCTTTGATTCTGACTGAAATGGATGGATGCCAATTCTCCAACCCGGCCAACTCTGATACTGTGAAGAAGTACTATCCTTGAAATAGTCTCTATGTTCCTGTTAATAACAAGGGAATTGGCAGAAAAGTTATCGGCAAGGATGTTCCTGGTGGCAAGTTTAACCGAAAAAGATTTCGCACGTGACAAAATGGCGTCAAGGCTGATCCTGACAACTATGGAAATCTAGATGGCAGTCACGTTCATATCCGTCAAAGAACTTTAAAGCAGAAATCATTACCCTCTATTTTGAAACACCCCTAATTATAGAGGATTGCAAGCGATTGCACATGCTCTGCACATGTCAGGAATCATTACCCTCTATTTTGAAACACCCCTAATTATAGAGGATTTCATTCAAGCTTCGAGACCAAGAGTATGGAGGAGCAGACTGAGACAGAGAAGGCTGAACAAAGTAAAAAGGAGAAAAGACTCTGCTAACTTTGAAGCCAAAATGAAATAAGGAAGGGAATTATCAACATCCGAGAAAACTCAAGGAGTTGTTAGTTTAATCTCAAATGAATGGAATCACGAAAGATAATGTTGTATCGTTTCCAATTCCTATCCCTCAAAGAACCGTTCATTAACATTGTCTTTTCTTATTACCTTGCAGGTTTGCTCTACTATTGTAGCATAGGTAAGTATCTCTTTCTCGAAAAAAAAAATAAAAAATAAAAAAAATAAAAACTCTTTTCATAAGAGTAGAAAGAAACAAAAAAGAAGAAACAATTAAAGAAAATGGATACTATTTTCTTCCTTAAGTGCGTTACGTGGAAAGTAATTTTGCATGGTAATTTTACCTGTTTAATTCATCAATTTCCTGTGAAAATCTTGACAATTTGATGAATGGTGTCGAACTGCTCCAATGTATTGAACGGAGTATGTCAGGACGATGAGAGGCAATCCTTAGTCTATACATATTCTCAAGTACCAAACCCTTACAAGATGAATGAAAAGGTTTCATTTCTATAAGGTGAAAGAATTTCTCGTATAAGGTACGGCAACCAAAATGACAAGAGGTAGTTCATTTCTCTGCCCCATACACTACCATTAATCATTTGCTTTACCATTTTGAGCCCATACACTCGGAGGTTTCTTTTAAATCACCCCTGTCAAGAACCACCCTATATTGGGGCAGTTTGAGATAAATCGGCATCACAGGAAAGATTTAAACTCAGAGGAAGCAAGAAGAGTATTCCCCCCTTTTCGATCATCACTTCCTTGATTTCGGTTTCGTCATCTTCATGGATCCGGCGATCCTCGATAGGGTCCTCCAGGATAAGCACAGCATTGACGGCAGGACGGTCGAGGCTAAGAAGGCTTTGTCAAGAGAGGAGCAGCAAACTAAAGCCTGTCCAGAATGCCAACATCTTATTGATAATAGTGATGTTTTCACTGAGCAAGATAAGAAGGATGATAAGTTTGTAACATCTAAAATTTTCTATGATCATTAGCTACAACAGCTCGCACAAGGTAAAAAGATGTATAGAAATTTTTTTACTATCATTGGCATTAATTTTTTAGTGTTATTATTGCAGATGAACTCTCACGATAATTTAAGTGCTCTAGGATGACGAAGAGCAGTTCTTTTTCCATCCCATATACTTATATCCCTTGCTAGCCCAATTGAGCCGACGATTTCAATTCGTACGAACCTAGTTGGTGAACATCCCCCACACTGGAGCAAAGCAAAAGTCACCACAGTTTGAGCATCAGAGTCCAAAGTACCGAATCAAGATGAAGACTCCAAGAGCCTAATAACATTGTTCTGTTCAAACTTGTTTAGGTTAGTCCTGACAACACCAAAAGGACATCAAAAAAATATTGAAAACTAGGGGCATGAAAAAGCAGTGTGCCTGGTAAAAGCAAGGTCAATGCCCATGAATAAAAAACAAAGAAAAAGAAAAAGAGAAGAAGAAAAATGATAAAAAAGATGAAGAGAAAGAAGTCCCTAATTTCTAGGTAACTGCTATGAAAAATAATGAAGTTTAGCTAAGGAGGTTTCTGAGCGTGATGAAGGTGCTCTCAAATACCCCAAAGTTGTTAAGTGGTGTAGAATAGATGATCCCAAAGAGTTTAAACTTGAGTTCTTCTTCGATGTAAATTCCTACTTTAAAAACTCTATCTTGACAAAGATCTGTCACATGATAGATGAAGACAAACCTATTCTTGAGAAAGTAATTGGGACAGAGATAGAATGATATCCAGGAAAATGCTTGACGCAGAAGCTCCTCAAGAAAAAGTTATCAAAGAAGCTAAAACACGAGATTACCCAGGAAGTTTGCCAGAAGGATCTTGACGACGGAGAAGAGGACTGGTAACAATGCTAGATGATCACCGATTCTCACCCTTACACACATTTTTGAGCCCAACGATTATTTCAGTCCTCAACCTGCAAACCAAGCCCATGTTACATCCTTCATGAAGTCTCTTCTGACTAACGCACTCGAACTGATGTGGAATTTCAAATATTTATGAACAACGCTCGAGGAAGTGTGAGCAAGACTATTTCTATCTTGTTGTGCAGGGTTCTTGACTTGTAAACTTGGAGATAATTACGGAATATTTTCTTTCATGACCTTAACTTAGACAATCACCTTTGTTAAGCCATTGATCAAGCCAGCATTACAACCCCGAGGAAGATCTCTCAGATTGGTAGCATCGTATCGCTTGCGAGAAAATTTAGACCCTTATTGATATGATAGCGGTCAGATTGAGTATTTTCGATGTTCCCGCATTAATGGTCAGGACAAACAACCTTTCTCAACGAGAGTGAGTGGAAAGTCCTTTCTGACTAAAGGTCCCTCGTTCGTCATCTCGAGAAGTCCGCCTTGCGAACAAGAATTGTCTTGATTGACCCTCGGTGGATTTTTGATGATGCAAACATGGCAAAATCATCATGCATGTTTGTGCTAATTATCTTTGATAGCTTAGAGTTTTAAACCCCAGTGATAGAACACGAAAATTCGGATGCTGGAGAAGCCCCCATTGTCATCCCAAGTGTGATGTCCTGAAAAAGGTCGGGTATTCAGCATATGATGTACCAAATCTCCAGGTAAGAAACCCTGGGTATGTCATCAGAATTCTTTTCAAACTACCCAGAAGGTAAACCGGGTGTTCTTTGAAAAGAGAAAAGCATCTTGGCTTGCTGGCCAAGATATTTCTTATGATATTCTAAAATAGCATCAGTTGTCTATTTTTCCAATGAATGCGTATGTCTTTACACAAAGAAAAACTTGTCTGACAGGAGACATGCCCTTAAGAGGCAGGAACGTGTCCAGGTAAGTACATTTTACCCATGCTCGATTCTAAAAATCTATGTACCTACGATTGTTATGGTACCCTTTGAACATTGGATTGACCTTTTTGTTCACCAACTGAATATTGGATTGACCCCTTTTGATCACCAGGTACCTATGATTGTTATGATACCCATCCTGAACATTGGATTAACCCCCTCTGTTCACATCAAGTCTTTTCAAGTACCCCTTATGAGATGCAGGTACTTTGGCAAAGCAAAATCTAGTCACTCAAGGCGACCGAAGAAAGGTTCGGGTTCGAGACAAATAAAATACAGACAAGGCGACCGAAGATAAGTTCGGATCCTAGACAAGCAATTTCCCCAGTCAAGGCGATTGAAGAAAGGTTCGGGTCCGAGACAAATGAAATCCAATCAAGGCGATCGAAGATAAGTTCGGGTCCTGTGCAAGTGATTTCCACAGTCGAGATAACCGAAGGTAGGTTTGGGTCTGAGACAAATGAAATCCAGTCAAGGCGATCGAAGATAAGTTCGGGTCCTAAGTGAGTGATTTCCCCAGTCAAGGCGACCAAAGAAAGATTCGGGTCCTAGACAAATGAAATCCAGTCAAGACAAGTGAAGATAGATTCGGGTCCTAGGCAAGCGATTTCCCCAATCAAGGCAACCAAAGAAAGGTTCGGGTCCTAGACAAACGAAATCTAGTCAAGGCGACCGAAGATAGGTTCGGGACCTAGGTCAGGGATTTCCCCAGTCAAGGTGACCGAAGAAAGGTTCGGGTCTACGACACACAATATCAACTATCTGGAATTACTCTACCCTTCGACAAGGTAAGTAGCCCTAGGTATGTTTTTATTTACTTTAGCATGCATCGTCTTATATCGCATCATAAAAATGGGACTCACAGTCTCGCCAAAAATAAAATTTATTGAGCATGCATGGGCCAAATTTAGGTGTCATTTTATCTTTGAATATAATATCTACGAGCTCAACCTCTGGGAGCTCACCTTCAAAGAGGGGCAGTTATTGACACCTATTTTAATTTGTCCAAAATTAATTGCATAAAATTTAAGAGTTAATTTTCTTTAATTCCTAAAACAAAAAAAATATTTCTATTTAAATGCATTGCATATAGAAATTAGGCACATTTATATAATTAGTCTATTAGAAGGTTTTTAAAAAAAAATCGAGTCGGGCCGGGTCGGGGCTGGGCCGACCCGGCCCCTTTACTTTTTCCCCTCCGCGGACCCAAGCCATCCTCTTCTTTTCTTCTCCCCCCTCCCCCGCGCGCCCAACCCGTATTCTTTTCTTCTTTTCTTTTTCCCTCACGCAGGCCCAGCCCGCCTTTCTCTCCTTCTATTATTTTCCCCACACGACCTGGGCCTGGCCTAGCCTAGCTGCCCTTCTCCTTCTCTTCTCCCGCCGACCGTCACTTTCTCTTGCACCTGTTCTCCCCTGTTCCTAATAGCAGCGTGACGCATGGCGGTGCCGCTCCTCGTCGTCGCTATCCGACCAGAGGAAGGCCAAAGGGGCACGCCGACGGGACTGGCATTGATTGCCAGTCCCGTCCTCATTGTTTTCCTAGCTTCCCCTTATCTCCTCCTCCCTCTCGGCTCCCTGTTCCTCTTTGCCCGTCTCAGACCTACTTCGCCCCTACTCTGCAACGGCCTACATGGCCATGAAAATCGTAGGGTGGCGAAGGCTGGTGTAGGCCGTCGTCACGCCGATGCAGAGAGGTAGAGAGTGAGTGTCGTCGCCGGCTATAAAAGCCAGAGAGAGAGAGAGAGAGGCCCCAGTCGGCTATTGAAGAACAGAAACAAAGAGAGAGAAACCGAGAGAAATTGAGAGTGGATTAGAGAGAAACAGAGAAGAGAGAGGAGCCTTGGAGTGTCTTGAAGTCCCAGCCGATCTTGCCGTCTCCAGCAAGCTGACCGACAATCCCCGGTAGTACCCCTGGTTGGTCACAGAGAGAGAAATAGAGGAGAGAGAGACTGAGAGAGAAGAGAGAGAATAGAGAGGGAGAGAGAGCAAACTGAGACCACGAGTTAAGTCCTGAGTCTAGACTTATCACATACTAAGCGAGCCCCCCTTCTTTTTATGCATGTTCGAATAAAAATGAAGGCTCGGGAGGTTGATCGTGACAGGGGTTCATAACTTCATGTGCGTGGATGCGTTGTGGAAGAAGAAAGAAAAGAGAAAAATTAGAGAGAAAGGAAAACACATCTCAACCATTGAATACTTCATATGTTTATGCATCATCCGTTGAAATGAGTTAATTTTATATACAAATCTAAGGGTGTACTTGTTTCGTGGAAAATGAATGATTTGCAAAATATTTTCCTAAAAATGATTATTTGTATTGTTTACAAAAACGAATTAATAAAAAAATTCACCATTCACATAAAAGTTAAGCCATAAATTGTGTCGATAACCAAAAAAAATTTCATTGACTAATTATTTTAAGTAATACAAGCGATTATTTTTTTTATAAATATTTTTCAAATCATTCATTTTCCGTGAAATAAACAGAGTATTGATCCTTTTTTTTTGTAAGAAAAGTGGCAAAACCCGATTATTACATTGACACTTGCCTAATAAAGCTTAAACCAGATTGATTACCTATCAATAGGGGAATTAAACCTATATACGGCCTATCTAATGCCGGGGTGGCATTTACATCGTAGAACTGAATGATCCAATTTGCCAAGTAATCTGCACATGAATTTCCTTCCTAAAAGAATGAAGAATTCTGACTCGTTTGAAGTACTTCAACAATTTCCGAATTCGGAAGATGAGGATGTCGCCAAACGATGAGAGATAATTGGTTTCTGTAGTACTGCAATTGCTGCTTACAAGTCCACCTCCACGATAATTTTGGGATTGCCCAAAGAGATTGTTAGTTTGAGCCCCAAAAATATCCCAAAGGTCAGCTTCTAATAAAGAGCACACTCCAATATGTTGGACAAAACCTGCAAGTCAGTCACTTGATTCATCGCAGAGAAGTCCACTTACTAAAATTGGACTCGAGTTGCCCTTAAAAGCCCCATTTGTGGTGAGCTTGATCCAACCATGGGGAGGTGCTGTCCAACCCACGTACGTCTCTCTATTATCTCTCTGGGGAGATAACCTCTTTTTTATCATTCAAACCGAAAGGATGTCCTTGCTATATTCCAAGATTACGCTCATTGCCTCAAAGAGTGAAGTCCATTGGAAATAGTCTTTTAGTTCTCCAGTTCCAAAAGTGCCAACAAGCTACACCAAACATTAGGGCCAATCATTCTCTTTCGCCCGAGTTGGTGAAGTAGATAAGTTCATCAACAGCCACCTCTATAGATCATGGGTAAATAAATCACCTCTTGAATCGGTAGGCAAAATCTTTATCCCGTAGAGCGTGTAGAATTGTCTAAGTGGATTGTGAACAATAGGTGCAATAGGAATTCACTGTAAGTTTATGCTGAAATCTTTTGTAGTGAGCAGGCGTCGGTGAGAAACTAACCTGAAGAAGCTTCTTATCCTTTGTGGCCTTTCTCATTTCCACACTAAACTCCAAAGTTGATCGGTGCACAATTGAGGAAGAGAGCCTTACTCCTTAAATTTAGAGGATCTTAATTCATTACAAGGAGTAGGTATCATATACATCTTATGCATGTGAACACAAACATGCACTATCGGATCAGGTGAGTTTCACGTGGCCATTGTCATCAATACACACACACACATATATAACTGGCCTAAACATGAACTAGCCCGAAAAGTTCGGGGTAGGCCCAAAAATGTTTTCATTACTAATGAAAAATTTATTAACGTGTAAAATTTCATTATTTAATAGTATAAGAAATGTGGGGGCTGTTCTTATATGACCTAAGGGATATTATTGATCATTGGCGATACTTTAAGCATTCCATTGTGATAATAATATAATAAATAATTATTCACTTGTGAATTTTCGGTTTTTCTATATGAGATAGAAATAATAATGATGTCTCACAAGAGATATAAATAATAATTATAAGAAAAATAAAATGGTCGAGCTAGGCAGGCCATTTTGGGCTCAAAGGTTGAAGCCGGAAGGACGGCCCGGCCCAAAATGTAAGTAGAATGAACTTGAAATTCCGGCCCGGCTAAGGAATTTCGGGGGGAGTCCAAATGTATTCGGGATTTTTATTTTCGCCCCTAGTTGAACTTAAGATATAATAATCAAGCCGCTTTCCATGTAAGGTGACCATGGAAGCTTTAGGTCTATTACTTACTTCTACTTGGAAGTGGGGTGGTGGAGGGAGGCTACTATGTTTTGAAGACTATGAACAGGAGAACATTATTCGTCTCGTCACGAGGCAAAGGGATCAGAATGAACTGAATTGCTCTACTGAGCGAGGATAAGAGAGAAGAGGAGGGATTTTTCCCTCGGTCAAAATCAAGCTAAGAGGGAGTTAGGCAACAACAATCTAATTAAGACACGAATTAATTAATTAAATGCTAACCATCAAAGTAGTCCAAGGAGAAATTTTCAGGACAATGTTGTTCAAAGTTCAATGTCCATTTACCCAATAATTACTTGAAAGTGTGCATCGCCGCAAGCGACTGAAGAACTGTTGGATATATTATTAATATAGTCCAAATAATATGTTCACATACAAGCCAATAGGTTTAAAGCATGATTATTTTGGGCATATATGGGCCGGAGCCCAATAGCTTACATATAAACTCTAGGATTTACCTATACTGGAAGTAACACTATTGAGCGTTCCAAATTTGACGTCTCTTGATGTAATACTTCAAGCAAAACACTATCTACTAGGGGTCTGCATGGTCTGAGTGGGCGGTTCCCACCCCGGAATCGTGGACCACCAGCTACAGGATCGGTTCTAAAAATTGGAATTGAGAACCGCCCGTCGATTCTATAGACCCGCCCGAGAACCGGATCGATGGTCTAGTTCGGTTCTTGGGCGAATCCATGGAACCGATCTCAACAAGTTTTCCTAAACAAACAAAAAAAAAATCTGTGGACCAACATCGGATCAATAAAACAAAAGGAAAAGAATATAACTTTTCATATAATTTCTACACTATGATCGATTATATTAACCGCATCATCCATAAATCAAGTGGATACCCATTAATTATTGAGAAAAATGACTAAGGTATCCCAATTACACAAAAGCTTCAGACATGATAACAAATTTTCTTCTTTTTTTTATAAATTTTTTAATTAAAAATTAAAAAAATTTTAAAAAAAAATATTATTATTATATTACCGGTCCGGTCCGGGTGGGCGGTTCCACATAGGGAACCTGGAACCGGCCCAAACAGTACCGGTTCCAAAAAATTGAAACCAGGAATTAGACCAGTTCCTTTGGGAACCACCAGTTCCGGTCCAGTTCTGGGTAATTCCGGGCGGTCCGGGCGAGTCCCGGTTCTTTTGTATACCCCTACTATCTACTCTCTTAAACCCATAACCTCCGACAATCTTGAAGTATTAGATTCGTGTGTTGGATTTGAGCAAGAAAGGTGTCTGCTTGAAGATCTCATCGAGACGAACTCGCAGGTATTATTTATTTTCGATTTCGATGGTGGGATCGGCTGAAATCTTTGATTCAAGAACCCAAAAATTATAGCCAATTTTAGAGGGTGAAAGCACTTGGGTCTTGTTCTACTCGTCGATACGAGAGTTTTGAGTGATCATTTGCATTGAACGGAGGTCAGACAGCTAAGATACGACAACTAGAAGTCCGGCGATTTTTCGACTTCCAGCGAATTTCCGGAGACTTCTTAGCTTCTAGCATCAAGAGCAGTCCATCCTAAGGTTTTTTGGCACTCCGGATTTGTCTTTGGGGTTTGTTTTGGCAAACTCCACCTCTACAGAGCGATTTGACCAAGGTTAGGGGTTTTATTCGACTTTTTGAGCTCCGAGGACTTCAAGGTGCACTCTTTCTACGTCTTTGCTCTGATCAAAATGGCAAAACATAGTTCCTATGATATTATCAAGCTGCAATCATTTGATGTCACTGAATTTCATGGTTGGAAATTGCATGTTTAATTTGGCATGAAAGAACGTGAAATATTCTACACAGTACTGAGTGATTTTGCATCTACCACTGAAGATGTTGATGAATATCAATGGAACAAAGATGAAGATTTTTGTAGAGATTACTTGTTGACCTCTTTGAATCCTCGTCTAGCTATGACCTATAGTGAGTTTAAGACAGCGAAAGAGATATGGGATCACTTGAACGCTCAGTTCCAAAAATAAGAGGGGCTCTCTAAAACTCTTCTAATGGAGAAGTTCTTTGACTTTCAATTCAATATGAATTCGAATATCACCTTTCAATTAATTGAACTTGAGAACATGAGGAACAAGTTGAAAGAGGATAACTCTGATATGTCCGATAATCTCTTTGTTGGTCTTGTGTTGAGTAAGCTACCTGCTGAATGGAGTTCTTTCAAGACTGAAATGCACAAACAGAAAGAACGAATGAGACTAGATGAATTAAAGAGATATATTCACATTGAAGATCAAAACATATCTAGGAAGAGTTTGGAACAAGGACAACAAAAGTCAGTTGCCAACTTAGTTTCACATTCCAATAAACCTCAGAAAAGGTTCAAGTCATCAAAAGGTGAGTCATCTTCACAGTTAGAGGCCAAAAAGACTATCTTCAAAAGGAAGAAGAAGGGCAAGTGCCATAACTGTGGAAAGTGGGGTCACTGGGCAGCAGAGTGTAAGTTACAAAAGAAGCCAAAGAATGAGACACCACAAACTGCGACTAATATGTTAATTAGTAAATCTAAGCCTCAAGCCTTCGTAGGAATAATGAAGAATGGAAAGGCCAGCATCTCCTTTGAGTGGTGGTTAGATAGTGGCGCTACTTGTCATGCTACAAATGACAAGAACTCACTCACTGAGGCCATAGAAGTGAAAGACACTGTAGAAAATTGTAATGGTGGTGAAGTAGAGGTGACTCATGCTGGAACTGCAAATTTGGTGCTTTCTTCAGGTAAATTATTAACTCTGAAACATGTCAGAGTAGTACCTTTACTTAAAAAGAATTTGATATCTATGAGTTTACTTGATAAAGTTGATATGTCCTTTTCAACTATGAATGGTAGAGTAACTTTATTTTTTAACTTATGTTATTTCAGTTGTGCATTCATGGTTAATGGTATGTATAGGTTGAGTTTAGATACTGATAGCATTAACCATATGAATTCTATTTTGATTGATCCAAAGTTATTACACAATAGGCTTGGACATGTGAATTACAGAAAAATGCCACATCTAGCTAAAACTCACAATATTCCATTGGATACTTCTATTCGATTTGACAAATGTGAAGTGTGTGCACAGGCTCAGATCACTAGAAAACCTTTTAAGTTGGTTTCTAAAAGCACACAACTTCTTGAGCTAATACATTCTAACCTTTGTAACTTAAAAAATTACGTTACTAGAGATGGTCGGAAGTATCTACTAACATTCATAGATGATTTTTCTCAATATTGTCGTGTTTATTTGTTGAAATCGAAAGATGAGGTTTTTGAAAAGTTTAAGATTTTCAAGTCTAGAGTAGAAAATCAACTCAACTTGAAAATTAAGAGGTTTAGAAGTGATAGAGGAGGAGAATATATAATGATAGGGTTCAAGGATTTTTGTGCTTCAGAGGGCATAATACTTGAAATAACTGCTCCTTACTCACCCCAATCTAATGGTGTTGCCGAGTGTCAGAATAGAACGTTAACTGAAATGTTAAATTCCATGTTACTTACAGCTGGCATGCCTTCCTCCTACTAGGGAGAAGCAGTTCTAACTGCTAATCACATCCTAAACAGGTTGCCGCACTCTAAGTTGTCCGTGACACCTTATGAGATATGGCATAAGTGTCCTTGTAGATATGATACTCTTAAGACTTGGGGCTGTATTGCTTATGTAAGAATACAAGATCCTAAAAGACCTAAAGTGGGACCTAGAACCATTACTTGTGTATATCTAGGTTGTGCGGAAGAGAGTGCTGCAAATAAATTTTTAGATCTATCTACTAATACAGTGATAGAATCTAGAGATGCAGAATTTTTCGAGAACAAGTTTGTCAGAGATCATGGCTTGAATGTTTCTGGGTCTACAGATATGATTTCAGAGTCTCTTGTAGAATTTGAAGCAAGCTCTTCTGACACTAATTCCCTATAGCTGACTATTGAACGAGTTCCAATTAGAGTATCTATAAGAGATAGAGTTCCCAAAAGTTTCGATGAGGACTTTGTTACTTACCATCTAGAGGATGACCCATTCTCCTATCAGGAAGCAATGAGATCTAGGGAATCTCTACTGTGGGCAGAAGCTATAAATGATGAAATGAGCTCTCTGCTGCAGAACCACACTTGGCAGCTAGTTCATTTGCCAAAAAGGGCTAAGGCTATAGGCTGTAAGTGGGTATTGAAGAAGAAACTAAATAGTGATGGATCAATAGCCAAATACAAAGCACGTTTAGTAGCTAAAGGCTATAAATAGCTAAGTGGAATAGACTATTTTGATGTCTATTCACCTATGTGTCATCTATCAACTATAAGAATTTTTCTTGCTTTGGCATCTATTGAACACTTTGTAGTGCATTAAATGGATGTAAAGACAGCTTTCCTAAATGGAGAGTTAAATGAGGAAATTTACATGGAACAACCGGAAGGGTATGACATGAAAGGTCTTGAGGACAAAGTTTGTAAATTGAACAAATTTTTGTATGGTCTTAAATAAGCACCTAAGATGTGGCATCTTAAATTTGACAAAGTGGTAAAGAGTTATGGCTTTCAGTCTAGTTATTCAGATAAATGTCTTTACCATCGTTCTATGTCAAATAAGATAGTCATCATTTGCATGTATGTTGATGACATGTTAATTCTTGGTTCCGATCATTCTATAGTGAGTGACGTGAAAGCTACTTTAGCTAAAGAATTTGACATGAAAGATCTTGGTATTGCTAATACCATTCTTGGTATGAAAGTAAGCTTTGAAAGGCAAGTCATCTCCCTTAGCCAGACTCATTATATGGAGCAACTACTTTTTACCTGGGGATACAGTGAGTGTAAACCGAGCGCGACACCATGTGATTATAATAAAAGACTGAGTCCTAATGAAGGGACCAATGTCGATCAATTAAAGTACTCGAAATTGATTGGTAGTCTCATGTATGCTATGAGTTGCACTAGACCTGACATAGCCTTTACAGTTGGCATGTTGAGTCGTTTCACTAGTAATACTAGTAAAGAGCATTGGGATGCCCTTAGTAGGCTGATGAGATGCCTTAAAGGTACTAAAGATTATGCTCTATGTTATTCTGGTTATCCTCCAACTGTGGATGGATATTCTGATGCCTCATGGTGCTCAGAAATTGGAAATAGTAAGTCCACTAGTGGATATGTATTCACTTTGGGTAGAGCTGCTATTACTTGGAAATCTAAAAGACAAACTTGTATTGCATTGTCATCTATGGAATCAGAACTTTTTTCTTTAGCCTCAACCGATGAAGAGGTAGAGTGGATAAAGAATTTGATTATGGATATTCCTTTGACTCAGCTAAAGATTAATTCTTTAAACTTGTTCTGTGATAATCAAGCCGCTGTCCAAGTTGTCAAGAATGCTCTCTTTAATTCCAAGAGAAGGCATATGAGACTGAGACATACGTTGTTGAATTATCTGCGTGAACAAGGAGTTATCACCTTGATTGATGTGCAATCAACGGATAACATGGCCGATACTCTCACAAAGGGTATGCCTACAGATTGATTATTCAAAACAGTGGGGGAAATGGGGTTAAAGACTATGTAGATACGTCTTAATTACCATTTACTTACCTTCTAATTGTATGTTTTGCATTATTGAATCTTCCTTTGTTGGCCACAATGATAAGCACAGTTTATGTGTTTCATCAATGTTCATGGTTGCTGATTAATTTGAAAAGGGTGAGTTGTCTTATTCCAAACTTGATGAAGATGGCGTTAACCTAATTCAAAGGTTCTATCTGGGGAGCTTGTGTCATTCCAAACTTGATAATACAATCCAACTAGGTTGGACTATCCTTTTGGTTAAATGATCTCATTCCAAACTTGATGCTAGATTATTTGACTTTAAGGAATTAGTAATTGTGACATTCCAAATTAAAATATAGAGATAGTTGTTTGCATAAGAAGCATGTTGGTTATTGTAAGTGACATGACTATTGGTCCTGTTCTTTGAAACTAGACAATGGTTATTCACTTACAAATAAACCGAAGATGATGGCTCTTTGTAATTCAAATTGTTTAGGCCTTGTTCATAATTTATGAAACTGGCTTGATGCTTATGAACATGATATTATGATGCTTTATGACATTAATATATGTTCTTCTCTGCCTGATTGAATTCATAATAATATGAAATTCATATTTGACATTCTACAGTGGATGGCAGAGATGGAGGAGAGCTTACTGGGTGGGATCCTGACCAAGATGATCTACTAGATAAATGAATATATCATTTAGAGTATGTAGGGACTTGACAAGTCACCTGCTATTGCCCATTTTGATGGAGTCCATTTACCTGAGACTTCCATTTTGCTATCTCTATTTTGTGAACATTATTGTGCTTGGTTCTTGTATTTATAAGGCTTTGGATTATTTTGGATGGCCTATTTATAATTGATTGTTATGCATATGTTGGTTGTGAACTGATTCTGAGATTTATTTTGGATATTTGGGATTTGGTTGAGTTTAGACTGAATTCGAAACTCTTCATATTTAATTTTATGTGCTGATCTCGTAATAGATTCATGATAAGGATGATTCACTTATTTAGATTGCAAATTATGATTGAGTTTAATATTTAGTGCTAAAAACTCTTTGACCGATCCAAGTTGATTGTCTTGGACTGAATGTGGATGATTCATATTTGTTTGAACATTATACTGATCACCATATTGGATTGTGCTGTATGGTGAATATAGGAGAAGATTGTTGGATATATTATTAATATAGTCCAAATAATATGTTCACATATAAGCCCAATAGGTTTAAAGCATGGTTATTTTGGGCCCATATGGGTTGGAGCCCAATAGCTTACATATAAACTCTAGGGTTTACCTACGTTAGAGGTAACACTATTGAGCGTTCCAAACTTGACGTCTCTTGATATAATACTTCAAGCAAAACACTATTTACTCTCTCAAACCCATAACCTTCAACAAGAAATTCATAAATAGCCGACGAGGATATCGCTTGGGATCATGTAATAAACAATAATTGACACTACTTTAACATGAGTAGTGGTACGGTCATGACGTCAAAATTTGGTTAGTGGAGAATTTTCAATTGGTCAAAATGTTTCCAAAGTGCTCTTTCATGGAAGCCTTCAGGTGTCGTGGGTTGTGCTAGTAATTACAGAGTCAAAGAGAGGACTAATGGACCATCCTGAAGGCACACTCTTTTCTCCAGCATTATCAACAGAACCGAACAATAAAAGCACGAGCTAATTGTTGAAAGCATGTTATTTGATTGATATGCTTAATTGGGAAGAGAAGAAAGCTTCTAGAATCGAGATCGAATATTAGACCGGCTTGGAGCGGAATTCTTTCAACTACTAGAATCAATGTAAAGTTAGATTGAGCAGTAAGAACATGCAATCTAATCAAGTCCATCTGATCCAAAATTCAGCTAATGTGGCTGTTAGAGAGTGTAGTTATGTGAGATAGGTTAAATATTGCCTAACTGAACACTTGTTGTGAATAGTGAATCGGCAGGAGCATAAAAAAATAAGTTAGAAAATTAATCCATTCATTAGTTGTAGCCTATAGTGGGTGTTCCACATAGGTTATATATAATCCACGCCCTACTCCAATGTCGCTCAATGGGCATGTTAGCTGGATTTGGCTGGATTTTATGTCGACGGGACTTGATTAGAAATTGCGCGTAAAAAATAAGGGCTTGAGTTGAACAACTAAAAGGGCAAGGGCTCAACTAGGGATGAAAAGTAAAATTGGTCCTTTTCTTTATATGTTCAAGCTGGCCCGCTGGGCTTGTCGACAGAGTCCATGCTGATTCTAGTTTCTCCTTTTCTTTTAACGAGCAATTCTAAGTTTCAACAATTCACCAACGCCAGCTGTTTGGTTTCCTTTAATACTTCATTAACCATATTCCTTCTGTCTTTATTATTCTTCGTATTTCTTCTACAGTTCTACTTTTTCAAAGTTAACATTTACATAACATGATGTTATCATTACATTTCCTTTCATAAGTTGTTTGTCAAATGAATACTTACAGTATAACAGATACTTGAAGTTGTTTAATTCTATATAATTCATCAGATATAGGATGTTTTGTACTCAAAGATGACGTCTTGCTTCATCCATGATGCACATATGCTTTGTCAATTAACTTCAAATAATTAGACAATATCTTGCGTGAGAAAAAAATTACATTCGATATTAATATAAAACAAAGTAATGTGGTAATTTTTTAAACTACATGAGAAAATTAACTCAAACACAACATGAAGAGAACAACAAGCGAGGTAGTTTGGTAATAAAAAAGTTGCATTGTCTTTTATGAAATTACAAAGTGGAGCCATGTCTTGAGTGAATCTCCAACTAACTTTTGTCTAGGAAAATTGTCACCTCATGTACAGATACTTTCTAGCTTTGACATATTGGTAGAGGTATAGTGATGACATATTGGTAAACGTTCAAATTGAACATTACACCCCCATGTGTGCGACTTTTTATGGTATTAGTGATAGCTGAGTTGATCGCTCCTCCTGACACTTACACCAGTGACATATGTGCTTGTGTTGAAGAGACAATGGACTTGACATGGCACTTAATAAAGTCAACATCAAACGATGAAGGACAATTTTGACAAGATTGAGAAAGATAAGAGTAAGGCAAAAATTTTAAAGAAAACAAAAGAAGGCGTGAATTCTACTCTAAAAATGTCTAATTTCTTAAGAATTAACTTGAAAAATAATATATGAATAGTTTAAGAAAATGACTTTTTCAAATAAGAAAAAGTATTAGAAAAGTCCTCAACCTTTTTACATTTGTACTAATTGAATTCTAAACATTTTTTTTGTGCCAATTGAGTTTTAAATCTTTTTTTTGTGTTAATTGAGTCCTAAATCTTTTGTTTTTGTGCCAATTTAGTTTTTCCGATTAATTTTGGCCTGATATTGCTAATATGGATGCCGACTGGCCGACCACCGATGCTAATGTGGATAACTTTTAATAATATTTTAATATTTTTTTTCTTTTATTTTTCTTTTTTTCCTCTCCTCCCTCGTTAGTCCAGTTGGTTGCCAACCTCTGGCAAGCCACATCGGCCACTGGCAAAGCTTGACCCTCACCTAGCCTTTGGCGAGGACTGCCGTTGGCAAGGCTCCGCCCCTCGCCAAAGGCCATGAGGTCTAAGGTCGCGACCTCATAGCCTCTAGCAAGGGCGAGTTTGTGCCTCACCCAGCCACTGGCAAGACACAACCTCGCTCGATTTGTCGAGGTCAAGCCTTATCCAGCCATGGCGGGGCTCGCCTTCATTGTCACTAGCGAGTGCAAGCCTCAACAGTGGGCAGCATGGCTCGCTAGAGGCCAGTAAGGCCTTGCCAACCTTTGGCCTCTAGCCAGTCGCCGGTCCAGCGACCAGTTGAAGGAAGGAGGGAGAGGAGGAAAAAAAAGAAAAAGAAAATTAAAAAAAAAGTAAAAACTCAAAAATTATTAAAAGTTGTCTACGTTAGCGTCAGCCATGCCACGTAGGCCAGCCAATGTTTACGTTAGCAATATCCGACTAAAATTAGTTGGAATGACTGAATTAGCACAAAAACTAAAATGTTTAGGATTAAATTGACACCAAATAAAGGTTTAAGACTAAATTGGTAACAATACAAAAAGTTTAGGATTTTTCTGACACTTCTCCTTTTTAAATAGTTGTCTTATCAACGTGAATATTGTGACCCCACTAAAAATGTCATCGGTAAAAATATAAGATATCTATATTGTAATTTCCTCGAGTTTTTGAGAGAACAAAAGAAAATCCGAAAAGAAAATGTATGAAACTAGTGGTTTAGGGTGCGCATAGCAACAATTCTGTAACCGGAAATTGATTCTGCTCAGAAATGATTCGTTTTTATTCCGTGCCCGAGAACAATTTCTAATCATTTGAAGGCATTTGGTAACTGCCCAAAATTTATATTCTTAGACTAGCAAAAGAACAAAAATGCGTATGGTAATTATATAAAATTTATTTTTATTAATAATATTTTAATAATATTATGAATTTTTTAATATTTCTTTCTCTTTTTTTCCCTTTTTTTTCTTTCTTTCCCTTTCCTTCCTTGGCCATGGCCAATCGCTGGCGCCGGCGACCTGCCATAGGCCAAGGCCGGCGAAGGCATCGCGGCCCTCGCCGCTACCCTCGCCTTGGCTAGGCGAGGCCAACCTCATCGTCGCGACCCAAATGACAGCAAGGTTGGCCTCGCCAGATCTAGACGAGATCGAGCCTCGCCTAGCCAAGGCGAGGCTAACCTCGTTGTCGCGACCTATCTCCCTTGCCTAGGTCGTGACAATGAGGTTGGCCTCGCCATGGCTGGGCGAGGCCTCGCCGTCGTGGCCATGAGCCGCCCTCGCCCAAGTGGCAAGGGCTGCGATGCCCTTGCTGACCTTGGCCTGTGGGCGATCGCCGGTGATCGACGGCAAGCGAAGAACAACAAACCAAGAGGAAGAAGAAAATCAAGAAGAATCAGAAATGGAAAATTTATTCTCAAAATCAAGAAGCTACTTTTTTTGCTTCTTGATTCTATTCTAAAACTGATTCAGTGAACAATTTTTTGTAAAATTGTGCCCAAACATAAAAATTTTAACAAACAGATTTATGTTCCCAAACTGATTCTAGGAACAAAAGAACATAAATTTTCACTATTTGTTAACTTGCTAAACGGGCCCTTAGCCACTTTTGCTGCAACCATTATCAATAATGATTCTTGATCAGCTGTAATGAAAGGGCATAATTGATCAATCTCATTGTCCGTTACATAAACATTCCAATAAAATTTTACGTTTAAATTTCGAAACCCTACTTTCTTAGTAGCTGATTTCTCCATTTGACGTGACCACCTTGCAAGATACTGTCTCATGACGAGGTATGGGCTAAAATTGAACCAATAATTGGGATTCTACATACTAGGTTGAAAAGATATGGGTTATCTCTCTGTCCATTTACCCTTTATATGTATTATTTCTTTTTTTGCACTCTGTCCATACACTTGAGAATTAGTTTTACATTGGGTTTCTTTGTGTGAGATTTGGTCGGACCCATTGCCAATTGTTCTAAAAGTTTAAACTATTAGATAAAGTCAATATTTAATATTTAAATATTTTAATACATCCCCTTATGTAACATCCTGAATTCGACCCACTTTCGTTATCAATGAAATGGATATGTATTTCTCATTTCGTTTTAGTGAGTCTCGCTCGAAACTGATCATTCTTGGGATACTGACCAATAGGAAATGGCTAACTAGGAAAAACGGTGCGTGGATCCAAGAACTCGACCGTGAATCAGGTCCGATTCTGAGGAACAACGAGGGAATATTTTGGGCCAATGTGGGCCGATCCAAGAAGAGTGACGGATTTGGTTTGGCCAACGATGTACGATCGGATTGCGGGTGATTCCCCACGACCGAGAGTACATGTGGCGAATAATCCCGAACTTATTCCGAACGATCATGACCCCTGGAACTAGCAATAAATCCTTGCGTTGTCTTGGAAGTCGAGACCGTTACGACTCGAGTAATCCTAAGTCGATACGTGTAACCCTAAACAGTCGCCCGTTAGTGAGAGACGCTAAAATTGCATTTGAGCGAAATCGATCGTGGAATTGAGTCCGGACTTCGGTGTCGAATTTCGTGGACGTACATGACTATTTTGCAAGGACAACGTCGCATAAGTGTGGCCAATTATATTTGGGATCGGTAGAGTCGAAAATTGGAAATTTGGCTCGGGACTGAAAAATTACCGTTTTGCCCTTGGACCCCTAGGCCTTAATTTCGAATTTTAGGAGTTTAGATTGGACTAATCAGCGCGCAATAATGCTGAATTTAGTGGACCAATCTACCCCTAGATATTTTAGCAAGATTCAATCCTAGCATTTGAGTGGAGGGCATGATGGTCATTCTTGGTGCGGTAGTTCAACCACCCCACTAAGCCAAGCTTATACACTCTCACCTCTCTCTCTCTCTCCCTCATTTCCTCACCCTCACCATCTCCGGCCACCTTCCCTCTCTCGCCTCACTCTCTCCCGTCCTCTCCTCCTCTTTGCCATGAGAGCCTCGCCGGAGGAGCCGCCGCCGCCGTGCCACCGTCCACACCCGCCTTGCACCACCACCAACCAACTACCCCTCTCTCTCTCTCGTCACTCTCACTCTCCTCCCTCAACCATCATCGAGCCAGCCCCCTTGGCCGTGAGCCGCCCGTTGCCGCTACCGCCTCAGTGCCACCGGAGCCCCGCCGTGAGACAGTGACCAGCCACCCATTTCTCCTTCGATCAGCCACCTTTAGGAGCTTAGAAAACCTTGTGAGTATTAACCCTAAACCCTAATTAGGTTAATTAGCATTTCTAGATAAGTTTAGAGTAATTTAAGGGTTAATTAGGGTAATTTTAGGGTAATTAGTGGCTAGTTGTTGTGGCTATTTTTGTGGTGATTTTGATGGATTAAATAGCTGTTCATATGGAGATTTAATGGCCTAGAATGACTGAGTAAGTGGCTATCCATGGTGGAATTAATTGGCCTAGGTTCGGTAAATTTAGGGTTTGATGGTGGAATCCCGAGCATGCTTTGTACTGTCATTTTTTGTGGTTGATTATGCTTGATTGGATGTTAATTTTGTGATGACATATCGTATGCCTAGTATGGCTGAGAATGGAGGAGTATGACGGGCCTTGAGTGTGCGGATTTATATTGTTCTAATCGCGTGAATTATGCATGTTGATTATGTGCCATGCAAGATTGAATTGAATTGCTTAAATGGGCATGCTAGCATGTTGATTGGACATATTGTGATTAAACGTGAGCATGTCAAATGGTTATTTGAGCATGTCGTGGCATTTGTTGAGCATGTCTTGACACTGATTGATTATGTGCCTAGGTGAAATTTAATGCTCATTATGGATCATATGGTTGCCCGAGTGCCGGAATTGCATGGACACGCATTTCGCATGTTAAGCATTGGCCTGATCTGAGAATTGTGCGAGTATGCGTGCTTGACATGAGCATGTGATCACCTAATCGCCCCGATACATCTTACGCGGGGTTAAGATAAAATTTGGTGCGTGTACATGTGATCACATAAAGCCCTGATGCGGGTTACGCAAGGTATTGAACCCGTCCTGATACGTTTTACGTGGGACAATACCCGAATTTCCTGAAGACGGCCAACCTGATGCGTTTTACGCTGGTTCGGTCCGTATATGGAGATCGGTGTTGCGCCTGATGCGTTTTATGTGGGCTAGAGACACTGGGCTTGATGCATTTTACGCGGGCCAGGAAGTATTGGATATTGTTAGACCTGATGCGTTTTATGCGGGTCAAACTTGATGCGTTTTACGCGGATCGATTAATAAATGAAAATTGACAGTGTGCAAGTGTGCATTATTGAGCCGGATCATGAGCACGGATATATTGTTAGCATATGTGTGCAAGAGTGCATTGGAGGGTGTGCAAGCATGTACGTATCGGTGAACCGTGTGTAATGCAGACATCAAGGAGCATAAGCATGTGCATGGCGTACGTGTGGCTAAGTATGATTGCGCGTGAGCCATGTGTGGGTTCACTTCTACCGCTATTATGAACTGTCTAATCTGCAAGATCGTTTATATGATCAATCTGGGCTCGAGGGCCTAGGTTAATTGGTTGTTGTACTGGTTGTGTATGATTGTTAGCCTAGTTTAGATTTAGGGGGTTTACTCGCTTAGATTCGTTCTCACGGTTGTTAAAACCCACATTTTCATACCCCCAGCCCTGAGGATGTCAGATGTGCCTATCCATTTTGGGATCCCGTCCCAGATAGATCGGGAGGTGATCGAGTACCCCATAGGGAACAGGGATATGTATATTAGGCATTTTACTACCGTATGGGTCGATGTGAACGAGCAGCACTTTCATGCCCACGAGTACATAGGTTGGTATTTCAGGGACTACACCGGAACTTTCGGACCTCTTAGGACCTTTGATGTCCCGTTCAACGGGTTAGGTGATATAGATCCCTAGTGTGCTGATGGAGATCTGGCGAACCCCAAGGCCTCATTCGGAGAGGATTCTGACGTTGGACACGAACCCGCCATTTGGGAGGTCGACGAGCCAGACTCGACGGATGAGGAGCCGGTGGACTGGGATTCTAACCCGGAGTCTATGGATTTGGATGGTAAGCTAGAGCCGATGGAGCAGGTCCCTGAGCCGGAGGACGAGCCGGAGGAGGGCATTTCTGAGGACGAGTCGGCAGAGGCCGAGTTCGAGCTGGATTCCATTGACTTCGAGGTCGAGTTGTCTGATAGTTCCTCCGAGTCCTCGGGATCTAACCCGAACTAGGTACCTTAGGATTTAGCTGTTTCCCTAGTTAGGTTGGGCCGATACCTTTTTGACCGAAGCCTTTTCTTATGTTAGTGTTTAGACTGATCGTCCGGGCCACCTGTCACTTTTTGTCAGTAGTTGCCGTTGACCCGCTTTTGGTTTATTATGTATTTTGCATATTGGATATTGTATATATTTCCCTGATGTTAATGCAAGTATATATTTATAATGTTGTTTGTTGTTTGTGTTATCCTTGGTCATGTGTTTTGAATTGTACGGGTGTTTATGTTGCTTCCGCAAGTGTCTTGATCTCTGTGTTGCATGTTGGGTTAGCGATGCGTCCTGGGACGTCACACAAATTCGACCTGGGTTGGGATGTTCGCACGCCGTAGGGTTCGGAGCGTGAAACTTTAGGCATATGCTGGACTTTAGTATGAGCTTAAAGTCTGTAAATATGTAATTAGGGAGGCAAATAAGAGCATGAAAATATTTGAACTCAAACCTCCTACTCTAATGCCATGAAAATATTCTAGAATCTTCAAGAGAGTGGGAGAGAGAATCAATAAAGACTACATCTTTACTCAACTTGACATTACACTTTATTAGAAAAAGAGTATTTATACCCAAATAATATGCATAGGAAAGGAAATTTACTAAAAAAAGGGAGTGTTGAAGTATGTTATTTGAAAAAAATTTAGAGATACTATTAGATATTAGGGATATTATTTGAAATTTTGTTATTTTCTAAGGTAGTTAATTTTCTTGTTAGATTGGATAATTTCCTTTTCTATGCATATTGTTCAGGTATAAATACCATTTTCTAATAAAGTGTAATGTCAAGTCAATTGAATAAAGATGTAGTCTTTATTGATTCTCTCTTTTTCTCTCTTGAAAATTCTAAAATAATTACATGGTATCAGGAGAGAAGGACTCAAATCAAAACACTAGTTTTTTTCTTCCTTCTTGTGTGGGTCTCGATCATTATCTTTATGCAGCCATCGTCTTTTATTTGTTCCCTTCCTGTGTGGCCGTCGACATGAGCATCTTCATATCTAACAAGGTGTCAAGCTTCATTTCAGTCTCTGCTCATCGTCAGGAGAGTGATCCTTGCGTCGTCAGTCACCTCATTTTTAGCAACTTCCCAAATTTATCAACACTCAACAATGCCTACCATCGACGTCATTCGTTGCGGGATTCTCTTTCAATTGCAAGCATTATCGATAAGCGAGATTGCCATAAAGTATCTAGGCAGCTGTGAGTACCGAAGTCAAGCACACCTTCATCGAGCAACTAAAGTTAAGCGTCGTGGGTTGATTCTGTTTAATTTGCAGCAATTCCAATTGATTTTTGCACAGTTTTGTCAAGGTTTTATGGAAAAATGACGTATGCGCTTATCAAATCCGATGATGATGCGGATTACATTCAATTTATCGTGTAAGGTCCGGCTTAGACAATTGTTATTGCCTTAAATCTGATTTGATGGACTCACGTCCCTTGTTTAGTGTAATGTCTAGCTTAAATGACGCTTAATCACTTACTTTTAGAAAAAGTTGCACCTGTCATACGCAAGCTGGCTGCTCCAGCTTGAGAGGAGTATTAAAGTATATTTATGGATATTAAAGTATTCATGTTGACACCTAAATTTCGATCGACCATTTAATAATAATTTGCATAGAAAATTAGGGATTAAATTTTAACCCCTAAAAAAATATTAAAATTGCATAGCATATAGTTTAAGTTCATATTGCATTCCGTATCAGACCGGTGGTGACGAGTAAGCAGAAAATTCATCGCGTAAACCGAGCTCGAGCACTCGGCTCACTCAAGGGATTGGGGGCCAAAAATTCACAAGTCTAAAAGGTTTTGGTTGTTTTAATTTGACTTAAATCAGCCCGAATTAATTTAGCCCATTTGGAATTAAAATAAAATTAAATGATAAAACCAAGTCTAAGCCCATTAGGACTAGGAAACATGGTTAATTAACCTAGGGCTGCGATATAAATATGTCGTTATGCGTCATAATCAAGGGGGACTCTCATAATTTTTCATAACGCAACTCCTGAGAGCGCGAGGCCACACAATTTCATACACGGCCACCATTGAGAGAAAAAGGAGAGCACATTCGTGTGGAAGCTCTCTTTCTGTAATATTCATCATCCACTAGGGCTTCACACAATTGAGAGACAACAACCACAGTTGAGAAGAGAGGGGAGCGTCCACCGAAAAGGTTCTCAGAGGGACTTCTGCACATGAAAGGAAGAAAAGACGTGAAGGAGGAGACTTACACTTGGAGTTTGAACATCCCGTCGCAATGAAGTCCTCAAAGTCAAATTCTCTCTGCTCCCTGCAATGTGCCCAACATCCCACGAGTGTTCTGAAGCTCCTTGTTGACCTGACTGCCCTCTGCTTTGCACCACATCAATCCCATGCTATTCCTATTGTCACTTTGCTCCACTTGGCTGGTCGTAGCCTTCTCGAGTTGCAACGAACGAAAGAGTTGCAAATTCTCATCACTATCGCACTTTCGTTTTTATCTTTCACATGTTCTTTAGTGATCGTCTCGACATGCCAAGTGGTCTTACTCAAACAGCAAATTGAGTTGCTCTCTAGATTTCCCTACGACAGAACTACCGTTCGCTTGTTCTTCATCAATTCGGCCCCGCCGTGAAGCAGCTCACATCAGTCGGGTTGAGAGCTCCACACCGCAAGTCTACGCCAAGAAGCCACCCTCGGTCCCTCCTTGGCTGAGCTCATAAAGAAGCACCACCGTCGGCCACGAGACACCATGAAGCACTGCATTGCCGCCACCGCCACGTCCGTCGACCACCGTCTTGTGATCCGCAAACCCGATCCAACATCAAGCTCAAATTTGGAAGTTATCCATAAATTAGATAAGAAACTTTATCCGATATCGTTTCAAATATTTAAATTCCTAATTCGAGTGATTTTGTTGTCTTTAGTTGGTTAGTAGATATATTTGAATGATGCATGGCATATTCGCAAGATTCCAAAATATACACTAAGTTAGGAAATTTCCTAACTTAACAACGTGTCGGGACAACTATCCGATCTCAACCATGAGATACGATACTTGTTAGCACGGAAAATCTTTATCCTGTCCATAACTATTTGGATACGATAGTAGATTTTATTTTGTTCCCAAATTCAAACGATTAGCCTTCCATCAATATCCATAACCACATGGATATGATCGCCGATTTATATCGTTTTCCTAATTCAAAGATAATAAAACAAATCTTGCGGATCGCGTGGATTGATTTTGATCGTGGTGGTTATATGTCTGTTTGATTTATTTCCTTTAAAAAGAAAATTCCAAAAAAAGATTAGTTAGGATTTGAATTGATCTTATTAGAAGATAATGATGCATGTTTAGGATAGGTTTAGAATAACTTTCTTTGAATAAGTCGATAGGATAACCTTTTAATTTAAATTAGGAATTAGAGTGATTTATTTCCTAGTTTAATTTAGATATTATCCTGATCTTGATTGTTCATTTTAGGGTAATTCTTGATTTCGAATTTTCATAAAAATACCAGAAAGAAGTCACTTTAGGATAGATTAAATTATTTTTTTAGAATAGATTGCATGTTAATTTAGGCATTTTTTTAATTCCGAATTTCATTGGAAAAAACACATCGTTTTCTGTCATTAGAATTAGGTCACGTCGTCGCATGTCATATAGTTCGCATGCTAGACTACATTAATCGTATGTCATTTTTTGCACATCATTGCATATAGGTTAGTTTGCATTTTAATAAAGCGCAAATCCTAAAGAATACTTTGAGTGTCTTGCTTTGTTAATTAGAAATCATATTAGGATTGTCTATGTGATTTTCTACTAACAATGCAGATGCTTGTGTTGCTTTAAGGTATGTTATCATCCTAACTTAGCAATTTATTTACTGCTTTCTCGAGTGTTAAATTGGTGGTTTGCATACTCGCATGAACACCTCACATGTTAGTAATTAGAAAATAAAATGGATCCAGACTGCTTGCATAAATATTTTTTGAAAAGAAAAGGTACCGAAAGGGCGTTAGACTAGATCTAGCGTAATCAAGTCTCCGAGCTTAGAATCTCTAGCTTGTAGGAATAAAGCATATCTCTCTATGTTTTATTTAAGTTTCTAATCGACATACCACAAATAGATTAGTGGCAACTCCAAGTATAAAAACTTTTGCATATTAAAAAACTTAAATCCTAAGTTGCAAATTGGTAGGGCTTGGGAGGACCCGAGTTAAGCTTAGACTTACTAATCCATTAGCTTAAGAAAATTTTAGGTCGCGACAATTCCTTATTAGAGAATATTTGTAGAGATATTATTATTTATTATGGATATTATTTGATATTTCATTATTTACAAATAGCTAATTTCCTTAATTCGTGGTGTTTGAGTTTTTGCTTTCTAGCAATTTACTTATTCAATACTTTGATTATTGAGTATTATATTATTGATTGCGTACCATATGATCACCTCTTACACGTTAGTGGCTAAATTTAAAATCAATCCAAGTTGCTTGCCAAAAATATTTTTGAAAATAAAGAGAAAATATACCAAAAACGCGTTAGAGAATCTAGTGTAATCAAGTCCCGAGTCCATTAAGGGTGCGCATGAGAACGTTTCTGTGCCCGGGAACTATTTCTGAACAGAAATGATTTTTTTTTATTCTGTGCCCGGAAATAATTTCTGAGTATTTGAAGGCATTTGATAAACTGTCCAAAATTTCTATTTCTAAAGTAGAAAAGAATAGAAATGCGTTTGGTAACTACACGAAATTTTTGTTCCCAAATAATATTTTAATAATATTTTGAATTATTTTTTTCTTTATATTAATTTTCTTCTTTGGCCATGGCCGGCGCCGGCGACCGGCGGCCGGCCACAGCCCAGGGCCGGCGAGGGCGTCACGGCCCTCGCCGGCCGCCGGCGGAGGCGAGGGTCGCCCTCGCCGGCGAGGGCGAGGGCTGGACCCTCGCCGCCTGGGCGAGGCCGCCTCGCCCAGATCGGGCGAGGCTCGGCGAGCCTCGCCGTCGCGACCCACGGCGAGGTCGGCTTCGCCGTGGGTCGCGACGGCGAGGCTCGGCCTCGCCAGATCTGGGCGAGGCCGAGCCTCGCCGTCTCTGGGCGAGGCCGACCTCGCCGTCGCGACCGACGGCGAGGCTCGGCCTCGCCCAGGCGGCGAGGGTCCAGCCCTCGCCCTCGCCTCCGCCGGCGGCTGGCGAGGGCCGTGACGCCCTCGCCGGCCCTGGGCTGTGGCCGGCCGCCGGTCGCCGGCGACCGGCCATGGCCAAAGAAGAACACAAAAATAAGAAAAGAAAAAAAGAAAAAGAAGAAAAAAAACTGATTCTCAAAATTGTGCCGAGAAACAAGAAGCAACTTTTTTTTACTTCTTGTTTCTCTTCCAAAACTGTTTCTCGGCACAAATTTTTGCAAAAATGTGCCCGGGAACAAAAAATTTACCAAACGCATTTCTGTTCCCAAACTATTTCTGGGAACAAAAGAACAGAAATTTTTACTGTTTGGCACGTTATCAAACGGGCCCTAAATCTTCGGTTTGTGGAAGTAAAGTATTCTCTCCTACTTTACTTAGGTGTCTAATCGACCTACCAAAAAATGATTAGAGGTGACTCCTAAATGAATTGATGCTGCATGTTAATTAATTTGAAAGTTGCGAATTAGTGAGGGCTTTGGAGAGTTCAAGCTAAATGTAGGCTTACTAATACATTAACCATCTCCTAGATAGTTCACTCAAGAGATGATCACGATAAATATATCGCACAATTTCTTTGTTTCGATTTAGAAGAGGGATATTTCAAGAAAAGCCCTAAGCTTTGCTCATGTAAGCACATAGTTCTCTTGAAGTTAAGGAAGGTGGCTCACAATTAAAGTGGAGATACAATACAAAGAGGCTATACAAATACACACATAGAGAAGAGAGGACAATGCTCTGCCGCTTGACAACTCCCCACTACTGCGCCAAGAATGTCTGCGAGCCCACCACATCGTCACCTCCTTGCTCTGTCACCACTGCTGTGTCCGCAATGCCGCACCTTGCCACTGCACATCGCTGTCACACCCTCAACCATGCAAAAGCTCTGCCACGATCTCGCTGGTCTTGCCATCATTGCCTCGAGCTGTGCCTTGCCAACATCCTCCATCGTGTGTCAACCCTTTACGGTCATGACAAGCCCTATCGAGCCTTATCTTTTCCTTGTCCACATCAGCACCGAATGGACTAAATTGACACAATTACAAAAAATTTAGGACTCAATTAGAAAAAAAAAATTTAGGGCTGAATTGACATAATTATAATAATTTAGAACTTTTTTGGTATTTCTCTGACTTTCGTGATCTATAATTAGGGGTGAGCATGGTTACAGGTTCTATCATGAAACCTAAGAACCTGACTAGTGGGGACCTATAAGTTTCAAGTTCCAAGGTATGCATGATAGGTTCCAAATTCCAAAAATTGAGGAACCTGTTTCGATGGGTAGGTTTTAGGTTCTAGATAGATAGAACCTGGAACCTGAAACTTAAAATCTAAACAAGTTTTTTGTGTTTTTTCTTTGTCTATATTTTCGTGTGATCCTGTTGTGTTTCATGGTATTAGATGATGATTGTATAATCTAGAACCACTACTTTGAGCTTTCATTTTATGACTTATTAATGTTTCATATTTTTCATGTGTCTAAATATAAATTGTGATTAGTTGATCATAGCAGAAAATGGTGGTTATTAAAGGTGATGATTCATTACAATTGTTCAATTAATAATACAGGTGGAACATGAATAGACTCTAGAACCAATCCTCGAACCTTGATAGGGTAGGTTCTAAGTTCCAAAAAATAAGGAACTTATCATCATGGGTGGAACCTATACGGAACATAGAACTGCTTAATCCTAGTATCGATTCACATAGTAACTTCTCATTTTAGTTACATTCATTTAAACTGTAATGTTAAGAAAATTTGTCTTTTGTATTCTCTTTTATGAATGACAAGTTTGTTCAGTATTGTGGCGTTCATTTTCATTTTGATGAAATAATTTAAAAAAAAACCTATTAAATCCTAGAACCTACCCCGGAATTTGTGACAGGATAGGTTTCAGGTTCCAAAAAATGAGAAATGTATATGAAGGTAGGTTCCAGGTTCCACATGGAATCTGTAAGGAACCTAGAACCACTTACTCCTATCTAAAATTATCTCGTCACAAGGAAAGAAGATCATAAAGTATCATATTCCTCCTTCGCGAGGATCGGAGAGAAGAGGGAGAGATTTTCCCTCTGTCAATGTCAAAACATTGACGTCAAACCTAAGAGGGCGCTAGCCAACAATAATCTAACCGAGACACGTGTTAATCAATCAAACACTAACACCATAGTAGTCGACGTAGATATTTCCATGATCAAAGAAATATATAATGACGATATGTTCTAAGTTCCACATCAATTTACCCTATAATTGCTCTAAAGAGAGGTTGGCAGCTAGAAACTCAAGAAATTGTTCACACACAGCAGCCGAGGATATCGTCTAGGATCATGTTATAATCGAAGTCACCATTACATGAGTAAGTGGTAAGATCATGGCTTCTAATTTTAGTTACCGGTGCATTTTCCAATGGAGAAAAAGTTTCCGAGTGCTTTCTCCATGGAAGCCTTCAGGTATTGAGTGATGTTGCCAGTAAATATGGAGTCAGAGAGGAATTTATGTACCTACTTGAAGATACACTCTATTTATAATAGCCTGGTCCAACGAGAGTAGGAAGTGGAAGCCAAGGCCAAAGAACCTGGATAAGAAACAGCTCCTGACAGACTTCTAGGATGACAAAAGTGGCATGAATCAATCGAATTGCGCACCAAATAGGGGGAGAGCGATTATGAGATGTGTGTGTGTGGGGGGGGGGGGGGGGAACTAGATTCAACTGATGGAGGCGCCTTTTGATCAACGACAATGCTTAGTTTTAGAACTCCAAAATTAAGTATGTTCATGTGAGAGCACTCCTATGATAGGTGACATTATGGGAATGTGTTCAACTGTATATCAAAGAACAAATCCGTAAGACTCGGTATGAGACGGACCAAAGTGGACAATATCTCAATGAGTTAATTCAAAGATATGTCACACTGTTTGTAGCATTTGTTGGAATCAAAAGGATATAGAAACTTTGAAAGTTTTGGTGAGAAGAGCACACAAATACTCAGGGAAAGAGAAATAGATTCAAAATGCCTTTTTTTTTGCGTAGGCTTTACATGGAGAATGCACCACACTCTTACAACCTTAACTCTACAAGCTCTTGTCTGAGCTTTAACTTTCTCGCTCTCTATGCTCGACTGACTAAACAAACTCTTACGTATATTTATATATGCATCGCCGCCTCTTGAAGTCCAACCTTTTTCAATATGAAAGGGAAGATTGCCCGACTTGACATGGAGGCAAGCCAGTTGGCTTTCCCTTGTCATTTCAAAGTTAAAAAAATAGTCCTACCTTGACCCAAACTCTTCATTGGCGGTTTAAAGAAGCCAACTTAGATTTTTTTTTCCTTCAACCAAATTCAATTATATTATATCTAACAGCATTGTCAAAAGAACCAAAGAAGAAAAGGTCGAGCTAATAGTTTGAAAACATGACAATGATTGATGTACTTAATTGCGGAGAGAGGGAAGCTTCGAGGATTAAGACAGAATTTTAGACCAGCTTGAACTGGAATTCGATCACGACGCATTTCATGGGGTTTACTTGTAATTTTGTTTTCCTTTATGAAAAGAGTGGCGGAGTAGATATTTTGTACTAAATTCTTATATGCATAGTTATGAATAGGGTAAAAGTATACTGAATAAAATTTATACACGAAATCATAAATCTTTTAATTGATTCAAGTGCCCTTTTAAAAAAGTTCCCTGATGAAGTCCTTTTGATGAACAAAACACTTGAGGTGCAATTTTTCCAAAATAGAAGCTTTGTTTAAGTTCACAAATAAAGGACAAAAAAAATTAGAAAATAGAACTCTAGCCTAAACCTATATCCCATTTATCAAAAATTAACAAAAAATGATTTTGGCAACTCAAAAGGTGTCCCAAACCGGGCTTGGTCCTGCTAGGCTAGGCCTAGGAAAGTTGTCAACCCAAATTTTCTTCGGTAAAAATTTCACTTTTCGTCCTTATACTTTTGACTTTTTTCTTAATCAAAGTTTCTATACTTTTAATTTTTTAATCAGATTCTTCTAATTACATAAAATATCTAATCAAGTCCCTATGACTCAAAATCTGACTGATGTGGCTGTCAGAGGCTGCTAGTGTGTGTGACGGAGATTAAACATTGCCTAAGTGAACATCAACCGTGGATAGTGAGAAGGCGGGAGCATAAAAGTCATTCTTTATATTGAGAAAAACTATTTCTCACAAAAGGATGTCAGACTAATTGACATTTATGCAGCTAATTAACCTAATTATGAAATGATTCGAGATTTAAACCACACGTGTCAATTTCTCACACCATTATCTGAACATAATAATGATAATAATAATCTCCAAAGACCCAGGGCAAAACCATGAGACGATGGTTTTCTTACCAAAAGTAAATTATGCAGAAGCCAAATGTACTGTCATAAGTGAATCAAAACCAATAATAACTCAGGAAACCACCCATCCATCTCATATCTTGGGAGAAGTTTATCCCTCTGAAATTCACTGTTCTCAATCCATATAATCCCTTTCTGTAGTGTATGGACGAGCGAGTGGGGGCGACTTGAGAGAGAAGAGGAAGACGAAGACAATGTGAAGATGGAGCATTGCGCTCAGACCAAACAGATGGTTAAGCAGTAAATGGTTCACTTTGTGTTGATGTAAGAACACCACTTTTGCTGTGTGGTCTAGATGCAATGCTTGTTCTGCAGGTTGACTGCAACCTACTTTAGTCCCAAATTGTCAATTTGGAGTAAGGAAAAGAATGTCGGACGTTGTTATATATGGTTGATTCATCATTTTTTGAGTCCTGTTGAACGATTTTATATTAAATTAATGCCATGTCAGATTTTCAGGCAAAAGAAAATCATTGAGGTCATTTAAGCGAACATTCTTTTTTATTAATGGTACTTAATTGATCACCTAAATAGTAATGGCGGCGTTATTGTCATTTTCCCAAACCTTAAATCCAACTTTACTGTTATAAGTGATAATTATATAGAACAACTGTTTAAGTGATAATTATATAGAACAAGTCGCACAAGCTAGATGATCCATCCAGAAATTAATGCACGAGAATATATAATATAAGGCATTCTCATTTTTTCTTCATTTTATAAATATATTTTTTTATAAGTCATTTAAAGATGATTTAGATATTAGAGACTTTATCTTATTAACAGTAGTATTGGACTATATTTGTTGCTCCTCGAGCATTTCCAGTGGATGAAAACAGAGGGAGAAGTGCGCAATCTCCCTTGCAATTTGATAAATAAAATCAAGTATTGTTCTCATTTATGCCCCTTTGATCGTATGATTTCCATATCGATAGGTTTCGATTTTTTATTTGGGTCGGAAATAGGTTTCGATGAAAAGTATCCTTAAGGCGATTGTTAAATAACTAAATAAGAAAATTTTCCAATTATAGCACTAACCGTCATCATAATATGAACTTGTTTAGTATTCCTTGTACTTTTATATTTAAATAATTAATAAACAATTGTGGTAAGTAGACCTCATTCAACGATAGAACATAAAGTTATGATACTTTATATAGATTATTGTGCAAGGTGATGCTTAAATGCTTAAATCATATGAACTATGTGAGAATATGGACATATATAAGGTACAAAGGTCGTGTAGTTTTTTTTAACGCAATTTACTTTTAAAGTCTTCAATTTTTTTTTCGGTCAGATAAAGTCTTCAATTTGGAAAGTTAATTAATGGGAGTGGGTTGTTTGAAAAAAAAAATTCACAGTCTATGTATCAGGAATTATCCCTTCGCTTTTATACTTCTCCTTATTTATTCAAGTGACACATAAAGCAAGTTTTTTTATGAAAGAAATCTTTAAAAAAATATATTTAATTACACTTCCGGACATAATGCAATATGAACCGTCATAATCTAGGGTTTTTGTGGGAGAACATTGCATAAAGATACAGAGTACCCTATAAAATATTTTAAAAAATACATACATGTGATAATAAATATAAGAAACTTATAATTCATTTATGATTTTGTAATCTTTCTTTCGGAAATCTTGATAAGAAAACAATATGTACAGCTATATTATGAGATGGAAAGAATATCTTTTGCACTTCAGTTGTCGAATGCAATTCTGTTTAATCACTCTTTATAAATGTTGATATAAACGCACCTCCTACTAATTTAAATTATTTATTTTTTATGTTAACTTAGTTAGTATTTGACGGCAAAGCAATGAATTTTTATCGATAAAAAAATTTAAAAGGATCGAGTGCACTATACAAATGCAACGGAACTATAGATCGTATAATTGGAGATATCTCAATTTTTCTTTGTTATTTTAAAATATACTCCAACATTTTACTAACCGTAATTTGCTAGATTTTGATTGACTGTGGTGTACAATTTTGATCAAATGATTCTCTTATAAACCATCTCACAAGCTCCTTGACACATCAACCATCAAGTTTAAAAGATTGATATATGGAGAAGCTTGCTAACAAATATCTTTTTTATTTAATTAGGTATCGAGGTCTGCTGAACCTACTCAAAAAAGACGAATCAGTTTCCTTCTTGGCCTAGTCTATTGAGTTAGACCTACTAGGCCCAATCAATATTATATGAAAAAACACAGATGCTTAGGATTCATTTTCAATTTTTAGGCTGGATATTATGTTCGGCTTGCCTATTGATTAGGTATCAAGCACAATGTCTCCGTACACATAGATATACATATGATTGCATCGACAACCAGAAAGCTACATCATCAGAGTCCCTCTACATGAAATTAGAGCCAATCCAGTTGCTCCCAATCCCAAATTGGTCCTTCCAAACTTGCCATCTCCCATTGATGGGAACTTCCTACATTGGCTGCTACTACTCCTGATGAAGATGCATCTCCACATCCACCGCCTCCGCTAATAGTAGTGTTGTCACCACCCTGGATTGTTGTCTCTCCAGCCATTGCTCTTGGTGGCTGGCGATCAAATGCTCGAGATCTCCCGGACACCACATACACTCGGCACAATGTGAATTCATATCTCAGCTGTAAGTACATTATTTCCAGAAAATCAAACACAAAATAATGTTTGTTGCATTTTTCTGTGAAAGTCCTAGTAGGAACTAAACTAGAGACGGAAATTCAATAGTACAAGAAAAATTATTCAAAGTGAAAATTGGATAACCTAGGTGTCAAGAACGCAAAGTTATTTTATCCTTTCTATATTTGAAAAAGTTGAAATAAAGGTCCAAATTTCTTGATAGCACGCTCACCTTGGGAATGGAAATATCACTGCTCGTGGAATTGGGCTTGGTTGGAGAGAGTTCGATGGCCTTGTACTCGTTCAATTTCCACTGGGTCTTTCTTCCAGTGGGCGCTTTTCCCACGTAGAAAACCATGGACTTCTTCACGCCGATCACCTTGTTGTCAGACGAGTAGACATAACCGGGAGACCCAGTGGCCTTCCAGTAGCCGGTGGCCATGCTCCGGCTGGGCCGCCCTCCTCTTGCCTCTCTCTCCTGCAAAGGCGCAAAGAAGAACCACTGCTCTCTGTCTTCTCTGCACAGCTCTCCCGCAAGCTCTGCAGCAAAAATCCACCAAATAAAATAGGGGAAAAAGAAAGTTTACTGGTGATGCGCTGCAAGTTTTGAAATTTTCAAGAACCCAGTTTAGTGCCTAATTCAATTAACGTAGGGGATGTGAAAGAATTGCATCTTGCAGAGGATTGTATTTTACGCGGGAGATTCCATGGCTCGGTGTCGAAAATATGGAGGACTGGGATGACACGGTGAATCTTGTCTTGCTTAAGGCCGTGAAGTTGATTGTGCAAGTAGAACGAAATGAGTTCTTCCTCAGTTGGATAGAACCTGAAACCCGTGGGATACTCCTCCATATCTGGTTGTTTTGTGTCCTGGGGATTCAAGTTGGATCAGTAGTGAAAGATTCTATGTTGTTGAACACAGTGAAGAAGATAAGGTTTTAGTAGGGTGAGGTGAGATATTTGATTTAGCAAGTAGGTCATGTATATATAGCAATCGAGTGCAGGAGGAAAGGGTTGAGATGATCTAGGGTTTCTGAAGGAGAGAGTGCAGGAGAGAGGAGACCAAGACGAGTGAAATGATGACGTGTCTTCTGCAAACTGTTGCACCCGATGGCAAAGTCAAGGCGGTTATGTGAAGGACGAGACACGAAGTGATGCGAGAAACGAGCGTTGGCCAACGCTTGACAGCCGCAGTTCTTTCTCAGACGCAGTTTCATCGCCACCCTCGCTCCGCCGAAAAGTCCCGTGAGTTCAAAACATGTAAACGCTCAAGGTACAAGAAATCACAGCATAAGTATGCACAGCACGACGGAACTACAACGCAATCACGGCTCTACTAGAAGGACTCTAAGGATTTAATATATAAAATTGATGTGCTAAGTGATTTTGTCATATGATTGGTGGTCCTAAAAATAATGAGTCACATTCACCACTCGATTAATAGAAAGTACATCACATAATCAGGGCAGCAATTTATTAAGGGTCTTGTGATGAGTACTCCCAATATACTTAGTAATAATTATTTCAATCTTCAAAACATTGGTTACACAAAACACAAGAAAAGCAATATTTTCGATACTGCAAATTTTTTCTGATTAATTCGGGGTTTTTCTTTCATGAAATTTATCTCATAAATCATTCTTACAATTCATTGTCTAATTGGAGAAAGGAATTATTAGAAATGGAAACAGAAGCCAGCAAGAATTCTTATTTGTGTTTTTTACTGATGCAATTATTACATGCTTCTTAAAGATGCTCCTTCTTAGTTGTTTATATATTGATAAATTCTCTTTAATTGAAAAATTAGATTGATTTCATAGCTATTGCGATTTGACAAAACTTACATATGATTTGTTTTCCTGTGTCCATAATTGGGTTTAATACTAAAATTTGCTTGTTCTATTAACAGTGTATTGAGAATTATCCTCCCAATTGTGGACAAGAAAAGTATTTCTCTTGGGAATTACAACCCGCATAGGGGAGATCCTGAAAGGAAGCCCAGTTCATTTAAAATCCTAAGTATCGGGCATCAACAAAAAGATGCATAATTAAAGTCAGTTGTATCAAAAACTTATATCTAGGAAGTACGAAAACACTATAAGCTCATTGACTATCCTTTTGTGTATTTATCCAAAAAAAGAATTTCCTATTATGTACCGCATGTTTCTCTAAATGTCTAGAATGCATGAAATTTAGCAAGGGTAAATATGGCTTTATGAACTAAAAGTACTGTTTTCACAACTTGTCGTACTTGGTCAAGCTAATGACATATTAAAAAGTAATAGAGTTTACTTTATTTTGGATCCGCAAAAAACAAGATACCTTTCTTAATGTGATTCTATCGATCACATCGTCCACAAACAAGTCTACAAAATCTTTTCTCAAATTGAAGGGGAACACGATCTCGAGTGGGCATTCTTCTTGGAAATTAAGTAGCTCGATAGGCCTAGAAACGTCTGCTTAGTTCTCAAATCAATTAATCAATTTCTCCCTCTATATATAGAATCCTTGACCAATTGCAACTCGTATTGTTTCTTTAATTCATGAACCCAGTTTTGGCCTGAGTGAGCATGTCGGTTAGGGCACAAAAGAAGGAAACTGTTTGCCTACAATTGGGTAATGCCCAATTTGTGATTCAAGAATAATGGTTCTGGACAGACCGAATTCCACTCTAACACATAGAGTTTTACTTAAACACGTCTAGGGTTTTTAGTTGTTACAATACTACATCGAATCATCAAAAAGTTTTTCTAATACCATTTAAGCGAGCGGCACCCATCGCTGTCATGCTTGCTGTTCCAAGTTGAATTCCATGCTAACCGTTTCAACCTTCTGCCTCATTGACCAGTCATCTTCGTTAATCACACGTTATAGCCGACTTGTGGAATATTAGTTTTTGTCAGTGAGGCATCGAAGCTGGTGCTAGTTTGCTCTGAATCAATACGTACAACTTGGTTTAAATGGAGGAACTTCTGTATCTAGGCTAAGAATAACATGTTTTTCAGTCAAATTCTGCAAAAGAGAACTTCCGAACTGTTTTAAGTAGCTCCTTGCCAAAGTCATTTTGTTTACTTGACTTCCATTGAAATTATGTAGATGCTGGCACACGATTTGAGTGATATCATTTCTTAGTTTTTAAGAAATGGGATAAGAGCACTACAAGTGTTGTCCCTTTCATATGTGTTCACTTGAATGCCATAATTTTTTTTTCTTTCAATCACTTAAGTGCCACATTGATTAAAAATCATTCACTTAAGTGTCATTGGCAATTGTGTAGCCAGAAATTCTGACGTGACATTAATTTAATATAAATATGCCGACGTGACTCGCCAAAGAGATGAAGTCAGCAAAAGAGTCTATAAACGATGTCATTTTAGCCATTTTGTTACCCCATTTCGATTTGAAGATGAAACCCTAACTTAATCGAAAGGATTTTGATTTCGAGCATGAGTGATGATGTCTAAGATCGATTTTGTCACTTGATTCCAAGGGGGAAGAAAAGAAAACCACAACATATTATTGATTTTTGGTACATATTTGCTCATAGTGGAAGGAAAAGACTCAATCAGAAATAGAGAAAGAATCAATCAATCGAGCAGAAGAAGAGAGCGAAGCAAAACTTTGATCGGCATCTTGGTTTATCAGGAAATCGGATGAGCTCATCTTGAATGAGGAAGAAGGATAGGCGAGTCGAAAATCTTCGAATCAATGTTGTTGCCTCGCTTTCGGGGGGAGAGAGAGAGAGAGAGAGAGAGAGAGAGAGAGAGAGAGAGAGATTATACATAAGACAGAGAACATAGAGAAGGAGAGAAAAAGAGGATAGATACGTTGTCGTTTATGAGGAAATTAATGAGTTGGAATGTGAGCGTCGTCCGCTTTGGACTTAACTTTTAGGGATAAATACATAGGAAGTCCTAAAACTTGTTATGAAAGCGCAACCGAGTCTTAAAACTTTCAATAAGTGCAATCCAATCCTAAAACTAATCACAAAAGTACAATTGAGTTCTAAAACTTATTAAGTTAATGCAATCAAATCCTTTCATTAACTCCAATTAACTTAACAAATGAAAAATGATAATAAGTTTTAGGACTTAATTGCACAAACTTGACAAGTTTTACAACTTGATTGCACCAACTTGATAGGTATCGGGATTTGATTGTACTTTTTGAAAATTTTAGGATTCAATTACTCTTACGTGACAAGTTTTAGGACTTTCAGTACACATATCCCTAATTTTTAAATAGAAAAGCCGCGTCAAACTTAAATCTTAAAAAAAAAAGCCATGTAGAACGAATTGCTGGAATAGGCACTCAAGTAGACAATTTTACATGAATATGACACTCAAATGATACAAAAAAAAAATTTGTGGCACTTCTTATGACATTTGTGCTATTCTTATCCCCTTAAGAAATCAGTTAAGAACTCAATTTACGAACTTATGCACTTTGTCTTTCATTTCTTTTCATCATTCAATAATATATAGCTATTGGTGCCTCAACCTTCTCCAAGGTCAAAAAATTATTTCTAGATGTTGTTACAATTAACTGTTATAGTATTTAAAATATTAAACAACACATCTATCTTATACTTTAAGCTTTTAGAATAATTGATAGTAATCCCACAAAATTTTTACTTAGTATCAGAGTAGGAGGTCCTAAAATCAAATCATTCCAAGCTTCGTATTTGCCTCCTTTATTATTTATTTTCATGTGGAAGGAGGAGTGTTTAAAATATTAAACCACGAATTCATCTAGAACTAGGCCAAAGTGCTATCTACGTAGGAGGAGTGTTTAAAATATTAAGCAATGTCTTCATCCAATAGTATAAGCTTTTAGTGTAGTTGGTAGCGATCTCACAAAATTTTTGCTTGGTATCATAGTAGGAGGTCCTAAATTCAAATTAATCTAGGCTCCGTACCTATATCTATTATTATCTATTTTCACATCTAATACTAGGCCAAAGTCCAATCTATACACAAGGGGGAGTGTTAGAATGCTTAAAATATCAAACCGCACATTTATCTAACTACTTCTAGTACTTGACCAAAGTCTTATTTGCATAGAATGAGGAGTATCAAAATATTTAAAATATTAAACAGCGCATTCATCTAATAGTTTAAGATTAGAGAACAGCTGCTATTGATCCCACAAAATTATTATAGTATTAGAGCAGGAAATCCTAAGTTGAATTTGCCTCCCTTAATATTTATTTTCATGTCTAACACTAGGCCAAAGTCCAATCTATATGTAAGGGGGAGTATCAAAATGCTTAAAATATCAAATCATGCATTCATCTAACTACTTCTAGTACTAGGCCAAAATCCTATCTACGTGGAAGGAGTGTGTTAAAATATTTAAAATATTAAACAACGTCTTTATTTAATAGATTAAACTTTTAGAGTAATTGACAGTGATCCCACAGATTTTTTACTTGGTATTAGAGGAGAAGATGCTATGTTCAAATCATTCCAGACTCTGTACTTGACTCCATTATTATTTATTCACATCTAATACTAGGCAAAATTCCAATTTATACATAAGGGGGAGTGTCAGAATGCTTAAAATATCAAACCACGGATTCATCTAACTACTTCTAGTATTAGGCCAAAGTACTATTTGCACGGAAGGAGTGTTAGAATATTTAAAATAATAAACAATGCATTCATCTAACAGTTTAAGTTTTTAGAGCGGTTGATAGTTATAATACCCTAGATAATCACAAACGGCTAGAGATCTTTTGCTAAAACTATTATTATTAACATTAAGCATGCGGAAGCACAATAAACACGTCACACAAGAAATGTATACATTTTTTCCATTATCTTCCTTCTTCCAAGTATTAATACAAGTACAAAATGAAACATAATACAACCCATTAACCCTGGGATAAAGGTCGGGCCTTGGTCAATACCATCCCATATTCCGACACTCAAAAACTTGCTTGTACTAAGTCACGCTACTAACTACAGATTGACAACCTCGCCCATCAACATGCCATTGTAGTCAAAATTAGGGGGACCATCGAAGCCCTTAGGTGGTCCAACCAACTCCCATTGATCTTGAAGTACCAAGCAACAAATCAATGAGGGATCTACCCTGGTATCCCTATGTTGATCTATACCAAAGAACTATACTTAGTATAAACTACCGCTGATTTAGGTACCAACGCGTTTTGATAATTGCAGTCAAAATAGATGGGAACTCCAAACTGCAATGGTGGATGGTGATCCATCCAACAATGAAATATAATAGGTGAGTCAAAACCCAATAAATGAAATTTCTAAGACTAAGATAGGAGATCATCTTACCATTCAACTGGTATACGCAAAATAATGTTAAATCAAAACGTGTACAAAATAGTTATAAGAAGCAATTAAATGAATAAATGCACTACTCTTTCTTTAATATATGCTAATGTAAATCAATTAACTATGTTGCATAAGATTATTCACTTCACTGCAAGAGATGGCATAATATATTGTAATTGACAGTTACCACCAAACTGCAAGAGGATGACATAACATATTGTAATGCACAGTTGCCACCAATTAGTTCATCAATAGACATGTGTGACTTTATGTATTTATGTATGCACAAATACATGTATCCTATTCGTTATTTCATCCCATCCCAATCACTCTTGAAGTATCCCAACATATAAGGCATATCCATTCCGAAACATTTAAACAGTCTCAGGCATCCTGACTCATGGGGAGACCTAACCACTCCTAGTGTATCCCAACAAACAAGGCATAGTCACCACTAATATATAGGAGACCGAAGTATATAGAATACTTTCCATATATAATCATATAATAACAGTGCACATGATAACATTATAATCATATGATCTCTCTTGCATCAACAACAAAATTAATACTCATTTTCATAATTGAAAATGGTATACACCATCTTTTCATGCAAATCATTTTCGAAATACAATTACCTTACCCTTTCAATGACTATATACACGTGTAATGATAACACAACAATTCAACACACTATCAACAAAACTTTCACACATTGGATATCAAAGCTCAAACTAAAATCAACAATAATTAAACAACCAAGTCAAAGATATTAAGTAGATCAATCTAACTTAGCCTCTAGAGTTTCACTTACCTTGAATATAAGGCTTGAGCAAAATCAAAACTTTGATTACCTTCAAAGCAAAACAATCAAGAGCATAAATTAACAAATTTCAATCTTTCTAAGCAACAAAATTAGTTTGATAAAATGAAGAGGAAGCCCAAAAATTCACCTTTGTAAAAACTTGAAATATTGATTTAAAAGTTTTAGATACACAAACAGAAGACCTTCACTTTTTCTTCAAGAGAACGGAAAATGAAAGAGAAGGAGAAAGTCACGTGAGATTTCTTCTTTCTTTACAAGAATGAGTTGGATTTCTCTTTAAAACTTCGATACTTGTAACGGTGTGCTTGATCAAGAAGGGGATGTATCTAGTAAACTATGCAAGAGGTACAAAGGACTAAGATTGATTAATCAAGGTTAAAATAATAATGACCTCGAGTAAAAACATGTGGTAAAAATTGGAGAAGATGTGGTCAAGTAAAAATACTACACATGGCTACATTTGGGTTGCTTGATGAAGATATTTTTATGAGTTACCAAAATATTTTGTATTTAAGTGCGTAAACAAGGAAATTGGTGTCTCTTCTAAACACCGGTATACCAGAAAAATATTTTGAACCCACTAAAATTATCAGTGATAGATAACGGATGCTAGAAAAATCTCAACTCAATAATGTTTAAAACTTAAAAATTATCCAATGTGTATTTCAAAGCATATCGAGTATACGTATTTCAAAATATCGATCCCCGTCAACAGCCACTGAGGCGGTAAGTTAATCATTGTCACTCTACACAATCAATGTATATGTCAACATCTATCAATTTAATTTTAAAGCATCGCACTCCGGGCTATTACAGTCGCGAAAAATTATCCTTAGCACTTTCTATACCTCACAAGACTAATGACCCACCTGAGATTCTGTACATGCCATTCAAAATTCCAAGCTAATTAATAGTTAAATTTCTATCCTAAATATTATTATGGAGCATAGAAAAATCCAAATGTCACGGCCATGATCCCACAAAATTTTTACTTGATATCAAAGCAGGAGATCCTAAGTTCAAATCATTTGAGGCTCCGTATTTGCCTCACTTATTATTTATTTTCACATCTAACACTAGCCCAAAGTCCAATCTATACGTAAGAGGGAGTGTCAGAATGCTTAAAATATCAAACCACACGTTCATCTAACTACTTCTAGTGCTAGGCCAAAGTCCTATCTTTGCAGAAGGAGTGTTATAATATTTAAAAAACTAAACCATTTCTTTATCTAATAATTTAAGCTTTTAGAGCAGTTAACAGTAATTTCGTAAAATTTTATTTCAACCGTTATTATCAGGTGACATAATGTGTGATAATCGAACGTAGTGTTTCATCTAAATAATCCATTATCATTTGACTCAATATCTCTTATCGACTCTTTTTTTTATGTGATAGGCTAGAGATATAAAAGAAAAAAGAGAAACTGTTTATAATATGCGTGCGTCGTAAAATTTATATTATGTAAAAAACTAAAAGGTAAAGTTAAAAAAAAATCAATCCAGACATGCCCTGTAGGTTTGGTAAAATCGAGAAAATGAAAAAGAAAAATAAAGGAGGAACAAAGGCATACTTACATTTTCCTCTTGGATCCACCATAATTTCCTCACTAAGCAGCAAGCAAGACTGTGACACCTTGAAGTTCTGTTCATCGTTATTAACCATTACAAAACAGTCCGCGCTTCCTATTATTCCTTTCTCTCTTTTTTACTGTCCTTTTTTTTTATCAAAAGAAGATAGTCAAATTTCCACTTTCGGTGGATGTCTCCATCATATGATGTTATCGGGCTACAATATTTTCCTCGCGAGGCCTCTCTAGAATATTTGTGCCATTTTCAACCGGGTCTACATCAACCCCCAGGTAGTGCTCATTGCCTCGTACAAAAATTTCTCCAAGTTTTAATGATTTTTGTGACCTTACTTATATTCGTTTCAATAATCATTACTCGATAATAAAAAGGAAAAGCAGTATTTACATTAAAAATAACGACCATCTTAGGAATAATGATATTCATCATCATGAAATACACTCACGTTTTCTTTTTTGTCGTACGAACTGTCCAGATGACTATTTTGTTATCATAATTAAATTATCAACATCGCTTGTTTATATGAATTATATGTTTGTGATTATTATTTGAAAGCAAAAAAAAAAAAAACACTCTGGGAAGATAATGAAACGAAGTATGTTTGAAAACTGACGTAAATTATTTCGCTTGTTCTTGAAATTCGGAGAAAAAGGGACCATGCTCTTAAATTGCTCTCTTGATGGCCCTTTTAATGGTCAAGAGCATGTCACGACACAATTCTAAAGACACATTTTTAACTTAGTTTGGAAAGTGTCGCAATATATAATTACTTAAAAAAAATTTAGGCTAAAACTTATATTTCCTTTTTGGTGATTTAATCGCTACCAATTTCTGAGAAACCCTTCCTCAAAAAAACATTGTAAAACTATTGACCTCTAACAACCACATCTTATCGACCAAAAAAAAACCACAGAGTATGTACATTTTTCTTAGGAATTTAAATTGGCTACAACTAAGTCCATTGTTCTGAAGAATTTTTAATGATATTTCTCTTTATTAGATTAATCATATTGACCAAATATAAGTGATATATATATATATATAATATATATATATATATCAGGTTTGACACAAGAAAAAGGAGTTTACTCTCTAATAAATAAAAGAAAAAGAAGAGACCTTTCGACGTAAAGTGTTTATAGAATTGTTGCGAAATCTTTAAGTTCGGTCAACATTATTTTGGATAGATCTAATTTAGTGGTGAATAAGGGACAAAGACACCAAAGTGAATGGATCGATTGATGCCTTGCTCTTTTATTTTCCTCATGAAAACGAGTTACTGAAGGGACGAGAATCACACTATAACTATATTTGCAAAAGCGAATTCTCATTCTTCGACCAATTTAAATTCAAGTTAAAAAAATAGAACCAAACATAGTAGAGAAATTAGGAAAAGTCGACGTTGTCATCCTGAGATAGTACGAGGAAGCGGGTGAATTCTCAAGAGCGGACTTTTGCCGACGTGAAAAATGCTCTCCGGTGGGCTCACTAGAAATAATGTGCTCAAATCGAGTTTGTCAAGGAAAATCTTAAACGAACAAACCCATCAATTATGGAAGACCCACTTTGAGTTTCGTGGGCGTGGCGTGGCGTGGCGTGGCGTCTACGCCGGCCCCCACCCGTGCACATCTTTTGAAATCTGAATCAATCCCTACACAGCTTTCGAGAATAATGTTTTCTTTTTGGTCCTTTTTAGACGTGTTTGCCACTTGTGATTGGAAGTTGAATGTTAGCTAATTGACTAACTAATTTGGTTCGGAGGAAAAAAAAGGAAAATCCTCATTTTATACGCCGTTGCATTCAATCGGGAAATCGCAAGTGTACATACTTTGGGAGGTATAGTTGTTAAATTGTTGGAATGTCGCTAACATTGCTTCTACGAGGAGATCAGATCTTATCGCGAGCCTAGCAAATTATGCATCCACTCAGGGCCATTTAGATCAAATAGGTTGGAAGAGCTTTTTGGGGCGTGCCGTGTGTGGCCCCCCGACTTTTGAAATTCAAATCAATTCCTACACAGCTTTTGACAATGATGTTTTCTTGTCTCTCTAGATGTGTTGGCCACTTGTGGGTTGGGTTGGAATCTTGGCTAATTGACTGACTTCGAATTTGATTCCACGAAAGAAAAAAGGAACTTCCTCGTTTCAGACGTCATTGCATTCATTTGGGAAAGTGCACATGTATAGACTTTGGGATGTATAGGTCCATTCCTTATATCATATCTCTTGATGTTCACAATTGTCGGTTTGTTCCGTGATCTAAGAATACCCACATTTCTATTTCCCTTCAATTTTATCCTTCTGCTGACCCGAAGTAGCTAAAAATAGTTGTTAACTTGTTGGCGTGTTGCTAACGTTGCCGACATGGGGAGATTAGATCTTATCACGAGCCTTGCAAATTATGCATCAACTCAAGACCACTTGGGTCAAATAAGTCTGAAGAACTTTTTTGGACTAGCCTGAGCAAAGGTTATTTAGTTAGAAAGCCGGACAATACATGGTAGGGCTTGAGTTGACCCGGCTCGACTCCGGTACGCTCCATGATGATCTCTAAGGGAGAAGCCTACTTTTTCCATATGGCTGGACTATACTATGCAAAAAATTCCAGTAAAGGCCTTATGGTATGCTAAAAACTATTAACAAAAAATTCATTATAGAAGTATAATAAAGGAAACCCGAGGAAGGTAAGCACCTCTCCTAACTCTCTCAATTTGTGCGATCCTATCTTTTTGTTATCGACAATCAATTAATTTGTTGCATTGTTGACTCTGCATTATTCTGTTTACGTATTTCGCTTATGAGAACAGTTTGAATAATTAGATAATATTTTATGCAAGAACAAAATCACATTGAAAATTAATATTGAATGACGCAAGATGTGTAAATTAATATAAAATGATTCGAATTGTCATCAATATAAAACAAAATGAGTTAATTGTAATTCTCTCTAATTTTGGACAAAATGAAAGAGAATTTGAAGGGAAATATATTAAACTGGTGGCTTACCCATTCGATCTAGTGCAACCACCATAGGTGATGACCCTAGATAAGCTTTTATGAGGGGCCATAACCGATCAATCTCATTGTTCATATGATATGCATTCCAATTAACTTTTACATTTAAATTTCGAAAGTCTACACTCTTATGTGCGGATTTTTTCATGTGCCATTATCATTTGACATGACCGTCTTGTAAAATACTCTCTCATGACGAGGTATATGCTAAAATGGAACCAAATGTCGGGCTTCTATGTATCAGATCGAAAAGATGGAGGTTGTCCGTCTGTCCGCTTGTTTTTTTTATTCTGTTTTGTTTTGTTCTGTTTTTCCTCACTCTATCCAGGGAGTTGAGATTTAGCTTTGCGTTGGGTTTCTTTGAGAGTATTTAGAAGTTAGACCCTGGTATGACGGAGTTTTTCTCGGCTTTCCGCTTTCACTCCATGTTCGCTATTCCAATGCTCCACGTGCTCTCCCAGGTGAGAACTGCGAAACACCCTTTTCCTAAAGCGAAATTGCATGAAGATATTTGAGAATAATCCTCCATAGACCCCAGATGCACCCCAAAAGTCTCGGACGCAATCGCTTGAATAAATAACAATGTCAGCTCGTGGATTTGCCTTCAAAGCCGGGATTAAAAAGCTTAAACGACGCGTTAATCAGGAAGCTTCACACGCGTGCAGCTAATAGAGAGGGGGCTTCAGCCGCATATAAAGACTCACCCATTACAAATGCTTTTGTATCCCACCAATATTTTAGAGATCACATCACATTCGGCAACATGCGACGTTGTTGTTGAATAAGGAGAGTTTAAAGAAACCAATATCAATCAATCAAACCATAAAAAATCACTGTAATGTGTCGGAAGAAACATCTTAAATTCATACAGCCAGCACCATTACTACTAATCCAATCCAAAAGTATGGTTTTAAAGTCTCCAGGAGCATAGTGAACATCCCAGGGGGAACAACCCACCTTCCCAGAACAAACGTAAGGAGAGTCCAACTGCAACCCATGGAATATAATACCTCGCGCACTCCACCGCCCCTCCACCCTCTCGCACATGGTAATAATTAGATTGCCCAGTAACAAACAACACCCGTCTAATGACAGAACTATTTGTAATTGACAACTAAATCCAATTAATTTAGAGATAAACGTGAGATTTGTGCGTGTGTGTGTGAGAGAGAGAGAGAGAGAGAGACTTTATGGTCAAGATAAAGAGAGACATCAACATGAAAATGTACACATTATATTTATCATCATGATAAAAGGATGTATAAACCACTGAACAGTGCAACATAATTATGAATATCATCCAGCTTACCTTAAGGGTCATGTGGTCCAGGAGCATCAATAGGGCATTGACAAGCTCGACGTATAATCACCATAATCGGGCAGATCATAGATGGGAGATTTGAAAGCAGCCTTCAAAAAAGTTGTTGTCCGTTAAAATAGTGAATGATAGTAACAAGTAAGCTACCACATGGGGAAATTTACCAAAACAGTCATAAACATATTCCAATTGTGTCAATTTAGTCAAATATTTTTTTATGTCAATTTAGTCCTAAATATTTTGCATTTATGCTAATTCAATCTATCCGGCCAATTTTGGCCGGGTGGCGCTAACGTGGATGACGGCCGTCCGGTCAATGCTGACGTGACCATTTTTTAATATTATTTTTATTTTTTGGATTTGTTTATTAATTATTTTTATTTTTTCTTTTCTTTTCTTTTCTTTTTCGCTTTCTTTTTTTTTCCTTCATCTTCAACCCCTGGCCGGTCGCCGAACCGGCCAGAGGCAAGGGCCAACAAGGTCATCCCCGTTGGCCGACCAGAGGCAAGCGTTGGCGAGGTTGGCCCCACCGGCCTCTGGCGAGGCTCGACCTCGACTGGTTAAGCAGAGGCTCGACAGCCATGGCTATAACTGTCGAGCTCTGGTTCCGCATCTGGGTCGGTGAAATCTGACTCCAGTTGACACCCCCTCGGGGCAGCCTTGAATCCAACTGTCCGCGACTTTTCATCGTTTTCTCTCGATGTCATCATACAACCAGAACAGGTCGCCTCACAGCCCGAATGCCGTGAGTATCAGTCCTCGCCCCTGACCTCTTGGGATGTTTTTGCTTTGGCATTTTTTTCTGTTCGATAAACGAAAACCCGAGGACAATCGGATTCAAGGCTACCCGGAGGGCGCTGACCGGAGTTAGATTTCACCGACCCAGATGCGGAACCGGAGCTCGACGGATTTGGCCATGGCCGTCGAGCCTCCGCTTAACCAGTCGAGGTCAAGCCTCGACCAAATCTAGCGAGGTCGAGCGACCTCGCCATGGCCGACCAGTCAAGGTCGAGCACCCTCGCCATGGCCGACCAGTCGAGGTCGAGCCTTGCCGTCGACTGGCGAGGTTGACCTTGTCCGCCCCTGGCGATGTGCGACCTTGCCGTCGCTAGGCGAGGTTGTCACGCCAAATCTAGCGAGGTTGGCCTCGCCTAGCGACGGCGAGGTCGAGCCTTGCCAGCGGCCAGCGGGGCCGACCTCATCGGCCCCCACCTCTGGCCAACCTCGCCGGCCCCTCATCCAGTTGCCTATCTCTCCTAAATTGAAACTTGTGATAAATATGTCACCGTTAAAAATTCACTATATCTGCTCCGTCCTCCTAGCAGGACCTGTTAAATAATTATCCAACTTCTCCCGTCACGTAATCAACCATGGTGGTTTGATTCATTCCTCTTGCATCAATGGCACTAATTAACATATAATCTACTTTCTAATGCAATATGCATAAATCGTAACTCACGATGCAAAAAGGTGGTGAAAATGTGCTGTCCATCCTCTTGCCTAAAATTGTTTGTCTTCTCTGTCTTCTTCATAAGTTGTCTCTTTTTCCTTTTCGGCCAAGATTCACAAGATGTCTTTGACTTATCAACTTTCCGCTTTCAACTCGACGTGGTCCAAGGTTATTAAAATATCCTTCCCCAATTGGAAAAAGAATTAGGAGACAGAGGAAATATTACATCGATAAGCTGTCACCATTGCGGGTGCGCGTGCGTTTTCAAATGTGAGTGACAGCCATGGAGGTCCTGATCTCTGGTGACTCACTCCCACAGAGTTCTGCCACCACACAAACAAAGATCTGGTGGCCTATGAGGCGAGCGATGTCCATGCAAGTGAATTGAGAGAGGTTGCAACCTTCATGACTGAGGATCATGACCTTCAGAGAGACATAAAGAGAGTGTACGAGGTTGGTGGTCTAAACGTCAGATCGAGGCGCGTCGATGAGGACTCATAATGCACACAACTACCACTGTGGAGGAAGAAATAAGAGAGAAAAATAGAACCGGAAAGTGATAAGAAAAAAGCAGAGAATCTCGGTAAGAATATGATTATCTCAATCTAAGCCTTCCCAGTGCAGTGGAAGAAGCATTACCAAGTGTCATCTTTTATGTAAGCCTTTGCAATTCAGTTTCCATGCGAAAGCTTCGTTTTAGATGGTGATACTATAACTGTGGTGAAACAGGTTAACAAAGGCGAGATACATAAGAACTGTTCAATTGCTAGCAAACATCTTTCTCCTGGAACCCTCGAAGCTGAAGATAAAGATTAGGCTTGCTCGGTAGAACTTTCATCGAAAATCTGCTTGTTTTTATTAGCCTGTGATGCTCTCCTGTATAGCGTATAAGCCCTACTCTTACTTGGGTGATGGGGCGATGGAGGTTATAATGATTTCATGACTATGAACAGCGAAAACAATAATCGTGTCGTCACAAGTCAAAAGATAAGAAAGGAACGAGTTCCTCCGCCTAGAAGAGGAGAGATTTTCTCGGTCAAGATAAAAAAACATTCAAATCAAACCTAAGAGGGCGTTAGGCAACAAAAATCTAATCAATACACGTGTTAATCAATCAAAATGCTAACATTATCTCCGGACACCATAGTAGTCAAAGTAGAAATTTCCAATAACTGGCCCAAAGAGTGCTTGGCCGCAATAAATTTAAGAGGTTCATACACAGCAGCCGAGGATGTCATAAGGGTTCAGGTAATAATTGCTGTAACCCTGGCATGAGTAGGTGGTAAGGTCATGACGTCTAATTTTAGTGAGTGATGAATTTTCATTTGAGAAAAAGTTTCCAATTGCTCTTTCATGGAAGCCCTCAGGTGTTAGTGAGTTGACGCTGGTAATTATAGGGAGTCAGAGAGGAATGATGGACCTCCTTGAAGGCACACACTCTCTCTCTAGCATTATCAAAAGAACCGCGGAGCACGAGCAAATTGTTGAAAACATGTCATTGAGTGATGTAGTTAATCGGGAAGAGAAGGAAGCTTAGAGATTGTGATATAATGTTGGACCGGCTCGAACATGAATTTTTTTGTTTTTTTTTTTTGGTGTAAATATGTGAAATCAGATGAGGTACACAAGTTTAGGGGAATTCTCTAGGATTATAAAGAGACAAATTATGCGAGAAGATTGAGGAAAGAAGCCTCCATACACTAGCCAATAAAACATTTGCCTGTGAAGGCCCACAATGTTGGTAGCGTGACGCCCTATTTCTTATAACCTTTCAAATCCTAGCCAATAAAAGATGAGGCTCAATTGACTTGTTTCGAAATTATCTGCGATTGTGTTCCATCCAAATGAAATAGATAGTCGCTAAAAAAGACAGTTTGAGGAGCCTCGCCTCAAATGACTAGATGGTGAAAGTTATATCAAATATAAGTAGCATATTCTATGGTCACATATTAGGATTCCCTTTCAAAGAAAAGAAAAAAACGCTCGGTCAAGACAGTGGAAGGAAGATATGAGGAATCTTCTGAATTGTTCTTGAATTTGGAGAAAAAAAGGGGATCATTTTTTAGATTTGCCGTTTTTGATGGTCCATCTTTCAGGGTCAATAGCATGTTATGACACGATTCTAACAACGCCGATTTTACACTTACTTTAATAAGTGTTGTGATGTTTAACTACTTAAAGTACTTTAGGCTAAAATTTGTATTTTATTTTTTATACTTTTATTATGATCCTTTAAGTTCGTTTAATATTATTTTAGATAGATCTAATTGAATTGCAGAGATGGGCAAAGACACATAAGTGAATTGATGCATCCTTTTTATTTTTCATGAATAAGCTCGTCAATATATATAGTTTGACCAATATTTATTCAAAAGCTTAAAATAATGAGTTATGTGCCAATGACAATATATTAATTATTTTGCACTACACCAATGTCTCATTGTGGAATTTATCTAATATAACTTATAAGCGCATCTCAACATTACTCAAATGATGAGAATCATACTATTACAATTTTCATGTCTGCAAAATCATATTCCAGGATACTCTATTAACATTCTTGTTTGTTGACTAATTTAATTTCAAGGCAAATCAAATGAGATCCTACAGTACGATAGAAATTAGGATAAGTCGACGCCTACAACCTGAGATAGTACGACGAACTATATCAGGTGAAAACGCTCTTCAATGGGATCCCTCACATGCTCAAAATCAGATGGACCAAACGTACGAACCCATCAATTATCAAAGACCCTAATTGGTTTAGTCGGGGTGGCGTCTGTGGCCCCTCTCGACTTTGAAATCTGAATCCATCCCCGCAAACCTTTTGAGAAGACAATTGTGATCGGAATTGATCCTTTTGGGTAATTGACTAATCGGATTTGGTTCGGACAAGAAACAGGAAAATCCTTGTTGACGTAGATCACTGTGCTTGCAGCCAGTTGGAAAAGCACAAATGTATATGCTTTGGGAGGTATAGGTTACTTATATCACCCTTATATCAAATCTCTCAAGATTTATATTTATTAGTTCATTCCTTAATCTAATTATTACCCATGTTTTGATTTCCCTTCAATTTTATCATATTGCCGACCTGAGGTGGCGTTATAAATAATTATTATCTTGTCGACATGTTGCTAACATTGCCTATACATGAAGAATGGATCTTATCGTTAGATTGGTAGCTTGCGTATTCACCCAAGACCACTCAGGTCAAAGAGGCCAGAAGAGCTCTTTTAGGCAAGCTTGAGCACGGTTATTCAATTATAAAGCCTGATATGACATGGCAGGGCTTGAGTTGATTCGATCTGAGCAAGCCTATGATATGTCAAAAACTATCCACAAAAAGGAAACCCGGGGAAAGTAAGCACCTCTTCTAACTCTCTCAATTTGTGCAATCCTATCCTTTTGTTATCGATAATCAATTAATTTATCACATTATTGACTCTGCATTGTTCTACTAACGTAGTTTACAAGAATAGTTTGAATAACTAGACAATACTTTATATAAGAAAAGAATGACATTGGAAATTAATATAAAATGATGTAAGGTTGTAATCTTAAAAACTATATGATAAAATTAACTCAAACACAACATGCAGAAAACCAGTGAGTGTGGTAGCTTGGTGATAAAGAAGTTACACTGTTTTTTTGCGAAGTTACAAAATTGAGCTGTGTTGTGAGCGAACCACCTGCCAATTTATGTCTCGAGCATTTGTTACATCACGTAGAGAAATTTTCTGGCTTTCGGGATATTGATGGAGCTACATGGACTCATAATCTCAAGCATTCATATGGTATAGCAAAGGTTTAAACTGAACATTGTACCATAAGTGGAATGCGTAGAAGAGATGGTCGGCTTTATCGCTCCTCCTTGCACTAATCTCTATGACATGTTTGCTTGTGTGAAGAGATACTTAATAAAGTCAACATCAAATAATTTGGAGTGATAATTTTGATAAGATTGAGAAAGTGAGACGAGTAAGGCAAAAAAATTAAAGAAAATTGAAAGAAAACATTTGAATAGTTTATGAACATGACTATTTCAACATAACACAATTAGATAGTTGTCTTATCAACCTAATTTTTAGGACACAATTCAAATTGTCATCATTAAAAATATAAAATGAGTAAATTGTAATTCCCTTAAAAAAGAATCTGGAAAGAAAAGGAGGTGGCTTAGCCACTTCATGTGCGGCCATGTCAATGATAATCCTAGCTTAACTATAATGAAAAAGTGTATCGGATCAATCTCGTTATCCATCTGATATTAATTTCTATCAATTTCTACACTTAAATCTTGAAACTCTATTTTCTTATATGTGTGGATTTTTTCACGTTCGTTGGTTGACGTGACTGCCTTATAAGATACTATCTTACGACAAGGAATGGGCTAAAATGGATATAATGATTGGGGCTTCTAATAATCAGGCCGAAAAGATATGGGTTGTCTTTCTCCATTCGTGTACCCTTTTCTTTATTTTATTGTATTTGAATTTGTTCGAACTCGTCTAGGTAATTAAGAATTACCTTCGACCCTAATACGACGGAGATTTTCACGGCTTTTCGCTAACACGCTGTTCTCCAATCCTACTGTTCACGTCCTTTCACGGATGAGAACAGTGAAACACTCTTTTCAAGAGCAAAACCGCTTGAAGGGATTTGAGAGTCCTTCAGAGACCCCACGTGCACCCCAAGAAAGTCTCAGACATCAATCACTTCAAAATGGATAGCCATCTTCGCTGGTTTTGACTTCTTGGGTTTGCCGTTGAAACCTTGACTCCTCGTTCAACGTAATTCGTGTTCAGAACAACAGGGATTCGCAATTTTACAACGTTCTAGGCAGACTCCAAGCTTGAACGCCACGTGAATCAGGAAGCTGCAGTGGTGAACAGCTAGTAGGGAGGGGCTTCAGCCGCATATAAAAAACTGACTAATTGCAAATGCTTCCGTGTCGCAGCAATGTCTTAGAGATCCCGCACTTGAGATGGATATATGAAACAAAAGAGGAAGACATTCAAGGAGGAGGGACAATATTCAACATTAGGGGTGTAAATGGTTCGGTTCGGTTCGGTTTTTCAAAAAAACCGAACCGAACCGAACCGTTAAGAGTGCCCCTTGAACCGAACCGAATTTGAACCGAACCGAATTGAAACCGAACCGAAAAATCGATTTGGTTCGGTTTGGTTCGGTTTGGTTCGGATCAGTTTTCGGTTTCAAGTTCATTAAGCATAGAGAGAGAGGAGAGAGGAGAGAGAAGGGGAGAGAGAGAGGGCAAAATAGCCCTAAACCGAAGTGTTTATTTTAGTTTGGTTCGATCCGAACCGAACCGAACCGAACCGAAATGAACCGAACCGAAAAGAAAAATTGATTTATTTTGATGATCCGAACCGAAACCGAAACCGAACCGAAATACACGAAATTTTCGGTTCGGTTCGGTTCGGTTCGTATCTCGGTTCGGTTTTTCGGTTCGGTTCTGACACCCCTATTCAACATGCCTCTGGCAAAAGCTCGCGTCACATTCGGCATCATACATACAACATTGTTGTTGAATTAGGAGAGTTTCAGGACATCAATATCAATCAATCGATAAAGAGCACTGTAATGTGTTGGAAGAAACAGCTTGGATTCACATAGTCAGTGTCATTACTACTAATCCAATCCAAAAGTATGGCTTTGGAGTCTCCACATGCAAAGTGAACATCCCAGGGAGAACAACCCACCTCCCTAGAACACACATCAAGAGAGTCCGGCCACAACAATGACTAATCGGTTAATGCGTATGCGACAGACGAATGGAATATCATGCCTCACCCCTCTCGCACTTCACTGCCCCTCCACCCTCTTAACTAGTTACTTTGAATTTCATTCCCATTAAAAAGATGGTACCAAGTGGATTGCCCAATAACAAACAACAGCCATCGAATCGCAGAACTATTCATAATTGACAACAAAACCCAATCAGTTTATAGATGAACGTGAAATTTGTGTGTGTGAGAAAGAGATTGACTTTATGATCAATATAAAGAGATAAATAAGCATGAAAAAGTATGGATAAAGGATGTCAATCATCATGACAAAAGGATGTACAATCCACCGAAAAAATGTAACGGGATTATGAACATCATGCAGCTACCTTTACAGTCCTTAACGAGGTGCCTCCACAAACTTGACGTGTTATTTGTTAGTAATTAAATCAATTCATAAATGTCCTACATGCATGCATCTTGACTATTCATGCTTTTATGTCTTGTTTAATGTTTTGTAAATTTCCAAAATATTTCCTTGGAATACTAGATATATTTATAAGTCATTTAAGAGTAAAAGTCATGTGATAAGCCTATGTAAAGACAAGTCTTGTGATCATTTCTTAAAAAGGCATATGTGAATGGTTTTCATGGTTGTGCTATTTGAGATTCGACCATCTTAATTTTGATGGACTCAATTTGTTTTCTTGTAAGAAGATGGTTTATGGCTTACTACATATTGATCATCTTGATCAATTATGTGAAGAGTGTGTCCTTGGCAAGCATTCTAGATCTAGCATTCCAAAGGAAGCAACTTATCGAGCAAAGAAGCCACTTGAGTTGATTCATTTTGATGTGCGTGGTCCAATCACTTCTCACTCACGTGGTAATTATCATTATTTTATTACTTTTATTGATTATTTTACTCGAAAAATTTGAGTGTATTTTTTGAAAGAAAAGTCATAAATGTTTAGTACTTTCAAACAATTCAAGAACTTGGTCAAAAAGGAGAGTGGGTATTTTATCAAAGCTGAGGACTAGTCATGGAGGAGAATTCACTTCACTCACATTCAACATATTTTGTGAGGATCATGGCATTTGGTATTTCTTGGCAACTCCATATTCTCCTAAACAGAATGGTGTGGCTGTACAGAAAAAAAAAAAACAAAACAAAACCATTCTTGACATGATTCCAAGCATGTTGAAAAGTAAGAATTTGCTCAAGGAGCTTTTGGGGTGAAGCTGTCATATGTGTAGTCTATCTACAAAATAGATGTCCCTCATATGCACTTGAAGGCATAACTCCACAAGAAGCATGGAGCGAGAAAACGCCTTATGTTTCGCATTTTTTTGGAAGCATTGCTTATGCTTATATACCAAACCAAAAAAGCTCGAAGTTGAAAGATAGTAGCAAAAAACTCATTCTTATCAGGTATGACTCCTCGTCCAAAACCTATAGATTATTTGATCATAATACTTTACAAGTGCATATAAGCAAAAATGTCAAGTTTGATGAAGAAGGCATGTGGGAAGACAATGCAAAAGATGAAGCGATTGTTCAAGGTGATTCTAGCCAAATGGAGTTGAATGATCAGTCATCACCTTCTTCTCCAATATCCTTTTCAAGTCCATCACCAACAACTTCTTTAAATGGTGTTGATGAACAGTTATGACCAAGATCGAGGAGATTGTCTAAGCTTTATGAAGCCACCAATGAGCTTTGTCATGCCTCGAACCCTATGGCGCGCGAGCATCCCTGCCATGGTCGATCTAAGTGCGACGTCCCAGGACACGTCGCCGACCCAACGCTCAAACAGAGTACCAAGCATATGCGGAAGCATTATAACACCCGTACAAACTAAAAACCACATAACCAAGGATAGCCACACAATAATCAACATGAACAAATATACACTTGCATTGATATGGCGAACATATACACTATTCATTTATAGCCCACGCTCAAAAATTAAAAGCGAGTCAATGGCCACTACTAACAAAAATGGGTAAGTGGCCCAAGTGGTCATGATTACTAAGGCTAGACGGGTTCCGGTCAAAAAGGTACTGGCCCGATCTACTTAGGATAAGGCTAAACCTACGGAACCCAGTCCGAATCGGATCCCGATGACCCGGAAGAGCTATCAGACAGCTCGACATTAGAGTCTAGGGAATCCTGCTCGGACTCGGCCCTAGCTGACTCCTCCTCGGAATCCATCAGCTTGGTGTCATCCTTCGGCTCCATGTCCTGCTCCATGAGCTCAGGCTTCTCGTCCTCCGAATCCATCGGCTCCGGACCTGAATCTCCATTCTCCGGCACACGGTCAGGGCTCGCCAACTCCCTATCGGGGCACTAAGGGTCAATATCCCCGGCATCGGTAAACGGGGCCTCAAAAGATCGAAGAGGCCCGTAGGTCTCCTCATGGTCCTTGATACACTACGCTATATATCTGTAGACCTGGTCAACCTCCTCGCCCGCGTCAACCCGAACGGTAAAAAGATATCTAACCCAAAAATCCCCATTCCCTGCGGGGTACACCGACTCCTCCCGGTCTATCCGGTAAGGAATCCCAAAACGAATGGGTACTGCAGACATCTTAAGTCCGAGGGTCTGAAAAATTAGGTTTCAACAACAGTGAGAATGAATCTCAGCGAGTAGGTTCACTAAACCTAAACTAGGTTAACATGCATCTCCTGACGAGTACTAAACAACACACAGAACAACACAATTGACGCAGGCCCTCGGGCCCAAATCCAAAATTTACTTGACCCTGCAAGTTAGGCATTTGATATATATAATCGCAGTAATGCCACAAAATTCAATCGTGACACATATACGCATATCACTTGGTCACGACGCATGTCGTGTATATGCTCGTGCTCACACTCATGCTCATACCTCATCAATGCATTGTCGCACACTTGCACTCTTGCACACTTACCATTTATCAATTTCTCCTTAGACCCGCGTAAAACGCATCAGGTCCGACCAGCGTAAAGCGCATCAGGTCCATCACTTCAAGATCGATCTCTGGCCCGCGTAAAACGCATCAGGCTCATGACAAAAAACCCGCGTAAAACACATCAGGTCGGTCATCTTCTGATAGTCCGGGAATCATCCCGCATAACACGCCTCAGGACGGATTCAATACAACGAGTAAAACGCATCAAGGCTTTACGTGATCACACATTCACAATCATCAATTATTATCTGAACCCTGCGTAAAACGCATCAGGGCATTTTAGGTGATCACATGCTCATGTCATTCGTGCACACTCATATATGCACATGCCATGCCAATGTTCGAGATGCACGCCCATGACCATAAAGTTCACACTTGGGAACTCAAGAATTTCACAATGAGCATTCAATTGCACAACGCCACTCGTTCAATTTACAACGCAATATGCTCAAATCAATAAATCACAAGCCCAACTAATCAAATCATCTAGTCCAGTCATGGCACAAACTTGGCACACGAAAATCACGTAATTAAATCAACATGAATTTGCGCACTTGAAGCCCGCCAAGCTACTCCAACCTTAGTCACACTAGGCATATGACATGGCATCATAGAATCAATCACAATAAGGTACAATTCAACCACTCAGTCAGTTAATCCAGGCATTTCCGGTAATTACACCATTAAACCCCAAATCGATCGCGCCTTGTCCAATTCAATCCCGGTATGGACAGCCACCAAACAGATCACTCTAGGCCACTAAATATCCTCAAAATACTCCATTTGGCTCTCCAAAACATCATCCAAATCAGCCACCATGAGGACCAAACTAGGCGCGCACTATAATCCATAATTGAACCCGAACTTACTCCAAACTTGGGCCGATTCAATCCAACATGTCCAGCCATCGCACAGCCCATTTTAAGTCTCTAAACCTCAATTAAATTATCACACTAAGCCGCGAAATCAGCCACAACATCAGCCCATAACAATCTCTACAATTTAACTCCTAAAATACCCTAATTAACCCCTAAAACCCATCTAGAAATGTAAATTAGCCTAATTAGGTTTTAGGGTTGTACTCACTTGGAATCCTAAGCTCTAAACAAGGTTGAACAAGTGGCGAGGACGACTGGACAGTGGTGGTCCCACGCCGAAACAGTGGCTGCGATCGGCGGCTCTAGCGAACGGCGCGAGTGGCGACGGCGGTCTCGGTGATCCCACGGCCTAGAGAGGGAGAGAGGGACATGGCTAGAGAGAGAGAGAAAGAGGGACGGGATGGTGATGGTGGTGAGGCGTGGGGCGGTGGCATCAGCGGGTGGCGGCGGCACTCCGGCGAGCGGCAACGGTGAGGCCGGGAGGGGAAGCTCGCGGGAGAGGGGAGAGGAGAGGGTGGCCGGCTGGTGATGGTGAAAATGAGGAGGAGAGAGAGACTAGAGAGAGTATATATGGACATTGCTAGTGGGAGTTGGTGACCAACTTTGCCATAAAGACAATCTTGCCCCTAATCTAAGGGCTAAAATCAAGGCTTGCTAAAAATCTTGGGGGCATTATGGACCAACATAACCAGCATTATTGGGCTGAGATATAACAATATAAAACCCCAAAATAATCTCCAAAATTCGGAACCCTATAATTAGGCCTAGGGGCAAAACGGTAATTTTTCGGTCCCGGGTCAAATTTCCAATTTTCGACTCTACTTATCCCAAATATGAGTGGCCACATAAAAATGACGTTGTCCTTGCAAAATAGTCGCGTACGCCCACGAAATTCGGCACCGAAGTCTGGACTCAATTCCACGATCGATTTCGCTCAATTTGCGATTTTAGCGTCTCTCACTAACGGGTGGCTCTTTAGGGGTTACACGTATCGACCTAGGGCTATCCGAGTCGTATTGGTCTCGATTTTCCAGAGAACACGAGGATTTATTGCTAGTTCCAAGGGTCGCGATCGTCCAGAATAAGTTCGGGATCGTTCGCCGCGTGTACTCTCGGTTGTGAGGAATCACCCACTATTCAATTGTACGTTGTCGGTCGAATCAGATCCGTCACTCTCCTTAGACCGGCCCATATCGGCACAAAATATTCCCTCGTCGCTTCTTGGAATCGGACCCAATTCACGGTCAAGTTCTTGGGTCCACACATCGTTTTCCTAGTTAGCCTTTCCCAAATGGTCAATATCCCGAGAACGATCAGTTCCGGACGAGACTCACTAAAACGAAATGAGAAATAATCATCTATTTTATTAATATCAGAAGTGGGTCGAATTCAGGACGTTACAAGCTTCACCTTGTATGCCTTCTTGCAAATTGTGAGCCACTTGTCTATGATGATGTTGTCAAAGAAGAAAAATGCCTTCTTGCAAATTGTGAACCACTTGTCTATGATGATGTTGTCAAAGAAGAAAAATGGGGGAAAGCCTTGAATGAAGAAATTGAAGCTATTGAGAAGAACCAAACATGGGAGTTCGCTGATCTTTTGAAGGACAAGAAAGCGATCGGTGTCAAATGGCTTTACAAGGCCAAAAAGAACGAGAAAGGGGAAGTGACAAGGTATAAGGATAGATTTGTCGCGAAGGGATACAAGCAAAATACATAAAATCAAGTAGCAGATAATTTTACTAAACCTCTCAAGATTGACACCTTTCACAAGTTCAAGAGTCTCCTTGGAATGATTGATGGAAGATAATTTGATTTAAGGATTAGTGTTAATAATTAAACCAAATTCATAAATGCTGTACGTACATGCATATTGACTGTTCATGTTTCTTGTCCAGTTTAATGTTTTGAAAATTTCTAAGAATCTATCTCCTTGGAATGCTAGATATGTTTATGAGTCATTTAAGAGTAAAAAGAAAGAAAAAGCCAATATGTCTCCATCTCTTCCTTGAGTTGTGAGGTGAGTGTTTCACCTTCAAATTATCCTATCATTATCTGCATTTTGGCAGCAGATCATAGATGAAAGATTTGAAAGGAGCCTCCACAAAAGTTGCTGTCCACTAAAGATAAAATGATAGTAACTAGTAAACTACCACATGACATGAGCAGTTAACAACATGAACCCAAGCACATGACTACAACATGTATGTAACCCGACAAATTTACCCACAAAAGCGACTTCAATCATTTATAGCTATGTTACCAAATGATCTTTCCTCAGAAATGCTTTAGTTATGAGATATTTGCATGCAACACTATCGGCAATTACATATCCCAAAGGAGGGAAAAAAGGCAAAGCAAAAATATCAGTTGGGGCAAGGACATCATCCATGTGCTATTGCGTTAGGTAAACAATGATCCACCAAGTCATGATGATGTTCATTTGTATTACTCAAGCATCACTTGAAATTAAAGTCGCCTCTGTGTGGTCAACAAACACCATCCTACACAAAGAAGAAGAGAGTCCACGAACACCGTAGAGGTTATTGTCCACCAGAGAAAGTACATCATACATTGTTGATATTTTAGGGCGTAATAACAGAGTCAATCAACCAATCAAGTGTTCTTGCTTTCATGACACATTGCATTTGTTGCCGTTCTACGTCCGAATTACGATGACCAAAGACATTTGATTGATTACATGGTATCATTGTTGCACATATATTCATTTGATTGGTTACATGGTACCATTCTTACACATGTATTATTTACTTGTCCACTGTGCCTCAAACAAAAGAGATTTCGCACTTCATTCCACGACAAGGAAGAAAAGTAAAATCAACTGGATCCCAGCATCACAAACCTAAAACTATGTTCATAAGATAAATCAAAAGGACAAGCTGCCATAGAACGAAAGCCAAACAAAAATAATAACAACATGACCCAGAAAAGGACAAATCTCTTCTAGGGGTGTCAACAGGCCGGGACAAGACCCGAACAGGATATAGCCGCACAATCAGGTCAGGTCGGTTCAGTCCGGGTTGAGTCGGGTTGGGTTTCGTATTTCAAAAACAGTACAGAGCGCCCACCCTTGCTCCCCGCCGCTACGGCCACTCCCCTGCACCGCAGCACCACCGGGGTCAATCACGTCGACAGCCTTCGGATTGGATCTGGAACTCAAATGTCTCGATCTCCACAACGATAAAGCCATTTCCAGAGACCTTGTTGTCAGCCAATGTGGTCTCGTCCTTCAACACCTTCCCATTGTGAATCAGCCATCTCCAGAGACCTTGTTGTCAGCCAATGTGGTCTCGTCCTTCAATACCTTCGCATTGTGAATCAGCAACTGCTGCCCACACGGGTAGTTGTCCTGTACGTCTTAAATGTTCTTCTTGACAGCCATTATCTACATTAGCCCGAAAAACAGAAAGAAAGGACTTCCAATCAGAACACAAACAACAACAATAATTCACAAGGCAAAACTACCCTTCTGGCAAATCCACGTGCGTCAATATGATACTAGCAAAAACACCAATCAGCCATTGTCCCCAACCCAGCAAATTCGACTGTAGGGCGGAAAAACACTACCTTTCCCATCCTCCTAAGTAAACACTCGTACAATTCTAGATTACGAACTACTCCAATCTTCTTGTCGCTCGCAATTTCCGACAAAAATCAACGGAAACAAACGAAACCCAAACAAACGAATGGATCGGAGCAGGAGGAAACTCACGGTGTCGGAGGGCTGCACTTTAATTTCAAGGTTGGTGCCTTTGAGCATCTTCACGGTGAGCTTCATGGTGGCGGAATCAACTGGTGAGGGATCGACCAAGACAGGGGCGCCAATTTTGGTTTTCTTCTCCTAATGCGGCGGGCCGAGGCACCTGAGCCGCCACCGCCGCCACTGTCGAGGTCATGGACAAGGACTTTCGGCTCCTAGGAGGAGAGCAACAACCGCCTCATGAGCAAGATAGGGTTTCATTGTTTCGATTGGGCTCTGAGGCCTAACCTGATCCTATACGAAAATTTCCAGGTCAATTTGGGCCGGGTCGGATCAGATCGTGTTTGACCGGATTCTTTTGACAGTCTTATCTCTTCACCATCCTAGCAACAAGAAATTGCGCTAAAAAGCAGCAGAGCTATGCTTAGGAAGAGTTTGCCTCCTCCAGAACCAATTAACAGGCCTCCCCGAGAATCTACTGATGATCAACTCAGTATCACGTGCAACACGAAATCTTCAATTGAATTCTGTCCGTCGGGCTAGAGAATTCAAATGCAAAATCCAGTCCCGATTCTCTATAGATGGAAACTATTACCAGGATTTCGGAGTGGAATTAATGGCATTTCTGCACTTTCATGTTCCGCACACACAAATCTTGGCCAAAGAAAATTAAACAACATAAATTTCCTGATAAATGAATATTAACAGCAACTCTTAATCAGTGTGACAACCGCATGGGTTGAACCATCTGCGAAATAAGAGAAAGTGCTCCACATAAACTACACCAGAACCACCGGTCTCCAATCTGCAAATCTCGCAGCAGTAGTCCAGCCACCCTAAATCAAGAAGCATCACAGGCAATAAATGCAAACAGGCAATGCGGAAATATTTCGGCCCAGGAAATCACCTCATAACAGTCATCACCACATCTGCAAAACGGATGAGAAAGGACAACAGAGAAAATATTAAGTCATGTTGTTGGTGCCTCCCATACAAACAATTTAAAAAGGAACCAGATGAGATTTATTTTTCTGTTTTATTTAAAAAAAACAAATCAAAGTGATAATATTTGAACGAGAAGTAGTATAAGAGGAATCCAATCATAACTTTTATAAAAGTGGATATTATTCTCTACCTAAGTGGAGATTTGGTGTATATTGTTCATAAATAAAAAGAAATTAATAAATCAACAAAATAAAATGAGAATATTGTCGCCCCCCGCCAAATTTTCTTCGAGAGAGGGAAAATGAGGTAGCTTGCTACGCGCTAAGTCTAGGTACGAGACTTAACTTGGCTTTCCCAAGTCATTGCACGACTTATGATTTCGATTGTTAACTTGTAAATGATTTTTATCTAGGAGCGGTCGCTAATCAATTTGGTCGGGTCGGGTAAGTGGATCCAGATTGGTTAAGAACTGACCCAGGTCAACGGGCCCATCCTGAACCAGATCCGGCTCCTCGCCCAACCCGGATCCGACCCGACTCTCCCCCCTGCAGACTCGGCTGCCCCTGCCTCTCTGCTCAACGTGGTTGTGTCTCCCCTGTTCTGCAGGGCTTCGCTCGGCCGGCCCTTGCTCGGCCGCTGAGAGGCGTCGGCGTCCGTGGTCGTGTCTCCCCTGTTCTGCAGGGCTTCGCTCAGTCGGCCCCAGCCCCATCTCAGCCAAACAAGAACAAGAACTCCCGCTCCGCCAAACCGCCTCTTCCCAGACTCAGAGAAGCACCAGCAGCAGCCGGGCCTCCGCATCCAGCCGCTACTGATGCTCGGCGAGTCACGGCCTTCAGCCAAGGCTGCTAACGATACTCTCTATCCTTGCTGACCCCTTCATGGCCGGGACAATTCTGGGAACAAGCATTCTCAACGCAAATTTTCAGATCGAGTTGAACCATTTAATCGAGCAGGTCGAAGGCGCTCCAAAAACAGCCGATACTTGGCTCAACCGGGACTCATACCCGAGCCGAGACTCCCAGTATGCAACCTACAACACACTTAGCGATGAGACGAAGGATGGACTGGCCGGAGCTCGCGTGAGCCAGGGGCCTGCGAGCTCCGGCCAACGCGTCCAAAAAACAGAGTAAAAAACAGGGGCGCGACTCACGGAAAACAGGGTCTGGGGTGGCATTGACAGAGAGCTCAGGCGCGGCTGCTATCGGAAGGATTCACTCGGCCTTGCTCTCTCTCGGTCAGTCTCGTTCACGGTCGTTACTCTCGGTCCCCAACCAAACCGAGCTCCCCCTCTGTTTCTCGGTTCCTCTCCAGATTTCCCCTTCCTTCCAAAACCGAGTCCCCCTTTTTTCTCTCTCCTCTCCCCGGATTTTATAGTCGGTCGGCGGCCACCTGCTCACCCACCTCTCCTCCACTCATGCTCTGCTTAAGTCTGTTGCGCTAGCCTCTGCTTGTCCCCTTGACTTTCGGGCCTTCCTTTTTGGACGGTGGAGGAGCGCTCAGGGAGAGAGGAAGAAGGCAGAGCATTGAAGGGCATTCAATGCCCTTCACTGACGCTTCCCTCCGTTCATTTTCCTCGGTGGAATGGATCACGTTCCACCGTCCGTCGGTCCGACGGCGACGATCAGAAGTGGGGAAGGAACAAGCGAGGAAGGAAGGAGAAAGGAAGGAGGAGGGGGAGGAGGGGCTGGAATGGGCCGGGCCGAGCCCAGTCCCGCGCGGAAGGGAGGAAGAAACGATGGTCGGGTCGGGCCGGCCTTGGTTCGGTCCAATCTGATTTTTTATAATTTTTTTAAAAAATTTAATTAATTTTTTAATATATATATATATATATATATATATATATATATATATATATATATATATATATTCTAATAATGAAAAATTCACCTAAAGTCTACATGTCATGCAATTAAAACTAAATAATTTTTTTTGGTTTAGAAAATTAAGGACATTAACCCTTGAATTTTGTGTAATCAATTTTTGGGCAATTAAAAATAGGCAACAACAAATATCAAGAATACTTTAAACTTTGGTTTATTTTAGGATTTTGTAATCGATTGACACATAACAATGGAGAAAGGTTCATTTTGATTGCAAGAAAATAAGAGGTATCCGTTGACTCCTAATTTTAGTTGTTATCTATCAATATATATATTGTAGACATACGATTCTCTTATCTTGCTCAGATGAGTGGAGCGTGTTGAAAGCAACTTCACTAATGAAAATAAATTTAGTGATGAAAACGAGATGAACAATTCAATTGAAGATGCTAGTGATGAAAGAGTGATGACACCATGCGATCCTAAGTTATTAGTGATGAAAGCGATTTCACTAATTTTTTTAGGCCACCAAAGAGTCATTCCAAAGCAATTTGATTTAAGCGAAATGAATGAGAAGTCATAATGCACAGTGATTTTGTTGTTAATTGTAAAGCCAATATTTCAAGTGTTTTTTTTTCATTTTTGAAATGTAATAGATCTTTCTAATGGCATTCATAATTTCTTTTTACTTAGTGATAACATTTTTTTTTCTTGTGATTATCAATATATAATTTGTTTTTAAAATTTTTCATGTTCAAGGATTTTAACTTTATGGGATATGTAGAGTATCGTTCTCAAATTGGTGCTTTTTGGGCCTTGGTAAATCCTCTAATCCTAAATTAAGCCAAAAGAAAAAGGAAACGATGGAAAGTCAAAAACACAAACAAACAAACAAATGAAACCGGTCAAAGTATTGTCCTGGTTTCCTCCATTAAAATTAAAATTACGGTATCGTTAAGCTAGCCGAGCCTAGTAAAATATGCTTCCCTAATGCGGAAAAGAATCAGGAAGACCAGGAATTATTGCATCGATCAGCTGTCAACATTGCGGGGCATGGGTGTGTATGCGAAATGTGAATGACGGCCATGGAGGTCGTGATCTCTGGTGATTCAGTCCCTCAGAGTTCTGCCACCACACAAACAAAGATCTGTTTCCTAGAGGTGAGCGACGTCGATGCAAGTGGATCGAGAGAGATTGCAACCTTCATGACTGAGGTCATGACCTTCAGAGAGATAAAGAGAGTGTGCGAGGTTGGTGGTTTAAATTTCAGATCGAGGTCGTCGACAAGGGCTTATGGTGCTCAGAGCTAGCACCGTGGCAGAAGAAAGAAGAGGGCAAAAAAAACAGAACTGGAAAGTGATAACAAGAAAAACAAATATGAAAGACAGAATCTCCGTAAGAATATGTTAATGTCAATGTCTTTAAGCCTTCGCATGGCAGTGGAGGCAGCACTACCAATTGTCATCTGTAGACTGTAGGTCAGCCTCTGCACTTCAGTTTCCTTCCTAAACCTTTGCTTTGGATGGTGATAGTATGAATGTCGTGAAACACATTAACAAAGGCAAGATATACAAGAATTGTTCGAGTGCTAGCAAAATTCTTCTCCTAGAACCCTTGACGCTGCAAATAAAGTTCCCCACGAGCTTGCTCGGTAGAACTTTCGTCAAAGATATGCTGGTTTTTTATCAGCTTGTGATGCTAAGCTTTATAAGCCCTACTTGGCTGCTTGCGCTGACTGTTTTCGTATAACTACTAGATCGTGAAGTGTTGAAAGTTAAATGTTTCTAGTGATCGTCGAAGCATGCCCAGTTATAGGCATGATGATCAGGTCTATTACTCTTACTAGGGAAGTGGGGTGGGGGAGGTTATTGTGATCTGAAGACTATGAACAAACAAAACAATAGTATCATAAAGAAATGAATTCCCCCATGTAGCGAGGATGAGAGACAAAAGGAGAGATTTTCCCTCCGTCCAAATTAAAGCAATTCAAATCAAACCCAAGAGGGAGTTAGGCAACAATAATCTAATGAAGACACGTATCAAATGCTAACCAGCATATTAGTCAAAAGAGAAATTTCCACCACGATAATGTGTTGAAAGATCAATATCAATGTACCCAACAATTACTCCAAAGAGGTCTTCGCCGCAATAAATTGAAGAGGTTCATACACAGCAGCCGAGGATGTCATCTGAGATCATGCGGTAATCGATGTCAGATTTTAGTTAGTGGTGAATTTTCATTTGAGAAAGCTTCCAACTGCTCTTCCATTGGAAGCCTTCAGGTGTTGCGAGTTGTTGCTGGTGACTATAGATTCAAAGAGAGAACTGATGGGCCTTCTTGAAGGCACACTCTTATCTCTAGCATTATCAAAAGAACCCAAGAATGAGCTAACTTTTGAAAGCGGGTCCTTAATTGATATACTTTATTAGGAAGAGAAGGAAGCTTCGCATAGAATATTAGACCGGCTTGGATTGGAATTCTTATAACTTCTGGAACCACCGTAAAATCAGATTGAACAATGAGATCAACGACGATCCCTTTCACGCGGTTTCCTAGATCACACATTGATATCGATGTCCTTGTCACTTTATGAAAAGAGTGGCGAAGTAGCTATTTTCCAACTTAATTCTTACTTTCCCGCATATACTTGTTTGTCATTCAATAGCATGCCATTCAGCTTCTCTGCAGCTTTCTGAGAAGATTCCACGTTATCACATGGTACAAAGCCATAGCCTTTTGACTGACCAGAAGAATCGGTAGCAACTTTGCAAGAGAGGATATTCTCAAAAGCAGAAAAAGTACCGTGCAATGCTTTCTGGTCAATTCCCTTGTCCAAATTCTCGATGAATATATTTCCAGCCCCACTTTTACGGATTCTAGGATGGCGCTGAGAATGCATAATCCTCAGTGGCTTCTCATTAAGAGGAGCAAAGTTCAGCTCCTCCAAACACCGAACAGCATCAATCGGGTTGCTGTAATTACTAATTTACATAACCATAGCCCAACGATCGCAGCGTGGTCAGGTCCCTACAGACACGAATCGAGGCCACCTGGCCGACCTGGTTGGACAGATCATAAAGCTGGGAATCAGTGACATTCTAGTCCAGATCATTGACATAGAGCGACGTCGTCGCATACTAATTCGGCCTCGCATTCACTCCCGGAATCACATTCTGAGGCTAAACCTGAACCTGCGTCATTTAGCCGAGCAAAATTCTCCCTTTTTTTCCTTTTTCTTTTTTGAAACTTTCAAATAACACTTTTTTATCTTCAGCTTGGAGACATAGTTGTACACAAAATCTCACAAATTTATTTTTTTATCTTCTATCCAGTTAGAAGTAGACTATAGATACAAGGACTGATAAAAGCATGTTGGAATTTTGTTCTTCAGATCTTCGTTGAGAAAAATTATTTCGCACTATCAACATTTGTGCAGCTAAATTAACCTAACTACGAAATGGTGTAAGATTTAAACTGCACGTGTCAATCTCCAACACCAAAAGGTGAACAAAATGATAATGATAATTATAATAATAATAATCTCCAAAGATCGAAGACAAAACCATGAGACGATAGTTTTCTTACCATAAGTAAATTATGCAGAAGCCAAATTTATTGTCATAAATAAATCTAAATCTATAATAACTCAGCATATCATCCGTCCATCTTATTTTCCGGAGATGTTTATTCCTCTGAAATTCACTCTTGATCCATTTAAACCCTTTCTGGGGTGCATGGACGGGCTAGTGGGGGGAGCTTGAGAGAGAAGACCAAGACAAAGACGAAGTGAAAAAGGGGGCATGGCATCCAGACCAAACAGTTGGTTTAGCAGTAAAAGGTTCACTTTGTGTGGACGTAAGACCATCACTTTTGCTGTTTAGTTTGGATGCAGTGCTTGTTTAGTAGGTCGACCGGAACGGAAGTTGGCCCCAAATTGTCAATTTGAAGTAACGAAAAGGATGAAACGACGTAGTTCTGTAAGCTTTCAATGATATTATTTTCCAAAGCACGTTGGACGATTTTGGAATAAAGTAATGCCAAGTGGGATTTTCAGGTCAGGGAAATTATCGGGAACACTTAAGTGAACGTTTTTTCAAAAGTTATAACACCAAAGTGGACACTGTATGAAAGTTATCACACTATTAATGTCATTTTCCCAAACCTCAAATTTGACTTACTAATTAAGTGACACAAGTCACACAAGCTATCCACAAATTAATGCACAAGAACATATGATATAAGGCATTCTCATTTTTTCTTTATTTTATCAATACTTTTTTTATAAGTCATTTGATGATGTTAGATATTAGAGACTTTATCTTATTAACTGTAGAATTGGAATATATTTGTTGCTCCTCGTGCATTTCTAACGGATGATATGACAGGGAGAAGTGCGCAATTCTCCTTGCAATTTGATTAATAAAAATCGATTATTACTCTCATTTACGCCCCATAGACCTGTATCGTTTCAATATTCAATATATTTTATAAAAAAGAGTATCCCTAGGACACTTGTTAAGTAATGCAATAAATGAATATCGCAATTTTTAATGCACTAATTGTCATCATAATATGAACTCATTTAGTTTACATTAGAGTTTTAAATTTTTATATATAAATAATTGTGAAAAGTAGACCTCATTGAACATAAAGTTATTATATTATATGGATTATTGTGCGAATTAATGCTTAGATCATATGAACTACGTTTACGCTTTGGTGTACCTTCATATTCTCTTTTGGACTTATTTAAAGTACAAAGGTCGCGTAATTTCTTTTACACAAGTTACATTTATGCTCTTGAATTTTGATAGTTAATTAATGGAAGTGGATTTTGGCATCTCCAGAGGTTGCCTGGACTAGGCTTGGTCGGGCTCGACTAGAGCTAGGGAAGTCATCAGATAGATGACCAATAATAACTCAACAAATCACCCGTCCATCTTTATATTTTGGGAGATGTTTACCTCTCTGAAACTCATTGTTCTCGATCAATTTAATGCCTTTCTGTAGTGTACGGTGGGTAACTCTGTGTTGATGTAAGAACATCGCTTTTACTGTTTGGTCCGGATGCAATGCTAATTCTACAGGTCAACTAGAACCTAATTGAGCCCCAAATCATCAATATGGAGCAAGGAAAGAGCAAAATGACGTTGTTCTATACGCTTTTAATAACTTGATTTTGTATCACGTCGGATATTCAACCTAAAAGAATCGTCAATGCCACTCAAGTGAATATTTTTTTGAAATCACGATATTTAAATGATCTGTGAAAAAAATGATGCCACTAGCATGAGCATTGTAAGAAAATAATTATGACATTGTTAGTGCATTTTCCTATAGCTTAAATTCCATTATACTAATTCAATGACAATTACACGACAATTACACTGAACAAGTCACGCAAGCTAGTTGATCCATCAAGAAATTATTGCACATGAATATATGATATAGGGCATTCTCATTTTTTCTTCATATTATCAATAATGTTTTGATAAGTCATCGTATGATGATTTGGATACTATAGGCTTTATCTTATTAGCAGTAAGCTTTGGTGTAGCTTCATATTCTCTTTTGGACGAATATAAGGTGCAAAGGTCGTGTAAGTTACTTATTTATGTTTACATAAGCTACCTTTTTTTATCATAAATTTGATTAGGTAGTAAATGGGAGAGGGTTGTTCAAAAAAGTTTCGCAATCCATGTATCAATTTTTTTTCCTTTGCTTATATACTTCTCCTTAATTATGTTTTTAATGAGAGAAATATTTGAAAAATATCTAATTACACTTCCTAATTTAGGGTTTTTGCAGGAAAACCTCTGGAATCGGCATGGCTAAGTAGTTCTAGGATGGATATTAAAAGTCAAGGTCTAGGTTCCAATTTCTAAAAGTTTGAAATGGTGAGCATGAAATGTTTTCACGGGGTCATATCCATGCTGTCCCTATCCTTTATCGTTCACCCTATGCAAGGTTATGTTACATAAAGATGTAGTATACCATGTAAAATATTGAAATTTCGATAAACAAGGTATGATTCACTTACACATATTTAGGCTGCATATAATGTTCGGCTTGCCTACTAATTAGGTATCAAGCACAGTGTCCTCGTACTCATAATTATATATGTAAAATATGCATGGATACATATAATGACGGAAGGATTGGATACATGTAGATGTATATGTTGCAGCCTAACATGACAACTACATCATCGGGTTACTTCTACTAAAATTAGAGCCAATCCAGTTGCTCCCAATCCCAAATTGGTTCTTCCAAGCTTGTCATTTCCCATTGATTGGAACTTCCTGAATTATCTGCTGCTACTCCTGACGATGATGCATCTCCACGTCCTCCGCCTCCACCTCTGCTTCCATTGCTAGCAGAGCCGTCGCCACCCTGGATTGTTGTCTCTCCTGCCACTGCTTCCAATGGCCGACGATCAAATGCTCGAGAGCTCCCGGACACCACATACACTCGGCACAATGTGAATTCACGCCTTAGCTGTACGTACATTATTTCAAGAAAATGACATACACTGTTGCATGTTTATGAGAAAGTCCTAGTAGAAAATAAACTAGAGACAAAAAAATTCAATAATATGCAATTGCACAACACCAATAAAGTACACGACATAAAACCAGAACAACAGCAATTATTCAAAGTGAAAATTGGATAATCTAGGTGTCACGCATGCGAAGAAATTTTATCCTTTCTATGTTTGAATGGTTGAAATAAAGGTCCAGAAATTGAGAAAGAACGTGCACCTTAGGAATGGAAATATTACTGGTCGTGGAATTGGGATTGGTCGGCGAGAGTTCAATGGTCCTGTACTCGTTCAATTTCCATTGGGTCTTCCTTCCTGTGGGAGCTTTTCCCACATAGAAAACCATGGACTTCTTCACGCCGATCACCTTGTTGTCAGACGAGTAGACGTAACCGGGAGACCCAGTGGCCTTCCAGTAGCCGGTGGCCATGCTCCTGCTGGGCCGCCCGCCTCTCGCCTCCCTCTCCTGCATGGGTGCGAAGAAGAACCACTGCTCCCTGTCTTCTCTGCACAGCTCTCCCGCAAGCCCTGCAACACGAATTCACCAAAGAAAATGTGGGGAAAAGAAAGTTTACTGGCAATGGGCATTCATGCATGCACGGAGACTGGGTATTACGTGGGAGATTCCATGGCTCAGTGTCGAAAATGTCGAGGACTGGGATGACACGATGAATCTTGTCTTGTTTAAGGCCGTGAAGCTGGTTGTGCAAGTAGAACGAAATGAGCTCTTCCTCAGTTGGATAAAACCTGAAACCTGTCGGATACTCCATATCTGGTTGTTTTGTGCCCTAGGGATTCGTGTTAGATCAGTAGTGAAAGATTTTGTGTTGTTGGGAGTGGATTTGAGTTAGCAAGTCGATTGAGTATATATAGGGATTGAGTGAAGGAGGAGAGTGTGTTGAGATGATCCAGGGTTTTTGAAGGACAGAGTGCAGGAGGGAGGAGGAGACCAAGACGAGTGAAGTGATGACGTTTCTTTTACGATGGCAACATCAACGCGGTAATGTCAAGGACTAGACACCAAGTGATACGAGAAACGAGCAATGGCCAACACTTCACCGCCGCAGTTCTTCCACAACGATTTTAGCCGTAGAAAGGAAAAACGAAGGTATTGGCTTTAGCTACAAACATTTCAAAATCCTGAGAGTTCAAAACATGTGTTATTAAACGCTCAACCATATATGATTTCACTGCAAAAGTATATACAACACGACAGAAATACGACGCAACCTCGGCTCCATAAAAAGGACTCTAAGAATTTGATGTACAAAATTGATATGCTAAGTGACTCTTTCATACTATAAGTAGTTCTAAAAATATGCGAGTCACATTCAATACTCGATTTTTAGAAGTATAACTGATTATGACTACTTTCAGAATACTTATTCAATATATTTAATAGAAATGTTTCGATTTTCAAAATATTGATTACAAATAACATGAGAAAAGACAATACATTAATATAATGAATTTTTCTTATTGGGTTGATTGACAAGTGATTTGGGGTTTTTCTTTTATAAGATTTATTTTATAAATCATTCTTACATGTGTTTTGCTTTTCAGTATCCAAAGTGGGGTTTAATACTAAAATTTGCTTGGTCTATTAAAATGGTATTAGGAATTATCTAAGGAAGCCACAGACCAAGATCATTAGAAATCCTACGTTTTTGGCATCAACAGAAAAGATGCATGGTTAAATCAATTGAATCAAAACGCATACGTAATGAATATTACTTACCTATGTGAACTGAATGTACTATTTTCACAATTTGTTGTACTAGGTCAAGCTAATGACATATAAAAAAGTGACAGAACTCACTTCATTTTGGATCCACAAATGAAGGTTCACTCCTAAGTGTGTTTCGCATTGTAGAGTGATTCTAATGATGACATCATCATTGAACAAGTCTATAAAACCTTTTTCTCGAATCGAACGAGAACATGATCTCAAACAGCCATTCTTCTTGAAAATTTAAGAAGCTCAATCAGCCTAGAAATGTCTCGTCAAATCTCGAATGGGGGCATCAATTTGTTCCTCTATGCATAGAATCCTTGACCAATATACATTGATGCTCGAAGTATTTATTAACCTGTGTTTTATGAACCCAATTTTGGCCCGAGTAAGCAGGTTGGTTAGGGCACAAAAGAAGGAAACTGTTTGTACAAATGTCCCCAATTTGTGATTCGAGCACAATGGTTCTGGACGGCCAGTGAATGACCCTTTCTATTCTATCACAGAGTGTTGCTCAAGAAAGTCATGCTAGCTTCTCCAAGTTGAATTCCATACAATCTCAGCATATCTAGTCATGAATAGTTGCTGAAAAGATACACTGGAGGCATCAAGGGTGGTGCTAGTTTGCTCTGGATCAATACGCTTTTAGCTTACTTTTAAGTCAACCAAAAAGAAAGGATAAATCGAACTAAAGTTACGTAGGATTGGGCTTAAATGGAGAAACTTCTGCATCTAGGTCAAGAATAACATGTCATTTAGTCAATTTTCAAGGAGGAAACTTTCGATATGTTACAAGTTCTTCCTTCTAGTCGATCCCACCTGAACTAAACTGTTTGGATTTTCCCTAACGCCGAAACCTAAAAGCAGAATTAGAACCGAGAGTATTTAATTCATTTAGTTTACCTTTCTCCTGGGCCAAAGTCATTTCGTTTACTTGACTTCCATTGAAGTTATGTTATACGACTATCAAAAAAAAAAATTCGAGATGCATCGTCATTTCTAACTTGTTAAGAAAACGGCTGCGTGCTCAACTTGAGAACTTCCTTGCACCTTTCTTTTGTCTTTCATTTCTTTTCACCGTTCCATGATACATAGCTTTCGGTGGCTCAACCATATCTAAAGTCAAGAAATTATTTGACTAACAATTATTAATGGGTGACATATTGCATGATGATCGAATGTAACATTTCATTTAAACAATCCACTATCATTTGACTCGGTATCCCTCCCCGACTCTTTCTTCTTCTTTTTTTCAATGTGATAGGGCTTGAGATAAAAAGAAAATAGAGAAACTGTTTATAATATGCGTGCCTCGTAAGATTTACATTAAGTAAAAGAGTAAAACATACAATTATAAAAATCAATCCAGCCACACCCAGTAAGTTTGCTAAAAATGAGAAAAAGGCAAAAGAAATATAAATGAGGAAAAAGACATACTTACATTTTCCTCTGGATCCATCCACCATGATTTTCTCACCAAGCAGTAAGCAAGGCTGGGACATCTAGACTAGATGTACTGTTTATCATGGTTAACCATTTCAAACATTCCATACTTCCTATAATTCCTTTCTTGTTCTGTTTTTCTTGCCAAAGATGATGATAATTCAACTTCCCCTTTCGGTGTATGTCTCCATCATGATGTTATTGGCAGGCCTGTCCATAATATCTGTGACATGTCAACCCGGTCCACATCAACCACTAAATAGTGCTCACTGGGTTGTAGAAAAGATTCTGTTATTTCATATAATTCATTTCGAAAGATCTTTTTTCAGTAACAAAAATGAAAAGCAATATGTATACTAGAAATTGCAACCGGGAATTAAAATATTTATTGTCTTGGCATGCACTCATGGCAGAGATGCTTGTGTTGATGCCTTGTTTTTATTTTTCATGAAAAAACTTGTCAATATATTTAGTTGGATCAACATTCACTTAAAAATTTAAATCAATAAATTATGTGTCATCTATGATATATTAAATACTCCATATCATATCAATTATCCGATATAGAGACCGATTTAACTATTACAACATTACTCACGTAACAAGAATCGTATTATTACAATTTTCATGTCTGCAAAATCATATTCCAAGATATTCTGTTAACATTCTCGTTCGTCGATTAATTTAATTTCAAGGTGAATCGAATGAGGCCCGAAAGTACGAGAGAAATTAGGAAAAGTCGAGGCCAACAGCCTCAGATAGTACGAGGAACTGTCTCCGGTGAAAATGCTCTTCGATGGGATCCCTTACATGATAAAAGTCAGATGGACCAACGCACGAACCCATCAATTATCAAAGACCCCACTTGGTTTAGTGGGATTGGCGTTTGTGGCCCCGCTTGACTTTGAAATCTGAATCCATCCCCGCACACCTTTTGAGAGGACAATTGTGATTGGAATTGATCCTTTGGGTAATTGACTAATTGGATTTGGTTCGGACAAGAAACAGGAAAATCCTTGTTGACGTAGACCACTGTGCTTGCAGCCATTTGGGAAAGTACAAATGTATATTCTTTGGGAGGTTTGGGTTACTTATACCACCCTTGTATTAAATCTCTCGAGATTCATATTTAATGGTTCATTCCTTATCTAATCAATACCCATAATTTGATTTCCCTTCAATTTTATCATTCGGTTGACCTGACGCGACATTATAAATAATTATTATTTTTAGAAATATAACGTGGAAATGACAAGATCTTACGAATTAAGTTAATACAAAAATACCAAAGAAATAAACAATAAACGATAAAGAATACTAGAGATTTACGTGGTTCGATCCGAATATCGATATCTACATTCACGGGGAGAGCCAGTAACAAATAATTTATTATAATCAGAGAATCAGAGTTACAATTCTCTTATACGTTCGAGTATTTTTAACATCTAAATATAAGCTCAAATTTAAAATATTTATAAATAAATAACTTAATTGGTCGAAATAAACTCATTGCACAAATCACCATGTCAGGAGAATTCCTTCGTACGTTTTCTCTTCGGCGATTGCAACTTCTTCCTGTGTGGCTCTTTTCCCTTATATATCCACGCGGCAACCGTAGATTAGCAAAGAGAAAAAACAAACCCTTGTTTTTGTTATTTTCTCTTACAATGACCTTTCTGCCCTTGGATAAGACAAAAGAACAAACTCTTCAACCGCACAACGTGAATGCTCTGATCTTCTTTTCTTTTACCCTTGGGCCCACAAACTACCCATAAAAGAAAAATATATAAATTGTAGAATATGTGTGCCCATCTTTTATCCTGTAGTGCCAATATACCCCTTTCGCTGAAGACGTCCACAGTACGTACCAGGAGAGCATTTCCTTTCGTGAACGATCTTCAATATTATCTTCAATAGAAAAGATATATTTATCCAAGCAAGCATGTTTCGTAAATAGTTCAAACTCGAGTCATAATTTAACAATTATCTTTTCAGCATGTTGGAAACATTGCTTCTATAGGGAGAACTAATCTTAGTACGAGCTTGGTAGCTTGCGTATTCACCCAAGACCACTCAGGTCAAAGAGGCCAGAAGAGCTCTTTTAGGCGAGCCTGCGCACAATTATTCAGTTATAAAGCCTTATATGTCATGGTAGGACTCGAGTTGATCCGGCTCAATCTGGGCATGTCTATGATATGTCAAAAACCATCAACAAAAAAATCATTACAAAATATAAAAAATCTAAAAAAGGAAAGCCGAGGAAAGTAAGCAGCTCTTCTAACTCTCTCAATTTGTGCAATCCCATCCTTTTGTTATCTCTAATCCATTAATCTGTCACATTGTTGACTCTGCATTGTTCTACTAATGTAATTTACAAGGATAATTTGAATAATTAGACAACACTTTATATACGAAAAGAATCGCATTGGAAATTAATATAAAATGATGTAAGGTCGTAATCTTAAAAACTATATGATAAAATTAACTCAAACACAACATGTAGAGAACTAGCAATGTGATAGCCTGATAAAGAAGTTTCATTGTTTTTCATTAAGTTACAAAACTAAGCCAAATCGGGAGCGTACCGCCAACCAACTTATGTCTCGGGCATTTATTACTCATGTAGAGAAATTTTCCGGCTTTTGGGATATTGGTGGAGCTACGGTGATTGACTCATCAACCTCAATCATTCATATGGTATAGGTAAGGTTTAGACTGAACATTGCACCATAACTGGAATGCGTTGAAGTTGTAGTCGAGTTTATTGCTCCTCCTTCCACTTATATCTATGCATGTTTGCTTACGTGAAGAGATACTTAAAAAAGTCAACAACAAAATAATTTGGAGTGATAATTTTGCTAAGGTTGAGAAAGTAAGACGAGTAAGCCAAAAAATTAAAAGAAAATTGAAAGAAAATATTTAAATAGTTTATGAACGTGACTATTTCAACGTAACATAATTCGATAGTTGTCTTCTCAACTTGACTTTTGGGACAAAATTCAAATTGTCATCATTAAAAATATCGGATGAGTAAATTGTAATTTTCTCTTAAAAGATTTAAAAAGAAAATGAGATGGCTCAGCCACTTCATCTGGTGTAATCATAGTCGATGATAACCCTAGCTTAGTTGTAATGAGAGAGTGTATCTGATCAATTTCGTTGTCCATCTAATATGAAGTCCTATCAACTTCTACATTTAAATCTCAAAACTTTACTTTCTTATGTATAGATTCTCCATATTGACCACCTTGTAAGATACTCTCTTAGGACGAGGGATGGGCTAAAATGGATACAATGATCGGACCTTCTACAGATCAGGCCGAAAAAATATGGGCTGTCTCTCTCTGTCCGTGTAACCCTTTCTTTATTTCATTGTATTAGAATTGTTCGAACTCTGTCTAGGTAGTTGAGAATTACCTTCGACCCTGATATGACAGATATTTTCTCAGCTTTCCGCTTACACTCCGCGTTCGCCGTTCCTCTTCTTCACGTCCTTTGATGGATGAGAACAGAGAACACCCTTTTCTAGAGCGAAACTGCTTGTAGGGATTTGATAGCCCTTCATAGACCCTACGAGCATCCCAAAAAAGTCTCAGAGATCAATCACTTCAATATGGACACGCATGTTCGCTGGTCTTGACTTCATGGGTTTGCCGTTGAAACCTTGACTCCTCGTTCAACGTAATTCGTGTTCCAAACAACAGGGATTCGCAATTTTACATCGTTCTTGGCAGACTCCAAGCTTGAACGCCACGTGTATCAGGAAAGCTGCAGTGCTGAACAGCTAGTTGTGAGGGGAAAAGCCGCATATAAAAAACTGACCAATTACAAATGCTTCCGTGTCGCAGCAATGTCTTAGAGATCCCACACTTGAGATGGATATATGAAACAAAGAGGGAGACATTCAAGGAGAAGGGACAATATTCAACATGCATGTGGCGAACACTAGCGTCACATTCGGCAACATACATACGACATTGTTGTTGAATTAGGAGAGTTTCAGGACATTAATATCAATCAATCGATAAAGAGCACTGTAATGTGTTGAAAGAAACAACTTGATTTTACATATTCAGCATCATTACTGCTAATTCAATCCAAAAGTATGGCTCTGGAGTCTCCACATGCAAAGTGAACATATCAAGGAGAACAACAAACCTTCCTAGAACATGCATCAAGAGAGTCCGCCCACAACGATGACTAATTGGTCAATGCGTATGCGACGGGTAAATGGAATATCATGCCTTGCTCCTCACGCACTCCACCGCCCCTCCACCGTCCTAACTAGTTACTTTGATTTTCATTCCCATTAAGAAGATGGAACTAAGTGGATTGCCCAGTAGCAAACAACAGTCATCGAATCGCAAAACTATTCATAATTGACAACAAAACCCAATCAGTTTAAAAATGAATGTGAGATTTGTGTGTGAGAAAGAGAGAGGCTTTATGGTCAAGATAAAGAGATAGGTGAACATGAAAATGTACGGAAAGGATATCAATCATCATGACAAAAGGACGTACAATCCACTGAAAAAATGAAATAGAATTATGAACATCATGCGGCTACCTTTATGGTTCTTAACGAGGTGCATCCACAAACTTGACGTGTGATCTGTATTTTGGCAGCAGATCCTAGATGAAAGATTTGAAAGCAGCTTCCACAAAAGTTGTTGTCCACTAGAGATAGAATGATAGTAACTAGTAAGCTACCACTTGATATGAGCAGTTAAAACGTGAACCCAAGCACATGGCTACAACATGTATGTAACCTGACAAATTTACCCACAAAAGCAACTTCAAATAGCTGTGTTACCAAATGATCTTTTCTCAGAAATGCTTCAGTTATGAGATATTTACTCGCAATTGTATCAGCAGTTACATATCCGAAAGGAGGTAAAAAAGGCAAAGCAAAATTGTCAGCTGGGGCGAGGACACCGCCGATGTGCTATGTTTTGGGTAAGCAATCTTCCGCCTAGTCATGATGATGTCCATTTGGATTACTTAAGCATCGCTTGAAATTAAAGTCGCCTCAGTGTGGTCAACAAACACCATCCTACACAAAGAAAAATAGAGTCCGTGAACACCGCAGAGGCAATTGTCCACCGGGAAAAATACATCATACATTGTTGATATTTCAGGGCGTACTAACATGGTCAACCAACCAATCAAGTGGTCTTGCTTTCCCGACACATTGCAACTGTTGCCATTCTATGTCCGAAATTACGATGACCAAAGACGTTTGATTGGTTACATGGTATCATTGTTACACAGGTATTCATTTGATTGGTTACATGGTATCATTGTTACACATGTATTCTTTACTTGTGCACTGTGCCTCGAACAAAAAAGATTCCACACTTCATTTCACAACAAGCAAGAAAAGTGAAATCAACTGGTTGCCAGCATCACAAATCAGAAAACCATGTTGATCAGATGGAATCAAAGGGACAAGCTACCACAGAACAAAAGCCAAATAAAAATAATAACACCATCGCCAAAAACATGACAAATATCTTCAACATCCTATCGCACCGAGAAATTGTGCAGAAAAGTAGCAGAGCCAAGAGCAATCTCGCTCTGTGAGGTCAGATGTCGACCAGGCAAACATAATCTTGATTGTTATTCACATGAGAAAGCACTATCCGCATTGAATTCAAAGCCTTAAAAGAAGATGCTAATTTGGTGCCGATGTCTTGCTTAGGACGAGTTTGCCTCTGCCAGAACCTATTAACAGGCCGTCCACGATAATCTAGTAATAATCAATTCAGTATCACGTGCAACATGAAATCTTCAATTAAATTTTGTCTGTTGGGCCCGAGAATTCAACTGCACAATCCAATCCCTATTCTCTATAGATGGAAACTATCACCAGGGTTTTGGGGTGGAATTAATTGCGTTTCCACATTTTCATGTTCCTCAAACACAAATCTTGGCCAAAGAAAATAAAACAACATAAATCTCCTGATAAACAACATTAATCAGTGTGACAACTGCATGGGTTCAACCATCTGCCAAATAGGAGAAAGTGCTCCACGTAAACTACACCAGAACTACAGTCTCCAATCTCCATATCTCGCAGCAGTAGTCCAGCCACCCTAGATCAAAAAGCGTCATAGGCAATAAATGCAAGTAGGCAATGCAGAAGTATCTTGGCCTGGGACATCACCTCATAACACCCGACGCCAAATCCGCAAAATGGTTGAGAAAGGCAAAACAGAGAAAAATATTAACTCATGTTGTTCGTGCCTCCCAAGAAAACAATTTTGACTTTGTAAAAATAATGAGGAAAACACATAATTGTTAGTGTCCTTACCAACAAGGAAATAAATGATGTACAAAAGATGTCCACAGAACGTGGGTGCATCCAATCAACAATCATATTGTCTTCAAACATAATCTAAAATGAAAGATAAATTATTTCACCTCCTATCGCTTTCTATTCTTCTGAATAACCTGCTTTAGTATTCCTGCATTCAAAGTAAAGCGTGCCGCATGCAAATTTAACATCCCAATGATATTAGATGTGAATAAATATCACCAAGTTTCACTTCAAGTCAGCCAATTCAATAAGAAAGAAAGAAAGCATTGAAGAAAATTCGAAAGGACAAAATTCAATTTGATTGGGGGAACAACAACAGAAGTGCCAAAAGTTGTGTACGGAGCTCACTTTGGTGCCAAAAGTTTCATTTGGATTATTTAAGTGCCAAAATTTTTGAAAAACGATCACTTAAGTGCTAACTCCGGTCAGTTTAGCCAGAAATCCGACGTGACATTTTTTTATTAATTTCTGAAGCTGATGTAGCTCGTCGGAGATACAGTCAGCACGTACAGTCAGCATTTTTTATTTTAAACAATTTTTTTTCTTTTCTTTCTTCTCCCTTTGGTCACCGCCGGTGACCGGAGGCCGGCCACCTGGCCTCGCCCGGACGAGGCCGCCGCTGCCTGCCACAGGCGAGGCCTGACCGACCCTCGCCTAGGCGACCACGGACAAGCCCCGGTGAGGTCGGCCTCGCCTCGCCTAGGTGAGGGCGAGCCCCGGCGAGGGCTCCCCTCGCCAGATCCGGCGAGGCCGGCCGTCGCCCAGGCCACGGCGGCCCCGCCGGGCGTCGCCTTCCCCCGGGTGACGTCCGGCAGGGCCGTCGTGGCCTGGGCGACGATTGGCCTCGCTGGATCTGGCGAGGGGCTCGCCCTCGCCCATGCGAGGCAAGGCCGATCTCACCGGGGCTTGCCCGCCGTCGCCCAGGCGAGGGTTGGCCGGGTCTAGCTTGTGGCGGGCAGCGGCGGCCTCGTCCAGGCGAGGCTAGGCGGCCGATGGCCGGCCTCCGGTCACCGGCGGTGACCAAAGGGAGAAGAAATAAAAAAAAAGAAAAAAATTTAGAAAAGTATTTAAAAAATTGAAATATATACATGGAAATGCCATGTTGACTAATTTTTTTTAAAAAAATCCAACTAAGATTAAAAATTTAATTATAAATGCAACGTATTAATTTGTTCGGAATCTCTTGCCGTTGGCACCAAAGTGATCATTTTTCCTCTGATTTGGCACTTAAATGATCCAAATAGAACTTTTAGCACCAAAGTGAGCTCCGTATACAACTTTTGGGACTTCTGCTATTCTTTCTCCCAATTTGATTAGAATCAGCATGGTAGAAGTTTGACCCCATGATGTCAAGAACGCAAAGAGCTATGTCAATGAAATACCCTAGATATCAAACACGACAAATTCACCTTATAGAGAATGTAAAAGAAATAACATTTTTTAGACAGGTACAAAGAAACAAAATAACATGAGAATGACGGTTGAAATTGCATTGACAAGATCTATATCAAAGCAGTACCCCAAATACCAAGAAGACACACCATCAAGCTCTGAACTAGATGTTTTAAAGTAGGATCGGTACCATCCTAAGCTGGAATAATAAAGCAACACCACATGAGACATGCTCTTACAGGGGCTTCCGACAGCTTGATCCGCCACAAGTCGTAGGAGCAGCTTCGACACCGTGCTGACGTAGTTACAATAATTAAATAACCTCTTCCTACGTACAAAGAGAGGAGAGGGGCTTCCATCCACTAACTTTGATGCAGATAGAAGGCCTGAAAAATCATTGTCTTGTGCCATATGCAAGTTACTTGAGTTGTTGGAAACAGATGCGGAAAAACAAATACAGAATGCAAGGATTTATGTGGTTCGATTACAAGGTGATCTACGTCCACGGGCGAGGCAAGATAAGATTTCACTATAATTAAAGAGAGTACAATTTTCAGAAGTCGAAACAACAACAAAACCTCATGGCTCGTAAAACTCTCCGAAAAAAAAATTCTCTCAATATCAATGAAAAAACCTAGCCGCGGTATAAATAGGGCTCTCCAAAATATTTCCTATGGGGTTACGCCCCTGAACCCCTCGAGACATTTGTTCGCTTGCTCAAGCTCAAGTGGACCACCATAAAGATTTGTTTGCTTGCTCCAGGTTGGGCCTATCGACCCAACCCTCCGCGTCATGAATTAAATCTCAATTTTTTCTCCACTTTTGGGTCGCACAATAATATGTCGAGTCGGGTGATGAACCAGATTGAGTACATAAAATTCAAGACACATTTAACAAATCTCTACCTTGGCTTGAATTTCCCAAAATAAAACAGTCAAGAAGTAGAACACATTCTCTCGGCATCCCTAAGCCTACGTGAGCTAACTCAGCGTGTCACGTCCCGTATCCCACGAAGCACAAACATCCCTCACTGGTCGATTATAGTGCAACGCTCCCAGGATGCGTCGCCGACCCATGCCTAAACAGAAATCAAGCACAAGCGGAAGCATTAGATAAATAAACCCAGACAACTACAATATGAGCCAAGGATAGCCATACGTCAAATACCATCGTAGAAAATAATTACACATTTATATTACTATTAAAAACCACTTGTACAATATTTACAAGTACAAACAAAAAGGTACACACGATCAGTAGCTACTTGGTCAAAAAGTGGTAAGCGGCTAGGGAGGTCAGTCTAAAATTAGGGAAGAGGGCTACGGTCCAAAAAGTAGCAGCTCTCACTACTAGCTAAGGACACGGGGCGACTCTAGGGTTCCCAATCAGGGTCGGACGATTCGGTGGGATCATCTGACAACTCCTCGGAGGCGTCCTCACTAGACCCTGACTCCTCCGAATCCATGGCCTGTGCTCGCTCATCCTCGGAGTCCGACTCCAACTCCGGGTCAAGGTAAAGCTCGAACCCCTCCTCGTTTGACCCTAACTCGTCATTTTCCTCAGCTCCTATCTCCACATCAGACTCTACCTTAGCGACCTCTCCGATTTCTTCCTCGTCATCTATGTCTATATTCTCAAATTCCTCTTCTTCATCTTCGAGTTGATCAGCATCTTCGGCGAGACTTACTAAAATGAAATGTAAAATATTGTTAATTATATTGGTTCCGAAAATTACATCGAAATTCGGGCTGTTACACAGCATAGGAAACAAGGGTTGCAACAAAAGAATATATCCACTTCAAAAAACAAATGTAAAACTGTCATTTACCTTGCCACCAAGCCTTAAAAGGGGCAAACTCAACCAAGCATACCAATCAAGTTCAAGCAATGCTTAAACTTGTTGGTGGGGACTGGCTTGGTCAACATATTAGCAGGATTGTCAGTTGTACCAATTTTCTTTATCGTCATATTTCTCTCGGCAACTACCTCTCGAATAAAGTGATACCTGACATCGATGTGCTTAGTCCTCTCATGATATGCTTGATTTCTAATCAAGTATATAGCACTCTGATTGTCACAAAAGACAATCGAATTGTCTTCTTGCTGGAGCCTAAGTTCTTGAATAAGATTCCTTAACCAAATACCTTCTTTCACTGCTTCTGCTGTTGCCATATACTCTGCCTTAGTAGTAGGAAAAACAACTGTCGACTGTAAGATTGGCCTCCAACTAATAGCCAAACTAGATAGTGTGAAAAGATAGCCAGTCAAAGATCTCATCTTATCGAGATCACCTGCAAAATCGAAATCCACAAATCCCACAACTGAGGTACCGTTTGAACTATTTCTATCAAACACTAGGCACAACTCTGCAAAACCTCTAAGATACCTAAGTATCCATTTCACTGCCTGCCAGTGGACCTTTTCAGGATGCACCATATATCTACTAACCATACTAACTGCCTGCGCAATGTTTGGACGAGTGCATACCGTAGCATACATAATGCTACAGATTGCAATGGAGTATGGGACACAAGATATCGTAGTCTCCTCGATCTTTGATTGAGGTGAATGTACAACTGAGAGTCTAAAATGGGATGTCGACGGTGCACTCATCGGCTTAGCGTTTTGCATGCCAAACCTCTCAAATACCTTCTCAATATAACTCCTCTGCGAGAGATATAACTTCCCTCCTTTCTTGTCCCTTTGAATTTCCATTCCTAAGATCTTCTTGGCAGGACCCAGATCTTTCATCTCGAACTCCTCACTGAGCCGTTTCTTCAAGATCAACACATCTGACATGTTCTTTGCAGCAATGAGCATGTCATCCACGTAAAAGAAAAGATAGACAAAGGATTCATCTGAACCCTTCATGAAGTAGACACAATTATCATAATTGCTCCTATGATAATCGCCTCTTATCATAAAGCTGTCGAATCTCTTATACCACTGTCTTGGTGACTGCTTCAGACCATACAAGGATTTCTTCAATCTACAAACATGATCTTCCTTGCCTTCTACATAATAGCCCTCGGGCTGTGCCATATAAATAGTTTCCTCAAGCTCACCATGCAAAAAGGCAGTATTCACATCAAGTTGCTCAAGTTCTAAGTCAAATTGAGCAACTATAGCTAGCAACACACGAATATAAGTGTGTTTTACCACAGGGGAGAAAACTTCATCATAATTAATTCCCTTCTTCTGATTGTAGCCTTTAGCTACGAGCCGAGCCTTGCATCTAGCATTTTCAACACCTAGAATTCCTTCCTTTTTTTTGAAGACCCATTTACACCCAATGGCTCTTTTTCCCTTAGGCAACTGCACCAAGTCCCAAGTCTGATTCTTGTGAAGTGATTCAAGTTCCTCAACCATAGCAACAGCCCATTTCTCTGATTCTATGCAAGTAACATCTTCTGTATAGGTAGAAGGTTCCTAAATACCCACATCTTTTGCTGTCGCAAGAGCATAAGCCACAAGATCAGAGAACCCATATTTTTAAGGAGGCTGGGTTTGCCTTCTTTCTTTGCCAGTAGTAATAGAGTATGGCTGCTACACCTCATCTACAGCTTCCTCATCTGAACTTGAATTAACAGGAGCAATTTGCTCATTCAAATCATTCTGAGAGGTCTTTTCTGGAAGCTCCACCTGAACCTCCACCTCATTTGTATCACTCTCATGTTTTCGTGCAGACTCATCAACAACTTTCCTTTGATCAAGCATATGCATTTCATTAAATGTAACATCCCTACTAATAATGAACTTAGGTGAGTAAGGTTCTTAGCACCATAAACGATAACCTTTCACCCCATGAGCATACCCAACAAAAATGCATTTCTTTGCTCTAGGTTCTAACTTACCATCCTTAATATGATAATAAGCAGGGCATCCAAAAGCCTTTAGATTAGAATAATCACAAGGCTTACTTGACCACATCTCAAAAGAAGTCTTGCATTTTATTGCTGTTGAAGGAGAGCGATTAATCAGATAACAAGCCGTGTTAATAGTTTTAGCCCAAAAATCTTTTTCCATACCAGCATTAGAGAGCATGCATCTTGCTCTCTCCAATAGAGTTTTGTTCATACGTTCTGCCACTCCATTCTGTTGTGGAGTGTGCTTAACTGTACGGTGTCGAACGATACCTGCATCTACACAGAATTCATTAAAATCGCCACCACAGAACTCAAGACCATTATCGGTCCTAAGACCTTTGATCTTCTTCCCTGTTTGATTCTCAACAAGGGCTTTCCACTTCTTGAAGGTTTCAAACATTTCACTTTTTCTTTTCAGAAAGTAAACCCAAACCTTCCTGAAATAATCGTCAATGAACGTCACAAAGTAAAGAGCACCACCCTTAGATAAAACCTGTACTGGTCCCATAAATCGGAATCGATATAGTCGAGTGTGCTCTTTGTTGAATGCGTCCCCGTACTGAATCTGACTCTGCATTGCTTGCCAAGAACACAATGCTCACAGAAATCTAACGAGGTTGTCTGCTCCCTACAAAGTAAACCACGTTTACTCAAAACTATCATGCCACGCTCACTCATGTAGCCCAAATGCATATGCCATAATTTCGTTCTATCATTATTAGAGACGGAATTACTTGTGCTAATTAAAGGACCCATAACTGTGCTACCCTGCGAATGATACAAGTAATTCACCTTGCTTCCTTTTATCACAACTAGATTGCCTTTTGAAATTTTGAGAACTCCACCTCCACCTGAGTACACACACCCAATGAAATCCAAACTGCTCAACGAGATAAGGTTTCTCTTTAAGTCTGGTATATGTCTTACTTTAGTCAAGGTTCTCATTGCTTTGTCATGGCACCTAATCCGAATAGTACTAATACCCATGACTTTGCATATAGCATCATTCCCCATCAAGACTGATCCACCATTCAATGGCTCGTATGTGGTGAACCATTCTCTATTTGGGCACATGTGATATGATGCTCCCGAATCCATTATCCAAACATCATTGGACAAATTAACAGCAGAGCATGCCGTAAGAACACTGTCTAATGCATTAGACTCATTTTCGTTTGCAACATTCGCCGAATCTTGTCTTTGACCATGCTGCTTATCCTTTTTCTTGAGCGAAGGACAATCTGACTTATAATGTCCCTTTTTGTGACAATAGTAGCACTCAACGTTCATCTTATCTCTAGGTGGCTTAGATTTTGAACGACCAACAGATTTCCCTCTGGAAGCTTTATTCCTGCTATTGGTCTTGCCTCTCACAAACAAACCATATGCTTTGTTTTTACTAGTATTCTCATTCAATTTTGTTCTCAGTTCTGCACAATTCAAAGATGCTTTAACACCCTCCAAAGTTATGGATTCATGTCCATAAAACACAAGTTCACAAAATTCTCGTATGAGACAAGCAGTGAACATAACACAATCAAAGCTTGATCTTCATTCTCGCGTTTAATATCTAGATTTTTCATATCCAAAACAATTTTATTAAACTCATCCAAGTGTTCCTGGACAGACGTACCTTCATGCATCTTTAGGGTATAAAGACGCTGCTTCAAATAAAGTCTCGATGTTAGAGATTTCTTCATGTAGAGACTTTCCAGTTTTTTCCAGAGACCAGTCGTTGTTTCCTCATCAGCGACTTCTCGCAAAACCTTGTCATCTAGAGACAACTGGATCGCGCTATGCGCCTTCTCGTCCATCTCTTCAATCTTAGCCGAGGTCATATCGTCTGGATATTTTCCGTTCAGCACCCTAACCGTATCTTCTCGCCTCAATAAAGCCTTCATCTTTATTCACCATAATCCGAAGTTGTTCTGTCTGTCAAAAGATGAGATCTGAAACTTCAAAGATGCCATCTCAAAGAACCCTAGAATCGAACTAGGCTTTGATACCACTTGTTGGAAACAGATGTGGAAAAATAAATACAGAACGTAAGGATTTACGTGATTCGATCGTAAGGTGATCTACGTTTACGGGCGAGGCAAAACAAGATTCTACTATAATAAAAAAGAGTACAGTTTTCAGAAGTTGAAACAATGACAAAACCTCACGGCTCACAAAACTCTCCGAAAACAAAATTCTCTCAATATCAATGAGAAAACCTAGCTGTGGTATAAATAGGGCTCCCCAAAAAATTTTCTTGGGGGCATAGTCCCCGAACCCCCCAAGACATTTATTCGCTTACTCTAGCTCAAGCGGACCGCCATAAAATTTGTTTGCTTGCTCCGAGTTGGGTCTATCGGCCCAATTCTCTGCGTCATGAACTAAATCTCAATTTTTTCTTCATTTTTGGGTCACACAAAAATATGTCGGGTTGGGTGATGAACCGGACCGAGTACATAAAATTCAAAACATATTTTACATGAGCTAAGAGTTGCTTACTGAAAAAATGAGCTAAGAGTCGATAAAGCCTCAAAGTAACGGCATTACTTTAGCTTCCACTTTATTCAAGGGTAATTGATTTCTTATTTACAAAAGGAATGCGTAATACTGCATCATAACACAGAATCTGGTATAGGAAGATATGGAAGATCTGATTCCCACTTTGTAGAGTATCAGGTGCTAAAGTGCCAAAAGGCAGAGTCAGCTTCTATATAGCCAAACTGTCCCTATCAACCTGGCATTTCACCATTGCTGTCCATAGTCCATAAGCTCAAGCACATACACAGATGCGAACTCTGTAAAACACTTGGCTTCTTACAATTGAATTTGCAAAGGGTGAAAGAAAACAGTCGAAAATTGCTCCATGGTGCAGGCAGGAGAATCAATAGTTGGACATCAAATCACATGAAAAAACATGTCCGTTGATTTTCGAGCCAATTTGTTAACAAAGAAAAATTTATGCAACCCTCTCTCTCTCTCTCTCTCTCTCTCTCTCTCTCTCTCTCTCTCTCTCTCTCTCTCTCTATCGATTTATTGAAGTCTTTGTGAGCTTTCCCATGTAGTTAGTCATCTTCCACGAAAATCCAATTCACCGCCGCTAAAAGAGCAACACAAAGTGACACTACCCGGTCACTTGAACAAACTATTCCACCCCGAAGACCGCTCTACCTCTAGTCCCAGTCTTCAAGCTCTCGTTAGTTTATCACATTATTATGCAATTTACATTATTAGCACGAAGTCTCTCATGAGGAACTTATCGAATCACTAAAAGAAATCTCAACTTCGCAACAGCTGAAAGTACTTGTATCAAATAGACAATTTGCACAGGTTCTCAAGGGAAACCCCACCAACTCGGACTGGAAAAGTAGAGAAACTAATTGACTGAATCGTACGTTCTACATGTAAGTATTCAGAAGTTCCAACATAGCTCTTGTTCTGGTTCTGAAATTCAATCCGAATCATAAATATGATATCTCTACCGCATCGACTGAGCATCCAACCACATAGATATAGATGATAAACTAAAGAATGAATCGATTCAAATGACTCACAAAATCATACAGATCCTCCGAATTGGCAAGTAACTAACCCGAATTATCTCATAAAGATGACAACGATTTCCTCAGGGGTACACTAGTACACGTTCACCAAACGAAAAAAACCTGTTCGCCGAAAAATGGCATTACGAACTTGCCTCAGATCCCCTCCCTTTGAGTGTCCTCCCAGCGCCGTCAAGCACACAGCACGCAATCATTTGTGACCGGGCCAAACTTCGTGCTGCAATCTCGTGCGGTGGCAACATCGTTCCATTACCCCCCGTTGCCGTCGCCGTGGCCATCGCCGTTGCCATTACCGTCGTCGTCGCCATCACCGTCGCCGTCGCCATCGCCATCGCCGTCGTAATTGTCACAAATCTCATCGAATTCAAGACATCTCCTCAACACCAACGCCGGCGGAAACACCACCGGCACGTTCACCAGTGCCGGTCGGTCATACCTCCGGCGGGATGGGGATCATCGTCGAGGACGAAGCTGAGGAGGTACAGGAAGAAGACGAGGAGGAGGAGATTGACGATTTGTTTGTTCTCTGGCGGGACCGCGAGGAGGCCGAAGCATTCCGACGGAGCGGCCGGCTACACCTTGCGGAGGCGATGCCGCGGATTGGTGGAGGAGGACGGAGGTGATGACGACATTGGTGGCGGGTGGGCCCCGTTTGCTTCCTCTCGTTTATAATTTTTTCCTCCCAATTTCCTTATGTTATTTGAAGCTATTGCTATCCCATATTAACCTCATAAGTTAAATTGAGGGATCAAAATGGGCTAAATATATGTACCTCTGTCTATATATATATATTAGATGGTTGGTTACAAAATCGGAATTTTTATCATCCATAAAAAGAATGTACAACTTAACCTCATCTAACCCAACAAATATCGGCTCCGAAACAAAATATTTGGCTAAGCTCAAACATGAAATCGTACTCTCAAAAGTCCCATCGATAGAGCTCTCATTTTACTCGCTGTTAATCGAGGAACTTGAAAAACATGTAAGATGAATGGGATGAGTAACTACAGCTTAGTGAGTGAAATATACAACAACCATGCATATATATAAAGCAATATCGGAAACTCATAATCCAAATTTAAAATGATACACATATCCAATCAATGGTCAAGTTTATTAATTAATCTTTATCAAAAACCACTCCAATGGATTATTCCATTGACCAATCCATTGCTTAATATACTACCATGGTCATGACACAACGCTTGATAATAGGGCGACCAAGATTCCCCCTAGGCAAGGTCTTGACCTATTATTAGCCAGTAGCTCAGCTCGTAAGGATATCCTAAAATTGGTATGCATACCCAGAAACCCTATTCGGGTTCTTAATATCATCTCATGCATTATTCATGATTTTAATGTATGTTTTCTACGTGTGATTGATTGAATAAATTTTGCACGTATTGAAATAGTATGTCTTTGGATTTTAACGGTGAACTTTAAGAAGACTATGTTTGATAACCTCGTAAAAATTCTTTGATCGTCGTGTTTATATTGCACATCATACACATGTTTAGATGTTAGGCCACATTCATAATTCATATTTTAGGGCTTCCATGTTTAGGGCAATGCATGTTAATCTTAGATTTAGAATAATGCATGGTTTTCATTGAATATAAAAATCAATTAAAAATGTCATTTAGGTTTCATTTAGATTGCATGTAGACTTAGGGTTAATTAGTCTCATATCACGAAATATATGTCATTTAGAAAATCATATAGATAATTTTAGTTATTAACAGCATTACATGTATTATCCACATTCCATAGGATAAATAAAAATGTGAAAAATTGGTATCGCATTATTTAATTGATAGTCATATAATAATTTTGGTGGTAAGTTCATTAGGTCACATGTAGAGTCCTTAGCCTTAAATTCGATGTTTTCACAAAAAAATAAAAAAATAGCATTTCGTATAGTTTGCATTATAGAATTAATTCATTATTGTCTTTATGTCATTCATACATGCTAATTAACTTAGGATTGCATAGGTACACTTAAAATATGTCATCTTCCATCTAGAACTTAGATTGCATTTTCATTAATCATTTAATAACTTAGGCTATCCACGCTAATTTAATTCAAGCATGATCAGGAATTGATACACTTTAATTTGTAGACCTTTAGGGTCATTTGTCTTTTGTTAATTGATAAAAGAAAAAAGAACAAAAAATAAATTAGAGGATCTCAAATAGATTGCATCAAATATGAGGATTAGTTTCGTAAAGTTCATATTGCATATTACGTACCATTTAGTGAGTCACCCGTCATTTAAGATTCATTTTAGTTGATACCTCACATAGATAAGATTTAGAACTAATTCCGTAACATATAATTTAGAAGTCATCATGTCATATAACTAAGTCATTCCTGCATATCACTTAGTAATTTAATTAAGTTACTCTATCCTAGGATTCACTAGTGTATTTTCTTAAATTATGTATGTTGATTAAATGAAGAAAAATTAAAAAAAAATAGTATAGATTGAATGCTAGTCAGTTGTTAACTCATGCATAACCATGCACGACATTCATGCATTTGTCTACATATTTTTCAAAGTCATAATTTGCAAAATCTTGTGGTGACGGATCATGATATGCTTTTGTTTTTTTGCTGAGTAGGTTCTTTAATTTTTTTTTTGCAACCTATTTTATGGCTTTGATTATTGGGTGTTATTTCATTGTTTGCACACCCACATGATCACCATTCATGCATTAGTGGCATATGATAAAAATTGACAAAACCTGCTCGCAAAACATTTTCGAAATAAAGAAATAAGCTACCAAAAGGGCGGTAATTAAGTCCCCATGTCCATGAATCTCTGGTTCGTAAAAATAAAATACACTCCCACATTTTACTTGCGTATCTAATCAATCCATAACATGATTAGTGACGACTACACAAGGTAAGAAAATTGCATATTAAATCGAGTGCTAATTTGCGATTGATAAGGTTTGGGAAGTTAGCGCTAAACGAGAGTGATTGGCTTGTAAGAGGAACCTTCATTACCGTTTAGTAGTCTGTTAGATTTTCCATGGTGATTCACCTCTGGGAGGGCCGTGGCAAGAGCGTTCAATAGAATTTAGAGTAACCAAAGGACCCGAATTTCTGGTTTGTGGAAATGGAATGATCTCCTGAGTTTCACTTGGCTTTTGAACGGCCTCAAATAGGTTAATGGCCACTCCTAAAGAAAGAACAAGAATCATTATGCTTAATTGAGTCAACCAAAGTTGCAATTGGTTGGGTTTGGGAGAATTCGTGCCAAGTGTGAGCACCACCTTGCGAGAGGTACTGTCCACACTCACTTGGTAATCCATAAACCACCTCGAGGTTAAATACTTAAATGTTTCCCTTTGAGAGGGTCACGACAGCTTGGCAACTTCATTTGGGACAACCTTTAGAGGACTTAAGCCCGACACTTGTTTTCAAAAATGTTTTTGTGTGTTCATCCTGGAAGACCCCGGGTTGCCATAAAGTGTGCGCTTTCGAAAACGTTTTTGAAAACATTTTTGTGTGATCATCGTGGAAGATTCCAGGGTTTGGGAAAACATTTCTTGGTTTCGGCTACCATAGTCACTATCAACTGCTTAAGGGTTGCCTTTTTCCACCTGCAGCTGCATCTCTTTCTCTTTAGAGCCTAGTATTCTCATCTCTCAGTTGTGCTAACTATGCTTCGATATGGTCATGATTCACCTGTCGATATCAAGAAAGCCATTCAAACATCCAAAAAGTATGCCAACAAAAGAGACAAAGAAGATCTATTTAATAGGATTCAATTGACAATATCCTCCAATTGAATTGAACATAAGGAAGGGAAAAGAAAGAGATTCATTAAGTATCAGGGGCAGGGGGGGGGGGGGGGGTTGGGGGCGGGGGTTGGTGTGGGTGGCTGCTCTGAACGATCTTCAACACAGCACAAGTAGAAATAGTACAAGAACTGTGGTCGGCATGTTCTGCAGATAAATACCATCAGGTTCCGTTCATGTAATTAGCAATCTTTCGATTTGTCATAAAGTTTACGACTGAAATCAATATATGGGATCCCTACTAGCTTAAAATGCTAAATCTATATCTTACTCATGATTGTGCAAGAATCGAGGTTTCCAGGTCTACCTTGCTTCAATTCTCAAGTTGATTTAAAGACGATATATAGGACACACGAAAGTTAATTAAATGCAAAACAGAATGTTGACACGTCTAATCAACATGAGTTTCATACTAAAGAGAAAATAAATCAATGGAGAATTCCCCTGAATGCAGGTTCTTTAAATCCTTTCACATTGGACATGGAGATGTTTATCAGAATCTATTGCTATGGAATATACCTGCTCGGTGAAGTTAATCTGATTTTGTTCAACTCTCAGAGGTTTCAAGTCGATAATCCTCTTATTCCACTTTTCCATGGCCACCGAGTTTCTCCGACTCGCTTAGAGATGGTTTATATTTGGGACAGCCGCTATAAGAAATATGGTGATTTAGACGAGTTGTTCCGCTTCTGTTGGAACAAACAAAGAGATGACCACAATGGTTGCACTTACATCCTTCACGTTCACTGGGCTTTCTTTCCACCTTCGTGAAATGTTGCCATACTCTTGACATTAGATCAAATTGATTTGTATGTTAATAACTTAAATCTTAAGTTGCGAGTTGGTATGGGTTTGGGAAAGCCCGAATTAAGTCCTAGGTTTAGATTTAGTAATTCATTAGCCTCTTATCCACCCTATGGCCCATCGCGGGCCGCCGTGGGGAGGTTGCAACTCCAACTAATGATAGTTATTAGCTTGATCATGATAGGATGTTTACAAACAGTCTTTTCTAATGACGGATTTTATGCCACGATGTTTTTTATTTTCTGTTTCTTGGCGAATGGTCTGCTGGTATATTCACTCTTGCTTACTGCTACTGCAACTCAAGATCATGAAAAGTGCCGTTTCCACGAACAGATTTGCTTTCGTAGGTTTCTAAAAGATTGGTGGCCTAGAAAACATTTGACATAATTTTATCCATTAATTGATTTGCTCTTAACATAAAAGAGTAAGGGAATCCCTCATCAACTGGATTTGTTTTTGTTAAGATTTGCCATATAATCACAAAGAAAAATAGAGAGTAAAAACAAGAAAAAGAATTTGAGACGCAAGGTTTTATCCTGACTCACACTTAAGCGAAAAATAGAGTGGGACTCCCATGTTGTCGTGTCGCTGGGGAGCATGAACCACACCCTGATAGTTTTTAGGAGATTTCAAAGTAGCTCCATGAGAGTACAATCTTCACATTGCAAGAAACTATTCCGTTAGTCCAATCCCATCACAAATCATTTGTCCCGACATTTACCACAAATGATAGGCCCCATAAGAGATAGTATGGTCACTATACAAAAAAGGGAGTATCTAAACCAAAGAAGCAGCGGAAAAAGCGCTGTCCAAAGATGCCTCCAACTACCGGCACGAGGCCATTAAAATTTTTGGGGAAAGTGGAAGTATCGTTTGTTGATTAAAATATTGGTAAGTGGTGGGTCACTTGGATGAATTATTGGGATGGTGGGCCGGAAGTGTAGACAATTAAGGCCATCGTAAGAAGCGAAATTGGTAAGAAGGTGACATGGAAGAAAGTGCCTTAAGAGTGTTTTTTTTTTCCTTAAGGGGGAAAACGAAATTAAAAGGAGAACTTACACTTAAAAAAAATGCCTTAAGGCTTTTAGTCATGTTCATCCGTTCATTTACCCGTCGTATGAACAGCTTGTGAAATTTCTCTATAAAGGAAGGCAATCAACAAAGGAAGATGCACGCAAGTCTTTGACATAGACAAGGGAGAGAAAAATGGAAAGAGAATTCTTGCTTGGCGAGTGTTTAGGGTTTTCTAGTCTTGTAGAATCCTTTTGATATAGGACAGTGAAAGTTTGTTCTTGATTCTCACCTGTAATTCTTCTTGATCACATAGTCAAACAACTCCGCCTTTGTCCTCGAATATAGTTAAATTGCCGACTCCTCCTTTGGTCGATTACTTGTTCATATTTTCGATTATCTTAATTGTCTGCATTTGTACACTCCGTACCCACTTTCTCCGGAGATGAATAGAACAAAGTGAACAATTATATTCAGGTCAGCGAGCACTACTTTTCGATGTTCATCTTATGGAGCTCACATCAGAAAAACTCTTACGTAGGCATTAGACTTACTGGTTTCCCAACTTCAAAATACTTGATAAGCATATCACTAAGTGTAAGATATCTTAAATTCTGGAGAAGAAAATTAGTAAAATATGCAAAATCATTGTATCGACAAATAAATTGTCATTGAACATGTAAATTAAGAACTCATGTTGTCCCAACTAATGATAGTTATTAGCTCGATCATGACAGGATGTTTACAGGATGTTTAAGAATCTTTATATCTTACCTTACTAAATCAATTCTGTAAAACGGTAATTACAATCTCAATTAATTTAGCTCACATCAGAAAAACTCTTACGTAGACATTAGACCTACTGGTTTCCCAACTTCAAAATACTTGATAAGCACATCACTAAGTGTAAGATATCTTAAATTCTGGAGAAGAAAATTAGTAAAATATGCAAAATCATTATATCCACAAATAAATTGTCATTGAACATGTAAATTAAGAACTCATGTTGTTCCAACCAATGATAGTTGTTAACTCGATCATGACAGGATGTTTACAGACAGTCTTTTCTAATGACGGATTTTATGTCGTCGCTAAATGGCACGATGTTTTTTATTTTTTGTTTCTTGGCAAATGGTCTGCCGGTATATTCACTCTTGCTGACTGCTACTGCCATTCAAGATCAAGACAAGTGCCGTTTGCACGAAGAGATTTGCTTTCGTAGGTTTCAAAAAGATTGGTGGCCTAGAAAACAATTGCCATAATTTTGTCCACTAATTGATTTGCTCTTAACATAAAAGAGAAAGGAAATCCCTCATCAATTGAATTTGCTTTTGTTAGGATTCGCTGCATAATCACAAAGAAAATAGAGAGTAAAATCGAGAAAGATAATTTGAGACGCAAGGTTTTATCCTGACTTGCCCTTAAGCGAGAAATAGAGCGGCACTCCCGTGCTATCCTATTGCTGGGGAGTATAAACCACACCCCAACAGTTTTTAGGAGATTTCAAAGTAGCTCCATAAGAGTAATCTTCATACCGAAAGAAACTATGTCGTTGGTCCAATCCCATCACAGACCATCTGTCCCAACATTTGCTCGGAGAAATTGATCCTGTTGAAGGATCTTGACTCGATGAAACTTAGATATGACGTATCTGTAAACTCCATAGAATGAAGGAAGGAAATATACGCACTGAATTAAAGTTTCATATGCATCATGTAAGTCTTCATGACTTGAAGCTAGGACACCATTGGCTGGTGAACGTCACCAGCAGAGGAGACAAAGCTTTGGTGATAGATTTGGCTTTGTCATTTGTCTGAGATTATGTTCTAGAGTCTCTATACATATAATGTTCGTTAAACATTCGGATAACGCTATTGACATCTTGAAGATAGTTGGAAAGACGGTTGCTTTGGAGAAATTTAACTTGGCATAATAATCAAGCTCGAGTACATCGAGGACGAAAGCAACTTTAGGGATACAGATGATTTAGATTTAAAGAATACCTCCCTACAAATAAAAAATTGACGAATCTATAGTGTTCTTCTCGATGTATACAGTAGGACAAATATCCAAAACATACCTTTGCTTTCACCTAATGATGGACCACTTACATACGTTCACTTTTCAAAGTACCTGATGTGACTAGCAGGAATCACCTAGATGGGGGTGAATAGGTGACTTAAAACAATTTTAATATATTTATGTGGAAATAATATAAATCACAGATGAATCTGAATAAAGTTCAGATTCAAGACAGATTATATAGATGAAGCTTATGATGTGCAGAAAGTAAAGTAAGAGATAAGGGATAGAGAATCTGCACACGAATTTATAGTGGTTCGGCTTATAGCAAGTCTACGTCCACTCTCCCACGCTTACAGCCTACTGGCTGGATTTCACTAGGTAATCAAGAGGAATTTACAGATTTTGAGTGATATCACTTTTGTGTATGATAGGACTCTCTATCTCACACAGTCACTCTTACAAAGTAACCCTCAAGATCTTAGTATTTTGGCTCAGAACAACAAGAGAAATGATTGGGGTATACTCAGACTTTGGACTTCCTGATTCTTGAATCTGTTGTATCCTTTGGCTGCTCGTTGATCTCCTTAAATACTCCTCTACTTCCAAACTAGCCGTTGGACAGTTTTCAGAGGATCATCTTCCAATCTTCACCTTGAACAGATTTGTATAATAAGGATTGAGTAGCCGTTGGATGACAAATTCTGAATCCCGTTGATTCTGGTCGCCCATACAATCAGAATCTTGGTTTCCAAAAGTAGAGCTTTATCCATTGTAGAGCATTCTTGTCGTAATATTTGATTGTCAATCAATTTGATTAAGATTGAACTAATCAAAAGTTTCTTTCAGTAAAATCTATGCCAGATCACTAGCTGTTTTTGTTTCGTTCTGAATTCTGCTTCTGAAAAAATTCTCCGTCTGAATAATTTCTGCGTCTGAATTTCAAAACTTAGATTCTGTGGGTCTTATTTTTCCAGCTTGTAAAATCTGAATAATTTCTTTCTGAGCTTCCAGAACATATATATATATTCCTGGAATAAAAAGGTTTAGAATAAATATCAGTTTTTACAATAATAACAGAAGGTTTTGTCAACTTCAAAATTAGTAGGAGTTTTCCTCAACAATCTCCCCCTTTTTGATGGTGACAAAACTTTCCTGCAAATTGAATCAATGTGAAATTAATTTTGAAGTAAATAAGCATATATAGCGCATGGATCACAGATTGAAATTTGAGAGAGCAAACTCTGTTGATATCTGTGTCCTTACTTTCTTTGTAGATAGCCTGCATATGATCTGCATCAAATAAATTCTCCCCCTTTTTATCATCAGCAAAAAGTAAATAACAGATAGTATGAAGCATTTATATTGAACAAACAAATAATCTAACAATAAGTGTTAGTTAAGTTACAGACCAAAAATGAAAATAAAGAAGACTTTGAGAAAGAATGTTTGTGAAAACAGGCTATTATTTTGACGGAGTACGAATCAGTTGAAAATTTTCCAATATCAAAACAGCTTCCTCAATCTTTGAACTGCACTGCCCTATAGCCTTATCTATGTTGGATGAGCACAGGGTAATGGCTTCCTCAAGTTCTGCTTTATCTGCTGCTGCTTGAAGTCGTTGAGTGTTGTAGTTTTCCTCAACAATTTTCTTGAGAGTCTTCATGTCCTGTTCTAGTGTAGCTTGATGATTCTTAATTTCGAGCAGAATAGAGAGGATATTCTGATTTTCTGAAGGCTGTCCTTGGAAATTAGCTGGTACAGACTGATCGAACCCCATGGTTGCTGCTTCTGGATTCTCCCCCTGAACAGGTGCTGGATCTTCAGAAACATGTTCTGTAGGAGTTGGTTCTGAAACCTTTGGAAATGGTTCAGAAGCATGTTCTGGAGCATCAGTATGACCTGTATCAAAGTGTTCTGCTTCTGCTTCATCACTTTCATCATGCAGAAGAAATTTTCTTTTCTTGCTATACACTTTTAGTGGAATGGGAGAATCTGACTTCTTGCTTGCTGAACTTGCACCTTTTCTCTGCCATGTTTTCTTAATACTCGACTTTTCAGTAGATCTCGCTTCAGACTGAAGAGCATCTTTTCCTTTGATTCTTTTCTTCACATCATCAAACTGTTTCATTTTGGAGATCATTCTTTCTCCAACAAACATACAGGGAACAATATTATGGCGCAACTCATCAGGAATTGAGATTTGTAGAAACATGAAAATACGAGAGATTAGAGCACCATATGGTAGTTGTCCCTTGTCTTTGTGTAATGTTCTGTACATGTGAAAGATGATGATGTGAGGGAGAGAAAATGGTTGACCTTTCAAGATAGCCCAGATGAGCTTTATTTCTGATTTGGATAGGTCAGTTTTAGAAGCTGCCTTGGGCCTCAAGCAGTTGATAATGATCTTGTGCAGAATCACTGATTTTCTGGATAAGTCAGAATATGAGAGATGTCGGTTTGATCCAAGAGCAAGGTTGGAATTTTCAGAAGCAATCTTTGAAGCATCTTCAAGATTCACAGCCAAAGGAGTAAACTTGTAGTGTCGTGCTCCAATAATCTTTGCCAATACTTCCGCCTTTAAGTCGAATTTTTTGTCACCAACAGTGAATTGAATCCAGTTGGGAGACAAAATATAGAGATTTGAATAGAAGTAGGCAGTTAGTTCAGCATAGACATTTGCAGATTGAAGGCAAAATTCATAAATGCCTAGCTTTTGAAATAGGTATTTTACTGAAATTCCAGCCCTCTCTAGATAGTCAAAATCCACAGTCCTGTGGTTCATAATCCCTCGAGCCAGCAACAACTTATAACAGGTATTATGTTCAGAGCTTCTGAATAAGCCACCTGTTCCTGGCACACCAGATGTTATACCTACTTTCATTTCAAAGAACTCAAACAAACGAGCATCATCATCAGGTATAACAAATTTGGTTGAACTGGGAGTTTTAGGGCTAACACGATCGGATGGTGCTGATGATTCACCGACTTTTTCTTTGCCCTTTTTGGAAGAGAATACTTTTGGTGTAGTACTGACGGGAACACTTTCAGAATCAACGCAAACTTTAGAGTAGTTTTGCGTTAGATGTTCCTCAGAAGAGAACCCATTATCCCTTAGACAGTCACGTAAAGTAGATGCAGAGGCATTGTTTCTCTTCAACTTCAGATAAGCATTCCAGACATGCTTTATGCTTTTGAAATGGAAATCAGTTTTACCAGAAGCTTTTGGAGGCGACGACTGACGAGGTGGTGTCGCTTCGGCAGATTCTTCATGATGTTCAGATTCTGTATCTGAAATCTCCATAAACTCCGCCGATGCGGTGGATTTAGAGTCTTGGTTCAGAATACGTGAGGATCTTCTTTTGAACGGCATTTTGATCACGCCAGGAGCAAAAAGTTTTGATCTTTGTAGAGGGAAGACGAGGAGAGTCTCTGAATATCGGAAGGTTTTGAGGAAGAAGAAAACGTACTGATAGGGTTTTGAAAAGAGAAGGACATGTTTAAGGAATAAAAGATTATTTTTAGAAGGTGAGAATAAACCCGGATACGTAGGAATGAAATATATTTTTGGAAGCACAAAGTATCAGAATAAAATTATGAAAATATTTTAAGCATAAGTAATCAGATAAATTAGGATACGTACCTGATTTGCTTCCAAATATAATAAATGTGAGAATATCTTGTCAGAAATATTCCTGTCAAACTTTAAACTATGTACGTACCTTTGTTGAGAGTCTGAAAAATGTTCAGACCGAGAACCCTTGAGTTTGAAGATTTATCTCTGTTAAACACTTCAATAGAATGGATAAGTAATGCACAATTTGTTTCTAATATACTCAAATGAAGATTTGTCAAGAGGTTTGGTGAATATATTAGCTAATTAATTCTTAGAATCAATGAATTGAATATTCACATCGCCATTTTGAACATGATCTCTAATGAAATGATGCTTGATTTCTATATGCTTTGCACGTGAATGAAGAATAGGATTTTTGGACAGATTAATAGCACTTGTGTTGTCACATTTGATTGCAACATTTGATTCTTCAATAGCAAAATTTCTCAACTGCTGCTTCATCTACAGAATCTGTGCACAGCAACTTCCCAATGCTACATATTCTGCTTCTGCTGTAGAAAGAGCGACTGTATTTTGTTTCTTTGAGTACCAAGATACCAACATTTCTCCAAGTAATTGACAAGTCCCTGTGGTACTTTTCCTGTCCACTTCACAACCAGCTAAATCAGCATCTGAATAACCAGTGAGAGTAAAATCTGAGTCTTTTGCGTACCAAAGACCTAGCATTGGATAAGTTCTAATATATTTGATTATCCTTTTTACTGCAGAAAGATGCGACTCTTTTGGGTCTGATTGAAATCTTGCGCACATACAGACACTAAAAAGTATGTCAGGTCTAGATGCAGTAAGATACAATAAAGAACCTATCATGCTTCTGTATACCTTCCGGTCCACCTTTTTATCGTGTTCATCCTTGTCCAATTTGGATGTGTGGGACATTGGAGTGTCTGTTTTCTTACCATTTTGCATTCCAAATTTTTTGATAATCTCCTTAGCATATTTCTTTTGGCAAATGAAAGTACCATCTTTGGTTTGTTTCACTTGTAAGCCAAGAAAAAATGTTAGTTCTCCCATCAAGCTCATTTCGAACTCGTTCTGCATATTCTTGGAGAATTCCTTGCAAAGCAATTCATTAGAAGATCCAAAGATTATATCATCAACATAAATTTGAACAAGTAGAAAGTCCTTACCCTTTTTCTTAATGAACAAAGTTGTGTCAACCTTACCTTCGGTGAATTCATTTTGCAGAAGGAAGTTACTTAACCTTTCGTACCAAGCTCTGGGTGCTTGTTTCAGACCGTAAATGGCCTTTTTGAGTCTGTAGACATAATCACCTTTCCTTGGTTCCTCGAAACCAGGTGGTTGATCTACATATACTTCCTCTTTAATAAATCTATTCAGGAAGGCACTTTTCACGTCCATCTGAAACAATTTAAAGTTATGGGAACAAGCATAAGCTAATAAAAGTCGAATGGCTTCTAACCTTGCAACTGGTGCATATGTTTCATCAAAGTCTATGCCTTCTTCTTGAGAATAGCCTTTCGCAACTAGTCTTGCTTTGTTTCTTGTTACTTTCCCTTTGTCATCCAGTTTGTTTATGAACACCCATTTTGTTCCAATTACTGGATGGTTTTTGGGTCGTGGCACAAGTTCCCATACTTCATTGATTCTGAACTGCTGGAGTTCATCCTGCATAGCTTCGATCCAACTTTCATCTGATAAGGCTTCTTCAACCTCTTTTGGTTCTATTTCTGATATTAATGCCAAGTTGCTAATGTTCTCCTTTTGTTTGGATCTAGTCTTGATACCATCTTCTATTTCTCCAATGATGAGGTTCTTCGGATGACTGGATTTATGTTTCCAGTTTTTGTCAAATCTTTCCTTCTGAATATGTGCAGACTCTGAATTTTCCGGTTGAGTCTGGATAATGTACTTTTCTTTTTCTCTTGAGGATTCTTCAATTTTTGGAGATTCTTGATGAGTCTCTGTTAACTCTAGAAAGTTGGAAGATAATTCAGATTCATCTTTGTGAGTCTGAACATTTTCTTCAAACCTCACATTCATTGATTCTTCCACAGTCTGAGAATTCTTGTTGAAGACTCTGTATGCTTTGCTTGTGGTTGAATATCCAAGGAAGAATCCTTCATCTGCTTTCTCATCAAACTTTCCAGTGCGGTCATTTGGATTTTTGAGAATAAAGCACTTACAACCAAATACATGAAAATATGATATGCTAGGCTTTCTGCTTTTGTAAAGCTCATAGGGGGTTTTCTCAAGAATAGGTCTGAGAAAGACTCTGTTTATGATATAACATGCTGTAGAGACTGCATCTGCCCAGAAATGAAAAGGAATCCTGCTTTCAATCAACAGTGTTCTTGCTATTTCTTGCAAAGAACGATTTTTCCTTTCCACGACACCATTTTGTTCTGGTGTATATGGAGTTGAAAAATTATGTTGAAAGCCATTTTCCTCACAAAAGTTTGAAAAACTTTGATTTTCAAATTCTCTCCCATGATCTGTTTTAATGCTGGAAATAGTATAGCCCTTTTCATTCTGAACTCTTTTTGCAAATTTTGAAAAGTATGAAAATGCCTCACTTTTATGAGCAAGAAAGAACACCCAAGTAAATCTTGTAAAATCATCAACAATTACTAAACAATACTTCTTACCACCAATACTTTGTGTTCTGGTTGGTCCGAACAGATCCATATGAAGAAGCTGCAGAGCACGATTAGTGGAAACATGATGTATAGATTTAAAAGAGCTCCTTACTTGCTTTCCTAGGGTGCATGCATTGCATAATTCTGTTTTTCTGTATTTCAGCTCTGGCAAGCCTCGAACCAGTTTCTTATTTGAAATCTTCGAGATTTGTTTCAAACTGATATGCCCCAACCTTCTGTGCCATAGATCTTCATCTTCTTTGATTGAGATCAGACAATGAGTAGAATTAGTATTCACATCAAGAAGATAGATATTTCCATGTCTTCTTCCTGTGAATGTTTGAGAAGAGTATTTGCTTGTTCCTGAACATGTGTTTTCTTGAAAGTTTATTCTGAAACCTGTATCACATAGTTGGCTTATGCTTATCAGGTTGTAGTTGAGTCCTTTTACCAATGACACATCATTGATTGTAAGTCCTCCAATTTCAACTGTTCCTTTGCCAACTATTTTTCCTTTGGTATTTCCTCCAAAGGAAACTTTTCCACCGTTCAGACTATGTAAATCAACAAATATACTTGGATCTCCTGTCATATGTCTTGAGCATCCATTGTCTAGGTACCACTTTCTTTTTCTTTTTGTGGTAACCTGCAAAGATCACAACCTTTCAAGTTTTCTTTGGTACCTAAATTTGTTTGGGTCCTTGAGCATTAGTGTAGGCTGTCTTAACAAAATCTCTTCGAACAGGTCTCCAGACCTTAGGACATTCATTCTCAAAATGTTTTGGATCTCCACAGTTTGAGCATTTAAGAGCACTTCGCCCAACAGGTTTTACAAAATTTCTTTTAAAATGATTTTTATAAGCTTGTCGAGGAGGTCTTTGTTTTAGTCTCTCCTTGACTTTTGGACAATCAATCAAGCTGTCACTTTCCTTTACAAATCCTAAACCAGATTTGTTATAGTAAGGAATTTGAATGGAAAGGATATGCTTCAAAGTTTCTGAACCTTTTGAAAACTTGGAAGTAATTTCTGAAACTTCCTTTTTCAAAACATCATTTTCTTTGGAAAGTAAATCTCGATTTTCCTTGATTTGATAAAATTCTTTTTGAAGGAAATCAATCTTTTCTTTTTGTAAAACATCATGTTGTCTCAGAGAAGAATTTTCCTTTTTCAAAGAAGAGATTCTTTTAAGAGCAGTCTTAAATTCAAAGCATAAATTATTAATGTAATTTGATACTTCAGTAGTCATTTCAGAAGGTTTTACCTCGATTTCCACTTTAGGATCAGAATCTGACTTTGCCATCAGACAGAAATTTGAGATATCTTCATCACTATCTTCGCACTCTGTGTTACTCCAGGTTTCTGCCTTTAAAGCCTTCTTTGCTTTCTCAAATTTGGTTTTCTTTCTCAGAAGTGGACAGTTAGGCTTGATATGTCCACGTTTCCTACAGTGAAAGCATATCACATCCTTTGATCTCTCTGTTTCATCGATAGGCCTCTTATTTTCGAAAGGCTTTTTCCCTTTGAGGTTTCTTCCTCTGATTTTCATTCTCTTGTACTTTTTTATGAAGAGAGCTAATTCTTCATCATCAACATCTTCATCTTCAGAATCTGCATCAGAATCAATGTTAGTTTTCAATGCAATTGACTTATTACCTCTAGTTTCGTTCTCCTCATTTCGTTTCTCAATCTCATATGATTGAAGAGTTCCAATTAACTCATTCACTGATAGAGGCTTGATCCTTTGTGTCTCACGAAGAGATGTTTTGATGTTATCCTATTCCTTTGTCAGACCTCTCAGTAGTTTGTTGACTTTCAATGCATCTGGTACTGGTTGTTCTTGATATGCAAGACCATTTACTATATCAGTAAACCTATCATACATATCAGCAATTGATTCTTCAGGCTTTAGTTTGAAGGATTCATATTGACCAAGCAGAAGATTGATTTGAGTTTCCTTGGCTCGATCTGTTCCTTCATAAGTAATGTAGAGAGTATCCCAGATTTCTTTAGCAAATTCACAGGCAGCAATCTTTTTATATTCGATAGGAGATAAAGCACAATAAAGAGAATAAATTTCTTTAGAATCTAGAGTTTCTCTTTTAGAGATCTCAGTTGGAGATAAATGAGGATCTGCTGATTTGCTTTTGTCTGCCTTTTCTTTTGAATCAGAGGATTTTGGTTTGACTCCTTTGATAATGACATCCCATTGCGAATGATCAATTGACTTTATGAATACCTTCATCTTATTCTTCCAAACGCTGTATTCCTTGCCATCGAAATATGGTGGCCTGTTGTTGCTCTGACCTTCAATAAGCCCTGGAGCACCAAAGCTAGCCATGTAGATCGTTAGCTCAGAAGTAAAACACTTCAATAAACGAGCAACCTGCTCTGATACCAATTGATGTGACTAGCAGGAATCACCTAGAGGGGGGTGAATAGGTGACTTAAAACAATTTTAATATATTTATGCGGAAATAATATAAATCACAGAAGAATCTGAATAAAGTTTATATTCAAGACAAATTATATAGATGAAGCTTATGATGTGCAGAAAGTAAAGTAAGAGATAAGGGATAGAGAATCTGCACACGAATTTATAGTGGTTCGGCTTATAGCAAGCCTACGTCCACTCTCCCACGCTTACAGCCTACCGGCTGGATTTCACTAGGTAATCAAGAGGAATTTACAGATTTTGAGTGATATCACTTTTGTGTATGATAGGACTCTCTATCTCACACAGTCACTCTTACAAAGTAACCCTCAAGATCTTAGTATTTTGGCTCAGAACAACAAGAGAAATGATTGGGGTATACTCAGACTTTGGACTTCCTTATTCTTGAATCTGTTGTATCTTTTGGCTGCTCGTTGATCTCCTTAAATACTCCTCTACTTCCAAACTAGCCGTTGGACAGCTTTCAGAGGATCATCTTCCAATCTTCACCTTGAACAGATTTGTATAATAAGGATTGAGTAGCCGTTGGATGACAAATTCTGAATCCCGTTGATTCTGGTCGCCCATACAATCAGAATCTTAGTTTCCAAAAGTAGAGCTTTATCCATTGTAGAGCATTCTTGTCGTAATATTTGATTGTCAATCAATTTGATTAAGATTGAACTAATCAAAAGTTTCCTTCAGTAAAATCTATGCCAGATCACTAGCTGTTTTTGTTTCGTTATGAATTCTGCTTCTGAAAAAATTCTCCGTATGAATAATTTCTGCGTCTGAATTTCAGAACTTAGATTCTGTGGGTCTTATTTTTCCAGCTTGTAAAATCTGAATAATTTCTTTCTGAACTTCTAGAACATATATATATTCCTGGAATAAAAAGGTTTAGAATAAATATCAGTTTTTACAATAATAACAGAAGGTTTTGTCAACTTCAAAATTAGTAGGAGTTTTCCTCAACAGTACCAAGTACATCTCTGAGCTTTACTTTTGGAGACCGCTTTACACATTCGCATCTATTATCCTTGCGTATCTATTCACGAAAATGTCATTTTCTGTGAAAACAAATGTCTGTATCCAAATCCTGATTCACACCCACCAAAAAATACAAAAAAACTAGTTAAAAGGTAAACCACCCAAATCTAAGCAAGGTGCTACAGTGAGTTTGCAAAAAGGGCAATTTTATTTTTTTTAAGTGGGATTCTGTTTAGAGGTATGTGAATTATATTTGCCTAGATAGAGGTATATATGGTCATTTGGTCAAAAGTGAAGTATAGTCTTGCTATTTTCGTTATATATAATACGATCTACAAAAAGATGCTTTTAACTACCGGCACGAGGCCCTTAAAATATTTGGGGAAAGTGGTAGTATCGTTTGTTGATTAAAATATTGATAAGTGGAGGGTCACTTGGATGAATTATTGGGATGGTGGGGCGGAAGCGAAGACAATTAACGCCATCGTAAGAAGCGAAATTGGTAAGAAGGTGACACGGAAGAAAGTGCCTTAAGAGTGTTTTTTTCTTTCCTTAAGGGGGAAAATGAGATTAAAAGGAGATCTTACACTTAAAAAAATGCCTTTAGGCTTTTAGTCACGTGCACCCGTTCATCTATCGATCCCCGTCATATGAACAGCTTGTGAAATTTCTCTATAAAGGAAGGCATTCAACAAAGGAAGATGCACGCGAGTCTTTGACAAAGAAAAAGGAGAGAAAACTGGAAAGATAATTCTTGCTTGGCTAGTGTTTAGGGTTTTCTAGTCTTGGAGAATTCTTGATTCTTACCTCGAACTCTTCTTGATTACATAGTCAAACAACTCCTCCTTTGTCCACGCATATAGTTAAATTGCCAACTCCTCCTTCGGTCGATTATTGGTTCATATTTTCGATTATCTTAATTTGTCTGCAGTTGCACAGTCTGTACCGCCTTTCTCCGGACATCAATAGAACAAAGTGAACAATTATATGCAGTTCAGCTAGCATTACTTTTCGATGTTCATCCTATGGAGCATCTGTATTTATATAAGCACACTTAGCAATACAACAAAATCTAAAAGAAAGGCTCATAAAATCTATACTAGAAATACTGGATCTTGGTCAAGATGTTTTATTATTCTCTTGTAGATGCACACAATTAGAGGACACAGTATTGTCATTAGCCCTTTTCCTATTGGCACCCAATGGAAACTAAAGAGAGAAAAAATCAATTCACAAATAACTTTCTGTCAAAGATGGTAATTCATCCAGAGGAAATATGTTTTCTAAGGACTGCATTAAAACCAACTGAATTCTTCCCAATCCCATATAGGTTCTTCTGTTTCCATACTAGCCGTCTCCATGTAACTGGAAATTCCAGCATTATTTACTATCACTGATCTTGATGAGGACACCAATCTGCCATCGCCGCCGCCTCTGCCACTTCCACCATCTCCACCTTGTATTGTCTCTGCAACCACCAGCTCCATTGGCCGACGATCAAATGCTCGGGAGCTCCCAGACACAACATACACGCGGCACAACGCGATCTCATGCCTCAACTACAACGTTTCAAGGGGAAAAGTTAAAGAAAAAAAATTTGTTGCATCTAGCCGTCTCCATGTAACTGGAGATTCCAGCATTATTTTCTATCACTGATCTTGATGAGGACACTGATTCGCCATAGCCAGCGCCACCGCCACCGCCACCGCCACGTCCACCATCTCCACCTTGTATTGTCTCTGCAACCACCAACTCCAATGGCCGATGATCAAATTGTCAGGAGTTCCCGGACACAACATACACTCGGCACAATGCGAACTCGAGCCTCAACTACAACGTTTCAAGGGAAAAAAAGTAAAGAAAGAAATTTGTTGCATCTAGAGAGAAGATGAGAAATGAGTGTTTCTGATACACTAGCATGTGACACAGGCAAACTAAGCTAAGCGCATAATTTTTTATTCACTAGCACTACTTAATAAGCGCTATATTTCGAAGTTTTGTCTAATCGAGCTTCTAATAGGTGGGTTATAAATATGTAGGCTACTCGTTTGCAAATTTAACTAAAATAAATCCGGTGACATTCATGAGTATGACCTATTGCTCAGAATACTGTGAGATTTTGTGAAACCTTTGCTAACTATTGTAAAAGTTTAATTTGTTAGATGAATGCATGGATTAATATTCTCTAACACTCCCTCTCACGTGTAAAACTGGACTTTGGTCTAGCCTACAACATGGAAATATATGATGGGGAGGCAACTAATGGGCTTGAAAAGATTTGAACTTAAGACCTCTTGTTCAGATACCATGTGTAATTTTCTTTGTCCGCCAATTAGGACAAAGAAAAACATGACTCATCCAATAAAGTCCAAAAATAAACGGTTCAATTGCATTGACTAAAAGAAGAGATGACGAATGCATGCAGGTTTAGACTTTAAAGTTTACCCCAAACATGGGCATCGCTTTTCATTTTAGTTATTCATGTCAAATATATAGAAATTTATTGATCAATCAAGTCATGCATGCTTGTGAAAATAATGTTTTCCGCCACTCACAAAAATCCAAGACTGATATATAATGCAATTAACTAAAATGAAGATCAAAGTTCAATCAGTCCAGACATGAGCTTACCCTAAACACGGGCATGCTAGAACTTGAAGAATTAGAATTGGGAGGTGAGATTATTTCTATGGCTCCATACTCGTTCAATTTCCATTTGGTTTTTCTTCCTGTTGGAGTTTTTCCCGCGTAGAAGACCATGTGATGCCGAAACGCGAGAGAAAAATTGACTGAACAAGAAAATTCGACAGAAAACAATTCGTCCTCCAAATATGATTATCATATCAAAAATATCCAAAGTCTGCTCAAAGGAAACCCTAAAACAAGCTTATATATTCCCAAAACCTAACCCTACTAGGATTAGTAAACATCAAACGTAAAATTATGAAACTGCTCTTTATTAAATTAACCCAAAAAAAATACTAAAAAAATAGAAAAATCCATCTAAACAATCTCGAATCGCGAAAATCCATCGTTAATCACGGCCAAAGGCGGTGAGTATTGATCAACACGCCGTTTCGCTTCAGCCTACCAAATTTGAGCTCAATCTGACATCGTCGACTACAAATCCGCCGATTCGCTCAGTCGTATAACGGGTCCGCCGGTCCCCTTAGGTGCATCACCATGGACTTCTTCATCCCAATCACTTTTTCGTCCTACGAGTAGACGTAATTGGGCAACCCGGTCGCCTTCCAGTAACCCACCGCCATGCTTCTGCTAGGTCTCCCTCCTCTGGCTTCTCTCTCCTGCGTCGGAGCGAAGAAGAACCACTGCTCTTTGTCTTCTCTGCACAGCTCTCCGGAAAGCTCTGCAGCAGCAAAACACACAACACCACAAGAACAGCGAAAACTTCATTTACAATTCGAAACAAGTTTGCACATTTAATAGAACCCATGATTTCTTTCGGTGACAATGAAGGAGAAATATCGAGAAATGAAGAAATGGCATGCATGATTTCATATTCTTTTACCTGGGAGATTCCACGGCTCGGTGGCGTAGATGTTGAGTACCGGAATGATCCGGCGGAGCCGGTCTTGTAGCGAGCCCTCGAGCTGGTTGTGCAAATAGAAAGAAATGAGCTCTTCCTCCGTTGGATAGAACCTGAAGCCTGTCGGATGATCCTCCATCATGTTTCTCTTTTACTGTATCCTAGGTTTCTAAAAGAGGGATGTGCTCGTATGCGTTTTACCTGACACTAGAAATGGTAGTTTGTGTTTTAGATAACATATTAGATCTCGACTAGGCCCATATAAATAGAAGTGGATCACTTGGCCACCATAGAAGAGGAAAATATTTTGACGTGTGGAATGAGTCATTAATGAAGACGGAAAGAAAAAATATATTAAGTACATTTCATTTTAGTTGAATGAAGGTCCAGTTGGAGTAAACTTTCCATTTTCTTTTGAAATTTTGAGAGTTGCTTTATTTGATAATTAACGCGTGTACAGTATTTTTAAAAACTTATTCATGCGAGCGATTCCTAGCTAAATTTCATCTTCTTTTAATTCCTAGAAAATGAACTGTACTGGAAAATATGTCTAAGAAAAAGGTTCAATTTTCCCGTACTAAGTCGGTCAGCATAATTTTCCCGTACTATCACGCGGGGAGCCAAAAAAGAACAACTGAGAGAGAGAGGAAGACAAAGAGAAGTAGATATCTATCTTCGAATTCCAGAACATTAGTACACAACAATAATGTTCGTCGTCTCCGACCATACGAGTCAACCTCATCTTCACTGTTTCGCCAGCCTGCTCCCAACCCTAATTTTCCATGCAGTAATCTCATGATATTAGTCGGTTTCCACTCACAAAAAACAATTATATACTATGATCTTCCACGAAGCTAAGAGTTCACTTTGATTGGGACCTGACATTATTTCTCTCCACTCGTCATATTTCAAGTGGTTTTGTGTGGGGATAGAGATAGAAGTAGCGTTGAAAGAGGACTTCCATTAATTTGTATCGACCGTCTTTACTCCTCGCGGCTCCTGTTCAACTTGACAATTTTGAATTAGCACAGAATATGGAAGAACAATCAGGGTCAAAGTATTTTTCTTCTTTTGATAATTTAAAACTATTCCGTCAACTTTTTCCGCTAAAACTACCTTTTTCTTTCGACCCTCGTGTGGGTTTCAACATAGGAAAAATGAATTTTAAGGAATGGCCGATTTTAGTTTTCCGTATCGAGAAAATTAGATTTTCTTTGTACTCATATTTTTGAAAGAGTAGGTATGTGTTGATAGTGTTGGTAAACAAAAATGATCAGTCACTTGATATTTTTTATTTGTTGTTGATAACTTACGGACACTTTAATGAATTATCAATTCCTTTTTATAGTTTGCAAATTACCAACTTTTATTTGTCTTTTTTAACCAACTCTTCAAAGTTACTAAGTCTTATATGCATTTACCTATCTTTATGTGAATGATTAACCAACTTTTTGCCGATTAAATTACTAACTAAATTTGGGTTGTCAACTCTCATTGGAGTTACATACCAATATTTATTTGCTGTTTATGTTTATCGGTACTCTTTCTTACAGACACCTTAAATTTATCGAGACCGACCTCTATTTATGTTACCAACCTTTGTCCAATTAGGTTACGAGTAGGTTGGCTTGTCAATTCACATTTGAATTGCGTTTATATTTTTAAAATTTTTTTATCAACTTCTCTCTCTTTTTTTTCCGTCAAAATCAACTTCTGTGTTGACTTACCAATCAATTTTATTTGCCTTGCTTATACATTTCTTTTTAAGTTTTGAATTTCCAAATTTGGTTGTCCATTAGATAAAAGGATAGACGTATGAAAAAGGAAATCTACCATGTGAATTCGGACTTAAGTTTGGTTAACTGGGTTCGCGTCTTTGGCAACTAGCTACTCTCCCCTTGTGGTCCATTTTCTTTATCTTTTCACTGCTCTCTATTATGAATTTACAATTTTCTGAATTGACATATCCTAACCTTGACTGTTAAATGGAATCACCAGAAGAAGTGAAATCTTGAGGTCGCGTGAGAATAAAAGTGAAGAAAATATGAAGGTTGGCATGTTATGGAAGAAATTGATGTTTGAATGTTTATTTACGGAAGTTTGTTTTGCTATTTTATAGAAGTTTGATCTTTATTTAGTGAAAAATAAAAAGAATTGGCTAGTTCTCAAGTAGACCCTAAAACCAGACCGGACCGATAGGTGCAATTTCAAGGTTGGTTGCTGGGTTTAGAGGATAGGTTTCATGATCTAAAAACTGGTAATCGGTCTTGTTAGGATAGGTTTTAGTTAGGTTTCAAGTCTGGAAACTGCGCATCCCGGAATTGCTCATCCCTGATATCATAAAATTCCTCAAGTAAAAAGATACTTATATGGTCACCAATACCATATCAATTATCGGATGTGGGACTTCTCTAACATAACTCACACGTATATCTCAACAATCTTCCCCTCATGTACGAGCTTAGTGTTAGGTTTGTTCTTTCTTAATTTAGGTATTCTTCTGCATCATCTTATCTCAACTTGAATCTCCAAGTCATTGCAATGCACCCGCAACTATGCACAACAACCATCATTAACTGCTAACTTAAGATTGCATCACCCATGGTCTCTATCTCGCGTCACCAAACCAACTATCCATGGTTATTTCTCGCTAGATCAACCATGATGACAATTTCCACCCGAAACAAGTGTCGATAATGAGGTTTCTTTGTTGAGATATTCACCAAACACCTGAACAGATTGGAGGCCCACCAATCAACTATCAGCTTTAATACCAATTGTTGGGAATGCGCAACAAATGTTAGATACCTTCGCTCGGGGAAATCCTCATAAGGGAGCTTCTGCTTGTGAATTACACCTTGGAGATATCCAAGTGTTTGAAGCCAATTATATTCATGTGGTAAGAATTTGTGTTAATTCCTATATAAGATTGAGAGATTATTTTGTGAGGAACCGTGGGGCTAAACATTGCGTGAGTTATTAGATGTAATTGAGGTTTGGAAAATACTGAGAATGTTTAAGTGATTCGAGTGTGGTTGTAATCTTCATTGTATCGCTTGATCTATAATGGAATTTCGTGTTACTCTTCCCGTGGATGTAGATCATTATGACCAAATCACGTAAATCTAGTATTCGATTTATTTTCTTATTCTATCTATTTTATTATTTGATCGCTTGGCTTCTACAATAATTGATATCTGAGCAATTTATTTTTAGGTGTTTGGTAAATATCTCAACAAAGGCAACCTCTAGGAACCTCTTGTGTCAATAATTACCTAAATATGATGGCATGGATTAACTGACGTTACTCAAGAGGATTGATCGGATTTTCCAAGATGTTCAGACAACAATGTCTTCAAAAAGGATTTTTGTTTGCAAGAAAATGAATAGGATAATTATCCAAAGAATGCTAAGCCTATTGTATAGCAGCCAATTCGGTCATAAACTTTCCAATTTAGCCAATTTAATCGTTAACCTTTTGGCGATTTTTCAATGTAGTTCATCTGGACAATTTTGCCTGCAAATTGCTAACGTGTACTCTGGTTGTTCTATGTGGCACAAATGATACTGACGTGAATGATTTTTGCAAATTCTTTTTCAAAAATTTCTGAATTTTTTCTTGATTTTCCGTTTCACTTGTTTCTAGATTTGAGCGGACTCGCTTGTGGTCGATCGCCTACCATCACTGTGACTTGCCACAAGCAAAGAGGAAAAGAAGAAAAGGAAAATAAAAAAGAAAAGAAAGAAAAAACGAAAAAAATTAGAAATTAAAATTGCAAAAATCGTCCGCATTAATGATTTCAGGCCAAAATGATTATGTTAGAAAATCATCAAAATGGTAAGAACTCAATTGGCCAAATTGAAAAGTTTAGCGCTGAATTGACCATCGTATAATATGATTAGAAATTTTTGGATATTTTTCCCATAAATGAACACTTTGGGCAGAAATTATAGATTAAACTTGCCATAAATGAGAAAAATATATATTAGATTTGCAGAATAGGTGTGCCTTGTTAAGCCCTATAAATAGGGCTTCACACGTGCCCAAACAAATATGCCTTCGGGCAATTGTAGCTCGGGCCGGGTCTCGGTGGACCTTTGAGCCACCAAGCTCGTGATCAAGTCTAATGGACACTAAGTGAGAGGTATTAATATGATATGACTTTTGAAAATATTCACATCATAAATGATCTTTGTTAGCTAGGCCGATCCACAGTGCAGAAATTTCTTACTAACTTGTCATCCAACATGTCATGTCATGTATCAACCATGGTGGTTTGATGAATTCCTCTACTGCCATAGCGCCAATTAACGTATAGTCTACTTTCTAATGTAACATGCATCAATCGTGACTCACGACGCTAAAAGGTTGTGAAAATGAGCTGTCTATCTTATTGCATAAAGTCGTTTGTTTTCTGTCTTCGCTTGTGGTCTTTGAATCATCAACTTTCGTTTTGAATAGTAGTAGTCCAAGGTTATTAAAATATGCTTTTCTTATGCGGAAAAAAATTAGGAGAGGAAATGTCACATCAATCGGCAATCACGATTGCGGGTCCAGGCACGATGACTATGTGGGATTTTAATAAATGTTTTGGAGATATTCATCGGGGTTTATTTGGGGATTTGGCCAATTCTTAATTGTGGGAAATGTATATATCGCAATTTATATTCAAATTTATCACTTCTTTTTTTTTCGTCGAAAAATTTATCCCTCTTGAATAATTAACATTATGGATTAATTTACATCATAAAAATACCCTAACCTTACAATATATCTTTGCAATTGAGTTAAAATCAAACACATCCTAACCAAACCCTAGCCGCATTTTCTATCTCGTCTATACCTAGCACTGCGAATCTGTTGCTCATCACTGTCACATCCGTCAAAGTCATCACTGATGTGCTACACACCTAGGGTGTGCATGCGCTTGCATGTGTGCGTGAAATGTGAACCACGGCCACAAAGGCCGTGATCTCTGGTGACTCACTAGCACAGAGGTCGGCCACCACATAAGCAAAGATTTGGTGTCTTATGAGGCAAGCAACCTCCACACAGGTGAATTGACAAAGGTTGCAACCTCCATGACCCAGAGATATAAAGGGGGAGGGAATCGTCTAGAGAGAGCGCGAGAGATGCAACGATGTTGGTGGTTGAAATGTTGGATCGAGGCGCGTCGATCGGGGTTCATTGACAAAAAAGTTTCCAAGTGCTCTTTCATGGAAGCCTTCAGGTGTTGTGGGTTGTGCTGGTAATTATAGAGTCAAAAGAGAGGACTGGTCAACCTTCTTGAAGACACACTCTTTTCTCCAGCATTATCAATAGAACCAAACAATAAAAGCACGAGCTAATTGTTGAAAGCATGTCATTTGACTGAATCTGCTTAATTAGGAAGAGAAGGAAGCTTCTAGAATTAAGATTGAATATTAGAACGGCTTGGACCGGAATTCTTTCAACTAGTAGAATCAATATCAAATATTACAAGATGTTGTTATCAACATGCAACGTAATAGACCTCATGAAATGCCTTGTCGTTGATCTTATCGCTCAATCTGACTTTACAGTAATTCTAGTAGTTAAAAGACTTCCTAAGTGTATATATAAGCTGCATTTGATTCAGCTTTTCCAAGGGGCCTTAAACCTTTAAAGTCTCTTGAGAAAATTTAGGGGTATTTGGCAAATTTTTTCGGACCCCTTTGGCCTAATGCGGGTTGCCAAAGCCTATATCCCTCCTTTGGGCTTTTGGCATTTTCAAAAGGCAAGTATCAAAGTTAATGAATTTTTTTTTCCAAAACTACCCCAACTCATATCTGATTATTCTAGTCTTGCCCTTGCAATTGTTCATCTTCAACCTGCAAATTTGAGATGTATGGATGCCGGTGCAGCTCGGAGGAGTTGGACAAATGTCAACATGGGGTTGCAGGACACTGGCGTCACATTGCCGGTTGCGTGCCTCGATGACCCATCGCCTAGCTTACATAATGTTGGAGTCAGATCTGGCAATTGGCTTGCGTAACGTCAAACTCAGATCTAGCGTCTGGCATGCGTAACATTGGAGTTCAGAGGGAAAATTGTCAAAAAGTTCTAAACCTATTACATTTTTGCCAATAGAATCCTAAACCTTTTAATTTTGCCAATTGAGTCATAAACTTTTCATTTTTTGCCAATTGAGTCCATCTAACTAATTTTGATCAGAAATCGCTAACCTGGACGCCAGATAGCCATGTGGTGCTAATGTAGACATTTTAAAATAATATTTTAATAATTAATCAATTTTTTATGTTTTTCTCTTTTTTTTCCTTTTCTCTATTTTTTTTTCTGTGTTCTGAAGTTAGGGCCGGCAAGGGTGATCAGCCAACCATTGCTGACCATGGGCGAGGGTGTCGTGGCCCTTGCCTAGAGCTTGGCGAGGGCCGCGATGCCCTTGTCGACCAAAGTAGGGGTGCGCGAGCCCTCACCCAGATCTGACGAGGGTCGCAACACCCTTGCCCGATCTGGTTAGGCGAGGGCTTGGTGGCCCTTGCTGGCCCCATGCAAGGCACTTGGTGACCTCACTTTGGCCCCATGCCCTCACCTGGACAGATCTGGCGAGGGCGTCGCGACCCTCGCCGGATCTGGGCGAGGGCTTGCCCGCCCTCGCTTTAGCCGACGAGGGTCGCGACACCCTCGCCTGATCTGCCAAGCAAGGGCTTGGCGGCCCTCGTCGGCCCCAGACAATGCACTTGGGGTGCGTTTGGGAACACTTTGGGGGAAAGTTTTTGGGAAAATGCAAAGGACTTTGAGCTAAAAGGGTTTTCCGAAATGTAAGTAGTGTTTGATGATGTATATTTTAAAATCACGTTTGAAAGCAATTTTGGTCTAAATACCGTTTGGTAAAAAATTAATTTTGTAAAGGACTTTGCTAATTATTTATAAAAAAAATTCAGCAAAAAGCACAGTCACTACCGGCGGGCCAAAACGGCCGCTAGCCAACCTCCAGTGGCTAGCCTCACCTGAGGTCGACCTTAGGCGAGGCGGCACCGCCAGGGCGACCTCAAGTGAGGCTGCACCGCCTCCTAAGGGTCGCGCGACCCTTAGGCCGCCTCACCTTGGTCACGCAAGGCAACCCCTAAGCAGCGGTCGCCGAAGGTCGGCTAACCCCCAAGTGACAGTGGCCGGACCCCTCAGGTGGCGGTTGCCGGCCTCCGATTTGGTTCCTCGGGAAGATGAACAGTGCCAAACGATGGCCAAATTGGAAAATCAAAAAATAGATGAGCGTAGTTTTGGAAGAAATTTTTTTTACTTACCCGGGTACCGTTGCTTATCGAAAAAGCTGAAAGCCCAAGGCAGCCTAGGACCTGCTTTGGGCTTTTAGCCTTCACAAGGTCAACTTTGGCTCAATGGGGTTTAAAAAAAAATTTGCCAAAAATCAAATTTTAGCCTAAAGGGCTTTAGGTGCCCAAAGTGGTTCTTAAAGCCAATCCCAAACGCAGCCTTGGTGTCCTTACTTTGGCCCCCATTGCGACCCTCGTCGAATCTGGACGAGGGCTCGCGCACTCTGGCTTTGGCCGGTGAGGGCATTACGGCCCTCACCCAAAGCCGGCGAGGGTCGGCCAGCCACCCTCGCCGGCCCTAATTTCAAAACCCAGAAAAAAATAGAGAAAAGGAAAAAAATAAATAAATCATAAATTATTAAAATTTTATTTTAAAATGTCCACATTAGTGCCACGTGGCCGTCCGGCATCCACATCAGCAATTTTCAACTAAAATTAGCCGGATAGACTCAATTGGCAAGAAATAAAAAGGTTTAGGATTCAATTGGCAAAGTTGAAAGGTTTAGGACTAAATTGGCAAAAGTGCAATAGGTTTAGGACTCTTTGGACAATTTTCCTGGAGTTCAGATGGCTCAGCTGAGGTCGTGCGACCTCAATGTTGCCTCGCCTAGGGTCATGTTGTCCATCGAAGGCTAGATTTGGGAAGTTCATCCATTAAAGGCAAGATTTAGGAAGCTTGAGGTCAAGCGACCTTGGCATCTCGTCCCTTAAGGTCGCTCGACCCCGGTGGCCTTAATCGGCCTCTTCTACCTGGTGTTTTTGGTAAGCTTCAATGAAGGTTGTGACGAGATTTGCAGCGACAAGGGTCGCTAGTTGACGCTCACTTAGCCGACAGTCGCCCGCCGCCGATTCTCTCCTTTGGTGGCCACTAAAGGTTTGCCCAAACACCATGCCTTCTCTGCCGATGCTTGCCGATGCTTGCCCTCTCTTTTTTCTATCTTTTTATTTCAAAGTTGCTTTACACAAAATATACATTAACCAAATGCTGTTTGTTTTTAGCAAATCAACCTTCATTCAACCTTCATTAACCAATGCCTGCCCTCTCTTTTGTCTATTTTTTTTATTTCAAAGTTGCTTTACTAGGAATGAAAAGTAAAATTTCTCATTTTCTTTATATGTTCATGTTGGGCCCGTTGGGCCTGTCGACAAAGTCATGCTGATTCCAGTTTCTCCCCTTTCTTTTAACGAGCAATTATAAGTTTCAACAATCCACCAACACCATCTTCTTGTTTTCCCTATGATTAACAATATACCTTCTGTCAAGGCAGATGAAATGTCCAGGCCAAAGTGGGTACTGTTCACGCGAGTATGCTCTCTGTTTCTGATGCACTCGCGGGTACTGTTCACCCGCCGGAGAGAGGCTAATTCCGGCTGATTCCGACGGCGTTTGGAGCTGGGATTCGGTGACAAGATCCCCTGGACTCCCTTCTCCCCCCCCCCTTCCACAGGAATCATCGTATCTTGCCGTTCAAAGGGCGGATTTCCAGATCAAAATCAGTATACTGGTGTTCATCGCACGGGTACTGTTCACCCAGTGAACCTTTGTTGGTTCCGGCTGATTCCGACGACCAATCTCGTGGATTTTCTGAGGCTAAGTCCCTTGGTCGTCCCTCTGCCACCCCACCAAAGATTTCCCCATCTCGTCCAGCACAGACGCTGGAATTTCATATCTGAGCACGGTTGGTTCACTCCTCCTCGTCAACGGATCGTGACTTCTCTGAAACTCAGGTTAGCCGGGTCCTTGAAGTTCGTTGCTACCTAGGTAATCCCCCATTGTCACCCTTCTGCTGGCTAGTCTTCGTAGCTGGTCTGATGGTTACTGGTGTGGACTAGTTGCTGGACTGGTGGTCCTCACGTTACTGCTGGTTTCCTGATTGTGTGCTGCTGGGGGAAGATTTAGTTAAGTTCACTCTTATCATTGTATTCATGCTGGTCTGGTAGAGTTTACGATTGTGAGAGTGCATTAATGTTGGGGGACCTCCTGATGTTGTCCCTGCTCTAGGCTAAGGAAAAGGTGGGTTGACTGGTAGGTGCTTGTGGAATTATCCATATGGCAGACACCACTTTGCCTGAATCTTCCTCTGGTTTAGAAGCTGGGCCAGGTCCTGGTTTGGCTTCCCACCAGGTGGTCCTTGGCTCGGATATGAACGAAGTTCCAGCCCCCTCCCCCTCACCTACCATTGGGTCTCAGCTGATGGATTTCAATGCCGAAACCCATAAGGTAGTAGACAGAGACAAATCGGTTGCCCAAGCGGTGGAAGATGAGCGTCCCTCTGGCCATATAGAAATCCTACAAAGGAAACCCAATCGTAGCCTCAGCAGAGGCAGACCGAAGAGTAGAGGTCGCTCTACCAAGCGAACTCACAATGGTGCTCCCCCTCATTCTGGTTCTAGGCCTTTCACAGCAAGCAAAGCCTCAATGGGTCAGACCTCTTCTCGTCCATAAGATCTTCCTAAGCCTGCCCCTGCACCTAGGACTTGGGCGAATGTGGCAAAGGCCTTAACCAAAGGCTACAACCTTACTTATGTACCCCCGACTTTGGTGGCTAGTGAAGCCATAGTGGACATCACACCGGATATAGTTGCTGCTGTAAATCCTATATGGATGGAATGCATTGTTGGGCACTTCATTGGGAAAAAACTCCCATTCAAGCTAACTGCTGAAGCTGTAAAAAAGTCCTGGGGAGACCAAGTTTTGGATGTCAAACTACATGAAAACGGTTTCTTCTTCTTCAGGGTGCCGGATAATGAATTCCGCAGGAAGATTGTTGATATGGGACCTATCTCCATCTTTAGTTGCACCATGATGCTACAACAATGGCACCCCAAGTTGAAATTACAGAAGGGTTCTATGGAGACAGTCCCGGTATGGGTTAGACTCCGAGATATCCCCTTCTCCTTGTGGTCACCTGCTGGTATAGGGCGAATAGCTAGTGCTATAGGGAGGCCTTTATATGTCGACATACAAACGGAACAGATCTCTAGAATCTCCTTCACGCGTGTCTGTGTGGAAATCACAGCCTCCAAGCCCCGAGTGGATACTGTAAAGTTCAGATGGGATGGTGAAGTGAACACAATCAACATTGAATATGAGTGGAAGCCTCTGGCATGCCCCTCTTGCAGCATTTTTTGCCACAAAACCGGCTCAAATGGTTTCAAATGTGCCTCAGCACAACCAGTCCATAGAGCTGAAACTGATGAAGCTGATGACCATACTCAAGGAGCCAATGATTGGACCCAAGTTGGCAGAAGAAAAGGCAAAGTCACCTCGACTATTCCGCCCCTCCCTGCTCCAGATCCAGCTCCGTCCCTGGAGGAGGATCAATCCCGGCCCCCTGCTCTTAAAACACCTCTGGAACATGGCCTTTCTGATGCTGGTATGAACCATCCCAACATCCTTGAGACAGAACCTTGTAAGTCTTTAGCTACGGCTTCTGCAGGGGTGAATTTACAGCTGGAAGAGGATTCCTCCCCGAACTCTCAATCTTCCACAGCAAAATCAGCCGATCCCTTGGATATGGAGAGGACCAGCTCATTGGAAGTCCGGATAAAGGTGGAACCTCCATCCCCCCCAACATCTGCTCTCGCACTTTGGCACCTAGTGCAACGGACGACAACTCCAAAGCTTCCCCCAGCTCAACACCTAGCTCCTTGTTTCCTGACAAGTCCCAAGGCCCGTCCTCCTCGAAAAAGTCTAAGAGGAGACGAGCAAGGAAACAGCGGTAACTCCTGTCTCTATATATATGTTTTTTGGCATATGGAACTCCAGGGGACTAGTTAATCCCTTTAGACAAGCTGAGATCCGGGCTTTTCTTAGGATGAACCGGCTTTCTTGTGTTGGCTTAGTGGAGACTAAAGCCAAAGCCTCCTATTTTGCTGATATATCTAGAGGCCTAAATGCTAATTGGAATTGGATTTCCAACTATGATCATTCCCCTTTTGGCCGAATATGGTTCGGATGGGACCCAAGTGAGATTGAGATCACTATTATATACTTTTCTTCCCAAATGATCCACACACATGCTAAGATGCTGGCGATGCACAAATCCTGTCTTCTTACTATTGTCTATGGTGAGCACACTTTTGGGAAACGGCGCCCCCTTTGGGATGACCTTATCCGGCTGTCCTCGTGTGATTTACCTTGGATTGTCGCCGGTGATTTTAAAGCTATCAGAGACCCAAATGACAGGGTGGGAAGCTCGACACAATGGATCCCGGTTTTTGATGAATTTGGAGCTTGCCTAAACCAAGCTGGGCTGGATGATCTACGCTATGTGGGACATAGGTTCACATGGTCCCACTCTTCGGGCGACAACAGGAAACTCCGCAAGATAGACAGAGTCCTCATCAACAATCTTTGGTACCAGAGTTTCTCCTTCTCTGAAGCGCATTTCCTTGCCCCTGGTATCTCTGATCACACACCCATGGTGATCAAAATTCTACCGGATCATAACTCCAAGAAACCTTTCAAATTTTTCAACTTTTGGATCTCCCATCCAGCCTTTATGGATATAGTTGCTCAATCTTGGGATACTGAGATTGTGGGCACTCCCATGTACAGGATATGTTGCAAACTCAGAATCCTCAAAAGCAAGTTGAAAAACATGAACAGAAACTCTTTCTCAGATATTTCTACCAGGACCGAAAAGGCAAGAACAGACTTGTATGATGTCCAGGCTGCCTTGGAAATTCATCCCTTTGACCAGCATCTGATTCAACGAGAATTAGAACACTCGCGCTCTTTCTCCGCCCTGAGAAGCCAAGAGGAATCCTTCTTCCGACAGAAATCCAGAATCAGGTGGCTCAAAGAGGGGGATCTCAACACCAAATATTTCCACCATTTTGTCAACAAGAGACGACTTCTCAACCGCATACTCACAGTTTCCACAGAGGATGGGGTCTTGTTAACTGACCCTCTTGCAGTAAGTAACCATATAGTTACTCACTTCAAAAATCTTCTCAATGGCAGCCCCCCTCCTGTCCAGGCCTCTTTTCAGGAGATTGGTATCTATGTTCGCAGAGCTCTAAATGAGAACCAGCGGAACTTTCTAACCCAGCCAATTCTGGATGAGGAAATACAATCCACCTTATTTTCCTTAGCTAAAGGCAAGGCACTTGGACCGGATGGGTATAACGTAGACTTTTTCAAATCCACTTGGGAGATCATAGGACCTTCCATCCTTATGGCGATTAGAGAGTTCTTTAATACTGGTTGTTTGCTTCGGGAATTAAACTCCACCATCTTGACTCTAGTGCCGAAGTCCCAAAATGCTACGGCTATGGGTGACTTCCGTCCGATCGCTTGTTGCAACACCTTGTACAAATGTATATCTAAAATTCTGGCAAGACGCATTGCGCGGGTCCTCCCATCCATCATCAGCCCCTCCCAGACAGCCTTTGTCAAAGGGAGAAGGATAAGCGACAACATTATGATCGCTCAGGAGCTTTTCTCAGATTTCCACCATGACGCATACCTCCCAAAATGTGCCATCAAAGTAGATTTCCAGAAGGCATTTGATACAGTTGACTGGAACTTCATTGAGAAGGCTCTTAAGACTTTCAACTTCCCTGACTTCTTCATTAAGTAGGTTATGGCTTGTGTCTCCACGGCCAAATTCTCTGTCTCCATTAATGGAGCCCTTCATGGGTTCTTTTCGAGTAGCCGAGGCATCAGACAAGGTGACCCCCTTTCGCCGTATCTCTTCATTCTCGTTATGGAAGTATTTTCCGGGATCATCCAGGCTAAAACCGAGGACCCCAACTTTCGCTGGTATTGGCGATGCAAAAACAGCAGGATATCTCACCTTTTCTTTGCAGACGATGTGCTCCTATTTGCCCAAGCCCACTTGAGGTCAATTGAACTCCTCAAGGAATCTCTTAACCTATTCTCAGATTGGTCTGGACTAAAACCGAATGCAAGTAAAAGTAATATTTTCCTTTCAGGAGGATCCTCGGAACTTCATGAACTACTTATTCGCTACCTTGGTTTTCAACAAGGTACCCTCCCCTTTCGCTATCTTGGGGTGCCTATTGTTTCCTCTAGACTCCGAAAAGAGGATTGCAAGAACCTAGTTGATACCATCACAGCTAGAGCTCGCTCATGGACACAGAGATTTTTATCCTTTGCTGGACGACTCCAACTTATTAATTCAGTCCTAACATCCATACAAGTATATTGGGCTACAATATTCTCTTTGCCGAAATCAGTCCTTCATAGAATCGAGACTGTTCTTCGACAATTTCTATGGAAAGGACCTGATCTAGGCTTCGGTGGAGCTAAGGTAGCCTGGGATTCGGTGTGCCTACCTAAATCGGAGGGTGGCCTCGGGATAAGAAGGTTTGTTGATTACAATAAAGCACTCACTCTAAAACATATCTGGCTACTCTTCACTGACAAGGAATCATTATGATGCAAATGAATACATTCCAACTTCTTGAAGAAATCAAACTTTTGGAATGCAACTAAACCTACATATTGCTCCTGGACTTGGAAGAAAATCCTGGACTTGAGATCCACAGCCCATACTCTTTTCAGATGGAAAATAGGAAATGGGCACTCGGTCTCCTTTTGGTTTGACTGGTGACACAACAAAGGCCCACTCTTTCTCCTATTCGATAACAGGGATATATACAGGTCGCGGATTCCCCGGGATATTGCTGTTCGTGACTTCTACGACAATACTTGGCAGGCATCTAGCACGCTGACTTCAATCTTGGAATGGACAGATGAATCGCCAATTTTTGAGGACAACGCCCCGAACTCCTTCAGCTGGACGCCACATTCTTCTGGATCTTTCACCGTGGCACATGCATGGAACCACATTAGATCAAAAGGACAATCAGCCCCTTGGCACAACTTTATCTGGGATGCTCATATTGCCCCCCGCCATGGCTTCCTCCTCTGGCTAGTCACTCTAAATCGCTTGCCTACCCAGGTTTACCTTCTGCAAAACCGCAGGATCCTCGATGGAAATTGTGCTTTTTGTGGAACTACTCCGGACTCGGCAAACCACCTCTATTTTCATTGCCCTTCCACAAATAGACTGGCAACATTTTGGGCTACAAAATGTAACCTACCATGGCGAAATAGACCTTGGCATGACCACCTAGCATGGACCATGAAGGTTTGCGGAGGCTCCTCCTTTACACATCGGATCTCGAGGTTCTCATTTGGAGCTCTATGCCACATTATTTGGACTGAAAGGAACAACTCCCTCTTCAGGAACAAAAGCATTCACATCCCGGGTATGCGAAAGCACCTCATCAAAGTAGTGAAGGACAAAGCTATCTCTCTTGGAAGAATTGCTGACACTTACAGGAACCGGAGAATACAAAGGAACTAGGGCCTACCTCCATCCATCTTTGAGGAGTGTCTTAGCTAGTTTTTTTGTTCTTCCTCCTTTGTACTGACTTGCCGGCTGTTGGCTTTTGTATAGGTCCACCTATGCCCCCTTGAACCCTTCCGGACATGCTATGTCCTTATTGGTTCAAGGTTGGCTCTGCTTTCCCTTTGTAAATGGTGTTTGAAAAGTAATACATATCTTACCTTACCAAAAAAAAAAAAACAATATACCTTCTGTCTTTATTATTTTTCAAATTTCTTCCACATTCTACTTTACCAAACTTAACATTTACATATTATGATGTTATCTTTACATTTCGTTTCTTAAGTTGTTCGTCAAATGAATACTTACAATATAACATATACTTGTTGTTTAATTCTATATAATTCTCCACATATGGGACGTTTTATACCAAGGATGACGTCTTACTTTGTCCAAGACGCGTATATGCTTTGTCGATTAATTTGAATAATTAGACAATATCTTACGTAAGGAAAAAAATTACATTTGATATTAATATAAAACGAAGTAAGGTCAAAATTTTTTAGACTACACAAGAAAATTAACTCAAACACAATATAAAGAGAACCGGCAAGCGTGGTAGCTCAATGACAAAAAAGTGGCATTGTCTTTCATGAAATTACAAAGTGGAGTCGTGGACGAAACTCCAGCTAACTTACGTCTCGGGTATTTGTTAACCCATGTAAAGTAACTGTCTAGCTTTTGACATATTGGTAGAAGTACAGTGATGGGTTCATCAATCTCGAACTTGTAGACAGTGTAGCAAATGTTCCGATTGAAGACATTTTCATGGACGTAATGCAAAGAAGTGATAGCTGAATTGATTGCTCCTCCTTACATTTACATCAATGACATGTGTGCTTGTCTTGAAGAGATAATTGACTCGACATGGCACTTAACAAAGTCAACATCATATAATGAACGAAAATTTTGATAAGATCGAGAAAGAGAGATGAGTTAGGCAAAAATTTTAAATAAAATCGGAAGAAGACATGAATTGTAATCTAAATATTTGTAATTTCTTAAGAATTAACCTGATAAATTAACTTGAGAAATAATATATGAATAGTTTAAGAACATGATTATTTTAAAAATAACGTGATTTGAAACATTTTTCAATAGTTGTCTTATCAACATAAATATTGTGACATCATTAAAATTGTCATCGGTAAAAATATAAAATATCTAGATTGTAATTTCCACAAATTTTGGAGAAAATAAAAGAGAACCTGAAAAGAAAATGTGTGAAACTAGTGGTTTAGCCACTTTCTGGTGCAGCCAGTGTCAATGATGATCCTTGATCAGCTGTAATGAGGGGCATAACCGAGCAATCTCATCATCCATTCCATAAGCATTCCAATCAATTTTTACGTTAAATTTAGAAACCCTACTTTCTTGTTGGTAGATTTCTCCACGTACATTATCCATTGACGTGACCGCCTTCTTAGATATTCTCTTATTATGAGGTATGGGCTTAAATTGAACCAATAATCAGGCTTGCACGAACCAGCCCGAAAAGATCTGGGCCGTCCACCTGTCCGCTTACCCTTTTTTGTATTTTGATTTATTTTATTTTATCGAACTCTGTTCAGGTATTTGAGAATTAGTTCTGCATTGGGTTTCTTTGGGAGTACATAATAGTTGGTCCGACCGAGATTTTCTCGGCTTTCTGCTTCCACTCCTTGTTCGTTACTCCTACTCTTTTACGACCCTTCACAGATGAGGACAGTGAGACACTTTCGTAAAGCAAAGCTGCTTGAAAGGGATTTGAGAGTCCTTCAAAGACCCAACAAGCGCCTAAAAAGTCCCAGACATCCATCTCCAATTGGCTAACAATGTCCGCTTGTCTTGTCTTGTCTTCATGGATTTGCCTTCAAAACCTTGAATCCTGGTTCCACGTAACTCGTGTTTAGAAGAACGAATACGTCCTTCCTTAATGGGAAAAGAAAATGAGAAATGATCGTCGAACCGCACCGTCCCTCTTAAAAAAGAGACGGTGCCTTCCGTGCTTGTCAATAATATTCCTTATTAGGATGACAGTGAAATTCCTTATATGATGAAAACAAAATAACGAAACTGATTAACGTGGAGAAAATCAACAAAATACCCACAACAATACAAAATTTGTGATTCTGTAACAATTCACACGATCACCAATTGAGCGATCATGATTGAGAGCTCAGATCATGCAACCATGGCCACGAGCTTCGTGACTTGAAGCTAAAGCGTCATGGCGGCCTCGAGCTTCATGGCTTGAAAATATCTAGTGGACATGACCACTATGAGCTTTGAGACTTTAAAAAATCTTATGCACATGGCTGTTGCAAGCTCAAATTAAGTGGCCATGGCTACAAGCTCAAGTTGCTATGGTGTCCACAAATCTAAGTTTGAACATCCACGGTTGCCGAAAGCTAGCACTTGAGCCTGCATTATGGCAGTTGCAATGGACCCAATCTCTGTCACGTAATTTGTTTTCATTTATTTTTGTAGGGAAAACTCATTCCCATATAGACATACTCGAAACATATTCAATCAACGCGAAAAACGTGCCCATTGACCATCAACTTATGTCACTAATCGTATAGACATATTACAAAACGAACATACCTGATATTGTCACAGATTAAATGTCACTTTGCACTTGAGAGTGATCTTCAATTATCTTTTTTTTTTTTGGTAAGGAAAGAAATTCTTCAATTATCTTTCGTACCCACTTGCATTCCGAAGGAAAAATAGAAAGGATGCTACTTTCGAAGAGGTATGTTATTTTGCATATGAAACATCACATTGATTTTTCCAATGGAGGTCTACTATTTATAATAAGAGGCAAATAACCATCTTGTGGGCCTTTGTGGTTCATGGGCAGTGTTTGGCTCACCTGGGGCAGTCCACCCATTATGGCTATCATCTCCCACTCTCTCACGATGGGCTAAACATAACTCTCTTCTTTGCAAAGTTTATATTGACAAATAATCCATACGACTAGCATACTACGAGAGCTCGTTGCTATATATCTGCTAGGAATATATAATAGCTCAAATTGGACATTATCCAGAGTAGAATTAGTATGTAGTTCCCTAAATCAATCAGTCACATTTATATCTCTCTTGATCTCTTTTAGTATCTCGTATATTGTATTCACAACTATAATTTACTCAAAATCATAATTGGTCGACCTGTGAATACAAAAATAGAATGTGACAACATAAACAAATTGATCTTCTTCTCCATTTTAGTCCAACTCGTTTTTCTAGAAATGCCCCGTTAAACCAAATTATCATGATTATCGGCAACATCCTAAGATAACAAATACTGAATAGAAATTTTGAGAATAAGTAAGAGTCGTGAGGGCACTTAATTGAGGAACTATTTTCCTCAAAAGTCTCACATGGTTTAAAAGTTGAAATCATAACTTTTGCCAACACTTATTGGTCGTCCTATGCATACGCAATACGAAATACGTTTACGGTATTCTCTCATTTCCCATAAAGCATATGTCTTTACTCTCAATACCGTACAATTGATAGTTTATACATACTCAACGTCTAATTTGAGTTTACAAATCTACTCTATGCATAAGCATCTATCAGAACTCACATCTGGCATTAAATACAGATAAAGTGAAATATTTTGGTCATTTCACTTTCGGACATAATAATCTATATGTCATCATCTTAACATTCTATTATACGATGTCCATGCTTCAAGCTTGAGCTCTCAGTTATCACATAGATAACAAGCTTAAAACTGTCTTATCTCTATTCATCACATAGTGAATGAAGGCGATTACTCGTGTGAATGGACTAATCTCTCATATGTCCAATATACCTTTTTAATATAATGCACTTAGCATCGACATTCATAAATGTCATTCAAACTCATATGCATTGATAATAACAAACTTCATTAATAGTGAATATCTAAGGAAAATTACAATATTCAGTATATTATATTCTACACAATCCTAGAAATCTCACATGACCATAAAAAACTTCTCTAGGAATCAACTTCGTCATAGGATCTGTTACATCCTTTGCATAGACATGTATTGCACGTTCACTTCTTTTCATGCAATCATGTCCTTGACATAGTTATATTTGATATCTATATGTTTGGTTTTTTCATGATACTTGAGATCCTTAGTATAGGTTATTACTGCTTGGCTATCACAATAGACCAATACTGGGTTTGCAACATTCTTAGTAACACCTAAGTGATCCAAAAATCTTCTAAGTCAAATAGCTTCTTGTGCCGCTGTTGATAAAGCCATGAACTCGGCTTCCATTGTGGATAAGGCCACACACTGTTGCTTCTTACTGTTCCAAGGTATGGCGCCATTATTTATAAGAATACATATCTAGAGGTAGATTTCATTTCCTTTAAATCTCCTCCCTAGTTAGCATCAATATAGCCTTCGAGGTGCCGATCACTTGCTAGATAAATCAGCACATAGTCGGCACTTCCCTTTAGATATCTTAGAATTCTTCTGACTGTGATCCAATGTGCTTGACCTAGATTGGATTAGTATCTACTTACCATTCCAACTGCATAACAAATATCAGGTTTTGTACACATCACAGCGTACATCAAGCTTTCGATAGCACTAGGATATAGAACTTGTTTCATTTGCTCTTTTTTCTTGTGGAGTATTAGGATACATTCTGTCGCTCAATACTTCGCCCTTTACAATAGGAGTATCTACTGGTTTTGCAATCTTGCATACGAAATTGCTCAAGGATTTTATTCACATACGTCTCTTGTGAAAGGGATAAAGATTTCCTTGAACGATCTCTTGAAATCTTAACTCCAAGATTGTATACAGCTTCAACCATATCTTTCATCCCAAAATTGGAAGATAATCAAATTTTTACTATTTTAACAAACTCCATTTTACTTCCGACAATTAGTATATCTTCAACATATAATAATAAGATCACAAATTGATCTCTGGATCTTTTAATATATACACAATTGTCTTCACTAATCATTACAAAATCATATACCATTATGGCATTGTGAAAACATATATACCGTTGTCTCGAAGATTGCTTAAGGCTATATACTGACCTCAATAGTCGACACACCTTATGCTCTTGGCCTTTTGTAATGAAACCAATAGATTATTCTGTATAAATTCATTTCTCTAATTTTCCATTGAGGAATGTAGTCTTTACATCCATTTGATATAATATACGAAATTGCTCAAGGATTTTATTCACATACGTCTCTTGTGAAAGGGATAAAGATTTTCTTGAACGATCTCTTGAAATATTAACTCCAAGATTGTATACAGCTTCAACCATATCTTTCCTCCCAAAATTGGAAGATAACCAAATTTTTACTATTTTAACAAACTCCATTTTACTTCCGACAATTAGTATATCTTCAACATATAATAATAAGATCACAAATTGATCTTTGGATCTTTTAATATATACACAATTGTCTTCACTAATCATTACAAAATCATATACCATTATGGCATTGTGAAAACATATATACCGTTGTCTCGAAGATTGCTTAAGGCTATATACTGACCTCAATAGTCGACACACCTTATGCTCTTGGCCTTTTGTAATGAAACCAATAGATTATTCTGTATAAATTTATTTCTCTAATTTTCCATTGAGGAATGTAGTCTTTACATCCATTTGATGTAATATACGAAATTGCTCAAGGATTTTATTCACATACGTCTCTTGTGAAAGGGATAAAGATTTTCTTGAACGATCTCTTGAAATCTTAACTCCAAGATTGTATATAGCTTCAACCATATCTTTCCTCCCAAAATTGGAAGATAACCAAATTTTTACTATTTTAACAAACTCCATTTTATTTCTGACAATTAGTATATCTTCAACATATAATAATAATATCACAAATTGATCTTTGGATCTTTTAATATATACACAATTGTCTTCACTAATCATTACAAAATCATATACCATTATGGCATTGTGAAAACATATATACCGTTGTCTCGAAGATTGCTTAAGGCTATATACTGACCTCAATAGTTGACACACCTTATGCTCTTGGCCTTTTGTAATGAAACCAATAGATTATTCTGTATAAATTTATTTCTCTAATTTTCCATTGAGGAATGTAGTCTTTACATCCATTTGATGTAATATACGAAATTGCTCAAGGATTTTATTCACATACGTCTCTTGTGAAAGGGATAAAGATTTTCTTGAACGATCTCTTGAAATCTTAACTCCAAGATTGTATACAGCTTCAACCATATCTTTCCTCCCAAAAGTGGAAGATAACCAAATTTTTACTATTTTAACAAACTCCATTTTATTTCCAACAATTAGTATATCTTCAACATATAATAATAAGATCACAAATTGATCTTTGGATCTTTTAATATATACACAATTGTCTTCACTAATCATTACAAAATCATATACCATTATGGCATTGTGAAAACATATATACCGTTGTCTCGAAGATTGCTTAAGGCTATATACTGACCTCAATAGTCGACACACCTTATGCTCTTGGCCTTTTGTAATGAAACCAATAGATTATTCTGTATAAATTTATTTCTCTAATTTTCCATTGAGGAATGTAGTCTTTACATCCATTTGATGTAATTTAATATTCATACTACCTACTAATGTCAGAACAAGGCAAATAGAAGTAAATCTAACCACGAGAGAAAAAGTTTATGCAAAATCATTTCCTTCCTGTTGATTATATTCTTTCGTCACAAAGCAAGCCTTGTACCTTTATACTAAGCCATTAACCTTACGCTTTATTTTGAGAACCTGCTTGTTCTCAATGGCTTTACTTCCTTTTGGAAGGTCAACCAATTCCCAAACTTTGTTTAATCTTAATGACCTAATTCTTCTTCCATTGCATGCATCCATTTTTCCTTATCATGGCACATTAAAGCATCATCCCATTCTTCGGCTCATCTTCATCCTATAAGGCAATTATGAAAGCTTCTCCTTCGATATCAAAACGTCAGTGGGGAATCCTATTACGACTTGACTGTCGTATGGGAGATTGTACTCTTGATGATTCACCACGTTCCATTGCGCTCCCACTCGAATTAGATAATGGTGATGTCGTCTCATTAAGTGGTTGCAATTGAAACCGAGTTGCACTAAACTCCCCACTTGTCACAATGCTCCCACCGACGTCACTATCGCGATCCACAGATCCGTATAGTGATTAATCTCCACCTACTTCGCCATTTTTAGGAAATTCATTCTCTAAAAATGTGATATCCTGTGATTCAAATTAAGTTATACTTCCGCTTTCTTGCTCACCTATGAACTCATACCCTTTTGAATGTTCTGAGTATCATATAAAAATACTCTTTTTTATCTCTTGGTCCTAATTTTTCATACTTGTGAGAGGACTCGTGAGTATAGGCAACATAACCACAAGATTTTAGAAAGCTCAAACCAGGCTTTTTGCTTGTCCATAACTCATATGGAGTAAAAGTAATTTATTTAAAAGGCACATGGTTAAGTATATAGGCAGTAGTAAACAAAGCATCACCCCAAAAGGTGATAAGTAAGTTAGCTTGTGCCATTATTGACCTAACCATTTCCATTAAGGTTCTGTTTCTCCTTTCTGCAACACCATTTTGTTGAAAAGAGTGTAGAATAGTTAGTTGCTTTTCTATTCCCCTTTCATCACATAGATTTCTGAACTGATCAGACAGATATTTTCGTCCTCGATCGGATCTTAATGCTTTTATTTTTCTGTCTAATTGATTTTTCACTAAGCTGATAAATCTTTTAAAGCAATTTAATGCCTCAAACTTATGAGAAATCAAATTGATATGTTCGAATCGAGTATGATCATCAATAAATGTCATGAAATAAATAGCCCCGTGCCTTGCTCTTACATTCATTGGACAACAAATGTCTGTATGGATTAATTCCAAAGGAAATTCAGCTCTGGTTCCTTTTCCAAATGGTTTCTGCATTGTTTTTTCTTCTAGGCAATGCTCGCATATAGGCAAATTAACCATTTTAATATTGCCCAATAAGCCATCTTTGGCCAATCTATTCATTCTTTGTTGGCCAATATGACCAAATCTAGCATGCCACACATTTACATTATTCTCATAAGAATCAGAGGATGTAAATAAGGAATAACTAACATTAACTTCACAATAGTTAACATCTAATACAATAAAACCATCTAAAAAATATCCAGAACCATAATAACTTGTACCTAAAGATAAGTCTACACTACTGTTATAGAAGTTTACATTAAAACCAAACCTTACTAAAACCAATACTGAAACTAAGTTCCGACAAATTTCTGGAGCAAATAACACATCATGTAGGAACAATGTGCGTCTACCGCGTATAAGTAGTTGACAAGTGCCAATGCTTATGACCTCCACTCTGAAATTATTTCCCACATATATCCATTTCGTTCCTTGTGAAACACGTCGGAACTCGTTCCTTGTGAAACACGTCGGAACTCCATGAAGGCTTCTCTATCCTTCGCTACATGATCTATGACTCCCGAGTCTACAATCCACAAAGGATTAGATTCAGTTAGAAACACAGAACTAGATACATAAGTAGCACATTCATGAATACTAACGGTTTTTACCTTCTTTAGCTCGCCACAGTCACGAGCAAAGTAACCTTTTTTACCATAGTTATAATATTTCATCCTTGAAATGTTCTTCTTGAAAGGACGCTTTCCTTTCTCCCGTTAGTTAAGTCTCGATTTTTTCCCTGAAGAACTTGCTCTCTTATCTTTCCACTTCTTTGACCCAGCAGGGTGCTTCCACTTGGAGCCTGAACTCCATACGAGCTAGAACTAGTAAAGTATGTTGAGGAAAACTCCTATTTATTTTAAAGTTGATAAAACCTTCCATGCTATTGTAAGTCTGATTCTTATTCTGAATTAATTTATTCCAGGTATGTATATTCTGGAAGTTCAAAAAGAAGTTATTCAAACTTTACAAGCTATCAAATACCTTATTGAAGACCCACATAATCTTAGTTCTGAAATTCAGATACAGAATTGGTGATAGATTTGGCTTTGTCATTTGTCTGAAGGTAATTTCTATAGACTCTCTATACATATAATGCTCGTAAAACACGAGGAAAATGCCATTGACGTCTTGAAGATAGTGGGAAGACGGTTGATTTAGAGAAATTTAACTTGCCATAATAATTATACTCAAGTACATCGAGGACGAAAGTCACTTTAGGGATAGAGACAGAGTTAGATTATAAGATTCCTTTTTGTACTAATAAAAAATTGCCAAAACTATAGTCTTCTTGATTGATGTATGTAATAGGGCAAACATTGAAAACGTATCTCACCTTCCACTCAGCGAGCGATCACTTAGATAACTCTGCTTTTGATATACATGACTTTACTTTTGGAGACCACTTTGTACCTTCACATCTATTATCTTTGTGTCCCTATTGATGAAAATGCCATTTTCTTTCCAAAAATGCCCATCCCCAAATCCCAAGCTTTCACACCTACGGAAAAACACTCAAAATTAATCAAAAGCCAAACGATGTAAATCTAAACATTATGCTAAAATGAGTTCGCAAGAAGGGGTAATCTGGTCTTTTCTAATGTGGGGTCGTGCTTAGAGGTATATAACTGGATAATATTTGCAGAAATAGTGGTATATATAAAGGGTCATTGGGTCAAAATAAGATATATTTTAATATATATTTTTTCTATATACTACTGGTCAAAGACCATAAAAGGGTTTGGGGAAAGTGGAAGCGTCCCTCAGTGATTAAAATATTGGTAAGTGGACGGTCATCTGGAGGGGAATAAGTGGGGGGGAAGTGAAGATAATCAAGGCCATTGCAAGTAGCCAAACTGGAATGAAGCGGCGTGAAGAAAGTGACCTAAAAAATTTTTTTTCCTTGAAGGGAGGAAAGTAGATTAAAAGAAGATCGTACACTTGAAATATGCCTTAAAGCCTTATTTAAGTGCACCTGTTCATGTATGGATCACCATTATATGAACAGTACGCTATCTGGTATGCTGTAGTATTATGAATTACAGTAGAACCCTCTACAGTAACTTGTTCGATTTCTCTATTAAGGAAGGAATTCAACAAAGAAAGATGCACGCGAGCCTTTAAGATAGAAAAAGGAGAAAAAGAATGTAAAGATAATTCTTGTTTGATGAGTGTTTAGGGTTTTCTTGTCTCGAAGAATCCCTAGGAGACATCTTGTCCCATCATATATGTTCTTACGTGACAACTATAATTAGGATTTGGGATAGGGAGCAGTTAATATATCATAGTTGGCCAATAACTCATTGGCTTAAATTTTTTAGTTAAGATAGATCCAACCGGATATGTTACCGTGCTTGGACTTTGGCTCTCTCTTGCCAATTTCCTTAGTAAAGGTATCAAGCTTCTACTGTGTGCTCCTACAAATGGTATCATAGCCAATGGCTGATCAACGTTTGTTTCGAGCAGAAATTGCCATCGACATTGGTCTAATAAGAAGAGACCATGGACAGCTAGTTTGGCAAAGCGCAAGATAGAGACCATGGCTAGTCGGTCTCGATTCTTCTAGTAAGAAGAGACCACGGACAATTGGTTTGGCAACGCGCAAGATAGCGACCATGGCTAGTTGGTCTAGCGACGTGAGATAGAGATCATGGGTAATACAATCCCAAATTAGTAATTGATGATGGTCGCTATGCATAGTTGTGAATGCATTGCAACAACTTGGAGATTCAAGTTGAGATAAATTATTGCAGAAGAATACCTTAATTAAGGAAGAGCAAAAACCTAACACGGAACTCACACGTGGAGAGGAGATATTATTAAGATACATGTGTAAGTTGTGTTAGAGAAGTCCTACATCGGAGAATTGGAGTAGTGTTTAGTAGTTAACATATATCTTAGTTAGCTTACAACTCATTGGTTTAAGCTTCACATCGAAGAATTGGTGTGGTATTTAACAGTAATTTATCCTAGTTGGCCTATAATTTATTGGCTTTAGCTTTTGAGTAAATATGAATCTAACTGGATGTGTTGAAGGGTTTGGACTTGGGCTCCCTTCTTGGAGGTCTCCCTAGATGAAGGTATCTAGCTTTTGCTCCATGCTCCCAACAAATTCCTCATTGGTTTTTGCTTTATTTCTTGTTCAGATTTTCAATTGCCCTAATTTGTTTGCAATTGCACACTCTATACGTGAATAGAACAAATAAAATCTGTATACATGGAGCATATATACCTTTATAAGCACACTTAGCAGTACAGCAATATCTAAAAGAAAAAAGGCTCATAAAATCGATAGTAGACATATTGGATCCTGATCAAGATGCTGTATTATTCTCTTGCATATCCATTTTCATCGGGAGTTCTATTGTTTCCATGGATGAGATCCATACATAAACTGGATTTTTCTAAGGACTGCTAAAACCAATTGAGTTCTTCCCAATTCCATATTGGTTCTTCTATTTCCGTGCTTGTCGTCTCCATGTCACTGGAAATTCCAGCATCATTTTCTATCACTGATCTTTATGAGGATGCCGATCTGCCGCGAATGCCACCAGCATGTCCACCTGGTACTGTTTCTCCAGCCACCAACTTCAGTGGCCGACGATCAAATGCTCGAGAGCTCCCGGACACAACTTATACTCGGCACAACGCGAACTCATGCCTCAACTACAACGTTTCAAAGGGAAAAACAGGAAAACAAATTTGTTGCACTCAGAGAAAAAAATGAGAAGATGAATGTTTTCTGATACGCTAGTATATAGCACTGGCAAGCTAAGCGCCTAATCTTTTTAATTTACTGGTGCTAATTCTTAATATGGGCTATAGTTTTGACATTTCGTCGTAAAACCTCTAATTGGTGGGTTATAAATATGAACATTACTCGCTTGCAAACTTAACTTCAATAAATCTAGTGACTTCCATGAGTGTGACTTACTGGTCAGAATACTGGTTCTTCCACTCAAGGATGAAGAAAAATGTGACTCATCTATTCCAAAGTTCAATTGGATTGACTAAAACAAGAAATGACGAGTGTATGGATGTTCACACTTTACAGTTTAGTTATTTATGTCAAATATATATAAATCAATCGGTCAAGTAATGCATGCTTGCGAACATTTCCACTGCCTGATATCTCTAACAAAAGTTCTAGAGTGATCATGCAATTAACTAAAATGAAGATCGAAATTTAATTAGTTCATGCATGCGCTTACCATAAACGGGGGCACACTAGAACAAGAAGAATTGGAATTGGGAGGTGAGATTATTTCTGCGGCTTTGTACTCGTTCAATTTCCATTTGGTTTTTGTTCCTGTTGGAGCTTTTCCCACGTAGAAGACCATGGACTTCTTCATCCCAATCACTTTTTTGTCCGTTGAGTAGACGTAACCGGCGGACCCGGTTGCTTTCCAGTAACCCACCGCCGTGCTTCTGCTCGGTCTCCCTCCTCTGGCTTCTCTCTCCTGCGACGGAGCGAAGAAGAACCACTGCTCTTTGTCTTCTCCGCACAGCTCTCCGGAAAGCTCTGCAGCAACCAAACACCACAAGAGAGAGCGAAAACCTTACACTACAATTCGTGAAAAGTTTGCATTTCGTTTCTGTGTCACTGAACGAGAAAGATCGAGAAATGAAGAAATGCCATGCATGATTTTCTTGATCTTTTACCAGGGAGATTCCACGGTTCAGTAGCGTAAATGTCGAGGACTGGAATGATCCCGGGGAGCCGATCTTGCAGCGAGCCCTCGAGCTGGTTGTGCAAGTAGAAAGAGATGAGCTCTTCTTCAGTTGGATAGAACCTGAAGCCTGTCGGATGATCCTCCATCATATTTCTCTTTTATTATAAGGATGTGCTTGTATGTAACTTGACACCAGAATTGATAGCTTGTGTTTTAGAGAACATAAAAGATCTGGACTAGGCCTATATATAGAAGTGGACCATTTGGTCCCTAAAAGAGGAAATACTTTTAACGTGCGCAATCAGTCCACACTGAGGTTTGATGAAAACAATATTGACTGTGTTTAGTTGTCTGGATGTCTAAACAAGATAGGACCGGATAGGATAGGATAAGAAATCCTGAAATTTCTTTATATCCTATCTACTATTTGGTGGACTACAGATTTAAAGTCGGATAGGATAATTTTTATTTTATTTTTTTCTATTCACGTGTCCAGAGGAGTCAGTGAAGGAAAAAGGCCAAGAAATTTTTTTGGTCAAAGTGCACAAGGTGTGAGGATGAAGATGACGGCGAGTGGAGCATAGGGATTTTGGAAATATAGGCATTAAAAATCCTATTCGAATCTATCCCACTCCTCCCCTCGGATTTTTTTATCCGGACTATATCCGATCTATATCCGACCTTATCCTATCCTGGACCACCACCAAACACAGGATAGGATAAAACATATCATATCCCGGCTTTTATCCGATCGACCAAACACAGCCATTAAGTATATTTCATTTTAATCGGGAAAATTACCAAAAAAGTCTTAAACCTATTACAATTATGCCAATTTAGTCGTAAACTTTTTTTTGACCAATTGAGTCTTAAACTTTTTTTTTTGCCAATTGAGTTCTAAACCTTTTGCATTTATGCCAGCTCCCTAAATCGCTGATATAGACGTCGGTCGTCCTACATGACGCAGTTGACGCTAACGTGGATAATTTTTAATAATATTTTTTCCTTTTTATATTTGTTTCCTTTTTTTCTTTTCTTTCTCTTTCTTTTTTTCTTACCTTCTTCCTCTGGCCAGTCACCAAAAAAGAAAAAATAAAGGAAAAAGAAAAATAAATATAAAAATATAAAAATATAAAAATATAAAAATATAAAAATATTTTTAAAAATTGTTCACATCTGCACCGACCATGCCACATAGGACAGCTAGTGCTTATGTTAGCAATTTCCGACCAAAATTGGTCATATGGACTAAATTTACATAAATGCAAAAGTTTTAGAACTCAACTGGCAAAAAAAAAAGGTTAATACTGAATTGGCACAATTACAAAAAGTTTACAACTTTTTTTAGTAATTTTCCCCATTTTAGTCTATGAAGGTCCATTTGGAGTGACTTTCCTTTTTAGTTTTTCACTTTTTAATATTTGAGAGTTGCTTTATTTGGCAATGAACGCGTATATGGGATTCTTAAAATCTAAAAACTAACGGAGGGTAAATTTATTAGAATTATATCAGTTTGGGGTTTTTGGTGGTCAAAAAATTAATTTGAAATAAATTTGTTATAATTGTACCAGTTTGGAGTTTTCGTGATAATAACCCATCTTGTTATTATCTTGTTGTTATGAGCTTTTGCAGTTATTAGCTAAGTTCCATCTCTTTCTGATTCATAGAAAATGAACTTTACTTAAACAAACCCTGAGCAGAGCACTGGGTAGACATGGCCACGGTTCGAAATCAGCCGGTTCCGGTTCGTAATTTAAAAATTAAAAAAATAAATTATGAAATAAAAAAATAATGAATTATAAAAATATGAAATAATCAATTATTCAATATAAATTATAATCAAAATGAAAATTGTAGGGGTGATCTGTCACGCCCCGTACCCCACGAAGTGCGAACATCCCACCACAGGTCGAATTTGTTGCGACGTCCCAGGAACGTCGCCGACCTAACCCAAATATCAAAGCCACATGCGGAAACGGATATTAAAAACCCCAGACAAAAAGATGACGATAACGGGGTAGAACATCAGAACAATTAAACAACAACATGTTCATACAACACCAAATATACAAACCTTTGATTACAGACATAATTATCAAACGAACATTCTCAGCCACCGACATTACAAAAGATCAGGGTTATGGTTAACCTAGCTTCACTATAAATTGACCTATTCAGCGCAACCCCTAAAATACCCTAGGAAAACCTACTGGTTGCCAACTTCCACCCTACTCCTAATTCTTCGGGCTTCTGCTCCGGAGGATCACCTGCAGCTTCACTGGGCACCATAGCAACTCATCAGACTCCAAAAAGAGGAGGCGGACCTCCAGGGTCTAAGGTTGGGGGTCTGAAATTGTGGATTATACAGCTATGAGACGAATCTCAATAAGTGTACAACCCCAAACCCCACGTAGGTTCTCACGTACCGCCAGACGAAATACGCACAACACACGACAATTAACTATACTCACAAACACATGCGATCCTACCTGGAACCCATCATGCACGTTTCTGTACGTTAGACAACAACACAGGCACTATATCACCGCAATACATCACAGCCGCGCTCGTGCCTCGATTATAAGACAAAACCTACTTGGGCACGTCTCATACCATGCCTGGTAGATTTTATCCCATAAGCAAGCACTACAATACGCAATACCAACCACACTCGCACACAAACTCACGCCATGCGTCACCTTTCACAATCCTCACTCGCCTTGCCAAATCCCACTCATTCTCAACCTTTCCACCATTGCCGCGCTCGCGTAAAACGCATCATGCCAACGGTCTTCTGACCCTATCAAGCATCGTCACCCCATCGGGCCGGGCATCGTCACCTCGTCGGGCCGGGCATCATCACCTCGTCGGGCCGGGCATCATCACCTCGTCAGGGACGGCATCGTCCCGCGTAAACGAACACGCCTCAGGACGGAATCCTACACACACTTTCCTTCTATCGCTCCCTCGTAAAACGATCAGGCCAACGGTCTTCTGACCACGTCAAGCATCGTCACCCCGTCGGGCCGAGCATCGTCACCTCGTCAGGGACGGCATTGTCCCGCGTAAATGAACACACCTCAGGACGGACCTTACCCCGTGTAAATGAACACGCCTCAGGGTCTCACTTTTCAAACCAATCCTACATTCCCGTACCTTCATTCCACTCATACCACATCTGTCACACGGCCACACCTACACACGACAGAACACACACACCTCACACACATCTCACAATTGCATATTCTCGTCACACGAACACACCCCACAACCCACACACACTTAGCACGCAAATTCAATGCACATTCACATTTTCACACCACCACACCTCACGGCCACACACACGGCACACCACCACACCACATTCAGCCCAATACGCAATCAAAACCAGCCAACAACAACCAACAATACAAATAGCCCAATCAAGTTATAACAATTCCAATCAATCACACAAATGAACCACGATCGTTCCATAACATCACAGCCCTAACCGAGCCTCCTAAACCTCAAAATTCCATCGCCAGATTAGTCCACAACCACTAATCATCCAGCCTACAAATTAGTCCTAAAACAGCCACAAAAATCACTTAAACCGAACCCTAAACGAGCCTAGCAAAATCCGAGGTCCTAGGTGACGATTGAGGAAGTCACTTACCCTAGAAAAACAGGACAACTCGGCTGAACAGGGGCGGGGACAGCGGACCACCAGCAGCAGTAGCGTTGCCAGCGGCCAAGCGGGCGTGCGGCTGCTCCACGGTGGGCGGGTGGCTGGCGGGCAGTTCATGACTGGCTGGGGGTGGCGATGGTCACGTATAGGGCAGGGGAGGACGGCCAGGGGTGACTCGGTGGTGGCTGAGCTAATCGGAATAGGGAACGGGGAGAGAAAGAGGAGAGGCAGATGGTATGGCTCGGCCGGGGAGGAGGAGAAGCGGCGGCGGCAACCGGCGGGAGGGCGGCGACCGGCAGCAGCGAGCTAGTGGCCGGCCTTGCTGGGCTCACGCACGGGGGAGAAGGGAGAGAGAGAACCGATCGGTGGGGGGGTGACGAGAAAGAAAGTGAGAGCGAGAGAGAGAGAGAGAGAGAGAGAGAGAGAGAGAGAGAGAGAAACTAATATTTAAATCCACCCCCAATAATTGTACCCCGGAAATTATCAAAATACCCTTCCAACTACCCCTCCGATCCAATGGCCGAGATTTAATCCTATCCTCATCCGGCAGCCCATGTTAAATCGTATCCAACAAGCCAAAAGGCAAAAATATAATTATCCAAAAAGGGAGAGGGGCACTCCTGTCCTCTTATTTTTGGCCACACAAGGTCATACTCAGTCCCCCTATTTAATCCAGTCCTTAAAATTCGTTCGCGGTCCCAGGGGCAAAATGGTCATTTTTCCTGCTCCGGACCGAAATTCATTTTTTTGCAAAAATGAATGGCCTCAAGGTTGGCCAAGCCAAAAACGCACATACTCATGGCTTGGCTTGGGTTTTATAAACAACCCCTTTGATGGTCTCTTCATTTCCATTCGATGTGGGACTCTTGGCATTTGTATGAAGACAAGCCAAGAGTCTCACATTGAAGGCGTTCAAGGCAAGTCGAGAGTCCCACATCAAATGGGAATGAAGAGACCATTAAAGGGGTTATTTATAAAACCCAAGTCAAGTCTTGTAATTAGAGTTCAATACACCCAAGCCAAGTATTGTAAGTAGAGATCAATGTACTTACAATGCATGGCAATTAGAGTTCAATTTATTTTATAAAAAAATTAAATAATGATTTTTTTTAAATTTCATTATTATTGTTTTTTTTAAATAATTTGAAACCGGAACCGGGCCCCTAGGCCACGGGCCAGTTCCGGTTCCGAACCGCGGGCCTAGTCAACAGGCTTGATCGGGCCGGTTCCAGGCCCTGATTTGATCGGGCCGGTTCCAGGCCCTGATTTGATCGGGCCGGTTCCAGGCCAAAACCGTCCCGTGGCCATGACTAGCACTGGGGATCCAGGCACGGATGCTAAGGTCTTGGGGTCGGGCTGTCAGGGCCTTTATCGAGGCCTTAGCGAGACAGAGAAGACAAAGAAATAGACCACAGCAGTATTCTTGGTCTCCCTTCCTCGTATAGTCAACCTCCTCAACACTTTCCACGCGGTAATGTCATTACTTTAGTCAGTACCGGTGGTCGATCGGTTCATCCATGGACATGTTCCCACAATCAAAAATTATATATTATGATCTTCCGAAAAGCTAAGTGTTTTTTAGATTGGGACGTGACCCCTCGTCATATATTATAAGCACTTGAATTACGATTTTGTCGACAGTCTTCACGCCCTGGGCCTCTTATTCAACTTGACAATTTCAAAAATTAGCACCGACTCTAGAAGAATATTTAGGTTAATTCTTTTCTTGATTTTAATTATTTAATACAATTTCGTCAGTGTGATCTTTTCTTCTAGGACCACTTGGGTGGGTTTCAGCTTACGAAGAATGAATTTTAAGGAGGGGACCGTCCTAGTGTTCCATTTCGAAGGAAAAGTAATCGTAAATTTTTAAAAGAGTTCATACATGTTAATAAACTGTTAGCAAAAAAAATTATCGTTGACCTGAATATTTTTCCGTGACTTGTTGGTGATTTACGGACACTTTAATGAAATTTCAAATACTCTTCTACAGTTTGCATATTACTAACTTTTCTTTATCTTTTACCTACTTTTATTTGTCTTTCTTATCCACTCTTCAACTTTGCTAACTCTCATATGATATTATCAAATTTTATTTGAGTGACTTGCCAACTTTTTTCCTATTGAAGTACCAACTCATTTTAGGGTATCAATTCTCATTGGAATTACATATAAATCATTTATTTGGTTCTTCAAATTTATTGACTTTTATTGTGTTTTACCAACATTCTTTCTTACAAATGTCTTATTTATCACTCTTATATGAATTTACTGACATTTATTTGTGTTACCAGCTTTATTCCATTGGGTTACAAGTAGTATTAATTTATCAACTCTCATTTGAGTTACTTGCTAATGTTTATTTTGTTTTTATAAATTTATCAACTATTTTGTTGAGTTACCATTTTCATTTTCCTTACTTACCAACATGTTAAGTTTACCAACTAATTTTATAAATTACCAATATTAATTATAGTTTTTTATCAACTAGTTTTTTATCGCCATCTTATTTTAGTTAATTATCAAGGTTTATTTGATTTTTTAAAATTTACGAATGACTCTTATAGCTAAAAAAAATCCTTATCTTTTACAAAATGTTACGTACCTATCTTACCAACCCCTTAAATTAACCAACAATTATATAAAATTGCCAATCTTTATTGAATGATTTATCAAATTTTCTTCAATTAGAAATTATCAACCCATTATTGTTTACCAACTTTCATTTAAGCTAATTATAAATGACTTTTTTTTAACTTACCAATTTTCTTTTGAATCACCACTTATTTATCCCACTTACTAACTTAAATTTACCAACAGTTTTTAGAAATCACTAGGCTCAATTAGAGTGATTATCAAGTTTTCGCAAATTAGATTACCAACTAATTTTGTGTTTTGAGTTAATTCCAATACTTTTTTTTTTCTAAATCATTAACTACCTTTATTTGAAAAAATAATTCTATTGTTTATCAGTTTTCATTTACTTTTCTTACCAACGGTTTAAATTTATCTGTTATTTTGTGAAATCACTAACCTTTATTTGTATGACTTACAAACTTTACTCCGATTAATTACCAAATAGTTTTGGATTACTTTCTAGCAAAAAAACTAGTTTTGGATTACCAACTCCCATTTTAGTGCTTACCAACGTTTATTTTTTTTCTTGAAAAGATTTTCTAGTAAGTTTCCACTTTACTTGCCTTGCTTATCATTTTTTTTAATTTACCAAATCTTTTTACAAATTACCATATAATTTGGAGTGATTATGAACTTTTCTTTAATTAAGTTATCGACAAATTGTATGTTAGAAACTCTTATTTAAGTTAGTTATCAAATTTATTTGATTTCTTTAAGTACCAACTTTTTTATTTATGAATAAATAAAAGCTTTTCATGTTTTTTACCAACGTTTACTTGCCTTTCTTACGAACACCTCCAACTTACCAACTAACAAAATCACCGACCCTTTCTTGTGTGAGTTGCTAACTTTTTTTTTCAATGTAGTTACCAATTTATTTTAGGTACCAACTCTTATCTAAGTTACTGACTTACCTTTTTTTTTGGGAAAAATTAATCAACTTATCTATTGAGTTGCCACCTTTATTGGCTTTACTTACCAACCTTTTTCTATGATTAAGTTATTACCTAGTTTTGTATAACTATCCTATTGAATTAGCTACCAACGTTTATATGTTTTTCATTTTTCAAATTACCACTTCTTCTTCCGACTTAAAAAATATCACTCACCTTTACCCACTTTTGATTAGCTTCTTACTGATGTGACTAGCAGGAATCACCTAGAGGGGGGGTGAATAGGTGACTTAAAACAAATTTAAATATATTTATGCGGAAATAAGATAAATCACAGAATGGTCTGAATAAAGTTCAGATGCAAGACAGATGAAGCTTATGATGTGCAAAAAGTAAAGTAAGAGATAAGGGATAGAGAATCTGCACACAAATTTATAGTGGTTCAACTTATAGTAAGCCTACGTCCACTCTCCCACGCGTACAGCCTACCGGCTGGATTTCACTATGTAATCAAGAGGAATTTACAGATTTTGAGTGATATCACTCTTGTGTATGATAGGACTCTCTATCTCACACAGTCACTCTTACAAAGTAACCCTCAAGATCTCAGTATTTTGGCTCGAAACAACAAGAGGAAATGAATGGAGTATACTCAGACTTTGGACTTGTTGATTCTTGAATCTTTGTCTTTTCTTGCTGCTCGTTGATCTCCTTAAATACTCCTCTACTTCCAAACTAGCCGTTGGACAGTCTCCAGAGGATCATCTTCCAATCTTTATTGTGGACAGATTTGTATAAAAAGGATTGAGTAGCCGTTGGATGACAGATTCTGAATCCCGCTGATTCTGTTCGCCCATACAATCAGAATCTTGGTTTCCATAAGTAGAGCTTTGTCCGTTGAAGTGCATTCTTGTCGTAATATTTGATTGTCAATCAATTTGATTGAGTTTGAAACAATCAAAACATTCCTTGTGTGAAATCCATACCAGATCACTAGCTGTTATAATTCGTTCTGAACTTTGCGTCTGAATCTGTGTCTGAATAAATTCTGCGTCTGCATCTGCGTCTGAATAAATTCTGCGTCTGCATCTGCGTCTGAATAAATTCTGCGTCTGCATCTGCGTCTGAATAAATTCTGCGTCTGCATCTGCATCTGAATAAATTCTGCGTCTGCATCTGCATCTGAATAAATTCTGCGTCTGCATCTCAGAACTTAGATTCTGTGGGCTATAAAAAGATTTATATTTCCAGCCTCGTAAAGTCTGAATAACTTCTTTCTGAGTTTTCATATGTATATACATTTACACCTGAAAAACAAAACTTCAGAACAAGTATTAGATTTTACAATGAAAATAGAAGGTTTTGTCAACTTCAAAACTAGTAGGAGTTTTCCTCAACAATCTCCCCCTTTTTGATGGTGACAAAACTTTTTGCAGATTGAATCAATGTGAGTTTAATTTGAAGTAAGTAAGCATATATAGCGCATGGATCACAGATTTAAATTTGAGAGAGCAAACTCTGTTGATATCTGTGTCTTCTCTTTCTTTGTAGATAGCCTGCGTATAATCTGCATCAAATAAATTCTCCCCCTTTTTGTCATCAGCAAAAAGTAAATGACAGATGGTATGAAGCATTTATATATATTGAGCAAATAGTCTAACAAAAAATGTTAGTTAAGTTACAGACCAAAAATGAAAATAAAGAAGAATTTGAGAAAGAATGTTTGTAAAAAACAGGCTAATGTTTTGACGGAGTACGAATCAGTTGAAAATTTTCCAAAATAGAAATAGCCTCCTCAATCTTCGAACTGCACTGCCCTACAGCCTTATCCATATTGGATGAGCACAGGGCAATGGCTTCCCCAAGTTCTGCTTTATCCGCTGCTGCTTGAAGACGTTGATTGTTGTAGTTTTCCTCAACAATTTTCTTCAGATTTTTCATGTCTTGTTCCAGAGCAGCTTGCTTGTCCTTAATTTCTAGCAGAATACAGAGAATGTTCTGAGTTTCTGAAGGCTGATCTTGGAAATGAGCTGGTTCAGGCTGATCGAACTCCATAGTTGCTTCTTGTGGATTCTCCCCCTGAACAGGTGCTGGATCTTCTGAAACATGTTCTGTAGGAGTTGGTTCAGAAATATGTTCTGGAGCATCAGCATGACCTGTATCAGTGTTTTCTGCTTCTGCTTCGTCACTTTCATCATGCAGAAGAATCTTCCTTTTCTTGCTATACACTTTAAGTGGGGTCAAAGAAGCTGACTTCTTGCTTGCTAATTGTGCTTTCTGTTTTTGCTCTGTCTTTCTTATGCTAGACTTTACAGAAGATCTTGCTTCAGATTGATGAACCTCCTTTCCTTTTAGTATACTTTTCACATCATCAAACTATTTCATTTTGGAGATCATCCTTTCTCCAACAAACATACAGGGAACAGGACTTTTATGCAATTCATTAGGAATTGATATTTGAAGAAACATGAAAATCCGAGAGATTAGGGCACCATACGGTAGTTGTCCCTTCTCTTTATGTAGTGTCCTGTACATGTGAAATATGATGATGTGAGGAAGAGAAAAAGGTTGACCTTTCAAGATAGCCCAGATGAGCTTGATTTCTGATTTGGACAGGTCAGTTTTGGAGGCTGCCTTGGGCCGTAAGCAGTTGATGATGATCTTGTGCAAAATAACTGATCTTCTGGATAAGTCAGAATAAGAGAGATGGCGATTGGAACTTTGAGTGAAGTTAGGATTTTCAGAAGCAATCCTAGAAGCATCTTCAATAGCTACTGCCAGTGGAGTAAACTTGTAGTGTGGTACTCCAATAATCTTTGCCAACAATTCAGCTTTGAGATCAAATTTCTTGTCACCAACAGTGAATTGGATCCAGTTGGGCGACAAGATAAAGAGATTTGAATAGAAATAGGCAGTGAGTTCAGCAAATACATCTGCAGATTGAAGGCAAAATTCATACATGCCTAATTGTTGAAACAGGTGTTTTACTGAAACGTCAGCCTTCTCTAAAAAGTCGAAGTCCACAGTTCGGTGGTTTATAATCCCTCTAGCAAGTAGCAATTTGTAGCAAAGATTGTGCTCCGAACTTCTGAATAATTCTCCCTTACCAGGTACACCTGATGCTACTCCTACTTTCATCTCAAAAGTTTCAAAGAGACGAGCATCATCATCAGGAATAATAAACTTCGAGGCTGTTCTCGATTTAGGGCTAATAGAAGCAGATTTTTGTACAGGGGGAGTGGAGGATTCTCCAATCTTCTCCTTGCCCTTTTTGGAAGAGGGCTCTCTTGTAGCAGCATTTACTGGAGTTTCCTTAGGCTTGGAACAAAAAATAGTGTAACTTTGTACAAGGTGTTCTTCAGAAAAGAGATTGTTGTCTCGCAGACATTCATGAAGAACCGATGCTGAGGCATTATACTTTTTCAACCTTTGATACGTTTTCCATACGTGTTTAATACTCCGAAAGCGAAAATCAGATTTACCGGAGGATTTTGGTGGAGACGATCGCTTTGGTGGTGTCTCCCCAGAGAGTTCTTCACGACGCTCTAACTCTGTATCTGATATCTCCATAAACTCTGCTGGTGTGGTAGACTTAGGGTCTTGGTTCAGAATGCGTGAGGATCTCCTTTTGAACGGCATTTTGATCACTCTAAGAGCAGAAAGTTCCGATCTTTGTAGGAGGAAGACGAGGAGAGTCTTTGAATATCGGAGGGTTTTGAAAAGGACGAAAAGCGTACAGATAGGGTTTTGAAAAAAGTAGGACGGGTTTATAAACGAATAGAGCGGGTCACAGAGGCAAAAGGTTATTTTTGCAAAGTAAACATAAACTTAATCAGATAGGAAAGAAATATATTTTTGGAAGCGCAAAAGATCAGGATAATAAAATATTCTAAGCATAAGTAATCAGATAAATTAGGATATGTACCCGATTTGCTTCCAAATGTGAAAATATTTTGCCAGAAATATTCCCGCCAAATTTTAAACTATGTACGTACCTTTGTTGAGGGTCTGAAAAATGTTCAGACCGAGAACCCTTCAGTCTGAAAAGTTCCTTCCTGTTAAACACTTCAAGGGAATGGATAAGTAATGCATAATTTGGTTCTAATATATTCAAATGAAGATTTGTCAAGAGGTTTGGTGAATATATCAGCTAATTGATTCTTAGAATCAATGAATTGAATATTCACATCACCATTTTGAACATGATCTCTAATGAAATGATGCTTGATTTCTATATGTTTTGCACGTGAATGAAGAATAGGATTTTTGGACAAATTAATAGCACTTGTGTTGTCACATCGGATTGCAACACTTGATTCTTCAACAGCAAAATCTCTCAACTGCTACTTCATCCACAAAATCTGTGCACAGCAACTTCCCAATGCTACATATTCTGCTTCTGCTGTGGAAAGAGCGACTGTATTTTGTTTCTTTGAGTACCAAGATACCAACCTATCTCCAAGCAGTTGACAAGTCCCTGTGGTACTTTTCCTGTCCACTTTACAACCTGCTAAATCAGCATCTGAATATCCAATGACAGTAAAATCTGAATTTTTGGAATACCAAAGACCTAGCATTGGATTAGTGCCAATGTATTTGATTATTCTTTTTACTGCTGAGAGATGTGATTCCTTTGGATCTGATTGAAATCTTGCACACATACAAACACTAAAAAGTATGTCAGGTCTAGATGCAGTAAGATACAATAAAGAACCTATCATGCTTCTGTATACCCTCTGATCCACCTTTTTACCGTGTTCATCCTTGTCCAATTTGGATGTGTGGGACATTGGAGTGTCTGTTTTCTTACCATTTTGCAGTCCAAATTTCGTGATAATCTCCTTGGCATACTTCTCTTGGCAGATGAAAATACCATCTTTGGTTTGTTTTACTTGTAAGCCAAGAAAGAATGTCAGTTCTCCCATCAAGCTCATTTCGAACTCGTTCTGCATATCCTTAGAGAATTCCTTACAGAGTAATTCATTAGAGGATCCAAAGATTATATCATCAACATAGATTTGAACAAGTAGAAAATCGTTACCCTTTTTCTTAATGAACAAGGTTGTATCAACCTTACCTTTGGTGAATTCATTTTGCAGAAGGAAGTTACTTAACCTTTCGTACCAAGCTCTGGGTGCCTGTTTCAGACCGTAAAGGGCCTTTTTGAGTCTGTAGACATGATCACCTTTCCTTGGTTCTTCGAAACCAGGTGGTTGATCCACATATACTTCCTCTTTAATAAATCCATTCAGGAAGGCACTTTTGACGTCCATCTGAAACAATTTAAAGTTATGGGAACAAGCATAAGCTAATAAAAGTCTAATTGCTTCTAACCTTGCAACTGGTGCATATGTTTCATCATAGTCTATGCCTTCTTCTTGAGAATAGCCTTTTGCAACTAGTCTCGCTTTGTTTCTTGTGACTTTTCCTTTATCGTCCAGTTTGTTTCTGAATACCCATTTTGTTCCAATTACTGGATGGTTTTTGGGTCTTGGTACAAGCTCCCATACTTCATTGATTCTGAACTGCTGAAGTTCCTCCTGCATAGCTTCTATCCAGCTTTCATCTGATAAAGCTTCTTCAACTTCTTTTGGCTCTATTTCTGATATTAATGCTAAGTTGCTGATGTTCTCCTTTTGTTTGGACCTTGTCTTGATACCATCTTCTATTTCTCCGATGATGAGATTCTTCGGATGACTGGATTTATGTTTCCAGTTTTTGTCAAATTTTTCCTTCTGAATATCAGCAGACTCTGAATCTTCCGGTTGAGTCTGGATTTTGTCCTTATCCTTTTCTCTAGAGGATTCTTCAAATTTTTGAGATTCTTGATGATCCTCTGTTAACTCTTGAATGTTGGAAAATGATTCAGATTCATCTTTGTGAGTCTGAATATTTTCTTCAAACCTTACATTCATTGATTCTTCCACAGTCTGAGAATTCTTGTTGAAGACTCTGTATGCTTTGCTTGTGGTTGAATATCCAAGGAAGATTCCTTCATCTGCTTTCTCATCAAACTTTCCAGTGCGATCATTTGAATTTTTGAGAATAAAACATTTACAACCAAACACACGAAAGTATGATATGCTGGGCTTCCTACTTTTGTAAAGCTCATAGGGGGTTTTCTCAAGTATAGGTCTGAGAAAAATCCTGTTTATGACATAACATGCTGTAGAGACTGCATCTGCCCAGAAATGAGAAGGAATCTTGCTTTCAATCAAAAGAGTTCTCGCCATTTCTTGCAGAGAACGATTTTTCCTTTCCACAACACCATTTTGTTCTGGTGTATATGGAGTTGAAAAATTGTGTTGAATGCCATTTTCCTCACAGAAGTTTGAAAAATTTTGATTTTCAAATTCTCCCCCATGATCTGTTTTAATGCAGGAAATAGTATAGCCCTTTTCATTCTGAACTCTTTTCGCAAATTTTGAAAAGTATGAAAATGCCTCATTTTTATGAGCAAGAAAGAACACCCAAGTGAATCTTGTAAAATCATCAACAATTACTAAACAGAATTTCTTACCACCAATACTTTGAGTTCTGGTTGGTCCAAACAGATCCATATGAAGTAGCTGCAAAGCACGATTAGTGGAAACTTGATGTATAGATTTAAAAGAGCTCCTTACTTGCTTTCCTAGGCTGCATGCATTGCATAGTTCTGTTTTTCTGTATTTCAGATCTGGTAAACCTCGAACCAGTTTCTTGTTTGAGACCTTTGAGATTTGTTTCATACTGATATGTCCCAACCTTCTGTGCCATAGGTTTTCATCTTCTTTGATTGAGATCAAACAATGAGTAGAGTTTGGATTGACATCCAGAAGATAGATATTACCATGTCTTCTTCCTGTAAATGTTTGAGAAGAATCTTTGCTTGTCCCTGAACATGTATTTTCTTGAAAGTTTATTCTGAAACCTGTATCACATAGTTGGCTTATGCTTATCAGGTTGTATCTGAGTCCTTTTACCAATGACACGTCATTGATTGTAAGTCCTCCAATTTCAACTGTCCCTTTGCCAACTATTTTTCCTTTGGTATTTCCTCCAAATGAAACCTTTCCACCATTCAGATTGTGTAGATCAACAAATATGCTTGGATCTCCTGTCATATGTCTAGAGCATCCACTATCTAGGTACCATTTTCTTTTTCTTTTTGTGGTAACCTGCAAAAATCAGAACTTCTCAAGTTTTCTTTGGTACCCAAATTTGTTTGGGTCCTTGAGCATTAGTATAGGCTGTCTTAACAAAATCTCTTCGAACAGGTCTCCAGACCTTAGGACATTCATTCTCGAAGTGTTGTGGATTTCCACAATTTGAGCACTTGAAAGCACTTCGGCCAACAGGTTTTACAAAATTCTTTTTAAAATGATTTTTGTAAGCATGTCGAGGAGGTCTTTGTTTTAATCGCTCCTTGACTTTTGAAAAATCAATCAAGCTATCACTTTCCTTTACAAATCCTAGACCAGATTTGTTATAGTAAGGAATTTGAATGGAAAGGATATGCTTCAAGGTTTCGGAACCTTTTGAAAACTTAGAAGTAATTCCTGAGACTTCCTTTTTCAAAACAGCATTTTCTTTGGAAAGATGATCTTGACTTTCCTTTACAAGGTAAAATTCTTTTTGAAGAAAATCAATCTTTTCTTTTTATAAGATATCATGTTGCCTCAGAGAAGAAATTTCCTCTTTCAACGAAGAGATTCTTTTAAGAGCAGTCTTGAATTCAAAGCATAATTCATCAATGTAATTCGACACTTCAATAGTCATTTCGGAAGGTTTTACCTCGATTTCCATTCTAGGATTAGAATCTGAGTCTGAATCTGATTCTGCCATTAGACAGAAGTTTGAGATATCTTCATCACTGTCTTCACACTCTGTATCACTCCAGGTTTCTGCCTTCAAAGCCTTCTTTGCTTTCTCAAATTTTGTTTTCTTTTTCAGGAGTGGGCAGTTAGGCTTGATATGTCCACGTTTCCTACAGTGAAAGCATATTACGTCCTTTGATTTTTCTGTCTCATCGACAGACCTCTTATTTTCAAAGGGCTTCTTCCCTTTGAGATTTCTTCCTCTGATTTTCATTCTCTTGTATTTCTTTATGAAGAGAGCTAATTCTTCATCATCAACATTTTCATCTTCTGAATCTGCATCAGAAACAATGTTAGTTTTCAATGCAATGGACTTATTACCTCTGGTTTCGTTCTCCTCATTTCGTTTCTCAGTCTCATATGATTGAAGAGTTCCAATTAACTCATTCACTGATAGAGGCTTGATCCTTTGTGTCTCACGAAGAGATGTTTTGATGTTATCACATTCCTTTGTCAGTCCTCTCAGTAGTTTGTTGACTTTCAATGTATCTGGGACTGGTTGTCCTTGATATGCAAGACCGTTTACTATGTCAGTAAACCTATCATACATATCAGCAATTGATTCTTCAGGCTTCAGTTTGAAGGATTCATATTGACCAAGCAGAAGATTGATTTGAGTTTCCTTGGCTCGATCTGTTCCTTCATAAGTAATGTAGAGAGTATCCCAGATTTCTTTAGCAGATTCACAGGCAGCAATCTTTTTATATTCAATAGGAGATAAAGCACAATAAAGAGAATAAATTGCTTTGGAATCTAGAGTTTCTCTTTTAGAGATTTCAGCTGGAGATAAAGGAGGATCTGCTGATTTGCTTTCTTCTGCCTTTTCTTTTGAATCAGAGGATTTTGGTTTGACTCCTTTAATGATGACATCCCATAGCGAATGATCGATTGACTTTATGAATGCCTTCATCTTATTCTTCCAAACGCTGTATTCTTTGCCATCAAAATATGGTGGCCTGTTATTACTCTGACCTTCAATAAGCCCTGGAGCACCGAAGCTAGCCATGTAGATCGTTAGCTCAGAAGTAAAGCACTTCAATAAACAAGCAACCGTGCTCTGATACCAATTGATGTGACTAGCAGGAATCACCTAGAGGGGGGTGAATAGGTGACTTAAAACAAATTTAAATATATTTATGCGGAAATAAGATAAATCACAGAATGGTCTGAATAAAGTTCAGATGCAAGACAGATGAAGCTTATGATGTGCAGAAAGTAAAGTAAGAGATAAGAGATAGAGAATCTGTACACAAATTTATAGTGGTTCAGCTTATAGTAAGCCTACGTCCACTCTCCCACGCGTACAGCCTACCGGCTGGATTTCACTATGTAATCAAGAGGAATTTACAGATTTTGAGTGATATCACTCTTGTGTATGATAGGACTCTCTATCTCACACAGTCACTCTTACAAAGTAACCCTCAAGATCTCAGTATTTTGGCTCGAAACAACAAGAGGAAATGAATGGAGTATACTCAGACTTTGGACTTGTTGATTCTTGAATCTTTGTCTTTTCTTGCTGCTCGTTGATCTCCTTAAATACTCATCTACTTTCAAACTAGCCGTTGGACAGTCTCCAGAGGATCATCTTCCAATCTTTATTGTGGACAGATTTGTATAAAAAGGATTGAGTAGCCGTTGGATGACAGATTCTGAATCCCGCTGATTCTGTTCGCCCATACAATCAGAATCTTGGTTTCCATAAGTAGAGCTTTGTCCGTTGAAGTGCATTCTTGTCGTAATATTTGATTGTCAATCAATTTGATTGAGTTTGAAACAATCAAAACATTCCTTGTGTGAAATCCATACCAGATCACTAGCTGTTATAATTCGTTCTGAACTTTGCGTCTGAATCTGTGTCTAAATAAATTCTGCGTCTGCATCTGCGTCTGAATAAATTCTGCGTCTGCATCTGCATCTGAATAAATTCTGCGTCTGCATCTGCATCTGAATAAATTCTGCGTCTGCATCTCAGAACTTAGATTCTGTGGGTTATAAAAAGATTTATATTTCCAGCCTCGTAAAGTCTGAATAACTTCTTTCTGAGTTTTCATATGTATATACATTTACACCTGAAAAACAAAACTTCAGAACAAGTATCAGATTTTACAATGAAAATAGAAGGTTTTGTCAACTTCAAAACTAGTAGGAGTTTTCCTCAACACTTACCAACGTCTTAAATTTACCAACTATTAAATAAACTTATCAATCTTTATTTGAGTGACCTACCAACTTTTTTCTCGATTACTCTTTTTTCTCAATTAAGTAATCAATAAAAAAGTTGATAGTTAAAATAACAAGCAAACATATTGTTTGCTGATTCAAATGAGAGTTGATAACCTAGAATTAGTTGATAACTTAATTTGGAGCAAAGTTGATAAAACACTTGAATTAAAGCTAATAATTTTATATAAGAGTTAGCAAATTTAAGGATGTTAAAAAAGGTAAACAAAAGTCGGTAAAAACTAAGAAAAATCGATAATTAAAAGAAAAAAATAAGCTTAGTAAGTAACGCGAATGAGAGTTGGTGATCGGAGAAAAGCCGGTAAGTGGCTCTAGTTAAGATTGATAATTTTTTAAAAAGTTGGCATATTTAAGGGGTTGTTGAAAAATGTAAATAAAAGTTTGTAGATGATAATAAAATTTGAAAACTATAAAAAAAACGAAATAAATGTCAATAAATAACTCACATGAGAGTTGCTGACCAAATACTATGCAATCATTTACTCCGAGAAAAGTTTATAAGTCATGTTAATTAGGTGGTAGAAGTAAGTAAATGTATAGGCTCGTTTTTTTTTTTGTTTGTCCTACTCTAATTCTTAATTTACTCTCAGACTTTTGTCATGCCTCCTTGCAAAGCGTGGGAGTTGAAACTCACATTTAAAACTAAACATTTCCACCCCTTGTTCCCTCTGAAACTAAACATCCCCACCGCCCTAGTCACCCCTAGTCGAAACCCACATTCGAACTCCCCACCTCCCCCTTCCAAATAGGAAGGGTGGCTACTGGGGCAAACCCTAGTGGTTAATGTATAGGCTCATTGAGCCATACAAATAAAAGTTACCATTGTAGGGCCCAAGTGGGCTAGGCCCCAGCTTGTCACGCCTAGTCCACAAGTTTATTATATATTTTTTATTTCATTCATGGGTGGGCTTGTCTATAATTGTGACCGGATCTTTGAAGACCGACCCGAGCTTGCATATTGATCACTTTTTGTTCATTTACTCACAAACGAAAATCCTTTTTGAAGACATTGTTATCCGAACTTCTCGGGAAACCTGATTAATCTCCTAGAGTCACGACAGTGATTCCATCCCACCATATCCTAATAATTATTGAGACAAGCGGTCAGAAAAGCTTTCTTCATCAGGTTTCGACCTATGATTTTTGGTTCACAATTTAATGTTCTTTGCAAATCCCTTGGGGGTACTAGCGCGTGCGATTTAGACAAAGGGTATGGATACAATGAGTAAAAACTTTCCAATGAGATATCATGTATAGCAGCATATGCGATGATTGACAAAAGGCATTTGCTTTAGTATTTTATTGTTCCTAATAAGTAAAATCGAAAGAAAATTCTACCGAAGAGGCAAAGTAACCCAATAAGTCGTGCGTGGATCAATTAAGGTTCAAATGTCGGCAGGGACACCAGCCCTGACAGTAACAAATAGTTGGTCTTGATAATGGCATGTTTCTTCATTAAAGAAAGTGGCAATGTCCCCTACAATTATAACTTTATTTTTTTATGTTCTTTCATTTGTTAGCCAGAATATTTCATTTGTATTAGAGAACTACTTTCAACTGATTTTTAACCATGGATTACTTCACGACCGTTTACCAAAAGTAAGTCGCGGTAAAAATAACTTCAATTTATACGGGGAAGAAAGAGAAACTCTTTCAATATCTTGGGCAGGAAGTTGGAACCGACTTTTCCAGGAGTCACCGGTGACCTCACTCGCCAGAGATGCAAAAAGAAAAGAATAAACGAGTAATAAAAAATTTAAAAATATTACAAAATTACAAAATTACAAAAATTGTTTATGTCAGCTCCGATCATGCCAAGTAGGACAACCAGCACTGACTACACTGCCACATCAATTTTTTCCGGCCAAAATTGATCGGAATGACTAAACTGGCAAATTGTAAAAAGGTTTGTGACTAAATTGGTAAGTCGAAAAAATATTTAAGACTAAATTGACACAAATAAAAGGTAACTAGGGAAAAGTGTCGGAAAAACCTTAAACCTAATGCATTTGTGTCAATATAGTTCTAAACCTTTAATTGTATCAATTCAGTCCTAAACCTTTTGGTACCGTGCCCATTTAGTCCTTTCGGCTAATTTTAGCCGGATATTATTGACGTGGATAATTTTTAATAATATTTTAATATATTTACTATTTTTTCCCTTTTTCATTCTTTTCTTTTTTTCCTTTCCTCTTCCTTTTGCGGTGAGTGGCCACTGGCGATGGCTAAGCAAGCTGGCCTTGTTTGGGCAAGGGTCATCAGCAATAAGTGAGGCCTAGCTAGGAGAGGGCATGCCCCAACTAGGCGAGGGCTCTCCTTGGCGGATCTAGCGAGCCGGCCCTCCTCTAGGCCAAGGCAGCCTTGTGGAGCATCAACTGGGCGGAGGCGACTCTCGGTGAGGCCACCCTAGCCAGGCAAGGGCTAGCCTCGCCAAATATGTGAGCCCCTCGCCAAGATGGCCAACGACTATCCTTGCCCATGTGAGGCTAGCCCGCCCGGCCATCACCTGTGGCCGGTAGCCAGTCATTAACAAAAGGAAGAAGAAAGGAAAAAAAAAATATAAAAATTAAAAAAAAATATTACATTATTATTAAAAGAAGTCCATGTTGGTGCCGGCGGTGCCACATAAGCCAGTCGGCGTGTACGTCAGTAATATCCGGCCAAAATTAGCCTGATTGATTGAATTTGCATTAGGTCAAAAGATTTAGGATTAAATTGACACAATGCAATAGGTTTATGACTTTTTTCCTTTAGGACTGAATTAACCGATGTACAATAGGTCTATGACTTTTTGGACAATTATCCCAGGAGATAACATATGGTGCTATGATATTGATGGTTTTAGTCATTAAAAGTAAAACCCTCTCAAAGTACAGAACCCTAATATTCAGTTAATTTTTAAATCCTAGAAGCAATTGAGAATTGATATAGAAATTTCTCTCCTTGTTTGATTTTTTAGATATGTTTTTTTCATTTTACTTTGGATGCATAAACATTTCATTGATAAGATAAGTGTTTATGGAGATAATCATATCGTATTATTCTAGTCAAAGAGATGACAAGAATATATATATATATATATATATATATATATATATATATATATATATAGGAGTAATCCCTAAACATAAGATGACTATTCAAACCTTATTAACTCATTTCCTAACACTCCACCTCAAGTTGGAATGTAAATATTAAATAGCCCCAACTTGTTACATACAAAAACTCACTCTACTCTCTCGTAGAGATTTAATAAAGATATCTGCAAGTTGATTCTCTATTATTGTATGTCAAAGAATGATCTCCCCTTTTTGAACTTTTTCTCATATAAAATAACAATCAACCTCAATATACTTGGTTCGCTCATGGAAGGCAGATTGTTTGCAATATGAATAGCTGATTGATTATCACAATATAATGATGGTTCTAATGTTAACATGCCGATTTTTGACAATAACATCCTCTCTTTGCATTCACTATCTAATTTGTGTTTTCTAATGCTACAATTATTACACGCTTCTTAAAGGAATTAGTCTTTTCTTTTGGTATAAATGGTCTTTAATCAGAAAAATATTTTCATATTGATTTCGTAGCAAGTGTGATTTAACAAAACTGACAAATGTTTTGCTTTCCTGTGTGTCTCTGTATGTATTTTTTCCAAAGTGATAAGTCCATGAAAGTCCTACAACTTATCACGAAAGTGCAATCAAGTCCTAAAACTTTCAAAAAATTTAATTAAGTCCTAAAACTTGTCACGAAACAGCAATCGAGTCATAAAACTTTCAAAGAATGTAATCAAATCCTAAAACTTATCACAAAAGTGCAATTGAGTCATAAAAATTTCAAAAAGTGAAATCAATGGAAGGATTTGACTGAACCAAGTTGACAAGTTTTAATACTTGATTGCACTTTTTGAAAGTTTTAGTGCTAAATTATACTTTCATCATAAGTTTTAGGACTTAATTGCACTTTTTAAAAGTTTTAGGACTTAATTGCACTTTCGTGACAAGTTGTAGAAATTTCAATGCACTTATCCCTTTTCCAAATTAGGTTTAATACTAAAATTTGCTTGGTCTACTAACACGATATTTTTTTCCCGGGGGGGGGGGGGGGGGGGGGGGGTGGGGTGAAGGAATTATCTATCCAATTGTGGGCGAGATAATTATTTCTCCTGGCAATTGTAACCGGCATAAAGGAGATCATGAAGGAAGCAAGACAGATTTTCCTAATGCATGAAACTTTGCTAGGGTAAATATTACTTGTGAACTGATCTAGTGCATGAATTTTGCAAGGGTAAATATTATTACTTTGTGAACTGAAAATATTGTTCTCACAACTTGTCGTATTAGTCAAGCTAATCACATAGTAAAAAGCAATGGACGTTACTTTATTTTGGATCCGCAAAAGAAAAGTACCTTCTTAAGCTGTTTCGTCTTGTGATGATTCTAACGATCACATCATCCATGAACAAGACTCAAGACTATAAGATCTTTTCTCGAATCGAAGGAGAACACAATGCCAAGTGGGCATTCTTGAGATGACAATAAAGAAAAAAAATCAATTTTTGGATCGGAAAAATTAATCCAGACACATTCAGTAGGTTCACTAAAAAGAGAGAAAAAGGCAAAAAGAAAAACATACGAGGAACAAAGACATACTTACATTTTCCTCTTTCGGTGAAGTTTCTGTCTATCATAATCACCTATTACGAACATTCCTACATCCAATGAAACGTTTCATTCTCCAACAAAAACTCTACCAATTTTTTTTATAGTTTTTCTCATTTTCTCCTCGCTTTAACTGTTTTCGTTTCAAAAATCATTATTTCGATATTAAAAATGAAAATTAGTACATATATTAAAAAATTACAACCATCTTAAGAACTAAGATATTTATTGTCATTAAATGCACTCACGTATTCCTTTTCCTATACGATGAAGATACTTATGTTGTTATCATTGTCTGAAACTCAAATGACTAGCCGGTGGTAAATTTAAATAGCGTATTCTATGGTCAAATATCAGGAACTGATAATATTGTAATTCTTCGAAAGAAGGAAAAAAAAAAGAACACTTTTGGCGTCCACCGAGAAGACTGCTGAAGGAAGATGCGAGGAATCATCCAATAACTGACGTAAAACATTTAATTAGTTCTTGACATTCGGAGAAAAAGTGATCATGCTCTTAGATTGCTGTTCTTGATGGCCCTTTTTACGGTCAAGAGCATGTCGCGACACAATTTAACGATACATATTTTTATCTTATTTTAGTAATTGTTGTAATATATAACTACTTAAAAGAATTTTAGGTAAAATAAATATTTTCCTTTTGGTGATTAACTACCGATTTCTGAGAAACCCTTCCTAAAAAAATGGTAAATGTACGGATCTCTAGCAACCACATCTTGAAGTGTATAGTTAGTTTTTTGTTGACGTCAAGTTCATGTAATTCCAAAGAGTTTCTACATTTTTCATAGGAATTGAAATTGGCTACAACTAAGTCCATTGTTCTTAAGAATTATAAAAGATATTTCTTTTTATTAGAGTCCAAATATAAGTGGTATATCATGTTTGACTCTAAAAAAAGAGTTTACTCTCTAAACAAGGAACGGAAAAAGAGAATGCCTTTCGATGGAAAGTGTACCTAGAATTGTCATGACATCTTTAAGTTTGTTCAACATTATTTTGTTTAGATTCAACTTTAATCGCAAATATAGGACAAAGACACCAAAAGGAATGGATCAATCAATGCCTCATTGTTTTTGTTTTTCCCGTGAAAAAGAGTAACTCAAGGGACGAAAATCATACTACTACCATGTTTGCAAGATCGAATTCCAGATAATCTATTAGGATTTTCATTTCGAATAATACTTCGTTTGTTTTGTGAAAAATAAATAATTTGAAAAATATTTTTTAGAAAATAATCGTTTGTATTACTTAAAATAATTGGCCAATGAAAAATATGTTCAATATTGACAACTATTTATGTCTAAAATATTTCTATCTTTCGTTCATTTATTTCTCTAAGTGATCATTTTTAAGAAATATTTTTTAAATCATTCATTTTTTGAAAAAAAAATTCTGTCTAATTTAATTCAAAGTGAATCAAATAAGAACCGAAAGTAGTAGAGAAATTAGGAGAAGTCGAGATCGTCAACCTGAGATGGTACGGGGAACCAGGTGAATCCTCAAGAGCGGTCTTTTGCCAATGCGAAAATGTTCTTGAGTGGGCTGACTTGTATAATATGCTCAAATCCAATGTCTTAAAAAAACCGACAAAACCGACAAAACCCGTCAATTATCGAAGACCCAATTTGATTTAGTGGGCGTGGCGTGCGCACTGCGCGCCCCCCCCCCCCCCCCCCCCCCTCGCGGCGGAACTTATGAAATCTGAATCAAATCCCTGCACAGCTTTTCAGAATGATGTTTTCTTGTCTTTTTAGATGAGTTTGCCACTTGTGATCGGGGTTGAATCTTGGCTAATTGACTAACTGGATTTGATTCAGAAAAAAAGAGAGGCATATCCTCATTTCAGACGTCATTGCTTTCGTTTGGGAAACTGCACATGGACATGATTTGGGAGGTATAGGTTACTTACGATTCATCCATATATCATATCTCTTGATGTTCATATTCGTTGCTTTATTTCTTAGCCTAGGAAACACCAACGTTTTGATTTTCCTTCAATTTTATCCTTTCTCCGACCCATAAAAAAAGTTATTAACTTATTGGCGTGTTGCTAACATTGCCTACACAGGGAAAATAGGTCTTATCACAGGCCTAAAAGTCTATGTATCCATCCAAGATCACTCAGGTCAAATGGGTCGGAAGAGTTCCTTTGGGCAAAGCCTAAACAAGGTTATTTTGGTTATTAAGCCCGGCATGATTGGTAGGGCCCAAGTTGACCCGGCTCAACTTTGGCATGCTCGATGATCATCTCAAAAGGAGAACTTTATTATTTTGACATGGCTAGACTATATTATACCAAAAGGAAAAACAAAAATTTCAGTAAAGACCCTACGGTATGTTAAAAGCTATGAACAAAAGATACAAAATTATTGAAAAAAGAAAACTGAGGAAGGTAAGCGCCTCTCCTAGCTCTCCCAATTTGTGCGATCCTATCCTTATGTTATTAACCATAAATTAATTTGTCACGTTGTTGACTCTGCATTATTGCATTTACATATTTTGTTTATGAGGACAGTTTGAATATTTAGATAATATTTTTATGTAAAAAAAATCACATTTAAAATTAAGGTTAATACCACGAAAAACCCCAAACTGGTACATCTGTGACAATTTTACCCCAAACTAATTTTTTGACCACAGAAAACCCCAAACTGGTACACTTATGATAAATTTATCCCAAACTAATATTTTGACCAGTAAATATCCTAAACTAGTACATTTGTGACAAATTTACCCTTCGTTAGTTTCCGTTAAATTGAATTAATACCAAAAAAAAAATCACAAACTGGTACACCTGTGACAAACGGATAGTAAAACATAAAGCTAGTACATCAGTTAACTGTCGCGTGTCATTTAACAAAGTAATTTAATAGTAAAATTTAACGGAAACAAACTGAGGGTAAATTTGTCACAAGTGTACTAGTTTTAGGTTTTTTGTGGTCAAAAAATTAGTTCGGGATTTTTCGTGATATTAACCCTTAAAATTGCCCACCCATGGGTAGCTCAGTTGGTTAAGGCGTGCTTGAAATTGTGTGGTTAGGCGCACTGGTTCTAGATTCGATTTTCCAGCTGAGCACTTGTGATTTAAGTGGGGGGGCCATGGCGATGGGTTACTGTGCTAGTCTCTCCCGAGGAATAGTCAAGGTGTACGCAAGCTGGCCCGGATACCTCAGTTACCGAAAAAAAACCCTTAAAATTAATATAAAATGATGTTAAATGAGTAAACCAATATAAAAGAGATACGGATTGTCATCATTAAATATATAAAACCGAGTAAATTGGAATTCTCTCAAATTTTGAAGAAAATGAAAGAGAATTCGAAAAGAAAATGTATGAAACCAACGGCTTAGCCACTTCGATCTAGTGCTGCCACCATACGCGATGATCCTAGCTCAGCTGTAACTTTGAGGGTCCATTCAATATTATGCATTCCAATCAACTCTTACGTCCACGTCCAAGTCTTAAAATTCTACTTCTTATCTATTGAAGGCATACTCAATCTCTAACATTATCAAAAGAACCAAAGAACAAGAGCACGAGCTTATCGTGAAAAGCATGTCATTGATTAATATAGTGAACTCGGAAGAGAAGGAATCTTGGAGCGCGGATGAAAATCATTCTCTTCCTCGGCCCAAGATTTGGGCAGAAATAGATTTTTTTTATCTTTATTCCCTGAACAAGTTTCTAAGCAGAAAATAGTATTTTATAATGACACAAAATTTCTATTTCCGAAATAGAAATTTGTTTAATAGATTATTCTTAAATATTTGTTCCTAGCAGCCGGTGGGTGGCGGTGGACGGCCGACGGGTGTGCGGCGGATAGCCGGCAGGAGGCCGGCAAGTGGCGGCCAACGAGGGCAAGCGATAAAAAGAGTTATTATTTTTATTTTTGTTCCAGAAATAGAAAAGTGAAAAAAAAATCAACTTCTCATTTCCTCTATTCCAAACCTATTTATAGGCTAAAAATTTATCCCCAAAAAAAAATGAAGTGATGTTGCCAAATGGGTCTCTATTCCAAACTTGTTCTCCGGGAGCAGAAAAATTGGAAAACATAATGGTTATCATTTGCGCCCTTAGAGATTAGGACAAAGTCCGCGACAATTCTTTCCACTACTAGAATCATTGTAAAGTCAAATTGAGCGATGAAATCGACGATGATAAATTTCGTGGGTTTTGCACTTCGCATGTTGATATTGATAACCTCATAGTTTTGTCATTCTTAATGAAAAGAGTGATAGGATATTTATTTTCTACTAAATTCCTACTTTCTAGCATAATGACAGTTCGATAATCGACCATTCCTATATAGATTGTTATGAATAGAGGAAAGGGTAATGAAAGTCTTAAAACTTATGTATGGAATGTGATTATATCCTATATCATCTCAATTGATTCAAGCAAATCATGAATCTCTTTAAAAAGATTGCCAGGATGAAGTTCTTTTTATGAACAAAACACTTGGGGTGTAATATTCCTCACGCAGAAGCTTCATTCTAGTTCTCAAAGAAAGTACAAAAAATGATTGCTAGCAGATATATGTTTTTCTAATGGGGCGTAGAGTTTTGCCGGATCTGTCTAAAAGGACGAATCAATTTCCTTCTTGAGCCTAATCTATTGAGTTAGGTCCTCCTAGGCCGGGTAGACGGGTGGAATTCACCGACAAATGCATGGATATATATAATGATGGAAAGATTGGATACATGTAGATGTACATATGATTGCACCTATAAGAAGACAACTACATCATTAGAGTACTTCTACATAACATTAGAGCCAATCTAGTTGCTCCCAATCCCAAATTGGTTCTTCCAAACTTGCCGTCTCACTCTCCCATTGAATGGAACTTCCTACATTACCTGTTACAACTCCTGAAAATGATGCATCTCCACATCTAATACCTCCGCTTCCACTGCTAGCAGCGCCGTCGCCACCCTGGATAGCTATCTCTCCGGCCACCTCGTCCAATGGCCGGCGATCAAATGCTCGAGAGCTCCCGGACACCACATACACTCGGCACAATATGAATTCACGCCTCAGCTGTAAGTGCATTATTTCCAGTAGATCAAACACATAGAAAATGTTTGTTGCATGCTTCTGAAGTACAATATAAACTAGAGACAGAAATTCAACAGTATGCAATTGCACAGCACCAAAAAAGTACACGACACAAAATCAAAACAAGAGCGATTATTCAAAGTGAAAATCGGATAATCTAGGTGTCATGTAAGAAGATATTTTATCCTTTCTATGTTTGAAAAGGTTGAAATCAAGGTCCAAAATTTGACATAGCACGTTCACCTTAGGAATGGAAATATTACTGCTTGTGGAATTGGGATTGGTCGGCGAGAGTTCAATGGCCCTGTACTCGTTCAATTTCCACTGGGTCTTTCTTCCTGTGGGAGCTTTTCCCACGTAGAAAACCATAGACTTCTTCACACCGATCACCTTGTTGTCAGACGAGTAGACGTAACCGGGAGACCCAGTGGCCTTCCAGTAGCCGGTGGCCATGCTCCGGCTGGGCCGCCCTCCTCTCGCCTCCCTCTCCTGCATGGGCGCAAAGAAGAACCACTGCTCTTTGTCTTCTCTGCACAGCTCTCCCGCAAGCTCTGCAACACGAATTCACCAAAGAAAGTGTGGGGAAAACAAAGGTTACTAGTAATGGGCATTTGAAATTTTAAGAACCCATTTTTAGTGCACAGTTCAGGGATGTGAAAGAATCGAATGCATGCAGGCGGACTGGGTATTACGTGGGAGATTCCATGGCTCAGTGTCGAAAATGTCGAGGACTGGGATGACATGATGAAGCTTGTCTTGCTTAAGGCTGCGAAGCTGGTTGTGCAAGTAGAACGAAATGAGCTCTTCCTCAGTTGGATAGAACCTGAAACCTGTCGGGTACTCCTCCATATCGAGTTGGATCAGAAGTGAAAGATTCTGTGTTGTGGAACACTAATGATGAGATAAAGTTTTAGTTGAGTGTGGATTTGAGTTAGCAAATCAATTACGTATATATATAGGGATGGAGTGAAGGAGGAGAGTGTGTTGAGATGATCGAGGGTTTCTGAAGGAGAGAGTGCAGGAGGGAGGAGGAGACCAAGACGAGTGAAGTGCTGACGTTTCTTTTACGACCTCTTGGACTGATGGCAACATCAACGCGGTTATGTCAAGGACTAGACACCAAGTGTTACGAGAAACGAGCAATGCCAACGCTTTACCTCTGCAGTTCTTCCAAAACGATTTTAGCTGTAAAATGGAAGGTATTGGCTTTAGGTACAAACATTTCAAAATCTTGCGAGTTTTGTTCAAAACATGTAGGGTTAATATTACGAAAAATCCAAAACTAGTACGTCTGTGATAAATTTATTCTAAACTAATTTTATATCCACCAAAAACTCCAAACTGGTACAATTATGATAAATTTTCCCCAAATTAATTTTTTAATCATCAAAAACCTTAAACGGGTACACTTGTGACAATTTGCCCTCCATTAAATTGGATTAATATCACAAAAATGCATAAACTGATACATCTGTGACAAACGGAAAAGTAAAACCCCAAACTGATACTATCATCAATTATCACATGTCATCTAACTCAGCAATTTGATGGTAAAATTTAACGAAAACTAACTGAGTATAAATTTGTCACAGGTGTATCAATATGGAATTTTTGGGGGTTAAAAAGTTAGTTTGAGATAAATTTGTTATAAATGTACTGATTTAGGGTTTTTCGTGGTATTAATCCAAACATGTATTGTATTAGTAAAGGCTCAACGTACATAATTTCACTGCACAAGTATATATAGCACGATAGAATTACAACGCAATCACGACTCTAAAAAAGGACTCTAAAGATTTGACGTACAAAGCTGACAGATTAAGTGACTTTTCCATCCTATACGTGGCCCTAAAAACAAGTGAGTCATTCAATAATCTATTATTAATTATATGACTTATTATGAGTATTTTCAGAATACTTATTCAATATATTTAATAAGCATTGTTTCGATTTTCAAAATATTGATTACACGGATCATACATTATAGTCATCTTCATTTATCACACGTTATAGCCCGCTTTTGGAGGATTAATTATTTTAAGCAGAAAAGTAAGATTAACTTGAAGCTTCGAGGGTGGTGCTAGTTTGATCTGGATCGATACGTTTTCAATTTACTTTTGAGTCAACTCAAAGAAAAAGATAAATTGAAGTAAAGATGCGTATAATTTGGTTTAAATGGAGGAACTTCTGCATCTAGGTCTAAAATAATAGATACCTTAGTCACTTTTCAAGAAGGAAACTTCCGAAGTTCTTCCTTCTTGTCGATCCCGCCTGAAATAAAGTGTTAATATTTTACCGCAAATCTAAAGCCCAAAAGCAGAATAGGAAACAAGAGTATTTATTTCATTGAGTTTACGTTACTCCTGTCCAAAGTCATTTCGTTTACTTGACTTCCATTGAAGTTACGTTAGATGACTAGCAAACAATTCAAGATGCATCATTTCTCATTTCTTGAAATGGGATGCACATTCAGCTTTAAAACTTCCTCACTTCTTTCTTTGTCTTTCATTTTCTTTTTGCCGTTCTATAATATATAGCTTTCAGTGCATCAATCATCTCCTAGGGGAAGAAATTATTTGACTACCATTATTATCGGGTTATCGGGTGACACGGTGCATGACAAACATGTTTTATCTAATTTGTCCACTATCATTTGACTTAGTATCTCTTAATAATTCTTTATTTTTTTAATGTTTTAGGGCATAAGATATAAAAGAACAAACAGAAGTTACTTATATTATGCATGCATCGTAAGTTCAGATTAAGAAAAAAAAACGGCAAAATTATAAAAGCACATCCAGACGGACTCAGTAGGACTAGGTTTGCTAAACACGAGAAAAAGGCGAAAGAAAAACAAACGAGGAAGAAAGACATACTTACATATTCCTCTTGGATCCATCCACCACGATTTTCTCACCATGCAGCAAGGGCTGGGACACTTAGATTAGAAGTACTGTTTGTCATGATTGACTATCGCAAACATTCCATACTTTTTTATGATTCCTTTCTTCTTCTGTTTTTCTTGCCACAAAATGATGATAGTTCAACTTCCACTTTCGGTGTATGTCTCCATCATGATGCTGTCGGGAGGCCTGTTTATAATATTTGTGACACGTTAACCGGATCTAAATCGACCCCCAAATAGTGCTCACTGCCTGGTACAAAAAATTCTTCCTTTTGAAAAGTCATTATTTGGTAATAAAAATGATGGTCCAGACGGCAGAAATGCTAGTGTTTTTCTCAATCTTAAAGTGTCATGCATCATTTATGTTCTGATTTTTCTTTGTGTACACTTAATCTCTTTCCATCTATCAGTTTGAATTTATAGATTTGGAGTTGGGTCCTATCCAGTTTATTTCACGTGTATGAACTCCGATTGGAGATTCTAACTGCCATTGTCCGAAATTCAAATGACTGACGGGTGGACGTTACATCAAATATAAGTAGCATACTCTATGGTCAAATATCATGATTCCCTTTGAAAGGAAGGGAAAAACCCTCGGGGAAGACGGTGGAAGGAAGATATGAGGAATCTTCTGAAAACCGACGGAAAACATTTTGCTTGTTCTTGAATTTGGAGACAAAGGGGAATCATGTTCTTATTTTTGCTGTTCTTGATGGCCCATCTTTATGGTCAAGAGCATGTCATGACACGCTTCTAACAACACCGATTTTACTCTTACTTTAATAAGTGTTGTGATGTTTAACTACTTAAAGCATTTAGGCAAAAAATTTGTATTTTCTTTTTGATAATTTTATTATCATTCTTTAAGTTCGTTGGATATTATTTTAAATAGATCTAATTTGATCGCAAATTCGGGACGGAGACATCTAAGTTGATTGACGCCTCATTTTGATCTTTCATGAAAAAGAGAGTTACTCAAGGGACGACAATTGTATCACTACAATTTTCATGTTAGCAAAATCGAATTCCAAGATATTGTATTATCGCTCTTGTTCATAAGCTAATTTGGTTTCAAACCGAATCAAACGAGACCCGAAAGTAGAAAGAGAAATTAAGAAAGTCGAGGTCCTCAACTTGAGATAGTACGACGAACTATCTCAGGTGAAAATGTCGAGATTAATTTGAAAATGCTCGTCAATGGAATCACTTACATGCGCGAAATCAAATGTAGTAAAACGTACGAACCAATCAATCATCAAAGACCCTACTTGGTTTTAGTGGGGTTGGCGTCTGTGGCCCCCCTCGACTTTGAAATCTGAATCAGTATCCCTGCACTCCTTTTGAGAAGACAATGGTGATCGGAGTTGATTCTAGGCTAATTGACTAATTAGATATGTTCAGACAAGAAACAGGAAAATCCTCGCTGACGTCGATTACTGTGTTCGCAACTGCATTCATTTGGGAAAGTGCAAGTGTGTATACTTTGGGAGGTATGGGTTACTTATATCACCCTTATATTAAAACTCAAGAGGGTCATATTTGTTGGTTTATTCCTAATTCTAGTAAATACCCACATTTTGATTTCCCTTCGATTTTATCCTTCTGCTGACTTGATGTGCTCTATAAATAGTTATTGCCTTGTCGGCGTGCTGCTAACGTTGCATGTACAGAGAGAACAGCTCTTATCATGAGTCTGGTAGCTTGTGAAGCCACCAGAGACCACTTGGGTCAAATTGGTCAGAAGAGCTCTTTTGGGTGAGCCTGAGCAAGTTTATTCAGTTATGAAGCTTGATATGACATGGTAGGGTTGGACTCGATCCGGCTCGATCTGGACATTCTCGATGATTATATCTATTGGAGATGTTTATTGTTCCGATATGGCTAGGATATATGTACCAAAAAGGAAGAACAAAAATTTGAGTAACGGTCATGTGGTATGTTAGATACTATAAACAAAAAAAAATCATCACAAAATATTGAAAAAGGAAAGCCGAGGAAGGTAAGTACCTCTTCTACCTCTCAACTTATGCAATTCTATCCTTTTTTCATTAACAATCAGTTAATTTGTGACATTGTTGACTCTGCATTACTTTACTTAACTCTATTGTTTACGAGGACAGTTAGAATAATTGGACAAAATTCATGTGAGAAAAAATCACATTTGAAACTAATATAAATGATGTAAGATAAGTAAATTAATGTAAAACGATACGAATTGTTATTATTAAAAGTATATCAAATTATGCAGAAAATGAAAGAGAATTCGAAAAGAAAATGTATGAAGCTAGTGACTCAGCCACTTTGATCGAATGCAGCCATTGTGAATAATAACCCTAGCTCAATTGTAATGAGGGGGACGTAACCGATCAATCTCACAGTCTATCAAATATGCATTCCAATCAACTTTTAAGTATGAACATTGCTCTACTTTTTAATTTGTGGATTTCTCCGCTTGTCATTGTCATTTGACGTGACCGCCTTATAATATACTCTCTCATGACGAGACAGGGGCTAAAATGAAACCATTGATGGGGCTTTTGGGGTGTCGCGACCTAATCTTGGGGTGCGCTACATAGGAGTTTGGCTAATAGATTATTAAGTCTAAGCCTAACTCGAGCCCTCCTAAGCCCTACCAATTCGCGACTTAAGGTTTAGGTTGTTAACGTGCAAATGATTTTCATTTCAAAGCCGCCACTAATCTATTTACGGAGGGTCGATTAGAAACTCCAATAAAGTATAGGGAGATATACTTTATTCCTACAAACCAGAGATTGTGAGTACGGAGACTTGGTTACGCTAGACTACTCTAACATCCTTTCGGTACCTTTTCTTTTCATAAATATGTTTAAACAGGCAGTCTTGACCCATTTTATTACTCCCTAACATGTGTGATGATCATGTGGGTGCGCAAACCACCAAACTAACGCCTAATAATAAAAGCAGTAAATAAATTACAAGACAGGGAGAACAACATACCTCAAAAGTAACGTAAGCATCTTCATTGTTAACTAGAAAATCATATTGACAGTCCTAATATGATTTCTAATTAACAACCAATTCACTCAATGTATATTTTTTGGTTTTCTCTTGATTAAATGGAAACTAGCTTACATGCCATGATGTGCAAAGTATGATGTACGATTAATTAAACTTAGCACACGAGCTATATGACATGCGATTAAATGACCTAACTCTAGTGATAGGCAAATGAGGTATTTTTTGTGTTTTTCAATGAAATTCGGAATAGAGAAAAATGCTTAAATTAACATGCAATCTACTCTAGAAAAGATAATTCAACCTATACTACGTGACTTCTTTTTGGTGTTTTTTTAATGAAAATTCGAAATTAGAAATCACCCTAAATAAACCATTAAGATTAGAATAACATCTAATTTAAACTAGGAAATAAAGCATTCTAAATCCAAATTTAAATTAGAAGATTATCCTATCTTTCTAGAAACTATCTATAACTACCAATTTAAACTATCTAATCTTTTTTGGGATTTTCGTTTAAAGGAAATAAAATCAAACAAACGAATAACTACCATCGCCGAAATCATTTCACGCAATCCGCAAGATTTGTTTTATCATCTTTGAATCAGGAAAATGATATAAACCAATGATCATATCCATGTGATTATGGATATTGATGGAAAGTTATTCGTTTAAATTTGGGAACAAATAAAATCTATTATTGTATCCAAGTAGCTATGGATAGAATAATGATTTTCCGTGCCATTAAATATCATATCTCAAAGTTGAGATTGGATTATCGTCCAAGCACGTTGTTAAGTTAGGAAAGTCTCCTAACTTGGCGTATTTTAAAATCTTGCAGATATATCACGCATCATTCAAAAATATCAACTAATCCTTCAAAGATATCTAAACCAATCAAATATTTGAAACAATATTGGATAATGTTCTTAGCTAATTTGTGGATAACTCCCAAGTTTGAACCCGACTCGGATCGGGGTTACGGGTCACGGTCACGGGAGCGGCCGGAATGGCACGGCGCAGCAGGGGACGCAGCCAGGTGCGAAAAGGGGTTGGTCAGGTGCGAACACAGGCGCGGCAGAGGCTAGGCTAGGCGCAAGCGCGGGCACAGGCACAAACACAGCAAGGGCTCAGCCAGGCACGGGCGTGAGCATAGCACAATAGCAGGGATTCGGCTAGGCGCGGGCACGGGTGTGAGCACGGGCGTAGGCACTAGCACGGGTGAGAGCGCGGGCGCGGGCGCGGGCACGGGCACAGGCACGAGCAAGGGCGCAGGCACGGCAGCAGGCGGGAGCGCAGGCATGGCAATGGGCACAGTTGCAAGCATGGGAACAAGCACGAGCATGGGCACATGCGTGGGCACGGACGCGACGGTCAGCCATGGGGAGGCACAACCGGTCTCCTTTGCCCTATCTCACTTTCTTGCTCTCTCACTTGTGCTCCCGAAAAGTATGATCGCTCCCTTTCTCTACTGTCACCGTGTATTGAATTCTCTACCTTCTTTTGATCATGAACCTATGAGCCTTTATATAGAGTGCAATTACGGTTTTAACTTTCAAATCTTCAAAGATCTTAAGAGATGTACCCTATTTCCCTCAACAGAAACTTTTCTCTTATCAAATCTAATTGTGATAATATCAAACAAAATTACCCAAAATATTCAATATTTTTCACTTGGCATTTCAATTTTTGGCCTCTTATGATGTACATGGGCTTGGCCAATTTTCGCTTCACTTGTGGACTTAATACGGACAATTCATTAAGTTCAGAGCCTTCAACTAGAGTCCATCCGCCATTGGTTTACTGTAAATGCCATTATATGGGCTTAAATACTAATTTAAATGCTCCTAATCTATATGTAATTTAATTAATTTTTTGTCTAGAGACTAGGATCGATTTTTAATTTTTTATGCAATGAAGGACTAATTGGATTGCCAAAATTTAAGTGTCAACACGGGCTTCTTCAAGAGTAGATAGAATTAGTCTCATATGTGACGGAGCTTTCCGCTTACACTCCATGTTCGCCATTCCTAGTCTTGACGTCCTTTCACGGATGAAAACAGTGAAACGCCCTTTTCCAAAGCGAAACTGCTTTAAGAGATTTGAGAGTCCTTCATAGACCCCACAAGCACCTCAAAAAGTCTCAGACTTCCATCACTTCAATGAACGAGCATGTTCGCTGGTCTTGTCTTCATGGGTTTTGCTTTCAAAACCTTGACTCATGGTTCAACGTGTTTCATGTTCAGAACAACAGGGATTCGCAATTTTATATCGATTTACGCAGTCTACAAGTTTTAAACGACGAGCGAATCAGGCTTCCTCGAGCACAGCAAATAGAGAGGGGCTTTAGCCACATAGAAGGACTTACCCATTACAAACGCTTGTGCATCCCAGCAATATTTTAGAGATCACACGCTTCGGATGGATGTATAAAAAAAATGAGAGACAAAATACATCTGGTGAAGTCGCTCGCATCACATTCGGCAACATACCACGTTGTCGTTGAATAAGGAGAGTTTCAAGACATCAAGATCAATCAATCGATCGATCGATCAATCAATCAATCAGCCGATCCATAAAAAGCATTGTAATGTGTTAGAAGAAACGGCTTAGAGTCACACAGCCCGCACCAATACTACTAGTCCAATCCAAAAGCATGGTTTTGAAGTCTCCACAGAGCAAAAGTGAACATCCCAAGGGGAACAACCCACCTTCCTAGAACACACACCAAGAGAATCCAACTTCCTAGAACACACACCAAGAAATCCAACTGCAACCATGACTAGTCAGTCAATGTGTATGCGACCAATTAATTTGATATCATGCCTCACCCCTCTCGCACTCCACCGCCTATCCACCTTGTCTTAACAAATTACTTTGAATTTCATTCCATTACGAACACGGTACTAAGTAGATTGCCCAGGGACATACAACACCCATCGAATCACAGAATTATTCATAATTGACAACAAAACCCAATCATTTAGGAGATGAAAGTGAGATTTGTGTGAGTGTGTGTGTGTGTGTGAGAGAGAGAGAGAAAGAGAGAGAGACTTTTTGGTCAACATAAACAGATAAACTGAAATGAAATGCACTCGTAAAGGATATCGATCATAATGACAAAAGGATGTACAAATCCACTGAAAAAAGCAACGGAATTATGAACATCGTGCAGCTACCTTTATGGTCCTCGAAGAGGCGCATCATTGGCATCGACGAACTTGACGTGTAATCTCCATTTTGGCAGCAAATCATAGATGAAAGATTTGAAAGCAGCCCCCAAAAAAGTTGCTGTCCACTAAAAATGGAATGATAGTAACTAGGAAGCTACCACAAGATATGAGCAGTTAACAACATGAACCCAAGCATATGGTTACCACTTATATGTCTCTCGACAAAACTCTCACAAAAGCCACGCTAATCATTTAGCTGTGTTACGAAATGATCTCACCTCAGAAATTCTTCAGTAATGAGATATCTAAGCACAATAATATTGGCACTGGCTTTTTTATGTATTCAAAGGAGGGAAAAAGGCAAAGCATAAGTCTCCTCAGTTAGGGCGACCCGCCGATGTGCTGTTGCTTTAGGTAAGCATCTTCTGCCTAGTCATGATGATATTCATTTGTGTTACTCAAGCATCACTTGAAATTAAAGTCGCCTCAGTACGGTCAACAAACACCATACTACAACAAAGAAAAAGAGAGTCCGTGGACACCCCAGAGGTAAATCGTCCACCGGAGAAACTACATCATATATGGTTGATATTTCAGGGCTTAATAGCATGGCCAACCAACCAATCAAGTGTTCTTGCTTTCATGACACATTGCATTTGTTGCCGGTCTTTGTCCAAAATTACGACGACCAAATGCATTTGATTGGTCACATGGTATCATTGTTACATGTGTATTCTTTACTAGTTCGTTGTGCCTTGAACAAAAAAGATTCCGCAATTCATTCCACAACAGGCAAGAAAAGTGGCCTTACCCCAAAAAAAAAAAACAAGCAAGAAAAGTGAAATCAACTTGATGCCAGTATCACAAATAAGAAAACTATGTTAATCAGATGAAATCGAAAGGACAAGCTACCACAGAATGAAAGCCAAACAAAAATAATAAAACCATTGCCAAAAATAGGAGAAATCTCTTCGACATCCTATTGCAACACAATTGCGCAGAAAAGCAGCGGTGCTAAGAGCAATCTCGGTCTGTGAGGTCAGATGTCGATCAGACAAACAGAATCTTGATTGTTATTCGCATCAAAAAACAGTCTATGCATTTCAAAGCCTTAATGGTGATGTGACTAGCAGGAATCACCTAGAGGGGGGTGAATAGGTGACTTAAAAAAATTTTAATATATTTATGCGGAAATAATATAAATCACAGAAGAATCTGAATAAAGTTCATATTCAAGACAGATTATATAGATGAAGCTTATGATGTGCAGAAAGTAAAGTAAGAGATAAGGGATAGAGAATCTGCACACGAATTTATAGTGGTTCGGCTTATAGCAAGCCTACGTCCACTCTCCCACGCTTACAGCCTACCGGCTGGATTTCACTAGGTAATCAAGAGGAATTTACAGATTTTGAGTGATATCACTTTTGTGTATGATAGGACTCTCTATCTCACACAGTCACTCTTACAAAGTAACCCTCAAGATCTTAGTATTTTGGCTCAGAACAACAAGAGAAATGATTGGGGTATACTCAGACTTTGGACTTCCTTATTCTTGAATCTGTTGTATCTTTTGGCTGCTCGTTGATCTCCTTAAATACTCCTCTACTTCCAAACTAGCCGTTGGACAGCTTTCAGAAGATCATCTTCCAATCTTCACCTTGAACAGATTTGTATAATAAGGATTGAGTAGCCGTTGGATGACAAATTCTGAATCCCGTTGATTCTGGTCGTCCATACAATCAGAATCTTAGTTTCCAAAAGTAGAGCTTTATCCATTGTAGAGCATTCTTGTCGTAATATTTGATTGTCAATCAATTTGATTAAGATTGAACTAATCAAAAGTTTTCTTCAGTGAAATCTATGCCAGATCACTAGCTGTTTTTGTTTCGTTCTGAATTCTGCTTTTGAAAAAATTCTCCGTCTGAATAATTTCTGCGTCTGAATTTCAGAACTTAGATTCTGTGGGTCTTATTTTTCCAGCTTGTAAAATCTGAATAATTTCTTTCTGAGCTTCCAGAACATATATATATTTCTGGAATAAAAAGGTTTAGAATAAATATCAGTTTTTACAATAATAACAGAAGGTTTTGTCAACTTCAAAATTAGTAGGAGTTTTCCTCAACAATACCAAGTACATCTCTGAGCTTTACTTTTGGAGACCGCTTTACACATTCGCATCTATTATCCTTGTGTATCTATTCATGAAAATGTCATTTTCTGTGAAAACAAATGTCTGTATCCAAATCCTGATTCACACCCACCAAAAAATACAAAAAAACTAGTTAAAAGGTAAACCACCCAAATCTAAGCAAGGTGCTACAGTGAGTTTGCAAAAAGGGCAATTTTATTTTTTTTAAGTGGGATTCTGTTTAGAGGTATGTGAATTATATTTGCCTAGATAGAGGTATATATGGTCATTTGGTCAAAAGTGAAGTATAGTCTTGCTATTTTCGTTATATATAATACGATCTACAAAAAGATGCTTTTAACTACCGGCACGAGGCCCTTAAAATATTTGGGGAAAGTGGTAGTATCGTTTGTTGATTAAAATATTGATAAGTGGAGGGTCACTTGGATGAATTATTGGGATGGTGGGGCGGAAGCGAAGACAATTAACGCCATCGTAAGAAGCGAAATTGGTAAGAAGGTGACACGGAAGAAAGTGCCTTAAGAGTGTTTTTTTCTTTCCTTAAGGGGGAAAACGAGATTAAAAGGAGATCTTACACTTAAAAAAATGCCTTTAGGCTTTTAGTCACGTGCACCCGTTCATCTATCGATCCCCGTCATATGAACAGCTTGTGAAATTTCTCTATAAAGGAAGGCATTCAACAAAGGAAGATGCACGCGAGTCTTTGACAAAGAAAAAGGAGAGAAAACTGGAAAGATAATTCTTGCTTGGCTAGTGTTTAGGGTTTTCTAGTCTTGGAGAATTCTTGATTCTTACCTCGAACTCTTCTTGATTACATAGTCAAACAACTCCTCCTTTGTCCACGCATATAGTTAAATTGCCAACTCCTCCTTCGGTCGATTATTGGTTCATATTTTCGATTATCTTAATTTGTCTGCAGTTGCACAGTCTGTACCGCCTTTCTCCGGACATCAATAGAACAAAGTGAACAATTATATGCAGTTCAGCTAGCATTACTTTTCGATGTTCATCCTATGGAGCATCTGTATTTATATAAGCACACTTAGCAATACAACAAAATCTAAAAGAAAGGCTCATAAAATCTATACTAGAAATACTGGATCTTGGTCAAGATGTTTTATTATTCTCTTGTAGATGCACACAATTAGAGGACACAGTATTGTCATTAGCCCTTTTCCTATTGGCACCCAATGGAAACTAAAGAGAGAAAAAATCAATTCACAAATAACTTTCTGTCAAAGATGGTAATTCATCCAGAGGAAATATGTTTTCTAAGGACTGCATTAAAACCAACTGAATTCTTCCCAATCCCATATAGGTTCTTCTGTTTCCATACTAGCCGTCTCCATGTAACTGGAAATTCCAGCATTATTTACTATCACTGATCTTGATGAGGACACCAATCTGCCATCGCCGCCGCCTCTGCCACTTCCACCATCTCCACCTTGTATTGTCTCTGCAACCACCAGCTCCATTGGCCGACGATCAAATGCTCGGGAGCTCCCAGACACAACATACACGCGGCACAACGCAATCTCATGCCTCAACTACAACGTTTCAAGGGGAAAAGTTAAAGAAAAAAAATTTGTTGCATCTAGCCGTCTCCATGTAACTGGAGATTCCAGCATTATTTTCTATCACTGATCTTGATGAGGACACCGATTCGCCATAGCCAGCGCCACCGCCACCGCCACCGCCACTTCCACCATCTCCACCTTGTATTGTCTCTGCAACCACCAACTCCAATGGCCGATGATCAAATTGTCAGGAGTTCCCGGACACAACATACACTCGGCACAATGCGAACTCGAGCCTCAACTACAACGTTTCAAGGGAAAAAAAGTAAAGAAAGAAATTTGTTGCATCTAGAGAGAAGATGAGAAATGAGTGTTTCTGATACACTAGCATGTGACACAGGCAAACTAAGCTAAGCGCATAATTTTTTATTCACTAGCACTACTTAATAAGCGCTATATTTCGAAGTTTTGTCTAATCGAGCTTCTAATAGGTGGGTTATAAATATGTAGGCTACTCGTTTGCAAATTTAACTAAAATAAATCCGGTGACATTCATGAGTATGACCTATTGCTCAGAATACTGTGAGATTTTGTGAAACCTTTGCTAACTATTGTAAAAGTTTAATTTGTTAGATGAATGCATGGATTAATAGTTGGGATCCTCAAGAAAGCCTTCATACACCTTTTCCGAATCGAAACACACATCGAAATGAAACTCGTCTTTGTCACTCTTCTTATGGCTATCAGGATCCCAACTATTATTACCTGTGGATCATGTTCTTAGATTGCTGTTCTTGATATGCCCATTTTTATTGTCAAAAGCATGTCGTGACACAATTCTGACAACGCATATTTTATTCTTATTTAGTAAATTTTGTAAAGTCTAACTACTTAAAAAATTTTAGGCTAAACTTTATATTTTCTTTTTGGTGCTTTTATCAATTTCTGAGAAACCGTTCATCAAAGAATTGTCAAAAAAAAAAGGATCTATAGCAAAGTGCATGTGTTTGTGTGTCAAACATATAAATATGAGACTAAAAATAGTGTTCATTCTTTACTAAAAATGAAAAAAAGTGAATAACATTTGAAGTAAAGTGGATGCAAATTTGTTGAAATAAGAGCCATGCACACTGTAAGCATACAGGAGGATAGGGGGGATGAATGCCAAACAAGCCTGAAGCCTATCTATCATCGTCGAAGCTGTTCCTCCAGCTTGGGGAAGGACATAGACGCTCTGAATCCGACACACTAGGCGCCATCATCTTATGAACAATTCCTTCTTTCAAAGGCAATACTAGACATTATTGACTTGCAATGACCCATTCAGGAATTAGTAAATATGGAACTAGAGCTAAGGCTTGAAGATGAGGTTTAGGAGGGTGGTTGGCCCCTCGCTATCAAGAACTCTCAACGATAGGAGCAAATTTCTCCCATAGCAGGTGTGTCCACTCCTTCTTCAACGAGTGAAATATTTAAGTCTATTCAACATTATTTAGGATGGTTCTAATTTGATAGCAAATACGGGATAAAATCACCTAAGTAAGTTGGTGCCTCGTTCTTATCTTTCACGAAAAACGAGATATTCAAGGGACGAGAATCATGCAGTTACAATTTTCATGCTTGCGAAATTGACTGCCAAGACATTCTATTGCGATTCTCATTCCTCGACTAACTTAATTTCAAGGTGAATGAAATGAGACCTCAAAGTCAAGGTCCTCAACCTGAGATGGTACGAGGAGCCGGGTGAATTCTTAAGACTGGACTTTTGCCAATGTGAAAATGCTTTTTAGTGGGCTCACTTATATGATATGCTCAAATCGAACTTGCTAGAAATACTCAACGTACAAAAACCCATCAATTATGGAAGACCCACTTTGAGTTTCGTGGGGATTGGCGCCTGTGCCACCCCTCCCCCCCCCCCCCCCCCCCAAACTCTTTAAATCTTGAATCAATCCTCCCTCGGTATTAACCAACAAAGGAATCCTACACATCTTTTAAGAATGATGCTTTTTTTGTCGTTTTTAGATGTGTTTGCCACTTGGGGCTGGAGTTGAATCTTGGCTAATTGACTATCTAAATTTTGTTTCAATAAAAAAAGACAAGTTGCATTCATTTGGGAAAGTGCAAATATATATACTTTAGGAGGTATAGGTTATTAGGGATAATCGGTTCTCAATTCCCAAAATTGAGAACAGGGAATCGGTTCGATCCGATCCAATGAAATTGATCACTTAGGGTTTAGTTTACATTTTTATAATTTTTGTCAATGAAATTCACTTAGGATTTAATTCACATTTTATTAATTTTTTTAAAGAAATAAAAAAAAAGTATATATAGTTGGTCCGATTTTGTCGATTTGGTTCGGTCCGATTTTCTTGATTTGGTTCAGTCCAGTTTTGTTGATTCGATTCAATCCGGTTCCGCCTTAGAACCGGGAACCGAACCGCTCGAACACCGATTTCACTTTTAGAAATCGGGAACCGGACTAATACTCCCTAGAACCAGACCAAACCGGCCGGTTCAGTCCGGTCTGGGTGGTTCCCAATTTGGGCTGTCCATTTTGCACACCCCTACAGATTACTAATAATCATCCTTATATCATCCCTTGATTTTCATATTTATTGGTTTGGCCCTCCTTAATGCCCACTATCACAACCTTCCCAAGGGAACCACCAATGAAAAGTTAATGGATTACTAAGCAAATACTTAGTACGGACTCTCCAAAACTCATACCAATCGTAACTTTGAAGTTTTAATTTATTCAATAAAAAATGCAAATTAATTCATTTTGGAATCTCCAATAATCTATTGTGGATCAATTAGAAACTAGTGGTAAGCATGGTCCGGGTTGGGAAGGTCCAACACCTAACCCTGGGACCAACCCGCACAGTGTTGGTCCTCAATTTTTGGGACCGAGTACCGACCCTATGGGTCCGATCCGATTCCAGGGTCAACTCGGGACCAACGGATTTTTTTTATGTTTCATTTTTTTATTCCTTGAAAGGACAAATGGTACACTTTGAAAATACATATCCATCGATAATGAAATATTGAATAACCAAACTATGGACCCCAGTACAAATCAAATAAAAATCTAAGATAAGGCAACAACAAAAATCTCCTCTTAATAGTATACAAACACGTCAAATAAAATTAAAAAATAAAATGGTCAAAATACATAACATAAACCATGAATTATACAATTTCATATCTTGTTCATTCTCAAAAGTTTACTTCAATTTCTAAACACCTGAAAACAAAATAAACAACTTCATATTCTTGTTCGTTCATGAGGTTCGTTGGTCATGAGGCGCCGAGGAGGGCCAAGTGAGGCGACCTCCATTCGCCGTTCGTGAGGCGCCGAGGTGGGCCAGGAGAGGCAAGTTGGTTCGTGAGGCGAGCGAGGAGAGGCAGATCTAGCGAACAGCCACAGAGAAGGTGGGAAGAAGAGAGGTGACGCTCAATAATCAATAGGGTTTCTATTTTCAACACCAAAGGAAGAGGAGAGAAGGGGCTTAGGTTTTTTGGAAAACAAATAAATAAATATATATATAGGGTTGGTTCGGGTTAAACCAACCCACATAGTGCAAGGTCTAGGGGTGGTCCAAAGACTAAGGACCGACCTAGTCCCCCTGCGAACCAGACCAGGACTGATCGGGTTGGGCCGGTCCAGGGTTAGTCTAGGGTCAACCCTGGACCATTGCTCACCCTTATTAGAAACTCAAGTAAAATGTAGGAAAAAATTGGAATAATTACATTAAGAGTATCATAATTTTTGTACAGCGCTCACTTGAGTATCATAACTTTTTTTTCACTCACTTGAATGCCATAAATTTGAAAAACGATCAATTAAGTACCATCAGCGATTTATCTCACCGGAAAATCAAATATGGATGCCAGTTGTCCTACGTGGCATCGCCGACGCTAACGTGGATATTTAAAAAAATTCAAAAATAAAAAAATGTTTGATTCGGGTGCTTCACATTCATTTGTATCTGAACAGTTTGTTAAGTTAACTGGGATTAAACCAAAACCTTTGGAAGTAATTATTTGCGTTACCGCCCCTCTAAATGATGAAGTGTTAATTTTGGTAGGATGTTCAGGCTGTAAGATAGTTGTTGGTGGTAGGAAGGAAGTGATAAATTTAGCAGTTTTAGCGATGTGTGACTTTAATGTCATCGTCGAGATGGAATGGCTCGTGAAGCAAAGAGCTTTAATGGATTGCGGTAACAGGATAATCCAATTTAATCCGATTGGTCATTTTAGATATGATTTTGTATAAAACGGAGGGGGAACCTCAGTCCTTTTGATTTCGTCACTTGAGGTAACTAGGCTATTGAATGAAAGACGCCAAGGTTACCTAGCGACTGTGGTTAATTCATTGGTTGAGAAACCAAGGCTAGAGGACATAGCCGTGGTGTGTGACTTTCTCGATGTCTTTCCTAAGGAATTGCCGAGATTGCCACCTGAAAGAGAAATAGAATTTGTGATCAAGTTGGCCCCCGGGGCGGAGCTAATCTCTAGAGCACCTTATAGAATGGCATTGTTCGAATTAAAGGAGCTAAAGGTGCAGATGCAAGAGTTTCTAGATAAAGGGTTCATTCGCCCTAGTGCATCGTTGTAGGGAGCGCTTGTGTTATCCGTAAGGAAGAAGGATGGTTCGTTGCATTTGTGCATCGACTATTGGCAGTTGAATCAAGTGACCATCAAGAGTAAGTATCCGTTACCAAGGATAGATGACCTGTTCGAACAACTGCAAGGAGCTTCGGTGTTCTCCAAGATAAACCTGAGGACGAGCTATCGTCAATTGAGGATTAAAAAGGAGGATATACTGAAAACAACATTTCGTACGCAATATGGACATTACGAGTTTCTCGTAATGCCGTTTGGATTAACTGTTGACACCTAAATTTTAGCAACCATTTAGTGTAATTTGCATAGAAAATTAGGGATTAAATTTTTAACCCCTAAACAAAAAATATTTAAATTGCATAACATATAGTTTAAATTCATTTTAGATTAATTGCATTTTGCATCGGACTGGTGGTGACGAACGAGCTTAAATTTCATCGAATGTGACTCAGCTCGCTTGAAGTGCAAGGGTTGGGAATTACAAGTCAAATGGGCTCGGTTGTTTTAATTTGAACTTAATTCAGCCCATTGTCATTAATTAATTCAGCCCATCATCATTAATTAATCCAGCCCATTTACATTAAAGCCCAAGTCTAAGCCCATTAGGACCAGAAAGCCCATCTAATTGACCTAGATTAATACTATATATACATTATTAGGTCGGAATTTTAGAGGGGGGACACACAATTTTCAGATCAGAAAATTTTTAGCGTGTGAGAGTGAGAAAGAGAGAGAGAGGAGGAAGACATCGCGCCCGCGCCCGCTGCCGCGCCCGCTCCTGCGCCCGCTGCCGCGCCCGCTGCCGCGCCCGCGCCCGCTCCCGCGCCCGCTCCCGCGCCCGCTGCCGAGCGCTGCTGCCTCCCGCGCCCGTCGTTGCCGCCTCACGCCGACGCTGCTGCCGCCGTCGCGCCTGCCGCTGCCGCCTCTCGCCGACGCCGCTGCTGCCGTGCGACGTCTCTGCTGCTGCTTCCTGCTGCCGCGTGTTGCCGCCTCTCCCGCTGACGTCGCGCGTCGCCGCCGGTTGCTGCTGCTCCCCGTGCGTGCCGCCGTCTGCTGTTGCTGCTCCTCGCCGCGCGCCGCCGCGTGCTGCTGCTGCTTCTTACCGTGCACCGCTGCTGCTGCTGCCGTCGCCTGCTGCCCGTCGCCGCGCCCTGCCGACGTTCCCGCCGCTGTCCCCGCCGAGCCCGACGCTGCTGCCGCCGTCCTCGCCGGAGCCGTCGCACGCCGGCGCTGCCTTGCTGCCCGTCGCCGCGCCTTGCCGACGTTCCCGCCGCTGTCCCCGCCGAGCCCGACGCTGCTGCCGCCGTCCTCGCCGGAGCCGTCGCACGCCGGCGCTGCCTTGCTGTTCCGTCGCCGTTCCCTGCCGCCGTGCGCCACCGCCGCAGTCCGAACGATCACGCCGTTGCCCCGCCGTCATCCCGACACCGCGCCGCCGAATCCACCGTTCGCCGCTCATCCCGATCCGCAAGTTCGAATTTGGAAATTATCCGTAAATTAGGTAATTGAACATTATCCAATATTTTTAGAATATCTCGTTTCTTAATTTTTGGATGTTTGAATATTCTGTGAATATTGCGTGGATTGTTAGATATCTTAGGATAATGTTTGCCTTGTTCGCAATATTTGAAAATATTCAAAATTAGGAATTTTTCCTAATTCAGCAACGTATCTGGACAACTATCCGACCTTATCCCTAAGGTATGATACGTGGTGATACGGAAAATCATTATCCTATCCATAATCCCTTGGATACGATAATGAATTTTATCTGCTTTCCAAATTTGAACGATTGACTTTCCGTCAATATCTATAACCCTATAGATATGACTGATAGCTCGATTTTTGTGCCTAATCCGAATTTGAAACGAATCTTGTGGATTGCGTGGCTATTTTAAATATGGATGCTATCTCTATTTAAATTATTTTTCCTTTTCAAATAAAAAAGAAAATTCAAAAAATATCAGTTAGGATTTGAATTTGAGTTTTGCACGTTTAAGAATCCTAAATATATCTAGACGATAGAGTAATTATTTAATTTAAATTAGGACTTGAGATAATCTATTCCCTAGTTTAAATTAAGTAATTTTCTAATCTTAATAGATTATTTAGGTTATTTTTTTATTTCGAATTTTCATGAAAATCCCAAAAAAGAATGAATTGTTTTATGGTAGATTAGGATAGATTGCATTCTTAATTTAATTAATTTATTATTTCGAATTTTAACAAAAATCCCAAAAATAAGTCATGTTAGGATATGTTAAGTCATCATAGGTTGCATGTTAATTTAGGCATATTTTTATTCCGAATTTCATTAGAAAACACCAAAAATAAATCGTTTGCCCGTCATCAGAATTAAGTCACGTCGTCGCATGACATATAGTTTGCATGCTAGGTTGCATTACTTGCATGTCATTTTTGCACGTCATTGCATATAGGTTAGCTTTCATTTAAATAAGCGAAAATCCAAAAATACTGAGTGAACTGCTTGTTAATTAGAAATCATATTAGGATGGTTGATGTGATTTTCTAGCTAACCATGCAGATGCTTACGTTGCTTCGAGGTAAGTAATTCTCCCAATCTTGCAATTTATTTAATGCTTTGATTATTGGGTGTTAAATTGGTGGTTTGCGTACCCGCATGAACACCTCACATGTTAGTGACTAAGTTAAAATGGATCCAAATTGCTTGCCAAAATATTTTTTTGAAAAGAAAAGGTACCGAAAGGGCGTTAGACTAGATCTAGCGTAATCAAGTCCCCGGGCTTAGAATCTCTGGTTCGTAGGAATAAAACATATCTCCCTATGTTTTATTTAGGTTTCTAATCGACCTACCACAAATTGATTAGTGGCGACTCCAAGCATGAAAACATTTGCATGTTAAAAACTTAAACCCAAAGTTGCGAATTGGTAGGGCTTGGGAGGGCTCGAGTTAGGTTTAGTCCTAATAATCCATTAGCCTGAGAGGAAGAAATTTTTAGGTCGCGACAGCTTGGCGACTCCGCTGGGGACTTGAGTTAAAACTCTTAGTGGACTTAGGCCAGTTTTTCTTTTCAAAAAATATATTTTTTGCTTGGCAGCGAGGATCCCAGGTACGTCCCTAACATTTTAGGTGTTAAATGTTTTTGCAGTATGGGAGGTATAAGGGGAGGCGTGATTGTTAACCCTTGTTTTGCAGGGAGGTGTTTGAATGAATGGTTTATTTTATGCACGAAGCGCTGTATGATATAACCTGCTGTGCATGCCTTGCATTTACACTACACCGCACACACTACCCGTTGCCGGACCTGGGCGGCACAGGTTTAGGATGGTACTAAGAAAACGGACACCTCGACCACACCCGTGTGGTATAGGTCGCCTTTCTTGGTCCCGAAAGTTCTTTCATGGTGTCATTGAATACCTACCACGGTTGCACCCTTTGCAACCCGGGTCGGCTCTTTGACTAAGCCGGAGTCAGGGGAATCCCAGCCTAACCACCACCATGACTGGTTTAGCTCGGTAATCCTCGTGTCTCCATTTTGCAAGCCAGAGTCTAGGTAGAAATCGAACCTCACGTTTCATGCGCATGTCTATGTGATTGCCATCATTCTACCGGGTGAAGTAAGATTTCTAAACCTTTATCTCGCAATTTATTTATGTTTCGTCTTTTTCTTTGGTCGGTCCATGACATTAGGTCGGTCGCGAGTCTTGGTCTATACACTATGGGAGGGGCAGACATCCGGATTCTTGATGCTCCTAAGGACGAGCTCCGTGCCTGGTGGAATCTACTCAGTCCGACCAACCGCAAGCTAGTTGAGGGCCACATCGGGAGGCTCCTCCCCCTACTGGAAGTCAAAGTCCGTACCGGCCTCGTTCGAGCATTAGCGTACTTCTGGTGTCCCGAAACCTCTACCTTTATATTCGGTAAGCACGAGCTCACCTCGACGTTGGAAGAATATAGCGTGCTCATTGGAAAACCATTGGAGTCGGATTTAATCACACCACCTTTGGGAATTGATCCTACTTTAATGTTGGCTGAATTTTTGAATGTCGGAAAAGATGAATTGGGAAAAGTTCTAAAAGCAAATCGTGGCACATGTCCTTTTTCATTCCTGAGTCAGTGTTTTGAAAAAGCCACATCTTTTCAAAAAGGCAGAATCTTTTTGCTAGCGTTTTTCGGGTTCGTGATCTTTCCTTACTGTAAGAATGCATGTAATCCGTCAATCACATGGTTGGTCCAACAGGTTTGTTTTGAAAAGAATTTTATCAACATCATTTTAGCAGAGACTTTTATTTCCCTCACTAAATTTAAGCAACATGTTGACAAAACGTTTCATGCCCCCCTCGAACTTTTGCAAATTTGGTTTTTATCTCATATAAAAGGGTGTGGCGATTTACTCACAATACCTGAGCTTAGTGATTCTAGCCATCCAGTTTTAAGGTACAAAGAAAAACAAGGGGATGCACCCGATTATCATTACTCCGAATGGATCATTTTCATGAAAAACGCTAGACCCCAAGGTTTCCAATGGCATGCTAACTGGTTCAAAGTCGAGGAAGCTCGGCTTACCTGTAATGGTATTGGACCGATTCCACTATTGGGTTTCACCGGCGCGATCGAATACTACCCCGCCAGAGTGTCTCGTCAGTATCAGATTCTCCAAGGACTCCCTCCGGCGTTACAACCAGAACTCCTACAAGTTGACTTCGCCGATGATGATAAAGATCACGAAGCGACCGTAGCCCAGCTCAATAAGATGTGGAGGAAGTGTCGTGTGTTGAAGATAGCTCGGCCCGAAGGAGAACTAAAGGGAGAGCAGAAGTCCTATTTCGCGACGGCCCAGTACATTCGTCGGCACAGAATCCCGCAGGATTTGCTCCCGAAGATACCCAAGGTGCCTCTAAAGTCCGCCAATCGCTCAGAGAACAATCGCCTCAAAAGGAAGGCCGAAGAAGCTGAAGAAAAGGCATCCAAGATAGCTCGAGCTTATGAGCAATTGAATAAGGAAGTCGCCTCCCATATGTCCATAGATCAAGCTAAATAAAAAGCTCGAAGTTCTTTTCTCATTTCAGTTTCAGTTTTTAAAATTTGTTTAGGAATTGAGCCATTTGTCTTTATATTCAGTTCAATTTCAAGTCATTAATTGGTGTAAAAATTTTCGCCATTTCAATAAAGAGGTCCTTTCAATTCAAAGCGGTTAGACCAATGTCATGGATTGGCGTATCATTTTGCTTAACACTCATGTATGCCTGTTTCATTTCGAAATTAGGTAGCTACGGACCGATCACGATCGCCCATTCGTACACGGTCGAGAGCCAGAATGGCCGATCAAACTGACTTGCAAGAGCGTGTTGTTGGTGTGGAAGACCAGATCAAGCAACTTGTCATCGCAATGCAACAAATGTCCGCTGAGATCAAAGCTCTCCGGTCGGTTCCTGTTTCGGCACCCCTCGAAGCGTCAGTCCCAAAGCAGAAAATCAGAAAAAGTGTCGATGTTGACGGGGATGACGATATTCCTGATTTAGAAGATGACCCCGTCCAGATCATCGTCAATAAGGACAAACCTGATGAACGGGTCAATAAACTTGAAGAAAGAGTGAAGCAGCTGGAAGGTTCGCAGGATTCACCTTCGATCGATCTGTCCCTGTACTCACAGATCAAAATCCCAAAGAAGTTCAAAATGCCGGATTTCGACAAGTACAATGGCACCACATGTCCAAAAGCCCACCTACAGCTCTATCACGTACAAATGACTTCGTACGTTGATAACGAACTCCTGATGATTCATGCCTTTCAAGCAAGTTTGACGGGTCCTGCTTTGAGCTGGTATCTCATGAAGAAGATAAATGGCCTCAAAACTTGGAAAGAAGCCAGTGAAGCATTCTTGAAGCAGTACGATTCATAACGGACATCATTCCTACCCGTGATGATCTCGAACGCGCTCAAATGAAAAGGACTGAATCCTTCAAAGACTATGCTATTAGATGGAGGAATTTAGCTGCTCAGGTTGTTCCAGAACCCATAGACAGTGAGTTAAAGAGGATGTTCATGAAAACTCTCCCGTTCGAATACCGTAATCGGATGGTTGCCATTCCGACTGACAACTTCAACCAACTCATCCCCATGGGCGAACAAATTGAAATAGGGCTGAAAGATGGATGGTTTGTCGAGCCGTCCTCTTCGACCAGAAGATTTGGTGCGAGAAAAGAGAAAGAGCCGGCAGCTGAAGTGAATGTGGCTTATAACCAACCGAGCCGGCGGAATGCTAACTCCGCCCCAGCAATCCAAGTAGTAGAAGCTCAGCAACAAAACTCGGGTCGTCAACCTTTTCAGAGGAGGAACAACAAGAGGCAATTCACTCCCCTCCCCGGATCGTTGTCTCAAGTGTTGACAGTGCTCCAGAAGAAAGGTTTGCTTACTACTGAGCCAAAGCGGCCCAATCCTGAGCGGTTCTATAGCTTCGACCCGTCAAAGAAATGTGATTATCACATGGGTGAGCTGGGACACTCAACCGATGATTGCTATGCCCTCAGGCACCGAATCCAGAACCTCCTAGATACGAAGGTTTTCTCATTTCAGCCTGCTAAGCCGAATGTTCAGAACAACCCACTCCCTGATCACGCAGGCAATGTGAATGCCATATTTAGCTTCGATGCTGGTCGAATCAAGAATGTTAAGGTGTATACCACCGACGTCTATGGTGAGTTAGTGAAAGCCGGTTGTTACCCAAGTAATGAGGACCTTCCCCTTGCCATCATGAGAGAAAGAATCTCAAGAATGGTGGAAGCTGGGATGATCGTTTATGCTGACCACACTGGCATCATTTCCACTATCTCTGAAGTGGTTATTAATTGGGAGGAGGAGTTTGCTTCATTGAACACCAGGAACGACGAGGGCGACCCTCTGCCTGAAGACATGCCTCTGCTTGAAGACGCGTCTGATAACGAAGAGATCGTAGTAAGCACGCCTACAGCTAATGAAGGGATAGTGATCGAGATACCTCAGCCTTATGAGTACAGTGGCAATAAGGCAGTCCCTTGGTCCTACAGTCTCGATGTCGACTTGGTTACTAGATCCGGGCGTTCCTATGGCCAAGCTAATGCTCAACCTGCAAAACCTGTTACTGATGAAGAAGCCAAGGAATTTCTAGCTGTGATTAAGGCTAGCGAGTACAACATAGTTGAACAATTGCGCAAGCTGCCCGCGCAAATCTCTCTGCTTGAGCTGCTCCAGACATCTGTCAAGCATCAGAAGGCCTTAATGAAGGTGTTGAGTGAAGTCCACGTGCCAGAAACGATCGATCATGACAAATTAGAGGAATTTGTGGGCTCTATACTCCTCAAGGACCTCATAGCCTTTTCAGATGAAGAGTTCCCTCTAGAAGGGAGGGGGCATACCAGGGCACTCTATATTTCCGTCAAATACAAGGCCTCACATGTTGCCCGAGTACTCATTGACAACGGATCAGCCCTGAACATCTGTCCTCTGGCGACTTTACACCGCCTTAAGATAGATCCTTCTAGGATAAGTTCTGCAAGAACCTCCGTACGAGCCTTTGACGGAACGAAGAAAGAAGTGATGGGAGAAATCTACCTTGACATATAGATAGGACCAACAATGTTCAATGTCCTATTTCAAGTTATGGACATTCCCACTGCATTCAATTTTCTATTGGGACGTCCATGGATTCATACTGCCGGAGCTGTGCCATCCAGTCTACATCAGATGGTGAAGTTTGTCGTGGAAAGAAAGTTAATCACAGTTCACGGTGAAGAAGAGCACCCAATCTACCACGCAGCGGCTATCCCCTATATTGAGCCTGATTGCAAAATAGAATCGAGCTATCAGTCGCTGGAGCTCGTATCAACCATACATGCTTTTAGAGGATCGTCACCGCCTATTCCCGAGGTGTCAAATGCTGCAGTCATGGTTGGCAAAGTAATGATGTCCCATGGCTTTACTCCGGGTGAAGGCCTTGGTAGGGATGGTCAAGGTATCCGCCAATCGGTGGAAGTTTCTCAGAGGCCCCGCATTACTGGGCTGGGATACCTTGGGTCAAATGAGCCGAACAATGTGGCACGTGGACGTGGACGTGGTCGAAGTCAAGTTCGAAGAAATGGTCAAAATAGATTGCGATCCGAAGAAGAGCCAAATGGTGAAGAACGTGGGCGTGGTAGGTTGCTTCCACACCTCCGCACCACATTTCCAGGCCCTGCAAGAATGATGCATGAAGAGAAGGAAGTGATCGATACTCTGGGGAAACCAAGTGGCAAGTTCGATTATTATGTTAAATACTCGGCGCCCCCCAGCTTCTATATTGACCCCCGTGACATTGTCCCGGATGGATGGGGAGGTATGGATGATTCAACACCTCTAGTGACAGAAGATTATGATGATGCAATGGAGGGAATCACTGCCCTGTTCGATAATTTCTTAATTGGAGCCATCGAGGAAGGACCGTTGAAGGGAATGGGCATTGGCTCACAAGAGTAACACATTTACAATTTTCGCACATTCCCCTACGCGGGAATTTTTACTGCTTTTTAGGACTTGCCCCGTCTCGGGAGCTGCTTTTTAGTACTTTTCATTTCTAGGATTTGATTGTTGCAATTTTCATTCCAATAAATGTAATTCATTTGGTGATAATCAATGAAATTACAAGTTATTTTCGTTTTGAGGGCATGTTGAGGTACATCAAACCAGCCCGGTGATGATATCCAACCGATAAAATAAAATATAGTCCAAGGAGAATTCTGAGGCCTGGGCTTCTTCATGCTTCCTCGTGTTAAAACCTTTTTGAAAAGAATTTCAAAATAAATAAAAAAAAATCAAAATACACTGTTTAGCCCTGTTTGTCCTACTGAACCCCCTACTTTATGTTTCAGGGGCAATTTCGTGACACGAAAGGGTATGGGAACGGTCCAATCTGATGAATTATGTGCCACCGAACCTGATCTCGATGACACCAATGAACTCGAAGATTCCTCGGACCTCCAGCGTGATATAGAGCATCATGAAAGACCTAAAGTCCTAACGGTAGACCAAACTATTACCGTCAACTTGAGTGATTCCGGAGAACCCAAAGAGGTGAAGATAGGGGCAACCCTTCCCGAAGGTGAAGCTAAACGCCTGATCCAACTGCTGAAGGATTACCAGGATATCTTTGCCTGGTCGTATGTCGATATGCCGGGTCTAGATTCTTCTATCGTGGAGCATAGTCTACCCACTAATCCAGACATGCCGCCCAAGAAACAGAAGCTGCGAAGGACCAAGCCTGAACTTTCCAAGAAAATAGAGGAGGAGGTCATGAAGCTTTTGAAAGTGGGATTCATCGAAGTCACCCAATACCCCAGTTGGGTGGCTAATATTGTGCCGGTCATGAAGAAGGATGGTCGAGTTCGAGTTTGCATCGACTATCGCGATCTAAACAAGGCCAGTCCTAAAGACGATTTCCCATTGCCACATATAGATGTTTTTGTGGATAGTACAGCAGGGTTCGAGCTGTTTTCCTTCATGGATGGTTTCTCGGGTTATAATCAGATAAAAATGAAGGACGATGATAAGGAGAAAACGGCGTTCATCACTCCTTGGGGGACATTCCACTATAAGGTCATGCCCTTCGGCCTCAAAAATGCCGGGGCAATATATCAACGGGCAATGGTGACGCTCTTCCATGATATGATGCATAAGGAGATTGAAGTTTATGTCGATGACATGATCGCCAAGTCTAGACCTGGGAAGAGTCACGTTGATACTTTGAAGAAATTATTCGAGAGGCTCCGTGAGTTTAAGCTCCGTCTCAATCCGGCCAAGTGCGTATTCGGAGCAACCTCGGGTAAATTACTTGGGTTCATAGTAAGCAGTAAAGGCATTGAAATTGACCCCTCCAAAGTGAAGGCTATATGTGAGTTACAACCCCCGTCGACCGTGAAAGAAGTGCGAAGTCTCCTGGGTAGATTGAACTACATAGCCCGTTTTATTTCTCAGCTCTCAGCAACTGCTAAGCCATTCTTCAAACTTCTAAGGAAGAATGCTCAAGTGAAATGGGACGAGGATTGTCGGGAAGCATTTAACGAACTAAAGCAATACCTGATGAAACCACCAGTGCTAGTCCCACCAATGCCGGGCCAGCCTTTGATCCTTTACCTCACGATTCATAGTGAATCTTTAGGTGCGATGCTAGCCCAGGAAAGTCCTGAAGATGGGAAAGAGCGAGCCATTTATTACCTAAGCAAGAAGTTCACTGTCTTGGAGTTGAATTATTCTGAAGCCGAGAAGACTTGCGTTGCGCTAGTATGGGTGCTCCATAGGCTGCGACAATATACACTGCATCACCAGACTTTGCTTGTGACTGAGAACGATCCCATTAAGTATTTACTTGATCAGCCAGCTTTGGTAGGAAAGTTAGCCAAGTGGCAGATTTTAATTTCAGAGTTTGATATCCAGATGAAGCCACAAAAGTCAGTTAAAGGTCAAGTAATTGCTGATGTGTTAGCTGAAAATCCTGGAGTCCCTAATGATGATAGATATTCTCCAGAAGATCGCATTTTGGTAATAAAGGAAGACACATGGACCATGTTTTTCGATGGAGCTGTAAACTTGGCCGGCTCCGGCACTGGGGCAGTTTTAATATCCCCAGATGGGCAACATTATCCAGTAGCAGCAAAGTTGGTGTTCCCCTGTACCAACAACATAGCCGAGTACGAAGCTTGCATCCTCGGACTCCAAGCCGCAGTGGAAATGAGGATAACCAAGTTAAAAGTGTTTGGTGATTCTGCTTTGATTATTCTCCAAACTGTGGGAGAGTGGAAGACGAGAGACACCAAACTAGTGCCGTACCATGAATACCTCGAAGAAATCATAAAGGAATTCGAAGATATCTCTTTTGAGTACTTATCGAGGTCTCATAATCAGTTTGCTGATGCGCTAGCTACGTTATCATCCATGTTGCAAGTGATTGATGGGTTAGAGGTAGAACCCCTGAAGATTGAAGTCCTGACAAAGCCAGCCTACTGTATGGTTGTGACCGGGGAGCCTGACGAAAAGCCATGGTATTACGATATCATGAGTTACATCCAGAGACAAGAATTTCCTGAGGGAAGCACCCCGGCTGACAGGAAGTACATAATGAAAATGGCTTCAAAATTCTTTGTTAGTGGTGAAAAGCTGTACAAAAGATCATATGATTCGATCCTATTAAGGTGTGTGGATGCAGCTGAAGCTACCAGAATCATGCAAGAAGTACACGAAGGGATATGTGGTCCACACATGAATGGCCACATGTTAGCTAAGAAGATTATGAGGTTGGGTTATTATTGGCTCAGTCTTGAGAATGACTGCATCCAACATGTTCGAAGATGTCATCGTTGTCAGGTTCATGGGGATAAAATAAATGTTCCCCCGACGGAATTACATCAGCAGTCTGAGCCATGGCCCTTTTTAATGTGGGGCATGGATGTGATTGGCCCGATTAATCCCAAGGCATCAAATGGACACCGATTTATCTTGGTCGCGATTGACTATTTCTCTAAGTGGATTGAGGCGTCATCTTATGCAAACGTCACCGCAAAGAATGTTGTAAAATTCATCAGGCGAGACATAGTCGCTCGCTATGGTGTCCCTGAGGCTATCGTCACTGACAATGGGACAAATTTGAACAATAAGTTCATTGATCAGTTGTTCAACGAGTTCAAAATCCGGCACCTGAATTCATCTCCCTATCGTCCACAGATGAATGGAGCGGTTGAAGCCGCCAACAAGAACATCAAGAAGATCTTGGCCAAAACGGCTGAAAACTATCGTGACTGGCATGAAAGGTTGCCATTTGCACTAATGGCGTATCGAACTTCGATCCGAACCTCTGTCGGAGCGACTCCTTTTTCCTTGGTGTATGGCATGGAAGCAGTTCTACCCGTCGAAGTAGAGATCCCTTCCTTGCGAGTGTTATCTCAAGTGGAGTTGTCCGAGGCAGAATGGATGCAACAAAGGCATGAGCAGTTAAACCTAATTGATGAGAAGCGATTGAGAGCTATTTGCCACGGTCAAACCTATCAGCAGAGGATAGCTAGATCCTTCAATCAAAAGGTGCGTCCAAGACACTTCGAGGTAAATGATCTAGTCCTAAGGAAGGTACTGCCAGTCTTTCCTGTTCCTGGAGGAAAATTTGCCCCAAACTATATTGGTCCGTATGTGGTTAAAAAGGTGCTTCCTGGAGGTGCCCTGATTCTCGCAGAAATGGATGGTCGTGAGTTTTCCACTCCTGTTAATTCTGATGCTGTGAAGATCTATTATCCCTGATGGAATTTAACATTTTGCAGCAAAAGTTTTCAAATGTTTGGTTTTATACTCTGAGTCACAAACATTTCACTAATGAATAAGTGGTTTCAATCAATTAAAAGATGGAATGTGTGCCTTGGCTCTAAATTATGCTTGATCATTTTGTCAGTCTACATTATCGATTTTAAAAGGGGAATCTATTTAGACAATATGATAATTCATGTGGAATGAATTGAATGTGTTGAATGAGGTACATCGGGATGATGAAAGGCAAGCCATATCCTATACACAGTCCCATGCACTAATCCCCAGTGAGTTGAGTGGAAAAATTCCATGTCTGCAAGGCAAAGGGTTATCTCGCAAAAGGTACGGCAGCTGAAATGACGAGAGGCGGTTCATTTCTCTATCCCAAACACTACAGGTTATCCATTGTTTCGCCACTTTGAGCCTAAACACTTGGAGAAATTCATTCAAATTACTCCTGTCAAGAACCACCCCACATCGGGGTAAACTGGAAGTAAGTCAGCGTCATAAGGTGAAAAATGAGTAGAAATTTTCATGCTCTCACTTGCATCAATCTTCGAGTGTTGCTTTTTCAGATGAATTCACGTGAAGTTCAAGTGCCTTAGGATGACGAAGAGCATTTCTTTCTCTATCCTATACACACTTTATCCTTTGTTAAGCCCAATTGAGCCTGCAAATTCATTTCTTAAACCCAGTTGGTGATCATCCCCCACACTGGGGCAAGGCAAAAGTCATCATTGTTCAAGCAGCATATCCGGAGCGCCGATGAAAGACGAAGACCCTGAGAGTCCAAATGTTAGTCATTCGGTCAAAACAAGCCAAAGTGTGACTGGCCAATACATGCATTGTAGACAGTGTGTGTCAAAAAAAAAACTAGAGGGCATGAAAAAGCAGTGTGCCTGGTAAAAGCAAGGCCGATGCCCGTGAAAAGAAAAAAAAGAGAAGAAAAAATGGAGAAAAAGTGACGACTTTAGAAAATGTTGAGATGTGTCAAAGTCACAAAAATATCCAGAGTCTTAAGGAATCAAGTGATGAATTCTCGAAGCCAATGGAGCATTTACCGAGAAGATAATCCCTGATGGAAAAGAGCACCGGTGACAATGCCGAGATGATCACCAACTCTCACCCCAATTATACACATTTTGAGCCTTATGATCCATTCATTTCTCAACCCATGAGCCTAGCCTGCGTTACATCCCTTGCAAAGTCTCTTCAGACTAGGGCACTTGAACTAACGTAGAGTTTCTGATGTTTATAAGCTTAGTTCGAAGAAGTGCGAGCAAGTCCATTTCTATCTCATTTTGCAGGTTCTTGACTTGTAAACCCGGAGACAATTACAGAGTATTTTCTTTCAGTAGCCTCGACTCGAAGAGTCTCTCTTGCTAAGCCATTGACCAAGCCCATGTTACGGTCCTAACAAAGACCTCTCAGATTGGTAAAGTCGTACCGTTTGCGAGAATACTCGGACCCTTGTCGGCATGATGATGGTGAGATAGAGTGATTTTCATAAATTAGCCACTTCTTGACGAGAATGAGAGAAAGCCCTTTTGGACCAAAAGTCCCTCATTCGACATTTTCAAGATATCCGTTTGTGAGTTTGGATCGTCTTGTCATGATTTTTTCCCAGCAAAGTTTGTAATGCTGATTTGACAAAACCATCGTGCATGAAAATCAGTTGAAATCATGGTGCATGTGTATATGTATTCTTGACAGTGTGCGAATGCGTATTACATGTTACCTAAAATCGTGTCTAACAGGAGGCACACCTTCAGAGTTGGAGATGTCACCAGGTAAGTATATCTTTATCCCTAGGATGTCTATGACTATCTAGGTATCCCTAACCTGTTCAAGCAATTGTCAGGTCCCACATTTGATCATTTTTGCAATCTCTAGATGCCTTTGATTGTGTTCAGGTGTCTATTGATCAAACCTTTTCAGGTACTTCTGATGATATCCAGGTACTTTGTCAAGGAACTCTTGAACACTTGGGCTAGCCCCTTTGTTCATCAAATCGCAGATTTTCATACAATCTCGAGGAGATTCCCCCGTTACATGACTATGAGCAAGTATAGGCATGGCGGCCAAATCTTTACATATGAGCAGGTATATGTAAAGGTCGGAATATTCTTCCCAAATATCAGGTATTCCCCCGCTACTCACCTATGAGCAGGTATAGGTGAAGCGGCCAAATCTTTACATATGAGCAGGTATATGTAAAGGTCGGAATATTCTTCCCAAATCTCAGGTATTCCCCCGCTATTCACCTATGAGCAGGTATAGGTGAAGCGGCCAAATCTTTACATATGAGCAGGTATATGTAAAGGTCGGAATATTCTCTCAAATCTCAGATGTTCCCCCGCTACTCGCCTATGAGCAGATATAGGTGAAGCGGCCAAATCTTTGCATATGAGCAGGTATATGTAAAGGTCGGAATATTCTCTCAACCCCAGGTGTTCCCCCGCAGTTCACTTATGAGCAGGTATAAGTGAGGCGGTCAAATCTTTGCATATGAGCAGGTATATGTAAAGGTCAGAATATCCTCTTGATTTCAAAAGTTTCCCCCGCAATTCACTTATGAGCAGGTATAAGTGAAGCGACCAAATCTTTGCAAACACCTATGGAGATGTATAGGTAGTTCGTAAAGACCCGAACTATTCTCACGAATCCAAATGATGATTGGATACGTCGAGCTTTCTTCGTGTGTTTTGACTTAACTGCAGATCACCGAAATTCATCAATGTATATCAGGCAATACCTATAGGACTGAGCCCATGCATTTGCCAAAACAATATACAAGTTGTGCCTCGAATTGCATTATCTCACTCCTGTCAGGTAAGTAATTTCAGGTATGTTCTCTATTCGAGTCAGCATGCATCATTTCTTAATGCATTGTAAAATGGGACTCATAATCCCGACAAAAACAACATTCATTGCATTTGCATAAGTGAAATTTAGGTATCATTTAATCTTTGAATGCAACCTCTGCGAGCTCACCTTCAAAGAGGGGCAGCTGTTGACACCTAAATTTTAGCAACCATTTAGTGTAATTTGCATAGAAAATTAGGGATTAAATTTTTAACCCCTAAACAAAAAATATTTAAATTGCATAACATATAATTTAAATTCATTTTAGATTAATTGCATTTTGCATCGGACTGGCGGTGACGAACGAGCTTAAATTTCATCGAATGTGACTCAGCTCGCTTGAAGTGCAAGGGCTGGGAATTACAAGTCAAATGGGCTCGGTTATTTTAATTTGAACTTAATTCAGCCCATTGTCATTAATTAATTCAGCCCATCATCATTAATTAATCCAGCCCATTTAAATTAAAGCCCAAGCCTAAGCCCATTAGGACCAGAAAGCTCATCTAATTGACCTAGATTAATACTATATATACATTATTAGGTCGGAATTTTAGAGGAGAGACACACAATTTTCAGATCAGAAAATTTTTAGCGTGTGAGAGTGAGAAAGAGAGAGAGAGGAGGAAGACATCGCGCCCGCGCCCGCTGCCGCGCCCGCTCCCGCGCCCGCTGCCGCGCCCGCGCCCGCTGCCGCGCCCGCGCCCGCTGCCGCGCCCGCGCCCGCTCCCGCGCCCGCTCCCGCGCCCGCTGCCGAGCGCTGCTGCCTCCCGCACCCGTCGTTGCCGCCTCATGCCGACGCTGCTGCCGTCGTCGCGCCTGCCGCTACCGCCTCTCGCCGACGCCGCTGCTGCTGTGCGACGTCTCTGCTGCTGCTTCCTGCTGCCGCGTGTTGCCGCCTCTCCCGCTGACGTCGCGCGTCGCCGCCTGTTGCTGCTGCTCCCCGTGCGCGCCGCCGTCTGCTGTTGCTGCTCCTCGCCGTGCACCGCCGCGTGCTGCTGCTGCTTCTTACCGTGCACCGCTGCTGCTGCTGCCGTCGCCTGCTGCCCGTCGCCGCGCCCTGCCGACGTTCCCGCCGCTGTCCCCGCCGAGCCCGACGCTGCTGCCGCCGTCCTCGCCGGAGCCGTCGCACGCCGGCGCTGCCTTGCTGCCCGTCGCCGCGCCTTGCCGACGTTCCCGCCGCTGTCCCCGCCGAGCCCGACGCTGCTGCCGCCGTCCTCGCCGGAGCCGTCGCACGCCGGCGCTGCCTTGCTGTTCCGTCGCCGTTCCCTGCCGCCGTGCGCCACCGCCGCAGTCCGAACGATCACGTCGTTGCCCCGCCGTCATCCCGACACCGCGCCGCCGAATCCACCGTTCGCCGCTCATCCCGATCCGCAAGTTCGAATTTGGAAATTATCCGTAAATTAGGTAATTGAACATTATCCAATATTTTTAGAATATCTCGTTTCTTAATTTTTGGATGTTTGAATATTCTGTGAATATTGCGTGGATTGTTAGATATCTTAGGATAATGTTTGCCTTGTTCGCAATATTTGAAAATATTCAAAATTAGGAATTTTTCCTAATTCAGCAACGTATCTGGACAACTATCCGACCTTATCCCTAAGGTATGATACGTGGTGATACGGAAAATCATTATCCTATCCATAATCCCTTGGATACGATAATGAATTTTATCTGCTTTCCAAATTTGAACGATTGACTTTCCGTCAATATCTATAACCCTATAGATATGACTGATAGCTCGATTTTTGTGCCTAATCCGAATTTGAAACGAATCTTGTGGATTGCGTGGCTATTTTAAATATGGATGCTATCTCTATTTAAATTATTTTTCCTTTTCAAATAAAAAAGAAAATTCAAAAAATATCAGTTAGGATTTGAATTTGAGTTTTGCACGTTTAAGAATCCTAAATATATCTAGACGATAGAGTAATTATTTAATTTAAATTAGGACTTGAGATAATCTATTCCCTAGTTTAAATTAAGTAATTTTCTAATCTTAATAGATTATTTAGGTTATTTTTTTATTTCGAATTTTCATGAAAATCCCAAAAAAGAATGAATTGTTTTATGGTAGATTAGGATAGATTGCATTCTTAATTTAATTAATTTATTATTTCGAATTTTAACAAAAATCCCAAAAATAAGTCATGTTAGGATATGTTAAGTCATCATAGGTTGCATGTTAATTTAGGCATATTTTTATTCCGAATTTCATTAGAAAACACCAAAAATAAATCGTTTGCCCGTCATCAGAATTAAGTCACGTCGTCGCATGACATATAGTTTGCATGCTAGGTTGCATTACTTGCATGTCATTTTTGCACGTCATTGCATATAGGTTAGCTTTCATTTAAATAAGCGAAAATCCAAAAATACTGAGTGAACTGCTTGTTAATTAGAAATCATATTAGGATGGTTGATGTGATTTTCTAGCTAACCATGCAGATGCTTACGTTGCTTCGAGGTAAGTAATTATCCCAATCTTGCAATTTATTTAATGCTTTGATTATTGGGTGTTAAATTGGTGGTTTGCGTACCCGCATGAACACCTCACATGTTAGTGACTAAGTTAAAATGGATCCAAATTGCTTGCCAAAATATTTTTTTGAAAAGAAAAGGTACCGAAAGGGCGTTAGACTAGATCTAGCGTAATCAAGTCCCCGGGCTTAGAATCTCTGGTTCGTAGGAATAAAACATATCTCCCTATGTTTTATTTAGGTTTCTAATCGACCTACCACAAATTGATTAGTGGCGACTCCAAGCATGAAAACATTTGCATGTTAAAAACTTAAACCCAAAGTTGCGAATTGGTAGGGCTTGGGAGGGCTCGAGTTAGGTTTAGTCCTAATAATCCATTAGCCTGAGAGGAAGAAATTTTTAGGTCGCGACATTAACTAATACCTCAATTGCTTTCATGGATTTGATGAATCGAGTATTCAAAGAATTTTTGGACCAGCTCGTCATTATGTTCATCGACGACATTTTGGTATACTCAAAGAGCCCCAAGGAACATGAACAGCATTTAAGGATGGTTTTGCTAACCTTAAGAGAACGTGCACTTTATGCTAAGTTCAGTAAGTGTGAGTTCTAGCTCAATCGAGTAGCATTCCTTGGTCATGTGATCTCTGGTGAAGGAATCTCAATGGATCCAACCAAGATTGAGGTAGACATGAACTGGTCGAGACCAACAATAGTGACCGAGGTTAGGAGTTTCCTAGGCCTGACAGGCTATTAAAGACGATTCATGGAAAGGTTCTCCACGATAGATACTCCTTTGACGTGCCTCCTAAAGAAAGAAGTGAAATTTGAATAAACGGATAAGTGTGAGAGGAGTTTCCAAGAACTCAAGCACAAGTTGACTACCGCTCTAGTATTAGTGATAACGTCTGGTCTTGGAGGGTATGAGATATATAGTGATGCGTCGCTCAAAGGATTAGGATGCGTTCTAACGCAACATGGAAGAGTGGTTGCATACACGTTTCGGCAATTAAGACCTCATGAGTTAAACTACCTGGCTCATGACTTAGAATTAGCGGCGATCATCTTTGCCCTACAGATTTGGAGACACTACTTATGTGGGGGAAAGTTTCAGATTTTTATGGATCACCAAAGTCTAAAATACTTGTTTTCCCAAAATGAGTTAAACATGAGATGGCGCTGATGGATGGAACTTCTAAAAGACTACGACTACAACATCCTGTATTATCCTGGAAAGGCTAACAAATTAGCAGATGCACTTAGTTGAAAATCGACCATCGCGCAAATGATGATTAAGGAATGGACTCTACTCGAAGGAGTAAGAGATTCGGATTTCAAGTTCGAGGTAGGCCACCTTTCAAGTCTTTTGGCTACCTTAAGGATCGAGCCAGAAGTGCAGGCTAAGATTAAGGCATTGCAATCGACGAATCTTACAATACAAAAGATTCTACAAGGAGATGCGGATAAAAGAAAGCTCAACTTCCAAGTGGTTGAAGATAGGACGTTGAGGTTTCGTGGGAGACTGTGCGTACCTGACAACTTGGAACTCAAAGACGAGATGTGCTGTATGAAAATTATGGCACTCCTGCTATCCTCATCCCAAACATTGTTATTTAAAAGTGAAAATGTTAGGAAAGGCCAATAAATGCAATTATCTCTCTAAATTTTACCATAAGGTTCCCACGTAGACAAATGCATTTCTTTAATTAATTCTTTATAAGATATATTAATAGAAGTGGGCACCATATATACAAAACCAGGTACTTCTCATGAAAGAGGCCAATTGCATATAAAATTCAATATATTTTAAATTTAATTTTAAAATAAAGATCGAAATTAAAATATCATCGAAAAAATTATTATGTACTAATACATAAGTAGTATTAATTATAAGTTACATCATTCGCCTCTCCTTTTTGCCAACCATCGTACGGCCCTAGACTCTAGAAACCCGTCATACTCTCTCCTTATTTTACTCGCATCAACTCAAATATAAATGAGTAGGTTAATTTTAGCATTTAAATGAGTAATTATGTAAAAAGGATAAACGTATAAAGGCCTTTTTCCATCTTTTTTTGACTTACAACGCCCCTATTACCTTAAATTGACCATAATATCTCTTGCAAGTCCAAGATTTAAGAATATTTCTTACATTTTTTTCTTTTTTTTCTTTGAAAATTCTAATGGATTTAGAATTGACAAAAAAATATGTATTTGCCAATGGTTTGATTCGATTGTCTTATAATGCAATTACAATTGTCATATTTTTCTTGTCAATAATTATTTATTCCACTTAATCAGCCTTATTTTTCAGTTTTGTCAATGTAGTCCTAAACTTTTGGGAGATATTTCAATGTAGTCTTTCTCGCCAATTGCCACAAAAAATTGCTGACATGGTGTTTAGTCATCGTCAACCGTCTTAAGTGGCATGCTGACTTGGGCAATTTGTTGATTTTCATGTCACAATTTGCAATGGCATTTGATAGGAAAAACTACATTTAAATATCTTGCAAATATGTATGACTATATTGACAAAATTGGAAAGTTAAAACTGAATTGGCATTTGTACAATAAATTTAGAACTAAATTGATAATTTTTTCAAATATTTAAATAATCACTCCTTCAATGGACACATGTATAAGCAATTTTTGGATAAGTATATTAGGAGTGCCGCAACTTCCATACGGCGATCACTTGAGTGCCACAAATTTAAAAAATCGATCACTTGAGTGCCATCGGCGATTTGCCTTGCCGGAAAATCCAACGTGGCATCGTCGGCGCTGACGTGGACAATTAATAAAAAAATTCAAAAATAAAAAAATCCATTTCAAAATGGGAAACTAATAAAAACAACTCAAGTAGGATGATTTGTCGAAAATGGCACTCAAATGATCGATTTTACTCCGATATGGCATTTAAGTGAGCAAAAAAAAAGTTATGACACTCAAATGAGTATCATACGAAAGTTATGGTACTCCTATTGTTCTTATCCCGAAAAAATTTTACTTCTACAAGCCAAAGACCTCGTGGATTTAGGGACTTGACTATGCTTCATAAATCTAATGCCATTTGAGTATAATTTTTCTTTATTTCAAAATATTTTGCAAGCAGTGTTGATCAATTTTAATCTTAAGCCACTCACATTCAATGGTTGATCATGCGGGTTGGTAAACATCAACATAACAATCAATAATCAAAATCTTAAATAAATTGCTTGAAGTAATTGAAAAACCTTGATGCTTTAAGCGAATGAAAAGCAAAACTCCATTTTGTCCATTACATTAAGTGTTCTGCAAAAGGTTAAGTAAAGACTAGACAACGTATGCATGACCTAAACATGATTTCTAAATGCAATGTCTATTAGTTCTTTTTTTGGGTTTTTTTTTTTCTTTTTATGGAAGCTAAACTATATGCAATGCATGAAATGCAATTATTAATTAAATCTATTTACGCAATGTGATTTCTATCAAGACACTAATAATGAACTACGTGACTCAGTAAATGAAATGCAATATGTGACATGCATATTATGGAACTAACTAATTCTATATGAGATATGTATGTAATAATTTTTTGGATTTTCTTTATTGGTTAAAATAAGAGACTGCCTATATAAACATGATGACCTAAATTAAACTAGAAAATAATTTATATTAAATCATAATCCAAATTAGGTGACATCCTAGGTTATTACATTATTCAGAATGTACCTAAAATATGAATTTCTAAATTAGGAACATGCATGAATGCAATCTAAACTAAATGTATTGCGATCTTTTTGATAAATTCTATCTAATGCATGTGCCTAATGTAATGACGTATGAAATCTAACACCCTACATGACTAATTATTAAATACCACCACGACCAAATAATGAAATAAATTTAATCAAGGATCCAATATTTAGTCGCAAAGATCAGATCCCCAACTTTCACACACACACACACACACACACACACACACATATATATATGAAACGATTCAAACAAGGAAATTGCATATTCAGAAATGCGTAACAATTTAAATGAAATCCAGTTAGAATCAAATAATATCAATTTAGACAATTAAATATTCAATTGAGCATGTAAATTTGGAAACTACCTTAATCAGATTTGGAACACAAGCATTTAGACGCTGTAGCTAATGCTCAAGCTAACATTGCACCACATGTGTGAGACTTTTGTGGCATTAATGCGCAAAAGTGAGAGCTGAGTTTATCGCTCCTTATTACACTTATATCTATGACATGTGTGCTTGTGTGAAGAGGTAATTGACTCGACATGGCATTATTTAAAGTCAAGATTGAATAAAAAGGGATAATTTTGACGAGATTGAGAAAGCGCGATGAGGAAGGAAAATTTTTCAAAGAAAATTGAAAGCAGACATAAGTTCCATTCTAAAATGGGAAATAGTATATGAATAGCGTATGGACATGGCTATTTCAAAATAAATATAGATTTGAAACGATTTCAATAGCTGTCTTATCAACGTGAATATTGTGACAAATTCAAATTGTCATCACTAAAAGTATAATATTAGTAAGTCATAATTCTCTTAAAATTTGGAGGAAATGAAGGAGATTCTGAAAAGAAAATGTATGAAGTTGGTGGCTTAGCCCGTTCGATCTGGTGCAGCCATCGTCGGTGATGACCATAGCTCAACCATAATGCGTGGGCGTCATCCATTAATGCTCCTTATCCATCCGATATGCATCTTCAAGACTTATACTTTTTTATCGGCGGAATTGTTCACGTTCCGTTATCATCTGATGGGATCACCTAATAAGATAAGTATCTCGTGACAAAATATGGGCTAAAATGGAACTGATGATGGGGCTTCTATGGATCAGGCCGCAAATATCTGGGTTGTCGCTCTGTCCACTTTCCTCTTTCTCTATTTCATTGCATTTGATAATTTTGAACTCTGGTCGGGTAGTTGGGAATTAGTTTTGTGGTGAGTTTCTATGGGAATACATAAAAAAGTTCGACCCCGATGTGACGGATATTTTCTTGGCTTTCGGCTTCCCACTCCGTATTGGTCATTCCTATTCTTTACGTCTTTTCACGGATGAGAACAGTGGAACACCCTTTTCTAAAGCGAAATTGCTTGAAGAGATTTGAGAGTCCTTCATAGACCCCAGAAGCACGCCAAAAAGTCTCGGACATCAATCGCTTCAATGAACAACCATGTCCGCTGCTCTTGTCTTCATGGGTTTGCCTTCAAAACCTGGACTCATGGTTCAACGTAATTCATGTTTAGAACAACAGGGATTTATAATTGTAAATCATTTTAGGCAAGACTATAAGATTAGACGACACTTGAATCAGGAAGCTTAAGTTTGTGTACAGCTATAAGACGGGGACTTTAGCTGCATATAAAGACTGACCAATTACAAATGCTTTCACAACGCCGCTATGTTTTCGAGATTCCACACCTGAGATGGATATGTGAAACAACCGTGAGAAACATTCAAGGAGGAGGGAACAATAAACAACATGCATCCGGCAAACGCTGGTCTCACATTTGGCAACATACAACGTTGTTGTTGAATTGGGAGAGTTTCCAGCCACCAATATCTATCAATTCATAAAGAACATGTAAAGTGTTGGAAGAAACAGCTTGGATTCACACACCGTTACTACTAATCCAATCCAAATGTATGGTTTTGGAGTCTCCACGTGCAAAGTGAACATTCTAAGGGGAACAACCCACCTTCCTAGAACACACATCAAGAAAGTCCAATGACAACCATGACTAGTCGGTCAATGCGTACGCGACCAATAAATCATGCCTCGCCCCTCTCGCACTCCACCACCCTTCCACGCTGTCTTAACCACTTACTTTGAATTTCATTCCATTACGAACATGGTACTAAGTAGATTGCCGAGTAACAAACAATAGCCATCAAATCACAGAACTATTTATAATTGACAATAAAATCCAATCACGCTAGACATGAACGTGATATTGTGTGCGTGTGAGAGAGAGACTTTATGGTTAAGATAAAGGGAGAGATGGACATGAAAATGTTCGCGTAGAGGATATCAATATCATGATAAAAGGATGTACAATCCACTCAAAGATGCAACGGAATTATGAATATCATCCAGCTCACCTTTATGGTCATGTGGTCCGGGAGCATCAATAGCGCATTGATGAGGGAAAATTACCAAAACAATTCTAAACCTATTACAATTGTGACAATTCAGTCTTAAACTATTTTTTTATCAATTCAATCATAAACATTTTGAATTTATGTCTTACCAAAAAAAAAACATTTTGAATTTATGTCAATTCAGTCCATCTGACCAATTTTGGCCAACCGGTGCTAGCGTGGACACCGGCCGACGCTGGCCATCAGACCAACGCTGACGTGTCAATTTTTAAACTTTTTATTTATTTTTTCCTTTATTTTTTCTTTTCTTTCCCTTTCTTTTTTTTTCTCCCTTCATCTTCAACCTCTAGCCGGTCGCCAGATCAACGACTGACCAGAGGCGAGGGTGAGCAAGGTCCACCCTGCCCACCCCTAGCGAGGCCACCTCACCAAGGGCTAGCAAGGCTGACCTCGCCAGCCAAAGGTTGAAGATGAAGGGAGAAAAAAAAAGAAAGGGAAAGAAAAGAAAAAAAAGGAAAAAAATAAAAATAAAAATAAAATGTTAAAAATTAACACATCGGTGTTGGCCAGAAGGCTGATGCTGGCCAACATCCACATCAGCATCGACCGGCCCAAATTAGCCGGATAGATTGAATTAGCACAAATGCAAAAGGTTTAGGATTGAATTGGCATAAATAAAAGGTTTAAGATTCAATTGGCACAATTGTAATAAGTTGAGGACTATTTTGGTAATTTTTTCCGACAAACTTGACGTGTAATCTACATTTTGGCTGTAAATCAAAGATGGGAGAATTGAAAGCTGCCTCCAAAAAAGTTGATGTCCACAATGTGAATGAAATCATTTCTCCTCCCCAACCCTATTTCTCTTTTTCGGACGAGTTTCTGAGCAAAAAGTAGCGTTTGAAAATAACACGAAATTTTTGTTCATGAAATAAAAATTCTTTTGATAACGATACAAAATTTATGTTCCCGCCAGCCTGCGAGTGGCAACGGAGGGCGAACAGCCGGCAAGCGGCGACGGCAGCCGCGAACGACTGGCGGGCAACAGTGGCAAGCAATGAGTGGGGGACGGCGGAAAGGCTAGCTAGTGGTGGCGATGGACGGCCGGCCAGCAATGAGTGGGTGGCGGCGGCGGCGGCGGCAAAAAGCCAGCCAACAACAGTGACGGGTGGCAGCTAGCGGTGAGTAGGTGGCAGTAGGCGACAAGGGTGAGCAATAAAAGAGAGTTGTTATTTCTGTTTCTATTCCAAAAAGAGAAAAAGGAAAAAATTTTAACTTCTCATTTCTATTCCAAATCTATTTTTAGGCCAAGATTTATCCTAGAAATAAAAAAAATGAAATTATTTTACCAAACGGATTTCTATTCCAAATCTATTCCGGAGTACAAAAAAATAGAAAAACAGATAAACATAATAGTTATCATTCGCGCCCTAAAATATTGAATGACAGTAACAACTAAGCTACCGAGCAATTAACAACATGAACCCAAGCATTTGGTTACCACTCATACGTCACTCGACAAATTTACCCACAAAAGCAACTTTAATCATTTAGCTGGGTTGCGAAATGATCTTTCATCAGAAATGCTTCAGTTACGAAATATTTACGGACAATAGTGTCTGTAGTTACACATCCAAAAGGATGGAAACAAGGCAAATGAAAAGTCTCAGATAGGGCGACATTGCATACAAGTGTTCTTGCTTTCATCACCCGTTGCATTTGTTGCCAATCTACGTCCGAAATTATAGTTAGTTGCTTTGCATAAAATAACGACATTTGATTGCTTACATGGTATCATTATTACACACTTGTCCGTTGTGCCTCGGATGAGAAAGATTCCGCACTTCATTCCACCACAATCAAGAAAAGTGAAATCAACTCAATTCGAGCATCACAAATTAGAAAGCTACTTTCATCGGATGAAATCAAAAGGACAAGCTACAACAAAACAAAAGCCAAACAAGATTAATGACAACATTGCAAAAAAAAAAGTAGAAGAAAAATATCTTCAATGTCCTATCACAACAAGAGATTGATCACAAAGGGAAAATGACACAAATGGTCATGAACTTCAATTAAATATGCAATTTAATCTCTAACTTTTAATTTATTCAATGTAGTCCCCGAACTGTAGCCCAATGTGCAATGTGATCCATGAACTTTTAATTTGTTCAATGTAATTCTTGGACATTGATACATGTTTAATTTAGTCCTCGAATTGTATGAAAATATTTGATGTTATCCCTAAACTCGAATTAATGAAATGACAATATTAAACACATTCATATGATTTAGGGACTAAGTTAAACATAAACCAATGGTCTAAGGGCCACATTGAAGCTCAGGAACCTCATTGCTCATTGGGCTAATGTCACGCCCCGGACCCTGACGGGCTCACGACATCCCTACGACGGTCGTATCAAACGCGACGTCCCAGGACGCGTCGTCGACCCAAACGAAATACCCACATGAGTACGCAAGCGGAAGCGAAATATAACAACCCAGACAATTGACAATGACAGAGGGATAAAAACAGCATAAAACAATAATTTTATAGCAATGGAAAACAGTCACTTATAACATTCGACCGGACAATCAAACATTAGGCTCCTAGAGTTAAAATCCACTATTATCATCAAAAAGGGACAGGTGGTAAGGTAGACTAGCTGGTTAAACAAAAAGGGCTCTACCAAAAGTTTCTAAGCCCAGTACCCAAACACTCCTACGGTGCCCAATCTAAATCAAACCCTGAAGACTCCAATTCCGTGTCAAAGTTAATCTCGATCAACTCTTCCTCATTACCTAGCTCCTCCTCGGGCTCGGACTCCATGGGCTCTAGCACGGGCTTGGGCTCTTCTTCAAGTTCGGACTCCTCAAATTCCTCTTCGAGCTCGAGATCCGCAGGCGCTACAGGTTCTTGTACAAGCTCGGGTTCGGGACCAGGGTTCTCCAGGGGATCTTCGGAGTCCAGAATCTCACTATCAGGAGCATACACGTCCCCAGGCTCCCAATCCATGGCATCCTCGTTACCGTACTACTGTCCCTCAAAACCCCGGATTGGGCTAACTAACTCCAACCCATCACGATAAAACCAAGCTAAGTAAGTGTGACGCTACAAGTCATCTAGGCTTACGTCTACCCAAACCGTAGTGAGGTGCCTAATATAAGTCTGATATGGACCTACTGGATATTTGGTCTCCTCATGCACCATATCATAGGAACCCCAAAATGCCGAGGTGGCAGCATGATCAAGGTCAGGGTCGAAGATCTGAAATGATTTGCACTATAGCAATGAGAATAAATCTCAATAAGCAGACAATCTAAACCCCACCTAGGCCAATGCGTACCCAGACGAGTCCCAACATGCAATCTAGCAATCAACATAATAAAATTCTCATGCACACTTACCTCGCCTCAATCACATGCCGACTCCGCGCATTAGTCAAATCACAATAATGCAATAATAGCTCAAGAACATAACATAAACACTCGAGCGCCATAACTATATACATTCACCCAATTCAACCAAACATATTTCGCATGCGTGTCCAACTAACTAACCACGACCCGCGTCAACACGCCTCAGGTCCAACCCTCCGATCAATCCGGACTCAGTCCCGCATAACCACACCTCAGGACATTTCTCTCGACCCGCGTAACCACACCTCAGGTTGGTAGCCCTCCAATCAATCCGGGCTTAGTCTCGTGTAACCACGCCTCAGGTAATTTCTTACCTTTCTAGCCACACCCGTGTAATCACGCCTCAGGTTGGCAGCCCTCCAATCAATCGGGGCTCAGTCCCTCGTAACTACGCCTCAGGACATTTCTCATGCACATACGCCACACACAATTCGTCAATACCAATCTAACACATCAGACTATTCAAATTCAAGTTATGCTCACCACAATAGCCCACCAACCCGACCTTCAAGTTGGCCACATTCAAGTATCGATTTCTCCCGCAAACGCCATGACAACCCGGTCATTGAACCCGTCTCAATCAATCACTAATTTAGCCACATAAGTCACCACCACATAATCCATAAGCCAATCACATTTAATTAACTAATCTATACCTAACTTAGTCACTAAACCAACACTCATCAACCCCTAAACAAGTCTAATAATACCTAAAGTACTAAGTAGGGATTAGAAGATCAGTTACCTAGGTTTTGGCCCAAGGAAAACCGGTAAGGGGGCTAAATGGTCGGTCGGTGCAGCGGCGGGCGAGGGCACAGCAGCCAGCCAACGGGCAAGGCCTCGGCACGGCCCTCAGCATGGCCCTCGGCCACGGGCGAGGAGCTTGGCTTGGGCACGGTACTCGACCAAGCAACGGGCAAGCAGCTGGGCGGCAAGCCGAGCGGACTGGCAAGCGGCCGATAAGCGACTGGGCACGAGCATGGTGCACGGCACGGTAAGGGCACCAGCCGGGACGACTCGGCCATGGCCCGGGGCAGCGGCTAGGCGCACGGGCGACGGCCTGGGCAAGCTGGGCGACACGACCGACAAGTGGGACGAGCGACCGATGGCGACGGCGAGCTAGGCAGGCGGTCGGCAAGTGGCCAGGCGAGCGGCGACGACGATGGGCGAACGAGCAAGCGTGCGGCCCGGCTGGTTGGTGAGCGAGCTAGCCCGGCTAGCGAGTGAGCAAGCTGGGTGGCATGGCAATGGTGGTGGCGACGGGCTCGACCAGGCGAGCCGTGAGAAGATGGGCGGCGAGCTGGTGAGCGACAGCGACGGCGAGCGGTGGCAGGGCAGCAGTGACGATGGTGGCGATGGGCTCGGCCAAGCGAGCCGCAAGCAGGCAGGTGAACGAGCAGGCGAGCAACGACGATGGCCGGACGGCGACGCACGACGGTCAAGTGAACGAGCGAGCAGGCGACAGTGAACTGGGTGGCGGGACTCGCAGGCGACGGTGGCGGCGACGGGCGAACAAGCAGCCAAGCAACGAGCTGGGCGGCGAGACTTGTGGCGGCAAGCTGGTCGCAGCGACGATGAGACGAGCGGCTGGGATGAACGGCGGTCGGGCAAAAGGGGAGAAGGGGCAGCTGCAAAGGGGAAAGGAGGAAGAAGAAAAGAAAGAAGAAGAAGAAGAAAAAAGGAGGAGAGAGAGAGAGAGAGAGAGAGAGAGAGAGAGAGGAATAGGTCTGCATGGGCAGGGGGAGGAGGGGACGTGACCGGGGGAGAGAGAGAGAGAGAGAGAGTCAACCTAATCGAGTGCGATCTAACGGTCCACGTTCAAACTCGAAGTCGATCCGACAGTCCATGAAAAATCATAATTTATAAATTAGAAAAAGGCCAAAAACACTAACTAAAATACACTAAGAGGGAGGTCTACTAGTCAAAATCTGCACCCGGTCTAAATTTCACTTTTCACCAATTCCGGGCAATATTGACACTGGCCATAATAATATCGACACCGTCCAATTAAATTCATCACGAAACTCCAAGAAATTCGACATCAAAGTTCGGGCTCTAAATAACGATCAAATTCGATTGAGTGCGATTTTAGCGAAATCTCAAATTTAAAAATAACTCGAGAGTAATAAGTTCTGGGCGAGATTTAACTATAAGTGCACTGACGAAATATAAATTTTATAAATCCCAAAAATGGGCCGAAATTCGGAATGTCACAGCTAAAGTTCATAGACCATATTGCATAATGAACCAAAGTTTATTGACAATTTGTATCATTATTCCATCAAATAAGCAACAGAACTCTGAGCAATCTCACTCTATGAGGTCAGATGAACCTAGTTTGTTATTCATAGGAGAAAACACTATCCGCTATAAATTCAAAAGCCTAGAGAGAAGATGCTAATTTGGTACCAATGTCTTGCTTGAGGAGAAGTTGGAAAAATGACAAAAATATTCTCTAAACTTTGATTTAATGTGCAATACCATATCTGGACTTTTAATTTGTTTAATGTGAGCTATGAACTATTAGCAAATGTTCGACTTCCCAGACTAAATAAAAATGATCAATGTTGTCCTTCCATTAGTTCAAATTAACGATATTTGCTGATATGTCTTCAAATTTCTTGAAGTTTGAATGGTGGACAATAAAAAAAAGTTACACATGGATTATCCAAGTAAAAACTTCATCTCAAATCATGAAATAATAATCCACATTATCAAATAACGATGGACATATTAATGCCCTAATTTTTTTTCCTTTTCAAAATTAGATAGTTAAAAAGATTGACATGTTGACGCATCATTTTTAAAAATCCAACTCAGCATGTAATAATCTACAATATAAAAAATCGTCCGATTGTTGTTTGAGCCAACGAAAGGACTACATTGAATATATACCGATAGTTTAAAGACCACATTGAATAAATGAAAAGATAAGAGATCACATTGCATATTGGGCCAAAATTTAGTGACTATTTGTGTCATTATTCCAAAGGAGTTTGCCTCTTACCGAACCTCTTAACAGATCATCCATGAGAATCTAGTAATAATCAACTCATTAAAGTGACAATAACACAATGTGACCTCTGCCATGTAGTTCTTCATCTCCCGCGAAAATCCAATTCATTGCCGCTAAAAGAGCAACACAAAGTGACATTAACAAGTCACTTGAACAAAACCATTCCACCCCGAATGCCACTCTACTTCTAGTCCCAGTCTTCAAACTCTTGTTGGTTTATCACATTGTTATGCAATTTACATGATTAGCACAAACCCCGATTGTTTTTGTTTGAGTGAAAAAAATTTTGCGAATTAGTTTTCTAGCCTTTTACCCATTTGGTTTGTTGAAAATGATTAGTTAATGGAAAATCATTTACGGTCAAAGAAAATATACATGCTTAAACTTAGAAAAATGAATTCCCTAAGCTGAAAAGAGAAAAATATTTTCCTGAAAAATGATTTCTCGAAAAGTATTTGCCTTTATCATGAAATTTTTCACTAAACAAACACACCCAAAAGTTTATTAGGATGCATATCAAATGGACCATGAGATCGATTGGTTACGCGCCCCTCATTATAGCTGAGCTAGGGTTATCTCCGACAATGGCTGCACTAGATCAATGTGGTTGAGCCACTATCTTCATACATTTTCTTTCCGAATTCCCTTTCATTTTCTGCATAATTTTGAGATACTTTTAATGATGACAATATGAACCGTTTTCTATTAATTTACTCATCTTACATCATTTATCTTAGTTTCAAGTGTGATTTTTTTTCTTGCCTAAAATATTGTCTAAATATTCTAATTGTCCTCGTAAACAATAGAGATAAATAGAATAATGCAGAGTCAATAATGTCACAAATTAATTGATTGTCGATAACAAAAGGATAGGATTGCAAAAGTTGAGAGAAGTAGCAGAGATGCTTATCTTCCTCGGCTTTCCTCATTCAATATTTTGTAATGAATTTTTTGTTTATGGTTTCTAACATACAAGACGGCCTTTACTGAATATTTTGTTTTTCCTTTTTGTACATATAGCCTATCCATATAGGAGGAATAAACATCTCCATTAGATATTATAATCGAGCACGCCCAGATCGAACCGGGTCAATTCGAGCCAGACCATGTCATATCAGGCTTTACAATTGAATAACCTTGCTCGGGCATGTCAAAAAGCTATCTTGGTCTGTTTGACCCAAGTGGTCTTGAGTGGATTCGGAAGCTACCAGGCTCACGATAAAATCTATTCTCCCTAGGCAACATTAGCAACACGCCGATAAGGTAACAATTATTTACGGCGCACATCACGTTAGTTGAAGGATAAAATCGAAGGAAAATCAAGATGCGAGTATTGATTAGACTAAGGAAAAAACTAATAAATATGAACCTCGAGAGATTTAATATAAGGGGTGATATAAGTAACCTATACCTCCCAAAGTATTTATATATACATACACACTTATTTGTACTTTCCCAAATGAAGTGCAAAGTCAGTATCCACGTCAAAGAGGACTTTCCTGTTTCTTGTCGGAACCAAATCTATTTTCAGTCAATTGGCCAAAGAATCAACTCCGATCGCAATTGTCAAACAAGATGATTCTCAAAAGATGTGCAGATTTCAGAATCCAGGGGGGCCACGGACGCCACCCCTCCGCTAAGCTAAGTAGGGTCTTAGATAATTCATTGGGTTCGCACATTTTATACATTTGACTTTCAGCACGCAAGTGAGGCCATTGAAGTGCATTTTCACCTGAGAGATACTTCCTCGTACTTTCTCAGGTTCAGGACCTCGACTTTTCCTAATTTCTCTGGTTCTTTCAGGTCTCATTTGATTCACCTTGAAATTAATTACTCCACGAACGAGAATGGCGATAGAATATCTTGAAATTCTATTTTGCAGACATAAAAATTGTTGTAATATGATTCTCGCCCTTCCAGTAACTCTATTTTTCATGAAAGATTAAAACAAGACATCAATTCATTTAAGTGTCTTTGTCCTGTATTTGCGATTGAGTAAGATCTATCTAAAATAATTAGGGTTAATACTACGAAAAATCCCAAATTGATACACTTGTGATAATTTTACTCCAAACTATTTTTTTAACCATCAAAAACTCCACACCGGTACACCTGTGACAATTTTACCTGTGATAATTTTACCCCGAACTAATTTTTAACCACCAAAAAACCCTAAATTGGAACACCTGCGATAAATTTACCCTCCGTTAGTTTTCGTTAAATTTTACTATTAAATTGCTAAGTTTGATGACACGTGGTAGTTGATGATAGGTGTACCAATTTGGGGTTTTACCCCTATGATTATCACAAGTTTACCAATTTATGATTTTTTATGATATTAATCCAATTTAACGGATACTAACGGAGGGTAAATTTATCACAAATGTACTAGTTTGGGGTTTTTAATTGTCAAAAAATTAATTTTAGGTAAAATTATCATAGGTGTACCAGTTTTGGATTTTTGGTGATCAAAAAATTAGTTCGGGGTAAAATTGTCATAAGTATACTAGTGTAGGATTTTTGATGATCAAAAAAATAGTTAGAGATAAATTTGTCACAGATATACCAGTTTAGGATTTTTGGTGATCAAAAAACTAGTTCAGGATAAAATTATGACAACTGTACCGGTTTTTGGTTTTTCGTGGTATTAACCCAAATAGTTATGAACCAACCTAATAGAATTATAATCAAATTACCAAAAAGAAAATATAAATTTTAGCCTAAACTTCTTTGAGTAGTTAAACATCACAACACTTACTAACGCGAGAGTAAAATCGGTGTTGTTAGAATCGTGACGTGACGTGACATGCTCTTGACCATGAAAGATTGGCCATCAAGAACAGCAAATCTAAGAACATGAACCCTTTTTTCTCCAAATTTCAAGAGTAAGTAAAATGTTTCACGACATCAGAAGAATCCTCGTATCTTCCTTCAACTGTCTTTTTTTATTTCAAAGGGAATTCTGATATTTGACCATAAAATATGTTACTTATATTTGATATAACTTCCACCAGCTAGTCATTTGAATCTTGGACAAAGACGATTAGAATGTCCAATCGGGGGCTACACACGTGAAATAAACTAGATAAAACTCCACCAATAAAAAATTTAAATTAATAGGTGGAGGGAGATTAAGTTCATATAAAAAAACCCAAAGATAAACGATGTGAGATATTTTATCAATCTAAGCATCATAAGTATTTCTACCGTCCATACAAAAAAAAACAAAGAAATACATCAGTGTATTCCATGACAATAATTGTCTTAATTCCCCATTGAAATTTTCAATATAAGTATTTTTTTTATTTTTTATCGAATAATGATTTCTCGAAATGAATAGGGGGTTAGGTCACAAGAATAATATAAAAGGTTAATATCACGAAAAACCCCAAATCGGTACATCTTTGATAAATTCACCATTAGTTTGTTTTCATTAAATTTTATTGTCAAATTGTTTTGTTAAATGATACGCGGCGGTAAACTGATGTACCAATTTTATGTTTTACCCTCCGTTTGTCACAAATGTATCAATTTGTAATTTTTTACAATATTAATCCAATTTAACGGAAACTAACAGAGGGTGAATTTGTTACAAATATATCAATTTGAGGTTTTTAGTGATCAAAATACTAATTTAGGGTAAATTTATCATATATATTAATTTGAGATTTTTTGTGGTATTAATTTTAATATAAAATGATAGAAATTTTCGTACAAGACGACGATGGGAGTTGATGTAGACCTGGTTAACACGTCACAAATATTATAGAAAGGCCTCCTAATCACATCAAGATGGAGACATACACCGAAAGTGGAAGTTGAATGATCATCACTTTGTGCCAAGAAAAACAGAACAAGAAAGGAATATTAGGAAGTATGGAATGTTTGCAATAATTTATCACAATAAATAGTACTTCTAGGTGTTGGCCTAATTCCCTAAAAAACCCTCAACTTTAGGTAAAGTCTCAAATTTTCTCCTAACTTTTTTTTGTTTCGAAAAAAACTCCAAACTTTAGGTCCAATTTCAAATCTACCCCAAACTTTTTTTTGTCTTAAGAAAACTCCAAACTTTATGTCCAATTCCGAATCTGCCCCAAATTTTATTTTGTGTAAAAAAAATCACCAAAATTCAATTTATTTTAAAAAAGTATACCCCCGTGATCTAGTTCCAACTTGATGTGGCACTTTCACGTCAATAACAAATCCACATGAACAAAATAATGGGGCTTCTTTTTAGACAAAGAAAAGTTCGGGGCAAATTTAGACTGAACCTAAAAATTGGGTTTTTTTAAATTAAAAAAAAATTGGGATGGATTTGTTATCGTCCATAACTTTCTAAGTGAAAATGCGACGTTGGTCTGTACCTATCGCCCCATTACTTTGCTGATGTGGATTTATTATCGACGTGGAAGTGCCACGCCAAGTTTGGACCGGATCATGGGGTATATTTTTCAAAATAAATTGAAATTTGCTAATTTTTTTACACAACAAAATTCGGAGTAAATTTGGGACTGAACTTAAAGTTTGAGGTTTTTCTAAGACAAAAAAAAAGTTCAGAGTAGATTTGGGACTTAACCTAAAATTTGGAATTTTTTCTTAGACGAAAAAAAGTTCGGGGCAGATTTGAGATTTGACTTAAAGTTGGAGATTTTTTAGGAAATTCACCCTTTAGGTGTCGCAGTCTTTGTTCCTCATTTATTTTATTTTTTTGCCTTTTTCTCGTTTTTAGCAAACTACTAGGTCCTTCTGTATATACTTCTACAATTTTAACTTTTATTTTTTGCTCCATTTGAATTTACAGCGGCCGCATATTATAAGTAACTTCTCTTCATTCTTCTATATATCATGCCCTAAAACATTAAAAATAATGAAGAGTTAGTAAGAGATATCAAGTCAAACGACCGTGAGTTCTTTAGATGAAACGTGACATTCGATAATCACGCATTGTGTTACCCAATAATAATGGTTAGGCAAATAATTTCTTGACCTAGGAGATGGTTTTGGCACAGAAAGCTATATATTATGGAATGGTGAAAATAAATGAGAGAAAGAAAAAAGTAGCGAAGTTCTTAACATGAATGCACAGAGAATTTCTTAGGTAAGAAATGATGTATTTCAAATTGTTTGCCAGTCATCAACATAATTTCAATGGAAGGCAAGTAAACGAAACGACTTTGTTCAGGAGAAAGGTAAACTAAACGAGGAAAATACTCTTGGTTTCTAGTTCTGCTTTTAGGTTTCAACTTCAGGGTAAAATTTTAACACTTTAGTTCAGGTGGGCTCCGAAGTTTCTTTCTAGAAAATTGACTAAATTACATATTATTCTTGGTCTAGATGCACGGGTTCCTCCATTCAAACCAAATAACACGTAACTTTAGTTCGATTTATCGTTTTCCTTTAGTTGACTTGGAAGTAAACTGAAAGATTTATCCAGAGCAAACTAGCACCAATCTCGATGCCTCGAGTAAATCAAACGCTTCTGCTTATAATAAGTAATCCTCCACAAGTGGGCTATAATATAACGTGGGATTAATGAAAATGCCCGGTAAAGGCGGCAGATGGTTGAAACTTTTCAGCAACTATTAATACTAAATATGCTGAGGTTGCATGGAATACAACTTGGAACAGCTAGCATGACAGCAATGGGCGATGGTCGCTCGGCCACGTGCCTCTCCATTCGTTGATCATCACGTGTCCAGGTGAGGGTCACATTTCAGATTTTCAATAATCCACTTCTCAATCACCTGCTCTTCTTCCACAAACACCGCTCAGCTTCATCTTCATCGTCCCCACAAAAATTCCACAGCCATTCCAACGACCAAGCTTCAAAGTATCGTTGTTCTGAGCTTAATAAGAAAAAAGGTGCCATTTGTGGTATGGATGTTCTCATTTTAAAGAAGCTTGTAAACGATTTTGCGGTGATTCAAGGTTTCTGGAAATGCGACCATGAAGAAGTGACTAAATCCCCTAGTCTTCACTCTATTAATGGAACAGTGCTATCTTTGGTTGAAAAAAAATATAGTACAGAAGAAACTGATTCAGCCAAGTAACGACACCCAACTTAATTATCCTCTCCAGGCAAAGGCAAAGCACGTGTGCACAAACAAACACACCGCACCAGCATTTCACTCGGTCATCTTGTCCGCATCGTACCCCCGACTTAGGTCTACATTTTAACCAGGCACAAAGACACGCATGCTCAGTAGTCGGAAAAGAAATCACACCTCCAGAACAAAATCTCGAAGGCAAAGTTGAGGCAAAGAGCCATAATTTGCGAAAGTAACAAATGCAGTGCCTAAGATAACAGATCTATACGCGTCAAAAGCTGCAACTGAGTACAAGCGACATTTTTTAGCTTTGCGTGATTCAAGGCTCAGAGCCTAATGTAATTGAGTGCTGTTTGTGGAATAAAAACAGGTGACTAAGAAAGGGATTCTTGAAAAACCTGAAACATGGGCCCCACCAGAACATGTGGCGATCAATGAGTAAAGAGGCCAGTGGTTATTGTGATGGGGCGGGACCACCTAATATTTTCTCTACTGCTTGAATAGTGGTAGAAGAACTTTTGATGGTTCGATTTAGTATTGTAATGTCTAACAACCCTATATGCATTTAAGCAACACTCTGTGGTAGAATAGAAACAGTCATTCGGGCCGTCCAGAGCCATTGTGCTAGAATCACAAATCGGGGTAGTACAAAAAATTGGACAAACGGTTTCCTTCTTTTGTGCCCTAACCGAGCTGCTCCCTCAAGCCAAAACTGGGTTCATGAAACGCAGGTCAACAAATAGTTCGAGCTGCGATGTGGTCAAGGATTCTATGCATAGATGGACAGAGATGCACTGATTCAAGATTTGAAGAGATGTTTGAAGGCTGAGATCATGTTCTCGTTAAATTCGAGAAAAGGTTTTATAGACTTGTTCCATGATTATGTGATCATTAGAATCACTATAATGCGAAACACACTTAGAAATGTACCTTCATTTGTGGTAATGAAGTGAAATCTATTACTTTTTTTTTTGTCATTGGCTAGGCCTGGTACAACAAATTGTGAAAATAGTACATTCAGTTCCCAAAGTAATATTTACCCTGGCAAACTTTCACAGAATTTTAGACTTTTAAAGAAAACGTGTGGTACATCATAGGAAAATATGTTTGGACAAACCCCATAGTGGATAGTCAATCCCACATTGCATGGTTATGTATGGTCAAAATGCATAAATAATGAACTTCAGTGATTGCAGAGTTCCCTGATTTTAGTTTCTTATTCAATTGATTTGAGCATGCATCTTTTTGTTGATGCCAAAAAAGTAGGATTTCTAATGAACTGGGTCTGTGCTTCCTTATATAATTCCTAATTCTACTTTAACAGACCAAGCAAATTTTAGTATTAAACCCACTTTGGACCCAGAAAGCCAAAACATATGGTAGTTTTGTCACATCATAGGAGCTAATGAAATCAATCCAAAAGTATCTTTTTAATTAAAGAGCATTTGTGCCGAAATAAACAGCTAAGAAGCAGCATGTTTAAGAAGCTTGTAATAATTGGATTAGTAGGAAACACAAATTGAAATTCTTGCCGGCTTCTTGTTTTATTTCTAATAATTCCTTTCTCTAACTAGACAATGAATTCTAAGAATGATTTATAAAATTAATCTTATAAAAGAATAAACCCAAATCACTTGTCAATCAACCAAATAAGAAAAATTTACATTATTTAATGTATTGTCTTTTCTATTGTTATTTGTAATCATCAAAACTTTTTTTATTAAATGTATTGAATAAGTATTCTGAGAGTACTCATAATAAGTTATACTTTTAATTATCACTTAATATTAAATGTGACTCACTTATTTTATTAGGACCACTTATCATATGAAAAAATCACTTAATATATTAATTTTGTACATCAAATCCTTAGAGTCCTTTTTGTAGAGCCGTGGTTTTGTCGTATTTTGTCGTGTTATTTATACTTGTGCAGTATAACCATGTACGTTAAGCGTTTACCACTACAGTAAATATTGCGAGAGTAGTCATACCCGAAGCCAATACCTTTCTTTTTGCAGGTAAAACCGTTGTTGAAGATCTGCGACCCTAAAGCGTTGGCCATTGCTCGTTTCTCGTAGCACTTGGTGTGTAGTCCTTGACATAACCGAGTTGATGTTGCCATCAGTGCAATAGTTTGTAAAAGACACGCCATCGTTTCACTCGTCTTGGTCTAGTCCTCCCTACTGCACTTTCTCCTTCAGAAACCCTAGATCATCTCAATTCACTCTCCTCTGCACTCCATCCCTATATATACGTAATTGACTTGCTAACTCAAATCCACAACCAACTAACACTTTATCTCACCATTAGTGTTCCACAACACAGAATCTTTCACTACTGATCCAACTCGATATGGAGGAGTACCCGACAGGTTTCAGGTTCTATCCAACGGAGGAAGAGCTCATTTCGTTCTACTTGCAAAACCAGCTTTGCGGCCTTAAGCAGGACAAGCTTCATCGTGTCATCCCAGTTCTCGACATTTTCAACACTGAGCCATGGAATCTCCCACGTAAATCACAGTCGGCATCCCTGCATTCGATTCTTTCACATCCCCTATTTTAATTGAACTTCGCAGAGAACTAAGTTCTTGAAAATTTCAAATCTTGCAGCGCATGACCAATTAGCTTTCTTTTCCTCAAATTTTGTTCGGTGAATTTGTGCCACAGAGCTTGCGGGAGAGCTGTGCAGAGAAGACAGAGAGCAGTGGTTCTTCTTCGCGCCCATGCAGGAGAGGGAGGCCAGAGGAGGGCGGCCCAGCCGGAGCATGGCCACCGGCTACTGGAAGGCCACCGGGTCTCCCGGTTACGTCTACTCGTCTGACAACAAGGTGATCGGCGTGAAGAAGTCAATGGTTTTCTACATGGGAAAAGCTCCCACAGGAAGAAAGACCCCGTGGAAATTGAACGAGTACAGGGCCATTGAACTCTCAACGACCAATCCCAATTCCACAAGCAGTAATATTTCCATTCCTAAGGTGAACATGCTATGTCAAATTTTGGACCCTTATTTCAACCTTTTCAAATATAGAAAGGATACAATATCTTCGCGTGCATGACGCCTAACCCAATTTTCACTTTGAATAATAGATCTTGTTTCGGTTTTAGATCGTGTACTATTTTGGTGCTGTGCAATTGCATACTATTAAATTTCCGTCTCTAGTTTATTTTCTATTTGGTCTTTCACATAAACATGTAACGAACATTATTCTCGGTCTTTGATTTTCTTGAAATAATGGGCTTATAGCTGAGGCGTGAATTCATATTGTGCCGAGTATATGTGGTGTCCGGGAGCTCTCGAGCATTTGATCGCCGGCCATTGAAAACGGTAGCCGAAGAGACAATTGTCCTGGGTGGTGACCGCGCTGCTAGCTGCGGAATTGGAGGCGGTGGATGTGGAGATGCATCATCGTTGGTAGTAGTAGCTGGTCATGCAGAAAGATCCAATCATAGGGTGGGAAGTTCGGAAGAACCAATTTGGGAATGGGAGCAATTGGATTGGCTCTAATTTTACGTAGAAGTTCTCTGATGATGTAGTCTTGTTATAAGTGCAATCATATGTACATCTACATGTATCCAATCTCTCCATCGTCATAAGTATCCTTGCATATTATGTAAGTGCGCTTTACCCATCTATCGAACTTTTCATATAAGATTGATTGGGCCTAGAGGACTTAAACTCAATAGATTAGGCTTAAGAAGGAAACTAATTCGTTCTTTTAGAAAAATTTGGCAAACCTCTATATCTGATTACAAAACTGATATCTGTTAGCAAACTTCTCCATGTATCAATCTTTCTTGGAAAAGTACCAAAAAAGTCCTAAACATATTGCATTAGTACCAATTTAGTCATAAACTTTTCAATTGGACCAAGATAATCTTAAACATTTTCATATTAATATTAATTTAGTACATTCGGCCAATTTAGGTCGGAAATCGTTAACGTGGACTTCATCCGTCCAACGTGATACGACTGGCACTGACATGGACATTTTTATAAATTTTTATTTTATTTTTGAATTTTTTTTCTTTTTTTCTTTCCATTTTCTGTCCCTTTTCTTTTTGCCGGTGGCCAGTCACATGCCACAGGCCATGGCTAGCAAGGGTTGGCCTTGCCCACAGGTGAGGACCAACCTCACCAAGCCATGCCTGGGCAAGGGCGAGCGCCGGCGAGGCCCCCCTTGCCAAATTTGGTGAGGCTGACCCTCTCCTATGCCAGGGCAGCCTCACCGCACCATGCTTGGGTGAAGGTTGGCATCACTGTCACCAAAGCAGGGCTTGTCGGGCCTCATCTTCTCCTACCTTTGACCTTAATCGATTCAATCAATTCGGTTCGTTGATCGTGCCTCGTTTCTAGGGTTTTTTAACTTGCGGAAAACAGAAACAAGAAAAAGAGGATGGATCATGGATTGGGGGAACGTGACGACAAAGGATCTTATGGACGTCCTTCGCGAGGTGGACTGGTCTTTGCCGCCTTGTCCCTCGCCCGAGTTCTTCTCCAAGTTTACCGTCCCGAGATCTTACACCAAGTGGAGCAGTCAGCTCAAATGCAACCTCAACTAATACAATTTCCTTCCTTCGTCTTCGATGAATTTGTGAATCCTTTATTTCTTGTATCACGAGTTCTTCGTCGGGAAAGGGAAGGGCAGATCTGAAGTATTGTGTTTAGGCAACGAAATTGAAGTGCTCTTGCCTGGGCGAGGGTGAGGCCTGGCAAGCCCCACCTGGGCAACGACGAGGCCAGTTGGCCTAGGTGAGGCCGCCTTGGCTTGGGTGAGGGTTGGCCACGTCAACGCTCACCCTCACCAGCCATGGCCTGTGGCTGGTGGCCGACGACTAGCCACCGGCGAAAAGAATAGGAAAAGAAATGGAAGGAAAATATATATATAATTATAAAAGAAAAAATATCTACGTTAATGTTGATCGTGCCACGTAGGACGGCCAGAGTCCACATTGGCGATTTTCGGCCTAAATTGGCAAGATGAACTGAATTGGTACCAAAAAGGTTTATAACTAAATTTGTTAAATTGAAAAGTTTAGGACTAAATTAGTACCAATGCAATAGGTTGATAACTTTTTTTGTACATTTCCCCAACATTTTTACACTCGATGATGATACGTCAAAGAGCTTGTGACTCGTGGTCTATAAGAAAAGTATTTGATTTAATATTGGATGCCATGGTCATTTTTATAACAAATCCTAGCAAATTAGGGCTAGTAACATGTTGGACAATTTTGTAAAATAACAAGGAAAAAATGGGATATCTGCAGTTACATATAGTTCGTTGCATTTGTGCCGTGCGCTCCATTTTGTAATTTTTTTCATTAATAAAAATTTATCGCATTTCGTCAACTACTAACTCATTTACGGAAATAAATAGAGAAAAAGTCACAAAAAAACCCTAAGCTACGCCCACTGTGACACATCTACCCTAAACTTTTTTTTGTGATACCATAAACCCCAAACTTGTACCTATGTGATACATTTACCCAAAATTTTTTATGTAACACCAAAACCGTATGATACATTTACCCAAAACTTGTATCCGTGAGACATATTTGCCCTGCGTCAAAATTCCGTTAACGAATGTTGCTAAAATTCTTATGCGACTGCCTACATGGACAACGGAAAGCAAAAGGTTCTAACATGGCGCTCACGTAGTAAAAATGTCTAGTCATTTTATGTTTTTTTTTCTCGTTTTCTTTTTCCTTTTTTTTTAACTTTCTCGTTCTTTTTCTTCCTCAGTTTGGCGATGGTGGCGAGGGCGACAGTAAGGGCGGCGACGGTGATGGAGGAAGGAAAAAAAGAAAAAGGAAATAAAATCCTGACATATGATCAATGTGTGACGTGGGTCAAACTTTTGGAATTTTGGTGTCATTAAAAAATTTTGGGTAAATGTGTCACATTGATACAAGTATGGGGTTTTTTGTGTTACAAAAAAAATTAGAATAAATGTGTCACACGTGTACAAGTTTGAGGAAAATATGTTTTACGGGTACAAATTTAAGGTTTTTTGTGTCACGAAAAAAAGTTTGGGATAAATATGTCACAATGGACATAGTTTGAAGTTTTTGGTGACTTCTACCCAAATAAATAATTAGTAGGATGCGTGTTTATATCAACATTTACAAAGAGTTTTAAAACATAACAGTATTGCACAACTAAAGTGTAGATGAATTTATGCTTTCCATCTCACAATATTGTTGTACTAAACTCGCTCCCCGGACTGCCCGGAAGGCCGGAAGTTTAAACATAATCATCGGGTGACATGATGCATGATAATCGAATTTAATGTTTTATTTAAAGCATCCACTCTCATTTGTCTCAGTATCATACTAACTCCTTTTCTATTATTATTGTAATAGGTGTTGACATATATAACAAAGAAGAGAACTTACTTATAATATGTGTGCACGGTAGATTTAGATTAAGGAAAAAAAATAAACAACAAAATTGTAAAAGCCGATCCAAATACATCCAGTAGGTATGCTGAAAACAGAGAAAAAGGAAAAAAATAAAAATAAAACTAAATGAGGATCTATCTTGTCTATCATAATTAAGTATTACAATCACTCCATACTTCTTATGATTCCTATCTTTATTTTTTTCTATTTTTCATTTGTTTATTTATTGCCACAAGGAGATAGTCCACTTTTGGTGGATGTCTCCATCATGATTTTATTGGATTGTGTTATATTATTCTCACGAGGCCGGTTTATTATATTTCTTACTTTCCATGTTCTCGTGAGCTTGACTTCCAAAATCATTATTTTAATAATAATAATGAAAAACAACACGTGTATTAAGAAAATTACAACCATCTTAAGAATCAAGATATTCATTGTCATGAAATACGCTCTAGTATTTTCTTTTTCTCCCTTGTACTTACGGGAGAGATGCCCGTGTTGTTCTCATTCTCTAAAATTCAAATGATTAGTTGGTGGTAATTATTATCAAATATGAATAGTATATCGAATATCAGAAACTGATAGTAATTTAATTGCCTTTGGAAAGGGCAAAAGAAAACAGAAAACACTTACGGTGTTCCTTGGGAAGACAGTAGAAGGAAGATACGAGGTTATTTTTGAAAACGGGATAAGTACATTAGAAGTCCTAAAACTTGTCATGAAAGTGCAATTGAGTCCTAAAATTTTCAAAAAATGTGATCAAATCCTAAAACCTGTCACGAAAGTGTAATCAAGTCCTAAAACTTTCAAGAAGTGCAATCAAGTCCTAAAACTTATCACGAAGGTACAATTAAATCCTAAAACCTTTCAAAAAGTGCAATTAATGAAAGAACTTGATTGAACTAATTTGACAAGTTTTAGGACTTGTTTATATTTTTTGAAAGTTTTAGGACTCAATTGCGCTTTCGTAACAAGTTTTATGATTTAATTGCACATTATGAAAGGTTTAGGACTCAATTGCACTTTCGTGATAAATTTTAGGACTTTCAATGCACTTATCCCTTCTAAAATCTGACGTTAAGCCTTTCATTTGTTCTTGAAATTCGGGGAGAAGGGGATCGTGGTCCTAGATTGCCGGTCTTGATGGCCCATTTTTATAGTCAAGAGCATGTCATTTCATAGTCCTAAGAACAATATTTTACTAAAGATTTTATTATTTAATTAAAAAAAAGAAAAAAAAGAGAATATCTTTCGAAGTAAAGTGTAGGTGAATGAGTTGAAAAACCTTCATATTCGCTCGATGTCATTTTGGATAGATCAAATTTAATCTCAAATACAAGACAAAGACACCAGAGTAAATCCTAATGCCTCGTTCTTGTTTTCCATGAAAAACGAGTATTACTGAAGAGACAAGAATCGCATTGTAACAATTTTCGTGTCTGCAAAACCAAATTTCAAAGACATCTATTACGATTCATTCTTTGAACTAATTTAATTTAGTATTAGAGAAATTAGGAACAGTCAAAAAACCAGATTAATTCACTTATATAGTGTGCTAAAATCAAATGGGTTAAACAAACCTATCAATCGTGCAATATGAACCATCATAATTTAGGGTTTTTGCGGGAGAACGTTGCATAAAGATACTAGGTACCTCATTATATATTTTTAAAAAGACAAAGCATGTGCTGATAAATATAAGAAAATTATAATTCATTTATGATTTTATATTCTTTGTTTCGAAAATCTTGATAAGAAAACAACATGTAGAACTATATTATGATGTGGAAAGAATATCTTTTGCACTTTAGTTGAGCAATGAAGTTTTGTTTAATCACTCTTTATGAATGTTGAGATAAACATGCGTCCTACTAATTTAAAATTGTTTTTTTTTTACGTTGAACTAGTTAGTATTAGACGGAAATGCGATGAATTTTTATCAATAAAAACTTTTAAAAGGATGGAGTGCACTGTACAAATGCAACGGAACTATATATCATATAATTGAAGATATCTCAATTTTTCCTTATTATTTTACAATATAATCTAACATATTTTTTCATTTATATTCCAACATTTTACTAGCCCAAATTTGCTAGAGTTTGATTGACTGTGGTGTTCAATTTGATCAAATGACTTTCTTATAAACCATGAGTGACAAGCTCTTCAACACATTGACCATCAAGTTTACAAAAATGATATATGGAGAAGCTCAATAACAAATATCCACTTTTCTAAATAGGTGTCGAGACTCGTTGGACCTGCTCAAAAGGGTGAATAGTTTTCTCTCGAGCCTTGCCTATAGAGTTAGACCCTCCTAGACCCAATCAAATTTATATGGAAAAATCGATAGATGCTTAGGATCAATTAACCAGCATTTAGGTTGGATGTCTTGTTCGGTTTGTCTATCGATTAGGTATCAAGCAGAAAGTCTTCATACGCATAGATTATGCATACAAACTATACATGGATATGTACAATGATGGAAAGATTAGATACATGCAAATTTACATATGAGTGCACATAACCAAATGACTACATCACATGAAATTAAAGCCAATCCAGTTGCTCCCAATCCCAAATTGGTTCTTCCAAACTTGCCGTCTCCCACTGATGGGAACTTCCTGCATTGGCTGCTAGTACTCCTGATGATGATGCATCTCCACATCCACCTCCTCCGCTGATAGTAGTGCCGTCGCCACCCTGGATTGTTGTCTCTCCAACCACCACTTCCGGTGGCCGGCGATCAAATGCTCGAGAGCTCCCGGACACCACATACACTCGGCACAATGTGAATTCACGCCTCAGCTGTAAGTACATTACTTCCAAAAAGTCAAACACAAAGAAAAATGTTTCTTGCATTTTTCTGTGGAAGTCCAAGTAGAAACTAAACTAGAGACAGAAATTCAATAGTGTGCAACCGCACAGCACCAATAAATACATGACAGAAAACCAAAACAAAAACGATTATTCCAAGTGAAAGTCAAGAACGAGAAAATATTTTATCCTTTCTATGTTTGAAAAGGTTGAAATAAAGGTCCAAAAATTGAAATAGCACGTTCACCTTAGGAATGGAAATATTACTGCTTGTGGAATTGGGATTGGTCGGCGAGAGTTCAATGGCCCTGTACTCGTTCACTTTCCACTGGGTCTTTCTTCCGGTGGGAGCTTTTCCCACGTAGAAAACCATAGACTTCTTCACGCCGATCACCTTGTTGTCAGACGAGTAGACGTAACCGGGAGACCCAGTGGCCTTCCAGTAGCCCGTGGCCATGCTCCGGCTGGGCCGGCCTCCTCTGGCCTCCCTCTCCTGCATGGGCGCAAAGAAGAACCACTGCTCTCTGTCTTCCCTGCACAGCTCTCCCGCAAGCTCTGCAACACGAATTCGCCAAAGAAAATGTGGGGAAATTGAAATTTTCAAGAATCCAATTTTAGTGCACAGTTCAATTAATGTAGGGGATGTGAAAGAATCGAATGCATGGATGCCGATTGTGATTTACGTGGGAGATTCCATGGCTCAGTGTTGAAAATGTCGAGGACTGGGATGACACGATGAATCCTGTCTTGCTTAAGGCCGCGAAGCTGGTTGTGCAAGTAGAACGAAATGAGCTCTTCCTCAGTTGGATAGAACCTGAAACCGGTCGGGTACTCCTCCATATCGAGTTGGATCAGAAGTGAAAGATTCTGTGTTTTGGAACACTAATGGTGAGATAAAGTTTTAGTTGGGTGTGGATTTGAGTTAGCAAATCAATTACGTATATATATAGGGATGGAGTGGAGGAGAGTGTGTTGAGATGATCTAGGGTTTCTGAAGGAGAGAGTGCAGGAGGGAGGAGGAGACCAAAACGAGTGAAGTGACGACGTGTCTTTTACTACCTCTTGCACTGATGACAACAGCAACGCGGTTATGTCAAGGACTAGGCATGAATTGATACGAGGAATGAGCAATGGCCAACGCCTCAGCGCCGCAGGCCTTTCACAACCGAGTTTCAAAATTTTGTAATTCACAACGTGACATTATTTTTACCGTAGCCCAAAAGCCGTTTTACTAACAAAATCTCCATTCGATGTATATAATAAGGTATGTTTTGATTGATGATAGATAAGAGAAAAGGCAATGCATTAAATACTGCAAATTTTTCTTATTTTGTTGATTGACGAGTGATTTGGGGTTGTTTTTTTATAAGATTTATTTTATAAATCATTTTTAGAGTTCGTTGTCTAGTTAGAGAAAGGAATAATTCAAAATGGAAAAAGAAGCCCGCAAGAATTCTAATTTGTGTTTTCTACCGATCCAATTATTACAGTCTTCTTAAATATGCTCCTTCTTAGTTGTTTCATAGCTAATGTGATGTGACAAAACTGACGTATGTTTTGCTTTTCTGAGTCCAAAGTGGGTTTAATACTAAAATTTGCTGGGTCCGTTAACAGGGTATTAGGAATTGTCTAAGGAAGCCGCAGACCAAGTTCATTAGAAATCCTACTTTTTTGGCATCAACAAAAAGATGCATGCTTAAATAAACTATATCAAAATGCATAGGTAATGAATATTAGATACATTTGCGAACTGAATATACTATTTTCACAATTTGTCATGCTAGGTCAAACTAATGACATATCAAAAAGTGATAGATTTCGCTTTATTTTGGATCCACAAAAGAATGTTTGTTCCTAAGTTTATTTCGCATTATGATGATTCTAATGATTGCATTGTCCATGAACGAGTCTATAAAATCTTTTTCTTGAATCGAATGAGAACATGATCTCAAGTGGCCATTCTTCTTGAAAATTAAGTAGCTCAATAGGCCTAGAAACGTCTCTTCAAATCTCGAATCAGGGCATCGATTTGTCCCTCTATGCATAGAATCCTTGACCAACATACATTGCAGCTCGAAAACTAGGAAATCATCCGTCCAAACGTCCCTAATTTTGTGATTCAAGCACAATGATTCTATTCTATCACAGTGTTGCTTAAACACATCTAGGGTTATTAGTTGTTAAAGTGTTAAATCAAACCATCAAAAGGTTTTTTCGTTACCATGTAAGCGAAGCGTCACCCATGCTGTCATGCTAGCTGTTTCAAGCTGAATTCCATGCAATGTCGTATCTAGTCATAGATAGTGGCAGAAAAGATTTACTTGAAGCATCCAGGGTGTCGCTAGTTTGCTCTGGACAAATACGCTTTTAGTTTACTTCCAAGTTAAGTAAAGGAAAACGACAAATCGAACTAAGTCACGTAAAATTTGGTTTGAATGGAGGAACTTCTGCATCTAGATTAAGAATAACATGTATTTTGTTCAATTTTCAAGAAGGAAACTTCCGAAATGTTACAAGCTCTTCCTTCTAGTCGATCCCACCCGAACTGAAGTGTTTGAATTTCTCCCCAAAGCTGAAAACTAAAAGCAGGATTAGAACCGAGAGCATTTATTTCATTTAGTTCACCTTTCACCTGGGCCAAAGTCATTTCGTTTATTTGACTTCCAATTGAAATTATGTTTAGATGACGGGCAAACAATTTGAGATGCACCATTTTTTTAACTTCTCAAGAAAGCGGCCGCACATTCAACCTGAGAACTTCCTCACTTCTTTCTTTGTCTTTCACTTCTTTTCACCGCTCCATAATACATAGCTTTCGGTGGCTCAACTATCTCTAAAGTCAAAAAATTATTTGAATAGCCATTATTATCAGGTGACATATTGCGTGATAATCGAATGTAACGATTCATATAAAGAATCCACTATCATTCGACCCAGTATCTCTTACCAACCCTTTCTTCTTCTTATTTTTCAATGTGATAGGGTTTGAGATATTACAAAAAAAAAAAAGTAACTGCTTATAATATGTGTGCGTCGTAAGATTTATATTAAGTAAAAAAGTAAAAGGTGAAATTGTAAAAATCAACCCAAACACATCTAGTAGGTTTGCTAAAAAAGAGAAAGAGGCAAAAGAAAAATGAATGAGGAACAAAGACATACTTACATTTTCTACTTGGATACATCCACCAAGATTTTCTCACCAAGCAACAAGCAAGACAGCGACACCAAGAAGTTTTGCATGTTATGATTAACTACTGCAAACATTCCATACTTCCTATGATTCCCTTCTTGTTCTGTCCTTCTTGCGAAAAAAATGAAGATAATTCAACTTCCACTTTCGGTGTATGTCTCCATCATGTTGTTATTAGCAGGCCTACCTACAATTTTTGTCATACGTTAACCGGGTCTACATCAACCCCCAGATAGTGCTGATTGCCTCGTAGAAAAATTTTTACCATTTCATACTATTCATTTCGAAAAATCTTTATCAGGTAATAAAAACGAAAAACAATGCATATATTAAAAATTCCAACAGGGAATTAAGATATTTCTTGTCATGGAATACACTAAGGTAATTCTCTTTCTCATACGAAAGGCAGAATTGCATGCGTTATTCTCATTGTGAAAGTGCCACACATCGCTTATATTCTAGTTTTTCATGATATATACTTAATTTTTCTTTATCTATCAGTTTAAACTTATGGGTATGACATTATGATATGGTGCCGAAGTCATGTCATCCAATTTATTTCATGTGTGCGGACATTCTATTAGTAGCATAGTCTATGGTCAAAGATCGACATTCCCAGTGAGAGAAAAAAGTACAGTGGAAGGATATGAGGAATCTTCTAAAAACTGACGTAAAACATTTCATTTGTTCTGAGAAATTTGGAGAAAAAAGGGATCACGTTCCAAGATTGCTGTTCTTGATAGCCCAACTTTTATGGTCACGAGCATGTCATGACATGATTCTAACAACGCCGATTTTGTCCTTACTTTAATAAGTGTTGTGAAGTTCGACTACTTAAAGAATTTTAGGCTAAAATCTATATTTTCTTTTGGTAATTTTATTAAGCCCGTTCAATATTATTTCAAATAGATCTAATTTTAATCGCAGATATGGAACGGAGACGCCTAAGCAAATTGACGCCCTCGTTTTGATCTTTCATGAAAAAACAGAATTACTCAAAAGACGAGAATCATACCATCACAATTTTCATGTCCGCAAAATCGAATTCCAGGATATGCAATTACCAAGCTCGTTCCTCGACCAATTTGATTTCAGACCGAATCAAACCAGACCCGAAAATACGAGAGAAATTAAGGAAAAGTCGAGGTCCTCGACCTGAGATGGTACAGAGGGACTATCTCAGGTGGAAATGGTCAAGAGCAGTAATGTGAAAATGCTCTTCAATGGGATGCCTTACATGCTCAATAACCAAATCAATCATCAAAGATCCTACTTGGTTTTAGTGGCGGTGGTGTCTGTGGCCCCCCTCGGCTTTGAAAATCTGAATCCATGCCTTCACACCTTTTGAGAAGACAACTGTGATTTGGTTCCGACAAGAGAAAATAGCATAATCCTCGTTGACGAAGACTACTGTGCTTGCAGCGGGAAGATTATCCCAAAAAAATGAAAAAAAAACTATTATAATTTTGTTAATTTAGTCATTAACATTTTTAATTGTATCGATCTGATCATAAATATTTTCACATTTTATCAGTTGAGTCCATCTAATTAATTTAGATCGGAAATCACTAATTCGAATGTCCTTCTTTTACGTACTCATTTAGTTATTTGTAAGGACGGTTCAATCAGTAAAACTAGTCTCCGAACGATCCTACATGATACGACCAGCGCTGACGTTGATATTTTATAATTTTTTTGAATTTAAAAAAATTTTGTTTTTTTCTTTCCTTTCCTTTACTCTTTCTTTTTCTTTTTTTTTGGATTGAGGGCCGGCAACCCTTGTCGGCACTAGGCAAGGGTGTTACAGCCCTCACCGGCCATTGGGCGAGGGCATCACAACCCTTGCTCGATGCCCTTGCCTAGATATGGACGCCTAGATCCAGCGAGGGTCGACCGGTGACCCATGTCGGCCCTCAATCCACAAAGAAAAGGAAAAACCAAAAAAATTATTTTAAGAATGTCTATGTCATCTCTCATCGTGCCATGTAAGATGGTCAATATCCACGCCAGCAATTTTCAATCTAAATTGGCTAGATATACTTAATTAGCAAAATGTGAATTAGTTTAGGACTAAATTAGCACAATTAAAAAGTTTATGACTGAATTAGCATAAGTACAATATTTTTATGACTTTTTTGATCATTTTTCCTGCTTGCAGCCATTTGTAAAAGTACAAATGTATATACTTTGGGGAAGCATATGTCACTTATATCTCTCGAGTTTCATATTTATTAGTTCATTCCTTAGTCTAATAAATACCTACGTTTTCATTTCCCTTTGATTTTATCCTTCTGCTGTAAATAGTTGTCATCATGTTGCTAACGATGCCTATACATGGAGGATAGATCTTATCGTGAGCCTGGTAGCTTTGGAATCCATCCTAGACCACTCGGGATGAATAGGCCAGAAGACCTCTTCTGGGCAAGCCTGAGCAAAGTTATTCGATTATAAAGCCTGATATGCCATGACAGGGCTCGAGCTAACCCGGCTCGATCTGGGCATGCTCGTTGATCATCTCTAATGGAGACGTCTATTATTCCGATTTGGCTAGGCTATATATACAGAAAGGAAAAAACGAAAATTTCAGTAAAGGTCGTGTGGTGTGTCGAAAACTATAAACAATAAATTCGTTACAAAATATTATGAAAAGCAAAGCCGAGGAAGGAAGGCAAGCACCTCTTCTACCTCTCTCAACTAATGCAATCCTATCCTTTTGTTATCGACAGTCAATCAACTTGTGACATTGTTGACTCTACATTATTCTAATTACCTCTTTTGTTTCCACGGACACTTAGAATAATTAGACAATATTTTATGTAAGGAAAAAAGTTTCGCATTTGAAACTAGTATAAATGATGTAAGAATTGCTATTATTAAAAGTCTCTAAATTATACAGAAAATGCAAGGGAATTAGAAAAGAAACTGCATTAAACCATGGCTCTGCGTGATCCAGTGTAGCCATTCGTAGTTTGATTACCCCAGCCCAGCTATAATTAATGAGGAGGGCGTAACCGATCAATCTCATAGTCCATCCGATATGCATTCCAATCAACTTTTACGAATGAATCTCGAAACCCTACTTTCTAATCCATGGATATCTCCACGCGGCATTATCTTTGACGTGGCCGCCTTGTAAAATACTGTCTCATGATGGGATAGGGGCTGAAAAGGAACCAATGGTCAGGCTTCTTCGGTCGCACAGAGAAGTTAGTCCCAGATATGACGGAGATTTTGTCGGCGTTCCGCTTACACTCCGTGTTCGCCATTCCCAATGTCGACGTGCTTCCCCCGGATGAGAACGGTGAAACACCCTTTTCCAAAGCGAAACTGCTTGAAGAGACTTGAGAATCCTTCATAGACCCCACAGGCACCTAAAAAGTCTCAGACATCAACCACTTCAGTCAGCGACCATGTTCGCTGGTCTTGTCTTCATGGGTTTTGCCTTCTAAACCTTGCTCGAGTCATGGTTCAACGTAATTCATGTTCAGAGCAACAGGAAGCGTTAAACGACGAGTGAATCAGGAAGCTTCGTCGTGTACAGCTAATAGAGAGGGGCTTTAGCAGCATAAGAGGACTTACCCATTACAAACGCTTTTGTATCCCAGCCATATTTTAGAGATCACGCGCTCGAGATGGATGTATAAATCAAACGAGAGAGACAAAATACATCTGGTGAAGTCGCTCGCATCACATTTGGCAACAAAAGACGTTGAGTAAGGCGAGTTTCAAGACATCAATATCGATCGATCCATCCATCCATAACAAGCATCGTAATGTGTCGTGAGAAACAGCTTAGATTCACAAAGCCGGCACCATTACTACTAGTCCAAACCAAAAGTAAAGTTTTGAAAAAAAAAAAAAAGTCTCCACAAGGAAAGTGAACATCCCAAGGTGAAAAAACCCACCTTCCTAGAACACACACCGAAAGAGTCCTGCTTCAACCATGACTGGTCGGTCAATGTGTACTCGACTGATTAATTTAATATCATGTCTCGCCCCTCTCGCACTCCACCGCCCATCAGCCCCATCTTAACTAGTTACTTTGAATTTCATTCCATTACAAACATGGTACTAAGTGGATGGCCCAGCGACTAGCAACCGCCATCAAATCACGGAACTATTTATAATTGACAACAAAAACCAATCAGTTTAGATATGGATGTGAGATTTGTGTGCAAGCGTGTGTGCGTTTGAGAGAGAGAGAGAGAGACTTTATGGTCAACATAAGGAAAGAAATCGAAATTAAATGCACGCATAAAGGATATCAATCATCGTGATAAAAGGACGTACAAATCGACTTAAATATGCAACGGAATTATGAACATCATGCTGCTACCTTTATGGTCCTGGAAGAGGTGCACCATCGACAAACTTGACGTGTAATCTGCGTTTTGGCAGCAGATCCAAGATGAAAGATTTGAAAGCAGCCTCCAAAAAAGTTGCTGTCCGCTAAAGATAGAATGGCAGTAACTAGTAAGCTACCACGTGATATGAGCAGTGAACAACATGAACCCAAGTATATGGTTACCACTCATATGTCACACGACAATACTTAACCCACAAAAGCCACACTAATCATTTAGCTATGCTGCGATCTTTCCTCATAAAAGCTTCAGTAATGAAATATCTGAGCACAATAGTACTGGCACTAGCAGTTACAAATCCAAAAGGAGGGGAAAAAGTCAAAGCAAAAGTCTCAGTTAGAGCGACACGCCGATGTTTTGTTGCATTAGTTAAGCAATCGTCTGCCTAGTCATGATGATGTTCATTTGTATTACTCAAGCATCACTTGAAATTAAAGTCGCCTCTGTATGGTCAACAAACACCATCCTACAACAAAGAAAAAGAGAGGCCGTGGACACCCCAGAGGTAATCACCCACTGGAACAAGTACATCATACATCGTTGATATTTCAGGGCGTAATAACATGATCAACCAACCAATCAAGTGTTCTTGCTTTCATGACACCCCGCATTTCTTGCCGTTCTTCGTCAGAAATTATGATGACCAAAGACGTTTGATTGGTTACATGGTATCATTGACATGTGTATTCTTTACTTGTCCACTGTGCCTCGAACAAAAAATAATTCCGCACAACATTCCAGAGCAAGCAAGAAAAGTGAACTCAACTGGATGCCAGCATCGCAAATTAGTCAGCTATGTTGATCAGATGAAATCAAAAGAACAAGCTACCACGAAAGCCAAACAAAAATAATAAAACCATCGCCAAAAACAGGACAAATGTCTTCAACAGCCTATCGCAACAAGAAATTGCGCAGAAATGCAGCAGAGCTAAGAGCAATTCCGCTCTGTGAGGTCAAATGTCGATCAAACAAACAGAATCCTGATTGTTATTCCCATGAGAAAGCACTATCCGCGTTGAATTCAAAGCCTTAAGAGAAGATGCTAATTTGGTACCTATGTCTTGCTTAGGAGGAGTTTGCCTTTCAGAACCTATTAACATGCCCTCCACAAGAATCTCAGCACAACGGGCAATGCGAAATCTTCAATTGAATTCTGTCTGTCGGGCCAGAGAATTGAACCACACAATCCAGTCACGATTCTCTATAGATGAAAACTATTACCAGGATTTTGGAGTGGAATTAATTGCGTTTCCACACTTTCATGTTCCTCAAACACAAGTCTTGGCCAAAGAAAACAAAACAACATAATTCTCCTGAAGATGAAATAAACAGCAACTCTTAATAAATGTGACAACTGCATGGTTTCATCCATCTGCCACATAGGAGAAAGTGCTCCATGTAAACTACACCAGAACTACCTGTCTTGAATCTCTATATCCCGCAGCAGTAGTCCAGCCACCCTAGATCAATAAGCGTCATAGGCAATGAATGCAAATAGGCAATGCAGAAGCATTTTGCCACGGAAATCACCTCATAACAGCCAGCGCCACATCCGCAAAATGGGTGAGAAAAGGCAAACAGAGAGGAAAAGATAACTCATGTTGCTGGTGCCTCCCATACAAACAATTTTGACTTTTATAACATGATAAGGATAGCACATAATTATTAGTGTCCTGACTTACCAACAAGGTAATACATGATGTACAAAAGTTGTCCACAAGGCCGTGGGTACATCCAATCAACAATCATTTTGTCTTCAAACATAAGACCAAGAACGAAAATTAATTTATTTCCCCTCATATTGCTTTCTGTTATTCTGAATAACCAGCTTCAGTATTCCTGCATTCAAAGTGAAGTATGCTACATGCAAATTTAACATCCCAATAATAGTGGATGTGAATAAATATCGACAAGTTTCACTTCAAGTCAGCCAATTCAATAACAAAGAAAGAAAGCATTGAAGAAAATTGGAAAGGACAAAACTCAATTTAATTAGAATCAGCATGGTCGAAGTTTGACCACATGATATCCAGAATGCAAAAGAAATAATTTAACCTGCATGACTATCTTAAAATTGCATTGTTAAGAGCTATATCAACGAAATACCCTAATTATCAAACAAGACAAATTCATCTTCTAGAGAACGTAAGAGAAATAATGTTTTTTTGACAGGTACAAAGAAAAAATATAGAATGAGAATGACAGTTGAAATTGCATTGACAAGACCTATATCAAAGCAGTACCCCAAATAACAAGAAGACAGATTCACCAGCAAGTTCTGAACTAGATGTTCTAAAGTAGGATGGCTACCATCCTAAGCTGGAATAATAAAGCAACACCACGGGAGGCATGCTCTTACAGGGGCTTCCAACAGTATGATCCACCACAAGTCGTAGAAGCAGCTTCTGTACCACGCTGATGTAAATAGAAAATTTAAAAAACCTCTTCCTACATACAAAGAGAGGAGGGGGCTTCTATCCACTAAATTTGATGCAGATAGAAGGCGTGAAAAACCATTGTCTTGAGCCATATGCAAGTTACTAGAGATAAGAGTTGGTTAATAAAAAAATGAGCTAAGAGTTAATAAAGCTTCAAAAGTAATAGCATTATTTTGGCTTCCACTTTTTTCAGGGGTTGCTAGTTACTTATTTGCAAAAGGCATACACGATACCACATCAGGATTTAACTAAAATTTCACAGAATTGGATAAAGGAAGATATGGAAAATCTGATCCCCACTTTCTAGAGTATCAGGTGCTAAATTGCCAAAAAGGAAGAGTATCAGCTTCTACTTTAACAAACAGTTGTTATCCATCCGGTATTTCATAATTGCCATCCATAGTCCATAAGGTCAAGCACATACACAGATGCAAACTTTGTGAAACAACACTTGGCTTCTTATAATCGAACTTGCAAAGAGTGAAAGAAAAAACAGTCGAAAGTTTCTCCATCGTGCAGGTTGCTAGGGAGAATCAATAGTTGGACATCAAATGCCCCACCCCACTCTCTCTCTCTCTCTCAGAGTATCAGCTTTCTACCTTAACAAACAGTTGTTATCCATCTGGCATTTCATAATTGCCATCCATAGTCCATAAGGTCAAGCACATACACAGGTGCAAACTTTGCGAAACGACGCCTGGCTTCTTATAATCGAACTTGCAAAGAGTGAAAAAGAACAAAAAAAAGTTGAAAGTTGCTCCATCGTGCAGGGCGCTCGGGAGAATCAATAGGGACATCAAATAATGCCTAGTCACTGGCCATGACCCATCCTCTCTCCCTCTCTCTCTCTCTCTCTCTCTCTCTCTCTCTCTCTCTCTCTCTCTCTCTCTCTCTCTCATTTTTCAGCATTAGCAAGGAATAGATCTCAAGAGATCCTAGGTTATCTTCGTCATTCATATTCTCCATCAAGGTCTTCACGCAACAAAGATAACTTCGGTCATAATGTGTCAATCAGCTGTTTCAGTGAATGTTGCTAAAATTATCTTCTTCAAAATAGCAAGCCAAGGTCGTAAATTGGCTACCAAAATCACATCTAATGTTTAAGAAGTTTTTGTGACCTCTGCCATGTAGCTAGTCATCTTCCGCGAAAATCCAATTCACCGACACTAGAAGAGCAACATGAAGTGACTGAAACAGGTCACTTGAACAAACAGTTCCACCCTGAAGGCCACTCTACTTCTAGTCCCAGTCTTCGAACTCTTGTTAAGCTTATCACATTATTATGCAATTTACATGGTTAGCACAAACTCTCTAACAGCTGAAATTACTTGTACCAAATGGACAGTTGCAAAGGCTCTAAAGGGCGCCCCCGAATAACTCGGATTGGAAAAGTAGAGACAAAAATTGACTGAATCATATGTGGTACATGTAAGTATTCAAAAGCTCCAATCTATGATACCTCTGCCACATCGACTGAGCATCCAACCACATAGATATAGATGATAAACTAAAGAATGAATCGATTCAAACGACCAGATCCGCAGGATTGGCGAGCAATCCGCCAAAATTATTTCTTAGATGACAACAATTTCCTCAAGGGCACACTTGTACATATTCATCAGTCGAGAAAACCTGTTTGCCGAAAAATGGCGTTACGAACTTGCCTCAGATCCCTCCCCTTGAGTGTCCTCCCAGCGCCTTCAAGCACAGAGCACGCAATCATCGGCGACCGGGCCAAACTCCTCGCGACAATCTCGTGCGGTGGCAACATCGCTCCATCTCCGCCGTCGTCGTCGTAATCATCATCGATCTCACCGAGTTCGCGACATCTCCTCAACATCAACGTCGGCGGGAACGCCGGCACGTTCACCGGCGCCGATCGGTGATACCTCGAGCCAGAGATTAACGAGGCAACTGGCAACAGGCGCTCCGGTGGAGGCTTCGGAACCGTCGGGATTGAGATCATTCTCGAGGACGAAGCCGAGGAGGAAGCGGACGAAGACGAGGAGGAGGTTGACGCTTTGTGGTTGAAGACGGAGCGAGGTTCGTTCTCCGGCAGGGCCGCGAGGACGCCGAAGCTTTCCGACGGACCGACCGGCGACGCCTTGCGGAGGTGATGCCGTGGATCGGAAGGGAAGGAGGAGGACGGAGGTGCTGACGACGGTGGCTGGTGATTGGGCTGCGCGCTGCCGGCGGCGAAGTCACCGGTCCAGAAGACGTCGTCTTCGTCGAGCTCATCGCCGACGGCCGCGGCGGAGGAAGTGCTGGCTCCGGCGGGATGAGGTGGCGGGGCGTGAGGCAACAATGCACCCAGGAGGCGCTCGGCGCAGAAAGATTTCCCTCGGCGGAGACGGGCGGGCCCGTTTCCTCCCATCGGAGATCCGACCCGGCAGATCTCGCCCGAGTACAGGGGAATGGTGGGGGCACCAGCAGTTGGGATGATTTACGCCGGAGACGAAAATGACGTCTTAGATTGGCAGCGCGCGCGCATATATATATTTACACACACGTATAAATTGGAGGGCTAATTACCAAAAAAAATCATAACTTTACGTCCAATACCAATTTTGTCTCGAACTTTAATCCCAAATCTGCCACTACGATTAAAAATCGCCATTGTCGACAAGGGTACTGATGAATACACAAATTCTAACGTTGGAGTTCTAATCGATAAGGGTGAGTGGTTCCATGGTTAGGCCGGTCCAATCCTGGAACCTACATGAATAAGATAAGTTCTTTGATTTTGGAATTTGGAACCGATCCCGGTCCGATTCTACGGTTGATCGAAAGAACCGATCGACTATTTTTTTTTTGTTTCATTTTTTGTAATCCTTAAAAGGATAAACTTACATTTGCAAGGTACATATCGATCAACCTGTGATCGCCCACCCTGGGCGAGGCCTCGCCTAGGGTCGCCCACCCTGGGCGAGGCCCTAGATCGGGGGCTGCAGGCCCTCGCCGGCGACTTGCCCGGGGCCGGCGAGGGTAGCCGGCCTTCGGGTAGGCCCAGGCGAGGGCCGACGCTCCTTCCCGGCGGCTGCGGCCTGGCCACGCCGCAGCTGCTGGTTCTGTTTTTTTTTTTTTTCTGACGTTAATTGGACGGAGTTATAACAGTAGGGTAGATTTGGGACTCGGATAAAAGTTTGAGGTTTTTCTTGAGACAAAAAAAAGTTCAAGGTATAATTGGGAGAAAGTGTAAAGTTTAGGGTTTTTTTTTAATTAGGCCATTTTAGAACTTCATTTCTAATTCATCCGTCAATGATTGGTCCAAATCATAACCAACTGAAAACAAAAACAAATAACAAGCATAATTAAAAGGGGTTCAGTTCAGGGCGTGATAATATTCATGGGCATATTGCATTTGAAGAATCTTTGTTGAATGGTGAAATGCGGAATCGAACTTTTAATATTAATCTTGAAATTGACCCCTTAAAAAGAAGCCAAAAGAAATATATTAATTTCTAAAATTGATCGAGGGTACTTTGAAACCAAAAAAAAAAAAAGCCTTTAAAATCACCCATCAACTTTAATACCAAAAATAAACCGAAAGCCAAAAATAACCAAAAAAAAAAAAAAAACCTTGCCTACCAACTCTCCACCAAATGAAAACATAAAATGTCGGGCACTGAGCCTCGTGATCCTTTCACAATATGGCTATGTGTCCCCTCTGTCCAACTTAATATGTATAGAATTATATCTAATGAACGATGGCTCTAATTTGCTGATTAAGGTTAAGTAATGAAATGATCTTCTCAACTTTGGTTTTCTTTTGCATTACTTTTCTCGTATAATGCGTAATGACTATATGCTGGACATTAGAATAAAAAAAACTTTTCGACAAGACTTTTATTAAAATAGTTTTGTTTTACTTCGAAAACCAAAACGCACACTCTCTATCTCTTCCTCTGAATTCAAGGTCGACGTCGCTCCTCTTCATCTGTGTTGAAATACTTTGTTATCGTGAAAATAAGTAATTGTTGAATATAAAAAGTGATGACTGTTGGATATGAAAAGAAGTTATTATTGACGTGAAAAGGAGGGGTGGTTGATCATGAAAAGTAGTGATGGTGAGGATAAGATGTGTTGATTGGTTATTGTGAATATGGATCAAATCACACATTGTTCATAATAACTACGATTGTTCAAAACAACGGCTTATTCTCCATAACTCTCTCTTCTTCTCTTTTCACACACAAATTTTACAACATTTACAAGGTGAAATTCCAAGAGAGAAATTAAACAATTCGTAAACTCATTTCTTTGTGACTTTAGTGTGCATCATAGAAGTATATTTGTTATAAACACGGCAGCAACAATAGTAGGAACAAATAATACCATAAAGATAATAATTATCATCACGAATCGAAGAACTGCAAACTACTACTCTATCTTCATCAGTAATCAAATTTCCCCAACAATATGTGCAGATGAGCTTGTGAAGAATCTCGAGCACAATGCTCGCGGCACCACTCGCACAGTAACAAGTTCTCCGTTGTCACGCGAGTTGGCTAACAGGATCTAGGCTTCATCACCCTCCCATCCTGAATCTAGTCAATGGCAATGGAGATTGAGCATTCAAAGGAAGTGGAGATATGAAGTGGAGAGAGAGAGAGAGAGAGCGCGCGCTCCAGCGATGATCTAGTCGCTAGATATGGTGGTGGTGAGGACGCCGGCCGGTGGTCGTCGGAGGAGGAGAAAGAGTGCATGTGAATGTGAAGGATGGGCACGGCACAGATTCAATGGCTAAATATATTTTGTGCGCCTCAACGGCCAACAGGTTTTATTTCTATACAAACGTAATTTGATTCGACTAGGAATAAAGTACGAATGTCTGTCATTACAAATATTATGCTCAAACCGGTACCCGCCAATGCGTAGACCAAAAAAACTTTATTGCACATCATCAACAAAAAAAAAAAGTCATCGACCGATGGGATCGAGACGTGACGAATGTTCCTATAGAACGTCGATCCAGGTCAAAATCATGCGCCGGCGTGCAAAACCAAATAATCAGCCGGAGCACACGCTAACTCAGCGGGGTTTGTTAACGGCCCGGCAAGATTTCCTGACTTCGCCGGGCAGGCGGCCCTGGAGCGTCCCCAGCTTGACCATGGCGCAACCAAACTGGGTGGAGAAGTCGATGGCGTTGGCCAGCGTCATCGCCAGGGACTTGCTCAGCTTGTCCACCGCCAGCTCCTGGTCGATCTGCAGAATCCCTCTCCGGAGGAACATCTGCTTGTAGAAGGAGTTGTCGACGATGAGGGTGCTCGAAGCGTTCTGGTCCAAGTTCACGAGGTTGTTGACGGTCAAGAACTGCGGGCACCTCGGTCGGAGGGCGGCCACGAGCTTGGGATCCATGGTCGGGTCGGGCTTCCCCAGTCTGTTGAAGTTGTAGAGCCGGTCTGGTCGATTGGTCGATTCTGGTCATTTCTTGGAATTCGAGCCTAGGAATCGAGAATTTTGAAGGTGACAATTTTGGACGGCCGATGACGTTTTTGGCTTGGCCAACCTTGGGGCTACCCATTTCTGCAAAAAAATGGATTTCAGTTCGGGGCCAGAAAAATTACAATTTTGCCCTTGTGGACCCCGATGTCGATTCTGAGGCCGTTTGAGGTTATTTTCGAGGCTGATGTCGTTTTAGGGTGGCCACGCATATTTGGAGTGGGTACGATCAAAAATTAGAATTTTGGCTCGGAAGTGAAAAATAATATTATTTTATTCTCAGGACTTTGCAGTCGATTTTCGAGAGCTTAAGAAGCTATTTTCACGATTCCGACGCCATATTATGTTGGCCACACCCATATGGTACCCGTATGTGCAAAAATTGAAATTTCGCCCCAAGACCAGAAAATTACCATTTTGCCCCTGGACCCTGTATTGGGAATTCCGAATTTTGGACAATTTTGGACAATAATTGAGGACTAAAATAAGTGAAAAAGAAATTGGAATTATTGAATTACCACCTTGCCCTTGAATTATTGGATAAAGACAAACGAGGACCGTTGGATCAAGGGTATTTTGGGAAAAATTGCGGATCGCCGACACGTGTCCCCCACCAGCCCACTATTTCTGACCTCTCTCTCTCTCTCCTCCCTCTTCTGGCCAGAACCCCCCCTTCCACGATCTCTCTCTCTCTCTCTCTCTCTCTCTCTCTCTCTCTCTCTCTCTCATTTTCTTCATCTTTGTTCCTCCCATCATCACCGTGGCTGCTACTGCTGCTGCTGTTCCGCTCATTTCAGCCACCCATCCAGCCCGTTCGTCTCGCCTTTCTTAGGTAAGTGTTTTCCCCAAATGTCATTTAGGACCTCGAGTATTTTTCGGACTCGTTTGGGTGCGATTTAGGGGATTTAGAGATTGATTAAGGCATTGATAATGGTTATTGGTGGTTGATCATGGTTATTGGTGGCTGAGTATGGCTGTTAGTGGTTGTTGCGGGTTGGATTAGACGTCAGGAAATAAGTTTTGGCGGTTGGAATTCGGTAGAAATCGGTTCGAGTTTGAATCCGTGAGATTCGGGGTGAATCGCGGATTCGCGGTTACTGTATCCGTCTGATTTGCTATTTTTGTAGAAAATTTTGTGGGCCGAATTTGAGGAAAATTTCTTCATGAAAGCTGTTCCCAACATCTTGAAGTATAACATATTTTAATTTGGGAATTTTTAGAGATCATTTGATGCCGTTCGGAAGTCCATCTTTGGACCGAAATAAAACTGCCCGATTTACTGTTCACCCGACCTTCGGGTCTGTTCGAATTTTTATAAATTTTTCTAGACCTATTTTCAAAATACTTCACAAAAGTTGTTGGGGACATTCGTGGATATAACATATAAAAATTTCAAATCTTTTCAAGGTGATTTGTGTGTTGAAATAAATGTATTTTGAGGACAAAACAGTCTGGTAGAGCGAACTGATTTTGGTCTGACTTCGAGGGACAAAAAGGCATGGTTGCAGATTGAACTGGATTTCGTGTTCTCATAAGAAATGTTGATCAAGATGTTTTTTATGACATATCCAAAATTTAGAATTTTTGGAGTTCGTTTACTATTTATTTTGATGAGATTACGATCACTGTTTAGTTCGGTTTAGGGGTTTATGTGGCTGTTTTGGGGACTGAGATGAAGGCTGGTATTTGGTTGTCGTGGGCTGATTTGGGGACTGATTTGGCGAAGAAATTGGTGAGGATTGGTAGGCTCGATGATGGTTGTGATGTGTGGAGCGATCGCAGTTAATTTGTATAATTGATTGGAATTATTGTGACTGTTTGGAGACTGAATTAGAGGCTGGATATTTGTTGGTTACGGATTGATTTTGCAATGAAAAATTGAGGTTTAGTAGATTTGGATAGGACAGTGATATTGTGGATCGATCGGGATTCATTTGTGTGATTGAGTGGGATTGTTATGGCTTGATTGTGCTTAATTGATCAATTGTGTTGTTTGTGATTTGTTGGCTGGATCGAGATTATGTGTTGGGTTAAATATGGCGTGGCTATGTGCCGTGTGTATGTGGCCGTGAGGTGTGGCGGTGTGGTAGTGTGAATGCGCAATGAATTCGCGTGTTAAATGTGTATGGTCGTGTGGTGTATTCGTATGACGAGAACGTATGTTTGTGAAGTGTACATAAGATGTGAATTGGTACGTGGCTATGAATGCGTGTGAGGTGTGTATGTTTGATTGTGTGACTGTTGATCGTGTGTAAGTGTGGTTTGAGTGGAACGAGGATATGGAAATGTGGAATTGGTTGGAAAGGATCCGTCCTGAGGCGTGTTTGTTTACGCGGGACGATGCCGTCCCTGACAAGGTGATGATGCCCGGCCCGACGGGGTGACGATGCCTGACGTGGTCAGAAGACCGTTGGCCTGATGCGTTTTACGCGGGCGCGGTAGAAGGAAAGTGTGTGTAGGATTCCGTCCTGAGGCGTGTACGTTTACGCGGGACGATGCCGTCCCTGACGAGGTGACGATGCCCGGCCCGACGGGGTGTCGATGCCTGACGAGATCAGAAGACCGTTAGCCTTATGCATTTTATGCGGACGCGGTAGTGGTGGAAAGGTTGAGAATGAGCGGGAATTGGCTGGACGAGTGAGATTAAGAAAGTGACGTGTGGTGTGAGTTGGTGTGCGAGTGTGTTTGTATCGCGTGGTGTGATGCTCGATTATGGGGTAAAAACTGCTAGGCATGGTATGGGACGTGCCCAAGTGGGTTTTGCTCTATAATCGAGGCACGCGCGCGGCTATAATGTGTTTCTGTGGCATATTGGCTATGTTATTGTCTAACGTACAGGAACGTGTATGATGGATTCCAAGTAGGGTCGTGTGTGGTTATTAGTTTGATTGATGGTCGTGTGTTATGCGTGTTTTCGTCTGGCGGTACGTGAGTGCCTACGTGGGGTTTGGGGTTGTACACTTATTGAGATTCGTCTCACGGTTGTATAACCGCCACTTTCAGACCCCCAGCCTTAAACCCGGGAAGTGTGCCTTTTCTTTTTGGACGTTCGAGGAACCGCTTTTGGTGCCCGGTAGCACTGCAGGCGAGTGTCCGGAGGCTCAAGCCCGAAGAATTAGGGGCAGAATGGAGAAGGGCGACCTTTAGGTTTTTTCCTAGGGCATTTTAGGGGTTGTGTAAATTGGGTTGACTTATAGTGAAGTTAGGTTAACCAGACCCCTGATCTTTTGTTTTATCGGTGGCTGTGGATGCTTAAGTGTTAATTAGGTTTGTAATACAATATTCGTGTATTTGGTGTTGTATGAAATGCTGTTAGTGTTGTTTGTCTGTTCTGTTATTCTACCCCGTTGTCGTCATCTTTCTGTCCAGGGTTTTGTTTTATATATTCGCTTCCGCATGTGGCTCTAATGTTTGGGTTGGGTTGACGACATTCCTGGGACGTCGCATCATTTCGACCGGAGCAGGGGATGTCGCGAGCTCGTAGGGGTTCGAGGCGTGACAACAGTTTCTAAGGTCAATTCCAAAGTCTAACAGGTTCCTTTTTTTGTTTCATTTTTAGTTAAGCAAAACGAAAATGAACGCAATAATAAAAGCTTCTTATTTGTTAATAGTAATAATCCATAAAAGATGGACATGTAAAATAAAATAAATAATAAAAAGTTCAATACACGTAACATAAAACCTAAATTATAGAACTTCGGTCCTCAATCATCCATGAATATCTGTTCCAAATTCGAACCACCTGAAATCAAAAGAAACAACAATCATAGTTAACCACTTAATGATAGTTTTAAATTTAAAATTACTATTAACTAAACTAAAGTACCTTAGATGTAATGAACCAAGTGAAGTACCTTCGTCTACTTTGTTTCTCATTTATTAGAGTCACATCACATAACATTATCACGGGGTCATTACAGCACCAACGAAAAAATAAAAACAAGCAAACAACACGAGAACAGAACAGCCTACACTTGAGCACTTTGAACAAACAAGCAAACAATAGCACGCTACTTGAATGGATAAGATTTTAGGCAAAGTATGGTTCATAGCTGGGTAGTTTTCCATGGAAATGGCACTTGTTTACAAGCGACCCCGATGGCCTTGATGAAAGAATTTCTGCCCCATGCATTGAACCTTTCTTCAGATATCCTTGTGAATAACTTGACCTGAGAAACAAAGAGCCATGAACTAGCAACTGATGGATTAGTACTATGCTAAAATTGAAATTTAGAACCCATTAGTTCCATTAAAGAACAGAAAGCTATGACCAATTTTCATCTTTTGAGGGCGATAACAAGTCGGCGTCAACAGAGGCTTGTTTATATTCTTCCAACTGCTAATGTAACGTATAGCTGAAGATTCATGGCTTTTTATTTCAGATTTTGAACAACGAACATGAGAAGGTGGAAGACTCGAAGCCCGTTGTTGTTCTTGCTGCAGCGGGAAGCTGAATAAGGGACAGTATCAGGTGTTGACATTCAGCTAGGGTTTCTCCATCAACAGTTTGTGCTCGCCATGTCTTTCTGAGCTCACGGCCTTGGAGAAGAAACAGAGGCATGCATGGAAGGAAAGCAGCGGATAATGAAACTTCGCCCAACTTAGATCCAAAACCAGACCAGGCTGAACTAAAAGGACATTCATAAATATGAATAACCAATGAAAATCTAAGTTTTTAGTAAAAAAGAAAAACCACGAAAATCTAAGTTATAGATATTAGAAAACTCCGACCAAGGGTAGGCTATGGAATCAACCAACACCACTAAACCCAACAACAATCGCGTCCGCAACAGACCAAGAGAAGCCCAGAACTAAACTCTAATTTCGCAATCACCAACCCAAAACAACACATGCGCAAACTTCAACAGGTAGAGAGAGAGAGAGGCCGCCGCCGCCGCCGGCGACAGCAAATGTGATAAGGTTATTAATATTGGTGAACCATAAAAATGCAAAACCAATTTCGTTTCTACATAGCAAGGTGAAGAAAAAAGGCTGGAAGGAATTATTTTCTTTAGAGACAGGTGTCACAAGCCAAATGAAGGAATGCACAACCGTTTTGCTGCCTTAACCCTAGTCCTAGCTGAGTAAATCTAACTACAACGTGATAATGGGTTAAGGAATATAAATAGCAGTATGTAGTGTAGAATAAAGAGACGAAGGGCCCGTTTGGTTCAACTGTTTGGGCTAAAGGATTTTTCCGAAATGCACGTAGTATTTGATAAATATTTTTTAAAATCACATTTGAAAGCAACTTTGGCCTAAATACCGCTTGGTAAAAACTATATTTTTATAAAGGACTTTTGCTAATATTTAAAAAAAAAAAGTTTCCGGTGGAGCTCAATCACTGGCGGCCACCGCCGACCAAATTTGGTCACCAACCACTACCGCCTGACCTCAGGCGAGGTGGCCTGAGGTCGCGTGACCTCAAGCGTCGCCTAGGTCGTGCAACCCAAGCGACGCCTAAGGTCCGGCAACAGTCATTTGGGTCGCGCGACCATAAGGGACGGTCGTTGGGGTCGCGCGACCCCGGCGATTGCCGCTTAGGGTCGCCGGACCTTGGCAACCACCGCCTGGGGCCATGCGACCTCAAGTTGCCGTCACCGGGGTCGTGCTACCCCCGGGCAATGGTCGCTAGGGTCGGGCTAGCCCTCAAGCGGCAGTCACCAGCCGCCGAACCTGCTGTCTAGGGAAGATGAGCAGTGCACGATGGATAGTGCAAGTTGCATTCAAAAAATGCAACTTTTCAAGGCACCTCCAACTTTGCATTGGCCAAAAGTCCCTTGGAGAGTATTGGAAATGCAATTGCATCTCCCCAAAGTGAGTAAAAAAGTTGTCGAACACTATTTGCACTTCGCCAAGGGACTTTAGAACCCAAATGAGCATTTCAAATGCTAAACCAAATGGGGCCGAAGTGTTATGGCTTTCAATGAAGAGCATTCTTCTCCTGGGAACTTTACTTTTGAATCGTTATCTTCTTAATTCCTCTAATTTTCTTCATGGTATCAGAGCTTGATATTAAGAGCCGGTTTTACCATATTTGTTTTCTTCCTTTTCCTTGAGTTCATCTCTTCTCCATCTACACAATCATGGTGGAAAACTCAAATCCGAGATACCCATACCCTATACACGTAAACCTCTCAAACTTTGTGACTATCAAACTTTCCGAAGGAAATTTCCTTCTACGGTAGACACAATTTCTCCGCTTCATTAGAAGCCAGGATCTGTTAGGTTCCATCAATGGTCAAATTCAACCTCCACCACTTAGAATTTGACACACAGAAAGGGGAAAAGTCTAAAGATGTCCTTAATCCGGAGTATCAGCAATGGTATCGTACTGACCAACTTATTTCGTCGTGGATTTGTGTCTGAGGATGTGCTGGGACTCATAATTGGTCTTGAATCGGCTTCTGAGGTATGGAATACATTGTGTAATCATTTTACTCAGAGATCTGTGGCTAAAGAATTCGAATTAAGGGATAAGCTTCAATCCTGTCAAAAGCGTAATAGGCCCTTAACTAAGTATTTGCGTGAGTTCAAATTGATTTGTAACCAATTAAATGCGATCGGGAAACCGGTCGATGAAATCACAAAGGTCTTGGGCGTTTTAGAGGGTCTCAAAAGTGACTATGAGACATTTAAGACAACTATGTATTGTCTTAAACCCGAGCCAAGCTACGAAGACGTTATTGCTCAACTCGAGAGATATGAAGTGTGACATCAAAATTATTTGTCGAATCAAATAAATCCTAATTTGGCATTTACTAGTGAAAAGATTGATCAATCTAACATAAGCAGTGAGGATGATTCGAGTTCATTTGATTCAACATTTATTTTTGTTGGCCCAAGAAATTTTAACAGAGGTTTTGTAGGAAGGAATGGGAGGTTTGACAATAGAGGAAGAGGCTCTGGTTTTCGTGGAAGGAGGTTCGGAAATTATCCCAAATTCCAAAACTATGGACCCTTAGGAACTTTTGGTGATTCATCCGATGGTTATCAATCTTGTGGAAATTATAGACCAAATTCACCTTCTTAGAATTAAGGCTTCCTACCCTATACAAACACTCCGACTAAGGTTGCTAATTCAAAGGAGTATCCGCCTGTGAGTGGTAATTCTGCTTCGGACAGATAGTTTTATGTGGATAATACAAAGCTTCAATGTCAGATATGTAAGAGGCTGGGACATGACGCTTTACATTGCTAGTACCTCTTTGATCATTCTTATCAAAGCGAGCCGATACCAACTGCCTTAGCTGCTCTTCACTATGAGGAGATTGGTTTCCGGATTCTGGGGCAACAACCCATATCACATCATCGACTGGTAACCTCAATTCTTTCTCTCCTTCCTATGGTTCAGACACAATAATGGTAGGGAATGGAGTTTGTTTGCCCATTACCCATATTAGCTCAACATCTTTATCTACTAAACTGCATTCATTTCCTTTAAATGAGGTTTTGGTTGTCCCAGAGATTAAGAAAAACTTGATTTCAATATCTAAGTTGACTAACAATTACCCTTGCTCACTAATCTTTGACTCGGTGTATCTATTAAGGACCATCTAACAGATTTGGTAATCAATATGGGAAAGAAATGTGGGGGTCTTTACAAGGTAAATCAAGCACAAATAGCGTGGTACTCTCAAAGACAGCGAACTTCCAATAGTGAAGTCTAGCACCTTCGGCTTGGGCACACAAACTTTCAAATAATAAAGTTTCTAGAAAACAACAACAAGATAAAATCTACAAAGGTGATGAAGAGAATATGTGGAAGCTGCCAAGTTAGAAAAAGCAGCAAGCTGCCCTTCAATATCTCGAAATTCCTAGCTAGTAAACCACTTGAAAAAATCTATTGTGATGTGTGAGGCCTGCCCCGGTAGAATCTTTTCAACAGTTTAAATTCTATGTAGTCTTCATAGACAGTTTTTCACGGTTCTCGTGGGTGTATCCAATGAAGAGAAAGTCTGAGTTCTTTTCCATCTTCGTCATGTTCCAAAATTTTGTTGAGAACTGATTTGAAAGTCAAATTAAATCTTTCCAATGCGACGGTGGAGGGGAATTCAATATCAACCAGTTTGTTAATCATTTGAATGAGAAAGGAATTAAAATGTTGGTCTCCTGCCCATATACGCCAGAACATAATGGAAATGCCGAAAGGAAACATCGGCATATCATTGAGTTGGGTCTTTCTATGCTCTACCATGCACGGGTACCGTTGATTGATTGGATCGATGCATTTCTGACTGCCACATTTCTCATCAATCTGCTACCATCACCAATGTTGGGAATGAGTAGTCCGTTTGGTAAACTCTTTGGTAAAGAGCCTGACTATGGGTTTCTTCGACTCTTCGGGTGTGAGTGCTATCCACACCTTAGACCGTATGGTGTAACAAAGTTCGATCCGTGCTCATTACCCTGTGTTTTTGTTGGGTACAGTCGGAGACATAAAGGTTATTGATGTCTTTATCCGCCTACAAGAAGGGTGTATGTAAGTCATCACATGATATTTGATGAGACAAGATTCCCATTTTTTGCTAAATTGGGAACTGTTTTTCTTGGGTATTCACAGTTGTATCAGACTTGGTTACAAGGGGTGGAATTCTTGACTAGACAATCTGAAACAACAATGAGTGAAGAGCAAACATCACAACACACGAGCATGGGATTTCTATTTGATGATAACAGCTCTGGACAACAAAATTATGAGCTGCCTAACAAGACAAATGTGCAGCAACCACAGTTGGGTTCACAAGAGCCATGCCCAGACTGTGAAACACATGACGAAGCAAGAGTCTCTGCCTCAAGTGATTTCCAAACATTGACTTCAAGTTTCGCAACAATGAAAAAATAAAAACAAGCAAACAACACGAGAACAGAACGGCCTGCACTTGAGCACCGGAACAAACAAGTAAACAACACGAGAACAGAACAGCCAAGAGCACTTGAGCATTTAAAACTTTCATATAAGTTATCACCTTTTGCAGTGAAAACGAATGATATGATGCTGGTGATATATCTTTCTTCCCTCATTCACAGTGTCGTTGCTCTCCACAACTTGATTAACAATAAGGTGAGTTACCATACTGAATTATGAAATAAATTATGGGCACATCGTGTTTTATGTATATCATATTTGCTTTCTTTCTCAAGTGCTTCCTGTAAAGTGTGTCAACAAAATATCATTGCAGCAAACTACTTTTCCTTTTCTTTTTTTTGTTGACGAATCACACTACTTGAATGGATAAGATTTTACGCAAAGTATGTTTCATAGCTGGGTAGTTTTCCATGGAAATTGCCCCTAGGAAACCCAATGGTCTTAATAAAAAAATTTCTGCCCGAATGCATTGATCTTTCTTCTGATATCCTTGTGAATAACCTGACTTGAGAAACTAAGAGACATGATCTCGCAACTGATGGATTAGTACTTTGTTAAAATTGCAATTTAGAACCCATAAGTTCCATTAGTGAACAGAAAGCTATGACCAATTTTCATCTTTTGAAGGCAATAATAAGTTTACGACCAACACCACCCGCCTGGGTGGCGCTGCTAGAAAGTGCACTCTTCCTCTCGCAAAAGGTTGAGTGTTCGAATCCCGGGCGTCGCAGGGTGACTGAACCGGTGCACGTGTGTGGTGGCTAGCACGTGTCGCCCCCAGGGTTTACCTCCCGGCTGTCGGCCGTGCGGGGGTTCCCTGGGTTACCAAAAAAATAAAAAATAAAAAAATAAGTTTACGACCAAAAAAAAAAAGAAGGCAATAATAAGTTGGCGTCAATAGAGGCTTGCTGATATTCTCCGAACTGCTATTGTTACGTATAGCTGAAGATTCATGGCTTTTTATTTCAGATTTTGAACAAGGAACATGAGAAGGCGGAAGTGTTAGAAATATTAAAATTGTTTTTGTTTTTATTTTTTGTAACTTTCCTTAAGGAGTAAGTTGATCTACGATCTTATGCCACAAGATGATTTAAAACTTAGTCTTCAAGTTGACAAGTCAAATTTGCTTAATAAAGAAGAAAACATCACTGCCTTAGGAGTATAGTATAAATAGGCATGTCCCTCTCCATTTGTGTTAACGTGTAGAAAGCCTTAGAAATAAGAGAGAGTTGAGAGAAAAAGCTTATAGAGCTAAGCTTGTATATTCTCTGTGTAAAGCCTACGCAAAATGACATTTTGAATATTATTCTCTCTCGTTTGTCTATTTGTGTGCCCCTTACCAAAATCTTCAAAATTTCTCTATATCCTTTTTGGTAATTCCAACAGGAAGACTCGAAGCTCGTTGTTGTTCTAGCTGCAGCGAGAAGCTAAATAAGGGATAGTATCATGTGTTGACATTCAGCTAGTGTTTCTCCATCAACAGTTTGCGCTCGCCATGTCTTTCTGAGCTCATGGCCTTGGAGAAGAAACAGAGGCATGCATGGAAGGAAAGCAGTGGATAATGAAACTTTGCCCAACTTAGATCCAAAACCAGACCAGGCTGAACTAAAAGGACATCCATAAATATGAATAACCCATGAAAATCTATGTTATAGGTCTTAGAAAACTCCAACCAAGAGTAGGCTATGGAATCAACCAACACCACTAAACCCAACAACAATCGCGTCGGCAGCAAACCAAGAGAAGCCCATAACTAAACCCTAATCTCGCAATCACCAACCCAAAACAACGCATGCACAAACTTCAACGACTAGAGAGAGAGAGAGAGAGAGAGAGGCCGGTGGCGGCGACAGCAAACGAACGGCTCAGCGACGATAGAGCAGTGGAAAAAAAGTGAGTCGGAGAAGCAAGAAAGAGATGAGATGTATTGACATGGCGTCGCGGAAGGAAAGACAGAGATGAGAAGTGGAAAAAAAAAAGAGAGTGAGTCTGGGAACAAGCAAAGATAATTAGGGATTTAAAGTTCCCAATCGATTTCTCTTCCTAGTTCCTGGTTCCCAGCAATTCCTAAAAAAGAGGAACTGGGAACTGACCCTCTCTCCCTAGAATCGAGAATGGGATCGGTTTCCACCGGTCCGATTCTTCGATTCTCGATTCTACCTTAGAACTATGCTGACTCGTAATTGTGAAGTTTCAAATTTCCAATAATTACATCCGGGTGCTAGTGTTCAATAGACAATTAAATCTTGTGTTAATATTGGTTAATTCCTTTATGAGATTAAGAGATTATTTTGTGATGAATTATTGGGTGAAACGTTGTGCGAGTTATTGAGTTTAGTTGGGGCTTGAGAAATACTAACAATGTTTACGAACTCAAGTGTAGTTATAATTTCCGTTATATCATTTGATTTACAGTAGAATTGTTTTCTGCTCTTCCCGTGGACGTAACAATCACGTAAATTTGGTATTCGATTTATTTTCTTGCTGTATATTTTTTTGCTCTTTTTTTTGTGAAGATAATTTATTATTTGATCGCTTGCTTTCACAACATAAGAATCCAAGATAAATCGTAGGTAATACCAAATTTCACGAGAAAAAATGTGCATTGCTCCTTTGATAAAGAAATAACCTTGAAGGGCATTTATGTCGTGTTTTATTTAATTTTCATCTTTGCTCCCAACAAATAGATGAACGGCTATAACCGTATGATCTTTGCAACTTATTTAAGAACTGGGATAAATTGTTATCCGCATCGCATTTCGATATCCAGAATACTTGGATGCTATCATATTGACAATTAACTTATGGGTTGTACGTGATCATTCGCGATACCGCTCCACTTGCCATGGTCCCATGACAACACCGCAAAGGCCAGTCTGAGTCGCCATCGCAATGAAATGTGACGTGAAAGGCCAAACTCTGTGACAATTTTGCATCAAAGCGAGTCGCATCCGAGCACAATCCCATCACATCACTTGCGACTTCCCGGGCATTTTCCCATTTTCCACTTTTGGGGGCAAACTTTTGCCACTTTACTTTGCACGATTTGCTCCTTGTCCCCCTCTCCCCGCAAGTGAATTGCCCAAAATGACCCCATAGGTCCCCCCGAGAACGGGGACCCCCGCGCGCAGCCGCCCGGGGGGCACTTTCGTCAACGCAAAGTTTCTCCTCCCCCGCTTCACTAGCTCACGACCTCACATCGCTCTGCTCGCTCGCTCTCTCTCGCCCGCTTATCTTCTTCCCCAGAAGGAAGATGCCGCGAGATCCGATGGGCAAAAAGGTCAAATGGTCGTGGACCTCCGCCCTAATCGGCGCGGCATCCGCCGCCGCGGCCGCCGCGGTGTTCCTGGCGAGGCCCAAGGACCCGACCTTCCACCTCGTCTCCATCAGCCTCACCTCCTTCAAGCTCCACCCCCCCGTCCTCGACGCCGAGCTCCTCCTCACCGTCCACGTCACCAACCCCAACGTCGCCCCCGTCCACTACCCCTCCGCCGCCGTGTCCATCCTCTACGGCGGCTCCCCCCTCGGCACCGCCGAAGTCGCCGCCGGCTCCCAGCCCCCGCGGTCCTGCCGGCTGCTCCGCCTGCCGGCGCGGCTCGACGGGCTCGAGCTGGCGCGCCACCACGCGGGGAGGTTCTTCGCCGACGTGTTGCGGCGGGAGATGGTGCTCGACGCGGAGGTGGACGTGGCGGGGGTCGCGAGGGTGCTGTGGTGGGACCACCGCTTCCGGGTGCACCTGGAGAGCCACGTGACGGTCGACCCGGTGTTCCTCGACGTGATCGAGCAGGAGAACCGGTCGGACCTGGTGGTGTTCCCCGCCTAGCTTCGTTTTTACGAAAACGCCCTCCCGTGGATTTAGGGGCCCTGTAATTTTTTCATTGTCCGAAGGTCGGGATTGGAAATTGTATTATATTAAATATTAATCGAAAAATCGGAAGATTTGATGGTTTGTTATTTGAATTTTACCCCAATCCCTCTATTTACCATGTCTCTTATCTGATATTACATGTCGATCGGCATCCCAATATATTCCGATAATCGATAGTTGCCTCCTCTAGATACGTTAGGAAAAAAGACACAAATGGTTTCTGAATTTTGATCCGATATATAATGTCATATCTGAAATTTTTAATTTGTTCAGTATGGTCCTTAAGCTTTGGTCAAGTGTGCAGTGTCGTCCTCGAATTTTTGATTTATTCGATATGATCTCTGAAATATTCGTAAATGTTCAATTTAATCCCTAAATTATGTGAGAATGATGCAAACGGAAGGATTACATTGAACATTTACCGATATTTCAGGAACCACATTGATCATGTTAAAGGTCAATGAACAATAGTACACATTGGATCAAAATTCATGAATTGTATTGCATAAATTAAAAGTCTAGAAATAATATTACACATTGGGCAAAAACCATGAATTGCACTGCACAAATTAAAAGTCCATGAACAGCATTGTACATTAAGCCAATGTTTTATGGACTATTATGTTGTTATCCCTATATACTAACTATTGAAATACAGCCGAGACACCAATAAGAGCATTGCGTGACATAAAGTATCTCCATCCTAGCGCGAGGCCGTATGTCACAATACAAATGAATCTTCCAACCTTAGCCCCGGCCCGAGTCGATCGCCATGTGAATTTTATCTTAGAAGTGACTTGTGTATTTCGCTTTTCTTACCGACGGCATGCTAATCTCACTGCATCATTTGCATCTCGAGCGATCACGATTTTGCAATTGCAATTTGAGACCGAACGTAACTACAACTGCATCTAGCACTGATGTAGAAGAGAACGAGCCTACTTTCATTTTTTTACTAAAGGATCTCGTCCAAACGAGCTCTTGGGTACGTCTTGATCCGAATGCTTTATCCAGCAGTACACGTGTTTTAGACGAGCGTGCAATGATCGCGACCCGAATTAACAAGGCCACGAAGGAAAAAGAAAGAGCCATGGATGGACCATGTCTTCTGGTGTCTCTTCTCTAACACGAATCAAGACCCGATTACGAGCTTGGATTTTAGCACAAGGAACCAAAAAGGCTTGGCGATCACGCTTCCGGGGCCAAGAATGATGATGGGGGCGGCCAAAGCACGCCCACGAAGCGCGAACCCCATTGGACATCCTAGATCTGTCTGTACTGTTACTCCATATCCTGGCGCGACAGCATGCATGATGATGACGGGACACAGAGAGAGAGAGAGAGAGAGAGAGAGAGGGAGATGCTTCAAGAGATTCCAACTCCAAAGGGAGGCGAGAGCAGGTGGTCGATGATCTGTTCACCGGAAGCAGGAACTGTGCCGGGCTTTGTCGTCTGCCTCAACCCAAAAAAAAAAGTGTTTCTTCCCCGCGATTCAGTGTACTCAGATCATAGACAGGAATTGAAAAAAGAAGGGCATTTTGAAAAGGGTAGAATTTGATATTCTTGCATCTAAAGATCTCTCTGCCTCTGTCTCTCTGCTTTTAAAATCAATTACAGCAGGTGAACTGCTCGTGATCCAGCTAAACTCCAATTCAATCTCAGTGCATAGTGTCACTAAAAGAGAGAGAGAGAGAAAAAGACATCGCTGGAGCTTAAAAGGACTGGAAAGCTTTTCCCCATTCTGTGAAGTCATGGAAATGATGCAATCCGTGCGGCGAATTTTGAGTGGCTCCGGATAAGTTTGTAGCCCGAAAGAGTTCGCGTTAGGGAGTCTCGACAAAACTCATTTTTTGGCCCGTCTCCATCTCGGCCGCTCCTTTTTTTTTTTTTTGTTAACTGATTCAAATATCCTTTTCTCTTTTCGATGTATTATTTTATCACTCCGTCCTCTTGTCGTTTTGAATCGCAAAAAATTATGTAAGAAAAATTAGAAACCCTGAGTTCGTGAAGGCTTATGAACACACGATTAAAAAAATTTGCCACTATATAATTGGATTGATGCAAATTGCCAAAACGTCACGGGTGAGACATAAAGCCCACTAAAATTCGAAAGAAGAACAGAATTCGGAAAGTAAACAAATAAACAGAATCCGTTCGAGAAGAGACTCAAACGCACATATAAATAAAACCCCCCCCTCCTAAAAAAAAAACAGTTTCCATATCCACCAATAACCTCCCCTCCCTCCCTTCCTCCAGAGCCATAACCATCTTCATCATCATCATCATCATCATCATCATCTTCCCCTACTTTCTTGGGCCTCTGTAATCCTCAAGAAACCAAGAAAATCAAGATCCGTTTCCAGCCCGGGGCCAGAAGCAGAAGCAATCTCCCTGCTCAGTGATCCCCCACTCTTCTTCTTGCTCCTTCCCTTCCCTTCCCTTCCCTTCACTCCACAGACCCACTTGCCGTAAACCCCGCAATTTCCGCTTTCTTGATTTTCCGCACTCCCCCCCCAAAAAAAGGGGAAATCAAGAAAGCAACCGCCATTTCCGCTTTCCCCCACCCCCCCGCCGGAGCGAGCCCAGCGATGGCCGAGGTTCTCCACTCGCCCTCGCATTTCCCGTCCTCCCCGGCCTCCCCTTCCTCCTCCGCCTCCTCCTCCCTGTCCTGCGCCCCCCGCCCCGGCCCCGCCGGCGGCGACGCCCTCCTCGCCTCCCTCGGCGCCCCGGCCTCGCCGCCCTCCTCGGCCGCGGCGGACTACGGCGGCGACTCCTCCGCGGCGGCGGAGGAGGGGGAGGAGGGGGAGGAGGAGGAGGAGTGCGGCTCCAAGGAGGGGGACGGGCGGGCAGGGGACCAGCTCTCGCTGCTGGCGTTGCTGTTCGCCATCTTCAGGAAGTCCCTGGTCGCGTGCAAGAGCGACCGGAGGGAGATTTGCGCGATGGAGATCGGGTGGCCGACCAACGTGCGCCACGTCGCCCACGTCACCTTCGACCGGTTCAACGGGTTCCTCGGCTTGCCCGTCGAGTTGGAGCCCGAGGTGCCCACGCGAGCCCCTAGCGCCAGGTACATTTCGGATTTTGACCCCTCGAATCCGTCGTTTTCGCTGTTCTTGATGTCGCATTCAGCGTTGCTGTTCCTGGAATTGCGATTTCCTATTTTCATTGTTGTCCGATTTTGTGCTGGAGATGACTGTGTTGTGTGTAACTGCTGTCAGCGGCCATTCTCTACTTGTTGTGTGGCCTCTGGGTTATGAATCTATGATGGTTACTTTTCTTCCCGATGTGTTGCCTATGTGAATTTCGAGTCATCGGCTTAGGATAGTAGTCTCATTTAGCATCTTGCCATAAGAGGTATGAACCGTAGACTGACAAAGATTGCTGCCATTTGTTTTTATCTGTTCTTTTAGGAAATTTTGTGATACATAACATATGGATGCACTTTTTGAAAGTTTAAACATTGGGTCGCGACTCCAAACTCTTCCCGGTAGTTTTTGGTCGTCACAATTGGAGGGCTTTGCAATTTACCTACGGAATAACCCAGCAATGACATTTTGAGGGCTAGTTGTAGCATTTCGGCTAAGCAAAGTTAGCAGTCGCAACTTACCCTGGTTTAGTTCTCCTGCGTATTCTCACCTTGCTTTTTCATGGATTAGGATGGTTTCTTTCATCTGTATTACTAGAAAATTGACATCTTTTGGGATCATTTTCAAAATGTTTGCTTGTAGTCTTTTAGAACAGTATTCATGGGTTTCCTTGTAGTTCCCGAGATTTTGTTGAACTTTGCCAAGCTCTCTTCATTTATTTGTTGATTAAAATATAATCAACAAAGAATGAAGTTGTGACACTGTTCACACTTCACAAGAAACAGAGGGTCTTTTGAGTCGTCAAGACTCTATTGGACTGATATGATTATTAAAGATATAAACGATATCTCTTCTGCAAACTGCAAATGACAACAACTCAGAAGGGGCAACGTTCACTGGACAATTCACGCTAACCTGTTAACTTTTCAAAGTAACCTCCTGTGCCAACTTACTTTGTTCACATCAGATTATATGATATGCTCTGCTTTTGTCGAGGCTTCAAAGTCAGTTATTGTTGTCTGAATAGTTTTTAGTTATCTATGTCCTCTGTGAGAATGGTCACCAATTGTAACTAGATGTATTCCTTTTGAAACCAGTATATATTCTGATCCAATATTCTTGAACCAGTGCACATGTTTTTGGAGTCTCGACGGAATCCATGCAGTTATCTTATGACTCTAGAGGGAACAGTGTGCCAACCATACTGCTGCTTATGCAACGAAAGCTGTATTCTCAAGGAGGTTTACAGGTTCGTCATGATCTTATCTCTTAGCCCGGGATCATTTTCAAGTTATATCCACTCTCACTTTGCACTAGAAAGCGGAGATAGCCGTTCATATATACCAGGGTTTTGATTGAATAACATATATTCAGATCCTTTTTGGCAGTAGTTAAATTCAAGCCGGTTTAGTTTGTAAATTTAGTATAGTCAGTAAACGTGTTTTATTGATGCAGGCAGAAGGTATTTTCAGGATAAATGCAGAAAACAGTCAGGAGGAGTTCGTTAGAGACCAATTAAATAGGGGAGTGGTACCTGAGGGCATCGATGTGCATTGCCTAGCTGGACTTATCAAGGTGTAAGCTGTGATCACTACTGTATAAGCTCTTACTTCTTTTCCACTCTGTAGTCGCATTTCTCATTTTATGGCACCAATACCGCTCATGACCTGCCGAATGGTCAAGTTCATGGGTAGGACTTTGTGCAGGAATATATTTCACATAACTGGCCATCTTTGTGTAGTACTTAAAGTGGTTTGTGTTTTTTATTTTTCGATGTGGAGACTGGATAAGGGGAATGTGAAAATATTTTGAGGGTGAGTGGGTAAGTGCACAGAATAAAGCTATGGGAAAAAATGTGCATGCTACAGTCTAAGGCCATTTTTTATACTGAATGCGGCATCATATCCCTTCTCATTGCGATTTGTTTTGGGTGCATCATGTGGTCTCCTATCTTCTACTAAGGGTATTCCAGGTACCATTGTCAAAAAGAGATCTCCACAGTGCCCAAGAATCTGGTCTGTGGTCTTTATTATTATAGAGAAATGATACTCCCTTGATTACCTTATTCCTACTGCTCAGTCAGACCTACTTGTTCATGGTGTACACCATGCTTTGCGGCACAAAATACTCTCACCTTGAACGCGATGAGATGTGATGTGAAAAATTTTGCTTAGTTGTGTCTTGACGTCATACAGTCTAAAGATGCAAATTAAGATCCCAAAATAATGTTTACACATGCGCGAGTTTTTAATTTGTTTCCTCTTTGAATGCAAGATCTCCAAATACAAAAGATTATATTCCATTTTCTCTTATCAATAGAAGATAAAGTAGAGTTATTTTGTGTCAAATTGTAGGCATGGTTTCGAGAACTTCCGACTGGTGTGCTGGATCCTATTTCACCAGAGCAAGTAATGCAATGCCAGACTGAGGAAGAATGTGCCGAACTTGTGAGAGTTCTACCTCCAACAGAAGCTGCATTACTGGATTGGGCAGTTAACCTCATGGCTGATGTTGCTCAGATGGAGCATTTAAACAAAATGAATGCGCGCAATATTGCCATGGTTTTTGCTCCAAATATGACTCAGGTTAATTTTCTTCCATGGACAATTACTGGTCCATAACTATAGACACCGCAAGTGAATGTTACGTCTGTTATTAAGTTGTGAAGATCAGTATCTGGCCTGCCTGCTTTGCACAGTTGATTCATGCTTTGGTGCTGCCATATAAAGTAGGTCTCTTTTCATCCTTCAAGTGCATTTCCATCAGACACCGCATACTTCAGTGAAGGTTTCTCGTTTGAAATGGCCTGCAAATGCTGCATTATGCATCAGTTTGATTTGATACAGTGAACTCATGATCTCATTAACAACAAAGTTGATAAAAGGAGAGGTTTTCATGTAGATATAAGAAACTGTGCATTAGGCCAAGAACTTTTATCTTGGTTGGTTGCATCTTACAGCTACTGACAAATCATTTACGACATGTACTATATCGATTGTGTTGTCGGGAATTGAATGAGCAAACATGGAAAAAAATCTACGGAATATGCTTTAGGTGACTGTCTTTATCGTTTTGCAGATGGCAGATCCCTTAACTGCTTTGATGTATGCTGTCCAAGTGATGAATTTCCTCAAGATGCTAATAATAAGAAACCTGCGAGAAAGAGAGGACTCTTCAGTGGAACCAGCTCGGGCTTCCAGTCTTGAGCCTTTTGATGAGAGTGGACACCAGAGTCCTTCCCAGCCCTGTCTAGGAGATACTGCCCAGGATATTGAAGAAAGCGAGCAAGTTTTTGCTGCTGAAGAACCCGATATGGATGGCTTATCTAACTCAGATGAAAAGGCGAGCATCAGTGAAGGAGAATTATGTCGTCATGAGGAGGTGATGGAACTCGACATCTTTAATTGTGAGACGGAGGCCAAAATGTTTGGTACTATCAAGAGCGGAATCCAAGAGGATGGAAGGAAGGCCAGCTTTGGCCAATCTAGTGATACAGACTTTGAGAAGAGTCCTTTAATAATGGACTTGCATCAACCTGCATTCCAGGTGACGATGCCTGTAGAGAAGAGTAGGGTGATTGGCAGCTTAAGCCGTATAGATTCAAGAACGGAGTGGATTGAGGCATGGAGATGAAATATTTCTGCACTTTTAGGGAACAAGCTTCTAGATGACCTCATCGAGTGTAAGTTTGTATGAATCGGAGTCGGCGTGAGGTTTTGTGAAAGATTTGTATTCTGTTTCGTGGTGCCAGATTTTAGGATTGTTTGATACTGTCTAATGTTGCAACAACATTCCACTTGTGATCATACTAACTCAGTGTAGATTCACTCGTCTTTGCTTGTCGGTCTTTGCTTGTCGTTCGATCATTGTTTTGCTCCAGCTGCCGTTTATTGTGGTACTGCTTTCCCTCTCTCTCTCTCTCTCTCTCTCTTCCCAACCTACATAAAGACTTGCATTTCCCGACATTCAACTATCCTAGATAGAAAATAGGACTAGTCCATGAAATGAGTGCCCAATTTATGGCACGTTGGTGTTGATGTTAATTGGAATGTAATCAGCATGCAGTACTTGGTTGTCACTGGCACTCTCCCATGCGAGCACTCTCCCATCCAATTCACGGAGGGATGGTGTCGTCATTAACCCTGGAACGCATTCGTGCCGCTCTCAAATCTGAAGTAATGCGGCCTCACATATGTTAACATGCATTATTCCACCTAATGAATGAACTCTCTGGAGAAACCCCCAAAATATACTCAAAAGTATGATCAAGGAATTGAGATGAGCCAGCAATAGTCAATCCCCAGGGTACAAGAAATTGACTTTGAACGAGCCAACCTCAGTAAATGTCCACCATTAGGACTAGCTAGCAGCTAAGCAACACGCCATCTGATATTGATTTCTCTCATATCGCATGAGGGCACCCGAATGCAATCCACTTTCAGAATTCTCTCAGAAACAAACATGACTAAAACAAAAAGGCGGGCAATATAATTAATTCCTCAATTTCACTGTAAATGGAGTATCTTTCACATGTGAAGCCTATGCAGAGTGCCAAGCCTTTCTTTACTGGAAATCGTTCGGGCGAGCGCTCTATAATTATTCAATTCTCCTCGTAAAAGTAGCATACTTCTCTTTTCAGTTATTTTCTTCCTTGAGCAGAAGGATTATCCCGATCACAAGGAATCAAGAAGGCACCATGCAATCACGTTCGAGGATTGCTTCCATCCAAGGTGAGAAGCACCTTGTATAGGTCTGGACGTCGATCTCGAAATATTCCCCAGCTGTGTCTCTTGCTTTTTATATTAGCCAGATCAAATTCCGCCACAAGAACAGCTTCCTCTTTGTCATTAGCACTTGCCACAATTTCTCCCGTTGGTCCTGTGCAATACGTAATTCTAATTCAAAATATTGTTCACAAGCAGAATATCTCTATTCTAGAATTACTTGCAATTGTCGACCAAATACCTGCGATGAAAGAGTTGCCGTAGAAGGTGATCTCACTCTTTCCATGCTCTGTCTGTATTACTTCTTTCCCTATGCGATTTGAAGCCACCAGAGGTACCTACGTTTGTCGAAGTCAAATGAGATTACTTCGCAAGAAGTACTTATATGACATGGGACAATTATGGACTATTCATTATTGGGGTTTGCCAATCTATACTCAAACAATAATCAACTACGTGACCTCAAAAGAGGAAGACTAGGGAGAGCAAATCGCAATACAGCAGATTTTTCTCGCAGACATGATACAGTGGAGCAGATGCATAATGGAACAAGAAATTGCTCTAGGCCAAGTAATTGATATACTCATTGGCTAAACGAAAAAAGGTCAGAAATATTACTCAGACCAGATAAGCATGTTCATGAGAAACATGACACTCATTTACTTTCACAAGTTTGCTTGTCGAACACTAATCAGGCAACTTAAATGTCCCAACATTATTCACTAGTACACGATTGGATCAAGCAGAGAACGTACCAGATTAGCCCCAGCATGCCCTTGCATAACTCTTTTCCAGTGTTCTCTAGAATCAAGTCCTTGATCCTGTGGTTCAGAACCAATAGCAGTTGGGTATAACAATATTTCTGCCCCTCGCAAGACCATTGCTCGAGCTGCCTCAGGAAACCACTGGTCCCAACAAATTGCTGACAAAGATAACAAAGTTAATCAACCTATCATATCTTACCCTTCAAATTTGACTTATGGAATCAGCCTGAAATGTTACAAGTTGCAAGAAAAACTATTGAACCAAGATTACAAGTTCAAGCTCAAAAAAGAGGACCTTGCAAGAAGGCAATTACTATTTGCTCCGGGCGATTTCTCATGGATTTTGAACATAGTATAGCAACAGGCAGGTTACACAGAGAACAAAAAAGCTGCAGGTATAACATATAAAGCTCCTTACCAACTCCAATCTTGGCAAATTTTGTCCCGAAAACCTGTTTAGCCAGAGAATCAAAGTCAATCTTATGGAATAACTTTGATTAATCTCACTATTACAGTCCATAGCTAAGAAGTAAGGAGATTGAAGATTGACTAATACAATTGCTTGTACACACCTTAAAGCCAGTGTCCCCTGGATTGAAGTAGAACTTCTCTTGGTAACCTGTGGATGCACGTCCCTGTGAACTGATCGTCTATGAAGCAAATAAACACTCAGGGCATGAAAAGATAGAGAAATTTATGCACCTGGTCCATCAGGGATGTGCGACTTTCTATACAATCCAAGATCACTCCCATCAGCATCAATTATAGCTATAGAGTTGTAATGAGCATTATTTGCCTCTTCAAAGAAGCTGACAGGTATCACTACACCCAGCTCTTTCGCAAGTTTCTGCATCCTGTGTAACATGGAAAAAAGCAAAAGGTTTACTGCAACCATGTCATGTTGCTGGAAAATATAATATCAAAAGAACAATAAGGCCTCAAACATGTCAGGAGAAGCAGGGACAATCTGCATGCCAAACAGAGCACTCTGTCTAACGAGCTCTTCTGGTAATCCAAAATGACATACACAATTTACCTCATAATAGTTGGGTGGCCCTTGTAAGGCTTTGCTCGCTGAAAGAAATCTTCCCTCTGTGCTTGACAAAAGTAGTATCCTTCAAAAAGTTCCTGAATGCAAAAGTTAGGACATCAAACTGACATTTTGAGCCTCAAGGCCATAAATATTCCTCCTATGATAATATGGCAGAGTGGCAGTAACTAGAATAAAGTCAAGGACTTTCTTGAGGAAAATACTTCAAGAATGACTACCATTAGTATACTAAGCTTTACAAGGACAAAAGGTTCCGAGTTCGAGCTCATGCCTGAATGAGAATGATGTTTGCACCCTTCCCATGAGCAGCTCTAACCAACCTGCATTGGAAAATATCTTTCATCAATCTCGGTGTAATGCATCATTGCACTCCACGAACCAAATTCGAATTGCATTTAGTGACAAGCGTTTGCCCCAGACTTGCGCAAAGGTGACCCGAGGTGGAATGCCAAGAAGGTGGAAACAGGCTGTAGCGGTTTCAATCTATTGTAGGGCCATTGACATCAATAAAGAAACGTGATGTTTGCACCACGTCCCCATTTCGTTCTTTTTTGCTGATTCCAATTTCGTTTGTGATAGCTCTCTTTCGCAAATTGACTAAAATCATATCCCACCAAGAAAGAAACCCCACTCTAGTCCCTTCTTTGTTCGTTTTTTCTTCAGAGGCCGGGCAACAAGCAGCCATTTTTGGGCCGGTGAGGGGGCTAAAGCAAAAGCTTCGCCAGCTCAATGCTCCGCTCTAACGCGCAAAAAGAGGAGCTAAAAACCCATTATGAAGTTCGAGGAAATCAATGAACCGTAATTGCAAGCTGGAAGAACAAATTCAGAGAGACAACAAAGAAGAAAACAACACCCACAAACCCGAGATAAAAAAAAAAAAAAGCTTTTTTTTTGGGCATGATGGAGGAGGAGGAGGAGGACCTCTCGGCAGTGGAGACGTTGGTGGCGACGTCGTCGGTGCAAGAGAACTGCAGAGCAGAGACCGCCACTTTCCGTCCTCCTTCCATCGGAGCGAGGTTCAAATTCGACCCTTTTCCGTCAATCGCTCCTTTAGGGTTGATGCACACCACAGCAGAGCAGAGTAGAGAGAAGAGGCAGGCCCTAACTTTGACTGCTCAGTCTTCGCCAGTCGCAGGATGACTTCATCGTGCGGTGCCGCCGGATTCTAGAGAGAGAAAGGAAGAAGATGAAGAAAAACAACGTTTGAGTTTGACTACTGAGTGACGGTGAAAATGATGGGGGATCGGGTATATTATTGTTTCTGAGGATGTCATGCGCGGTTCCTGTCGATCGTATAATATATAGCTTGCTAAGCATACTGGACCCAAAGAACATCTCAATATTTAATTAATTTTACATAACGGGCGATTAATATTTTGAAAAGAGAAAATTTCAATTATGGATCCCAAATAGGATCTTTTTCTCAAAAAAAGATTTTAAGTGGATATAGTGTCAAATAAGAGTCTGAAGTGTCCAATCAGTCTCAAATAAGAATCCGAAGTATCCAATTAGTCTCAAGTAAGGACTTGGGTTCGCCGGCTGATCAAATGCTTATCGACCGGCGAACACGTTACTGTTCCGTCGATCGGAACAAGGGTAGTTTCGTCTTTTTCTTTTAATTTTTTTCTTTTTTTTGCTTTTTCTGTTTTTTTCTTTTCCTTTTCCTTTTCCTTTCTGTTTTTTTTCCTCTTTTCTCTCCGCTGGCCATAGTCGGGGCCGACGAAGATCGCCGGCCTCAAGCAAAGGCTACCCTCGCCTGATGCTAGCGAGGGCAGCCTTCGCCTGAGGTCGGCGACCTTTGCCGGCCCCAGCTATGGCCGGCGGAGGGAAGAGAGGAAAAAAAACAGAAAAGGAAAAGGAAAAGAAAAAAACAGAAAAAGGAAAAAAAAGAAAAAAACTAAAAAGAAATAGATGAAATTCCGGTTGCCAAAACAGTAATGTGCTCACCGGCCGGTGAACATTTAACTTGCTGACGAACCCAGGCCCTTACTTGAAACTAATTGGGCATTTCGGGTTTTTATTTGAGACCGATTGGACATTTCAAGCCTTTATTTAATACTATGTCCACTTGAGGTCCTTTTTTTGGAAAAAAGACCCTATTTGGGGTCCTTAATTAGAATTTTTCCTTTTGAAAATTATGACCTTTCTCGTAACCAATGCTTCGAAGCACTCGTTATTAAAAATATAAAGATCGATATTTCGATACTGTCTCATTTTAGATAATTTCGAATCTACATGCCTTTTTTAATTAGTTAAGCAACTTTATTAATCATCACTTAACATTTAGCCTTCTGAGTCTTGTGTTGGTGATTTGGTGGTATAGCTATCAACAATAGCATAGCTGTGATGTGATGGCTTTTGGGCTTTGATTTCTTAGGAAATGATTAATATAACATAAAGCTGGTACACCTGTGATAAATTTATATTCCGTTACTTTTCGTTAAATTTTATTATCGAATTACTTAGTTAAATAACACGTGACAGTTTACGGATGTACTAGTTTGAGATTTTAACAGATGTACTAATTTATGATTTTTTTATATTAATCAAATTTAACGGAATATAAATTTATCACAAGTATATCGGATTGGGATTTTTAGTGGTCAAAAAATTAATTTGGGATAAATTGATTACAAGAGTATCGGTTTGAGATTTTTTGTTGTCAAAAAATTAATTTGAGATAAATTTATTACATGTATACAAGTTTGGGATTTTTCATTAACCCTTTTGGAAAACATCTTCTTCATGGAAAGTCCCTTCAGTGTTCTTCGAGCTTTCTTAAGAAAAATATTGTCATTTGGCGAACCCACCATGACGTTTTGCTGTCTTCCTACATTGGCGTAAAGTCGCCATGAATTGGACCTTTCTGTACTTTTGATAGTTCATTCCAAAAACAGAGTAAACAAGAGCAGGAATCCCAAAATGGTCCATTCCTCCTCTTTCTTTGACCTACCAAGATATACTAGTCGGCAGGCAGGCAAATGCCTAACTAGAATGCCGATTGGTATCTTTTCCGTGTTACGCGAACTTTGCAAGCCTCTGAGGGCGAGACCAACTCCTGGTCCATCTCATTTGTTGTGTGAGCAGGCGCGTGCAAAAGTCCGCTTAGATGCTTGTCCGGGTAGGAGACCGACTGACAGAGGTTGCTGCAAATGTCTGATCTTTTCCCAATCGCTCCGACAACCCTATTGTACAAGGATAAGAATGATGAGGGGTTCGCAAAAAAGCATCGACTTTGCTCGACACAGGTCTCTAACGATAAATGCGAAGGCTCCGCTAGTATCTGCCTTCCTGACCTACAAGGCATGGAATTCACCAGGAGACTAGAAAATCATCTAGGAATAATTCCCAGCATTAAGGAGTTTTCCATTTGAGCAACATGACTCCGTGCCTATCTCAACAGAAACTACTGACAAGTTCTAGCAAAGAAATCCTCCCAAGCCAAGATCACACGAAAAGAACCAATGTGGGGTGAAGCCACAGGAGATGCACAATCGACGTTGCAAAAATAATGGTCCACATAGGCAACAGAATGTGGGCAAGATCACAGTATCCATGAGCTATAAAAGTTACCTGCTCGAGGACCAGCTAATATTAATGAAAACATATGAAGCCAGAACAATACAATGTACCAAATAATACTGGCACCACTCCACTGATCATTACTAACTGAACATATAAGCTGTTCTAACCACTCATGTCACACTGCACGTTACTGATAGAAGATGTTCTTATATGCTAAACTCTTCTTGGAGGGAGTAAGCTCACTCTAAGCATGCCCCAGCTCACGAAGCTTGACTTTGATGACATCAGTAGATAATATATGGAAGTGTTTCTTCCATGGATGCCTCATTTTGATGCTGCTGCTTGCTGATAGGAACCCGTAATTTGTCCAGTCAAATACCTTTTCGACTCACAGCAAGATCAACCTACCCCACTCAGACGTTAACCTCTATTGGACTTCATTCTTCAGAGCCCTTACTAATGCCTCCATTTTTCTTTTTCTTGCCACCTTCTTTGATTTGGGAAGGTTCTCCCTCCATCTTTCTCTTGGTAGATTCTTTGGCCTTAGCTTTGTCTTTAACCACAGTTCCACTTTCTTCTACGGTGTCATCACTAAGGCCTCCATTTTTCTTTCTCTTGCCATCTCCTTTTGCTTGGGAAGGTTCTCCCTCCGTCTTTCTCTTGGTCGATTCTTTAGCCTTAGCCTTGTCTTTAACCATAGTTCCACTTTCTTCTTCAGTTCCATTACTAGTGCCTCCATTTTTCTTTCTCTCGCCATCTCCTTTTGCTTGGGACGGTTCTCCCTCCGTCTTTCTCTTGGTCGATTCTTTGGCCTTAGCCTTGTCTTTAACCACAGTTCCACTTTCTTTTTCAGTTCCATTACTTGTGCCTCCATTTTTCTTTCTCTCGCCATCTCCTTTTGCTTGGGAAGGTTCTCCCTCCATCTTTCTCTTGGTTGATTCTTTAGCCTTAGCCTTGTCTTTAACCACAGTTCCACTTTCTTTTTCAGTTCCATTACTTGTGCCTCCATTTTTCTTTCTCTCGCCATCTCCTTTTGCTTGGGAAGGTTCTCCTTCCATCTTCTTCTTCATCGATTCTTTTGCCTTAGCCTTGTCTTTAACCACAGTTCCACTTTCTTCTTCAATGCCATTACTAGTGCCTCCATTTTTCTCTCTCTCACCATCTCCTTTTGCTTGCGAAGGTTCTCCCTCCATCTTCTTCTTCATCGATTCTTTTGCCTTAGCCATTTCCTTCTTTCCAGCATTTTTCTTCCTGAACTCTAGGAAATCAAGAAAAAAGAAGTCGTGCCACTTTTCCATCATCCGAAAGCAGTATAATTTGACATGAAAACAAAAAATAAGCAAAATCCTGTAGCTAAGCAGCCCAAGACACTTCAAAGAAATGCACAGAATTCAGCGGCAATGCAGTTAAGGACAACCAAGTGTAAGTATTTGAAAAACAAAACCAATGGAGACCATAACCCTGTGTCTGGTCACCGCTTCATCCGCCAATTGAAAGATAAATGACAGAAATTTAGGCATAAACCTCGAACACTGAAGACCGACAAGAGAAGGAAAAACTACAGTTCAAGCTAAAAAGCCTGCGCACTAAATTAATTGATTTGCCTAATATTTCATTAAAAAAGATATTTTAGCAGAGGACCCAGTATTGCACCGAAACCATAACATAATATATAGAAATGTCAATAGCAAACCAAGAAGGCACTGGAAACTTGCATAAGTAACATATTTGTGGCATGCAAGTATCAAAATCTTTGCTGCTCTAGCATGGGGGATACAGTTGCAGAGTTCTTGCACACTAAAGCTATGACCAATAATACACAGTGTTAACGATCTTAACTTTTGGGAAAATCTAATGCATACATGGCTGTAGCAAAAATGTAGTTCAGTTTGTCAACTGGATAAACCACTGACAGGACAAATATGATGCCCTATGCAGTTGCAAGTGTAGAAGTCGTTGAAACGCAAGGAAATCATGTCAAATTTGCCACGTTCCTAGGAAGATGGGCAAACAAACAAAGATCAAAAAATTTTCCACCATCTGATTGGTAAAGCAAATACTATCAATTCTTCAGACATATAATTTCCTTCCAACAACACCAATTCCTGCCACAGGCATAGGACGCGAAAGTATAGGTAATGTGTACAAACACAATATCCCAAATGCAACCTAACCATGAATAGGAGGCCCGGTGCTGACAAAATTTCCCAGAAAAGACAGAAGACTCTCATCACGCCTCATCTCCGAACATAAAATGCATAAAGGGTCATAATTTAGTGATTATCCGCAGGCAGCTTTCACAAGAAGCAAAATGATGAACTCCAGCAGTGGATAAATCGCACTAACCATCAAGGGATGCTCTAAGAGGGCCGATGAACTCGGGAAATTCCATCTCCTCCAGCGCCGTCAATACGTCGTCGGCGTTAATAGTTTGCCTTTTCGATTCTTTGCATATGTCGTTCGCTCTGCCGTGAAGCAAAAATCGAACAATGTCAAACACTAAATACTTGTGTCCAATTGCAGAACCAGCAAAGAGACGCAAGCTCTTCGATTTCAGCATCCCGAATATTCCCCAAATTTCAAAGGTTGGTAGCTCATCAAGAGCTGCTCATGGTTTGGAAGCTACGTTAAGAATTAAGATAAACAAAACAAGAACTGAACACTTGAACATCGCAGGACATGAAGAGAACTACGGCTATAAAATGCTTCAACATCGAAGGAATCATCGAAACCAAGAAACGAAGAAAGAAACCGACGAGGCCCTGCGCCGTACTATCAGGGTCAACACGGGCGAAACCCTAGGGAACAAGAACCAGAGAGGGAGGGGGAGGGAGGAGATGCGTACGTGGCGGAGAGGTAGTGGATGAAGATGCGAGCGCTCTCGGAGAAGGCGAGGAGGGCGTCCCTGTGGAGGGAGACGACGCCGCCGTCGTCGGAGCACGCGGAGAGCTTCTCCTTCACGACGCGGCGGACGATGGTCTTGGGGAGCTCCTCCGCCTCGCCCACCACCTTCGCCGCCGTCTCCATCTGGGGGGGATCCCCGTGCCGGCGCGGTTCGCGCGGATCGCGCCGAATTCGAGGAGGAGGCGGAGGCGGAGGAGGAGGAGGAGGTGGTGGTTTGGCTCGGGAGCTTGGGGTTAGGGCTTAAGTTTCCCGCCAACAATTACACGGAGAAGGGGGGAGAGAACGAGATAGGGGCCTCCGTTTGTGGGCTTTCGCAGTGAATTTCGGGCTTTCTAGCTACAAAGCCCGGCCCATTAGCAAACAGATGAACAATTTTTCATTATTTTATTAGTTGATAATTTTTAACGTGGAAAAGTAAGAAAATGAGATAATAGCACGTTATGGTCCTTGAAACTTTGATCCGACGTACAACGTCGTCAATAAACTTTTAATTTATACAACGTGATCCTTAAATTTTGAGCCAATGTGCAATGTCGTCATTAGATATTTAATTTGTTCAATGTGATCCCTGAACTGTGCGTAAATGTTCAATATAATCTCTAGACTATATGAAAATGTTTTAAAGTGCATGGATCATATCAAACATTTGACTAAAGTATATGGATCATATTAAATAATTTAAAAATTCCAAAAAGATATTATACATTGGTCATCGTCAAAGTATGTAAAGTAGGTTTCAGGTTTCAATTTAGAAGTTGGTCATCGTCATCCGGAATTTTCGGCTTTTATTCCAAAATGTGTTAAAAAAAAGCGAGCATACGACAAAAACGGCCGACCATTTTTTTTTTTGTCATAAAACAGCCGACGTTAATCACCACCACCTCAGACACATTCCTCGTAAACGAACGTGTCGAACCGTCTTAGTTGTCGTCAGTCGTCACCTTCTTCCTCGATTTCTCAATCACTCCATCCTCTTCTTCTCCGCAATCTCCAAACGGGCCGAACCTTCCTCGAGTTTCTTCATGTCGCCCTCCTACGGCGGTCGCTACAACAGGCCTCCTCCTCCTCCTCCTCAATCTTACGCACCCTCTGCTCCGGCCCTGCCCGACCCCTACGGCTACGGCCAGCAGCAGCAGCTTCAGCATATCCACCTCAGCCTCCGTACGGGTCGTCGGCATCGTCGTCGTTCGGGTCCGGGTATCGTCAGTCGTTCCCCCCAGGGACCCGGATGCAATTCGGAGCTTCGAGATGGCTGACAGGGATTGGAGCGGGTACATTGACGAGAAGGAATTGCAACAGGCTCTCTGTTCCGTGTCGTATCAGAGGTTCAGCATCAGAACCGTTCGGTTGCTCATGTTCCTGTTCAAGAATCCCATTGACCCTCTTCGACTAGGTGGATTGTTCTTTCCTTTTTCTTATATCAGTTGGTTGATTCTTGTTCGGGTTTGTGCAATTTGGCCTCAACTCTGTTTTATCATTGAGTGCTGCATTAGGGATAAAAAGCTCTAAAGCTCACAACCTTTCGCCATCGTGTGTCACTTTCAAGGGCTGCCAGTAAATTAGAAGACAGAAAAAACAAAGGGATGCTGAATTCTGATGCAGTCTGTGCAAAAATTTACCCGTGTCAATACGTTTCAGGCTCCAAAGAGTTCGCTGCTTTGTGGAGCTGCCTCGGTCAGTGGAGGGTAAGTTTCGCTTTTGTTTGGCAGCTTAAGCTTTCGTTTAGGTCAGTTGGCACAAAGTTCCGAAGTAATGCCTTTGACTCATCAATCAGTATATGTTGCTCTACTTTGTTTTAGCAAACAGATTGGTTATTTTTTCCCTAGTTATTGTTGCATTTCCTACTTGACCTATAGTTTGTTTAGCAAAGTCAACTTGACATGAGATATTTCACTGGTAGAAACATGACAAGGGTGCTTTATTAGGGAGTTCTGTGGCATTTGTCACGCAGAACTTTGTCTATCACTCCGTATAATTGAACATTTATTGAAGTATAGCGATAGGCTGTTAGAGAGAATCTTCACTCAAAATAGCATACTGATTCTGTTTGAGATTGCCCTCTAGCTAGCATTGTAGTAGCAGGACGAAATCCAATTCAGACACTGTTTAAATACACTATCCTCTAAATGGTTCGGATGTAAGTCGAGGTGAAGCAGCATAGTTGGTTATTCTGTGGGTCTTCTTATGTTGTACGTGGTAATTAAGAATGATTCACGTGCAAAATGGTGACTGCAGGCCATATTTGAGAGATTTGATAGAGACAGAAGTGGAAAACTTGACTTGACAGAACTGAGAAATGCTCTTTACAGTCTAGGCTATGTGATCCCGCCATCTGTTCTTCAAGTTCTGATGTCTAAATATGATGACATCAGTGGCAGGACATGCGAACTTAATTTTGATGCTTTTGTCGAGTATGCACCTTCTTTCCTTCTAGCCTTCAGCCCACTTGGGCTGAGAAGAATCGGATTTAAATACAGAACTTACTAATGTTATGTTGGATGTGCAGGTGCGGAATGATTGTGGAGGTACTATATCGACTATATGAACTATGTCATGAGTACGGTATGCACAGATGCTTCAATGGCTAATTGAGTGATCTTCTCGTTACTTAACATTGCATTTCAGGGCCTGACAGAGAAATTCAAAGAGAGAGATCCGCGGTACACAGGATCAGCGACACTCGGATATGATGAGTTCATGTCTATGATCCTTCCTTTTCTGGTATCATATGATTGACGGGAAAGTATCATACTTCTTTTGGCGTGTAAATACTGGACAATAAAGGCCCAACGGAGGTTCATCACTTTGTAACTTTAGACTCTTGGGAGTCCTCTTGTCTGCTATTATAAGCAGAAACATTTCGGTATGTGTGCTGCTATGCTTGTTGTATACTGAGAGGTGATTTTTCTATTGATCAATTTCTGCATAGTGATCCGCAATCCTCTTTCCTCTCCAGGTTTACAGAGACTTTGGCTTTCTAGTTGTCAAATCGAAATGATCGCGGGTATTGTGATTTTCGCCATTCTTCTCGTCGAGATTGAGCTGGGAGATTGGACAATGGACAATGAAGTGGACTTCGAGGAGAAATCTCATCAAATTCAACAAATTTATCCTCCATAACATTAGCCCATTGTTCGACAAAAAAAAGAAAAAACATTAACCCATTGTAGTATTGCGATTGCATTTATCGTCAATTGCTTTCTACCCTTCGTTTACATTGTGAAGAACATAGAACTCATTCAGTTAGCAACTGAGGAATGGAAAAATTATCCAAAAAATCATAAACCTACTGTAAGATGGTCAATTCAATCATAAATCTTTTAATTATGTCTATTTAGTCCTAAACCTTTCAACAACTTGCCAATCCAGTTTTAAATCTTTCAATTGTGCAAATTTAATCATAATTTTTTTTATAATTGCCAAATTAACCCTTCCGGTCAATTTTTGCCAAAAATTGCTGACATGGCGACCTAATCAATGCCGGCCGTCTTACGTCGGCGCTGATGTAAATAATTTTAACAATTTTTTTTTAAATTTTATGATTTTTTCTGTTTTTCTTTTCCGTTTTTCCTCTGTCGGCCCTCGTTAATGGCCGGCAACTCTACTGACCTCAGGTGAGGGCCACCCACGCGAGGGTTGCCCTTGCCTACATAGGCGCAAGTGGCCATTGTCGCGCCGCGCTTTTCGCGCTCCTTTGAAGGTATTTTCGTTCGTCACAAATGAGAAAACTGTCTCCAAATGGGCTACTAAAGTCCAAAATGGATATTTCCCCCAAACGTCCCACAGACATCCCATTACTAGATAAACGAGAGTCTCTCCCAGATCATACCTCACGAGACAGTGGGTATTTATTTTTTTTAATCTTTTCTATTTAGCCTAAGTTTTAATTTGGAGTCTCCACTAGTCATTATTGGTAGGTTAACTAGAAACCTAATCGAGGTAAGGGAGAAGTGCCATGATTCTGCGAATCAGAGATTACATGGGTAAGGAGACTTGGTTATGTTAATGATTCCGAATCGAGATCTCTAATGCCCTTTCCGTACCTAAAACGATACGAAGTCTTTAGCGTGTCACGTGAGTTCACAAGGCCTATCCACTAATTCTAATTATTCTAATCGGGAGAAATCAATCAATCAATGATTAAATGCACAATCAATTTCAATCATACAAAACAATCCTAAAATGATCTCTAAAATGTAAAATCAATCAAAACACCCAATGCCTAATGAAGCCCTAATGACTTATTTATTCAATGAATTGTGTTGTTTTAGGGTTTTTTAGGGGTTGAGACCAATTTTGGGGGTTAAATCGCTTTTAGGGTTTTTTAGAGGTTAATACCCCTTTTAGCCCCTAAATTGAGGAGCTCCCAAAAATACCACTTAGGCACTTCAAAAAATTCAAATTTTACTGAAATTAGGTGGCCACAGAGTTTTTAAGTCATTATGCGAATTTTTTTTTGAGTATTTTTACTTTCCCGGAAATTGATTTTTTTATTTTCTGAAATTTTTTATTATTTTTTATGGATTTTCTAAAATTTCCAATTTTTAGAGGTTTTTTGAATTTTTCGATTTCTTTTTTGAATTTTTCTGAATTTTCTGATTTTTTTTATGATTTTCTGTAATTTTCTAATTTTTTATATGATTTTATGGAATTTTCTATTTTTTTTATAATTTTCTGGAATTTTTTTATTTTTTTTATTTGAATTTTTTATTTCCCGCAGAAAAAGTGAATCGGACCAAATCAATTCGGACCGGTCCGACCAAGTTGAACCGACTTGACTGACGCCAGGCGGCACTCCGGCAGAACGATGCAAAAAACGGCACCGTTTCCTTCATTTTCTCTTTGGCATTTTGCCAAACACCTAGTATGCATGAATCTGATTTTAGTGTTATTAAGGCCGCCGAGTCGAACTAAGTTCTAACGACCTTCCGGCAAGTTTCTGACCATCCTTATGACTCCTAAACCTTTTACCTTATATCCTCTAATCAACTAACACAACCAAATCTCCTTTGGACCTCTTTCAGCAGGTGAAAAACCAAGCCTAAAACTAACCCAGAACTGTCTTAGATAAGCATTTCTAACGTTTATATCATCAAATAAACACCCTAACCGTTTCTAATGCTTAAAACAATCATCAGAGCGTAAAACAAGGTCAGAATTCACTAACTTGAGTGGCGATTGGCCACATACGACACTCCAGCGAGGCTTGAGAGATCCGATGTGGGTTTCATGGCGGCCGACTCAGTCAAATGTAATTTCAATGATTCAAAATGTAGGAAACAATGAAACACGTGATCAAAAACTTGTTTTAAACATCAATAGTCTCAAAATCGATCAAAAACTTGTTTTAAACATCAATAGTCTCAAAATCACAGAGAAAATCGCATAATCAAATATGATAGAGCTTGAACACCTATTTTAGAATTTTATCAAACTATGATCATGAGTCAAATTTACCTTCTTCGTAGAGGCTTGATTCTGAAATTTCGAATCAAATGACAATCGTGACGTGATTCTATGATATTTGATCTTCAAGCTTATGAGCTCCTCTGAGTCGAGAAGGTCTTGGATTGACCCGCCGAAGCTTACTTTCAGAGCTTCGCAATCAACTTTGTTGCAGGGCTTCCAGTGAGGAGGTTCACCACTGAGATCGATTTGCTGGCGCTTTTCCGACCTCACGATCTCTCTCTCTCTCTCTCTCTCTCTCTCTCTCTCTCTCTCTCTCTCTCTCTCTCTCTCTCTCTCTCTCTCTCTCTCTCTCTCTCTCTCTCTCTCTCTCTCTCTCTCTAGATTTTTGTCGAACAGCTTGTATGCTCAAATAAAGACTTTCCTGCCATCTTTCTAGCCTTTGCCGGAATGATTCTTGCCTCCCACCGACTTCTGAGTTTGTTATGACAGATAACTATTAACAGTTGGAGATTCTCCTGCCGTTAGATTTTTGTATTTCTTACGTGTTTATTATGGGATCAAGGTCAATGAAGATGCGGCCCCGAGAAGATATTTTCTTCTTTCCCGCACATTGCCCAGTCGGGGTGAAGGAGAAGGCTAACCTGGGTCGGGTCGGGTCGATCTAACCAACCCAGCAAACCCGGGTTGGTCCAAATTCGCGAATTAAGCTCCATTTTGAGTCAATTTTTCAAATTTAACCCCAAATTGGATTCCTCAGCACATTTTGCATCAAGATATGAGATTTGTACCAATTTTTGTTACAATTAAACCCAAAAAATTCCCAAATTTGAATTCGGATCAATAGGGTTTTTGTTCAATTCAATGTCCAAGTGGACTGATTGGGCAACATTAAGGCCAAAATTGACTTACCCATAACTTGTTAACCCTAGGGAAGGTATGGGTCTTGATTGGAAATTTCAAATTGATTGGAATCCCCCAACTTGGGTCTTAAAATCCCTAATTTTCAATTAATTTTTGGGATTGTTCAATTATTTTGTTAAATTGTCAAATTGGACAGACCAATATGCAATTCAAGGTCCCAAAATAAATTGTTGTCAAGACATTATGGCCTAAAAATGACTAAAAATGACTCAATTGAATTTTTGGTTTAATTAGGATATGAATTTACCCAATTTTGGGAAAAACATATGCCCAACTGAAATTTTCCAAAATTGAAGCTGCAATGATGAAATTAAAATTAAATAAGGCCAATGGCTATTTTTGTGGATTTTTTGAGTTCCATTTGGTATTTTTCTTGATTTTTCACTCATTTTGGCCAAAAGAAAAATAAGGAAAAATTCATGAAAATTATAAAAAATTTTGGTTGAGAATTAGGTTCCTAAGCATGGTCAAGGTTCCTAATCCTAATTTTGTGATTTTTAGAAAAAATTAAAAAAATGAACTAAAAATCCGGTATCAACAGCCGTTACCTGAGCCTGGCTGCCAATCATCAACGAGGCATGGCGATGACTAGTGGAGGGAAAAAGGAAAAATGAAAAATGAAAGAAAAGGAAAAAGTCATAAAATTATTTTTAAAAAAATTGTAAAAATTGTCCACGTTAGCGCCCGCCATGCCATGTGGAACCGCTAGTACTAACTATACCGCCACATCAGTGATTTCTGGCAAAAATTAGCCGGAATGACTAACTTAGCAAATCGTTAAAAGATTTAGGACTAAATTGACAAATTATCAAAAGATTTAAGATTAAATTGACACAATTGAAAAGTTTAAAACTAAATTAGCTTGTCAAAAGATTTATGACTAAATTGTGCTACTTCACTGCCGTACAATAAGTTTAGGATTTTTTGCACAATTTTTCCACCGAAAAAGGGATCAGCCTGCAATTCTACTAAACTGTATCTGACCCGAGATGGACTGGTGATGAGAAACTAGCCAATAAAGAGCAGGATCGTTGCTCGACTGAACCAGCTGGGCTGGTTGAGGGTAAATCACAGTGTGAACTACTAATGTACTAATGTCGCAAGCAATACAAGATATTGCTTTTTACGACAGAATCATTTGATTAGGTATCTCCAGAGACGGGCTTAAGAGATTTCTCAGCCTCCGAGTGTACAACGACTTGTTACAAGCAGCATGTGGGTTCCAATGCAGTTCGTCCGCAGCGATGAAATTGAAGAACGATAACCAAATGGTGTTTCAAAAGTTGAAAAAGCATATACGACGACGAATGAAAAGGCGAACCATGAGAAATCCACAATCTGTCCGGTACTACTCATTGTCCATCTTATTGAATGAGGCGAAAATAATAAAGTCCATACGCCTCCAGGAAGGCAAAGACAAACAACGAAAGAGTTCAACCCTCTTTCACATCGGCGTATCTCCCTCCCGGGAACGTGTTCGTACAAGATTGTATCGGCCCCGCTATGCCCAATGCTGTTATTGTATAAGCTATGTCATGAATCAGTGTGTTAATTTCCTAGGATCCTAAACTTTAGTAAGCAATTTTGTGTTTTTTGCTATAAACGACAGACGACGACGTACTAGTACACTCCTCAAGTTAAACATCTGTTGAAGCTGAATAATCTCCGTGGCTTTCGTCTCGCAATGTGTAAACTCTCGGCAATCTCATGCAAAAGAAGGGGATATAACGTTTTGACGGTTAGTGAAAACACAAGCAACAGAATATTACATTGCTAATGATAAAAAAAAGAAGAAAACTTTCTGCATTTAAATTACTATCTAGTAGTGGGTGTCTCCTGAAGTCAAAGCTTCTTCCTAATTTGATTGATTTTGAGGCTCATGGTCCTGTGCACTTTACTGGTGCCATGACAAGGACATAAAATACCAGCTCAGAATGAATCATATATAAATGATCCTCTAGCAATATAATAACGACCCCAGACACGGGTAGGCATCACGTCATTATATTTATGGTGAATATTGAGGGCCTTGTCTATCTGTCAAATCTTATCCCTTTCTCTTTCAGACCATTGCTGGAATCTACAAAAGCACAGAGCCAGATCACCCTGACGTAGAAGCCAGCAATCGGCACTTTGTGAATGGTGTGACCCAAGGGCGGCAAAAATGTCATTTCCCAGTCCCATGTTCTGTTCTGTTGGTTGATGACTACAAGTTGAATCACATTGGATAACACCTTTGGAGGGAAAGCTCTACTTTGCTTCTGTTTTGACCTTTCAAATTCAACAAAGGCTGCATTCACCAGAGGGGGTGGTTGGGGTTTGTTTCGTAAGACGTTTTTAGCAGGCTAAGTGGTGATTGGCGAACTGTCTCTGGGTGTTCATGTATGACCTTCTCAAATTCCTGTCGATCGTTCATTTATCGGTTGGAAAGAGTGGAAGGGACCACAAAATGCTTGATATCTTGAAAATAACCCAAGTCGTGTACCTTTTAAGGTTCTCAAGACACTTTCCAACTAAGGCTGCTTCTACAAAGAATTTTTATTGGAGACCAGAACAAAAGCATAGGTCATTACAGAGAGAGAGAGAGATTTGGAAGGAACTTAAAGACAACTGGGGAAGGGTCAAAGTTAGGGCCAACTTGGGGAAATAAAATAAGGCTGCCGACGGACGAATTCGGCCGGCTATCTTGTTTTTCATGATAGAAACCAGCTTGGACTTTTGTATATCTGAAGACAAGAAGAATTTTGCCCCATGAAGATTCACGAGCATGATAGAAAGTAGAGAAAAAGGTGACAGAGACCCATTACCACATCTTTTCGTACATGGTGATCAAAAGGAGGATTGAGCTTGTAGGGCTGAAGTTTAAAGAAGAGAGGGCAATTACACGCGTATCTTTCATAAATAATGAATATAAGGAGATTGCGTTCCTGTGGCAGAAATACAAAGCCGGAACAGTAAAAGAAAAAGGCCCGCCTATTTTGACATGCTAAAACAACCATAGCACGCTAATCTTATGTTTAATAGAATTAGCAGCCATGCTGAGCCAATCTACTGTATAATGTGAATCCAGTTCTAAAGTCCTCTGTCACTGTAAATATGAATGCCGGGTCCTTGAATTAGCCTGTCTTCAGAATCAAGTGAAGATAAAGAATACCAGCTATGTGCACCTTGAAGCAGATTTAATTCAAAGAAAATGAATGGGAAGTGCCTTTGTTCTTCCTTCTTAGTGCATGCTCCTTGAACTCGTCAAGATGCTGAGCCAGGAGTGAACTCCCATTTTACTAGACAAACATTTGATCATTCAATAGAGAGAGAGAGAGAGGAAAAAAAAACCACGAAGAGTAACAAGTTGGATACTCGGCAATACTGGGCAGAGAAGATGATCAGCACAAACATAAATGATGAAATGCTCACCTAAAAGGTTGGTTTGACGTGGAGAGAATCTCCAGATGTTTTGTCAAATCTTCCCTCGGTAAACAGAGTAGCATGCTCTCAAATGCACATTAAGAATGTCATGATGGATACTAAAACAACAAAGAAAGGCAATACCTGCAAAAACATAGGAGCCGAAGAAAACATCATCAGGTTCTCATCAAGCTGTGATTGCCCAATAAATTAAGCAAGAAAATGAATGTCTTACTCTTGTCCCAGTCGCTGAATATAGTTCTGGAAGATAACCCTGCAAGCCAACGTTATAAACTGGAGTACCATCTGGATAGTAGAGTCCATAATTCCTCTCCGATGTCGGACCAGGCTTCATGTTCTCATTAAATAGCGCGAACACGTATATGTCTATAGGCACTGATGGCTTAGCTGGGGTACCTTGTTTCTGCTCTATCCTCTGCAACAGATTCCCATTGTACATCTGTGCATTCTCCAGAGTAGCCCCTGCCTCATCAGCATCACCCTTGGACGGCCAACCTGTCTCAGAAATCCTGACGTCGATATCAGTATGTCCCATTGCTTTAATAGCTGAATAAACCGCATCAATTTGAGCGTACAACATATTATCATAGTGTAAGTTGGTGAGGGGATCGGTCAGCCCTTCGTTAGGCTGGAAAAGCACATAATTCAGATGCACCTCGCTCGGATTATCCTTATACGCAAAGTAAGGATACGCGTTTATGAGAAATGGAGTATTTATCTGCGACTGGAAATTCAACAGCGGTTGGAGGTACTCGGCAAGATCTGGCCTGAAAGCACCTGCAGAGGGTGGGTATGAAGTAGCTAAAATATTGAGCGAATGCGCGGTTGTGACCGCGACTTGCTTACTCAGTCCAAGGTTGGAAAGGGATAAATATACATTTTGCATCGCCGGGAGGAGATAAGTCATCCACTGGGTATTGTTTTCATTGAACACTTCGTTACCGACCACGATGCAGGTGATCTGAGTTTGGCCAATGTAAGGTTGGACGTGCTGTTGGATCCAATCTTGGGCCTTGACGGGATCAGTCATATTCTGGAGATACTCATTGCCTAGACCTATGATGAATTCAACATTGGAATTGGAAAATGCGAGGAGGACATTAGGATCCGCATCATACAACTTTACTCTGCTGACGTTGAGGGATCCGAGGAGGGTGGCGACGCGAGAAGGCGAGGGCAGGTTGTTCGCTATTTGGCCATAATTAATCCCGAATTGGAGGCCCAGAATTTGAGTTGCAGAATCTGAAACACAAAGGAAGAAACAGAGTCGGAACCAGAAGCATGTAAAAAATGGAGAAACAGAGATCACCAGAAAACTATTCAAACCGTCAAACCAGAATCTCCACACATCCATATTTGTTACTGGAGCAACATCCCTTTCAAGAAGCAAACTTTCGTCACATCACATTACTATGTGGGAATTGTTAGTGCCAATCTCGCCTCGCTCTCATCAAAATTTGGCACTACCAAAGGCAAAAAAAAAAAACCGCACAGCTAATATGAAGTGAAATGAATCCATATTGATTTTTCCCTCAAAGCCCGGAAAGTATGGAAAAGAAAAAGGGTGATAAGATTAGCAAACGGAAGAAAATCTCCCAGAGCCCAATCAAGAAAGCAACACGTGACCCTCATTTATCGAGTCTTTTCCGCCTTCTAAAGAGACAACAGGGCTCGGATTTCTCGAAAGAAGAGCCAACTTTCTCACCAGTTGTAGTAAGCAGCTGATCAGGAGGAGCTGAAAAGGTTGTGACAAAGACCAGCGGATGGGAAGAGAGAGAGAGAACGAACCTGAGAGGGAAAGGAAGAGGACAAAGACGAGCCTCAGGAGTGAGGAAGAGGAAGCCATTGACGCGTTCTTGATCCCAGACGCCCACCCACCAAGAAAAGAAAAAGGCGTCAGCAACTCTTCTGCAGCAACCCACCCTCCCCACAGAGAGAGAGAGAGAGAGAAGGAGTGGTTACGTAAAATTGCTGTCACTTCCACCAAACGATTCTCATTCCCCACTTTATACTTTGTTTCGCCAACGAAAAGACAAAGATCAAAAAGATAATCACTCTCTGCGGTGTGGATGTGTGAGCAGCTTGTCTTCTTTCTTGGAAGAGGATCGCCGTCAAGTTTGATCTTTCTGCAATTTATAATAATACGATACCTGGATGGGTTGAGATGGACGGAGACGATGGGATTGATCTTTGGGAGTTTTGGTCGTTTTTCAACAGGTTGATTTTACCGATGCGGTTCCGCTCCAATTTCCCTTTGGACTTCGCCGTCCCATGTGCTTTGCCTATTTATATTTGGTGCCCCAATTACCGGGGAAAGATATCTCGCGATTCGTTCCCATTTTCCTTCTTTTTTTTCTTCTGTTGGATCTTGTCCATAAATAGCATCCTCCCGGTGACCAGAATGCGGCTATTTTCCAAGGAACCACGGACCCTCTCCGGGGGCCTCCGTGTAAGTGCCGGACGTGTCGAACATTGACACGCATTCTACTCACAAAGTGATGGACATCCAACACTAGGTTAACACTCTGGACATATCAGCAACACGCGAGTCCAGTGTCCAGACAAGAGGGGTAAGCATGGTTTCAAGATAAAATATAGAACTTGAGAATCGGATAAGCATGTCAGTTCCCGACTTTACTCACCCGTTGAAAGGGTCCGCCCCACAGTCGACTCAGCAAGAACGGAGAAAGCCATCAGACTATTTCGGAGTGGACATGATGTCCGTTCGGACGTCTCCCAAGGACTTTCACTGATACATCCCAAATTAATTAAATTTCTTTTTTTGGGGGGAGGGGGGGCATGCGATTATAATGGTTTTATCACGGAAAAAATCACTAAAAATCTCAAATTTTGCCACATGTGACACATTTACCCCGAACTTTTTTTGTGACATCAAAAACCACAAACTTTATTATTTGTGACACATTTACCCCAATGTACATTGTCCATGGGCATTTTCGTCCTTTTTTCTTTTTTTTTTTTACTTTTTTTTTCCTTTCCGGCGAGGGGGGCCCTCGCTGGCGTCGGGCGAGGCTCGCCCTCGCCAAATCCGGCGAGGGCGACCCTCGCCGGCGTCGGGCGAGGCTCGCCCTCGCCGGAAAGGAAAAAAAATAAAAACAAAAAAAACAAAAAAGACGAAAATACCCATGGACAATGTACATTGGGGTAAATGTGTCACAAATAGTAAAGTTTAGAATTTTTGGTATTACAAAAAAAAGTTCGGGATAAAAATGTTACAAGTGATAAAGTTTGTGGTTTTTGGTGATTTTTTTCCCAAAAAAAATCGCTTTTTCAACTATAGCTAATTAAAATAATATTAATAGAAGGAATCGATATCAAAATACGGCGGGAGTGTTGACGCGAATCTTTGCGGAGAACACGTGTCGGCGACCGTGGGTCGCGTGGGGCGGGGGCGGCTTCTTCCGGTCGCATCCGACGGAAAAGGTCGGCGGAGAAACCTCAGCAGCCGCAGGCGCCGTGTTCCCGCCCTATTAAAAAAGTCATGCGTTATCATCTTGATTTTTTGTAATTACTTTTTCAGTAGAAAAAATATAAATAAAGAGGACGCCTTCTCCAGCTAACGCCGCTACACTTTTCATTTCCAATTTAGGACAAAATGCATTTTCTTTTTTAGAGCTTTAAATTTGGAGCACGCACGATAACCAATATATTTTTTTTATATTTTTATTTTTTATATTCTCAGGAACAGGTTTGGAATAGAAATTCGTTTGGTAATATGATTTTAATTTTTACATTTCCGGAACACAATTTTAGTCCAGAAAAAAGGTTTGGAACAAAAATAAGGAGCGTAAAATTTTCTAACTTTATCTGTTTCTGGAACAAAAAGGTAAATAAAAACTCTTCTTTTCAGTCACCCTCGCCTTCCACCGGTCGGCTGCCACCGTCCCTCGCCGGCTGCACACCGTCTGCGGCCTGCCGATGAATGAAAGAGAGCGTAAGAGGGAGAAAATTCATATTGTTATCAAACGAATTTCTGTTTCGGGAAGAGAAATTTCATATCGTTATTAAATGCGTACCTCTATTCAGAAACTCGTCCAAAGATATAGAAAAATCTATTTCTAGGATAGAATGGCTATCAGTTGCACCCTTAATGTCTCCCTCTTATCACGGGAGCTAATCTAAAATCTAATTGAAATTTGGGGAGAAAAAAAAACAAAAACGAGAATTTTAGAGAACAAAAGACAATTTTGTGGGCGCCATCTGAAAACCTACAAGTCAAAAACTTGCCAAACTTGACATGCATATTCAATTATTTAAGGTTAGTCCACCGATTTGACCACGAAAACAGTAAAATGATTTTCGAAGTTAGGCGGTTGATTATTGACATTTGGTGCTATCTAACTCTACTAGCCGCACAAATGAGACCTGACTCACAAAAACATAAAAATTGGTTCAACATTTGCGACTATTAATGAACCATCTTCGTCTTGTTTCATTCGACTTTTCATATGAGTAGTGGGAATACGAATCCAATTTTAGAACATATGTACAGTCGGCATGGAAAACATAATTCTAATTTCAAAATATATGGTATCAAGTAGTGGGAAAAAAAAGTGATAGGTTCCATTGGACTGTACCAGAACCCCCGGTTCCCAACTTTGAGAACTGTTCTCCCGGACCGGACCGAAAACCGATCACCCCTAATTCTTAGGCAGCTAGTGAGTCAATGAAGTTGAGGCCCTGAATGACCATAACCATAGAATTAGAGATTTAAATGTTACATTACCTCGGTATAAATTAATGAATGGAATCGATATACGGAAACACCTTAACTGAGTTCAGGGTATCATCCCACGCGTTGGATCCATCTATTTGTCTTGATCTGTTTAAACGTCTCTCTCCGAGCCTCCATAGAATTTTCGCCTCCTTTCCCCTCCATCATCATCCACCCTGCGCACGTCGTCGCACGCTGCCGCCATCGTCAACCTAACACGCCATTGCATGCCATCGGCGTCATCCACCACTCTCGCCGCCACCGGCCCCAACCACCACCTCGGAGCCTGCGTGTGTGCAGAGAGAGAGAGAGAGAGAGCAAGAGAGAGAGAGGAGGGGGTTGATTGAGGGGACGGATAGAGACGAGTGTTCTTTTAATCCAATATAATGTCGCCACACGACACGAATTCGACTCTCTTTTTTTTTTAAAGTGTTTGAGTGGATGGGTAGAGGGAACGGGAATAGGGTCCTTAATTTCACCCTGTAATTGCATGTTAGTCGGAGAACTTTTCCGTGACAACGTCCTAAAAAATATGAGTCTTCTATTATTGTTATTTGTGTGCCGTGAAATTTCTTGAGTAGGCACTGTAGATACTTCTAACTCAGCACCTATTTCCTTCCAAAAGTCCATATTCCATTCCGCTAACTTTTGGGAATCGATTCTGGAGCGACTTGCGTGCGCTATAATTATAATTTCAAAGGGAACTCCACACATTTAAATAAAGACCAATGTGCTATTTCGTACGTGATACTCGAGTCAACTTGCGAGAACTTGCCACATAATAAACACGAAAATGTTGCCTCCTGGTCGGTAAGAAATGCAATACTAGAGAATTACTTGTATATGGATTCGCGATCCATCGCCCCCATCACCAATCATACGAGCCCCTACGTTGGACCCACATGATTAACAGGTTAGAGTAAGTCTCTTCTTCCATCGAGTTTCGATGCAAGTGTCCGAGTTGAAGCACGAAAAGAGAGAGAAAGAGCGCTAAAAAATAATGACGTCATCAAGATAAATTAAAACCATTTTTACGGATGACCTGAGTAAAAATATCCATGCGCTTTTCCAAGTAGGGTTGGTCCTACTCCTGCCTAGGATTCCCCCTCTGCAACAATTAATAAAATCCCCGCAAAGATGTAGGCAATTGTTTATTCTAAGCCATCATCGTTTTTGCCCACTAATAAGAGCTTGAGTGGCTGAAGGGAGAAGCATCATATACAATAATTGCAAAAAGAAGAAGCAAAGCAAAATGACAAATCCTTTCATTATCTTCCTCCATCACTTTCTCTTCTTGATCATTCACCATCCAACACCTCTTGGGAACTTCAAAGCAAAGCAAAGCGATGATGATTGCTTCATATTCTTTTCTCATATGGGCCGAAAGAAAAGAGCAAAAGACAGACTTGGCCTCTCGTTGAAGTTTTAATCAATATCTCGTACACACCATACCGGCCAAAGCGAGTCTGGTCGACATGTGTTTTGATGCTCCAAGTTAGCGAGTTGGATAAGCTTGCATTATTGCATTTGCTAGATTATCACTGACGACGACGACCAGTCGACCTGATGATGCTTTCTCAAGCAGGCCCACAGAGGTTTCGAAAGAGTTATACATGCCCGTGTTAAATTATGACTCGAGTTTGAACCGTTTATGGATTTCAATTTGGATGGATAAATATCCAAGCTTAATCACAATAGGAAAATTCAAGAAAGGAGCTTCTGTTTCGGAGAAAAAGCAGAAAAATATTTCTGGCACTACAGAACAAAAGACGCACACACATATTCTACAATTTATATATATTTCTTGCACGTGGTAAAAGTGTCTTTGTAGGAGGAAAGATTTTATTTTAATAGGTGTGGCTTGCAGAAGTCGTACCAAAGAAAAGATGAAATCTTCTTTGGGCCCCTCTCTCATCCTGGTATAGCCGCACGATGAAGGATGAAATAAAATCAAAGGGTTTTCTTTGCTAGCTGTAGCCGAACATTAAGAGTTTTCTTTCTTTGAAGCCGCCGCACAAACAGGGCCGCACGGTGGACTCCAGGGGGGACGAACGCGAATAAAGGGCGAAACGGCATAGTAACCTCTCCTTGATCGCGTGTGGAGGAGTCGAAGATTTTTGTTGTGAGTTTAAATCCATTACTTTGGGTTTGGGCTTAAATTTAGATATGGGAAATACTCGAGTATTGAGCGAATTGTAACTCTGATTCTCCGATTATGGTGGATTATTTATTGCTGGCTCTCCCCGTGAGTATAGGTACCGACATTCGGACCGAACCACATAAATCTCTAATATCCTTTATCGTTCATCGTTTATTTCTCTGGTATTTTTCGCATTGACTTAATTTGTAAGATCTTGTCGTTTCCGCGTTATATTTCCAACACGGAACATGGAAGGGACTCGTGAAGGTTGATTTGACTTTTGGGTGCTGGTTTCAATCCGTTCGAAAAGCTCGAGCTCCAGCATGGGAACGGGGTTATAGTAACGTAGAGCACCGGATAATCAACGAAAGTCACGTTTAGGGGGGGAGTAATCTGAAAAGGGAGATCACTTGATTTTGCTCCCGGGGGAAACCCTAGCTGAGCCGGGGGCGGCGTTGGAAGTGTGAAACCTACGTCTACGCACGCCTTGCATCTATTTCAAAGGGCCCTCTCTCTCCTCGACAGGCTTCTAAAACTTTAAGATTCTACGCCCTTTGCAAGCACTGTCGCTCTCTCTCTTTCTCTGTCATGGATCATCTTTGGGAATGGCGCCCTTTGCTTTGGTTCCATATCGACCTTTTCCCACTCCTTTTGGTAGGCCCAGGAAGAACATGGGTGGTTCTTTTCCTGCGAACTTTTGCATCCGTAGGCAAAGTTTCTCAATTACGTCTCCACTATGCAACACGTGGACATGCTGCTGTGAAATTTCTGACAGCTGAATGTTGACTTTTTGTTTTATATTCAACCGTAACGATACGTCTATCTTGAGAATGAGAGCGCTCGATCGGTTTTGATGATGTTCTGTCGACATGGGTTGTTATTTTAACTAAAGATGGTAAGAGAAATGACGATTCTTGTCTCGCATGAGGGCCTGAAAGGATTAGAGAAGGCCTTTTTTGCTTTGCCAATGAGTTCCTGGTCCTACTACCTCTTTCAAGAAGTTGTTGGGTTAAATTCCACTGTGGGTCTCCTCAACATGTTGAACTTTACCCAACTTTAACGGCCCAATTCCTTAAAAAACTCTCAACTTTACCCTTTGTCCCAATTATATCCCAAACTTTTTTTTGTCTCAAAAAAATCCCCAAACTTTTACTTTTGTCCCAAATCTACCATGTTTATTATTTATCCAATTTTTTAATATTATTTTATATTATTTCGAATTTTTTTCTTTTTTCTTTTCTTTTCTTTTTTTTCACCTTCAACCTCCGGCCGGTCGCCGGTCCGGCGACCGGCCAGAGGCGGGGGCCAGCAAGGTCGGCCCCGCTGGCTGCTGGCGAGGCCGACCTCGCCGGGGGCCGACGGGGCCGACCTCGCCGTTGCTGGGAGAGGCCGAGCCTCGCTGTTGCAGGGCGAGGCCGACCTCGCCCGCTGCCGGCGGGGCCGAGCCTCGCCAGATCTGGCGAGGCTCGGCCCCGCCGGCCGCCGACGAGGTCGGCCTTGCCCAGCAACGGCGAGGCCGAGCCTCGCCAGCGGCCGGCGGGGCCGACCTCGCCGGCCCCCGCCTCTGGCCGGTCGCCGGACCGGCGACCGGCCGGAGGTTGAAGGTGAAAAAAAAAAAGAAAAGAAAAGAAAAAATAAAAAAATTCGAAAAAATATAAAATAATATTAAAAAATTGAATAAATAATAAACGGGGTAGATTTGGGACAAAAGTAAAAGTTTAGGGTTTTTTTTTAGACAAAAAAAAGTTTGGGATATAATTGGGACAAATGGTAAAGTTTAGGGTTTTTTAGGGAATTGGGCCCAACTTTAACCTAGAGCTGAATTGTTCTTCAATTGGGCACCTCAACTCCTTTTTTTTTTAATTTGGTCCCTCCAGTGCAATTTTCTGTATATTCATCAATGAGCTAGCTAGGGTCTCATGATGAACTGAGGGACACACGGCATTTGAAAGTTGTCCACCTTCGCATTTGTTTCTCTTGACTCGGTAATGGATTTCACATAATCAATTGGAAAAAGAAAAAATGCATGTACCGTTTGTGAAAACCAAGTATCTGCCTCAACATAAACATTGAACCCACTAACGCTGGGAAAAGTGTTAGAAAAGTTGCCAAATTAGTTATAAATATTTTTTTTGGATCGAAAGTCATAAATATTTTAATGGTACCAATTTAATCCTAAGCCGTTTGGGCTAATGCCAATTTAGTTCTTCTGATTAATATTAGTCAGATATTATTGATATGGATACCGACCGGCTAACGTGGCACAGCCGGCTAACGTGGATAACTTGTGATAATATTTTTTTTCAAATTTATTTTTTTTTTTCATTTTCCTTTTTTTTTCTTTTTTTTTTCCCATTGCCTTCCTCCAACCAATCGCCGGACCTTAAGAACTGGCCGGACGACAGGGCCAATGAGAACCTCGCCTCGCCGGCCATGGGGAAGGCTCATCCTCACCCAGCCATGGCGAGGCTCGCCAGACCTTGCTGACCTTGGCTTCTGGCCAATTTCCAAGGTCTGACAACTGGTTGGAGGAAGGAGGGAGAGCATTAAAAAAAACAAAAAAAGAAAAGAAAAAAAAGGAAAAAAAATAAATAAATAAATTCGAAAAATATTAAAAGTTGTTCAAGTCAGTCGGCCATGCCACGTCAGCAGGTCGGCGTCCACATCAATAATATCTAGTCAAAATTAGTCAAAAGAATTGAATTGATACTAGGTCAAAGGACTTAAGACTAAATTAACACAAATGCAATAAGTTTAGGATTTTTCCAAAACTTTTCCGCGCTTACTCTCGTGGGCATTCACATTAAGAGAGAATTGTGGCCGGAACAAATTGGAAAAACTCCAGAAGCTCAAGGACCCAACGCAAAAAAAAAAAACATTACAAAAGGGACAAAAAAAAGGGCGTAATTGCAATTGCACCAAAGATGGACTCCTTCCACTGCAACTGACAAATCTCGTCGTCGGAAAACACATGCAGCTCATGCTGGTTTGGTCAAGTATGCGGAGGAAAAGGTGCGTAAACTTGTGAAACTTGTGAAACACGTGAAAATTGGAGCCTCGTACGATGGTTCTTGATTGTGCCAGTTTGCGAAGGTCTTAGCAAAAGCAAAGTTTGATCCCTCAATCTATGGATTGTCAAGTTCATATTGAGAACGAAGTCGGGCTCCATCGATATGTAAATAACAATAAAGGATAATGACATAAATGATCATTACCTTTTGACCTAATATGTAATATGGTTAATGAATTTTTAATTTATTTAATGGGATTCTTAAATTATAATCATATATACAATGTCGTCCATGTATTTTTAATTTATTCAGTACGATTTCAAAACTTTGGATAAATGTTCAATCTAGTCCACAAACAATATGAAAGCATTCAATGTTATCCCTCAATTTTTTAAGTTCAAATATAACATTGAGTATTTTCAAATTTTATATAATTTAAGGATTAATTTGAACATGTACCAGAAGTTTATGGACCACATTGAACAAATTAAAAGCTGAGGGATAACATTACATATTAGGTTAAAGTTTACGGATTATATTGAACAAATTAGAAGTTCAGATACCACGTTGCAAATTGATTTAAAATTAGGAGATCATTTGTGTTATTTTCTCTAATAAGAACTATTTCTAATTGCACGAGGCCCCAAAAGGTTTCGGGCTTTCTGGAGCCTGATCCACCATGATCCAAAATTCCTTTGGGCCACACATCTCATCATGCAAGGAAGGCATCATTGATGATTTTGACACAGAATTAATAGAAAGCTCTGAGTCTAGTACATCTTGCTATCGAGCCACAGTTCTTCGCCATTTTTATTTCGGGCCACATGTGTCTCAAATATGAACATCATACACTTATAATTTTAATTAAGTTTGCTTAGATGAGGCCCCGTTATTTATAACCCATCAATCAGAGTGATCGGAGGAAAATACAACCCTCTGATAGTTGAACTAGCAATGATCCGGTTCTCGGTATGATACTGCATACAAGGCCCCAAAGCATTGTGGAAAACAAAATATTGTATAGGGAAATATGAATATACTCCATATTCGGAAGCATTTCAAGAACGTTCAAAGAGTGCTTTCTGTTCAACTATCATCACTATAGTGAGACTACAATGATCAAGTGATACTTTATTATGTGAATTGATCACGTGATATACTAAACTAAATCAAGAACGAGCCTTGAAAAACAAATAGTCCAAATAGGTAATGCAACCAATAGTCTAGTGAAGCTCTTCCTCTTTGTGTGTGTAAATCACACAATCGGACTTTGGATAGGAAATGCAAGTGAGCACGTAGCCTTGCTCCATTTGGTTCTCCTCGAGGAACGAGCCGTCGGACTGGTCCACCGTGCCCGACTCCAGTTTCCCGGCACAGGTCGAGCAGGAGCCCGCCTTGCACGAGTACGGCAGCTCGAGCCCTGCGTTCTCGGCCGAGTCCAGGATGTAGGAGTCATCGGGGGCCTCGATCTCGTGCTCGTCGCCGTTGGGGCCAATCAGCTTCACCTTGTACACCACCGCCATGGACGCCGTGAAGCTGCAGGGAGATCTCAGGCCGAAGGACCCGGAGATGGGCTTCACTGACCCAAGAGAAGATGATGGGACCTTGACGAGGGAAGTGCTGGTGGATTGGAATTGCCTCTTGGGTTGGCTCATGAAAGCGCAAGTGGCGGGTAGTCCTCCAATTGCTGACATGTTTGTCCCTGGATGTCGAATTATTAGTCGTTAATGTATCTGAAACAAGGTGAAAAATTTATAAAAGTTTCATCTTATACGCGCCATTTTCGTAAATATATGTTACAACTTACGATTTCTTTTCCTGAATTGTGAAGCTTTTAAGTCCCGGGTGGGGATTATTTTTTCTAATCTCGGTCTCCTGATCTAAGTTTTTCCATCCGCCATAGCCCGAATATCATTTACATATACCGCGTGTTAACTTCATAATTTGTATGCACAATTTTCATTTGTGTAACTATCTCTTTCGAGGGTTGTGGATCCAATATTGAATAAAATGACAGCAAAGTGGCAAGAATCAAGATCACCGGAAAGACTGATGATGCAGAGAGACGAATGACCGGTTCATAATAATTTTACGAACCATGCATGCATACATCAATCTAAAAACATGTTAGGTTGCAGAGAGAGAGAGAGAGAGAGAGAGGGATAGAGGGGCTCTGTGAGATGTTTCCGAGATTTTCTCAAAGATCAAGACAAAATCACATGAAAACAGGGCGGATCATCCTAGATTAAAGTGTGTTTGTGTGCCTTGCAAAAGAAAGGGATTAGGAAGCAAGCAATTTTATCCTTTTTTTTTTGTTAAATCTGTAAAGAACAAGGCAATCACTGTCAGGAGCAACATGAGAAGAAGCAAACCAGTTCTCTTCTTAGTTTTCTTGCAAAATATCTTTCCTGGATCTAGCAAAAGTCAAGCCTTCCTAGAAACACTTTATCGTGAAGTCGAGACACGAAACTATGCATAAACGAAGAAAAAGAAGCAGGGGGTCGGAAGAAGAACGCAGCACGAGCAATGAGAGAAGGACCAATGCAACACAGTGAACAAAGGACCCAGAAAGACGAGAGAGAGAGAGAGACAGAGAGACAGAGAGAGAGACAGAGAGAGAGAGATTTGTGGAGGCTTTTTCTTCAGCAAAGTTTGGAGAGAGAGTGAATGACTCTGGCACTTGGAGACAGCATTTAGGTTGGATCTTGAAAGTGACCTTGTGTTTATAAGCAGAAGGAGAGAGCTCTCTAGAAACCTGAAGAGTTCTTCAGAGTTTGAGAGAGAGAGAGAGATGGCTTTTGGCAGTTCTTGAGAGCCATGAAATGGCCGAGCGACACATAACCCTGACCCCCGTCCCATTATTAATACTGGAGAATTGATTTAGATATATATATTACTTGCAGCGGATTGAGATCTGCAGCTGCAGCATTCGCTGTGCTTACTAAGCCAACTCGAGAGTCCCAATCCTATGGAGAAAAAAGCCAGGGGGCATATCTGCTCCTGATAGTTTTGAGAATCTTCTTTTACTTGGAGGGCTCTGTAAAGAAGATGCCTAGAGACCCAACAAAGAGATGGGGGATAGACCTGTGCTGCACATCTACACTAGCCCTAAATACCCCCAAAAACCAAATGTTCATCTAACTTTTAGTCGAGAAAGTATAGATAATGAATTATTTGTAAAATATTTTGTTAAAAATAATTATTTATATCGCTTGAAATAATTAGTGTGCAAAAGAAATGTTCATTATCAACAATAATGTTCATTTATAAGCAATACAACGATTATTTTTTATTTTTCACAAAAAAAATACACCCTAGATTTTGTAAAATCACAACACCTTTTAGTAACATACATAAACAATGACGACTTGACTTACAGATATCGAGATTTCGAGTATGCTAGTCCTAGCTGTATTAATCGCATTTTACTATCTTCCCAAAATGTTAAAAGAATACATATACAACATTAAAAATATGAGACACTCATAAACGATTTTACATGTTTTCTTTCTTAGGATGTGATGATTCGTCACAATGCAAGATTTAAATTTCGAATGCTGAAGAAAGAAGGAAGTTAAAAAGGTAAAATCAGTCTAAATAGATTCCATGACTAGCTATGGATGGACCAATTCCAAAGAGACCTCATCTAACAAGAAAAAAAGTGAGACGAGGTGTTAAAGGATTCTGATTTCACATGTATCACGAGTCCAACCAGCATCATTAAACCATAGTGACAGAAAACTACATAACAAAATGGAAACATTTCGACTAAAGATTGTCATTGAATTCCAAAACTTTTGGCAAAAACAGCTGACAAGAAAGAACACCAAGGTAACTTCTCAATGGTTGGGGCCACACGAGTTCTCTCTTCTAGTAACTCCCTATCAAAATACATTGCACACCTCAGAAGACTCGGTACGGCTTCCCCATGGTGCTTTTCAAGTAGAGGCACTTGACCTGACAACAAAAGGGGAAATCCCATCAGCTTGAACAAAAGAAATATAAATTGAATCCACGGGAAGAGAAAATGGCTTAGACAAATTGTGGAGGCATTTTTGAAAGCATAAGAGTCGAATTCACTCACATTTTGCCAATTCTTCTTCAACAACGAAACCAGGAAGTTCACACTGAGTTGAACGTTCTGGAAGATCTGCTTGTCCTCCATAGAGAGGTTACCGACAGCAACACCCATGCAGAGCACCTTCTTGAGTTGGAACTTCACCATTGCCTTAGTCTCGTTAACTTTGGAATCAAGGGACTCCTGATGGGTGACAAGGGTGGGAAACTTTCCTGCATTAATTTTAAAAATTATAAGCATCTTCTAATGATTCATTCAGAGATAAAAGAATTACTAATGGATAAATTGGATTCCTCTTAGGTGGAAGTATCACTACCGCTGCATATGAAGGAAAAAACTTGCCTGCCTTGTTCAAACCGGGGCCCAGAAGACGAGGAATCTGCTTGATCACAGCTTCAGACGCAAGAAAAGCATGGTACTTCTTTGCTAGTTTCTTAACCAACTTTTTGTTCTTGTTCAACTTCTTCAACCCTTCGACATCCATATAATCCAGGCCAATCTTCTCTGCCTGCAGCAAGACAAAAGGCATGAGTGGCGTTTCTTCATGAATAGTTTAGTGTTGCCGGAGAATCAGAAATTAGAGGTGAATTGCAATTGCAAGGAACTTACTTCTTCCACGTGTTGAGCATCACCAAGCATGCAGACTTTCATCTTTGGGCGAGGAATGTGTGGTAACTTCACAGAACCACTGAAACGCTTATCTTTCTGGGGATCATAGTTCTTCAATCCAATCTGAAGCTCGATTGTCTCGGTAAAATTACGTTTCTTTTCATTGCAATCATTTTTGATCCCTGAGATAGCTTCTCTTAATGCCTCACTTTGAAGCTTACTGGAAGCGAGGGAAAAATCAAAGGTCAGAGCAATATAAAGGCCTGAACTAAACATGCATGAATGGCAATATTCAGGAGAGGTTCCTAAAATGCACAAGTTCCAACTCTAAATTTCTACCATGGTCATCTATACATCATATCGTGCAGATACTCTGCAAGGATGTTCAAACACGACATCTACAAGTACACAGCAGCTATCTTTCAGGTTCAATACAGCCCCAATATGTGATCTGTGAAAATGCAATACAGAAAAAATGCAAGCTACCACCTCCAGTGACATTTCACAGCAATTTGAACATTCCTCATACCAGCTGCATTCTACAAGCAGTAAAGCCACACTGGCAAGATGCTACTAGATGATTTAACCACTGCTTACAACTATTCCAATGATGAGCGACTGACATCTACAGTGCAGATATTATCTCAACCAAAACAAAAGTTATAAAGGGAAAAGTTTACATGTCTAAGAGAGAAGAGATTCGACGAAACGTAATTACAAGAATTGAGCCTAACGCGAGATCCTCCACATTCAAATGGATTGAGGTGTGTTCCTAGGATGGCTTGGTTAATCAACCTCGATCGATCACCACAACGGCTCAAATCTATTTGCAAACCATTTCAACATTAACTACGAAGAGCAGAACCAAGCACCCTTTGGCTAATTAATCTCGATCCATCACCGCAACTACCTAGCTATAATTCAAGACTTAACCCAACACAGCAAGAGAAGCAAAACCAAGAAAACCACAGTTTCCATCACAAAGCAAGCTGAGCTGTGGCATACCTCATTTTTCGTCCTCTCTAGAGACCGTCCCAAAGATTTGCCTCCTGCGACCAAAAACCGAACAAGAACAGAACAGTTTCAAGAACAGTCTCGAGACCTGTCGAAAACACTTGCTGAACTATTAGATCAACTGAATATGAATACCCATCTGATCAAATAACAACTAAGAGAAAAAAAAAATCCTTTACTCCATCAGCTTTTTCAAAGTGAAAAACCCTAACTTTAAGCCTATTCTACATCACAGAGGTTTCGAATTGAAGGCGAATGATTCAGCTACGGAGAGAGAACAACACAGCACGTCCGCACCGAAATCTGATGCAAAGGAGGAAACGGGTAGAGAGCTCACCGGAGATTCGAGGAGAGCGAAATCCGCAGCTAGGGTTTCTTGCGAAGCTCGGCTTCGCATATATATGGTGCGGAAGCAGAGCTTGAGGGGGACCAAAAACCCTAGCAAGAATTTGGGCCTTGCTCTGTTGGGCTTGGGCCTTTGTTTACAAGCTCGATTCCTTCGTGGGCCTTCAGGTTCATAGGCCCATGGGCTTCGTGGAATCAAGAACGCATGAAGGAGTTGGCATCATCGTCTTCTTCTCGAGCTAAAAGATTCATAGATAAACTCTCATGCTATATGTTGAGCATATGACTATGAGAATATCCAAAGGGGTCCTCCTGTTTTTTTCCAAAGTTATCGAAACGAAAAAAAAAATGGAAAAATGTGAACTCGAGAAGAAAATAAAGAGCAGCGACCTGAAAATGATATTCCAAAAAGGTTGTGCTTTTCGTCCGTTTTTCTAATCGGTGGATTTTCAAATATGGATATCGCTCGTGTGATATGTTTAGTTAAGTTCGTGTGCATGTTATATCCGTAACTTGTAATCCATCAACCAAAGGCTTTGAGGAAAATATGGCACATAATAACGTTGTCATTCAAATCAGTGCCTGTTAGGATGTTATGAGTTAGATTGGAGATTTATTTTCAGTTCAAATCAACGATTCTCGCTTTTATGTGTCTGTAATTTGATTAGGAGAGTTGGGTAAAAATCAAACCAATGACTATATCTTTAAATTTCAATTGGGGTTTGGTTTTAAACCGTTAACAGTGAGGCTGCAATCATATGGGAAAGTGAAAGATTAACTGGCAAACTTATTTTGGGGGCCAAACATTCACTTGGGACTGAGAATGTCTATCTCCATCATCCAGACAGAGACAATTAAGAGACAATCATATTAATTACAGCGATTACAAAAAGAACGAACGCTTTGATGGAAAATCCATTGTGACATCTTGATTAAGTTGCTTGGACGGTGCATATTCTCATTGGACATGGATTGAACAATGGAATCCGTGTCCAGTGGAAATTGGGCACTAATGTAGAGTGGGTCATGTCTTTTAAACTGAGAGATGAACATAGTCTGTAGTTCTGCAAAAGAATGCTTCGATTCGAAACCCGTCGAAATTTTTGGTCTGGTTCGATTCAATTAATTCCTCATAAGGAGCAACTGATGAACTCGAAGATGGGATTATGAGAATCGGATGAAAGTAGAATAAGAAAGAGTAGATGATTATCATAATGATGGTGATCTGTTAGGTGAGACGGTGCATCTACTTGAAGACTGCAAATTGTGTGTTGTGGCCCCCAAAAGAAACAAGAAGAAAAAGATTAAATGATGTTTTATACAATATGTTGTGGACTCAATTTGAGTGGCGATGAATTGATGATATCCACAGGTTGCTAAAATGAAGGAGCCTCTTAGCATGTAATGTATGAAAATGATTCAGGAATTAATATTGCAAGGAGTCCATAGGAGTTCAAATCAGGACCATCATCACTGCAATCCGTGAGAATGAAAACTGGTTCAGATCTAGGCCAATGTTGTGATCTGTGGTCTTTGCTGATTAAACACCACACAATCGGGGTATCATGATGACTAAAGAGAAGAATGATGCTCTCAAAACTTGGGCCACCTTGGCTCGTTCGACAAAGTTCATCGTCATCAATTCGATTCGCAAACGAAACTGGCGACCTCCGGCTTCCTCAATTGCTAAACTCCAGGATCTAAATGAAACTACAGAGAGGTAGTACAGTACCGTTATACTTGCCCTGCATCAAAAAAATATTGAAAAGAAGTTCTTTTTTTTTATAAAGATAATAAATAGAACTTAATTAATTATTGCTTTGTGATTTTACATATTGGATTTTTTTTTGGGGGGTAGAGAGAGAGAATTGTTAAAGCAACTCCAAGCGGCAATCTAATAGTGGGATTAGTGACCTAAAATACTGAATACTAGGTTTTTGGAATCTCTAAACCCAGAAAGTGAGGTGCTTTTTGAGCAAACTGCTATCAGGTATGGATCACCTAATCCATACATTACTTGCCCAATTGAATCCGACCCCTTTTTCTCGCATCCAATCATTGGTTCAGAAAAAAAATCCGCATTACTTACAAAAATAGCAGATGAACATTGCATTAGAATATTTGCTTCCACCTCTTTATGGAAGAAATTCATGGGTCCAATCCAGCCCCCACACACCAGACATGAACATATTTATACATAGAAAGATAGAGACAAGAAAACACCTGTTTGTGTATCCTCAATAATGCTTGCTCAATCACTTATACTAGTCTTTTAGCTAGAGATTCTTTAATATGTGTTACAGTTTCTTATGCATTTTTGTGCTGCAACCTGGGGCAAGGTTTTAACTTTCGTCCATGGGGCTTGTCCAACAAACACAACCACCCAATGCAAAAGTAAGGACCCAGACCGGGAAAAGAAAGATAATGAAGCTACCCGCCTCTAAGAAAAGAAGAAGAAATGGGTTTATAAATTTCTATTAATAGAAAAGAATCTCAATGTGGCAATGGTTTTAGGTGATGACAGGGAATGGATGTTGACATGTCAACCATGGGGATAACACCAAACAAATCCATCTCAAAGAGCAGAATTAATAAGGCAAGTGAATATTGTCTGCAGGTTAAATATTTTATAGGGAAGTTGAACAGGCATGAATAGAACTTTAAGTACTCTCTCTCTCTCAATCTCGTAAAGGTTTTAGGTGTCAACGGTGGGCTCAGTCGCCCTTAAGGGCACGTAAAAGAACAATTGAAAAGCCTTTAGAGGTCCTACTTTTGTATCAATCCCTCTTTTCTTGCCTTCTTTCATAAAAGATCACCTTGTCTCATCTTCATTTCTTCTTTGTATTTTTCACTGACAAAATCACTTCTTTATCTACTCAATTTCTGTTCATGCAAGTACTTGCAATCCCTGAAAGATTCCAGTAAAAGGGTCAATGAGAAGGCCCAGGCGGTTACAAGAGAGAGAAATGCAATAGGACCCAGTGATTCGAGTGGGTTCATGCCAAAAACCCCGCACCTCAATTTCCTTTTTGTTAAAGAATAATATGCATATGAAAATATTTCATCTTTCATTGTTTTTGGCATATCAATTTTTTCCAATGCCCACAAGCAGAGTTGGCATGTACAGGCTCTGATAGGACAAAGTTTTCTGACCATGAGAGGGTCAAAAAGCAAGCAACACAAAGCTAAGCAGACTAAAGACCCGTCAGGTTTCTTCACAGAGAAGGAGGGAAAAGAGAGGAGAGATAGAGACGTCCATGAAGGATCAAGCTTCAAAAGTCACAAGAAGGAGAGAAATAGATAGAGAGAGATATATATAAATGAGTCTGAAGGGTGGACCTTTCTTGTGGCTACTTATTTATATTTTGACAATGAAGCTCTGATCTTTTTCTGGTTTGTAACTCTCTTTCTTCTCATCCATCTCTCTCTGCCTGTCTGGGTTATTCCTTCAAACGAGTTCCTTCCCACGAAAATTGAGGTAAAGGCGTGTGTTGCTTGATAAGAGTCATTGTTCACTTCCTCTCGTTCTGTCTTCTCTCTGTTCACAAAGAGGCCATAAGTTTTCTTACAACCATCACATATTCTTCTTGTTTCTCAACTTCTTCTATGTAGTTCATTGTTGGTGTTGCAGAGATGAAAATAGTCCTGCTCTGAGCTCGGAACAAGTCTTGCATGGCGAGCCACAGAATTGGCGAGATTGGTTTATCAGAAACAGGGCCATCAACGCACCACGTCCCTTATTCAGTCTATCATGGAATCAACAATACCACCACTTTCATGTATTAACCCAACGCTCTCTTCTCTTCACCGGCCTCATCCAACTCAGAAGTTCTCCTTCTCCTCAAAATAGAACTGAGTTCTTTCTTTAAAATAAAGGAAAAAGACTGGTTTCTTTATATGGGCATTGATCATTAGTTCTCTGTGTTTCAGTAATCAAGAAGGATCTGCTTTTGATTTTGGAGAGCTAGAAGAGGCAATTGTGCTGCAAGGAGTTAACATCAGAAATGATGAAGCAAAAGCAGGTATGAACATGCAACTCTCCATGTCACATTTTTTTCCTCTCCAGTGACGTCTCATTAAAAACAACCAGTTGTATCCTTTATATGTGTGAGAGGCAGAGATAGAGAGGAGTTCGAAAATGTTTGCAGTGTGGGGTTTGGCGAATTTTCCATTTCTGATAGTGTAATCATTTGTGGGGCTGAGAGTGGAATGGCATGAGTACACAAACTTGGAAACCTGACCTTAGCCAAGCCACGATTTTCTTACTGAATCCGTAACTGCAAGAAAAAGGAAGCAGAGAGAGAAGAGGGATTAGGTTTCAGTCTCTGCTTTTTCTTTTTCTTCATGTTCTGAAAGAAAAAAAAATCTTTTGGTTGTCTTTATATTTTCTCTACTTACTGTGATCCTCTGAGATTTTTGCTGTTATGGGGTGATTCTCTTGCAGCTTTATATGCAGGCAGGCCTGCGGCCACTCTGGACATGTTCCCTTCATGGCCAATAAGATTCCAGCACACCCCAATAGTTAGTACCTTCTTTCCTTTCTTTCTCCTACTTTGACCATGTTTCTTAACTCGAGTGGTTCAAGGCTTCTTGCTATATTATGCATTCCAGACACCCTTTGATGTGTACTGATCAATCACCCTCTCAAGTTCTCAACTCTTTTCAGTCCCAGAGTAAATTTGTCTGTGCTACTTTGAACGACTTCTGATTTTTCTGATGGAGATATTGGGTTCAGTGGATTTGATCATGTCGGGGCATGATTTGATGAAAAGGTTCGGACTCGATGTCTTTTTGTACTGATGAACGTGTTTGTTCTTGTTAATCCCAGGGAAGTTCGAAGTCAGGAGGCGAGAGCACTGACTCAGGGTCAGGAGTAAACACTAACACCCTTTCTTCGAGCGTAGCTGAGGCTCAGAGAGAAGCAGAGTCTCCAGTCAGTGCAAAGGTATCATCTTCATTGGATCATCAGAAGCTTCAAAAGCTAATGGAGATGGCGGCAAGTGATACATCTACTCTACCTTCTCCGAGTCAATCAGCCTCCAAAGCACCCCAAGACAAGGTTTTTGTTTTATACTTCAGTTCAAAGTCATTAATCTCCCACACCTTCTCTCTGCTTTACCACATCCCTAGAACTGTGGATAAAGATCGTCTTTCTGTAGCTACTCTCTCTCTCTCTCTCTCTCTCTACAGATAGAACAGATCCCAAAGTGCTCAGGAAAAGGCACGAATAGTAGAAATACACAAAAATAATGTTGGGAAGGATCTTCTTTAGAGTAGTTACCACTCTGTCATATCCTGATTGATGAAAAAAGAGTTTGGGAGAAATTTAAAAAAAAAAAGAAGCTTTTCTAACTATTGGGGTGTTAGACTTGATGTTTATTTTGAAAGGGTTCATGAAACATTGAAAGAATGCTAAATTAGATCCGTGTCATCTTGATAAATTAAACAGCACTATCAACTAATTTATTCCCCTTTGAAAACTGGGATTGGAACAAGTATGCTTTCCAACCCACCTCTTCTTTATTCTTGAGATTTTGTTTTGATCAAATACTAGGGTCACTGTCACTGATCTTGCGTTGCATTTAACAATTCCTCTTATCATCCCAAGAATTGATTTCTGTGCTTTAAAAAATCTTTCAGAGAAAAGGAGGCTCCACCTCAGAGAAGCAACTTGATGCTAAGGTTCCAAGTTCATTAGCACTTGTTCCTTATTTATATATTATTTTTGGCTACACGAGATCATTTCCATGTTCTCATTTATATTCTTCTTCACTTTAATCTTAATTGTTTCGATGAATCATATTCATTTGATTTCAGACATTGAGACGTTTGGCCCAAAACAGGGAAGCTGCAAGAAAGAGCCGTCTCAGGAAAAAGGTCTGCTATTTTCTACAGCTTTGAAATCTTAATGACAGGATAAAATCTCTGTTCCATTAAGTAGAAAAACGTGAACTTTAAGAGCCCGCTAATTTTTACTTTCTAATTTTCTTTCAACAGGCTTACGTGCAGCAACTAGAATCAAGTAGAATAAAGCTCACTCAGTTAGAACAAGACTTTCAACGGGCACGCTCTCAGGTGTTCAAGTCTGGACATATTATTTGACCAAGATTCGTGGCCATTACTATTTTCTTGACATTAAGGAGTGTAAGCAAATTTCTGTGGCTCTTCTGTAGGGGTTTTTCTTGGGTGCATGCGGCGGCGCTAATATAAGCTCTGGTGAGTCTTTGGTGGCTTCATCGTGCACAAATTAGTACTCTCATTGGAAGTGTTAAAAGCAAGATTTTACCCGAGAAAGAACAAGCATCTATCAAAAGGGGCTTCGTATTTACTTGCGATTGGTCGAAATATCCTGTCAGTGGTCAACTGGTATTAGGCATGACTGTTTTGTTGTCTGAAAGTCTGTCTTAGAATTTTGAAAGCAGTCGTGCAATGATTTTGTTGAACTAAACTTCAAACTCCTGGACTTCTGTGAACTGATCAAGAATGTCAATTTTCCCAAATAATTGAGCTTCCTGGTCTAACACACCACCTGAAAAGATTTCCAAACTCCCTTTCTGACTATTCTTCATTTGACTGCAAGAAAATGGTTTTGTGCTTATTCATGTCTTGCAAGATTTAGTTGGACTGCTGAATCTCTTCGATTTTTTTTTTTGACCAAAGAAATCAGAATTCATATATGCTATGATAACATAGACTATTTGCCACCAACTTTTCCCCGTTTAGCAAATTGATTTTCTCTGCACCAAAAGTAATGAGTTTTTAATGCTTTATAAAAGTAGAAACCGTGCTCCTAGAAAAGTCTAGTGCAAAAGCATGACAATTGGCCACAGTGACTGATTAATCTATGACGTTGCACAGTTTGCTTGCTTCAGCTTTATAAGTTTTTTTATGTTTTATCACCGCAATAATTGAAAGAATACAACGCAATCTAGGAGCCGCAATATTTGATATGGAATATGCAAGATGGTTGGAGGATGACCACCGGCATATGTTGGAGCTCAGAACCGGCCTCCAAGCACATTTACCCGACGGCAATCTCAGGGTGATAGTAGATGGCTACATTTCACATTACGATGAGATTTTCAGGCTCAAGGGAGTGGCTGCTAAATCTGACGTCTTCCACCTTATAACTGGGGTGTGGGCCACCCCGGCCGAGCGCTGCTTCCTTTGGATGGGCGGTTTCCGACCATCAGAACTAATCAAGGTTTGTAGTAATAATTGATTCATAATCATCTTTCGGCAAATACTCTGATAGTGAATAATCTTCTCCGAATAGTAGTATCATAGAATGATGTTGGCAGGGACTTTCGCCTCCTGTATATTCTCTCTCCAGAGGACACATTGTCCTTACACTAATGACTTTCAAAGGATAATAATGTTCCCCAAGAAAAGGATCAGAAAAGGATCCTTTTCTTGGGTTCTAAACAAGCTTTAAAGTTCTTGGCAAGGCATCTTCTTTAATCATAGGAATAATGAAAGCTTTGACTTGCTAAACCTAGATTCTAGGACACTTCTTTTTCTTTCCTGCAAAGAAGAAGTGACATTTATCTGAGCCAGAGTAGTTAATTGACCAAAATATCCTCTCACCAAATTCTAAAGCCTGAACCACTTCTCAGTTCTCAAGCGGGCTCTTTTTGCCTTGAGACGGTGCATCAGATGATCATCTGCGCAGATTTTTGTCCTCCACTTTAAATTGCCACTTCCAAAACAAAAGAAAAACAGGACATAAATTCCCTGCTTTTACTTAATAACAGGAGGATCCGGATGTTTATATGTTTTATGTGTGGTCTGTGTTCTCAGATATTAATAACACAATTAGATCCGTTGACGGAACAACAATTCATGGGGATATGCAGCCTCCAACATTCGTCTCAGCAGGCGGAGGAGGCGCTGTCCCAGGGGCTAGAGCAGCTCCAACAGTCACTCGTCGACACCATCGCTGGCGGGCCCAGCATCGATGGAATGCAACAGATGGCGGTCGCCTTGGGCAAGTTAACCAATCTCGAAGGCTTTGTTCGACAGGTAAAATCGTCAATTGCACAAAAAAAGATAAAATTCTCTTACAACTTGGGGCAAATTTATTGTCCCGTGCAAACTTTATGAAGGTTGTAGAGCGGTAATTAGGATAAGCTAAGGTACAACTACTGTATATTTTTTTTCACAACATAAACAGGAGTTTGGAAACACATGGAAAACATGATTAAACTCAAAATTACAAAAAAAAATTAAACGAAAATAAAAATAGAACTTCCTTATGTGAAGGCTGCTTAAGATCAAGAATACTTGTAGATTGATTTTTGGGTGCACAAATGGTCAGACTTTTAGAGTAGTAGTAGGCCAAGCGCCGCAATATTTTAACGTGCATCTAAAGCTGGATTTACATCACCTTGATTTCAACCTCTTGTTTGACTTTCTGAGATGAAATACAAGAATCCCAGTGTAAAAACAAAAGCTTATTCTATTGTGTGGTGCATACCCCTCCATCAGCTTTGGTGCTGATTCGTCGTTAGATGAAGATCTAACTTTGATTATCATATTAATACTTTCATTAGATATAAATCTTCTTGGCGGTGTCCACCAGATCTGGTCAACGTCTGAGAGTTGCGCTTTGGTGATGCCCACTGAGTACATGCCAAAGCTGAAACAATTTTCAGTTCTTTATACTTTAATCTTCAGAAATATTTATACCATGATTTTTCTTTTTTACCCGTGATTTTTGTGTGGTAAAAGAAATTTGTTCTTGGTGGTGTAAAGAAGTCCATTAGCTTGTTGAATAACTAGGGTTTGGTGTTGATTCTTCTACCATATCTCTCTCTCTCTATGTCACCATCTAGAAGGTTGCTTGAAAGTGATGCCGGTTTAAATGGAAAACCCTAGCTAGAGCTATCAAGCCAAAGTTAAAATAATAAGGAGGAAAATGATAAGCCATCCACTTAAAATTGGATTCAAGATTTTAAAGGATTATATGTCTCTATGATTGCAAATTGGTCCAAAATTTGAAGAAAATGACAACTTCATGAGCTTTTTCTAGCCCTCTTGAATTGTTGTTGGCCTTTACAACCCATGTGCCATTGCACCATAATTAACATTTCATTTTTTTATTTCAACTTGTTCTTGGTGAATTATATATATTATCGGATACTAATCATCTATATTACCTCATTGTTATATTCCGTGGAGGAGTTGTTCTTACTTTGTGTAGCTAAGAATTGCAGGCTGATAACTTGAGGCAACATACCCTTCATCACTTGCGCCGGATACTGACCGTTCGACAAGCCGCGCGCTGTTTTTTGGTGATAGGAGAATATTATGGACGGCTTCGAGCGTTGAGTTCTCTATGGGCGTCTCGTCCTCGAGAGTGAGATTATCAGTACATTAGATTCTGATTGTTTCCATTAAGATAAATGAATTATCCAAACTAATCTAGTCCTCTTAAGTTGTTCTTGCACCTGACTATCATAATCAACTTGGGTTTGATCAGGAGCATGATGAATGATGATAATTCACACCAAACAACATCAGATCTGCATATCGTTCAGGCTACACAAAATCACTTCTCCAACTTTTGATGTGAGCGAGAGAGAGAGGAACCCGATTGTTCAGATCGAGAACGAAGATCTCGCTCCCCCACAAAGACGGTTCTGCCAAACTTACTTGGAGCTTCTCTTTTAGGAGGATAGGAAATTTTAGCGTTTATATGTCCGCTGTCTTCTCTGTTCTTGTCATGTAAATGAATGTAATCAAATGTATGTGCATGGGGGAAGCTTCTAGTGAATTGGGTTGTAAAGAAAGAGAAAAAGGAAACAATATCAAATTGCGAAATCATCGTCACCGGAGTATCTCGGTGAGTATCTTTATTGTATACGATGTTTTTACGTGATCCTTCTTTACCCTTAGCACAAGCTATACAGTAATAATATGCGAGAAGAAACCATGCAATTTCATGAACAATTTCAAAACCTTGATCTAATTAACAAGTACATGTATATACGTATATATACGTGTGCATAGTTATATTCTCTCGTAACTTTATCTTCATTTAAAATAAGAAGTTATCTATTGAATAAGCATTGCCTTGGCTCCAAAGCTGGGGCAAGCTTTGGATAGATATATCACGAACTCACCACATAAGCAATGTCATTCATACCCATCTGCGAACACCGCATACTTCATACATACAACTGCACTATTTAGAGAGAGAGAGAGAGAGAGAGAGAGAGAGAAGATAGAGGGTTGGGAAGTGGAGAGATGTGGCTTTCTTGCATTTGTATGAAGTGGCTGCAAAAGGAAGACGTTCATTTTGACATTCGAATATGCAGAAAGGACGAGCTGAGCAGGAAGCAAAATCCCAACAACTAATGACAAGCACTGTCCTCTTTATGCAAATATTATATGGTTTCCTTCGTCGTGAACCAGAAAAAGACACATACGAGTTTTGGTGATGACAAAGAGAAAATCTGGGTGGTGGGTGCGAGTGCTTGCTGCCTGCCTCTCTCTGATGCTTTTCATTAATGAAGTGGTTGTGAAATTATACATGTCTTGTTTCAAATAGGACGAGGATATTGAGGTGGGGCAGATCGAGAGTTTCTGTTTCTTTCCGTGATTAATTCATATATTATATGTATATACAGACGATCTTCTACCGACATGCATTAAAAAGTTGGAGACCCTCAATTTTAATAGTATGTCTCCAGATTGATATGAAATTATTTATTCGATCAACAGTTTCCATAGATTGAGATTGATGTGAACAACAATCTTTTGCAGGGATTTCCCATCCGTAAGCATCATATAGCATAGATCATTTGAGTAAAGGCATCAACATTCCTCGATGCTCGGACTCGAAGACAAAGTGGTTGATTCGAGATTTAGACGCGACATGAAATAATTCAATCAAATGTCGGTTTAAGTCGTAAGACGATCATGGACGGCAGCTTGCTCTTACATGGCATCATTAAGTGGTGACCATTAGTAGGGAAAATGACAAAATCGCAAGGTTTTTGGAGTACTTACGTTTGTTCTAATTGCTGGTTTCTTCCTTAGATTAAACGGTGCCCTATTTTATCTTTATTTTGTTTCACTGAGAATTTTTTGGCATTTCAATAATTTTTTATCATCACAATCGAAATCAAATTAATTTATTAAAAAATTGATTTAATTTGGCACTGTCCATCACTGTCAGCGTGCCTTCGCTTGCCCCACACCAAGAAGAGAGTATTAGGAAGCAAAGGCGACTTTTTCTCTTAGACTAATGGGACACGTCCTTTTAGATTAGGTCTCAATTCTAATTCTTAATCTTTTATCAAAAGGCTAATGCTGCTTCCGTCACTACTTTATAAGCAAGGAAGGTATGAGAGACCAAGACAACATTTCATGTATATTCTGATAGGCACCACCATTTCAATGCTGGTTGAAAGGAGCTGCCCCTTGAGAGATTGTAACTTTGGATAGGCAAAATTCTTTGCTACTGGGAATTTAGTGTACAACAAAGAATTACAATGACAATTCTGACTCTGCTTGCTTCCCAACAGTTTGGTAAATGTAGGATCTTTTCAAATTTCTTTGCCTAACTCTACAGACCGCACCCTTAATCAATCATGGAAAGAACACAACACTGTATAGGTCACACCCCCAGCTCTACTAGCATTTGCAATAATTAAGTCAAAATCTTGCATGGCATCCCGGTTTAGAAATCGAATGCAAACTCGTCCCATGGTGGTACTTCGAGACCAACACCAACAGAATCGTGATCTTGCATCCCATCCATGTCGAAGTCCAAAAACGAACTGAGATCTTGATTCCCACCAAGCCCGAGATTCGCCAAATCGATGGGCTCGTCCACGTCATTAGTCAAGCCTGCTCGTGCATTATTACCCGCCTTCGATTGACCAAGTGATCCGTTAATCGCGTGACTAGAGGCATTTGCCGATGCTGGAAATCCGTTCCCAGGCCTTACTCTTGAAGTCGGATGATCACTGGCCTTCTGCTTCGGTTTCACTTTGGATTTGCATTCAACCCCGGGGCTTTGGAGTGATTGCTCACCAGCCCCTGCAGATAGAGTAGAAACATTCGTATTCCTCTGCCTCTCGCCTCTCATACCCCTTGTTTCGCCAAGCATGGAGCTGTTGATCGATGTTACTTTTGAGGAAGCACACCCCATGACATCATCAATTAGCATTTCCTTCTTCTTCCCATGAGAATCATACCTTTCAAAAGTACTGGAGATGGCACCTGTGGCGGGAAATACAGAAGGTTAAAAGATTTCATTACTGGTTTACCCCAATTCGTTCACGTGAACTTTCATCCTGATGGGACTTTTATCAGGTGACAGTCAAATAGAAGCATCAAACCTGAAAAGGGCAAGACTAATAACTGATTCCAAGTCAATCATGTAATGACAGGCTACCATGATCAAAATTTACCTGATCCCCTAGCTTCTGCTTGAGGATTCGGAACATCGATGCACGTATTGCTTGCCGTTCCTGAGCCAACACATTCAACAGATTTTGCATCATTACTGCTAGACAGCGGTGCGAAGAGGGTTTCCTGCAGTCCAGGCTCGCAAAAGCAACTAATTCCCGTATCTTCGTACTTTTGATATCTCGCAAGTGTGCGCTTGATAAAAGCCAATGCAACCTGCTTTGAAACCTTGCGGACTGAAGCTTTTGAAGCACTGGTGCCCCGACAAGCCTGCAAAGGAAATTGACATGACAAGAACTCTTTACCAACCAGCGAAGTGCTTAAATTGTCTCTAGTTCATCCACATCAACATAACATTTGCAGCTACTTTTGCATCGAAGTAACATACAAAAAACTAGTCTTCAATTTGATTTATCAAGATATCATGTATTTGACGATATGGTAGGACCACCATAAGACTCAATAAGTTTTTTTTTTTTTTTTTTTTTTTTTTTTGGGTAAGGTAAAATGTCTCAATAAGTTATTTATCTCATATAGAACCAGTTACCATCAATAAGTACAAAATAGTACTGATACTGGATGAGTATATTCTGGAAAAATTACCAAATACCATGGGTACCCCTAAGCAGTTTTAGAAGACGAACCATCCAGCCAGTAAAGACTACTGAGGGAAAGCACCATGCAATCAACAAGCCTCAGTAAAAGGCATTTGCCACACTGGAGTAAGCTTGGAATTTGCAACATCATGTAGGAAATCAATTATCACCACAAATGTCCACCTCTGGTAGTGGGTGGAGAAAGGCATACATCTTTGAACTTCCTGCTAGAACCTAGACAAAGTTCTGTCATGGCAAGTATGGGACAAAGGACGTTCTAGTACTACAAAGCATAGGGTGGCTTCTGGATAATTAAAACCACATTGACGAGAATGCCCAATTTCAAAACATTAGCCTACTGTTGTCATCTAAATTGACAAACTTTCCGACTTCTGTCTTTCGCTCATTGAATGAGAAAAATGACAGAGAAATTAGATTTGTGGGAACTAAACAAAGCACAATCTCGGAAAAAACAGATGCATAAACTGGATATTCAGTGTTTATGTTCAATCATGTGCAAAATATACTAAATTTTAGGACATACAGCATTAGCATTAAATACTTAGAAAAAAATCACACTGAAACTTTTTGCAATATGGTAACCAGTATAAACACTAAGTTCCAAAATTTACACTGACCTATGACAGCCCCATAAATCACAAACAAATAATTCTGTTATTACTTCGTAGAACAACTGATATGACAAAAAACTAGAGAAGAACTCGTCAAAAGTAAACATAAGAGCTTCACAGCAGATAGCCAACCCACAACCCCAGATACTAGAACTAAACAAAAAAAATAGAAAGATATGAGATGAAGAATAAGGAAGCCTAATCCTTCGGTTGGTCGCTTAAGCATTCAGCACAAAATAATGCTCATTCTTAAAGGACAGATTGGCGACGTCAGATGCGAAGTCAAATATCCAGAATGTACCAATATGAGGTAAGGTCTAGGAGTCGCATCCCTCTGACTTCATCACTTGATATGAACTGGATCACCTCTGCTGGCTTAATGGCCAGCATATAAAGAGGAGAACCATGGAGGCAGGGGTTCCGGGGTTGAACCCCATCCTCCTGTGGGTAGGAGGAAAAATGATTCTTTTCAAGACCATTTGGGCCATTTCTTAGATAACCATAATATAATTGTAATAGGAACTACCAGCGTTTCGACATCATATACTGGTGTACCAAAATCCATAATGAGAAAACAGCATGAAAAAGTACAGTGATCTGCATTGAAAACATAAGTCTATATCTGTCTAATCTATCCGATCCGCTATTTCAGCTTAAAAAACCAATAATGCATTTCTGTGGGTTCTTCAAGGTATAGCAGAATTCCTTTTTATTACAGATGGAAAATACATATGAATTTTGTGTGCAAAAAAATTCAAAAACGAATAATGCATCAATTCTAAATAATGAATTTCGAATATATAAACAATTACCATTCTTTTCCTGTAGGCCATCTCAACAAGTCGTTGCATAGCAATCTCTTCTAGTTCAACTTTCCTGCATTTTTAGTCCAACTATTTAAGCAAAACACGAACCAAGAAAAAATATCAGACAAGTACCCAAAAAGGTATTAATATTACCGTCTTTCCGCATCTTCTCCACACATGATAGCTTTATCCACTTTCTCCAAGTTCGCCCTTTTTCTCACAATCTAAGATTCAGTCAAAAATCAAAGATCAATGGGGGCAGGATTTTGCAAGAAAAGGATTGAACATTAATCAATCAGACTTCATTCTTTTCACCCAAGAAAGATAAACCTTCCTTTCAATTCCTGACTTTACAGTCCAACAAATTCAAGAAGACTAGGGAGATATCAACCTGCTGGTAGAGCCCTTCCCTCAGTTCGGCAATATCTTGATTAATCACCTCCACGTCATCTGCTAGATCAGGCTGCATCAAGTAAACCAAGTTTGAAACGACAAGAGGAGAAGTGTTCACATATAAGGGGTAAGAAGAGGATTTCCAGAGTATGGATAACATGGGGGAAGAGTCCAGTGGATCCTCTCTGTTAAATAAGGAACCTACCAATATTTCTGGATGTATGTCAATACTCCTTAGCTCAAGCAGAAGCCTGTCATCGAGAGACATCAATTGATATGGACCATCATGGTAAGGAAAGGCAGAGATATTAAATTCCTTCTTTGGCAGCTGTCCCATATCATCTGAACAAATTTCACTGACAATGGCTGCATCTGAATGGGAGTATTCATCATCTCCAAACGAATGCTCGTTGCTGTAAACAGAAGTCGACATGCTTGAATTCCTAACTGTGCTAGAGGCAGCACTTTTATCAGCAGAAAATCTGTCCAAAACGTTAACTTTCTGATTCCATAAATCCATAGCTGACTCGACTTCAGATTCCATCCTATCCTTTTCTCTGGACTCTATGTCTATCTGGTTACATGAACCACAATGAGAATCATCGCTCACGCTCTGTAGAGACAAATTTTTGCCTTCGTTGTGATGGTAGAGTTCTTCGCTTTCATCCTCAATTAGAGCAGAAAGTATTCTCTGATACAACGGAGTAACTTTGTCCAGACTCCCAATGTCAAATCTGCCAGATAATATAGCATTCTGAGATGCTTCCTCATCCATATGGTTCCCTTCTCGTCCACCAGGACGATCAGAATCTTCTTTGTGAACGACTGCGCCCTGAAAAAAGGACCAATAAATTCTTGTAGAATGTAATATCTATTCTGAGATTTTTATATAGAAAAAGTATGTCAAGTTTGCAACAATATTTTCCATAAGTTGCTGATAGAATGAAAGAAATACAAAAAAGAAAATATGGCCACATAAACAAGTTGTCTTACCAAAGCATCACGATTGATAACGAATGACAAACTCTCATGAAGCTCCTCAGTGCGATTGAGCTGATCCAAGTAAAAAGAGCAAAATGAAATTGTCTGTATCCCGTGTTCAGGATATCGAGAAACTAATCTTCTATCATAACTATTACCTGTTGCTTTAAGTAGGACTCGTCTTCAGGGCTCACAAAAGCAAAAACATGTTTCATTTTCTTCCAAAGTGCACTAACAAATGCGATATCTGTACAAACAATAAGGGATTTCTATGGTCAAGTTTTCCCAAGGGCAAAAAGAGAGCCAACATAGGGGAAAAAAATAAATTTAACAAGAGGATCTGAGTCAAAGTGCATACTGAAAGCATTTCGAGCAGAATTCACAGCAGCAAGTAAAGTTTCAAAATCATCATCCATTTCACCTGCAAAAGGACATCAAAGTAGTGGAATATCAAAGTTTGGCAACTTCCTCATGGCCAAAACATAAGTTCAGCAACCTTTTATTCACTTTGCTTATGGTAAGGTTCCAAAGGTCTCGACAATCTAATTTATTGAAGCTTAAATCATAGAGAAACCAAGTGCATGACAAACGTTGAGTGAAAAAGTTAGATGTCACATCAAAAGCAAGATACTGCAGCATTATAAAATCAGATTCACTGAATGAAGATGTTATGTATATTATTTGCCCAATAAATCAAACTCTTGGAAATACGCCACATTTTTATACAAAAAAGCTTCTCCCATCCACAGAGAACCAAGTAAAAGTACTACAATATATGTGCCAACAGGAAAATATGGGATCACAAACATTAGGCCCATGTGCACCATTATGTCTACTCTGTCGCATCATATCATCATCAATATTCTGAAATGTCAGAGAACATAGAGCTATTCTAGCCAATAATACCCCAGTGAGAGAAGCTGAAATGTAAGAATACTAAACAAAAGGCTTGGGCTTCTACTGTACCGGAAATATCGGAAGAGCCGGCATTTAGCACCAACCCAACCCGAGCCACAGCCTTCTTATCTTTCAATTTCTTCGAAGAAGGTCGGCCTGACTTACTGGATCAACAATAGAGAGCAAAAATCGTTCAACAGAGAATATAATCTAAATGATGCAAGTGCAATACGCCCAATTTTTTGAACGAAAAATTCAAAGACCTTTTGCTTCTATCTGAACTGAGCCTCACACTTTGAGGTGGTTTTGTTGCTATTAAGTCCTCCGTCCTCTCCCGTGTTGGAACGCTTGACTTTGTCAAAGATAAACCTCTTCCACTCCTCCCTTGTTTTCTCAATCCTCCATCGTAAAGGACTTTACCCTTCTTCACAAGCAAAACATTATCCCCAGCACTATGAGATGCAGAAACTTCACCACCATCCATTCCTTTTTCTTTCAGTCCGTTATCCCAAGCTTCTGATTCTTCACTGTCAGGCACACCAAATGGCGATGAAATGTCGGGTTCCTTCTTGATCTTTATGTTGCCATTAACTGATATGCGTCCAATCAAAGATCCATTGTTTCCAGTTGCAGTAATTCTACGATTGGGCTCTGGTGTCACAAAGCCTTGAACTAGTTTCTGCGTCTTGTCAGCAGGATTCACAACAGGAGAGACTAGGTTTGCCCTTCGAAGGCGTGATTTTTTATGGGGTCTCTGCCCGACCCACTGTGCCATTGGTTGTGAACTTGCACCGGGAGACACAGTATGCTTTTTATCATTTGTGATGCCAGCTGCCATAATTTTATTTGGCTTTGGAGGTGGTTCCCAATCTTCAGGAGCTCCAGGTGAAGGATGAATGCTAGGAGATGAATCAAGCACCATAAGTGAACCCGTTCGTTGTGCTCGGGAGGCCTTTCCTTTAATCAATGAACTAGAACCGCTAGCCAGATCACACTCCTCAAACTTTGACCTGAAAGAAGCCCTCCAGTTAGTGGCAATTAAGAGCCTCGTCAACTTGACTAAGTATATAGAGGACATAAGAAATGGACACCTTGTTATGAAGTAAAGGTATAAAGCACAGTCTTAAGTCATGTTAGATACGAACATGTATGGCATCTATATACAAGGAACAAGATATTTTGAGAATAGATAAGGACATACTTGTTTCCCTTCAGTAAAACCCTCTGCTCAAACAAATCAGGACCATCCCTTGGTGAAGGGGCTATCTCCAGCTCATTCTTGAGAACTGCGCAGGCATTTGAACCAGGAGACTCAACCCGGCCGATCAACTTGCTTGTTCCGCCCGCACCATTAGAAGTTTTTGACCTGTAGTAGCAAGAAAATTGAGAGAGAGACAGAGAGAGACAGAGAGACAGAGAGAGAGAGAGAGAGATTTTGAGAGATTTTGAGTAGAAAAGAACAAATGAAGTGACTCAGGTACAGGAGATTTTTCTCAGCTATTAATCATCTAACACACGACTTTTTCTTTAACATTTTACAGTGGTTATTCTGAATGGCAAATTATGCAATCTGAAAAGGCTGTAATGGCTTCCTTGACGCTCCTTTTCTTGTGCAACCACCTTTCTTATGCACTCGTGTTCAATTTGCCCTAGCCTCATGAACCATTTTCAATATTAGAGTCAGAACAGTGAGCAACTAATTCATTTTATTACCATTCAAATGTCATTTGGGTGAATATCACAAGCCACGTGTATACGACAGCTATCAATAACATTGGTTAAAGGGCAGCTATCAATCAAGGAAAACTTCAATAAGGAAGGTATCTCAAAATCTTGATACCTTGCCTTCTAAATTGATGGTTCCTTAGTGGCAGTTAATTGAATGGTGCCTGGGAACCAGACTCTAATAATGGTTAGAGACACCAACGTTGTACACGGTAAGATTCGTCAGCCATATTGGAAAAAGAGAGAACCAATTGTGACCCACAAAACAAAGATATTTTTCCAACAAAGAAACAAATCAACCATATCATTTATTACCCATCCCAGCAACTCATTCAATTACCTTCGCAATAACCAATAGAGAAATTCTGCATATGGGACATGCAAATACAAGAGAATTTTAGAGTGAACAAAACAGTTGAGTCGAAGGAGGGAAACAAGAAAAAATTAAAGAATATCTGATCCCTAATGAGATCAAAATGTCCACAATCAACTAGAAAAAAGAGCTGACTCTAAAGCTCAATCAGACATAAATTACACGACAGTCTTCTAAGAATGCAGATAATCACATCAACATGATAGACATGTAAAATTACCTGAAAGGGGGACCATCACCAGGTCGCAACTTGGAATCAGCAGGCAGTTTAGACTGCATAACTTGCTTTGGATCTCCATCACCATGTAGAGTTCTGTTGCCTACAGCACTTACAGATCGCTTCCTCTTAATTTTCCTTTCCCAACTCTCGCCTGCAGCAGCCACCCGGCGGATCTTTTCTTCACTTCGAACTAAAAGACCATTACCAACCTGGACCTTCTCTTCATTTCTTTCCACCAGTGCCGGCTGCCTTGAGGCAGAAATGGACTTGGTATCAGCCTAATAACATGAAGAGCGGAACAAAATTAGTATGCAATGGAAAATATTGAGCTGATCTCTCAGAAGTAGATACTGCATCATAAACAGATCTTTAAGTAACAACTATCATGAGCAGTGCCAAAAAAATACACGAGCAGTTCACGAGACAAGGCAATTATGATGAGGACTCATCACAGAAATCTATCAAAAACAGTGCAAGTTGGCATATAAATATTTCATCGGTAGGGGCAATTCATGTTTAAGGACTAGAGTGTGTTAATATGCACGTCGCTACATGACAGCATTGCAAGTTTTACACGTTATATAACACACTTTGTATCAAGCTTGAGTTGAGCAATTTTATTTAGCATCAACAACAGGCTGTCATTTATTTCACGCCTTTCTTTGGACCTTTTTTCATGAATTCATGGGTCAAATGGCTTCAGCAATTATATGCAATCTTCAGGTTTTCCAACAATTTAGTGAACTGAAATCTCTACAATAACAACATTTGAACCAACGGATGCAAAAACTCTCAATTTATCTACACCTAAGCAGTGCATAAGTATCTGAGGGATACAGATTCTAAGCAGGAGATCTTACAGGTTGTCCCTTCAAAGGAAAAAAACTAGAAAATATACCTCACACAGAAATACATCCAAGGAAAACCAAATAAAATTGAGCAGAAGATGAAAGCATGACTGACAATCTCCTTATGAGGGAATCTAAAACCAAGCAATATCCTAGAAAACATAAAACAAAAGTAGGGGATAAAAATTTCCAAAGGAACTGACTCTTTATGGACCAGAAATGGAAACAAGCCTCAGATACAAACCCGCATATCTGCCACTGAAGTACGGACACGCTTAACCAATCCAACATTTTTAGACCTCTGCTCCAGCCTCGCATTGACCATGTCACGAGGGCTTCCACGAAATTGACTTTTCACCTTTTCCAGGTCAACCCCAGACCTCTCCACGGATAAGATATCAGTCCTTTGTCGCTTCTTTGAGCTCAGGTTTTCCATGTACTTGTCCAGCTTAGAGATGGACTCCTGGAACATCTTTGCTCTGTCCCTGATAAAGAGATATCAAATATTCAATGTACACGTAGTGATTTGGACGATGAAAACCAGTGAACCTAGATTTGATTTTTAATATAAATAGATAAAACACTCCAGAAACTTGGAGTAAAGCATTAAAAGAAACCGATTTCAAAAGGCTTTATCCAACCGTCATAGGGTAATAAACAGACATCCTCACAAATATTCAGTTAATGTCACAAGCATCTTCAGAGTGGTTCAACCCATAACTGCCACGAAACCAAGCCGAGCACCTCTACAACATGTCTTTGGCTCTAATTCATGGGCTATTTGCAAGAATTGCTAGGACTCATGGATGGCTACACCACATTCCCTAACCGCCATAGTATGCACTGAAGTAAATTAAGACCCATTTGCCCACCAATTTCCAAATTGCCCCTTTCTCGAAACAGTGCAAGCCAGTCATTTAAATAGAGTTCCCACTACACAGAATAACCTGAATGAGAAATAGGGCAATAAACAAGATCTCTGCAGGACGTGAAAGAACCATTACTCTGCTTTTCTCGAGGCATCTTTAACACTTTCTTTGATATGCTTTAGCTCCTTATTTGCCATGACAGCAGAAGGCTTAGGCTGGTTCACTCCGAATGAATGCCCCTCTGATGTACTGCCAAGAGGTAAAGCAAGGACCCTCCTGAGCTCTCCCGATCGCACAGGTTTCTGATTGCCTAACATAATTGGCTCCAGTGACAAACATTGGGGCAAGGGAGGCACTTCCAATGGAGACGTATTACCGCCCTTGCCAGAATTATTGCCAGGACCTAACATAGTGCACTTACTGCCTGTCAAACAGCTGCTTAACTCGTCACATCATTATACATATCCTTGCCGAATTCAGATTCTACTTGAGTCTCTTAATTCCCTGGCATTTCCAGATCCCCAAAAAGCTGTTAAGATAATCATATGCCACTCGTACATCAGAAAAATAAAAAACCACTTGTACAAGAAAAATGACCAAAATTATCAGCATTGCCCCAATTTTAGACGAGAAAGCTAGGATAAGGCTATAAAATGCCTTCAGGAGGACAGGGCAAAGAATAGGAAGGTAGACTCTACCGATGCTCCTCAGAACAATTAGCTTAGTTTTTTTCAATTTTGGACAGAGAATAATTAGCTTTTCCTAGTCCATGAACAATTTCCCTCTTTAAGCAACGAGGAGAGGCTCTTTCTTTTTTTTTGGTAACAAGGGGGTTCTGGGCATCACTTCTCAGTTTAGTCACCATCTTGGGTTACCAACCCCCAAAATTTTTCGAATTTATAAAAACCCCCAGCAAATTTACAATCTTTTCAAGGTCATAAGAGGTCGGTCATTCTTAAAAAAGAAACAATCGCAGTGCCCAGAACTACCCACGAGTTCTCATCGGAGCGAGGTAAGCAGATGCCGCTTACGGGGACTCTACCAACACGCAATCGCAGCACAACGCAACAAGAAGCCGCGAATGAGCGACGGCGGTTCGTCCGCAGGCGATCTCACCCAGCCGCCGCCGCCGCCGCTCCAACAAGAAGCCCAGGTCGATCGATCGCAGGAACGAACTCGCCCCATTCACAACGCCTCCACCAAAAACATCAAATCGAACCCCAAAAAATTCCTAAATTTATCCGAACTTCATCCCAATCACCCGAATTCCGCTCAGCCGCCGAACAAATCAAGCGACAAAAGAATAAGCGAAGCTCTTTCCCCGAACAGAAAAATCGGACGCCCGAGATGCGCTCAAGCCCTCGGTGGCGGGAACAAGAAGACAGAGACGGAGAGAGAAACGCTTTTAGGTTTCGCGGACCAGAATGGCGGGAAATACCTGCGGGGAGAAACGGAGGAACCCCGGCGCCGGCGGAGGAGGCGGGGTGAACTCCGGGTTCGCGGGTCGGTGAATCCGCCGCCGCGGCGTCGCCGATCGAGCTTCCGGGCCGCCGTCGCCGCCGCCGCCGCCGCCGCTGCTGCTGGCGGCTTTTCTCTTTCTCTCTCGCGGGGAACGCTGCGCGTTGACGCGAAATCCGGAAAACCGTCGCTGGACATTTCTCCGGGTAAATAAAATAAGACAAAATAAAATAAAGAGAGAGAGAGAGAGAGAGAGGAAAGCGGTCGAAGGAATATTATATTTTAATAAATCCGCCGCGATGGAAATATTGTTGTGCATTGAAGACCGACCGGTCTAGCTTCTTTTTTCTATTATTAAAAGGAAGTTAACATGATAACGAAAAAAAACCGTCTTTTTTAGTACATTGGACCCAAAAAATAAATCCTTTTTATTATAATTTATTTCGCGAGGGTCTCGAAATGTTCTCGTAAATTTAAAAAAAAACGAGCAAGGAAAATCTCGTGCTTAAAAATAGAATTTTCCTTCCCCCCCCCTCTTCGATCGCGCTAAACCTCCTAACGAAAGTCTAGGATTTCGCCGCTCCTCAAATCATTTCCATTTTTTTTTTCGTTTGCATTTGCTCGACTTGTGCTTTGTAATCCGAGAGCCACGGCGGGCACGGCTCGGGCTGCCGGAAGGCACGTGGGACACACCCTTCGAAGGCCGAGAATCGGTTGAGCTCGTGTCCTTGGTCGGTAGCCCGCCGATGCTCGTAGCCTTGAGTTCATGGGTTCGAACCGCCTTGTCACCATGTTTCTATGGGTGCATTAGGGACCCCAAAGTCCCTTAAACAAATGCAAATGGTGCTTGTAAATTGTTTTTTTTTGGAGAGTTCTTGGGAAATGCAATTCGTTTTCAAAGATCTCTAAAGACTTTTAGTTCGAGGCAAGTCCGGAAGTGCTTTGGAATGCTGCATTTTGCGAAATGTTGATAGACCTTTTTTTTTTCAAATTTAAACTCAATATATTTTCATAATTACGGAAATGTCTTCGAAAAACCCTAACATTACCGATGAAAGCCTTAGCCACTGGCAAACAGCTCACCTAAGGTTGCCCGGTCGCGCCACCTCAGGTTGGGCGGTGGCCAATTTGGCTTGTCAACGGCTGAGCTTCGTCGGCAAATAGTTTAAGATTTTTTTTAAAAAAATATTAATAAAAATCCTTTGCAAAATATGGGTTTTTCCAAAAAGCATTTAAGTCAAAATTACTTCCCAAGTGTTTTTAAAATTTACTTTACCAAAAATTATTTGCATTTTGAAAGATCCCGGACCTTTGCATTTTCTCAAAAAAACTTTTCCCCAAGGCCAAACCAAACGCACATGAGTTTGACTTTGGCAACTATCAACAAGTAATTAATTTTCGCCACTTTTTTTCTTTTGGGACAAAACCATTCGCTATATTACCTGCATTTTTCATTCGATTCTAACCGCATTACTTTTATTTTATTTTATTCTCGTTCAAAAAACACTATTGCTACAATATTAGCGATCTAACAATGATTGGATTTCACTTAATTTCCATCTAGTTATATCATTTGTCAATTCAAACTCGATCCGCATAGTTTTCGTTTTCGTTATTGTTCGAAAAACACCCTCGGTACAAATATTCTCGATCCAACAAGGATTTAACTTCAGCGAATTTCCATCTAGTTTTATCTTTTTCTCGCGGGACCGAGCTCCGGCGACCAAACCGACTAGGCAGGGTTAATTTCTAGCTTCTTAGTAATATCTTGTGGAGGTAAGAAAAGGGCAGGTCTCTATCTTGTGGATCATAAGGCTCGATCCTATGCTCCGGTGGATAAGGCGTGCTGTCTTCAATACGCAAGAGGTCAGGGGGTCCATCGCATTGGTCAATCCCAAAGAGCTTCACCCTTTTATTATCAAAGAAGCTCGGATGGATCCTCACCGAAACGAGCGATCCCCTCGACGGCGTACTTTGTTGAGGAGCGACCCTCTTCCAGAGAAAAGGTACAAAACTACCTAAAAGCAAGAGAAAAATAAAGCCAGACTGGAAAAGAGGGGCCCTCGCTGTCTGATCAATCGAAAGTCACATCCAGAGGAATGAAAGCTTCCTTGTAGCATTCTCGTGTTCGTTTTGTGAAGAGGAGAGCTCACGTGATCACATTCCCTTTTTGTGCTTCCACGGACCGATCGGTATGGTCCAGATTAGGAGCGTCGGAACCGAACCGAGATACGAAAATTCATGCATTTTCGGTTCAGTTCGATTTCGATTCGGATAATAAGTAAATGAATTTGGTTAAGATAACGGTTCGGTTCGGACATCATTATCATCTTCCCAAAAAGTGGCGAAACACATTTTTCTCTCTGGCTTCTTGAAGTTGGGCCAGGTGCCACGCTTGAGGTGCTCGGAGGCGGTCTGCGACGGGTTGGAGGCGGAGAAGACGGCCTCGTAGAGGGAGTGCCGAAGCTTCACGGCCTTGGCGAGTCCGGTGTCGGCGTTGTGGACGAGCATGGGCTCGAGGTGCGCCTAGTACCACGCGCCCTTCCCCTTGACGGCCTTTGGCCGTAGCATGACAAGCCCCTCATAGCGCTTGTTAACGGCCTCGGCCGTCAGCTCATCGGCTGATGCTGACATCGAGACCGAGTCCACCTGGGCCGGCGACGGCGGCTCCACGGTGTTTGTAATGGCCGCCATTAACCAAATGGGTCGTCTGAGTCCCAGTCCTCGCTTTTTTATTGTTAGAGCGGGTTCAACCGCCGGAAGTTCAGTCTCCAGCGAGTGTCCATGGCCGACTTTGGTGACCTGGTGGGGCCTTTCGGTGGTGGGTCATCAATTGACCCGCTTCTTGATGGGAAGAAGAAAGAAGGAGCAGTCTCATAGAGAAGGGAAGAGAGAGAGCGGAAGAAGAAGAGGAGGAGGAGGAAGGGAAGAAGTGCCAAAAAAGATAAAAAAGGAAAATCGAAAACCGAACCGAACTGATCCGAACTGAACCGCATTTTCGGTTCGAATCATATTCGGTTCGTGTGGTGTTTCGGTTCGGATCAAACACACGTTTAAACGGTTCGATTCGATTCCGTTTTCCTAGACACCCAAACCGAACCGAACCATTGACACCCTGAGTCCAGATATATCCATACTCGTCACCCCATGATAATCGATGCTTTGCATCCGTCGTGTAGTCCGCGGACTATGTTTTCATCCGCATGTGCCTTCAAGAACATGATTGAAAATGACCGACCACCTTTAACGAGCGCACATTGTGCAAAGACGAAGGACACCTGCAGCGAGGCCAACGTACTGGGAAGATGCCTTCGCATCGTTCAAGTTTTTTTCTGGAGAAATCGCCTTTAAGTTATTTGAATACATGATGCCACTCGATGGTCTGAACGCATTAGCTGGGTTTGCTGTTTCTGCTATTACAAAATAGGAAAAATTACCAAAAAAGTCCTAAACTTATTACAATTGTGCTAATTCAGTCTTAAATCTTTTTTTTGTCAATTTAGTCCTAAATCTTTTGTAATTATGTCAATTCAGTATATCCGGCTACTTTTGGCTTGCTGTCGTTGACGTAGACGCCGGCCGGCCTTGGCATCCTAATGTGGCATTATTTTTAATATTATTTTAATTTTTTTTCCTTCCTTTTTTTAAATTTTTTTTCTTTCCGACTAAGGGGAGGCTTGCCGGCGAGGGCGAGCCTCACAGCTTCGGCGAGGGCGACGCTTGCATTGGCTAGGCGAGCCGCCCTCGCCACCGCTGGGCGAGCTTGACCTTGCCTAGATTTGGTTAAGTCGAGCCTCCCCATAGCTGTGCAATGGCGAGGCTCGCCCAGATCTGGCAAAGTCGAGCCTCGTCATGGTTGTGCGACAGCGAGGCTCGCCCTCGCCGCCGCTGGATGAGCTCGACCTCACCCAGATTTGGCGAAGTCGAGCCTCGCCATGGCTGTACGACGACGAGGGCAGGCAATGGCGGTTGTCGAAATTTTTTTTATTTTTTTCCTTTCTCTATTTTTTTTTGCCTTTCCTTCTTCCCCCGGTGGCTGGACCAGCCAAGCGCTAGGGCCAGCTTGCTGGCCACTGGGGAGGCTCGCCATCGCCGGTACTAGCGAGGGTGAGCCTCGCCGTCATTGGGCGAGGCAAGGGAGGAGCTTGCCATGGCTGGGCGAGCTCGACCTTGCGCACAGCCATGGCGAAGCTCGACCTCGCCAGATCTGGGCAAGGTCAAGCTTGTCCAGCGGCGGCGAGGGTAGAGCTCACCCAGCCTTGGCGAGCTCCGCCCTCGTCGGCCCTCGCTAGAGCTAGGCGAGCCTTCTCAGTAACCGGTGAGGTCATCTCGCTGGCAAGCCTCCCCCTGGCCGGACCGGCCAGGGGGAAGAAAGAGAGGAAAAAAAAAGAGAAAGGAAAAAAATTCGAAAAAAATAAAATAAAATATTAAAATAATGCCACGTCAGCCAGCCGGCGTCCACGTCAGCGTCAGCCGGCCAAAAGTGACCGGATGGACTAATTTGGCATAATTATAAAAGGTTTAGGACTGAATTGGCAAAAAAAAATTTAGAACTAAATTGAAATAATTGCAATAGATTTAGGATTTTTTTGGTAATTTTTCCTTACAAAATGTGTACTGACATTGGTAATTTGGTTGAAATCTGGGTGGCTTATCAAGCATCTCCGTTAGATCTAGATGATAACTCAGGAATTTTGATCTCATAGGTCAGGTTAGATATGAGGATTCTGCTGACTTGCTCTCTGCCAAGGCTCGTTCAGTGGGACTACTGGGCAGTTTTCTTTTCCCTATTTTGATCTTTTCGGTCAGCTTTTCTGGTGGAAGCTGATGTGATTTGACTCAGTAGTTGCGTTACAATGCTTTAGTTCATTCTGTCGCCTCATTTTAGTGCTTACAACAGTAATAGAGAGGAAATGTCCTCCAGTTGAAGCAGCTTCTGCTGCAGTAGGAAATTTTGGGTGGTCGAACGGTTTTCATCGGCATAACTTTTCTAGTTGTGCAGAGGTGGCATGACTCGTGCATTTTCTGTTATCACCCTGCCTTTGCTTGTACTTTCAAACTAAGTCTCTAGCTAAATCCCTGAGTGCAGAGTAATCCTCTCTTACTGATCACTTGACCAATAGTAAACGATAACATTTACAGTACCATAGCATTTCCTATGTGTTTATGGATACGTACCAGAGCAAAACGCATTCAAACTTCAGAATATGGAACGACCATAGTTAAGTGTGTCCAGACAGTACTTGCAAGAAGGGGCGAGTCTGCTGTCTAACGACGGAAAGATAACAGGGAGAGAAACTGTAAATTAGCCCCATGCAGGTCAGAACCCCGTTAATCACAAACTATCTCGAGTAAACAATGACTGGCAAGACATTCTGCAATTAATTTACTTTACCAAATGAACAATTTGAATCACAGAGGTTTGTTGGTGTCATGAATAATGTACAAACATGACCACCTTGTCATGAAACCGGTTCCTCTCCAATCAAAAGAGCCTTTACAATGGCGTCACATACGCCATTGTAATGCACAAGCAAATGCCCTCCATCAGGAATTTCGTGATACTTTATCCAGGGCAGCTTACCCGAAACAAATCTTTGAAGCTGAAAAGGTACAACCTTATCTTCATGCCCTTGCCAAATATGTACAGAGCTTGCGCCTTTGGGAAATGGATCGCTCAGATCCATCGGGTCAAATTCCCATTTGCCAAAACCCACTTTAAAGTCACTTCTGAGAGTTTCAAATACTCTTCGTCGCCGTAAATTTTCCTGTCAGTAAGAAAATACATTGACATTGTCAAAAACTTGCAAAAAGGTCATCTCCAAGTATGTTAGTAACCTAGGAAAATTCCTATGATTGACAACGTAAGCTTTTGTATCACATCATGTGCAGGTAAGTTGATAGTTACCGGGGTGAACATGGGGAAGCCTGGCGTCGTCTTCAGGACTTCGATGTCTCTTTGGTTGAAAAGGGTTGGGTCTCCTTCTGAAGGATGCCATTTTTGAGTCACCCACCACTGAAGCAATCCAGGGGCATGGCTTGCGATCCGGAGTGACCACCGGATAAGCTTCTTTCTGTAGTCTGGCTTCGTCAGACTCTCAGGAAGAGAAGGCCAACGATAGTTGACTGTTGGGACCACTAAGGCCACACCAGCTAACCTGCAGGAAAAATCTTTCGGTAAGAACAGACAATATCCTAAAAAAAATTTCATGGGGTTAAGTGACACAAAGGATGATTCATCCGAGAATAAAAAGTGTGCAACCAAGGAATGCGAATTTTGAGTATCAGCAAGAATGGCGATACCTGTCCGGTATGTACTTGAGGCAACTCCATGTGGGATATGATCCCATTGAGACACCAATCACATAAAATTTGGACCCCAATTGCAACCACTCAGCAAGTTCTTGGATATCAAGGGCTTCACTCTTTACCGTACGCTTGGAGTTCATGTCGCTGTCGCCATAACCAGCTCGATCGTAAAGAACTATATATATGCCCAACTTTTCTATGAGTTCCTGCAAAACCAGGACCGAAGATTAAGAATTTGGGCGTAAACAACATGTGAATGGACTATTCTCTTCTTAACAGTCTCTCAAGTATTTTTCTCCCGGTGACTGCCAATTACAAGACTAATGATTACTCCAGCCTCAGTTAAGTCATTGCCTTGGTCATCAAACCTTTAATACATGGTTCACCATTTTGAACAACCATTCTTAACAACTCATTCCTCTTGCTACAGAAATCAAAAGCGATAATTTCCTCCTTCTTTAGCAAAAATAGGATTAGCAGCAGAAAGGGAAAAGCTGGATGAAGTCCAATCGCTATTGGATCATCCATATCATGCCCTTCATTCGCAATCTCTATCAACCATAACAGCCTCATATGCGCAGATCTCAACACCGCCCCCTTTCTTAACGATGAGGATCTACACAAATCCCATTACCCACGGAATACCCTTTTTCGCTACGATCTTCTACGTGCAATTCGAAGTGCGAACGAGCGGCCCCTGAACACAAAGTTTCAAACTTTTTTCCACCCAAAATATACACGATCGCGCTAACTCCTTGCTCACCCCCGACCAACAGTTGCAACATTCAAGATCATTCCAAACTAACTTAAAAAAAAGGATCAATCAGAAACGGATTGGAATAGGCGCGTACTCGGGACACGGGGAAATTCATCTCCTTGGAGCTGCCGAATCCGTGGACGATGACGACCTTGTAATTGGATCTGCTCTTGGGGACACCCCTCTCGGTGTAGGCCAGGAACCTCCCATCCCTCAGCTTGATCCTGGAAGAGGTCACGGGCGGGTACTCCTCCAATTCGGTGCTCTCCTCCATCGTCTCCGTGGGCGGGGCTTGCACGGTGCTTGATTCCATCCCCATACGCACAAGAAAGATCCCGAGCAACAAGCCAACCACGCCCGCTGTCCCCGGAACAAGAAAAGCACGAGAAACAGAACCAACAAGAAAGAGAGAGAGAGAGAGCAAAGAAAGAGAATCAAAAGCCCGGTCAACCCACCACCCCGCCCCTTCCTTTTTCAACTCTTTTCTTGCCTTTTACGCAAAATGGATATCCCCCAAAAAGAAGATCCGAGAATCGAGCTGCGGGCGGGGGGCTCACCTGACGATTCCCGGTCAAACCTTCGTGGGTTCTCGAATCCGTCGCCGTGGGGGATCTGGGGCTCTGTCCGGATCCTCGAAGGAGGAGGAGAAGAAAAGGGTACGATCTGGTGGGTGTTCTTGTTCTTGTTCGATGGGGTTGGTGCCTTGGTGGTGGTGGTGGGGGAGGTGGAAGAGGGCCTTCTTCTGGCGGGTCAATCTTGGATCTTCTCTGCACGAGTTGGGAGAGCTTCCTCCTCAGGTACATGTGTGCGGCGGCGAGGAGGAGGAGGAGGAGGAGGAGGGATTTCGCGGCGAGCCCATGATGCGCGGAGAAGACGAGTGGAGGAAAATGGGGGTCGCGCTCCGCCTGCAGCTCCTGCGGTGGTGTGGGATATTCTTTATGAAGGTTCGTCCCGATTCCTGTTCTCGCCCCCCCGCGCCACGCGGTCCCTTCGGGGAAAAAAAATAAAAAAAAACATTAAAAGGACCGACCTTTGATACGGCCGCCTGTCGCGTCCTCGCTTTGTGACCGTTACCCCCGTGTGATCTCACGGCGCTTTTAACCTCGGAAAATTCTCTCCGACCAAAAAACAATGTGTCCGAAACTAATGCTTCTGTAACCAAAACTCTTAACCGATGCACCATGACGACTTTATTTTCTGTTAATTTCTGTTACATTGTATGGTTAAATTATTGAGATGGATGGTACAAATATGGGGTTTTACCCTCCATTTATCATAGATGTACCGGTTTATGATTTACGTTGTATTGATCAAATTTAACAGGGAACTAATAGAGGTAAATTCGTCATAAATGTACCGATTTTTTATTTTTAGCGATCAAAAAATTAGTTTAGGGTAAATTTGTCACGAGTGTACCAGTTTGGGATTTTTAGTGATAAAAAAATTAGTTTTTGTTAATTTGTCACATGTTTATAATTTTGAATTTTTTCGTGATATTAACCCAAAAAGAAAACTGCCCATGTCTCAAACTAGACGAGTTCAAATAAATTGATAAAACTACGCATAACTTTTTGTAATATCTCGAGAAAATTTCAAATAACGATTTCAAACGTTTCTTTTTTCTCGAAAAAAGGTCTAAAACGAACACCGTCTTGAATAAGGATTTGAAGCGAGAGTTGCCAACTTAGTCTTAAATAATGGCCCGAGCTTTGCCGATGGGGCAAATTTTATTCACCCTCGGGGCCATTTTCGTTCGAGGGTATATTTTTGCTTTTTTATTGTTTTTTTGTCTTTTTCTTTTTCTTTTTCTTTCTCTTTTTGCCGAAAACGTGCGTCGCTTTTCAGGAAGCACCACTAATTTTCAAAATAGCAAACCCAGCTGAGTTGCCATGATACCAGAAAATCATGTCGGGCTTTTCTTTTTTGGTCAAACGTGCCAGGTTTATTTTCAATCTCGTTGAAATCGAAGGACACTGGATCTTCTCAATTGGCACCCTAAAATCATGTGAATTTAGTATAGAAAAATCACGATTGAAATATATCTTTTTCGCGAATATAATAATTGAGACCGCCTCGGACTCTAATTTGGCAACTGGACAAAATAATACTTTTTTCTCCCTATTACTTAGGCTTTAAGGCATCTGCCTCTTTATTTTTTTTTTAAGGTAACAAATTGTATTTTATTTTTGGATTAAAATCACGAAAAAATCCAAACTAGTACAACTATGATAATTTTACCCCAAATTAATTTTTTGACCATAAAAAATCTAAAATCAGTACACCTGTGATAAATTTTACCCCAATATTTTGGCAGAAAAATGGACCGCGGCCTACAATTTGTGCCTGCTTTCAGGTTTTACCCCACCCAAGATTTCCTTTATCCGTTTGTGTTTCTTTACTGATTTTCTTAAGGTTTTGGTCAAAAAGAACAACCTACTTTATGTGAGCAGCATTGTTCAGACCGTCCAACCTGAAGAAAAAGACACATTAACAACACCTCTAGATACATATTAAATCATTAATATGGGAAATGCATGTTCTGTGCGTCGTTACTCTTGAGCGACCTCTCTTTAGTGCTATAATTTTTTTATCCATCACTCGAATAACCTTGACTTTCAAAAATACGTTCATTTTGGTGCCGTGATTTTTCGACCGATCAATTGAGTGCCGAACTGTCGGAAAATCTGACGTGGTATCATAATAGACGGCACTTGCATTGAATGCACTTTTCGAGAATTATGACGCTCGAGTGATCTATTGAAAAGTTAGGGTACTCAAGTAATTGATTAAAAAGTCATGGAACCAAAATAAATGTGAGTAATGCACAAAAGTCATGACACTCGCGATGTCCTTTCGCTTGTGTTAATGCCATAATCATACATCAGACATCATATCAACTAAAAAAAAAGGGTAGTGGGCACATAACAAAATGTAAGTGGCCCCCCTAACAAGAAAACAATCAGTTGACATTTGCCCCTCGTTTCTAACTATTCTTAACTTCTAAGTACCGATTGCAAATAAACAGGGGACCGCGATTACAAATTCGGCAACATCACATCGGCACATGTTGCACGGTACTACAAATGTCGCGCGACATACCATCCCGTATTTGACCTGGAACTTTGTTCTAGAAACGCCAATCATCCTTGAACAAAGACACCAATTTCAGTTTGCCTAGCAAAGCTTCTAACCTAAAAGGAAGGAAAACTATTTGTTGGAAGTGCTGCTGAATGGGAGGAGTGAGGATTAAAAGAACAAAATCCTTTTCCCTTGCAAACAACAGCATAAACAAAATATCTTCCTGCTTGCTAACCTCAACACGACAAGTAATTAACTTTTTTTCGTGGAGGTAATAATTGGATCAGCAATAAAATGAAGTATGATATAATATAATCTAAAGTTCAATTCTAAGCTGGGTTTGTCCCCACCACATGACCCCATCTGGTGTTTGTACCGGGCCTATTGTGCTGAGAAAGACCTGGGGGAGGGGAAGGGAAGGTGGGGGTGGGGAACATTCTTTGTAGTTTCTTGCTGGACAACGCTGGCTTATGTACATGTGATGGCAACGTGCATTTACAGCTCCTCCCGTGCCTTCCAGTGGCTGTATTTCGTACAAGACCATCCTTCCATTTCCCCATTATATCGCATTGGCAAAAGGGAGACTATAATTAGACATAAAAAGGTAAAGCAGCGGGAAATGAGGCGGGTTTTGATTGTTTATTGGCAAATTTGAGACTACCAAGTGACAAAGGAACGAGAAGTTCGCACGATAAGAAGGAAAAGTATTGCTGCACAAAGTGTAATCTAAGTAGCTATCAGCCAGGCCTGTGTGTCTGAAACAAGGATAGTCTAAGAAATGGCATGCTGAGGGGTTTCACTTCGATGGCTTCCGAAAAGGAGAAGTTTGCATTAGAGAAAGTGACGCAAACAGTCACTTAACTTTGGCCCGATGTGCAATGCGATTCCTAAACTTTTAGTTTGTTCAACGTAGTTTATGAACTTTATCTCAATATATAAAGTGGTCCATAAATTTTTAGTTTGTTTAATGTCATTCTCGAACTTTGGGTGCATGTTCAATTTAGTCTCTAAACTATACGAAATTATGCGATGTAATTCTTTCATTAATTGAAGGTTAGAGATTACATTGAACATTTTCATATAGTTCAGATTCAGGGACCACATTGAATATTAGGTTAAAGTTCATGGATTACAGTGAACAAATTAAAAATTTAAAGATTAAATTATATATTAAGTCAAAGTTCAGAAACTGTTTGTGTCATTATGCCTTTGCATTATAAGGGAACGGAGGAAGGGGATAAGAATGAGTTCCTTGACTTATAAATGAGGAAGATGTCATTCAGCACGCCAGACATCGAAAGCAAGTCAATAAGCCAATGGCAGATGATGGGCCACTGACTTTTTCAAATCGAGCTCTGAGAAAAGCTCCTACGGTATACAGGAAAGATTGGAAACTAATTAAGTCTCATAGCTGTTGATTTATCGTTTATAACTTGCAGCAGAACATAACACTCAGTAAGGTGACATAGGAGATGGGGCATTCTCAGAACAAAACTACACGGGTCAAGCATGAGAAAGCTTTCACATCGAGCAGGTTCTCAGAGTCGAGCCGCGGCTTTGGTGGTTCGCTGTGCTCCCGTGCACGAATTTGAACCATCAAGTCTTGTCGAACATGAAACAAGAATAAAAAAGGCAGACATTGCAGCGATGCAAATGAGTTTGCAGTCCGTCAATACTCAGAAGGATGGTTCTTCTCCAAGCAAAAGCTCCCTAAACGCGGCTTCACATAAGCCGGGTTCGTGAAACAACAGATGGCCCCCATCGGCAACTTCGTGGTACTTGATCCAGGGCAGCTTCTTCGCAACATACCTCTGCAGCTCGAACGGGACAAGCTTATCGTTGTGGCCTTGCCACAGCGAAACAGAGCCCTCGTTATTAGGGAACGGATTGTTCAGCTCCATCGGGTCGAACTCCCAGTTGCCAAACTGCAATTTAAGGTCTCGGTGGAGGGATTCGTAGTCGCCTTGTTGTCGAATCTTGTGCTGCAACACAAACGAGACTGTTTTCAAATTGTCCAGAGAGTTTATAGACAAATATTCCTAATAACCGTCAAATTTTTTGTACTTTTGACATGGCCTTAAAACATCAAAATGGCATGCCAGTGCAATCAAAGGAAAGAACCCAACCTCATGTGGATTCGGTACTTTTGACATGGCCTGTGCTGTTGCGACATCTCGCTCGTTAAACAGAATCGGATGTCCCTGCATGATAGAGGAATAAGGGAACAATTTCTGGGTCATCCACCAGTACGTTAGTCCCGGGGTGTGGTGCGCGATCCAGAGTTTCCACTGGTCCCTCTTGAGCTGTTTCTTGTACGCCTCGTGGGCCAACTCTGGAGGGAAAGAAGGCCACCAGAAATTGATCACCGGAACATTAAGACTTACACCGGAAAGCCTGTGTTTACAGTTCGATATAGTGAGCGACAGGAAGACGTTATTTTGACAGTTTAAGGAACTTTTCTTTTTCAATGGGCAAGTTCTAGAGAAGGCCACATCAACAAGAAATGCGACCTAAGCGACACCCCATATTCAAGCAAAACGTATCTCAGAAATAGCAATTCAGCAAATTCCTGCTCATTATTTTTCTTTGCGTACTTCTTTTGTGAAATATTCTTGAAAACAAGCCTATCTAAGGATTTCCTAAGTGTTCTTTGTGAAGTTATTTCTAGGAACTTGTTGCGCACACTTCGAAAAAAGCACGTTCTCTTGAGCAATGTTAGATTCGCAAGATGATCAGCAAGAGCATTTTGATACCTGCATAGCCTATTGAACTAACACTTCCCAGGAAAGACATGATACAACCAGGAGTCAATGAAGGTCAGACATCAATCAGCTATCGAGGACAATTTGGTGTGTCGGGGAAGTTCGTACTTGTATGCAGATAACAAAAAGATAATCCACAACGAACCAACTACATGGCATGTTTAGTGCCCCCTCCAAGCTAAATTATGGCTGACGCGAGCATGCAATCAATACACTGCAATTTTAGGACAGAAAAGAACAACATGCCTGTGTGGTATGTACTTCATGCAAGACCAAACGACATGTGTACCGAGGGATACACCCATCAGGTAGAACTTGGCTCCAAGAGCCAATTTGTCAGCCAATTCTTGGACATCGAATGCTTCACTCTTCACGGAGCGTTTAGGATTTGGATCACTATCTCCATAACCAGGTCGATCATATGCCAGGATATATACATCCAGCTCCTCCATCACTTCCTGCATGATCAGACCAAATTTTTCATCACTTACATGGCAAAAAAGACTCAACATGAGACGTAATCGAGCCTGATTCCATCGCTCTGAGCTCCTATTAAAAAAGTCCCAATTCTTCCCATGGTGCTTCAGCTTTAGATACAGAACTAATGACACGAAGTACATCTTTAAGCCCAATCAATACCTTTAGACTAATGACTTGGAAGATAGTGCACGTAACCATCATTTAAGAAATACAGACACCACAGATCCAAGATCTGTAACAACAGTTGAACCAGCAAGACGGTACCGAGCCAGATTACTGGAACAAAATGATTCTCCTGAGAATTGTTTTACATTGTGCCCAATCTTCTCATCAGTCCTCTTGTCAATTACAATCGAAAGCCAAATACCAGCAGAATAGAGCGTATTGTAGCATATGGTGGCGCCTTTAATGGCGTATGAACTAATGATGTCACAAGAGTGCCATGAATGAATAATTATGGCAAGCATCGCCTACGCTTGATCTACGCTACGAAACACCAAGACATTGCCCCAAAGTAGATTATGCCATTATCCTTGCGACTATAAAAAAACCATTTCTCGCTCAAAATCCCCAATCGCGAAAAGGATTCATCAGTTTTCAGACTATCTTCTAAACAATTCAGGTACCAACCAACTAATTAGTCCCAAGCTCCAACCTTTTACTGTCTCAAACACTACATCAACATGTCTCGGCCATTTCACTCAAGGCTCAGCTTCACATTCCGCGTGCTACAGGCTAGCAACTTCGTACAAACAAACTCGCACAAACAAACTCGTTGCACGAACTAGTATTTGTCAGAAGCAGAGAGAGTCTTACTTGAGACAATGGCACGTAAAAGTCCTTGCAGCTGTTGAACCCATGAACCAGGATCACCTTGTACTTGGCCCTCTCCTTAGCCACGCCCCTCTCTCTGTACGCCAAGTGCCTCCCGTCGTGGAGCTTGATCCTGGGCGACGTCACCGGAGGGCCACCCGGAGACCCGCAGATTTTAGGAGGAGGAGGCTTCACGCTCTTGTACCCATAAGCGAGCACACCCACAGCCACAATGGCCGCCACTTCGGCGAGCATCTTCTCGCACTAGAGAGAGACAGAAGCAAGCAAGCACACGAGCAGAGCTCCTGAACCACTTTCCCGTTCACCTAAGAAACGAAACAGAGAGAGGAAAGAGACGCGTGAGACGACAGCACCAAGGACCCTTTATAGCAAGATGCGGGTATTGCGGAAGAAGATGGAGTGTGTCTCTGCCGGTCTCGAGCTCAACCACATTGGATCATGGAGCGTGTGATATTGAACGTATGGTGAAGCAGAACTGACCCGGACACGACCGGCGCTGTCCCTGGTAGTGCTACGAGGTTCGGAATCATGGGTACGGGATGCTGATGAAGAATCTTTCGTGGGGTTCTTGGAAGAAGGGAATTAGCTCCGCACGATTTTGACTCTCAGTTGTACCGGTCGGTGTCGACCTTCCCTTCTTCAACGTGCATCAGCGCGAACCAGTTGACGCTCAACAGCAGTGGGAGGAGGGTGCGGGAGAAGAATGTCACCTGCGTTCCGGTTCATACGGGTCAAACTTGCATGCGTCGTTAGGTGAGATGAGATGAGATCCAGGTAGATCGACCTGATCTGGCGGTGGATGTGATCCAGACTCACATGAGCCTGGTGCAGCTAAATATTGGCTCGGGATGAAGTAGTTGTTTGTAAATTTCTCAAGAAGTCAACGTGGGAACCTCGTCGAAGATATTAGGTAAATTGAATGTACCATGTAGGATTTACAATAATCCATACACTAATCGACACGTGTCCATAGCGGGCCCACCTGTCAGACAATTATCTCTCTCTCCCCTCTCTCCCTCACGCGCTCGCAACTTCTGGATCGACCGTGAGATTCGGGAGTGCTTCTTCGCCGTCGTCGAGGTCGCTGGTTGCAGCTGCAGAGAAGGAGGGGGAAGGCGCGGAATTCAGGGTAGTGAGCATGGATAGGGTGCGGGCGGAGATGGCGGAGTCGAGCTTGAAGGACTTGAGCTTGAAGGACTGTGTTGAGCGAAGAAAGTTAGATAGAGAGGACGGGCTGGGCGTGAGGTTGCAAAGGAGATGGAGAGCGGAGCGTGTGAGAGAGGGAGGGGAGAGAGAGACAATTTTTTGACAGGTGGACTCGATACGAACACGTGTCGATCATCGTATGGATTATTGTAAATCCTAAGTGGTATATTGAATGCACCTAATATTTTCTCGCTGGGCAGTGGTTGATAAATCCTACGTGTTCATATCCTCGTTTCATGATTTAGCCACGTAAGAGAGAGAAAATACTTTAAAAAAAAGCCACGTCAACATTTTTCGTTAGCTAAATGGGACGGAATTAATGAAAGAACTCAATTGCACCAATTTGACAAGTTTTAGAATTTAATTGTACTTTTTTCTTTTGTAAGTTTTAAGACTCAATTGTACTTTTGTGACAAGTTTTAGGACTTCCTGCAAATTTATCCATTTTGAATTTATTAGCTCTTACTCGAAATTAATAGTCGATAAACAAGACAGATTTGTAAAAAATGTTTGTAATTTCCAAACGAGGCCATAGGCGTCGATAAGTGACCCGAATAATGATTGATAACGTGAAATTAGTTAATAACTTAATCGTAGCAAAACCGACGAATCGGTCAAATAAAATATGGTAAGCTCCGTTCGTTTCTAGAAAAATATTTTTTCGGAAAACATTTTCCGCATTTTTCGGTTTTCGGGGGCGGACCCCACCCCCAAATCCTTCATTGTTTTGAGGAAAATGATTTCCTCTTTTCACCCTTAAAGTGAAGGTAAAATTGCTCATGGGAGGAAAAATATTTTCCGTGGGAGACAAATTTGATCGCCGGTCACCACCATCGGCCGCCGCCGCCGCCTGCCGCCGCCTCCACCTGCCGCCGCCGCCGCCTGCCGCCGCCGCTGTGGCCGGTCGCCGGCTGCAGCCGCCGCCGGTCGCCGACCGCCGCCGTCGGTCGCCGGCTGCCGCCAATCGCCCGCCGCCGGCGGCCACCGCCGCCGATCGCCCGCCGCCGCCGCCTCCTGCCACCGCCGACCGTCGGATCGGCGGTCGCCGAACACTAGAAAATATTTTCCGAAACTTTTTCAAATTTTAGCCGAACACCAGAAAATTGTGTTCCAAAAAAATATTTTTCAAGAAAATGACTTTCGAAAAAATATTTTTCAAAAAAAAAATATTTTCCGACAAACGAACGAATCCCTTTGTATACGAATGTGACCCCCATATGTCTCGAGCACGTTTTGGTTCTCGCCTTGGGGTGATCCGGTCGGTCAGCAGTGACGTGGCAGTGGGTGCACGCACCGTCGACAAGGCCCGGTTCCATTGGATCCAGGCTCAGTGCTAACGTACGAACCCAGAATGTCTGTCCCGAATGGTTCTTGGGCCCAGCTGGCATGCTGACCAGGCTCTCCTGCGGGCCCACATTTCCTATATTCTCGGGCCGCAAAGTCCTGGGCTTTCGCTCCGTATTTTTATTTTGTTTTTTTATGAATTCACTTTTTTGCTCGACGAATCTATAAACCAAATGAATGAAAAAAAAAATTTATCTTGCACACCATGTTGCATAGTCGATGAAACGCGGCTGCTCAATCACAACAGTTTCGCGATACGCATCTCGATCAACTTTTCTTTTGAATTTCGAAAAATCTCGTCCTTGATTGTCTGGCTCTTGCGGATATCGCCATCGCGCGATACAATTACAATACATAATACTTTCGATTTTCTCACTGAAGTTGCTAATCAAACTGCTTGAAATCCCTCGCCTCCGGCTTTTTTAAACTGTGTAAAATCTCATGGCAAAATTGGGAAAAAATAAACTGATGGCCCTGAGCCTACCTAGACTTGAACATTCATAATTCGTTCATATTTCTTAATATAAATTTTTTTTGGCTCGCGTGTTTTGACTTGTTTTATTTAAATACAAAACACTTTAAACCCGTTCAATGTACAAATATTGAGACGTAAACTCACATGTAAATTCTTCGAAATTTTTAATTTAAATAGTATTTTAAATTTTGGCAAGAAAACAAAAAAAGTGCTTTTATTGCCGAACTTTAAACAAATAAGCCCCAGTCGGCAAGAAAAAAAGAGGGCGTCCACGCTCCTCAGAGACACGTTCCTCGCGAGATCTATAGCCACCGATCACACACACACGCACGCAAATAGATCTCGGACGTTCATCGAAAAGCATTCGGAGCGTTCGCGCGCTCCGATATTTTGTGTAGGAACAGGGATGAAACGACTCGAGCACAACGCGCTACGACAACGAATCGGTTTCTCGAGAATCATAACGAAATTGGGGAATATGGAAGGAGAGGGGGGGGGCCCTTTATAGGCTCCCATCCAAACCGGGCAACCCCACTCCCTCTCGATTACCAATTTGGGGCTGCATCATCGGCTTTCAGCTTTGAAGTGACACTCGACGACTGAAGCAAAAGTCTTTGAGGGCCCTTTGTGGTGGAGGCTTCTTTATGCTCCCAGTTGTATGCTTCAAATGAAGACCCCGATTTCTAACGCCGAGAATTGGTGCTCGTTACGAGAACGATTGGATAACTGGGAATGTTCCGGTGTCGCCAATTACAGTTAGGGTTCCCTGCTTTTATTTTGCCTTATCTGCAAAAGGGCCCTCGAGACCTTCCCAACTGGCCTTGAGAATGTCCGAGCACGAACGCCCACGGGGGGCCCCCCTTTTATGTCTTCGCATTGTTGTGACGAAGGGGAAAAATCGGAAAATGAGACTGAGGGTGGGGGTTTGGCCCCCTTGATTCGTGTAGCGCCGGCCACGTGCGAGGCCAAAATACGGGGTCGGTTTCGGAACGAGCAGGCTTCGGACCTGAAACCTGTAACGTACCCCCATCGGGGTCATTTTGCGGTTTTTTGAAATTGGGAACCTGGCCCGGTTAACCCTCGAACCGGCTTGAAACTGAACCGGTCGGGGCTTTTTTTTTTTCTTGTTCTTTAATTATATATACACACACAATATGCATGTGTTAAATATGAATACAATCCTTTTTGCTTAATGATAATATATTAAATATATTTCATTTCAACAGATATTTTCAGTTTAAAAAAAGAGGATGTAAGAACTTGTTTAGGATTGGGCATAAACTGGTTTGGCTCTTGGTTCTATCCTAGAACCCGGCCTAGTAGGTTCTCTGTTCTGGATTTCCGGGTAAAGTCAACGGTTCACGGTACGAGAAAATTACAAAAAAGTCCTAAATTTATTGCAATTGCGCTAATTTAATTCTAAATATTTTTTTTGCCAATTGAGTCGTAAACCTTTTGGATTTGTGCAAATTGAGTCATCTGGCAGATTTTGATCGGAAATCTCTAACGAGGACGCCGGCATCGGGTCGACGCTGACGTGGATAATTTTTAATGATATTTTAATATTTTTTGAATTCTTTTAATATTTTTTTATTTACTTTTTTCTTTTTTTCTTCTCTTCTTTTTTATTTTTTATTTTCCCTATGTTGGCCATCGTCGGGCCGGTGGAGGTCACCGACAAGGGCAACCTCCGCCGACGATCAATGAGGCCGGCAAAGGAAAAAATGAAAAAAGAGAAAAAAAAAAAAGAAAAGAAGAGGAAAGGAAAAAAAAAGAAAAAAGTTAATAAGGAAAAGAGAAGAATAGAAGAAATGGAAAAATAAAAAAATTGAAAAATATTAAAATATTAATAAAATTGTCCATGTCAGCTCTAGTCGCACCACGTAGGACAGCTAGCATCCACGTTAATGATCTCCAGCCAAAATTGATCAGATGAACTAAATTGGCACAAACGCAAAAGGTTAAGAACTCAATTGGCAAAAAAAAAAGGTTTAAAACTAGATTGGCATAATTGCAATAGGTTTAGTACTTTGGTAGTTTTAACCAACTGATCAAGGCCAGTTCTCCATTTTTTGAACTGAGAACCGGGACTATCCCATGTTTTTTTTATCGGATGTCCCCAAAAAGACAAACGGTCTCCATGTGAATGGGCTAGTTAAGGCTAATTCGAGCCAGTTCCTAGGATATACCGACCTGGTTTCTTACCCGACCTATGAATACAACTCTATCCAGCATAGAGATTAGGAAAGAGAAAAATTGAAGCAATTCCAATAACCAGAAGAGAAAACTGCTGGAACGCTGAACTATTGTTTGAACTTTGTTACATGCTAGACGATCATTTAATAAAACAAAAAAAACCTCGAGTGGCTAGAAAATGCACCAATAAACTATATGTATCAAACATAGTCCATAACTTTTATTCATAGATTATCTGACTTTGTCTAGATAGGGATAATAGCTTTATATATCTAATGAGCTCCTACGCACTCATAAATTTAATCAATCTCCATTTTATTCCTGATCTGATGGGCACTCACAGAACGGAGTATAACTTATTAGAGAACAAATAAGAAGGCAGAGAAAGACGATTTGAGTCTCACACAAATTACTACATGGATTTCTTTACACTAGAAGTCCAAAAATGCTACTAAGAATGTGGTAATCATGGAAGAATTGAATGAGAGGCAGGGTTCAACATGACTTGTTGCAGAGCCAACGCATTCCTTGGTCACCTATAGCATAATGCTAGCTAGAATCTTTTATTTTTACTTTTCTAAAATTCCATACTCTCTTTCTGAACTTCTTCTTGGGCGAAGCACGTACCCAACCCCACATTGTTCCTTCTCAAAAAACACTATAAATACGGACAGGTTCTCCCCCAAGTTTTCATCGAAAAAGCCCCTCAAGAGAGAGATCAGCGAAAAAAAGAAGAGAAAAGAAAACCCAACAATATTACAAGAAGGTTTATGGCAAAGATGTCATCAAACCCTCTTGTTTTGGGGAGAGTTATTGGAGATGTGACCGACTCTTTCTCTGCAAGTGTCGAGATGACAGTCACTTACAACTCAAACAAGCAGGTCTTCAATGGCCATGAGCTCTTCCCTTCTTGGGTCACCACCAAGCCCAAGGTTGAGGTTCATGGTGGTGATATGAGGTCCTTTTTCACTCTGGTATATAGCTTCATATATGTAACCTCATTGCACTTTTCGTATAAAGTTTTTCCTACTTTTGGGTCATATGCCTTCTGGTTCTGAGCTTCTTGATTCGATGATAATTGATGAACCGGTACTTTATCATGCCTTGCAGGTGATGACAGACCCTGATGTTCCTGGTCCTAGCGATCCGTATCTGAGAGAGCACTTGCACTGGTATTGAAAACACTTCACTTTGCTATCAAAAAAATACCTAAAAGATTTAAATCAGGAGTTACTTGTTTCTTAGGAATTTTTTTTTTCTTATCCCTAACCCCCTGCAGCCCTGCTGGTCAACTAGTAGTCAAAGATCGCTAAGGACCCTTCTTGACATACGTTTCAGGGTTTTGAATCTGGATGACGTTGAAAGACATAATGTTAGCGAACGTTACATATAGTTGATGATAGGCTTATGAATCTTATGATGTAGAACGATTGCTGAACACATTTATGACTTGACAAGGTGTTCATGTATGCCCCGTCTGGGTCTGTCTTCAATTTTAGCAAAAAAGAACGCAGTTTGATTGAAGTCCTGTTTGAAAATCCGACAGGATCGTGACAGACATCCCCGGCACTACAGATGCTACATTTGGTAAGTCCGCACCGCGTCCTCTCCTCCCGCGCGCGGGCATGCACAAGCGCGGAGATAGTAAGTTACACATTAATATATGATAAATCAATAGTTGCTTCGATTTTTCATGTGAACTACAGGGAAGGAAGTGGTCGGCTATGAAATGCCGAGGCCAAACATAGGGATCCACAGGTTTGTGTTCCTTCTCTTCAAGCAGAAGCGCAGGGAAATGGTGAGGCCTCCTTCCTCGAGAGACCGCTTCAACACCCGGAAGTTCGCCGACGAGAACGAGCTCGGCCTTCCAGTCGCTGCCGTCTTCTTCAACGCCCAGAGGGAAACGGCCGCGAGGAGGCGCTGAAACATATCGCAACCGCGGTGCACCAATGATGAACCAGCTCTGGCCGCAGTTGTAAGGGCATTAGATAAACGCAAGGCTTGATATATAGACGTTGTAACACTCAGAAACGAAAAGAATAATCGAACTAGGCTAGAAAGAGGTCATGGGTGTCGTCTCTTTCTTAAATGCAGTGCACTAAGCTAGCTGATGCTTGGCATAACTCTCCCCGTATGATGATGATGTTGCTGTAACTTTGGCAGTTGTGTAATTAAAGTAAATCTTGTAATTTCAGCAGTGTTTTTGTGGAAATGGCCTTTTTGCAGCTGATCTTGGCATGTGATTGGCGAGATTCGCCTCTTGCTGTAGGCTCTCACTTTTCACTGTGCTTCGCTCACCCCCCATCTCTGCACCAGTCCACCAGACCAGACGGCAGAAGCTAGATTTCTTACCTATTAATAGTAAACACCCAATTTATACTTTTTTTTATCAGAAAATACAAAATCATCTACGACAAATCTCCTAGTGTGTGCATTATGGATTTTTTGAGCATTTGCCAACACCGCTTAATCTATAGGCCCTGATGTAAAATTCTTAATATCTTCGACACTGTTCGACGAATAAGGTCAGAAAACAGAAGTGATATCGACCAGCTCCCACTTTCATTTCAATAAAAACGGAGATAGATTATGTAATTAAAGTCAGATCGCGGTTCTTTTTGTCCTCCGGTTTATAAGGTTGCGACCGGCGAAAACCCTTTGCTACGAAAAGTCGGCCCCGAAAGTTCTAAACCTATTGTATGACAGTCAATTCAGGTATAAACTTTTTAATTTGATCAATTTAGTTCTAAACATTTTAACGATTCATTAATATTATTCACTTCCCGAAAGGGCTAGTGGGGGTTATCAAGATATTTATGACTGAATTGGTACGATCGATATCCGTAGATTAGATTCAAGACAAATGGAATAATTTATTCAGATGCAATTACAATGATGTACTCCGCACATACGAAGATCGACGGCGACGTTGTGGATTGATTTGACCCACATGAGGGATGTCCCGGGGGTACCAACTTTTTAAACAAATTTCGGGGTGGGGGAAGGAGGAGGGAGGTCTCTGGGGTAGGTGGGGGGCACCCCTATGCGGCAACTCCCACAGTTCAGATAACCTCATTTCCTCAGTACGAGAGGGACAGGAAGTAGGCAAACGAAGCGGAGGGATGGCGGGCACAGCCTGCTTGTCTGGGCCTCGTCCCGCCTCTCGCCACGTGTATCCAGTCGAGCCTCGTCCGTCGTCCCCCCACCTCTTGCCACGACGACTCCATTTCGCCCAGCTCCGCACGCACGTTCCGAAGCTGCTTTTCCCGAACTTCACTGTGCCACGTTCCTGCATCAGCATGGTCTTGTACCTCCCTTCCACCCATGCATCTTTTGACTTGATCCTCGGCTCTTTTATTTTGAGGACAAATTTAAGCGTCTTTTGATTTGTCCTTCGTTCCCTCTTGTAATGATACCGACCACGAAAAACGTTTGGAATCCACTTAGATCTGTTAGAAAGCTGATTGGTGAAGGAAACCACGCGAATATGAAAAGCATATAGAATCAGTTGTCAAGTGATGTAGGAACGGAATCAGTACAATCGATTAACAGAGGATCGTGATGTGCTAAGCTTGCATGAGACCAGCGTCTCCAATGTCATCATCCTCGACTTGGGTGATTTGGATTTTTAAGGTATGGCCCGACAGTCGATACAACATCAAAAGTGACATACTTGATTTGATCCATAGTTCAAAAACCACGCGAGATGAGATTGATTGGACACCCACAAAAAGGGCATGCGACCTAACCATCAATTTTTGGGAGAGTGCGTCGTGGGAGTCCCAAAAGTCTTCGCCACTTGCATATTGGGTTTTAAAATTTTTTATTCGTGTCATTTATTAAAGTCTTCAAGATTTTCAAATAAGTGCAATCAAGTAGTCTCAATGTATATGATATTTCGCAGTTAGAAAACCATATTGCTTGGATTTGTCACGAAATTAATTAAGCATGATTTGGATCATAATATAGGAATAAAATGCATGGGTTTTGTCTATATACAATTGAGTAAGAAACTTGAGCACGAGAATTCTTAAAAAGTAAATCTCGGATTTTACGCAAATAAAGAGGCAGCTCTTTCGACCAAAAAAATAAGAAAATAAAAAAAGAGGCAGCTCGAATTTGATGCACAATGTGTAAAGCCCTAGCCTTGTGGTATCAGCTTTGTTATGAAAATGGCTTCGCGGTTCATTTGGATGCTGACGAAAGGCAAGAGACCGAGGAAATCTCCTAGAAGTCCGGCTCCCATCGCTAATGAAGAATAATTTGTTTCTTTCACCACAATCATCCCCTTAACTAGAACCAAAAATGTATTATTACTATTATTCTAGATTTTCTATATTCGTGACCGGCGACGAGCTCGAGCTTGACTATGACTAGCGTTGCATTCGAGCACACCAAATATGGGGCTCATGCTCGACGCCACAGCAGAGCATGAGCTCAGGGCTCGGTCCCTCAGGATCCAGGCTCGTGCTCAACAACGCGGTAGCGTGCAAGCTCTCCAAGCTTGGCTGAGATCTCAGAAACCATGGAGTCACTGAGCTCCATAGCGGATAGGACAGGGTAGAGGAGAGATAGGTGCATTGAGGTTGTGGCTGCAGGCAACATGGTGATGGCTCGACTTGGGGCGTGGCAGATGGTAGCTGCGCGAGGGCATTGACGGTGCCGCGGAGGAAAGGGATGAGTGGAGGGTGGTTGAGTGAGGATTCGAGTAGATTAAATTGATGAGTTTGAAAGGGTAGGAGGGGCAACAAGTGCGAAGCACGGGTTTGTAAACTAGTACAATACATGACGGTGGGGAAAATTGTCAAAACAATCCTAAACCTAATGCATTTTTACTAATTCAATCTTAAACCTTTTAAGTCTGTCAATTTAGTTATAAACCTTTTCACTTCTTGCCAATTCAGTTCATTTGGTCAGCCGGCGCCGACGTGGCAATTTTTAAATATATTTTTTTCGATTTTTAAAATATTTTTTAATAATTTTTTTCTCTTTTTTCTTCCTTTTCCCTTTGGCCGGTCTGGTGACCGGCCAAAGGCATGGGCCGACGAGGGCGAGCCTCGCCCGTTGCTGCGAGACCGGCCTCGTCGACGTTGGGTTTCGCAATGGCAAGGCCGGCCTCGCCTCGCCCCATCATGGCGAGGCCGACCTCGCCGTCGCTGGGTTTCACTCACCCAGCCATGGCGAGGTCGGCCTCGCAGCGGCCGGCGACACTCGCCTTTGCAGATGGCCGGAGGGGGCAAGCTTTGCCAGAGGTCGGCAAGGGCAGTGCCTTTGGCTGGTCACTGGACCGACCAAAGAGAAAAGACAGAAAAAAAAGATATTAAAAAATACGAAAAAAAAATTTAAAAATTGCCACGTCTGCGCCGGCCAACCAAATGGATTGAATTGGCAAAAAATGAAAAGGTTTATGACTAAATTGGCAAATTTAAAAGGTTTAGGACTGAATTGGCAAAAGTGCAATAGGTTTAGAACTGTTTTGACAAATTTCCCTATGACGGTGTGCTTTCCTTGCAAATGTGTTTTAGGGTACGTTTGTTTCACTAAAAATTTCACGATAAACGAAAATATTTTTCAAGGAAAATGATTAGTTTTCATTTATTATGTAGTTTAGGAAAAGTGATTTCTTTCTTATTACAAGGGGAAGTTGTTTTCTCTTAATCTAAATTTGTTATTTTCATTCCGCAGAAAAAAGTTTTCATGGATCAACTAGCTTTGTTATCATCCAAACACCGAAAAAGTCGGAAAATAATTTTCCGGAAACAATTATCCTAATTCAGTTTTATTGACCTTATTAGCAATGGTGCACACAGTCATACTTGCGTACAAGTGAAATTGATGACATCTCGTATTACCAACTAACAAAAACAACATTTTGTTTTGTCTAATCCGATGAAAAGACTCACTCGTTTGTGGATTCTCTTGTGCATGATTGGGGTGCATCTTAGTTGTAATGTGCGACTTGTCGACAATGGATATTCTCAATTGCAGAACTCATTCAGGTGTATGCTGCATGGGACAAAACAAAAAACCTTTAATCACGAAAACCACTTTCTGCAAAAGGTACTTTGAAACTAATTGTCATCAATCATCCTAAACCATAGTCTATATATTCCTCTCCGGGACCCACTTTCCATTCCACTAATTGATTGAGGTTTTTATACCTGTCATTTCATCAAAAGATGATTAACATATTCACGTCTAATTATGATTCAATATGGCATTTGATGCGATCGGCCTACGCGACACTATTACCTAGGTGAGGCGAAATAAGAATTATAAAGAGAAAGCTCCAACATGACATGAGATGATGTACTCAATACGTATATCAATACGAATCAATATGTTTTCATCGTACGTCGGATATGTAGCTTGACACGAATGACAAACGAGGTTATGATACATTAACGGAAATTGCCGGTCTTAAAATTTCACTATGCCAATATTGACCTTTCCATAGAGATGGGCTATCGTGCCATTACTTCACCATCGATGATTAGAAAATTTCAATTAAATAAATTGATCGGGATATAAGTATCTTGGAACATAGACACCTACTAAAGGATTGAGTATATATATTATATAAGGACAAAGTCGAAGCAAGTTTATTTTCATACATAGTGGTGGCACATCAGGTGTACCCCATTTACGATGTACAATGTGTTGGAGAATCTAGGACTTACAAAGATACTGTAAAGCACTCAGACATCTAATGACTCTTATTTAATTTTCTTATGTAAAGGGAGAGCCATACTTATCCTCCAACAAAATAACTAAATATCTGCATAAAAAGGGGTCAAATGTATTCCTTAAACAAAATTAACCCCTGATTCTCTTCCTTAAAAGTGATGACCACATATACTCATAAGGAGGGAAAGAGCTATATATCCAAATCATTTTCATTAGAAATGCTAAGTATGCTGAAATTAGATTGATCAAAATTAATCCTCGGGTTAATTATTCAAACACAATGAATAAAATTATCATGTCCCTTTATAAGTCAATTTTATAAACCAGTATTAAATTGTACTTAACACTATATTCTTCCTATATAGTTTTTGAAATTTGTGTGCACAAAAATTTATGGATAACTTTACCAAAAAAAAAAATTTATGGATAAGATTTCTGGGGCAAGGAAGTAGTCCAAAAGATTCGTCACACTTTATGGAATTAATGATTTTTATATGAGCGACTTACTGTTGACATAAAAAAATGACCAAATCTTTGTAATCGACATGACACCGATTTGAATGAGTATAGAGCTCAGTGTTGAGTTCGATTTGGTTGTTGGTAAGTTATGAATAACGGAAACATTGGTCGATGACCATGACGATTATCGATGACCGTGATATACAACTGTCGACATATGATGGCGATTGATTGACAATTACCACTTAACAAATTTGGCTTAGTGTTGAACACGGGAAAAGAAGAGGAGGCAAAGTGAAGATATCAACTAAAATTACAAGTATCAGTTGAGCCCGGTTACACTTATGGAGTCGCAAGTGTCCATGGATAAGATCAACACGTGATCATGATGCCTAAAGTTATTAAGATATTGTTGTAACTGTCATTAGAATATTATCTACTTGTGAGTGGTTACGTTTTGTAGTTTATATGAGGCAAACTGTAACTGTTATGTTTTAAGATCCTACCATCATCACTAGAAATTCCTTATGTATTTGCAATTTATCAATATAATTCAAGTTCTCATTACTTGTATTTTTTTCCCTTTAGATTTATAGCTCTTCATCCTTGTGACGCAAGTCCAATCCCTGTTCGAATCTCCACTAAACCTGTTTACTTAAAAGAAAACCAAAGATCAACCTTTGATAAAATGCATTTTATTAATTTGGGACAGATCCCGATTTCCAGTGAAACACTTATCAACTCTTTTTTGTAATTGATAATTTAAAAGTTAGCATATGGAATGGGTTGCTAAGTAAGATAAGTAAAAATCTGTAATTTGATACAGCTTAGTACGGTAAATTAAAAAAAATAGCGAAAGTTTATCGCAGACATTTTTGGATGACCTCTAAATATATAATATTTATTATTTATTACGCATGATGACAGAGATAAAGGGTCGAATGTATCCTCTTCATCCTCGTATTCATGCAACGAGCGAGCAAGTTCAAAGAGGCTTAAATTACCAAATGTCGACGGCTCAAGCCGCGAAACTCAACACATGTCATGGACGTGCATGCGTTGCGGACAACTGTCGCGTTAATAGCAGCACAGTGCCTCAGTGTATCGACTACGTGTCCCTTCGGGAGCTCTCTGTAATAAACCCCGCAGTCAAGACTCTCTGACGGTGCTGGGAATACTATGAAACTGCGTGTTGGCTTCGCCTGAACAAGTTTGTGATTCTCCACGTGTGCTGAATCCGTCTGGTTTTTTGGCAAAGCTTGAAGGAAAGACCGGGAAAGGAAAGAGATAAAGGCTATGAAGGTTTGTGCACTGACCCCATTGTTTCTTGATTGCTGGAAACTTGTTTTTGTAGTTGGTGCTCATTTCTTGCTGCAACAAGCTAGGATCATATAGGGAGGAATAGTCCTTTCTTGGCGGCTGTGTTCGATACTGTTAATCCATGAATGGATGGGGTTATGAGCCCGTTTAGTTCAGTTCTAAATGAAGGGGAAAACATCAGAAGGAAGCTAGTGTGGTTTATACTGTTTCTAAGAAACCCTTTGTCAAAGAATATCAACTGGGTTCGGAATAGTGGTGGTGGTTCCATTTGCTGTTTGCACAATTTGGCTAGGTGGACATATTGAAGATCCTTCCACAATTGGTAGTAGTTTGCCTGCTCGAAGACACGGTAATAGACGTGCCCTCCAAATAACAAAATTGTCTCCTGTGAGCTTGACTCCAATTGCTGGGCAGGAGATGGAATTCCCAGGAATTCCAGTGGCTGTGGATCCAAGTAACTAGGTTGTTAAGCCAGGGATGGTACTTGAGATCGAAGCAAATGTTGAAGAAGGCGAGGATGCCATTTGAGAATAAAAGAAAGCTTTCGCTAGAAAAGCTCTAATATCATGTTAAATTTTGGTGGGACTACAATCAATTGTTCTAAAAGTTTAAGCTGTTAGATGAAAGCGTGGTTTATTATTTAAATATTTTAATATCCTTATTCACGACCCAGGATGTATTGCTTTGTTCTTGGACTCTATGCATAGAATCCCTTGTCACGCAAGAAATTGTTTAATTTAAGTTAGGGATGAGGAGGGGAATAAGCAAGAGAAAGGAAATCAATGTCACCTTATGACATGAACCTCCCCAAGTTATACACGTGAAACTGAAATCCTCAGGAGAGTTTTCTGTGTGTAATATGTTGTGAGTTGAGTTTGGCAAAGGTGCATGAGATAAGGTCTTAGGTGCACGCGCCGATGGATGATGACAAGATGATGACGAGGAGGCAGAAAGCCAATCAGCACAAGCTGCAGGAATCGGAGCAATCACCCAAGAAACCAAAAGCCGAGAACGATAATGGGCAAACCGTCGGATAAAGTCAACACTGAATTTGAGGAATTGTGCAGAGCTACAGAGGAACATCTGTGTGTCGACCAGATGCACGAGATCCTGGAAGCAAACGGCCAAGACTCCTCTGGTACTCCGGGGGCCGTGACCTCCAAATGGTACTCGGCATTCTACATAACTTATTTTAAGATAAAGTCGCCCGTCCTAAATGTTTATTACGACTGAACCTAGGAACACCATCACGGTTTTGTTTGTTATTTGATCGAGAGTTTGTATGCTTCAAACATTCACTGATTTAGTGACATGATGCTTTGGTAGACCAAAACATTGTATATGTAGTATGTCTCTAGCTTTGGAGGAGCAATCTGGAAAACAATTCTGATGATACTTTGGTTAACCCCTTTTTGATAAATTTGAGACATCTGTGCGTTGATGATGCAGCCAAGACTTGCTGTTTTACGGGCCATTGGACAAATGCCCAATTTGCAGTGGAACTATCGAATTTACTGGTACAAAGTATAAGTGTAAGGGAGCTTATAGCAAATGGGCGTCTTGCACATTCAGCACCAAATTCCCTCCCAGGAGAGAGGAGCCTATCAAGTTGTCGGATTCTGTCCTCAATTCCCCCATCGCTGATGCACCACTTCATCAAGTTTGCATAAATCATCGTTAGTTCCTCTTTTTGTGTAAGAATGAGTAGTGATTTATCATTATCTTGTCTTCTCTCCTTACGTATTCTTGCAGTTGCTAAAGAAGTATCAAGATCCAAGTCGTCGACCTTGTAAAGATCCAGGCATTGCAGATAAGCCACTACGAGGGATGGTGATATCTCTATCGGGTCGGCTTTCTCGTACTCTTGTATGCATCTTGACCTTTAGACTTGGAGTTAGTTTTTACTCTATACACAAGTTGGTGCAATTAGACACTCTGAACATTGGTGCAGCAATATTGGAAGACGAAGATCGAGAGACATGGACGAAAAGTCTCTAATTCTGTCATCGGTATTGATGATTTTATAATCACAAAGTAGCACTGAAATTATGTAAGGAAAATAGAGTCATAAGTCTTTTCCAAAATCTGTATGCGTGACCTGTCTAGTTGTCTCTCCTGCCAAGAGGGAGCGTGGCGGCTCAGCAAAAGTTGCAGAAGCAGTGTGAGTAGATGGAACTTGCTGGTTATGATTTCTACTTGATGTCAGACACTAAGAAACTATGTGGCTCTAGCCAAAAATGTTACCTAGCAGCAATACTAAGTGAGACTAAAAGTTTCTCTGCATTTTTCTGGTTGAGCCTACCACTTCATCTCTGTTAGGGTCATCGCGTAATGGGATAATAACTAGCTGAAACATTGTATGATTAGGGAAAGAGGCATACTCATGGTGAGAGAAGCTTGGTTGCTCGACAGCATCGAGATACAAGAGGCGCAGCCTTTATCTGCTTACGATGTGATGAGTGATCTGGCTGTAGAAGGCAGGGAATACCTGGGACAAGCAAGATCTGAGCGAGGAGGCACTTGAATCGATTTCAGCTGAAGTATGGACGGATCGCTGTCTTTCACTTGCTATGACACTTGAAATGGTGTTATCTGGGATAATTTCATATACACCAAGCGTGACCTGAACCTTCCTCTCCTGCTGCAGCTGAAGCTGTTTGGGAGACAGGCTGTCTACAAAGACACGAAGCAAAAAGAGCGAGGAGGGCAAATATTCGAGAGGGATGGAATACTGTAGAACTGTGCCTTTTCTCTTTGTGATATGGGGAAAGGATTGAACAGGTATGCTAAATATTCTTCGGGCTTCGATTGTTTATCTATTTTCTTCTTTTCATTATGGCTGTCCATACCGACGAGTAATTCGTGAATATTTGGTGTGGCTATTGCATAATGCAGCTCGTCACAATCCCCGATGACAACTTGCATCTGTACTACAAGCAGGGAAGAGTAGGAGATGATCCGAATGCAGAGGAGCGGCTCGAAGAATGGGAGAATGTGGACAATGCGGTGAAGGAGTTTGCGAGGCTGTTTGAGGAGATAACAGGGAACGAGTTTGAGCCCGGGGAAAGAGAGAAGAAGTTTCAGAAGAAATTGCTGAAATTCTGTCCTTTTGACATGGCAAGTGAAACTTTATCTTGTCTCAGAGACAATTTTATGCTTTATTGAGTCGATTTATGATAAGATGGGTTCTCCTTTGAATAGGACGACGGTGTTGACGTAAGACATGGGGGCTTAGGTCTTCGGCAGCTTGGAGTTGCAGCGGTGCATTGCAAGCTGGAGCCTCTGGTAGCGAACTTCATAAAAGTCTTGTGCAGTCAGGAAATATATAGGTACTGTACACAAGTTCTAACTCTGTGATCGATAAAAATTGTGACTTGTTATCGGTGGTGTCAATGACATTGCTTTGATTATTGGTAAGCTCTAATGGAGATGTGCTTGGATTCCCCTGATCTACTGGTGGGGATGCTGTCAAGGATTCACTTGCAAAGATGTAAGAATCCGAATTTTTTCTCTCATTATTCTTAAGAAGCAGCGGGGCCAATAATGAGATGTGCTGACCAGGTGAGGAGGTGCTACTAGATTTTGTAGAGAAAGTAAAATCCATGAAGGAGATGGGTCAAAAGGCTGAGGCTGTGTGGTCAGATTATAGCCAGAGATGGTTCAATTTGATGCACTCAACGAGGCCTTTTATTTTCCGAGATTATCAAGAAATTGCCGATCATGTAAGGGCTTTCTGTTCCCCAAAAAGCTATTCTACGGGTTACAGGGGCTGAGAATTTGTGTTGCTCCTGCAGGCTGCAGCCGTATTTGAGACTGTCCGTGGCATAACAGATGCCTCGCGCCTTATAGGCGATATGACAGGGGCTACAGTTGACGACCCTCTTTTGGACCGATACAATAAGCTGAACTGCAAAGTCTTGCCACTTGAAAAAGAGTCTGATGACTACAAGATGATAGTGAATTACGTGGAGAATACTTACGAGCCTGTCAGAGTTGGGGAAATAGTGAGTTCATAATTTACCTTCGATGTGAAAATGTGCAGTCTTCATTTTTCGGTAATTCTAATCCTCTGGCTATTGGTTCTTTTCAGAGCCACGGGGTGCCGGTGGAGAACATATTTGCTGTCGAATCAACCGCAGCACCTTCTCATGATGAAATAAAAGAGTTGCCCTATAAGGTTCTCTTGTGGTGTGGTGAGGTTCTCAACAGAACTATGAAATCACTACTAGCTGAACTTCATCTGTTTATGTAAACTCTGGTCAAGCTTCGTTTCCACAGGCACTCGCAGCTCGAATTTGATGAGGCATCTGCACAAGGGTTTTTTGCCCGCTGTTTGCTCTCTGCCAGTTCCTGGTTACATGGTGAGTCGCACCATTTCTTGATTATTTTCACATATTTGTTCCCTGTTTCATTTGGCGGTTTTCTGTATCCTTGTATTTAACCCCTTCAGTTTGGAAAGGCGATTGTGTGTTCTGATGCGGCCGCAGAAGCAGCAAGGTACGGTTTTACCGCTGTTGACAGGCCGGAGGGCTTCCTGGTATTGGCAATTGCTTCTCTGGGAGATCAAGTTCTGGAGGTTAAAAATCCGCCCGAGGTACATGAAGTCGAAGTGCTAAATTTGAGTAAATTCTAATGCCCATCATTCATGCCAATATTAAGCACTGATTCAACACTGATTTGTCATAAAATCCTACAGGATACGAAATCCTTGGAGAAAAAGAAGGCATGAGTAAAGGGACTGGGGAGAAAGAAAACAGACGAATCGGAGCATTTCATTTGGAAGGACAGCATCAAAGCGCCGTGTCGTCGCTTGATCCCGTTGCGGAAATCAAGCGATCGAACAATATAATTAACAGAATAAGAAAATAAAATCGAACACCAGATTTACGTGGTTCTGTCGTAGTGACCTACGTCTACAGGGAGAGCAGCACGGAATTCCACTATAGATCAAGCGATACAACGGAGATTACAACCATACTCGAGTCACTCAAACACTCTCGGTATTTCCCAAGCCCCAATTACACCCAATAACGCACATAGTGTTTAGCCCCACAATTCCTCACGAAATAATCTCTCAATCTCGCAAAAGAATTATACACAAATCTTAATACAAGATTTAATCGCTACGAACACTTGAGCTCTTGGTGTAATTCCACGAACAAAATCCCAGGGAGATAAACCCACACCAAGCACTCGACGTCAATCGCGGCGCTTCAAGACTTTTCTTCCCTCTGCCACGGCATATATATAGAAGAAAGACCGAAAAGTAAACCCTTAGAATCATTAATATCACCGCCACAAAAGAAGTCCAGTTCGATCAGCACATATTGGTCAAGAAAGAAATCAAAGTTGATCGAATATTGTCTCCACGTTGGACTTTCCAATTTCAGCCCAAGAGCCCAACATAATATAGGAAAGTTAATATTATCTTTGTTTCCTCCGGCACATATTTGGAAAGTAAATTTCCAATATTTCCTTTTTGCTCGGTTTCGGAAATCCGCAAAATATCCAATTTGGAATATTTAGATTTCTCTTTGAGTTCAAGCTCGAGACATATTTTCAACAATCTCCACCTTGGCTAGACGTTTGAGCCAAGTCACAATCGCTTTGATAGAATCTGAATTTCGTTACTACTCTTCCATAGCCCCCGATGGGCTCAACCGCCACAGACGTCTTTCAAGTCCAAGTCTCGCTTGAATTTCGCCATAGCCGTGGACCTCATCAGAACACCAACTCCACATGCACCTTTAACAGCTCCACAAGGATTTTCCGACACAACCTCCTCAATCGCAGATAAAGTAAAACCATCATTGCATTCATATCTGTCAGGAGATCGAATACGCACCTTGTCAATATCAGCAGTTACAGCAACCGTTGGCTCAATAGGCTCCACCTCGCTACAAGCACCATCTATGTCGATTATTTCGCTAACACCTGCTACCTCAGGAGTTTCTGGTTGCAACTCCACCTCAAGCTAAACACCGTCCAGATCCGTATGAACACTGCTACTAACACTCCTAGCCAGAAGTACTGGAAACTCGTCAAATATAACTTCTCTGCTGATAATAGGTGAATTTAATTTCGGGCATCACAACTTATAGTCCCGCTCACCTTGTGCATAACCTAGGAACATGCACTTTCTTGTCCTTCCATCGAGCTTACCATCACTAACTCGAACATAATATGGATAACCAAATATTCTAAGAACAGAATAATCAGCAACATTATCTGACCACACTTCTTCGGAAGTCTGACATTCAATCGCAGTCGATGGGGATCCATTCTTCTGGTAGCTCGCCGTACTAAGGGCATCCGTCAGGAATCTCTTAGCCATACTAGCACTAGAAAGCATTTTATGGGCCGTCTCTAGTAATATTTTGCTCATCAACTCTGCAACTTGTTGTGGTTCAATGGCACTAGTGCGGTATTTTACTATGCCTTCCTTCATGCAGAATTCGTTTAACAGCTTCGAGCAAAACTCCATACTACTGTCAGTCCGCACCTGCTTGATCGTTTTACCAGTCTCCTTTTCGATCAAAACTTTCAACTGCCTGATCCTGACAATAGCATTAAACTTGTGCCTTAGCACAAACACCCAAGTTTTCCTCGAGTAGTCATCAATAACTGTTAGCATAAATCCGGCACTCTTCCTTGAAAGAAATCGCGACAACCTGCGAACATCCAAGTGAATTAATTTTGTAATATCCGTGGTTTCTCTGACGGTCGTACTGAATTGCACTTTCCGCCGTTGATCTAAATCACAACACCTGCATACATTCAACTCGTTAGCCACATAACCACATAACAAATTTCTTTCACTTGGAACCTTCAGGCTTCTCTTGCTAATGTGCCCCAAACGCATATGCCACAATTCAGACTCTCGAGCCGATGCATTCGATGTCTCCACGGCGAATTCTGTCACTGTCTCACCTTGAAGCTCATACATGCCACTATGCTTGATTCCTTTCATTATCACCAAGGCACCTCGAATAACTTTTAGAAGTCCACATTCTGAAGAATACCGACACCCAACTGAATCCAGGGCACTCAAGGAAATCAGATTTTTCTTCAATTCTGGAACATGCCTCACTCCAGTCAACGTCCACACAATATCATCATGCATTCTGATTATGACATTACCAACACCAATAACATCTCATTCGGAATTGTTTCCTAACTGCACTTTACTACTATCCGTGCACTGATAAGTAGTAAACCAATTCCTGTTTGGTGTAGCATGAAAAGAATAACCAGAATCCATAATCCATCCATCAAACGACGAATTATCAGTGACAGACAAGACATAATCAGCATCATCCGAATTACTGTTTGCTATAGCTGCAACATCATCCGCAGGATCAATTCTAATTCCTTTACTCTTCTCGTTTTTCAGTTTAAGGCAATCCCTTCTAAGATGCCCCCTCTTGCCACAGCTCCAACAGACAACACCATCAGTCTTAGACTGACTTCGTCTATTCGAGTTCATACTACTCCTACTAACACGTATACCAGTTCTTCCTCTATTTTCACCTACTAAAGCAGCAAATACATATTCGTCAGATTCTCTTCTACGAATGTCTTCACTTAGAATTAAATCTTGAACACCGTCAAACGTCAAACTTGTCGACCTAGAGGAATTACTAACAGCAGTAACAGTAGTATTCCAACTATCAGGCAATGAGGATAATAGAATCAAAGCACGTACCTCATCTTCAAAGTCAATCTCAACTGAACTCAATTGACTAACAATCACATTGAATTCATTGATATGATCTGCAACTGACGCACCTTCGCTCATCTTCAAATTAAACAGACGTCACATCAAATAGACCTTGTTGATCGCAGAGGGCTTCTCGTACATGTCCGACAGGACTTTTATCAAACCCGCAGTGGTTGTCTCTTTTACGATGTTAAACGCGACGTTACGAGCCAACGTTAGCTGAACAACACCCAAAGCTCGTCTATCCAGCAATTCTCAATCAGCTTGCTTCATCGTCTCTGGCTTCTCCCCGGACAGGGGCAAGTGCAATTTTATCTGATGTAGATTATCATCAATCTGCATCTTCCAGAAATCAAAATCCTTCCCATCAAATCTGTCGATTTTCACTTTTCCTTCTTCTATCGACATCGATTCGCTTCAACTTAAGCAAGCCTTGCTTTGATACCAATTGTTGCGGAAGCCAAGCGATCGAACAATATAATTAACAGAATAAGAAAATAAAATCGAACACCAGATTTACGTGGTTTGGTCGTAGTGATCTACGTCCACGGGGAGAGCAGCACGGAATTCCACTATAGATCAAGCGATACAACGGAAATTACAACCACACTCGAGTCACTCAAACACTCTCGGTATTTCCCAAGCCCCAATTACACCCAATAACGCACACAGTGTTTAGCCCCACAATTCCTCACGAAATAATATCTCAATCTCGCAAAAGAATTATATATAAATCTTAATACAAGATTTAATCGCTACGAACACTTGAGCTCTTGGTGCAATTCCACGAACAAAATCCCAGGGAGATAAACTCATGCCAAGCACTCGACATCAATCGCGGCGTTTCAAGACTTCTCTTCCCTCTGCCACGGCATATATATAGAAGAAAGACCGAAAAGTAAACCCTTAGAATCATTAATATCACCGCCACAGAAGAAATCCAGTTCGGTCAGCACATATTAGTCAAGAAAGAAATCAAAGTTGACCGAATATTGTCTCCACGTTGGACTTTCCAATTTCAACCCAAGAGCCCAACATAATATAGGAAAGTTAATATTATCTTTGTTTCCTCCGACACATATTTGAAAAGTAAATTTCCAATATTTCCTTTTTGCTCGGTTTCGGAAATCCGTAAAATATCCAATTCGGAATATTTAGATTTCTCTTTGGGCTCAAGCTCGAGACATATTTTCAACAGATCCCCTCGGAGCACAAGGACAGCCCCCTAGAGTACAACAAGTATGCCATGTTCGATCCAAAACAGGTAAAGCTAGATCTTTACTTGTATACCAATTTCTCTCCCTGTATTCGACCCGGTTTTAGGCACATCGAGATGGGCTGATAGTAAAATTTTCCGGTTACTGTGGGTAGGGGTGTCAATAAAGCCCGGCCCGACCCATACCAAACTAGCTCGACCTGGCCTGGCCCGGAAATGTAAGGCTTTTTCGGGGCAGGTCTTCTTTGGGTTGGGTAAGAGCTCTAAATTGGATATATTAATCCTGTTTCGGGCCGGGCCGGTCCGAATCGAGCTTTTTTTACAGCCGGCCCATGACTTAAAAAAAACCTAGTTGCCTATCATCTCCGTTGTCTTCAAGCTCCCGCTCATCCGCTCTTCGGAAAAGCGGAGCGAAGCACATTGCGTCACCCGGCTCCAGCAGTAAGCGCACGCACCAGAGGTAGAGCAGATAGCGATTCGTCGATCCATCGTAGGAGTAGATAGCGATTCGGAAGCTATTTGTCGCGCGATTCGTCATCGAGAGCGCTCGCTCACGCGTGATTTCTTTTGTTGTTTCGCAGTCGAAGAGAAAGGTCAGGGAGCCCAAGGAGGAGAACGTCACGCTCGGGCCGGCGGTGCGCGAGGGCGAGTTCGTCTTCGGAGTCGCCCACATCTTCGCCTCCTTCAACGACACCTTCATCGTAAGCATCCGGCTCGACCGGTTTTCAATCCGTTCTTCTTCGCTTTAATTTTTGGCCTCTTTAGCCTAACGACCCGTGTTTCGCTTTCACTTGCAGCATGTGACCGACCTTTCCGGGAGGGAAACCCTTCTTCGCATCACTAGTATGTCTTGTGCTTTCTTCATTTTACCTTAAAATGCGTATGCGAGTTGGAAGGTTCTGCGAGTTATTGCTGTTGTGTGATGTCATTGTGAATCTCTGACCACTAGTCAGTGGTTGTTTGGGATTTTGGGCCTGGTCCTTGCTCGCCTTTGCTCTCTGTGGGTACGCGGGGATTCTGCTGGTTGTTTGAGATTTTGGGTCTAGATTTTTGAAGGGTGGGGGGGTTTTGGTTTCCTTGCAGAGTGGGAAAGTATTGAGGTGTGAGTACCCATGACGGATTCGGGCTTGCGAAGCGACTTTGGAATGTTTCTTGTCTGTCCTATTGAGAAATGTTATTCGTGATCGAGTTGTGTTCGAATGTTGGGGGCTGGAGTTTGATTAGGATTGCAAATGTTATTCTTGCGTTATATCGCATCGGCTGTTCTTTATTAGATAAGGTTGTTCTTCTTGCTCTTATTATGTCTATTGAACTTAGCTGGGATTCTTTGCCTTTGTGATTCACTGCGAGATTTGGTGGTCAAATGATTGCCTCATAAGCTTGTTTAATTATTGCTATACTCTGCATTATCACCTCACCATCATGATCTTTCGTTAACTTGTTTACTATATGCTATTGTTTTCCATATCTGGGTTAGCATGTGCTTTTCTGACTTTGTGTGACAATCTTGTGGCAATTAATTTTGATCTATTAGACCTGGTGGACTGATCAGTATTTTGCATAGGAGCATGTTCTCAATATCTTGTCTGAGGTAGAAGTTCCTTAAAAATCTAAGACACATATGCAGATGATCTCCATGTTTTGCTGAACAATTCATTAGGTTTTCCACAATTCACATCGGAATTAGTTCTCTTCTAAACAGAAACACAGAGTTTGTTTTTGATCTCCATGTTTTTCTGATTTCTAGATTACATGATGCTAGGATCCCAATAATCAGGCTTTGAAGAACATGCTTGTAATTTGCTGTGTCTCTTGTATCAGATGGCATGTATACCTGTGTTAAATGAATTGTTATGATTGTCAAATTCTATGGTTTCTGTTTTTTCTTTTTTGTCTTGAACTGTTGCTGTTTGAATGAATAGATAGTTGTTTGATTGGGGATTTTTTGTTTCTGGTTGCTAACTTTATTGCAACTGAAAGAGCTAGTTAGGCCTTCTCTACCTTGCATGCTAATTGTAGCAATAATTTGCAGGTTTTAAGTGTCATAAATAGAAGGATTACGAGATGTCTGAAACGAGTTCTACTAGTGTCACAGAAAGAAGGACAAGATCTGTAGTGTGGGAACACTTTAAACGGGTTCCTGATCAAGATAAGGCTGAATGTTTATACTGTGGGGCCCAAATTCGTTGTGCTAGTAATCACGGGACTAGTTCGATGCATCATTATTTAGGTAGATGCAAGGAATACCCATATGCAAATGTTGAGAAAAGGCAAAAAAGGGCCTCGGATCAACTTCTTGGGGTCTGTAGTTCATCAGGTCCATGGAAATTTGATCAAGATGCTAGTCGAAAAGACCTAGCAAAAATGTTTATTATTGGTGAATTGCCTTTTAAGTTTGTAGAAAATGAGGGATTTCGACTATTCGTGAATAGAATCTAGCCAAAGTTTCTAATCCCGTGTCGGAACACATTGAGGCATGATTGTTACAAGTTATACATGGAGGAAAGAAGTAAATTGAAGAAATATTTCTCGGAGACATCTCCAAGAGTGTGTCTTACGACCGATACATAGACTTCTTGTCAAAATTTGAGCTATATGTGTCTTACTGCTCATTTTGTTGATGCCGATTGGAAGTTGCACAAGAAAATATTGAATTTTTGTCAAATCCCGGGTCATTCTGCTGAGATAATAGGAAAAGCGGTTGAGAAATGCTTGACTGATTGGGGGATTCAAAGCGTTTTTTCTATCACCGTGGATAATGCAAGCTCAAATGACTTAGGAATTCAATATTTGAAGAAAAGACTTAACTCTCGGAATTCTCTAGTATTGAGAGGTGAGTTGCTTCACGTGAGGTGTTGTGCTCACATATTGAGTTTGATTGTGAGAGAGGGGTTGAAAGACATAGATGATTCAATTGTTAGAATACGTTCGGCCGTGCGTTATGTGAGGTCTTCTCCTGCGAGGTTGAGACGGTTTAAGAGTTGTATTGATATCGAGTCCAAGAGTCTTGTATGTTTGGATGTGGAGACTCGTTCGAACTCGACATATATGATGTTGGAAGCAGCTTTGAAGTTTCAAACAGCATTTAGCTTATTGGAATTTCAAGATAGTAAATATGTTGAAGAGCTTTCCAAGGCAAAAGGGTTGCCCACTAGTGATGATTGGGAGTATGCACGTCACTTTCTTCCTTTCCTGAAGTTGTTCTTTGATACGACTTTAAAAGTTTCGGGTTCTTCTTATGTCACTAGTAATGATATGGCGAAGGATGTGTATGGGATTCATGGAATCATTGATGCATATTGTGAGAATGGGGATCAAAGTGTGCAGGGAATGGTTAAGAGAATGAAAACCAAATTCAATAAATATTTTGGCAATGTGAACAATATCAATCTTACTTTGTTCATTGCTTGCATACTTGACCCGCGACATAAGTGGGAATATGTGAAGTAGATGATTAATGATGTTTATGAAAGGAAAGAGGCAGAAACTTTACGAGATAAAGTAAAAACATCTTTGACGTCATTGTTCGAGCAATATCGCACTGGTGTATGTCCCCAAAGCAACTTGAGGCTAAAGAGCACAAGGACGATAAGCATGTCAAAGTCTCCTGTGGTTGGTGCTGATTTTATGACTGCAAAGTATCTTAGCCAAACTGGACAATAATATTTGGAAGAAAAATCAGAATTGGACAAATATTTAGAGGAAGGATGCGAACGTTATAACCCAAACTTTGATATCTTAAGTTGGTGGAAAGTAAATTCTTCAAGATATCCTATCCTTTCTTCCATTGCTCGAGACATCTTGGCCGTGCCCATCTCGACTGTAGCATCAGAGGCCGCAATTAGCACAGGAGGTCGTGTGCTTGATGTGTTTCGTAGCTCTTTGACCCCAAGCATGGTGGAGGCTCTTATATGTGCTCAAGATTGGTTACGATCTACGCTACTTTCACGTTCGATTGAGGAGGACTTAGAGGAGCTTGAAATCTTTGAGACAGGTGAAAAAATATGGTTGTGGAATTTTGTACCCTTTTATACTTTGATGGATACATTAATTCTCATTTTCATCGTGAATTTAATGCAGAGTTGCCAACTACAATCATGGAGCCAAATTCGGTTTCTCTAGACGATTGATGAAGTTATTGTTTTTTTGTTTTTGTTTTAAAGGTTTACAACTATTTAAACAACATATGTCTCTATGTGGAGATTGGTACTTGTTAAATCATCTCTTGCTTGCTGTAAGTTCTCTCATTGGAAAGCTTCACCCTTCAGAGTGTTATTATGCCAAGCAACAAGAAGATTACATCTTGTCACAGGTATTCTCGAGTGAAAAGGATTTCTTGAATTGGTCTTACATGTGTTTGCTTGTGTGAAGTAGGTAGTTGGAATTTGCTACTCGGTCATGGGTCACGATTGTAATTTTTGTAGGATGAGCAGCTGACAATTGGGTAGTGTCTCAATGTTTATTCATCCTCTAGCACAATACACTTGTTTTCAAATATTCATCTTGTGCTCATTTATGAAGTTACAATGACCCTGTTTCTGTAAGAACATGGAAATACCTACTCTAATCTTGTACAAACTCCAAAACCTGTCTGATACCAGGATTGTGTCTTCCAGGGGGTGACCTCATGACAATATTTACTCTTTGACTGGAATTATTGGATGTCTTAATCTGTCCTTTCTTGATTTGGGAAGCACTCGTGTATTACCATTAAAGTATGATGGTTCTGTTTCATTGATTAAGCTTGCTAGCATAATTCATTAGATTAGCTTCCTTTTCTCCCTATGGAGCGCTCCTCTGGTTGATATTAGTTACTTGTCAATTCAGGCGGATAATGACAAGGATGGGCGTCTAACATTGACAGAGATGATTGACAACCCCTATGTACTTTACAGTTGGTACATTAGTTGACACGGCTACAAAAAATAAAAAATGATACAAATGACAGAATAATGTAGTAGAGAGCTAAGAGAATGAATGGCTATTCGGGGTTCACACCCACTTAGCAGTTAGTACCGGTTTATACGTTTACGCACGAAAACGAAAAAAAACCCGAAAACCCGGCCCGGCCCGATCCGGATTTTCACTTTGGGTTCTATGCGCTTTGGGCCGGGCCGGGTCAGAGAGAGCTTGTGCCCCTTGTGATTCGGGTCGGATCGGGTATCATAAAAACCCTACCCGACCCGACCAATTGACACCCCTAAGTGTCGGTGTTTGCGCTACAGACGAGCATAAGGTTCGTGGTGGGAGTGAGGTATGAGGAACAAAGGAGTTGAGATGGACGCAGAGGAGTGAGAGAGGACAATAAGGAATGCAATGGCAAGCAAAAGTGATGGGCGCGTTTGGTACATAGTTTTCGCCTTTTTTGCTAGTTTTGTTGTATGTGCTTTTGGTGTCCTGCTGCAGGAAAAGGGGGGTGGTGATGGCTTTTGTCTGTATAGAATCACCCAGCTACCTCAAAACTTTATGACCAAACGTATCATGTTGCGCAACTGATTAGCTTAGGCTTATAATATCATATGGTTGGTATATGATGATGCCTTTCTGTTTATTTTTTTGGAGGTTTTGATGGAAATGTGCAATGTAGACGTAGTTTTATTATCTGTGATTGGACTCTGCTCCCCGTGTAAGAAACCGTGCGTGTATACTTTTGAAACTTGCACCGGCATCGTGTTGCTAGGGCAAGGCACACCCTAGATGGTGAGTCTAGCACTAGTGTCGTCGAGATCTGCCTTCGTTAGAATCGAATTAAAACAAGAAAGAAGGATTTCGTGCCTAAAATTGGTGCTTGTCGAATTGGTTTCGGTCGATTTGTGGACATTAGATGGAAACGACTGTTCATAAGGGGCATATTTGCAAGCGAAGAATACAAATTGTCCTGGGATGGAATGAAGGTCATTTGTTGAAGATTACCTATGTCCCGACTGAATCTTTTGCTTGTGGAGGGATTTCTTATACTGATGGCGCGCTGTGCCAAATGAGACTTTTTAAAAAAACAAAACACACAAGCGGAGATTTAAGTGAGACATGATTTTGTGTTCGCGGCAAATACAGACTGCTTACATTAATGGCTAATCTTACGCTAATTGCCCCTGGATATCAATGCACAGGCGAATCACAGATGAAGATGAAATGCCGTATTTGATTGGAGTGCATGTTGGGGGTTACGTAAGGTCATCGTGTTTGAATCGACAATGCCCTAGTTCTATCTGCAATTATCCGTAATTGCAAGACGTTACCCTAAACATAAACTATCTCGATGGTCCTATCAACTTCACTATCTCGACATTTACAGCGGCGGCTCCACTAACTCAAAGGCGCCCCCCGGCGGAGGCTGTGGACGGCTTCCGCTCCTCCTACCCCTCCAACAGGTTTTTTTTTTTTTTCGTGTGCCGGCCGATCCGTTGGGTTTGGCTGCCGCCGTGGTGCTCGGGACCATTTGCTCGGCGTGAACGCATGTACGTAGTAGCCAACAGAGAGCATCCACGGAGAAAACGCACGCGGGTGGAGTACGACGTGCAGGAGCGCTGATGCGACGTCGTTCCGGAGAGCGACGCGGTCACGTACGTCGGCGGGGTGGGGGGAAGAGGGAAGAGGGAGAAACGGTCCAGATTGGCGTGTGACGACGACGGCGACAACTTGGCGTGGCTTCGACGGCTTCCTCCGTTTAATAAAAAAATCCCGACGTTGATTGCTCACCAATCAACCCCACCACCACCACCACCACCACCACCACAACATCCCCCATATTTAACGCCCCCACCATCACCGCCCAAAAACAAATAAATAAATTCAGTAAAGAAAAAGAGAGAGAGAGAGAGAGAGAGAAAGCAATCGACGAAGAGTTCGCGACGAAGACGAAGAAGGAGAAGGCGTCTGGAATCTTCGTCTTCACGCGAACGCGGGACGCGCTCACGCCATCGCTGACCTTCCTTCCTTGCAGGTTCTCCCTCCCTTCCTCCCCGCGCGGCGTATTTATCTCGCTTTTCCTCGCCCTCGCCGATCGCGTCGCTTGATTTTCTCTCCGGGACGCGAAACCACACGGACCCCCGTCGTCGTCGGTGCGGATCGACAAGGGGATTCCCTTCGCTTTCCTCTCCCTTTGACTCTCTCTCTGTCTCTCTCTCTCTCTTGTTGTTTCCCCCTGGTTCGGATCGGCGGCAGATCGCGAGATCGGAGATGGCGGAAGAGCACCGACTCCAGGCCCAGCAGCTCTGCGCCAACAACTGCGGCTTCTTCGGCAGCCCCACCACCCAGAACCTCTGCTCCAAGTGCTACCGCGACCTCCAGCTCAAGGAGCGCCGTTCCTCCACCGCCAAGCTCGCCCTCGACCAGACCTCCGCCCCCGCCCCGGCCACCGCCCCGGCCTCCGCCTCCGCCGCGTCGTCCTCGCCGCCCGCGATCTCGGCGGCTCCGGCCGCGGCTCCCTCGCCGCCGGCCGCGGACGGGCGCGGGGCCGCTCCGGCGGCGGGGCCGAGCAGGTGCGCGGCGTGCAGGCGGCGCGTGGGGCTCACGGGGTTCAGGTGCCGGTGCGGCGTGACGTTCTGCGGGTCCCACCGGTACCCGGAGCAGCACGGGTGCGACTTCGACTTCAAGGCGATGGGGAGGGAGCAGATCTCGAAGGCCAACCCCGTCGTCGTCGCCGAGAAGCTCGAGAAGATATGAAGGAGGAGCCGTTCGATTCCGTGCACGGCTTTCCCCGGTGCTTGCGTATTACGTCGTGGCGGATCGGCTGTCGCCGCCGGCGGGCGGCGGAGTCGCGTGACGCCGGTGGTTGTTGTGGGGGGCGGGCCCGGGTTTGTTTGACATTTGTAAATTGATGACGACGTGCCAAGCTGTCTTTGTTGTTGAGTTCCCATAAAACGAATTGAAATTAGCATTTGATTATTTTTCTTTTTAAGCATAATGACCTAGAAATTAATATGATTTTCATATTTTTAATTGCTCAATGGAGTATCGGTGCCGCAAAAGAAAAAAAGTTTAGAATTTCTTGTCATGGACAATCGGATTTCGGTGATGAAAAAAGAAAAAAACGTGGTCTTTCCGTCGCGATTAGAATAATTTATGACTTTATGTGGTATATTTCCTAATTTAAAAGGCGAGATTTTTTTCACCCCGTAGATTAGATTCACTCATTTTTCATTGCACGCAGAAAATCACCTTGGATGATGACGTATGTTTCTTTTAATTAGATGTTCCTATTATTGACTTTCCTCAAAATGTTAAACTTATTGCTACTTGGAAATGATAACTAGCTTGACTTGGTCTTTGCTCTTTGTATCAATTTGCGATGACTTTGCCTTTTGATTTGTCTTTAAAAATAAAAAAAATAAAAAGTCTCTTTCTTCGTTAGGTCAAAAGCCATTGGAAATCCTAAACCGTGTTAATCGTGACACATTTATCTTAAATTTCTTTTTCCGCCACACCGAAACTCCGAAATATATACATATGTGACGTGTTTACCCTCCATAAAAAATTTGTCAATGAGAGCTGTAAAAATGCCTACATAGAGGGCAAAATGCAAACGGTCACGTGCTTAGGTAAAATAAAAACGACGTTATTTTGACTGAAAAATCATCTAACGGAATCTTAACGGAGGGTAAATGTGTTATATAGGTATAAATTCGAAAAAAAAAATTAGGGTAAATTTGTCACGATAGACATGATCTAGGATTTATGATGTCACAAAAATAAGTTCAAGGCATAATTTGGGGTCTTTTGTGACTTTTCCCTAGTGTGTTTAGGAATCCACTATAAAGAATGATGAAGAAAAGATTTGCGCATTGAGGCGCCTTAATGATTTTGGGTAGAAATTTCACGGCTAATATTAAATTTTGTCGATATGAAACGAGTGATATTTAATGGTATGGATTTATTTTTAAACTAAGGGTCGGGCATGACTAGGACTGACGTAGACGCAATTCTAATTGATAATGATTAATACTATATTTGTCTTTGCTGTCGTTGTTTTCTTCATCGATGAAGAAACTAGATTGACTCATGTCGCACGATCAATAAGGCTTTGTAATCAAGTTATGCCATATAACCACACGTTAATCTTCGAAGTGATGTGGATTATCGTACATGTTTTTTTTTATCGGAAAATAATAATTATTATTTAATACGATACATGTTCGATAGTTCATTTTTATAAAAATTCGACGCCCACCTTCAGTGTTGATTGTCCACTCAGGCCCAATTGGTGTGCAGTTTGGCCCAATCTTGTAGAGAAGTTTCTATGGCTTCTCGTATTTATCCGAATTTCGACCACTAGCCCGGCCCAGGCCCAGGCACGACCAGCTTCTGCGGGCCCTGCCCTTTTTATTATTGGGCCTGGTCAGGCCCATGCTCGTGCTAGGCCGGGCTCGACCATGCCCCACGGCATGGGCTACCACGTGCCTCGGGTTGTGTGGGACCACACGGTACATTCCAATAGTTGCCGCAAGGTCGGCTTGAGTGGTTTGGAACCAGATTGAAAATCACCGGTTCCAATATTATGGAACCGAACTGGCTCCCCTGGGAGCCGTCTAGAAATCGACGGTTTTGTAGTTGGGCCGACCTTATGACAAGTACTTGATTAAGGCAATAATTGCAAGAGAAGGAGGTTTTGAAATATTCAAGTTAGGATTCTAAACAGTCAAACCTATTACCTGAATGAGCCCCCTCTGCTACGTGGACAGTTCTTTTAGTGGGTCGTCGAGTCTCAGTTGACGGGCTACGACTCTTATTAACAATGGTCAATATGCATGGATTGATGCCCACCATTAAGGACACCTTACACCCCAATGACGCGCGATGCTCTACAGTGATCAAACCGATCCGAGCAACCAGTGCATGGCTGCATGCAAGGTTCGTTAACATATGCAGTACGCTACAACAGCCAAATCGCTCCGAGGACTAGTGTATGCATGGCTTTTCAATTAGCGTCGGCACTGATCGTGTTTTCCTATCGAATAAAAGTTGAGAGGTATTCAATCTAAACCTAATGCCGTCGAGACGAATGAGCCAATCTTGTTACTTTATCACGTGGAGATCACTTTATAGGTTATTTATAAAAAAAAAAAACTCTTTTATTACTCGTGTATATACATACACATATAATTAAAATCTCGAGAATTAAAAATGCATTCTATTATCATAAATAAATAAGTCCTAGAAAAAAGCCACGAAAGGGAAAAAAACGGACGCAAACGGGGGGAAAAGAAGAAGAAGCAAAAAGGGCGAGCCCTTGCAAAAAGAGAACCTTCCTCTCTCTCTCTCTCTCTCTCTCTCTCTAAAACTTTCACATTAGGGGTGCGCTCTACGCACTCCCCTCCTCGACGACGGAAGAGAAAAGGTACACCCAATCCGCGCGAGTCTATAACAAGGCCCTTCCTCACGCGCTCACCACACCGCACCTTCCCGTCCAATTCCCCGTCTCCTCCGATCAAATCTCTCTCTCCCCCCTCGAACGGGCCGATCGATCGCGCAGGATCAGCTCGACGATCGATCCCCGCCGGTGCGGTTCGATCTGGTTCGGTCGCAGCTCCCGATCGGACCCTCCCCCCCCCGGCCCGCCCGCCGGCCCTCGGATTTCTAGGGTTCCGGGGCGATTCCTACATGCGATCGTCCGCGAGGTGGTGGTGGTGGTAGTAGGAGGGCCCGATTTCCTGTCGCGATGTACAGCAACTTCAAGGAGCAGGCGATCGAGTACGTGAAGCAGGCGGTCCACGAGGACAATGCCGGGAACTACGCCAGGGCCTTCCCGCTCTACATGAACGCCCTCGAGTACTTCAAGACCCACCTCAAGTACGAGAAGAACCCCAAGATCAGGGAGGCCATCACCCAGAAGTTCACCGAGTACCTCCGCCGCGCCGAGGAGATCCGCGCCGTGCTCGACGAGGGCGGCCCCGGCCCTGCCTCCAACGGGGACGCCGCCGTCGCCACCCGCCCCAAGACGAAGCCCAAGGACGGGAGCGGCGGGGACGGGGACGACGCGGAGAAGGAGAAGCTGAGGGCCGGGCTGAACTCGGCCATCATACGGGAGAAGCCCAACGTGAAGTGGAACGACGTGGCGGGGCTCGAGAGCGCCAAGCAGGCCTTGCAGGAGGCGGTTATTTTGCCGGTTAAATTCCCTCAATTCTTCACTGGTGGGTTGATGCTCTATTTTCTCGAAGTAATTTGGTGAATTATTCTGATGTTTGTTATCTTGTGAGTGGGTGTTCGTCGAATCTGGCAGCGATATGTCGGTTTCTGGTGTGAAAGATGAGCTGCTCTCTGTGTGGTGACGTTGATGAATGGGTTCTATGGTCGTTATGCGTGATTATTGGGACCGAGATAACTAACCGTAGCTGCTTTTCTTCATGTCAAAGGAAATTTGGGTTTCACCGTAAAGTAAAGAGCTTTATGGTCCTTTAGGCACTGTTAATATGGTAGCAAAGGCCAAAGGGTACCTTTTTCCTGAGAATTGTATGTTAGCGCTATGATTTATATTGGTCGGTGGTAAGAGTGGTTTGGTAACCGTGAGCAAGATGCCGCTGATGGTAAAGTTTATGAATGATGTATAAAGTACATATCCGTGTTTGATGATGTGGAAGAAAGTTATATGTTTAGGATCATGTTTGTAGGGGGGACATGCTCAAGACTCGATTAATTGCTTGCTGGCTGGTTTAGTAGGACGGGGGACGATCAGCTGGTGAGCATGTGTGCCTACCCTCATCTGCATGTGGCTTTCCATGTCTCTCTTAGATGGCACACGTGTAGGGGTGTAAGTGAGTTAAGCTACTTGTGAGCTACTCGGGATGGACCTGCAATCTACTCGTATACGACTCGACAAGAGCAAGAGCTCGAGCTCGAGCTCGAGCTACTTGAGTAGCTTTTCGAGCTGAGCTCGAGCTCATTGAAACTATACTCGATTACTTGCCAGCCTAAGAGTTTTAAGAATTGAAAAGAATGCTTTGACATTTTGACATAATTAGCTGGATTCTGTTCTTTAATCTGTGTAATTTGAAAGCATTATTGTTAATTTGAAACATCTGAAGCATATCCGATTTTACGTGAGATATTGGTGAGCTCAATATCAACGCTCAGATTCGAGTTGAGCTTTGACCCTTGCATCAAGCTTAGACGAGTTGAGCTCGAGTGTGTCGAGAATTTTTTATAACTCGATCAAGCTCGAGTTGAGTTTCGAGCGTCGAGTTGAGTTGAGCTTGAGCCTTGCATTGTAACCGCTTGACTTGACTCAATTACACCTAGACATGTGCACTCATGGGTTTTGCTTGAGAGAGGTAAGCGAGAAGCCTTTTCACTACAGAGAATACTTTTCAAATTGAATTTTCTTCCATCTGACAGAATCTGACCTGTAGTTCATCTACGATGTGGAGAAGCCCTGTTCTGACACATTGATGACACCTTTAATCTCTAGTTATCTTCAAGTCAACTGAGTGATAAGTTGAATATAGCAACGATACCATGTGAAGAATAGATCCATACACAATGTCTGTCGTGATTCATCCGTGAGCATTACTATTCCTCTCCATTATGATCAGTGGCCACCGAATTCTGCATTCGATGTTCTTTAATTGAAGCTTTGCGATAATGGTTTACAGGGAATAATGCTTTTCTGAATGTTTTTCATGTGCAAAATAATGTGTACTTTTAGGAGACCTGCTTGGTCTATCCTGCATATAAACCAAGGGGTGGTTTTTATAAAATTATTTTGCATATGATTCATTACCATGTATTGACCACATGTTCCGTTCTGTGATACCTATGTCAGGCAAGCGTCGTCCATGGAGGGCGTTTCTTTTGTATGGTCCACCTGGAACAGGAAAGTCATATTTGGCGAAAGCTGTTGCGACCGAAGCAGACTCTACATTTTTCAGGTGATCTATATTCACCAAGCATTTGTCAAGTGCACTCTTGGTTGACAGAAATCTAGATCCTTTCGAAATGTTGCAATTGCCTCACGGATTGAAAATTTTGAACTTTATAGCTGTGATTTTGATGCATGTCTTTTGAGATTTTTCAAATCATTTTCCATTGATTCTCTCAACTTCAAGCTCTCTGTTTTTACCTGCTTGCTAATCTCTTTAATGACCTAAAGTAGTATTATATTTTTAAAATTTTTCTATTAAAGACCCTTGGCAGGCTACAGGCTGTGACAAGTTGAGCTTCCCCTTCTTTAATTTACTGATGGTGAATAAACGAAAGATACTTCAGTTAAATATAGCGATTTGGTTTGGAGCATACCTTTTAAATGCACTTCCGTTGTACTTTACTTTTTCCCTGCTTTGCTGTCGTTCTTCTAGATACTTATGTTGTCTTCTATTATGAACAGTGTTTCTTCCTCGGACCTTGTATCAAAGTGGATGGGTGAAAGTGAGAAATTAGTTTCCAGTCTTTTCCAAATGGCTCGTGAAAGTGCTCCATCCATCATCTTCATTGATGAGATTGATTCTTTATGTGGTCAACGTGGGGAAGGCAATGAGAGTGAAGCTTCTAGACGTATCAAAACCGAACTTCTCGTCCAAATGCAGGTAACAATAATTTGGCTGAAATTGTAACACTCTTTCTTATGTTTATTGAAATCCTAAAGTGTCCTTGTTGTCTTGCCTCATTATGTTGCATTTTTGGGTATTTTTGAATGCTTCCTCACTTTTTTAGATTGATGTGTGGATGTACCTTTTGTCTCAGATAGGTGGAATATTCAATTGGAGAGAATAGAAAATGGAAGCTATCTTTTGAATATTTAATGAAAACTATTCACTTCTTCTTCTTGCTTTCATAGATGAACTAGTTTAGAAGCCTGTGAAGCATCTGGAACTTCGGACAATTATGGAAATCAATTCATGGAGTTTGAGTTAGTCAATGATGAACTTCAAGATATCTTTAGGAAGTCTCTTTTAATCATTTGCATTCAGTTCTACTTTGCCTTCTTCTATGTTATACAGTGATACTGATACAAAAGAAAAATGTTTACAGTGATGAGAAGGTCTATCTAGGTAGGTGAGCCCGGGCCACATGAAATACCCCACTAGCATTTTAGACTACGTAAAAAAGCGACTTTTCCTTCTTCTATATCAAATCAACAGGTGATTGAAAGAGAACTAAAGTTATCTTTTATTTGGCCAATTCTTAAATGATTGAGTTTAAAAAAGCTCAAAGGAGGAATAACATGGGATAGGGAATAGAAAACAGAACCAAGTAAAGAGTCGAATAGGAATGGGGGAACTGTACGAAGGGGTAAACATAGGGGGACATGCTGCTCAGAGAAGAGTGGCTTTTTTCACGTATTAAGTCTTAATCTTTTTGGAGCTCCAAAATGATTGTAGGTATTGGATTATATGCCTCCTAGAAAAAAATGATGATACTATGGCTATGTGATATTGTTAACCGTAGTTGCTCAAATTTCACGGTGTTGTCTACTCTTTGTCGTCATCATGTATTTTACTTTCGAGATTTCTTCGAGGTTTAGTTGCCTATAGAATTTGATTAGTAGTGTATTTCTATCCTCTAAAGAATAGAATGCTGTCTACTATTCTAATTCATTGTGAATCCATGTTAACTGGTCATGCTCTATTGCATATGAACTGATTATTGCTATATTCAAATGGAGCTCTGCAATCTCTTTTCAATTTAGGTATGTCAGAACATAATCTTATGCTGCTCCAGTGAGGCTGCACTGCAGATATGTACAAATGTCTTTGTTATGTGCCCCGATGTTTGTATTATAGACATGGGATTAGCCAACAAGGCTCTGAGATTAGTCTTACGGTTCTTGATGCTGTGATTAAGCTATCATCAATTAAATCTAATGCAAATGACCAAAGTAGAATGTACAGTTTGCGAGCGTTGCTTCTTAATATGCAGTTGTGTTATCTGCAGTCGATTAAGGATCCAGACCACTCTGGCTTGGAATCGGTCATTTTGTTGGATCTGTAGGTGATTAACCTACTATTTAATTTCAATTATGTTTTCTCAGAATCTGGGCTGTAACACTTTCTGTGCCTTAATATCTTTAAATATTATCTGTGCCTGTTTATTTCGCCGAATTTGTTAATGGGTAATTGTGAGTTTCTATTGGTACTATTAGTGAGGATTCCATTATATCTTTCTTGTATTTTTTATTTGTGTCTCTTGGAATGATAAATCGCTCTAGAAACAATCAAATTACTTAGTAACGCAGGTAAGAACAGAAAGTGTTAATATGTAGATTGAATATGACTGAACAAGTCATTTGTTTTCTTTATGGTTATTTTTCTTATTTCAGCAGAGGATTTTTTCGCCAGAGATATGACCGTAATTATATGGATTGATTTTCTTACGGTTCAGGGTGTAGGACATAATGATGAGAAAGTTCTTGTTCTTGCAGCAACAAATACTCCATATGCTCTCGATCAGGTCAAAAGCTTTCTTTATAGTGCTTTTCATTAATTGGAATATTTGACAGCTATGGCTCATGGATTTTAACCTTTAGGCCATTCGTCGGCGTTTTGACAAGCGCATATACATTCCTCTTCCTGATACGAAGGCTCGACAACACATGTTTAAGGTACTGAAACTAGAAGAAACTGATAAGATCATAGTCAGAGATCATTTGGGCTGTAACATGATTATATATTTCATTGGCCCTTCATGTTGCAAGAAGCCTAATCCTTTTTCTATGGTTTGAAATATGGATAGGTTCATTTAGGGGATACTCCCCACAATTTATCTGAAAGTGATTTCGAAAGCTTAGCTCGCAGGACAGAGGGGTTTTCTGGTTCGGATATAGCTGTTTGTGTGAGTACAAGACGTCTGTGTGATCTTTTCTGTTGCTGCCATGTTTTTCATTTCAGCAGTCATATTGTGCAGCATGCCTTAATTATGCTCCCATGTGCTGTAATCTATATGACAGGTTAAGGATGTCCTTTTCGAACCGGTGCGCAAGACCCAGGATGCCATGTATTTCATAAAGACTTCCAATGGCATGTGGATGCCATGTGGACCAAAGCAACCTGGTGCTGTCCAAATCACCATGCAGGAGCTGGCAGCACAAGGACAAGGTTCACAGGTATAGAGCAATTCTGTGTTACGTCTAGTGTCAAAGTTGGCACTTGCATCTTGATCCTGATCCTTATTTTGTGTTGTTTTTTTTTTTTGGTTCTGTAAAATCTCTGTTAATTTGTATTTCTCGGGGAAGAGGTTCTTGATGGGTTCAGTAACTGGGGAGTCTTATCCACTATCACTTACTATTTGGTTGGCCTATTTTTGATTCATATGATACAACCATTAGTTCAAAGGGGAACATTGCCAATGAATGTCCACTTATCATCGAAAACGCTTTCAACGTCAAGCTTTCCCCGCCAATTGCAAGCACAGCTGTTGAAATCTTAAGTCATAATCATAAAGCTGGAGATACTTTTGCCCATTTTGACTTGTAAATGGGCAAATAGGAGTGGAAGCCAATAGTCTTTTGAAAGTTAGCTGTAAGAATTGTCTGGATAAAATTGTCTTCCATGATTATCGTGTGTCTAACCACTTGATGGAGGAAATTAAAAGTCAAGGTGATAAGTTTGTTTTCATTTTCTTCTTCGCAGTTTTTCTGAAAAAAGGTGAAAAAACAAAACGAGGGTCTTTGGAAAGATTTTCTCTTTTTCTGATTTTCAGTTAATTGTTCCGGAAAAAGAGGGATAAATAAGATAATGAATTTTTCTTACCCAAAAAAAATAAGATAATGAATTTTCTGCTTAACCCATCTTTCATTTTTTTCACGGTTCATTGTCATTTACAAACTAGCTATATGTTTCCTTAGTTGGCAACTAGGTAATGCTTTTGTGGCCTTAAATATACTAAAATAACTCGCGTGGATTTATAACAAGATTAAGTTAGTTGCACAATCACGCTATTATCTTATTTTAGTACTTGCTATATGCTAAAAGTTTGTTGATATAATTTCATACAGATCCTTCCGCCCCCGATTTCGAAGACAGATTTTGACAAAGTGCTTGCAAGACAGAGGCCGACAGTGAGCAAATCTGATCTAGAAGTTCATGAGAGATTCACGAAGGAGTTTGGTGAGGAAGGTTGATAGGGGCCTATTCATACTAGAAATGAGCCTGATCGCCTATTTGTATTTTAAGTTTGTTTATTGCTGCTGACACGATGAATTATATCCGTAGCTTCTTTCGGTTGGGAAGATGATTTCCCTTTTGAGCATAAAATATCTGGGGATGGACACTCTTCTTAATTTGCTTGTTGCAACCTGTATAAAAAATTGTTTTGAGAAGTGCTCGGAATATCAAGCATGACATGTCAATATATTTGTTTTCTCCCGTATGTGGTTACTTTGTTAGTCGGTTGTATCCAATCAAACTAAAAGAATATCCTGTCCCGTTGAGTGGCTTTCAGGGACCAATCGATTGGGTATAAAGCGGTCAGTGATTTGGTCCCGTAGTTGTTATTTTTTTTAACCATTGGAAATAGAAGCGTAACTGCCTATTTTGGTGGGTGCAATTTGTTAGGGCCATATAACATTTGATATCCATCACATTCGGCTTTTTGAGGATAAGGCATCCCTGGAAAGGTATGTACGGTTGCTCCATAGCAGTCGACTAGCTTTGCGTGAAATAATATATCCTTTGGTTGAGGTATTAGCCTTTACAAGGCAAATCATATGACCTTGTTTACATAGCTGGTTGGTGCAATATGGCAAGTGCTCTAGAAATTCTTGTTGTGCAGTTGATAAATGCTAATTGTTCAATGAGAATTTCCGTGAGTGATATGTTCAGGTAGGCCGTAGAACAACTAAACCACGTGCTCCTCTTGGATTGCTTTTGGTCTACTTCAAGCTCGGTCTCACCTCTGTTTATTTTTAAAAACTTGTGCAGACTTGCCAAGTAAATCTGGCAGATGCCTAGAACTAGTGCTTCAATGCAGGACAGTATTAGGAATCCCTGATGTTTTTGATGCGGTCTCTTTGTTCCTACGGCGGTATTTTTTTAGCTAATGCAGGTGGTATTTTTAGCTATGCGCCTTGTCACGTTGGCCAGTCATTATTCTTGTTTTGTCCACAAGGAAGATTTGAAAGACATCAGGGATAATGTTCACTGACTTCTGAGTTGTCCCATGCCATCAAATTTCTTTTTTGTGCCGACGTCCCATCAATTGTTAGAATCAATCAAGAGAAAATAAGTTAGACTTTGAGAATGATGTGATGCTCTTGTAAGTAGATTCAATTCTATTTAGTCTTTACCCGAAATTGAGACATCAGTCAAGCTTACTCTCTTCATTGAAATTTCCATTTGTATAGAAATGAGACTAAGATTCATGGTCTGAGGCCACGATCATGTTGGCTGTCCATTGGACAAAGCCCCATATAAGCCAAGGTTATGTGGAAGGCTAAATGCAGATGTTTTTTTCAGCAAAATAATGCAGAGTTGCAAGAACGAAGAAGCTACAATTGCTATGTTCGTCGGCTAGAAATTTCTTGTACAAAGACTCAATTGTTGGGGAGGTTTAAGTCTCTTTTCTGGATAGCATGTGTTATTCTTATTATGCACAGGAGGGTAAATGTGAGTTTACTATGGTTCCAGAACGGCAATTCTGAGAATACAGCAAGAAAGGATCTACGGAAGCGATTTAAATAGGGAACAAAAACATCCACTGATGAATGAATGTCGTTGCATGTCGTATAGGTTTTTCGTGTTGCATATCGTATAGGTTTTTCGTTGATTCATTTTTCCTAAGTGATCCAAACTTTGGAAAATGAAGAAAATGTTTTTCTGGAAAAAATTTTCCGCGAAACAAATGGAGCTTAATTAAATATTTCAAATTCTAAAATTCCAATGATGTATATATAATTGAGACGTACACAATCGTGGCTTTTGGGAAAAGGTTCGGCAAGGATCATCGAATATCATACTAATGTGACAAGAAAGAATTCTATTGCTGTTTCAAGAGAAAAACATATAATTTTACCTCTGCCGTCGAGTCTAGGGAATGTACTTATGCGGATTTAAACATATATCCGCCATATTTTCACTCGAACAATTTGATTGATGTGTTCGCCATGTTCTGCTTTTGTTTAAAGTCTCTTTCCCCTCAACACGCTCTTGCATTTAACCTATAAAGAGGAAAAAAGAATACCTCTGAAATGAGTTCCTATGAACAGAGGAAACCCATAGATAGGGAATTACATCATGTGTCATGCTCGTTTTTGGCTCATTTGAACCGATCTACAAAGGAAAGAACCTATCAAACCTCAACTTTTTTCTCATGCATAAACTTGACAGGATCTCTACATTTCTTTCTTGGACAAATGTAGCTTCAGTTTCTATCCCCCTTGAGGATTCGAATATGTCCTCCGGCTTTGACACCTTCAACCCAGTTGTAGACAATGCACCCAACAGTACAGTCCAAACTAATGGGGAGCATGGTTCCAAAGCACTACAGACGAACCGGCAAAAGAAATTCCTTCAAGAATCTGATGAACACTTTTTTATCACACAGAAATCTATCTTTTGCACATCAGTCCACATGGTAAGATGTCAAGGAAAGTCGATGACTAGCCGGCGTTGCTTATTATTATACACATGTCAGGTAGCTTCTCGGGCTATAAGAAGCAGCATGTCATTTGCACCGGTGAGCATCCTCCAATTTCACACTTTTTCAATCCATCGTATTGTAGCTTTACCTACTTATCATGAGACTTGCTACATTTATCTCTCTCCTCTTCTTAGTCGGACTAGCTTTGGTGCACTCAGCCACCACAAATGCCAAGGTATACATTTCGTTTTTTGAGAGAGAGAGAGAGAGAGAGAGAGAGAGAGAGAGAGAGATTTGTCTTGTACATCTAAATTCATAGTTATGAAAGATTATGTGTTGGGTTGAATAATCAAACCGTGCTGTTCGTATTGTCCACTAAATGCATCAGTAATTTTTTTTTGAGGGGGTGCAAAAATTGGAGTTTTCATTTATCACAACACTACTCTTGCCTTTCGACTTTAGACATTAACCGCTAAGAATGACAACCTCACTTCAGTCACTCGTTAAACCGCTTCAATGATGAACTATGATTCGCCTAACCTGGTCTAGTGATTAATTTCATTGTTTTCTTTGTGCTTGGCTCGTATGGGTGAAGGTGGGATAAAGTTTAGAATTGTCCTCTTCATCAAACTTAGCAAAGCTCATCATGTTCTTCCTGTCTTTTCTCATTGTTTTTAAACTTTGCAGCATTACATAGTTTACATGGGGAGGCACTCCTATCCTGATCCAGAATCTGTGATCACAGCCAACCACAAGTTACTTGCATCAGTGTTGGCAAGGTATGTAGATGGATACACACTTTGCACTTCGGAGAGTCTTGATCATAAACATTTAACCTTTGAAAGTTAATTAAAATCTCACAAGTTATATTTGTGCAAGAATTCTCTTTCTATATGGTTGTCAATTGCGGCATTTATCCTATTCCTTGTTCTGCTATATATGTCAGTCTTGATGAAGCACGGGAGGCAGCAATTCACCACTACAGCAAAAGCTTTAGAGGCTTCTCAGCCATGCTTACAGCAGAACAAGCCCAACAACTTTCCGGTAATAAAATGCATGTCCAACTATCCATATGCATCTGTTCAAGTTCACATATTTTGGTTTCTACCTCAAATTGATAACAATTGCATGGTTCGGGCACATTATATAAATTGTCAAAAGTAAGCTAACTGTTGTTCATTAGGAGTAGTTGGGCTTAATATTTCTTTTTGAGTTGTGTTACAGAGATGGATTCTGTCATCTCTGTGTTTGAGAGCCAGATGAACAAAGTCCACACAACACATTCATGGGATTTTCTAGGGGTAAACTCGCTTTACCAGCATAATCAACGGGGAACAGAAGCTAGTTCTGATGTTATCGTTGGTGTCATTGACTCTGGTAATGCTCTAAAGCTTTAGCCTTTTCCTCTACTTTTTTGTCAGTGTGAAAACAAAGGTTCAGTTGATATTCTTTGCAGGGATTTGGCCTGAATCAGAGAGCTTTAGGGATAAAGGCTTAGGTCTTGTTCCTGAAAAGTTCAAGGGACAATGCATCCCTGGAGAAAATTTCACATTGTCCTACTGCAACAGGTACTATTAGCAACTAAGACATGCTGTGACAAAAAAAGAAGTAATCAAACAGTTGGTCCGTTGTATAACTTCAGAGTTCCAGCCAAGGAGCTTCTTCATTAACATAATTGCAATGGAATTTGCAGAAAGATCGTAGGTGCCCGGTTCTACTTCAAAGGGTTTGAAGCAGAAAATGGCCCTCTAGAATCTTTCAACTTACCCTTCTTCAGGTCGGCCCGAGATGCCGATGGCCACGGGAGCCACACCGCATCGACAATTGCGGGATCTGTGGTTCCAAATGCCAGCTTTTTCGGGATAGCCCAAGGCACTGCTCGGGGAGGGGCCCCAGGTGCAAGACTAGCCATTTACAAGGCCTGTTGGTTCGGTCAATGCAATGATGCAGATATCCTTGCCGCAATGGATGATGCGATAGACGACAGTGTTGACATGCTATCTCTCTCACTGGGTCCGACCCCTCCCCAACCAATCTATTTCGAGAATTCCATCTCGATAGGAGCATTCCATGCATTTAGGAGAGGGATTGTCATCTTGGCATCTGCCGGAAACGCATTTTTCCCCGGGACTGCTGTTAATGTGGCTCCTTGGATACTTACTGTAGCTGCTAGTTCCATTGATAGACAATTTAGTTCGAATATATATCTCGGAAACTCAAAAGTTTTGAAGGTAATGGAGTGAGAGCTGTATGAAATAACTACAGATTGTAGATGGATATGAGAGAACCATTGCGGCAAAGATGCATATTGTACTAAAGGAGTTTCATCTAACAGGGCTATTCTTTGAATCCTATTGAGATGGAAGCTTCGTATGGGCTAATAGCCGGGAGTGAAGCAGCTGCTAAAGGAGTTCCAGCCAAAAATGCCAGGTTAATCTTTGTATTTAACCTATGGTATCTTATTTCCATTTCCTCGGCAAAGAAATGAAGCATTCCAATTTACATCCACATGATGGTCTTGGATCATCTGGGTCGGTGTCTCGGTTCAATGAAGAACCATTTGCTACAATCATGAAATTATCCTGGTGACGCAACAATCCTGGTTTACAGCTTCTGCAAGAACAACACTTTGGATCCTACCTTAGTGAAGGGAAGGATTGTCCTGTGCATGGTTGAGGTGTTGCTTCGTGATGATCGTAGAGAGAAGGCCTTTTCTGTGAGAGATGCCGGCGGTGTGGGAATCATCCTCGTTGACCCAGTTGGGCACGATGTTGGTTTTCAATTTGCAATCCCAGGTGCTGTAATTGGTCAGGCAGAAGCCAAAGAGCTTCAATCCTACATGGCAATAGAAAAGTAAGGCACAAGAAGCAGATCTAACTATTCACATTAGGAAGAAATTCATACAAGAGTCAGAGTAGCTAATGCCTGGATTGAACTGAAATAACAGGTATCCAACAGCTAACATTGCACCAACAGTGACTGCCTTCAACACAGAGCCAGCACCAGCAATGACGATGTTTTCTTCCATGGGACCAAACCTCATAACTCCTGATATTATCAAAGTATAGTCCATTTACACTTAATTCATGTCTTTGGAAAATCATTGATTACAAAGATGATTTGTAGCTTTCAATGCTTGCTCAAGTTTGTTGAATATTAAATGCAGCCGGATATTACAGCACCTGGTGCGAAGATTTTGGCTGCCTGGTCTCCGTTGGCGACTGAAAGCACGTCGGGTCGCCCTGTCAACTACAATATACTATCAGGGACCTCTATGTCTTGCTCCCATACGGCCGCAGTCGCTGCGATTCTGAAATCTTACTATCCTTCTTGGAGTCCAGCTGCTATCAAGTCTGCCATTATGACCACAGGTTAGTATGCTTCCCTGAAAAATTCTATTAGATACTTCAATGTGTTCTCACAAAATTTTTCTTTGCTAAACCTCGTCTTACTTCAATAAACATTATGCAATTTCAGCTACTGTCATGGACAATAGCCGAAACCCAATCAGACGGCATCCAAACGGCACACAGGCATTGCCCTTTGACTATGGATCCGGACACATAAACCCCGTCGCCGCATTGGACCCAGGACTTATCTATGATTTCAATTCCGACGACATTATAAATTTCCTATGCAGCATTGGGGCAAGCCCTGCACAACTCAAGAACCTAACAGGAGATCTAATTTCCTGCAAGAACCCACTGACATCGTCCTATGACTTCAATTACCCTTCAATTGGGGTATCCAACATGAAGGGGAGCACATCTGTTCACCGGACCGTCACTTATCACGGACAAGGCCCAACAGTTTATACTGCGGTCATAAACTATCCGCAGGGAGTTAGAGTTGCGGTTTATCCTGCTCAGCTCAGGTTTACTCAGGCAGGGCAAAAAATGTCCTTCAGGATTGATTTCAGTCCTTATAAAAGCAGTAATGGGAGCTTTGTGTTCGGATCACTGACATGGAGCAACGGTATTCACATTGTAAGGAGTCCTATTGGTCTTAATGTGATTTCTATATAGAATTATCACTCCTTTGTATTGTAATCAAGTATCAACTAGCTATCTGATTTAAAATCCACGTTGGTACTGCATCTGATATTGCTCAAAATGTTAAACTCATAATTATGAGTTTTTCACTTACGACCCTGTCAATTTCTAAGAAAGATGATTGATTAAGTCCGTAGTTTACCAATTATTGTGTTTTTCCATATGAAGAAAATCACTCAACAATTTTATAATTGTCAAACATAAAATTGTTATGTGTAAATGAAGCCTCACTACTTGTTTTTCCATCGCCCATTACGCACAGTTCTTGTGGTCGTGAGCTATTTTAGCCTATTTGTTAGGCATTTTTATTATATATATATATATATATATTTTTTTTTCCTAATATAGAATCCTTCCTATTATATATCTCCTAATTAGGGTTGTCATATGTCCTACATATATAATAGGATTGAGCATTGTAAATATACAGAAAAAATATTCATTGAATACAAAAAGGAGATTCTTTTTCTACATGGTATCAGAGCCCTAGGGTTTGATCCTTGGGGTACTGTACGTCAATCATCGACTACGGTGGTCCCACTCGCCGGTGAGCGGGCCGGGGGTTCGGGGGCAGCGCCCTCGAAATTTTTTTTTGGGCTCGCTTTCTTTCTTTATTGCGCCGTCCGACGTGCGTCTTACCCGATCTTCTTCATCGTTTGACATGCGTCTTACCCGATCTTCTTCATCGCAATTCAATTTGCGAAGCTGATCTCATGGCCAACAAACAGTCGAGTTTTGCAACTGATCAAGCGGATGCTAGTGCCTCTGCTACTGCCATTCTGGCAGACCTGACCACTGCGATGAAGCAGCTCTTGACCCAGCAGGCCGCGCCGTCGCGCGTTGAACCTCCTGTTGCACCGATTGCTGTCAAGCTTGATGGCAAAAATTATGGTGTATGGTCCCAGGTTGTTGAGATGTATGTCTCGGGCAAAGACAAACTGGGCTATTTGAATGGTGATTCTCCTGAGCCACCTGCTACTGATCCGTTTTTTAGACAATGGAAGACCGATGATTCTACAGTGAAAGGTTGGCTTATCAATTCTATGGACCCAGCCTTGATACCAAACTTTATTCGGTTTCCTACTGCCAGAGCCGTATGGGATGCTGTCGCAACGACCTTTTTTGATGGATCTGACATCTCCCAAATCTATGATGTTAAGAGGCAGGTTTCTCAATTGAAGCAAGGCGGTGGACCCATCGAGAAATATTACAATGATCTTCAAGGCCTCTGGCGTGAGATTGATTTCCGCCGTCCTAATCCTATGCAATGTCCGGCCGATATTCTGAGGTACAATGCCATTGTCCATGAAAATCGAGTTTATACTTTTTTGGATGGTCTTGATGACCGCCTGGATAATGTTCGTGCTGATGTTCTGAAGATGGATCCATTTCCCACTCTTGAGCAAGCTTATGCCCGAGTCACGCGAGAGGATATGCGCCAATCTGTCATGCTCTCCAATCCTATTGAGGTCACCTCTGGTTCTACCATGGTGTCACAGCGGAGCAAGGGTAATCAATTAGTGCTTTCTGCCCGGGGACCTTGCCCTAAACCTAGTATGCCAATTCAATCCGAGGGATGCTCTCACTGTGGGAATCCTAAACATATAGCAGCATCTTGTTTTAAACTACACGGTTATCCAGACTGATGGGATGATTTTCAGACCAAGAAGAAGAAATCAGGCTCCCAAAAGGGGCGGAATGGAGGGCAAGCCTCATTAGTGACTAGCGGCTTGTCATTAATTCCCATGGAGCCTGAATCTGCTAATGCCGAATCTCTTGAAGGTAATTGTGGGTTTGTCTTTGCTAATGGACATGGTGATGGTCATCATGGGTGGATAATCGATTCTGGCGCTACAGATCATATGACTCCGGAATTTGGTGACCTTCTTACATCTACTACACCACGTCGAGATCATATTTACAATGCTAATGGATATAGCTTTCCTGTGACGGCTGCTGGGCGTGTGTCTATCACACCTTCTCTTACTCTATCTCATACCTTGCTTGTTCCTTCATTGTCTAATCGTCTGTTATCAGTTGGACAGCTTACTAGTGAGTTGAACTGTATTGTGCTTATGTACCCTGATTTTTGCCTGTTTCAGGACATTCTCACGAAGGAGATAATTGGGCGTGGTACTAAGAGGGAGGGGCCGTATTTCGTGGATGAAATTACTTCTGGACGGACCTATCATTCTCGTGGACAGTTAGCTCAAGAGAAGGAACTTTGGTTATGGCATCGTCGGTTAGGTCACCCATCCTTTGGGTATTTACGGCATTTGTTTCCCAAGTTATTTCATGGTCTATCGAACTCTAGTTTTCAATGTGATACATGTATTTTGGCAAAGAGCCATTGCACTTGTTTTCCTCCCAGTTTGAATATAAGTTCTACTCCTTTTCCTTAATTCATTCTGATGTATGGGGTGCGTCTCCTATTACTACAGTATCTGGGTTTCGATGGTTTATCATCTTTGTTGATGATTGCACACGTATGACTTGGCTATATTTGATGAAACATAAGAATGAGGCTGAAGCTATCTTTCGGACTTTCCACCGTATGATTCAAACTCAGTTTGGGGCCAAACTTCAGGTTCTCAGGTCTGATAATGGTGGCGAATACTTAAGTAAACCTCTTGCAGCTTATTTTCAAGAACATGGTTTGATACATGAAACTTCTTGCCCTCAGACTCCTCAGCAGAATGATGTTGCTGAGCGCAAGAATCGCCATCTTCTTGAAACCACTCGAGCACTCTTGGAGGGTAGCCATGTTCCCCATCGTTTTTGGGATTCCACAGTAATCACAGCTGCTTATTTGTTGAATCGCATGCCTTCCCACATTCTGAGCTATCGCACGCCAATGCAAGCACTTGCTACCCATGTGTCTCTTCCTTCGGTTCTTACATTGCCTCCTAAGGTGTTTGGGTGTGTCGCTTATGTCCATCTTCACAAAAATCAGCGGACCAAACTTGACCCTTGTGTAGTCAAATGTGTGTTTCTTGGTTATGGCCCTTCTCAGAAAGGGTATCGGTGTTATGATCTGGCCGGAAAGCGCACGTATGTCACCATGGATGTAACATTTATAGAGACAGACAGAGTCCTATTTTCCTTCCCCCCAGTGTCCTGTTCAGGGGGAGACTAGTTGTAGAACCAGACATTGGTGGGAGGTAGGAATTACAGGAGCGATGGATGGGTGCGCACGGCCACATGATTTTGAGGCTGCACGTGATTCTGAGGCTGCTGAGGCTGAAGATTTTGAGCTACTGCCGCATGATTCTGAGGCTGCACGACCAGACAACACTGAATTACTGCATGGGTCCAAACAGGTGTCAACAGATACACAGCTGCAAAAGCTGCAACAGCCCTCCTTGTCTTCGCCCTCTTCCCCCTCTTCAGTACCACTCCAAGCTCCTGAGAATGTACCTGAGGTAAGTACTTCTACTGTACTTGACTCTTTTGAAAATACTGATGTGCTTACTAGTTATAAACTACCCGATAGATATAATAGGGGTAAACCACCGAATCGATATTCTCCAAATGTAGAGGACCGCCGGTCTCGATACCCTATTGCAGACTATGTGTCTGCCAAGAGGCTGTCCACACCACTACAAGCCTTCGTGTTTACGATTTCCTCAGTTCAAGTTCCAAATAGAGTTGAAGAAGCCATGAAGGATCCAAAATGGCTTCAAGCGATGGAGGCAGAGATGGAGGCGTTGGAGAAAAATCGAACTTGGAAACTTGTGGAACTACCAAAGGATAAAAAGCTGGTTGGATGTAGGTGGGTGTTCACAGTCAAACATAAAGTAGACGGCACTATTGAGAGGTATAAGGCAAGACTGGTAGCTAAAGGGTATACACAGACTTATGGGGTGGATTATCAGGAAACATTCTCTCCAGTTGCAAAGTTAGACACTATAAGAGTGTTGTTATCTCTGGCTGCAAACTTGGACTGGCCTTTGCATTAATTTGATGTGAAGAATGCATTTCTTCATGGAGATTTAGAGGAGGAGATCTATATGGAGTTTCCACCTGGATATAGATGTGCAGATAAGCCAAACATGGTTTGTAAGCTGGAAAGATCATTGTATGGGTTGAAGCCGTCCCCTCGTGCATGGTTTGGTCGCTTTAGCTCAACTATGAAAGGGTATGGATACTCCCAAAGTAACTCAGATCATACTTTGTTCTTAAAAGGTGCTCAAGGAAGAATGACAGCTCTTATCATATATGTAGACGACATAATTATTACAGGCAATGATAGTGCAGAGATTATAAGATTGCAGGAATTATTATCTAGGAAGTTTGAGATGAAGAACTTGGGAGGTCTGAAATATTTCCTGGGAATCGAGGTTGCTAGGTCGAAGGAAGGGATTTACTTGTCTCAGCGGAAGTATGTTCTTGATCTTTTGACCGAAGTTGGCATGCTAGATTGCAAGCCTGCAGACACTCCTATGGTACAAAATTGTAAGCTTAGAGAGTACCCTGATCAAACGCCTACTAATAAAGAGAAATACCAAAGGTTAGTAGGTCGATTGATTTACTTATCACATACACGTCCTGATATTGCTCATGCAGTAAGTGTGGTGAGTCAGTTCATGCATGCACCTAGTGAGGATCATATGAGTGATGTGTGGCGCATCATTCAATATTTGAAGTGAGCCCCAGGAAAGGGGTTGCTATTTGCAAAGAATGGCCACCTTGAAATAGAAGGTTACACAGATGCAGATTGGGCTGGAAGTGTGACAAACAGGAGGTCTACATCTAGGTATCTTACATTTGTGGGAGGCAACCTAGTTACATGGAGAAGTAAGAAACAAAAGGTTGTAGCTCGGTCTAGTGCAGAAGCTGAATTCAGAGGTGTAGCAAAGGGGTTATGCGAACTTCTATGGCTTCGGAAGCTGCTAACTGAGCTCGGGTATCCACCGGGTTCGGAAATCAAATTGTTTTGTGATAATAAAGCAGCCATAAACATTGCTCATAATCCAGTTCGGCATGATAGAACCAAACATGTGGAGATTGACAGACATTTCATCAAAGAGAATTTGGAGGCAAAAGTGATCCAGTTACCATTTGTCAAGTCTGAAGACCAGTTAGCTGATATATTGACAAAGGCTCTGTCAAGTAAAGAATTTCATTACTCACTTATCAAGTTAGGCATCAAAGACATCTTTGCACCTACTTGAGGGGGAGTGTGGTCGTGAGCTATTTTAGCCTATTTGTTAGGCATTTTTATTATATATATATACATATATATATATATATATATTCCTAGTATAGAATCCTTCCTATTGTATATCTCCTAATTAGGGTTGTCATATATCCTATATATATAACAGGATTGAGCATTGTAAATGTACAGAAAAAATATTCATTGAATACAAAAAGGAGAGTCTTTTTCTACTTCTTTGAACAGATCAACATAAGAAGGAACTGATACACTACACTTGTTTTCCCATAGATAAACTTGACAACGTATAAACGGGTGGCGCTAATTCCACACCTTTAATAGCTTAATTCACACCTTTTGAATTTAATCGACTACAATACCCATTTGAAAGACATCTATCTAAAAACTCCTCTCCCATTTCTTTTTTCTTTCTAATCAATTGAGTCTCCTCTCCTCCATCTTACACAAGATTGTTTTGAGACAAGCTGTTGTTCTTCTGTATTTATATGTTGCTTGTCGTCATCCATTAAATGGCCAAACATGAAAATGGATCAACAAATAGCAGATGTCATTTGCTTTAAATAAATATTAAATTCTGGAACTCTAATAGAAAAGTATATATAATCGAGATATAGCCAATCTTGGCTTTTGGGAAAATGTGAGGTGAGGATCATTGAATATCATACTAATGTGACAAGGAAGAATTTAATCCCTGTATCAAAGAAAAAATAAATAAATTTATCTCTTCCTTCAGGTTTGGAGAATGTACTTATGCGGATTTAAACATCTATAAACCTTATTTTCACTTAGTTTGATTTATTTCGTTTTTGCCATGTTCTCCTTTTTTTTAACGTCTCTTTTCCCCTCAACACTCTCTCGAACCCATCGGAAGAATTTCAAGATCCGTACCCAAAAAGAGGATCAAGAACGTCATTGAAATGAGTCCATATGAAAAGAGAAAACCCATGGATGTAGAATTTCATCATCTGTTATGCACGGTTTTGGCTCATTTGAACCGATCGACCAAGGAAAGAACTGATCATACTTTCACTTTTTTCCCCTCTTGAGGATTCGGATATGTCATCTAGCTTTGAAACCTTCAATCCAGTTACTGGAAGATGAAACTGTCTTTCCAACTATTCCATGTAGACAATGCACCCTGTAGTACGATAAAAGTAATGAGGAGCATGGTTCTAAAGTACTCCTGATGAGCTGGCAAAAGAGATTCCTTAAAGACCCTGATGAACACATTTTAAACAAACACAAAGACTATCTTTTGCACATCAGTCCACATGATAAGTTGTTAAGGAAAGTCCACGTCAAGCCGGCTTTTATTATTTTTATATCCATTTCGTGCAGCTTTTTGGGCTGTAAGAAACGGCATGTCATTTGCACTGGTGAGTATCATCCAATTTCCACCTTTTCCAATCCATGGTATAGTAGCTTTCCATGAAACTTGCCACATTTATCTCTCTCCTCTTCTTAGTCAGACTTGCTTTGGCGCACTCAGCCACCTCCAGTGCCAAGGTAAGCATTTCGTTTGCGAGAGAGAGAGAGAGAGAGAGAGAGAGAGAGAGAGAGAGAGAGAGAGAGAGAGAGAGAAATTGGTCTTGTACATCTAAGTTCATTGTTACAAAGACTGTGTTGGGTTGAATAATCGAACCATGCTGTTGGTAATGTCCACTACTTGAAAGAGCAAAAATGATGCACCTAGGGGGACCGGTGATCACATTGTTCAGGCAGTTTCCTATATTATCATTTAGGCAGTTTCTTATATTACCAGTCAGGCAGTTTCTTATATTACCATTCAGGCAGTTTCCTATATTACCATTCAGGCAGTTTCCTAAATTAGTTTATTAGATGTTATCTTTAATTATTCGGTTTCCATTAGTATTAGGAATCCTATCTCTATATATAAGATGTCTATCTTGTAATCAAAAGCACATTATTATTGAATAGAAATTTTGAGTTCTTTGGAGTTGTTCCAAATTTACGCTTTCTCTCTGCGTCAATTGGTATCAGAGCATAGGTTGCTTGAATCAATGGCTGAACAGAATCGCGGTCGTGGACGGCGGGCTCATGGTGGCCGGGGGCGTGGAGGCGTTCCTGAAGCAGACGACCAACCGCGTCTAAGAGATCTGCGAGGCATAGAAATTGAAGAACAGAGAAAACGAATCCAGGATTTGGAGCGACAACTTGCGGAGGCGAGGTTGGGCGTTCAATCCGAAGAAGGAGCGGAATCTGAGGATTCATCCGATGATGAAGAAGAAGACGTAAACCCTTTCGGGATTCTGAACCAGGGGCGGAATCGAGGAGTACGACCTGGAAATCAGCGTTCTTCTCAAAATTTCGGAATGAAGATCGAGATTCCCGAGTTTAATGGTAAAGCTCATCCTGATGAGTTTATTGATTGGTTGCATACAGTAAAACGGATTTTTGATCTTAAAGACCTAACTGAGGGGCAAAAAGTGAAGTTAGTGGCTATTAGGCTGCGAAAACATGCTTCGATATGGTGGGAACAGGTAAAAAAGCAACGTGCTAGAGAGGGGAAGTCGAAGGTGGATCGCTGGGAGAAGATGAAAAAGTTATTGCAAAAAATTTTTTTGCCTACCCATTATATGCAAGAGGCGTTTATCGAATATCATAACGTCAAGCAAGATGATAAAACAGTTGAGGAATTCACAGAAGAATTTGATCGTTTGTGGATGCGTTGTGATGTGGCAGAGGAAGACGAGCAGACGATTGCATGATATCTGGCAGGGCTGCAATACGAGATCTCTGATGTTGTCCAATTGCAGCAGTATTGGACATATGAGGATGTGTGCAGACTAGCCCTAAAGGTGGAGGGGCAGTTTAAAAGAAAGGGCAATAAGTCCAAGTGGTCTAGCAGTGGTTCTAAATGGACAGGTAGTAGTTCCAAGTGGTTAGATAAAGAGTCGTGGTTAGATAAAGAGTCCCGGGGGAAAGTAGGGAGTTCTTCAGCCCCGGCAGCAGTTAAGGGCGCTGGTTCAAAATTTACAACAAAAGGAGAGCAGGGTAGTGCTGGATCTAGCAGGGGAGGAGCTGCAGGCAAGCGATGTTTTAAGTGTCAAGGGCTCGGACACTTTGCTACTGATTGTCCGAACCGACAGTTTGTGACACTTGTAGATAATCCAACTTTCGATGAAGACCCAACTTATGATAAATCTGATGGCGAGCAAGCAGATGCAGATGCAGATCCGGAGGACATTATCTATGCCGATTCTGGTGAGTCTTTAGTTGTGCGTCGGGTTTTAAATATTGCTGAGGTAGATGATGAATCGTGGCTCAGGCATAATATATTTCATACTAAGTGCACTAGTGGGGGAAAGGTGTGCAGTATGATCATTGACGGGGAAAGTTGTGAGAATGTAATATCTACCACTATGGTAGAAAAGTTGGGGTTGAAAACTGTCGAACATCCTCAGCCATATAAGTTGTCATTGCTTAGGAAGGGGAATGAGGTAAAAGTGAGCAAGAGGTGTCTAGTGCAGTTTTCGATTGGGAAGAAATATGCTGATGAAGTGTGGGGTGACGTCGTTCCAATGGACGCTTGTCATATTCTGTTGGGGAGGCCTTGGCAGTTTGACAGGAAAACACAGCATGATGGATTCAAAAATACATACACCTTCAAGAAGGATGGCCGGACTATTACTCTGGGTCCTTCAGATTTGAGAAAAGAAGGGAAAAGTAATCTGCTTTCTAAATCAGAGTTCCAGGAGGAGGCGGTGAATGCCCCAGAGCTTTTTGCTGTTGTAGTCATGGAGTAGAATCTTGATAGTCCAGAAATTTCAACTCAAGTTCTACCTATACTTGAGGAGTTTGCTGATGTCGTGCCAGAGGAGTTGCCACCTGGATTGCCACCCATGAGGGACATTCATCATTGTATAGATCTCGTTCCAGGAGCTGCTATTCCTAATAAGGCAGCTTACAGAATGAATCCTAAGGAGTATGAGGAGATGCAGAGGCAAGTGCAGGAACTATTAGAAAAAGGTGCAATTCGAGATAGCATGAGCCCTTGTGTAGTGCCAGCTTTATTGGTTCCTAAGAAAGACGGGTCGTGGAGAATGTGCGTGGATAGCAGAGCTGTTAACAAAATCACGATCAAGTATCGCTTTCCTATTCCGAGATTTGATGATTTAATTGATCAACTGCATGGAGCGACTATCTTTTCGAAGATAGACTTGAGAAGTGGATATCATCAGATTAGGGTGCGTCCTGGAGATGAGTGGAAGACCGCTTTTAAAACTCGAGATGGTCTGTATGAGTGGATGGTGATGCCTTTCGGGTTATCTAACACACCGAGCACCTTTATGAGACTGATGAATCAGGTGTTTCGTCCTTTTATTGGTCAATTTGTCGTCGTATATTTCGATGATATTTTGATTTATAGTGTATCGACTGATCAACACTTGCAGCATTTGAGAATGGTGTTCGAGACATTGAGGGAACAGAAATTATATGCTAATACCAAGAAGTGTCACTTCTTGACCGATCATGTGACCTTTTTGGGCTATATAGTAACTAAGGAGGGCATTCATATGGATCCAGCTAAGGTTGAGGCTATTACGAATTGGGAAATTCCGAAAAATATTCATGAGGTACGTAGCTTTCATGGGCTTGCGTCTTTTTATCGGAGATTTATTCGGGACTTCAGTACTATTATTGCACCTCTAACGGATTGTCTGAAAGGAAGTAAATTTGTGTGGACTAAGGAGGCAGAAGCTGCCTTTCAATTATTAAAGAAGAAGGTGACTGAAGCACCTGTTCTCGTGCTTCCTGATTTTAATGAGATTTTTGAGGTGCATTGTGATACTTCAGGTGTTGGTATTGGGGGTGTCCTAAGTCAAAAATGTAAACCTGTGGCATTCTTTAGTGAGAAGTTGAACGAGGCGAAAAGGAAATATTCAACTTATGATAAAGAATTTTATGCTATTGTGAAGAGTTTGGAGCATTGGCGGCACTATCTTATTTCGAAAGAGTTTGTCTTATTTTCTGATCATGAAACCTTGAAATACATCAATGGGCAGCACAAATTGAATGCAAGGCATGCAAAGTGGGTGGAGTTCCTTCAAGTTTTCAGTTTTTCCATCAAGCATAAGGCGGGAGTGCTAAATAGTGTGGCAGATGCATTGAGCAGAAAGCACTCTTTGCTGTCTACGATGCAGGTAAAAGTTCTAGGCTTTGACACTTTTAAAGATTTATATGTTGATGATCCTCATTTTGGGGATATCTGGAGGAAGAGCAAAACGGAGCCTTTTCAACAATTTCATATCGTAAAGGGTTACCTATTTAAAGGTAACAGATTGTGCATTCCTCAATGTTCTTTGAGGGAATCTATTATTATTGAGGGACATGCGGGCGGTTTAGCTGGACACTTTGGCGTGGATAAGACAAAGGCCTTGTTGAGTGAACATTTTTATTGGCCTCGGATGGAGCGTGACGTGACACGTTTTATAGAAAAGTGCAGGATATGTCATGTGGCAAAGACCAAGAGTACTAATGCAGGATTGTATATGCCCCTACCTGTTCCAGTTGCACCGTGGGAGGATGTTAGTCTTGACTTTGTCTTGGGTTTGCCAAGAACGCAGCGGAGTAAGGATTCAATAATGGTGGTTGTCGATAGATTCTCGAAGATGGCCCACTTTGTCCCGTGTAGCAAGTCCTATGATGCTTCACAGGTTGCTCGATTATTTCTACAGGAGATTGTTAAGCTGCATGGAATTCCTAAGTCCATTACCTCAGATCGTGATGTGAAATTTGTGAGTCATTTCTGGCGCACTCTTTGGAGGTACATGGGTACAAGTTTGCAGTTTAGTTCATCTCATCATCCTCAGACTGATGGTCAAACAGAAGTTGTCAATCGAAGCTTAGGGAATTTACTGCGGAGTTTGATTGGAGATAATCCGCGACAGTGGGACTTGGCATTGCCTCAGGCGGAATTTGCATATAACAGGTCAGAGAACCGAACTACTGGCAAGACTCCTTTTGAGGTGGTTTATGGGCGTAATCCAATTACTCCATTAGATCTCACACCGATACCAGTTCTCAAGCAATTTAGCTCGGAAGCTGAGGAACATGCAAAGTATATCAAAGAGCTGCATTCCCAGGTCCATAATCAGATCAATGGTCAGAACATGAAGTATAAGCAACGCGTGGATATGCGCAGAAAAAGAGTTGTCTTTAAGGAAGGTGATCTAGTTTGGATTCACTTTAGGAAGGAACGATTTCCAGCTGGTAGGTTTGGCAAGCTTCAACCTAGAGCTGATGGACCTTTCAAAGTTTTGGAGCGAATTAGTGACAATGCTTACAAGATCGAATTGCCGGGTAAGTATAATGTATCCGGAACTTTTAATGTAGCAGATTTGTCACCTTACTACCCTGAAGAGGAAGAAGATTCTGAGGAGATTGATGACGACAATGAAGGCGAAGCAGATTCGAGGACGAATCTTTCTCTAGTAGGGGAGGATGATGCACCTAGGGGGACCGGTGATCACATTGTTCAGGCAGTTTCCTATATTATCATTTAGGCAGTTTCTTATATTACCAGTCAGACAGTTTCTTATATTACCATTCAGGCAGTTTCCTATATTACCATTCAGGCAGTTTCCTAAATTAGTTTATTAGATGTTATCTTTAATTATTCGGTTTCCATTAGTATTAGGAATCTTATCTCTATATATAAGATGTCTATCTTGTAATCAAAAGCACATTATTATTGAATAGAAATTTTGAGTTCTTTGGAGTTGTTCCAAATTTACGCTTTCTCTCTGCGTCAAAAAATATTTTTGGGTGTGCAAAAATTGGAGTTTTCATTTATCGCAACACTACTATTTCCTTTTGACTTTAGAAAATTACCAAGAATGACAACCTCACACTAGTTACTCATTAAACTGCATCACCGATGAACTATGATTCTCATAACCTGGTCTAATGACTAATTTCATTGTTTTCTTTTCCCTTGGCAAGTATGGGCGAAGGTAGGATTAAACCAAGAACCGTGCTCTTAATCAAACTTATCAAAGCCCATCATATTCTTTCTGTCCTTTCTCATTGTCCTTTACAATTTGCAGCATTGCATAGTTTACATGGGGAAGCACTCCTATCCTGATTTAGATTCTGTGATCACAGCCAACCACGAGTTCCTCGCATCAGTGTCGCCAAGGTATGCAAATGGATACACACTTTGCTCTTTGGAGAGTTTTGATCACAAACATTCAAACTATGAAAGTAAGTTTTCATAAGTAATATTTGTACAATAATGTCTTTACTATATGGTTGTCGATGCCACATCTGTCCTATTCCTTGTTCTGCTATATATGTCAGTCTTGACGAAGCATGGGATGCGGATATTCACCACCACAGCAAAAGCTTTAGAGGCTTCTCAGTCATGCTTACAGCAGAACAAGCCCAACAACTTTTCGGTAATAAAATGCATGTCCAATTATCCATATGCATATGTTCAAGTTCACATATTTGTTTTTACCTCAAATTGATAACAATTGCACGGTTTGGGCACATTATATAAATTGTCAAAAGTAAGCTGACCGATGCTCATTAGGCGTAGTTGGGCTTAATATTTCTTTTAAACTTGTGTTTCAGAGATGGATTCCGTCATCTCTGTGTTTGAGAGCAAGACGAACAGATTCCGCACAACACATCTCTGTCATCTCTGTGTTTGAGGTCTTGTACATTGTATCTGCATTTGAACCTTTTTATGAAATATTATAAGTTGGGCCAATTAATCAAACCGTGCGGTTTCCTTCAGAATTTGGGAATTGACCACTAAGATCGACAACCTCATTTCAGTTAACTCCCTAAGTTGCATCGGTAATGCACTATGATCAATCTACTCTCATAACCAGATCTAGTGAATGAATTCGTTGTTGTCTTGATTGAACTATGTCTACCAAATCCTTTCTGGATGAGAAAGAAAACTGTATTGTTATGAATTGATGCCCCCTTGGAGCAGACCATGGTGTGATAGCATGAAAATATATAATAATCTCAATGCATGTAGCAGAGACCAAGAGTTGCCTAAAAACACTAGTCGTTCAAGCATTAGGACATTTCAATTGTTCTCTGAATTTGCAGCATTGCATAGTTTACATGGGGAGCCACTCCCATCCTGATCCAGAATATGGGATCACAGGCAACCATGAGTTACTTGCATGTCTCTGGACCGTTTGCGATCGATGCACACTTTGGAAAGTCATGATCTTAAAAGTTCAATCTATGAAATTAAGAAGTCAAATGTTTGTACGATAAATGTCATTACTACTAACACTTGTCTTACGGCTTCTCTATATCTAATGCCAGTCTTGATGAAGCGCTGGAGGTGGTGCTTCACCACTACAGCAAAAGCTTTAGAGGCTTCTAAGCCATGCGTACAGCAGAACAAGCCAAAAGAATTTCTGGTAAGAAAATGCACGTCCAATATTTACTTGCATATATTCATGGTTCCATATTTTGGTTTCTACCCTCGAATTCTAATAATTGTGCGACTTTGGCACGGAATAAAAGTGACCAAAAGTAAGCCAATTGAACGTCATTAGGTGTCACTGGAATGAATATTTCTTCTGAACTTGTGTTACAGAGATGGACTCTGACATTTCCGTGTTCCAGAGCAAAGTCAATGAAGTCCGCACAACACATTCATGGGAGTTTCTCGGGGTAAACTTGCTTAACCAATATTGCCAACAGGGAGCAGATGCCAGATCTAACATTGTTAGTGCCGTTGACTCTGGTTATCCTATAACCTTTGCCTTTGGCTTTTCATCATTGCAACGAATAGAAACTCATACATGACTCCTCTTTGCAGTGGTTTGGCCACGATCAGAAAGCTTTAGCGACAAAGGCTTAGGTCTTGTGCCTAAATAGTTCTAGGGGCAATGCTTTCCTAGAGATAATTCCACATTGTCCAACTGCAAGATGTAGCGACTAAGATGTGTGATAACATGAAAAAGGAAGTAATCTAACATCATTAGTAAGGTGTGCATTGTGCCATGGCAACAAAATAAGCAATCAAACAGTCATCCCGGTTTCTAAATCAACAGATTCTTCTCTTTGCTAGGCCTAAATTAAGAGATAGTTAAAGCCTCTAGGAGCTTCCTTATTAATGTCCTTGAATTTGACTTTCCAGAAAAATCATAGGTGAGAGATTTTACTCCAAGGGTTTTGAAGCAGAGGTTGGCCCTCTAGAATTGCTGAATATCACTCTCTCCAGGTCGGCTCGAGAAAATGACGGGCAAGGGAACCACACTGCCTCGATAATAACAGGATCTGTTCTCTTCATATGCTGCAAAAAGTGAAAAAAACAATAAATTCTAGCTTTTCTGTTCATATGATTTTATTTATGTGATCTCTGGGCTCATCTTTTCTCCTGCCCTCCTCCAAGAATGGACTCTCGATTATCATCCCACATGAATCAAATTTGACCATATCTGTCAAGGAGGCTTATGCTTATTCATTTGTCTTTTCTTTCCTTTTTGCGTTTGTTTCTTTGACGTTAGATGTCGGAGATCTTGGGGACCTGACGAAGTTATCGTTTGTCCCTGAAAGCTGTTTCAATGGCTTACGTGAGGAACTGAGCACAAGTTTTAAGATTCGGGCTGAGAGATTGTGGCTTCATTTTGGCAGGTTTGCCAGTAAAATATTTGTTAAAGTGTCGGACAACTATCAGTTTAATACGACAGGTGAAGCAAAATGGAACACAGAGATTGACATTAGCCAGCTAAATATACTGTGATCTTCCCTAAACTCTGCAGGACGTGCTTATTCCGAGGACAACAAGCCATTTAATTTATATAGCTTTCTTGCTCAGAACATATCCTTCTCTAATCTTTCTTTGCTTCTCCTTTTTCTCGGGAACCATGTTATGGTGAGGATCTTGATTATCTTGATTCGCAATCATGGTGACATATCTCTATGGAGAAATTTCCTTCAATCAGGCTTTTGATTATTAAATCATTGCTGGAGAAATTTCCCCGACAAAGAATAGAGGATTAAAGTGGACCAGTATCCTACAAGATTGCTAACTCAAAAACCTAGGCATGCGCAAGTGAACTTCGAATGAACCGCAAAATGAAGTTGATATGAGAAGAAAAATGATCTGACTCCATGTTCACTGTCTGAATCTTTGGTCTCATCTGAAGGGAGCTTCTTTGTCATAATCTTCTTTCCTTCTATTGGTTAGGCATAGTGCAAATGAAAGGCTAGGCGAATGGAAAAGTTAGGCGAAGGGCGTATGCTCCAAGGACGAAGGACCGTCAGCTAACGTCGACAGAGTGAAATAGTTATATGTATTTGATGATTGAAGTGACGGGTCAATCACGATCGTCCCGTAATTTGAGTATATATGTTGATGATATAATTCATCTAGACCAAAAAAAAAAAAGAAGAAACAAAATTATTTGGTGCAGGATGTCTCACACCCGCCGTCTAGATTTGTGTACAGAATTCAATCTCCAATGTCAGAGAGGACAGGAGGTCCCCCCACCTAATAGGGCCCATTGGTATTTACTCATTATGGGGGGGAAGTGCAAAACATCGTCTTAGCCAACCACCTTATCAGATATAATCCTCGAACAATCAACTTGCTCAGCTTCAACTGCACAAAACACCTTTCCAATTGATTATTCATGAGTCACTAATTAGGACATATCCTGATTTTGTCCCAACCTTGCGATTTTGTACTAATCTAAGAGACTAAGACCAGACACACCTAACGCAGCTTCTTTAGGACTTCACTATGCTAATATATAATATGCCTTCTTCTTGCTCAAATCAAGCACAAAACACAAACAGACACGAGGGATATTGAAAAGAAATATGAAAGGAGTTTTGCTTTTCTAATCCTTCGCTGTACCAAGCTCACTTCTCATCACAAGAAATTGACTTTTCTTAGACTCTTCTTGGAGGTTTCACCAGAACAGAAACAAAGAACTGCTACTTGTCTAATCCAACAAGATCTATGAAGAGCACACGGCAGAGTTTAATCCACCATTATGATCTTGGTGAGAGCAGACATGACATAACTCCCATTCAAAATGGTACAATCTAGATACACTGACGTGTGACGATTGAATTTTGGACTGTAATCACATGGGGTGCAACTGTCTTCCACCCAGAAGAACCTAATAGGGACTGCTCACCTATATCCACTTCTGAACGTAACACTGAGTATTCGCTTCCTCTTTCTGCTTTATTTCCTTCTCAAGGGAAATATGAAAGAGGGAAATCCGGAACTCTTCGCCCCTTCAGTGTTTTGCTGCCAATAAGCCCGGAACGAGTCATGTGGAAACCACATACGGGTCAAATATAAATGCAAGGCTTTACTGATAGTGGCAGAGTTCTTGATTTGGCAATGCCGTCTATGTTTTGGTTTGTGATGTTGCATCGACTCTTATAAAGCGCCTTAACTTCTTCCTTTATTTGTTTCGATAACTCCAAATGAAGCCCCCGGTAGAAGAAGTCGACCCCAGGTCATGATCTTTCCGTTCAATGACAGACCAAGTACCTTCTAAATTGGGTGGTAGCGACGCCATGCGCGCCACCTAACTTTTCTTCAACCACCACCATACTAAATGCATTAATTGTGTCTAGAGGGATTCCGAGTATCGCGATGCACGCCTAAGTTTTTAGTTTCTAAGTACTGATTGGATATGTAGTAGGAGATTTTCCATGAAAAGGGGTGAGAAATAAGACATTAGAGACCTAAATTAGCATGTGTGGTTCATGCTAGAATGGTGATTCTAGGCTCGGGCGAGACCAAGAGCTCCGAATGAACATGCCTAAACTACAAAGATGACCCCAAATTATAATTTTAAACCTTCAATAATGGGTGTAAAGGAAATTCAATTTGGATGCAGTGAGTACTTGTTAAATCTTGCTAAATTACAGGGATTTCTATGAAAATTTCCCTAAAATTAAGCTTGGAAGTATTGGATGACATGTTAATGGATTTTCGTGAACAGAGAAAGAAATTTAATGGAGAATGACATAAATGGTCTCTGAATTTTAGTTCAATGTGTAACATTATCGCTAAATTTATAATATGTTCAATGTGGTCTATGAACTATTGGTAAATGTTCAATATTGTCATTCCATTTGCTCAAATGATAAATCAAATATTATTTGATGACGTGGATTATTATATATTGAGTTAGATTTTTAAAAATGATAAGTCACCATGTCCATTTGTTTTACTCATCCACTTCATATTAGGAAAACAAAAGTACAATGTTAGAATGTTCATCATTCTACGATGACATCGATCATTATATCCATATCTGAGATGAATACTTTACTTAAATAATCCACGTGTAACTTTTTTTTACCGTCCACTATTTAAAATTAACAGACTGGAAGTCATATCGACATATTTCGTTAACTTGAATTAACAAAATAACGGCATTAAACATTTTCATATGATTTAGGAAATAGACTGAATATTTATTAATAGTTTTTGAATCATATTGAACAAATTAAAAGTTTAAGAATGACATTGCACATTAGACGAAAGTTTCAGAGATTATTCATGTTAATTTTTCAAAATCTAATGAAGGAAGGAGGGACGGATTTGACTCAACAAGAAGTAGGTTTTCATTGCCACCACTGACCATGTGGAAAAAAAAAACACTATCACGCTTCGATTTTTTTAATTATATTCTGACTTTATGTCCCCATCATCTAACAAAACTAATTAAAGAAAACCTTAATAATTTAGTTGTGGTTGAGTCACTCCACATAGAGTAAACATCCGAAACATCAGTTCACCACTTCGTAGCGGTTAATAAAGCCGATTAGACTCATGAAAAATAATGCTACGAATACTAATAGTCGGAATTTCCTCTATAAATTAATCTCAAAACTGACGTGACACACCTTTGTCTCTTTATGAATCATTTTTTCTATATACTCGACATTATTCTTCGAAAATTCCATGCTAAAATGTTTCTAGCTAATGGTAGCGTTGTGCAGGTTTTAGGGCGGGTAAGGTATTTGATCTATCCTAAAACATACCCTATAGCTAAATTTGGTCGTCCGGATTCGGATTCGGATTGGATGTGATAAGTTGGGATTAGAAATCCTTCGAATATATCCTCCAGATTATAAAATATCTCATAACATATTTGGTACAACTTAAGATAAAATTGAAAATATTTGAAAAATCCCACGTCGTGTCTAGTTGCTTCGACCTCCACTACCGCTTTCGGCACTCCCCATAGTGCCTCGAGTCTATTGTCCCATCCGTTGCCCTCTCGATTGGCTTCCCTATGGTTGCCAATGTCCATACAAACCTTGTGCGATGGTGGCGACCCCTATCTACATCATAGAAACAACTCGAAAGGATCGATTTGCATTGCTTTTTGGTTGGAAACTAAGTCTTCCACTTAGGTCGTCGTTGAATTGCTCACTTGAGGACTTGCAAAAGAACATCTTTCACTCACTAAATGTAGATTGGCACCAAAACAAGAGGGCCCATAAGAAATACGAAAAATAAGCAAAATTGTGATACCCTTTTTGTTTATGTCGTCTAGGTGTAGAGACTGTTGAAGCTAGTCTCCTTCTAAATATTTTCTTTTAAGAAGGATGAAAGACGTGGCTGTCTATCTACTCCTTAATGCATTTGATCATTCAACGGTAAAGTAAAAACAAAAGACTTCTCCATTGTCCAACTAAAGTAGCCCCATCGAACCCTTCCTATGAAACACATCTATGAGATGCAACTCCGACATATGCCCAGGAAAAAAATCTTCGTTAATATACAATGTAGCCAGTTGAACATGTTGTACAGCATCTCACACTTTTATTACAATGAAGAAGAAAGAGAACCAAAAGAAGGAAGGGAGGAAAAGAAGAAGAAAGAGAACCAAAAGAAATAAAAACGAATAATTAATTAATTAATTCAAAAAATATTAAAATATTATTGTAAGTTGTTCACGTCAACATCGGTGGCACCATAAAGGACGGCCAGCATCCATGTTAGCAATATCCGGCCAAAATTAGCCGAAATGACTGAATTAACTTTAGATAAAAAGACGTAGGACCAAATTGACATCAATAAAAGGTTTGAAACTAAATTGACGCAAATGCAATAAGTTTAGGACTTCTATACTGTTCCCAGAGAATTTTCCTCGTGGAAAAAGCTGCTTCTTGTACAGCTGGGTACTTGCCTCAATCAGTGCCAACTGCTAACCAGCGTCGCTGCTGGTGTTATTGTGTTGAATCGGTCGAGAAGAAAAAAGGTCGAGACCCCGCAGTCCCCTTACCCCAACAAGGACAGTGGCAGTTTCACAGCTCACTCAAAACATGAGTTTACGAACCGAATATTGATGACTTCCAACCGTGAAGGAAAATGGCGGTAACTGCATCAAGGAGCACAAGCTGCCGTTTTGCCCGTCCAATTACCGGAGAGACTTCGGACTCGACGTACAAGATATCCGAGTATTTCGCCCGTCCAATCCGCAAAACGGACGCACATGGACGCATGGAAATGGTCTCGCCCACGTCTGTCAAGTAATTAAGACTCCAACCCCGGGTTATGGGCGTGAACGTGACCACAAAGCTACTCTAGTTGATTGGAGACGCTGTGAGTTGTACATAGGATCTGCCGTGACCAAACGGGTGCTCGACTGCTTGGCCAACCATTTACTTTGTTGCCGATGTATATGGATTCTATTTTGCAGGCTGTTTGTGTGGGATGCATGCCATGCACGTTGATTCCCGCAAGACTATTTTAGAATCCTGAAATTCGAAATATCAAAACATCTTTGTAAATTGAAGTTCACAGGATGTATAATACTGTAAAGATCGTAGGTATGCCGACATTCGTTGTGCACATTGAATACGTGCATCGGAAACAACTTATGACGTGGCGAATGTGCATGATAAAGTCCGCTGCCATCACGTATTTGGAGATGAATTAGATCTATAACGATGGGGGACATTCTCTCTAATTGAACCTAACAATAGTATCGAAAATATTCCCCATCCCACGTCGCTCGACAATGATCTATAATACCGAATGGTCACGTATTGGTGGGATCTACGTATCGACGTTCTTCGCATGATTTCGACACATTCTTCGATTTTGGTTGGATCGATCTTGCTGGGGCATGGAGTGATGAGGCAACTATGTTCGACTTGATTTCTAAGGGACACCACCAACGGGCAACAACTTCGTACTTTCTTGCGTTGAATGCAGACATTGGCGTCCCTCTAATTTTGGCTCGATGATGGTCCCTCCACTGATTGTTCTTGACGTATGCTATTCAAAACAGACAAATACTCTTTTCGAATGTTTGAACCTCTCGTAGGTTGGTGAAGAGTCACTTTCGATGAAACCCTAACCCTAGGATAACCCTTAATTGTGATTAATGATGCATTTGTTTTGCGGAAAATGAATAATTTGAAAAATATTTTTCTAAAAATAATCACTTGTATCTTTTACAGAAATGATAGAAAAGAAAGATAATTTTATTATCCATGAAAATATTTAGACATAAATTGTTATCGATAATGAAAATATTTTTCATTGATTAATTGTTTAAAACAATACAATAGATCATTTTTAGGAAAATATTTTTTAGATTATCCGTTTTTTTGGGAAACAAATGGAGCCTAAACTTGTTTTTAATGCTATGAGTGTGTGACGAGCATTGGAGCATATAATCATTAACCAATCAAGGAAGGGTTTATTGGATTCATCCCTAATTCGGGTTAAATACATTCCCGGTTCTTTTTCTATTACCGCTATATCATTAAATGAATTAGCTTACTTTGAAACATAATGAATGTAAAATCATCGATAAGTAAATGGTGGCAAAATCCTCGATGTATGCTTGCAAAAACTTTCATATTGTTTAAACGATAACGATTTTAGTATCTCTAGCGTTGTGGAAATGGAACTATTACCATTTAGACTTTATAACTCAATGATAGTTGGTTGCATGATATTTTTTATAAAACTACTAAGTCTGAGTTTTATTAGGGTTTGGAACCAACTTTGCTTTCCAAAACCCTTATTGTTGGTCATCATAAAAAAAATTTCTGTCTATTATCTTTAGAGTTTCTTAGAGTCTGAGATTTTCTTTCATAATTCTTTCATCAGTCATGTCTCTCAATACCTCTTCAAGATTTTACACATGTATTCACCGAACCTTTGTTAGAAAGTAACTAAATGACCGGTCAGTTGAAGCCTGAACGCCATGAACACACCTCCCTCCCCCGGCGAACACACTGCGCAATCGTGTCGTGTATATGGGTGTAACATATGCTCGAACATCGATCGCGAGTATTATCTGAGAAAACAATTGGGGCTGTGATAGGTGTACCAGAGACTGGGATTTGCATGGTTTTTAGGTGAACAATGAGCTCCTAACTAAGATGTAGGTTTGACAATAAATTAAGGGTCACGAGCCACAAGGCAGGAGACAAGGTCAAATGGCATTCCAACCGAGCAATGATAGCGAAGGTCGTATTAATCACGATAAGCCGAAGGAGAAGCAGATTAATAAAAGTTAATTACCTGGTATTCAAAATTATATTAAGTTGTTGAGAGTTTTCGAGCGTGTGTACGTGGAAGCCAAATGAGTACATGACCCTCCCAAACGTACATGTGCAAGTGGGGTAGGTTTTGCGAATCGCATAGGTGTGGATTTAGGTGAGTGGACTCACCAAAAATAAGTAAACAAACAAATTAAGCAATATCTAGGGGATGTAAATAGTAAAAAGTGCATGGTGATTGCGGTAATCATCTAACGCCGGTTGACAAACGATTAGTCTTTTGTGAAACATGTGAAGTAAATCCATCATGTATGATAAAATAATGATTGGAATATAGGGATAGGTAAATAATGCGCATATGTGATGATTCGAATTTAAACCTCGGGCAAGAATTGTGGTTACACTTACCATTCGAGCCACCTGAAGTAAATACTTTCTTTGTTTTTTGGTGTTTATGACCGTAAGGAAGAGGAAAATAAAGCAAAACGAGGAAGGAAAAAAATCACCAACAAGTTGCGTGCACTCCACCGAGTTGAGGGCATATAAGATCTATGTTGCTGCATCAAAAATTGCAAAGGAGAATCTTGGGGGGGCTTAATAAAGACCCTTTCCTTCTGAGTTTTTTCTTGCTCGATCAAAGGGTATTCCTCATCTCTCCATTTGCTTCATTTTGCGCCGCGCGCACACATACTCTCTCTCTCTCTCTCTTCGAAATGGAGATGGGAAATGTGATCCAGTTTCTGGAGAACAAGACCATTTTAGTCACTGGTGCAACTGGGTTTCTTGCGAAGAGTAATCTCTCTCTCTCTCTGTCTCTCTCTCTCTCTCTCTCTCTCTCTCTCTCTCTCTCTCTCTCTGAGCTCAACTTGTCTCATACTACTTTTGTGTGTGTGACTGCAAGAGTAGTCTTTCTGGAGAAGATCTTGAGGGTTCAACCAAATGTGAAGAAGTTTTTTCTTCTGTTGAGAGCTTCAGATGCTAAGGCAGCTGCTCACCGTTTCCAGAACGAGGTATGCACGATCAACTCACTTCTTTCAGCAAGAAAACACCCTCCGGCAGGACCAAAATTTATCCAAAAATGACAAAAGTAATGATAAATAAATAATAAAGTTGCAGGTGTTTCCCCTTTTATGCACTATGGAAGAAACTCAAAAACGGTTGATGCTTTCGGGCCAAGCTTAGAAAAGAGCCATGTTTCATTTATCTGTTTCTGTGAGGGACACTAGTAAATTATGCCCTAGAAAAGAAACTTTAGAGAATGATGAATGACGAAAGGGGTTTACTAAGCAGTCCCTTTTCGGCAAATTTACTCGATACGGGTATTGTGAGCATTCTTGCCCTTTTTCTGCATGGGATGTGCAAATTTGGTGAGTGCCTCGTGCATGGCTTGATCCATCCCTTTCATCTGTTTTCGTGGCTGCTTCTTGAAGGTCATCAGTAAGGACTTGTTCAGAGTGCTGAAGGAAAAATGCGGGTCGGATTTCAACGCGCTCGTCTCGGAAAAGGTGACCATCGTCCCCGGGGACATCATCTACGATGATCTGGGCGTCAAAGACTCCACCCTCAGGCAGCAGATGCTGGATCAGATCGACGCGATCGTCAATTTGGCCGCGACCACCAAGTTCGATGAGAGGTCGATCGTTGTTCTTATACTTAAATTGGCCACGACCACCAACTTAGGCATGTTGGTTCCAATTTCATGTTTATTTAGGCCTTAAAGTTTACAATTTGTGCAGGTATGATGTTGCCCTGGGCATCAACGCGTTGGGGGCTAAGCATGTGATCAACTTTGCCAAGGAATGTGGCAAAGTAGAGATCCTGGTCCACGTGTCAACTGGTTAGCTCTCAACCCCACCGTCCAAACCCCTACATATATTTTAGGGTTTAATTATTAGATTAGATAAGACTTGTTTATTAAACATCAATTATGTTCTTTAATTTAATAACCTTAGTCTCCCCCGACTTTCCAAAAGAACTTCTTGATATTTTGTAATAACTCCTTCAATTAATACTTACCATCCTTCTGCTCATCTTATTTTTTTACCCTTTTACTGACATCTTTATTGTCCTGCTTGGCTTTTATCACTTGGTTGCCAACAGCCCGTGTCACTACCAACTACCTTATCAACTTTTACTGTTCCCTAATTAAAAATTTTAGTAAAATTTTGCCAAAAAAAATTGCACTCGAGGCACTGGTTAAGTTATCAAATAAGAAAATATTGCAATTTCTTAATCTGAATTCCTGTTTGTTTTTTTTTTCGTTCGTCCTTCATTTGCCCCGATCTTTATTTTTTTTGCAAGCATAGAGTTGCGATTTTAATCATATGTAAAATTTTTTTTTTTGTAATTACGTTGATCAGCCTATGTATGCGGAGAAAAGGGGGGTCTCATACAAGAGAAGCCGTATCAGATGGGAGAGACCCTGAACGGCGTCGCCGGACTCGACATCGACGCGGAAAGGAAAGTGGTGGAAGAGAAGCTGAGCGAACTCCGAGCGGACGGAGCCGCGGAAGAAGCAATTACCTCGGCCATGAGGGACTTGGGGCTTCAAAGGTAAGCTCAATCTTTAATTCATTTTACTTTGAATTCGACTAATTTTTTAATGGACCGACATAATATAAACCAAAACACAAGGATTTGTATACTCCGTTCGTTTCGCGGAAAACAGATGATCTGAAGAACATTTTCCTGAAAATGTTCGCTTGCATCGCTCGAAATAATTTGTCAATGAAAAATGTACCGTTACCCATAACAATTTAATATTCTCGTCACTGACGCGTGAAAATTCTTTTCGTTTGTTCATTTTTATAAACGGTCACTTTCAGGAATATATTTTTTAAATTATTTATTCCTCACAAAACCTTTTTCCGACGCTATTGATTGCATCACGCACGGCACGTTCTAGGTGAGTTGACTAAGTCATCAAATGTTCGTACGTGCTCATGTGATGCCAATTAATTTCTTCACAGATGAATATGGACTCAATACTAATCTTTTTTGCGGTTTAAAATTAAGAAAAATATCCCAACTTTATTTTACCCATTGATTAATATATATAATCCACGAAATTTCTGGAAAGCAGGAGGAGTCAGTGACAACATTAAATTCCGGACGCGCTTTTTACCAAATTCACACAAGCTTATCTTTCGTATTAAATGGTGAATCTATGAAGGCATGTACTTTCCTTACGGGGGCGCATCAGAGAGAACCTCAGCTAAAGTAGGTCTAGGGCAAATGGGGACAGCGCCATTGCGTGTGACCCAACCCGGCTCCAGTCGGTATCGAATCTCGGAGGGGAAAGATGTGATCCCTTCCGATCGCGAGTGTTACGAAGTTTTCGATTACGACCTTATCTGATCGAGACGGGCGTAATACATTGTGATAAGGTTGAGCGGAAGTCACTAATGAGAGAGTATGTGTACAACCAACCAGACGCCAGTATACATCGTGAATCGTGTAAGTACACGAGGGTTAAGGCCGCGGCGAAATGGCCGGGCTCCCATGGTCCCCCGACCGACGCGTGTGGTCCGAGGATTGTCTGATTGAAAGTACCCTAGTACATTTCGAAAGGGTGCTCATGCAGATCTTTAGGAGGAGAACGAGGAAGGGATTGACACAATGCTCGTTTGAGGTGGTCACTCCAATTTTAATGATGGGGGGGACCAGATTTAGCCCCGTGAAGAGGTGAGACGCATGCATAGATTTGCTTTTAGGTGCAAGAAAATGACTGAAGAATGAACCCCCCGATGGCCATCGGGACCCGTCCACGTAATTTCTTCCTCGTTCGGTAGTCTATTCACATCAAAGCCGGAACACGAGCAGGCGTGAATGCAGCGGACCATTCCGACGCCGCCACGCCCTGGCCCCGCCTGACTCTCCCAATTCTCGTCATACGGACCGATGTGACGAGCGTGATTGGGATACATCGATAAAAATTGGCATGTTGTTTGTCGAGCTATTAAATGAGCGTGAATCCGCACACGATCATCGTGATGAATTCCGCCGGTCGGGGTAGGTTAATGCCGTGCGCGGAGAGGCATCTCCTTGCATTGGTTAGGTTCATTGCTCGGGTCCTTTGGCTCCGCACATGGGATGAAGAGAAGGCGTCTTTAATTGCTAGCTTTGGTCCTTTACCAATTTTCGTCTTCTTTCTAGGGTCGGGTCGGTGGAAAACGGAGTACTTGTGGCCCGTTAGGGGGACAAAACGTTCTATACGTCGATTACACAATTGACCGGTGCGATCGACCGATCACGTATTTCCCGTAATATACATCTCATCACATACGGCCGTGTGAATTTCGGAATCGTTCGTTTCCTGTCGGCTTGTTGCACTGCACAATACTATATCATAGGGGGAAACCGCGCATGAAATGCTTGCCGTTTCGCGTCCATTTATCTCAAGTCGCTTCTTCGATGATGTCGTGACCCCGAGTCGTTGGCTAGATCTGGTCTTGATTTGGCGAAGCAGGCACGTACCCTAGTAACAATTCGCGTGCGAACATTGATCGTCGAAAGAACGATCCTCGCTCAAGACTCGGGGTTCAGTGAAAGATTTAGCACTTGGGTATGAATGGATTTTAGTAACCTGTGATTATGAATTGGTTTTTTTCTTTTTGATGTGCAGGGCAGCGAGGTACGGATGGCCAAACACATACGTGTTCACAAAGGCAATGGGGGAGATGCTGGTCGGGCAATTGAAAGAGAATTTGCCTCTGGTCATCTTGCGTCCCACCATCATCAGCAGCACCTACAAAGAGCCTTTCCCCGGTTGGGTTGAAGGTGTGAGGTAAGGGCAGCAACACCCTCCAAACACACCAAGCTTTCAACCTGAGTACTCCTAATCTGTCAGTAAACATGATCGTTTTAAGTTTTTCTCGGGTTTTTTTTTTTTTCGGTGTTTGATGCGGCAGAACGATCGATAGCATTGCCGTGGGCTATGGCAAAGGGAAGCTAACATGCTTTCTCTGCGATTTGAAGGGAATTATCGATGTCGTAAGTTGTTCTTCGCTCGATTCCGGCGCATGAATGCCGATTCTCCCTGGCGACTCTCTTGTTAGTTGAGAGGCGATTGCGTTGTTTTTTATCCATCAGTAATTTCGGCAAACTTATTTTCCAATGTTTGGCCTTTGGAGAAAATGACTAGTGGGGACCGTGTGAATAACTTTCCGCAGATACCGGCCGACATGGTGGTGAACTCCACCATAGTGGCCATGGCGGCGCACGTGAATCAACCCGGCGAGGTGATTTATCAGATGGGATCGTCGGTGGGAAACCCCCTGAGATACGCCAATCTTAAAGATTACGGGCTACAGTACTTCGCCAAGCACCCGTGGACTAACAAGGAAGGGAAGCCCGTGATAGTCGGTCCCGTCAAAGTGTTGGGTAGCATGGCCAGCTTCCGCCGGTACATGGCTGTTCGGTACTTGCTTTTGCTCAAGGTTTGTCCAGTCGGTTTTCCTTTTCACTCTTGTGGCCACTGTCCATGAAATTCAATATATCTCATGAGAATCAGGAGAAGCAACACGACCTGCTATGTTCTGTAATGAATTCCATCTCTGCAAACAGGGACTCCAATTGGCCAATGCAGCATTCTGCCAATACTTCCAGGGGACTTACCTGGATATGGACAGGAAGATCAAGTTTGTGATGCGGCTCATCGAACTCTACAGGCCCTACTTGTTCTTCAAGGGCGTGTAAGTATACGCTAAACTCAATGCATTGAAAGCAACTACCCAGAGAAAAAAGAAACATAATGATTTGATGATGGCTTTGCCGATCATGCACAGCTTCGACGACATGAACACAGAGAAGTTGCGAATAGCAGCAAGAGAGAGCGGCGTAGAATCGGATGTCTTCTACTTCGACCCCAAATGCATCGATTGGGAGGACTACTTCACGAAGATTCACATTCCCGGAGTCGTCAAATACGTCTTCAAGTGAACCGACATACTTATAATTGGCAGTATCACATATATATTTTTTTGGGCCCTGTTCCTATATTGTGTGTCGTTGCAGCAAAATTATTTTGCATTTTAAGGCAGTGATAATTGATTGTCTACACCAAGAACAATGGACAAGACCGACATACCTATAATTGGCAGTACCATATATTTTTTTTGGGCCCTTTTCCTATATTGTGTCGTTGCAGCAAAATTATTTTGCATTTTAAGGCAGTGATAATTGATTGTCTACACCAAGAACAATGAACAATGTACCAGTGTCCTCTGATTCTTTATCGCTAATATTCATGAGCTAATCATGATTTGTCGGAGTGCGAAAATAACTCTCCTTTCAATTCATTATCTACTTCCAGAGATCTTGTAACAGGATCAATGGACTGCCCAAGTATAATAAGAAGCAGAAAAGTGGAGCCTCTTTAGTTCTACACGTATGCTTTGGCTCAAACAAGAATCAGTGAAATGCTAATAACCTTTGTCACTAGACATTTGGATGCTTTCAGGATTGCTTTTTAGCAGTATGAGAAAGCTACTCATTATTCCCCTCTCAAAGCATGAAAATCCAAATTTCACTGAATGTTTCAGAATCACAAATAGATGTTCCCCTGAAATGACTGGCAAGTACAACCTAAGTTGATGTACAAAGGAACAGATACAGATCTTGGAATATTCTTCAGCAATTTTGCTTCCATGCAAGCTTTTAACACGGAATAAAGAACGGTATGCCATGATCTAGAAACTGGAAAATATGTACAGCAGCAATGATCTGGTGATTCAACATAGAAGATAATTCTCTGAGAATTATTGCATACAAAATTGATTATTTGCATTACAATGATATCTTCGCAAAACTCATTCCTGAGCAGAGCATCTCAATCATCAACTTACAACATCCGATTCAAGCATTTTCTCTGCTCATTTGCTGTTAGGAAAACTGCGCCTAAGAGGAAGATGCCACTGGCGAAGGAGATGAAGACCTCTCTTTTCTTTTACGTGTCATGGTGTTCGTAGTATTCATACAATCCTGAGAAAAACCGATGCTGCCTAGTGTATTGCTGTCCTTTGTAGTAGTTTCTGGTTTGCATGAATTTAATAATTTATGATCGTTAAGGAATTTTTTGCTACCTTCAGGAGATTCTTTACTTGCTAAAACTCCATTGGAACTCTCCCAGATGCTTGGCCTGGTGATGCAAACCCAAGTTCTCACAATTTCCTCATTGCTGTCATCCTTGACAGGAACATGCCAAGACCCTTTCTCAGATTCCTAAAACAGAGACAAACGTCTTCAGAATCCAAATTTAAGAACCAGTCTATGTATTACTCCAAACTGGGTCACTATTACCTGGATGACTGGAGAAAATGAGAGTGGCATTATAAGCACTGGACTACCTTTTACAAATGTGTATCGCACCTGCCGACATGAAGTAAGCAGGAAGCCAGGTCATCACAGAAGGGGGTTTCGTCTAGAGCATATGAAAAGCCACTTCACAAAAATATATGAATATAAACACACGCTCATTATAGTATCTCTTCGAGCCCTTAAGAGAAAATTATGAGGACCAAGGTGTTCCCATTTGTTTTAGCCAAATAGTTCAGTGACAATGGATCTGTCCTTCCAATTTTACTCTGTTAACCCAATTCCTGGGAGACTTACAAAAATCTCATGAAAGCTTTCTTTTCATTTTTTGGTCGAATGAAAGATTTCTAACCCTAAACAATTTGACTGCCCATTCAGCAACTACTGCTCGTTATACGTTCAAAAGCACTTGCATATTCAAGCTCTGTGATCCATTTCGGGAGTCTTCATGTTAATATAAATATAAATTTATTAGAAAATTCCATTACTCCAAAACATCAGCATCCTCGATAAGATGGTCTTCGGTAAGATTCAGAAAGGGTTGTAGAAGCTTAGGCAATTGTAAAAACTTTATAAAATACCTGATGTCTCTCTTTCCACTTGGAAAAAAATTTGCTTCCTAGGAGTTCGAAAATGTGATCTCGCATTTCATCATTCGTCACAAGAAGACACCTGAGCCTCACAGCAGCATATAGCCAATACCTAAATTCACATAAGGTCCAACCAAGTGTCAAAAGATAATTTACAAGACAACTTCTTACTATTGGGGCATAAAGTAACCTATAATTATTTTTCTAATTTAAATGGCATCGTGGTATTGCTATGCACAATCCCCAGGATAAGAACAAGTAACCTTCACAAATGTTGAAACTGAAAGAAACGAAAAAAAGGAAAAAAAACTGAACAACCACAAGCTGTAAATTATCGCGTAAAATCATAACTGAAGTTGCCCATGAAAAAAAAAAAAAAACCAAAGTCATGGTTAAAGGATTACCAATCATCATTAGATCCACTTGGCGTAGCATACAAAACACCTTTATCTATCCACTCCTGAAGCAGCTGCTTGTGGGAAGAACTTTCCATAAGACCTTTAAGGCGCTTATTGTGCAAGACAACAAGTGGCCATTTGCCTTTGCTGCTTCCATACAGTTCTTTCACAATGGCATCAAGCTGCTCTATTGCAATGTCGGACATAATGAGCTACACAGTCAGATATCATGAAAATCTACATACAAGTACAAGAACACGACAAACCACATAGGCTGATGAACAACCTGAGGAACACTGAAGCCACCGTCAGCAAAATTCTGTTGATAGAGGCCAATGTTTGCTCCATCGACTATGGCATCGTAATTAGCATGCTTTTTGAGCCAATCCTGTATTTGTCAAATTGGTGAGCGAAGAGAAGCAAACAAAGAGACAAATCCGCGGGTCGCGGTCGCAATGTGGTTGTCGCAGAAGTGGGGTGTAATGGACATCGGGTAATGGGTCATGGGCATCGTGGCATGAATTATTTTGATGCTCCCACATCAAGTGTGAAAATTATCAAATTGATTGTTTTACCGAAAAATGCAAAATTCTAACGATATAGCACTATATTTAACAAATATGTTCTTTCAAATACCTACAAAAGTCCATTACTTACACATATATATATATACTTTCTTCATGGATAAATTGAATGCTAGACATAAAATGTGGCATTAGAATTTAATTCAGGTACAAATATAAAATCTCTACCAGAGTAAACTTAATTTAGGTATATTTATATAATCCAAAATAATAATAAGTCCAACTGCTTCTCTCTCCTCTCTATCTTTCTCTGTTTCCTGCTCCACGAGCCAACAAAGAGAACGCAGCATATAAAACAGAGCCAAACCGAGACCAAGATCCCACCGATCAAACAAAAACCCACAAATCCTTCAAGATCAGACAAAGACTGAGACCAAGATCAGACCAGAAACCCACAAATCTATTACGGATTTTACTTCAATAGGCATATTAAGAGAACTCAGCTCAAGTCTGAATAATTAAGGTAAGATCTCTGTGGCAGTTATGACACTGCTGCATATCAGCAGTAGCAGTGTTGCGATGGTGAACTAAATTTAATGTACGTAGCTGCTGCACATAACACCCATTATGCACCGTTTTTTAATTCCTTTAAGTGTCAAGCAAAGCCAGGCTCACAAATCCAGATGACCGGAATAAACAGCAATCTGCGGAAATAAACGATAACAATAAGACAAGTACTTACCTGAAACTCACTAAAATTTGCCTTTGTCTCCCTTTCCAAGGCCAATGCTGCAATAGAACCAGCAAAGCTCTCGGTCTCCATATCATCAATATCCACACAAGCCAGTTGCTCTCCACAGCAACTACAAACCCCATTTTCATCCACATTACCTCTTCTCACTACCCAGTTTCCCTTCCCAATCCACCCAAGACCATGAAATCCTCCTCCATTCCTCAAAACCACGGCTTTAAGATGACTTTGATCGTAATTCGCATCGCCAACATCAACAGCCTTCTCTCCGCAAAACCAACTCTCGATTAACTTGGCAGTCTCTTCGCTCACGCACCTGACACAATCCCTCAACTTATGCATATACTCATAAACCCTCTCCTCTCTACCCGTCTCGGCGCTAACCCTTAACAGAGCCGAGAGCTCCGGCTCCTCCAAACTCAGTCCCGCGCTCCGCATATGCTCCTCCACCTCGTACGCCTTGTCCGCCTCCAACATCTCGCAAAAGCAATACAATGCCGGATCGTACGTGCGCAGCCGAGGCGCGATCCCGCGCTCCCCCATCTTCCGGACCAACCCGAAAGCGCGGTCCCCGTCCCGCCTCGCCGCGGCGAGCCTCGCGACCGCAGTGACGGTGGCTTCGTTGGGGGCGATCTTGCAGGACTCCATGTGCTCGTAAATCCGGAACCCGTGATCCAAGGCCGAGTCTTTGAGCGAAGGGTCGGCCACGGAGTTGGAGCAGATGTAGAGGAGGGCATTGAAATGGTGCTGGTTGAAGCGGACGCCCTGCGATGTCGCGGCTTCCTCGTACAGGGCGATGGCGCCCGGCAAATCTTTGGTTCTGGAGAGCGAATTCAGGTTGATCTGGAAACTGATTTCAGGGGTTTGGTTCTTCCTGCTCTTCTTGTGGGCTTTGAGGTGGCTTGGTGAATGGGGAGCGTCCATGGATGGGGAGGGAAGCGATTCAAGAACGAAGGAAAACCCTAAACCCTCGTCGTCGTCGTCGTCGTCGTCGTCGTCGAAGGATGTCCCGACGTCTGATAAACCGCGGGAAGGGGCATCGGGTCACGGGCCCGGGCCTCCGAGAACATGTCGGAGGCCCGACTACAACGTGAGTATGTAACGGTCCATGGCCGTTTTGTCCTAAGAAGGGTTAGTAATTTCTCAAACTTTCATTTGAAAAAGTCATAAAAATTTGATGGGAAAAAATTTCAAATAAAGACTTGAAGTGTACTCATTTTCTAAAAAAAGTGTCTAAATTAGATTTTATTTTAAATAAGGGTTCGAAATGGCCATTTAGTCTTAGGTAGGGGTCCGAACATACCGATCAGCCAAATTTTCGTTGGCCTGCGATTATGCCAGGGCCAAGTCATCCATTGTGATTTTTCTTTTGTTTTCTTTTTTCTCTTCTTTTTGTTTTCTTCTCTTCGACCAAGGCACCTGAGATCAAGGGGAAGGCAAGTGGGTACCGTGACTCCCTCACCAAACCCAACTCTCTCTTCACCATCTCTCTCTCATTTCTTCTTCGCAAACCCCGGTCATCTACCTAGGGTTTTCAGCTCGTGAATCTCCTTCGCTTCTTTCCTCTGCTCAAGCAATGAGGCTCTTCGTCACCAATCCCCTCCAACACGATCTCAGTCGGATCTTAGTGTCCACATTGTGCTCCGGTGTGTATATTCTCTTATTTCGAACTTGTCACAGACTCACGGTACAACTCTTGCAAGTTCGATTTCGCCTTCCTTGCATATTTGTTCATGCCTTTTGTTTTCCTTCTTGTCTTCGTCGTTGAGCCAATCCTGCTACTATAGTCTTTTCGCTTTGGTTCGAGCATCACGGAAACCCGAACCAAACCAAACGGTTGACAGCCCTCAAACCATAGAGTTGCTGTGCCAGAGAGGCAACCTTTTAGCTATTGAAAATTTTTTTAAAGTGATATTTCTTCGAAGTGATATTGCCTTCACTGAAATTCTCTAAACTTTGCTTACATTAAATTTTAGGATATTTACATTAAATTTTAGGATATTGACTCCCCTCTATATGCTAATACAAAGAAGATGGAGAGTGCTCATGGAAAATCCTAGGTTTCTACAAAACGTACATGCAAGAATATAGCTCTCAAAGAATGGTGAGATGACTCTGTCTTATGAACTGTTTTTAACTCAGCAAATCGTGACTCGATAGGAGAGAACGAGCCCAAGAGAAGATGAAGAAACACAAAAAAAGAAAAGAAAAGAAAAGAAAAGATCACAAAAAGAAATTGCAATTCACAAAATTACCCCGGGTCTAATTACTGGCCGGCGAAGATATCCTTATTTGAGATTAAGTAGTCATTTCAGATCCTTATTTGAAATAAAGTTCCTTATTTAAGAAAATGAGTGTACTTCAAGCCTTTTTCTGAAATTTTCTCAAACCCAATGTACTTTTTGATTTTAAATTCAATATAGTAATCTCCAATAATCAAGATTATGGACAAGTAATCGATGTTTCACGGCCTTCTAAATTCGAAGTCCGAATAATCATCAAGCATTCTATAAATCCATCGTCTCCTCCCCTACGATGAATACGGATCAAAATCTTTACACGGTGTAGATATGGCCACGGTTCAGGAACTGCCGGTTCCGGTTCCTGGCTATATATGAACCAGAACCGAACGGTTCTAGGCTGGTTCCAATCCGGTTCCGGTTCCGGTTCCGGGCCGATTCCTATTCCGGTTCCGGTTCATAATTTAAAATTTTTTTAAAAAAATTATGAAATAAAAAAAATAATGAAATAATGAATTATGAAATATAAATTGTAATCAAAATGTAAATTGTAATCAAATTTGGGGACAAAAAGAGAGAATGAGGGGGTTTGAACTTAATAAATTATCATTAAGCACCTTACAATTCGTTATAATGATCTATAAAAAAAAGGAGCATAATATATATACCCTAAAATGACCTAAAAACCTAAGCCTATCCGAACCTCCGCATTCCGTGTGCAAGGGTCACATGTCGTCGGATTATACTTCGATTTTCTTAAGCTCACGTGGACGTGCCTGATATGAGAAATAAGAGTCCCCGAAATATTTGCCAACTCCAACAGTTCTTTTATCCTCAGTCGTCGCTACCTGTTCCGGTTCCAGTAGCGATACCGGTACCGATAGTATCTCCGTCGTTAAAGAATTCGAATTCATTATTTCGATCTATCTCTTGTTGTCGGTATTGAGCTTTCGTCCAATCATCGACACAAGCTTGAGTCTCCACTGATTCTGGAGCTAATCTTAAACGATGTTCGTCCAAAATATTACCTCCGGCACTGAATACTTATTCGACCGCAACTGTGGAACAAGGGGTTGCAAAAATTTGTTTTGCAATAAGAGAAAGGATTAGGTATTGGCTTGCATGCCTCTTCCACCAATTCAAAATTAAAAAACCTGTACTACCTTCGAATTCAGTAAACTCAAAGGAAACGGTTAGATAAATCTCTACCCTCTACTAATTTTACTTATACTCTCATTTTGTGTCTCGGTAGATTGAGAAGATCCAATATTACCTAAATTATATTTAGTATAAAATTCATTATATAATTCTATTACTACGTTTTTAATCTCACTTAGTATGGTTGTAACATTTACCGTATCATAAAGTAAACATTTTTAATACGTATGCAAATAATCACTTAAACCATCTAATTTGCAACGTGGATAAAAAATACAAGTAACTAAATAAATAATGGAAATTTCGCTATAATAATGTAGCCACTTCATTTTCATTGTTACTATAGTATGTTGTAATTCAATATCGTTTTCATATTCCTCAAAAACTCTGATAATATTAATACACTCTACTAAAAATAAATGTGTAGTAGGATAATAAACACCGGACAAAGTATAAGTTGCATCATTAAAAACCTTTAAACTATCTAAATTTTTTTTTTGCAAATATCCTACTATTGTGGGTATAAATTAATCTGAGGTATATTATTAGAAATAAATGCACATAATAAATCTTTATATTTATAAGATTCACTAAGCAAGTGGAAAGTAGAATTCCAATGAGTTGAAACATCTCTTGAAAATCTTTTTGGCCTTTTGACATTTTCTCTACAAAATCTACCTCATTCTTTTATTTTTTGGGGATGTTTCCATAAAAATTGAATAACCGTTTTTATTGGTTCAAGAAAAATATCAAGAGTTTTCAAACCATCTTGTACACATAAATTTAAAACATGACAAGCACTTCTAACGTGAAACAATTTTCCGCCAAAAGCGAGTTTACAAATATTTTCTAAATCGGCAATTGAAGCGGTATTTGCCGCGGCATTATCAAAATCAATTGAAAAAATTTTGTTAAGCAAATAATATTCTTCTAAAATTTATCTAATCATTCTATAAATATTATTTGCCGTATACTTACCATAAAAAACTCTAAATGCAATAACTCTTTTTTGAATATTCCAATCGTCATTTATCCAATAACATGTTATGCCCATGTAAGAATGCATTTGCCAATGATCACTCCAAATATCACTACCTATATGCACGAATCCATTAAATTGCATAAAAAATTTTTGTAAATCTTTTTTTTCATTTTTGTAAAGATCTTTAATTATTCGTTTAAGTAAATTTTTAGGAACACGTTTTGCTTGTGGAGCACATGCTTTTTGTACAAATTGATTAAAACCAAATCTTTCTCCAAAATTAAATGATAAATGCTCAACGGAAACAAATTTATCTAATTCTTCCTTAAAATAAAATAAAGGGGAAGTGTTAGGATTGACGTACCTGGAAATTTGTTGTTGCCTGATATCGATTTTCGCTTGGGTTGGATGTTTGCTCCTAAGATGTTTGAATGTTCCATATTCTTGTCCACCTGTATATTTATATATTTTCCCACAATGTTTACAAATTATATTATACATTTTTTAAAAATTTTTAATTTTTTTTTTGGAATCGGGCCCGGAACCGCCGGTTCCGAGCTGGTTCCAAAATTTCTGGAACCGGAACAGGGCCCGTAGGCCGCGGGACGGTTCCGGTTTAGAACCGCGGGCCCAATCAACGGACCGGGCCCGGATTTGACTGGGCCGGTTCCGGGCCGAAATCGGCCCGTGGCCATGACTAACGCGGTGTTCTCTTCTGTATTAATACAAGAATTCTTCACCATCTCTTTACAGGCAATATGTCGTCTTCTCACGAGTCTTATCAAATCAAATGACAGATCTTTCATTTGTCTTTTGGGAAGAAAATGGCAGATTTCTCAGGATGATGCTGAGCTTGCACTAATCGAAGGAGGTCGGCAACTCACAAATGAATTTAGATAGGGACAGACAAGGGCTGAGCCACTGGGCATTGCATGGTCCTACGCTCCGGAAGCAACAGCTAGAGGACCTTGTGTTGCACCACACAGGTCCCGAGTCGACGCGATAGCCGCGCCAACTCTCGATCTTATCCGAAAATGACTCGGATCTTGACTAGACCGATAGAGACACGCGTTATCATGTTTGTGCACTCCTTTGAAATTGCCTTCAGAAACGCTCGTAATTGATTGATGAGAGAGCTAAGTCGGACATCGGGTGCAACTATCATTGAACCTACCTTGTCCGTAGAAATTACGTCTTTCTTCTTAAAAAGGTCCGACTTGAGTGGCCTTGCTAGGTAGGCCCGGTGCAAAAAGGGAGCAATTTGTCCATAACAACTGTTCACGATTTAGACTGATAACAAATCATTGTGTTCATGGGTGGGTTGTTTCATTGAAACTTTTTCATATAATTTCCATGGAAATCAATTTCAAAGAAAATGATTACTTTTTATTTATTTTGTGATTTAGAAAAAGTGATATCTTTCGTTGTCATTGTCGTCGTCGAAGGATGTCCCGAAGTCTGATAAATCGCGGGAAGGGGCATTGGGTCATGATCCCGGGCTTGGGCAAGCATGTCGAAGGCCCCAGTACAACGTGAGTAGATAATGGTCCATGGTTGTTTTGTCCCAAGAAGGGTTAGTAATTTCTCAAACTTTTATTTGAAAAAGTCATAAAAACTTTATGGGAAAAAATTTCAAGTAAGAGTTTAAAGTGTACTCATTTTCTAAAAAAAAAGCGTTCAAATTGGATTTTATTTCAAATAAGGGTTTGAAATGGCCATTTAATCTCAGCCTCTCAGGTAAGGGTCCAAATACATCGGCCAGCCAAATTTTCGTCGGCCTACAATTAGGTGAGGGCCAAGTCATCCATTGTGATTTTTCTTTTGTTTTCTTTTTTCTCTTCTTTTTATTTTCTTCTCTTCGACCTAGGCACCTGAGATGAAGGGGAAGGCAAGTGGGTACCGTGACTCCCTCCCCAAACCCAACTCTCTCTCTTCACCATCTCTCTCTCATTTCTTCTTTGCAAACCCCTGTCATCTACATTGGGTTTTTAGCTTGCGAATCTCACTTGCTTCTTTCCTCTGCTCAAGCAACGAGGCTCTTCATCACCAATCCCCTCCAACGCGACCTCAGTCAGATCTTAGTGTCCACAGTGTGCTCGAGTGTGCATATTCCCTTATTTCGAACTTGTCACGGACTCACGGTACAACTCTTGCAAGTTTGATTTCGCCTTCCTTGCATATTTGTTTATGCCTTTTGTTTTCCTTCCTGTCTTCGTCATTGAGCCAAACCTGCTACTACAGTCTCTTTGCTTTGGTTCGAGCATCACAGAAACTGAACCAAACTGAACTGTCGGCAGCCCTCAAACCGTGTAGAGTAGCCGTGCTAGAGAGGCAACCCTTTAGCTATTGAAAATTTTTTTAGAGAGATGTTGACTCCCCTCTCTTCGAAGTGATATTGCCTCCACTGAAATTCTCTAAACTTTGCTAGCACAAAGAAGATGGAGAGTGCTCGCGGAAAATCTCAGGTTTTTACAAAACGTACATGCGAGAATATAGCTGTCAAAGAATGGTGAGATGACTCTCTCTCTTATGAATTGTTTTTAACTCAGCAAATCGTGACTCGATAGGAGAGAATGAGCCTAAGAGAAGATGAAGAAACACAAAAAAAGAAAAAAGCAAAGAAAAGAAAAGACAACAAAAAGAAATTGCAATTGACAAAATTACCCCGAGTCTAATTGCCGGTTGGCGAAGATATAGACCATTATTTGAGATTAAATGGTCATTTCGGATCTTTATTTGAAATAAAATTTACTTTGGACACTTTTTAAGAAAATGAGTGCACTTCGGACCTTCTTTTGAAATTTTTTCAAACCCAACTTACTTTTTTTATTTTAAATTCAATATAGTAATCTCCGATAATCAAGATTATGAACAAGTAATCGATGTTTCACGACCTTCTAAATTTAAAGTCCGAATAATCACCGAGCATTCTATAAATCCATCATCTCCTCCTTTACAATGAATATGGATCAAAATCTTTACACGGTGTTCTGCTGTGTTAATTCAAGATTTCTTCATCATCTCTTTACACGCAATATTTCGTCTTCTTGCGACTCTTATCGAATCGAACGACACAGACCTTTCATTTGTCTCTTGGGAAGAAAATGGCATATTTTCTTAGGATGATGCTGAGCTTGCATTTATCGAAGGAGGTCGGCAACTCCCGAATGAACTTAGATAGGGACAGACGAGGGCTGAGCCACTGGGCAGTGCATGGCCCCACGCCCCCGAAGCAACAGCTAGAGGACCTTGTGCTGTACCACACAGGACCCGAGTTGACGCGACAGCCGCGCCAACACTCGATCGTATCCGAAATCGACTCAGATTTCGACCAGACCAATAGAGACACGCGTTATCATGTTTGTACGCTCCTTTGAAATTGCCTTCAGAAACGCTCGTAATTGATTGATGAGAGAGCTAAAGTCGGACATCGGGTGCAACTATCATTGAACCTACCTTGTTCGTAGAAATTACATCTTTCTTCTTAAAAAGGTCCGGCTTGAGCGGCCTTGCTGGGTAGGCCCGGTGCAAAAAGGGAGCAATTTGTCCATAACGATTGTTCGCGATTCAGACCGATAACAAATAGTTGTGTTCATGGGTGCGTTGTTTGATTGAAACTTTTTCATATATTTTCCATGGAAATCAATTTCAAGGAAAATGGTTAGTTTTTGTTTATTTGGTGGTTTAGGGAAAGTGATATCTTTCTTGCCAAAAGGGAAAGTTATTTTCCCCCAATCTAAGCTTGTTATTTTCAGTCTATGGAAAACATTTCTGGTAAATCGATTAATTTTTTGTCATTTAAACATTGAAAATTTGAAAAATAATTTCTCGAAAACATTTTTCCTTCAAACAAATGGACCCCTACACTCTAAATTCGCTTATTTCATGCGTACAAACTTTCAATGCTCCGTAAAATTATCGCTTGTATAGCTTAAAATAAGTAGTCGATATAAAAAATTATCATGATAACATATTCATAAACGATGAAAATATTTTTCGTTCATTTATTTTCGTAAGCAATATAATCAGTCAGTTTTAGAAAGAAATTTTTTCAAATCATTTATTTTCCGTAAAACAAACGACAATGCCTGTACATAGGAAAGTTCAAATCACCATTGACATCATTATGTATCATCGCCCTCTATCCTTGCATCATCTTCACCATCTTTTTCTAGAAGTGGAGTTTGCCGTGTAAAACGCATAATTCACAGAAAACGTAAGACATCAAAGACTTTATAATGAGTGAATTGGAGAAAGTGTTTTGACGGCAGAATGAACAAAACAGAAAAAAGCACGCCATGTGATTCTTACTCTTTCTCATTTTATGAATGCCATATATCTGTTATCGTTAAAAAAAACATGAAGACAGTAGCGATGCTCAACTGATTCAATAATATCTACTTAACCGGGCGTCGGGACATCAGAGAACTTCCGGCTCGGGAATCGGATGTCTTACATTTCAAATCACTTCAATCGTGTGCAAACTACTATGGAGCCTGCCTAGGCCAAAAGTCCGGACCTTTTTTATTTGTCTCGCTCCTCTTTTCATGTATGTGCGGTGTTTATGTGGATCGAATTTCGGACGCCGCACTCTCCAATCCTACCTTCCCAATCTCTTCGTGAGTAGGGCCACATGCTTATTGATACAAATTCGGCCTTAACCGAATCCGTGAGCTCTTAAGTAGCCGGATCTCCACGGACATGATGTCACATGAGGCTATGATACGTCTATTTGCCTCTGTCACTCAGGTCACTGCAGAGCAAGGAGACAAAAACACAGCTAGAAGATCACTTACCTCTGATTAGTCCTTTCTCTAAAAACACCTTTCGAGGGGTCAAAGTAACAACGCGCGCAAAGCCCACTCAGGCCACTGTCGTGGCGATGTCGACCGGTTCCCACCAACTTTGGGGAGGGGCGAGAGCTCTTGTGCACCACATCCGATGAGAACGACCCTCGACCACGCGAAAACGTCACACCCCTCGTTCCTCAGTCAAAGGCCGTGCGTCGTGCGTTCTCACTAACGTTAGCTGTACTTGTGCTTGCGCAGCACCACCCCGTGCCCTTATGGAAAACGTGATTAATGTGCCCTAATTGCATATCATCTCGTTCTCCTTTTTCCACCCCGCGTGAATTGGCATTTGACATGATCGTCATACTTCCCATCAATAAAAAAGCACGGGGATAGTAGGGCTTAACGTCCTCTGGCTGTTAGAGGACTTTTATAATTTAGGTCCGTATTTTATTAATAGTGTAAGTTTAGGCTCATGAATATTTATTAAGTTGTGCTGCTTTTATATAATATTTTTCTCTTATAATTGAGAGTTGTAATCGAGAGGTAGGACGTACTAATTATATTGGAATCCTCTGCTAGACGCAGCCATGATACCTTGTGTCTCGATTTTTTTTTTCGCATTTACTTTATATTTTGTTGTGTTTGTATGTCTAATCTCAACACGTTAGACATTTGAACCTAAGCCTGTGAGCTAGAGGTATGAGCATTGCCCCCCGTCGTCCCTATTTCCTTGGACGACGATCCCGAGAGTAAGTCATAGACTTACGTGACTCTTTGATTGCCCGACATGATGAGAACCGGAGATATCTTTTAAAATGGAGAGAGAGAGAGAGGGAGGGAGAGAGAAAGCATGGCACAACCCATAGATCGATAAGTCGAATCCCTGATACTTCTACCACGTTGGATCAATCCCAAAGGTTCCTTACCACCAACCGTATAAGTAACATGTCTATAACTTTTGAACAATTAAACCCTAGTAAGTCCCATATGAAAATTTGAAACCATACTAGAGAGGCATAGATTGTCATTTTCCTTTCATCTTTTGCTCTTTTTACAAAAGGGGACCGTACACTGTTTGTTTCATTTCCTCGGAAGGTTTCACGCTCGGTTTATTCCTTCTTGTCATGTTCTCTACGACCTTGTGTCTTTGGAATTTCCCCCACGTGGTAGACAAGACAACCCCATTTCCTTATGTTCCCAAATTAGGTTAACTTCCTCTTTTCAAGGGAAAAGTGTCAAACAAGTACTAAACCTTTTGCATTAGTGCCAATTTAGTCCTAAACATTTTTTAGTGCCAATTAAGTCCTAAACCGTTTAAATTGATGCCAATTTAGTCCTAAACTTTTTTTTTGTGTCAATTAAGTCTTAAACCTTTTAAATTTGTGCCAATTCAGTCCTAAACATTTTGTTTTTGTACCAATTTAGTTCTTCCGGTCAATTTTTACTGGAATTTGCCCACGTGGATGCCTGCCGACCGATGGCCGGTCACCGGCGCCGACGTGAACAAATTTAATAATATTTTAATATTTTTTTAATTTTTAATTTTTTTCCTTTTTTTCTTTTTTTTTCCACTTTTTTTGTTTGGTTCTCTCCCTCCTTCCTTAGGCCGATCGCCGAACCAAACAAAAAAAGTGGAAAAAAAAGAAAAAAAGGAAAAAAAAAAATCAAAATCAAAAAAATATTAAAATATTATTAAATTTGTCCACGTCGACGCCAGTGACCGGCCGCCGGCCGGCAGGCGTTCACGTCGGCAAATTCCGATCAAAATTGGTAGGAAGGACTAAATTGGTAGAAAAACAAAAAGTTTAGGACTGAATTGGCATCAATTTAAAAGGTTTAGGACTTAATTGGCATAAAAAAAAGGTTTAGGACTAAATTGGCACCAATGCAAAAGGTTTAAGACTGAATTGGCACCAAAAAAAGGTTTAGGACTAAATTGGCACCAATGCAAAAGATTTAGAATTTTTTTGATACTTTTCCCCTCTTTTCAGCTTACCATTTTGCAAAATCTCTCTCTCTCTCTTTGGGAGTTGGACTCGCCATATACGACGAAATACCAAGCATGTTATTAGGGCACAATCCTTGCCGAATTTTCTTTAAATTTGGACCATCAAATATTTGCAAAACTTTAATCGATTAATCAGTCCGCGTCATGATTTGGACTTGCCGTGTATGGCGATCTATCAAGAATGTTGTTTGGGCACAATCCTTGTCAAATTTCTTTGAAATTCAAAACATCGGGATTTCATGCAAAAAAATTAGGTTTATCATTCCTTTTTTATCTGCCCATCTGAATATACTCTTCCACTTTTCGAGTTAGGCACGCCATACACGACGGGTATATCAAGCACGTTATCTGGGCACAATCCTTGTTGAATTTCTTTTAATTCAAAACATTGCGATCTGCATGCACAAAAGTTTGGCTTATCATTCCTTTGTCCATCCACCCATTTGAATATTCTCTTCCATTTTTTGAGCCAGGCACACCATATATGACGGGTGTATCAAGCACATTATCATAGCACGATCCTTGTCAATTTGTTCCTAAATTCGAACCATCAATTACTTGCGAAAGCTCAATCGAAGTTGTTATCTAGATGTATGAAAGCCAAGTCATGCCTACGATGTGTTGAACAACAAGAGATGGATTCATATCTTACTCGTCACATTGCTCGTCACCATGCGATATCATGTTTCTCTCTCTCTCTCGTATCCAGAACTAATCATTGAGTCAGTCAGAACACTAATCCAACCATCGATGCCCACATTTCTTTTTTCCATCAAGGATTTGATAGCGACCATGCGCATCTTATTTTCTAATATATCGAGAGATTTGTAGTCATTTGCTTTGTAGGGAGACGTGTACGAATTGTTGAGAACTTCTGCAGTGGCACTTGTGCTGACTGTGCCTCGGCAGTTAGACGAGATATAATTAATCAATTTTTGACTAAACTACGATTCTCGAAAAGTGAATTTGGGCCGACAAGCAATCAAGTAAATGTCAAAGATGTTTTTAGTTGGTACATTAATATATTTATTAACCTTGGGCATTGAATTGCTGCCTAAGGAACAGCGATTCTCTCGAGTACCGAGCTCAGAAAGCAATTGATTTCACTCAACTTGTCGAGTCAACGGACATGATAACATGGGTCTATCTTTTTTAAGAGAAAAAAAACCCATTAGTGCTAAACACATCGTATAAAATGATAATTCAATATTAAACATTTCGATTTTGTAAATATAGTTGTAAATTTTTGCGCGAAATTTCATTATAATTATTCTAATTAATTTTTGCTGGAAATCGTTGACGTGGTGATCTAGTTATTGTCGGCCTTCTCACGTGGCACATCGTCATGTCATATTATCGATTTCCAGCAAAATTTACCGAAATGATTATTTTGAAATTTTTCACAAAAATTTATGACTAAATTGACAAAATTAAAAGGTTTTTGAGTTGAGTTGGTATATTTATAAAAGATTTAAGGCTAATTAGACCATTTTTTTTTTCCATTTGTAACGATTAATTCCGTTTTCTTTGCTAAATAAGTAATGGATGAGTTCAAATTTGAATCCGTAGCTCCTCGTGCCAAATGGGTTAGGTACGACATTTGTTATGCACGTGCTATAATCCATCCTTTTTGACAATTTGCTAGTTTTGCTAAGCACGCTAGCAATTATAGTCAACCGATGAATATTCAGGGGATCCAATCCCTTTAGACAAATTATCATTCATTGCGGCGTGTGTTTGTCTACACTAATTACTAGCAACTTTACATCAACAAAGAAATGATCAGTCAAATCATCCTTCGAAAGCCCACGTTGACGAACAAAATTAGAACCTAATGGAGTCGAAATCGTTCGTGAACGCTTCTATCTCAACCACTTACCGTTCAAGTTTCATTAATGTGTCGTGAGCTTTAAACATTCAAGGTGAAATCTGTCAAATCGAGCTCGATACGAGATCGTAGAAATCTATGTGGTCGAGAGTTGTAACCCTAAATCCGCATGCGAATCCTCATTAGCTCACACAACAGAAACATTCTTAACTAAAACGTGACCAAAAGTACTCAGCTCATAATTTCATCGCACTAATGACAATCCGATAGCGATTAAGAAAAAATGTGGAGGGTCATGATGATGTCTAGGGACACGAAGGGATCCCCTCGGCATCACTTGAACATCGAGAAGAAGAAGATGCCGTGCGGAGAAAACCAACGGCGGGTTGCACATAAAAAGGCAGAAACTAGCAAGTGAACCGAGTCTCCTAGATATGCATCGCAATCTTTTTCTAGATACGCATACCACAACTCCGCGAGGAGATAGGCGGCGCAGGTTGAAAAAAGATGGTGATTTAACCTATAGCTAAAGGATTTTAGCGCACTCGCAATACCCGTGTATTCACACGTTGGTTAGTTATACACGCATCGCAACCTGATGGGATTCGACGAGGATCGGGAACAATAGCTCGGATTAGAATGGCGAGATGAACATTGAATCGAACAGATCGCATATCGAACGTCATAAGATCATCGTTCTGGGCTGGTTTTATACTCGAAGCAAGAGAATCAACTCGAACGAGTCGACTGGACATTGGAACTCCAATGTCGAAGGATGTGTAGTTACTTCATATGTGTAAATAGGGGTGAGCACGGTTTCAAAATAGAACCGGAGACCGGAGGATCTGGTTTGATTCTCGATTCTAGGGAGGGAGGTTTCGGTTTCCGGTTCCACCTTTTTATGAACCGCCGATTCCTGGTTCCCCTAGTTTTTATAGGAACCAAATCGGGAACCAGGAACCAAGAACCCTAAATAAAAAATCCCTAATTTTCTCACTACTTCTCACTTATCAACTCTCAAATTCTCATATACTTAGATTAGTAGTTGTAAGTTTTTTTTTGTCTCTCCAAAGAGGTGGACCCTTACCACATGAAACAAATGGCAAATATCTTCTTTAAATAATCGATTCTAAGAGGTCTAGCAGAAAAATTGTAGCCCATTACTGCACGTGCATGGTTTTATTGGATGTCTTTCTCATCCATTGGAAAAGAATGATTTACTAATTCACTGAGAGGTTGATATTCAATTTTTTTTTTCTTGTGGAGACTTGCATTTGGGAATGTAGCTATATGCTTCAAAGGGGCATGTAGAACATTTTTTAAAGTTTGTTTAGACCTTTGATTTATTGTGACTTTAGAGTCCCCACCATTTGCATGCCCATTGCTTTGATTAACTTGTCATGTTTGGGTATTCATTGTCATGTATTGGTGCCAAGTTTTTGTTCTTTAGTGAGGTTCAATTGTAACTATCGTTTACTCTTTCAAGAAACATCTTAAACTTGATGGTCGCATAGTTAACACCATAGTGATAATGGATGGTGGAAGGAGAAAAGAAAAGGTTGTAGTTATAGTCATAATTGCAGTTGCAAAAAATCGATAGACGACACTTTAATTTTAAATTTAAAACCATTATTAAGTTATCAATTATGATTGTTGTTTCTTTCAATTTCATATGGTCAAAATTTGGAACAAATTTTCATAGATGTTTGAAGACCAAAAGCTTATCTTTCTTTCCTTTTTCCTGCTTCCCATTTTGTTTATGGCCCTATGCTAGTCTCTTATGAATTCTATTGCGTATCGATTTATGCAACGACTTTTCATTTTAATTGTAATTTTTTGAATCATAATATCAGGAAAACTAATCTTTTATATTCTCTTTAGTAAATGATAAGTTTGTTTACTATTGCTGCATTCATGTTCATTTTGTGTAACTAAAAATGAAACAAAAAAAAAAGAACATGTTAGACCCTGGAATTGATCCTATAACCTATGACAAAGTAGGTTATAGGTTCCACGTTCCGATGGGTAGGTTGCAAGTTCCAAAATGAGGAACCTGTGTCCGAGGATAGGTTTCTGGTTCCTGGTGGAACATGTAAGGAACTTGCAACTACTCACTCCTATCTGCAAATGATGCACGTTCATGAAAAAGAGCAAGTCAATCTCTCATAAGATAAAATAACTATGTGCTTTGATAAATAATAGATGATTTTCTTTGAATCATTGGTGTTTGGTTAAGAGTAATCTCACCAAGAAAAAGGAGCTTGCGCTCCTACAAAGGGACTTTGAAGCTTGTTCCGATTCCACCGAGCGAGTTCCACAAATATGTTCTTTATTTTTAATGTGTTGGTGCCGTCACATCCTGCATCCTAAATTTTCCCATAATATATTTTTTTCCTTAGGAGGAATGAATACTATTTGCCTATTTTACATCTTAAGAATCTCAAGATCCGGACGATACTCAAGACAAACAGTTTAATGACATGCTTAGGTAACCAGGATATGCTCGCCTTGGAGCAAAGGGTTGTCGTTAATCCCATGGATTATTGCCTTGAAGGGTGAAGAGTAAAATCCTTTCGGGCTCTTTTCTATGTGCCATATTTAATGTCTCGCCGATTAGACCCCTTCAAGTCCCTCTGTTTCCCTCGCGTGTTTGTTTTTCCTTATAGGAGAGATTACTCTGTTGAGAACTTAGTTGGATCTTAGATGGTTTCTCTCCTAACGTTGAGCCGACATCAGAGATAAACCTTGAGGAAACGGTGGGAAAGTGGGTTAATTACAAAAAAAAACACCAACTTTAAGTCGAGGGACAATTCTGGCCCGAACTTTTTTTTGTTTCATAAAAAAGCACCAACTTTAGATCGAGGGATAATTATGGCCTAAACTTTTTTTTGTCCCATAAAAAAACACAAACTTTAGGTCGAGAGATAATTTTGACCTGAACTTTTTTTTATCTCGTAAAAAAGCACAAACTTTCACTTAAATCCCAAAATTTGCCCTTATTGACTTAAAACCATTGATTTTCCAACTTGACCATTCCACCTTAGCAATAACTCCATATGACTTGCTGACTGGATTTAAAGCATTATTCATTATTTTATTCTTTGAATCATAACTTGAAGAATAACGGTGAAACTGTTCGTCTCCTTCACTTCATTGGCAAGTCAAAAATATCTCTAGATTGAATTTTTCTGGCCAAACTTCGTCGTTTTATCGTAATCTGAAGTTATAGACCACCGCTCGTCGACAGACGCCATGGAAGAGATTCGCCAAGCTCACCACCATAGCTTTTTTTCTTAAATAAGGATAACTTCGGACAGAAAGTCAATGGGGGGCCAAATTTGGGATTTAAATGAAAGTCAGTGCTTTTTTACGAGACAAAAAAAAGTTCGGGCCACAATTATTTTTCGATCTAAAATTTATGCTTTTTTTATAGGATAAAAAAATTTAAATTAAAATTATCTCTCGATCTAAAATACGTATTTTCTTTTAGAATTAACTCACGAGAAAGTTGTACCCAAGTTGTCATCTGTCAAGTTGTCATAGCCCGCCACTTGTACCCGACCCCGAATAAGGAGCACGTGCGCCGAGACCGCCACCTCGGCGATTTTACAAACAAATGTATCCCTATTTCAAGCACGTGTTGTTCGTTCTCGTTCTCCCAGGGAAGCCTGTTCTGCCGCCAATCTGTCCCTGTCGATAAAGATCGTAGAAACCAAAACCAGCCCCCAGAAAAAGTTGAAGGGACCCCTCAAGTGCGAATCACATCACAATCATTCTGTCTCCAATCACTATATAAATGCCTCAATTTCCTCCCTCTTTCCTCGCTCCACTCTCCGGTTTCCTCTCTCTTTCTCTCTCCCTCTGTGCAATTTTCAGTTCAAGAAAGAAAAGGCGACGCAGAAATGGAGTCTGGCTCTTCCTCTTCTTGCCTTTTCCAGTCCATCCAGATCGCCCTCTTCCTCCTCTTCCTCTCCTTCACTCTCCTCTTCTCTGCCTTCGCGTTCTTGATCTACATCTTCAGGCTCAAGCCGCTCTGCGACTGCGACGTGTGCACGGCCTACTTGAGCTCCAGTTGGACCAAAGAGTTCGACAACCTGTGCGACTGGTACACCCACCTCCTCCGGAAGTCTCCCACCGGCACCATCCACGTCCACGTCCTCGGCAACGTCGTCACCGCGAACCCCGACAACGTCCACCACATGCTCCGCACGAGGTTCGACAACTACCCCAAGGGCAAGCCCTTCTCCGCGATCCTGGGCGACCTCCTGGGCCGAGGGATCTTTAACGTCGACGGCGATTCGTGGAAGTTTCAAAGGAAGATGGCCAGCTTGGCGCTCGGGAGCGTGTCGATACGCGCGCACGCTTTTGAGGTCGTGGCGTCGGAGATAAAGAACCGCCTCCTTCCGCTGTTGTCGTCGGTCTGCGGGGAAGATGACCGCGTTTTGGATCTGCAGGATGTGTTTAGACGTTTTTCTTTCGACAGCATATGTAAGTTCTCGTTCGGGTTGGACCCGGGGTGCCTGAAGCTGTCGCTGCCTGTGTCGGAGTTCGCAGAGGCGTTCGACGCGGCATCGAGGCTGTCGGCGGAGCGGGCGTTGAGCCCGTCTCCACTGGTCTGGAAAATCAAGCGGCTGCTCAACGTCGGCAGCGAGAGGAGGCTCAGGGAGGCCATCAGGATGGTCAACGCCCTCGCTGACGAGGTGATCAAGCAAAAGCGAGAAATGGGTCCTTCAAAAGATCACAACGATCTTCTATCGAGATTCATGACCACCATCGACGACGATGGGTACTTGAGGGACATCGTGGTGAGCTTCCTTCTGGCGGGGCGCGACACGGTGGCGTCCGCGTTGACCAGCTTCTTCCGGCTAGTGTCGCAGAACCCCGAGGTCGGAGACGCCATAAGGGAGGAATCGGACCGGGTCATGGGTCCGACCAGCGGCGGCCTCGCGAGCTTCGACCAGATGCACAAGATGCACTACTTGCAAGCGGCTCTGTACGAGTGCATGAGGCTGTACCCGCCGGTCCAGTTCGACTCGAAGTTCGCGCAGGACGACGACGTGTTGCCGGACGGGAAATGGGTCAAGAAGGGGACAAGGGTCACGTACCACCCCTACGCCATGGGCCGGATGGAGCGGTTGTGGGGCTCGGACTGCCTCGAGTTCAGGCCTCGGCGGTGGCTGACGAAAGACGGGGTCTTCACGCCCGAGAGCCCGTACAAGTACCCGGTGTTCCAGGCCGGGGTTCGGGTCTGCCTGGGCAAGGAGATGGCCCTGGTAGAGATGAAAAGCGTCGCGCTGGCTTTGGTCCGGCAGTTCGATGTCCGTGTCGCGGATGGTCACCTCAGTCCCCGGTTCGCGCCGGGGCTCACCGCCACCATCAGAGGGGGATTGCGGGTGGTGATTAAAGAGAGATCAGTCGCCTCAGCAAGATGAGAAGAGACTTTTTTCGGCGTACCCTAAATAAGAGAACAGATAACACAATATGTACATACTCGATAGTCACTTGTTCACTTGTTGCGTAAGAGCTTCATTAGGAGAAATGAACAGATGCATAGAATGGAAGCTGGCCAGATACTCTGGACCTTATTAACAACAGAAAGTGCATATGACTTTGCGCATGAATGAGACCGAGAGATCGATGAGTGATTTTAAGCATTATCTCTTGCGGACAACTCCACGGCCCTCTACTCTGCCAGCGCACTCGAGGTCGGCGTACTCAAAACTCTCGGCCGAGTTCCACGGCGCCAACTGGCCGACGAACCAAGATGCCACGCAGTCGGTGGTGAAAAGGCCTGACGACGCAAACTCCCCCTCGCCTCCCAGCACCGGCATCGCCATGCCCATCTTGGCCCAGCTCACGTGGTTCCTTGCGTAGGTCTGCCCCAAGACGCCGCTCACGTCGCCGCTCAATGCATAGAACTTGAAGCTCAAGTCCAAGCGAGTGAAGCAATCTTTCATCGGTTATTCCGTGGTTGTGGATCAATGAGTCCGTCGCCGCTCAATGCGTAGAACTTGAAGCTCAAGTCCAAGCGAGTGAAGCAATCTTCGTCGGTTATTCCGTGGTTGTGGATCAATGAGTCCTTCCAGGTAATCGGGACAGCCATGGCCTTGATCTTGAAGTTCTTCTCCGCTTCGATTTCGATAGTGCTCGTGTCGCGGTACCTTGTGAATGAGATACGTGGGGTGGTCTTGGAGCGCCACAAGGCACCCTCGTGTCGAGGGAGGGTGATGGGTGTGCCGACAAGGAAGAGGGAGAGGCGGTTGATGGGCGTCATCCCAAGCTGTGGTCTCGAGCGCGCCGATAAAGAGGTTGTGGGAGCCAAAGAGGATACCAAGGGACTGGACCCAGGTGAAGTCGCAGCACATGTTGGCATTGCGGCGGCCAATGAAGTGCGCGTTGATGTGGAGGTTGGAGTCTGAGGCAGAAGTCACAGTTCTTTTTGCCATGGAAGTAGAAGGTGATGCCTTCGCCACCGATGAAACGTGGGTCCAGGCACGCCGCGTTGGGATAGTCGCGGCCTGCTCACATTTTGCAATAGAAATTTTTAGCATCCTTGGAGAGACTAGTCATAGTAAATTCCAATTGAGATCCTCTGATTTTAGGACCAAAATTAGTTTTGTCGAGGTCAGGATACATGACCTGAAAGAGTTATCAATTATGGAAACTATTTGCAACAATGACTTGTATCGAAACTTGACTTTCTATCAGGCACGTATGACATGATCTGATCAGGTGATGAATTCATATATACAGAGTGACTAATCAAAGTTCCAAGAGTGTCAAATTGCTACGTTCCTAATCTAATCAAATTGGAACAATCATCCTGTCTCATTTTCAGGACATTAATTCTTCAGACTCCTTATATATTCTTGTTTGGTTCGATTTGGCGCTCCACTAAGATATGTAGAGCTAGATCTAAGGAGATTCACGTTCATGCAAGTCCATGGACAGTGAGTGAAGGGGAAATAAAATGAGGAAAATAGGAAAAATTACCTAATCGGTCTATGGAGGCCAATTTAGTCCTAAAAAAGTTTCAATTTCGCCAATTTGGTTTTAAACCTGTAGGCGAAATTCCAATTTAGTCATTCCAATCAATTTTTCGATGAAAATCATTGACGTGGTGGTTCAATTATCGATGACTGTCTTACGCAGTACATCACCACGTTAGTGATTTCCGGCGAAATTAGACCGGAATGACTACATTGGAATTTAGTGTAAATTTTTAGGACTAATTTGGCAACATTAAAAAGTTGAAAATCGAATTAGTATCCATAGGATAAGTTTATGACTGATTGAATAATTTGCCTGAGGAAAATATGGAAGAGAAAAGATGGATATAGTGACGACTTACTGCATACTGACTTGCAAGGCACACAATCAACCTCACATGAAGATGCACAAGCACTGGGGCAGCTTTGCTCCAATACAAGGCATTGAGGATAACTCCTATTCTTGCATCTCACTCTCTTCACTCCTGAAGCGCTTGATGGAGGCGGAGGAGGATATAACAGTCGGAGGGGCATTAGGTGGGGAGGAACCACCGCTTGGAGGAGGCACGCTGGTTGGCAGGGCATTTAGAGGTGTGGATCCGCTGCTTGTAGGTGGAAGCGTGGCTGTCGGGGGGCACTAGGACTGGTAGAGCCGCCACCGGTAGGAAGTGGAGGAGGCGTGGCGGTTGGAGGGGCATTAGGAGGGGTGAAGCCACCGTTGGTAGGCGGCGGAGGAGGAGTGGCGGTCCGCAGGGTGGAGCTGCTGCTAGGAGCTGGTGGAGGAGGAGAAGAGACAGTGACGGGTGAAAGAGGAGTTGGAGGAGGCGGGGTGGTGGCAGGGGGAGATGAGGATGGTGGGGGGAGGACAGGGAGAGGAGTAGGAGGAGGTGGCGGGGGCGTAGGGGGTTCATCGCCGGTGTCGCCTCCTGTGCTGCCACTGGTGCAAACAGGTTGGCAGGAAGCACAATCCACCTTACAATTCCTGAGACAAGTAGCAGGACAATGGAGCTTCACTTGGCAACAAAGCGGGTGGTTCTTTTCTTGGCACTTCACTTGCTTGGGCCCTGGATCTGCACAAGTCATTGCCGGAGCTAGGAAGAGGACTAACAAGGACATGCCCAAGCTTGCCATTGCCTTGGCCATATTTGGTTTTCGAGACAACTAACAAGCCAGAGCTTTTCTGATGATTCCTGTTGCGGTTAATAAATACTGTTCTTTATATAGAGACGAAAAAAGGTGCAAGGGAAAAGGTGTGCCTGAAGCTGCTTGACCTCAAACTCAGTAGGACTCTGCACGCCATGCCTCTCCTTGCGGGTGAGTTCAGGTTCCATCATTGAGGGTTCTTGAAGAAGGCATTCAACCCATAAAAAGGGAGGGTACATTGAAAGGGAAGTCAAAGTCAACCTGAAGAAAACGTTACCTGTGCCTTTTTAGTGACTTGGTTTTGCAGCATCCACACGCCTGGACAGTTGTCAGGATTGCAATTTTTTGTTTTCTTGGGAGAGTTTGCCTTGGAGCATCAAAGATGTTGTTGTGGGTATTTAATGACGTAAGCTGCTAGCGTAACCGTCTGACGGTGTGACGATCAAAAGTCAGCCACAAAATTATCCTTTTTCCAACGAAAGCGCGTGGAAATTTTCGAGGAAAACACAGGTCTCTCTCTCGTGGAAAATGTGTGGCTGAGGGTTAACGATTCATTTTCCAAGGAAACGGTACGGTCACGCACGTGTTTTCCTTTAATGACCTACCACAGTAATTAGGGTTACGATACAGTCCACAGCTTCTCCCCGAGGACAGGTCCACTCCGCATCATGTCGCTTTTCGAATTGAGATATACATTGATAGATACACATTACACGGGAATAAGTTTCAATGCGCCGTAAAGAAAAAAGAGCTAGGGCTTCTCCAAACTGGATGTACATTAATATGCCTGATGAATAAGCTTGTGCTTTGTATTTTTATTAACAATCATTGAACAATGTATAAATTATTAACAGAGCTTGATACAACCTGCACAAAATTGTTTAACCGTAAGCTAATATAAACAGGTGGCTGCATATTGAAGGCTAGGCATGAAAATGGACCATAATAGTAGTCATCAATTTGATGGCGATTATAGTGGAAAATTTTCACTTCTCGTTTCTAATCCAAACCTATTTTCGAGCTAAAAATTTATATAGAAAAATGAAATTGCGTTACCAAACGAATTTCTATTTCAATCCTATTCCCGGAAACAGAAAAATAAAAAATGGTGAAACAAAATTATTATCATTTGCACCTTTAGTCACTCAACTTAAGAAGAGAAATTCAATGATGTGAAGCACTTCCTAGGCAAGAAGTATAGTCATGAACATTCGCATGAAATGCCGATGTTATTTGAGAAACTCTGTTATTTAGCAAGTCAAAGAGAGCAGACTTTTGGGGTACGCAATCGGCTATTAAGATGCACTCAAAGAAAAAGTTTCACACCGGATAATTGATATAGTATAAAAGTAGTTAATATATAGGAAAATGACACAAATGATCCTTAAACTTTAGTCAAATATACAATGTTATCCATGAATTTTTAATCTATTCAATATGGATCCTAAACTTTTGGTATATATTCAATTTAGTTCTTCAACTATATAAAAATGTTCAATGTTGTCATTCTATTAATTCAAATTAACCAAATTTGCTGAGTCAGCTTTCAATTCGGTAAGTTTGAACGATGAACAAAAAAATTCCTTCTACTAATTCAAATTAACGAAATTTGCTGATTCAGCTTTCAATTCGGTAAGTTTGAACGGTGAACAAAAAAATAATATTACACGTGGATTATCCAATAAGATATTTAACTCAAAATCAGGATATAACAGTTCACATCATCAAATAACATATATAATCATTTTTCCATATTGAAGAAATTAAACAAATTCGAAGGATCATTATATATTTTTTAATTGACATGAATATCTTACGTGGATAATGCAAGTGTAACGTTTTTTTTTCCCATCGTTCAAACGAATCAGTAAAATCCGTTAACTTGAATTATTAGAAGAATATCATTAAACATTTTCATATAGTTTAGGTATTAAATTGAACATTCACCAAAACTTCAGACGCCACATTGAACAAATTAAAACTTAGAGACAACATTACACATTCAAGGACCATTTGTGTAATTGTTCCTTAATATGTCTTAGTTAGCTCATAATATATTGATCTAAGCTTTGAGTGAAGGTATTTCTAACTAAATATGTTGACGGATTCAGACATAGCCTCCCCTTTTGGTAACATAAACTTTCCAGTGCGATCAAATAGGGAAGATCATAATAAGCAAAATGGGAATATAAGCAAAACGATGGCCATCTGTTATCTTAATTAAAATTGGGCCCAATACCCAAAAAAATCCAAAACTTTAGGCTTTGTCCCAATTATATCCTAAACTTTTTTTGTCCTATAAAAAACTCAAAACTTTTACTTTTATCCCAATTTACCATCGTTAACTTTCTGTCAAATATGGCCGTTAATGATCTTACGTGGAATTTCCACATCATCAATGAAATTTATCATGGAAAGCTGATATAGATAGATTCTTTGCAAAACGACGTTTTCTTGGAGGAGCCTTAGGGTTTGGCTTTTCAATTGCTCTCTTCTTCACATGTCTCCTCACTCTCTCTCATGTTGCTCGAATCTTCCGCTCACTCCTCTATCTCTCGTGCTCGGAGTCTCCCATCTCTCGCGCTCCTAGGCTCGAGACGCTCGGACATCTCTCGATTGGGAATAAGATATTTGAAATTTTTTGATCAGAGACTTCATATAAAAAATAAGATGATGGTTCTTGCATAATTGTTCTTGCTCTGTGTTGCCTTTTGCCGAGATGCACTTAATGTGTTCGATGATTTGCGTTTGTGATTTAGTGTCAATTTTCTTGTACTATTAATCAAATTTGGTGATACTTGCACGATCTAGATGACTTCGTCTAATGCGTTGATCGTTTGAGATACTTCTTGGTTTATTCTCTCTTGAGGCCAAGAACTAGGTTGAGGTTTGTGAGAAAATTGTCTCTTATTATGAATTTATTAGTAATATAAACACACATTGATGTTGTTGTGACAGTTTGGACTTAGACGATACGAAGACGGGAGAGCAATTGAACCGGATATCTTTGGGTCATCTACACTAAACCACGGCTTCGATCAGGCACCAATAAATGATCGCTCAATGGCCTTTTATCAGGTCAAGCACATGCTGATGTTGTTGATCGAAACAGACATTTATTTCATGGTTTCTAAATCACCACAATAATTCGAAGTGATGTGTAATGTGCTTGGGTTCCATATTCGGTCATTTCAAGCTGGTCCAAGCTTTCGGTCAAATATTTTCTATTTCAAATGACAAATTTTGTATCATTGGAACTTACTAATGTTTTAGATATATTTTGATGATTGATAAGTACATAATTTCTTACCAAGACAAAAATGAATATCTAAAATGAAAAAAAGCTACATGTGGTAATTTTTGTTAAAATAGATAACCAGTTCACAACCCATCTTTCCACCTCCACAGCGCCAACTCTAAGGGTCTAGAGCTTCGTGAGTGCTTTAGAATATTCTTGGGATATCCCCTATTCATACATGAACCCCTCTAATTACAACCGTACATTGTACAGTAGTTGATATATTGGGAGATAAAATATATACTATTTGATAAAGGAGAGATTTATGATATATATATATATAGGGGTCCCCTCCCCTCATTTGTATCACTTTTTCTATATAGATTTCTAATTTGCAGAGGAGGTCTTCTCGGACACTCAACCATTAATTCGCTTTGTTTTGGATGGATTGAACATGTGTATATTTGACAATGGTCAAACTGGTTTAGGAATATCATATAAATGGTACATTGAAACCTTTATCTGTGTCCTTACAAAATTTGGACTGCTTCTTTCTTTATATAAGGCATTGTTCTAACAATGAGTGGGCCTAGTGCATCATTAAGGGAGGATTGGAATGTCAATTAAATAGCTCTAAATGATCTTTTTCAGAAGGCACAAAGCAAAATACTACTGTTTTATATGATGTTGTTGTGCAAATGATTGAATCCCTTGATGATGCGCTAGGCTCACTCTGTTCCAAAATGAGGAACTTGTACCCAAGGGCAGGTTTCGGGTTTCCGGTGGAACATGTAAGGAACTTGCAACTGCTCACCCCTATTTGCAAATGATGCACATTCATGAAAAAGAGCACGTCAATCTCTCATAAGATAAAACAACTATGTGCTTTGATAAATAATAGATGGTTTTCTTCAAATCATTGGTGTTTAGTTAAGAGTAATCTCACCAAGAAAAAGGAGCTTGCTCTCCAACAAAGGGACTTTGAAGCTTGTTCCGATTTTACCGGGCGAGTTTTACAAATACGTTCTTTATTTTTAATGTGCTGTTGCCATCACACCCTGCATCCCAAATTTCCCTATAATCCTTTTTTTTTTCTAGGAGAAAAGAATACTCTTTGCCTGTTTTACATCTTAAGAATCTCAAGATCCGAACTATAATCAAGACAAATAATTTAATGACGCACTTAGGTAACTAGGATATGCTCACCTTGGAGCAAAGGGTTGTCGTTAATCCCATGGATCATTGCCTTGAAGGGCCGAGAGTAAAATCTCTTTGGGCTTTTTTTTATATGCCTTATTTTATGTCTCGCCGGTCAAACCCATTCAAGTCCCTCTGTTTCTTTCATATGTTTGTCCTTCCTTACAGGAGAGATTACTCTTTTAAGAACTTACCTGGATCTTAGAAGGTATCTCTCCTAACGTTGAGCCGACATAAGAAATAAATCTTGAGGAAACGGTGGGAAAGTTGTACCTAGGTTGTCATCTGTCAATTTACCTTGCAGAGCCCCCTGCTAGTCCCCGACGACGAATTAGGAGCACGTGAGCCGAGACCGCCACCTCGGCGATTTTACAAACAAATGTGTCGCTATTTCAAGCACGTGTTGTTTGTTCTCCTTCCCACAGGGAAGCCTGTCCTGCCGTCACTCTGTCCCTGTCATTAAAGCTCGTAGAAACGAAAACTAGCCCCTAGAAAAAGTTGAAGCGACCCCTCAGGTGCATATCACATCACACATCATTCTGTCTCCAACCGCTACATAAATGCCTCAGTTTCGTCCCTCTTTCCTCACCCCGCTCTCTGGTTTCCTGTCTCTTTCTCTCTCCCTCTGTGCAATTTTCAGTTCAAGAAAGAAAAGGCGACGCAGAAATGGAGTCTGGGTCTTCCTCTTCTTGCCTTTTCCAGTCCATACAGATCGCCCTCTTCCTCCTCTTCCTCTCCTTCGCTCTCCTCTTCTCTGCCTTCTCGTTCTTGATCTACATCTTCAGGTTCAAGTCGCTCTGCGACTGCGACGTGTGCATGGCCTACTTGATCTCCAGTTGGACCAAAGAGTTCGACAACCTGTGCGACTGGTACACCCACATCCTCCGGAAGTCTCCCACCGGCACCATCCACGTCCTCGGCAACGTCGTCACTGCAAACCCCGACAACGTCCACCACATGCTCCTGTTAGAGTAAAAGAGCTTTGCTCGCGATAGAAGATATGAAAAAGATAACACAATGCAAGAACAAAGTGATCCCTTTTCATTCAATAATTCGAAAATACACACTAAGCATAACAGAGAAACAAGCTAATAAATAGTTAAATTCAAATAATTGACTCCTAAAAAATAGAACAAAATGTGACAACGTGAGATCACGTTCCCACTAAATAAGGATCACTAATGACAGTTCGTACAATCATGGGATTTACTAAAAAGATCGCCAAGATCACTTTCTGCTAGCTTTTAGTGATTTGAATCACATTCCTAACACCCCCTCTTGATTCAAACTCCCCCATCCCAAGCTTGCTTCTTAAGTAACTAAACTTGGAATATGACAGCGCCTTTGTGAAGATGTCAGCAACTTGATCATCTGAATTGTAGAATTTCAAGCTGATTTCCTCCTTAGCTACTAGCTCCCTTATAAAATGATGCTTTATTTCTATATGCTTAGCTCGATCATGAAAGACAGGGTTTTTTGTCATAGCTATAGCTGAACTACTGTCACTGTGAATCTCAATTGCCCCCTCTTGCTTCATACCCAGGTCAAGCAAGAGTTTTCTCATCCAAACGGCTTCACATGCTGCTGCTCCTCCAACTACATATTTTGCCTCGCACGATGATAAGGCAACCGTAGATTGTTTCTTTGATCTCCATGTGACTACTCCTGATCCAAGTGTAAAGCAAAAACCTGTTGTACTCTTTCTATCAACTGATGAACTCGCCCAATCACTTTCACAATAGCCCTCCAGTTTCATAGATTTAGTTTGACAATACCAAATCCCCAATTCTAGAGTTCCTACAACATATTTTAACACTCTTAGCTGCTCCATAATGGTGTTTTGTTGGCTTGTGCATAAACCTTGAAACCAAACTCACTGCAAACATGATATCCGGCCTTGTATGTGTGAGATATATTAAACCGCCAACTAAACTTCTGAATTTCTGCGCATCAGTAGCTCTAGACCCATCATCCTCCTGAAGTTTCTCATTCACATTCATGGGTGACTCTACTGCTTTGCACCCGTTCAGGTTGAATTTCTTCAGAAGATCCATTGCATACTTCTTTTGAGCTATGGAGATCCCCTCCTTACATTGCCTTACCTCCATTCCCAAGAAGTAGTGAAGCTTGCCCAGATCTGTCATGTTAAACTTCTGCATAATTTGGCTTTTAAATTCTGTAATTAAAGAGCTGTTAGACCCCACATATATCATATCATCAACATACAAACATACTAATAAAAAATCATACTCCCCACAGCTCTTAATGTATATCGTTGGCTCATTTTCACTTCTTTTGAAGCCAAATTGCAGAAAATATGTATCTATTTTCATGTACCATGCCCTAGGAGCTTGCTTAAGTCCATATAAGGCTTTCTTAAGTTTATAGACCTTATCTGGACTCTCTTGATTAACAAACCCATCAGGATGAGCTACATAAACTTCCTCACTTAGTTTTCCATTAAGAAATGCAGACTTGACATCAAATTGATAAACACAAAGCTTGAGAGATGCTGCTATTGATAGTACCACTCAAATTGTTTCAAACCTTGCCAAGGGAGAAAAGGTTTCTTCAAAATCTATCCCTTTCCTTTGTGAGTAGCCCTTCACAACTAGCCTTGCCTTATGCTTTAGTAGAGTTCCATCTGGATTATATTTGGTTTTGAATACCCATTTCAAACCTATGGCTTTCTTATTCTTTGGTAGATCAACCAAACTCCAGGTTTCATTCTTCTCAATTGTTAACATTTCCTCCTGCATTGCTAGTCTCCACTCTGACTTTTCTGCTGCTTCTTCATATGGGGAGGGTTCAGCTACATAGAGAGCAAATGTGCATGACTCATTGATCTCTCTAAGTGTCCTGAACTTCATAGGTGGTGTCTCACTATCATCATCATCATTGTCTGTATCTCCATTCGTGGAACCTGCACCATTATTAGACGAATTTGAGCTGCTGCCCTGGTGAGTTGAGGTCGTGCGAATTGATCTGCCCACTGAGTTCGAGCCATCTGGACTCGCAACTGAATTTGATTCTGACGTGGTCATGCTTCTAGTCTCCCTACTATGTACTTCTTCACCGTCTTTGATCTGAAATGCAGGAGCTTTTCCTTTGTCTTCCCATTGCCAACAGTCTTCCTCATTGAACACTGTGTTCCTGCTTATAATCACTTTACCAGTTGCTGGATTATAGACCCTATAAGCCTTAGTTTGTTAGCAATAACCAATAAAAATGCACTTAATTGATTTTCCTTCTAGCTTATGTCTTTCATGTGCATTATTCATCACATACACAATGCACCCAAAAATTTTAAGATGCTCAACTGAAGGCTTTTTACCTGACCTGGCCTCATAGGGAGTTTTGTTAAGAATAGCTTTTGTTGGTGAGATATTTATCAAATAGATGGCAGTAGTCACTGCCTCCGCCCAAAATCTATCAGGTAGCCTCTTACTCTTGAGCATACTTCTTGCCATTTCAACAACTGTTCTGTTCTTCCTCTCCGCTACTCCGTTTTGCTCTGGAGTGTAGGGTGCAGTCAACTCTTTGTGTATTCCATGCTTCTCACAGTAGTGATTGAACTCTCCAGAAGTGAACTCTCCTCCTCTGTCAGTGCGCAATGTCTTCAGGTTGCTCCCCTTCTGCTTTTCTATAAGAGCCTTGAACTTGATGAATTGCTCAAAGGCTTCTGACTTAAATTTGAGAAAATACACCCAACTCATCCTACTGTAATCATCGACAAACAGTAGAAAATATTTACTGCCACCTAATGACTCAGTCCTCATGGGGCCACACAAATCAGCATGTACAAGCTCCAACGGCTTAGTTGCTCTCCAGGATTGACCAACAGGGAACGGCCTCTTGCTTTGCTTCCCATACATGCATCCCTCACATACTGCATCAGCCATTTCAATTCGTGGAAGACCACTTACCATCTCCTTTTGAGTCAGCAACCTCAATCCAGCTGTGTTTAGATGACCATATCGAAGATGCCAAAGTTGAGAGGCATTCTTAGACATAGTGACCATTGCGTGACTTTCCAGTTTGTTGAAAACTAAGGGGAACATGTGGTTTTCAGCCATATTTACTTTGGCCAAAACATGACCTGTTGCTTTCTTAGTAATAGTACAGCATGTTTCATCAAATAAAATAGTAAAACCACTAAGTAAAAGCTATCCCACACTCAAGAGATTGTGGGCCAACTCTGGAGCATATGGAACATTAGAAATGAGTTTACTTTTCCCAGAAATAGACTTTACCTCAACTATACCCTTTCCCTCTACTTGGATTTGCTTGTTGTTCCCCAAACGAATCACCCTTCTTTGAGTTTCATCAAGCTCTCTAAACATCTCCTTCATCCCAGTCATGTGGTTAGAGCAACCACTATCTATGAACCATACAGCTTTTTCTTCCTTTCCATGCTCCATTAATGCCATGAACAAAAAGTCTTCTTCTATTGCTTCAGTTTCCTCAGCAGCAAATTCAGCTTGACTGCAGAAGCAGTCTCTTGCAAGATGACCTTGTTTGCCACACGTGTAACATTTCCTTTGCTCCACCCAACCTCTGCCTCTGCCTCTTCCTCTTGAACTGCCACGTCCTCTTCCTCTGCTGCTACTGTTGTTTCTCCCTTCATTTTGAGTAAAATCTCTCACGGCAAAGGCTTTTTCTTCACTCTTCTCTTGTGATCTGTTCAATCGATCCTCATGTGCCTGCAGTGACCCCATGAGTTCATCCACGGTAAAGACTGACAGATCCTTTGACTCCTCAATTGCTGCAACCACGTGATCAAACCTTGGAGTGAGACTTCTCAAGATCTTTGCAACAACAGTCCCATCCGTGATATTCTCTCCATACGACTTCATGTGATTGACAACTGCTTTTGTTCTCGATAGAAAGTCCTGAACAGATTCATTGGATTGCATTGACAGTGTCTCAAACTCCCTTCTCAATGATTGGAGCTTCACCGTAATGACTTTGGATGATCCCTGGAATTCAGTTTTCAGAATCTCCCACACCTCCTTTGCACTTTCTGCTGCTGAAATTCTTGAGAAAATACTTTCATGAAGTCCTTGTTGAATGAAAAAAAGTGCTTTTGCATCTTTCTTTCTATTCTCCCTCAACTTTGCTTCATCATCAATCTCACTATACCCATCTTCAACCACCTCCCAAAGCTCCTGAGACTTGAAAAGTGTCCTCATCTTGATCCTCCAGAAATCGAAATTCTCACCCTTGAAGATTGGAATCATTGACTGCGTTGAGTTGGATCCTAATGAGGCCATTGCTGTTCAAGTCAGAAAGAAGAACCTGGCTCTGATACCAAAATGTTAGAGTAAAAGAGCTTTGCAGGCGATAGAAGATATGAAAAAGATAACACAATGCAAGAACAAAGTGATCCTTTTTCATTCAATAATTCAAAAATACACACTGAACATAACAGAGGAACAAGCTAATAAATAGCTAAATTCAAATAACTGACTCCTAGAAAACAGAACAAAACGTGACAACGTGGGATCATGTTCCCACTAAATAAGGATCACTAATGACAGTTCCTACAATCATGGGATTTACTAAAAAGATCACCAAGACCACTTTCTACTAGCCGTTAGTGATTTGAATCACATTCCTAACAGCTCCGCACAAGGTTCGACAACTACCCCAAATGGCAAACCCTTCTCTGCTATCTTGGGCGGCCTCCTGGGCCGAGGGATCTTTAACGTCGACGGCGATTCGTGGAAGTTTCAAAGGAAGATGGCCAGCTTGGAGCTCGGGAGCGTGTCGATACGCTCGTACGCTTTTGAGGTCGTGGCGTCAGAGATAAAGAACGGCCTCGTCCCGCTGTTGTCGTCGGTCTGCGGGGAAGATGACCGCGTTTTGGATCTGCAGGATGTGTTTAGACGTTTTTCTTTCGACAGCATATGTAAGTTCTCGTTTGGGTTGGACCCGGGGTGCCTGAAGCTGTCGCTGCCTGTGTCGGAGTTCGCAGAGGCGTTCGACGCGGCATCGAGGCTGTCGGCAGAGCGGGCGATGAGCCCGTCTCCACTGGTCTGGAAAATCAAGCGGCTGCTCAACGTCGGCAGTGAGAGGAGGCTCGGGGAGGCCATCAGGATGGTCAACGCCCTTGCTGACGAGGTGATCAAAGAAAAGCGAGAAATGGGTCCTTCAAAAGATCACAACGATCTTCTATCGAGATTCATGACCACCATCGATGATGGCGGGTACTTAAGGGACATCGTGGTGAGCTTCCTTCTGGCGGGGCGCGACACGGTGGCGTCCATGTTGACCAGCTTCTTCCGGCTGGTGTCGTAGAATCCCGAGGTCAGAGACGCCATAAGGGAGGAATCGGACCGGGTCATGAGTCCGACCAGCGGCGGCCTCGCGAGCTTCGACCAGATGCACAAGATGCACTACTTGCAAGCGGCTCTGTACGAGTGCATGAGGCTGTACCCGCCGGTCCAATTCGACTCGAAGTTCGCGCAGGACGACGACGTGTTGCCGGACGGGAAATGGGTCAAGAAGGGGACAAGGGTCACGTACCACCCCTACACCATGGGCCGTATGGAGCGGTTGTGGGCTCGGACTGCCTCGAGTTCAGGCCTTGGCGGTGGCTGACAAGGGACGGGGTCTTCACGCCCGAGAGCCCGTACAAGTACCCGGTGTTCCAGGCTGGGGTTCGGGTCTGCCTGGGCAAGGAGATGGCCTTGGTGGAGATGAAAAGCGTTGTGCTAGCTCTGGTCCAGCAGTTCGATGTCCATGTAATGGATGGTCACCTTAGTCCCCTGTTTGCGCTGGGGCTCAGCGCCACCATAAGAGGGGGATTTCCGGTGGTGATTAAAGAGAGATCAGTCGCCTCAGCTGTTAATGATCTGTCCTAAGAATTAATCAAGGTTGATACTCTAATATTAGTCGCGGATAAGGTTGTGTCAGAAAATCGACCTAGTTATAATGTCTTGTTAGAGACTGCTTATGACTTGTGGGCCAAAAAGAGTTTTGAGCATACCTCTAATGTTTAGTGAACCTACATAGTCGCACACAATAGCGAATTGAGTTAATATTTTTTGTGCATCGGGATCTATTTAAAATAAGAAATAGATTTCAATTTATTCTTCTATTCAAGTTATTTACGCGGTCGTGTATGTTATGAGATAACGATTAAACGTACGATTGAAAGTGGACAGTTTGGCGGGCCCAAATCGTCCGGCCCTACTTGTTTTAATTCGTGTAGATAATGAAGAATTAATTCGCGTAGAGTGTGGGTGACAAAAAAACCCTAAGAGAGAAAAAAATGCCTTCAAGAGAATATGTAGAGAATCGTTCTTTGTTCAAAGATCTTTGAGAGAATCTCGAAGATCAAAGGCGAATAGGAGAAAGAAGTCCGAGATCTTTAGCTAGCACTTGGATTGTTGGAGACTTTCGTTCGTGTGTATGGATACCAGTAGAGGCGCAACACTTGAGGCACTAATCCAGACATAATCGATTGTCAATTTACCTTTGATCTGCAAAAGATATGTGTCGAACTTCTATTTAGATTTAAATATACGCATGAATCATGTCTAGAATTTCGGTTTATAAATTTCGCTACGTTTTTAGCACTTGAGGAACCCTACATCAGCAAGATGAGAAGAGACTTTTTTGGGGAGAAATTTACCAAAAAAGTCTTAAATCTTTTGCAATTATGCCAATTCAGTCCTAAACCTTTTGCAATTGTGCTAATTCAATCCATCCAGCCACTTTTGGCCGGCCAGTACTGACGTGGCCGTCAGCTGGCTGACGTGGCGCCGGCGGCGTCCTCGTGGCAATATTTTATTATTTTCGAATTTTTTTTTCCTTCTCCCCCTGGCCTGTCCGGCTAGGGGGGAGGCTCGGCGGCGAGGGCCCAGCTCTGGCAAGGCGAGCTGGGCCCTCGCCAGAGCTGGGCGAGCTCGCCATGGCTGGGCGAGGGCGGAGCTTGCCCAGCCATGGCGAGCTCCGCCTCGCCGGAGCTGGGCGAGGCTCGCCTAGGGGCGACGGGGGCGGAGCTCGCCCAGCCACCGCGAGCTGGGCCCTTGCTGCCGCTGGGCGAGCTCCGCCCTCGCCCAGATCTGGCGAGGCGGAGCACGCCCTGCCATGGCGAGCTCCGCCTCGCCAGATCTGGGCGAGCGGCGGAGCTCGCCGCAGCCATGGACGAGCTCCGCCTCACCGGAGCCGGGCGAGGGTCCGCCTAGCCGGGCTGACGAGGGCGGAGCTCGCCCAGCCATGGCGAGCTCCGCCTCGTCGGAGTTGGGCGAGCTCACCCAATGGTGGTGAGGGCCCAGCTCGCCTCGCCAGAGCTGGGCCCTCGCCGGCGAGCCTCCCCCCTGGCCTGTTCGGCCAGGGGGGAGAAGAAAAAAAAATTCGAAAATAATAAAAAAATATATTAAAATATTGCCACGTGGACGCCGGCCGGCGCCACGTCAGCTGGCTGGCGGCCACGTCAGCGCTGGCCGGATGGACTGAATTGGCATAATTACAAAAGGTTTAGAACTTTTTGATAATTTTCCTCTTTTTTGGGCGTACCCTAAATAAGAGAACAAAAAACCCAAAGTGTACATGCTCTATAGTCACTTGTTGCGTAAGAGCTTCATTAGGAGAAATGAACAGATGCATAGAATGAAAGCTGGCCAGATACTCTGGACCTTATTAACAACAGAAGGTGCATATGACTCTGCGCATGAATGAGATCGAGGAGTGATTTTAAGCATTATCTCTTGTGGACAACTCCACAGCCCTCTACTCCGCCAGCACACTCAAGGTCGGCGTACTCAAAACTCTCGGCCGAGTTCCACGGCGCCAACTAGCCGATGAACCAGGATGCCACGCAGTCGGTGGTGAAAAGGCCTGACGATGCAAACTCCCTCTTGCCTCCCAGCACCAGCATCGCCATGCCCATCTTGGCCCAGCTCACGTGGTTCCTTGCGTAGGTCTGCCCCAAGACGCCGCTCAATGCATAGAACTTGAAGCTCAAGTCCAAGCGAGTGAAGCAATCTTCGTTGGTTATTCCGTGGTTGTGGATCAATGAGTCCTTCCAGGTAATCGGGACAGCCATGGCCTTGATCTTGAAGTTCTTCTCCGCTTCGATTTCGATAGCGCTCGTGTCGCGGTACCTTGTGAATGAGATACATGGGGTGGTCTTGGAGTGCCACAAGGCACCCTTGTGTCGAGGGTGGGCAAAGAGGCGGTCGACGGGCTTCATCCCAAGCTGAGGTCTTGAGCGCGCCAATAAAGAGGCTGTGGGAGCCAAAGCGGATACCAAGGGACTGGACCCAGGTGAAGTCGCGGCACATGTTGGCATTGCGGCGGCCAATGAAGCGCGCGTTGATGTGGAGGTTGGAGTCTGAGGCAGAAGTCACGGTTCTTTTTGCCATGGAAGTAGAAGGTGATGCCATCGCGGCCAATGAAGCGTAGGTCCAGATACGCTGCGTTGGGATATTCGGGGCCTGCTCACATTTTGCAATAGAAATTTTTAGTATCCTCGGAGAGACTAGTCATAGTAAATTCCAATTGAGATCCTCTGATTTTAGGATCAAAATTAGTTTTGTCGAGGTCAGGATACATAACCTGAAAGAGTTATCAATTATGGAAACTATTTGCAGCAATGACTTGCATCGAAACTTGACTTTCTAACGGTCACGTGTGACATGATCTGATCAGGCGATGAATTCATATATACAGAGTGACTAATCAAAGTTCCAAGAGTGTCAAACTGCTACGTTCCCAATCTAATCAAATTGGAACAATCATCCTGTCCCATTTTCAGGGCATTAATTCTTAAGACTCCTTATATATTCTTGTTTGGTTTGATCTAACGCTCCACTAAGATATGTAGAGCTAGATCTAAGGAGATTCGCGTTCATGCAAGTCCATGGACAGTGAGTGAAGGGGAAATAAAATGAGGAAAATAGGAAAAATTATCTAATCGGTCTATGGAGGTCAATTCAGTCCTAAAAAAGTTTCAATTTCGCCAATTTGATTTTAAACCTGTAGGCGAAATTCCAATTTAGTGATTCCAATCAATTTTTCAATGAAAATTACTGACGCAGTGGTCCAATTATCGCTGGCCGTCCTATGCGGCACACCACCACATTAGTGATTTCCGGCGAAATTAGACCGGAATGACTATATTGGAATTTAGTGTAAATTTTTAGGACTAATTTGGCAATATTGAAAAGTTGAAAATCAAATTAGTATCCGTACGATAAATTTATGACTGATTGAATAATTTGCTCGAGGAAAATATGGAAGAGAAAAGATGGATATAGTGACAGACTTACTGCATGCGGGCTTGCAAGGCACACAATCAACCTCACGTGAAGATGGACAAGCACTGGGGCAGCTTTGCTCCAATACAAGGCATTGATGGAGGCGGAGGAGGATATAACAGTCGGAGAGGCATTAGGTGCGGTGGAACCACCGCTTGGATAATGCAAGTGTAATGTTTTTTGTTTTCCACCGTTCAAACGAATCAGCAATATCCGTTAACTTGAATTACTAGAAGGATAACATTAAATATTTTCATATAATTTAGATACTAGATTGAATATTTACCAAAACTTTAGAGATCACATTGAACAAATTAAAACTTAAGGACAACATTAGGCATTCAAGGACCATTTGTGTAGTTGTTCCTTAATATATCTTAGTTGGCTCATAATATATTGGTTTAAATATTTGAGTGAATGTGTTTCCAACTAAATATGTTGACGGATTCAGACATAGCCTCCCCTTTTGGTAACATAAACTTTCCAGTGCGATCAAATAAGGAAGATCATAATAAGCAAAATGTGAATACAAGCAAAACAATGGCCATCTATTATCTTAATTAAAATTGGGCCCAATACCCAAAAAAATACAAAACTTTAGGCTTTGTCCTAATTATATCTTAAATTTTTTTTTGTCTCATAAAAAACCCTAAACTTTTACTTTTGTCCCAAATTTACCACCATTAACTTTCCGTCAAATATGGCCGTTCATGATCCTACGTGGAATTTCCACGTCATCAATGAAATTTACCATGGAAAGCTGATATTGGCAAATTCTTTGCAAAACGACGTTTTCTTGGAGGAGCCTTAGGGTTTGGCTTTTCAATTGCTCTCTCTTCTTCACGTCTCCTCTCTCTCTCTCGCGTCGCTCGAATCTTCTGCTCACTCCTCCATCTCTCGTGTTCGGAGTCTCCCATTTCTCGCGCTCCTAGGCTCGAGACACTCGGAGTCCTCCATCTCTTATGCTCGGAGTCCCCCATCTCTCATGCTCCCAAGCTCAAGATGCTCCAAGTCCTCCATCTCTCGTGCGCGGACTCCCCCATCTCTCGCGCTCCTATGCTCGAGACGCTCGGACATCTCTCGGTTGGGAACAAGATATTTTGAAATTTGTTGATCCGAGACTTCATATATCGGATAAGACGATGGTTCTTGCATAATTGTTCTTGCTCTGGATTACCTTTTGCCGAGATGCACTCAACGTGTCCGATGATTTGCCTTTGTGATTTTAGTGTCAATTTTCTTGTGCTATTAATCAAATTTGGTGATACTTGCACGATCTGGATGACTTCGTCTAATGCGTTGATCGTTTGAGATACTTCCTGGTTTATTCTCTCTTGAGGCCGAGAACTAGGGTTGAGGTTTGTGAGAAAATTGTCTCTGATTATGAATTTATTAGTAATATAAACACACATTGATGTTGTTGTGACAATTTGGAATTAGACGATGCTTCGAGGCTTAGCAAAGATATCCAGTCGTGTACCAACTAAATGATGTCGTGACAGTTTGGAATTAGACGATACAAAGACGGGAGAGCAATTGAACTGGATATCTTTGGGTCATCTACACTTAACCACGGCTTTGATGAGGCACCAATAATTGATCGCTCAATGGCCTCTTATCAGGTCAAGCATATGCTGATGTTGTCGATCAAAACAGACATTTATTTCATGGTTTCGAAATCACCACAATAATTCGAAGTGATGTGTAATGTGCTTGGGTTCCATATTCGGTCATTTCAAGATGGTTCGAGCTTTCGGTCAAATATTTTCTATTCAAATGACAAATTTTGTATCATCGGAACTTATTAATGTTTTAGATATATTATTAATGATTGATAAGTACATACTTTCTTACCAAGACGAAAATTGAATACCTGAAATGAAAAAAAGCTACCTGTGGTAATTTTTGTTAAAATAGACAACGAGTTCACAACCCATCTTTGCTACCTATGGTAATTTTAGTTAAAATAGACAACGAGTTCACAACCCATCTTTGCCCCTCCACAACGCCAACTCTACAATGGCTGACAAACGGTTCAAGCGAACTAATAGCTGCAAAGACAAATTCTCATAAAATAAACATCTACAGCAAGCAATGTTGCACCATCCAACCAACCTAACATTGACACAATTAAAGCTTCCACCAATACGAGTATAACTCTAACACTTCTTCTCCTTCGCTTGCATTCACATAATATCATTCTATAAGCCATTGTTCAATTGATTCTCCACATTTTGCAGCCTCTCCTTCAATGTCTCATTATCATTCATCAGCTGGCGATTCACTTCTTTCTCTTGCATTGTCAGACAAGGATCAATCCATTTAAAAAATCCACAATCATCAACCTGTCAAAAGCAAATAATACTTTCTAATAGGTTTAGATACAGCACTGTTCAAAATTGCTAAAATTATAGCTAACAAACATGGCTTTACTTCTTATATGAATGACTGCATCAAGCAGTTATAAATTACTTAACCTCCATGTTGAATGGTGAAATAATCTCCTCACAGGAATTCTTGGGGTTCACGGGGTACAAAGGGTTGCCCGTCGCTGTTGCTTGCATGAAACGCTACAATCGTCACTCATGAGTTGACTCGATGCTCTGCCGCCACTGTTAGAACCTCCATTCTGCATTGATTTGCATTCAAAAATAGGAGCAAACTACTAATCTAATACCCACTCATCATAAAAATGCTTATGGAAGAGCTGAACTTTAATTTGAACAGATTTACAACCACTTAACCTTAATCTAACATCTAACCAAAAAAAAAACCTCAATCTAACATCATTGACATGAGATCCACTTCGCACAAAGCTCTCCATGGTGACTAGCATTGGTTTTCTCCGTCAAATCACTCTTTTCCTATGGAGATATGCTTTGCTACATCTGGACAATCATCCTCATGAGCAACATGCATACATATGTCTTAGCTGTGGTCAAATGGACACGTTTCAAAGACGTATACCCTCAGTTTAAACGTGCAATAGTCAATCAATCACTAAGATGTAAGAGCACTTTTCAAACTTGAACATTGATTCGTTTGGGCATTTTAACAAACACGTGGAGGTTAGCTCGAACAAAAGGCATAAATGAAGCATAGTCTAATTCCAAACTATCACAACAACATCAATGTGTGTTTACATTACTAATAAATTCATAATCAGAGACAATTTTCTCACGAACCTCAACCCTAGTTCTCGGCCTCAAGAGAGAATGAACCAAGAAGTATCTCAAACGATCAACGCATTAGACGAAGTCATCCAGATCGTGCAAGTATCACCGAATTTGATTTAATAGCACGAGAAAATTGACACTGAAATCACAAAGGCAAATCATCGGACACGTTGAGTGCATCTCGGCAAAAGGCAATACAGAGCAAGAACAATTATGCAAGAACCATTGTCTTATCCAATATGTGAAGTCTCTGATCAACTAGTCGTTTTGCAAAGAATCTGTCCATGTTAGCTTTCTACAATAAATTTCATTGATGACGTGGAAATTCCATGTAGGATCATGAACGGCCATATTGGACGGAAAGTTAACAGTGGTAAATTTGGAACAAAAGTAAAGATTTGGGGTTTTTTATGAGACAAAAAAAATTATGATATAATTGAGACAAAACCTAAAGTTTGGATTTTTTTTGGGTATCAAGCCTTTAAAATTGCCATAAACTCAGAGCATTTTTCGATTATGATGATTCTTATCACTTGATTGGCAGTCCAATGAAGGTTTCTTCGTTGCAGATATGAAAATGATTGCCTTGCAATCAATCAAATGGTTCACTGATCTGGGATCAGGTCAAAGGAATGAGTAATAGCATTGAGTAAGCATTACTGCTCGAAGAAACCTTTTTCGTACAGAAACCAGAGAACCATATTCTAAAACTTGCACGTCACCAACCCAACCGACATAAGCGTGGCTCTTGTTCCTTAAAGAACGGAAAACAAAAGGAAGAGATTATCAGTTCCTGATGGTCATCGGTAAGACGCTGGCTGAAGCTGTCGCTGCCTGTGTCGGAGTTCGCAGAGGCGTTCGATGCGGCATCGAGGCTGTCAGCGGAGCGGGCGATGAGCCCATCGCCACTGGTCTGAAGAATCAAGCGGCAGCTCAACGTCGGCAGCGAGAGGAGGCTCAGGGAGGCCATCAAGATGGTCAACGCCCTTGCCGACGAGGTAATCAATCAAAAGCCAGAAATGGGTCCTTCGGAAGGTCGCAACGATCTTCTCTCGAGATTCGTGGTCACCGTCAACGACGACAGGTACTCGAGGGACATCGTGGTAAGCTTCCTTCTGGTGGGTCGCGACACGGTGGCGTCCGCGTTGACCAGCTTCTTCTGGCTGGTGTCGCAGAACCTAGAGGTCAGAGACACCGTAAGGGAGGAATGGGACCGGGTCATGCCAGCGACGGCCTCGCAAGCTTCGACCAGATGCGCAAGATGCACTACTTGCAAGCGGCTCTGTACGAGTGCATGCGGCTGTACCCACCGGTCCAGTTCAACTCGAGGTTCGCGCAGGATGTTGACAGAAATGGGTCAAGAAGGGGATGAGGGTCATGTACCCCCCCTACGCCATGGGTAAGATGGAGTGGTTGTGGGGCACGGACTACCTTGAATTCACGGCTTGGGCGGTGGCTGACAAGGGACGGGATCTTCTCACCCAAGAGCCCGTACAAGTGCCCGGCTTTCCAAACCGGATTCGGGTCTGCCTGGGCAAGGAGATGGCCCTGGCAGAGATGAAGAGCGTCGCACTCGCTCTGGTCCGGCGGTTTGATGTCCACGTCACAGACGGTCATCGAGGGCCCCGGTTCGTGCCGGGGCTCACCGCCAGCATCAGAGGGGATCGCCTATGGTGATTGAAGAGAGAACAGTTGCTTCATGATGAGGAGAAACTATTTTGGGTGTACCCTAAATAAGGATGCTAATTAACATTTTGTATATAAAGTTCACTAACCGCCCTTTGACCACGCTACATGGCTATGTGAACTGTGAACCGCCTGAGGAAGATTGTGTATATATTGATTAAGTGGAAATGAATTGGAAAAATGGTTTATATTCACTCGTGCCACGAATAGATAAAACAAAATGCACGTACTATATATTCACTTGTTCACTTGTTGTAAAGAGTTTTATTAAGAGAAATGAACAGATACATGAAATGGAAACTAGCCAGAGAGGGCATATTTCACCCCACTCTGGACCTTATTGTTTCAACTTAACAACAGAAGGTGTATATAACTTTGCACATGAATGTGACTGAGAGATCGAGGAGTGATTTTATGCATATTTATCTCTTGCAGACAACTCCACGGCCCTCTACTCCACCAGCGCACTCGAGAACGGTGTACTCAAAATTCTCAGTCGAGTTCCTTGGTGCCAACTGGCCGATGAACCGGGATGCTGCACAGTCGGTGGTGAAAAGGCCTGAAGATGCGAACTCCCTCTCGCCTCCCAGCACCGGCATCGCCACGCCCATCTTGGCCCTGCTCACATAGTTCCTCGCATAGGTCTGCCCCAGGACGCCGCTCACATCGCTGCTCAATGCATAGAACTTGAAGCTCAAGTCCAAGTGAGCGAAGCAATCTTCGTTGGTTATTCCGTAGTTGTGGATCAATGAGTCCTTCCATGTGATCGGGACAACCATGGCCTTGATCTTGAAGTTCTTCTCCACTTCGATTTCGATAGCATTCGTGTCGCGGTACCTTGTGAATGAGATGCGTGGGGTGGTCTTGGAGTGCCACAAGGCACCCTCGTGTTGAGGGAGGGTGATGGGGGCGCCGTTAAGGGAGAGGGAGAGGCGGTCGACGGCATCGTCCCAAGCTGAGGTCTTGAGGGCGCCAACGAAGAGGTTGTGGGAGCCAAAGAGGATACCAAGGGACTGGACCCAGGTGAAGTCGCGGCGCATGTTGGCATTGCGGTGGCCAATGAAGCGCGCATTGATGTGGAGGTTAGTGTCGGAGACGAGGCAGAAGTCACGATTCTTCTTGCCATGGAAGTAGAAGGTGATGCCATCGCCGCCAATGAAGCGTGGGTCTTGGCACACCGCGCCGGGATTGTCGCAGCCTGCTCACAATTGGCAATAGAAATTTTTAGCATCCTTGGGAAGACTAGTCATAGTAATTCCGAATTGAGATCCTCTGATTATAGAAACATAATTACTTGGGTCGAAGTCAGGAACAGCATACATGACCGGAAAGAGATTTCCACTATCGAGACTATTTGTTGTAATAAAAACAACTTTCATCGAAACATAACTTTCTTCCAATTGCGTGTGCCATGATCTGATCAGGTGATGAATGCGTATCCAGAGTGACTAATCAAAGTCCCAAGAGGGTCAATTTGCATGTTCCTAATCTAATCAATTCGAACAATCATCCTGTCCCATTTTCAGGACATTAATTCTTAAGACCCCTTGTGTATTCCTGTTTGGTACAATTTAACGCTTTATGTAGAGCCAGATAAGATTTACGTTCATGCAAGTCTATGTACAGTGAGGGAAGAGAACATTGTATTATCTAAAAGCAAGCTTAGAACAAACAAAAGTTAGAAAAATATGAATGAGAAAAGGGGATATAGTGAGGACTTACTGCAAACTGTCTTGCAAGTCACACAATCAACCTCACAGGTAGATGCACAGGCACTGGGGCAGCTTTGCTCCAATCCATAGCAATGAGGATAATTCCTATTCTTGCACCTCGCACTCTTCCCTCCCGATACTTCGCTCGATGGAGGTGGAGGAGGATACCGCGTGGGAGGAGGTGTGGTGGCCGGAGGGGCATTAGGTGGGGTGGAACCGCTGCTTGGAGGAGGCATGTGGGTCGGTGGGCCATTTGGCGGCGTGGATCCACCGCCCGGAGGCGTGGCGGTTGGTGGGGAATTTGGCGGGGGAGGGACGAGGACCGGAGTAGATGGAGGCGGCGGCGGGTGTGTTGGGGTGCCACTGCCGTTGTTGCCATTGTTATTATTGTTGTCATTGTTGTTGCCATTGTTATTGTTGTTGTTGTTGTTGCCGTTATTGCCGTTGTTGGTGTTGTTGTTGCGGTTGTTGTTGTTGTTATCATCGTTGTTGTTGCCATTGTTGTTGTTGGTGTTGTCGTTGTTGTTGCCGTTGTTGTTGTTGTTGCTGCTATTGTTGCCGTTGCTATTGTTGTTGTTGACGTTGTTGTTGCTGTTATTGTGGTTGTTGTTGCTGTTGTTGCTGCCGTTGTCGCTGTTGTTGCTCCCGGTGTTGCCGCCGGTGCAAACAGGTTGGCAGGAAGCACAATCCACCTCACAAGTCCTGAGGCAACCAGCGGGACAATACAGCTTCACATGGTAACAAGGGGAGGTCTTGTCTTGGCACTTCACTAGCTTGGCCCCTGGATCCGCTTCAGCCATCACCAGAGCTAGCAAGAATACCAGCAAGGACATGCCCAAGCTCGCCATTGCCTTAGCCGCCATATCTGGGTTCCGAGACAGCTAACAAGCCTGCGACTCTTCGTCGATTTCTTCTTCAGGATGGAATATGATCCTTAATGGCATCGCGCTGTTCTTTACATAGGGATGATAAAGGTGAAAGAGTTAAGCTTCTTCTGAAGCAACTTAACCTCAAATCTAGTAGCAGTCTGCGGGCCATGCCTCTCTTTGCAAGGGAGCTCAGGTTCCTTTACTAAGGGGTTCCTACGAAGGGGTTCAACGCAACAAAGCGGAAGAGGGCTTATTCAAAGGGAAGTCAAAGTCAACCCAAAACAACGTTTTTTTTGTTGTACCTTTTCTAATTTCGCCATTGCAATTTCATGTTATCTTAGGGAAGATTAACCAATTGATCCTAAACCTATTGTTCGGATACCAATTTAATTCTGAATTTTCTAATTCTACCAATTTAGTCCTTAACATTTGCGTGAAATTCCATGTAATTCTTTTGTCATCAAATCACCGACGGCCCGCGACAATTGGATCGTCACGTCAGCGATTTCTAACGAAAATTGATCGGGAGGCCATATTGGAATTCTGCGTGAAGCTTGAGGACTAAATTGATAAAATTGAAAAGTTTAGGACTGAATTGGCATCCATATAATAAGTTCATTAATATTACGAAAAACCTCAAACTAGTACACCTATAACAAATTTACCCCAAACAAATTTTTTGACTACCAAAAATTCCAAACTGGTACATTGAAAAATTTGACATCCGTTAAATTTTACCTTCAAATTGCGTAGTTATATAACACGTTGCAGTTGACGAGTGTACGCAGTTTAGGGTTTTATCCCTCTGTTTGTCATAGATTTACCAGTTTATGATTTTTCATGGTATTAATGCAATTTAATTTAGGGTAAATTTATCCCAGTGTACTAGTTTGGAGTTTTTAGTGGTCAAGAAATTAGTTTTGAATAAATTTGTCGCAAGTGTACCAGTTTGGGATTTTTTGTGGTCAAAATATTAGTTTGAAGTAAATTTATCACATATGTACTAATTTGGGATTTTCCGTGGTATTAGACATAATGAGACTATTTCGTTTAGGACTAGCTTACCAATGCTCGAAATTTGTCTTTGCATAAGAGAGAATTCGAGAACCAAACTTCACACTCAACTCAAAAAGCGAAATCAAACGATACGAGGAACTTTCCTAATTATAGTCCCGAACATTAGCATGAGATATGAACTCCATCGGAGAAACTTGTTATTCAGCATGCGCAAAGATGGCATAGTTGCGGAGTATAGAATTACCAAAAAAGTCTTAAATCTATTATAATTATGCCAATTCAGTTCTAAACCTTTTTTTTGACCAATTAGTCCTAAAATTTTTACATTTGTGTCAGTTCAGTCAATCCGAACAATTCTGGCTGGCCAGCATTGACGGACTTTTTTAAAATAATATTTTGAATTTTTTATAATTTTTTTTTAGTATTTTTCCCTCCACTTAGAGCTAGCGAGGGTTGTTGGGCCTGGGAAAGGGCGTCCCGGCCTCTCTTGGCCAGATCTGGTGAGGGCGTTGCGGCCTCTCCTAGTGTCGAGGGCGTCTCAACCCTCGCCAGCCCTAAGTGGAGGGGAAAAAATTAAAGAAAAGAGAAAAAAAATAAAAAAAATATTCAAAATATTATTTAAAAAGTCTACGTCAGCGCCGGATGGACTGAATTGACATAAATACAAAATATTGAGGACTGAATTGGCAAAGAAAAGGTTTATAACTGAATTTGTACAATCGTAATAGATTTAGGACTGTTTTGGTAATTTTCTCAGTTCCGGAATATGCAGCAAGCTCTCGGGTTTGGTCGATTAGGGAGCACGACGTGAGCCAAAACTTGGCTTCGTGGTGTTCTCGCGTTCGAGGTCGCGGGGAATCAAATCCGTATCATGTGGTGCCAAATTCGCGCGCGGGGGTCGTTTGGTAATAAGAATCATGATCTTAACTTTTTTTTTTTGTTATTATAAAATCTCAGGCAAAATGATGGCCATCTAGTTATCTTATAATTGAGATAAAGTGGGAGCATTTTCCCATCCTGGACGATTCTCGTCACTCGACTGCCATCCAATGAGGGTTTCTCCATTGCAGAAAAAGGAAGTGATTGCCACGCGATCAATCAAAATGGTGCATTGATCCGTGCTCAATTCAAAGGATCAAGCAAGAGCACTGAGTAAGCATTACTGCTCGATGAATCCCCTTTTCGTACAAAACCAAAAACCATATTCTAAAATTAGAATATCAATTCTATAAATAATGTGATAGACGAAACCGATCGCAGTGAGATCACCGTATATAAAAAGTTATGATTTGGAGACTTGCGAAGAAGGCACTCGCATGTGCAAGCAACACCGGAAAATAGCCCGTTGAGGAAATTGAAATGACGAGCCCGACTTATTTTAGGAAATAGTTTAAATTACCGACCTTGAATCGACGAAATCTGGGCATATTTAGGTTCTTCGTTTCATATTAGTATTTTATTAATGATCTGGTTACGTACGATTTATAATTGCATCTTACAACGAGTATGAGTGCCATTCGAACATTCGAGTATATGTTTGAGGTTGAAAATTACTTCAAATTTTCTTTATGACAGAGATATTTGAGTGGAGTAGAAGAATAATAAGTCCCCCCATTACAAAGAAATTAAACATGTAAAATCAGCATTGTATAATTTCAAAGCATGAGCTGTAACTTAACCAGTATCTTAAAATGCACTTTCTAATTTTTTTGGTATTAAACAAGGCTAAAGTCGAATACAAATATTTAATGTCGTCAATTTACTATTTTTTTTTATCACCTAATAAACGTGAAGTAACTCTCTAGGAAGCAGAGAAAAGAACCTATTGTCCAAGTGCTTGTGGATTCCCAACTTAGCAAGCCAATCGCAAGATGGTTTCCTTCTCGAAAATTATCTTGCACTTTGAACTTAAAGTGAGAGCTCAACAGACTTTTAATATCTTTAAGTAAAGCAAAGTCTACATTATCAACCTTAACCTCTGAACTAACAAGATCGGTGATGGCTTTAAAATCAATTTCCATGATGATCTCATGCAACCCATATTGTTTTGTGAAAGTCCCAACCACAGTGCCGAAAGTTCTGCTTGTGTCGACATACATATTCCGTTCGATGTGGCAAAATTATCAAGCCAATCACCCCTTTCGTTTCTGAATTTTTAATTTCGCAACAGAAATCATGTCGACACGAGGGATTTTTTTTTCTCTCGCTTAAAAGGCTAAGAAATGTACAAATGGGCTTGTGAGTTTAGCCAATTGCCCAATTTCAACACTTTGTTTAGGGTTTAGGCCTGGACTAACTGGATGGACCTAGCCCGAAAACTTTGGACCCATCTAGGGCTTTAACAATTACCATGACCCACTTTGCACATATGATACACCACGATGGATCTCTGACGAACTTGAGAGTTGACTCAGACTTGCACTTAGAAGAAAGTCAACACAAGGGAAGAGAGCTGAAATGAAAACCAATTGAAATTTCCACAACTTGTGAAAATTGAAGGGGTGGAATAGGAATGCTTAAACAGACCATCCATCCTTTCAAAGTCCTTTATTTGCTAATGCTAACTTTCTTTTCTTTTTTGTTGCGGTCATGTGATATCCTGAATCAACTTTCACGTACCGAATTAAGTCCGCCTTTTCTGTCCGGTCAAAGACAAATCATCCATGTATAATCCCAATGTGAGGGTTAATTTCAGTACGTCAAGCTCTTTGAAAAATCCAAGCGGGTCAGATCTTTTAGAAAGAGCAAATGCGAGTGCAATCATATTCCGCCATTCAAGTGCCACAGTATCTGCCCAAGGATTTTCCTGGTGTTTATGACAATAGCATTATCAAGTCCCAAGTTTCGTTGAACAGCCACTCTTTTTATTGCAACCTAAGGTCTTGTTAATCTTCTCGTCAAGACGCGACGAGCAACTATGTATCTAAATGGCTATCGGATCATCAAACTCCAGGGTCGGCATCTGCCATGAAAAAGAGAGACCTGTAGAAATGCTTCCTTCCACTGGTTTTTTCTGCGTTATAGAACTGCGGCTGCAAATCTGCGATTATCAGTGTCGTTGTAATGATGCTTGGGAGTGTGGTGCAACTATTATAGTTTTCGTCGAGCTCCTCACAGACAATTCCACCGTTGGGCAACACACTTAAAAGCTTCTTTTTTCGGCTATTCAAGTCGTCTGAAGTACCAACATTAGCAGCATTATTTGTAAATCCTGTTTGCTTTATCTTAGATTTCTGTCCTATGACTTTCATAATCATCTCTGAGTTCGTCCAGCCTCGAAAAGAAGCTTTGTTACAAAAGACTTTTCACTCGCTGAATTTGAAAGAAATTTACTCCTGGTGTCTGAGCAGGAACTCGTCAAAAGAATGAAATAAGTCCCTACCGGGACACATCCACTGAATAACAAATCCTAGTGGAAGTGATAACTGAGTACAGCGAAAACCGTCTGTGTCATGGTGAGAACTATGACCAAGAAAGCAGAGAAGACCGATATGACTGACCACGGACTGGAAAAGTAAGTGCGCATCATGTTCGCCCAGTTGCTGTAGAAGTATGATTCCAGTTCCTCAAACTGCTTGGACAGATAACAGTCATGAACATTGAAAACGATACTCTTCCCAAGCTTATTGAACAAATTAGCAACATACTGGTCATCATGAGAAAATCTTGTGATGATCCCATCAGAACAGAGGAGCGACACATCTTTCGGCTGATTGATGAGGCAGTGCATGAATGAGACGTAATCGGTGATGTACTTGGAGCTGTTTTCCTGGCATTGTTCCAGGGCGACGCAGTTTATCAGCACGGTGGTCATGAAGTCGTTGATGGTGATGGATGGTATCTCGAGCACCCGTTTCCGGAAACTTATGTCCAGGAAGTTTTCTGTCTTCCTGGACTTGAATTTGATTCCAGAGGGCCTAAGGCAGGTCACACACGGTACGGACTGATCCGACGGCCGGTACTTCTGTGGGTAGTTGCGGGGGACTGGGTTTGTCGGAAAGAGAGTCAAGTAAAACAGGTCGAGTAAATGCTTGCATTGCAGACTCCCCTGATGTTCGAGAGGCGCCACAGATCTCGGATAGGCCAGATTGAACACTCTCAAAGCGAGTGTGCACAAATTGTCTGTTTTCGCCGCGACCCTTGTTGAGCCTGAGAAGTCAAACAATGACTTGAGAAGGAAGTACGGAACCTGGTTTTCAAGCTTCAGCAAGTCTCTGATGAGAATCGGGATTATCCAAGGCCGTGTAAAGATGGGGTCATCTTCATCAATAGCGTCATCGCTCCTGAAAATGTGGAGTAGGAGTTCTAGCACAAAGCAACCATCGACTAGCAACATCTCCACGAAGTCGCCACTCGACATAAGCACAGGTTCCGAGTAGCAACTCCGGGCAGAATTTTCCTCTTCTGCCAACAATTCAATGAGACTCGCCTCGTTCGAGGATGTGCGGTGAAGGAACCTCCTGAGAAAGAACCACTTGTGCTCTTCGAACTCGAGCAAATGGTCCCGGCCCCTATGATACGGGCCAATAGATACGATCTCCGGCTGTTCAGCCTTCGGATTGATCCCGCAAAGAGTCGGGGAGATCCTAAAGATGGTGCAAGACGAGGTCCCGGCTCGGAAGCGTCTTTCCCTTTCCCCTAGTCGGCGCCTAACACGGGCCAAGCAGTAAGTAACTGTGTCATTGTGCGATCCTGCGGCAGCATCACCTGGGCCGGCCTCATCATAGTTCCTCGGGGGTGAAGTTAGTCCATTAGGCATAAACGGTTCCCGCTTCGTCATCGACTCGAACCGACCATCTCCGATGGACCCAGCAAAGGATCCGGCTGGGTCGTTTTCAAAAGCTTCATCTTGCAGCTCGTCAATCTCGATTGCTCGATGATACATGACTCTCTCTCTCTCTCTCTCTCTCTCTCACTCTCTCCCTGAGATGAATGAAAGCATACAATGTGCTCCGAAGCTGAATGAGAATTTTCCAAGAAATTTAAATCACTAGAATGACGCGTTCTGCTGATTTCCGAGAAACTGTCCATTGTTTGACCCGCCACCACCCATCAACACGTGAGACTAAAGCAAGTCTTAAATGCTGCAAATGCTTTGTCGGAGGATTTTGACCGCCTTTCCTTAATCTAGTGACGATGCAGCCTAAACGGAAGACTTCAGGATCAACCGAGGAAGACGGGACAGAAGCTTCTTATGGCAAAAATTGTCAACGACAGAATTGGCCCTTGAAATTGATGCTCATTCGAGGAAAGAAAGGTTGCCCATTGAACCCAGGTCAACGTCTGACAACAGTTGTTATTGACCAAATCATTCTTGAACAAAAATGGATTTGGCTTCGGGGTTTTTTCGTTTCTCTTCGTTTGACCTCAATGATCTGGCCATATACCTTGCCAAATCGATCCAAAAACTTCAACAAATCTGTAAGTTGAAATCCCAATTCACCGAACGTAATGATGATCTATCAAACGCGTTAATTATTTCACATAAACAAATGCACTCTCTGAACATGTTGTCTAATTAAGAGTACATCCTCCTATGTTGCCCATGAAAGGGAAAATAACACTAAAAATCCATAAATTTTAGCTCAATGTACAATGTCATTCTTGAAATTTTTAATATGTTTAATGTGGTTCTTTAAGTGTTTCTGAATGTTCAATATAATCTCTCAACTTTCAATTTATGCAATCTAGTCCGCTAACTTTCCATAACAAAGTATTCGGTATTATTCACAAATTTGCATAATTACACTATTGCCCAGATTTAAAACATTTTTTTCATTTCAACCCATTTCCTAAATTAACAAAAAAATATGCTATCTTTTTATTACATTTTTATGTTTTCGGTCTTTAGAAATATTACAATAGTTCCATTTAAGTACATTTTAGCTAGTGATATCTATAATAGTAAAAGTAGAATCTCATTTAGAATTATGTCGGGTTGATATTTCTTTTTATTTTAACAATAAATGTTTTCAAGAGGATATCAAAAAACGATAATTTATCCATAGATACTCGTACTTATATTAATCAAACCTTGTTCCTAACTATTGAGACAGATATAATTTTTAACCTTTTGTGTTTGGTGTTTTCTTAATTGAATTTAGTTACATTTGAAAAATGAGGAAATTAAAATAGTAGGAATATTAACCCAATACAAACTCTAGATGATGTTCTACTTTTATTATAATAGAGATCATTAGCTAAGACATAGTTAAAACGGAACTATCATGACATTATGGGACCAAAAAGTTGCAAAAGGTAATAAAAAAGTTAGCATGCTTTTTTTCACTTGATTTGAAAAATGGATTGAAATGAAAGGATATTCAAAAATTTAGGCAATAATGTACTTATGAAAACTTGTGAACGGCGACGAAGAACTAGATTGAATAAAATGAAAATTTGGAGATTGGATTGAACATGATAAAATGATTTAAGGACCACATCAAATGAGTAAAAAATTCGAAGAATGATATTAAATATTGAGCTGAATTTTAAGGGTTATTTATTCTTACGGAAGGTCTTACGTGGGCATAGCCGTCATTTCGCGTCTACCGCCCGTTGCCACCTTATCCTCAACCACCGCTTTACACGCGGACACCTGCAACAGAGTCCCATGGCCGCGACCGTACACAACCCGCGCTTCTCCAACCTCACCGCCCTCAGCTCTACAAAACCCGCCCACAGCCACGCCGCGGCTCGGGCCGGAGCGCTCCGCCGGCTCGGCCCCAGCTCGGGGGTCAGGTGCTACCGGGGGCAGGCGAGCGAGCTGGGGAGCCAGAGCCAGAGCCAGCGGGTCACGCTGAAGAACGGCGGCGACTCGCTCGACATATGCAGGGTCCTCAACGGCATGTGGCAGACCGGCGGCGGGTGGGGCCGGATCGACCGGGACGACGCCGCCGACGCCATGCTCCGCCACGCCGACGCCGGGCTCTCCACCTTCGACATGGCCGATCACTGTATGTGAAAATGCCTCGTCCACAAAAAACAGAAAAAGATTTCCCCGGAAACTTGTTTTTGCTCGAAAAACGCTGCGTTTTCCTGAGGGTTTAATGCTGACGTGTGGAGTCACGTCATTCTTGTCCTTTGCTGAAATGGAAAAGAGCTCCCTCGTTTATGCATTTTTATTTATGCCGAGTCCTGTGCTTTAAGAATTCCAACTGCAAGTCTGCAATGCTACTTTAAACTGGGACCCGGATAAGAAAGATTTAGACTTTGGGGTGTGAAATGCTTAAAAGAGAAAACTTGAAGGACTATCTAGCGAATAAAGGTGAATTCTAACTGAACTAACGGTTGGGAGAAGAGCAGTGGAAGCTGATAGGATAAAACATAAGACCCGCCACACTTTGTTTAGGAGACATTACATGGAAGTCATCAGTTCCTGATTCTGAAACTCTCAATCTTGTCGTCGCATATTGTTGGGAAGCCATTCCATCTGTCAATGGCAGAGTTGTTGCAGCACCCATGTAGCAAATTCATCTTCAGTTCCGTCGAAACCGAGTGGAAAGCCAAAAGAGAAACCAGGGCAAGAAGTTCTTACCCAAGATCGAGAACCTTTATGTGTGTGCAAACTGAGGATAAGCATCGAACTGTAGTTAGAAAAGGGAATGATTCGATAGATATATGTCGGGTTGTCAACGGGATGTGGCAGACGAGTGGTGGATGGGGTAGCATGGACAGTGATAATGCAGTCGATGCCATGCTTCGATATGCTGATGCCGGACTTAACACCTTTGACATGGCTGATATATGTAAAACCCATTGCCTTTTCTTTTATAGGGCACTAATTGTAACAGTTCTGGTGTGAGTTGATATAGCCTTCTCCATGTTTCCAGAAGGTTAGGAAGATATGTACTTTTATCATATCAGGTAGTTGGTCTTATTGGATTTAAGACAGAACTGAGCGAATATATATCTTAATTTGTATCGTGCTTGAAGAAGTGCATTTTAGCATATTGTGTCGTCAGCTTCCGCCCGTCAATTGGAGTCCATAGAACTTTTATAGCTTGATATCTTTCTTGTTTCAGATGGACCTGCTGAAGATTTGTATGGCATCTTCATCAATCGAGTTCGAAGGGAACGTCCACCGGAATTCTTGGAGAAGATCAGAGGGTAAGTAATGCCAAGTATATGTCACAAGTGATGGATTTCATTCTGTTTAAGTTCCTCAGTTCAATGTTGGAAATGTCGAAATCCTTGGCATGAAATTATTTTCTCATCATGATTACCACTTTACCAATTTGTGCAGGCTCACTAAATGGGTGCCGCCTCCGGTTAAGATGACCAGTGGTTTTGTTAGGGAGGCTATCGATGTTTCAAGGAAGAGAATGGATGTAGCTTCGTTGGACATGCTTCAGTTTCATTGGTAATAATTTTCTTCTGACTTAGTCACTATTTGTGGTAATGACTTCATCTGTGCTGAACTGGATACTGGAAGAATTTTTTATAAGCATTCAGATGGCACTACTTGTGAAAGATAAAAAACTATCCCCAAGGTCAAAAGCTAGTACTGCAATGAGGCGCATCTCATTGTACAGAAATGTACTTCAAGCTGCATGCTAATTAAAAACTTTGTTTCCTCCCACAAAAGCTTTTCTGTTATCCTATTTTATAGAAGATCGGCTGCTTCCTCATTGGTTCTAACTACTGGACTGTTAAACTGTATCAATCTCTTTTAGGTAAATCTCACTCTGTTGTGGGTTCTGGTGACACGTTGATCTTCACTTTAAGATGATTGACCTATTTGACTCTTGACATTTGTCCATTCTATTAAGAATATCTGCTGTAAGCGACCTTCCACAGATCCTCATGTTGAATCTATTCTTCGAATAAAAGAAATGCCTTTGCTAGATCATCTCATTTAATTATCGGTTGCCTCTTTGTTCTATTTATTTATAGCAGTAACCAGTATCTTCCCATTCCCAGTGCATCTTATATCCTCTGATGGGGTTGACTTCTCTAAAGAGTACCTGAAGATTACAAATTTAACGAGGGCGTTATTCTGTCTCTCACTTGAAACAGGTGGGACTATTCCAATCCTGGTTACCTTGATGCATTAAAGCACCTGACGGATCTGAAAGAAGAAGGTTACTCTATGTCCATTACTTGGTTCAATAATAGAGTAAAAGCATATAATCATTGATAGCAATTGATTTGCAGGTAAGATAAAGACTGTTGCCTTGACTAATTTTGATACGGAGAGATTACAAATTATTCTTGACCATGAAATTCCGGTTGTTAGCAATCAGGTACAGACATTCAAAAGAAATGTCACTCTTAATTATCCTTTGTCAGATTTATTTTGTTTTGATGAAGTAATATTTTCAAGTCAGGTACAACATTCAATCATCGACATGCGCCCTCAACAGAAGATGGCAGAGCTTTGTCAACTCACAGGGGTGAAACTTATAACGTCTCTCTCTCTCTCTCTCTCTCTCTCTCTCTCGTTGGGTGGGTGGGTGTGTTGCGCTTGGGGTGCATCAACTTCCTTTTTTGGTGACTCCATGTGATTGATCATTCGCAGATATGGCACAGTAATGGGTGGTCTCTTATCCGAGAAGTTCCTTGACACCAACTTGGCAATCCCTTTTGCGGGTCCTCCATTAAACACTCCTTCCCTGCAGAAGTACAAAAGGGCATGTACCTCTTAATATTAAATTTCTGGAGTTTCAACCAAATTTTCTTTCCATGTCTTCTGTTAGAACATGATGTTTGGGAAATAGAGTTTGCATTAATATTCAGTTGACCTACTCGAAAAAGAAATGATGATAAGGGATTGATCTGGTTTGGTATTAAACCAAGTCTAGTTTTGACATTGACATGGATTGGCAGATGGTTGATGCATGGGGAGGGTGGAGTCAGTTCCAAGCTGTGCTTCAGACACTGAAGAAAGTAGCTTCTAAACATGGGGTCAAAATTCCCACTGTAGCTGTGAAATACATACTGGATCAAGTAATCTTCGGAGTTTCCTGCTAACTTCGTTTCCAGCATCCCGTAATTACCGTGGCTTTACTGCATCTTTTGATCATCTTTCTGTTCTCTGTGAATTGCAGCCTGCGGTAGCAGGATCCATGATAGGTGTTAGACTCGGTCTTTCGGAACATATTAAGGATTCGAACGATATATTTTCCCTTGTTCTCGACGAGGAGGATGTAGCCAGCATACAGGAAGTTTCCAAAAGAGGCAGAGATCTCCTTAAAGTGATAGGTGACTGTGGAGATGAGTACAGGCGTGCGTGAAGACTCTTGTTTGCAGGTTGCACAGTGTTTGAAGGATATTGAGCTCCTAGTGTATTTTGTTATAGTTTGTAAATCCACCACAAATGATGCTGCTCGTCATGTAACGCACATTTATCAGCGAATTTTGTATCTCCCATAAACTACTTTATAAAGCTTTTCTCTATTGTTGACTCAATGCGAATTACTTTTAACCATTACTTACCGTATTCAGGCATTCTTAACTGACTTTCTGTCCAAATCATGCTTTGTATTGAACTTTTGAATTTAGCCCATAACACTCTTGTGCATTGATGCATTTAGAACCGTAAGTGATGAACTTTGCCTTAAAATTGGTAGAGAATTGGAGAATGATGGCAAAGTGTGGCCTCATATTGCTCTCTTTGATGGGTGCTGCTTGCTTTCTTGCTGTCCACCTGAAACTACGTATGGTTGCAGCCCCTGAATTTTATGGTGGGGCAATGGAGAACTATGGTTTGATCATATACCGGGAAGACAAGATGCTTCATGATGAATTGCAATCCACAGCTGCTAAGAAGCAACGTGCAAAGAATTTTCTCCCTCCGACCTGATTACTGTTGATTACTCTGTATCCTGCTTGTGAACGATATAAAATATAGAAGTGATGCGCAACCTCTTTCTCTATACCTGAAATTATGTTACCCTCTCCTCCTTCTAGTCTGACAATTTGGGTAAACATGCGTAATAAATCCATTAACTGTTGGATCAGATGACGGTGCAATGCATGAAGTTGCTCATCAGTGGTTTGGCAATCCGGTTAGAATGGAATGGTGGGCACATCTATGGTTGAATGGTGGACACATCTATGTTAAGGCAAGTTTTAGTAGATTGCTGTACTAGGAGATATTCAGCAATATTGACTGATTCTTTCTGTGTCTCGAAGACAGAAATCGTTGAGTTCATACATGAAAAGATATGCATGGAAAATTGCTAAGACTGAAGACTTATGGAGTGTTCTGATAGAAGAATCTGGTGTTGAAGTAACTAATCTGATGGACACATGGACAAAGCAAAAAGGATACCCGCTCATGTCCGTGAACCTAAACGGCCATATATTGGAGTTTGAACAGGTGTTATTGTAATGTTTATAAGCTTGAAGCAAGTTTGACATGCTTTGCCTGGCATTCATAGTAGAAGCTTTTAAATTTTTGGCACTTTTGTCAAGTGAAATCTGGAATTTTGCTTATCACTGCAGTCACTGTTTTTACTATCTGGATTGGCTGGTTTGGGGCTATGGATTGTTCCGATAACCTTGGCCCTTGGTCCATATGAGAGACGGAAAATGTTCCTTTTGGAAACACGATGCAGAGAAATCGACATATCTGACCTTTTCAATTCTTCTAGCATCAGTTTAGGCTTACTGGAGGAGAAGGATCCGGAAAAATTTAAAGAGCACTTTTGGATCAAGATTAATATTTATCAGAGTGGTTTTATAGGGTAAAATATGAGGACAAGCTTGCAGCTCAGCTTATCAAAGCAATAGAAAGCAATTACCTCTCTGCAACAGATAAATTTTGTGGGTGCATCCTGCCAAGTTTGATGCGATTGCGTGCTAGTTTAAACTTATCGAGCAGTTGTTTATTTATGCGTTGAGACTAACAAGAAAGGGCACAGGAAATTGTAGAGCAGGGATGAAATTCCCTGGACAGGTCCTGTGAACGGAATGCATAGAAACTATGAACGTACTTTTCTGTGTGTAAATTGTTGATTCAGCTGTCTGACTCTGTAGTTTCCAAGGAACAAAAGTTCATAAAGAACTATCTTCACTTTTAGCAAGACCTTAGTATATCTTTTATTCTATTGTGGCCATAGGGCATCTTGTTAATTGTCTTACTTGGAACAAGTGCAAGTTCATCCTCTAGCATTTCAGGTATTATAATGCAGTATAACCAGTGAGCTTCTGTATCAGTTATTTCCTTATTGTGAACGTCAGCAAGTGTCAAAGATCTAATTACTGTATTGAGTAACTCCTTGTTAGGAATCTTGGATGATACTTATGCCCTTTGCCAGGCTCGCAAACAGTCACAGCCTTCTCTGCTCACCTTGATGGATGTATGTAGAAAAGATACGGGCTATACAGTGGTATCAAATTTAATAGATGCAAGTGGTTCTGCAACAACGTAGTCCTTTACCTTATATGCCATCTACATCTTAGAAAGTTGATCGACAGTAAATTGCGCTATGGGTCTGCTACAACATCGTGAAAATATACTGCGATGCCTTTCCAGATTCAGTGGATATCTTAGGACGACATTTTATCAATATCCACCTGTCCTCTGCTGAGTAAGATGAAGTTCTTTCATCTTAATTCACTGTGATGAATTGATTTGATAGCTGTATGAAAACTAAGTTCCCTTGCAACAATCTAGAGAATGGTTGCAGTTCCTTGCTCATGTGGTTGAAATAGAGTGAAAACAAGCTTCCTTGTTCTCCATTTTTGTGCCCTTTTGGAATGTGATCTAGCAATACATATGCGCAAAACACTTGTGTTTTGGTACCTCTTACTCTTCCGTTGCAAAGAATGTGAACACCGACATAACGGTTAGCTTTTTTTGCGAAATTAAACTTGTGTTGCTAATGGCTATAAGTCATCCTTTTTCTGTTCTTTCTCGCAGAAGATTAGGCTGGGAATCGGTATCTGGAGAACCTCAACTAAATGTGCTCTTGAGGGGTGAAATCTTTATGGCTTTGGCTTCATTTGTTGATGAGAGAACTCATGTAGATGCAATCGAATGGTTTGAGCCGTCGTCAACGGGTAAGAACACCGGCGGACAAAGGGGCCAGCCGTAGGTCCGCAATTTTCTTCAATACTAAGTACTAATCAATATTAAAAAAGAATGTGCTCTAATTTGTTTTGCAAAACTCAGGCGACGCCGCCTGAGGTCGCAGGCGAGGCTGGCCAGTGGACGTTGCAGCTAAATTCCACCAGCAAAGGGTTGAGAATTTCTTTGAGAGATAAAAAAAAAAAAACTAGCAAAAGACCGTTATAAAATGTAGTTTTAAGTTATTCCCAGCGTGTTTTGAAATATTACATTTTACCAAACACTATTTGCAATTTGAGAAAAACCCTTTCACCTAAACTTAATTGCATTTTCTCAAAAAAACTTCTCCTAAAGTGTTCCCAAAGGCACCCGAAGTGAAGGAACACGACGGAACGAGCTCAATTTAATGGTGGATAGAAGCGAAAGAATGTTTAAATGATGATTGATCGATCGCGAATGTGTGCATGCGTGTGTGTCGGCCACAGCTTTGGGGATCAGAATTTTGACCGTGGTCTCGTTTTTTGATCGACTTCTTCCATCGTCCCCCGTCACGCGATACGGTACGTCTCGAAATAAGACAAGACACACGAGTCTTCCGTATGTTCCGTGTCCGCCCCCATTTGGACCTCTCTCCCATCGACGAACGAAGGTACCTGCCGACACCTTTCGCGCTCTTCTCTGTTTGATCTTTGCCATAGCGAAGTGGTACTCTCTCTCACTCTCTTTCTCTCTTTCATGCCCGCGTACAGCTTGACAATGCGTTCCATTTGAACTAGTTTGGCGGTTGCTGATCTTTCGAACTTCCCCTGTCTAGTGAGTGTGGCGGCATCATATCTTTCGGTTCTGAAGAGATTATCGCCCTCCCTGCGTTCTTTTCTGTTTGCTGTCATCTTGGTAGATGCTAAAACTTCGGGCCCGCGAAACCCAAGGCCACTTTGAGGTTATGCACGCGCCCTGTTTGATGAAATGCCTGAGACATCTGGGCGCTGAAAAAGTTTGGTTCTTGATGCTTTCTGACGTCGCGTTTCCCCTTGTTTTGATCGGATATGCAATTGCAACGGCGTGGTTGCTTCCGGCTTTTGTTATTGTCCCTGAATTTTTGTTTCGTGCAGGTTTATATTCTTCTTTGTATTCTTTCCTTGAGTGAATACGAGTTTGCTGAAGTTGGGCCACAGAGCAACCAGCCATGGATGGTACGTACAAGATTTTAATTTCTTTAGTTACAAAGTTCGACTCTAATTGGCATCAAACTTTGTCCTCTCATGTACTATTGATGTATAGTGCTGGTAATGAGAAGGTGGATAGCTATGGAGAGCTTCTGCAATGCGTTGGAACAGAGGAGCTTTCCTCCTCCGCCTTTGGGTGTAGTTTAGAAGTTCTGGAGCCATGGCTTTCGAGTGCGTGACAACGTTTGTGTTTGTTTTGTCTTTCATGGGTTTCAGTTGATTCAAAGCCTATGATGGAGGAGACAATATTAGTCGGTGATGACTTGATGATGGGACCTCCTTCACCCCTTATCCCACCAGAAATTGCCTCTCACGTGCTCGAAGGTGTTGAATTGTGTGATGGCATTCTGAGAAATCTGTTTCTATGTAAGTCTCCTCTGGATAAATTTTGCTTTGAATGAATCAGGCACGCAAATTCTTTAAATTTAGAAGTTCAAGACACAGTGACAAATTTTAAGTGATGGCCATGAATGCGTATTCTCTGTGGAAACAACCAAGCTTCTCATCGAATTGATCACTGGAATGCTGCATATCCAAGGGCTTCCTGGTTAACCATCTGAAATAGGATACAAGAAGCAGAAAGTCCTTGTGTTTTTTTTTTCAATTGCTGAAAGTGAGCAAGGCACTTGCATACCTTCCATTGTCTCGTACCTTCTTTATATGGATCATTTTCCGGAGTTTTAGGAGGAACAAATGATGCTGAAACCACACAACAAAGTTGTGCTAGAATATTTGAGCCTTGAAATTGATTTTCCTACCTTTGGAAAATGACCTTTCTGGTAAACAAATTTCCTCTGTATCCTGCAGGCTTGCAATTAAATGATATTGAGCCATTTTGCCAAGATGAGATTGCTTTGTATCGAGAATGCGCAGACAAGAGGGTGAGATTAACACTATTTCTTTGGATTTACCTTTCCTCTGTCTTTTTGCTATACCTCTTAGTTTTCTATTTAATTACACTAGCAACTATTCCTTGTTTTGCTCTGTTGTAGGACAAGGAATTGAGACAAAGGCTTCAAGATAGTGAGCACAAATTGGGGTTCTCGATGCCAATAGACATGGCCAAAGAAAGAGCTGATCAGCTTCAATCAGAAGTCACATCTTTAGAGAGGTATTTTCATTCATAGTGGTAGATTTGCACGATCTTAATGCCTTTCTGAAGCTTTGCATCTGCCTCTCATCAGGTTCTTTTATCAGTCAATTAATCACTATACCACCTGCCTATAAAAAATTTTGATTTAGTGATCTTGCAAATACAGGCGTCTAATTCTTGCTAGTGGAGTCGAAGGCATGGAAGGATTTCGCCAGAGATGGAGTCTGCATGGTCGCCTTACTGATACCAAGTAAGTTTTAGATGCATCTGTTCATCCTTGCAGTCACTCAGATAAGGCTTGTGGAATATTAAAGATGGCTTAAGTTCATGCTTGTCCTGATCTGGAGTTGTTCTACTTGGCAAAGATAAAATTGTTCTGGAAGTCAGCCTGAAAAAGCATGAGAAGCATATGTTTTGGCTACTTTAGAGCTGGTCTCCACAATCAGTAGATATGTGTATACAGCATAATGAATTATCTGCTGATAGGTGATATCTTATGATGAACAATCTATAGTTACTGTATGCTATCCAGTACCCCCTTAATTTTCCCCTGTGGCTCCTCAGGCCCATGCACAAAATCACGAAAACCTCACAGCAATGCTTCGTTCGAGGATACATACTTGTGTTTAATCAATCTATGTCAAAATTATGCGGTAACATGATATGTTATTAGCCAATACATTTGGTCAGTGTTAAACAGTTGAGAAACTCGGCTTTATATAATTTGTTACTTCAATGGTTCACAATTCTTATGCAGTTTGAGTTTTGTACAGGCAAAGATTGGAGTCTCTAAAGCAGGGGATTGATAATAGAAAGAAGGACGAGCCTGTTGAAAGAGCATCATCCAAGAGATGGTTTTTTTGGTGAAGATCAATGATACTTTTGCACAGAATTGCCACTGGATGGCACTGGATATAGCCCTTGCTCCAGTAGCTAGGAGAGACTCTCTTGAAGGCCCCTTTCAATTTCAAGATAAATGGGGTTGTGGACATTTTGGTGATATCCTAGTGATATTGTGAGCAATCTAGTGTCTGTTCTTAATGATCGGCTATTTTAGCAGATACGGAACCAGACAGACGTGAACCATAATGTAGAAGGTGTAGATGGTTTGAAATAGAGGACTTGGATGAATATCTTGTGAGCCTACAAGTGACTTCACATCATCGTGCTAATTTCATGTATACACCCGGGGCAACCAAATTAATAGCCTCCTTGTGCACATCTGAGAAATGTTCCTCCTGAAGGATGACAAGTTGCCCTTGGTCGACCACTCTACTTTCTTTCAAACATATAAGCAGCATGAAGCAATAAGATTTCGGCTTCAAGTTATAACTATCGCTTGCGTTTGTCCATCTTCTATGTGGAAGCTAGGATTGTACATGCAAAAGACCATTCTCGATGAGTGCTAAATGTTGTAAATAAGGTAAATTCAGGTCCACCCAATGTCACTTGGACCGATGGGGACCGCTCTACTCATCTTATCATTCACAAGTTGGCCAGCGATGACGTTCGCTTCAGTGTTCTCGAGATGTTCGATGAATATCTTGAAACTAAAGCACACCATGGCTCACAGATGCAAGTCTCTCACGGTCGCCATGGTACCCCCTCAGGCTTCGTGGCGTTGTAGTTTCAAGAGAGCGTTCGCCATGAAACGAATGTTGATGTTACTTTCACAGTATGACACGATCGCGGTGATACCAAAAGGATAACGTAATGTAGCGGTACCGTCGCGTCGAAAGATCCCTACCCAATAATGCTCAGAGAAACGGACAAGATGAGAATGAATGTATTGGATCCAACTGAGCATGCCTCAATCAAACAGAAGGCCCATTCGCTTGAACAAGACCAGCCCATCTTCGAAAATCATCTGCTTCACATCATATCCTTCTAAATTCTGACCTTGACTTCAGCTCAAGAAGAACCCTAAACCAGTTACCGGCAGCAACGAGGAGCAACTAATCCTCGTCCCCCCCCAGTCCCAACAGCCATCTTTGTCCGGCTCTCAAGGTTCTCTCTCTCTCTCTCTCTCTCTCTCTCTCTCTCTCTCTCTCTCTCTCTCTCTCTCTCTCTCTCTAGCCTTTTGTAGAGACCATTATGAATATTGTTATGTTGGTGTCGGAGCAGAGAAGATGAAGGTGGTTGCCGCTTACTTGCTGGCTGTTTTGGGAGGGAACACTACCCCAACTGCTGATGACTTGAAGGACATTCTTGGATCAGGTGGTGCACCCTCCTCCATTTCCTTCCTTTTCTTTTGATAAAATATAGATTTTCATTGGGTGGTTTGATGTTTGAACCGTTTGTGGATCATCTGTTGGACTGTATAATGGTTTGTGTTTTTTTGGTTGTTTCTCGTTTCTGAAGTTGTCTCATTTGTTATTTCGCGTCTTTTGTCCCTGCAATAAGAACCCAGTTACTGGTTAGAGTGCATTGTGCCTGTCCTGTTAGATTTTCCCATAACTTGCTGATATTGAAATTTTGAGTATGTCCTAGGTTTGGTTTCCCATAACTTACTGGTTTGCTTTTGATAATGAACTTTGCATGGTCTGCAATTCGTGCCAAAGCTTCAATTACAGAATTTGTGATGCAGTTGGTCAAATCATACATAGGGCTCTCTGGATTGTGACGTTTTCTTTTTCATGACATGTTCCTCGTGAGTTTGTATTGAAAAAAATGATGAAGTAACAGAGACATGGAGCACAGGAAAAAAGGGGGAAAAAATAAGAAGAAAGAAAAGAAATCGAACCTATTATACAAAACTGAATTAATTTCTGGTTTTATTAGGAATCTATGTTATATATTAGAGCAAGTGTTTCAAAGCTGTTGATAAGTGAATTCTCAATTCAATGGATATCTTTTTGGGCTTCATACTAAAGTATAGGCTTTTTGGGTCCACAGTTGGCGCTGAGGCCGATGATGATAGGATCGAATTGCTCTTGTCCGAAGTCAAGGGAAAAGACATCACTGAACTGATTGCATCTGGAAGAGAGAAGTTGGCATCGGTACCTTCCGGCGGTGGTGGTGGTGTTGCTGTAGCAGCTGCTCCTGTTAGTGGCGGAGGTAGCGGTGACGTGCCGGCAGCTGAAGCAAAGAAGGAGGAGAAAGTTGAGGAGAAGGAAGAGTCCGATGATGTAAGTTTTGTGGGGATTTTGGTTCCAATGCGGTTATGCATTCTTTCTGGTTGCCTCTTGCATTTCTAGATTCTAACACAGTGTATGTACAAAACATGACACATGCATCAACACAGAGCACCTGTATGTTTGCATGCACACGTCACGACACAACCTGATGTGGCAAACAGCAATTTCCTCCACTGGGAGGTTTCAAATCATCTAAATGGATTTTTGACAATGCAAAAATTGGTCATCTGACACAATTTTTTCTGTTTCCAACTAGCTCTTACATGCAATGCATGAGAAAGTAATATGGGGTCAACTCTTCATTATGTCTGACTTGTTTATTTAATTTGTTGCAGGATATGGGCTTCAGTCTCTTTGACTAAGATAGACGTAGTGTTTCCAATGTATGAAGCCTTATTCAGTATGATTTTGGATTGTCCTGGAGACTGTGAAATCTGGCTTACAATAACGATTATATATTTGTGATCTATAGAAGTAATATTCAAACCTGCTTGTCCTTTTTTTCTCACTTATGAATCCGCTTGATCAAGGTCTGCATTCTATGAGCATTATTTTAGAAGTTGAGTGTAGATGCTGTCACTTGAACTAATTGGTGAGCGTGGTGGGACTGAGTGATTTCAGAGTAACATGACGTTGCTTACCTGTTACATCCCCAATGCGAAGTAAGAAATGCGCGGTAGAGATTGGGGGTTGAAGAGTCATGTTTTAGATATGATATGATGATCGGCCATGGTGTAGCTTATATCATATCATTAATAATGACTAATGGCAGGGACTCAAATTGACGTTTACGTATTTATATATACGACTCACAAACTATTTGTGTCTTTCCGGAGATGTCTGTAAGTTCTCCCAGATGTGTTTTTGATAGTGAAAAATTGTTAAATTTTAATCTCTCTTGTTTGACTGCAAAAGTTTCAAAATTATTTGAGGTTATGAACAAGTTGATTCATGTACGAAAATGGTTAATTTGTTAAAACACCGCACTGGATTCTCACATCACCATTTGGTCGTGTTTCTAGCATTTCTTATTGAGAAATACTTCCCTCGGTTAGACTTTTGGGTATTCTTTGCCATCGAGGCTGGTGCTGGTGCGATAGGAAGAATTTCAGATTCAGTTCGACTAAGCAAACCAAATAGAATACCTTCTCTGTCTCACTGGCTATTATATTTCTCTCTTTTTCCAAGTTGACCAGAATCAATAGATAGATCACTATTAGTGGCTCAAGTGTGTAGAATAAGCGATAATCAGGAATTCGCGGGTTCGGAAATGCTGCTCTCGCTAAGCTGCTTGCCTGTAGGAAGGCAATTATGCCCCAAAGAGGTCCACAGGCATCAATGTTCAATACTAGAATCTCTACATGCTCGCAGGATATGCTAATACGAAACAGCTCACAGTAAATTTGGCGGAAGTAAATGTGAATGATGTCTGAGATGCGCCTTAGACTCGAGTATTTGGATAAGGTAGGATGAACTGGAGTGAAACAATGAATACTTGCCCATAAAGAATAAAACATCAATACATAAGGATGGCCAGTTTTCGCAATTTGGGCAAATTTATATATTTGGGAAGTTGGGACTGTAACTATCCATAGAACAGAGCCTCGAGCAAGTACGAAACTCCATTGGAACATCAAATGAATTGAAGCAGAATTATAGTGATAGAGGACGACAAATTATGGGAGGATGAGATAAGAGATGATGTTCGGGTTCATGAACAAGAATGGCACTAATTGGTATGGTTGGCTCGAGATGAGCTCAAAGAGACCTAGAGTAGAAGAAATAAACTTAATGCAGGCAAGAGAATGGACAGAGTGACGTACGGGAAGAAGCTGGAGAAACCTAAATGAAGACTTGACGCGATCGCCAAACTCGCAATTTGCCAACCAAAAGTAGAGTGAACCAAAAGGACTTATGTGTCTAATTCCCCTACATTCGATTAAAAACATGTAAGATAAAATCCCACACAGACAGCCTAAGTAATCCTAGGAGTTGATGTTCTTCCAAATATCCTGTTTTTGTTTTCCAACATAAACCCCTACTGATCTTAGGCTTTTAAGCTTGCGAGCATCGGGTTTCGGCATGATTCTTCCATGTTGATCAGAGAACGAATGATTTCTCAATACCCAGAATCAGCTTTACCACTTTAGAAGACCTAGATGCTCATTACTAGAGCACGATAAACAAACGTACAAAGTACTTGTGCATAATGGCCCACAAGCCAAAAGAAAGCTCTTGGTCTCTGATAATTTAGACATAGCAGGAACTTCATTACCAAGTTTCTAATAGACAGATGAACTCTTCTCATCTGTATACTCTACTAAGAGAAACACCGACAGGTTTTATCCTCTCCTTCTCGACTCAGTGTTGACAATTGCCCTCTCCATCTGTGGAAAAGAATCGACAGTCAGATCATTAATTATAACTGGAGCAGCAAATATGTCAAATTTAGCATCAAAATGAAATCTCAGGATGGTGTACATCTAAATGGCGTAATATCTTGATGAGCTCAATCAGTTTCTACATCCATTACGATGGAGAGAACATCTATCCTCAACTAATTCAACCAAAATAAGGGCACTATTAATGGAATACTGCTGCAACATGATAACGCATAGCAGCATGAGACTCTGATTAGAGCTTAACCATAGACAAGCAGCTCCACTGCGAGTTCCACACTTTGTTTGCAAGTATCGCTTTTGCATAAAGTAAAAAGACTATATGACAAGCTCACATTTGCTTCCCTAAGATGTGAAATTCATCTCATATTCGTTAACAAAATTCTCTTTCTTGTTCTTCATCAGGAATTGCTTGGTGGTCTCTTGTTTATCAGGAAATTTTGAGTTCCAACTAACGTTTTCTAAGTACTTCTCCAGATTAATTGATGGCCTTGTTCGGCTTAACATTCATTCCTTTAATAACTTCAAAGCCTTCGATATACTAACTTCATAATAAAGTACAAAGAGTTCTTGGCAAAATCATGAAGAATTGAGTTCGTGTCTTTCAGGAGAAGCATAAGGAGATTTCATTTAACAGAGGCAGTACCTGATATAGGGTTCTGAGTTTGTCACGAAAGTGGTAGTACTCATTCACCACCCATTCATACGATGTCTCGCAACTAGAAGAGAACCGCAGAGACGCAAGTGTCAAATAAACCATCGATAAATACATAGGCAATTATTTTTTAAAAAATTGCAAAAACTAACGGAGAAGCTCATGTCACATGCATTCAGTAGTTGGCATATGTTCACATAGTCAGAGACTCAGCAAGAACCATAAGCATTGTTAGGTTAAATCACATGCACAGGTGAATAAGCTTCTCATGTTCAAAGTCAGATATCCGTGTCAGTAAATTGCTTTTGAAAATCTTCTTTGGATGCAGATCACCGATACAGTATTGTTAAGGAAGAGAAGCCGCTATCTCAATGGAAATGAATAGAACAACAAAAATATGGAAAACACCAAAGAGTCTCTAGACACGGGCATGGTCGATAACATTTGGCATATTGTACCTCTGATCAAAGTTATAGCTAAAGCCAAAAGTTAAAAGCTATCATCGAGGCCAGCACTCAACAGACAAGTACCTAGTTCAAGTGAGCAATTTATTTAAATCACCTAGCACCTTTTGAACTTACGATAAAACCATGCAATAATAAAACGATATTAGTGCATTATAGCTCAATGAAAAACCGGTGCACATCTTTAGAGTTTTAGTAAAAGCTTTTAAACTTTTCACGCACGTCAAATCAACTGCACTTGGTGCAAGGCATTGACTAAGTCATTACTCTATGTTCTTGGAGAAGTCTGTGTATGATTCTAACCTAAATCCCCTTTCATCAATCAAGGAGACAGTAATAACAGTTCATGCTATTAAAAGATAATGCTTACAATGACTAACAATGTTAATTGCTAGGCATTAAAATGCACAATCATAAAGTAAGGAATGCAAGCAATAAACTTTTGGCCTTTAGTAGGTTAATCTACATTGTCTTGTTATGCAGATGTGAGAAAACTAATAACAGATAGATAGACGCTTCTCTATACATTTGACAAGATGCCTGTATATTGTTGAAGGAGACAAATCCTTAGATAGAATTGTGCGCAAACTGTTATAAGGGTTCTGAATTCATGAATGCGAAGAAAATGGCAATTTCTACCTTAGCTTGTCCTGATTAAGGCTTGCATTTACAAGAGCACGAGCTGCTGCAACAACCCGGCAACCGCCAAGGCTACAACACAAGCAATAAGTGCAGTAATATAAGTCATTTTCATAGTAAATAAGGTGTCATTCTGAAAATAACTTGTAATTAACAACTCGGAAAAATTAGATATCAGAATGATTACGACTGATTTCAGTCTGAAGTCTCCGACAAAGAACTAATCATCATTATTCATATCTCAGTAAATTTGGCCGAATCTGCATGTGATCAAACTAATAAAGTTTAAAACGTCCAATTTCAAAGTTTTCACTTTGTTTGGCCGTTCGAATATCGCATATACATTATATGTCCGTATTTAGATGCTTTGGCCATGGCACAGAAGTAGCTGTCCAAGTATTGAGCGTGGGAATGTGGCTTCCAGTTAATATGGAACTAGGCCAATGATATGATTCAAAAGCAAACAAATGTTCGCAGCCTATTTATGTGATGTCGTATGCACACTTTATGCGTTATAACGGACTTGACAGTCTAGCAACATCACAGATCGTTCAAGATTTGCTTGATGTATATAATGCGCCGTAGACACCACTTAGTTGGAAGTTATCTCATTAGCTAATGTTTCCAAACAATAAGGTAGATCAAATCACAAGGTTCAAAATGCCTATGCTCAAAATTCTTCACACGCTCGTCCCGTTGGAATGTACTAGACAGTTGCCACACGCGCCATGGCCAAACAGAATCTAAATAACGGATATGGAAATCTACCGTTATCTGGTTTTTACAATAAATGGGGACATTGGCCATTGATTGGCCTTCTTGCAAATGCATAATACAAACAGGATTGATCTTCGTGGTTAATTACAAGTATCTGAACTTCCGTAATGCAGCATGCTATGGACATTACTAAAAGGGGAAACTTTCTAACACAAGTGCTTGGAAATGTTCTACTCTTGAAGATGTTGAAGTTCTAATGTCAAGAGATGAACTTTAAGAAATTTTCGCGCATAAGACACCAATAAAAATCGACTAGTTACCATTTTTGGAAATGAAAGTAAATCTACCTGTTGCCACCTCCTTTGATCAGATGAGCAGCAGTAGTAACTTTACTAAAATCCACGTTCCTTGCAGTCCTGAAAAGAATCAAGACACCCTCGGATTATCAGCGACCATAGAGCCAGAAAAGAAAAGGACTCAGAGTACCCAATCATCAAAGTCGAAAAAATTGAAGTTTACAGAAGGTCTGCTAGTTCTCTCATGCTGTTGTCACCGTCGCGCAAGAAAGAGTTGATGAGATCCATCATGAGATTTGGAAGATTTGTTTCGTTCTGTACTTTCCTGCTTTCCTCGTACTCTCCATCCATGATACCCTAGACAGATAGTAAAAATGGAGACGCAAACTGTCAAGTCTCAGAGAGAAGAAACAACTATTAAAAATGCAAAAACTTTGTAAGATCTTCTGTAATATAGTTTACACCTAGCTAAATCTCCAACTCCGAAGAGGAATTAAGAAACCGTGTTCATCTTCCCTTTATAGTCTATACAAAGACCCTCCATCCAAAAAAAAAAACATCATTTTGCGATGGCCTAGCACAAAATAAGATATCCTATGAAATAATTTTACGGGTGATCTGGTGGACAAAAACTAGAGCTACTCTCGTCTCATGGTATATGCATATGAGAAATAATCCGCATTTTGCTACAAAATAAACAGTCAAGGTGGACTGCATAATCATGCATATGCAAAGACTGAGATAGGAAAATCAAAGCTCATGTTTATCAGCTTAAAGTGGGCTTGCTCCCTGTTCAGGAAAAGAAAAGGACCATCGCTACTTTGGGAGGCTAGGGAGGCAAACGATGTCAAATCTAAACGTGCAGACGACTGATCTAGCGAAAAGGGAGATGCTATAGAGATGAAGCTACAGCAGCGATCACCTCGTTCTTCAGGGTGTCAATGTAGTTCTGGAGCCTTTGTTGAGCCATTTCTTCCTCCTCCTTTTGGCTCACACGGAGAGATATAGAGAGATAGAGCAGGCAAAGAAAATTAGGAAGAAAGGTGGGGTGGTGAGAGATTCAAAGGTGCGGTTTATGCAGGGAAGCTTGACAGTACTAGGCTTCCGGTTTTGGCTCTAGACCGGAGAAGCGAGGCGAGTCAAATGTGCGTTGAATATCGAGAAAGCATTTAAAGAGCGTGATACAAGTGCTCGAACTCATCTAAACCATCGGATCACATGGAAACCCACACGAGATCCCGCCGTCAGCACCCATCTGCACAAGAACGGAGAAGGATTATGCCGGTTCCTCGCGGAGTATCGGAGGAAAAGGGATCAAAAAAGTCTCTATAACCCACCTCTTCCTGGGCTGACACTCTCCACCGAATTTGGCAGGATATGCTATATCTCTGAGTGATACGTTATGGCTTCGCTTCACTTATAGTGGAGGGGCGTTATGGAAGAGACGAGCACGCGCTCCACGCGCCACCAAACTGAGGACTTTGAAGCGCATTTCCCGCCAACGGCTACTTCTGTTTTTTTTTTTTTTGTCGTCCTTCTTGCCAGTTGGAGCTACCAACTCATGCACAGTTCGAACTCGAGTGCGCAACCTGGTTTTGGTCGAAGCTCCAGTTACTGTCTGAATAATTTCCTTGATAAGGCGAGGAAAATCATGGGTTAAGGAGGTGCGATTAGCCTGGTAATCTTGGGAAAAAAACCCAGCTTTTGATTAGGTTCCCACGTATTCAAAACCAACCTTTTATGGTAGCTAGCGGATTTTCTGTTCATGTCATGGTCAGTGGAGGCCAGAGTGAGGACAAATGATTCAATAGCTTGCTATAATAGCTCTCCTTCCCTTCTTTTTTCTCCCTAATCATGAGTAATCTTTAATGAGGAAAGCATGCAGATTTGAATCTGTACTGAGCATTTTGTAGCTGGAGAGTCAATAAATTTTCCACATCCAGCTAAGAATCTAAATTATCTGTCACTAGTGTCCAAGTCTTACCAAATAATCTGTCATGGGGTTGAGATTATTAATGGAAGCTCCTTCCATCTTTGCCTTAAACACTCTTTTGACAGTGAGCTCTAGTAAATAGAATTACCATGTTTTGAGGGGATAAACTAGTTATGAATTTTCCAAGAAAGGAGCGAAAGAATAGTCTCCAAGTATGTAGGGAATTAAGTCATTACCTAATTTACAGGCGTCACACATTGGTAAGTCCATCATTTTCAAAGTGAACTGTCTTTGGAAAAGTATTGTAATGTGTAATATAACCAAATGAAGGATTTGCTCTCTTATCGTGGAGCAAATCAATAGGGGACGCTCCAGAGGAAACTACTCGGTCGAGCGACAAAACCGTCCCTAAAGCTGAAAAAGCCGTCCACAGACGGTACTAGCGGCAGCACACTACCCGTCAGCCTCTTAAAAAGGACAGACGACGGGTATGTGAGGCCCGTCGCCGGGGTTATTGAGGACGTGTGCAGGAGCCTTCCCTAAAAGATGATTTAGGTACGGTTTGTTGCCGTCACCAGAACCTGCTTGAGATTGTTGCCTTCTTGTAATTTGAATTTAAGCAGGAACGATCAAAGAACTTATTCATCACCGTTGTAACAGTGAATGTGTTGGTCAAAATAAGGACATGTTTAGGATTTTTTTTCCCTCTGACCCGACAAACTTGGGCCTTGCTTGATAAATTGAGAACTACTTACTAATCAGAAATTTGTTTGGTGATAAAGGAAAATTGAACGGTGAATTTCTATATGACTAATTTCTAATGGACATGAAATCATGGACAAATTCTACAATCCATTGAGAATTTTCGGGAAAATTGTCAAAAAAGTCCTAAACCTATTGTACGGCGGTCAATTTAGTCCTAAACCTTTTTAATTCTTGTCAATTCAGTCCTTCCGGTCAATTTTGGCCGGCCGACGCTGATGTGGCTGCCGGCCGGCGCCGGCCGTCCAACCAACACTGACGTGGCAATTTTTTATTTTTTTTCAATTTTTTAATCTTTTTTTTTCTGATTTCTTCCTCTGGCCGATCCGGCGACCGGCGGCCGGCCAGAGGGGAGGGCCAGCGAGGTCGACCTCGCCCAGTAGAGGCGAGGCCAACCTCGCCATCGCCTGGGTCGACCTCGCCGTCGCGACCCAGGCGACGACGAGGTCGGCCTCGTCGTTGTTGGGTGAGGCGAGGCCCAGCAGAGGCGAGGCCGACCTCGCCGACACCTGGGTCGTGACGGCGAGGTCGAGCCTCGCCCAGATCTGGCAAGGATCAACCTCGACGTCGCGACCCAGGCATCAACGAGGTCGGCCTCGTCGCTACTGGGCGAGGCGAGGCCAACCTCGTCGACGCCTGGGTCGCGATGGTGAGGTCGATCCTCGCCAGACCTGGGCGAGGCTCGACCTCGCCGTCGCGACCCAGGCGACGGCGAGGTCGGCCTCGCCTCTGCTGGGCCTCGCCTCACCTAGCAGCGGCGAGGCCGACCTCGCCGTCGCCTGGGTCCCAACGACGAGATCAGCCTCGCCTCTGCTGGGCGAGGTCGACCTCGCCCACCCTCCCCTCTGGCCGGTTGCCGGACCGGCCAAAAGAAGAGATCAAAAAAAAAAAGATTAAAAAATTGAAAAAAAATTGCCACGTCAGCGTTGGCCGGCGCCGACTGGCAGCACGTCAGCGCCAACCGGCCAATATTTTGATCGAAAGGACTAAATTGACAAGAATTAAAAAGATTTAGAACTGAATTGACAAACTTAAAAGGTTTAGGACTAAATTGACAGCCATACAATAGGTTTATGACTTTTTTGATAATTTTCCCAAAAATTTTCCAATTGACCAAATTAAGAGACTCCTTCCCTCCTCAAAATATTCAAGAATTTTTTTCCACATTTAATCTTAATCGAATCAGCTGCAAAATATTCCTACGTGTGGTACTAATTGAGTCATCAAATGTGATCATGGATATTTTATCGAAATGGCAAACGTGTTTAGGTGCTTCTCCTACCTTGTTTTGTCTTAATTCCACTGTACTAATCAATGAGCATTGAGCTTGTCTTTTCAATTTCTTTCCCTGATCAAGTTCAAGCTGCCCATGTCAGTGGATTATTTGCAAAGTGAAAATTTGGGTCTTCTCTTTAAGATATTATCATAGCACAACATCAAAAATAAAAAGGAATGAACAGACGATTACACTTCTGTTGTTCGGTTGATCCACAAAGTGCCAGGCCTTGAGCTAATCTTTTCCCTTTCCGTGGCAAATCAAGTTCAAGCCTAGCAAGAGAACGACGCACGAGGGTGGTATGAACCCATTTAAAATTGAACTCAAAATCACAATGGATAAATCCGAAGCACTTGTTAGCAGTCCCTGCTTCATTATCTTCCTTCAACTCCGACGATTTCATTTGTCCACTGTTTCTCTCAGAATTAACTTCAGACAACAAGGGCCAGAGAGAATCCGAGTGTTCCACCGGATATCATGTCGGAGGAGAGAACCGTCCACTCTCCATAAATCCACCGATAAAGCAACCACATTCAAGACTTTGGGACAGTCACATTTAGGATTTTCACATCTTGGTAAGGTTTGTCACCCCTGTCCACCTTCACCTTCTCTATCCCCTGCAACAACATGATTAGGGTTTCAAGTTTTTCTCAATCTGTCAGGAACTTATCCAAAGAATCTATTCAAACAGATAAAGAAATCAACATATCCACACGGCTAGGCTGATGTTCTCGTTATCGAGAAGTTCCTGACCACAGTAGGACTACCAGTTCCTCCAGAAACTTATAGCCCGAAGCTCAAGCAAAGATTGCATTATCGCATAGGAAACTACTGCATTGCACCAAACTCAGAGATGCAATAAAAGATGCATTGCGACGTCAATGACTATTCGCGTATGCTTAGGCAACAGGAAAATTAGATCTTATTACCTGTACGACATCCATTCCCTTGACAACTCTACCAAAGACAGTGTGCTTGTTGTCTAACCATGGTGTAGCCACTGCGGTGATAAAAAACTGAGAGCCATTGGTGTTGGGGCCTGCATTTGCCATTGACACTGTGAAAGGCCTGTCATGCCTCAAACTGCAGCAACAGAATGTGCAATTCAAGGTCAGATTTTTCTGGCAAAAGCATCTTACACAAAAAAAAGTAATTAGAACACTACCCAAGAGGGAAAAAGAAATGCAAGTACATAATAAGAAACAATTAAGAGACTGATAGATTTATTCCACACAAAAGAAAATACTGCAAACATGTGAGAGAGGAATGTTGATAATTTTGCTTTAACGAGTGACATAGGAGTATTGGCAGCAAACTAAAGTACCTAAATATATTGAATCAAAAATTGCAATTTCAGAGATTCAAAGACACATGTCAGCAAGTTAGGTAGAACTTCAGCGAGCAGTAATGGAGGACATAATTTCAGAGGGAAGATGAACATTCCTATCCTCAATCTTTAAAATCTTTGAGTAGATGTTCTTGGCCATCTAATACTGTGAATAAAGTCAAAAGAGCGTCATATTCCTTAGCTGTTTATTTTTAAGATGAACTGACCAGACACTTCATGCCTAAACTGAGACTCTTACTTCCACAACCTGCTTTATATATGCAGTTGCAATCTCAGACCAAGAAAACATAATTTTAGGGGAGGCGCAAAAGCAAGCGTGCATAACTGTTTTCCTTCAAAGATACATCTCATATCATATTGATGATAACTAAAATCACCTTTTGTGGAATTCATCCTCAAACTCCCTTCCCCAAATTGATTGTCCTCCAGTGCCATCTCCCAAAGGGTCACCTGTCTGTATCATGAAGCCTTTAATGACCCGATGAAAGATGAGATTATCATAGTAGCCATTTCTGCAGTGAGTGGTAAAGTTCTCCACAGTTTTTGGACACTCCTCTGGGTACAGCCGCATATGAATGTCGCCCATTGTTGTATGAAGAATCTAGCAAACAAGCACACAAGCAAATGTCATAAACTAACCATGCAAAGCACTTATAGAATGGATACATGTGGAAGTCGCTGAAAAAGCTTATGAACAAATAGCAAAAAGCACATTGCATCATGATCCAAGAAAAATGACAAAATTCAAAAAAACATAAAACAGGAAGTTAAGCGGAATGAAGATAATTGTATCTTTCTCTTTGGGAGACGAAATGGAGCACAATGGAAACTGAAGAGTTAAAATAAACTTCTTATGGTGCCATTTATACGTTTGCGACACAGTTTTGAAAAACCTTACTTAATTTATACTTGGTGTGACAAACTATTTCCAATTTCAGAATAAATTTTACAACTCGCTGCTGTCTCACTTCAACAGGGCCACAAATGAAATTTCAAGATCGTTTCACTACTTAAGGCCCCCAGTTTAATGTGCTCCAGACTAACATTTCTACAGATTCACACTCTCAGAAGAGCAAGAGTAATTTATCTCTGCTTTTTTGACATTGGAGGCGTCTGTTCCATGCAATTAACTGTTCTTTGTACCTCACCCCTTTCCCCTAAATTTCAAGATCATTTCACTACTTAAGACCCCCAGATTAACGTGCTCCAGACTAACATTTCTACAGATTCACACTCACTTCGTAAGAGTAATTTATCTCTGTTTTATTGCCATTGGAGGTGTCTATCCAACTCAATCAACTGTTCTTTGTACTTCACCCCTTTCCCCTAAATTCTAGTAAGAAAAAAGTCAACCACTCCACCCTTACACTCCCCCCACCACCCTTCTCCTTTTCATTTCTTTCCCTTCTTAACATTCTCCCATTTGCAACATCATATTCCATTCCACCTAGCCGCATGAAAAGAATTCTTTAAAACATTCTGTAGTTCACAGTTGTTCCATTCCCAAAAGCAGCACCCTCAGTTGGGGAGCAAACTCTATATGAACCACAGTTTGGAAATACAAAAGCAAACTCTATATGGATCACTCTTTCCTTCTCCACATGCTTCTCTCAGAGTTGACAATTAAAAAGTAGGACGAGAACCGGAGGTAAAAGGTGAGAAAAATCTGCTATCTAGAATGACCCAAGATAATGTCCTTTATCCAGTTGAGCTTTACAAGAACAATCAACTCTACAATGTGAAGCACAATGTAAGGAGGAAGAAACTCACCACATTGTCGGGCAGTGAAGTAGTAACTGATTTTCCTATATCAGATACAGCCAGAAGCTCATCAGGAGGAGGCTTCTCGTTGAACACATCCCTCCCCTTTGTTGCGTCTTCAGGTTCCTCAGGTTCTCTCCGACTATAATCAAATGCAAAGGGAACTCAAAACTGATACAGACAAAAACTTGTGTAGAAGCAAACTTCTCATAAACGAAGTAACATGTTGTGCCATAGGATTATAGCAGTATATCTGACGATGCTAAAATGAGTTAAAAATACACTGGTTAGGCGATATCGCAGAACTTGATCATCTAAGAGATACTGGGATATTAGATAACAAGGACATGCAAAACGTAGGGAATCAAGCACCAAATGCATTTACCCAAAAAAGCAATGAACTCCTGATATAGAATGATTCCACACCTGAATAAATAGATTCTATGTTTCTTGAATGCACAGCATAAAAGTGTAGGATCCACTAGTGGCTCCTTGTTCTCATTCGCATTTGCAGCAGCAGCAGGGATTTTTCTAACTTTTTTGCTGCTTCTGTCCCCTTGATACAGGGCAATTCTCAAGAATCTGTCATTGTTCTCAACTTTTCCAAGTATTCTGGAAACTTTATTAGTGTGTAAATTAACCACCTATAATTCAGAACGAAGGATGGAAAAATTAATAGACCTGTCAAAACAACCATAGAGTTGCTTTCCAATAAAGAAAAATGAAGAAGACAAGTTAGTAGCTTCTCACTTTTATCCCAAGCAGTGTTGCATACAAAAGAAAGTTTGAACTTTCATCAAAGACTGCATTTAGCAGTGGTACATTTTCTGTTTTCTCAATTTCTTTCTCAACAGCCATCCTTCTCCCAAAATCAATAGCTTCCAGCTGATATAGAGGGACATTACTTCTCTGGAGATCTTGGGCAACCTGATTGACAAATCAAAACACTATCACATCTGAATAAAAACTAGACTATATTGCAAGTACATTCAGAATGGAGAAATTACCTCAAGAGACTCATCATAAACTCGTCTCAGCTTGCCAGACTTAAACCAAAACACTCTGATCCTACGATCAGGTGATGTAACAGAAAATTGCTTCCCATCTGGGCTCACCTGAACAGGCATTACCAGGAAACAACATTAGATTGTAAATATATAAGCCTAAGCATTTAAAAGAACATGGAATGCTTTGCAAAGAACAAATCGAATACCTCAATAGCTGAAACGCTTGTTTTACATTTCACAATTTCAAATAGATTAGTATCGCTCTTTAACGTAAAATTCACCCTGCGAGCAACATGGAAAAGAGCAGATGTTATCCAGCGTATCCATGCAAAAGATGAGCCTAAGCTAACCCATATGAGGTAAAATAATCTCTGACTAAAAAATGCAAAGGAAAAGGACAACATCGTGGAGAATCTTATGAAATCACTTGATAGTCATGTTCCCGCAGGAACTTGAATGCTATCTTTCAACAACCCAGTTGTCATGTTCATGCCGGAACTGAATGCCATTTAGCACTTCCCAATAAGGAGAATCTTCTCCTTTTGCAACAAAAAGCCCAACAAAGGTTTACCAATAAAATTAGAGCATTCATACATCAGCCATACTAATGCTAGCATAGTTATTCTAAAACTAGCATTCACTCGTAAGCACCATCTTAGGGGCCGCTATACCCCACTTGGTCCTACAAAGTTTAAGGAGGTATATATGTACGGACACAAAACACTTGTTTTCCTTGTGAACGCGGGTAATGGTGGGCACTCAAAGCAGAGTTTTCTTAAGAGATTCAATATATGGTTGACCATTAAGTACTAGGAATCAGTTTATGGAAGTGATTACTAAATCAAGAACCTCGACAAGCACAGAAATTGATGAAACTGGCACAGATATGCTTTCAGCAAGGAAATTTGAAAAGTTATTACCCCAGGTTTAACTGCTATTCCTCCATTTTAAAAAACATGCAGTCAATAAAAGCATTCTCGAGATATAAAACACGAGATGATTCACATACTCATCGTCTGGAAACTTCAGTGTGTCGGGTTTCCAATACTCAATGATGCCTCTTGAATCAGCAGATATCACTGTGTCAAATGCATGGTTGTACCTCATAATTTTTACTGGACCCATGTGTATCTGAAGGCCAAACAAACATAGCAGCAAAAGCATAAGGTAACAAGAAACACGTGTAATGAGTTCTACATATAAGGAAGTGAAGTAGTATCTTTAATAACCTTCACGGCCCATATTACCTCTCTAGAACACAAGGGTTCATTTGTACCAGCACGAGCATCATATATACGTACAAAAGAAGAATCACGATCACTTATGGCAAGCTTAGCTTTAACCTCCCCTTGTTTGTATACCCATTCCACAGCTCCAGGAACATATGGTAGACGAATCATGACCATCATGTCATAGTTGACTACATCGTAAATCTTCACCGAATGATCACTTGAGATGGTACAGCATAGCATCCCATCAATACTAACCTGCGTAGCTGAATTTAGTAATCATGATAAATGTGCCAAAATATAATAAAACCAGAAAGTAAACAGAGACATTATACAGCAAAAGTGAGCACAAATGCATGAATTGGAAACAATCAAAAGAAGTGAACAACTGTAAATCCAAGTTATGTTTTAATATCATTTAACTAATCTCGGATACCAACTTTTCTTCAATAAATTGCTTTTTTTGAGTTAATTCCGTAAAACCATAATGTATGAAGAAGAAGAAGAAGAAGAAGAAACAAAACTACTTCGGGTGTCTGTATTTGTAGAAATGACTATTAACTAAATTCTTTCAATGAAAGCTGAACAGAAAAGTCAGTGACAACCATGAGACAAGTTTAAGTCCACAAACACTGGGTTATATGAGGAAAAAGAGGAAAACTCACAGCCAATCCTTCAATAGGTCCAAGATGTGATCTAAAGTGTTTTGCAAACTCAATTCCAACAGCCTTTTTCTTCCAGAATTTTAGGTGTCCTGAGAAGGGAAAACACAAGAAACACAAGCGGGTACGATGCCACAAGTGAGGGGCAAAAATTGCTTCAAAGAAATAAATAGATATATCATATATGGACAACGTTATCTTCAATTTTGTATAAATCAAAACATAAAGAATTTACAAAGCATTTCCAATATGGGTTCAAACATAGAGCAACGAGAAATTGAAATGCCAGAAAGTCCGTAACACATTTACCATCAGCACTTCCAGTTATAAAGAAGTCTGCAGCTGACACTGCAACATGTGTAACCACATCTCGATGCATATAGCTTTTTTCATACCTGAAATATGATGACATGCAATAAGAATATATTCACCGGCACCAACGGAAATCAAGAGTTTTGGAAGAATAGCGAATGTCTGCATACGTATCTACACGATATCATTTTCTAGTTTCAAGTACTGTGGATAAAAATTGGTGATACATCTCATACAAGTTAACAGATAGCAAAACATTAGAAATAAAATGAAAATGAAAATAACATTAAAAAAAAACACTTGAAGCGCTAAATGGGAAGCTATCCTGCACTCCTGCCAGTAAAATTATAGGACCACAGTATACAGTTGCTTAAAAGTATCACTAACTTTAGCGTCACTTCAACGAGCATAGAGTACATTTCCATTGCTTGAAATTTTTCAACATTGATCTCAAGTTCTTTGTGAAATTTTATTCGCCGTGGAAGGAAACATGAGCATGCATTCAGCCAGAAGAGAATACAAGCAGAAGATTCTAACCCCCTCATCAATGGCAAAACCGTGCAGAAACAATTTGCAGCTCGGAACAGGCTAACATGGTTTACATCCATTGTTCCGTAAAACAGTTCAAGAAGTCCTTACTAAAAAAAAAGCATCCAGTACTGTGGGGCAAAAGATTAAAAACCATTGCCGACCCTCCTGAAGAAGGATACATATACTGCAGATGGAGAAAGCATCTCAGATGGAAGGCTTAAAACTCCAAAAGGTTTCGACTTCATGCCAATAATTGCATAGGCAGCTGAAACATCACAACCCCATCAAAATCACGTCTTCACATTAAGGCAAAAATGACGCATTGGCAACGGAAACAAGCACAAGTAAACATCAAGAAATCTCATAATCTAACGCGGCAATCATCAAAAACCGCAACAAAATCAACCGAGACGCATCCAAACGCGCGCGCGCGCGAGGCTCCGTTCAGCTAAGACGCCCCCCAGAGGGCCCCGCGAAACCGGAAAAACCCTAAACCCTAGACACGACGCCACCAGGGGGAGTAAGATTTACATGTTGGCGGAGGGGAGGGCGTCCAGGTAAGCCTGCTCGAACTGGAGCGGGCGTTTCCGCCGGGCTCGAGGAGCCAGACCGGGCCCAATCATCTGGTCCTCCTCGGCGTCCGCCGCGACGGAACCGCCGTTGGTCGGCTGAGCTCCCTCCTCCATGGCTGGTTCTCGCGGCCTCTTGCTTCGGGCGAAGGATCGGAACGCGCCGCGGCCTCGAGCTCGCGAGGATGAGGAGGGCGGTGAGCTGAGCGGCCGCCGGAGCTCCCCGAGGTTGGAGGAGTTGGGGGAAACGAGAGCGAAGACGGAGCGGTGCTGATCCGGCGGTCTGCCGGCGCCGTTTTTGGGTACGAGGAAAAGCGGACGACGGGTCGGTTCGTCGAGAGCAGAGGATCTTCTTCTGGCCGAAATGGGCGGGCCGGGTCGGATATTGGGTCCGAAAGTGTCGATCTAGGCCAGCCCGTGATTTAAACAGTAGTCAAATAGTGTTTGTCTTGGCGCTAACATTGGAAATATGCAGCGTGCGCTCCGCTCGCGAAGGGATAATAATATAAATAATCCTCGAACTTTTCCCCACATGCAATATAATCTATAAACTTATTATTTATTCAATATAGTCTCCAACATTTTGATTTGTTCAATATAGTTTCTGAATTTATTGTACATGTTCAATATAATCTCTTATTTATATGAAAATGTTCAATATGCCCTTTCATTAATTTAAGTTTAGGGAAAACATTGAATATTTTCACATAATTTAGAAATAATATTAAACATTTTCGTATAGTTTATGAACTAAAGTGAACATGTGTCAAAAGTCTAAGGACTACATTGACCAAATTGAAATTTCAGATATCACATTATACATTTGGCTGCCATTCAAGGATCATATTGAACAAAGCAAAAGTTCATGGACCACATTACTCATTTAGCCAAAGTTCGAGGACCATTTGTGTCATTTTCTCGCTTGTGAACCACACCCTGAAGTAATCCGTGTGCATTAAATCCAATTAAATCTTATAAGTAAGATTTGCTTATTCCTTTGTGAGAATGAAGAATTATTTCGCGAGAGATTATGATGACCACGCATTGTGTGAGTTTATTGTGTGTAGCTAGGATTGTTAAATTTAGAGAGTATCTGAGTGACTCTAGCTAGCATAGTATACAATCTCTATCCTGTTACTTAATATGTATTAGATCTTTTGGTACTCCCCCTTGTAGAGTAAGTCACACTGACCAAACCACGTAAATCTCACATCCGATTTGTTTTTTCTTCTTGTATGCTATATTACTATTCGTTCGCTTGTTTTTCTCAACAGGACAGAAAATGGAAGAAGGGATTGGGATGTACATATTGGGCTGGATTGCTCCATACGGTACCGATGCATGACTCCCCTTTAGTAAATTTGCAGTTCGAGAAATAGGCTCCTTACCAATTTGATGAGGCGAGGAGTGATTAAGAGGGCGAGAGAGCTGCCCGGACAAAGCGCGGGGCTTCGACATGCTTTCAAAACGTCCAATGGAGGTAGATGAATCCGCCTCGCATCGGAACAGGGAAAGCATCGCTGAGCAACATAGATCGACATCGGCCTCCCATAGATGAAAATACTTTTCGCCCGTTCATTTCGTCAGCGATACCGAGCGATAGGCTTTACGGAAATATTTTTTAAATTGTTTATTTTTTCGCAAAGCAAATGCATCTGACAAAGGCACGATGGATAACTTTTGGAGGCTTTTACCAAGTATCAATGAGGAAAAGAATACACGTGGTTGAAATAGAGAACGGAGGGATAGGCAGTCCATGAAAAGCAGGCCGGGGTCGGGGTCGGGGTCGGGGTCGGGGTCGAGGTCGGGATGGGGAGGACAGAGAGTCGGTGCATCCGGCGGTCTGTACGTGAGAAACCCCATGGCCCTGCCCCCCACGTGGACTGCTGATTCCACGGGGGGAATGTGGGGCTGACTCCAAGGTTGTTGTTCACATCGCTCTTCCCCACCTTTGCTTTGCTTTCTTTTCTAGGGAATCCACATGATGCCCCCCCCTCTTCTCCTTCTTCTCCTTTCCTCACGCTCGACATATTGCACCATATATACATATTATATTATATATATATGGTCCCCACCACATATGTATGTACATATGGATGTTTTATTTAGAAGTGACGATGTCTTGGGGATTTCTTTGTCTAGCTACATGCTTGGCTCCATTTGCCGGCCTAAATAGGATTCGGGATAGGATACCGGTGCAGTGTCCCGGACCGGATAAACTCGGCTGAGACTAAATAAGTCTTGAATAAAGTATTTAGGGTGTATGGGTGAAATGATTTTAATTTAACTCAAATTGGATTACGGTATCAAACAAATGAAAAGGAATGGAGGCGGCATCTATTTTGGTTCACGAATGGCAAGGCGATCATCGGTATTAGGACCATCGAAGGGCTGGTTACTTGACTCTCTCTCCCTCAAAGCATGCAAATCTAGATAGATTCGACCATTTTTGAGGTCATGTTACCTAGGCAACTACCCACGGTGGTAGCATCCCTACGCGAGGGCAACTACCAGGTGGTCGTCTAATCTTGCTCTCTCTCTTCCACCATAAATGTTTAAAATAATCATCACGACAAAAAACACATGTTTTCAGTGATCGTGGTGATCAAGCATCCACTAAAAGAATATGTACAAAAAGATATATTCCTATTTGTTGTTTTATGCCGCGTATTTTTCAAGAAAAAGAAAGGAAAAGATTGCAATATAAAACTATCTCTATTCAACCCTTTATTCAGGCAAGCAAATGCAAGTTGAAAATGCAAATGCACCGACTTAAGAAATAACCGTACCATCACGTGCATTAGGCCATTTTGCAAAGGATCACGCGTGTACTCTATTTATTGCCTTAACTTGCTAATAGTACTCGACTGGAGTCGCCGGACAACTGTCGTCCGATACCGATACAATGTCTTTACTAAAGGGAGGGGGTACAAACGGTGGTCGATTACATCTCAACAATGCCCAGTTCACTCCTTGGAAAAATGGGTGATGCTTGATCGCCGACGCGCCCATCGTCGACCCCAGCCTCCTAGCCGGGTCCTTGACCAATAATTGGGTTATGAGGTCCCTCACTGCAGCCGGCACGGCAGGCTCTTTGGGGAACTCGAGAGCTCGAGCCACTATGTTGGCCAGGGTCAGTTCATGGTCCATCCCCCTAAAGGGAGTCACCCCAAAGAACATTTCAAACATGAATATCCCTAGCGTCCACCAGTCGACGGCACTCCCGTGGCCCTCGCCGGAGACAATCTCCGGGGCCAAGTACTCGTGGGTCCCGACGAACGACATGGACCGGACGTCAATGGGCCCGGCCACGAACTCCAGCCCGCCGGAGCGCCCCTGCTTCTTCTTGCGTTTCCGCTTTGGCGCGAAGCAGGACACGGCAGGGACTATACAATTGGGGAGGATGCACGAGGACGAGGCGAACGGCCGAGGGTTGATCGGGTTGTCGTTCTTTGGGCCCGAGACCGGCGGGTTCTGGTCGGAGACGATCTGGGCCGTCGACGTCGAGCTGTCGCACTTCAGGGAGAGGTCAAAGTCAGTGAGCATGATGTGGCCGTCGGATCGGACGAGCACGTTCTCAGGCTTCAGGTCGCGGTAGATGACTCCCATCATGTGAAGGTACTCTAGAGCCACCACTACCTCCGATGCGTAGAACCTGGAGAGATCACGAGACTTGAGGCATTAAACGCCAAATATATAAAGAAAACACAAGACCAAAAACGCATAAAGATAACACAGACGAGCACTAATCTAAGCTAAGAGACAATTAAAAAAAGTACAAAAAGCTCGAGCCACGGTACACGGCGTCATAAAGACGGGAACAAGCAACACAACGTGATTTCCGGGAAACAATAGAATCAATAATGAAGGAGCAACGTGAAATACAATCGACATCCCACTTGAGGGTTGAGCTTTGCGATCCAATGGGGGGCATCCCCTGAACGCTTATCTCCCTAACATCTGGTCTTGAACTCTTGTGGACATCTTTCGGGTAAGCTGAATAATTCACGCTTATTATATGTGCCGTGGAATTCCTTTCTCTTTGGTTTCTTTAAGGGACTTCCGAGCCAAACGAAAAAAGACAAACTAGCTATTCTGTTCTGGGTCTTGCCCTGGGGTAGTGATGTGCATATAGGAACTACTTGCCGTACTTTTGGAAGACATATGCCTCTTCCCTGTAGCCTCTCTCAAGAATCGGAGCTAATAATGATCTCGAAAGTCACGATCCTATTTGAACTTACAATTACCCGTACGATTGGGACCAGGGTGATTATTGCTGACAGCAGTAAAACTGTAAAACTTTGCAGGACTTGACGTTACGTCCTTCTGACTGCCCAGGAGCCCCCACTGTACCAAAAGGACAAACTCATAGCAATGGGTCTACAGTAAATTCCATCAATGACAGAGATTTCACCTGGTCCACCTAACGAAACGCCAAGCCCAACCCACATGTACAAAGCACCGAATTTAAACAAGTAGGCTGGGGAATTGAAAGCACAAAGGCGTCAGCATCGACCACTGTATGCAATTCACGCGAGGATTTAAACCGCTGACCTAAACCGACAGCCGAGGAAAGTAAACGGGTTCGTGCGGTCACCCAATACCCAAAAGTCAACCACCCCAAACCGACGGACTTAATGTGGAACTCCCATCCAAAAAGAAGCATCTTTAGCGTTATAGCATTCAAACCTACAAGCATCTTGACCCATATATAAAACAACGTCAACAGGAACGAAACTGCTCCGAGCAACATCTGCAGTCGCGTCACCTCAGATGAGTTCTAGAGCCCATGACCCACACTAACACAAGTTAGGAAGAAGACACGGAACAATTAACAATGCCGCGCTTCGAGCTGGTTCGTTCACCAATACACATTATATATATTCGAAGCAAGCAACAGTGGCTCTAACGTGGCAATGTTAGTTTATTCACAAGCTCTTTGTATTAAGCCAAGAGCATTCAATGGGCACATGCCGAATCTGCAAACCTTCCACTAAAGCCGATTGCGAGCGTCGAAGGGTCGAAGCTCGAAGTGGTGGCCTCCCACACACACACACACCCACGCACGCACGAACGATCCTCAACCACAGTAATTTCCTCAACTTGACACTAATTTTTCCCAATATGCAGCATCTTAACGAAACGACCTTCGAAAGAACGGATGGAAAAAAGAAAAAGAGCCCACTCAACGGACCGGACTCCCAAAGGGTACAGGGGGCAATTTCCAGGTAAAAATCGCATACGATCGCTCGTTTCACGTCATATCTCAAAACGAACGACCCTAGTGGGACCCCGCCTCGCGGCCTCGACTGCACTAAGCGTCGCCAGAGGATAGGTCCCATCGTACGACGCGTCGTTGTCGGAGCATTATGTTAGCGTAACTAGCCAAAACAGCGATTCCCACTGTTCATAAAGAAAAAAAACTGCAAATCTGCGCGAACGTATGGTGAAACCCCCCCCCCTCTTCCCCACACACACGTGCCCGCCCAGATTCCGCATCCCGCCCGCTCACTTTCAGCCGTCTCTTCGATCTCTGTACCCGATGGCGATCGGGAACCAGTCGGGTTCCCAGATTACGACGCGACGGTGCGACGGACGCGCATGATCTACGCAACCGCCACCGGGAGCGCACCCCGGCGTGTTCATATCTAAATCCGTAATGCATATCTTCGATTGTTTTATTTGTTGATTAAAGAACAATCCGCTGTTTAAAGGCGTGTAATATTCGAGAAAGTTTCTGGGAGGGAGCGAGTGCGGAAATGCGAGCTCAGTTTACTACTACTCGAAGCAAGTGGAGAGAAATTGACGGGGAGGGAGAGAGAGGGAGAGAACGCGACGCACCTGACGGCAGATTCTTCGAACCGTTTGAGGGGCTGGCGCTGGCGGAGCACGTGCAGGTCGCCGCCGGGGCAGAACTCCGTCAGGAGGCAGAGCCACTTGGGGGAGTCCACGCTCGCGTAGAGCGACGGCAGGAACGGGTGCTCCAGCATCTCCAGGATCTCCATCTCCGTCCTCGCCCTCCCTTCCTTGCTCCGGCTCGCGAGCTCACGCTTGTCCATCACCTTCGCGGCGAACACCGGGCACTCATCGCCGCCGCCGCCGCCGCCGCCGTCCCCCGCCGCCGCCGCGGCGGGGGGGGCGGCGCAGCACTTGAGCTCGGCCAGGTAGACGGAGCCGATGTCGCCGGAGCCGAGCCGGTGGAGGAACCGGAGGTCGGAGAGCGCGAGGTGGGGGCGGGCGGCCTGGCGGCCGGGCCTGGCGGTGCAGCGGGAGGAGAACGAGCCGTGGGCGGAGGACGAGGCCACCGTGAGCGTGGCCTCGGAGCTGCAGCTCGTGCTCCGGTTGACATCCGTCGCGGCGGTGGTGGTGGTGGCGGTGGAGGTGAAGCTCAGGCTCTGCAGATCGTCGGCCAAGTCGTCGAGCCACGGCTCCATCTGAGAGGGAGAGAGAAGGCGAAGAGAGAGAGAGAGAGAGAGAGAGAGAGAGAGAGAAGGAGGAAGAAAGGGAGTAAGAGAGAGAGACAGAGAGAGAGAGAGGATTTGAAGAGAGAGCGTGGGGGTGACGGAGGTTGGGCCGGCGAAGGAGAAGATAAATTGGGCCATGTGATTCGGGTGGGCCCATCGTAATTACTTGGACTTTTGCGGGGGATTCGCGGCGACGGTGGGGTGGGCCGCGTCGCCTAGCACGTGAACGCAGTTTGAAAAAATTGCACCCAGTTTCATTTTTAAAAAAATAAATAAATAATTTCCACGCGAAATTAATTAAGTTTGTTTTTGCGGGAACCGCGTGATTTCGAAAAATGCTTTCCTAAAAATGATCTCGTATGGCTCACAAAATTTGAACGAACGAAAAGTAATTTCAACTTCTGTGAAAATGTTTTCGCATGGATTGGTGCTGACGATAAAGGAAAATGCATTCCAAATCATTTATCGTCCAGGAAGCAAATTCTTTTCGAAAAATTTCATTCTATAATTCTGGGGATGATTTCAAAGTTTTCATTCGGGTGGCTGCTTTCGAAATTATAATCGCACACTAAACCTTCTGATTCAGACATAACTGCAATCGGACACTCCATGGCAGATGTGAGGGTTTCAAGAATAACCTTTGATAAGAGGTTGTTATTCGTTAATGTTGACCTTCCCATCCTTGCCCATGTCTACGTTTCGCTCTCCCGGACCCCTCCACTTCTCGGGCTTCGAATCTGCGCCTCGATGTGACAATCTTCGCCGGAATCGCATCGAAAAAGGGGTCCGAGATCTCCGCCGGTACGAATTAGGCCGAAATTTTCCTATCTGCCACCTAACTTCGGTCGTTGTCACCGCCATCCGTTTACATTATGTTCGCTCTGCCATGGACGGAGGAATGAATGGATCAAATTGACTCCATGCTATATGGACGATTCGATCGTTGTCGTCGTCACCGAAAAGGCCGTTCGTATCAAGTGGGCTTGGCTTTTCAACCATCGCCTCGCGAGTTTAATGATCGCTTAATCCGTCCGATACGACCTTCGTTGTCTTTGACTTCCTCGGCATCGGAACACGTCGAACTTTAAGGACGACAAACCTTTTGTCGCCTCACCTTTTCTTCCGAGTCAGGTGGGTTTGTTCCCTCCAGACATTTATTGATCAAAGCGATTTGCAAAGAAAAGATCTCTCCTCCCTCTTCATGCTTGCTTCGGAAGATATTTTCTGGAAAATTGTCAAAAAAAGTCTTCACTCTGTAATACGGATGTCGATTTAATCATAAATTTCTGTGGCCAGCGAGGGCGTTCCGGCCCTCGCCTGTGGCCAGCGAGCTCCGTCGGCCATCGCTGAGGCTCTGTGTCCTTTGGAGGGAAATAGGAAAAAAAAAACAAAAGAAAAGGAAAAGGCAAGGAAAGAAGAAAAAGGGACAGATTTCGATCTCCGAATTTTTTTCACAAGTTGCTGTTGTAGGATAGGAAATATTTAAAAATGTACGACGGAGACGAGTGAAAGACAACTAGATTATTAATTTACGTATTGTCTCGAGATTGTAGTTATTAGAATCGGTTGATTCTCCGGACGTGTCTTCCCATCCAATTCGATACGAATCTAAATAGTACATATCTATAAGACGAGTAAGTAATATCCCGAATCGCCATCGAATCATATGATTCATTGGCGAGTTCTATGATTTATGTCTATTCATTGAGCCGATTCATAAAAACTTCTATGATTAAGTATCACATGTCGTAACTTTTCTCATGCTTTATCACGGTTGCCATATATTTGACAATGATGAAGTAATTGAAGGTAAATTTTATACTTCATAATACTATTCTAAATGAGATGACATAACAAGATATACGATTTCTATTTAAACGTCATTCTCGTGTTGACAAGACTACGAAAAACAATATATAGAAATTTTGACGAGTACACGAAATCCAAAGTTTTTTTAGGTCATGGATCTTACTTGAAATTCAATATCTTATATCTCTCGATAAAAATTAAGTTCAAGGTACTTTATCTGATCTTACGATTCGATTCTTGAACAATAATTTAACATTGCGATTCCCGATGCGTACCTCGATTGGAAAACCATGTCGAGGATACAGCATTTGTGAAAAACGAGCCAGCGCGGATGATCGGGGAACGAGATTCAAATCACTCAGAAGTAAAACGTCATCGCGTTACGTAATACTACTTATTATTAAGCTTTTGGAATGCCCGACACGTGGAAGAGATGGAGCAGCAGCGGTAGCTTATGGAGTCTCGTTAACAAATCAAATCATGCACTGGATTAACTTTTTTTAAATTATAAGCTAACTCCAAAATAGCAAACCTTTTTACAATCCTTTTGGAAAGATTGTTTCCATTAACGACCCTCGGTAATGATTTATTGTCGATGTTAGCGTCGAGCTCTGCTTTTTTGGGCAAAAGGATCCGGCCCGATTAGCTATGAATAATTAAATCGAATCCGACCAATCGGGTCTCAACAAGAAATGGGCTCGTGTGTGTGGACCGGTCTATTTTGACCAATGTTCATAAGGCCCATTTTCCCAGAAGGTGGGAAATGAGAAGGGGAAAGGGGGGGGAGGGGGCATTTGATGATTGAGATTCGTCATGAGTATCATCCTAACGTAAATGTACACCGGTCGGGTGGTCAGTTGAGTGGTCCAAGACTTGATTCGGAAGTCGAAAGCCACGGGATATGTTCCTCGGTTTATCTTCTGTCTCAAGGAACCTCGGCGAGCGTATGGGAGATGGGTCTCGAGCTCGGATGTATTGCCGATGCTGAGTTTCCCGCTCGCACCCGGCGAAACCGAGATGGCGCCCGGTGGGCAATTGTCTGCTTCGTTAGGGCCTTACGTCAAATTTTCTAGTAAGAGAGTGGAGCAGGGTCTCAATTCCGTCCAAGCTCCTTTTTATAAAGCGAAAAATTTCCAATGGAAATGTACACTTTCCGGGGAAAAAAAAAAGAAGAAAACGCAAAAAGGCGTGCTCAATGCAAATCCGAAAGAAAATAAAATGAGGAAATGTTCAAATATTCGAAACATATTTAAACAAAACAGATTTGACCAAATCAGAAACTGATTTAGAGTAATGCAGGATGAGAGTTATTTGAATTTGACATTTGAATGTGTGAAAGAGACCTTATAGTTCTCTTCATCATTTAAGGATTAAGCAGTTTTGTCAAATACTAAGCCATATTGGAAATTCATTTATAGAAAAACACGGCGCCGCTATCCCTCGTAGAAAAGATGATTAAGACTCAAATCCACTATCCCTACCCTAATTCTCGCGGCGCTAATTGTCCTAATTTCCTTCTTTTTGAGCAATAACGACCGGCTAAAAGGGGAAAAGGAAACAGAACCGCGACGAGCCGGTACACTAATGGAAATACCACTCGGACGGGGCAATTAAACCCCGAAGAACGTCGTCGATTTCATGCCCGCGTCGAGCGCCCGAGCATTCCAAAACACAACGGTACGCCCTGGCGTTCAAACTTCGCATCCCTCCCGCCCAAAGGGTCAAAATGCCGATTTTGGACCACGTCCCCATTGCTGCCGCCACCAACCGGTCCGGTTCTCCTGCCACCTAAAAAAAAAAAAATTTTTTTTTTTTTTTTTACCCGGAGGTAAGTGAGAAGAAGGCGGGGGTGAAATCGAAAAAGCATGCGCATAATAGCTACCACACCCACCAAGGAAAAAGCGAGAAACGCCTCCATTTCGAGTGGTGTGCGGTGGCGTGGCGTGGCCCTCTATTTGCACCGCGTATTGAGACCAATTTCCATGGACTTGTGATCCCTTTCCTTTGCCCTTTGCTCGGCTACGTGCGTAGCAAAGGTTCATATTCGAAAGCAAGGACCGACGTGACGAAAAATGCGCAAACGATTCGCCGAACCCGTTTTTCCCGAAAAAGTCGATGGGGGGGAGGGTCGGAATTTCGGATTTCGAAAAACTTTAAGTAATCCCGAGAAAGGGGACTGTATGAAGAGCGTAGAGAGCATGTAGACCCCTAAAATAGCAATGTGAGATAGCTTTGACACCGTCTTTTGGGATGAAACTCGACTCTAATATCATATTAAGAATCTCGATCTGCACGTATATTTATGAAAAGGGGTTAATACCATAAAAAAACTCAAATGGGCATACGTAATAAATTTACCTCAAAATAATTTTTTGACCACAAAAAACCCTTAAATTTATATACTTGTGACAAATTTACCCTCCGTTAGTTTCCATTAAAAATTTACGGTTAAATTGCTGAGTTGAATGATACGCGGCAATCGACGAGTGTATCGGTTTAAGGTTTCAACCCTCCATTTATCACAAATTTACAAAATTTAGAATTTTTCATAATATTAATTTAATTTAACGGAAGATAAATTTATTATAAATATATTAATTTTTAATTTTTAATAATAAATTTATCATAAATGTACTTATTGGAAATCTTTCGTGGCCTTATTTTGGCAAGCAAAGCAACGAACGGGCACTTTGTTAAGATCGGTCAAGTTCTAATCCCTACTAGCCCTCGTAGGGTTTGTCCGTCATCATGGGAGGAGAAAATGTTATTTTAATGGCTGCGAGGCATCATGAGTTCCTGACTTACGACTTCATTCCACTTTGTCGGGGCGCAACAAAGGTGGCGACACGCCCCTGGGGGACTCGCACTGTGCTATTTTCTGCACGCGCCTTTTTCCTGGCAAAGAAGAAAAAGGTGCGATTCAAGAGCTGGATCTTGCCTCCGCCCCATTTTACCTTATTTTATACGTAACAGCGATTGATATGTGTCGTAGATCTGGAGTAAAAAGTGCCGGTGAAAAAGGAAGACCTCGATATTGCTGGGTAACTTTCTGTCCAATTTGCCAAAAAACTACACGTTCTTTTGTCTATTTCCCGTGGAAGGGACGGATCAAGATTTGAGAATCGGATTGACCCTTTGATCGTGATGCCGAGGCTTGTATTGCCGGGCTCGTGCAACTTTAGGTAACAGGAAAAAGGTACAGTGCAACAAATTAGTGGGTAAGTTGTGGTGAAAGAAGAAAAAAAAAGGGAAAAAATCACCAAAAATCTCAAACTTTGTCATTTGACACATTTACCTCGAACTTTTTTTTGTGACACTAAAAACCCCAAAATTTATTATTTGTGACACATTTACCCTAATGTACATTGTCCATAGGCATTTTCGTCTTTTTGCTTTTTATTTTTACTTTTTTTTCCTTTCCGGCGAGGGCGACCCTCGCCGGCGTCGGGCGACCCTCGCCGGCGTCGGGCGAGGATCGCCCTCGCCTGGGCGAGCGAGGACGAGCCTCGCCGGCGTCGGGCGACCCTCGCCCTCGCTCGCCCAGGCGAGGAGGGCGAGGCTCGCCGGCCCCCTCGCCGGAAAAGAAAAAAAAGTAAAAAAAAAGAAAAAGCAGAAAGACGAAAATGCCCATGGACAATGTACATTTGGGTAAATGTGTCACAAATAGTAAAGTTTGGGGTTTTTTGTGTCACAAAAAAAAGTTCGGGGTAAATGTGTCACAGGTGGTAAAGTTTGGGGTTTTTGGTGACTTTTTCTAAAAAAAAAACAGCAAAATCACTCGACATGTAGAGGGAAGGTCCCGAAGGAGGAACTTTGCTACTGCAACTGAAAATAGGTCCGTCAAAAGAATTCGCCGCGAGCTACGATACTTTAACATGTGTAATCGAATTATTTGACTTATCAATTCGTACAACCGATAATTTAGTTCTTTGATATCGAGAATAGATATGTTAGTAGTCGCATCAGAGCGTGACGATGTGTACTATGAGAAGAGCAGGACTCGATCGCACAATTTATGAGAGATAAGGGACTTTATACGATTGGATAATTTTGAATATCAAAAACAAAATTATCCCCCGAAAGACACCATGAGTAACGAATGATGACTTCAATTAAACGAGATTCAAGCCTTAAAAAGGGTGCTTTCGATGATAATTTGTGTATGGGCCTACACTTTCGAGAGAATTTCAAATAAGGGTTGGAAGTAGGGTCTTATTTTTTTTCTTTTTCGAAAGGGAGCTCAGAGTGGATATTGTCCCGTACGAAATGGTCATCTTGATCTCAAACAAGGGCTGAAGTAGCTAATTTAGTCTCGAATAAAGTTTGCGAGTGGCAATTTAATCTCGAATATGTGCAAGCTGAATTCAAGCATTTCTAGCTAGCAAGTGTGTGCATCTATCACCGAGCCCATGGATTTGGATATGGCCACGTGTTGGGGGAATTTATGGTATTGATATCGCCGATCAACATTTCGAGTCACGAAAGGACTTTCTCCAAATTTGAAGAACAGGCTAGAATGAGCAGTTCGTGGAACTGTTGAGCCGTGGTTTTCTATAATTTTTTCCTCTCCAGTCCCTTCCATCCGTTCATTGGAACTTTAATGTTTATGTGATTATCTAGCAAAAGAAAATAAAGAGAAGTGGAATGGAACCGGCAAACTTTGGATGAAGTCTAGTTTAGGCCCTCATTTCTATTTGAGGTCTTTAATCGAGATAAGTTCCGCTCGTGACGTTCTTGTGAGAAAACTGCCATAATTGAAGTTATTATTTGAAATAAGGTTTTTTTTTTCGCCGTCCTTTAAGGAATCGCCCTTATTTGAAATTTTTCCAATAATAATATCCCTTACACTGTCGAAACACCCATAGCGTATTTTCATTAGTAGATGCCTGGCCTACACGAGTACACGGTAGAAATTCACCGAAGGATATTAATGCGGTAGCAGTAACATCATGCGATTGCTCCGGGTCTACATACAATTACGTTCCCAATCCCGAAGTTAATTCTATACGTACGATTAGCAACGAGAAAAATAAATGCGATATCCAGATGATGATGAGCAATATCAGTCAATTATAAACTTTGTTAATATATGCAATGAGATTCGGGCCACGCGATTTGAGCAGTTTAGGTAGGTAGAGACATTTGTCGCCCGATAGGGGCACACGACATAAATTCATCCTCTCTTCAGAAGTCGTACGATTGATTAAACATTGCATTACAAAAAGAATATATAAAAAAAAATATCCCGCGTTTCGTCTTATGACAACTTCTATGTCTCTATTGATACCGATACGTATTCGAGTTTTATCTTTGGAGATCGCTTTGCACGTTTACATCCGTGTCTCTATTTGCGAGAACGCCGTTTCGTTTCTTTTAAGAAAAACATCCATTCCCATGTCTTAAAAATTCCCACACCCATCCAAAAAAGATTCGAAACAACCTAAAAAATTAAATCGCTCGAACCCTCTTTTGTAGGGTACTTTCTATTTATGTTAGCCCACTCCAACGAGCCTTTAAATCACGCGGGACCCCTGAAGATGCTAAATCGAGCATGCAAGGAGGGGACGATTTGCTCTTTTCAAGACGGGGTTTTGCTTAGACGTATGCGATTGTTATTATTTGTAAGAATTATGATACGTAAGTGGTTCGTCGGGTCAAAAACGAAATTATGTTCTTTTCAACACGGGGTTTTTGCTTAGAGCCTTTAAATCATCCCGATCCATTCACCTTCTCAGGTGATCTTAAGAGCGTACTCCCCCGTATTGAGTCGATGGATTCGAGATTTTATGTCCGAAATACTAATTGATCGAGCACGTTGTTGGTGTTGTCCCGCATGATCCACCCTTCATGTAGTTGCTACGCTCCTGATGGTGGCATAAAAAATTCGTGGTTTTCTATGATGAGAAATTCCATGTTACGTAATACTTTAATAACATTGCGGATCATGTCAGAGCACAAGCCAAGAACTGAAAACACACGATTGTTTGCATTTCGTGGATCAGGAGAATTGAACTTTAGCCGGGCGAGTAAAATAAATACACCCGGTTCTTCAAAGTCTTAAAAATATACGATGGACATATACGCGTCCACGCCTTAACCACTAATCCAATCCTTAAACGTTAATAAGTGTATATTGGAGTAAACTAGACAAGGTATTTTTTCCATGAATATGAAAGCGACAGAGGAATTCAGCAAACTTCATTAAATGAGTTAGAGATATATATACTTACAACAGCATGTGGATTTCGTAACGCGACATGTAATGAGTGATTAGACAGTAGTGAGGAGAGATTATTAAAGTTGGAGATGAGTAAAACTTTTTATCGATAGATGTTAGAAACTTTTTAGTGTAGCAAACTTGAAAAATTTTATGAGACGATTCAGTACATAAATGCCCTTGGGGCTCAAGTCGTACGTCCAATTTTTCATATAAACCGTGATGCAACCAAGATATTAAAAGGTTTACTAATTTGCAAATCTACAAGAAAAGTATGTCCGATTAATGCATAATTTTATATTTGTTGCTAAACCGTGAAAAATTATGGAAATTTATAATAATAATAATATTCTGCAGTTTCTAATGCATCGATTTTAATTTGGTGTAATCAATGCATTAAAAAGGTAAAAAACATTAGAGTTAATATAACGAAAAATCTCAAACTGGTACATAATTGACAAATTTATCCAAAACTAATTTTTTTATCACAAAAAACCCCAAAGTGATATACTCATAATAAATTTACCCTTTTTTAGTTTTCGTTAAATTTCACTGTCGAGTTGCTTAGTTGGACGACACGTGCCAGTTGATGGGGTGTATCAGTTTGGATTTTATCCTCCGTTTGTCTTATGTATACTAGTTTGTGATATTTTTGTGGTACTAATCTAATTTAATGAGAATTAATGGTCGATAAATTTATCACAAACGTACCATTTTGAAACCAAATAAATTAATTGTTACTAAACTTGGCGAACTCCGTAACAGGTTTTTTTTTTTATCTTTTCTGAAACCAAATAAATTCTCGAGAAATCGCAAAAAGACAAAAAAAAAAAAGAAACGAAGATGACGAGCGCAGCAGGAAAATGGGAAGACCGGAGACCAAAAGGGAAAGAAAACGAGGGGGGAGAGCATCTGTATGTCGTTCCGTCTTCCCTCGTCGTCTCTGTTTTTCCGCCATTTCAGAGGGGAAGCGCACAGTTGCGCGCAGGGGACGACGGCTACGGAAACAAGCCACCTCTCGCTCCACCAGTCCACCTCCTCCTCCTCCTCCACCTCCTCCATCATTGTATTGATGTAGCCAGACAGAGAGAGAGAGAGAGAGAGAGGGGGGGAGAGCGTTTGCGGGCGAGCGAGAGCTACAACTACGAGGCGATACTTCTCGTGATTTCAATCTCTCTCTCTCTCTCTCCCCCTCGCCTTTATGCTTTCTCTTTCTTCATTCACTTTCCCCCTTCTCTCTCCCGTGTCCCCCCCTCCCCCCTCCTCCCTCCCTCCCCCTTCACCTAGCTCCTCATCATACTCCCCCACCTAATTTCACTTCTTTCATTTGAATATTTCCTGCCCCTCTCTCTCTCTCTCTTTCTCTCTCTCTCTCTGTCTCTCGGTCTCTCTGTCTGTCGCTCGCTAGCTCGCTCGGCCGGGGTCGTCCTGACGTTTCTTGAGGTGAGCCTAGCCTGCCCTTTTTGTTTTCTTGGGTTTTGGTTTCTGGGTCTTTGTTTCTTGGGTTGGAATCGAGCTCTGTGGGAGCTTTCTTGTTTGGTTCCGTTGGCACGTCCCCGTCCGTGTTCGTTCGCGCTGGTTTTTCTTTGTTTCTCTCTGCTGGTTTGGTTCTGATTCTTAATCGATGGGGGAGTGGCTCGGGGGTGCGGTGTCTTGTCTCGTCTTAGCTTGAAGGGTTCGTGGGTGGGTGAGGATTGCTTTTCTTTGCTTTTGCTTTTGTTGGTTTGGTGAGCAGATCGGCGGAATCTTCGTGACGTTTTTTGAGTGGGGAGGTTGATTGATTCGTGAGTCCGCGTTGTGTAGTTAGGACACCAGCAGTCTCCCTCGCTTTAAATAATGGAGCCGATGTTGACTTACTGAAAATCTTGAAGGAAAGGGGACAAAAAACATCGCGTTGGCCGGTTCCATCGCGTTTTAACTTAGTTGGAATTATAGCCCAGTTTGTTTTTTGCTTTGTTGTTCCCTTCTTCTCTGGGAATCATTGTTGATCCGAAAACTGTGGACTGGTTCCATTATCATTTCGTTGATTGACCCCTTCTTAATGGTTTGGACATCTCGGCGTGCCTGCTAATGTGTCCAATTTGGATGCAACTTTACGTGCTTGATAGCTTCTGAAGATGGGACCATACTGTCGACTCGACATTTATAACCTTTACCTATTGTTCGGGGAGACGTAAATTGAACTAACGACCTTTGATGTTCTCTTCTGCATATGCGGTCGTTCATACTGTTTTCCTAGTAGTGGAATTGGTCGCTTGATTACAGCTGTCGGCTGAGAGAAGCCGGGCGATCGAAAGAATGTTCGATGTGATTGAATACTAAAGAATATGTTTTCTGTGATAATCGGTAATTGGCATTTCTATAGGTTAGTGGCAATTATCACCTCTCACGCATGTGTGGTTTTTAATTTTCCCTAGATGGAAAACGAAATGTGAAGAAGCGACATAAAATGGCACCGTCATCATTTTGTCCGTTTCTTAATGCTCACTAGACCTTACATCTATGAAATTGATGTTGAATGCAGGATCTGATGTGTCATGTTAAAATTTCTGAGGGCAATTCTATTGGACCATATAAATGAGGGAATCGTTATGATTGGAGAGGATTCTAAAGTTTTTCTTTTCTTTATTGCTGCTCTTACCTATCTCCAAAGTGATTCTTCAGAATTGGGTTAGCCATTGGTGTACATTTGGAGGCCGAATCTTCCTCTTTAGTTCAAGAGTTCATTGGGGATGGCCACAGTTTCCAGTACCTGTGAAATTGTTGAATCGGCAGAAGAATTCGGTTCCATGTGTAAACAGGACGAGAAAGGTGGAAATAGTTGCCTGCAAAAGTTGTCGAACAAATCTTCACTCGAGGATGATATCAATCGCCTCTTTGAGTCGCTTAATGTCCGAAATTCATCTAGGAGTTCGGGGTTATTGAATGAAGCTGGCAGAGAGTCTCTACGGAAAAATGCTTCAAAGAGACCCATGCGAGGTGGTGCATCACCGGCATCAAGTATTGGGATATCAGAGCCATTGAGTTTGAAGCAGGCTCTGAGGGGATTATGCATCTCTCAAGCTTCAGAAATGGCAGCTATGAAGCGACTGTCGAAGCCAGTTAATTCTCCAACCTTGTCAGAAGCTGGAACTATTAAAAGGTTGTATAGGGCAGTGGTGGTTGAGGCCAATGGATCCGGCCTTCCTTTAAATGAAGGTGAAGGGAAGGTGTTAGAAATTTCCCTAGTATCTGAAGGTATCAGTTCAAATACTTCTAAGGGAGTGTCTGAGTCCCTTCAGATACCATCCACAGACTTAACTCATCATGAGGCTCATCCTTCTTCATCTATCAAAGCAAAAGCACCGCAGTTGACAATCAGAAGATCTTCCTTGGTAGATAAGATTCGTCCCTTGGAAACAAAATCTGCTGGTGCAGAAGTGAATACAGAAGTTGGAAAGGTCAAATCTGTGGAGCCTTCATCTCTTCTTGATAGTGGCGAAAAACTTGCATTTAATGATCTGCAAGATGCCACCCAATTTAAACTTCCACCAGCAAAGCCAGCCCAGAGCAATGCACAAAAGGGAAATTTAGATGCTACGTCTAATTTATCTAGCCCTTTGGCCCCTTCTGCTGGTAAGAGGGGAAATAAATCCAGTTCCAACAATCCATGTTTTGTTATGCCAGTCTTTGGGAACAAAAACTTCATGAAGAAGAAAGTAAAACACGAATCAACTTCTGCTTCCTGCAGTTCTAGTCCCTGTATTCAGAAATTAGGTGGTGTTTCAGGTCCTCGCATGGATGTTATGGAAAAGAATTGTATTCTCGACAGTGAGGGGAAAGAAGTTGAAAAGGCTTCTCCTGATTCAGGTACTACAGATAAGAGGATTGAAGTGAATACAAGTTCTGCTGATACTGGTTCAAGCAACATAGATTCTACATTGACCTGCAGTAGCAGAATTAAATCCCTGGATAATAAAGCTGATGAAGTTTTCAGATCAAGAGAAAAAGGTGAATTCTCTCAAAGCTCAAAAAGTAGCATTGGGGACTACAGGTGTAGCACTAGCATTAGTGAAACAAGTAATCTTAGTGGGTCCAATCGGTGTGGGAGCAGGCCTCATATGTCAAAAGACTCAAGGTGGGAAGCAATCCGGTCTGTTCAGATGCAGAGTGGAAGCATAAACTTGAAACACTTCAAACTGCTTAAGAAGCTAGGCTGTGGGGATATCGGAATTGTTTATCTCGCTGAATTAACGGGTACTAACTGCCTCTTTGCCCTGAAAGTGATGGACCTCGAGTTCTTGATCAAGAGGAAGAAAATGGCTAGGGCCCAGACTGAGAAAGAGATAATGCAAATGCTGGATCATCCATTTCTGCCAACACTGTATTCCCACTTCTCGACGGACAAACACTCGTGTTTAGTCATGGAGTATTGTCCAGGTGGTGATTTGCATGTTCTGCGGCAGAAACAACCGACAAGGAGTTTCTCTGAACAAGCAGCGAGGTTGGTATAAATTTTGTTATTTCATGAGCTTTTGTGGCTTGATTCATAGCATCAGTCTTTTCAAAATCAATCCACTTCAATTTGGCCTTTTTTCTAGTTTGATCGTTATTCGGTGCATGTTCCCATTGAATTGATATTCTGTCATTTAATGGATGCTTTTGACGTTGCCTACTTGTGCCTGTACCATTTGAAAGACACCTTTTATCTGACAAATTTACTATTTCTGTTCAAAGTCCAAGAACGACTAAAAGCTTGAGCCCAACCCTATTCTGCATATAATCTTTCACTCTTTGGGTGTGCATTTGTTTGCTTTTTAATGGGGGATTTACTTCTTTTAGCATAGGACTCGAATGTCTTAAGGATTGTGCCTATAAATTATTTTTACTTCCTTGTCTACTTTCTGGAGGATGGATCTTGATTTTACTATTGATGCCTTTGGTGGCTGATTTGTTGATGTGAAGCGTGAATTTCAGCTGGCTCTAGGTAATATAATGTATGGACATTGTTCATGTCGTATGTGGGATGGCCTCTTCTTGTTTGGAATGTTGGATGAATCATGGTTCCACGTCCATCTAGCTGCAGATGATGCCTTTGAAGCCACATTTGGAACTTTCTGCTATAGTGGTATTGCTGGAGTTGTTTCAGCTTTTCAAAGAAATTATTAAATCTTTCAAGCTCATATAGGAAACTGAATTATTATTGGTCATATGACGAATAGATATAAGTGAAATTGGAGGAACGGATGAAAAATTTGGAAAAACTATGCATGATTTGACTGAGAGGCTCTGCTGTGCTCTGGAATTTCATTAAGTATCTTTGTCAATCAGCGTATGGGAAACCCAAGTAGTTCCTTCTTGATTATGATGGGTAAACATTTCACTGTGATTTTACCGAGGACACTTCACAGCTGGGCGGTCTCTTAATTGTTTGGAACTGACTTGGTAGGCTATGCTAAGAGAGCACTCTGTAGTCTTTGACTGCTAATCGATTTTCTCCACCTTGGTTCTTTTGGCAATGTTGGAACACTGAATTGAGATGCCACAGCATATCATAAAGTACATCAGCAAGGCAGTCTATGAGAAATGAGAAGCCATGAAAGTGAACTCGAAATTGCAATAACATGGTCTTAATAAGTAAACAAGGTATGTTGGATAGAATATTGCAGAAAAAAGGAGGTGGTCTTAGCAAGTTGCTTTATATGCTCAAAGATCTTGATTCATCTGAAATTGTTTTGGGTCTCTGCTTTATTTTTTCTTTTACCTTTTGTTCCTCTTCATGGAGGGGAGCTTGAGAGCATTTTCATGATATGCATCTAACATAACAGGAATGCAGGTTTTATGTTGCTGAAATTCTCCTTGCACTGGAGTACCTGCACATGCTTGGAGTAGTGTACAGAGACCTAAAACCAGAAAACATACTGGTCAGAGAAGATGGTCACATCATGCTCTCAGACTTTGACTTATCACTCCGATGTGCCGTAAACCCAACAGTGGTGACATCATCGTCACCCGACGCAGAGCCCACGAGAAAGACATCTAGTCCATGTACAGAATCTAGCTGCATCGACCCTTTCTGCCTCCACCCATCCTTTCAAGTGCCATGCTTCACTCCTAGACTCTTATCAATCGCCACAAAAGGTCGGAAAATGAAGTCTGATCTGGCGGCTCAGGTCAGCCCCCTGCCACAGCTTGTGGTGGAGCCAACCAGTGCCAGATCCAACTCCTTTGTTGGGACCCACGAGTACCTTGCTCCTGAAATTATCAAAGGTGAGGGTCATGGAAGCGCTGTCGATTGGTGGACATACGGGATATTTCTGTTCGAACTGTTATATGGCAAGACGCCCTTCAAAGGTCCTGGAAATGAGGAAACATTGACCAATGTCGTCTCTAGAAGCCTCAAGTTTCCGAGTAGCCCGGTCGTGAGTTATCACGCGCGAGACTTGATCAGGGGGCTCCTGATAAAGGACCCAGAAAACCGACTGGGATCTTCGAAGGGGGCTGCAGAGATCAAGCATCACCCGTTCTTCGAGGGCCTTAACTGGGCGCTGATTCGCTGTGCGGTTCCCCCCGAGCTGCCGAGGTACTTCGACGTCGGCGTCAGCACGAATTCTACTCAGGCAGATGCGGCGAAATGTAAGGATTTTCAGAACATAGAGGAGCAAATGGAATTCGAAGTGTTTTAGCCTTTGTTTCGAAACGGTTCTTGCGCAGGGGAAAGAAGATTTTTTTTTTCATGTTCTTCCCAGTTTTTAAGATTGATTTTCTGTAACTTACATATATGTAGGATCTATTGTACATATCATGTAGGAGATCTGGGGAATTTTTGTCATCTATAAGTACTGTAACTAGGACTGACAGTACAACCTACGATACAAGGAAAAAGGGGGTTTCAGTCAAGTGCTTAGAAATAATATAAATTTTGCGAGAGAACCCAGGATCATTTCTTCTACCATTTCAAAGTCTCTTCTTTTAAGTTTCACATTCGAGTACCGATTGAAAGTCGATGCTTTCTGTAGGAAAAAAAAAAGCGCACCGGGATTGGGAGTTGAGTTAAAGTCGGCGTTTTTATATAAGATAAATAAAGAGCTTGGGTGAACCGAGCTGAATTATCGTTTTTTTCGATAAGTGCATTGAAAATTTTAGAAGAAACATGAAAGTACGATTGAATCCTAAAATTTTTAAAAAGTACAATCAAGTTTTAAAATTTTCAAAACGTGTAATCAAATCCTAAAACTTATTGAATTAATCCAATTAAGTCCTTCTGCTAATTATATTTTTTGAAAGATGTATGGCTTGATTGTATTTTCGTGACAAGTTATAGGACTCAATTGCACCTCCGCGACAAGTTTTGGAACTTAATTGAACATTTTAAAAGTTTTAAGACTTAATTACACTCTCGTGATAAGTTTTAGGGCTTTCAGACCGAAAGTTTCAGTGCACTTGTCCCGTTTTTTTTTTAGGAAATTAGGCTGAATAAAATTAGAATAAAACAAGCACAAAAACGAAAATGAAAATTAGAAATCCATGTGCTTCCTGCAAGCCTCCCTTCCCGTATCAAAAAATCCGTCGACGGTTACAGGAGGAGAGAGAAAGGAGATGAGGCCGTTGCGCTCGCAGCACGGTGTCCGAGCGGCAACGCCCCTTCATTTACCAATTTGCCATTCCCCTCGCCTTCTCTCCCTCCCTCCTTCGCCCGCGCGCCGCCGATTCGCTCCTCTCCGGAGCTCGGATCCTCCGCCTCCCCGCGCTCCGGGGCTCGACCGGAGTTCCGATCCTTCGGTTCGCTCCTCGATGTCGCCTCCTCCTCATCCTCCTCCTTCTCCTTCTCCGACGTCGGCGCCGCCGTCCGCGGCGGAGGCCGCGGAGGCGAAGCCCTCCGCCGTGCTCTTCGTGTGCCTCGGCAACATCTGCCGGAGCCCCGCCGCGGAGGGCGTGTTCCGAGACTTGGTGAAGAAGAGAGGGTTCGACTCCGCCTTCAACATCGATTCTGCCGGCACAACCAATTACCACGAGGTAGGTCGACTGAAGATTGAAGAAGTTTTTGTGTAACCATCGGACGTAGAGGTTGGATAGGCCGTGATGTCGAGTAGGATCGCCTGCATTCGTCCGAACAGGATGTTGCGGTGTTATATGCTGTGCTGTGTGCTGTGTGCTGTGCTGGGCTGCTTGATGGTATGTCGATCTTCGTGTTGTCCGTGTAGGGCAATCTAGCTGACCCGAGAATGAGAGCAGCAGCTAAGAGGCGCGGGGTCGAGATCACGTCTCTGTCGAGGCCGATAAGGCCATCTGATTTTAGGGATTTCGATCTTATCCTCGCGATGGATAAGCAAAACAGAGGTACTTAAGTTTTTCCACAGGTGCTTCAACTTGGTTTAATCGTTGAGGTTTTGCAAAGTTCTGATTGCTCGGTCTGGAACACTATCTATATGTTTATTTCGATGCCCTGTGTATGGTCTCAAGCATACTGTTGGTGTTCATGCTTGTCAGAGGATATATTGGAAGCCTTCAATAGGTGGAAATTTAGGGAGCCCTTACCTGAAGACGCCCACAAGAAGGTAACAACGGGGTTTATGAGGGGATGAATGTGCCCTGTTGTGGGTGCTTTCTCAACTTCGTTGATGGTTTTTCAGGTTAAGTTGATGTGTTCATATTGCAAGAAGCACGACGAAAGCGAAGTGCCGGATCCTTACTACGGCGGACCCCAGGGTTTTGAGAAGGTAATAGTATCTCTCTCATGGAGTGTAATCTCTGATCAGTAACATTTATCTCATGGGGTATAATATCTGATCAATCTTATAAAAACTTGTAGTGGTGGAGCATGAAAAGAACGATCTAGTGGGTACCTCTCTAATCTGTTTTGTGATACACAAACAATCACACTGAACTTCCTCGATATCTCAAGCTTCGTATGATTGTGAGAAATGGGCTTGCGTGCGTCTTGGCACTAGCTTATTTGGGATATGTAGTTGGCTGTCGACATCTGTCCGAGTTTGAAGCCATTTGACTTATATAGCGGAAGTTCGAATCTTCAAATTACTTGGCCTTAGTATGTATTTAAGTATTTGTTTTATGCAAGTTATGCTGGAAATGTTAGCTTAACTAAGGTTCCGTTTGTTTTGTGGAAAATGAATGATTTGTAAAACATTTTCTAAACCGATCCCTTATATCATTTACAAAAATAAATGAACGAAAAATATTTTTTGGTCTACGAAAATGTTTAGACATAATTTATTGTTGATTATAAAAACATTTTCTATTGACTAATTATTTTTGAACGATACAAGTAATTATTTATAAGAAAATGTTTTGCAAATCATTCATTTCCTCCAAAATAAACGGAGCTAAATGTTAAAGTTCACTATTTCTGAAAATCAGTTACTAGGGCATTGCTCATTGGTAGAATCATTCCATATTGGTAAATAACGAAGAAGGCATAATGCTTTCTGATTCTGCAATTTTCTCCACAATCTTGACCGAGTTTTTTGCCTGAGCTAGGCCAGACGCGTTAAGATGGATTAACTTGCTCTCCTGCATTTTATTTCTCAAGACGGAGAAAAAGGAGGGATAGTAGCTAGATTTAGGGCAGTCTATTCCTGCAAAGTTCAGCCGTCCCAAGTTAAAATAAAATAGAAAACTCATTCCTAACTTCAGAGTTTTCTCTTAACTCTCTATAGTTTACTAACTGGCACTAATTTAGCCAGCCCATAGGGATAGGTTCAAGACACTTCTCCTAGAGGCAGCAGGGGTTTGGTATCCTTTTGGTGCTTCATTACCATGATCTAGAGGTGCCTGGCATGAGATGGGGCGAGGGGAGGGTCAGGTAATAGGGATTGTATCTGAGTTCTGAGTAGAAAAACTATGATAGCACGTGGAGGAATAGGCAAATATGAAGTGCCTTCTCGAGGAGTAATGTGGCAATCGAGTTTCTAGGTTTTTTGAATTAAGTTTCAGTTTGGAAGTGACATTGACTCCAGTATCTCTGAACAAGAGCTTTACCTTTACCACAGTTAGCCATGAGAATACTTTTTAGAAAGACAACTTTCTCAGAAAAGCGTACTTTCTAATTAGACAATTTTATCCTCTCCGATTAATAGCAGTTTGTTTTTGTCACCGCCCTGGCTTTCTTCGCGTGCTTGTCTTGCCGACAATATTGGTTATCTTGTCCGTGACATCACTATTTGTTTCTATCTTTTTGTGACCTTAGGATGTCGGCTCACTGCGTCGCATCATTCATCAAGTCGCGATCACAGCCATCCATTTGTCCTTAGGTTGCTCAGTATGCGAGGCAGAAGCAAACTAAGATGTTTTCATCGTTCTCATTGCAGGTGCTGGATCTGCTGGAGGATGCTTGCGAGTCATTGTTGGACAGCATTTTGGCTGAGAAAAGTCAAAATTAAAAATAAGATTTTGGGTCACTGCAGTCCAAGGGCTATGCATTCGATCGGGATTCCATTAGTTTCTCTGTTTACCGGGGCTTTAAATATTTTGAAATGAGAGCGAAAATTTAGGATGAGTTTGGTAATTTGCCAAATAGTGACTTATTCTATTCTTTTATTCCGTGGAACCAAAAAAGAACAGAAATCCATTTGGTAAATTTTTTGTTTCCGGGCATAAATTTGCATAAATTTGTTCCCATAATCAGTTTTGAAGCGGAATCAAGAATATTAAAAAAAAGTTACTTATTGATTTTAGAAACAAGAATTAGAAATAGAAGATAATCTTTTTTTCTTTTTCTTCTTTATGTTCTTCTTTCTTGGCTGGCCACCGGCGATTGGCCACAGGTTAGGGCTGGCGAGGGTGAGGGCAACCCTCGCCGCTGGCGGCTTGGGCGAGGGTCCAGCCCTCACCTTCGCTAGCGAGGGCCGCGACGCCTTGGCCTGTGGCCGGTCGCCGGCCATGGCTAAGAAGGAGAAGAAGAAAAAAATAAAAAAGAAAGAAAGAAATATTAAAATATTTAAAAATATTATTAATAAAAAGAAATTTTGTACCGTTATCAAACGCATTTCTGTTCTTTTTTATTTCAGGAATGGAAATTTTGGCCCGTTAGCAAATTCCTTCAAATGTTTAGAAATTGTTTCTGGGAACAGAATAAAAAAAATCATTTCTGAATAGAAATTATTTTCAGGAATATAATGGTTACTAAATGCACCCATATTGTCTTCACAGAGCTTGGTTGGATCTGAACGTGTATTGTGTTCCGTCATAATTTTTCTTTTTTGTTCGATAATGAGAAAACTGGTTTTAGTGGGAAGCTTCTTCTGAGTTCATTAATGAAATTCAATTCGAACGGGCATCACGAAAGTTTTCTACTTAAGCAAATGTAGCTTTCCCAAGTGGAATTAGTTGGAATCACAGCTAATTACACAATCTTCTTGGGGACCAAATCCTGAAAATCTCATTACATGAAGTCTTCATTCGTCTCGTGAAAAATATAACGTCTTTGGAAAACATTTTTTAGGAAATTATTTTTCAGTATTCGGCTGAAATTTAAAAAAGACTTGGAAAATATTTTCCGCTAGTTGGTATGGAAAATCAAAATTTCCATACACTACTTTTAATAGATTTTTTTATATTTTTTAAAATCAATTTTTCATTATTTTTAATTAACTTTTTTCTTTTCTTTTTCTTTTTCTTTTTTTCATTTTATTTTTTTTATCTTCTTCTCTGGCTGGTTGCTAGCCCCGCCACAAGCAAGCTCGATCGTCGCCTAAGGGAAGCGAGCCTCGGGCCTCACCAACGCTGGCCACTGCCTTGAGCTTGCTAGACTCACGAGGCGGCAGCGAGCTCTCTTGCCTTTGGCGACGCTTGAGCATCGTCAATTTGGTGAGGCCCGAGCCTCACTGCCCTCAGGCGATGCTCGAGTGACGCCTGTGGCCAGTCGCCGACCTTTGCCATGGCCGCGACCAGCCTGAGAAGAAGGTAAAAAAAAAAAGAGAGAAAGAAAACGAAAAAAGAAAAAGATAAGATAAAAGAGAAAAAGAAAAAATAATAAAAAATAGAATTTAAGAAAAAATAAAAAATAATAACTAAAATGAATGGTGAAAGGAGGGGAAAATGTTTTCTTCTACACTTTTGAAGGTGTTTTGTCCACTGAGGGAAAATGTTTTGCATGATTAGTTCATTTTTCGTGAAATGAACGCCGAAAAACCCAAAAAACGTTTTCCCGGAAGTTATTTTTCATTAAACGAACAGAGCCGAAGACATGATGATCATCCCTCCCACGATATTTTTTCCCCTTTATGAAGAGGCATATGAATGTCTTCGGGCACGTCGTGGACATGATTTTACGAACAATGATGAGAACATAAGCTTCCATTTATGCCCGAACATCTTCTTTTCTTCTGTGCTTCTTATTTAAATGCATATATATTCCACTTGGAACAAAAGATGACTAAAGTATCCAAGAGGAGTTTTGTCCGTTAACTCGTTGTCCACTTCAAACATGATATTTCTGCAGAATGGGTCGAATGATGGACCCAAAACCAAAACCCAGAATCCAGTTGACAGGTTCTACAGAGCTTTAAAGACAAAACATGGAAGACCCAGCGCAGGCAACGGCAGTATGAGATTATGGGAACATTTTGAAGATCCTCACAAGATGATCGTACTTGACCAATTTACCCGATTGGAAATGGCAGCAAGAAACCACCATTGAGAATCTTATCCTGATCCAAAGCTGTGTAAAAGCACATGCTGCCGTGTAAGCGGACATCATTTTTTTCGTTCCTTACAGTGTAGGAATCTGCAGATCCTGCTAGAAGGTGAAACTATTTTGCAACCTGTACAACGCAAAACTTCGTTTTCAAGTGACCACCCAGCCGAAATTGATGCAGTTGTGTGTGTGCTGATCCTGCTAGAAGTTGAACCATTTCACAAACCTGTACAATGCAAAATTCCGTTGCAAGTGACCAACCGGCCCAAAATGATGCAGCTATATGTGGTGTCTGGATCATCGGTATTCCTCCGTTCAGTGTGCAATAATACAGAACCGCATGAAACCGTCTATTGGCCGGCTAGCTTGGAAAGATCACACTATGAACCTCTTTTCAACCGCCGTCCGACCACGTTTTCGTCTCGGATTCGAGCTGATCATACACGAAAAGGCATTCACAAGGTCAACATCCTCTTCATTTACCAGAATCCTCACCGCAGATGGGTTAGAAAGGAGAAGCTTTGACACAAGATATCCCGCAATCGACCATGTTTGAAAGAGGTGAGCCTGTTTTCCAATGAATCTAGCACGCTTGGTGTCATAATATTCAGGCCAGTCATCATTGGATATGCGTCTCTCAGCAATCCTTATGGCATTTTCAGCAATCTCTGGTCTGTTCATCTTTATGCAGGCCACAGTGAGCTGTAGAAAGCTCAAAATCAATCCGTCATGGCATACACTTCACGCTTTCTCTTGCAGCAAATTTTGTAATTGTAGAATATACAGAAGTGCCAAGCAAATATTTCAAAGAACAGTCATGTTGTGGTGCTTTTAAAAGAGTTACATATGTTTCAAGTAGTCGATAACGAGTGGACACTACATCGAAGACCAAAAATGGTAATGGGCTTAATTGTATGAATTCTAGCTTATGAAAGGTGCACATGCTTCATGCCAAAGAGTGGAGACAGTCATAATGGAGGCAAGCTTGGGACGACAAGCACTTTTAGTTTTTTGCCTAACACATTTAGTTAAATATGTGGTCCTCTTTCCCACCAATGATTTCCGCTCATAGGGCACTTATAACAGTCAATGCTTATAACCCAATTCATTTGCACTTGAGAATCAATGAAAAGACATCATATGTCATCTCCTTGAGATTTTTGTGTGGAACGAAAACAAGATGTTGCTTAAAGAAGCCGTTTTGCGGATGAAGTAGAAAGAATAATAGAGGGGGTTCTGCGAAGCAATTAAAGATCAGGAGTTGATAAAAGGAACATATGCTATCCACCATTCAAACATGGACATCGAGATTCGGCATAATAATTCTACCCGACAATCATCAAGACTCAGAGACAAAGCACTAACCTGCCACAACAAAGTTGGCCAGGAACCTCCATTGTGATAGGACCATGAACTGCCCAGGACATAATTAAGTACGAAAAATTAGAGTGGAGTAAAAAACTAAAACAGTGATTGCAGAAATACCACCACATCAAGAATAAGTCTTACGTATTCTTGGGATCACTGCCTGTGACAATTCGCCATTCCTGGCCTTCAAGAGCTGGATAACATATTTTAAAAGGCATTTCAGCCACAAGGTCTGCCCATTTTGCTTCAATAAGATCTAGTATCGCGTGGGACTGATCCACTGTAGCAAGACTGCTTACAATAGACCATAAGTTCCCAAGTGAGAAGAAACGGAAATCCATGTGAGCTGGCTGGAGGTTTCCTATTAGGTAACCACCCTCAGTGGGCATCCAACCCACCAGCCATGGGGGTATCTGATCTGGATAAATATTGAACTTGTTAACTGCATCATAGGAATATTCCTCTGTAGTATAGCGGTAGATCTCGTTTAACTTTCTCATATCAATCCAGTAATATTCTCTGATATGAAAAGATAGTGCAATTAGTCGATTATTAAGTGCTCGAATAAGGTCAGCTGATGCATCCTCAGGGGTAAGCATCTCACGTGCACAGAGCAATGCTGAATAAAACAATGACTGCAAGAACAAGCAACTATAAGTCAAAATTTTTTATCAATAATTACACATAGCAAAGCTGTAATAGGATCATCACTCTAGACACAAACACCTTGAACCAAAAATGACTTCCCTAGGACTGACATATGAAATAGTTTAAGACAAGGAAACGTAACTTTGAATAAGAGTATTAGATATCCATATTTTCATAGAACTTGTTAGGAAACGGTGCACAATGTATATCTAGCATATCTGTTACTTTTAGACAAATATATATAGCATATTTCTTCAATACTTCCCTTGTGTGTAAGCTAGATGACCTAATTATTGGGTTATATGTAGTCAAAACCACAATGACAAGATAACAGGAAACTAAAAAAATATTAGGAAAACTGACATAATGTCTATAGGAAGTCCAATGATTCAAACTCTTGACAACTATGCTGGTACCATGATATATAACCATTTCCCCCCAAAAATTTAAGCTTTTAGGAAACAGATCCAAAATGTAAGTATAGCACATTTCTTAACAAAGAGAAATGATGTGTCCCCAAGAAATTTTTCTGTTCTAACTGAAAGTTCACACTAAAGAAAATTCCTGCCTCAATTCCATCTGAATTACAAAAGCATGGAGGAAAACGTGCTCCAGCATGATTCTTTACAATGAAACTTCTTATCAACTACAACAAGGCAGAAGCTTCTTCATGACAAAAACCCCAATACTTAAACACTATGATGCATTCTAAAGATGATTCACATCAGTGAAGGGAGTATATCAATCGACAATCCCGAAGATATATGCTAAAAAAGTTCAGATAAGACCTTTAAGTGGACAAGTGATGCGCCACACATTACCACAAGTAACTCCACAAGAATACTTCTGCCAAAAGCAAATGGTCCTGTGATTGCATCAAACCATAGTCTTATGTTCAATTATCCTTTCTGTTTTATTATTTGCACAGCTCCACGTCGATACCAAAATGCCTATAACCAAGACCCAATGTGTTTTTCCCCCTTGAAAAACTATCCTGATAAAGAGAGTCCTTTTTGCAGGATGAACAGTTCAAAAGCTGAACTATCATGAGTATGAAGTGACACAGAACATGATTAAGAACAATATTGTAACAGCTTGAAGAAAATGTACCTGAATCTCAAGAGGATGGCCATGAATTCCCATGCGACGATCAATCATACAAGAACCATCAGTGACCAGCAATGTCGGGAACATATCAAAACCATCAGCCAGACATAATTTCAAGATCATTTTGATCCCAGTTTGCACATCCACTCTCTCTTGAACTGAAACATCTCCAGAGCACTTTCCATATGCCCGTAACATTATAATCCACCAGAGCCCTGAATCAACAGGTGCCACACGGCCAATTGCTGCCTCGCCAAAGTCTGGATCTAATATCTCTTCAGTTGCAGAATCATCACCGTCAAGTGGAACAGTACGAACCTTAAAGCTGGCAGGCATCAAACCTTGGCCGGGGCTATAACTATCCATGGTTTTCTCCCAGCTCTGTTCATGAGATGACATAGTAAGGTGTAGCATTTTAGTTCCAAGTACCAGGGTAATAATGAAGAGGAAAGCCTGCAACCTTTCGAATTGCCAAGGGATCTCATCAATCTAATTGAATCATTCTACTCCATCAAATCTGTAAGTTTGAGCAGTAATCACATCATAAAGTTCAAAATTACATGTAAATCAGGTAAAGGATGAAGACAGACCATTTTTTTTTTTGGTAAAGTAGACAGACCATTTGATCTCTACTTAATTAGCAAAATTGCTGGTAACAGTAAATGCAAGAGCTGCTACCGCTTTGAAATTAACAAAAGAGAATTTAGTACCTGCAACTGAAGAGTGTGAAGGATGAAATTCCTTACAATATCGAACTCTCCCTTCAAAAGGAAAGCTATCCCAGAAGGGACAAAATCACGAATGAAAACTTGATCATAGTTGAGTATACTTTGACAGCTTGGGTCGTTTGCAGCAATAGTACCAATGGGATTGTTGCAGTAATAAGCAATGGAATCCCGCAATAAATCCCAGGCTTCATCCTCAATTGATTTTGAGCTAGTCTTTTGCACCTTCTCTCTAGTTGCTTCTGATTGCACATGCATTCTATTCGATGCTAAATCTTCTTTTCCATTATTTAATTTTTGTACTGCCTCGGATTCTTCAACTGTCGGTTGTCCATTCACGCCATTAAGAGAAATCTCAGGTTTTGTTCCAGATTCAACTGACAAGTCACTATCACTTTCTGTCCATTGGCATTTGCAAATCAAAGAATGAGACCTGGTAAGTTTGGAATATCCCCAGGGAGTACAACCAACACTGAGAATTGAACGTAGCCTCGGTCGACACTTTAACATTGTTGAAGTCTCGGGCCAATGCATTTGCTTTGGGTCTCTTCTCTTATAATATTTTGCATCACGTGAAAAAGACGACTCCGGGCTGACATAGTTCAAAAAGGAGATGCGGTAATGAAGGCTGTGTGGAACACCGGATAAAGTATGTAGACATGCTTCCGGAAAGGCCATTGCCATGATGTAAAGCAAGTCTTGTGTAATGCCTAAGTTGGGTTGTCAGGTGCCTGTTGACATATCCATGGATCATCACAAGATGTATATAGTTGTGTACACAGACGCACGAGCACGAGAGCGCACAGCTCGCACATATATGGCACTTGTTAAGAAACCATATAAAGAAAGTTTGCAATTTCCCAATACACTGTTTTCTCGAGTTATGTATAATACATGCTCGGGAAATCGAAATATACCCTATTAAGCAAGCTTAACAAATATCCCGGGGGCAGTCGATAACTAGACCTATATGTTTATATAAACCAGGTTTTCCATTAAGTAATCACAAAAAGAAGAGCTATTGATATTGATATTGGCTCAGAAAGTTAAAAACAAAAAAAAATGTACAATGAGAAGAAATGAGAAAGACCACAATTTCAATACCCCAGATGTCGGTGTCGCTTCATCATCTTCACCAACGAAACGAAACCAGTTCTGCTACCAATCAACTCATAACATGTGCCAATAAGCAACGCAACTCCAGACAACACAACCAGTAGGCTCACTGAAGGAAAAACCGAGCATGAAAATGCCGAAAGGTCAAAACTTTTCAGCTCCAATACTGAGATACGAACGCGAATCTAACTAAACTACAACGAAGCGGTTCAAACAAATTGAACCAGATACTTTTCCTACGTCAAAAGATACGTCGCCGGCCCAACTAATCGACCACCGGGTGCTCGGCTTCGTTTCCTCGTGGTTCAGCGCAACAAAAAGGCGAGGTCAAATCGACCGCTATCCCATCCGTCACGCATTCAATTCACGTTCCGCACATGGCCCAGAGCTGACTACCGGATGAACGAGATAACGCCCAAAGCATCGCAAATGAAGCGCAGAAATTCCCGCGACCGTACCTGTTCCCGTTCGAGTTTGCTCGAGACGACAGCAACCAGAGCGATCTTCTCGGGAAAGTTTTGGTTTTGGGAGGAGAGGAGCACCGGGAGATTGGATTTTCTCACCGAGCGTTCGATTCTCTCGCGCTCCTGTCGGAACGACACGGGCGGTCGAACCGAACCGCGACTACGTCGGCCCGAATCATCATCGTACATCTTTCGGAGGTCTCGACTTGTCGACCTTCGTTTCCTCGTTCACGCCGCAGAAATTTGGGGAGATTTGCTTTTCGGCCCTTGTAAATTCGGGGTTATCTCACTTTGGCCCATCAAATTTTATTTTCGCTCAGTTTGGCCCTTTCGGAATCCCTCTCAATCATGAATATATTCGGGTGGTTTCATAGCCACCGCGTCGGCAGCCCACGTGGCGAGCGTGGACCTAGTCAGCTCCACTCGAAGGGCAACACGTGTTCTTCGACATTCGACATGGATGGAAAACGAAGAATAACCTTTCTATAACCGGCAGAGACTGTGGCAAGTTGAAAAAGGACCGAACAGTAATAGAAGCAATAAATTGAATTATTACGATTGAATAAACGTTATCACAATAAAAAAAAATTGACTAATGCTCCCCGCGTGAGAGTTTTCAAGTACTTAGAAATGCTTAAACAGCCTAGGCAAGCTCAAAGCAACTCTTCTAAAGAGAAATTCAAGTCCCTCATCTTTTTCTTATAATGCCAAGCCACTTCTAATTTCACGTTCAAAACTTGACTGCAAGTTCCATTTCTTACCGCGAGAGGACCTATTCTTGTTTCGCCCTTTCAAATTTGCTAAAAACGTGCTCCGAGTTCCCCTCGAACGATTGCGAAACACGATTGAACTTTTGCCAACCTATTCTTCGGGAGCCCGGGGGCAAACTGAAACAAGCCAAGATCGACAGACTGAAGCCAAACCAACTCTAGACCATCAAGGCAAAATTCAATTCGTCGACAAGATTTTGAAGAGACTGGTCGCATCGGTAATTAGGTGAAAGACGATAGTAGTTGCAATAGAATCAGGTCTTCGCATGATGGCATTAAATTTTTGTGGACCTTAATAATAAAAAGTTGACCAAACATTTCGCAAGTGCCTTGGATGTGGGGTTTGTCCCCAGAAAACCCTAATTCCTATAATTTTCTTGCTTCAATTTTCTCATTCATTCTCGGTGAAAACCTCTAGAATCCATGAGAGGAAAAGGGATCACGATGAAAATTACACTAATGAAAATGCCGTATGATTAGCAGATGATCCGGTCGGTTCTTTCGCCGAGTTCAAATTCCCAAACTCACAGAACAATGGAGATGTGGAATAAGGAGGATCCTCTAAAACAATCACATTATCTAAGCACTTCCAGAAATTTACTAACACAATAGTGAAAGTTACCAATAACAGACTGTTAATACATTTGAAAAGTTAGAATCACACATTGAAATTTACCAATCACGGATTACCTAGTCTGTGATTTTGGATCACGGAAAATTTTATAAAAAAAAATGGCATACGCGAAGGCGAAGCATTAACACGGAGAACGGAGTTGAAATTCTGATGGACAATGAGCACATGTATTAATCCTCTATCGTTCAGATAATGAGTCAGAATTCACAAAACATGGAACTAATATCTGCTTCACAAAATTCGGACGAAATCTATTTACACCTTCTACTTTAGTATTGACTATATGGTAAAATATGATTGACAATTCAAACATCATATCTTTCAAAAAGAATCACATATTGCTTAGCTTGGCATCACGCATCATCCATGTTATGGTCATTATCATTATCCCCATCATAATATTCATCATCTCGTTGGATTTGCTTGTCCTGGGTATGCTCTGTGGAGACAGAATTTTATGTGGAGATTAGGCGGAAAAGAACATGATATAATGATCTCAAAACATGAAATGGCAAAGAGAGAGAATAGGCGTGCAAGATAGGAAAGCAGAGGGTCCTTTGGATATATTCACTTACGATCCATTCGTTCATCAGGATTCTGCTCATCTTCATCAAAATCAGGAATATAGAAATCAGGTGGAACCTGGGCCAAGAAAAGAAAAAGAAAAAGTTAAAGAAGTAAATATATAGTCAGTAGCTAGATAGTAGACTGTTGCTTCCTTTAATTAATATGTGCTATATTCACATTATCATCCTAAGCTTGAGAGAGAATACTAACAAGACTTCAACACCTGAAATTAGACTTATGGGTAGGAAACTCCAACAAATTACATAATTATGTGCTATAGTCAAGCAATAGCTTAGATATTAGTCTATAACTCAGGTTCGTTATAGCTCTCCTTCATCGTTGGCAAACATAGATGATGGCAATTAGACCCATCAAGTGGTCTAGGTCAAACGATCATTCACAAGCTTGACTTTGTATTGCCATCCACAAGTAAAAGATGGAGCTCATATCCTTCACTGCTCAAGCAACCTCAACGTAGCCTCTATCACGCTGGTGAGTGAGAATTACAGTGACATCCAGAGCTTTTGACAAATTGAGGACATAGTTCTCACTCCTTTTCAAAATAGCCAAACAATCATCAAATCCTCTATAAATCAATCACTCAGCAGTCTTCATGAAAACCTATTAACAACGCCTATTAACAAATAACTCTTGGAACAAGAGAAATGATAGTAGCGACCTTTGCTGTCTGGTAATCACTATCAACTGGAGCAGTCATCATTTTAACAACAAAATCATACTAGCACAGTAGAAGCCAGGAGTGAATTATAGATTTAAAATATCTCTGATGATTCTTTTTCAGGAAATGTCAATGTAAGATCCCTCAGCTATTTGAGGCTGCTTACTATGAGCAATTTGATCAAAAGATCATTTCCATGCATGTAACAAGAAAATTTGGTTGATGACAGCACTGCAGCCCAGAAACAATAGGGTTCATCTGGTCTCAAGCAAGCAGCACTCTATTAAAGAAAAGAATCTTTGGATGTTGCCAAGTATGGGATACGAACCTCCTGCATTTGTACACTCGGGGCGTGTTGGATATTACGAAGGTTTTCAAGCACTTGCACTTTGATTGCACTAAGATAGGACTTGCTATTTAGATTCTCCTGCTCAATTTACCAAGAGAAATAATTATCAACATGAAGATTTGATATGTTTTTGGCACACCAACCTTAGCTTTAATCACACACAGTTAAAAGATAATAAATGAACAAAGAAAATAATTACGAGTATTATATTTCCACGAGGAATCTTCAACGAATAATCAGGAGCAAAGTACTTGATATACTCATTTTCAGGAATCTCTGCCAAAAAAAAAAGCACCTTTAATAAGTATTATATGTTAGGGCATGAGAAGCTTGATATAAAAATGGCATATCTAGGTAGTAAATAAGTTGGCGCAACACAAGGCCCTCCTTGAATCCCCAACCCCCCAAACAACAGAAGACAGAGTGGAAGAAAAAGAAAAAGCTCAATGAATTCAATGTACAATGCACATAAAATAACAATCACCTGTCTCGGAATGACACTTTCCAACACTCAGGTTATGTCAAATCAACACAAATTGTAACGCAATAGTAACCACGGGACATTAACATTAGGGCATACCATTTGGAAGTTCTGTGTCTAAGAGAACTCCTGTTTCCACTGCCCAACATCGAGCAACATTCTCTTTTGTGTATCCTCCACCACCAGTGACCTGAACAGTAAACAATTTTCATGTGCCATGTATGCAAAGTTAACAATACACGAGTATACATTCAGTCAGTAATGGAGGTGGGGTTTGATTGTCAGGGGGGTTATCTTGAGTGTTTTTCTGTGCTTCATGAAACACATGAGCGTGCGTGTGTGCATTTGTGTGTGTGTGTGTGTGTGTGTGTGTGTGAGAGAGAGAGAGAGAGAGAGAGAGGATACCAACAAGGGCAAATTGAATTTCTTGACAAACCTAACACAGTCAGAATGTCCTGTAGAAACAAGAATGACACAATAATCACATAGTGTCCATCTCACTTGTCTTTAGCAAATCAATCACAACAAAATTAGCTCCAAAAAGGAATCAATCAACAAGAATATGAAGTCCGATGTCGGAGGACATGGAGAAAACTACAACAAGATATCCACCATCAATAGAGAGATTGAAGCACCCCAAGCGGTCCCCAGCAAGTGAATCTGCCCCGCATTGGAGTACAATAGCACCAGGTTGGTATGTTTCGACGACCTTCGCAATGATCTAAGAGACATTACAAGGAAAAAAGAAAACAAGCTGTTAGGAAACAAAAAGGACGCAAAGTGAAAGTTTACAAGGCCCTAAGCAAAACTTACAGCCTTGAAAAGTCGAGTGAAGCTAGTGTCGTCTATTCCATCCTTGAGTGGGACATTAATAGCATAAAACTTTCCTTCTTTTCCTCCTATTTCCTTCAATTGAAATGATCTCAATGAATAAACTGGCTTTAGCCTCATACCGAACGAATAGGATGGTGAAAGGAAGAGTTCAACAATCACAAGCGAAAGCTTTAATTTAGTCAGTGCATATAAAATTACTAGTGAGTACATGAAAGATACATATTCACCAGTCAGCACACAAAGTTTGCATTCTACACAAACCACAGACTGAATCAGCCAGAGGGCTCTCGGCAAATTATTAAATCAAAAAGATTAAGTAAATAACACAAGGCTCCAAGAGGGTATATTCAAGTGAATGCAAAAGATAGAAAGAGAATCTGGACATAAAAATGCCTAGTAGTGGAATCACCTTAACATCACCAGTTCCTGGAAAGAACATATCCCCAAATTTGTGAAAGCTAACGGTCATTACCCTGCCATGATAACACTGCCTATCTGATTAGAGTTCAAAAGGGCAATAAATAGTTCAAGGAAACCAACTGCAATTAATTATTACAAACTACCAGTTTCCAGAAAAGTAGTTCCTCAAGTATAATTAATTTATATTACTTCAATCAATACATAAATGAAGATCCATGATCTTCTAATTCTGAGCTTCTGGTTCATATATATTCAGCCATTTACAAGTTCCTAGGGAATGGTATCATAGGCTGGGATGATAGCTAATATCGCAACACAGAAACAAAAATTTTCCCTTTAATTTTCCTATTAAAATCCAAGACCTCTATAAAGCAAAAGGTTATAGCCCTTGGTTGCAGCGATGATAAAGAAGATATATGTTGGGAAAGAGGAGAAGAGTTAAAAGAGGGTAGCATGCAGTGAATTTTATTGCACCTCATGTTTCCCTCTTTAGTATAATACATTTATTTTGATGCAGCTTTTCCTCAGGAAGTAAATTAAAAGACAAAGATAATGGACGATAGCATTACCTAGAAACACATCAAAGAAATTTTAGGGCTTTCTGCTCATTTATGCAAAAAAAAACAATTACCTGTCAGTGAAGTAAAAGGCTTCTTCTACGCCATCACCATGATGCACATCTATGTCAATATATAAAACACGTGCATGATATTTCAGCAGCTCCAATATTCCCAACACTAGGTCATTTATATAGCAGAATCCAGATGCTTCACACTTCTTGGCATGATGTAATCCTCCGGCCCAGTTAATAGCTATATCACAGAGTTGATTATTTAATCTTCTTGCAGCATCTGCAAGCAATGCCACCAATTAGATAAAATAAAAGAGACCACCCCAGAGTTGGTAACACTACTAACTATAAAGCTTACCTATCGTGCCACCAGCATATATCTGACAAAACTCGAACAAGTTTTCAAAGACAGGACAATCTTCTCCAAGATTATCTGATGGGAAAGAAGAAAAATTTCAGCTTCAGGTCAGTATATAATAGCTAAACTCACTGAAACATAACTATTAGCAACAGCAGCACCATATACATTTATACATAACCATTCTGTCTAAAGACTTGTAAAAAGCATCAATAAAATGAAGAAAGGATTGGAAGAAGCAATGAACAAACAAGTTCTCATCCGATAACTGTTGCCAGGCAAGAGAATAATTTCCATAAAACTAACCCTGCCAATCGACTACTAGGAAACTAGACCTGGGAAAATTTCCGAAATCAGTCTAAGAGGGTGGTGTCACGTATGTCCTAGACACTACCGAGTTCACATTACCAAAGTTACAGTAGATAATCTCCCAATTCAACAAAACTAAGCTCCTCGAATCCCTATCTTATGACAGAATTGAGCTCTGCAAATCATGGAAATGCGTGAAAACTTCTCAGACTTCCACGCCCTAAAGAGAAGATCAATTAGAACCGCTTGCAACCTTAAATGGGTAATAGAATAGCACATCCCGTGCGAAAACCATACATTTTGCCAATTCGTTTGAGAACAAGTGCTGGGTGTCAGGCGTAATCCGGTGCAAAAACTCGACATAATCAGGAGAATGGAACTGGGCGAGCTCAACGGGGTAGGCTTTGTGCGGCCGCTGGATCATTCGAGAAAACAATCAGGCACACATTTCGAGCGAGATGAAGAGAGAAAAAGACGCAAGTCAACAACGGAAACTCAGCAACTGACATAAACTTCCATCTTCTTGTGAAGCTCGTAAGAGAGGACAAGATGGTGAGTCATGCAGAGCCGGTGCGGCTTCATCGGATGATTCGGACCAAAGTACACGCTGCCCACATCTCCTGCAGTGCCAAATTCCCACCATTAGTCAAAACCTCACAAATCCCGGACCAAACTGAAGCAATTCATACACATAACCAGAACCAGGATTCCAGCAAAACCCTCGCGTTCCGAAGTGCAGCTAGACTCAGCTCAGAGACGGGGTTTCGGGATCGATGCCCTTCTCATCCTCTGCGGCCCACGTACAACTGTTCTCCTCTTCCATTTTTCTGCACCGTACTCCCAAAACTAAAGCGCCTTGCGCATCGGACATTCGCACGCGAGCAGAGAACCCGAGAAACGAAAAGCTAGCGTCTCGGATCCCCCCCCCCCCCCGCTCAACCAGAAACCGGCCAAGCGCTCGTAGGAGAAGAAACCCAGAAACCCCACCGGTCCAAGCGGAACAAAAACGAAGGTCCTACGCTGAACTGTACACACGCGATCGAGCGAGAGAGGAAGAGAGAGAGAGAGTACCGTCGTAGAAGTACGAAATCCTGTCCTTGGGTCGCATCCCTGAGCTTCGGTCCCGCGGACGAAACGGCGGCGAAGAAGACGGTGGTGTCGCGCGCTAACGAGACCGCACCATTGGCGCGAAGGCACGGTGGCGCCGCCGCGATGGAAGGAGGAGGAGGAGGAGGAGGAGCAGCAGCAGCAAGACAGAGCTTCCTCTTTCTCGTTTTGGTCCCCGTCTTCCCGGCCAGGGGAGAAGTAGATGACGCGGCACAAATCGGGCCCGGGTCTTATTTAAGCGGGCCGGGTTACTGACGCGTGATGTTATATGTTTATAGCATGTGATTTGGGTCGCACCCAGATGCAGATTAATATAAAAGAAAAAAAATTAGGGAAATGTGTCGAACCGATAAAAATGAAGCTATGAACAAATCATGAGCTAGCCAACATATCATGAATACTCCGACATTAAAAAACATATCATGAGTTCTCCAAATGTATGGCTAGATACAGTACATGGTTATAGCTATACACCTAAGAGAGACGTGTATAATAAGTATTCGACACAAAAATTGTAGCTCCGTTTATTCTACGAAAAACTTCATGATTAAAGAGAATGCTTTTCGGGAAATCATTTTTCAGGCAAATGTTTGTTCTTTTTCTGGTTAAGGAATTTATTTTCCTAGCTTTAAGCATGTATGTTTTCTTTGATCGTAAATGATTTTTCATTGATCGATCATTTTTACTAGACTAAATGCATGGAAGTCCAAAAAACTTATTCTCGGAAAATATGTTCACTCAAACAAACACTCCCTTAAAATTAAAATCAAATGCAAGTATGATTCATTGGGTCAAAAAAATTAATTTGCGGTGGCTTGTCAATCTCAAATCCCAAGTGAACTAATAAGTCACTATTCTAAGATTTCGGTTCATCATCGCTAATGTCATCAATCTACCACACATTTCCTAGGCTTGCTTTCTTGGAGTTTTCTTCTTGCATAAATACGATAACTTTGAAAGCTTCTAAGGTTGTCATGCATAGGGCCTTTTTTATAAACCAAATGTCATGCGTTCAGGGGTATGCAATGGGAACCACTCGAATCAAGAACCGGCTAGATCAGATCGGACCGATCGGTTCTAGGCGGTTCCCAAGAGCGCCGATCCGATTCCCGGTTCCATAAAATCAGAATCGGTGACGGGCAATTTCAAGGTGGGAAACGAGGTGAGCGAAACTCGTAGAGAGAAGTTCTGAATATCTATTACTTCTAAGATGGTATAAACGAGGGGAGGAGATCCTAATTATACAAGCACCCCTAATTACAATTATAGATTTCTTCTTGATCTAATAGTAAAGATTCAACTTCCCCAGCTATCAACTACCTGCATCAATTACAATAATACTCTATAATAGTGTACACTTTCCATATTTCTCTCGACAATATTCTAGAGTTCTCAAGAAACCCCAAACAGTAGAAACTCTAAGGCTCACCCGATCATGCGGGTCACTTCCTCACTCTATTATGCCTTGAAAACCTATGTATTGCAACACTTGTATTTAGGAAATTTCTTTACACGAGATATGCTGCAGTAAGGCAACGTGACACAAGTCATTTAGAGTTTTGTTCACTACGTGAATTGAACTTGTGATCTCATGAAAAATAATCGACCTATTTACTATGAGGCTAAATATCAATAAATAAATAAATAACCAATTTCCAAGTGATCCGATGAGTTACTATCATGTGATTACAGTATCAAAAAGCGAATCGAGGGTTCAAATGAATGTTATTACGTCGAGAAACGTATTCACAAGAAACATTTTTGAGATATTCTATAGTATAATTAGCAATGAAACATACAAATTTGCAGTATCGTTTCTAGCAACGAATTTGATTTTTTTTTGAGAAAATGACACAAACGACCCTTGAATTTTGACCCAATGCGTAATTAAAATTGAGCATGTACCAAAATTTTAGGGTTCACATTGAACAAATTAAAAGTTCAGGGATCAAATTATATACTGGGTTAAAGTTCAAGGACTTTTTGTGTCTTTTTCTGTTTTCTTTCGTTGTTCATAATCTGGGCCTAAGCCCAACCCGAGAGGGCCCAATCGGGTTCGGATCCTTTCGCGCTCCTCCCATTACCCTATGCCGCACGGCTTGACTTCCACCGCGTCTCATTCCCTTCATCGTCTTCTCCATCTGCCATTTTTCCTGAAGAAGCCCCACGACAATCTCGACCCTCGAATCCTCTCAGCTTCACGTGAGTATCGTCGTCTGATTTCCGGCAAAGCTCGTTCGATCGTGTCGGATGGTCTAGATCCCGGGTTGGCCTTGTAATTCGGTCGCTGTTGCTGTCGTTGTTTTGCCAACGTTGGTTTCTCGGTGTCAGATGTGGTAGTCTCGGTAGTTTTTCTTTTGTGGGTCTCTTTGGCTGATTGGATTTGGATCTTTGCGTTGTTCGTGCGTGCCGTTCTGTCACATGGGTGCTTGAATAAGGTGGAATTAAGGTGGATTTGTTCCCCCGATGCGGTTTTCTTGCGGGGCCGCGTTTCGTTTCCTTTCTGCTTAGGGTTTGCAGTGATGGAGGTTCTAATTCAATGCGTAGAAGAGAGTTGCGTGGGAAATTTTTGATGGATTTGGGATGATATGAGCTCGGGCGGGAAGTTTTATTTTGTAGATGCGTGCTGCTGCAATAGTCGCATGGGATGCTATGAGCTCGATGAAATAGTTCTTTTGATTATGTCGAAGCTAATTTCGTAATTCGGTTAACAGTGAAGAAGGAGGGAAATTAAGGGGTCTTGGGAAGGTATGCTTCTGGGTTCGTGCACGTGCTCGGATGTTCGCTTGCTCACTGTCAATCAATCCCATGTATAGAGGTGGTTTTCCGCAAGTTGTACTAGGGGTTGTAGATTAAACTGTTACTTTGAGACGACAAGACTGCCTAATGTTAATGTTAGACGAGAATTCGAATCTTAGAGTGAAAAGCTTTGATTTTTTGTTGTGTGGTCATTCCTCTATGGATGTCTCTTCCTCTAGTTGATATCTTGTTATATGATGCTATGGAAATGGGAGCTGCTTTATGCCTGGTCTGCACGTACCCGTGTTTATGTTCTACGGCTGTCAAGTTAGATGTGTAAACGCATGGTCAAAATCTGACTTCTGCAATGATCGGATCATTTTGCAACTTTTAGTCCATAGATGGAGGTTGCAGGTCCTATCTTGCTGACTTTTACATGGAAATGATTTTTCCCCACAGCGTTGTCTCCAATGTCTTTATACACTCATTCGGCCTCCTTGCCCTTCTTGCTGTCATAGAAGCGTGAAACAATGTCGTCAGTTTTGTCAACCCTTCTAATCTCCCCTCCTTAGGTGGAGGTTGCATGGTTGTAGAGCTTTTGCATTTGGCATGACCTTAGCGTGCTTTTTTGTTTTTTTCGCCCTTCTTATGTTGCTGGGCTATAATTTAAGGTCTTGATATATTTATATATAAATATGAAGCAGAATGACAGAGGTGCCTTTTAGACCCCGGGAGAAGCTCTTTGAGAAGCAGAAATATTTTCAGAACATTCACAGACATACTTATCTGAAGGGACCTTTTGATAAGATTACCTCTGTGACAATTCCACTTGCTCTGGCAGGTGCTTCGTTGTATATGATCGTAAGTCTCTTTTCCAAAGTTCATTCTCACTGGCCTTCATTCACTATGTCAGTGTTTCTGCTCTTCGCGTGTATGGGGTACTGAAATTCATAATCTTTGTTTTGTTCAGGGTCGCGGGATCTATAACATGTCCCATGGGATTGGGAAAAAGGAATAATTCTGCAATTTCTATTTGGAAGTGGAGTATGTGTTTGTTGTTTGACGGGACAAATCTCCTAAACCTGGTTGTTTTGTTTTGAAGTATTGTGTCCTGGAATAATTTGCATAGATTCATTCCTTTCCGCAGTGATGGGACTGACAATATTGTCTTCTAGCCTTCTTTTGATCTGTTCAAAATGATACTCTCTTTTCCAGCTAATGATATTAGCCTTTTCCAGTCTTTGCTTGTTTGCTGTCATAGATAGATTGTTGCATCAAGACATGATGGTCAACCTCTGGATTAGCTTCAAGGGGATTTACTTATCTTGGTGAATGCTGATCCAAAGTTCTGTCCATAGGTCATTCTTCAACTTGCCTTGTTGAAGTGATGGTTCAATTTTAACATTAGGTCAATAGAGGAGGTACCTATAGTTTTATGTCGACATAATGTTAGAGAAATTGTGGACAAATGAAGGTTGATGCATCCCTCAGGTTTTTGGATCGATAGACTATATTTTGCATTAGCTGTTCTATGGCGTCGAAATGGATCTTCCGATGGTTTGGTTATTTAGTGAAATGTTAGGATTCAAAACATTTTGCTTCAATCTGAGTAAGAACTTGATCTAGATCATACAATCCTTGTTCTACCTTGAGGGAAATATGTGACCAGTACACGGATACTAGCTTGCTTACTTTCTTTTTCATCAAGAAGGGAAAGGGTGACTTACTTGAAAAGATCTTGCCTGCTCCGAGTGCATGTGAGCCCAACTCACCTGCACTGGCTAACATGCACCGTTTCATGAGTTGGGATCCACGTGGGCCCCATCACCCGATCTAAGGTTGGATATACAGCTGGGTTCATTACATTTGGGGCATGCAAGTGTTTCTGGACTTACTTCACGTTTATGCAGGCTTTTATACACATGCAGGGTTCTATTATGGTAAGGGTCGTACGAAATGCAATGCCCCAGTATTAATACTTGAGAGTAGGATCCAGATGAACGGATTTGAGCCATTTATGCTCCCGTGTAATGCATATGGATAGCTCTGCCCAATAAATCAGCGTATCTAGATTTGGCGTAGTAAGTTTTTACTGGATTGTTCTCTTTGCTTCCTCGAACCTGTATGCCAACTACATCGTTGGTAGGGAAAATGAATGCTGAGAGGGAAGCCTCTGTAAATTGTGGGGACAGCGACTCGATATCACACTCGCTTTCTATTGAGTCGCTCAACTTTGATCTGTCGTGATTTTACCAACTGAAATACGAATACTCGGGCCAGAATGAGCAAATTGAGAAGATGTTCACTCAGGTTTCTGAAGTCGTTTTGAAGCTAAGATGAATTCCCCCTGAAATTATGTGATTCCTTTTGATATCCGTAGTTTCTTGACTTGGATTCTTCTCTCGTTAGTGTTGCTATGTTCTCTGTGGCAACGGCTGTTTCGTTCTCAGATAACGTGGGATGTAGATGTACCGGCACTTTCAGGAAGTTGTGGGGTGCATGCATTAATGATGCAGAGGCTATGCTGTGTGCATTAAATCGGTTGTATCTCATCAAGCCATCCACTGGTATATTTCACATCGTCTCTAAGAATTTGTCATCAAATGCGGGAGAATTACGTTTTGCCCACCGAGTTTTTGGGACTGTGGTAAAGTCTACCCATGACGTCTCAATTTTAAACGTATGGCCCTTGACCTTTCGAAATTGATGGCAATGTGCCTCCTAATGTTGGCTCCAACCAAAATTTTCTCATATATCCGATCGCTTGACTGCACGTGACTAGTTATGGGAGGTAAACTAGTCATACAGCAGATAGATACGTGAGAAAATACATAGGGACTGCTCGTTCAGAATTATATATATCGATGTGCAGTTGGTGTTGACTCCAGTCAAATTCTCTTTGGAACTCTAATCGCATGCTCCCACGAGTAATAGATATTCAAATTCTTCTTCCACTTTTATATGTATATCATATATGACAAATCTGTCTTCCATAGCCAGTGATATGCTGTCACGTGGTCAGAGCTCTAAGCAAAACTTGGTTGGAGTCGATGCCGGAGGAGGATGCAATGCATCCGATATCTAAAATTTAGGGGGCAAATTGGAAAAGTTCAAACGTTGGGGGGACAATTTGCAACGATCCCCAAAACTTGGGGGCCAATATGTAATTTGCCTTGTGATATGTTGATATTTTTGCATGCGACTATGATATCAACGTTTAGAAGATTTCGTGTGCAGCACGCGACAGGGAGTCTTAAAGGTGAAAAGCAATAGTTCTTTCCTCGAGAGATCCACAGACGGAGCAATAGCCTGCGTATGCCGTGATCATTGCGGGAGAATGGTGGGCGGATTTGCAAGAACAGTGAAGGTGAAATCGGCAACTCAGGCCGAAGCACCTGTGCTAAACCATAGAATTCCTCTCTCCACGATCAGATGAACTTCTCCAACTGGAAACATGTCGCTTAGATCTGATAAGGGCTTCCCTTCAACTGCTGCAGATCACATTGGATGGGATGCGGCAGCGCTTTTCGGTGAAGCCCATCAGAAGATAGCTCGCTTTTTTCCCGTTTAGAATTGGCCCATTTCAATAGGGAGGCCGACAAGATTGCTGATTGGGTCGCCAAGGCCCAAATAAAAATGGCCCTTGCCTATCAATCGGCTTTTTGATCCTCGTTTAGCCCTTTGGGCTTTATTATGTGCGGGAATGTTCACCGAGTCAAAAGGACAGAGGAACTTCCCTGTCAAAGTGAATTAAATGGACTCCTATAGCCCTACTGGCCATCCCGCGACTTTTCCGCCTCGTGTTACGCCTTGCCGAAAGCTGAAGAGAAGCGAGCAGGTTTGACGAACGAAAGCAATTCTTGACTAGGGATTAAAACCCTGCGTATCCAAAATTAGAGGGAGAGGCTCGTGTTGACTGACTTTGGGAATGAATGTAATGAACAATCAATTGGAATTCTTGTGCTGCTTCTCTTTGTTGTTTCGAGTTTTTCGTGCTTGGTGAAAATATCCTTTTTCTGAATATGGTTTGCATGGATAATTTATTCTCAGATCAAATAGCCGGTCCATACTTGGACTTGGTTGTTGTCTGAGCATCTACTGACTTGAGTGTTTTATCTCATGCGTAGTATTGCATGCTCCTCTTTGCAGTCTGTGTTCGCCTTCTCAGTTCTCTCCTTAGATTCGGGTGATAGAACCTTTAAATTTTCACGGTACACGCTGCAGACTCGTCGGAGGATTCAAATCGGTCCGCACAATGCGGCAAAGCCGAGTTCCGGAAAGGACTTTCGGTTCTATAAGACGATCGGGAAAAGTTCTGCTTAATCCTCGTTCTCCCATCTCTCCATGGAAATACTTTTGTCAATGCCAGAGCATCGGGTCGAGCTCGATCTCGAGATGTTTTTGACCCGCCGGTTTTTTAGATGTCGATGACCATAGTTCAGGTTCAGATTCAGAAGAGAGAGAGGCTGCTGTGATTGGAACGGAGCATCTTCAACTTGACAAGCTGGTGGTGCAACTATGCCTGCCTTCAAAGGCAAAGGGCATGGCATGGGTTTGAAGAGGGCAGGTGGCTCTTATCTCAACGAATGGAGCTCTAAAACTCAATTCGAGATAACTGATGCGCAACATATATAGGTAAGTGATTAAATATCACGAGCAACTCCAAAAGGGTGATCTGCGCAATTTTGGAACCTTCCCGAACGCCACCTCCCAACTGGTCAAAGCACGTGCTTCAGCTAATTTTCAACCCGGTGGGTCAGGAGAAGGGGATTTGGATCGACCAGAGCTCATTCACCCCGCCCGTCAAGTGCAGCCAACCCGACGTTTGGACCACTGACTGAAGTGATAGCCCGTGGCCTAACCTAATTCATGAGATCGGCTTTCTTCACTCGGGTGCAAAACCCCCGGGGCACAAAGTTGCAGGAGAACATCCGTCCGCTGGCGGCTACTCAACACAAGTTGCCGCATGGAACGCCATGTTTTATAAGGGGTGGGCAGTACCGCCGAGGCTGCTGAACATGGTTAGAAGATATAGAGAATCTAGATCAATTGTGCAAAAAGGGGCAGACAGCAGACAGAACAGAAGAGGACAGAGTTGAAAAAGGACCCAAAGCAGCCTTCAAATCAAAAGCAGGGGTTGGCGCTTGGCGGAAGCTCGCAATAATTGACATGTATATTCTAAAGCCAAGAGGACGCCACATTTGACGTTCTCCCCTCCGCTTGGTTTGGACTCTTGAAAGTGCAGGGTAACGCTTCGCCGTTCTCCAAATGAAAATTGCACCAGCAGCCCTCCTTTTGACTTTTATATTGCTCGGAAACAACCCCCTTTTTGACCGCTATCTCGTCTTTCGACCCAAAAAAAAAACACAAAAAAAAAATTCGTGTCCCGTCCCGTATCGCCTGTCCCTAAGCCGTTGCCACTGGCAAATAAGTCTCCTGTAGTCCCTAAACCAGCGTCACGGATCTTGTCAGCACGAGCATACAGAAGAGAATTGCCACGCACCTATAGCAACAAAAGCCGGGAAAGATGTCAGTCTCGGAAGGACGGCCGCCAAAGTCAAAGGGTCGTTATCGATCCTGCGGTGCCGCCGCGAGCAAGCTGTCGATTTTTCTTTTCCTTTCGCTAGGAAATGACGCGCGCCTCGGCGGATTTCCATCGCCATCGGCATTTCCCGGGAATTCGGGTCGGGTCATACATTTGAAATGTTCGGCAGATATTTTATAAACTCTTCCTCCCTATGAAACGTTAGCTTGATGTAATGATGCCCTCTAATGTAATCATCCCGTAAAGGAAGAGAGAAATTTACGTTGGCCCAATTTTTCTCCGGTCGACGCATACGATACGATTCGAAAACAGCGTTCTACTTTGGGATGCTGACTCGGTCGACGAGCTTGACTTAAGGTCTTCTCTGGCGGGCTGGGAATTCATTCAATACAGCTGTGTATTCAATGCGGAAAGCCGCGGCCCTACTCGACCAAAAAAAATCATTTTTGATCAGCGAAACGAAAAATATCTTCACCGTTCAATATATCGGACCCTTATGGTGCCCCGTCACTCGAGCTAATCCCTAGTTGACCAAATCGTTTGTCTCGAGACCCTCTCTCGGGTCAATTAGTTTAACCTTTTATCAATATTATTATTGGCATTCTTTTATTATTATTATTTTATTAGCGAAGGACGAGTGATCGTATAGCATGGGAAGACGACGGCGTGCAAGGGGGATCCCGAGCCCCCGGCGGCCCGACCTTCTCGATCGGACCGCCGGCACAGGTCAGGCCGGTCCGGAATAATATAATGGTCGGGAAAGAAGCAAGGAACCTTCTTGGCTGGAAGATGCTTAAAAGAAAAACCGAGATTATTATAATATTATGATCACGGCAAACAAAAAAAAAACCCATTTAACGCACGTGCTCCACGATGTCAAATGAACGAGTTCTTTTTCTTTTTCACGGGGGAGTGATACTAAACCATGTCGTAAAGCCTGCCTAATTATCCTGTTTTTGGCCAGCTCGGCGTCCGCCATTTCTTAATAATAGGGGGCACCTCCCTCCCCTCTAATCAACGAAAGGACCCCCGACGATCATGGGTTCAAAAGGCGAGAAATTGTTTTTCTTTTGGTAAAGAAAAGGCGAGAAATTGTTCGATCACGTGGGATCCACGAGATTTTGTCGTGACTTGAATATGCATTGTCATGGTAACACGTGAACAGACATGTTCATTAGCAGAGGTGAGAGGTTTTCTTTTTCTTCTTTTTTCTTTTGTCTAGAGAGGTGAGATTTATTATAACTTAAAATGTGTAAGAGAAATTATCCAATCAACCCTATGTTCATTGTACGGATGTCGATTCGATTCTAAACTTTTCGTTTTTATTGATTCAGTCGTAAACTTTTGCTTAAAATTTCAATGGAGTCATTTTTATCCAATTTTCACTGAAAATCACAGACGTGACGATGTATATCAGGTAACGTATAAGCCGCCCACGTTGGCGATTTTCGGCGAAAGCTGGCTGAAGTGATAACATCGAAACTAGCGTAAGTGTTTATGGCTAAATTGATAAAATCGAAAAGTTTATAACTAAATTGATATACGTATAATAAAATTGAGTTTGATTAAGTGATTTTCCCACACTAGGTAAATAGCTATTTTGGTCATAGAAGTAGGAATAAGGATGGTTAGGCCGATGAAATGGTACCTCGTGCTTTCTATTCTAGTGATAGGAGCTAAGGTACATCCGCCCTGCAGATTCACTACAAGGTCATTGATTTGACTAAACTCGACACTGATAAAACCACTATAGATCGCGGACACCATGAATTTTCTCTCTCTTAATAGTTGGTTGTTTTTTTTTTTTTGAAAAAAAAGAAGAAAAAAAACTTATTTCTACACTATTTGTTCCTTCTCTCCCTTGACAAGCAAGGAAAATTCAGTGAGTCTCAAATTATTCGAGATTATCCACTCCTAGCTCTCCCTCTCTCCTACGCATCACGTCCCTACGATGATTCGGCAGGTCGCTATCTATTTAATATTAATAGTACGTCGAAGAAAATAATATTTCTTGATGTTGATATTTAAAAAATGCCGTATCCGCATTTCTGCGGGACCCTTTTAAGGTTCATTTCCCCTTCACATGTAATTGTAAGAATTTTGGTGGTCGAGTGTCTCAATACACTTGCCGAAAATTCAATCAAAGAAATTTCGTAATTTCAATCTGTTGCACTTCGCTGGGAATAACTCCACGCGACGAAATGCCTTTTCGCCAAACGTCGATCTTCGATTTTTTATTTGAATCGGGCTCCGTGGTGAATCAGACGGGGAGTAGAGTGCGTAACGAAGACCTAGAACTAATTGACCTAAACGAAAGTAAATGCAGGAATTCGAAAAGATAAATTGGTAAACTGAGATATACATAGTTTTGTTGATGGTTGTGGATTTTTTTACAAAGAGCATAATGTACCATTTGATAGCCTACAGCACAGTTACAAGTGATAATTGGAATTTGAAAAGGTAACTTCTTAATCCCATCTTCACAACAAATGACATTCAAATCCTATTCGCGACCGTAAGAAGTCACAATAATGCTCATTAACAAGAAGTTACAAAAAAGTCTAACATAGCGGCAAACAACATAACTACCCAGTGACTACGTTTTTGCATCGATCCGATGACTTTCTTGGCAAATTGTTCGCGCCCTTCAAGTTGTTGACGATTCTTCTCACTCGTGACTCCCGTTGCTCGCCAAACTCTATAATTACTGACTAAGTCTGTCGCTCATCGATCACAAACCAAAAAGCCGGTCATTTTTGGGTGCCAACATGCCGCCTTTGTCGTATTCTGTATCCTCAATCGATTGAAAATCGAAATATCTTCTTTTCTTTATAGATAGAGCCAACTTGCGATTCTGGGGCACAATGATCGATTGTTCCGCAACGAGACGGACGTGGACACAACATACCAATTAGTCCCAAAAGAAACAAAGCAAAAAGACGAGGACATAAATGAAAACAGGGACGTATATCAGCATCATCATCTGTTCATCAAGTGGACGATGTTCACGGGTATAGCCGCCGCGCCTCTGCATGCATGCATCGCGCTTCGACAGATATTTTTCCTCTCGCTAATTTAATGACGTTTTAGCGTACCGGTGGATGTTCTTGCCCGCACGAAGAAGCGAATCCTAATCCCCCGCAAATCATTGATTTAACGGTCAAACTTCCCCCCCGATGGAAACGCTCGTGCCGCCCAAGAACGTGCGGTTTTCGCAGGCAGAGCTCTTCTAGAAAGCGTTGAAAGTCGAAGCCCCCGCACCACGGGCTGGCGTGTTCACTCCTCTTTTCCTCATTTTCTTCAAACACTGTTTGTGAGTGAATATTCGTATCGTGTCCCCGTGCCACATTGACCCAAAACTGTCTGAAATTATGATGAACCCGGGGCTTTTCGCGAGTGAATGCGGCACGGACGCTTCGATTTTGAAGCTGGTTTGAGGTATATGTGGTGTTTGTGACCCGAACATCAGTTCGGGGTACATGTGGCGCGAATGTACCGGTTAGGAGTTTTCGGTACTACTAACTCTGTATTGTATATGTGAAACGGCAGGGGAAAAAGTCGTTTCGCACCTTCCCTCGTGGTTCGCAACTTCTTCTGTCAACGAATTAATTTTACCTTAGAGGATGGTCGTTTTCCATCTGTTGTTCGTCCGTTTTTGTCCAAGTCATGTACGCTGGAGACTTTAGAGCACATCTAGATATATTTTAGTCTTGGGTATTGATGTCGACAATTGTGGGTATTGATGTCGACAATTGTGGGACTTTTCAACTTTCAAGTATTTTGAAGCTTTTCGAGTGGATAACACGAGGAACCTTCCTTGATATATGCTTTCGTTTTCACTACGTGGTTGTTTCCCTTAAATTTTATTTTAACTATTGACAGAAAACCCGCCTTCAAGTTTAATCTCCGTGCACCCATTCTTTTAGCTAAGCCCATGATGACCGTGCGTAAGAGTAGCCGCGATCCTGCATGCACATTGCTCCAATTTTCAACTCGACAGGTCGGCCGAGCTCGTTAAGATTCAAAATCACGAGGAGACACCGTCCCCGGGCATCGCTCCAGTGATCCCTCGTTTCTTGGCTGAGTATTTTTATTCGTGACGGGATGAGAAGATCGCCGTGACGCGAGAATGTTACCAAAGGCGAAGCATAGCCGAGTTTTCGAGCATTCAAACTTATAAGAACATCTATAAGCGAAGTTAAAAAATAATATATTTGGAATTCGTTGCTCCAATTCTATTGGAAATGGTTAGGGTCTTTGGTGCAAAAGATTAAATTAAAAAAAATAATAAAAAACAGGAGATTGAATCATGGGGTGGGGGGGGGGGGGATTTTTCCTCTATTGTCAAGGTCAAGGTGGAAATCTCGGACCGCGAGCCTCACCAATACTTTTGAAAAATGGAGATAATAAAATCGAAATTTTGACAACGAAGCTTTAGGGGAATTTTTTTTTTGATCTGTCGTATCCTAACTTTTAATTCATTCTCACAATTTTACGCTACCGTTTTTGCGGACCGTAAAAGTCAAAATTTTCTTGTGAAATTAAACGCCCGCGCCCCCTAATTTCCTGTGAAGGAAGGAACCGAACTCGGATAAGGGGAAATTAACCTGCGCATTATTAAGGCTCTTTTTAACGGTCCAAGGCGGTGACTAGCGTGGCTGTCAAGTGGTCACCGGGATCAGGTGCGGCGGACACCACGGTAGGCCCCACCGGGACTCGGTCATCCCGGTCCCACTCGCCAATTAAATTCACTGTTGTCCAGTACCCCCCACCACCCCGTCCAACCCCCCACAACCCCCCCATCCCCACGCGCTCTGTCGCGCGTGCGGGCGACGCTCTCTTTTGTCCTCGAACCGAAGCTTCTAATCTCGGGTCAGCGAAATACAGCATCGGACCCGCCCGGCGTTCTCCCCTATCCCGTTAAGATATTACCCGAAAAGAACGTTTCCGCGCTCACAGTAAGATACGGTGCGCTCGCTCGATATCGTCCGCACGATCGGCCCTCTCCCCCGGCACGTCAACCCTCGTCGCCCCCGAATCTGACGGCCAGGAGATTTCCTTCTGGAACGGGCGCGAGTGAAGCGCGAGACACCGGATCCCGGGGGGGGCGTTGAATCTTCAACGCCTCTCGCAAGCTAAGCTCAAAGCCGCGGGAACTTCTCGTTGTCTCATTTTGACCGACGACCAAACACGCACCCATACACACACATACGCATCCTTGTTCTTCCAGCACGGGATTGATCTTCTTCTTCTTTAACTCTCTCTCTATATATAATGCTCCTCCGGAACCACCTCTTCAAAATATCTCTCTCTCTTTCTCGTCCTCTCTGTATATCCTCCAAGTTCTCTCATAAGCGCACGCACACAGAAGAGAAAAAAAGCGTGCTTCCGCTTCACCATGTGCGTATAGATTCGTTCTTTGGGAGTTCGATTCTCGTTCTTCAAGTTCTCGCTCGGACTCTGGTCCGAGGACTTCACCGAGGAGTAATTCGGTACGGGTTTCACGTGTGATCCGGAGAGACTGAGGCGGGCTTGACAATGGCGGCGGCATTGGCCGGGGATGACCTCATGCGGCAGTCGAGCAGGAGCAGCCGCGGCAGCTGGCGGTCCGCGAGCGTGAGGGAGATATGGAACGCGCCGGACGTGTTCCAGCGGAGCGTCCGGCAGGTGGCGGACGACGAGGAGGAGCTCCGGTGGGCCGCCATCGAGCGGTTGCCGACTTACGACCGGATGCGGAGGGGGATGCTCACCCAGGTGCGGAGCAACGGGATGGTGGTGCACGACGAGGTGGACGTGGCGAACCTTGGGGCGCAAGACAAGAAGGTCCTGATGGAGAGCATACTCAAAGTGGTGGAGGAGGACAACGAGAAGTTCCTGACGAGGCTGCGGAACAGGACTGACCGGGTCGGTATCGAGATCCCGAAGATCGAAGTGAGGTTCCAGAATCTGTGCATTGAAGGGGATGCTTATGTGGGGACAAGGGCACTCCCAACGCTGCTCAACTCTACCTTAAATGCTATTGAGGTTGGTTTTCATGAGAATTGTTCACTTTCTCTGATGTTTCTTTTTCAAGTTCAGTTGATCTTGAGGGTTGTTTAGTTAAGTATCAGTGGCATACTCAAAAGCTTTTGGTGTTAGTCAGGTAAGATTCCTTAGGTGACTAGATCGGGTAGAGGTCTTTGGTTACGTCTGGCTTTCAATTGTCTTAGAGACTTCAGGGGGAACAAGTTCTTGCGAGTTTCTCATATGTGGCTGCGATACCGCCTTTGACTATATCGAGTAGGCAGGTTCGGGAGGCATGAGATGACGGAAAACATAACATTTGATTGCGTATATACAGGCAAAAAGAGGGCCTTTTAGTGAAATGATGCGTCTTTATTGCTTAAGTAAGTAGAAAAAAGGAAAGCTGATGTTATGGGAAGCTGAAAGAGGTAGAGTAGAGCCAACACAACCTAAGAGCGGTTCAAATGTTGAAGCACAAAGATCGATAAATCAATCTGTTTGTTTCTTTTCATGTCTTCAGGGTGACGGCAGGGTCCGGTTCATTAGACGAAGTGAATTTCATATTTTCTATGCATCCTCAATAACAATATTTATGTCAACAGGCAGTTATTGGTATGATCGGACTCTCTCCATCAAAGAAGAGAGTGGTAAAGATACTTCAAGATGTCAGTGGCATAATCAAACCGTCAAGGTGAATTCATGGATCCTCAACTTGAAGATCCTAGTCTTTCTGCTTGCATAAACAAGTGCAGTTCTACGCGCTTAATTTGGAAGCTTATAAACATGAAAATATTCATTTTCAGGTTGACCTTGCTTCTTGGACCTCCTGGCTCTGGAAAAACAACACTGCTACAAGCACTTGCCGGAAAGCCTGATGATGATCTCAGGGTTAGTGAAGCATTTGACCTATCTGGATGCGTTTACTTGCTTACTGTCTTCAGGTTCTCTAGTTCTTAGCGTGACTTAATTGGTTCTGTTACAACGATACAGATAGCTGGAAAAATCACCTACTGCGGCCACGAATTCAAAGAATTCGTTCCTCAAAGGACCTGTGCTTACATTAGCCAGCATGATCTTCACCACGGTGAGATGACGGTCCGTGAGACACTAGACTTTTCGGGCCGTTGCTTGGGAGTCGGAACTAGGTATGAGATGTTGGCGGAGCTGTCAAGAAGAGAGCGAGAGGCAGGCATCAAGCCGGACCCCGAAATTGATGCTTTCATGAAGGCCACTGCCATTACTGGCCAAGAAACCAGTTTGATGGCCGACTATGTCCTCAAGGTTGGTTTGCAGAAATTTGTCCATTCAATCCTGCTTCAAATTTGACGTTTCATTGTATGAGCTTGTGTGGTAGGCTAAATCTGTAATGTTTGTGGCAGATCCTTGGATTGGATATTTGCGCTGATATCATGGTTGGAGACGACATGAGGAGGGGTATCTCTGGTGGACAAAAGAAACGTGTCACCACAGGTGAGATGTTGGCCGGACCGGCGAAAGCGTTTTTCATGGATGAGATATCGACGGGGCTGGATAGTTCCACCACTTTTCAGATTGTGAAGTTCATGAGGCAGATGGTCCATATCATGGATGTGACCATGGTCATCTCCCTCTTGCAGCCAGCTCCCGAGACTTACGATCTCTTTGATGACATAATCTTGCTCTCGGAGGGCCAGATCGTCTACCAAGGGCCACGAGAGAACGTTCTCGAGTTCTTTGAGTATGTGGGCTTCAAATGCCCGGAAAGAAAGGGGGTTGCTGACTTTCTGCAGGAAGTGACTTCCAAGAACGACCAAGAGCAATACTGGTACAGGAAGGACCAACCTTATAGATACATCTCGGTGCCTGAATTCGTGAGGGCTTTCAATAGCTTCCATGTCGGTCAGCGGCTTCTGGAAGAGCTTAGAGTCCCTTATGACAAAACCAGGGCACACCCTGCTGCTCTGGTGAAGGACAAGTATGGAATTTCTAACAGGGAGCTCTTCAAAGCTTGCTTTGCCAGGGAATGGCTGCTGATGAAGCGCAGCTCTTTCGTGTATATCTTCAAGACCACTCAGATCACGATCATGGCCATCATTGCGTTCACCGTGTTCCTCAGAACAGAAATGAAGACCGGCACAGTAAATGACGGGGCAAGATTTTGGGGAGCTCTATTTTACAGTCTTCTGAATGTCATGTTTAATGGGATGACTGAGCTCGCGATGACAGTGTTCAGGCTTCCGGTGTTCTTCAAGCAGAGAGATTTCTTGTTTTTCCCTGCCTGGGCTTTTGCGTTGCCCATTTGGGTGCTCAGAATTCCCGTATCACTGGTTGAATCTGGAATTTGGATCATCCTCACTTACTACACCATTGGGTTCGCCCCGGCTCCTGCTAGGTATGACCACTTTTTCTGCTCTCTCATAAGTTGGCCCTTCCTGTTTTGGTTTATAAGCTACTAACACTAGTGCGACGAAAATAATCTCTGGTAAGTCCTTGCTGACAAATCTCGGTGATTTCTACTTGTGCAGGTTTTTCAAGCAACTGTTGGCTTTCTTTGGAGTGAATCAGGTGGCTCTCTCTCTCTTCCGTTTCATAGCGGCTGTGGGAAGGACACAAGTCGTCGCCAACACACTCGGGACCTTCACATTGCTGCTGGTATTCATCCTTGGCGGCTTCATTGTCGCGAAAGGTTAGAAATGTTTTTTTTTTTTGGGCACTTGGCACTGTCATTCTAAACAATTGCTCATAACGGCGTTTGGACACCTCATGTTTCACACCTATCGATTGTTTTTGGTGATAAGCTTCTAAAAATTAATGTGCCCGATGGTGGACAGATGACATTTCAAAAGGGATGATCTGGGGTTACTATGTTTCTCCCATGATGTATGGGCAAAATGCCATTGCTATCAATGAGTTCCTGTCTGAGAGATGGAGCACGGTAAGTTCTCTACAAGGCTTAGGATGCGATGGAATTTCAAAAGTCTTCTGAAGATGTTAGTATTTCAGGATACATCTAAACTAACTTCTTTTGATGTCGCAGCCTTTGCCCCCCAACTCCTCTGAACCCACAGTTGGAAAGTACCTTCTAGCACAAAGAGGTCTTTACAGGACCGAGAGCTGGTATTGGATCAGTGTCATAGCACTTTTCTCGTTCTCCATTATTTTCAACATTCTCTTCACTGCTGCATTGACATTCTTAAATCGTAAGTAGATGCTCTTGTCCGGTTTTCTTTTTGCAAAGTAAAATGAAAAGTACGTACTGATTTATTGCTTTCCGACTGTATCTCAGCTCTTGGTGATAATAAAGCAATACTCGCGGATGATGATTCCGAGAAGAGGAGACAATCTAGATCAGAAGGTATGTATTTGTAGTGGTTAGGACTGTCAACTGGATTTATAGAAAAAGAGAAATCTGGGATGATGCCTCAAAAAGTATCATGTGTAGATGCTTATATAAGACTGGAATTTTATGGACAGGTACTCCGATGCAAGTAAGAAATGCCCGAGCAAACGAGAGTATTGTCGGCGAAAGCACACAGGCTAGGAGAGGAATGGTTCTGCCTTTCCAGCCCCTTTCACTTGCCTTCAACCATGTCAATTACTATGTGGATATGCCCGCGGTAAGTCCAATCCTCCCTAACTTAAGACTCCCCAGGTTCCTTGGAGCGAAGAAACGACACAAGCATGCCCTAACACAATGACAGTTCTTCCGTAATTTCACATAAAACTACAGATAGAAACGAGTGACTTGTCAGAAAGCAAAATGCTAGGGAAGATCTGATCGTGTATTTGTTTGAGACATATTTATCAGAATGCAAACTGTAAAATACCTCCACCCAACGTTAGATTCAGAAATAAATGTCTGTTTTGGTCTGCTTCAGGAAATGAAGACTCAAGGGGTTGAGGAAAGCCGACTACAACTCCTACGAGATGTCAGTGGAGCTTTCAGGCCGGGCGTTTTGACAGCATTGGTTGGAGTCAGTGGAGCCGGAAAGACCACACTGATGGATGTCTTAGCAGGAAGAAAAACTGGTGGATACATTGAAGGAAGCATAACTGTTTCCGGTTATCCCAAGAACCAAGCCACTTTTGCTCGAGTGAGCGGTTACTGTGAGCAGAATGACATTCACTCGCCATATGTCACCGTTTACGAGTCTCTCTTATACTCAGCTTGGCTTCGTCTTGCTAAAGACGTAAATAAGGAAACCAGGAAGGCACGTAACTACGATACTATCTTCTTCATTAACATCTCCATCAAGCAAGTAAATGGACCTGGTGGAAATTTTGACTAAACGCGAGTTTTCTTGGTTTTGCAGATGTTTGTCGAGGAAGTCATGGATTTAGTTGAGCTTCATCCCTTGAGGAATGCTCTAGTTGGGCTTCCAGGAGTTGATGGACTCTCGACGGAGCAGAGGAAGAGGCTCACGATAGCCGTCGAGTTGGTTGCTAATCCCTCGATTATTTTCATGGATGAGCCCACATCAGGTCTCGATGCCAGAGCAGCTGCAATTGTCATGCGTACTGTGAGAAACACCGTGGATACTGGGCGTACTGTTGTGTGCACGATTCACCAACCGAGTATAGACATTTTTGAGGCTTTTGACGAGGTACGGTCAGGATAATTGAGCTCTGCGTTCCTTTCATTGATTTTTAGGATTATCTCTTCAAGATATCCCTGAGCTGAGGATGTGTGTTCTTCTTGCAGCTTCTTCTGATGAAAAGAGGAGGGCAAGTAATTTATGCAGGGCCTCTCGGTGAACGTTCTCACAAGCTCGTTGAATATTTTGAGGTGCTTATCTTATAACTTCAATTAAGAAATCCGCATGACTGAAAAATCCTTGACTACACCTACCAATGAGGCTGTGTGGTTTGACTGAATAGAGTTTAATGTCTGAAAACCAATTGCAGGCTCTTCCCGGTGTCCCCAAGATCAGAGAAGGCTACAATCCTGCAACATGGATGTTGGATGTCACTGCTACTTCAGTCGAAGCTCAACTGGACGTGGACTTTGCAGAAATCTATGCCAATTCTGACCTCTATAGGTGAGAGACGCGCACTCCTTGTAATTTCTTCAAATTCCAATCATTAATGTGCACTGAACTCGGCACCTCATTTCCCTGTTTTTTTTTTTTTTTTAGGAGAAACCAGGAGCTCATCAAAGAGCTGGATACTCCACAGCCCGGTTCAAAAGACCTTTACTTCCCCACCCAATACTCCCAGGGCTTCCTAACTCAATGCCATGCTTGCTTCTGCAAACAGAACTGGTCCTACTGGAGGAACTCCCGGTTTAACGCCATTCGTTTCTTCATGACGGTCGTCATTGGTCTTATGTTTGGCTTCATTTTCTGGAACAAAGGAGACAAAATGTAAGCACAAACTATTGCATTCGAAAGATCATTTTATTTTTGCGAAGGTCGAGCCGCTGCTATTTCCTTGAAGTGTTTGCTCACATGATGTTTCTGTTCCTTTTATCCTGATAGATATAAACAACAAGATTTAATCAATCTACTCGGTGCCACCTATGCTGCTGTTCTCTTCCTTGGAGCCACTAATGCTTCGGCAGTCCAATCTGTCGTGGCAATCGAAAGAACCGTCTTCTACCGTGAACGAGCAGCTGGGATGTATTCGGAGTTGCCTTATGCATTTGCTCAGGTATGATCCTTTTTGTCCATTTCGAATAATTAGAATCTCATTCATTTCATTACAATCGTATTTTCTTGTTCTGTCGTTGATTGGCGTTCTTTGTGTATCAGGTGGCTATTGAAACAATCTATGTGGCGGTTCAGACAGTTATTTATTCCCTCATGCTCTACGCGATGATCGGTTTCGAGTGGAAGGTGGGCAAGGTCTTGTACTTCTACTACTTCATATTCATGTGCTATACCTACTTCTCGATGTACGGCATGATGGTTGTCGCGCTCACTCCCGGCCACCAGATTGCTGCCATCACAATGTCGTTCTTCCTCAACTTCTGGAACTTGTTTTCGGGCTTCCTCATTCCCAGACCTGTAAGTCACCTTACCTCGGTCCTAATTCTAATATTCATTCATTTTTCGTGGAGAGCATCAGCTTCTTTTGTGAACATGTCATTTGAATGCTAAAAATGCTCTATTATTGCAGCTGATCCCTGTGTGGTGGAGGTGGTACTACTGGTGCTCGCCCGTCGCTTGGACCATCTACGGCATTTTCGCATCCCAGGTTGGCGACAAGAAGGAACTTCTAGAAACAGATTTAGGGGAACGACCAATAAATGAATTCCTCAAGGCAAGCCTGGGATTCGATTACGACTTCCTCGTGCCCGTGGCTTTGGCCCATATCGGTTGGGTCTTGGGCTTCTTCTTCATCTTTGCCTACGGCATCAAGTTCCTGAACTTCCAGAGGAGATGAGAAAAAGCATCTTGTTTCGAAGAAGTAGAATTTTTGTGCTTTTTACTCGTAGGATTACTGACTGTATAGCAATATGGTCAAATACATATGGAGATGAGCAGAAAACTGTTCCTCCTCTCTTTCTTCCCAGTACAATTCTTTTCTCTTCTGTAATTTTGCTTGGCTTGATTTCTCATTTTTTGTTTCTGTCATATTGTGGTATGTATAGCTCTTTTTATCCTCGCAAATCTGCTGTTGTACCTTTATATGAGAGATAGTGGAAAATAAAATCCCTTTACTTCATAAATACATTTCTACTGCTCTCTTTCTTTTTCCGCTCTAATACCATCCAAAATTTTGGGGGGCAATTTTTCAAATTATCTTGAAGATTGAACCGTTAGAATCGAAGCAAACATTCACGCAACAGAGCCAACACCAATGCAATTCTCACCAATGAAAACTTTATCACCACCTTCTACACCAGCCCAAAAGAAGGATAAAAGATCACCTAATATCTTCAATAACAAACAGAGAAAGAGCATCATAGACTATGAAAAAATGTTCGCCAATAAGAAGACGGTACAAAAGAAACCCGAAAAACACAAAATAAGCTTCTTATAAATGGGCTTGTTCATAACCGGCACGAATCAACTATGAAAAACGCTCGAACCATGTTGTGTATGTTGGAAAATGACATAGACAATATTTACGTATTGAATGAATACGTGACACTGTTTGTTGTAACCAAAGAAATAATAATTATGAAAAAGTGATAACAACAAATAAACAGGAGAATTTTCTTAAGGTGACTAGTTCCTACCAACGGTGCTAGGCAAACTCATGAACTACCTTCCCAGATGCAACATTCATAATGTGCCCAGGTCTTCAAAACCTGGAGGTTGCTCAAGAAAAACTCTTTCTTTGATATAGCCATTTAGATATGCACTTTTCACATCCATTTGAGAAATAATAGAGACAGGCATAAGCTAATAAGAATCTTATTGCTTCTAATCTTACAACAGGAGCATATGTCTCATCATATTTAATACCTTCATCTTGAAAATATCCATTGGCAACTAACCTTGTTTTGTTACGAATTACATTACCTGTGTCATCAAATTTATTTTGAAATACCCATTTTGTACCTGTTGTAAATAGACGCGAAAAACAAATACGGAACACAGAGATTTACGTGGTTCGATCACAAAGTGATCTACGTCCACGGGCGAGGCAAGACAAAATTTCATTATAATCAAAGAAAGTACAGTTTTCAGAAGTCGAAACTTACGGCTCACAAAACTCTTCAAAAACAAAATTCTCTCATATACAATGAAAAACCCTAGCCGCAATATAAATAGTGCTCCCCAAAAAATTTTCTCAGGGGCTACGCCTCCGAACCCCCCGAGACATTTGTTTGCTTTCTCTAGCTCGAGCGAACCGCCATAAAGATTTGTTTGCTTCCTACGAGTTGGGCCTATTGGCCCAACCCTCCACGTCGCGAACTAAATCTCAATTTTTCCTCCACTTTCAGGTTGCACAAAAATATGTCGGGTCTAGTAATAAACCGGACTGAGTACATAAAATTCAAGACATATTTAACAAATCTCCACCTTAGCTTGAATTTCCCTAAATAAAATAATCAAGAAGCCGAACACATTCTCTCGCCATTCCTAAGCCTGCGTGAGCTAACTCGGTGTAGGAAACAAGGGCTGCAACGAAAGAACATATCCGCTTCAGAAACAAATGTAGAACTGTCATTTACCTCGCCACCAAAGCCCTACAAGGGGCAAACTCAATCAAGCATGCCAATCAAGTTCAAGCAATGCTTAAACTTGTTGGCGAGGACTGGCTTAGTCAACATATCAGCAGGATTGTCAACTGTACCAATTTTCTTTCCCGTCATATTTCTCTCCGCAATTGCCTCTCGAATAAAGTGATACCTGACATCGATGTGCTTAGTCCTCTCATGATATGCTTAATTTCTAATCAAGTATATAACACTTTGATTGTCACAAAAGACAACTGAATTGTCTTCCTGCTGGAGCCCAAGTTCCTGAATAAGATTCCTTAACCATATACCTTCTTTCACTGCTTCTGCTGCTGCCATATACTCTGCCTATGTAGTAGACAAAGCAATTGTCGACTGTAAGGTTGACCTCTAACTAATAGCCGAACTAGATAGTGTGAAAATATAGCCAGTCAAAGATCTCTTCTTATCGAGATCACCTGCAAAATCAGAATCCACAAATCCCACAACTGAGGTACCGTTGAAACTGTTTCTTTCAAACATTAGGCCCAACTCTGTGGAGCCTCTAAGATACCTAAGTATCTATTTCATTGTCTGCTAATGGACCTTTCCAGGATGCGCCATATATCTACTAATCACACTAACTGCCTGCGCAATGTCTGGACGAGTGCATACCGTAGCATAGATAATGCTACTGACTGCACTGGAGTATGGGACACGAGACATCGCAGCCTCCTCGACCTCTGATTGAGGTGAATGTAGAGCTGAGAGTCTAAAATGGGATGCCAACGGTGTGCTCACGGGCTTAGCGTTTTGCATGCCAAACCTCTCAAGTACCTTCTCAATATAACTCCTTTGCGAGAGATATAACTTCCCTCCGTTCCTGTCCCTATGAATCTCCATTTCTAAGATCTTCTTGGCAGGACCCAGATCTTTCATCTCGAACTTCTCATTGAGCCGTTTCTTCAAGATCAACACATCTGACTTGTTCTTTGCAGCAATGAGTATGTCATCCACGTATAAGAGAAGATAGACAAATGATCCATCTGAATCCTTCCTGAAGTAGACACAACTATCATAGTTGCTCTTATGATAACTGCTCCTTATCATAAAGCTGTCAAATCTCTTATACCATTGTCTTGGTGACTGCTTCAGACCATACCGGGATTTCTTCAATTTACAAACATGATCTTCCTTGCCTTCTACATAATAGCCATCGGGCTGGGCCATATAAATAGTTTCCTCAAGCTCGCCATGCAGAAAAGCAGTCTTCACATCAAGTTGCTCAAGCTCTAAGTCAAATCGAGCAACTATAGCCAGCAACACACGAACGGAAGTGTGCTTTACCACAGGGGAGAACACTTCATCATAATTAATTCCCTCATTTTGATTGTAGCCTTTAGCTACGAACCGAGCCTTGCATCTAGCATTTTCAACACCTGGAATTCCTTCCTTTTTCTTGAAGACCCATTTACACGCAATGGCTTTTTTTCCCTTAGGCAACTGCACCAAGTCCCAAGTCTGATTCTTGTGAAGTGATTCAAGTTCCTCAACCATAGCAACAGCTCATTTCTCTGATTCTGTGCAAGTAACAGCTTCCGTATAGATAGAAGGTTCCTGAATACCCATATCTTCTGCTGTCGTAAGAGCATAAGTCACCAGATTAGAGAACTCATATTTCTGAGGGGGCCGGGTCTGCCTCCTTTCTCTACCAGTAGCAATATAGTATGGCTGCTCCACCTCATCTACAGCTTCCTCATCTGAACTTGAATCAACAGGATCATTTTGCTCGTTCAAAACATTCTGAGAGGTCTTTTCTGGAAGCTCCACCTGAACCTCCACCTCATTCATATCACTCTCATGTTTTCCTACAGACTCATGAGCAACTTTCCTTTGATCAAGCATATGCATTTCATTAAATATAACATCCCTACTAATAATGAACTTAGGTGAGTTAGGTTCCTGACACCATAAACGATAACCTTTCACCCCATCAGCATACCTAACAAAAATATATTTCTTTGCTCTAGGTTCTAACTTACCATCCTTAACATGATAATAAGCAGGGCATCCAAAAACATTTAGATTAGAATAATCACAAGGCTTACCTGACCATATCTCAAAAGGAGTCTTGCATTCTATTGCTATTGAAGGAGAGCGATTAACCAGATAACAAGCCGTGTTAACAGCTTTAGCCCAAAAATCCTTTTCCATGCCAGCATTAGAGAGCATGCATCTTGCTCTCTCCAATAGAGTTCTGTTCATACGTTCCACCACTCCATTCTATCGTGGAGTGTGCCTAACTGTACGGTGTCGAACAATACCTGCATCTGCACAGAATTCATTAAAATCGCCACTACAGAACTTAAGACCATTATCGGTCCTTAGACGTTTGATCTTCTTCCCTATATGATTCTCAACAAGAGCTTTCCACTTCTTGAAGGTTTCAAACACATCACTTTTTCTTTTCAGAAAGTAAACCCAAACCTTTCTCGAATAATCGTCAATGAACGTCACAAAGTAAAGAGCACCACCTTAGATAGAACCTGTGTTGGTCCTCACAAATCGGGATGGATATAGTCGAGTGTGCTCTTTGTCGAATTCGTCCCCGTACTGAATCTGACTTTGCATTGCTTGCTAAGAACATAATGCTCACAGAAATCTAGCGAGGTTGTCTGCTCCCCACAAAGTAAATCACGTTTACTCAAAACTGACATGCCATGCTCACTCATGTGGCCCAAACGCATGTGCCACAATTTCGTTCTATCGTTATCAGAAACGGAATTGTTTGTGCCAATTGAAGGACCCATAACTGTGCTACCCTATAAATGATACAAGTGATTCATCTTGCTTCCTTTCATCACAACCAGATTGCCTTTTGTAACTTTGAGAACTCCACCTCCACCTGAGTACACACACCCAATGGAATCCAAATTGCTCAACGAGATAAGGTTTCCCTTTAAGTCTGGTATATGTCTTACTTCAGTCAAGGTTCTTATTGCTTTGTCATGGCACTTAATCCGAATAGTACCAATACCCACGACTTTGCATACAACATCATTCCCCATCAAGACTGATCCACTATTCAATAGCTCGTATGTGGTGAACCATTCCCTATTTGGGCACATGTGATATGATGCTCCCGAATCCATTATCCAAACATCATTGGACAAATTAACTGCAGAGCATGCCGTAAGAATACTGTCTGATGCATTAGCCTCATTTTCGTTTGCAACATTCACCGAATCTTGTTTTTGACTATGCTGCTTATCCTTCTTCTTGAGCGAAGGATAATCTGACTTGTAATGTCCCTTTTTATGACAATAGTAGCACTCAACGTTCATCTTATCTCCAGGTGGCTTAGATTTTGAATGACCAACAGATTTCCCTCGGAAAGCTTTATTCCTGCTCTTGGTCCTGCCTCTCACAAACAAACCATCTGCTTTGTTTTCACTGGTATTCTCATTCAATTTTGTTCTTAGTTCTGCATAATTCAAAGATACTTTAACATCCTCCAAAGTTATGGATTCATGTCCTTAAAACATCGAGTTCACAAAATTCTCGTATGAGGCAGGCAGTGAACATAACACGATCAAAGCTTGATCTTCATCCTCGAGTTTAATATCTAGATTTTTCATATCCAGAACAATTTTATTAAACTCATCCAAGTGTTCTCAAACAGACGTACCTTCAAGCATCTTTAGGATATAAAGACGCTGCTTCAAATAAAGTCTCGATGTGAGAGATTTCTTCATGTAGAGACTTTTCAATTTCTTCCAGAGACCGGCTGCTGTTTCCTCATCGGCGATTTCTCGCAAAACCTTGTCATCTAGAGACAACTGGGTTGCACTATGCGCCTTCTCGTCCATCTCTTCAATCTCAGCCGATGTCATATCGTCTGGATATTTTCTATCCAGCGCTCTAACCGTACCCTCTCGCCTCAATAAAGCCTTCATCTTTATTCTCCATAATCCGAAATTGTTCTGTCTGTTAAAAGATGAGATCTGAAACTTCAAAGATGCCATCTCCAAGAACCGTAGAATCGAACGCTGCTCTGATACGAGTTGCTGTAAACAGACGCGAAAAACAAATACAGAACACAGAGATTTACGTGATTCGATCACAAGGTGATTTACATTCACGGGCGAGGCAAGACAAGATTCCACTATAATCAAAGAGAATACAGTTTTCAAAAGTCGAAACAACGATAAAAGCTCACGGCTCACAAAACTCTTTGAAAACAAAATTCTCTCATATACAATGAAAAACCCTAGCCGAAGTATAAATAGTGCTCCCCAAAAAGTTTTCTTGAGGGCTATGCCCTCGAACCCCCTGAGACATTTGTTCGTTTTCTTCAGCTCGATCGGACCGCCATAGAGATTTGTTTGTTTACTACGAGTTGGGCCTATCGGCCCAACCCTTCGCATCGCGAACTAAATCTCAATTTTTCCTCCACTTTTTGGTTGCACAAAAAATATATCGGGTTTGGTGATAAACCGGACTGAGTACATAAAATTCAAGATATATTTAACAGTACCTATGACGGGATGTTTTTTGGGTCGAGATACTAATTCTAAAATTTCAATCACTTAAATTGATGTAGCTCCTCTTGCATGACCTCTATCCAGCCTTTCTCGTAAATAGCTTCATCAATTCCTTTTGGTTCTAATTGAGAGATTTAGAGCTAGGGAATTAATCAATTCTTTGAATGAAGATCTAGTTTTGATCCCTTCGTTTATGTTCTCAATGATTTCTTCCTTAGGATGCTTTGTTTTGAATCCCCTGTCCTTTTGGAATCGGTAGTTGATTTGGACAATTTCCATTTGATTGCTGATGATGCTGTTTATCATCAACTGGTGCAGATATTTGCATGATTTCCTCACTATCATCAGCTTGTGCGACTTTCGGGTTGTCCTTAAACTTTACGTTTATGGATCCTTCTATCAACTATGATGCTTTATTGAACACACGATAAGCTTTACTGAACACACGATAAGCTTTACTGGATGTTGAGTATTCAAGGAAAATATCTTCACTTGCTAGTGCACCAAATTTTCCAACGTTGTCATTAGCATTTTTGAGAATGTAGCATTTGCATCCAAACATGAGAAAATCTGATACGCTGGGCTTCCTTCCCTTAAATATTTCGCATGGAGTTTTCTCCAACAAAGGTCTTAGCAATACTTTGTTCATGATGTAGCAAGCAGTGGCAACTGCTTCTTTCCAAAAGTAGGTGGGAACACCACTTTCTATCATCGTAGTCATCACCATTTTTTGTAGAGAACAATTTTTTCTTTCAGCAACATCGTTTCTTGTGTGCCTTTCGGGTTGTCCTTAAACTTTACGTTTATGGATTCTTCTATCACCCGTGATGCTTTATTGAACACATGATAAGCTTTACCAGATGTTGAGTATTCAAGGAACATATTTTCACTTGCTTGTGCATCAAAATTTCCAACGTTGTCATTAGCAAATTTGAGAATTTAGCATTTGCATCTAAACATGCGAAAATATGATATGATCGGCTTCCTTCATTTAAATATTTCGTACGGAGTTTTCTCGAACAAAGGTCTCAACAGTACTCTGTTCATGATATAGCAATCAGTGGCAACTGCTCTTGCCCAAAAGTAGGTGGAAACACTACTTTCTATTATCATAGTTCTTGCCATTTTTTTTTTGTAAAGAATGATTTTTTTTCTTTCAACAACACTATTCTATTGAGGGGTGTAGGCTGTAGAGAAATTATGTTCTAGCCCATTTTCATCACAGTATTCAACAAAGTTTTAGTTCTCGAATTCTCCTCCATGGTCAGTCTTGATTGTTGGGATGTTGTATCATTTCTCATTTTGAATCATTCGAGAAAATTTTTCAAATGATTAAAATGCTTCATGTTTGTGTTATAGAAACATTACCCATGTGAATCGTGGATAATTATCAACAATCATTAAGCAGTATTTGCTTCCTCCGAGACTTATGGTTCTTGTTGGTCCAAACAAATCCATGTGCAATAGCTGCAAAGATCTATTAGTACCGTTGACACCTAAATTTTGCTCAATCATTTAGGATTTTATCGCATAAAAATTTAGGGTTTAATTTTTAACCCCTAAATAAAAATATTTTCATAGCATATAGATGTCAGGCGCATTTGCATTAATAGAATTTAGTGAAAACATATTTTCCTCCTGTTTTATTTATTTATTTAAAAAATAATTATAAATTTTAAAAAAAAAAGGTAAAGAAGAAAAAACAAAAGAGAGAAGAGACAAAAGAGGGGAAGGCCATCTGCTTTTGGGAGTGCACGTAAGAAGGGGGCTACGAGAAGAGAAGCCAAAAGGAAAGGACAGGAAAAGTCAAAGAAAAAATGACAAAAAAGAAAGGGGCTTTTCTTCTTACTCGGTTGACAGCGCAATCCATTCACAAAAAAGGCAGAACGCAGCACGAAGCAGGAGAGCAGAGCGCAGCAAGAAGCAGAAGCGATACAGAAGGGTAGGTTGATCAACGGCAGCTTTGAGCTGAAAATAGAAAGAAATAGAGTTGGCTTCGTTGACTGATCGGGGACCGTTTTGGAGGGACACCAAAGAGTGAGGACCGGCAGGAATCTAAGAGGAGGAGGCTTGGCAAGAGATAGGGGGGTGAGAGTTTTCTGGAGACAAGGAGAGAACTCGAGAGAAACGGGGAGAGAACTTGAGGAGAGTCGGGGAGTTGAGAGCCACGCCTGCTCGCCGGAGGGTCGCTCGAGTCGCCGTCGAACCTCCAGCCGTCGTACCTCGCCCCGGTCAGCCGTGAACCAGGTAGGCCTTCATCCCCTTCCCCTGCCTCTCGGGTGCCGGGCACACCGAACTTATTCGGTGGTCGCCCGGCCCCGTCAATGGAGGCTCACACTTGTCCCGCACTCAAACGAGTTGTTTTAAACATATTCTGTCAAGAAGGCCATGAATCTCGTTAAAATCAGCCCTGTAGCTCCATTTCCCGACCCTGCCTACCACCTGTTCGGCAAAATGTCGAAATGAAACTCCGAATTTATTTTTGCAAAACCGACACTCTAAAACCTTGGTATATGCATGGCTTGTTTTAATGTGGTCACTGACTTCAAGTTTCTCGCTTTTGTTCATGTGCTTTCGTCGCGGGTCACATATCTCCGAGTCGGCCGCGTGTATACGTTTCCTCGTCGAAAGTTTCATTCTCGATTGCTGGGTGTGCTCTCGATTTGGAGCGAAACAGTTAGCTATCTATCTTCATTTGATGTGTGTATGTCCTTGTATGTTCAGTGTTACTGTCTGTATGGGGTGGTCGAGAATTTGAGAGCCGAGAAATCGGATTTTTACATGTTAATGTCGGTTCCGTGACCGGAGTAAGTCGTCGGTATCGTCGCCGGAACGGCGGCCGGCGGTGGCAGCGTACGACCAGCGCCGGTCGTCGGCGCTGGCGGTCCAAGCCATCGACCGACGGTGGGCTTCCTCGGCGTGGTCCCGGCGAGGCTCGGTGAAGGCGCCATGAAGAAGCAGCTGAGGAAGCTCTCGGTGAAGAAGACCACGTGCATGGCAGAAGGAAAGAAGACCAAAAGAAAGAAAAAAGAATAAAGGGGAAAGGGGAGTAAAAAAAAAGGGAAAAGATCGTGCATGACAGAAAGCACGTATGGGATGAAGACCAGAATAATAAAAAATGAAAAAAAGAAAAAGAAACAAAAGAAAAAAAAGGAAAATCAAAAGAAAAGAATAAAAAATAGAAAGGAGTGGGGAATGGGGATCCCGGGTCATGTGTCGGGCGGATCGGGTCAGGGGACCCGGTCCGGAATTATTATATTAAAACATTAAAAAAATTTCACAAAATTCAAAAATATTAAAAAATTCAGAAAAATTTTAAAAAAATTCCAAAAAATCAGAAAATTAGGAAATGTTTAGAAATCAGTTTTGGGCTTAATTTCACTAGATTTTAAGTTAAAAAAACTCAAAAAAATGGAAAATGAGAAAAACCCTCTAAAAAATTCTCAAAAATCGGATAAGCCACTAGGGCTTTACCTTAGGGCTTTTGATTGCATTTTCTTTTTAGAGACAATACTAGGTCGCTGGTTGTTTATTCTTTTCATGATTATCTGGCTGTGCACTTTTAATACATTGATTGTTATTTTCTATTTTTAGAATGGTTAGGTGGAATCTTAACTTTTTCGATAGGCTGCTCGGTACGTTAGTTTGCGAGTGATCAAGTTTAGGTACCGAAAGGGCACTAGTACATCGCTAGTGTAATCAAGTCCCCGAATTTTGAAATATCTGATTTTCGTACGTATCGAGACGATACTCCCGCGTTTCGATCAGGGTTTCTAGCCAACCCTTGATCATGGCTAGTGGCGATTCCAATGAAATGCATAGTTTAGATAATTCTCGTCGCATAAGGTATGAGGCTCGGGAGTGCCTCGGTCCTTGACAAATATCTCTTAGCCTAACCGATTGGGACAGATCGGTTGTGACAAGTACTACTAGTCTTTATTGATTTGAAAGAATATTTAACCTTCTTTCCCAAAGAACATGCATTGCAAGAGTCACACTATCCATAGTTGATCTTTGGAAGACCACAAACAAGATCTTTTGATTATATCTTGGAAATTTGTTTTATATTGATGTGACCTAATTTCTTGTGCCATAGATCACATTTAGCTTTTATAAACATTAAGCATCGTACATCATCAAGATTGACATCAAGCAAGTAAATATTGCCATACCGTTTTCCTGGAAAAGATTGTGATTTGTTATGGCTCATGCCAACACATTTACCTTCTTCAAAACTGATTTTGTATCTCTTAGCACATAGCTGATTGATACTTATAAGATTGTGATTCAAGCCTTTGTCCAGTGAAACATCCTTAACGATTAGATTTCCCAATTTGGTATTTCCTTTGCCGATTATCTTTCCTTTGTCTATTCCTCCGAAAGTGACATTTCTTCCATCCACTTGAAAGTTTGGTGCTGTCTCCTGTCATATGTCGTGAGCAGCTACTATAGAGATACTACTTGTTTTTCTTCAAAATCACTTGCTATCAAGAAGAATCTCATTTTTCCTTCGGTACCCACATAAACTTGGATCCTGTCTTTTTAGACTTTAAATTAGTATCAAATCTCCAATGAATCTTTTTGGGCTTCATTTGCTCATTTGGACATTCTTGCTTGAAATGACCATATTCATTGATGATTGAGCAAACGGGAACAGTAGATTTTGTGAAATGCCTTGCATAATTATTCTTATAACGATGTACATGAGGTTTTTGTTGTAATCTCTTTTGGGGAAAATGATTCTTCTCATCTTCATTTTTCTCGTATCTTAAACCACATTTATTGTAGTGAGGAATTTAAATCGAGAGAATATACCGCAAGGTTTTTAAACCGAGGGAAAACTTGGTATTGATTTTTGAAATCTTTTCCTTGAGAGTGCTATTTTCAGCTTGAGAAATTTTATGTTCTGTCATTATGAGATCCATATATTTTTTCAAGTCATCAAGAACAACTTTGTAAGAAAGATTTTTAGTTGTAAGATCAAGGTTTTTTTTATCAGAAATTCTTTTTGAAGCCTTTTTGTGTTCACCAAACATTTCCTTCAAAAACTCTTGCATTCATAAGTCAGTTTATAATCATTTACCTCATTCTCCTCTTCACATTTAGAATCGGGCATTGGGTAGAGATTTGCTTTATCATCAAGATTTGCTTCAAAGGTTATAGCTTTCTTACCTTTTCAGTTGCTTTCCTCGTTCATGTGCTCTGCTACATAAGACATCAACGTGCCTATAGCTTGTCCATTGAGGTGGGTTGAATCTTCATTGTTTCTCAAATTGAGGTTTTAATGTTACTACATTCTTTTGGAAGTGCTCTCAGTAGCTTGTTCACCTTTTCTCCATTAGTGAGTGTTTTTCCATGGTTCGCCAGACCATTCACTGTTTTGGTGAATTTTATGAACATCTGGATTACTGTTTCATCATATTTCATTCTGAATGGCTCATAGTTTCCAAGAAGAATGTTCATCTTTGTCTCCTTCACTCTATCGGTTCCTTTGAATGTAATAAGGAGGCAATCCCATATTTCCTTAGCTATTGCACAAGAGGAAATTCTCTTAAATTCAGATGCGGCCAGTGCACAATGTAGATGATGTTTAACTTTAGCATTATGAGTAGCTCTTATTTGAACTTTTTCTGCAAGAGTAGTAGCAGCTGCAACATCTTCAACTTGAGCTTCTTGTCCTTCTCGCCGAGCAAGAACTTGGGCTAGCATTGCTAAACCATTTTCAATTACATCCCACACGGCTAGATCTGTTGCCTCAATATAGGATTGCATTTTGCTTCCGATATCCATAGCCGGTTCCATCAAAGTAGGGCGGTTTGTTGAGAGCTTGTGCATCATTTGTAAAGAAACCACCAAAGTTTACTGTAAGAGAGGATCTTTATGCTCAGAAGAAATACAATCTAAATAACAAGCAACGAGATTCTGATACTAATTGTTAAGGCTAACAATACAACCTAAGGGGGGATGAATAAGTCGTTTCAGAAAACTTTGATAGCTTGGCAAAATTGGCAACCACTACTGAAAAATCAGGTCAAGTAGATGTTTTAAGTAACGTGAGCAGATTGTGTGCTAAAACAAATATGACTAAGAGAAAGAGGAGCACACAATGCTCTATAGGGGTTTGGTTCTATCGTAAATTTTACATCCGCTGTCCATATTAACAGCCTCAAGTTGGGTTGCATTGCACTAATAATCTGCTAAACAAATTAAAAAAAAATGCTAAACAAGTTACAAGCGGCAAGCACTGATCTTATTCAATGATAGATCACACTATCAAGATTCAGATGCTGCTATCACTCTTGTACACTTGATTTTTCACATGATTACAATACAACAAGAACACAATAGTGAAGATCTCGAGAGAGTGAAGTAATATCAGCTAGGAGTTCAGCTTCAAACAATTTTTGGTTTTGATGTATTGCACGTCTAACATTCCGACCTAAAATATCTTCTCTTTTATAGACATCTTCATTCTTCTTGTTGAGGTGTTTCAGAGAAGTAGATAGCCATTAGAAATTCGTTGGTACGGATGTTCAAAGATGAGACTGTCCATACAGTCTTTTTTTAGTGAATACTTGCCGATTATCCCAAAATAGATTCTACTGCTGATGTCCTGTTGTCGATGCCCTTGACAATTCTGAAAAAAGCCTTTTCCAAGTTCCTGTGACGATTTTGATTCTTCCGCTCCCGTTTCCAATCGACAACGGCTATATTTTGATTTCTCAACAAACATCTTTTGATGGTCATTATACCAACATCACCAATGACAAGATATCCATAGCATTCCACCCTAACATCGTCATCTGTCGATTTTTAAGTATGTTGGTGCTGTTTGTGAGTTAAACATATTTGTGATTTTTTTCCTTTGTGAAGATCACTTTTGTCTTTAATACATTGTCACGAACATCTGCAAATATCATAATAAACATTATACTAATGATTGTTTTGGGATTATCAAAATATTTTAAGATGTTTTTCCAACAAAATCTAGTAACTCAAAGCTTTTTTAACATGGTTGTTTTCCTTTAATTTCATTCTTTTGATGAAAAAACTATCCTTAAGCTTAATCTCGGTGCACCCGTCTTTGAGCTATACACATGATAACCGCGCATAAAAGTAGCCGCGATTTTGTGCACACATTACTTCAATTATCAAAACACCATGTTCGTTTAGATTTCAAACCAGATCACACTTTAAAGAAGTGTGGCCTTGTGCTCGGATCTCAAAAGAAGACAACGTCCTGGGTATTACCCCGTCGGTCCCTCGTCCCTTGACTAATTATCTAATTGTGATGGAACATGAAGATGGCCGTAATCTGTGATATGACGAGATTGGGGGGATGTGAGAACGTTACCGAAGGCAAGCATATCTAAGTTACTAGCAGTAAGGATATTTAACTTATAATAACATTTTTCTAGCAAAAAAAACTTAAAATAACATTTATATGTACTGGTTGTATGGCAAAAAAAATAAAAGAAAGAAGTCCATTAACGGCAAATATACCAATATAATTGATAATTGTTATTAGCTGGAAATCTGGACCACGAGCCCAATTAATAATTTTAAAATTAGATAAAAAGTATTCGAAATTTTGACATGTGGCTCTTGAGTCCAGGGAGGCAACCTTAGTAAAAGTTATCATGTAGCAGTCGCCAGTTGACCAGAATTACAAAAAAGTAGGAGTCATCAGACCAAGGTACGGACGGCGGTCCTCGATCTCATGCCGTCCATTAAAAAATATTACCCAACAAAAACGATTCCACGCTCACCATTTAATATTATGCGCTCGCTCGACATCGTCCGCAGGATCGGACCTCCCCTCGACGTGTGAACCCTCGTCCCCCGAATCCGACGGCCAGGAGATTTCCTTCTGGAACGGCGCGAATGAGGAGCGAGACACCGGATCCTCTCAGCGCCTCAAGCAAGTTAAGCTCAAAGCCCAAAGCCGCGGGAACTTCTCGGCGTCTCATTTTGACCGACGACCAACGCGCACCCATACACACATTCGCATTCCTGTTCTTCTTGCTCGGCGTTGATCTTCTTCTTCTTCTTCTTTAACTCTCTCTATATATAAAGCTCCTCCAGAACCACCTCCTCATAATATCTCTCTCTTGCTCATCCTCTGTGTCCTCCAAGTTCTCTCATAAGCACACGCACAGAAAGAAGAAGTGTGCTTCTGCTTCACCATGTGCATATAGATTCATTGTTTGGGAGTTCAGTTCTCGTTCTTCAAGTTCTTGTTCGAACTCTCGTCCGAGAACTTCACCAGAGGAGTATTCGATACGGGTTTCACGTGTGATCCGGAGAGACAGAGGCGGGTTTGACAATGGCGGCGGCATTGGCCGGGGACGACCTCATGCGGCAGACGAGCAGGAGCAGCCGCGGCAGTTGGCGGTCCACCAGCGTGAGGGAGATGTGGAACGCGCCGGACGTGTTCCAGCGGAGCGTCCGGCAGGTGGCGGACGACGAGGAGGAGCTCCGGTGGGCCGCCATCGAGCGGTTGCCGACCTACGACCGGATGCGGAGGGGGATGCTCACCCAGGTGCGGAGCAACGGGAGGGTGGTGCACGACGAGGTGGACGTGACCAACCTTGGGACGCAAGACAAGAAGGTCCTGATGGAGAGCATACTCAAAGTGGTGGAGGAGGACAACGAGAAGTTCTTGACGAGGCTGCGGAACAGGACTGACCGGGTCGGTATCGAGATCCCGAAGATCGAAGTGAGGTTCCAGAACCTGTGCGTCGAAGGGGATGCTTATGTGGGGACAAGGGCACTCCCAACTCTGCTCAACGCTACCATGAATGCTATTGAGGTTGGTTTTCGTGAGAATTGTTCACTTTCTCTGATGTTTCTTTTTCATGTTCAGTTGATCTTGAGTGTTGTTTAGTGAAGTATCAGTGGCATACTCAAAAGCTTTTGGTGTTAGTCAGGTAAGATTGCTTAGGTGACTAGATCGGGTAGAGGTCTTTGGTTACGTCTGGCTTTCAATTGTCTTAGAGACTTCAGGCGGAACAAGTTCTTGCGAGTTTCTCATATGTGGCTGCGATACCGCCTTTGACTATATCGAGTAGGCAGGCTCGGAAGGCATGAGATGACGGAATACATAACATTTGATTGTGAATATTCAGGCAATAAAAGGGCCTTTTAGTGAAATGATGCGTCTTTATTGCTTAAGTAAGTAGAAAAAAGGAAAGCTGATGTTATGGGAAGCCGAAAGAGGTAGAGAAGAGCCAACACAGCCTAAAAGCGGTTCAAACGTTGAAGCACAAAGATCGATAAATCAATCTGTTTGTTTCTTTTCATGTCTTCAGGGTGACGGCAGGGTCCGGTTCATTAGAGGAAGTGAATTTCATATTTTCTATGCATCCTCAATAACAATATTTATGTCAACAGGCAGTTATTGGTATGATCGGACTCTCTCCATCGAAGAAGAGAGTGGTAAAGATACTTCAAGATGTCAGTGGCATAATCAAACCGTCAAGGTGAATTCATGGATCCTCAACTTGAAGATCCTAGTCTTACTGCTTGCATAAACAAGTGCAGTTCTACGCGCTTAATTTGGAAGCTTATAAACATGAAAATATTCATTTTCAGGTTGACCTTGCTTCTTGGACCTCCTGGCTCTGGAAAAACAACACTGCTACAAGCACTTGCCGGAAAGCCTGATGATGATCTCAGTGTTAGTGAAGCATTTGACCTATCTGGATGCGTTTACTTGCTTACTGTCTTCAGGTTCTATAGTTCTTAGCGTGACTTAATTTGTTCTGTTACAACGATACAGATAGCTGGAAAAATCACCTACTGCGGCCACGAATTCAAAGAATTCGTTCCTCAAAGGACCTGTGCTTACATTAGCCAGCATGATCTTCACCACGGTGAGATGACGGTCCGTGAGACACTAGACTTTTCGGGCCGTTGCTTGGGAGTCGGAACTAGGTATGAGATGTTGGCGGAGCTGTCAAGAAGAGAGCGAGAGGCAGGGATCAAGCCGGACCCCGAAATTGATGCTTTCATGAAGGCCACTGCCATTACTGGCCAAGAAACCAGTTTGATGGCCGACTATGTCCTCAAGGTTGGTTTGCGGAATTTGTCCATTCAATCCTGCAACAATTTCGATGTTCATTGTACGAGCTTGTGTGGTAGGCTAAATCTGTAATGTTTGTGGCAGATCCTCGGATTGGATATTTGCGCTGATATCATGGTTGGAGATGACATGAGGAGGGGTATCTCTGGTGGACAAAAGAAACGTGTCACCACAGGTGAGATGTTGGTAGGACCGGCGAAAGCGTTTTTCATGGACGAGATATCCACAGGGCTGGACAGTTCCACCACTTTTCAGATTGTGAAGTTCATGAGGCAGATGGTCCATATCATGGATGTGACCATGGTCATCTCCCTCTTACAGCCAGCTCCTGAGACTTATGATCTCTTCGATGACATAATATTGCTCTCGGAGGGTCAGATTGTCTACCAAGGGCCGCGAGAGAGCGTTCTCGAGTTCTTTGAGTACGTGGGCTTCAAATGCCCAGAAAGAAAGGGGGTTGCTGATTTTCTGCAGGAAGTGACTTCCAAGAACGACCAAGAGCAATACTGGTACAGGAAGGACCAACCTTACAGATACATCTCGGTGCCTGAATTTGTGAGGGCTTTCAATAGCTTCCATGCCGGTCAGCAGCTTCTGGAAGAGCTTAGAGTCCCTTATGACAAAACCAGGGCACACCCTGCTGCTCTGGTGAAGGACAAGTATGGAATTTCTAACTGGGAGCTCTTCAAAGCTTGCTTTGCCAGGGAATGGCTGCTGATGAAGCGCAGCTCTTTCGTGTATATCTTCAAGACCACTCAGATCACGATCATGGCATTCATTGCGTTCACTGTGTTCTTCAGAACAGAAATGAAGACAGGCTCAATAAGTGACGGGACAAGATTTTGGGGAGCTCTATTTTACAGTCTTCTGAATGTCATGTTTAATGGGATGAGTGAGCTCGCAATGACGGTGTTCAGGCTTCCGGTGTTCTTCAAGCAGAGAGATTTCTTGTTTTACCCTGCCTGGGCTTTCGCGTTGCCCATTTGGGTGCTCAGAATTCCCGTATCACTGGTTGAATCTGGAATTTGGATCATCCTCACTTACTACACCATTGGGTTCGCCCCATCTCCTCTTAGGTACGACCACTTTTTCTGCTCTCTCATAAGTTGGCCCCTCCTGTTTTGGTTTATAAGCTACTAACACCAGTGCGACGAAAATAATCTCTGGTAAGTCCTCTTGCTGACAAATCTCGGTGATTTCTACTTGTGCAGGTTTCTCAAGCAACTCTTGGCTTTCTTTGGTGTGAATCAGATGGCTCTCTCACTCTTCCGTTTCATAGCGGCTGTGGGAAGAACACAAGTCGTCGCCAACACACTCGGGACCTTCACATTGCTGCTAGTATTCATCCTCGGTGGTTTCATTGTCGCGAAAGGTTAGAAATGTTTTTTTTTTGGCGCTTGGCATTGTCATTCTAAACAATGGCTGATAATGGCGTTCGGATACCTCATGTTTCACACCTATATGTAGATTGTTTTTGGTGATAAGCTTCTAAAAATTAATGTGCCCGATGGTGGACAGATGACATTTCAAAAGGGATGATCTGGGGTTACTATGTTTCTCCCATGATGTATGGGCAAAATGCCATTGCTATCAATGAGTTCCTGTCCGAGAGATGGAACAAGGTAACTTCTCTACAAGGCTTAGGATGCGATGGAATTTCAAAAGTCTTCTGAAGATGTCAATATTTCAGGATACATCTAAACTAACTTCTTTTGATGTCACAGCCTTCGCCCCCCAACACCTCTGAACCCACAGTTGGAAAGGCCCTTCTAGCGCAAAGAGGTCTTTACAGGACCGAGAGCTGGTATTGGATCAGTATCATGGCACTTTTCGCGTTCTCTGTTATTTTCAACATTCTCTTCACTGCTGCATTGACATTCTTAAACCGTAAGTAGATGCTCTCGTCTGGATTTCTTTTTGCAAAGTAAAATGAAAAGTATGTACTGATTTATTGCTTTGCAACTGTCTCAGCTCTTGGAGATAACAAAGCGATACTCGCGGATGACGATTCCGAGAAGAGGAGACAATCTAGATCAGAAGGTATGTAATTGTTGTGGTTAGGACAGTCAACTGGATTTATAGAAATAGAGAAATCTGGGATGATGCCTCAAAAAGTATCATGTGTAGATGCTTATAAAAGACTGGAATCTTATGACAGGTACTCCTATGCAAGTAAGAAATGCCCGAGCAAACAATGGTATTGTCAGTGAAAGCACCCAGGCTAGGAGAGGAATGGTTCTGCCTTTCCAGCCCCTTTCACTTGCCTTCAACCATGTCAATTACTATGTGGATATGCCCGCGGTAAGTCCAATCATCCCTAACTTAAAACGCCCCAAGTTCCGTGCAGCGATGAAATGACATGAGCATGCCCTAACGCAATGACAGTTCTTTCATAATTTCACATAAAACTTAGATAGAAACGAGTGACTTGTCAGAAAGCAAAAGGCTAGGGAAGATCTGATCGTTAAAGTATTTGTTTGAGACATATTTATCAGAATGCAGACTGTTAAATACCTCCACCCAACGTTAGATTTAGAAATAAATGTCTGTTTTGGTGTGCTTCAGGAAATGAAGACTCAAGGGGTTGATGAAAGCCGACTACAACTCCTAAGAGATGTCAGTGGAGCTTTCAGGCCGGGCGTTTTGACTGCATTGGTTGGAGTCAGTGGAGCCGGAAAGACCACACTGATGGATGTCTTAGCAGGAAGAAAAACTGGTGGATACATTGAAGGAAGCATAACTGTTTCCGGTTATCCCAAGAACCAAGCCACTTTTGCTCGAGTGAGCGGTTACTGTGAGCAGAATGACATTCACTCGCCATATGTCACCGTTTACGAGTCTCTCTTATACTCAGCTTGGCTTCGTCTTGCTAAAGACGTAAATAAGGAAACTAGGAAGGCACGTAACTATGATACTATCTTCTTCATCAACGTCTCCTTCAAGCAAGTAATTGACCTGGTGGAAATTTTGACTAAACACGAGTTTTCTTGGTTTTGCAGATGTTTGTTGAGGAAGTCATGGATTTAGTTGAGCTTCATCCCTTGAGGAATGCTCTAGTTGGGCTTCCAGGAGTTGATGGACTCTCGACGGAGCAGAGGAAGAGGCTCACGATAGCCGTTGAGTTGGTTGCGAATCCCTCGATTATTTTCATGGATGAGCCCACATCAGGTCTCGATGCTAGAGCAGCTGCAATTGTCATGCGTACCGTGAGAAACACTGTGGATACTGGGCGCACTGTTGTGTGCACGATTCACCAACCGAGTATTGACATTTTTGAGGCTTTTGATGAGGTACGGTCAGGATAATTGAACTCTGTGTTCCTTTCATGGATTTTTAGGATTATCTCTTCAAGATATCCCTGAGCTGATGATGTGTGTTCTCCTTGCAGCTTCTCCTGATGAAAAGAGGAGGGCAAGTCATTTATGCTGGGCCTCTCGGTGAACAGTCTCACAAGCTCGTCGAATATTTCGAGGTGCTTATCTTTTCACTTCAATTAAGAAACACGCATGACTGAAAAATCCATGACTACACCTACCAATGAGGCTGTGTGGTTTAACTTAATAGAGTTTAATGTCTGAAAACCAATTGCAGGCTCTTCCCGGTGTCCCCAAGATCAAAGAAGGCTACAATCCTGCAACATGGATGTTGGATGTCACTGCTACTTCAGTTGAAGCTCAACTGGATATGGACTTTGCAGAAATCTATGCCAATTCCGACCTCTATAGGTGAGAGACGTGCACTCCTTGTAATTTCTTCAAATTCCAATCATGAATGTGCACTGAACTCGGCGCCTCATTCCCCTGCTTTATTTTTTTTCCTTTTCAGGAGAAACCAGGAGCTCATCAAAGAGCTGGATACTCCACAGCCCGGTTCAAAAGACCTTTACTTCCCCACCCAATTCTCCCAGGGCTTCCTAACTCAATGCCATGCTTGCTTCTGCAAACAGAACTGGTCCTACTGGAGGAACTCCCGGTTTAACGCCATTCGTTTCTTCATGACGGTCGTCATTGGTCTTATGTTTGGCTTCATTTTCTGGAGCAAAGGAGACAAAATGTAAGCACAAACTATTGCATTTGAAAGATCATTTTATTTTTGCGAAGGTCGAGCCGCTGCTATTACCTTAACATGTTTGCTCACATGATGTTTCTGTTCCTTTAATCCTGATAGATATAAACAACAAGATTTAATCAATCTACTCGGTGCCACCTATGCTGCTGTTCTCTTCCTTGGAGCCACTAATGCTTCAGCAGTCCAATCTGTGGTGGCAATCGAAAGAACCGTTTTCTACCGTGAACGAGCAGCTGGGATGTATTCAGAGTTGCCTTATGCATTTGCTCAGGTATGTTTCTTTTTGTCCGTTTCGAATAATTAGAATCTCATTCATTTCATTACAATCGTATTTTCTTGTTCTGTCATTGATTGGTGTTCTTTGTGTATCAGGTGGCTATTGAAACAATCTATGTGGCGGTTCAGACAGTTATTTATTCCCTCATTCTCTACTCAATGATCGGTTTCGAGTGGAAGCTCAGCAAGGTCTTGTACTTCTACTACTTCGTATTCATGTGCTATACCTACTTCTCAATGTACGGCATGATGGTTGTCGCACTCACTCCCGGCCACCAGATCGCTGCCATCACAATGTCGTTCTTCCTCAACTTCTGGAACTTGTTCTCAGGCTTCCTCATTCCCCGACCTGTAAGTAACCTTACCTCGGTCCTAATTCTAGTCTTCGTTCATTTCTCATCGAGAGCATCATCCTCTTTTGTCAGCATGTCATATTAATGCTAAGACTGCTCTGTTGTTGCAGCTGATCCCTGTGTGGTGGAGATGGTATTACTGGTGCTCGCCCGTCGCTTGGACCATCTATGGCATTTTCACATCCCAAATCGGCGACAAGAAGGAAGATCTTACAATAGACGGAGTGGGAGCACTACCAATAGATGAATTCCTGAAGGAGAGCCTGGGATTCGATTACGACTTCCTCGTGCCTGTGGCTTTGGCCCATATCGGTTGGGTCTTGGGCTTCTTCTTCATCTTTGCCTACGGCATCAAGTTCCTGAACTTCCAGAGGAGATGAGAAACTACATCTTGTTTCGACGAAGTATAATTTTTGAGCTTTTTACTCATAGGATTGCTGACAGTATGGCAATATGGTCGAACACATGGAGATGAGCAGAAAACTGTTCCTCCTGTCTGTCTTCCCAGGACAATTCTTTTTTCTTCTGTAATTTTGCTTGGCTTGATTTCTCATTTTTTGTTTCTGTCATATTGTGGTATGTATAGCTCTTTTTATCCTTGCAAACCTGCTGTTGTACCATCGTCTGAGAGATAGTGGAAAATAAAATCCCTTTACTTCATAAACGACATTTCTACTGCTCTCTTTCTTTTTTCGCTTTGATCCCATGCAAAATTTTGCGTCAATTTTTGAATTGTCTGAAAGATTGAACCGTTTGAATCCAAGCAAACATTCACGCAACAAAGACAACACCAATGCAATTCTCACTCATGAAAACTCATCCATCACCTTCTACACCAGCCCAACAAGATGAGAAAGAAGGATAAAAGATCACCTAATGACAGAAGTATCTATATCGTCAATAACAAACAGAGAAAGAGCATCATAGTCTACGAAAAAAAAATGTTAGGCAATAGGAAGATGGTACAAAAGAAACTCGAAGAGCACAAAACAAGCTTCTTATATGTGGGCTCGTTCATGACTGGCACGAATCAACAATGAAAACGCTCGACCCATGTCGGGTCATGAAAGCGAACGTTGCATATTCTGGTGGATTCTTCTTTGATTTTGCATCTGATTTTGCTTCTCTGAGCAACCACGCCTGCATATCCACGCAATCTTGACCTCCAAGCCATCTACAGAAGCATTCTGCATTCCCCTGAAGTTCCGATGCAACTTCCTCACCTTCAACACTAGCTCCATCCCGATATGAACGTACGACGCTGAATTCTTCTCCGGATCCTCCATCTCCATTCCTCTGCATTGTATCAGAGCATTGTCCAATGGCCCATTTCCGGTGAGCCGAGCCTCGATGCCATGGAGTCTTTCGTGTTCTCAGGCCAATGTACACTCTGCTCGCGAAATGAGAAAGATATCGAGCGCTTGGAACACTGGTACACTGTTTCGGGACGTCCCCGAGAAGAAGAGTTGTTTGGGCCCGTTTGGTTCGACTTTGGAGGACTCTATTTGAATGAATGCAAATACCTTTGGGTTAAAGGGGTTTTCTGAAATACAAGTAGTGTTTGGTAAGTATTTTTTTAAATCAACTTGGGTTAGAGGACTTTTGCTAATATTTAAAAAAAAAAGGCTCAAGTGGAGCTTAACCATAAGCTATTGCCGCCAGCCAGATTTGGTCGTAGGCTAACTGCCGACGGTCACATTTGGTTGCCGGCCATTGTCGTTTGGGGTCGCGCAACCTCGGCTAAGGGTTGCGTGACCCCAATGATCGCCACCTGGGGTTGCCGAGGTCGCGCAACCCTCAGGTGGTGGTCACCGGGGTCGAGCTAGCCCTCAGGCGGTGATTGCTAGCCGTCGGACCTGCCTCTGGGAAAGATGAACAGTAGCGATGAATAGTGTAAGTTGCATTCAAAAAATGCAACTTCTCAAGGTACTTTCACCTTTACATTGGCCAAAAATCCCTTAGAGAGCATTTCAAATGCAATTGCATCTTCCCAAAGTGAGTAAAAAAGGTTGCCAAATACCATTTGCATTTAGCCAAAAGACTTTAGAACCCAAATGAGCATTTCAAATGCTGAACTAAATAGAGTCTTTGTGAGTCCACCCGGACTAGAAGGAAGAACCTGCCGACGGGTTGCGGTCCTGTGTTATCCTTAACTTGAGAGAAATCCCAGATGACTGCTACTTCGGAGCTCTCGTACTTAGTGAGTTCTTCGCCTGTGTTGTGTCACGAAATGAAGAATATGAAAATTGGGGAAGCTTTTGTATTATCTTTACATGTACAGGACTCAATTTATAATACAATGTACGGACAATAAATGGAAAGAGTAAAGAAAAGAAATACGAAATCCATTCTAATCCTAGATCGATTTATTCAAACACTCTAGCATGGCAAGCATATCTCCAAAATCGTGCTTAGAGACTTTGTACTTGAAGTGAGTTGATGGGTCATTGCCACCGATGACGCGACGACTTACAAGAAGTTCGCTGCTGCCGGCGGGTGTTGTGTACCAGGAGAGGGCGGTTTCATAAACAAAATCGATCCGAGTTCGAAATGAAGAACTAAGGAGTGAAGTAAGAGTAGCAAGAGAAGTAATACGATGATCATTATCGAGCGAAGCGGGAAAAAGAGGGACAAGAGAAGCCGACACATTCGGGATTCCAAGGAGAGACGGAGGGGCTTCTCGAAGCCGAAGTGCGAGAATGCAAAGGATTGAAGACAGCAATCGCGTTCGCGTCGTTGCAGGGCCGAGAGAACTTGCGTTTCACGGTCGATGTTAGAAGCTTTTCATGGAGAAATTGTAAGAGAGAGAGAGAGAGAGAGAGAGAGAGAGAGAGAGAGAGAGAGAGAGAGAGAGAGAGAGAGAGAGAGAGAGAGAGAGAGATGGATCAATCGGAGCTAGGAGAAGCCATGTTATATAGAGAAGAGAGACTACTGAAGAAGCTAAATGATTTCAAAATCTCTTCCGACAATCATCTCTTAATTAATACGGATTTAACTGCGCCTCATGAACAGCTTCGAAACACTAGCTGCTTATGATGGAAGGTTGGTGACGAACTTTGTGGGTTACTCTCTCCCCATGACGAGAGACATGAACTTGGTATGCCACGGTAGTCCGAACTCAGTTTAGTACATGCGTTAATTTAAGTGACTGACTTCAACACCTTGACGGGTAAGTGTTCCGTCGAGTCGGCTGACATGTAAGGATACGATTTTGATTTGAATCCCAACTGATGGTAAGTCTCCACTTTTTTTGTGAAAAACGAATAATTAGAAAATATTTTCCTCAAAATGATCGCTTGTAACGCTTGAAACGTTAGTTGATAAAAATGTTTACATTATCGACAATAATTTGTTTTAAACATTTTCGTGAATAATGAAATTTTTTTTCGTTTATTCATTTTTGTGAGCGATACGAGCGATCATTTTGAAGAAAATATTTTCAAAATCGCCTATTTTTTACGAAACAAATGCGTTCTAAATTTATAATGCATCGTCTTGGGGTAATCTATCAAATTAGAGATCATCACGTTGGATTAGATCAAACTTTGGGGATTAAATGATTAACCGATGGATTAACCGCCTGCTTTTAATTTCTTGTTGGAGGTCTCTCCTTTTAGCGGATAACTTTCGAACTTACTCGAGAAGTGTGGGCTAGGTCACCTTTCAGACTCTTTTCCTCTACTGTAGAACAGACTAGTAATGTGTTACTGAGAATGCCTTTCGTTTTCATTGTCCTAATTGAACAGACCCCAACTTGAAATTTTCCTATAACAGCTTCTGAAAGTGGGTTATAGAAAACATGATCTTTTTGTACCTTTTGCTCTAATGAAATTCTGCAATTCCGGAGCTGAAATTACAAATTTTGAGTCGGGATTGATAATTTAGAATCTTTCCGTTGGGTAAAAGGATTAAGCTATTTCAGTATATACACTTAACCCACTCCGGTCCTTGTACTTGTTAACCATTCATTTTGAACAAGGAAGACCGATTAAAACCTAGTCCGGCGCGGGGGCGTCTAAACGTGTTAATGAATGACGAGATTTGTAAAATCGTCTGCAATCTTAACAATAAATGATCTAGGCACGTCTTATCTTTTCTCTCTTATTATATAAGCACAGGTTTCCTTTCACAAAATTGAATTATTCGCTTTGTTGTTTAGTTTGAGTATGAGAAAGAGTACTTAAATTCGACTTTGGTTTGCCATCCTCACTGCACAAAAATAAAAAAGGCGACCGTTTAGCTATTCTTTTACCACACATTTCATATCTCACTCGAATAAAGAATTCAATATATGTCAAGACTATACCAGTGAGCCTATTTACAAACCTTTGTACAGAATCAACTACATCATATACAAAGTGGATCTGAATCAATCAGTGGTCCAGGTCCACAATATCTGTGTCACCCACTTAAAGTCAAAATGTTTGTGCGGATGTCCATTTCAGTGTCCTTGAAAGGTTGATAACCTCGTCGAGTTCATTGTAGATAAAGATTAGAAAGGTTCCGACCAAAAAAAAAAAAAGATTAGAAACGTTGAAACTTGTCTCCTTGACAAGGAGAGTCGGTGCTTTTATAGTTTGCAGGATGTAGCTAGTTAGCTTACGTCTATGGATTAAACTCGTCCTCATTTTCTCAAGAGTTCTTTTGTTTTTGGTTTTGACCATGTAAATCAAAGAGTCTGGAAAAGATAAAGAACCGGATTAGATTCGCGAAACATCATCCCAAATGCACTGATTCTGCTGTCAATCGGCGACGCAATGAAAACGGATTATAATTTTGCAATTAAGTCAGGAGCTACAGAAAACGATAGAGAAATAAAACGAGTAATGATTAAAGGACACGAAAAATTTATATGGTTCGATCCGAATATCGAAACTTACGTCAACAGGAAGAGCCAACAAATAATTCACTAATAAATCGGAGAATTATAGAGTTTACAATCACTTATACACTCGAATATTTCTCAGTCTTAGTATATACCCAATATCCACAGTATTTAATAACTCAACTCAATGGACTCGACTTTGCACAAATCTCTTCAAGCTCCCGGCTTTGTTCGTCTCTTGAGCTTTCTCTTCTCTATGTGTCTCTTCGTCCTCTGCGATCCTCCTTTTTATAAGAGAAAGGACGGAGAAACAAGAGAAAATGTCGCCGCCATGCGTCTCCCTGCAATTAATGATGACATGACCATCATGCACCGACATAGGAAAATAAGCATAGCTTTTACCTTCCCTCTTTCTTCCATTCATTACAAAAGACAAACTAAGCCCAGAAATGATACAAAAGAGAGAGTCATTCGGCGCCCAGAAGACAAGTCTTCGAAGAAGCAAGGACGCCCATCAATTTCCATGGGCATGCATTAGGAAAGAAAATGGACGTTCAGCTCCTAAGGACAAAGCAGGAGCAATGGGCATGCGTTAATGAAGGTGAAATGATGGACTTGAGAGAAGTGCACATCTTTGACTTAAAGAGGAAAATATACGCATGTGCAAAGGATGTTCATGCTTTGTTTCATGATTGTCAATTTTGTGCGAGACTTTTAGCAATAAATGATCTACATGTGTGTCGGGTCTCGAACTCAAACTTGAGATATGATTTAACAGATTCCTCCTCTTATTTATGCCTCCAACTCCATAAATTATGCCAGCAAACTAGCAAATTCAAATCTTGGTCCGTCATGTCAAGTCACGGTTTTGCGAAGATCAAAAGTTTTTCTGTTCTCCAAAAAGTTGTGCCAGCTTCTTCATCGCTCGTATCTTCCTCTTGCCTCTCCCTGATCCTCGCACTCAGTTCCTTGGCCCTTCTCTGGACTTTGCTCGCCTTCTTCTTGAACAACCACTTGCTTGATCGCTTTCACCACCTCCTCCCTCCGGGATCTGTCGTCCTCTCTCCGGACCTCCATGCCGACCCCAATATCCGCGACCAGTTTGGCATTTAAGGGCTGATCGAGGTGCATCGGCATGGCTATGATGGGTACGCCGAAGACTATTGCCTCCAATGTTGAGCTCCACCCACGGTGACTCACACAAACCCACCTGTTATTTCACCAATCATGGTGTCGATATATTGAATAAATGTCGAAGCAAAAGAAAATAAACGTGGGATGACAGCACAAATAATATAGAATCAGTATACAAAATGCGACGCTGACACCTCTTGTTTGGACGTTTGAGTACGACCCACTTTTTCAAGTGCCGAGTTGCAAATTTAACACGTAGTTTTTGTAAATCGATTTTAAACTATAGCATTAGCTTTGTTGGCACGAAACACCAGCACTCAGGTGCATGAGGATCTTGGCCCGTGGAGCCCATCCTTGGACCACCATGCCTCTGTCCTTCGTCCTCTCCAAGAACCCTTCAGGCAAAGCTTCAACAAAACTCACACTCTCTCTGTCTCCTCCAGGAAACCTCACCACCAACACCAGCCCCGCATCAACGCTCGCGAGCTCCAGCCCGCGTGCCACCTCCTCCATCTCCTCCTTCTATAGGAAGCACTCGGCTCCCCCGAACGTTACGAACACCACCGAGCCGCTCTCTCTCTCCTCCAGGGACCCCATTATCTCCCCTTCGTCGTCTCTAGCATCGCCTCCGGCCGGTTCTTGAATCAGACCCAGTCCAGCGAGGTAGTCCACGTTCTTGCCCTAGATATCTCTGCATGTCTTTGTCGCGACCTAAAATTTCCTCAGGCTAATGGATTATTAGGACTAAACCTAACTTGAGCCCTCCCAAGCCCTACCAATTCGCAACTTAGGGTTTAAGTTTTTTTAACATGCAAAAGTTTTCATGTTCGGAGTCGCCACTAATCTATTTGTGGTAGGTCGATTAGAAACCTAAATAAAACATAGGAAGATATGTTTTATTCCTACGAACCAGAGATTATAAGCTCGGGGACTTGATTACGCTAGATCTAGTCTAACGCCCTTTCGGTACCTTTTCTCTTCAAAAATATTTTGGCAAGCAATCTGGATCCATTTTAACTTAGTCACTAACATGTGAGGTGTTCATGCGGGTGCGCAAACCACCAATTTAACACCCAAGAAAGCATTAAATAAATTGTAAGTTGGGAGAATTACTTACCTCAAAGCAACGTAAGCATCTGCATTGTTAGCTAGAAAATCACATCAACAACCTAATATGATTTCTAATTAACAAGGAATTCACTCAATTTTTGGATTTTCACTTATTTAAATGAAAGCTAATCTACATGCAATGACGTGCAAAAATGACATGCAAGTAATGCAACCTAGCATGCAAACTATATGTCATGCGACGACGTGACCTAATTCTGATGACGGGCAAATGATTTATTTTTGGTATTTTCTAATGAAATTCGGAATAAAAATATGCCTAAATTAATATGCAACCTATGATGACTTAACATATCCTAACATGACTTATTTTTGGGATTTTTGTTAAAATTCGAAATAATAAACTACTTAGATTAAGAATGCAATCTATCCTAATCTACCATAAAGCAATTCATTCTTTTTTGGGGTTTTCATGAAAATTCGGAATTAAAAAATAACCTAAATAATCTGTTAAGATTAGAACATTACTTAATTTAAACTAGGAAATAGATTATCTCAAGTCCTAATTTAAATTAAATAATTATTCTATCGTCTAGATATATTTAGGATTCCTAAACATGCAAAACTCAAATTCAAATCCTAACTAACATATTTTTTATTTTCTTTATTTAAAAGAAAAACAATTAAACAAAGATAACAACCACGTACAAACAACCCATGCAATCCGCAAGATTCCTCAAATTCAGATAAGACAAAGAAATCAAACTAACGGTCATATCTATAGGGTTATAGATATCGACAGAAAGTTGATTGTTTAAATTTGGAAAGCAAATAAAATCTATTATCGTATCAAAGTGATTATAGATAAGATAATGATTTTCCGTATCGTCGCGTATCGTACCTTAGGGATAAGGTCGGATAGTCGTCTAGATACGTTGCTAAATTAGGATTCCTAATTTAGGGTATTTTCTAATATTGCGGATATAGCACATATTATCCTAAGATATCTAGCAATCCACGCGATATTCACGGAATATTCAAAATATTCAAACTAGGAATCTAAATATTTTGAAAATATACCGGATAGAGATCTTTACCTGATTTCTGGATTACTTTCCAAATTTGAATCGCTGAGATTACGGATCGGGACGATGATCGGCGGTGGGTGATCGACGGCGGATGCGGCGGCGACAATGAGAGGCGGCGGCGATGGAGGCCCACCGTGGGATGGCGACGGGGTGGCCGATGGCGGGTGCAGTGGTGTGCGCGGTGGTGCTCCCAGTCAATCTGCAAAACAAGAATAAGGCCACGGCAGTATAAGGACGCCACGAGGCACTAGGACAGCAGTGGCTTAGCGTCGAGACTCGGGGCGACCAGCAACTTCGGAGGATGTCGGGATTACGGTGGGGCAACAGCTGGTTCGACGTGGGCTCAGGAAACAACCTCGGAAAATCCAGCAACGAGTAAAGATCACCCACTAATGCCCAAAATTGTCTTCCTCCTGTGTAACACGAATTGAAATTCTACTTTGCAAACTGATGTGCTATTTTTTATTCCAACTCAAATTCACCGATCGCGGGGTTCAAGGACTTCTTTTCCAAGCGGTGGTCAACGGGGATTGGATTGGACCAAAGCTGAAGATATCGACACGTCGAGACCTACGATGGAAAGTGGCGATTTGCTGATTTTCACCGTGAAGTTGAAAGGCACGTCGCTGGCGGTTTGCTGAGTCCACAGTAATTGGTGTCTGGTCACGGCAACAGGGACCACGGCGAGGAGGGTCGCGACTCACGGCCACAGGTCTGGCCGTGAGGGAAGCGGCGTCGCGGAACAGCAGCAGCAGCGGTCCGCGCAATGCGGTCGCGAGGCGGCGCAACTCTGAGGCGAGTGCGTGCGTGACCAACTCTCTCTCTCTTACTCTTGCTCTCACTCACGTGTGTCTCTTGTGCTCTCAAAAATCGTGTTCTGAAAATTGTGAGAGTCCCCCCCCAAAATCCTGACCTAACGATGTATATATAATACTAATCTAGGTCAATTAGATGGGCTCTCTAGTCCTAATAGGCTTAGGCTTGGGCTTAAATTTTAATTTAATTCAAATGGGATGAATTAATTAAGGATAATGGGCTGAATTAAGCTCAAATTAAAACAACCGAGCCCGTTTGACTTGTAATTCCCGGCCCTTGCGTTCCAAGCGAGCCGAGTCCCATTCGATGAAATTTAAGCTCGTTCGTCACCGCCAGTCCAATGCAAAATGCAATTAATCTAAAATGAATTTAAACTATATGTTATGCAACATAAATATTTTTGTTTAGGGGTTAAAAATTTAATCCCTAATTTTCTATACAAATTACAACTAAATGGTCGCTAAAATTTAGGTGTCAACAGCTGCCCCTCTTTGAAGGTGAGCTCGCAGAGGTTGCATTCAAAGACTAAATGATACCTAAATTTCACCTATGCAAATGCAATGAATGTTGTTTTTGTCGGGATTATGAGTCCCATTTTTAAATGCATTAAGAAATGATGCATGCTGGCATGAATAGAAAACATACTTGGAATTACTTACTTGACAGGAGCGAGATAATACAATTCGAGGCACGACTCTAATTTTGTATGTTGTTTGGCAAATGTTTGGGCTTAGTCCCATAGGTATTGCCTGATATACTGTTGATGAACTTCGGTGATCTACAATTAAGTTAAAACACACGAAGAAAGCTCGACGTATCCAATCATCATTTGGACTCGCGAGAGCAGTTTTTAGTAAAAACATGTAAAAACGTTCCGACCTTTACAAACTACCTATACATCTCCATAGGTATTTGTAAAAATTTGGCCGCTGCGCCTATACATCTCCATAAGTGCGTCACGGGGGAACTTCAAGAGGATATTCCGACCTTTATGAGATACCTATACATCGCCATAGGTATTCATAAAGATTTGGCCGCTTCACTTATATCTTCCTCATAGGTGAACCGCGGGGGAACATCTGGGATTGGAAGAACATTCCGACCTTTACGAGATACCTATACATCGCCATAGGCACTTTTAAAGATTTGGCCGCTGCGCCTATACCTTCCTCATAGGTGTGTTACGGGGGAATATCTTCTAAGATTGTATGAAAAGTATACCTAACAAAATATCTAGTTATCATCTAAGATATTTGAAAGGACTTGATCGATAAATACCTGGATATCGTCGCAGGTACTTAACGATTGGCTGAACCGGGGGCTAGCCCCAATGTTCAGGGGTTCCTTGACAAAGTACCTGGATATCATCAGAGGTACATGAAAAGACTTGATCAATAAACGCCTAGATATCGTTAGAGGCATCTAGAGATTGCGACAAAATGATCAAATATGGGACCTGACAATTGCTCGAACAGGTTAGGGATACCTGGATAGTCACAGGCATCCAAGGATAGAGATATACTTACTTGGTGATATCTTCGACTCTTGAGGGCGTGTCTCCTGCTGGACACGATTTTAGGCAACATGTAATATGCATTCATGGATAATCAAGAACACATATACTCATGCACTATAAATTCAACTGGTTTTCATGCATGACGATTTTGTCAATTCAGCATTACTAAATTTCACTGGGGAAAAATCATGACAAGACAATCCGAACTCACAAGCGGATATCTTGAAAATGTCAAATGAGGGACTTCTGGTCCAAAAAGGCTTTCTCTCGTTCTCATCGAAAAGGCTGATTTATGGAGAATAGCTCCATCTCACCATCATCATGTTGACAAGGGTCTGAGTATTCTCGCAAGCAGTACGACTTTACCGATCTGAGAGGTCTTTGTCAGGACCGTAACATGGGCTTGGTCAATGGCTTAGCAAAAAGGGACTCTTCAAGTCGAGGCTATTGAAAGAAAATACTCCACAATCGTCTCCGGGTTTACAAGTCAAGAACCTGCAAAATGAGATAGAAATGGACTTGCTCGCACTTCTTCGAGCTAAGCTTATAAACATCAGAAACTCTACGTTAGTTCAAGTGCCCTAATATGAAGAGACTTTGCAAGGGATGTAACGCAGGCTAGGCTCATGGGTTGAGAAATGAATGGATCATAAGGCTCAAAATGTGTATAATTGGGGTAAGAGTTGGTGATCATCTCGGCATTATCACCGGTGCTCTTTTCCGTCAGGGATTGTCTTCTCGGTAGATGTTCCATTGGCTTCGAGAGTTCATCACTTGATTCCTTTGAGACTTGTAGGACTACTGTTCTACTGGGGATGATTTTGACATGTCATATCCTGACATTTTTTCATTGGGCATTGGCCTTGCTTTTACCAGGCACATTGCTTTTTCTTGCCCCCTTTTTTTTTTACAATGTAAACATTGGCCAGCTATATCTGACTGAATGACTCGCCATTTAAACTTTCAAGGATTCTTGTCTTCTATCGACGCTTCGGATATGCTGCTTGAACAATGATGACTTTTGCCTTGCCCCAGTGTGGGGGATGATCACCAACTGGGTTTATATGAAACAAATTTGCGGGCTCAATTGGGCTTAGCAAAGGATAAAATGTGTATAGGATAGAGAAAGAAATGCTCTTCGTCATCCTAAGGCACTTGAACTTCACGTGAATTCATCTGAAAAAGCAACACTCGAAGATTGATGCAAGTGAGAGCATGAAAATTCCTACTCATTTTTCACCTTATGACGCTGACTTACCTCCAGTTTGCCCCGATGTGGGGTGGTTCTTGACAGGGGTAATTTGAATGAATTTCTCCAAACGTTTAGGCTCAAAGTGGCAAAATAATGGATAACCTGTAGTATTTGGGATAGAGAAATGAACCGTCTCTCGTCATTTCAGTTGCCATACCTTTTGCGAGATAACCCTTTGCCTTGCAGACATGGGATTTTTCCACTCAACTCGCTGGGGATTAGTTCACGGGACTGTGTATAGGATATGGCTTGCCTTTCATCATCCCGATGTACCTCATTCAACACATTCAATTCATTCCACGTGAGTTATCATATTGTCTAAATAGATTCCCCTTTTGAAATCGATAATGTAGACTAACAAAATGATCAAGCACAATTTAAAGCCAAGGCACACATTCCATCTTTAAATTGATTGAAACCATTTATTCATAAATGAAATGTTTGCAATTCAGAATATAAAACCAAACATTTGAAAACTTTTGCTGCAAAATGTTAGATTTTGTCAGGGGTAATACATCTTCACAGCATCGAAATTAACAGGAGTGGAAAACTCACGACCATCCATTTCTGCGAGAATCAGGGCACCTCCGGGAAGCACTTTTTTAACCACATACGGACCAATGTAGTTTGGGGCAAATTTTCCTCCAGGAACAGGAAAGACTGGCAGTACCTTCCTTAGGACTAGATCATTTATCTCGAAGTGTCTTGGACGCACCTTTTGATTGAAGGATCTAGCTATCCTCTGCTGATAGATTTGACCGTGGCAAATGGCTTTCAATCGCTTCTCATCAATTAGGTTTAACTGCTCATGCCTTTGTCGCATCCATTCCGCCTCGGACAACTCCACTTGAGACAAGACTCGCAAGGAAGGGATCTCTACTTCGACGGGTAGGACCGCTTCCATGCCATACACCAAGGAAAAAGAGGTTGCTCCGACAGAGGTTCGGATCAAAGTTCGATACACCATTAGTGCAAATGGCAACCTTTCATGCCAGTCACGATAGGTTTCAGCCGTTTTGGCCAAGATCTTCTTGATATTATTGTTGGCGGCTTCAATTGCTCCATTCATCCGTGGACGATAAGGAGATGAATTTAGGTGCCGAATTTTGAACTCGTTGAATAACTGATCCATGAACTTGTTGTTCAAATTTGTCCCATTGTCAGTGACGATAGCCTCAGGGACACCATAACGAGCGACTATGTCTCGTCTGATGAATTTTACAACATTCCTTGCAGTGACGTTTGCATAAGATACCGCCTCAATCCACTTAGAGAAATAATCAATCGCGACCAAGATAAATCGATGTCCATTCGATGCCTTGGGATTAATTGGGCCAATCACATCGATGCCCCACATTGAAAAGGGCCATGGCTCAGACAATTGATGTAATTCCGTCGGGGGAGCATTTATTTTATCCCCGTGAACCTGACAGCGATGACATCTTCGAACATGTTGGATGCAATCACTTTCAAGACCGAGCCAATAATAACCTAACCTCATGATCTTTTTTGCTAACATATGGCCATTCATGTGTGGACCACATATCTCCTCGTGTACTTCTTGCATAATTCTGGTAGCTTCAGCCACATCCACACACCTCAATAGGATCGAATCATTTGATCTTTTGTACAGCTTTTCACCACTAACAAAGAATTTTGAAGCCATTTTCATTATGTACTTCCTGTCAGCCGGGGTGCTTCCCTCAGGAAATTCTTGTCTCTGGATGTAACTCATGATATCATAATACCATGGCTTTTCATCAGGTTCTCCGGTCACAACCATACAGTAGGCCGGTTTTGTCAGGACTTCAATCTTCAAGGGTTCTACCTCTAACCCACCAATCACTTGCAACATGGATGATAACGTAGTTAGCGCATTAGCAAACTGATTATGAGACCTCGATAAGTACTCAAAAGAGATATTTTCGAATTCCTCTATGATTTCTTCGAGGTATTCATGGTACGGCACTAGTTTGGTGTCTCTCGTCTTCCACTCTCCCACAGTTTGAAGAATAATCAGAGCAGAATCACAAAACACTTTCAACTTGGTTATCCCCATTTCCACTGCGGTTTGGAGTCCGAGGATGCAAGTTTCGTACTCGGCTATGTTGTTGGTACAGGGGAACACCAACTTTACTGCTACAGGATAATATTGCCCATCTGGGGATATTAAAACTGCTCCAGTGCCGGAACCAGCCAGGTTTACAGCTCCATCGAAAAACATGGTCCATGTGTCTTCCTTTATTACCAAAATGCGATCTTCTGGAGAATATCTATATCATCAGGGACTTCAGGATTTTCAGCTAACACATCAGCAATTACTCGACCTTTAACTGACTTCTGTGGCTTCATCTGGACATCAAACTCTGAAATTAAAATCTGCCACTTGGCTAACTTCCCTACCAGAGCCGGTTGATCAAGTAAGTACTTGATGGGATCGTTCTCAGTCACAAGCAAAATCTGGTGATGCAATGTATATTGTCGCAGCCTATGGAGCACCCATACTAGTGTAGCGCAAGTCTTCTCGACTTCAGAATAATTTAACTCCGAGATGGTGAACTTCTTACTTAGGTAATAAATGGCTCGCTCTTTTCCATCTTCAGGATTTTTCTGGGCTAGCATCGCACCTAAAGACTCCCTATAAATCGTGAGGTAAAGAATCAAAGGCTGGCCCAGTATTGGTGGGACTAGCACTGGTGGTTTTATCAGGTACCGCTTTAGTTCGTTAAACGCTTCTCGACAATCATCGTCCCATTCCACTTGAGCATTCTTCTTTAGAAGTTTGAAGAAGGGCTTAGCAGTTGCGGAGAGCTGGGAAATAAAGCGGGCTATGTAGTTCAATCTACCCAGGAGGCTTTGCACTTCTTTCACGGTCGATGGGGGTTGTAACTCACATATAGCTTTCACTTTAGAGGGATCAACTTCAATGCCTTTACTGCTTACTATGAACCCGAGTAATTTGCCCGAGGTTGCTCCAAATATGCACTTCGCTGGGTTGAGACGGAGCTTAAACTCACGAAATCTCTCGAATAATTTCTTCAAGGTATCGACGTGACTCTTCCCAGGTCGAGACTTGGCGATCATGTCATCGATATAGACCTCGATCTCTTTATGCATCATATCATGGAAGAGCGTCACCATTGCCCGTTGATATGTTGTCCCGACATTCTTAAGGCCAAAGGGCATGACTTTGTAATGAAATGTCCCCCAAGGGGTAATGAACGCCGTTTTTTCTTTATCGCCATCTTTCATTTTTATCTGATTATAACCCGAGAAACCATCCATGAAGGAAAACAGCTCGAACCCAGCAGTACTGTCCACCAAAACGTCTATATGTGGCAATGGAAAATCGTCTTTATGGCTAGCCTTGTTTAGATCGCGATAGTCGATGCAAACCCGAACTCGATCATCCTTTTTTATGACTGGCATAATATTAGCCACCCAGCTGGGGTATTGGGTGACTTCGATGAATCCCGCTTTCAAGAGCTTCATGACCTCCTCCTCTATTTTCTTGGAAAGTTCGGGCTTGGTTCTCCATAGCCTCTGTTTCTTGGGCGGCATGCCTGGATTAGTAGGCAGATCGTGCTCCACAATAGAAGGGTCTAAACCCGGCATATCGGCATACGACCAGGCAAAGATATCCTGGTAATCCTTCAGCAATTGGACTAGGCATTTCGCTTCACCTTCGGGAAGGGTTGCCTCTATCCTCACCTTTTTGGGTTCTCCGGAATCACTCAAGTTGACGGTGATAGTTTGGTCTACCGTTAGGACTTTAGGTCTTTCATGATGCTCTAGATCACACTGAAGGTCCGAGGAATCTTCGAGTTCATTGGTGTCATCGAGATCAGGTTCGGTGGCACATAATTCATCAAATTGGACCGTTTTCATACCCTTACGTGTCACAAAATTGCCCCTGAAACATAAAGTAGGGGGTTCAGTATGATAAACATGGCTAAACAGTGTATTTTTATTTCTTTTGATTTTTTTTACCACCTTTTTTCAAAATCTTTTTTTTTTAAAAAAAGAAGTTTTAACACGAGGAAGCATGAAGAAGTCCAGGCCTCAGAATTCTCCTTGGACTATATTTTCTTTTATCGGTTGGATATCATCACCGGGCTGGTTTGATGTACCTCAACATGCCCTCAAAACGAAAATGACTTGTAATTTCATTGATTATCACCAAATGAATTACATTTATTGGAATGGAAATTGCAACAATCAAATGCTAGAAATAAAAAGTCCTAAAAAGTAGCTCCCGAGATAGGGCAAGTCCTAAAAAGCAGTAAAAATTCTCGCGCAGGGGAGTGCGAAAAAAAAAGTAAATGTGTTACTCTTGCGGGCCAGTGCCCATTTCCTCCGACGGTCGTTCCTCGATAGCTTCAATGAAGAAATCATCGAACAGGGCAGTGATTCCCTCCATTGTATCATCAGGATCTTCTGTCACTAGAGATATTGGATCATCCATACCTCTCCATCCATCCGGGACAATGTCACGAGGGTCAACATAGAAGCTCGGGGGTGCTGAGTATTTCACATAATAATCGAACTTGCCGCTTGGTTGCCCCAAAGTGTCGATCACCTCCTTCTCTTCATGCATCATTCTTGCAGGGCCCGGGAATGTGGTGCGGATGTGTGGAAGCAACCTACCACGCCCAAGCTCTCCGTTATTTTGGGTAATTCCACGCCTACGTTCTTCACCATTCGGCTCTTCTTCGAATTGCTGTCTATTCTGCCCGTCTCCTTGACCTTGACCTCGACCTCGACCTCGACCACGTCCACGTCCACGTCCACGTGCCTCATTATTTGGCTCACTTGACCCCAGGTATCCCAACCCAGTAATGCGGGGCCTCTGAGAAACTTCCACCGGTTGGCGGATATCTTGACCATTTCTACCAAGGCCTTCACCCGGAGTAAAGCCATGAGAGACCATTACCCTTCCAACCATGACTGCAGCATTTGACATCTCAGGAATAGGCGGTGATGATCCTCTAGATGCATGTATGGTTGATACGAGCTCGAGCGACTGATAACTCGATTCTATTTTGCAATCCGGCTCAACATAGGGGATAGCCGTTGTGTGGTAAATTGGGTGCTCTTCTTCACCGTGGACCGTGACTAACTTTCTCTCCATAACGAACTTCACCTTCTGATGTAGACTGGATGGCACAGCTCCGGCAGTATGAATCCATGGACGACCCAATAGAAAATTGAATGCAGTGGGAATGTCTATAACTTGAAATAGGACATTGAACATTGTTGGTCCTATCTGTATGTCAAGGTGGATTTCTCCTATTACTTCTTTCTTCGTTCCGTCAAAGGCTCGTACGGAGGTCTTTGCAGAATTTATCCTAGAAGTATCTATCTTAAGGCGGTGTAAAGTCGCCAAAGGACAGATGTTCAAGGCTGATCCGTTGTCAATAAGTACCCGGGCTACATGTGAGGCCTTGTATTTGACGAAAATATAAAGTGCCTTGGTATGCCCCCTCCCTTCTAGAGGGAACTCTTCATCTGAAAAGGTTATGAGGTCCTTGAGGAGTATAGAACCCACAAATTCCTCTAATTTGTCGTGATCAATCGTCTCAGGCACGTGGACCTCACCTAACACCTTCATTAGGGCCTTCTGATGTTTGACAGATATCTGGAGTAGTTCAAGCAAAGAGATTTGCGCGGGCATCTTGCGCAATTATTCAACTACGTTGTATTCGCTAGCCTTAATCACAACTAGAAATTCCTTGGCTTCTTCATCAGTAATAGGTTTTGCAAGTTGAGCATTAGCTTGGCCATAAGAACGCCCGGATCTGGTAACCAAGTCGACATCGAGACTGTAGGACCAAGGGACTGCCTTATTATCACTATACTCATACGGTTGAGGTATCTCGATCACTATCCCTTCATCAGCTGTAGGCGTGCTTACAATGATCTCTTTATTATCAGACGCGTCTTCAAGCGGAGGCATGTCTTCAGGCAGAGGGTCGCCCTTGTCCTTCCCGGTGTTCAATGTAGCAAACTCCTCCTCCTAATTAATAACCACTTTAGAGATAGTAGAAACGATGCCAGTGTGGTCAGCATAAACGATCATCCCAGTTTCTACCATTCTTGAGATTCTTTCTCTCATGAGAGCCAGGGGAAGGTCCTCATTACTTGGGTAATAACCGGCTTTCACTAACTCACCATAGATGTCGGTGGTATATACCTTGACATTCCTGATTCGACCAGCATCGAAGCTAAATACGGCATTCACATTGCCCGCGTGATCAGGGAGCGGGTTGCTCTGAACATTCGGCTTAGCGGGTTGAAAGGAAAATGCTTTTGCGTCGAGCAAGTTCTGGATCCGATGCTTGAGAGTGATACAGTCATCAGTTGAATGCCCCACTTCACCCATATGATAATCACATTTCTTAGACGGATCATAGTTATAGAACTGCTCAGGGTTGGGCCGCTTTGGCTCAGTGGTAAGCAAACCTTTCTTCCGGAGGACCGCCAGCACTTGAGACAACGACCCAGGGAGGGGGGTGAATTGCCTCTTATTGTTTTTCTTCTGAAAGGGTTGACGACCCGTGCTTTGTTGTTGAGTTTCTGCTACTTGGATTGCTGGGACAGAGTTAGCATTCCGCCGGCCCGGTTGGGTATAAGTCACATTCACTTCAGCTACCGGTTCTTTCTCCTTTCTTGTGCTAAATCTCTTGGTTGAAGAAGATGGCTCCACAAACCACCCATCTTTCAGCCCAATCTCAATCTGCTCGCCTATAGGGATGAGTTGATTGAAGTTGTCAGCCAGAGTGGCTACCATCCGATTACGGTACTCGAACGGAAGAGTTTTAATGAACATTCTCTTCAATTCACTGTCTATGGGTTCTGGGATAATCTGAGCAGCTATGTTTCTCCATCTGATAGCATAATCCTTGAATGACTCATTCTTCTTCATCTGAGCACGCTCGAGGTCATCGCGAGTGGGAATGATGTCCATTATGAACCTGTACTGCTTTAGAAATGCTTCACTAACTTCTTTCCAGGTTTTGAGGCTATTTATCTTCTTCATGAGATACCAGTTCAAGGCAGGACCCTTCAAACTTGCTTGAAATGCATGAATCATCAGGAGTTCATTATCAACGTACGGGGTCATTAGTACGTGATATAGCTGCAGGTGGGCTTTTGGACAGGAGGTGTCATTGTACTTGTCAAAGTCTGGCATCTTGAACTTCTTCAAGATTTTGATCTGTGTGTACAAAGACATGTCAATTGAAGGTGAATCCTGTGAACCTTCCAGCTGCTTCACTCTCTCTTCAAGTTTGTTGACCCGTTCATCAGGTTTGTCTTTGTTGACGATAATCTGGATGGGGTCATCTACTAAATCGGGAAGATCGTCATCTTCCTCACTGTCGGCATTCTTTCCACCTTTATGCTTCGGGGTTGATGCCTCAGGGGATGCAGGAACGGGAGTTAGCCGAAGGGCTTTGATCTCAGCGGACATCTGTTGCATTGCGACGAGGACTTGCTTCATCCGGTCCTCAATGCCAACAACACGATCTCGTAAGTCAATTTGATCGGCCATTCTAGTTCTTGACTGCGTACGAATAGGCGATCGTGATCGGTCCGTAATTACCTAATTTCACGGATAAAACAGGCATACATAAGTATCGAGAAGAATCACACGCCGATCCATGACATTGGTATGAACGCTTTGATTAAAATGAACTTTTTATTGAAATAACGAAATTTTTTTTACAACGACAATGACTTAAAATCACCTAAAAAAATGACTCAATTCCTAAACAAGATTAGAGACTAAAACTGAAAAGAGAACATAAATTCAAGCTATTCTATTTAGCTTGATCCATAGACATATGGGAGGCAACTTCCTTCTTCAATTGCTCATAAGCCCGAGCTATCTTGGATGCTTTTTCTTGAGCTTCTTCGGCCTTCCTTTTGAGACGGTTGTTCTCTGAGCGAGTGGCGGGCTTGAGAGGCACCTTGGGTATCTTCGGGAGTAATTCCTGTGGGACCTTGTGCTGTCGAATATACTCAGTCGTCGCGAAATAGGACTTCTGGTCCCCCTTGAGCTCTTTTTGAGGTCGGGCTATCTTTAAAAGGCGACACTTCTTCCACATCTTCTGGAGCTGAGCTACGGTCCCTTCGTGGTTTTCATCGTCATCGGTGAAGTCGACTTGGAGGAGTTCTGGTTGTAATGCTGGAGGGAGCCCTTGGAGAATCTGGTACTGACGAGACACTCTGGCGGGGTAGTATTCAATCGCGCCAGTGAAACCCAATAGTGAAACCGGCCCAATACCGTTACACGTAAGCCGAGCTTCCTCAACTTTGAACCAATTAGCATGCCATTGGAAACCTTGGGGTCTAGCGTTTTTCATGAAAATGATCCATTCAGAGTAATGATAATCGGATGCATCCCCTTGTTTTTCTTTGTACCTTAAAACTGAATGGCTAGAATCACTAAGCTCAGGTATTGTGAGTAAATCACCACACCCTTTTATGTGAGACAAAAACCAAATTTGCAAAAGTTCGAGGGGGGCATGAAACGTTTTGTCAATATGTTGCTTAAATTTAGTGAGGGAAATGAAAGTCTCAGCTAAAATGGTGTTGACAAAATTCTTTTCAAGACAGACCTGTTGGACCAACCAGGCGATCGACGGACTACATGCATTCTTACAGTAAGGAAAAATCACGAACCCGAAAAATGCTAGCAAAAAGATTCTGCCTTTTTGAAAAGATTTGGCTTTATCAAAACATTGACTCAAGAATGAAAAAGGACATGTCCCATGATTTGCTTTCAAAACTTTTTCCAATTCATCTTTTCCGACACCCAAAAATTCAGACAACATTAAGGTGGAATCGATCCCCAGAGGTGGTGTTATTAATTCCGACCCTAAAGGTTTTCCAATGATCACACTATATTCTTCCAAAGTTGGGGTGAGCTCATGCTTACCGAATATAAAGATAGACGTCTCGGGACACCAGAAGTGTGTTAATGCTCAAACGAGGCCGGTACGAACTTTGAATTCCAATAAGGGGAGTAGCCTTCCGATGTGGCCTTCAACCAGCTTGCGGTTGGTCGGACTGAGTAAGTTCCACCAGGCACGGAGCCCATCCTTAGGAGCATCAAGAATCCGGATGTCTGCCCCTCCCATAGTATATGGACCAAGACTCACGATCGACCTAATGTCATGGATCGACCAAAGAAAATACGAAACATAAATAAATTGCTAGATAAAGGTTCAGAAAAACTTACTTCACCCAATAGGATCATGACAATCACAAAGACATGCGCATGAAATGTGAGGTTTGATTTCTATCTAGACTCTGGCTTGCAAAATGGAGACGCGAGGATTACCGGGTTAAACCAGTCATGGTTGTGGTTAGGCCGGGGTTCTCCTGACTCCGGCTTAGTCAAGGAGCCGACCCGGGTTGCAAATGGTGCAACCGTGGTGGAAACTCAATGACACCGTGAAAAAAACTTTCAGGACCAAGAAGGGCGACCCATACCACGCGGGTGTGGTCGGGGTGTCCGCTTTCTCAGTACCATCCTAAACCTGTACTGCCCAGGTCCGGCAGCGGGAAGTGTGTGTAGTGTAGTGTAAATGCAAGGCATGCACAACAGGTTATATCATACAGCGCTTCGTGCATAAAATAAACCATTCATTCAAACACCTCCCTGCAAAACAAGGATTAACAATCACGCCTCTCCTTATACCTCCCATTCTGCAAAAACATTTAACACCTAAAATGTTAGGGACGTACCTGGGATCCTCGCTGCCAAGCAAAAATATTTTTTTGAAAAGAAAAACTGGCCTAAGTCCACTAAGAGTTTTAACTCAGGTCCCCAGCGGAGTCGCCAAGCTGTCGCAACCTAAAATTTCCTCAGGCTAATGGATTATTAGGACTAAACCTAACTCGAGCCCTCCCAAGCCCTACCAATTTGCAACTTAGGGTTTAAGTTTTTTTTAACATGCAAAAGTTTTCATGTTCGGAGTCGCCACTAATCTATTTGTGGTAGGTCGATTAGAAACCTAAATAAAACATAGGAAGATATGTTTTATTCCTACGAATCAGAGATTATAAGCTCGGGGACTTGATTACGCTAGATCTAGTCTAACGCCCTTTCGGTACCTTTTCTCTTCAAAAATATTTTGGCAAGCAATCTGGATCCATTTTAACTTAGTCACTAACATGTGAGGTGTTCATGCGGGTGCGCAAACCACCAATTTAACACCCAAGAAAGCATTAAATAAATTACAAGTTGGGAGAATTACTTACCTCAAAGCAACGTAAGCATCTGCATTGTTAGCTAGAAAATCACATCAACAACCTAATATGATTTCTAATTAACAAGCAATTCACTCAATTTTTGGATTTTCACTTATTTAAATGAAAGCTAATCTACATGCAATGACGTGCAAAAATGACATGCAAGTAATGCAACCTAGCATGCAAACTATATGTCATGCGACGACGTGACCTAATTCTGATGACGGGCAAATGATTTATTTTTGGTATTTTCTAATGAAATTCGGAATAAAAATATGCCTAAATTAACATGCAACCTATGATGACTTAACATATCCTAACATGACTTATTTTTGGGATTTTTGTTAAAATTCGAAATAATAAACTACTTAGATTAAGAATGCAATCTATCCTAATCTACCATAAAGCAATTCATTCTTTTTTGGGGTTTTCATGAAAATTCGGAATTAAAAAATAACCTAAATAATCTGTTAAGATTAGAACATTACTTAATTTAAACTAGGAAATAGATTATCTCAAGTCCTAATTTAAATTAAATAATTATTCTATCGTCTAGATATATTTAGGATTCCTAAACATGCAAAACTCAAATTCAAATCCTAACTAACATATTTTTTATTTTCTTTATTTAAAAGAAAAACAATTAAACAAAGATAACAACCACGTACAAACAACCCATGCAATTCGCAAGATTCCTCAAATTCAGATAAGGCAAAGAAATCAAACTAACGGTCATATCTATAGGGTTATAGATATCGACAGAAAGTTGATTGTTTAAATTTGAAAAGCAAATAAAATCTATTATCGTATCAAAGTGATTATGGATAAGATAATGATTTTCCGTATCGTCGCGTATCGTACCTTAGGGATAAGGTCGGATAGTCGTCTAGATACGTTGCTAAATTAGGATTCCTAATTTAGGGTATTTTCTAATATTGCGGATATAGCACATATTATCCTAAGATATCTAGCAATCCACGCGATATTCACGGAATATTCAAAATATTCAAACTAGGAATCTAAATATTTTGAAAATATACCGGATAGAGATCTTTACCTGATTTCTGGATTACATTCCAAATTTGAATCGCTGAGATTACGGATTGGGACGATGATCGGCGGTGGGTGATCGACGGCGGATGCGGCGGCGACAATGAGAGGCGGCGACGATGGAGGCCCACCGTGGGATGGCGACGGGGTGGCCGATGGCGGGTGCAGTGGTGTGCGCGGTGGTGCTCCCAGTCAATCTGCAAAACAAGAATAAGGCCACGACAGTATAAGGACGCCACGAGGCACTAGGACAGCAGTGGCTTAGCGTCGGGACTCAGGGCGACCAGCAACTTCGGAGGATGTCGGGATTACGGTGGGGCAACAGCTGGTTCGACGTGGGCTCAGGAAACAACCTCGGAAAATCCAGCAACGAGTAAAGATCACCCACTAATGCCCAAAATTGTCTTCCTCCTGTGTAACACGAATTGAAATTCTACTTTGCAAACTGATGTGCTATTTTTTATTCCAACTCAAATACACCGATCGCGGGGTTCAAGGACTTCTTTTCCAAGCAGTGGTCAACGGGGATTGGATTGGACCAAAGCTGAAGATATCGACACGTCGAGACCTACGATGGAAAGTGGCGATTTGCTGATTTTCACCGTGAAGTTGAAAGGCACGTCGCTGGCGGTTTGCTGAGTCCACAGTAATTGGTGTCTGGTCACGGCAACAGGGACCACGGCGAGGAGGGTCGTGACTCACGGCCACAGGTCTGGCCATGAGGGAAGCGGCGTCGCGGAACAGCAGCAGCAGCGGTCCGCGCAATGCGGTCGCGAGGCGGCGTGACTCTGAGGCGAGTGCGTGCGCGACCGACTCTCTCTCTCTTACTCTTGCTCTCACTCACGTGTGTCTCTTGTGCTCTCAAAAATCGTGTTCTGAAAATTGTGAGAGTCCCCCCCCAAAATCCTGACCTAACGATGTATATATAATACTAATCTAGGTCAATTAGATGGGCTCTCTAGTCCTAATGGGCTTAGGTTTGGGCTTAGATTTTAATTTAATTCAAATGGGCTGAATTAATTAAGGATAATGGGCTGAATTAAGCTCAAATTAAAACAACCGAGCCCGTTTGATTTGTAATTCCCGGCCCTTGCGTTCCAAGCGAGCCGAGTCCCATTCGATGAAATTTAAGCTCGTTCGTCACCGCCAGTCCGATGCAAAATGCAATTAATCTAAAATGAATTTAAACTATATGTTATGCAACCTAAATATTTTTGTTTAGGGGTTAAAAATTTAATCCCTAATTTTCTATACAAATTACGACTAAATGGTCGCTAAAATTTAGGTATCAACAGTCTTGATCAGGATCTCGCCCTCGGACCTCCTGATGCTCTCTAAGACCCGGTCCATGTCTCTTGTGCCATTGGCCTTGTCGTGCATGAACCGCATGATCTTATCTCTCTTTGGTATTAGAGAAATATTAAGTGGTTACAAAGCGTGACGCCGAAATTTTCAATAAAATGCGTTTCTTGTGTTATGTGTAATAAAAATTCCTCATATTTATCAAGTGTATCGAGGATAACCGTAAAAGTCGCTTTGCATCTTCGGTCGAGTTTTGAATATTCTTCTGTCGACTAATTTAACCATAAAGGTGGTCGCTTCATCTCTTGTTGGTTCGTTTTTGTCAAGGCATGCACGTCTAAAAAGAAAAGTCACGCAGGCTGGAGACTTTTGAACGCATTTAGGTATCTTTGTCTTGGTTGGTATTGATGTTGGCAATTGTGGACTTTTCAACTTTCAAGTGCTTTGAAGTTTCGAATGGATAAAAGAACCTTCCTTTACGTACTTTTGCATGAGACCAACATATGTCATGCGTCGGACATTAAATGTTCAGAGGCACAAGCCAAGTAACTCAAAAGCTTTCTTAACATGGTTTTTTTCCTTTAATTTCGTTCTTTTGAAGTCTTAAGCTTAATCTCTGCGCATCCCTTCCTTGAGCTATACCCATGATAACTAGAGAAAATATTCTGTAGAGCTGTGATTTCGGCGTGGCAAAATCTGAGTCCATTCACCGGGCAACATGTGTCGTCTGCCGCTCGGGTCCACCGCGTCAAACAAGAGCAAAGAGAAAATAGATAACTGTGCATAAAAGTAGCCACGATTCTGTGCACACATACCAAATCTGATCGCACTTTAAAGAAGCGCTGCCTTGTGTTCGAGTCTCAAAAGAAGACAATGTCCTAGGTGGCCCTCGCTCCTTAACTAATTATCTAATGAGCTTTGCTAGCATAATAGTTTTTGGTCTACGCTGAGAGTAATAACATGTCGTGAGTCACAAATTCTTGAAGTAGTGGATCCCACAACAATTTATAATTATTTGCTATTTATTTTTTGGTGCTCCAGAGCATGTTGTTAATCTCATAATAAATTAAAGATTGTCACATAATCATTTCTTTTATCTAATTGTGATGGAACATGAAGATGGCCGTAATCCGTGATAACGTTACCGAAGGCAAGCATAGCTAAGTTACTAGGAGTAAAGGATATTTATAACTTGTAAGACCATCTATAAGTACTGATTATACGACAAAATAAGAAAAAAAGGAGTCCATTAACGGCAAATATACCAATATATTTGATAATTGTTGCTCCAATTCCCCTGGAAATGATGAGGTCGAGCCCAATTAATAATTTCAAAATTAGATAAAAAAAATTCGAAATTTTGCCAAATGAAGGATTAGTCCCGGCGGTCGGCCGTGCGTGGGTTCCCTGGGTTATAAAAAAAAACAAAAAAAAAAAGAAAAAAAGAAGGATTAGGGGATATTAATCGTGCATGTGTAGTTATCCAGGGTAGGAGCCAACAGATCAGGTACGGACCAGTGTGCTCCATCTCAAGCCTCTCATGAAAATATTACCCAGAAGAAACGATTCCACGCTCCCAAGATGCGCTCGCTCGATATCGTCCGCAGGATCGGAGCTCTCCTTGACATGTCAACCCTTCGTCGCCCCGAATCCGACGGCCAGAAGATTTCCTTCTGGAAGAGTACGAGTGAAGCGCGAGACACTGGATCCGGAGCTTTGAATCTTCAACGACTCTCCAAAATTGGGACGAGTCGCCGGAAGGTAACGACTCGGTGATCACGTGCATTCATGTTCTTGACCGACGACCAACACACACACACACACACACACGTACTCATTCATGTTCTTGCTCGGGATTGATCTTCTTCTTCAACTCTCTCTATAAATGAAGCTCCTTCAGAACCACCTCTTCAAAATATCTCTCTCTTTCTCATTCTCTATGTCCTCCAATTTCTCATAAGCACACGCACAGAAAAGAAGAAGTGTGCTGCTGCTTCACCATGTGCATATAGATTCATTCTTTGGTAGTTCAACTCTTGTTCTTCAAGTTCTTGTTTGAACTCTGGTCCAAGAACTTCACTGAGGACTATTTGATTTGGATTTCACGTGTGATCCGGAGAGACAGAGGCGAGTTTGACAATGGCGACGGCCGCATTGGCTGGGGACGACCTCATGCGGCAGGCGAGCAGCCGCCGCAGTTCGCGGTCGGTGAGTGTGAGGGAGATGTGGACCGCGCCGGACGTGTTCCAGCGGAGCATCCGGCAGGTGGCGGACGACGAGGAGGAACTCCGGTGGGCCGCCATCGAGCGGTTGCCGACCTACGACCGGATGCGGAAGGGGATACTCACCCAGGTGCGGAGCAACGGGAGGCTGGTGCACGATGAGGTCGACGTGACGAAGCTTGGGGCGCAAGACAAGAAGGTCCTGATGGAGAGCATACTCAAAGTGGTGGAGGAGGACAACGAGAAGTTCCTGAGGCGGCTGCGGGACAGGACTGACCGGGTTGGTATTGAGATCCCGATGATCGAAGTGAGGTTCCAGAACCTGTGCGTTGAAGGGGATGCTTATGTGGGGACAAGGGCACTCCCAACTCTGCTCAACGCTACCTTGAATGCTATTGAGGTTGGTTTTCATGAGAATCGTTTACTTTCTCTGATGTTTCTTTTTCAAGTTCAGTTGATCATGACTGTTGTTTAGTGAAGTATCAGTGGCATACTCAAAAGGGTTGTAGTTAGTCAGGTAAGATTGCTTAGGTGACTAGATCAGGTAGAGGTCTTTGGTTACGTCTGGCTTTTAATTGTCTAAGAGACTTTAGCAGGAACAAGATCTTGCGAATATCTCATATGTGGCTGCGATACCGTCTTTGACGGAAGATATAAATTTGATTGCGTATATGCAGGCAATAAGAGGGCCTTTTAGTGAAATGATGAGTCTTTATTGCTTAAGTAAGTAGAAAAAAAGGAAAGCTGATGTTATGGGAAGCTGAAAGAGGTAGAGAAGAGCCAACACAACGTAAGAGCGGTTCGAATGTTGAAGCACAAAGATCGATAAATCAATCTGTTTGTTTCTTTTCATGTCTTCAGGGTACTGACGGCAGGGTCCGGTTCGCTAGATGAAGTGAATTTCATATTTTCTATGCATCCTCAATAACAATATTTATGTCAACAGGGAGTTATTGGTATGATCGGACTCTCTCCATCGAAGAAGAGAGTGGTAAAGATACTTCAAGATGTCAGCGGCATAATCAAACCGTCAAGGTGAATTCATGGATCCTCAACTTGAAGATCCTAGTCTTACCGCTTACATAAACAAGTGCAGTTCTACGCGCTTAATTTGGAAGCTTATACACATGAAAATATTCATTTGCAGGTTGACCTTGCTTCTTGGACCTCCTGGCTCTGGCAAAACAACACTGCTACAAGCACTTGCCGGAAAGCCTGATGATGATCTCAGGGTTAGTGAAGCATTTTGATGCATTTACTTGCTTACTGTCTTCAGGTTCTCTAGTTCTTAGCGTGAATTAACTTGTTCTGTTACAACGATACAGAGAACTGGAAAAATCACCTACTGCGGCCACGAATTCAAAGAATTCGTTCCTCAGAGGACCTGTGCTTACATTAGCCAGCATGATCTTCACAATGGTGAGATGACGGTCCACGAGACACTAGACTTTTCGGGCCGTTGCTTGGGAGTCGGAACTAGGTATGAGATGTTGGCTGAGCTGTCAAGAAGAGAGCGAGAGGCAGGGATCAAGCCGGACCCCGAAATTGATGCTTTCATGAAGGCCACTGCCATTACTGGCCAAGAAACCAGTTTGATGGCAGACTATGTCCTTAAGGTTGGTTTGCAGAATTTGTCCATTCAATCCTGCTTCAAATTTGACGTTTCATTGTATGAGCCTGTGTGGTAGGCTAAATCTCTAATGTTTGTGGCAGATCCTTGGATTAGATATTTGCGCAAATATCATGGTTGGAGACGACATGAGGAGGGGTATCTCTGGTGGACAAAAGAAACGTGTCACCACAGGTGAGATGTTGGTCGGACCGGCGAAAGCCTTCTTCATGGACGAGATATCGACGGGGCTGGATAGTTCCACAACTTTTCAGATTGTGAAGTTCATGAGGCAGATGGTCCATATCATGGATGTGACCATGGTCATCTCCCTCTTGCAGCCAGCTCCCGAGACTTATGATCTCTTCAATGACATAATCTTGCTCTCGGAGGGCCAGATCGTCTACCAAGGGCCGCGAGAGAATGTTCTCGAGTTCTTTGAGTACGTGGGCTTCAAATGCCCGAAAAGGAAGGGGGTTGCTGACTTTCTGCAGGAAGTGACTTCGAAGAATGACCAAGAGCAATACTGGTACAGGAAGGACCAACCTTATAGATACATCTCGGTGCCCGAATTCGTGAGGGCTTTCAATAGCTTCCATGTCGGTCAGCGCCTTCTTGAAGAGCTTAGAGTCCCTTATGACAAAACCAGGGCACACCCTGCTGCTCTGGTGAAGGACAAGTATGGAATTTCTAACTGGGAGCTCTTCAAAGCTTGCTTTGCCAGGGAATGGCTGCTGATGAAGCGCAGCTCTTTTGTGTATATCTTCAAGACCACTCAGATCACGATCATGTCCGTCATTGCATTCACCGTGTTCCTCAGAACAGAAATGAAGACCGGCGAAATAATCAATGGGACAAGATTTTGGGGAGCTCTATTTTACAGTCTTCTGAATGTCATGTTTAATGGGATGACTGAGCTCGCGATGACGGTGTTCAGGCTTCCGGTGTTCTTCAAGCAGAGAGATTTCTTGTTTTACCCTGCCTGGGCTTTCGCGTTGCCCGTTTGGGTGCTCAGAATTCCCGTATCACTAGTTGAATCTGGAATTTGGGTCATCCTCACTTACTACACCATTGGGTTCGCCCCATCTCCTCTTAGGTATGACCACTTTTTCTGCTCTCTCATAAGTTGGCCCTTTCTGTTTTGGTTTATAAGCTACTAACACTAGTGCGACAAAAATAATCTCTGGTAAGTCCTCTTGCTGACAAATCTCGGTGATTTCTACTTGTGCAGGTTTTTCAAGCAATTCTTGGCTTTCTTTGGAGTCAATCAGATGGCTCTCTCTCTCTTCCGTTTCATAGCGGCTATAGGAAGAACAGAAGTGGTCGCCAGCACACTTGGTTCCTTCACATTGCTGCTGGTATTCATCCTTGGTGGTTTCATTGTCTCGAAAGGTTAGAAATGTTCTCTTTTTGGCACTTGGCATTGTCATTCTAAACAATCCCTGATAACAGTGTTCGAAAATTTCATGTTTCACACCAATAGATTGTTTTTGGTGATAAGCTTCTAAAAATTAATGTGTGCAACGGTGGACAGATGACATTTCAAGTTGGATGATCTGGGGTTACTATATCTCTCCCATGATGTACGGGCTAAATGCCATTTCTATCAATGAGTTCCTGTCCGATAGATGGAACAAGGTAACTTCTCCACAAGGCTTAGGATACAATGGTATTTCAAAAGTCTTCTGAAGATGTTAATATTTCAGGATACATCTAAACTAACTTCTTTTGATGTCGCAGACTTCACCCCCCGGCACCTCTGAACCCACAGTTGGAAAGGCCCTTCTAGCACAAAGAGGTCTTTACAGGACCGAGAGCTGGTATTGGATCAGTATCATGGCACTTTTCACGTTCTCTATTCTTTTCAACATTCTCTTCACTGTTGCATTGACATTCTTAAATCGTAAGTAGATGCTATCATCTGGTTTTCTTTTTGCAAAGTAAAATGAAAAGTTTGTACTGATTAATTGCTTTCCGACTGTATCTCAGCTCTTGGTGATAATAAAGCGATACTCGCGGATGACGATTCCGAGAAGAGGAGACAATCTAGATCAGAAGGTATGTAATTGTTGTGGTTAGGACTGTCAACTGGATTTATAGAAAAAGAGAAATCTGGGATGATGCCTCAAAAAGTATCATGTGTACATGCTTATATAAGACAGGACTTTTATGGACAGGTACTCCTATGCAAGTAAGAAATGCCCGAGCAAACGACAGTATCGTCAGCGAAAGCACCCAGGCTAGGAGAGGAATGGTTCTGCCTTTCCAGCCCCTTTCACTTGCCTTCAACCATGTCAATTACTATGTGGATATGCCCGTGGTAAGTCCAATCCTCCCTAACTTAAGACTCCCCAAGTTCCGTGCAGCGATGAAATGACATGAGCATGCCCTAACACAATGACAGTACTTCCGTAATTTCACATAAAACTACAGATATAAACGAGTGACTTGTCAGAAAGCAAAAGGCTAGGGAAGATCTGGTCGTTAAAGTGTTTGTTTCAAATATATTTATCAGAATGCAAACTGTAAAATACCTCCACCCAACGAAATATTCAGAAATAAATTTCTGTTTTGGTGTGCTTCAGGAAATGAAAACTCAAGGGGTTGAGGAAAGCCGATTACAACTCCTAAGAGATGTCAGTGGAGCTTTCAGGCCGGGTGTTTTGACTGCATTGGTTGGAGTCAGTGGAGCCGGAAAGACCACACTGATGGATGTCTTAGCAGGAAGAAAAACCGGTGGATACATTGAAGGAAGCATAACTGTTTCCGGTTATCCCAAGAACCAAGCCACTTTTGCTCGAGTGAGCGGTTACTGTGAGCAGAATGACATTCACTCGCCATACGTCACCATTTACGAGTCTCTCTTATACTCAGCTTGGCTTCGTCTTGCTAAAGACGTAAATAAGGAAACCAGGAAGGCACGTAACTGTGATACTATCTTCTTCATCAACATCTCCTTCAAGCAAGTAAATTGACCTGGTGGAAATTTTGACTAAACGGGAGTTTTCTTGGTTTTGCAGATGTTTGTTGAGGAAGTCATGGATTTAGTTGAGCTTCATCCCTTGAGGAATGCTCTAGTTGGGCTTCCAGGAGTTGATGGACTCTCGACGGAGCAGAGGAAGAGGCTCACGATAGCTGTCGAGTTGGTTGCTAATCCCTCGATTATTTTCATGGACGAGCCCACATCAGGTCTCGATGCTAGAGCAGCTGCAATTGTCATGCGTACTGTCAGAAACACCGTGGATACTGGGCGCACTGTTGTGTGCACGATTCACCAACCGAGTATTGACATTTTTGAGGCTTTTGATGAGGTACGGTTAGGATAATTGAACTCCGTGTTCCTTTCACGTTTTTTTCAGGATTATCTCTTCAAGATATTCCTGAGCTGAGGATGTGTGTTCTTCTTGCAGCTTCTCCTGATGAAAAGAGGAGGGCAAGTCATTTATGCAGGGCCTCTCGGTGAACAGTCTCACAAGCTCGTCGAATATTTCGAGGTGCTTATCTTGTAACTTCAATTAAGAAACCCGCATGACTGAAAAATTCGCGACTACACCTACCATTGAGGCTATGTGGTTTAACTGCATAGAGTTTAATGTCTTAAAATCAATTGCAGGCTGTTCCGGGCATCCCCAAGATCAAAGAAGGCTACAATCCTGCAACATGGGTGTTGGATGTGACTGCTACTTCAGTCGAAACTCAACTGGAAGTCGACTTTGCAGAAATCTATGCCAATTCTGACCTCTATAGGTGAGAGATGTGCACTCCTTGTAATTTCTTCAAATTCCAATCATTCATGTGCACTGAACTCGGTGCCTCATTCCCCCGTTCTGTTTTTTATTTTCAGGAGAAACCAGGAGCTCATCAAAGAGCTGAGCACTCCACAGCCCGGTTCAAAAGACCTTTACTTCCCCACCCAATACTCCCAGGGCTTCCTAACTCAATGCCATGCTTGCTTCTGCAAACAGAACTGGTCCTACTGGAGGAACTCCCGGTATAACGCCATTCGTTTCTTCATGACGATCATCATTGGTCTTATGTTTGGTGTCATTTTCTGGAGCAAAGGAGACCTAATGTAAGCACAAACTATCGCATTCAAAAGATCATTTTCTTTTTCTGAATGTCGAGCCGCTGCCATTACCTTAAAGTGCTCGTTCACATGATGTTTCTGTGCCTTTTATCTTGATAGAAAAAAACAACAAGATCTGATCAATCTACTCGGTGCCACCTATTCTGCTGTTATCTTCCTTGGAGCCACTAATGCTGCAGCAGTCCAATCTGTCGTGGCAATCGAAAGAACCGTCTTCTACCGTGAACGGGCAGCTGGGATGTATTCGGAGTTGCCTTATGCATTTGCTCAGGTATGATTCTTTTTGTCCATTTTGGATAATCAGAATCTCATTCATTTCATTGCAATTGTATTTTCTTGTTCTGTCGTTGATTGGTGTGCTTTGTGTATCAGGTGGCTATCGAGACAATCTACGTGGCGGTTCAGACAGTTATATATTCCCTCATTCTCTACTCGATGATCAGTTTCGAGTGGAAGCTCGGCAAGGTCTTGTACTTCTACTACTTCATATTCATGTGCTATACCTACTTCTCGATGTACGGCATGATGGTTGTCGCGCTCACTCCTGGCCACCAGATCGCTGCCATCACAATGTCGTTCTTCCTCAACTTCTGGAACTTGTTTTCGGGCTTCCTCATTCCCAGACTCGTAAGTCACCTTACCTCGGTCCCAATTCTAATCTTCATTCATTTCTCATTGAGAGCACCATCTTCTTTTGTGAACATGTCATATTAATGCTAAAAATGCTCTATTATTGCAGCTGATCCCTGTGTGGTGGAGGTGGTACTACTGGTGCTCGCCCGTCGCTTGGACCATCTATGGCATTTTCGCATCCCAGTTCGGCGACAAGAAGACGCCGCTAGAACTAGATGGACTGCCATCAGTAGCAGTGGATGTATTCCTGAAGGAGAGCCTGGGATTCGATTACGACTTCCTTGTGCCCGTGGCTTTGGCCCATATCGGTTGGGTCTTGGGTTTTTTCTTCATCTTTGCCTACGGTATCAAGTTCCTGAACTTCCAGAGGAGATGAGAAAGTTACATCTTGTTTCGTAGAAGTAGAATTTTTGAGCTTTTGACTCATAGGATTGCTGACTGTATAGCAATATGGTCAAATAAATATGGTGAGGAGCAGAAAATAATTCCTCCTCTCTTTCTTTCCAGTGTAATTCTTTTTTCTTCTGTTATTTTGCTTGGCTTGATTCCTCATTTTTGAGTTTCTGTGATATTGTGGTAATGTATAGCTGTTTTTTTCCTTGGAAATCTGCTGTTGTACCATTATATAAGAGATGATGGAGAATAAAATCCTTTTGTTACTCCATGAATACATTTCTGCTACTCTCTTTCCTTTTCCACTTTGATACCATGCAAAATTTGTGTAACAATTTTCAAATTATCTGAAAGATTGAATCGTTATGATCCAAGCAAACATTACGCAACAAAGACAACACCGATGCAATTCTTACCGATGAAGACTTACCACCACCTTCTACACCAGCCAAACAAGATCAAAAGAACGATAAAATTCTTCTAATGATAGAAGTATTTACATCTTCAACAACTGCCAGAGAAAAAGCATCATAGACTATGCAACAATGTTTGGCAATAGGAAGAAGTACAAAAGAACCCGAAAAACACAAAACAAGCTTGGGACAGGAATAAGTATAATCTGTTCATGCGAATCAACACTGAAAAAAGCTGGATCCATGCTGTGTCATGAGAGCGAACGTCGCAAATTCTGGTGGATTCTTCTTTCCTTTTGCATCTGATTTTTCTTCTCTGAACAACCAAGCCTGCACATCCCATGCAATCTCGACCACCAAGCCATCCGCCAAAACCTTCGTCTGCATTCCCCTGAAGTTCCAATGCAACTTCCTCACCTTCAATACAGGCTCCTTCCCGATATGAACGGACAACACTGGATTCTTCTCCAGACCCTCCTCCGTCTTTATTCCTCTGCACTGTATCAGAACATCATCAAATGGTCCATTTCCGGTGAGCCGAGCCTCGATGCCATGGAGTCTTTCGTTTTCGCAGACCAATGTACACTCTGCTCGCGAGACGAGAAAGAAATCAAGCACTTGGAACATGTTGGTACACTGTTTGCAGACGTCCCCGAGAAGAAAAGCTGTTTGTGAGTCCACCAGGACCAGAAGGTAGAACCCCTCGACCGGTTCCAGTGCCGTGTCATACTTAACTTGGGAGAAATCCCAGACGACTGCTATTTCGGAGCTCGCGTACTTGGTGAGTTCTTGGCCTCTGTTCTGCTCAGAGACGCTGGGGTTTATGCAGACTTTGTACGTGAAGTGAGTTAATGGGTCCTCGCCGCCAATGACGTGAAGGCCAACAAGAAGTTCGCGACTACCGGTGGGTGTTGTGTACCAGGAGAGGGTGGTGGTGAGGTGGTGGTGATTGAGAAGGGCGGTTCCGTAAACCCAGTTGTTTCGAGTTCGAAGTGAACTAGGGAGTGGAGTTGGAGGAGCAAGAGTAGTAATATGGTGATCATTCTTGAGCGAAGCGGGAAAAAGAGGGACAAGAGAAGCGGGCGCATCCGGAAGCAAAGGAGAGACGGAGGCGCTTCTTGAAGCCGTAGTGCGAGCACGCGAAGGATTGACGACGGCGATCGCTTTCGCGTCCGTGCAGAAGCAAGAAAACTTGAATTTCATCATCGACGTTGAAGTTTTTCTCAGAGAAATTGTGTGTGCGTGTGTGAGAGAGAGAGAGAGAGAGAGAGAGAGAGAGAGAGAGAGATGGATCAATGGGCGCTTGGAGAAGCTATGTTATATAGAGAAGAGAGACTAGCTCCTGAAGAAGTTAGGTGATTTCAAATTCTTTTCCGACAATCATCTCTTGATTAACACGGATCAAAATGGGGCCTCATGAACAGCTTCGAAAGACCAACCGCTTACAACGGAAGGTGAGTAACGAGTCTTTGAATTTTGGACAGTGGTGGGAGAGCTAAAGATGAAGTAAGGCGAGTACAATACGGTGAGGTGCCGACTCTCCATGAGGACCCCCCATGTTCACTCTACTCCGAGAAACTAATCGTTGCATGAACTTGGTGGGTCCCACGGTAGTCCAAAACTCGGTTTAATATTATGCATTATGACGTGACGACGAAGTGTTGGATCGGTTGGCTCGAGATGGTTGACATGTAAGGGATGCGATTGCAATTCGAATCCAAACCGATACTAAGGATGCGTTTGTTCGAGGAAAAGCGTTTTTTGGGAATTCGTTTTCCGAACTTTCATCCTGTTTGGTTCGCCGAAAGTGATAAGTCAATTGAAAATACTTTCCGATTAAGAAAAATATTTGTATATAAAATTAGGAAAGTGAATTTCCTAATTTAAAAAAGTGAAAATACTTTTCGGAATTATTCATTTTGAATTTGTTAATAATTTTTCTTTTATCTTCTTTCTTTTCCTTCTTCCTCCCTCCACCAGTCGCCGACCTTTATTTTTCCAAAATAAAAATAATTAAAAAAACAAAATTTTTCGTTAATTTTCGCTATCAGATTTTCCTCATCAAACAACTTAAACTACTTTTTAAGTCTTTTTTAGGTTTTAGCCAAATACCGTAAAACGAACTCATTTTCCTGAAAAATGACTTCTTGAAAAGTATTTTTTAGAAATGGTACATTTTTCATGAAACGAATGCACCCTAAACTTATAATGCATCGTCTGAGGATGATCTATCAAATTAGAGTTCATTGTGTTAGACTATGATCAAACTGTGGAGATTGAATGATTACCGGATGGATTACGCCCACTTGCTTTTAACTTCTCGTTCAAGGTCTCTCCTTTTTGTAGATGAGTTGCGAACTTACTTGAGAAGTGTGGGCTATAAGGTCACTTTTAAGATTTTTTTCCTCTACTGTAGAACAAACTAATAATGTGTTACTGATAGTGTCTTTCGTTTTCATTGTCCTAAGTCAATAATAGATCACAGCATGAAACTTTCCTATGGTAGCTTCCGGAGATGGTTTATGAAAGCATGATCCTTTTGTACATTTCGATCTTGCGAAATTCTGCACATGCTGGAGCTGAAATTACAATTTTTGAGTCGTGCTCAGCAGTTTAGAATCTTTTGGATGAGTTGCTCGAGAACCAAAAAAGGATTAAGTTATTTCGGTAAATACATGTAACTCACTTCGGTCCTTATAGTTAATAAAATCTTGAAAACCATTCATTTTGAATGAGGAAGAGCGATTAATCTAATCCGACATTGGAGTGTCTAAATGTGTCCGTAGATCATAAGATTTGTAAAATCGTCTGCAATCTTAATGGGAAAAGACCTAGGCGTATCTCATCTTTTCTCTCTTGATGTATAAGCACAGGCCTCCTTTTATGAAATCGAATTTTTCGCTTTGATTGGTTTGAGTTTGAGGAATAATACCTTAAATTCGAATTTGGTTTGCCGTCCTCCTAAATTGCACAAAAATGAAAGGGCAAACCTTTAGCTATTTTATACCATACATTTCATATCTCAGTTAAGCAAAGAAATCAATATATGCCAAGACTATACCAGTTAGCCTATTTACAGACTTCTGTACAGAATCAACTGCATCATATACAAAGTAAATATGAATCAATCAATGGTCCCGGTCCACAATATCTGTGTCACCCGCTTCAACTCAAAAGGTTTGTGCAAATGTCCATTTGAACGTGTCTTTGAGGTTGAAAACCTTATTGAGTTCATAGTAGATCAATATTAGAAAGGATGAAACTGTCTCCTTGGTAAGGAGAGTTATCACCTACATATAGTATGTAGCTAGTTAGCTTACATCTATGCAGTCAACTCGTCTTGGATTCTTTACAGCTTTTTTGCGTTTTTTTTTTTTACCATGAAATCGAAGAGTTTTGAAAAGATGAACCAGATCAGATTCGTGAAACATCATCCGAAAAGCATTGATTCCTCCTCTTATTTATGCCTCCCACTATATAAATTATGCCAGCAACTAGCAAATCCAAATCTTGGTCCATCATGTCAAGTCACGGCCTGGCCAAGATTGAAAGTCGTTCCTCCAAAAAGTCGTTCCAGCTTCTTCATCACTGTGCTCGTCTCTTCCTTTTGCCTCTCCCTGAATTTAGTAATATCGCGATCATCATTTCTTTCAATGTGCGATTTTTACGTTCAGCAACACCATTTGATTGAGCAGAGTAAGGCATGATTATTTCATGTATAATTCCGTGTTGTGCATAGAATTCACCAATTGGTACTTTGTACTCGCCACCTCTATCACTTCTCAATCTTTTAATTCTCTTATTAAGTTGATTTTCAACTTCATTCTTATAGAGAATAAATTTCTCTAAGGCTTCATCTTTGCTTTTAAGCAAATACACATAACAGTATTTAGTGTTATCATTGATACAGGTAATAAAATATTTATTACCTGTCGCGACCTAAAAATTTTTCCCTCTTAGGCTAATGGATTATTAGGACTAAACCTAACTCGGGCCCTCCCAAGCCCTACCAATTCGCAACTTAGGGTTTAAGTTTTTTAACATGCAAATGTTTTCATGCTCGGAGTCGCCACTAATCTATTTGCGGTAGGTCGATTAGAAACCTAAATAAAACATAGGGAGGTATGTTTTATTTCTACGAACCAGAGATTCTAAGCCCGGGGACTTGATTACGCTAGATCTAGTCTAACGCCCTTTCGGTACCTTTTCTTTTCAAAAAAAATGTTTTGGCAAGCAATTTGGATCCATTTTAACTTAGTCACTAACATGTGAGGTGTTCATGCGGGTGCGCAAACCACCAAAGTAACACCCAATAAAGCATTGAATAAATTGCAAGTTTTGGAAAAATTACTTACCTCGAAGCAACGTAAGCATCTGCATTGTTAGCTAGAAAATCACATCAACAACCTAATATGATTTCTAATTAACAAGGAATTCACTCAATTTTTGGATTTTCTCTTATTTAAATGAAAACTAGCCTATATGCAATGACGTGCAAAAATGACATGCAAGTAATGCAACCTAGCATGCAAACCATATGTCATGCGACGACGTGACCTAATTCTAATGACGGGCAAATGATTTATTTTTGGTATTTTCTGGTGAAATTCGGAATAAAAATATGCCTAAATTAACATGCGACCTATGATGACTTAACATATCCTAACATGACTTATTTTTGGGATTTTTGTTAAAATTCGAAATAATAAATTACTTAAATTAAGAATGCAATCTATCCTAATCTACCATAAAATAATTCATTCTTTTTTGGTTTTCATGAAAATTCGGAATAAAAAATAACCTAAATAATCTATTAAGATTAGAAAATTAATTAATTTAAACTAGGGGATAGATTATCTCAAGTCCTAATTTAAATTAAATAATTACTCTATCGTCTAGATACATTTAGGATTCCTAAATATGCAAAATTCAAATTCAAATCCTAACTGATATTTTTTGAATTTTCTTTTTTTATTTGAAAAGGAAAAGCAATTTAAACAAAGATAGCATCCACATTTAAAACAACCTCGCAATCCGCAAAATTCGTTTCAAACTTGGATTAGGCACAAAAATCGAACGATCGGTCATATCTATAGGGTCATAGATATTGACAGAAAGTCGATCATTCAAATTTGGAAAGCAGATAAAAATCATCATCGTACCCAAGTGATTATGGATAGGATAATGATTTTCTGTATCGCCACGTATCATGCCTTAGGGATAAGGTCGGATAGTTGTCCAGATACGTTGCTGAATTAGGAAAGATTCCTAATTTTGAATATTTTCAAATATTGCGAACAAGGCAAACATTATCCTAAGATATCTAGCAATCCACACAATATTCACAGAATATTCAAACATCCAAAAATTAAGAAACGAAATATTCTAAAAATATTGGATAATGTTCAATTACCTAATTTGCGGATAATTTCCAAATTCAAACTTGCGGATCGGGATGAGCGGCGAACGGCGGACCGGCAGCGCGGTGTCGGGGCGACGGCGACTCGCGGTGGTGACCCGGCGGGGAACGGCAGCGGGCGCGGCAGCGGGCGCGGGCGCGGGCGCGGGCGCGGGCGCGGGCGCGGGCGCGGCAGCGGGCGCGGGAGCGGCAGCGGGCGCGGGCGCGGCAGCGGGCGCGGGCGCGGGAGCGGGCGCGGCAGCGGGCGCGTCGCGCGAGGTCTTCCTCTTCTTTCTCTCTTTCTCACTCTCACACTTTAAAAATTTTCTGATCTGAAAATTGTGTGTCCCCCCCAAAATCTGACCTAATGAATGTATATATAGTATTAATCTAGGTCAATTAGATGGGCTTTTAGTCCTAATGGGCTTAGGCTTGGGCTTTAATTTAAATGGGCTAAATTAATGGGCTGAATTAATTAATGACAATGGGCTAAATTAAGTTCAAATTAAAACAACCGAGCCCGTTTGACTTGTAATTCCCGGCCCGTGCATTTCAAGCGAGCCGAGTCCCGTTTGATGAAATTTAAGCTCGTTCGTCACCGCCAGTCCGATGCAAAATGCAATTAATCTAAAATGAATTTAAACTATATGTTATGCAATTTAAATATTTTTTGTTTAGGGGTTAAAAATTTAATCCCTAATTTTCTATACAAATTACACTAAATGACGCGTCAAAATTTAGGTGTCAACATTACCACATCTCGTTTGTATGAATTTCAAATTGCAAACATCACTATGAATTAATTCAAGGGGTTTGGTATTTCTTTCAATTGTTTGAAATGATGATCTCATTAATTTTGCCTCAACACAAATTTCACATTTATATTTTGAATCAATTTGAAATGAAGGTATATGTTCCAAGTTAATTAATCTACGCAATGCATCATAATTAATGTGTCCTAGTCTACCATGCCATAAATTGGAAGACTCAAGCAAATAAACAGAAGACTTATTATCTTTATTGATAATTGTCATTACATTGAGCTTAAAAAGCCCATCAGTTACATATCCCTTCCTCACATACATTCCGGATTTAGACAAAATAACTTTATCTGACTCAAATACCATACGAAATCCATGCTTGTTCAACAGAACCCCAGAAACCAGGTTCTTTCGAATTTCTGGCACATATAGGATATTATTTAGAGTCAGCTCTTTTCCAGAGGTCATCTTTAGCAACACCTTCCCTTGGCCTTCGACAGCAGAAGAGGTAGAGTTTCCCATAAAAACCTTTTCCCATTAATTGGTTCAAGATTTGTGAACATGTCCTTATTAGAGCATATGTGTCTAGTGGCACTAGTGTCAATCCACCATTCCTTCGGATTCGACCCAATTAAATTTACTTCATAAATCATTGCAGAAAGGTTTATGTTTGACACGTCTTGAGCGATGCCATTCACCATATTTATCTCATAATTCTTTTTTTTCGAAAGTCTGCAATCTACAGATCTATGCCCCATCTTGCCACAGTTGAAGCATTTTCTTTGAAACTTGTTCCTGAAAACTCCTCCTTTTGGTCCCAACTTTGGCTTGGTAATCTTCTTGTTCTTGTGGCCTTGTCTAAGCTCCACAACATTTGCCTTAGCTATTTTAGGATTGAACCCTTTGCTTTCAAATCCTCTATTGTTTTCTTTGATTCGAAGTCTAACGGTCAGCTCTTCCAGGTTCATTTCCTTTCGCTTGTGCTTGAGATAGTTCTTGAAATCCTTCCACCCAAGAGGTAGCTTTTCAATAATAGCGGCCACTTGGAAGGTTTCACTCAAGTTCATTCCTTCAGCCTAAATTTCATGTAAGATCACTTGAATTTCTTGCACTTAACTGATCACAGTTTTAAAATCCACCATTTTATAGTCAAGGAATCGACTAACAACAAATTTCTTTGCTCTAGCATCCTCTGTTTTATATTCCCGGTCCAAGGCTTCCCATAACTCCTTTGCCGTCTTTTTTGCACAATAAACATTGTACAATGAGTCATGTAAGCCATTCATGACATAGTTCCTACACAGGAAGTCAGAGCGCTTTCATGCTTCAACAACGTTGAAGGCTTGCTTATCCGTTTCTCCATCGGATAACTTAGGAACTTCCTCAGTCAAGAATTTTGCAAGATTCAAAGTTGTTAAATAAAACAGCATCTTTTGCTGCCACCTTTTAAAGTTCGATCCGTCGAACTTTTCAGGTTTCTCACCATGGTGGATAGAAACTGCCGAAGGAACAGAGGATGAGCCAGGCAGTTGGATAGCTGAGGCATTGGTAGCCATTTGAATTTTAAACATCCACAACTTCGTTTCCAATAGCCATTTGAATTTTAAAACCATGAATCTATTTTAAGATTGTTGCGAAATTCAAATCAGCATTAGTATAAATATTACAAACAATACATAATTGGAAAGAAACGAAATTGCAATAATAAAGTTGGAATCGATACAAATGAATACCGATGCCTGTGGTTGAACACAATTTCCTTAAAGCAAAATTGTTCCCGCGTTTGAGGTTTCACATGGTTATGAAATTTGTAACAGTTTGAGTTGAAAGAATAAATCAGAAGGCAAAATTGGGCTTGTTGCGAGGCCCACTTTTCGGTCCTGCAATCGTGTACACAGGACGTGCGCTCGCGCCCAAGTTTCAGCTTGTTGGGCGTCGGATTTGCACCCCCTGCGCCTGTGCACAAGGCATAGTATTTGTGCTATGATAATTGCCTCTTCAAATGAGTGTAACTGTATATAAAACACTCTATAGCCTTTTTTTTTTCAATGTGGGACTAGTATTTTTTCATTTCCCACTTCCAACTCAAGGGTGTTCTTTGAGCATCAATTTCTGATTCATTCACCTATCAATTTATCCCATATTTTCAACAGTAATATTATGATCATTCTTGAGCGAAGCGGGAAAAAGAGGGACAAGAGAAGCGGATGCATCCGGAAGCAAAGGAGAGACGGAGGCGCTTTTTGAAGCCGTAGTGTGAGCACGAGAAGGATTGACGATAGCGAGCGCTTTCGCGTCCTTGCAGAAGCAAGAAAACTTGAATTTCATCGTCGATGTTGAGGTTTTTCTCATAGAAATTGTGAGAGAGAGAGAGAGATATGGATCAATGGGAGCTTGGAGAAGCTATGTTATATAGAGAAGAGAGACTCCTGAAGAAGTTAGGTGATTTCAAATTCTTTTCTGACAATCATCTCTTGATTAACACTGATTAAACGGGGCCTCGTGAACAGCTTCGAAACACCAACTGCTTACAACGGAAGGTGCGTAACGAATTTTTGAATTTTGGACGGTGGTCGGAGAGCTAAAAATGAAGTAAGGCGAGTACACTACGTTGAGGTGCCCACTCTCCACGAGGACCCCCCATGCTCACCCTACTCCGAGAAACTAATCGTTACATGAGCTTGGTGGGTCCCACGGTAGTCACAACTCGGTTTAATATACGCATTACAACGTGACGACGAAGTGTTCGGTCGGTTGGCTCGAGATAGTTGACATGCGAGGGATACGATTGCAATTTGAATCCAAGCCGACACTAAGGGTGCATTTGTTTGAGGAAAAGTATTTTTCGAGAATCCATTTTTCGGACTTTCACCTGTTTGGTTCGTCGAAAGTGATAAGTCAACTGAAAACACTTTCCGATCGAGGAAAACATTCATGTATAAAATTAGGAAAATGAATTCCCTAATTTAAGAAGGTGAAAGCACTTTCCGGAATTGTTCATCTTGAATTTGTTAATATTTTTTCCTTTTATCTTCTTTTTTTTCTTTTTTCTTTTCCTTCTTCCTCCCTCCACTAGTCGCTAACCTTTCTTTTTCCAAAATAAAAATAATTTAAAAAATACAAAATTTTACGATAATTTTCACTATCAATTTTTTTTCATCAAACAACTTAAAATACTTTTAAAGTCTTTTTTAGGTTTTGGCCAAACACCGGAAAACGAACCCATTTTCCTGGAAAATAAATGACTTCCTGGAAAGTATTTTCCAGAAACTGTATATTTTCCATGAAACAAACACACCCTAAACTTATAACGCATCGTCTGAGGATGATCTATCAAATTAGAGATCATCGTGTTAGACTATGATCAAACTGTGGAGATTGAATGATTACCGGATGGATTAAGCCCACTTACTTTTAACTTCTCGTTCAAGGTCTCTCCTTTTTGCAGATGAGTTGCGAACTTACTTGAGAAGTGTGGGCTATAAGGTCACTTTTAAGATTTTTTTCCTCTACTGTAGAACAAACTAATAATGTGTTACTGATAGTGTCTTTCGTTTTCATTGTCCTAAGTCAATAATAGATCACAACATGAAACTTTCGTATGATAGCTTCTGGAGATGGTTTATGAAAGCATGATCCTTTTGTACCTTTCGCTCTAGCAAAATTCTGCAACTGCCGGAGCTGAAATTACAATTTTTGAGTCGTGCTCGGCAGTTTAGAATCTTTTCGATGAGTTGCTCGAGAACCAAAAAAGGATTAAGTTATTTCAGTAAATACATGTAACTCACTTCAGTCCTTATAGCTAATAAAATCTTGAAAACCATTCATTTTGAATGAGGAAGAGCGATTAATCTAATCCGACATTGGAGTGTCTAAATGTGTCCATAGATCACGAGATTTGTAAAATCGTCTGCAATCTTAACTGGAAAAGACCTAGGCGTGTCTCATCTTTTCTCTCTTGACGTATAAGCACAGGCCTCATTTTATGAAATTGAATTTTTCGCTTTGATTGGTTTGAGTTTGAGGAATAATACCTTAAAATCGATTTTGGTTTGCCGTCCTCCTAAATTGCACAAAAATGAAAAGGCAAACCTTTAGCTATTTTATACCATACATTTCATATCTCAGTTAAGCAAAGAAATCAATATATGCCAAGGCTATACCAGTTAGCCTAATTGCAGACTTCTAGACAGAATCAACTGCATCATATACAAAGTAAATCTGAATCAATCAATGGTCCCGGTCCACAATATCTGTGTCACCCCCTTAAACTCAAAACGTTTGTGTAGATGACCATTTGAACTTGTCTTTGAGGTTGAAAACCTTATTGAGTTCATGGTAGATGAAGATTAGAAAGGATGAAACTTTGTCTCCTTGGTAAGGAGAGTCATCACTTACATAGTATAGCTAGTTAGCTTACATCTATGTCGTCAACTCGTTTTGAATTCTTTACAGCTTTCTTGCGTTTTTTCGTTTTGTTTTGACCATGATATCGAAGAGTTTTGAAAAGATGAACCAGATCAGATTCGTGAAACATCATCCGAAAAGCATTGATTCCTCCTCTTATTTATGCCTTCCACTATATAAATTATGCCAGCAACTAGCAAATCCAAATCTTGGTCCATCATGTCAAGTCACGGTCTGGCCAAGATTGAAAGTTGTTCCTCCAAAAAGTCGTTCCAGCTTCTTCATCACTGTGCTCGTCTCTTCCTCTTGCCTCTCCCTGATCCTCGCACTCAGTTCCTTGGCCCTTCTCCGGACTTCCTCGCCTTCTTCACGTACCACCACTTGCTTGATCACTTTCGCCACGTCCTCCCCTGGGAACCTGCCGTCCTCTCTCCGGACCTCCACGCCGACCCCAAGATCCGCCACCAGTTTGGCGTTTAGGGGCTGATCGAGGTGCATCGGCATGGCTATGATGGGTACGCCGAAGACTATTGCCTCCAATGTTGAGCTCCAACCGCAGTGACTCACAAATCCACCTGTTATATCACCAACTATGGTGTCACAACATTGAATAAATGTCGTAACACAGAAAAATAAACGTGGCATGACAGCACAAACGATATAGGATCACTATACAAAATGCGCGACTCTGACCCCTTTTGTTTGGACGTTTGAGTATGACCCCCTTATTTATGTACTGAGTTGCAATTTAACACGTAGTTTTTGTAAATCGTTTTTAAACTATAGCATTAGTTTTGTTGGCACGAAAACACCTGTGCTCGGGTGCATGAGGATCTTGGCCTGAGGAGCCCATCCTTGGACCACCATGCCTCTGTCCTTCGTCCTCTCCAAGAACCCTTCAGGCAAAGCTTCAACAATACTCACACTTTCTGTGTCTCCTCCAGGAAACCTTACCACCCACACGAACCCCACTTCCTCGCTCGCGAGCTCCAGCCCACGTGCCACCTCCTCCATCTCCCCCTTCGATAGGAAGCACTCGCTCCCGAATGACACGAACGCCACCGAGCCGCTCTCTCTCTCCTCTAGCCACCCAAGTATCTCCCCTTCGTCGTCTCTGGCATCGCCTCCGGCCGGTTCTTGAATCAGAGGCCCGACGGCGATGACCTCCTTCCCAACAAGCTCCGCGAGGTAGTCCACGTACTTGCCCTCGATCTCTCTGCACGTCTTGATCAGGATGGCGCCCTCAGACCTCCTGATGCTCTCTAACAGCCGGTCCATGTCCCTGGTGCCATTGGCCTTGTCGCGCATGAACTGCATGATCTTATCGCACTCGCCTCTCTTGAACCTCAGCGGCGGGAAGGGGTACTCCCCGTCCGGGTCCATGCTGTGGAGGGTCAAGAATGACACTGCCGCCGCACCGCAGGGCAAGAAGAGGGACGCAAATCCGGGGAGGGTGCGGTCGCGGGCTGCTCTCGGGGCCCAGGGCTGGAGGAAGTCGTAGACAACCGAGTCGGGTTTGAAAGCATCGAGGAGGTCAGAGAAGGCCAGGCCAGCCACGTCGAAGGCGGACTTGAGGGAGGGCATGAGGTGGGGAGGGAGGTGGCGGGTGGTGTGGAAGCAGGGAGGGAGGGCGGGGAGCGGAGGGGGCGGCGGTGGGAGGTGGAGCTCGACGAGCCGGATCAAAGGGGAGAGATGGGGAGGGAGGAGGGCTTGGAGGGAGGCGAGGTTGACGGGGGTGGAGCAGAAGAAGATGAGGAAGGGGCTTTGGCGGGAAGAAGAAGAAGAAGAAGAAGAAGAAGAAGAAGAAGAGGAGGAGGAGGAGGAGAGCAGCTTCTTGGCGAGCTCCAGGAAGGGAGAGATGTGGCCGTGGGCTAACCAGGGCAACAGGAGGATACTTCGCCGTCGTGGACCGGTGATCGGCGAGTTGGGTGTGTCCATGGCCGTCGTGGTGATTTGATGTGTGAGCTGCGGGTGAGGAATGACGAAAGATCTCCTTATTAAAGAGACTTAAGAGGACATGTTAGGAATGCATGACCATATATATATATAATAAATTTCTTCAAAAAAAAATAACTCCCCAGCTCATACCACAAAAAACTCAATATTGATACACATGTGACAAATTTACCTTATATTAATTTTCGTTAAATTTTACTTTCAAATTACTGAGTTGGATGACACGTGTCAATTGACGGTTATACCATTTGGGAATTTACCATCCATTTGTTATAAGTATACTAATTTGTGATTTTTTATGGTATTAATTCAATTTAACAGAAAATAATGGAAGATAAATTTGTCAAATTTGTCACATGTGTAATGATTTAGGGATTTTTGTGATCAGAAAATTAATTTGAGGTAACTTTTCTGTATAATTTTGAGTTTTTAGTGATATTAATCCTATTTTCAAATGACCTAATTGTGGTCACAACTCATGTGCCCATAGAAACAATCGCAGATTTCTTAAGCTAATTACGCCATTTTGATTTCAATAAATTAAAAAAACAGAAAAAATATATCCATTTTGATTTGAATATAAATAATAATAAAAAATCAGAAGTAAAGAGCGAGTAATTCAAGGGCTTTGTTTGTATTGTGGCATCTTAACCAGGCCCAATACGCATAAAGCTCCTTGGCCCGTCCGTTTCTCCAGATAAATACTTTGCCTCGACCCGGGTCGTGCTGACCCGATTTCCTCCCTCAGCTGGTCCGGAGGCAGCCGAACGCACCCCGAAAGACATGGACGGCGACGGCCCCGCTGCCGCACCGGAGGAGCGAAGCTCGAGCCCCGGCGGCGGACTCCCCGGGTCCGGCGGGCGGAAGCCGAAGGTGGTGGTCATAATGGGCCCCACCGGCTCCGGCAAGTCGCGCCTGGCCATCGACCTGGCCGCCCACCTCCCCGTCGAGGTCGTCAGCGCCGACTCCATGCAGGTCTACCGCGGCCTCGACGCGCTCACCAACAAAGTCCCCCTCGATGAACAGCGAGGTGTTCCCTTGAAACCCTCTTGCCTTCTGAGGCTTTCTCCTCGCGCGCGCGGGGTGTTTTTTTTTATCACGGTCCGTTTCGGGAGCTGTTTTTCACGAATTTGGGTGGATGTTGTGCAGGAGTGCCTCATCATCTTTTGGGCACCGTGAGCCCGAACGTGGAGTTCACGGCCAAGGCGTTTAGGGACTCTGCTGTTCCTGTGGGTTCGCCTTCCTTAAAACCGACGATGACATGTTGAATTTCATTAACTTTGTCTTGATGGGATTGAAACTTTTGTGTTTTTCCCGAACTTCAGCTCATTGATGAGATCTTGTCTCGAAATAACTTGCCAGTCGTAGTTGGGGGTACAAATTACTATATCCAGGTAGAGTATGCGGCACTTCTTTTTCATTTGCTTGAATAGCCTGCGGCTTGTTCTTTGTGTTCGCACTTTGCAGTAGTTACTCTGTGAATTCACTAACGGGGGCTGTAGTGTTACTTCAATCACTCCTCATGCTCTAAATTCACGCAAGATTGTCGATGAGTTCGATTAACGTCTGTCACTTTAAAGTCCATCCCTTGTCAGAGTCAACTTGTGAATTTTAGTTTCCTGACTGAATGTGACTGACTCAGCTTCTGGACTATGAGATTATTTAGTTACCAATGCCTGATAAAGAATAGCTATTTGATGTCTCTACATGTCCTGCATAGTATTTGTACTTATGATGCTCTATCTGATCCTACCATGTAAATCTTCAGTGAAGTATCTGTTGCTGGAAAACGTAATTTAGATCATCTTCTTACTCAATTTGGATCTAGAGTAATAGGTATGTCCTGGGAGAAATTTGTTCTCTTTGGGTGCTTGGTTAATTTTCTTTTATCTCTTTGTTGCTAACTAGGCTCTCGTGAGTCCGTTTCTTCTGGATGATTCGATGGATCACATGGATGACGGCCACTTAGATGAAACTCCTGGTAATTGTCATTATCTTGCTTGAGCCCCAGTGGTTATTGTACATTAACGAACGCTTTGTTGACTCTCAGGTGACGAGCATGACGATTGTGAAGTTGACTTCAATAGAGATACGAATGCTCTCACCTTCGATCGCTTGAAAGACATAGATCCAGTTGCTGCGCAAAGAATTCATCCGAATAACCAGAGAAAAGTATGAATGTTGTTAGTAAAGTTTTCATTCAAGATACCATCGTTAATCAAAATCTGGAATTTATGAATTTGGTGAATATATTGATTCATATCACTGAAGTAAATTCAATAGTGAACTTATATATTTTGACGTAATTTAGGATTAATTGTTCACTCAAGAAAACTTCACATTGTTTAGGCTGTTAACCGAATCGAAAGATTCAGTTGCGAATCATAATGTACGCAGACAGGGGTTGTCAATGAATTGATTTGTTGTCACTTCAATTGCACTTATCCCTGTTCAGCGTGTTATATTTCACGTTCATTTAGGTCTATACACATTAGCAGACTCGTGGTCATGGAATTTCATCATTTCTGCCTATTCAGGAGATCAAAGAGTTCATAATACAGAGCAGCTCATAGATGCCACTATGGAAAAGAAATTATTGTCCTGGTGTTGCCTGCAAAGAACTTTGCACTAAGCAATTTTTAGATGACTTTCAAAAGCTCCTATGCATTTCAATAGGAATTCAACTCAAAATCTCTCCCAATGACAATAGCAGCATGCCCTGCTGCAGATATTCCTAAGACAGAGCATGATAGGGAAAATCTGATATCGAATGAGACTTTTGGTGAGGATTGGTAATGTTTTCTGAATACCATTGTAGTCACGGATGATTAGCATTGTTCGATCATGTCTCTGTATTCTCTGTTTATGCCTTTTCCTCTTATTTTGACAAGGTGTAATTATTGTATACCTACTTTTAGAATTTCCTGGTTTTCTCTAACTATAAATTGAATCACATTAGCTGAAAGATATTGTTTGACTGAAGCTCGTGGTACTGGATCCTTTGCAGATCAATCAATATCTAAATTTGTATGCTCAATCTGGTCTCCTCCCGAGTGAATTATTTCAGGGCACAACTTTAGAGGTTGGTGACATTTGTCGGTCTGGTCAACTTGCTTATTGTCTGTATTTAGGAAAATCTAGAAATTTTGTCTCACTATCCACTTAAGTAGCTCAATCGGTTGATCTGTAGGTTTCTTTTGTGCCTTCTTAAACGTGACATATTTGTAGCGGCATTAACTTGAAGCACCATAGGGGCAAACGTTTATGTTGGCAAATTTTTTTTTCTGTAGTTGATTTTCTGAGAATCTTGAACTTCCACTTTTCTTTTGATGAAAATATTTGTCAGTATCTCATTTTGTTAATGAACTATTATTGTATCTGTGAGTGTTTGAAGAACAAGGTAACTGACCTCAATTAGGTATTAGTTATGACTTATTAAAGCTGTGTTTACCTCGGTCTGCTTCTACGCTGTAACATCCTATAAAGGTTTATTGCTATCCTAGGAATGGATATTTTTAAGTTAAGTGCAAGTAAATTTTCTCACACATCATGTATTAATAGCTTCTGATGTGAATATGATCTCTAGATTCTGGAGGTTGTAATAATTTGAAATGATTCTTCATAAGAAAATTTAGGGTTTGCTTGTTTTGACCTCTCCAAATTAAAAAGTAATTATTTTGATTTTCCCGCCAAAATTGAAATATTATTCAGCTTTAAAAAATTGTGAAAATAATATACATGAGCTACCGTGTCAACATCTATATATTGTGACAATTTCAAGCACTCAAGATGAAAAAAATCAAGATGCACGTTCAGAAAGATTTGAAAAAGCAAAAAGTGAAGTAAAATCCACTCTAGACACACTCCCTAGAAGTGCTTACTAAATTTTTTATTTGCATACATCATAGCACTAAGCTAGGAAGGGATACCCTTTCCTTTCATTGTGGCAGGGCAGAACTGGGGGCGTATTGAGAATTCTAAGTATGATTGCTGTTTTATATGTGTGGATGCATGTCTTCCTGTTCTCGATCGATATGTGGAGGATAGGGTTGACTGCATGGTGGAAGCTGGATTGCTTAATGAAGTCTATGACATCTACTGCCCAAACTCAGATTATACTCGAGGTCTGCGCCAGGCAATTGGGGTACGAGAGTTCAAGGATTTTCTGCGGGTTTACATTGCAGATGTTGGGGACTCCGAAACAAGCCGTTCTCATGATGAGTATAGGTTGAAAGAAAACACTGGGTTGACCTTGGCATCCCTTCCAACAAACCAACTAAAAGTATTACTACAAGAAGCCATTGACAAATTTAAACTAAATACTCGAAGACTCGTACGTCGACAGGTGAGTATACTGTAGTGAAGCATGAAGTACTGTGATCCATATTCCATTAAGTATGGTATATTTTCCTTTCAGGCTATCCCCTCTACCCAGCGAACGGTGCCTATGCCTGAACCTTGTACTAAAAAATATATGCCGTGATATTCATTCAATACATGCTATGAAACTCTGTTACAACCTATGATAACCTTCAGTTTGTCTAATTGCTGAAAGGCAGATGCTTTTTTGCAAATCACCCTTTTTCTCAATGAGTTTTATTCACTGTTCAAGCAGTGGAGGTTGTTGCTTTCTTCTTTTCAAACGAGGATCCCCCTTCTCTGATGTCATTCTCGAGGTGCAGATGTTTATGTGATTGCTTGAGAACCAAAGCGTGCTAAGATTTAGATCTTTCAACTTCCATTTTCTATCTTGAAATGGCTGTGCCTGTGTTTCTAGTGAGACAAGCTTTCTGTTGTTTCACAGAAAAGGAGGATCCATAGACTGCAGACATTGTTTGGGTGGAACATCCATTATGTGGATGCAACAGAAGCTATCTCAAGTATAATAATCTCATTTCTTAGCGATTTTGTTTTGCTGTCAATTTTTCGGTTCTCAAGTTTCTTATAATGTTCTCATGATTTAGGTCAGTCAGAAGACTCTTGGCTCAAGCAAGTAGTACAACCGTCTGTGCAATGTGTGAGATCTTTTTATGAAGATAGGGTGACAATCATGGCCGATGTAGAAGCCCCAAAAAGCTCTGCTACTGAGTTTCTGCAAAGAGACTTGTGGACTCAATATATTTGCCAGGTAAGGAAATGCCCCAAGTGTCGTGTGGAGTTCTTTTTTCTTTCTTTTTTTTTGCCCTGAATATGACCTGTCCTTCAGCTCGTCCTGCAATGGTGTTTTTCATAGTCTTTGACATGTTTGAGCCGAATCCTTACAGGCCTGTGGCAATCGTGTGCTTAGAGGAGCACATGAATGGGAACAACACAAGCAGGGCCGAGCTCATCGAAAACGAACTGCACGGCTGAGAAAATCTCTAAATCAAAGCTTGGTTACCGCAGTGGAACAACAATGGTAGCAATTGTAGGAGTCCTTATAGGGGGTTGGTTTCAAAGAATTACAGCAATGTTTCATATGGTATTCATCATTCGTAATGAGAGTGTTTATAATCTACATCAGGTGATTGATGTAGTGGAAATACGTTGTAAGCTACAACCTTCAGACTTTGGGCTCCCATTAGTTCATTATTATTGTCTGTTACACTTCCCTTTGACTGTCTATTGATATGCACGGTGAGGATCCATTCACACAGAAGTCTCATGAAATAGTTAAACATCAGCATGCACATCTCTGTATTTTTTACGTTCCAGACATGATTTCGCAGTGTCATTTTCTCCTCCAATGAACAACTCCCCATCCAATGAAAATCAGTAAGTGTTGTTTCAACTTTAAAAGGCGTCATCAGGTCAAGACCTTTCCTTGTTTGTTAGGTAAATGTCTTAACATTTGACGACAAATTAAATATATTAGGACCAAATAATCTTTGGGAGTTTTACTTATACGAGAGAAGGGCATTCATCACAAGTCTTTAAGTTTCAGTCTTCGCTAGAATTGTGATATGGAAAAATTTGAAGTTGGGGCTAATCTACCATGCCAAAGGTGAGCATTCATTTGAATCGACTAAACTTGCAGTACACTTTTTGAAATGCGGTAGGGATGGATGCCGATGCCAGCTGCCTCTATTGAAACTTGTGAACGTAGAAAGAACATTTTTCAATGCACAACAAAAATATTGAACTACACTATATTCTTAATACTTTGTCTCCAAGAAATTATCGTTGCCAACTGCTGCGAATTGACTTTGGGAGGAGCGTGACGTTTTGAAATAAGCAGAGAAAGAATCAAAGGAAGAGGAAAGTCGTAAGACGGTATATAAAGCCCCTGATCACGCAAGCGCACAAGATACAATGAAACTACCGATACCATCCTGTTCAGATCAATCTCTGTATTTTTCCCTGCTATTTTGAAATTGATCTTTAGAGGTGGCCCTTCCCCCCAAGGCACTCCTGTGCGCTTGCCGAGAGTGGCTGAGCCTCCCCCCTGACGCGCTTCTGTGCCCGTGCTTCCCTTTGGATCGACTCCTGCGTGCACACCGAGAGTTGCTGAGCCCCGCCCTCGCCCCGATCCCTCCATGTGGAAGACTTACCAAGGAACCCCAGGCCACAACTGTAGCCTGCCGTGCATGCAACGATTGTAGCAACAAGGTGTGTTCTTATCGCACGAAGGGCAATTGTCCGGGGAAGGACCACCTTTTTCATTCCACAGCTATGGTTCCCTGTGCTATCATTCTTTATTTATTTTCGCCTTTCAATTCAACAAGGCGTGTTCTTATTTTGTTTGCTTCGCTCTATTCGGACTACATTCAGTCCTTGTATGTCGCCAAGTCTGTTTGCTGTTGTTATTCGCTTAATAAATGGGTCTGTTGATTAAAGCCATCTGTAACTTCAATTACGCTGTGAGTGATACATTTGCTCTCTGTCTAGACGCTGCGCCTTTCCCGCTTTGATAAGCTTGACCTAGATTTGTTTCGGTCGAGTGCCTGAACGTCTCCGTTCTTGTCATTGTAAATACTTCTATTCACTCGCTAGTCATACTGTAGACGAATTGCAAGCTAAATCCAAGCTAAAATTAATAGATAGCTGACTCAATTTGGAGTGGATGAGACCTGATATGGGCATGGACAAGGACATTTCTCTCGTGTAACCATCGGAGCTAGATCAACAGAAATAAGAAACCCTAATGAAAGCTGAACATGGGAATGCGCTTTTAAGCTACAAGAATGAAAACACGAGTTTGGGGTGCATCTTTCTTTCGATTTTGAGGGTCCCTAAAGCAAGTTCCTCCACATTCATTCGAGCTTGGTGATGCGTCTTGGTCTGGTGAAGCAGTTAAACTCCCATATGGACAATGTCCCCTTGATCTTTGGCTGTGAAACATGCCTCATTTTGATGCTCCATAATCGTCGAGGCTCATGACATGCATGGTGGAAAGTAATTCATTAGGGGTTAATATCACAAAAAATCTCAAAATAGTAATCTTGTATTGTAATTACCCCCAAAATTTTATGTCACAAAATATCTCAAACTGGTACAGTCGTGCCACATTTATCTCACTCATTTTTGTGTTACAAAAAATCTTAAACCGATATATATGTAACAAATCTACCATTCGTAAAGCTTTCGTCTAATATCCCGTTAAAAGGCTAACCTGGAGATACACATGGCAAGATCACCGTGTAACGTGAATCCGATGTGGAAATTCAACATAAATATATCTCCTAAACAATGTCATTTTGGAAAAGCTGGATATGAAAAAATAAACTGAGATTGCGAAATCTGCTTATTTTGCCCTAAGAGCTCCCTCATGTTTCAAATATGTTAAAATCCCTAATTTTGTGCCAATTTTGCACTAAGATTTTTGTAAATTTATCACATGTGTATCGGTTTGGGATTTATTATGACATGAAAATTAATATGGGGTAAATATAGTAGAAATGTACCTATTTAAGATTTTTTTTATGGTTTTAACCCAATTCTTTTATAAAGATGTAAAGCAATAATTTGAAGACTACATTTAGCTTTATGAGTAGTAATTCAAAATAAGTGTGATAGTGATTAATAAAATGATTGAAACAAATTGAATCAATATCATTAATTTTTACTTAGCTAACAATCACTAATTTCATGATTATGCACTTTGTCTATACTTTTGATGTGAAGTTTCAGTTTCTTATTAACTTTTGGTCTCACGGTTCAAAATTATTAACACACTTTAGAATGTTGTTGTATTTTAGCAAAAAAGATTTGTTTCCTTAAGACTGGAGATTCAAATGTGATGATTTGTTTTCTTTAAATAAACGTTTCAAATGACATTGACAATAAATTATTTTAGTGAAGACAAAAGAAAAGAGAGGTGTATTACCAGAAGACAAATGTCATCTCCTCTTTACTCTCCCTTTAGAACAACTGCATACTTTCCTTCTACAACAACGTCGTACAAATGTCTTTTATTTATTTTATCAACTCTAGATTTGCGTTCATTTTTTGTTTGGATGGACTTACTAATGATACATAAATTTCATCGCAATTTGATTTCGTTTTAATTTTCACCTCGTTAGTTCTGAATGGGTACTTCTTGTAAACTTATAAATAGATTAAAGTGCGGAAACGGGAGATGTTTAACGGTTAAAGGCTTTCGTCTTTATCCTTTTCATTTTCTAAAAATTAATTTTTTTAGAGTAATCAAACTCTAGAGGTGGAGTAATAAATTAGACTTATGTCATAACTCTTTAAAAAATCATTTGAAGTAATAGAACTGTAGAAGAAGCATGCGCGACGATTGTTTCTGATTGCCTTACAAAAAGCTCTTTTTCTATATTTTGACAAAAAATTTTCCTATTTATCTTTGCAATTTTCAATTCTTTTTAGTACGATGAAAGGTGGGAGACATGTCGGACATCGAGAAGGCCACACGTCAATTCCTCAATGGCTCTCCCTTAGTTACACTACCAAGATTGTTCAATGATCTTTACATGGGGCATCATATAGCTCAGAAGGCCCCGACTAAAATGCTAAGTGCAAGTTTTTGTTATAATTTTGGGACAGAAGATGCTAAGAAAAAAAGGAAGTAAGTTTGTTTACTGAAGATGATGTCGGTTTATGTCGCACAATTTGGTGTTTAACTCTTTGAACATGCTCTCTATAAGATACTTTTACCAAAAAAAAACCTTTTCTATCTTAACCGATGAAGAGCTTAACTCTACCCCGAATAGTGGTAGCCGCCTTGAGCCGCATAATCCACTTTAAACCTTAAATCTTAAACAGTAAACACCACTCTGACCAAATTTCCCGCATATCCGGTCAGAGTTCCTCTTCCTTTTGTCTAATGGAAGCAGCTGTATATCTCATGTCCCTCCCTGGCTCATCGCTACCTTTTATTTTGGATTGCGAACTAATGATGAAGACCAGGCTCGACTCAATGTCCTCGGTAAAAAATTAGGTAAACTTTGGCCATAAACGGATGTAGCGGTAATAGATGGTATTGCTTTTACTGAAAAATTGAATGAATGTCGCCTAACTCTCTTTGGGCAACCCTAGCATAAATAATCAAGTGTTTCTTAATACAATGAAGAAGGCTTGGTAGACTGATGATACTGCGCAACTTAATTTGGGGATATTTGCATTTACCTTTAGGACTGAAACAGAAGAAAGAATATGGTGTTGGACATGGGACCATGGTCCTTTGCTAATCACTTTTGCCTCACTTGGGTGAGGGCAAGCTCCGGTGAGACTTGGCGAGATCGCCCTGGCCTGGGCGAGGGTCAGCCTCACTAGGCCTCGCTAGGCACAGTCTGTGGCCGGTGGTTGGCGACTGGCCAACAACACTAGCAAAAATAAGAGGGAAATAAAAAAAAAAGAGATTTTTTTATTAAAAAAATCAAAAATATTATTAAAAATATCAATGTCAGTGCCGGCCGCGTCACATAGGACGACCAACACGGCCAGAATCCACATCATCGATTTTCGATCTAAATTGGCCAATTGAATTGAATTGATACCAATATGAAAATGTTTGGAACTAAATTGTTATAATAAAAAAAGTTTAGGACTTAATTAATATCAATAGGTTTAGGACTTTTTCTGGTACTTTTCCCTTTGAATATATTAGGTCTTTATGATCTTGGGAATTTTATTTACATGACTAGAGGGGATTGATCATAAATCTTAAACGCGGTCTTCGCTAGAATTGTGATACCGACAAATTGTAAGTTGGGGCAAATCTACCCCGCTGTGTCTATACCATGGTAAAGTTGTCGGGTCTCATACTGCCCACAATCATCCATTGATGATTTAACAATTGACAGTGATTTTCAATATTATCGTTAGTCATCCAATAGCTCAAAAAGAGGCCGACAATTTTGTTGTGATTTAACCCCAGCATTTTACTAGGCCCAGAGTTCAAGTCCTGAAAGCTTGAGTCATTATCGTAGGTCAGCGTCATTCTTTTCTACGAATATGCTCCTTTCATAATAGTTCCGTATCCCACGGAATATTCGTTTTAAATCATAACTATTCAATAATGGAATGAAATTGATTATTTGTGTTGAAAAAAATCACGTAAATTGAAGAGCCGTAACATATTTCTCAAAAAAATGCATTCGTTATTTCTGGTTTTTAATCAGGCAATTTCTTATTATCAAGTCTGAATCAGTCTAATACAATTACTAATTACCACATTGTTGATAGAACGTTGGAAATTCTAGATACTTCAAAGTATCACATGATAGTTTTCCACGGTTCATAAAAGTCGGTCAGCTCGAGGGCCTACGCGCCCTCACTGAGGCCTCGAAGACCCCGTCGGAGGGAGATCCAGGAAGATGAAGGAAAAATAGGGAAAAAAGAAATGAAAATGAAATTAAAAATAAAAAAATTCTCAAAACAACATTGTTTTGAGCCCCGTCGAGCACGTCAGATCACTGGCCATGTCACGAGAATGGTCGGCTGGCATCCACGTCAGCGGTTTTCGGTCCAAATTGATCGAATAGACTACATTGGAAAATTATCTAAAAGTTTAGGACTACATTAGCTCATTTGAAAAGCTTAAAACTAAATTGGTGGTTGTATAATAAATTTATGACTTTTTGGACAATTTTCTCTGCAAACATAATGTTCTTTCAACGTTGAGTGTAAAAGTGCTTGTAACTTTTCTTTGATTTCAATTCCAGTGAAGTTTTGGTTCCCACTAAGTTCCTTTTGAGTGCTCGCTTTTATTTCCTTTAATTTCGTGTTTTCACCTTTGATTTCTTTTAATTTCAAAACTGGTCTTTAATTTTCTTTAATTTCCGATCCTTGAAATTTACTTTTCAAGAAATTTACCTATTGGCAATTTAGATCAATCTAGCGAATTCCATTTCACACTCGGCTCTCAGGAGGTGGCACGCCTTTTTAATATAGTTACTATTCTATCCATCTTCGAAAAATCTGTCTTGTGGAGAGTTTGATCACTTTGTGGTCCAATTAGAAGAACAAGCTTTAGTTTGTCTTCCCCAATCACCTATTTGCCAGATTAGCCCCTAGGTCGAAATAGCTCCACCAATAGTAGTAGACAACCATGTTGCCATTAAATTATCGGATTTGGAATGGAGGCTGATGAAGAGTTTGGACACAGCGTTGGAGGAGGATGTAACTCTAAACATGATTTTTATATAAATGGTTGACGGAAAAAAATATACGGACCTTGATCATGTGAGTCCAATGATGGAATTTACATAATCAATGGCTTAATTTGGACTTGGTCTACGTAACTTTTCGTGGTAGCCGTAGCTTTGACGTCCATACCTAGCCAAGAGATCTCTGTACTGTGCTCACAATCTCTGTTTAGGACATGAAATTACTTAGACGACAGAAGACTTGACAAATGATAAACAAAACCAAGGGAAGAACAACGGTATTCGCATTATTGCCAAGAAGACTCATGGCTGTACTTAGTCATCTAGAACCTCGAAGATAGATCCCATTTAATTTGCCATAGTTCATGTCTTCCCAGAATTGCGTCGCCCGAGGGTCAGTTACTTTTCTGGGGAGAATAATACGAGTAAATCGTATAGAATGCTGAAAAGAAAGTAGAAACCGACACAACAAAGCTAGCGATAGCTACAATACTGGGCCAAGAAGAAGCAAAGTACCGTTTGATCCGCGGCAAACGCCCGTTCAATTGGATTTGGTGGTATCTGTTCACTTGCTCAAATAAGTCCGCCAGATAGCTTGTCTTGATATCAAAGGTAATGTCCTGTCTCAGATCATTGAAGAAAGTCGCGACCTCTGCATTCGATCCAAGATAGTTCACTAGTATATGTTCATCAGATAAGAACTCTGCATCCATTTCTGTGCTCACGAGACATATTATGAAGATGATGTAACTGGTGATGTGCTGGGAGCAGTAGCAGTAACACTGCTCGAAGGCGATGCAGTTGAGAAAGAAGGAGATCATGAAATCGTCTAGAGTCAAAGGTGACATTTGAAAGACTCCTTTATTGAAGCGGATGTCGAGTAAGTTCGAGTTGTAGCCCTTCCCCGGCCTGAATTTCATCCCCGAGCGAAGAAGCTGCGTCGCTGAAGGGATCAATTGTAAGTAGTCAACATGGACAATTCTAGGCTGTTCGAACTCCACATGGCCAATAAAACTCAGTCGGAGCAAGTCAAGCAAGTGTTTGACATTGGAAACCCCGTAGAACTTCTCCAATTGTTTCTGCGGCTTTTGAGCCACGATGTTGAAGAATCCTAGCGCGAGCTTATTGAGGGAGGGGTTAGCGGCTTTGTCTGCTATGTCGCCCTTCGATAAATCGAAGACCACTTGAAGGACAGAGAAAGGGATCTGGTTTTCTATCTGAAGAAGATCCCTGAGGAGGAAGGTGAAGATCCATTGTGTCGTGAAGAAAGGATCTTCCGAATCAGGCCGTATTACATGCCCGAAGATGCGGAACACCTCGACGATGAAACAGGCATCGAGGACCATCATCTCGACTAGATCGGAACTTGCGCATGGAAGCTCCTCTGAGTAACAATCCCGAATTTCGTTCTCCATCGATGCAATGGCATTGAGATAGTCGTTGAGGCCCACGCCGCCATTCTTTGTTCGTTCGAGGACAGCAGAGAAGAATCGAGGTTTATGCTGCTCAACCATATTCAGCCGTTCCTTGCCATGGTGGTACGGACCGATGGAGACGATCTGGGGCTCGTAAGCCTTCTCGTTGATCTGAGCTAGGCTTCGTGGGACTTTGAAAATGCAGCAAGAGACGTTACTGGCGGTGGGCTTCAGAAGAGTAGGCTGTTCCTTGAGCCGCTGCTCTAGGGAAGATGAGCATTTACTCGCCACGCTAATCACATGGCTGTCCGTTTCTCCGTCCACATGGCCTTGATTTCCTTCTCCAGTCATTCGCACCTCCATTCCACGGTCTTTGCTTCAGCAAAGCTCGGAAAACGACATCACCGGTGACCTCGTGCGACAGGACATTCCGCTTTTCATGAAAGCAAGGAAGGTAAAGAGACGACCCGACCACAAGTGGGCTAAAAATCTCGGGAAAAGTGTGCTGAAAAGAGAAAGTGACCTGAATTTGCCTTGAGGGCCTGCACGAGAAGATGTTGATTCGACTGCTCACATAAAAAAATGCTTTAGCTAGCACCGTCACACCCGAAACTTACCAGGACAGAAAATGACATGACTATACTTCCACTCGAAAAATGTAACCTCAAACCACAACAAAAAATCTAACTCTCAATAGTCCCTACAATATCACTCTCACTCTATTAGCTACTTAGCAAGAAACATGAAAAGATTGAAGAAAGAGAGGGGTGACAACCACAGCTCAGTAAGTAGTGCGTATCTCTTCTAAAAAAATTGAGCAGTCACTATATATATATATATAAAACAAAACCAGAAGCTCGTACTTCAATGTAAAGATATATAATATGTATATCAAATCAAAGACAAATTGTTTCATTTCCACAAAACTTTACACATGTCGCACCTCGAAACTTATCAGGATGGGGATGACATGACCGTCCTTCCACTTGAAAGACGTGGTCTTAAATTACCCAAAGGTCTTCATGACTTCACTCTCGCTCTATTGACTAATAATCAAAGAACATGAAAGATTGGAAAAAGAGGGGGTGAGCAACGACAGCTCAGTAAGTAGTGCGTATCTCTTCTAAACAAATCGAGTAATTACTATGTATATATAAAAATATCAAAAACTCATAATTTAAACCCACAATATTATATACATATCATATCAAATATGAGTTATTTTTCCTTTTCACAAAACTCGATACAAATCAAAAAACATTCATTTGATACGCCATTACAATTCAATTATCAATGGTCAAGTCCATTGATTAATCTTGTCAAATCACACGTCAATGGTCCAATCCATTAACCAATCTCAATAAGTCACATATCAATGGTCTATTCCATTGATTAATTTCATCATAAAAGGGCTCGTTCGGGGTAGAGGCGCAGCCGCACTGCCATCCCTCAACCCGACCCGATATTATCCTTTTTGAGCCGCAGCCGTACTGCCATCGCTCTCAAGGATTTGCCCTAGCACAGTAGAAAACGCATCGATGATCTATCCATCAACCAATCTATTGCTCAATATCAAACTATGATCACGTATCTCATCTCGTGATAAGGCGATCAAGATTCCCCCCTTGACAAGGTCTCCACCTACTATAAGCCGGTGGCTTGGCCCACAAGGATATCCTAGACTAGTATGCGCATACCCACAAGCCCCTCAATGGGCTCACAGCGATATTGAACATCAAATCATCATCCTCAACAATATCCTCCACAATGTCAAATCCAAAAATCATTTCATAACCCATATCATAAATCATAATATAGTTCCAAAACCATTTCATAATTCAATTTATAATCAATCTCAAAAAATGGTTTCACAAACCAAAATGTATAATCTTTCTCAACTTCGTTTGTCAAACTGAAAACATTTCACAAGACATATCTTACATTATTTCAGACTTCTTCATAAATCGATATGCACGTAACGTTGTTCATAAAACTTCTCTCAATTCATTTATAACTCATTCCATAAACTAGTTCGCAACATATTTCTTAAAAGCATTCTCAAATTCCTCAAATCTTTCTCGAATATCAAAAAGTAGCAATGGCCCGATCCAGAATTTTATGCAACAAACATGCTTTAGTAACTTGTACAATACTCAAATTCTTATCATTTTCAAAACATGATTTTATAAACTCAAAGAAGAGATGGCACCACTTACTTGGAATGCCCCAAAATCAAATAACGTGGCTAGACACCCCGATAATCTCGTAATCCTATCAATTGAACGAGAATCGACATTAAAATAAAGTAAAATACTAAGATAATTACTAAACGCTAAACGACGCTTAAACGCTAACAAGACAACTCAAAAGCGTTCACAAATTGCTTATCCAAAGCGATTATCCAAACCGTCCGCAATGCGGAACTTGAGCGCGAAACTTGATTGCACCATAACTTTCTCCATCGAATCTCGTTTCAAGCGAGCTTATAGTCAAAAGAAAGCCCGTTCTGAGTATTACAAAAGCCCTAATTTGGCCGTCCCAAAATCGAGCCGAAAATCGGCCTAAAGCCCACTGGTCGTGCACTGTTCACCTTGTGCGGCCAACTTCAAAATTTTATATTGGGCAAACCGTAGGTCCAAATCAAGATCCGTAAAATCTCACGGCTCCACAACACCACAAACTATCAATTCTATATATATACGCAGCTCAACGACTCAAATTTCGGATTTCGCCACACAAATCTATAATAATTCTGAATTTCAAGCCCTAAATTCGAAACTACTCCGATGGAACGAACGAGGGGTGCGAATACATACTGGGCATTGCTAATCGAAGTCAAATTGGCTTGGTGAGTCATCCGGATCATGAACGTGCTAAATTTCCCCTTCTCCCCCCTTTCTTTTTTCTTCTTTCCTTTCTTTCCTTCATTTCTCTCTTCTTTTCCTTCCTCTCTGAAAGCTCTCGGTCCTCTTTTATAAATTGAAGTCCACCATAGCAAATGTTGACTTTTCAACATTTTTGACATTTTGACCATTTTCTTTTCTTTTTTTTTATTAAATATTACAATACAAATAAGAAATGCTCATTTAATTACCATCACAAGACAAACACCAATAGTCAAGCCCATTCAATGGTCCATTCCATTGACCAATCTTAAATCATACATCAATGATTTATTCCATTGATAAATCTCATATCACATCATACGTCGATGGTCCCTTCCATCGACCAAGCTATTGATCAATATCTAATCATGGTCACGACACAACATCTTGTGATAAGACAACCAAGATTCCCCCTTTGCCAGGTCTCCACCTATAAAGTCAATGGTTCGGCCCAAAAAGATATCCTCAACCTGGTATGCATACTCTCAAACCCCTCAATAGGCTAACAGCGATATCGAACATCAAACAATCATTCTCCAATAATCCATAATACCAAATCCGTAAACCATTTCATAACCCATTTCATAAATCACAATATGATTCCAAAACCATTTCATAATCCATTTTATAAATCATAGTATGTTTCCATAACCATTTTATAAATTACGTTTACAAACCAATACATATATGTAAACTGTCATGACACATTTCATAATATGTTTCTCAAATCATTTAGAACTCATTCTATAAAGCAGTTCGCAACATAATACATATATATTCATTCACAATATCTTTCTTAAAATCATTCTCAAATCGTTCTCAAATATTAAAAAGGTATTAATTGTCGATACGGGCCTTTTATACAACAAACATGCTTTAATAACTCGTATGATACTCAAATCCTTATTACTTTTAAAATATGAATTTATAAACTCAAAGAAGAAAAAACACCACTCACCTGAAATCCTAAAAAATCAAACAACGACCCTCTCTCAAACTGACTATCTCATAATCTTAACAATTAAACGAGAATTGACATCAAAACCAAGAAAAATACTACGATAACTACGAAATGGCATAACGACGCTTAAATACTAACAAGACAACTCAAAGGCGCTTACAAATCGCTCATCCAAAACGATTATCTAAATCAATTATCCAAACCGTTTGCAACGTGGAGCTTGAGCGCGAAACTTTGTTACGCAAAAACTCTTTCCATTGAATTCCGTTCCAAGTGAGCATGTAGTCAAAAGAAAGCCTATTCAAAGAATTACAAGACTCCTAACTTGACCGGCCCAAAATCGAGTCGAAAACCAACAAAAATCAGTTTGACGGGCACTGTTCACCACTTGCGGCCACCTTTAAAAATTAGTTTCAGGCAAACTGTAAGTTCAAATCGAGATCCGTAATATCTCACGGTCCCACAATACCTTAAACTACCAATTCTATAAATATATGCTACTTGACAACTCAAAAAATCAGACTACACGGCTTGAATTCACCAAACTCCAAAATTTGAGTCCTATCCTAAAAAATACTCCGATTGAATGAACAAGGGACGTAAATACTTACCGGGTGTTGCGATACGAAGTCGAATAGACTTGTGTCCATCCATGACATCAACGCGGAAAGCCCTTTTTCTCTCCTTTCTTCTTCTTTCTTTCCCTTTTCCCTTTCCCTCGTTCCTCTCTTTTCTGTGTGTGAACTCGGCTTCTTATAACAGAAGGCGTGCACTTTCCCTCTTCCTTTTTCTTTGTTTTATCAAAGGTGGATCTCACAACCTTTTTGACCAAGTCAAAAAGGACTGCAAATAGTACACCGACAGTGAGAGGGTGCTCATCTAAACGTAAAGTGTTTGTTATATTTTCTCTTTAATAAAATGGTGGTTTTGCAAACCCTCTCAGCACCGTGCCAAGGCCTTTAAAAGAATATAATGACCAAGAACTGATCTGTGACCACGTGCTGATTGACTTGTTAGTTATGAGTCATGACCTACACCACTATTCTATCCTCCATGACAGGGCGATCCCATTTGTTTATTTATTGTTTTTGCCAAAGGAGAGCATTAATTTGAATTTACTAAACGTGCCAGCATTAATTTGACTAACTTGTTAGTTGTGACCTACATCGTGTGTACTAGAAAATATTTAAAAATAGCACATCTAAACTTTTTGTTAACCAAATTAGATGAAACTAACTGAGGAACTGTATTACACTGAAGGGGTCCTGCATTTAATATCATTTTTTGGAATTGTTATGATTTACTTACATCTTCACAATAAGTTTTATAACTAAAATTACATTAATTTATATACAGCCTTTTCAACTACTATTCCATTCTGACGAAAAAAAACTAATAATACATAAAAATAATTCATGAAAAATTTCCATGTGCATTCAAGCTAGTCTGGTAAGAAACAGACAAAGACTAGTAATTTACTTAAGCTCCGTTTGCTTCGTATTTGGAAAATATTTTCCTTAAAATGATTGTTTCGATCGCTTAAAAAAATGAATGCACGAAATATATTGTTATTTGTTCATGAAAATATTTAAACATGTTGATAACAAAAAAAAACACATTTTCTATTAGCTAATTATTTCAAATGATATAAGTGATCACTTTTAAGAAAATATTTCTCAAATCATTCATTTTCTGCGAAACAAACGAGGATCACTGTTGATAACAAACAGAAAAATGAAAGTAATTATTTTTAGAAAAATATTTTAAAATTATTTATTTTTCATGAAACAAATAGAGTCTTAGTCTAAGGAGAAATAGACAAAGACAGATTAGCTCACAAGTCTATCAAGAAGCAGACAAAGGCTAGGTCATTCACTCTAGTTTGCTCACATGCACGACATCTCAATTCCAAGTCTAAAATCATTAGATTTTGCTTCAGTGGTCATCCTTCCTACTTTGAAAGAGGGAGGTGAGAAGTTCGATTCTTCATTTTTTTGGAGAGTTAGGTGTGGGGATATTTAATTTTATATATGGATTTCAACTCTTATGTTCTGTAAAGAGATTGGGTAAAAATTTGAAATTAAATTAAGAGTTAGAGTATGATAAAAAAAAAAGAAAAGAAAAGAATATTCCAAGTCTAATGAGAAGCAGACAAAGGCCGGGTCAGTCACTCTGGTTTGCACGGTGTCTCAATTTTGTCTCTGACTCACCAAATCCTTGGCAGTCCGCACGCGTGTCAAGCAATTATTGAACGGCGATCCACTCCCCTGAACGCAAGTCCTACTCAAGCATCAACTACCACAAATAATTAATATAGTGTACAATGTGAACACTGAACGGGGATGTGAATCTTTTTCAATCGAATTTCGAAAGTCTTCTTAGTCAACATACCTACCCGTGCGTGTTACATGATTTTAAACGGGTGATAAAACTCTTCATCTCCCATGTGCGTCAAACATTAGATCAGATCGTCGTTCACCTACTGACAATTTCTATAAGCAAAAATTGTCCATGTCCGACTCCACAAACATTCCTTGATTTACTTATAATAGCAGTTTATGTAGAAAAGTAAGTCAAGATTATATGAATCATTGGTGTGAAAAATGTGAGGTTTGACCTCTGCTGTAGCTCTAGCAAGAAGAAAAAAAATATAAATCCTACACGATCGATGTTCTTCCTATCTAGACATTGCTTATATAGGAAAGTTGATTTTCACATGAAACGAAAGATGATACTATGGCAACAATAGAAAGAAGGAGAAGAAAAGTTCAACCAAATTTGCGAGACCTCACTACTTGGAATCGAAGGCAAAAATTGTCTAAAAAGTCCTAAACTTATTGCACTTTTACCAATTTAGTTATAAACCTTTCAATTTTACCAAATGAGTTCTAAATCTTTTTACGTTTTGCCAAATGAGTTAATCCGACCAATTTTGATAGAAATTCGCTAATGTAGACGCTGGATGTCCTATATGGCTCGCCTGGGCGAGCGAGGGCAACCCTCGCCAAATTGAGGACGATTAATAAAAATTCGAAAAAATATTAAAAATTATTCGCGCTAGCGTCGGCCGAACCATGTAGGATGGCCAATGCCAACGTCAACGAATTTTGACTGGAAAACTCAATTGGCAAAAAGTAAAAAAGTTTATAACTCAATTGATAAAATTAAAATGTTTATAAATTGAATTTACAAAAGTATAATAGCTTTAGAACTTTTTGAATAATTTTCTCCTAATTTGCTCGAATGCATGGCGTCTCAATTTTGTCTCTAACTCACCTAATTCCTTGACCTGCATATCGAGCAATTATTGGAAAAAAAGTAACAAAGCACTGTGTGATTGTGCAGCAAATATAAAATTCTTACTCAGGTATCAACCACCATCAAGCCGTGGGAATTCAATCTCATCCAGAAACAAGTAAATTTTATTGGGTATAGTCTCATTTGAAACTTTATCGGAGAAAGTCAGTTTACAAAATTGTCATCGGTTTTAATGTTGTAATATCTTGTTATTTTAAATAGCCAAAGACCCTATCATTTCCTAGGGGATCGGAGAAATACCTATTATGATCGCCTTCGGTAACTCTTTCCTGTCCAGCCGATGTCATCAAGTCACGGGTCACGGGCCATGCTCACGTCCCATCACATTCAGATAATTAGCCGAGTGATAAGGGAGGATTAAGGCGACATCTGAAATGTTGTCTTTATTCAGATAATTAGCCGAGAGGCAAGGTTGAGGCGTGTGCTCGCCGGCTAGTGTCTATAGCCGGTTGCCGGCCGCAGTTGAGGCCCGCGACCAGCAAAGGAAGGAGAAAAAAAAATATTAAAAAATTTGAGAGCAGTAATTTTGAAAAGTATTTTTATCTCTAAATTTAGGAAAAAGACTAAAAAAAATTTCAAACTATGCCAGTTGTGATAAATTTACTCTAAACTTTTTTTTTCTGACATGAAAAACCCAAAACTATATCATTTGTGATAAATTTATTCTGAACTTTTTTTTGTGATACGAAAAAGCCTAAACTATACCACTTGTGACACATTTACCCAACAATACTTTGGCCATGGGTATTTTCGTCTTTTTCCTCTTTTTTTTTATTTTTTTTATTTTCTTCACTTTGTCGGCGAGGGGTGAGGGGCAAGGGCGATCCTCGCCTGCAGAGAGAAGAAAAGAAAAAAAAGGAAAAAAAATATAAAAAGAAAAAAGACGAAAATACCCATGGCCAAAGTATTGTGGGGTAAATGTATCAGAAGTGGCATAGTTTGGAGTTTTTCATGTTACAAAAAAAAGTTCAGGATAAATTTATCACAAATGGCATAGTTTGGGATTTTTTGTATTATAAAAAAAATTTCATAGTAAATTTATCACAACTGGCATAATTTGAAATTTTTTGTGGTATTTTCTTTTAAATTTAATAATTAAAATTTTTTTTGATCGAAAAGTATTTTCGATTGACTAGTTATTTTTCGCGAATCAGATGGGTAAAAGTCCGAAAAATTAATTTCCAAAAATTCTTCGAATGCTGCAGAGAAATTAATTGCAGATGGTTAGTCCGCCGTTCAGTGTTGACATTGTTTGAGGAGCGAACTACCCGGCCTTTGTATGTTTCTCCGTGGACTAGGCCAAGCTACCTGGCTTTTGCCTGTTTCTTCCTAGACTAGCCCGAATGGACGTGCATGTGCGGAATTTTTATTTTTTTGAATTGATTAATTGAAAAGGCTATACATAAAATAGTGGGCAATACGCTCAATGAAGATACGTTCCTGTTATACTATCCTCAAGTCTGGCGCTAGTATGTATATTCGGCAAATAAGAAAGTCTTGCGCCTATATATGATATTGTTTTGATGGTTTACGAGTACGAATATTATCCACGTTAAGTTACATTTAACTATATGTGCATGGAGATGGTGTTCGTAACTTTAATCCACGGGTTGAAGACATGATCAAAAGAGAGAAGAGCAGAGGATTATATGGTGTACGTAGCTTTGATTTCCTTTAATTTCGTGATCTTGTCTTTAATTTCCTTTAATTTTATAGTCCTTGAAATTTGATTTTCAAGCAATTGACCTGTTGTCATTTTGCTCAATCTATCGATTTCCATTTCAACTTCGCTCTTAGGATATGATACGGCATTTTAATATACTCTGTCACTCTATCCATCTTTGAAAAAACTTGTTTGGTGGATCATTCGATCACTTTGTGGTTGAGGTAGAATCAGAGAACAAAACTTTAGTTTGTTTTCCCAGTCGCCTATTTGCCAGAGATTAGCCTTAGGTCGAATTAGCTCCAAGGGTAGTGCTAGACAGCCATAGTTGCTGCGATCAAAAATCGGAATTGGAAAGAGGTTGAAGTAGAATTGGACATAGCGTTGAAGGGGGACATAACAAAAGAAGAAGAAGAGAGCAGCTTCTTGGCGAGCTCCAGGAAGGGAGAGATGTGGCCGTGGGCTAACCAGGGCAACAGGAGGATACTTCGCCGTCATGGACCGGTGATCGGCGAGTTGGGTGTGTCCATGGCCGTCGCGGTGATTTGATGTGTGAGCTGCGGGTGAGGAAAGGCGAAAGATCTCCTTATTAAGAGACTTAAGAGGACATGGTAGGAATGCATGACCATACATATATATAACAAATTTGTTCAAAAAAAAATAACTCCCGAGCTAATACCACAAAAACCTTCGTATTGATACACATGTGATAAATTTACCCTACGTTAGTTTTTGTTAAATTTTACTGTCAAATTGCTGAGTTGGATGATATGTATTAGTTGACGGTTATACCGTTTGGGATTTTACTATCAATACGTTAGTTTTTGTTAAATTTTACTGTCAAATTGCTGAGTTGGATGATATGTGTCAATTGACGGTTATATCGTTTGGGATTTTACCATCAATTTGTTACAAGTATACTAATTTATGATTTTTTATTATATTAATTCAATTTAATAGAAAGTAACGGAAGATAAAATTGTCAAATTTGTCACATATATAACGGTTTTGAGTTTATAGTGGTTAGAAAATTAGTTTGAGGTAAATTGTCTATATAGTTTTGGGTTTTTGGTGATATTAATCCTATTTTCAAATGGCCTAATTATGGTCACAACTCATGTGCCCACAGAAACAGTCCCAGATTTCTTAAGCTAATTAAGCCATTTTGATTTCAATTTAAATAAAAAAATAAAAAAACAGAAAAACTATATCCATTTTGATTTGAATATAAATAATAATAAAAAAATCAGAAGTAAGAGTGATTAATTTAAGGGCTTTGTTTGTATCGTGGAAGCTTAACCAGGCCCAATACGCATAAAGCTCCTGGGCCCGTCCCTTTCTCCCGATAAATACTTTGCCTGGACCCGGGTCGTGCTGACCCGATTTCCTCCTTTCAGCTGGCCCGGAGGCAGCCGAACGCACCCCGAAAGACATGGACGGCGACGGCCCCGCTGCCGCACCGGAGGAGCGAAGCTCGAGCCCCGGCGGCGGACTCCCCGGGTCCGGCTGGCGGAAGCCGAAGGTGGTGGTCATAATGGGCCCCACCGGCTCCGGCAAGTCGCGCCTGGCCATCGACCTGGCCGCCCACCTCCCCGTCGAGGTCGTCAGCGCCGACTCCATGCAGGTCTACCGCGGCCTCGACGTGCTCACCAACAAAGTCCCCCTCGATGAGCAGCAAGGTGTTCCCTCGAAACCCTCTTGCCTTCTGAGGGTTTCTCCTCGCGCGCGCCGGGGAGTTTTTGATCATGGTCCGTTTCGGGAGCTGTTTTTTCACGAATTTGGGTGGATGTTGTGCAGGAGTGCCTCATCATCTTTTGGGCACCGTGAGCCCGAACGTGGAGTTCACGGCCAAGGCGTTTAGGGACTCTGCTGTTCCTGTGGGTTCGCCTTCCTTAAACCGACGGTGACATGTTGAATTTCATTAACTTTGTCTTGATGAGATTGAAACTTTTGTGTTTTTCCCGAACTTCAGCTCATTGATGAGATCTTGTCTCGGAATAACTTGCCAGTCATAGTTGGGGGTACAAATTACTATATCCAGGTAGAGTATGCGGCACTTCTTTTTCATTTGCTTGAATAGCCTGCGGCTTTTTCTCTGCGTTCGCACTTTGCAGTAGTTACTCTGTGAATTCACTAACGGGGGCTGTAGTGTTAATTCAATCACACCCCCTGCTCTAAATTCACGCAAATTGTAACGATGAGTTCACTTAACTTGTCACTTTAAAGTCCATCCCTTGTCAGAGTCAACTTGTGAATTTTAGTTTCCTGACTGAATGTGAGTGACTCAGCTTCTGGACTATGAGATTATTTAGTTGCCAATACCTGATAAAGAATAGCTATTTGATGTCTCTACATGTCCTGCATAGTATTTGTATTTATGATGATCTATCTGATCCTACCATGTAAATCTTCAGTGAAGTATCTTTTGCTGGAAAACGTAATTTAGATCATCTTCTTTCTCAATTCGGATCTATAGTAATAGGTATGTCCTGGGAGAAATTTGCTCTCTTTGGGTGTTTGGTTAATTTTCTTTTATCTCTTTGTTGCTAACTAGGCTCTTGTGAGTCCGTTTCTTCTGGATGATTCGATGGATCACATGGATGACGGCCACTTAGATGAAACTCCTGGTAATTGTCATTATCTTGCTTGAGCCCCAGTGGTTATTGTACATTAACGAATGCTTTGTTGACTTTCAGGTGACGAGCATGACGATTGTGAAGTTGACTTCAATAGAGATAGGAATGCTCTCACCTTCGATCGCTTGAAAGACACAGATCCAGTTGCTGCACAAAGAATTCATCCGAATAACCAGAGAAAAGTATGAATGTTGTTAGCAAAGTTTTCATTCAAGATACTATCGCTAATCAAAATCTGGAATTTATGAATTTGGTGAATATATTGATTTGTATCACTGAAGTAAATTCGATAGCGAACTTATATATTTTGACGTAATTTAGGATTAATTGTTCACTCAAGAAAACTTCACATTGTTTAGGCTGTTAACCGAATCGAAAGATTCAGTTGCGAATCATAATGTACGCAGACAGGGGTTGTCAATGAATTGATTTGTTGTCACTTCAATTGCACTTATCCCTGTTCAGCGTGTTATATTTCACGTTCATTTAGGTCTATACACATTAGCAGACTCGTGGCCATGGAATTTCATCATTTCTGCCTATTCAGGAGATCAAAGAGTTCATAATACAGAGCAGCTCTTAGATGCCACTATGGAAAAGAAATTATTGTCCTGGTGTTGCCTGCAAAGAACTTTGCACTAAGCAATTTTTAGATGACTTTCAAAAGCTCCTATGCATTTCAATAGGAATTCAACTCAAAATCTCTCCCAGTGACAATAGCAGCATGCCCTGCTGCAGATATTCCTAAGACAGAGCATGATAGGGAAAATCTGATATCGAATGAGACTTTTGGTGAGGATTGGTAATGTTTTCTGAATACCATTGTAGTCACGGGTGATTAGCATTGTTGGATCATGTCTCTGTATTCTCTGTTTATGCCTTTTCCTCTTATTTTGACAAGGTGTAATTATTGTATACCTACTTTTAGAATTTCCTGGTTTTCTCTAACTATAAATTGAATCACATTAGCTGAAAGATATTGTTTTACTGAAGCTCGTGGTGCTGGATCCTTTGCAGATCAATCAATATCTAAATTTGTATGGTCAATCTGGTCTCCTCCCGAGTGAATTATTTCAGGGCACAACTTTAGAGGTTGGTGACATTTGTCGGTCCGGTCAACTTGCTTATTGTTTGTATTTAGGAAAATCTAGAAATTTTGTCTCACTATCCACTTAAGTAGCTCAATCGGTTGATCTTTAGGTTTCTTTTATGCCTTCTTAAACGTGACATATTTGTAGCGGCATTAACTTGAAGCACCATAGGTGCAAACGTTTATGTTGGCAATTTTTTTTTTCTGTAGTTGATTTTCTGAGAATCTTGAACTTCCACTTTTCTTTTGATGAAAATATTTGTCAGTATCTCATTTTGTTAATGAACTATTATTGTATCTGTGAGTGTTTGAAGAACAAGGTAATTGACCTCAATTAGGTATTAGTTATATGACTTATTAAAGCTGTGTTTACCTCGGTCTAACATCCTATAAAGGTTTATTGCTATCCTAGGAATGGATATGTTTAAGTTAAGTGCAAGTAAATTTTCTCACACATCATGTATTAATAGCTTCTGATGTGAATATGATCTCTAGATTATGGAGGTTGTAATAATTTGAAATGATTCTTCATAAGAAAATTTAGGGTTTGCTTGTTTTGACCTCTCCAAATTAAAAAGTAATTATTTTGATTTTCCTTCCAAAATTGAAATATTATTCAGCTTTAAAAAATTGTGAAAATAATGTACATGAGCTACCGTGTCAACATCTATATATTGTGACAATTTCAAGCACTGAAGATGAAAAAAAATCAAGATGCACGTGCGGAAAGATTTGAAAAAGCAAAAAGTGAAGTAAAATCCACTCCAGACACACTCCCCAGAAGTGCTTACTAAAATTTTTATTTTCATAAATCGTAGCACTAAGCTAGGAAGGGATACCCTTTCCTTTCATTGTGGCAGGGCAGAACTGGGGGCGTATTGAGAATTCCAAGTATGATTGCTGTTTTATATGTGTGGATGCATCTCTTCCTGTTCTCGATCGATATGTGGAGGATAGAGTTGACTGCATGGTGGAAGCTGGATTGCTTAATGAAGTCTATGACATCTACTGCCCAAACTCAGATTATACTCGAGGTCTGCGCCAGGCAATTGTGGTACGAGAGTTCGAGGATTTTCTGCGGGTTTACATTGCAGACGTTGGGGACTTCGAAACAAGCCGTTCTCATGATGAGTATAGGTTGAAAGAAAACTCTGGGTTGACCTTGGCATCCCTTCCAACAAACCAACTAAAAGTATTACTACAAGAAGCCATTGACAAATTTAAACTAAATACTCGAAGACTCGTACGTCGACAGGTGAGTATACTGTAGTGAAGCATGAAGTACTGTGATCCATATTCCATTAAGTTTGGTATATTTTCCTTTCAGGCTATCCCCTCTACCGAGCGAACGGTGCCTATGCCTGAACCTTGTACTAAAAAAATATATGCTGTGATATTCATTCAATACATGCTATGAAACTCTGTTACAACCTATGATAACCTTCAGTTTGTCTAATTGCTGAAAGGCAGATGCTTTTTCGCAAATCACCCTTTTTCTCAATGAGGTTTATTCACTGTTCAAGCAGTGGAGGTTGTTGCTTTCTTCTTTTCAAACGAGGATCCCCCTTCTCTTGTGTCATTCTCGAGGTGCAGATGTTTATGCGATTGCTGGAGAACCGAAGCGTGCAAAGATTTAGATCTTTCAACTTCCATTTTCTAGCTTGAAATGGCTGTGCCTGTGTTTCTAGTGAGACAAGCTTTCTGTTGTTTCACAGAAAAGGAGGATCCGTAGACTGCAGACATTGTTTGGGTGGAACATCCGTTATGTGGATGCAACAGAAGCTATCTCAAGTATAATAATCTCATTTCTTAGCGATTTTGTTTTGCTGTCAATTTTTCGATTCTCAAGTTTCTTATAATGTTCTCATGATTTAGGTCAGTCAGAAGACTCCTGGCTCAAGCAAGTAGTACAGCCGTCTTTGCAATGTGTGAGATCTTTTTATGAAGATAGGGTGACAATCATGGCCGATGTAGAAGCCCCAAAAAGCTCTGCTACTGAGTTTCTGCAAAGAGACTTGTGGACTCAATATATTTGCAAGGTAAGGAAACGCCCCAAGTGTCGTGTGGAGTTCTTTTTTCGTTCTTTATTTTTTCCCTGAATATGACCTGTCCTTCAGCTTGTCCTGCAATGGTGTTTTTCATAGTCTTTGACATGTTTGAGCCGAATCCTTACAGGCCTGTGGCGATCGTGTGCTTAGAGGAGCACATGAATGGGAACAACACAAGCAGGGCCGAGCTCATCGAAAACGAACTGCACGGCTGAGAAAATCTCTAAATCAAAGCTTGGTCACCGCAGTGGAGCAACAATGGTAGCAATTGTAGGAGTCCTTATAGGGGGTTGGTTTCAAAGAATTACAGCAATGTTTCATATGATATTCATCATTCGTAATGAGAGTGTTTATAATCTACATCAGGTGATTGATGTAGTGGAAATACGTTGTAAGGTACAGCCTTCAGACTTTGGGCTTCCTTTAGTTCATTATTATTGTCTGTTACACTTCCCTTTGACTGTCTATTGATATGCACGGTGAGGATCCATTCACACAGAAGTCTCATGAAATAGTTAAACATCAGCATGCACATCTCTGTATTTTTTACGTTCCAGACATGATTTCGCAGTGTCATTTTCTCCTCCAATGAACAACTCCCCATCCAATGAAAATCAGTAAGTGTTGTTTCAACTTTAAAAGGCGTCATCAGGTCAAGACCTTTCCTTGTTTGTTAGGTAAATGTCTTAACATTTGACGACAAATTAAATATATTAGGACCAAATAATCTTTGGGAGTTTTACTTATACGAGAGAAGGGCATTCATCACAAGTCTTTAAGTTTCAGTCTTCGCTAGAATTGTGATATGGAAAAATTTGAAGTTGGGGCTAATCTACCATGCCGGGGGCTATACCATGGTAAAGTTGACGGATCTCACACGACTGACCACCATTGGTTGGTGATCCAACGAGTGATAATAATCTTCAATTTCATCGTTGGTTATCCAAGAGCTCATAAAGATGCTGACGAGCCTTTAAATTTTATGAAGGCCCTTTAGGCTATGGTGCGGAGAAGTTCAAGTCTCGAAAGCTAGAGTCATTATCCAAGATCAGTGTTATCCGTTTCTAGATACATGCTTCGTTCATTTAGTCTTGTGTCACTTCAACATGCGAATACGATGGAATGGACTAATATTGTTTGTATCCACCAGGACAAGGCGAGCACCGTTCACTTATTTATTTACTTGTTTTTTGCCAAAGGTGAGCATTCATTTGAATCGATTAAACTTGCAGTACACTTTTTGAAATGCGGTAGGGATGGATGCCGATGCCAGCTGCCTCTATTGAAACTTGTGAACGTAGAAAGAACATTTTTCAATGCACAACAAAAATATTGAACTACACTATATTCTTAATACTTTGTCTCCAAGAAATTATCGTTGCCAACTGCTGCGAATTGACTTTGGGAGGAGCGTGACGTTTTGAAATAAGCAGAGAAAGAATCAAAGGAAGAGGAAAGTCGTAAGACGGTATATAAAGCCCCTGATCACGCAAGCGCACAAGATACAATGAAACTACCGATACCATCCTGTTCAGATCAATCTCTGTATTTTTCCCTGCTATTTTGAAATTGATCTTTAGAGGTGGCCCTTCCCCCCAAGGCACTCCTGTGCGCTTGCCGAGAGTGGCTGAGCCTCCCCCCTGATGCGCTTCTGTGCCCGTGCTTCCCTTTGGATCGACTCCTGCGTGCACACCGAGAGTTGCTGAGCCCCGCCCTCGCCCCGATCCCTCCATGTGGAAGACTTGCCAAGGAACCCCAGGCCACAACTGTAGCCTGCCGTGCATGCAACGATTGTAGCAACAAGGTGTGTTCTTATCGCACGAAGGGCAATTGTCCGGGGAAGGACCACCTTTTTCATTCCACAGCTATGGTTCCCTGTGCTATCATTCTTTATTTATTTTCGCCTTTCAATTCAACAAGGCGTGTTCTTATTTTGTTTGCTTCGCTCTATTCGGACTACATTCAGTCCTTGTATGTCGCCAAGTCTGTTTGCTGTTGTTATTCGCTTAATAAATGGGTCCGTTGATTAAAGCCATCTGTAACTTCAATTACGCTGTGAGTGATACATTTGCTCTCTGTCTAGACGCTGCGCCTTTCCCGCTTTGATAAGCTTGACCTAGATTTGTTTCGGTCGAGTGCCTGAACGTCTCCGTTCTTGTCATTGTAAATACTTCTATTCACTCGCTAGTCATACTGTAGACGAATTGCAAGCTAAATCCAAGCTAAAATTAATAGATAGCTGACTCAATTTGGAGTGGATGAGACCTGATATGGGCATGGACAAGGACATTTCTCTCGTGTAACCATCGGAGCTAGATCAACAGAAATAAGAAACCCTAATGAAAGCTGAACATGGGAATGCGCTTTTAAGCTACAAGAATGAAAACACGAGTTTGGGGTGCATCTTTCTTTCGATTTTGAGGGTCCCTAAAGCAAGTTCCTCCACATTCATTCGAGCTTGGTGATGCGTCTTGGTCTGGTGAAGCAGTTAAACTCCCATATGGACAATGTCCCCTTGATCTTTGGCCGTGAAACATGCCTCATTTTGATGCTCCATAATCGTCGAGGCTCATGACATGCATGGTGGAAAGTAATTCATTAGGGGTTAATATCACAAAAAATCTCAAAATAGTAATCTTGTATTGTAATTACCCCCAAAATTTCATGTCACAAAATATCTCAAACTAGTACAGTCGTGCCACATTTATCTCACTCATTTTTGTGTTACAAAAAAATCTTAAACCGATATATATGTAACAAATCTACCATCCGTAAAGCTTTCGTCTAATATCCCGTTAAAAGGCTAACCTGGAGATACCATGGCAAGATCACCGTGTAACGTGAATCCGATGTGGAAATTCAACATAAATATATCTCCTAAACAATGTCATTTTGGAAAAGCTGGATATGAAAAAATAAACTGAGATTGCGAAATCTGCTTATTTTGCCCTAAGAGCTCCCTCGTGTTTCAAATATGTTAAAATCCCTAATTTTGTGCCAATTTTGCACTAAGATTTTTGTAAATTTATCACATGTGTATCGCTTTGGGATTTATTATGACATGAAAATTAATATGGGGTAAATATAGTAGAAATGTACCTATTTAAGATTTTTTTTATGGTTTTAACCCAATTCTTTTATAAAGATGTAAAGCAATAATTTTAAGACTACATTTAGCTTTATGAGTAGTAATTCAAAATAAGTGTGATAGTGATTAATAAAATGATTGAAACAAATTGAATCAATATCATTAATTTTTACTTAGCTAACAATCACTAATTTCATGATTACGCACTTTGTCTATACTTTTGATGTGAAGTTTCAGTTTCTTATTAACTTTTGGTCTCACGGTTCAAAATTATTAACACGCTTTAGAATGTTGTTGTATTTTAGCAAAAAAGATTTGTATCCTTAAGACTGGAGATTCAAATGTGATGATTTGTTTTCTTTAAATAAACGTTTCAAATGACATTGACAATAAATTATCTTAGTGAAGACAAAAGAAAAGAGAGGTGTATTACCAGAAGACAAATGTCATCTCCTCTTTACTCTCCCTTTAGAACAACTGCATACATTCCTTCTACAACAACGTCGTCCAAATGTCTTTTATTTATTTTATCAACTCTAGATTTGCGTTCATTTTTTAATTGGATGGACTTACTAATGATACATAAATTTCATCGCCATTTGATTTCGTTTTAATTTTCACCTCGTTAGTTCTGAATGGGTACTTCTTGTAAACTTATAAATAGATTAAAGTGCGGAAACGGGAGATGTTTAACGGTTAAAGGCTTTCGTCTTTATCCTTTTCATTTTCTAAAAATTAATTTTTTTAGAGTAATCAAACTCTAGAGGTGGAGTACTAAATTAGACTTATGCACTCTTAAGTTTTTGCATAACTCTTTAAAGAATCATTTGAAGTAATAGAACTGTAGAAGAAGCATGCACGATGATTGTTTCTGATTGCCTTACAAAAGCTCTTTTTCTATATTTTGACAAAAACTTTTCCTATTTATCTTTGCAATTTTCAATTCTTTTTAGTACGATGAAAGGTGGGAGACATGTCGGACATCGAGAAGGCCACACGTCAACTCCTCAATGGCTCTCCCTAACACTTAGTTACACTACCAAGATTGTTCAATGATCTTTACACGGGGCATCATATAGCTCAGGAGGCCCCGACTAAAATGCTAAGTGCAAGTTTTTGTTATAACTTTGGGACAGAAGATGCTAAAAAAAAAGGGAAGTAAGTTTGTACTGAAGATGATGTCGGTTTAGGGAAAATTACCAAAAAAGTCCTAAACCTTTTGCAATTGTACCAATTCAGTCCTAAACTTTTTTTTTTGCCAATTCAGTCCTAAACCTTTTGCAAACAAGCCAATTCAGTCCTTTTGGCCGGCCGGCTGACGTGGTGCCGGCCGGCGTCCACGTGGCAATATTTTAATATTTTTTATATTATTTTCGAATTATTTTCCTTTTTCTTTTCCTTCTCCCCCTCGGCCAGGGGGAGAAGGAAAAGAAAAAAAATTTGAAAAAAATAAAAAATATTTAAAAATTGCCACATGGACGCCGGCCGGCGCCACGTCAGCCGGCTGGCAGCCACGTTAGCACCGGCCGACCAAAAGGATTGAATTGGCTAGTTTACAAAAGGTTTAGGACTAAATTGATAAAAAAAAAAGTTTAGGACTGAATTGGTACAATTACAAAAGGTTTAGAAATTTTTTGGTAATTTTCCCTATAGGTTTATGTCGCACAATTTGGTGTTTAACTCTTTGAACATGCTCTCTATAAGATACTTTTACAAAAAAAAAAACCTTTTCTATCTTAACCGATGAAGAGCTTAACTCTACCTCGAATGGTGGTAGCTGCCTTAAGCCGCATAATCTAGTTTAAACCTTAAATCCTAAACAGTAAACACCACTCTGACCAAATTTCCCGCATATCCGGTCAGAGTTCCTCTGCCTTTTGTCTAATAGAAGCAGCCGTTTATCTCATGTCCCTTCCTGGCTCATCGCTACCTTTTATTTTGGATTGCGCACTAATGATGAAGACCAAGCTCGACTTAATGTCCTCTGTAAAAAATTAGGTAAACTTTGGCCATAAACGGATGTAGCAGTAATAGATGGTTTTGTTTCTACTGAAAAATTGAATGAATGTCGCCTAACTCTCTTTGGGCAACCCTAGCATAAATAATCAAGTGTTTCTTAATACAATGAAGAAGGCTCGGTAGACTGATGATACTGCGCAACTTAATTTGGGGATATTTGCATTTACCTTTAGGTGAAACAGAAGAAAGAATATGGTGTTGGACATGGGACCTTGGTCCTTTGCTAATCACTCTTGCCTCGCCTGGGCGAGGGCAAGCTCCGGTGAGACGTGGCGAGATTGCCCTAGCCTGGGTGAGGGTTAGCCTCGCTAGGCCTCACTGGGCATGGTCCGTGGCTGGTGGTCGGTGGTTGGCGACTGGCCAACAACACTAGCAAAAAGAAGAGGGAAATAAAAAAAAGAGATTTTTTATTAAAAAAATATTATTAAAAAATATCAATGTCAGTGCCGGCTGCGTCACAATAGGATGACCAACACGGCCGGAATCCACATCATCGATTTTCGGTCTAAATTGGCTAGATGGATTAAATTGATACTAATATGAAAATATTTATGACTTAATTGATATCAATAAGTCTAGAATTTTTCTGGTACTTTTCCCTTTGAATATATTAGGTCTTTATGATCTTGGGAATTTTATTTATATGACCGGAGGGGATTGATCATAAATCTTAGATGCGGTCTTCGCTAGAATTGTGATACCGACAAATTGTAAGTTGGGGCAAATCTACCCTGCTGTGTCTATACCATGGTAAAGTTGTCGGGTCTCATACTGCCGACAATCATCCATTGATGATTTAACAATTGACAGTGATTTTCAATATTATCGTTAGGCATCCAATAGCTCAAAAAGAGGCCGACAATTTTGTCGTGATTTAATCCCGGCATTTTACTAGGCCCAGAGTTCAAGTCCTGAAAGCTTGAGTCATTATCGTAGGTCAGCGTCATTCTTTTCTACGAATATGCTCCTTTCATAATAGTTCCGTATCCCACAGAATATTCGTTTTAAATCATAACTATTCAATAATGGAATGAAATTGATTATTTGTGTTGAAAAAAATCACGTAAATTGAAGAGCCGTAACATATTTCTCAAACAAATGCATTCGTTATTTCTGATTTTTAATCAGGCAATTTCTTATTATCAAGTCTGAATCAGTCTAATACAATTACTAATTACCACATTGTTGATAGAACGTTGGAAATTCTAGATACTTCAAAGTATCACATGATAGTTTTCCACGGTTCATAAAAGTCGGTCAGCTCGAGGGCCTACGCGCCCTCACTGAGGCCTCGAAGACCCCGTCGGAGGGAGATCCAGGAAGATGAAGGAAAAATAGGGAAAAAAGAAATGAAAATGAAATTAAAAATAAAAAAATTCTCAAAACAACATTGTTTTGAGCCCCGTCGAGCACGTCAGATCACTGGCCATGTCACGAGGATGGTCGGCTGGCATCCACGTCAGCGGTTTTCGGTCCAAATTGATCGAATAGACTACATTGGAAAATTATCTAAAAGTTTAGGACTACATTAGCTCATTTGAAAAGCTTAAAACTAAATTGGTGGTTGTATAATAAATTTATGACTTTTTGGACAATTTTCTCTGCGAACGTAATGTTCTTTCAACGTTGAGTGTAAAAGTGCTTGTAACTTTTCTTTGATTTCAATTCCAGTGAAGTTTTGGTTCCCACTAAGTTCCTTTTGAGTGCGCGCTTTTATTTCCTTTAATTTCGTGTTTTCACCTTTGATTTCTTTTAATTTCAAAACTGGTCTTTAATTTTCTTTAATTTCCGATCCTTGAAATTTACTTTTCAAGCAATTTACCTATTGGCAATTTAGATCAATCTAGCGAATTCCATTTCACACTTGGCTCTCAGGAGGTGGCACGCCTTTTTAATATAGTTACTATTCTATCCATCTTTGAAAAATCTGTCTTGTGGAGAGTTTGATCACTTTGTGGTCCAATTAGAAGAACAAGCTTTAGTTTGTTTTCCCCAATCACCTATTTGCCAAATTAGCCCCTAGGTCGAAATAGCTCCACCAATAGTAGTAGACAACCATGTTGCCATTAAATTATCGGATTTGGAATGGAGGCTGATGAAGAGTTTGGACACAGCATTGGAGGAGGATGTAACTCTAAACATGATTTTTATATAAATGGTTGACGGAAAAAAATATACGGACCTTGATCATGTGAGTCCAATGATGGAATTTACATAATCAATGGCTAATATGGACTTGGTCTACGTAACTTTTCGTGGTAGCCGCAGCTCCGACGTCCATACCTAGCCAAGAGATCTCTGTACTGTGCTCACAATCTCTGTTTAGGACATGAAATTACTTAGACGACAGAAGACTTGACAAATGATAAACAAAACCAAGGGAAGAACAAGGGTATTCGCATTATTGCCAAGGAGACTCATGGCTGTACTTAGTCATCTAGAACCTCGAAGATAGATCCCATTTAATTTGCCATAGTTCATGTCTACCCAGAATTGCGTCGCCCGAGGGTCAGTTACTTTTCTGGGGAGAATAATACGAGTAAATCGTATAGAATGCTGAAAAGAAAGTAGAAACCGACACAACAAAGCTAGCGATAGCTACAATACTGGGCCAAGAAGAAGCAAAGTACCGTTTGATCCGCGGCAAACGCCCGTTCAATTGGATTTGGTGGTATCTGTTCACTTGCTCAAATAAGTCCGCCAAATAGCTTGTCTTGATATCAAAGGTAATGTCCTGTCTCAGATCATTGAAGAAAGTCGCGACCTCTGCATTCGATCCAAAATAGTTCACTAGTATATGTTCATCAGATAAGAACTCTGCATCCATTTCTGTGCTCACGAGACATATTATGAAGATGATGTAACTGGTGATGTGCTGGGAGCAGTAGCAGTAACACTGCTCGAAGGCGATGCAGTTGAGAAAGAAGGAGATCATGAAATCGTCTAGAGTCAAAGGTGACATTTGAAAGACTCCTTTATTGAAGCGGATGTCGAGTAAGTTCGAGTTGTAGCCCTTCCCCGGCCTGAATTTCATCCCCGAGCGAAGAAGCTGCGTCGCTGAAGGGATCAATTGTAAGTAGTCAACATCGACAATTCTATGTTGTTCCATCTCCACATGGCCAATAAAACTCAGTCGGAGCAAGTCAAGCAAGTGTTTGACATTGGAAACCCCGTAGAACTTCTCCAATTGTTCCTGCGGCTTTTGAGCCGCAATGTTGAAGAATCCTAGCGTGAGCTCACTGAGGGAGGGGTTAGCGGCTTTGTCTGCTATGTCGCCCTTCGACAAATCGAAGACCACTTGAAGGACAGAGAAAGGGATCTGGTTTTCTATCTGAAGAAGGTCCCTTAGGAGGAAGGTGAAGATCCATTGTGTCGTGAAGAAAGGATCTTCTGGATCAGGCCGTATTACATGCCCGAAGATGCGGAACACCTCGACGATGAAACAGGCATCGAGGACCATCATCTCGACTAGATCGGAACTTGCACATGGAAGCTCCTCTGAGTAACAATCCCGAATTTCGTTCTCCATCGATGCAATGGCATTGAGATAGTCGTTGAGGCCCACGCCGCCATTCTTTGTTCGTTCGAGGACAGCAGAGAAGAATCGAGGTTTATGCTGCTCAACCATATTCAGCCGTTCCTTGCCATGGTGGTACGGACCGATGGAGACGATCTGGGGCTCGTAAGCCTTCTCGTTGATCTGAGCTAGGCTTCGTGGGACTTTGAAAATGCAGCAAGAGACGTTACTGGCGGTGGGCTTCAGAAGAGTCGGCTGTTCCTTGAGCCGCTGCTCCAGGGAAGATGAGCATTTACTCGCCACGCTAATCACATGGCTGTCCGTTTCTCCGTCCACATGGCCTTGATTTCCTTCTCCAGTCATTCGCACCTCCATTCCACAGTCTTTGCTTCAGCAAAGCTCCGAAAACGACATCATCGGTGACCTCGTGCGACAGGACATTCCGCTTTTCAAGAAAGCAAGGAAAGCAAAGAGACGGCCCGACCAGTAGCGGGCTAAAAATCTCGGGAAAAATCTACTGAAAAGACAAAGTGACCTGAATTTGCCTTGAGAGCCTGCACGAGAAGATGTCGATTCAACTGCTCACATAAAAAAATGGTTTAGCTAGCACCAGCTGTAACACCCCGAAACTTACCAGGACAAAAAATGACATGGCTGTCCTTCACTCGAAGAATGCAGCCTCAAATCACAACAAAAAATCCAACTCTTAATAGTCCCCACGATATCACTCTCACTCTATTAGCTACTTACTAAGAAACCTGAAAAGATTTGGGAAAGAGAGGGACGGGCAATCACATTCAGTAAGTAGTGCATATCTCTTCTAAAAAGATTGAGCAGCCACTATGCATATATATATTGCCCAGTTCAGTAAGTAGTGCGTATCTCTTTTAAAAAGATTGAGTAGCTACTATGCATATATATAACAAAACCAGAAGCTCGTACTTCAATGTAAAGATATATAATATGTATATCAAATCAAATACAAATTGTTTCATTTCCACAAAACTTTATACAAATAAGAAATACTCATTTAATTACCATCACAAGACAAACACCAATAGTCAAGCCCATTCAATGGTCCATTCCATTGACCAATCTAAAATCACACATCAATGGTCTATTCCATTGATAAATCTCATATCACATCATACGTCAATGATCCATTCCATCGACCAAGCTATTGTTCAATATCTAACCATGGTCAAGACACAACATCTTGTGACAAGACTACCAAGATTCCCCCTTGGCAAGGTCTCCACCTATAAAGTCAATGGTTCGGCCCAGAAGGATATCCTCAACCCGGTATGCATACTCCCAAACCCCTCAATAGGCTCACAGCGATATCGAACATCAAACAATCATTCTCCAATAATCCATAACACCAAATCCGTAAACCATTCATAACCCATTTCATAAATCACAATATGGTTCCAAAACCATTTCATAATCCATTTCATAAATCATAATATGTTTCCATAACCATTTCATAAATCATGTTTACAAACCAATACATATACGTAACTGTCATGACACATTTCATAATATGTTTCTCAAATCATTTATAACTCATTCTATAAATTAGTTCGCAACATAATACATATTTGTCCATTCACAATATCTTTCTTAAAACCATTCTCAAATCGTTCTTAAATATTAAAAGGTAGTAATTGCCGATACGGGCTTTTTATGCAACAAACATGCTTTAATAACTCGCATGATACTCAAATCCTTATTACTTTCAAAACATGAAATTATAAACTCAAAGAAGAGAAAACACCACTCACCTAGAATCCTAAAAAATCAAACAACGACCCTCTCTCCAACTGACTATTTCATAATCTTAACATTTAAACAAGAATTGACATCAAAACCAAGAAAAATACTACGATAACTACGAAATGGCATAACGATGCTTAAATACTAACAAGACAACTCAAAGGCACTCACAAATCGCTCATCCAAAGCGATTATCCAAACCGTTCGCAACGTGAAGCTTGAGCACGAAACTTTGTTACGCAAAAACTCTTTCTATTGAATTCCGTTCCAAGCGAGCCTGCAGTCAAAAGAAAGCCCATTCGAAGAACTACAAGACTCCTAACTTAACCGGTCCAAAATCGAGTCGAAAACTAACAAAAATCAGTTTGACGGGCACTGTTCACGACTTGCGGCCAACTTCAAAAATTAGTTTTAGGCAAACTATAAGTCCAAATCGAGATCCGTAAAATTTCACAGTCCCACAACACCTTAAACTACTAATTCTATAAATGTACTCTACTCGACAACTCAAAAAATCAGACTACACGGCTTGAATTCATCAAACTCCGAAATTTGAGACCTATCCTAAAAAATACTCCGATTGACCGAAGAAGGGATGCAAATACTTCTAGGTGTTGCGATACGAAATCGAATCGGCTTGTGTCCATCCATGACATCAACGCGCAAAGCCCTCTTTCTCTCTTCTTTCTTCTTTCTTCTTTCCCTTTTCCCTTTCCCTCGTTCCTCTCTTTTCTGTGTGTGAACTCGGCTTCCTTATAACAGAAGGCGTGCACTTTCCCTCTTCCTTTTTTTTTTGTTTTATCAAAGGTGGATCTCACAACCTTTTTGACCAAGTCAGAAAGGACTGCAAATATTACACCAAAAGTGAGGGGGTGCTCATCTAAACGTAAAGGGTTTGTTATATTTTCTATTTAATAAAATGGTGGTTTTGCAAACCCTCTCGGCACGAGAAAATATTAAGTGATTTTCACACGTCACGTCAATTACTGATGTGGAACGCATATTTGACTCTCATTCACTGATAAATAGACACATGATTGCTGATTTGTATTAAAAAAATGATGTGAAATTTCTTTTTTTTCTTCCTTCTTCAACAACGCACTCCTTCATCTGGGTTTCCATGGACGGCGGCGGCCGGTATGGACTGCTCATCCACTGGCGATGGCGGCATGACTTCTCGTCATAGATCTGAAGACGCGCAGAGGGGTGGCCATGGACGGTGGCTCGTCCAGAAATCGCGCGGAGGTCGGCCGTGGACGAGCGTTTTGTCTTCCTCTGTTCATCCACAAACAAACTCCAGATCTGGAGCAATAGGTGGCCGAACTTTAAAACTAGGGCCAAATGACTCAAGGCACCATCCATGGCCGCGAGAGAACACCAGATCTGAAGTCATGACTTGAGCAGGTTGGGTGGCCATGGACGGTGGCTCGTCCATAAGTCGCGCGGAGGTCAGCCATGGATGAGCGCTTCTTCTTCCTCTGTTCATTCACCATCGAAATCCAAATCTGGAGCAGTAGGCATCTTGAAACACAAATCGAGAAAACCCCACGCAGTTCACAGAACTTCATTCCCAGAACTTCATCCTGTCGGTAGGGTCGAATGACTCGAGCCACCGTCCATGGCCGCGAGGTTTTTGAAAGAACGCCAGATTTGGCCGCGGAAGTCATCGCTCAGATCTGTGGACGAGAGGCCGTCCATGGCCGACCGCTACTCTGCATCTCCATATCTGTGGACGAGCGCTCGCGGCCAAGACTTAGCCGCCGGGACAATGGAGAGGGTGGACGCGGAGGTTGGCCTGGATGCGGTGATCGACCGTCGCTCAACAGCTAGATCTGGTTTGCTGCTTAACAGCTTTCAGCTCAAGTCTTGGCTCGTCCATGGTTGCCGGCGACAAGCTCAACAACTTTGCCGCGGACAGTGGTGGCCACGGTGGGGCGATGGCTCAAGGATGGTGGCGGCGGCGGCGGCGGCGGCTTGGCGGCGGAGGTAGCCAAGCCCAGCGGAGCGGAGGCTGAAGGAGTTCTGAAGAAGAAGGGAAAAAAGAAAGTCCACATCATTTTTTTAATACACATATGCAGCCATGTGTCCATTTATTAGTGGACGAGAGTAAATTATGCACGTCATGTCAGCCGTTGAAGTGGCACGTGCAAATAACTGAATATTTCCTTCTTTTTAGGACATAAAATCACTTGTACGGTGGAAGACTCACAAATGAGCTACCAAACCCAGGTGGAAGACTGACAAATGAGCTACCAAACACAGGAGAACAAACGTATTAGCATTATTGCGTCGCCCAGGAGGGGTTACTTCAGGGGACGATAATACGCGTAAACCGCATAGAACGCTTGAACGACGGTAGGAACCAGCAGAATAAAGGCAGCAACAGCCGAAATGATGGACCAAGGACCTACTAAAGTACTTGGTCTCGGTCTCTGTCCGAAGCACATGCCACTTGCCTGGGCGGTATTTGTTCACCAGCCAAAATTGCTTGGCCAAATAGCTCCTTCTGAGATCAATGGCAGTGGCCTTATTCAGATCATTGAAGAAAGACGCGACCTCTACATTCGATCCCAAATGGTTCACTAGTAGATGGTTCTCAGATAAGAGCTCTACATCCCTTTCTGTTTTCACGAGACATCTCGCGAAGGTGATGTAACTGGTGATGTGCCCGGAGCAGAAGAGGTAACACTGCTCGAGGCGATGCAGTTGAGAAAGAAGGAGCTTGTGAAATCGTCTAGAGTCAAAGGTGGCATTTGAAGTACTCCATTGTTGAATTGGATGTCGAGAAAGTTGTTGCTGTCCCTCGGCTCGAATTTGACCGCGGAGCAAAGAAGCTGCGTCGCTGAAGGGATCAATTGTAAGTAGTCAACGTCGACATCTTCAGGTTGTCCCAGCTCCGAATGACCAATGAAACTCAATCGGAACAAGTCAAGCAAGTGGTTGACATTGGAAACCCCATGGAACTTCTCCAATTGTTCCTGAGGCATTTCAGCAGAGATGTTGAAGAATCTTAGCGCGAACTCACTGAGGGAGCCCTTGGCGGCTTCTTCTGCTGGGTCGCCCTTTGATAAGTCGAAGACCTCTTGAAGGACAAAGAAAGGGATCTGGTTTTCAATCTGAAGAAGGTCCGTTACGAGGAAGGTGAAGATCCATGGCATCCCCACGAAAGCATCGTCAGGATGAGGCAAAATTACATGCCCGAAGATGCGGAACACTCGACGATGAAACAGGCATCAAGGACCGTCATCTTGACTAGAGCCGGGCTTTTGTAAGGAAGATGCTCTGAGTAGCAATCCCGAATTTGTTTCTCCCTCGAAGCAACAACATTGAAATAGTCGTCGAGGCCCACGCCTGCATCCTTGGTTCGTTCGAGGAGAGTGGAGAAGAATCGAGGTTTATGCTGCTCGATGATATTCAGCCGTTTCCCGCCATGGTTGTACGGACCGATGGAGACAATCCGGGGCTCGTAAGCCTTCTCATTGATCTGAACTAGGCTTTGTGGGGCTTTGAAAATGCAGCAGGAGTTGTTAACGGCGGAGGATTTGAGAAGAGTCGGCTGTTCCTCGAGCCACTGCCCCAGGGAAGATGACCATGTGCTCATTTCTCTTTTCAAGAAAGCAAAGGAAAGCAAAGAGACGGCCCCGATCCAGAGGGGGCTTAAAATCTAGGGAAAATTCGTCTGAAAAGAAAGCTCCCTGAATGTGCCGTGATGGTGGTTGTGCAAATCCTCTTGGCACCGTGCCAAGGCCTATAAAAGAAAATAAAGAACAAGAACAGGCGATCCCATTTATTTATTGCTTTTGCCAAAGGAGAGCATTAATTTGACTAACTTGTTAGTTGTGACCTACACCGTGTGTATTAGAAAATATTCAAAAAAATGGAGCGTCTAAATTTTTTGTTAACCAAATTAGATGAAACTAACCGAGGAACTCTATTGCACAGGATGAGTTTTGGATTTAATATCATTTTTCGAAAATTTTATGATTTAATTACATTTTCACAATAAGTTTTATAACTATAATTACACTAATTTATACAAAGCCTTTTCAACTAATAATACATAAAAATAATTCATGAAAAATTTCCACGTGCATTCAAGCTAGTCTAGTAAGAAACAAACAAATACCGGCAGTTTACTTAGGCTCCGTTTATTTTGCGGAAGATAAATGATTTAAAAATTACTTTCTTGAAAACAATTGCTTTTATTGCATAAAAAATTGAATGAATGAAATATATTGTCATTTGTCCATGAAAATGTTAGACATGTTGATAACAAAAAAAAAATTCTATTGGCTAATTATTTCAAACGATATAAGTGATCGCTTTAAAGAAAATATTTCTCAAATCATTCATTTTTTGTGAAACAAATAGAGATCGCTGTCTATAACAAATAGAAAAATAAAAGTAATTGTGAATCAAATAGAGTGTTAGTCTAACGAGAAATAGACAAAGACCGAGTAGTTCACAAGTCCATGGAGAAGCAGACAAAGGCCACGTCATTCACTCTAGTTTGCTCACATGCACGGCGGGTCAATTACGAGTCTAATGAGAAGCAGACAAAGGCCGGGTCGTTCACTCTAGTTTGCTCCCATGCATGGCGTCTCAATTTTGTCTCTGACTCGCCTAATTAATCGCTGGCACGCGTATCAAGCAATTATTGAACGGCGATCATCTACCATGAATACAAGTCATACTCAAGCATCAACTACCACAAAAAATTAATATAGTGTACAATGTGAACGATAAACGGGGATCTGAATCTATTTCAATGAATTCGAAAGTCTTCTTAGTCAACATATCTACCCGCGCGTGTTACATGATTTTAAACGGGTGATAAACTCTTCATCTCCCATGTGCATCAAACATTAGATCAGATCGTCCTTCACCTATTGACAATTTGTTAAAAAAAATGTCCGTGTCCGACTCCACAAACCTTCCTTGATTTACTTGTCATAGCAGTTTATGTAGAAAAGTATGTCAAGATTATACGAATCTTTGGCGTGAAAAATATGAGGTTTAACCTTTGATGTAGCTCCAGCAAGAAGAAAAACATATAAATCCTACACGATCGATGTTCTTCCTATCTAGACATTGTTTGTATAGGAAACTTGATTTTCACATGAAACAATAGATGATACTATGGCAAAAATAAAAAGAAGAAGAAGAAAAGTTCAACCAAAGTTGCGAGACCTCACTACATGCAATTGAAGGCAAAAATTGTTCAGAAAGTCTTAAATCTATTGCACTTTTACCAATTCAGTCATAAACCTTTCAATTAAGTCCTAAACATTTTCATGTTTTGTCAATTAAGTCCATCCGGTCAATTTTAACTGAAAATTATTAACGTGAACGCCGGCAGTCCTACGTGGCTTGCCTGGGCAGGCGAGGGCAACTCTTGCTAGATTGAGGGCGATTAATAAAAATTCAAAAAAATATTAAAATATTATTAAAACTTATTCACGTTAACATCGCCCGTGCCGCATAGGATGGCTGATGTAGACATCAACGATTTTTAGCCAGAAGACTCAATTGGCAAAAAGTGGAAAAAGGTTTATGACTCAATTGGCAAAATTGAAAGTTTAGAAATTGAATTGGTAAAGTGCAATAGGTTTAGGACTTTGTGGATAATTTTCGCCTAATTTACGCACATGCATGGCGTCTCAATTTTGTCTCTAACTCACCTAATGCCTTGACCTGCACATCGAGCAATTATTGGAAAAAAGTAACAAAGTACTGTGTGATTGTGCAGCAAATATAGAATTATTACTCAGGTATCAACCACCATCAAACTGTGGGCGTTCAATCTCATCCAGAAACAAGTAAATTTTATTGGGTATAGTCTCTTTTGAAACTTTATCGGAGAAAGTCAGTTTACAAAATTGTCATTGGTCTTAATATTGTAATATCTTGTTATTTTAAATAGCCAAAGACCCTGTCATTTCCTAGGGGATTGGAGAAATACCTATTATGATCGCCTTCGGTAACTCTTTCCTGTCCAACCGATGTCATCAAGTCACGAGTCACGGCCATGCTCACGTCCCGTCACATTCAGATAATTAGCCGAGAGATAAGGGAGAATTAAGGTGACACCCGAAATGTTGTCTTCAGTTGAAGCTCTATTTGTTTTGAAAAATATTTTTCTAAAAATAATTACTTATATCGCTCGTATAAATAAATGAATAGAAAAAATTCATCGTCCATGAAAATATTCAGATAGATAATGCAAATTATTTTTCATTGGCTAATTATTTTAAGTGATATAAGCAATTATTTTTAAAAATATATATTTTTAAATTATTCATTTTTCGTGAAATAAACGGCGATTAGGACTCAAACACAAGGCCTCAAAGCAGCATCGGATGTTGCATCTTAACAAGCTAAAGGAAAACAACCATGTGACATGCAGAAGGTTGGAGGGGAAGGTGACTTAGGTTTGTGCCTCTGAACATTTGATTCCCCATGCATGGCATATATCGGTCAAGGAAATTATCTCAAGGAAGGTTCGTATTGTCTATCGAAACATCAGATCCTTCGAGGATTGAAAAGTTCACAAACAATGCCGAAATCGAAATATCTAATTATTAAAAAAGTCACCAATTTGCATAGCTTTCAAAAAAACGAACTGCCAAAATGAAAGAGCCATCTCTATTGTTAATTCGCTGACAAATGATAATTTGAAGCGCGGGGAAAGGTGCAAAACGACTTTTTGCTGCCATTTCACTTATAATATAATGGTCTTGTTAATAGAGTGTCATCGGAATGCTTATTAACTGCATTTAACAAAGATATATTTTAATTTTCAATGTGTTAATTACACTATAACACGAGAAAAGTAGTATATTGAAAATTACGATCTAAAAATTAGGCACCTAGAACTGCATTTGATTATGTATGCAATTAACTTTAAATAGAGACTAGCATCTTCAAGTAAGGACCTGTGAATTTACCTTGATGGCTTAATAACACCACTGACATCTTGGAGTACCAGTTGTTAGAATCTTAAAATGTGTATATATATACATATTTTCAAGTTGTTTATAATTTATGTTTATACAATCACGGTCTTTATATTTATATTTAATTGCTTATATTTATATTTATCTCCTTAGATATCTCATTAGATCTCGGGTTTTTATGATATCATAGTCAAGGGGATTTGTTATTTTGTGTGATAAATCAAATTTGTGCTTGAACACTTTCTCAAGTAAGGTTTTGATTACCCAGTGTGGTCCTGACAGTAAATCCCCGAGTCCATTGGTCTGTACTGGTTGGTCGCCTAACATGTGAACAAACATATCTTTCAAAAATGAATTTATTATGAAGAACATCTTTTTCTAATTTGATATCATAAATATTCATAGAAAAGACATTTTTGATTTAGCAAATCTAGGATGAGGTCCCCCTTGGCTGTCATCTTGACCTTTGAGGAAAAGACAAAAGGAGGGTAGTTTGCCAGTCAAGTGAGAAACGGACAAAGGTCGGGCAGTTAGCTCAAGTTTGGTCGCATGCATGGGGTCTCAATTTTGTCTCTATCTGGCCTGATCCTAGAGCTGCGTATCGAGCAATTATTAAAAGAGTAACAAAGCATTCGGCTGGAGGAATGTTTAATTGTCGAAAGTAATTTAAAAGATTTGTATTAGTAAATTATATCAATTAACAAATGTTTGGTAGTCTTCTCATCAGAATCCAGGACGCTGGAAGTTGCTTTCGTTTTTGCTCGAAGGGTTGTAGTTTGCGTAGATAAAAAAAAATCAACGTGAAGATCACGCTCCATCTTCTTCAGGTGTGCAGAGTTCATTTTGGGGCAAGGAGCAAAGTTCTGTTGATGGGAATTTCTTGAGGTATGCGCTCGGTCTTGGAGCGCTCATCCATCCTGTGGCCAAGCATCCTCGGTCATGAACGAGTCATCATCACTCTCCATGAACTCATTTTTGCTTATTGTGATGTGGAGGACACAAAAAGGGAAATATATTCATGGGTTAAACTTCGTTATACACAAGAAGGGCAATACGTTCCTCCATTCCTCTCTTCTTCAATTATGTCTTTGATTCGTGGGTTGAAATTACCAACGTCACTTCAGATAATATATATTTTTGTAACCATCAAAATATTATCACGTGGGCATAGGACTTTCTTATTTATTGAATATATATACTAGCATAAGACTTAAGGAAAATATAGTGTGTGTATATATATATATATATATCTTCATTAGGCATCACGCCCACTGATTTACATATAGCCTTTTTTGAATTAGCCAAAACATAAAATAAGTGAAGAAAAAATCTCCATGAGAAACGGACAAGCGCAGCGCAGTTCACTAGACTAATGAGAATCGGACAAAGGCCGGGTAGTTTGCACTAGTTTTCTCCTATGCATGGCATCTCAATTTTGTCTCTAAAAGTGCGTTTGGTAACTATTTTATTTCTGAAAATAATTTCTATTTAAAAATAATTTTTTTATTCTGTTCCCGAAAACAATTTCTAAACATTTGAAGACATTTGGTAACGGCCCAAAATTTCCATTCTTGGAATAAAAAAAGAACATAAATGTATTTCGTAACTGCACAAATTTCTTTTTATTAATAACATTTTAAAACATTTTAATATTTCTTTCTCTTTTTTTTTCCTTATTCTCCTTCTTGGCCCTGGCCGGCGACTGGCCATAGGCTAGGGCCTACGAGGGCGAGGGCTAGACCCTCGCGGCCTGGGCGAGGATCGTCCTCGTTGGATCTGGAGGGGGCAGGACCGTCACGGCCTAGGCAAGGGCCGCCCTTGCCACCGCCCTCGCTAGATTCGGCGAGGATGGCCCTTGCCCAGGCCGCGAGCCTCTAGGGCAGCCCTCGCCAACTCTGGCGAGGGTCACAATGGCCTCGCCAATCACCAGCCAAGAAAGAAGAAGAATAGAAAAGAAGAAAAAGGAAAAAAAATCTATTCTATTTCCGATTCTTCTTCCTAGAATCAAGAATTAACTTTTTTTTTTATTCTTGATTTGTTTCAAAATTGATTCTGCGAATAAATTTATGCTCATGAACAAAAAATTTACCAAACGAAATTCAAAAGTGATTGGATCGATCTGATCCGACAATTATACCATTCACACGACAAAAATCTAATGGGATTCGCGTTAAATCTCACAAAAAAAAAGAGGAGAAACTGCACTGTGTGATTGTGCAGCAAATATAGAATTCTTACTCAGGTATCAATCATCTCCCCACCATCAAACTGTGGGCATTCAATCTCCTCCAGAAACAAGTAAATTTTATTGGGTGTAGTCTCTTTTGAAACTTTGTCGGAGAAAGCCCACAAAATTGTCATTGGTCTCATCTCCAAGGGAATTGAAGAAATACCTATTACGATCGCCTTCGGTAACGTTTTCCCGTCCAACCGATCTCATCAAGTCACGGGTCACGGCCATGCTCACATCCCATCATGATTCATATTCAGAATTTTGCCGAGAGATAAGGGAGCATTAAGGTGACACCCGGAATATTGTCTTCTTTTGAGGCCCCATTTATTTCATGAAAAAATATTTTTCTAAAAGTTATTTTCTATATCGCTTATAAAAATGAATAAATGAAAAAAAATTTCATCATCAACAAAAGTATTCAGATAGATAATGCAAATAGTTTTTGTTGGCTAATTATTTTAAACGATACAAACAATGATTTTTAAGAAAATATTTTTCCCGAAACAAATAGATCTCGAGACTCAAACACAAGGCCTCAAAACAGCACCGGAACTGCACTTGTTTATATATGCAATTAACTTTAAACAGAGACTAGTGTCACGGGCCGACAGTTCATGGGCCACATAATAGCCCGTTTGGCGCCTGGCGAGTCAATAAGACCTCAAGCCAGCTTTCCTTTTATAGTAGTTCTAAATAACAACACGACGAATAGCTTTTTTGTATCAGATTGTGCCACGCCCTGCTAAGCTTGGCGTTTAGTCCATTGAGCGATACACGCAGAATACTTTAGACACTACAAATGGTTTCGGCCCGCCATGGTCTTATTAGGAGAGCAACATCATCTCCCGACTAGTTTGTGTACGAGAGGCCAACCTCACCTTCAAAGCTCCTAAGATATATTTGTTCCATCCTAGAGCTCAAGCACCAATCATCCTAACAATACTCCCATGACCTAGTTATATTAGTCCATTTTGTATCACTCACTTTTCACTCGATAACCCTAAACTCCACTCGCAAGGGTACGGGAGTACGAAAGAATCACGATTCGTGACACTAACACCTCTAAGTAAGGACATGTGAATTTACCTTGATGGCTTAGGTTGCGCATGACAACTTGCTAAATAGTGTTTGATTATGTTCTTTTGTTCCCAGAATCGGTTTGGGAACAGAAATGCATTTGTTTAATTTCTTGATTCTAGGCATAATTTTGTCAAAAGTTGTTCCCAGAATCAGTTTTCAAGAATAAAAAAAAATAGCTTCTTGATTTTGGGAACAATTTTGAGAATCAATTTTTTTTTTCTTCCTTTTCTTGATTTTTAATGTAGCTTCCAATGTCCAACCCGAGGACCGCCCTCGCTGGATCTGACGAGAATAAAATATTTTAATAAAAAATATTTTACCAGCCATGACCGGCGACCAGGCCATGGCCAAAAAAAAGAAAAAAATATATTTTTAATAAAAATATTTTAATAAAAAATATTATTAATTAAAAAAATATTTTACCTGCCATGGCCGGTGATTAGGCCATGGCAAAAAAAGAAAAAAATATATTTAAAATAAAAATATCTTAATAAAAAATATTATTAATTAAAAAAATATTTTACCGGCCATGGTCAACGACTAGGCCATGGACAAAAAAAATTAAAATGTATATTTTTAATAAAAAATATTATTAATAAAAAAAATATTTTACAGGCCATGGCTGGCGATCAAGCCATGGCTAAAAAAAAGAAAAAAATATATTTTTAATAAAAAAAATTTTACTAGCCATGGCCGGTGACGAGGCCATGGCCAAAAAAATAAAAATATATATTTTTAATACAAATATTTTAATAAAAAATATTATTAATAAAAAAAATATTTTACCAGCCATGGCCGGCGACCAAGCCATGGCCCAAAAAAATAGAATGCATTTTTTTAATAAAAATATTTTAATAAAAAAAATATTTTATCGGCCATGGCCGATAACCAAGCCATGGCCAAAAAGAATAAAAATAAATATTTTTAATAAAAAATATTATTAATAAAAAATATTTTATCGGCCATGGCCGATAACCAAGCCATGGCCAAAAAGAATAAAAATAAATATTTTTAATAAAAAATTATTAATAAAAAAAATATTTTACCGGTCATGGCCGGCGAGCAGGCTATGGCCAAGAAGGAGAAAAAGAAATAAAGAAAAGAAAAAAGTAAAAAATATTTAAAAATATTATTAATAAAAAGAAATTTTATGACGTTACCAAACGCATTTATGTTCTTTTTCTATTCCAGGGATGGAATTTTGGGCAGTTAATAAATGCTTTAAAATGCTCAGAATCAATTCCGAACATAGAATAAAAAAATTATTTCTGAACAGAATCTATTTTCAAGAATAAAATCGTTGTTATGCGCAGCCTTAATAACGCCACGTAAATCTTAGAGGTGAGTAATAAGTACGTTGGTCAGGACCGGTTAGTAGCTCAAGATGTAAACAAACATATCCGTTAAAAAGTCAATTCATAAAGAAGAACAACATCCTTTTCTAGTTTGATATCGCAAATAATTTCGGATCCGGGTCGTATTCATTGAGAAGAAATTTTTGATTTGGCAAATCTAGAATGGGGTCCCCCTTGGCTGTCATCTTGACCTTTGTGGAAAAGACAAAAGAGGAGTAGTTCGCTAGTCCAATGAGAAACGGACAAAAGTCGGGCAGTTAGCTCAAGTTTGGTCGCATGGGGTCTCAAATTTCTCTATCTAGCCTAATCCTATAGCTTCGTATCGAGCAATTATTAAAGGATTAATAACACAGAAAAGCCCAAATTAATACATATGTAATAATTTTATTTTAAATTAATTTTTTAATCATCAAAAATTTAAAATCGATACACATGTGATAATTTACTCTACGTTAGTTTTCATTAAATTTGACCGTTAAATTACTAAATTGAATGATACCTGACAGTTGACGAATGTACCAATTTGGGGTTTTAATGTGTATCGATTTGTGATTTTTCGTAGTAGTAACTAATTTAATGGAAACTAACGAAGGCCAAATTTATCATAAATGTACCAGTTTAGAATTCACAAGTATACCATTTTGAGGTTTTTTGTAATAAAAAATTTAATTTCAGGTAAATTTACCACAAATGTACCAGTTTTGAGTTTTTTGTGATACTAACCCATGATTAAAAGAGTAACAAAGCATTCAGCTAGAGGACTATTTTAATTGTTGAAAGTAATTCAATAAATTTGATCTAATAAATTATATCAATTAACAGGGTGAAAAAATTAATGAGATTGTCGTTAGATCTCTCGGAAAGAAAATTGTGCCGTGAGATTGTGCAGCGAAAATATATATTATTTCAATTTTATTAAACTATGGGCATTCAATTTCATTTGGAAACAAGTAAATTTTATTCTGAATAGTCTCTTCTAAAAAGCTTTATCATAAAATGTTTTTTTTTTGCTAGAATTTATTAGAAAAAGTTAGTCTACTAAGGCCCCAACATTTTCCAGAAAAACATTTCCCTCATTTTTCGGCGTTTAGTTCTCTTAGGAAAATGAGTAAACAGAAAATGTTTTCTTAACCAACGAAAAACCTATGATTAAATGTAGGAAAATAATTTCCTCTTTAAAAAAACAAAAATCGTTTTTCAAAATATGATTAGTTATTAGTGCTTAGACCCAAAACTCTACACTTGGGTACAAAAATTTGGTTCCTGGGTACCCAATGTCTAGGACCAAGTCTTTGTGCGCCCGAGCTGGGTCCATCGAGGCTGGGCCTGTGACCTCGGTGCCTGTGCTCGAGTCCCTAGTGCTTGCGCCCAGTTTATCAAGGTCGAGTTTGAGACCCCGATGCTTGAGCCTGAGCCTCCAGTGCTCGCGCTTAGGTCCATCGACGTCGCGCTTGAAGGCCCCATGCCCTGGCACTAATTCATAAAAGACTTTCATGACCACTAATTCATACATAGCCTTCTCAATTAGGATTAATTAAAAAAAAAACACCAACTTTAGGTCAAGAGACAATTCTGGTCTGAACTTTTTTTTGTCCTGTAAAAAAGCATCAACTTTAGGTCGAGGGAAAATTTTGACCTGAACTTTTTTTTATCCCGTAAAAAGCACCAACTTTAAGTCAAGTGACAATTCTGGCCCCAATCTTTTTTTGTCTCGTAAAAAAGTATCAATTTTCACTTAAATCCCAAATCTTGCCCCTATTGTATTCCACCTTAGAAATAAATCTATGTGGATTGCTGACTGGATTTAAACCAATATTCATTGTCTTATTCTTTCAGCCACAATTTGAAGAATAATGGTGAAACTGTTCGTCTTCTTCACTTCACCCGCAAGTAAAAAATATCTCTAGATTGAATCTCTCTGGCCAAACATAATCTGAAACTGACCACCGCTTGTCGATAGACGCCATAGACGAGATTCACCAAGCTCACCACCATAACTTTTTTTCTCAAATAATAGTGACTTCGGACAGAAAGTCAACGAGGGGCCAGATTTGAGATCAGGGTGAAAGTTGGCAATTTTTTATGAGACAAAACAAATTGGGGCTAGAATTGTCACTTAACTTAAAGTTGGTGCTTTTTTACGGAATAAAAAAAAGTTCGGGTTAGAATTGTCCTTCTATCTAAAATTTGTGCTTTTTTATAGGACAAAAAAAAGTTTGGATCAGAATTGTCCCTCAACCTAAAATTGATATTTTTAAATAGGATGAAAAATTCGAATCAAAATTGTCCCTCAATCTAAAATTGATGCTGTTTTTTAGAATTAGACCTCTCAATTAATCGCTGCATGAAAAAATTAATGAAAAATTCCAGCTACTCTTGTAAGAAAAGGACAAAGGTCGGGTAGGTTGCTCTAGGTTGCTTACGTGCACGGTGTTTCACTGGGAAAGTGAAATACCTATCGATTTGACAAACTAGTCCAATCAACAAAAGCTGAAGGGGTCCTTTGTTGCTTTCGAGAAAATGACAAAAAATTTAAAGATGTAAATACTAGGAATAGTCGTTGCCAATAATATAAATTGTACAAGAAAAGTCAGTGCATTGGAAATAAAAATAAGAACAATATGTGTTCCTTGATTTATTGGGTAAGCCTTCACAAAAAACACACTTGGGATATTTATATCATTTTATCGATAGGTGCATACAACAGTTACTAAAAATTTAAATATGACTTGCGTGGCTACACTCATTTGCAAATAATTATAAATTTCTAGATCTTTAATTCCAATTACTTGCATCTTGCACTCTTATCCCAGTGGACTGTGTTGCTATGCTTCATCTGTCGACCCTTCCGTATCAACACTTGGCCATAATTTGGTATTTATTGTCAACACCTTTATCTAGAGTTGTGCAAAATAGACCGCCCAAATCGAGAACCGCTCGGATCGGACTGAACTGGCCGATTGGGTCTAGTTCCGAGAGTGTTGGTCTGGTTCCTAATCCCAAAAGCGGAACTGGTATCCGGACAGTCCGATTCCTGGTAAACCAGACCGATCGAGCAAGACCGACTACATATATTTTTTTATACTTTTTATTTTTTCAAAAAACTTAGTAAAAATGTGAACTAAGCCTAAGTGAACTTTATTGACATAAATTTATTGACAAAAATTAGTAAAATGTGGTCCGGTCCGGTACAGTCCGATTTTTGGTCCTAGAACCAACCGATCCAGTCCCCGGTTTTCAATTTTGGGAACCGGTCCTCTGAGTCCGATTCTCGGTTCCACCTTAGAACCAGATTGGATTGAAAATCGATCACTCCTACCTTTGTCGACCAACACTAGGGCTCTTGTCGATTAGTATCACTTCATCGACTAGCTGCACCAACACTTGGTTATTTTTTTATGTTAACATATGGTATATCAATTTTGTCTCTTACTCGCCGAATCCTCGGCGCAAGTATCCAGCAATTATGAAAAACAATAACAAAGCACTTTGTTAATAACTCGTCCTGCAAAGGTGTTTTTTCATAGTCCTTGATATATTTGAGCCGAATTCGTACAGGCCTGTGGTGATCGTGTGCTTAGAGGAGCACATGAATGGGGACGACACAAGCAGGGCCGAGCTCATCGAAAACGAACTACACGGCTGAGAAAGTCTATAAATCAAGGCTTGGTCACTTTACTGGAACAACACCGGAAGCAATATTAGGAGTCCTTTTAGAGTGTTGGTTAATAAGAATTACAGCAATGTTTCATATGGCTATTCATCATTAGTAACGAGAGTGTTTATCGTCCACATCACTGATGTTACACCAGGTCATTGTGTAGTGGAAATACGTTGTAAGCTAATACGCTAACCTACGACTTTAGGCTCCTTTCTTTCCATTATTATTGTCTAACATTTACGTTTGACTGTTCTATTGATGTGCACGGTGAGGATCCATTCACACAGAGTCTGATGAAATAGTTAACATCAGCTCTCACAATCTCTGTATTTTTCACGTTCCGAATATGATTTCGCAGTTTCATTTCCTCCTCCAATGAAAAACTACCCATCTCTTACGATGTGTCACTTTTTTATTAAATTTTAGAGTTTAAATAGTATAACTGTTGACGTGAAAACCGATAAGTATTGTTCAACTTTAAAAGGTTCAGAACAAATCCCTCAGGTCAAGATCTTTCCTTGTTTGTTAGATAAATTTCTTTATATTTGACGATAAATTGAATGGCCTAATTCCAAAAAAGAGCATAAACTTTAGTTCGAATGATAATTCTGACCCCAATTTTTTTATCTCCTAAAAAAATATCAACTTTAAGTTGAGTGACAATTATAACCCCAACTTTTTTTTGTCTAAAAAAAGTATAAACTTTCACTTAAATCTCAAATCTGACCTTCATTGACTTAGAACCATTGATTATTCAACTTGACTATTCCATCTCAGCAATAAACCCCGCATGACTTACTAACTAGATTTAAAGCACTATTCATTATCTTATTCTCTGAGCCATAATTTGAAAAATAACGGTAAAATTATTTGTCTCATTCACTTCACTGATAAGTAAAAAATATCTCCAGATTGAATCTTTCTGACCAGACTTCATCGTTTTGTCATAATATGAAGCTATAGATCACTGCCCATCGATAGACGCCATGGACGAGATCTGCCAAGCTCACCACCATAACCTCTTTTTCTTAAACAAGCGTGACTTTCGACAGATAGTCAACAATGGACCAAATTTGAGATAAGGGTAAAAGTTGGTGATTTTTTTATGAGACAAAAACGTTGGGATCATAATTGTCACTCGACCTAAAGTTGGTGCTTTTTTAAGTTTTTCAAAAAAAGTTTGGGCCGGAATTGTCATTTGACCTAAAGTTTGTGTTTTTTTTTGGAATTAGCCCCAAATTAAATATATTAGGTCCAAATAATCTTGGGAGTTTTACTTATACGATGGAATGGCATTCATCACAAGTCTAAGTTTCAGTGTTCACTAGAATTGTACTATGAAATTTTTTTAAGTTGGGGCAAATTTACTATGCCAATTTAGTCTAATTTTTTTTTTGATTGAGTCCCAAGCCTTCTGCATTTGCGCCTATTCAGTTTATCTACCTAATTTTGGTTAGAAATCGCTGACATGAACGCCGCCAGCGATGACATGGACATTCTTAATAATAATTTAATATTTTTTCGAATTTTTTTATTTACTCTTTTCTTCTTCCTTTCCTTCATCCTCTAGTTTGTTGCACCACTAGCGAGGGTGACCTCACCATCTTTAGGTGACTCGCCATGGCTAGACGAGCCCTTGCTAGATTTGGCGAGGATTGGCCTCACCTAGCCATGGCGACGCCTAGTGACGGCGAGGTTGGCCTCGCCATCGCCTCTGGCTAGTCGTCATACTTGGAAGAAGAAGGAAGGGAAGAAGATAGATAAAGAGAATGAAAAGAAAAAAAAAGAAAAAAATATTAAAATATTTTTAAAAATTTCTACATTAGAGCGGGCTGCGCCATGTAAGACGGCTGACATCCCCATCAGCGATTTCAAATTAAAATTAACTGGATGGATTGATTTGGCATAAATGCAAAAGGTGCTCACTTGGCTAAAAAAAATTTAGAATTGAATTAGTACAATTGCAAGAGGTTTAGGAATTTTTTGATAATTCCCCCTTTGGGATAGCCACCATTGAACATATTGCCGTTTAGATGAGTTGTTCCGCTTCTGTTGGAACAAACATAGAGATGCCCACAATGGTTGCACTTACATTCTTGGGGCTTCTTTTCCACCTCTGTGAACTGTTGCCATGTTCTTGACCTTCCTCATCCTTTTCTCTTTTCACCCGTGCTTGTCTCAAAAGGAGTAGCAACTACATCGACAATGATTCCATTTGCTGCATCAACCATCTACAAAGAGAATATAATGGAACGAGTGTAATAGGCATTCTATGTCTTGATAAAGTCATGATCCACCTAATGAAAAGGAATGCTTACTACAGTCAAGGCAAATAAGCTCCGAAGTCCTAGCAAGTGCTTCAATGATGAAAAGCTTGCACTCACAATATCGAGTTCCTAAAGAAGAGCACACGCAGGTGGGGCCAACCCACGATTCAGTCAGTGTAAAGGAATGCAGAACATCCCTGTAGGGGACACCACATATGAACAATACCATCACTAGAACTACTAAATGGATTGGTCGGGTTGGATTTGGATTGGGTCATAAATGATCTAACTTAAATTGACATATTATCCAATTTATGACCCATTTATTTATAACTTAAATATTTCAATCCATACTCGACCCGACCCGACCCATACCCAACCCATATTCGACCCGACCCAATTTGTTAAAATACTTATATATTTAACTTAATATAGAAAAACTTGTTTCTTATGACTTTTTTTAAAAATTATACCACTAAAATATTTTTATACAATACAAAGCTAGTGAACAATTTTTATAATTTTTTTAAGATTGAGGTTTTGTTTGTTTCACAAAAAATGCAATATTTTTATAAAATATTTTTCATGAAGTTAGTATCCAAGAAAATAAAAAAATTTCAGTGTTTGGTTGTAACCTAAAAATGAACTAGAAAATATTTTTCAACGTTTGGTATATAAAATCTGATTTGATTTTACTTCATACATTCATTTTGATAATTTTAATAATTTTTATTTTTTATTAATCCAATGTTTAATTTTTTAAAATTTTTTCCTTTATTTTTGGTGGTGGCCGGCCACGACGATGGCTGGCGTCCGGCCACAGGTGAGGACGAGCTCGCCGGAGGCCAGTGAAGCTCGAGCTCACCGATCTAGCGAGGCTCGGTCTATGGCGAGCCTTGAGCTCGACTGATTTTGGTGAGCCGAGCCTTGCCAGCCTTGGGCGAGGCTCCACCTCGCCAGATCCGGCAAGGCATCGGGCTCATCAGAATCGGGAGAGGTTGTTCCTTCCTTGTGGTCAGTGGCCGGTCGACAGTTGTCGCCGTGGCTGGCCACCGGCCAAATAAAGAAAAAAGAAAGAAAAGAGAAGAAATAAGAGAAAAAAAAAATTTCGATTTAAAAATAAAAAAATATTTTTATAAAAATGGGGTGGGCTTAATGGGTGGGTTGGAAAGGAATTCCACACTCAACCCATTAAGATCTATTTATGATAAGCTTAAAACTTTAAGACCCATTTAAGATGAGCTCTTCAAAGTTGTATTAATCCATTTATGACTCATTTAAAAATAAATGGGTCATGTATGGATTTTAAGACCCATTTAACAGGTCTAGCCATCACTGACTAATATTCAGAAACTGCACTCAACAAGACATAACATAAAACCACTTCAAGTTTCCACGGATCATGTCGATCCTACAATTTTCATTTCTTTATTCACAGTGAAACAGGACACAGTTGAACTGGCGAATTTTCTTTACACGTACCGACAAATTGAGACAAATGAAACCAGAGCTGAAACTAGAACCAAATCCATCCTCCACCTTCCTCACAATTCACAGTGCATACACCCTAAATTTCGTGTGATATAACTTCAATGGAAATTTTATACATGCCAATGGTTTCATCCTAGAAATCATATGTTAGAAGCAAACAATGTTTCTAAAGGTCCTTCAGCATGCTAGCATTTTTTAAATGGGCTCCAAAAATATTTCCCAAACATATTTACATTTGCCCAAGGACCTTTAGAGGTCCAAAGGGCTTTGCAAATGTGTTACCAAATGCACCCTAAAAGCAAAGACAAAGGTGGTGGAGTTACAATAGCTTCATCGAGGAGTCAATTCAATAAGGTTTTCTTGTTCTTGGTCATTTTCTTGAAAACGAAAATTGGCATGCTTTGCACGAGCCTTTCTTTGATTGTGTCAAGCAAAGTGTCATCGCAATTGCAATTCATTTTTCTTCTTAATAGAAAAGAGATTAGTCACATTATTTAATTTAGGGAAAATGACATGGGTGTTTTTTAAATTTTGGTCCAATTTGTAATGTCATCCATTGACGATTAATTTATTTACCGTGGTTCCTGAATTATAGGGAAATATTCAATCTAGTCCCAAAATTGCGGCATTGATGGTCAGTTACTTCAAGGAACGATGATACGCGTAAACCGCATAGAATGCTTGAAGGACAGAAAGTACCAACAGAACAAAGGCAGCAACGTCCAAAATGAAGGACCAAGGACTACCAAAGTACTCGCGCGTGATCCCTGCCCAACGCAGTCGCACGTGCCGTTTGCTTCGGTGCTGTCTGTTCACTTGGCCAAGTAACTCGGCCAAATGGCTTGTACTGATCTCAAAGGTAATGTCCTTATTCAGATCATTGAAGAAAGTCACGACCTCTGAATTCGATCCAAAATAGTTCACTAGTAGTTGTTTACCAGATAAGAGCTCTGAATCCATTTCTTTGCTCATGAGGAAATGTAATTGGTGATTTGCTTGAAGCAGTAGATATAGCGCTGCTCGAAGGCGACGCAGTTGAGTAAGAAGGAGCTTATGAAATCGTCTAGAGTCAAAGGAGGCATTTAAAAGACTCCTTTATTGAAGTGGATGTCGAGTAAGTTCGAGTTGTCACCCTGCCTCAGCTTGAATATAATCCCGGAGAGACGGCGCTGCGTTGCTGAGGGGATCAACTGTAAGTAGCGGTGATAGACCTTTCCCGGTTTTTCCAGCTCCAAACGGCCAACAAAACTCAGTCGGAACAAGTCAAGCAAGCGTTTGACATCAAAAACCCTGTAGAACTTCTTCAATTGTTCCTGTGGCTTTTGAGCCGCCATTGAAACATCGTCATCGATGTTTTTCTGCTGTCTTCATTTATTTTTTTTGCGCAGAGCACATTCCCCCACCTTCCCTGTGCTGATCGCGTGCTTTGTCTAATTACTAAACATGGGAGCATTAATTTGACCGTTTTGTTACCTGTGTCACCTTCACCATGTGTGTTCTCAAAAAAAAAAAAATCACACGTCATAATATTCCGGAGACAAATTAGATGGAATTAACAAAAGAACTCTATTGCACTAGACAAGTTTTTGAACTTGATCGTGCTTTTTTAGAAATTTTATGACTCAATCATACTTCAACAATAAATTTAAGGACTTCAATTACACTAGTCGTGGTTCATCCCCGGCATCCTCCACCATTGGGTCATAGATATGGTATTGAAGGGTGTTCGAGCGGGTTCTTTCAATTGTGTAAGGCGTCGCTTTTTCGGTTTCGCAAGCTTCTTTCTTTTCATCCTATTCCCCTCGTTTACCTCTTTACCAACCTACTCTAGTGAGAAACAGACAAAGGCCGGGTAGTTTCCTAGTCCAGGGAGAAACAGACAAAAGCTGGGTAGTTAGCAAATCTAGTGAGAAACAGACAAAGGCCGGGTAGTTCGCCCCAATTTGGTCACATGCATGGGGCCTCTATTTTGTCTCTAACTGACCTAACACATCGAGCAATTATTTAAAAAAATTAACAAAGCATTCCTGTAGAGGAATAATTAATTTGTCCAAAAGTAATTGGATAGAATTGATATGGTGAATTATACCAATCAGCTAAAAAATGAGATTCGCATAAGGTCTCACGGTAAAAACCTGCGCTGCATGATTGAACAACGAAAATATAATTCTCACTCAACTATCAAGCTGCCATTGAACCACGAGCATTCAATCTCGTTTAGAAAGGAGTAAATTTTATTTGGTAGATGTGAATACTGAAAGGAGATCTGTATTTTATTTAATTAATTTTTCCATTGGATTCGGAAAACTTTTATAAGTCAACGAAGTCTTTTTGCAGTACATACCCCTGCAAGGTCCTTGATTTGAAATAGCTGGTAAACTCTTTCATCCTCCACGTGCAATGACCTCACTTCTAGTAGCGAATTTAGTCATCACTTTTTAATCTGCTCAAACTCAATGACTTGTCGGGGAAGCTGGCCTTTCTCAGTTGCATTTTCCAGCATAAGAATTCCATCCTCGTACGTACTTACATGCGGATGCAGTCAAATAGCTCGTCATAGGCAATGTAGATTTGTCAGATATATTTGGAAAATTTGTACAAATGCCAATTCGATCTTACACTTTCAATTTTACCAATTTAATTCTAAACCTTTGTAAGAATTATAATACAGTCATTCCGATCAATTTTTATAGGACGTTAACGTGACAATGTACCATATGTCAATAATTTTCGACGAAAATTGACTGAAAGGATTACATTAAAATTTCGCGCATAAGTTTAAGATAATTTACTTTTTTTGGTAAAAAAAGTTTAAGACTAAATTAACAAAATTGAAAAGTTTGGGATTGAATGAGTAATTTTCTCATAATATAGAGGCATAAGACTTTCTTATTTGCTGAATACACACACAAAAGCTTAAGACTTAAAAGGAAAATATAACAGGAACGTATCTTCTATGAGCATCATGCCCACTAATTTATATATAGCCTTTTCAATTAATCAGTCATTAAAAAAAATAAATCCGCACGTGTATTCGAGCTAGTCTAGGGAAAAAACAAACAAAAGTCAGGCAGGTGGCTTGGGGCACGGTTGATAATATTTTTATTTCTCTGTTCTTTTGTCATCGGAATAGAAAAAGAACAGAAATCCATTTGTATATGTTAATTAATTTTTTTTGTTCCTAAAAATAGAAAAATGGGTAGAAAATAGATTTTGAACAGAAACAAAAAGTAAAAAAAGATCTACTTTTTTGTTTGTGAGAACAATTTCTGAAACAATATCATTTTCTTTTTTTTTCCTTTCTTCTTCTTTCTTCTTTAGCCAGTTGTCAGGCCTCGGCTCTGGTCAGCGAGGCTCTTACCTAGCCACCAACGAGGCTCAAACTCACCCAGACACCGCGAGGTCGGCCTTGCCACGGACGAGTGAGGCTAACCTCGCAGTGGTTGGGCGAGGTCGACCTAGGCATGGCTTGACCTTGCTAGATTTGGGCAAGGTCGAGCCTCGCCTAGCCACGCCAAGATCAACCTCACCGGGCCTTGTCTCTAGCCTATTGCTGGCCATTGTCGAGGCCGGGTGAGAGGCTAGAAGAGGAAGAGGAAGAAGAAGGGAGAAAAAAAATAAAAAATTCAAAAAAATTAGAAAAATCTGAGAAAATTATTAAAAAACTAAAAAAAATTCCACACCACAATTTTTTTAGGGTCGAACCAATCGCTTATCTGTTCTTTTTATTTTAAGAATAAAAATTTTATGCAGTTATCAAACACGTTCTTCTACTCAGAAACTCATCTAGGAGATAGAAATAGAAAAACTCATTTCCAAATAAGAATTTTTCCTGAGAACAGAAATATTACCATTCATACAGTAGTCTCTTGAGAAACAGACAGAGGCCGGGTAGTTCGCTCTAATTTGCTCACGCGCATAGCGTCTCAAACAGTGTCAACAATGGACGGCGGTCCAAAACTAATTCCTCCGTGGAGGAATTCGAAAGTCTTCCAAGTCATCGTACCTACCCCTGCGTGTTCCGCCATGTCCATATCAACCATCCAAGCAGATCGCCTTTCACCTTCAATGAAGTGCGACCCATTGGCAATTTCTGGAGAAATAATGTCCATATCCGACTCCACGCCTTCCTTAAATTACTTACCGCAGCAGTTTACGTAAACGCTGCATAAATTATACGAATCCATGGCGTGAAAACATATGAGCCTTTGACCTCTCTCGTAGCTCCAGCGGATTGCATCGTCGTTTAAGGATTGATGTGACAAATTTCTAGTAGGATCGAAATAGAATTGCTCGCTGCATATATCGGCGTATTTACAGAAATCACTGGCTTACCTTCCAGAAAGAAAAATTCATAAATCCTACATGATCGATGTTCTTCCCATGTAGATATTGTTTATTATATAGGAAATTTGGTTTGTTTTTTCTTTTTTTTAAATTAAAAAACGAGACCATGACAAGAAAAGAAAAGAAAAGTCAAAACCAACCAAATTTGCGACATCTCACTACAATAAACATCTCTAGAGCGTTGAATCAAGTGAGTCTTATGTATGGGAAAGGTCCACGGAGCTCACGTAATTTAATAGTTCATATGAACCCGAAATACACACTATAATTCGTATCATAATCAAGTGACTTTTATTTGTTGTTGAATACGATCTACCTATTAATGCCCATTTACAATCTATTGTATTATTTTATATATCAATTTTGTGAACCGGTCGTGGTATATCCCACATTGCTTGCCATTTTTTTCAATCGTGACTTATTTCACTTAATTTGATCATTGAATGGATATATGAATGCGTCATTTTCTTAAGAAAGAATTCATGTCGAATTATCTGTTATTCGCATCATGTGATCATCATCTTCTATCAATGTAATTACAAAATGTTTTTAATTAAAAATGAATCAAAACTTGTCAATTTCCAGTTAATTAGTGTCTCAGCCGATTTGGATTTATCTCAGTAAATAGGGATACACAAATTTGTACCTTGTTCAAATGTTTTTCTACGTGCTCGGTCATGCAATGAGTCGACGTGAATTGGCGACTACTTGGTTGCTGGTTGAATTCGTTTGGTTGGTTTGTTGTTTTAGTGGTGGTTTGGGAAGTTTAATGTTGAATAAAAATTGGCTCCATCCCCGTACCCATTTAAATAGGGATACTTAGCAAAAAAGTAACAAACCTATTACATTTGTGCTAATTCAATCTTAAACTTTTTAATTTGACCAATTTAGTTCTAGAGCTTTTGACAATTTGCAAATGTGATTCATCCGATCAATTTTGGCAAGAAATTACTGACGTGGATGCCAGCTATTTCACGTAGCACGGCCGACGATTGTCTTACATAGCATGGTCGCGCTGATATGGACAATTTTTTTCAATTTTTTTCCTTTTCCTTTTCCTTCTTTTCTTTTTTTTTTCTTTCACAATGGCCAGCGAGCTTACCCTTGCCAGCACAGGCCATCATAGCCACGGGCGAAGGCGGTTCGCCCTCGACTAGCGAGGCCTCATTCGGACAATCGTGGCCGCGGGTGTGACTGCATTGCCTAGATATGGAAGTGGGAATTGTTCTCCTCCGCCACTTCCTTCCCTTCTATCCCCATCGCCTTCGCCTCCGTTGTCGCCCGAGCCCTACTTTCCTGTGCTCTGTCAAGGCTTCTTCATCTCCGCTGGTAGAGGTACTTTCACATCGCTTTGCTTCTAGATGAAATTTTTCGATCTGCGTTCATTATTCATATGCTTTGTGTTCATTTTAGAGTGAAGGGACAGTACAGAGGACCACAGCCAAAGAGAAATCTCATCATCGACCGGGTCCCGAACAACAATGGATTCGTCTGGAGCTTGCCTATTCACATCGGCAGTGCGTCTCTATCGATCGTCCTCTTCACGGATATATGCAGGGATCAATTCTATTTCAAGCCTGATAGAAAACCATTCCATCAATACCCCAATCTGGCAATCAGCTAGAACTACAAGAGACGTCAAATCTCATAGTTTTCACACCGAAGGATTCATATATTGTAGGTGTACTTTTTTACATAAGCTGCTATTATAAGTAATTTAAGGAAGGTGTGGAGTCATACATGGATTGTGCATATCATTGATTGATCCTAATTCATAATAAGCAGATTTTCCATATCTCTTATGTCTTCTTTGATTGTGCAAACCTTGGTTGATCCTAACTCATTGAAATTGACTTTACAACATGTTATTATCTTAAATAGATATCTTGTAAAGTTTATAAATATTTCATGTACTCCTGTCACGAGATAAACATGAATTACACAATTTTCTTCTGCATATTATTAAGAAGTGTAACCATTTTTTAGGAGGTGGCTTTGGAGGAGCTAACTTATGGGATGCGTTAAAGATTCAACGCTCGAATCCGGTGTCTCACGCTTCATTCCCGTTATTTCAGATGGAAATCTTCTAGCCGTTAGATCAGGGATGGGTTGACATGTGCAGGAGAGGTCCGATCCTGTGGCTGGTATTGAACGAGCATCGTACTATTAAATCGTGAGCGTGAGATGGAGGAACTGACCCCACAATAAATGCTTCTCTTCTAGGACAAACGACCATCTCTATTGTTAATTCGTTGACAAAAGATAAATTTGCGATACGACTTTTTGTACATATTTCACATATAAATATAATCGTTCTTTCATGCCCGCCAATTAATTTATGGCCTTTTTCAATTAATCAATACATGCAAAAAAAAAAAATCATGATGACTTGACTTCATCCTCACCATTGAGGAAAAAGACAAAAGCCAAGTGGTTCGCTAGTCTATCAAGAAAGAGACCAAGGTCGGGTAGTTGGCTCTAGATTGTGCGCTGCGCAGGGTCTCAATTTCGTCGCTAACTCGTCCAATCCTAGACCTGCATATCGAGCATGTATTGAAAACATGACAAAAACGTTTCGCTAGAGTGATATTTTATTTGTCGAAGAGTAATTTAATAAATTTGATCCAACGAATTATATCAATCACAAGATAAAAAAAAATATCGCGGAAGAAAAAAATGGTACCGTTTGATTGTAACACCAAAACACAACTCGTAGTCAAGTATCAAACTTCCATTAAATTATGGGCATTCGATCTCGTTTACATAATAAGTAAATTTTGTTTGGTACAGTCTTTCTGAAGCTTTCTCAGAGAAAATTAATTTGCAAAATTAATATAGTCTATGATGTGAATACTGGATAGTTATCTAAATTTTTTTTGGTTAATACCATGAAAAGCCAAGCTAGTACATTTGTGACGCATTTACTCTAAACTAATTTTTTGACCACTAAAAACCCCAAAACGATACATTTATGACACTTTACCCTTTGTTAGTATCCATTAAATTTGATTAATACCACGAAAAACCATAAACTGGTATACTTGTGACAAAAGAATGGAAAAACCTCAAATTTGTATACCATTCAATTACCACGTGTCATTCAGCTCAGCAATTTGACGGTAAAATTTAACAAAAATTAACGAAGGGTAAATTTATCACGGGTGTACCGATTTGAGATTTTTTGTGGTAAAAAAATTAATTTAGAGTAAATTTATTATATGTGTAACAGTTTAGGTTTCCGTGATATTAATTTGAGGTTTATAATTACAGTTCGCTATTTAAGCCCTAGAATCTGACTCCCATGTTCGTCCACCGCCACTTAGTCATTCGCTCTCGATCACCAGATTCACCACCATGTCTCTGTCGGATTCCCAGACCCGGAAACGGAAGAGGAGCCGTGACACTTCCGAGGTCTTCGATTCCGTGTTCATCTTCCTCATGGACTTTGCCGACAAGGCCGAGAACATCGTTGATGGAGATACGACAAACGAAGTTCGTGATGACGAGAAGGATCCATCGGAGAACGGGGGCGATAGTAATGCAGGGGAGCTGTTCGACAAATTGCCCGTGAAAGAGAAGGAGGGGCTGCTCAAGGATGTGTTCGGCGAGATCGTGGGGAACATTCTGGAAAACCTCCCCGAGGACGGGAAGGAAGAGTTTCTGGTGCGGTGTTTCGACGGGCTGTTCCCAAAGCTTCCCGGCGGGCCGCGGAGGGTGATCGAGCACAGAATGATACCCGGTCCTCCCCAATCCCAAGAGGCTCCCGCGATCCAGAGCGGCCCGGAATCTTTACTGGGCTTCCCGAACCAATTTCCCAAAGATGAACTCGTTCAAGCCGGCAAAATCTGTGTGAACTATCCAGCCCATCTCGGGTGTCGGGGCGCCCGCAGCCCTGCCCTTGAACAAGGGGATAATCCGACCAAAAAAAGAACAAGGGGATAAGAGAAGGGCGGCTCATAACAGTGCATGGTTTGGTGTCATAATGAATGTTATCCTCATCTCAGTTCTTCCTGGTTCGGGCAATAAGCGTCTTCTGCAATCCCCCATCAAACTATCAAGTCACTCTACAGTCTCCACTAGTGTTTACTTGTATTTTCCCAAGTTTTTTTTCCCACTTCTTCCCATACTTGTTGTCTTGGTGTTGTTCTTGCTTTGCTCAGACGCATATATATATTTGTTTACCTTCATTTGTCAGTTTGCATTGCCATAGCACTCGAAAGAATTCCTCTCTTCCTCTCTCCTTCAATCATGTGTTTGATTCATGGGTTAAAGTTACAAACATCACCTCCATGCAAACCTAATTAAATATAAAAAAAATGTAGGAAATATTCACACTTGTAACCCATCAAGATATTATTATACTGGTGTAAAACTTTCTTAATTTTGGAATATATATCACACACTAGCATAAGACTTTCACGACCACTTATGCATATGTATATATATTTATGTGTCTATGTGTGTGTGTATATACACACTAGCACAATATGACCACTAATTTATATATAGCCTTCTCAATTAATCATTACATAAAGAAATTAATGAAAAATTTCCAGCACCTGGTCTCGTGAGAAACCGACAAAGGCCGGGTAGGTCGCTCTTGTTTGCTTACAAGCATGGCGTTCACCAGAAAAGTCAAATACCTTTCGAATTAACAAACTAGTCCAATCGACAAAGGTTGGAAGGGTTCTTTGTTAATTTCAAGAATGGAAAGGAAATGACAAAAAATTTAATAAATGTAAATACTAGGAATAGTCATTACCAAATATATAAGCTGTACAAGGAAAAGTAAATGTATTGGAAATAAAAATAAGAACAATATGTGTTCCTTGATTGATTGGGTAAGCTTTTATAAAGAACACACTTGGGGTATTTATACCTTTCTATCGACAGGTACATAACGGTTACTAAAAAAATTAATATGCCTTGCGTGGCTCTTGTTATTCAGCAACACTTTTATGCAAATAATTACAATTCCCTAGATCAGCTCCAAGTCCTCGCTTACTGCACTCCTATTCCAGTCGACTGCATTGCTATACTTCATTTGTCGACCCTTCCTAATCAGCACTTGGCCGTAATTTGGTATTTATTATCGGCACCTTTGTCGACCAACACCGGGGCTGTTGTCGATTGGTATCCCTTCATCGGCCAGCTGCACCAAACACTTGGTTATTTTTTGGTGTTAACACATGGTAGCTCAATTTTGTCTCTAACTCACCTAACCCTTGGGACAAGTATCCAGCAATTATGAAAAACAATAACAAAGCACTTTGTTAGTAACTCGTCCTGCAAAGGTGGTTTCCGTAGTGTTTGATATATTTGAGCCGAATTCTTACAGGCCTGTGGTGATCGTGTGCTTAGAGGAGCACATGAATGGGAACAACAAAAGCAGGGCCGCGCTCGTCGAAAATGAACTACACGGCTGAGATAGTCTACACCAAGGCTTGGTCACGTTAGTGGAACAACATCGGTAGCAATATTAGGACTTCTTTTAGGGGGTTGGTTTAAGTAATTTACAACAATGTTTCATAAATTGCTAAGGGAATGGACCAACCTCAATGCAAAGCAAACCACAGGTATATCATGTTTATTTTCCAAGTATTTGTAAAGGTATTACAAAGGAATGCCTAACCTAAACATGGTTCTAGATAAACATGCAATTCTAATTATTTATTTTTGTTCTTTTTATTTATCTATAATGACTAATTACACGCCATTAGGTCTAAATTTAACTTGTATGATTTTTATTCTAATGACATGTAACATGCAATTTATATGACCTATTTCTAATATGTTATGCAATCTAACTTATATGACTCTAAATATGCATTCACTAAATAACATGGAATAGATGACGTGGCATATATGAATGACATGGCATATGACGTGGAAATGATGACGGGGCACGATGACATGGCATTGATTAAATGGCAACCTATTCCTACATGACATGCACGTGTTTTTTTTTGGGAATTTTTTTATTAAAATTCGAAATTTATAATTGATTTAAAGAAATTATCTAAAGTTAGATACTATCCAATTCAAACAAGGAAATAAACTAGATTAAATCTTATTTTAACTTGCTAGATTAGTCCCTAGCATTTTAGAAAGGCCGTTGAGGTTATGGTTTAGAGAAGTTTAGGTCTCGAAAGCAAGAGTCATTATTGTCGATTGGCATTATCCTTTTGTACAAATATGCTTCTTTCATTCGGTTCGAGCAGCTTTAATCTGTTAACTTGATGGAATGAAATATCTTCTTGTAGCTCAATAAAATGATGGGGAAGAGCGACCAGTGTACCAATCTTCTCTGGGAGTTAACATAAGAGTCCTCTATCACTATGAAATATTCAGTTTAAGCCAAAATTACTTAGTGATGGAACGGAAATCGACTACTTGCGTTGTAAAAATCATATAAATTGAGGAGCCTTAACATATTTATCAAGAAACACATTCATCCTTTCTTGTTTTAATCATGCAATTTTCCATTACCCAGTCCAAATAAATCTAGTACAATTATTAAATGCGACTTTTACTCATAGAACACTATTAGTTGCCAGATACTCTATAGTATCACGTGACGGTTCTGCACAGTTCATAAAAGTTGGTCAGCAGAAAAAAAAACAAAAAACAAAAAAGCAAACATAAGCGAGAATACAGTGTGATCACTCCCAATGGAAACTAACAGCGAGTGATATATAGACGACAAATCTATGTTCCCTGTGACGAGCTATTTGGCTGCATGAGCCCTGTAAGCAGGTACGTGGATGGTACCAATTTTATTCATCACTAAACTTCTGAAACCACCACTGATACAGCAAACCAACCAAACGAGTACAAACAGCGGCCATGTAGTCGCCAACTAGGACTCACAAGAATTTATTCTGCACCTTTTGAAAGAGAGAGAGGAAAGAGCAATCACGCATTCATGCCCTTTGACCCGTGAACATCTTGTCTAAATTCCGACAAACATGAAGTCATTAGATCTAGAGATCTCGTGTGAAATCTACGTATCTAACAGTTCAGATCATCCGTTTAGGTGACTCATTTCAGGCCGACCATGTAGCGATGAGCGAGCGGGTATGCAAGTCTCATTACCCTCTTCCTCCTCCTCGCCCTCGCCCGCCTCCTGCTCCTCCTGCTCCACCACCTCCTCCTCCTCTACCACCAATTGGAGGCGGGTAAGTCACGTTGAACCTCACTGGACAAAGGTCGTCAGTGGGAAACTGGTTCGGAATGGCCAAGGGCGATCCGGAGCGCTCAGTGTGGCGAAAGCCTCCTGGGATTGGGAAAACACGTCCTTCACTTTGATTTCAATCACTGTCTGCGACTCGCAGGGAAGCTTCGGTAACAGCCCGTCGAAACACCTCACCAGAAACGTTTCCTTCCCGTCCTCAGGAAGCTTGTCCAGCATGTTCCCCACGATCTTGCCGAACACGGCCTTAAGCAGCTCCTCCTTGTCTTTCGCGGGCAACTTGTCGAACATTTCCCCTACATTACCATCCGTGGAATCATCATCAACAACGGCTCTGCGCTTAGGCTGAGGAACGATGGTCTCGGCCTTGTTTGCAAAGTCCATGAGGAAGCCGAACACGGAATCGAAGACCTCGGAGGTCTCATGGCTCCTCTTACCGTTCTGGGTCTGGGAGTCCGACAGGGACATAGTGGTGAACAAGAGGGAATGGCTTAGGGGGGGTGGACGAATTTGGGAGTCGGGTTCAGGGGCTTAAATAGCGAACGAGTAATCATTCTTCGAAATGTCCGCACGTTTTAGTAAAGGAGAAAATGGGTGGCACCATTGACTTTGGATCGATCTCATATTTTCACTCGCTTGGGTGTTTGTATACGCAGTCTCTCCATCGATCCCAAGATGGAGGACATGTGATTGATACGGCCTCCCTGGAGTAGCGCTTTGCATAGATGAAGCAAGCACCTGGTGGAGCGAAAAGAGGGATTGCCTGGCCTTCACGTTTCAATGCATGAAAAGTTCTGTCTAGAAAAACACACTCCTAGTTGCCTCCATGGCGCTCACTTGGTAGGGAAATCGGGCTAGGCCACAAACAAAAAGCCGAGTGCTAATAAGGAACGAAAAATTAGAAAGAAGCTTGCCAAACCCAAAGACAACGAGTCACACCTTCCTGTTTTGCTCTTTTTGGACGAGCTGTTCTGGCCTCAAGGGTAGTTATGATCTTAATCGAGAACCAACCTCATTGTTCGAGAGACTCTTCTCGACTTTCAATACACGCCTTGGAGCATATGTTGCCATTTGTGTTCATTGCTTCTATCCGAGGACGTAGTAGCGATTCCCACTCTAAGTCTAAGGTATCACGCTCTACCGCCCACGGGTCAAATGTTAAGTGCAAGGGGTCTTTGGATCGAGCCTGCCCTCATTAGATCCACAGCGGCTTTCCGATCCAAGTACATAATTAAAAGAACCCACTCAAACACCCTCCAATGCCACATCCATGACCCAACTAAGGAGGACACCTTGGACACCTTGGATTAAAATATTTTATTTGTTTTCTTTAAAGAAACGTTTTCAAATGGCATTGACTATAAATTATCTTAGAGAAGACAAAAGAAAAGAGAGGTGTGTTGCCAGGAGAAGGTGTGCAATGTCGTCTCCTCTTTACTCTCCCTTTAGAACAGCTTCATACTTTCCTTCTACAACAACGTCGTACTAATGCCTTTTTATTTATTTAATCAACTCTAGATTTGCGTTCAGATTTTTTAAATTGGATGGACTTACTAATGATAAACAAATTTCACCATAATTGATTTCGTTTTAATTTTCACCTCGTTAGTTCTGAATGGGTACTTCTTGTAAACTTATAAACTAGATAAAGCGGAAATGGAAGATGTTCAACGTTAAAGGTTTTCCTTTTTATCCTTTTCATTTTCTAAATGTTAATTTTATTAGACTAATCAAACTCTAGAGGTGGAGGTGTACTAACTTAGACTTTTGGACTCTTCAGTTTTTTCATAACTCTTTAAAGAATCATTTGAAGTAATAAAACTGTAGAAGAAGCATGCACGACGATTGTTTCTGATTGCCTCACAGAAGCTCTTTTTCTATATTTTGACAAATTTTTTTCCTATTTATGTTTCCAATTTCCCATTTTTTTAGTACGATGAAAGGCAGGAGACATGTTGGACATCGAGAAGGCCACACGTCAACTCCTCAATGGCTCTCCCTAACACACATAGTTACACTACCTATATGGTTCAATGATCTTTACATGGGGCATCATATAACTCAGAAGGCCCCGACTAAAATGCTAGGTGCAAGTTTTTGTTATAATTTTGGGACAGAAGAAGCTAAAAAAAAAAGGAAGGAAGGAAGGAAGTAAGTTTACTGAAGATGATGTTGGTTTATTATTCACAATTTGGTGTTTAACTCTTCGACCACGCTCTCTATAAGTTACTTCTACAAAAAAAACCTCTTCTATCTTGATCAAGGAAGAGCTTACTCTACCCCCAAATGGTGGTAGCCACCTTAATCCGTGCAGTCCACCTTAAATCTTAAACCCTAAACAGTGAATAACACCAAATTTCCCGCACATCCCGTCACAGTTCCTCTTCGTTTTGTCCATAGAAACAGCTATTTATCTCATGTCCTCCCTGGCTTATCGCTACCTGTTATTTTTGATTGTGCACTACTGATGAAGACCAGGCTCGTCTTGATGTCATCGGTGAAAAATTAGGTAAACTTTGGTCATAAACGGATGTAGCAGTAATAGATGGTACTGTTTCTACTGGAAAATTGAATGAATGTCGCCTAACTCTCTTTGGGCAACCCTAGCATAAATAATATAGTGTTTCTGAATACAATGAAGAAGGCTTGGTAGAATGATGGTATTGTCTTCGCACAACTTAATTTGGGGGTATTTGCATTTACCTTTAGGACTGAAACAGGAAAAAAAAATATGGTGTTGGACATGGGACCTTGGTCCTTTGCTAATCACTTTTGCCTCGCTTGGGCGAGGGCAAGCTCCGGTGAGGTGCGGCGAGATCACCCTGGCCTAGGCAGAGGTCAGCCTCGCTAGATATGGCAAGCGAGGCCTTGCCGGAGCTCACTCTCACTGGCCACGGCCTATGGCTGGTGGTTGGCAATTGGCCAACAACACCAACAAAAAGAAGAGGGAAATAAAAAAAAGAGAATTATTTTTATACAAATTCTTAAATATTATTATAATATTATTAAAAATATCCATGTTAGAGCCGACCGTATAGCTATACCATGTAGGATGACCAACATGGTCGGTATCCACGTCATCGATTTTCAGCCTAAATTGGTCGAATGGACTGAATTGATACCAATGTTAGAATATTTTTAACTAAATTAGTATAATAAAAAAGTTTAGGAATAATTGGTACAAGTGCAATAGATTTAGGACTTTTCCAATACTTTTCCCTTTAAATATATTAGGTCTTTATAATCTTGGGAATTTTATTTATATGACCAAAGGGGACTGATCATAAATCTTAGACGCGGTCTTTGATAGAATTGTCATACCAACAAATTATGAGTTGGGGCAAATCTACCCCGCCATGTTGATAACCATGGTATAGATGTCGAGTCTCATACTGCCAATAATCATCCATTGATGATTTAACGATTGACAATGATTCTCAATATCATCATTAGTCATCCAATAGCTCATAAAGAGGCCGACAATTTTGTCTTGATTTAACCCCGGCATTTTACAAATATGCTTCTTTGATAATGGTTTCATATCCTACGAAATATTCGTTTTAAGTCATAATTATTTAATAATGGAATGGAATTTTAAAAAAAAGATGAAAAGATGGCATGGAATTGATTATTTGCATTGAAAAAAATCATGTAAATTGAAGAGCCGTAACATATTTCTCAAAAAACTGTATTCATTATTTCTGGTTTAGATCATGCAATTTCCCGTTATCAAGTCTGAATAAGTCTAATACAATTACTAATTACTACCTTATTGATGGAACGTTGAATCTTTCTAGATACTCCAAAGTATCACGTGACGGTTCTCCACGATTCATAAAAGTCGGTCAGCTCGAAAAATAAAAAAGAAGGAAAAGAGACAATAGAGTGTGATCATACCCAATTGTATCTACCACCGCGTGAAATACATATCACAAATTTACGTTCTCTATGACAAGAGCTATATGACTGCATGAGCATGTAATTTGGTACGAGGATGGAACCAATTTCATTCACTGTTAAACTTCCCAAACCACCCCTAATACAACCAACCAAACGAGTACAAACGGGAATCAAGTAGTCGCCAAACAGGACACACACGGGGATTTATTTTACATCTTTTAGGTGTTAGAATTCGGTGCACAATCACAAGGAAATAGAAAGGAAAAGTGAAAAGAAAATCAAGACACTAGGCTTTTATTCCGGTTCACCCTTTGACTGGGGCTATGTTCAGCAGAAGATTACATTATAATTAACACATCACACCTGTTACATCATTCAATTACGGGAAAAAGAGAATATATATAGATAATAGTAGCTCTTCATGGGCCTAAGTCGCTATCTTGTCAAAGGGGAGTATGAACCACATCTCAGTATTAAAAGAGAGAGACAGTCGCGCATTCACACACCCATTGACTTGTGAACATCTTGTCAACGTTTAGTCTACCATGAAGTCATTAGATCTACAGATCTCCAGTGAAATCTACATGTCCAACGGTTCAGGCTGCGAATCGGACATCGACACGTTGTGCGATGTTATTTTGAGCTTTTGAGAGTTCGTGGCCTCACTAAACCGAAGGACGATCTGGGTTTTGTTTCATGGATTGACGACGAAGAGGATTTATTATGGAGGGAGGACGTAAAGCACCGCGAAATGGCTTTCGTTGACCTCCAAGATTGAATTCCACTCCAAGAACATTTGAAGAACTCACAAACTTGTGTAACCCTATCTACCAAGAGAAACCCAAATCTGAGATGACGCTGTTTAATTCGAAATCGACATGTTTTTACCAATTTTCAATTGAAAACACTTGGTATACATATAGATATAAGATAACGATCACATGACACGAATAACGCATAATCCGACAGAAGCACGAAAATAGATCACAAAACCAAGGGCTAAAAAAGTAATAGCATTATTGCCAAGAAGACTCATGGCTGTACTAAATCCTTCCAGAACCTCGAATATAGATCACAATTTTCCCAAAATTGCGTCGCCGAGGTCGGTTATTTCGGGGGACGATGATATGCGTAGACAGAGTAGAATGCCTGAATGACAGTAAGAACCAACAGAACAAGGGCAGCAACAGCCGAAACACGGGACCAAGGAGTTCTGAAGTACGTGCGCTTGATCTCCGCCAGAAGCACGACATATTTGCTTGGGCGGCATCTGTTCACTTGCACACATAACTCGGCCAAATAGCTCTTCCTGATATCAAAAACAATGCCATCAGTTAGATCGTAGAAGAAAGTCGCGACCTCTGCATTGGATCCGAAATAGCTCTGTAGTAGTTGCTTCTCAGATAAGAGCTGTACGTCCATTTCTGTGTTCAAGAGACAGCTCATGAAGACGATGTAACTGGTGATGTGCCTGGAGCAGTACTTGTAACACTGCTCGAAGGCGACGCAGTTGAGTAAGGAGGTGCTCATGAAATCATCTAGAATGAAAGGAGGGACTTGAAGTACTCCATCATTGAAATGGATGTCGAGTAAGTTCAAGTTGTCGCCCTTCCTCGGCTCGAATTTAATCCCGGAGAGAAGAAGCTGCGTCGCTGAAGGGATCAATTTTAAGTAGTCAACATCGACATTTCCAGGTTGTTCCAGATCCCAATGGCCGATTAAACTCAGTCGGAACAAGTCAAGCAAGTGTTTGACATTGGAAACCCTACTGAACTTCTTCAGTTGTTCCTGTGGCCTTTGAGCCACGACGTTGAAGAATCCTAGTGCGAGATCATTGAGGGAGGGCGTGGCCACTTTGTCCTCTGTGTCGCCCTTTGATAAGTCGAAGACCAATTGAAGGACAGAGAAAGGGATCTGGTTTTCCATCCGAAGAAGGTCCCTCACCAGGAAGCTGAACATCCATGACGTCGTGAAGAAAGGATCGGCCGGTTCAGGCTTAATTACACCCCCGAAGATGCGGAATAACTCGACGATGAAACAGGTATCGAGGACCATCATCTCAACTAGAGCCGAACTTTCAGAAAGAAGAAGCTCTGAGTAGCAATCTCGAATTTCGTTCTCCATCGATGCAACGGCTTTGAAATAGTCATTGAGGCCCGTGCCGCCATCCTTTGTTCGTTCAAGGAGAGCAGAGAAGAATCGCGGTTTATGCTGCTCAACCAAATTCAGCCGTTCCTGGCCATGGTGGTATGGACCGATGGAGACGATCTGGGGCTCGTAAGCCTTCTCGTTGATCTGAACTAGGCTATGTGGGGCTCTGAAAATGCAGCACGAGTTGTTACCGGCGGAGGGTTTCAGAAGAACCGGCGGTTGCTTGAACCGCAGCTCCATGGAAGATGAGCATTCGCTTGCCACCCTAATCACATGGCTGTCCGTTTCTTCGTTCATCTGGTCTTGATTTCCTCCTCCGGTCGTTTGTACCTCCATTCCGGAATGTTTGCTTCAGCAGAAAGCGTGAAAAGACATCATCGATGACATCGTGCGACAGGACATTACGCTTTTCAAGAAAGCAACGAAATCAAAGAGACGGCCCGACCTAGAGTGGGCTTAAAATCTCGGGGAAAATCTGCTGAAAGAAAGTGGTCTGAATTTACCTTGGGGGCCTGCACGAGAAGTTGTTGATTCAACTGCTGACATTCAAATATGTTATGTCGTGCAAATCCTCACGGCTCCGTGCCAAGGCCTTTAATAGAACATAAAGAACCAAGAACTGACCAGTGTCCCCGTGCTGACTGACGTGTTAGTTATGACCCACACCAGTAATCTATCCCCACGACAGGGCGATCACGATTTATTTATTTATTTTTTACTTTTGAATTCACTAAACGTGGGAGCATTAATTTGACCGTATTGTTACTAGTGTCACCTACGCCACGTGTATTAACAAAAAAATAAAATCAAAATCACAAGTCGTAATATTCCGTAGATAAATTAGATGGAATTAACAGAGGAACTCTATTGCATTAGACGATTTTTTGAACTCGATCACGCTTTTTTAAAAATTTTATGACTCAACTGTACTTTAACAATAAATTTTAAAACTTCAATTACGCTCGTCGTGGTTCATCCCAGGCATCCTCCACTATTGGGTCATAGATATGGTGTTGAAGGGTGTTTGAGCGGGTTCTTTCAATTGTGTAACGCGTCGCTTTTTTGGTTTCGCAAGCTTCTTTCTTTTTAACCTATTCCTCTCGTTTACCTCCCTACCAAGCTACTCTAGTGAGAAACGGACAAAGGCCGGGTGGTTTGCTAGCATATTGAGAAACAGACAAAACCTGGGTAGTTCGCAAATCTAGTGACAAACGGACAAAGGCCAGGCAGTTCGCCCCAATTTGGTCATACGCATGGGGCCCCTATTTTGTCTCTAACTCACCTAACACATCGAGCGATTATTAAAAGAATTAACCAAGCATTCCCGCAGAAGAATAATTAATTTGTCCAAAAGTAATTGGATAGAACTGACATGGTGAATTATCCCAATCAGCTAAAAAATGAGATTCGCATTAACTCTCACGGTAAAAAAACTACATTGCGTGATTGAGGAACGAAAATATAATTCACACTCAACTATCAAGCTACCATTGAACCACAAGCATACAATCTCATTCGGAAAGGAGTAAATTTCATTCAGTAAATGTGAATATTGTACGGCGATCTGTACCTTTTTCAATTAATTTTTCCGTTGGATTTGAAAATCTTGTATAAGTCAATGAAGTCTTTTCGCGGTACCTTACCCCGCATGGTCCGTGATTTGAAATAGCTGGTAAACTCTTTCATCCTCCACGTGCAACGACCTCACTTCTGGCAGCGAATTTAGTCTTCACTTTTTAATCTGCTCAAACTCAATGACTTGTCGGGGTAGCTGGCCTGGCTGCATTTTCCAGCATAAAATGGTTCCATCCTCGTACGTACTTACATGCGCATGCAGTCAACTAGCTCGACATAGGCAATGTAGATTTTTTAGATATATTTGGAAAAATTATCAAATTAATCCTAAACTTATTATATAAATGCCAATTTAGTTTTAAACTTTTCGATTTTGCCAATTTAGTTTTAAATCTTTACGAAAATTATAATGTAGTCATTCCGATCAATTTTTATAGGACGTTGACATGACAATGTGCCACATGTCAGCAATTTCCGGCGAAAATTGACTGAAAGAATTAAATTAAAATTTCGCGCATAAGTTTAAGATAATTTTTTTTTGGTCAAAAAAGTTTAAAATTTAATTGACAAAATTGGGATTGAGTAAGTAATTTTCTCATAATATAGTGGCATAAGACTTTCTTATTTGCTGAATGCACACACAAAAGCTTAAGACTTAAAAGGAAAATATAACAGGAATGTACCTTCTATGAGCGTCATGCGCACTAACTTATATATAGCCTTTTCAATTAATCAGTCATAAAAAATAAAAGAAATCCGCGCGTGCGTTCGAGCTAGTCCAGGTAAGAAACAAACAAAAGTCAGGTAGGTGGCTTGGGGCACGTTTGATAATATTTTTATTTTTTTATTCTTTTATTCCCCAAAATAAAAAAGAATATAAATTTATTTGTGTATGTCGGTTAATTTTTTTGTTCCTAAAAATAGAAAAGTGAATAGGGAAAAGATTTTGAACAGAAACAAAAAGTAAAAACAGATCTACTTTTTTGTTCCCATGAATAATTTTTGAAACAATGTCATTTTCTTTTTTTTCCTTTCTTCTTCCTTCACTAGCCAGTTGCCAGGCCTCGGCGATGGCCAACGAGGCTCTCGCCCAGCCACCAACGAGGTCGACCTCACGGTGGCAAGGCGAGGTCGACCTGGGCAAGGCTCGACCTCGCTAGATCTGGGCAAGGTTGAGCCTCGCCTAGCCACGTCGAGGTCGACCTCAGAAGACCTCATCTCTAACTGGTCGTCGGCCATTGTCGAGGCCTGGCGACAGGCTAGAGGAGGAAGAAGAAGGGAGAAAAAAAGAAAAAATTTAAAAAATAGAAAATTCTCATAAATTATTAAAAAACTAAAATATTCCACATCACAAAAAAAAATTTAGGGTCTAACCAAGCGCTTTTCCGTTCTTTTTTATTTCAAGAATAGAAATTTTATGCAGTTACCAAATGCGTTCTTCTGCTCAAAAACTCGTCTAGAAAATAGAAATAGGAAAAATCATTTCTAAATAGGAATTTTTCCCGGGAAGAGAAATGTTACCATGCGTACCCTAGTCTATCGAGAAACATATAGAGGCAGGGTAGTTCGATCTAATTTGCTCATGCGCATCGCGTCTCAAACAATGTCAACAATGGATGGAGGTCCGAAACTAATTCCTCCGTGGAGGAATTCGAAAGTCTTCCAAGTCATCGTTCCTACCCCTGCGTGTTCCACCATGTCCATATCATCCATCCGAGCAGATCGCCCTTCACCTTCAATGAAGTGCGACCCCACTGGCAATTTCTGGAGAAATAATATCCATATCCGACTCCACGCCTTCCTTAAATTACTTATCGCAGTAGTTTGCGTAAACGCCGCATAAGTTATACGAATCCTTCGTGTGAAAACATATGAGCCTTTGACCTCTCTCGTAGCTCCAGCGGATTGCATCGTCATTTAAGGATTGATGTGACGACTTTCTAGTAGGATCGAAATAGAATTGCTCGCTGCATATATCGGCGTATTTACAGAAATCATTGGCTTGCCTAGCACAAAGAAAAATTCATGAACCCTACATGATCGATGTTCTTCCCATGTAGATATTGTTTATTATATAGGAAATTTGGTTTGTTTTTTTTGTTTTTTGTTTTAATAACAAACGATACTATGGCAAATAAAAGAAAAGAAAAGTCAAAACCAACCAAATTTGCGACATCTCACTACAATAAACATATTTAGAGCATTGAATCAAGTGAATCTTATATATTGGAAAGGTCCATTGAGCTCACATAATTTAATAGTTCATATGAACCCGAAATACACACTATGTTTCGTATCGTAATCAAGTGACTTTTATTTGTTGTTGAATACAATCCACCTATTAATGCCCACTTACAATCTATCGTATCATTTTATATATCAATTTCGTGAACTGGTCATGGTATATCCCACATTGCTTGCCATTTTTTTCGATCGCGACTTATTTCACTTAATTTGATCATCGAATGGAGATATGAATGCGTCATTTTCTTAAGAAAGTAATTCGTGTCACGTCGAATTATCTGTTATTCATATCATGTGATCATCATCTTCTATCAATGTGATTACAAAGTGTTTTTAAATAAAAATGAATCAAAACTTCTCAATTTCTAGTTAAATAGTGTCACATCCAATTTGGATTTATCTTAGTAAATAGGGATACACAAATTTGTACCTTGTTCAAATGTTTTTCCACGTGCTCAGCCATGCATTGAGTCGACGTGAATTGGCAACTACTTGGTTGCTGGTTGTACTTGTTTGGTTGGTTTGTTGTTTTAGTGGTGGTTAAGAAGTTTAATGTTGAATAAAAATTGGTTCCAACCCCGTACCCACTATTCGGATACTTAGCCAAAAAGTACCAAATCTATTATTTTTGTGCTAATTCAATTATAAATTTTTTAATTTGTACAATTTAATTCTAAACATTTTGACAATTTGCAAATATATATAGTTCATCTGGTCAATTTTAGTAAGAAATTACTGACATGGACGCTGACTATCTTACGTAGCACGGCCGGCGGTCTTACATAGCATGGTTGGCGATTGTCTTATATAGCACGACCGGCGCTAAACAATTTTTTTCAATTATTTTTATTTTTTTTTCTTCTCTTTTCCTTCTTTTCTTTTTTGTTTTTTCCTTTCACAACGGCTAGCAAGCTTGCCCTCGCCAGTACAGGCCATCACAGCCATAGGCAAAGGCGGTCTCGCCCACGACTAGCAAGGCCTCACCCAAACAATTGTGACCGTGGGTGTGGCCGCCTTGCCTAGATATGGAAGTGGGAATTGTTCTCGTACGCCACTTCCTTCCTTTCTATCCCCATCGCCTTCGCCTTCGTCGTCGCCCGTACCCTACTTTGCCGTGCTCTGTCAGGGCTTCTTCATCTCCACTGGTAGAGGTGCTTTCACATCGCTTTGCTTCTACACAAAATTTTTCGATCTGCGTTTGCTATTCTTATGCTTTGTGTTCGTTTTAGAGTGAAGGGACAGTACAGAGGACTACAGCCAAAGAGAAATCTCATCATCGACCAGGTCCCGAACAACAACAAATTCGTCCAAAGCTTGCTGTTGAGAAAACCTCATAATATATTTTGAAATTGACAAAACAATCCAAGAGTTATTATAAGTCCGACAAATACTTTTGAAGAATTTCTAAGTCCATGAAGTCATTTTCTGGATGTCCAGACTTTACAATGATGAGAAGAAAAAGTCTAAGTTTTGCATAACAAAAGACAAAGTTCAGAGTTTGTATATAGCAGTTGAAGAAGTTTAGTTTATATTGGAAACAAAAGATTCAGAAATTAAAGAGCAAACCACTCTGACTCAAGTTCTGAAGTACGAGATAAGGATCAAACTTTATCCATATACTATCGTAAACTCAGAACAATGGCTAGTAATCTGGTTTGGATTTTACCATTGGAAAGTATTGATTGATTCGATCTTAAAAGGCTATTTTGCAAAGAATATTTTTTGGTATAAAATGTAAGTAGTATATAACAGATGATGTACAGCAGCTAAGGGGCATTCCCCGATATTACAACTAGTACTAATAATTCGAGAATATGGAGATAGGAAGTCTCCATAAAGTAACTAAAACAAAGTTAGCTTGCGAAGGTTTGATTTTTTGGTGTGGCGAAGCTCTACCTCCTACATTTTTTCGCTCCTTCGCCAAAATAATCTGAATGTCAGTTGGATTGTTTTGAAACCGCCTATGGTTGCGCTCCATCCAAGTGCAATATACAGTCGCCAGGAAAGATACTTTAAGGAGTTTCGCTGCCAAATCTTTACCTCTTTTTGCTCTAACCATCCATTGAAGCTCCTCATTCCAACCCCATACATTACGTCTGATTCCATGTTGCGCAAGAATATTGCGCCAGATGCTACATGGCTATTTTGCAAAGAATATTTACATCTTAAAATATCCTTGATTGATTGACAATCAACCCCACAACAAGTTTATTTCCAAATGAAGAAGCTTTGCTTATGGACACCAAAGTTCTGGTTGTTTGGGGGACCGGAGTCAGCGGAATTCAGACTTTGTCACTCAACGGCCACTTAATCATTTTTATACAAATTTGTCCAAGGTGAAGATTGGAAAATGATCCTTTAAAAACTATCTAACGGCTAGTTTGAAAATAGAAAAGTATAAAAGGAGACAAATTGTAAAGGAGCATAAGTGGAGAGACGATATCTAGAATCATCCATTCCAAAGTCTGAGCAAACTTCGACCCTTGTCGATCTTGAGTTAATATCTATGATATTGAGAAACTTGTTGTAAGAGTGATTGAGTGAGATAGAGTGATCCATCCTTTACAAAAAAAATATCACTTAGAACTTGTAATCTTTTGATTAATCATCTAGTGAAATCCAGCCAGTAGGCTATTAGTGTGAGAGAGTGGACGTAGGCTTGATCTAAGCCGAACTACTATACATCTGTGTGCATAGTTTCTCTTCCCTAAAACTCCTTTTATTTATTTAATTGCACATTTATTTGTTTGCCATTCAAAGATTGATCAAAATTCGAACATTGTTCAGACTTTACCTGAGATCAATTGATTCCCGTTAAAATTGATCAATTAGCATTCAAATCACATATTCACCCTGTCTAGGTGATATTTGCTAGTCTCATCACTTGCCTATTTACGTCGGCAGTGTGTCTCTATTGATCATCCTCTTCACGGATATATGCAGGGATTAATTCTATTTCAAGCCTGATAGAAAACCATTCCATCAATCCCCTAATCCCCCAATCTAGCAATCAGCTAGAACTATAAGAGACATCAAATCTCATAGTTTTCACACCAAAGGATTCATATATTGTAGGCATACTTTTTTACATTAGATGCTATTATAAGTAATTTAAGGAAGGTGTGGAGTCAAACATGGATTGTACATTTCATTGCTTAATCCTAATTCATAATAAGCAGATTTTCCATATATCGTCTGTTTTTTTTTATTGTGCATAACCTTGGTTGATCCTAACTCGTTGAAATTGATTTTCCAACATGTTATTATCTTAAATAGTTATCTTGTAAAGTTTATAAATATTTCATGTACTCTTCGTCAACAAGATAAACATAAATTACACAATTTTTCATCTGCATATTATTAAGAAGTATAACCATTTTTTTGGAGGTGGCTTTGGAGGAGCTAACTTATGGCAGGTGTTGAAGATTCAACGCCCAAATCTGGCGTCTCGCGCTTCATTCACATTATTCCATATGGAAATCTTCTGGCCGTTAGATCGGGGGATGGGCTAACATGTGCAGGAGAGGTCCGATCCTGCGGATGGTATTGAACAAGCATCGTTCTATTGAATCGTGAGCGTGGGATGGAAGAACTGACCCCACAATAGATGCTTCTCTTCTAGGACAAACAACCATCTCTATTGTTAATTCGTTGGCAAAAGACAAATTTGCGATGCGACTTTTTGCACACATTTCACATAGAAATATAATTGTTCTTTCATGCCTGCTAATTAGTTTATGGCCTTTTTCAATTAATCAATGCATGCAAAAAAAAATCACGACGACTTGACTTCATCCTCACCATTGAGGAAAAAGACAAAAGCCAAGTAGTTCGCTAGTCTATCAAGAAAGAGACCAAAGGTCGGGTAGTTGGCTCTAGATTGTGCGCTGCGCAGGGTCTCAATTTCGTAGCTAACTCGTCCAATCCTAGACCTGCATATCGAGCAGGTATTGAAAACGCGACAAAAACGTTTCGCTAGAGGGATATTTTATTTGTCAAAGAGTAATTTAATAAATTCGATCTAACGAATTGTGTCAATCACAGAATAAAAAAAATTATCGCGGAAGAAAAAATGGTACCGTGTGATTGTAACACCAAAATACAACTCGTAGTCAAGTATCAAACTTCAATTAAACTATGGGCATTTGATCTCGTTTACGTAATAAGTAAATCTTGTTTGGTACAGTATTTCTGAAGCTTTGTCAGAGAAAATTAATTTGCAAAATTAATATAGTCGATGATGTGAATACTAGATAGTTATCTAAATTATTTTTTAGGTTAATATCACGAAAAGTCAAATCGGTACATTTGCAATGAATTTACCCTAAATTAATTTTTTAACTACTAAAAACCCCAAATTAATAAATTTATGACACTTTACCTTTCGTTAATATTCATTAAATTTGATTAATATAATGAAAAATCACAAATTTGTACACCTATAATAAAAAAGGGTAAAACCTCAAACTAGCATGCTCGTCAATTGCCACGTGTCACCCAGCTCAGTAATTTGACTGTAAAATTTAACAAAAATTAACGAAAGGTAAATTTGTCACGGGTGTACCGATATGGGATTTTTTTGTGGTAAAAAAATTAGTTTAGAGTAAATTTGTCACAAGTGTAGCAATTTGAGGTTTTTCGTGATGTTAACTTTTTTTTTAATTACAGTTCGCTATTTAAGCCCCAGGATCCGACTCCCATGTTCGTCCACTTCCACTAAGCCATTCGCTCTCTATCACAACCATGTCTCTGTCGGATTCCCAGACCCGGAAACGGAAGAGGAGCCGTGACACTTCCGAGGTCTTCGATTCCGTGTTCATCTTCCTCATGGACTTTGCCGACAAGGCCGAGACCATCGTTAGTGGAGGAGATACGACGAACGGAGATCACTATCACGAGCGGGACCCATCGGAGAACGGGGGCGATGGTAATGCAGGGGAGCTGTTCGACAAACTGCCCGTGAAAGAGAAGGAGGAGCTGCTCAAGGACGTGGTCGGCGAGATCGTGGGGAACATCCTGGAAAACCTCCCCGAGGACGGGAAGGAAGAGTTTCTGGGGAGGTGTTTCGACGGGCTGTTCCTGAAGCTTCCCAGCGGGACGCGGAGGGTGATCGAGTACAGAATGATAGCCGCACCTTCCCAATCCCAAGAGGCTCCCGCGATACAGAGCGCTTCTACCCTGGCCTGCCCGAACTTTTTTCCCAAAGATGACCTTGTTCAAGTCGGCATAATCTGTGCGGACTTTCCGGATGATATCGAGTGTCGGGGCGCCCGCAGCCCTGCTCTTGAACAAGAGGATAATCCGACCAAAAAAAGAACATGGGGATAAGAGAAAGGGAGGCTCAGAATAGTGCACGGTTTGGTGCCTTAATGAATGTTATCCTCTTCTCAGTTCTTCCTGCTTCGGGCAATAAGCGTCTTCTGCAACCCCCCATCAAACTATCAAGTCACTCTACACTAGTGTTTACTTGTATTTTCCCAAGTTTTTTTTCCCACTTCTTCCCATACTTGTTGTCTTGGTGTTGTTCTTGCTTTGCTCAGACGCATATATATATTTGTTTACCTTCATTTGTCAGTTGGCATTGCCATAGCACTCGAAAGAATTCCTCCCTTCCTCTCTCTTTCAATCATGTCTTTGATTCATGGGTTAAAGTTACAAGCATCACCTCCATACAGACCTAATTAAATATAAAAAAAATGTATGAAATATCCACACTTGTAACCCATCAAGATATTATTACGCTAGTGTAAGACTTTCTTAATTTCGGAATCATAAGAGTTTCATGACCACTTAGACATATGTGTGTGTATATATATGTGTGTGCGCGTGCGCGTGCACACACACTAGCACAATATGACCACTAATTTATATATAGCCTTCTCAATTAATCATTACATAAAGAAATTAATGAAAAATTTCCTCCACCTGGTCTCGTGAGAAACAGACAAAGGCAGGGTAGGTGGCTCTGGTTTGCTTACATGTATGGTGTTCGCCAGAAAAAGTCAAATACCTTTCGAATTAACAAACTAGTCCAAACCACAAAGGTTGGGAAGGTTCTTTGTTAATTTCAAAGAAAGGAAATTAAGTGACGAAAAATTTAATAAATGTATATACTAGGAATAGTCGTTACCAAATGTATAAGTCGTACAGGAAAAGTAAATGTATTGGAAATAAAAATAAGAACAATATGTGTTCCTTGATTGATTGGGTAAGCTTTTACAAAGAACACACTTGGAGTATTTATACCTTTCTATCGACAGGTACATAACAGTTACTAAAAATTTTAATATGCCTTGCGTAACTCTTGTTACTCAGCAACACTTATATGCAAATAATTACGATTCCCTAGATTGTCAACTCCAATTCCTCACATCCTGCACTCCTATCATATCCCAGTCGACTACATTGCTATACTTCATTTGTCGACCCTTCCGTATCAACGTCTGGCCATAATTTGGTATTTATTGTCAGCACCTTTGTCGACCAACACTAGGGCTCTTGTCGATTGGTATCCCTTCATCGACTAGCTGCACCAACACTTGGTTATTTTTTGGTGTTAACACATGGTAGCTCAATTTTGTCTCTAACTCACCTAAACCTTGGCACATGTATCCAGCAATTATGAAAAACAATAACAAAGCACTTTGTTAGTAACTCGTCCCGCAAAGGTGTTTCCGTAGTGTTTGATATATTAGAGCCGAATTCTTACAGGCCTGTGGTGATCGTGTGCTTAGAGGAGCACGTGAATGGGAACAACACAAGCAGGGCCGCGCTCGTCGAAAACGAACTACACGGCTGAGAAAGTCTACATCAAGGCTTGGTCACGTTAGTGGAACAACATCGGTAGCAATATTAGGACTTCTTTTAGGGGGTTGGTTTAAGTAATTTACAACAATGTTTCATAAATTGCTAAGGGAGTGGACTAACCTCAATGCAAAGCAAACCACAGGTATATCATGTTTATTTTCCAAGTATCTGCAAAGGTATTACAAAAGAATTCCTAACCTAAACATGGTTCTAGATAAACATGCAATTCTAATTATTTACTTTTGTTCTTTTTATTTATTTATAAGGACTAATTACACGCCATTAGGTTTAAATATAACTTGTATGATTTTTATTCTAATGACATGTAACATGCAATTTATATGACCTATTTCTAATATGTTATGCAATCTAACTTATATGACTCTAAATATGCATTCACTAAATAACATGGAATAGATGACGTGGCATATATGAATGACATGGCATATGACGTGGAAATGATGATGGGGCACGATGACATGGCATTGATTAAATGGCAACCTATTCCTACATGATATGCATGTGTTTTTTTTGGGAATTTTTTTATTAAAATTCAAAATTTATAATTGATTTAAAGAAATTATCTAAAGTTAGATACTATCCAAATCAAACAAGGAAATAAACTAGATTAAATCTTATTTAAACTTGCCAGATTAGTCCCTAGCATTTTAGAAAGGCCGTTGAGGTTATGGTTTAGAGAAGTTTAGGTCTCGAAAGCAAGAGTCATTATTGTCGATTGGCATTATCCTTGTACAAATATGCTTCTTTCATTCGGTTCGAGCTGCTTTAATATGTTAACTTGATTGAATGAAATATCTTCTTGTAGATCAATAAAATGATGGGGAAGAGCGACCGGTGTACCAATCTTCTCTGGGAGTTAACATAAGAGTCCTCTGTCACTATGAAATATTCAGCTTAAGCCAAAATTACTTAGTGAAGGAACGGAAATCGACTACTTGCGTTGTAAAAATCATGTAAATTGAGGAGCCTTAACATATTTATTAAGAAACACATTCATCCTATCTTGTTTTAATCATGCAATTTTCCATTACCCAGTCCAAATAAATCTAGTACAATTATTAAATGCGACTTTACTCATAGAACACTATTAGTTGCTAGATACTCTATAGTATCACGTGACGGTTCTGCACAATTCATAAAAGTTGGTCAGCCCAAAAAACAAACAAAAAACACAAAAGCAAACATAAGAGAGAATACAGTGTGATCACTCCCAATGGAGACCAACAGCGAGTGATATATAGACGACAAATCTATGTTCCCTGTGACGAGCTATTTGGCTGGATGAGCCCTGTACCCAGGTACGTGGACGGTACCAATTTTATTCATCACTAAACTTCTGAAACCACCACTGATACAGCAAACCAACCAAACGAGTACAAACAGCGGCCATGTAGTCGCCAACTAGGACTCACAAGAATTTATTCTGCACCTTTTGAAAGAGAGAGAGAGAGAGGAAAGAGAATAGTAAAGAGCAATCACGCATTCGTGCCCATTGACCCGTGAACATCTTGTCTAAATTCCGGCAAACATGAAGTCATTAGATCTAAAGATCTCACGTGAAATATACGTATCTAACAGTTCTGATCATCCGTTTAGGTGACTCATTTCAGGCAAACCACGTAGCGATGAGCAACCGGGTATGCAAGTCTCATTACCCTCTTCCTCCTCCTCGCCCTCACCCGCCTCCTGCTCCTCCCGCTTCGCCACCTCCTCCTCCTCGCCCTCCTCCTCCTCTACCACCAATTGGAGGCGGGTAAGTCACGTTGAACCTCATTGGACAAAGGTCGTCAGTGGGAAACTGGTTTGGAATGGCCAAGGGCGATCCGGAGCGCTCAATGCGGCGAAAGCCTCCTGGGATTGGGAAAACACATCCTTCACTTTGATTTCAATCACTCTCTGCTTAAATAGCGAACGAGTAATCATTTTTCGAAATGTCCACACGTTTTAGTAAAGGAGAAAATGGGTGGCACCATTGACTTTGGATCAATCTTATATTTTCACTCGCTTGAGTGAAGAAGAAGAAGAAGAAGAAGAAGAAGAAGAAGAAGAAGAAGAGTGGGCATTCCATGAAGAGTGGCATTATTGAAGATATCACCGCCTTATCTCTCTAGATGTTTCTTGATTAGTCTTGACCTTTCTTATTTCAATGATTAGTTAATGTAATTGTTTGTATTTGGTCTTGAGATTTCGTGTTTCGATATCTAGTTAATATCAGATACATGTATAGTCATTTATGAGTCATATCAAGAGTCGTGTATTTTGCCTATATAAAGGCAAGTCTAGTTGAAGTATTTGCAAGGTGAATCAAGTCATAATAAAATTGTTTATTCCTCTCCTCTCCTTGAGTGTTTTTCCTTGAGAGTTACCAATTAAAGTCATACACCTTTGAGAGTTGCCGATGATTGTTACCGACGATCGAGGCTTTCACTTTCAAGTCTTACACCTCTAAATCTCAACAAGTGGTATCAAAGCCCAGGAGCTGGGGACCATTGTACGTGAGCAACCAGTCAGGGACCGGAGAACGCCGAAATTCTATCATTGCAAAGACAGGGATTGCGATTCATTGGTCTGGGACTAAGCTGAATTTGGTGTAGTGCTGGGTATTATATCCAAGTTTGATGGCCGACATTTCAAGTTCGATGAACAGGGTCGAGAAGCTCAACAATTTCAATTATAATAATTGGAGTTCCCGCATGCAATTTTACTTGCTGGGACAAGATTTGTGGGATATCGTTGGCGGGGGCAACACCACACCACCCACGAACGATGGCTAGTTAAGGAGATGGAACATCAAAGCGGGTAAAGCTCTTTATGCTCTTTTCTATGACTGTTGAAGATGAATTAATGCAGCACATAAAGAGCGCGAGGACTCCAAAGGAGGTATGGGATAACTTGGCAGCACTATTTGCGAGGTCGAACGATGCGAAGTTGCCAAGGTTGGAGAATGAATTGCTGTCGATGTCACAACAAAATATGACAGCGAGTCAGTATTTCTCCAAAGTTAAGTCTATTTGTGACGAAATTTCAAAGTTGAATCCCACTAATGCCATCTCAGAAACAAGAATGAGAAAAATTATTATTCATGGGTTAAAGCCGGAGTATAATGGTATTATTATGGCTACTCATGGATGGGCAACTCAACCGACGTTGACCGATCTAAAGAGTATTTTGGCTAACCAAGAGACTTTAGATATTCAAATGTCTAAGGTTTCGATTAAGAGTGAAGAAAGTGCCCTCTTCAATGATAAAAGAGGGTTCAAGGGTCAGAGGCGAACCGGTGCTGACAATAAAGATGGCAAGTCGAGGAAAAGCCATGTCGAATGGCAAAAGCAACCAGTTTGTGAAGAATGGTAAAAGCGTCGAGGAGGGACGAGTCTTCGACCAGAGGGAGCCTGGCGGGGCGATGGCAAAAGACGTAGTGGACGATGTTACGTCTGCAGCAAGGAGGGCCACTTTGCTAGAGATTATCGAGCGAAGAAAGTTGAAGGAAATGTCAGAGCATCATCGATGAAGAATGATTTCGATAAAGATAAGGAATGGGGTTTCCAATCGTCTGTTGCAATGGTGGTATCACACGAGCTCGCTACCTCTTCCACAGTCAAGTCAAACGATGCGATGGCATTAATCTTTGTAAGTAAAAAGTCGATTAATTATGATTTCGACTGGATTGTTGATTCAAGATGTTCGAGTCATATGACTGGAGATCAAGGCATTGCTATCGAACATGCGTGAATATACCGAGGACGTGTTGTTATTACTGTAGATGGCTCGAGGTTGCCGATTACTCATATCGGCAAGACGATGATAACTCATCGATTCCATTTATAGCTAGTTGAATTGAAAAGTGTGTATCATGTGTCGGGAATGAAGAAGAATTTATTGTCTGTGTTTGTTGACACCTAAATTTTAGCGACCATTTAGTCGTAATTTGTATAGAAAATTAGGGATTAAATTTTTAACCCCTAAACAAAAATATTTAGGTTGCATAACATATAGTTTAAATTCATTTTAGATTAATTGCATTTTGCATCGGACTGGCAGTGACGAACGAGCTTAAATTTCATCGAATGGGACTCGGCTCGCTTAGAATGCAAGGGCCGGGAATTACAAGTCAAACGGCCTTGGTTGTCTTAATTTGAGCTTAAATCAGCCCATTACACTTAATTAAAGAAAAGCCCAAATTAATTCAGTCAATTTGGAATTAAATAAAAATTAAGGGATAAAGCCTAAGCCAAAGCCCATTAGGACTAGGAAGCCCGGTCAATTAACCTAGGGTTGCGATATAAATATGTGATTATACTACTCACTCAAGAGGGGGGCTCTCATAATTTTCAAGATCAGAGTTTTTGGGGAGAACACAATTTTGGAGGCCACACAATTGATATACACGGCCACAATTGAGAGCATTGAAGGGAGAGAGATTCACGCCCCCTTGAAGGTTCACCACTTTGCAGAAGACGCCAAAAAGAGATCTTCGCCTTGCAGAGAGATTGAGGAGGGAAGAGAAAGCTTCGAAAGAGAGTGGTTACAAAGACGGACGCCTCCACTACTACAATATGTCCAGGAAGAGATACGGAAGAAAAGGAAGCATACAATAAAAATACTCATAAAAGGGGCACGGTCGGAGATATCAAACAGAGCGACAAGGTTCCCCAACGCCAAAACGGTCCCAACCCGGTGCTCTCTTGTTTGTCGTTCGTAGGCTCGCAACCACACGAAGTGCCACTTCGCTGTTCTGAAACTCATCCGTGATAGACCATCGCCAACCCCGATCTAAGTCGTTGCTGAATCGGTGCTATCTACGAACCATCGTTGATCTCAATTATATCGTGTGCTCCTTTCAACTGGTAAGTTAGAGATTGGTTTTGACGTGCTTACCGGTTGAAGTTGCTCTAACCCATCGTTGATTTGCTGAGTCCAATTGGAGTAAAAAAGTCGTGAACTTGGCATATGAGCTTGAAAAGTTTAATATCATAATTTGTTCATGTTGATAGGCTTGGGATAATGGGGTCAACTTAGAGTCAAAACTGTAGTATTTGATCTTGGATCCACTTCGTGCCATATCATACTATGAATCGTGTAAATTGGTGTTTTCATGATTAGAGCATGTTGACCCGGCTTTCTCTGTTGTTTGAGTGCATGTGAATTTCTGTCAATATGACTGCACCTTGATAATACTTGGTCCTTGAGTCTCCACCATCGTACCTCTTCGCCCTTCACCGTGAGGAGCCTGCCAAGAGTCCGCTGAGTAGCACTTTCCTTCGGATGCGAGTCACCACGAGCCAAGCTGCTCCTCGCCGTCCACACCGGAGTCGCTGCCCGCCGTCGATCCGTCGGCCACCGTTCGCCCCTCATCGCGATCCGCAATCCCGATCTGCAAGTTCAAATTTGGAAACTATCAGTAAATTAGGTAAGGGTCTCATCTGATATCGTTTTGAATATTTCATTACATTACATGGATGATATTGTTATCTATTATGAATTTTTGTTAATCTTTGGGTGCGTATGTGATATCCGCAAATATTTAAAAATCACCCAAAGTTAGGAAACTTTCCTAACTTGATAATGTGTCGGGACGACTATCCGATCTCAACCATGAGATACGATACTCGGTGACACGGAAAATTTCTATCCTATCCATAACTATTTGGATACGATAATAGATTTTATTTTGTTCCCAAATTCATACGAATTGCCTTCCATCAATATCCATAACCACATGGATATGATCGTTGGTTCATATCGTTTCCTTAATTCAAAGATAGTAAAACAAATCTTGTGGATTGCATGGACTGGCTTGGATCGTGGTGATTATCTATCTATTTAATTTATTTCTTTTAAAAAGAAAATTCCAACAAAAAGATTAGTTAGGATTTGAATTGATTAGAAGATAATGATGCATGTTTAGCTTTCTTTGAATAAGTCGACAGGATAACTTTTTAATTTAAATTAGGAATTAGAGTAATTTATTTCCTAGTTTAATTTAGATATTATCCTCATCTCGACGGTTCATTTTAGGGTAATTCTTGATTTCGAATTTCCATGAAAAATACCAAAAAGAAGTCACTTTAGGATAGATTAAATTATTTTAGAATAGATTGCATGTTAATTTAGGCATTTTTTTAAATTCCGAATTTCATTGGAAAAATATCAAAAATAAATCATTTGTCCGTCATTAATTAGGTCACGTCGTCGCATGACATATAGTTTGCATGCTAGGTTGCATTACTTGCATGTCATTTTTGCACGTCATTGCATGTAGATTAGCTTTCATTTAAATAAGCGAAAATCCAAAAATTGAGTGAATCCCTTGTTAATTAGAAATCATATTAGGTTGTTGATGTGATTTTCTAGCTAACAATGCAGATGCTTACGTTGCTTCGAGGTAAGTAATTCTTCCAACTCGCAATTTATTCAATGCTTTCTTGGGTGTTAAATTGGTGGTTTGCGCACCTGCATGAACACCTCACATGTTAATGACTAAGTTAAAATTGATCCAGATTGTTTGCCAAAACATTTTTGAAAAGAAAAGGTACCGAAAGGGCGTTAGACTAGATCTAGCGTAATCAAGTCCCCGGGCTTAGAATCTCTAGTTCGTGGGAATAAAACATATCTCCTTATATTTTATTTAGGTTTCTAATTGACCTACCACAAATAGATTAGTGGCGACTCCGAGCATGAAAAATTTTGCATGTTAAAAACTTAAAACCTAAGTTGCGAATTGGTAGGGCTTGGGAGGGCCCGAATTAAGTTTAGTCTTAATAATCCATTAGCCTAAGAAATTTTAGGTCGCGACAGTGTTCCAGCTCACAGACTCAAGTAAATATGTGGTGTTCGGTCCACGAGATGTTAAAGTGTACCGAAGTGTGAAGCCCACTGGTTGACCAATCATGGAGGGACATCGGCCAGAGTCTGTTTACGTGATGTCTGCTCAAACGGCATACGTAAACAAAACCCAAAGGAATGATACAACTGGTTTATGGCATGCGCGGCTTGGGCATGTAAGTTATCACAAGTTGAAGATGATGATGCAGAAGAACACGCTAAGGGGTCTTCCCCAGTTAGAAATGCAAGAAGATGTGGTTTGTGTCGGGTGCTAGTACGGGAAGGCACGTCAACTTTCGTATGAGGAATCATTGTTCAAAACTCGGATGCCTCTCGAGTTTGTTCACTCTGATGTATTTTGTCCAGTGAAGCACCCGTTTGTTAGCAGATTCAAGTATATGATCACTTTCATCGATGACTTTTCCAGGTATGTCTGGGTTATTTTCATGAGGGAAAAATCCGAGGCGTTTATTAAATTTAAAATGTTTAAGGAGAAGGTTCAAAGTGAAGTAGGCAAAAAAATTCGTTGCCTATACACCGATAACGGAGGAGAATACACTTCTTACGAGTTCACGAAGTATTTGCAAGAGTGCAAGATACGTCGACAGTATACTTGTTCGTATACGCCGCAGCAGAATGGTGTTGCCAAAAGAAAGAATCGGTATCCAGCTGAGACATGCAAGAGCATGTTGCACACGAAGAATGTTCCACCGAGGTTTTAGGCCGAATGTATGAAGACGACGGCTCACGTGATAAACAGACTACCACAAGCAAGGCTTGGTTTTAGGTCACCATACGAGAAGCTATGGAATTGCAAGCCTGTGGTAAGTCACTTTAGAGTTTTCGGATGCGTATGTTATGCATTTGTGCCTGATCATCTTCGCAGCAAATTCGACAAGAAGACGGTTCGCTACATATTCGTGGGATATGATGATCAATGAAAGGGGTGGAAGTGCTGCGATCCTACAACAGGGAGGTGCTATACTTTAAGGAATGTGGTGTTCGACGAATTATCGTCTTGGTGGTCACCTCAAGTTGTCGAATTGCTAAATTCACAGCATTTCGATGAAGAGGTCGAAGAAAGGCTAAAAGAATTCGAAGGGAACCAGCCTGTTGAAAAAGATGTCGAAAAAGATGTCGACACACAGTCACTAGGATCGACAAGTTCATCTGATGAGTGTCCAAGGTCGACAGAAGAACTTCGACCAAGTCAGGTCGAAGAACTTGAAGAGGAGGAGCCTCAACTTCGGAGATCGACAAGGCAAAGGAAGCCAAACCCCAAGTATGCCAATGCGGCATTAACTATAGATGTTGGCATGGTCGAGCCTTCGACATATGAAGAAGCCTCAAAAGGTACAGAATGGAGGAAGGCCATGGAAGAAGAAATCCTCGCAGTAAAGAAGAATGAGACGTGGGACTTGGTACCGAAACCTAAAGAGGTACGTCCTATTTCCTGCAAATGGGTTTATAAACTTAAAACCCGACCAGACAGGTTGATTGAAAGTTATAAAGCACGTCTAGTGGCTTGAGGATTTTCGCAAAAATATTTATGAAGAGACCTTTAACCCGGTAGCAAAGGTTACCATAGTTTGAGTTCTATTAGCACTTGCAGCAGGCAAGTCGTGGAATGTGTGGCAGATGGATGTGAAGAATGCTTTCCTGCATGGAGAACTTGAGCGAGAGATATACATGGAGTAGTCGGATGGTTTCAAGAGCAAAACTTATCTAGAATATGTCTAAAAGCTAAAGAAAGCGTTGTATGGTTTAAAGCTGAAACACTTTCTGGGGCTCGAGGTTGATAGGACAAAAGAAGGATTATTCCTATGTCAACATAAACATGCACGAGATCTCTTGAAAAAATTCGAGATGCTCGATTGCAAACCTATATCTACTCCGTTAGATGGGAACGCAAAGCTATGTGCTAAAGAAGGTCGAGAGCTAGAAGATTTGTCTATGTATAGGCAACTGGTAGGTAGTCTAATCTACCTTACCATAACTCGGCATTACATCGCTTTTGCAGTGGGAGTAATGAGTCGATTCATGGAGAAGCCAAGGAAGCCTCACTTGGATGCAGCCAAGCGTATCCTGAGGTATGTAAAGAAGACTTTTGATTTTGGGCTTTTGTATAAAAAAGAATCATCGGGTAAGTTGGTCGGTCATTGTGATGCCGACTATGCTGGAGATCAACTCACACGACGATCAACTACTGGATACTCGTTTCATCTTGGATTAGCAGTAGTATCCTGGTGCAGTAAAAGATCGCTGACTGTGTCTTTGTCTACAACAGAAGCTGAATACAAAGCAGCAGCAATGGTAGCTCAGGAGAGCACGTGGCTAGTGCAGTTATTGGATAATCTTCATCAGTCAATAGATTATTCGACAATATTGTATTGTGATAATCTATCCGCTATAAGCTTGGCAGAGAATCTAGTTTTCCATGCTAGGACTAAGCATGTCGAAGTCCACTATCACATTCTACGAGAGAAAGTGTTGGAGGGCGAGATCAAGATGGAGTACACCAAGACAGGTGATCAAGTTGCTGATATCTTCACCAAAGGTCTTGGAGCTGCAAAGTTTGAAGAGTTTCGAGCTCAGCTTGGTGTGGTCGCAAGGACTATCCTTAGAGAGAGTAGTCGGTGGGGGGAGCACATTTCAATGGACAGAAAGTTCTTCCAAGAACAATACACTCCTAGTGCCTTCCATTGAGCTCAATTGGTAGGGAACTCAGGCTATAAGCCACAAGCACCTTGAATTGCCGAGTGCTAATAAGGAACAAAAAATAGAAAGAAGCTTGCCAAACCCAAAGACAACAAGTCACACCAGCCTGTTTTGCTCTTTTTGGACAAGCTGATGCTCAATTTTAGTTTTGGTGTTAGGGTGCATTTGTTTCACTAAAAACTTTATGAAAAAAAATTATTAACCAGAAAATCATTTTAAAAGGAAAATGATTTGTTTTCCTTTGTTTGGTGTTTTAGGGAAAATGGTTTCCTTCTTGCCAAAAGGAGAAATCGTTTTCTCCTAATTTAAGCTTGTTGTTTTCAGTCCATAGAAATCGTTTTCCTTAAAACGATCAGTTTCCCATCATCCAAACACCAAAAGGTTGGAAACCAAATTTTCGAAAACAATTTTTCTTCAAATAGATGGACTCTTAGGGTGCATTTGTTTGGGGAAAAATGCTTTTTGGGAATTGATTTTCCGAACTTTCATCCGTTTGGTTCACGAAAAAGGACTAGTCAATCGAAAATACTTTCCGGTCAATGAAAATATTCATCCATAAATTTAGGAAAGTGAATTCCGATATGTAAGAAAATGAAAACACTTTCCGAAATTGCTATCTTGAGTGTTTTAATATTTCATTTTTTTTTATTTTTCTATTTTGTTTTTCTTTTCTTATTTTTATTTTTTATTTTTTCCTTCTTCCTCCTCAGCCGGTCACCAGCCTCGATGATGGCTGGCAACCAACCATAGGCGCGGGCCGGCCTCACCACGGCGAGGCCGAGCTTGAGGCTCGGCTAATCCAGGCAAGCCCGAGCTTGGCCAAGGCCGACGAGCTGCGAACTCATCAACTCGAGCTCCGTCAAGGTCAACAAGCCGAGCTCAGGCTCGGCGGAGGCCGGTGAGCTCGAGCTCGCTTGTGGCCATCACCAAGCGAGCGAGCTGTAGCCGTCGCTAGCAGGTCGCGGTGGAGGAAGGAGGAAAAAGAAAAGGAAAGAATTGAAAAAAAAAAGAAATAAGAGAAATAAAAAATAATTAAAAATTCGACCTTTTAAAAAATAAAAATAATTAAAAATTCGACCTTTTAAAAAATAAAAATAATTAAAAATTTCGATTTTTTGGCCTGAAATGAAGTCATGAGATTGAAAAAATTTTCCAATGAAATCCAAACATTAAAAAACCATTTCGATCGAGTATCACCGAACAAAGAAAAACTAACCGTACTTCTGGAAAATGCTTTCCGAGAAATCATTTCCTTTATCATTGAGTTTTTCGCGAAATAAACGCACCTCTAATCGCAAACGAACTTCATTACTCGAGAGACTCTTCTCGACTTTCAATACACATCTTGAAGTATATGTTGTCATTTGTGTTTATTGCTTCTATTCGAGGAAGGACCTACTAGCGATTCCCACTCTCTCTAAGCTAAGGTATATCACTCTAGCGTCCACAGGTAAAATAAGTGCAAGCTTTTGTTAGGTGCAAGCGGCTTTGGATCGAGCCTGCCCTCTTTAGATCATTGGCGGCTCTCCAATCCAAGTACATAATTGAAAGAACCCACTCAAACACACCACAATACCATATCCGTGACCCAATCAAGGAGGACTTCTTTGATTAACCACAAACGATAAGTGCAATCCAAATTCTAAAACTTATTGCAAAAGGGCTATGGGCTCTTATCGACCCTTGATGAGGGTCGTTGGCCCTTGCCTACACCCAGCCCCTCACTGACAAAGTAGGGGTTGGCAGTGCTGTCTCTTAACCCTTCAACCCATCCAATAGAGTGCTTTTTTATTTATTTATGACTTTTCAGTATTGTTTTGCCTCTTAATCTAATTTTTATTAAGGGTTAATACCACGAAAAACTCTAAACTGGTACACTTGTGATAGATTTACCTCAAACTATTTTTTTGAACATAAAAAATCCCTCAACTAGTACATCTGTGATAATTTTACCCCGAACTATTTTTTTGACCACCAAAAACCCCAAACTGGTACACCTGTGACAATTTTATCCCGAACTAATATTTTAAAATTATTTTTTATTTTTTCGAATTTTTTCGAATTTTTTTAGTTTTTCTTTTCTTTTCTTTTTCCTTTCCTTTTTTTTTCCTTCATTTTTAACCTCTGGTTGACGAGGTCGGCCCCGCCGGCCGACAGCAAGGTCGACCTTGCTGGCAAATGGTGAGGTCGGCTTTGCCCACCCCTGGCGAGGTTCGACCTTGCCAGTTGCCGGTGAGGGGTTGTCCTTGTGTTGACACCTAAATTTTGCCTATTCATTTAGGGTTTTGTCGCATAAAAATTAGGGTTTAATTTTTTATCTCCTAAACCAAAAATATTTTCTTTAAATTGCATGGCATGTAGACAATAGGTGCATTTGCATTAATATGGCCTATTAGAACATATTTTCCATGTTTATTTTCAAAAATTAAATTAAAAAAATTTAAAAAAAAAAAAGAGAGAGAAGACAAAAGGGGACGCTATCTTCCCCGTAGACAGGCGCCCTCCCTCTGCACACTTACACCCAAAAAGTAAAAGGTGTCCAGCCACATTTCAGAGAAAAACAGAGAAAGTAAAGAGGAGTGAAAGAAAAAAAAACAAAGAAGGAAGGAAAAAGACAAAAATGATGAATGAAGCCTTTTCCTTTCTTCTTCCCAGACTAACACAAGATTTGTTTCTCTCTCCTTCAACACTTTCACAAATAAAGAAACAAGTGAGAAAGGACAAGAAAAGGGGGCTGCATGTTTTCGTGAGAAAAAAGAGAGGAGAAAGCAGAACACGAAAAAAAACAAGAAAGAAAATGGAGAAAAGCTTTACGGTCCCGAGGCTTAAAAGAAAAAGGAGAAATCGCATAGAGGAGAGCACCAGGTCGAGAAAGGAAAAGTCAGAGAAAAGACGAGAGAAACACTTCTCTCCGGGGGATTGAGATAAAGGCTTTTCTTTCTCTCTCTGGTCTCCATCCACGGACACACGAAAAAGGAAACACAATAATCTGCACATGAAAAGGGGGAGTCAAGATGGAGTTTGACTGGAGAGAGGATGCAGGGGGAAGTTTTTGAAAAGGAGAGACGAGACATCGAGAGGGATCTGGAGGGGAATGAGAGAAGACCAAGCTTCGCTCGTTCGTCGGAGGACCGCCCCGATCGCCGTCGAGCCCTCTCCGCTGTGCATTGAGAGCCCATGAATACTGGAGTTAGCCGTTCTCTCATTTTTGGACGTCGGAGCTCCTCGCGGTAGAGAGAGAAGGAACCAAGAAAGAGAGCCCGGAGAGGAGTCGCTACTTCGCCAGTGATCCGCCTGAGTTGCCGTCGGAGGCTAAGCCGTCGGCCGCCGTAGAGTCAGTCGCGAACCAGGTAGGCCCCGGATAAGGTCTTGTTCTGTTTCGGCCTCCCTTCCCCTGCCTCTTGGGTGCCGGGCACACCGAGTCCATTCGGTGATCGCCCGGCCCCGTTGACGGAGGCTAACATTTGTTTGACACTTAGTAAACTCTTTCTAAAAGTTGTATGTCGAAAATCGACCATAGACTTTGTCAAAATCAGATCTGCGAATCCACTTTTCGGCTGCACCAGACCTGTTTGATCGAATTTCCGAACCAGACCACTTAAGCTTTGTAACGTCAAACCTGGTTGTCCATCTCTTTGGCGTTTCGGTGCAAGCCGAGTTTGGCCCCGTGCCCAGATGGGGTTGATTAGAGCTTTATATATCATCTTTGAGCCCTCAATCTCAGTTTTGAGCCTCCGCCTGTACTCGCCTACAAGGTGTTCGATAAAATGTCTAAGTGAAGCTCCTAATCTGTTTTTGTGAAATCGACACTCTAGGACTTTGCCATATGCTCGATTTATTCTAGTCTTGTTGTTGACTTCAAGCTATCTATGTTTCTGTGTGATTTCGTGGCATACTTGTCGATCCCCGTCGTTGGCCGTGGACGAGCACCTTCCGGAGATTCACTCCTCTCGCCGGAGCGATGCCCGCGGTTAGAGGCCGCCGTGGTCAGTTTCCCGTCCTTGTCTTGTGTGTTTCATGTGTGTATAGATTTAGAGTTTTATATATGGTTGAGATGTCGAGAAATAAAAAAATGGAAGTCGATATCGGTGTTTGGTCGCCGGTGTCCTTTTTCGTGGCCGGAGTTAGCCGACGGTTCGGTGGGTGTGGCGGTCAACGGTGAGAATGTAAGGCTGGCGGTGGTCGTTGGCGGTGACGACATGCGCCGACGGTTACAGGCGAAGAAAGGATGGAGGCATTCGCAGTGACAGTCCCAGCAAGAAGACGTCTGGAAAGGAGAACGTGCATGGGGAAAGCACGTAGGGGAGGAAAGAATAATAAAAAATAGAAAAACAGAAAAGAAACAAAAGAAAAAGGAAAAAGAAAAAGGGGAAAATCAAAAGAAAAAAATAGAAAAGAAATGAAAATGGGGTCCCGGGCGGGTTGGAATGCCGGGTCAGAGGTCGGGCGGACCGGGTCAGGGGATCCGGTCCGAATCCTTATTTTATTAATAAAAACATTAAAAAATATTTAAAAAATTCAAAAAAAATCAAAAATATTAAAAATTCCAAAAAATATTAAAAAGCCTGAAAACACTAAAAAATAGAAAAATTTCGAAAATCAAAAATTGGAGATTGGGTTTGAGAATTGCTTTTCTCTCCCTTTTTGTGTGATTAGCGTATATTTGATTGCACCTTGTTTGATTCGCACGCTTTGAATTGCACGTTTAATTTTATCTTGCATGTGGTCAATTATGCATGTTAGGTTTAGGTATTAATTGTTGCTTCCCTTAGCTTAATTAGGAATTGAATTTTGAGACTTCCGATTAGTGCGACCATGTTAGGTGGTGAATTGAGCAAGATTAGGTACCGAAAGGGCACTAGTTAGTCAATTAGTGTAACCAAGTCCTCGTACCCATTGAATCTCTGGTTCGTAGAAGTAAAGCATTTCTCCCGTGCTTTACTTGGGTGTCTAATCGACCCACCAAAAATTGATTAGTGGCGACTCCTAGATGAAATTGATTTGCATGTTAACAACTTTAATTTAAGTCGCGAATTGGTATGGGTTTGGGAGAGCTCGAACTAGGTTTAACTTAGTAATATATTAGCCTAAACCTTAGGCGACGGGGCCGGTTCGGGAGGTCGCGACACCTTGGCGACTCCGCTGGGGACTTGAAGACTTAGGCCTAGTATAGCTTGATTGCTTGTTAACTAACATGGTCTAGTGGCAGGGTATCGTGAAGGCTAAGGTAAGTCCGCTAATGCTGTGTAAAATGTTCTTGCAGTTGGGAGTTATAAGGTGATGAGTGATTGTTAATCCCTTGTTTTGCAGGTTTGGGGTTTGGGAATGAATATTTATTTTTTCGAATTCTTAAAGCGTTGTTTGCATATTAATCGTTGTGTGTGCTTTAAATGTTTTAGCACTACACTGTTGCACACACAACCATGCTGCCGGACCTGGGCTGCACTAGGAATGTTTAGGATGGTATTGAGTTGGATACGACTTCGACCGCAAGGCCGCGTAGTAGAGGTTGCCCAACTCAATCCCGAAAGCTTCTTTCATGGTGTCAAGAATGCTTACCTTTGCCCGCGAGGCCACGTCGCATCGAGGTATCATTCTTGACTGAGCCGGAGTTACGAGGACTTGGCTTAGTGCGCGAGGCCGCGACTAGTCATCCCACCCTTGTAACTCCAATTTGTTAAGCCATCTAGAGTAGAAGTTCAGCCGCACATTACATTCGCATGTTTACGTGATTAAAAGTTTGTCATCTAATGTGAGTATGGTTTCTCTCTTTACTTGTTCACTTTTTGTTCAAGCTTTTATTTTTGAAATTCGTGGAAATCAATCGAATGCCCTAGGTGACTAAGCCTATAATTGAAAATTTCGGGCAATCACTCTTGACAGTGAGCCTTGAGCAAAAATCTCAAACACCTTTGATTTGGCCATACAAAACAGATGGTCTTGTGTAAATTTTCAATCGTGGGCTTCAAATCACATTTTGTATAGAAATTCTTTCAAGTCGAGATGGTATTTTGGGGCATAAAGTTGAAGTCAAATTTTTTACAAAATTCTTTTTTGTCCTCATTTCGGAATTGAAATTCAATTTACATTTTTTTTGTGTATTGATTTCTCGAAACAAGAATCACCTCGTTTTCTGCAAAAGTAAAATCACAAATCAGTCTTTCAAAATTGATGCCACATTTTGCATATGAAACTTTTGGAATAAAAGGGGCGTTCGATTGATAGCCGCGATTTGATCTTTTAAGGATGTCTCCTCTTACGACAAAATCTTGGTGAAATACCAAATGCCCACAAATAGGGACCATGGGGGGCATGTATCGTCGCCTCGCTTTCGTTGTAAGAGACAGCATCAGTGAAAGATCGCTTTTTCATTCACATACTAACAATATCTTCCCTTGGCAGGTTATGCGCAACGATCATTCTTTGGAATCCTCCCACCGACCACGCCAAGAAGTGGACTTTAAAGCTGGGACAAGAATTATTTATCGCATTCCTTCGTGCAAGAGTTTTTCGTACCATGTCCTTGTCTTTATTCTCATCAGAAACCATGTTTTCTGATTTGGGTTTAATCGTGAACTCAATCGACGTGTTTGTAAATCGTGCACTATCGTCCTTGAGTAATGAGGTTTTAGTTCATAACATTGGTCCTTGAAAGTACTTGTAATGCTTCAAACTGAGTCCCCGGGTTAGGCTTTTATACCTTACTTTCAAAATGTTTTGAAAATAAGTTTTTAAATTAAAAAAAAAGGGGGACTCGCTTAAGATTTTGTATTTTTTTTTTGCTTGGTCACTTTCTCAGTTGGGACTGCAAAATGATACTTTGAGATCGTAAGGTTGTAATCGTTCCAATTGGAATTTCTCATGCAACAACTAACTTGTCCATTCATTTTTGTCAAATAGGTAAAATAAATGATTCGTTCGACATTCACCTCTTCTAAAGACAAAAGTATAAGCGCTCGAAACCCGAGTCAAATGCGACATGGCCTAATCACCGATTGAGTGCGTCATGGGGCAACACATCTTGCTAACAAACCACAACAAGGAGATGCTTAATTGGGAGAATAGACCGGGGGCATGGAATGTCAAAGCCGCCCAACTCAATGAAAAAGGGTATATTTCGTTCCTAAAGTTCAATCGCTTTAGCATAGAAATGACACATTCTTTCCTTTTATCCAGGATCAATTTAAATAAAAGTCTCGACATGAATAGGACGAGACGACGTGCATCAAAATTACCTGGCTAAAACGCAAAGTACACTCGATCAAGAAGGCAACGTTTCCACCAATGATGAATGGAAAACACCTAATTTAGTGTGGAGCGCAATGAACTCCCCCTCACCCCTGCCGAAGAAGCATGACGGGGCAAAAACATTGGATTCATCATAAAAGGGAGATAAATGGGGCAGGTCATTCAAACGACGAAGGCACACATTGACTGCGGAGGCGACACCTCCTACCAAAGAAACATGCAATAGATGGGGCAAAGCATCCAAGGGACAATGCCCTCAAATATTTAAATAGTGCCGAAGAGTGAAGACGAAGAAAGCGGATGAAGGGAGCTGCCAAACATACAAGGAAGCAAATTCAAATGAAGGGAAGCTGCCAAACACGCAAGGAAGCAAATTCAAATGAAGGGAGTTGTCAAACACCCAAGAAGGCAACGTTTCCACCAATGATGAATGGAAAACACCTGATTTAGTGTGGAGCGCAATGAACTCCCCCTCACCCCTGCCGAAGAAGCATGACGGGGCAAAAATATCAGATTTACCATAAAAGGTGTATCGTTCCTAAATTGAGTCCATTTGAGAACAGAGATAACATGTTTTATTTCCTTTCTCGCAGGGCGATAAATGGGGCAGGTCCTTCAAACGGTAGTAATCCTCACCCATGATGCAAGATAAAGCGGAGCAATTCGATTCAACACAAAAAGGGTGTATCGTCCCTAAGTTAGCCCGATTTAACTTCGGAATGGAAATAACATACCTTATCCCTTGTAGACGAAGGTGCAAATTGATCGCGGGAGAAACACCCCCTATCAAAGAAGTACATTGAAGCTGAACCATCACTTTCAATGCAATAAACGGGGCAGAGCATCCAAGGGATAATGCCCTCAAATGTCGAAACAATGCCGAAAGTCAAAGGCAAATGAAAGCAGATAAAAGGGATTTGTCTAATACCCAAGAAGACGAATTCAAATGAGGGAAGCATCAAAGACCTGAAGGACAAGTGCAAGTGAAGGGTAATGATGTATCGTCTCCAATTTTTCATTCTATAAAGATTCATGCATTAACACATTCTTTCTTATTCTTGATAGGGTTACCAAGTCGTCGTGCCACAGGTAAGTACCCTTCTTCCAAGATTCAAATGAAAATCAAATGGAGAATTTTCATTACAAAAAGAGTTTTAATGTTTTTGTAAAAACAAGCACAAAAATTTACTTGAGAAAAGAGCACAAGAGTAGAACTGTGAAAGCAAACTTTTCACAAAAATTTTGAATATCGTCTTTATCCAAAAATTGCCTTGGTGTTTGACGGGTCATTCATTTTGAATCAAAATTCCCTGTGGAGATTAATCAATCCGCGATGATCTCGACAAAATGAAAGGGAGACGTTAATCATGCCAAGTGAGAAATACTTAGAATGAGGAAAGGTAAGCTATTTCCAAACACGTCCCATAAACACTTTGAGAGCTGAGCGAAAAAGAAAACATGTGTTATTTAAGGACAAGAGATTCATTCGCGAGTAGTACATAGATCAAAGTGAAAAGAGGCATTTCTTTCATATATCCTACACACTTCAGGTGATCATAGTCAAGCCCCTTTGAGCCTTTACATGTGGAGAATTTCTACAAAATACTCCTGTCAAGAACCACCCCATAACGGGGCAAATTTGGAGGTTTTGGTTGACATTCTGTGGAGGAAAAGATGAGAAAAACTTCTTTGCCCTTACTTGTATTAATCTTTTTGTGATAACTTCAAGTGAGTCCTTATGGAAGCTTGAAACATCCCAAAATGAAGAAGAGCATTTATTTCTCTACCCAAACACTCATACCATTTGCTTAGCCAAGTTGAGCCTGAATATTCATTTCTAAAGCCCGAGTGGTGATTATCTTTCTACCTTGGAGAAATGCACATTATTTACCGTGGTGATTGGTGTTTATGTCACAAGTAAAAAAAAAAAATCTCGAAAGTCCTAGGAGCTCAAAAGATTCAAATGAGCAAAAGTCAAATGAAAACTAGGGGGCATGAAAAAGCAGTGTGCCTGGTAAAAGCAAGGCCAATGCCCATTGAAAAAAAAAAGAGCAAAAAAGTAGCATCAAGAGAAGAATTCTTTCGCAAGAAAAAATGTCAAAAGCAAAATGCTTGCATTAGAGAAAAGAGCAAAGCTCTTGCATTGAAATGAATAGCCAGTGGACTTTCGAGACAAGTTGGATTTCAAAAGTTGAGTGCCTTCAAAAAGATTGGATGATATGGTAATGATGCCATGATAATCACCAACTCCTAAATCCCATTTGAGAATTTCTGAGCCTTTTGAGACTTTCACCGAACCAATATTACAACCATTTCCCAAAGTCTCTTCTGATTAGGATGATTCAAGTGAAAATAAGGACTTTACAAAGAAGCTGTCGCTTGAAGAAGTAGAGGCAAGGTTGTTTTATCTTATCTAAAGGTTTCTTGATTTGTAAACCTGGTGAAAATGATGATCAATGATTATTTCATTTCTTAGCCGTCAATGCTTATCCGTTGTTGAAATCATGACCAAGCCCGCATTATAGTCCTTACAAAAGACCTCTTGGATTAGTCAACACGTACTTATTGCGAATGATTCTCAAAGCCTTTGACATTGGTAGTGTGAGGTATATAGAGAGATCATGTTTACTTCCCACATCAATGGATGGGATCAAACAGCCTTCTTGAGAGTATGTGAGAAGCCCTTTTCCGATTAAGGAGCTCTTGTTTGGCATATTTAACTAACTCTTTTCATGGACTGAGGTCTTTTCTGATAAAGATTTGTCTCATAAGGGAATTTGATGATTAATGGCGTCTTTCAAGCCTAAAGGCAATTTTGCGATATTGAAGGATGCAAAATATTTTCCAAACAATCGAAACTAGCTTGAATTGCTCATGCAATCAATGCTTTCTCATTGAATATACCATTTTCATATGGCCTCTCATGATGTTATCTTGCCTGATACGCATTTGCTACTAGAGCACTTGTTATAACACGTTCTATTAGATGTGCAGATGCCTCCTCAAAATTTCCGCAACACTTGACAGATATGCCCGAAGCACCCCTTCGACCTGGCGAGCTTTCGTAACCCAGAGTCTTTTTCTTTGCACAGCCAGCTTTCGCAGCCCGGAGTACCCTATCGACCTAGCGAGCTTTCGCAGCCCAATGTCTTTCTCTTTGCACGGTGAGCTTTTGCAGCCCGGAGTTTCCTGTATTTCTCTTGTAAACATCAGGTAAGTATTTTTACCCTCTTTAAAAAAAAAACAACAGAGGAGAAGAAACAGAAAGAAAAATGAGGCCTTCACAGGTATGTCTCTGAGCCATGCTCCTTATGACAAATCCTTTGTGAGAAACTTAGGCACCTCAAATCCTTTGTGAGAAACTCAGGCACCTCAAGTCCTTCGTGAGAAACTTAGGCACAATCCATCAAATCCTCGGGTGAGGAACCCCGAGTGCTCATTCACTGAATCTTTTCAAGCCTCGCTGGCAAAGAGCTTCTGAGCAATCCGAGCCAACCTATAGGTATGTAAACCCAGGTACACTTCAATGGTTTGTGGTCCAACCTTAAACCACGCATCAAAGGTTTGTGGTCCAACCTTAAACCACGCTTCCAAGGTTTGTGGTCCAACCTTAAACCACGCTTCAAAGGTTTGTGGTCCAACCTTAAACCACGCTTCAATGGTTTGTGGTCCAACCTTAAACCACGCATCAATGGTTTGTGGTCCAACCTTAAACCACGCTTCAAAGGTTTGTGGTCCAACCCTAAACCACGCATCAAGGGTTTGTGGTCCAACCCTAAACCACGCATCAAGGGTTTGTGGTCCAACCCTAAACCATGCATCAAGGGTTTGTGGTCCAACCTTAAACCACGCATCAAGGGTTTGTGGTCCAACCTTAAACCACGCTTCAAGGTTTGTGGTCCAACCTTAAACCACGCATCAAAGGTTTGTGGTCCAACCTTAAACCACGCATCAAAAGTTTGTGGTCCAACTTTAAACCACACTTTGTTCATCTTATTTTATTTTACTTATTTTGTTCTCATCTTATTTTATTTTATTTTTTTTCTCTTGCGTAAGGCCAACTTTCTCTTGCCTCCCGCTGACAAATTTAGGTGTCTTTTGTCTTTGAAGGGAACCTCTTCGAACTCCCCTTCAAAGAGGGGCAGCTGTTGACACCTAAATTTTGCCTATTCATTTAGGGTTTTGTCGCATAAAAATTAGGGTTCAATTTTTTATCTCCTAAACCAAAAATATTTTCTTTAAATTGCATGGCATGTAGACAATAGGTGCATTTGCATTAATATGGCCTATTAGAACATATTTTCCATGTTTATTTTCAAAAATTAAATTAAAAAAATTTAAAAAAAAAAAAGAGAGAGAAGACAAAAGGGGACGCTATCTTCCCCGTAGACAGGCGCCCTCCCTCTGCACACTTACACCCAAAAAGTAAAAGGTGTCCAGCCACAATTCAGAGAAAAACAGAGAAAGTAAAGAGGAGTGAAAGAAAAAAAAACAAAGAAGGAAGGAAAAAGACAAAAATGATGAATGAAGCCTTTTCCTTTCTTCTTCCCAGACTAACACAAGATTTGTTTCTCTCTCCTTCAACACTTTCACAAATAAAGAAACAAGTGAGAAAGGACAAGAAAAGGGGGCTGCATGTTTTCGTGAGAAAAAAGAGAGGAGAAAGCAGAACACGAAAAAAAACAAGAAAGAAAATGGAGAAAAGCTTTACGGTCCCGAGGCTTAAAAGAAAAAGGAGAAATCGCATAGAGGAGAGCACCAGGTCGAGAAAGGAAAAGTCAGAGAAAAGACGAGAGAAACACTTCTCTCCGGGGGATTGAGATAAAGGCTTTTCTTTCTCTCTCTGGTCTCCATCCACGGACACACGAAAAAGGAAACACAATAATCTGCACATGAAAAGGGGGAGTCAAGATGGAGTTTAACTGGAGAGAGGATGCAGGGGGAAGTTTTTGAAAAGGAGAGACGAGACACCGAGAGGGATCTGGAGGGGAATGAGAGAAGACCAAGCTTCGCTCGTTCGTCGGAGGACCGCCCCGATCGCCGTCGAGCCCTCTCCGCTGTGCATTGAGAGCCCATGAATACTGGAGTTAGCCGTTCTCTCATTTTTGGACGTCGGAGCTCCTCGCGGTAGAGAGAGAAGGAACCAAGAAAGAGAGCCCGGAGAGGAGTCGCTACTTCGCCAGTGATCCGCCTGAGTTGCCGTCGGAGGCTAAGCCGTCGGCCGCCGTAGAGTCAGTCGCGAACCAGGTAGGCCCCGGATAAGGTCTTGTTCTGTTTCGGCCTCCCTTCCCCTGCCTCTTGGGTGCCGGGCACACCGAGTCCATTCGGTGATCGCCCGGCCCCGTCGACGGAGGCTAACATTTGTTTGACACTTAGTAAACTCTTTCTAAAAGTTGTATGTCGAAAATCAACCATAGACTTTGTCAAAATCAGATCTGCGAATCCACTTTTCGGCTGCACCAGACCTGTTTGATCGAATTTCCGAACCAGACCACTTAAGCTTTGTAACGTCAAACCTGGTTGTCCATCTCTTTGGCGTTTCGGTGCAAGCCGAGTTTGGCCCCGTGCCCAGATGGGGTTGATTAGAGCTTTATATATCATCTTTGAGCCCTCAATCTCAGTTTTGAGCCTCCGCCTGTACTCGCCTACAAGGTGTTCGATAAAATGTCTAAGTGAAGCTCCTAATCTGTTTTTGTGAAATCGACACTCTAGGACTTTGCCATATGCTCGATTTATTCTAGTCTTGTTGTTGACTTCAAGCTATCTATGTTTCTGTGTGATTTCGTGGCATACTTGTCGATCCCCGTCGTTGGCCGTGGACGAGCACCTTCCGGAGATTCACTCCTCTCGCCGGAGCGATGCCCGCGGTTAGAGGCCGCCGTGGTCAGTTTCCCGTCCTTGTCTTGTGTGTTTCATGTGTGTATAGATTTAGAGTTTTATATATGGTTGAGATGTCGAGAAATAAAAAAATGGAAGTCGATATCGGTGTTTGGTCGCCGGTGTCCTTTTTCGTGGCCGGAGTTAGCCGACGGTTCGGTGGGTGTGGCGGTCAACGGTGAGAATGTAAGGCTGGCGGTGGTCGTTGGCGGTGACGACATGCGCCGACGGTTACAGGCGAAGAAAGGATGGAGGCGTTCGCAGTGACAGTCCCAGCAAGAAGACGTCTGGAAAGGAGAACGCGCATGGGGAAAGCACGTAGGGGAGGAAAGAATAATAAAAAATAGAAAAACAGAAAAGAAACAAAAGAAAAAGGAAAAAGAAAAAGGGGAAAATCAAAAGAAAAAAAATAGAAAAGAAATGAAAATGGGGTCCCGGGCGGGTTGGAATGCCGGGTCAGAGGTCGGACGGACCGGGTCAGGGGATCCGGTCCGAATCCTTATTTTATTAATAAAAACATTAAAAAATATTTAAAAAATTCAAAAAAATCAAAAATATTAAAAATTCCAAAAAATTCGAAAATGTTTAAAAATCCAAAAAATATTAAAAAGCCTGAAAACACTAAAAAATAGAAAAATTTCGAAAATCAAAAATTGGAGATTGGGTTTTAGAATTGCTTCTCTCCCTTTTTGTGTAATTAGCGTATGTTTGATTGCACCTTGTTTGATTCGCACGCTTTGAATTGCGCGTTTAATTTAATCTTGCATGTGGTCAATTATGCATGTTAGGTTTAGGTATTAATTGTTGCTTCCCTTAGCTTAATTAGGAATTGAATTTTGAGACTTCCGATTAGTGCGACCATGTTAGGTGGTGAATTGAGCAAGATTAGGTACCGAAAGGGCACTAGTTAGTCAATTAGTGTAACCAAGTCCCCGTACCCATTGAATCTCTAGTTCGTAGAAGTAAAGCATTTCTCCCGTGCTTTACTTGGGTGTCTAATCGACCCACCAAAAATCGATTAGTGGCGACTCCTAGATGAAATTGATTTGCATGTTAACAACTTTAATTTAAGTCACGAATTGGTATGGGTTTGGGAGAGCTCGAACTAGGTTTAACTTAGTAATCTATTAGCCTAAACCTTAGGCGGCGGGGCCGGTTCGGGAGGTCGCGACACCTTGCCATCGCTGGCGAGGCTTGGCCCCGCCGCAACTAACGAGGTCAACCTCGCCCAGAGGCGGTGAGGTCGAACCTTGCCAGCGACGGCGAGGACGACCCCTTGCCAAGGATGGGGCAAGGATGACCTTGCCAATTGTCGGCGAGGTCGGCCTCGCCAGCAGCCGGCGGGGCCGACGTCGCCGACCCCCGTCTCCGGCGCCGACCCCCGAACTGGCGACTGGCCAGAGATTGAAGATGAAGGAAAAAAAAGAAAAGGAAAGGAAAAAGAAAAGAAAAGAAAAACTAAAAAAATTCGAAAAAATAAAAAATAATATTAAAAAAATTAGTTTTGGGTAAAATTGTCACAGGTGTACCAGTTTGGGGTTTTTGGTGGTAAAAAAAATAGTTCGGGATAAATCTATCACAGATGTACCAGTTTGAAATTTTTTATGGTAAAAAAAATAGTTTGGGGTAAATCTGTCATAAGTGTATCAGTTTAGGATTTTTCGTGGTATTAACCCTTTTATTAAAGTTAGGAGGAAAATACTGACATTTTGGTCATTAATGCACTTTAATTTACATAATGGCAACGTTTAAAAAAGAAAGTAATAACAAAAGTCATGTCATAATTCACCATCGTTCAAATTAAACATAGCCGACAAAGATTTTTTTTTTGTCAGACCTGACAGAGATATTTGAGTGCATAAACTGGACAAGTTTTAAGACTTGATAGTATGATTGTATTTGCATGACGAAGTCTAGAATTTCGATTGCACTTATCCCATTAACTATGATAACTTCCGAGAACTATGTATGTTAATGCTAAGGGCACTGGCTAAAAGAACACTCCCTAAACACATTAAATAAGCAGAATCTCAACTTTTAGCTCATCGCTTGTGCATATCGGGAGAAAAGTTGCCTTATTAGAGATCGAAATCTTTCCTTATTTTTAAAATCTCAGGAAAATCTCTAAACACCGTGTTGGTATATACAAATGCATTATTGGTTAAGAAGTACACGACTGAGGTGGGTTTGAGAGTGTTGAGGAGGTGGGAAAAAGTGCGGGCAACGGCATTGAAGGCGGACTGGAGGGAGGGAATGAGGTAGGGGGAGGGACGTGGAGGGTGGTGTGGAAGCAGGGAGGGAAGGCGGCAAGCAGAGGGGATGACGGCGGGAGGCGGAGCTCGACGAATCAGATCGAAGGGAAGAAATAGGGAGGGAAGAAGGTTTGGAGGGAGACGAGGTTGACGGGGGTGGAGCAGAAGAAGATGAAGCGGTTTTCAACAGGAAGAAGAATAAGAAGGGAGGGTTCTGGTGAGCTCGAGGAAGGGAGAGATGTGCCCCTGGGCTAACCAGGGCAACATGAGTATACTTCGTCATCATGGACCGGTGATCGGCGAGTTGGAGGTGTCCATGGCCGTGGACCAAGTAATTTACGTTACTTCAACATTCTACGGTAGGTATTCTATAATATGTCGATCGTTCGACGCTCTTTTTGGCTTGTAAAATAATTAATTTAAGTTACTTAACCAACAGGCAACAATGTGTCATGCAAGTTGCAATTTGTCACTAAAAAAAAAATTGACCAAACATGTCCGAAGCAACCCGATCCTCAAGACATGGATCTGGCCGCAAAACCTTAAAAAACAACGTATTAAATATAACAGCATCCAATAAACATATGATATCCATCACTCAGGGAATTAAGTGGAACCCTAAAGTAGATTGACCTACGCCCATCTTCCTCCTATCTTCCCCAAATTTTAGATGCTTAAGATTATTACATATTTAGATTCTGGAAGCTGCTTTTTTTTCGATGAATTTTCTTTTATAAAATGGAAAGCTTTATGAGAAACAAAAAGAAGCAAGAAGAAGAATCTCAAATGAAACTTTCGTGAAACATTAGAAATGTCACCAATTTGCACAGTTAGTATGTATGAGCATGACCTATAAGCAGGCAAATTAGAAGAGCTAACAATGGGAGTTATAGGCTGCGCATGACAACAATTTTGTTCTCGGGAACAGATTCTGCTCAGAAATTATTCTTTTTAATTCTGTGCCCGGAATTGATTCTGAGCATTTTAAAGCATTTGTTAACAGCCCAAAATTCCATCTTTGGAATAGAAAAAGAACAGAAATGCGTTTGGTAACGCCACAAAATTTCTTTTTATTAATAATATTTTTAAATATTTAAATATTTCTTTCTTTTTTTCTTTTCTTTTTTTCTTTTCTTCCTTCTTGGCCATGGCCTGCTCATCGGCCATGACCGGTAAAATATTTTTTTATTAATAATATTTTTATTAAAAGTATTTTTTCTTTTTTTTGGCCATGGCCTAGTCGCCGGCTATGATCGGTAAAATATTTTTTTTGTTAATAATATTTTTATTAATAATATTTTTATTAAAAATATATATTTTTATTTTTTTTGGCCATGGCCTGGTTGCCGGCCATCGCCGGTAAAATATTTTTGTATTAATAATATTTTTTTTAAACTATTTTTATTAAATATATATATATTTTTATTTTTTTGGCCATGGCCTAGTCGCCGGCCATGGTTGCTAAAATATTTTTTTATTAAAATATTTTTATTAAAAATATACTTTTTTCTTTTTTTTGGTCATGGCCTGATCGCCGGCCATGGCCTGTAAAATATTTTTTTATTAATACTATTTTTTATTAAAATATTTTTATTAAAAATATACATTTTTATTTTTTTTACCATGGCCTGGTCGTTGGCCATGGCCAATAAAATATTTTTTATTAAAAATATATATTTTTCTTTTTTTGCCATGGCCTGGTCACCGGCCATGGCAAGTAAAATATTTTTTATTAATAATATTTTTATTAGAATATTTTTATTTTTTTGGGCCATGGCCTGGTCGCCGGCCATGACTGGTAAAATATTTTTTATTAATAATATTTTTTATTAAATTATTTTTAATAAAAATATATATTTTTATTTTTTTGGCCATGGCCCGGTCGCCGGCCATGGCTGCTAAAATATTTTTTATTAAAATATTTTTATTAAAAATATATATTTTTCTATTTTTTGGCCATGGCCTGATCACCAGCCATGGCCTGTAAAATATTTTTTTTATTAATAATATTTTTTATTAAAAATATACATTTTTATATTTTTTTGGCCATAGCCTGGTCCCTGGCCATGGCCGGTAAAATATTTTTTTATTAATAATATTTTTATTAAAAATATATTTTTTTTCTTTTTTTGCCATGGCCTGGTCACCAGCCATGGCAGGTAAAATATTTTTTTATTAATAATATTTTTTGTTAAAATATTTTTATTAAAAATATATATTTTTTTATTTTTTTGGCCATGGCCTGATCGCCGGCTATGGTCGGTAAAATATTTTTTATTAAAATATTTTATTCTCGTTAGATCCGGCGAGGGCGGTCCTAGGGCCGAACATTAGAAGCTACATTAAAAACCAAGAAAAGGAAGAAGGAAAAAAAATTGATTCTCAAAATTGTTCCCAGAATTAAGAAGCTACTTTTTTTTATTCTTGAAAACTGATTCTGGGAACAATTTTTGACAAAATTATGCCCAGAATCAAAAAATTAAACAAACGCATTTCTGTTCCCAAACTGATTCTGGGAACAAAAGAACAGAATCAAATACTGTTTGGCAAGTTGTCATGCGCAGCCTATATTGTGCAATAAAATTTGCCATTCCATTGATTATGGTTACAACAATACACATTTTTCACGAAATGGTAAAACGAAATAATTTAAAGAGAACCTACAAAAATTATCCACTTTAGATATATATACACGTAAATTTAAAAAAAATAGAGATTTTAATAGTCACTCATAAAAAAACTGAGATCCTCTCCGAAAAATCAGTTGTCACCCCATTTTTATAGTAAATAAAATGTACTTGTCACTACACTTGCACATGAGCAAATCTCGAGGAGCGCTAAGTGATCCATTAAGAAAATATTACAATTTTCAATGGACTATTTATTTTAATAAAAGAGTGATTACTGTTTCGCTAATACAGGACATTTGGGTTAAGTAGACGAGAATAATCGGTGCTAGACACTTCAAATTTGCTCACGCTTATAACTACTACTGCAAGTGCTTCCTTATTTGCCTTTGCCTTTGTCTTTGTCTTTGTCGTTTGCTCCTCCGCCAACAGTCGGCGGATACTTCACCTTGAATCCCACCGGTTCACGGGCATCAGTGGGAAACTGGTTGAAGGCCGAGTGCGATTCCGGAGCTCTCGGTATCACGAAAGCCTCTTGAGATTGGGAAGACACGTCCTTCATCACTCTCTCTGGCTCGCGGGGAAGCTTCGGGAACAGCCCAAAACACCTCAGCAGAAACGCTGCCTTGAGCATGCTCAGCATGTTCCCCACGATCTCACCAAACACGCCCTTGGCTCTCACCGACAATTCATCAGACATTTCCCATGAATTACCATCGCCCCCATTCTCCAAATCGTCGACATGGACTCCGTTCGTCGTATCATCACGAACAAGGGCTCTGCGCTTAGGCTGAGGAACGGTGGTCTCAGAATCGAAGACCTCGGATGTCCCACAGCTCTTTTTCCCGTTCTGGGTCTGGGAATCAGACAGAGACATTGTGGCGATCAAGAGTGAATGGCTTAGTGGCGGTGGACGAATATGGGAGTCGGACTACGGGGCTTAAATAGCGAACGAGAAATCATTTTTCGTGGACCTGGGAAGGACGAAAGTCGACGTTTAGTAATGGAAAAATGGGTGGCACCATTGACTTGGGACCGATCTTATATTTTCACTCGCTTGAGTGAAGAAGAAGAGTGGAGATTCCATGAAGAGTTGGCATGATGTGAGGAATTAACTAGGGTGTTTTTATATGTAATCTCTGCATCAATCCCAAGGAGGACATGTGATTGATATATCCTCCCTAGGTAGCGGTTTGCATAGATGAAGCAAGCACTTGGTGGAGTGAAAGAGTGGTGGCCTGGACTTCTCATTTCAATGGATTAATAAAAATATATATTTTTATTTTTTTTGGCCATGGCCCGGTCGCCGGCCATGGCTGCTAAAATATTTTTTATTAAAATATTTTTATTAAAAATATATATTTTTCTATTTTTTGGCCATGGCCTGTAAAATATTTTTTTATTAATAATATTTTTTATTAAAAATATACATTTTTATATTTTTTTTGGCCATAGCCTGGTCCCTGGCCATGGCCGGTAAAATATTTTTTTATTAATAATATTTTTATTAAAAATATATTTTTTTTCTTTTTTTGCCATGGCCTGGTCACCAGCCATGGCAGGTAAAATATTTTTTTATTAATAATATTTTTTGTTAAAATATTTTTATTAAAAATATATATTTTTTTATTTTTTTGGCCATGGCCTGATCGCCGGCTATGGCCGGTAAAATATTTTTTATTAAAATATTTTATTCTCGTTAGATCCGGCGAGGGCGGTCCTCGGGCCGAACATTAGAAGCTACATTAAAAACCAAGAAAAGGAAGAAGGAAAAAAAATTGATTCTCAAAATTGTTCCCAGAATTAAGAAGCTACTTTTTTTTATTCTTGAAAACTGATTCTGGGAACAATTTTTGACAAAATTATGCCCAGAATCAAAAAATTAAACAAACGCATTTCTGTTCCCAAACTGATTCTGGGAACAAAAGAACAGAATCAAACACTGTTTGGCAAGTTGTCATGCGCAGCCTATATTGTGCAATAAAATTTACCATTCCGTTGATTATGGTTACAACAATACACATTTTTCACGAAATGGTAAAACGAAATAATTTAAAGAGAACCTACAAAAATTGTCCACTTTAGATATATATACACGTAAATTTAAAAAAAATAGAGATTTTAATAGTCACTCATAAAAAAACTGAGATCCTCTCCGAAAAATCAGTTGTCACCCCATTTTTATAGTAAATAAAATGTACTTGTCACTACACTTGCACATGAGCAAATCTCGAGGAGCGCTAAGTGATCCATTAAGAAAATATTACAATTTTCAATGGACTATTTATTTTAATAAAAGAGTGATTACTGTTTCGCTAATACAGGACATTTGGGTTAAGTAGACGAGAATAATCGGTGCTAGACACTTCAAATTTGCTCACGCTTATAACTACTACTGCAAGTGCTTCCTTATTTGCCTTTGCCTTTGTCTTTGTCTTTGTCGTTTGCTCCTCCGCCAACAGTCGGCGGATACTTCACCTTGAATCCCACCGGTTCACGGGCATCAGTGGGAAACTGGTTGAAGGCCGAGTGCGATTCCGGAGCGCTCGATATCACGAAAGCCTCTTGAGATTGGGAAGACACGTCCTTCATCACTCTCTCTGGCTCGCGGGGAAGCTTCGGGAACAGCCCAAAACACCTCAGCAGAAACGCTGCCTTGAGCATGCTCAGCATGTTCCCCACGATCTCACCAAACACGCCCTTGGCTCTCACCGGCAATTCATCAGACATTTCCCATGAATTACCATCGCCCCCATTCTCCAAATCGTCGACATGGACTCCGTTCGTCGTATCATCACGAACAAGGGCTCTGCGCTTAGGCTGAGGAACGGTGGTCTCAGAATCGAAGACCTCGGATGTCCCACAGCTCTTTTTCCCGTTCTGGGTCTGGGAATCAGACAGAGACATTGTGGCGATCAAGAGTGAATGGCTTAGTGGCGGTGGACGAATATGGGAGTCGGACTACGGGGCTTAAATAGCGAACGAGAAATCATTTTTCGTGGACCTGGGAAGGACGAAAGTCGACGTTTTAGTAATGGAAAAATGGGTGGCACCATTGACTTGGGACCGATCTTATATTTTCACTCGCTTGAGTGAAGAAGAAGAGTGGAGATTCCATGAAGAGTTGGCATGATGTGAGGAATTAACTAGGGTGTTTTTATATGTAATCTCTGCATCAATCCCAAGGAGGACATGTGATTGATATATCCTCCCTAGGTAGCGGTTTGCATAGATGAAGCAAGCACTTGGTGGAGTGAAAGAGTGGTGGCCTGGACTTCTCATTTCAATGGATGAAAAGTCCTGTCCAGAAGACTACAATCCTAGCACTCAGTCCCCCCATTGAGCTCACTAGCTGGGAAACTCAGGCTAGGCCAAAAACACCTTGAATTACGGAACGAAAACTAGAAGAAGCTTGCGAAACCAAAAGGTGACAAGTTATACGAGCCTGTTTTGCTCTTTTTGGAGGGAGGAGCTGTAGCCTAAAGGGTTTTTATGATCTTATCCCCTGACAATCATCAACTAATAATACAACTGACTAATGATGATTCTCAATCTCATCATTGGTTATCCGACAGCTCATAATGAGGCTGATAATTTTGCCAGGATTTTATCCCCCGGCATTACAAAGGCCTGTTAGGTTATGGATTATAGGGGTGTGCAACCGGACCGGATTTACCTGAAAACCGGATCGGCCCACCCGAAAAATAGGTCCGGGAACCGGTTCTGGTTAAAACCAGTCCGGGAACCGATTCCATTTTTTTGGAACCGGTTAGAACCGGTCCGGTTAGAACCGATCCGGTTTCCAGTTCCAAGTAAAAACCGATCCGGACCAGTTTTAGAACCGAATTTAAGATAATATAAGAAAAAACAAAAAAACAAACCCTAGATCTAGATCACGATTCACGATCACTGTCTCGATTCTCTCTTCGCCGCTCCTCTGTCTCGGTTCTCTCTTTGTCTCAGTTCTCTCTTCGCCGATCGCCACAAGAACGCAATTACGCAATTGAGGAGGCTCCTCGTTCACTTCACCCATTCGGCTCTCGCTGATCCGTGAGTCCTCTGTTCCCTCAGTCTCTCTTCTTCGTCTTTGTTGCAAGGTCAGATGGTTTCGAGCTCGAGCTTCGAATATGTTCTAGTGTTGGTGATGTAGAACAGTTAGCCTGTGATTATCTTGAACAATGTGATCGCCGTAATCACCGGAAATCTCGGCAGTTTTTCTAATTTTGGGAAAAACAATCATTTAGGCAGTTTCCTATATTATCATTTAGGCAATTTCCTATATTACCATTCAGGCAGTTTCCTATATTACCATTGAGGCAGTTTCCTATATTACTATTCAGGCAGTTTCCTATATTACCATGCAGGCAGTTTCCATTAGTATTAGGAATCCTATCTCTATATATAGGATATTCGTCTTGTAATCAAAAACACAGTATTATTGAATAAAAATTTCGAGTTCTTTGGAGTTGTTCCAAATTTACGCTTTCTCTCTGCGTCATTTGGTATCAGAGTAGGATTCTCCTGTGACAATGGTGAATAACGTGAATGTCAATCTCCCCGCTGCTGAGGGCCGTGAGAACGAGCCTGTTACGCGGGCTGAGTTCAATCAGTTCGTGGATCAAACCGATCGGAGGTTTCAAGAGATCCTTGATGCCATCCAGCGTTTGTCCACAAACCATGCGCCTGGCGTTCTTCCAGCCGAGCGAAATCCTGTCGCTCGTGATCCCGAAGATGCTATGGGGCGTGGAAGAATTCCCCGACAAAGGCGTCAAGACTATGTCGAGGATACGGAAGACGAAGACGATGATCTCCAGGAGATGCAGATTCGTGGTGATCGCCGATACAGGGGATTCCAGGAGGAGCATGTTCGTGGGAATCGACGTCAGGGAGGATATCGACGAGATCCTGAGCAGTATCAACTAAAGGTAGATCTCCCTACTTTCAATGGGAATTTGGATATTGAAGATTTCCTTGATTGGCTTTGGGAGGTTGAAAAATTCTTCGACGCCATGGATATAGACGAAGATCGCCAAGTGAAACTTGTGGCGTACAAGTTGAAGAGTGGCGCTTCAGCTTGGTGGGAACAAACTCAATTGACACGACGTCAACAAGGCAAGGCTTCTATTCGATCTTGGGGTCAGATGAAACAGAAGTTGAAGAAGAGATTCCTCCCAACGGACTATGAGAAACTGTTATTTCAGCAATTCCAAAATTGCCGACAATCAAATAGATCGGTCCAAGCTTATACGGAAGAGTTTCTTCGACTTTCCGCTCGCAATAACCTGGATGAATCCGAGGCACAACAAACTGCTAGGTACATTAATGGTTTGCGACTTAATATCCAGGATCGGGTTTCTTTGCATCGACTATTCTCTGTCGAAGACGCCCAGGATATGGCACGAAAAATTGAGATGCAATTGGAGAGGACTAGCCCTAGTACTCGTGGTAGAAATTATTTGGATCATGGGTCATTCGCGAAAGGAAGACAGCTTGATGTTACGAGTTCTTCTAGTCAACAAAACCCTGATTCAAGCCGAGTTCTAGGAAATACTACGGGGATGCCTAAGGAAGCAGTCGCAGCAAGCAATCGCACTCCCAATCAGAATACCCAGAATCCATATGCCAAACCCCAACCGATCAAGTGCTACAAGTGTAATGAGTTGGGCCATCGTTCCAGCGATTGTCCTCGTCGTAAAATGGCCAATATCATTGAACATGACGAAGATGTGTATGGGGAAGATTGGGAAAAGGAAGAAGAAGTGGGAGTGGAAGATGAAGTGGGCGAGCAAGTTAATTGTGTTGTGCGTCGTCTATTGTTTGCTCCGCGGATAGAAGATACCCAGCGGAATCAGCTTTTCCGCGCTCGCTGTACTGTCAACGGCAAAGTATGTGATATCATTATTGACAGCGGAAGTTGCGAGAATATAGTATCAAAGGCCTTGGTGGATCACTTGCAACTAAAGACGGAGCCGCATCCCGCGCCCTACACGATCGGGTGGATACGCAAAGGAGCAGAACTTAAGATAAACCAATTATGCCGTTTACCTATTTCGATCGGAAAATCATATCAAGATACTATTATCTGTGATGTTGTGGAGATGGATGCGTGTCATGTTTTACCGGGTCGACCATGGCAATATGATGTTGATGCTACACACCGAGCTAGGGAGAATACGTATTCTTTTGTGTGGAAAAGGACTAAAATTACTTTGAGACCAAAAAGTAATTCCCTTCAAATTGTGAAGAAGCAGAATGCAGGGATTATGATTAGCATCCGAAAGCATGAAGGGATGTATACGATTGTGGACAAGGGCGACCAGCAAATTATGGTTCGTGTTCCCGACATTCTTAAGCCCTTATTAAAAGTATTCAGTGATGTTATGCCTGAGGATTTACCTGACGGATTACCTCCTTTGAGGGATATCCAGCATGAGATTGATTTTCTTCTAGGAGCTAGTCTTCCTAATTTGCCGCATTATCGGATGAATCCGAAGGAGAATCAGATTATACAGGAGCAGGTGGGAGATCTCCTTCGAAAGGGCTTCTTGCGTGAAAGCAAAAGTCCATGTGCAGTTCCTGCGCTTCTCAAGCCAAAGAAAGACGGCACCATGCGTATGTGTGTAGACAGTCGTGCCATTAACCGGATTACTGTCAAGTATAGGTTTCCGATTCCACGACTTGATGATATGCTAGACAGACTTGCTGGATCACGGATTTTTACGAAGATCGACCTTCGAAGCGGATACCACCAAGTTCGCATTCGTCCTGGCGACGAATGGAAAACGGCCTTCAAGACAAGTGCGGGTTTGTACGAATGGCTTGTCATGCCGTTTGGACTCACTAACGCACCTAGTACTTTCATGCGTTTGATGACTCAGGTTCTCAAACCTTTTATTGGCAAGTTTGTGGTAGTTTTCTTTGATGATATACTCATATATAGTCCGGATGGGCGTCAACACATGGAGCACTTGAGGGATGTCCTACTAACCTTGCAGCAAAATAAATTGTTCATTAATCTGAAAAAGTGTAGCTTCATGACAGAACGCCTCTTGTTTTTGGGTTTTGTTGTTGGCGCGGATGGACTTCACGTTGATGCAGATAAGGTGGCCGTGATTCGCAATTGGCCAGTTCCAAAGAATGTTGGCGAGGCTCGAAGTTTCCATGGCCTTGCAACATTCTATAGGCGTTTCATTCGAGATTTCAGTACTATTATGGCCCCGATCACTGATTGTTTAAAAAAGGGCAAATTCCATTGGGGAGATGAAGCTTCGGCCAGTTTTGCTCTTATAAAAGAAAAGCTCTCCACGGCGCCGATATTGATGCTCCCTGATTTTGAGAAAGTGTTCGAGCTGGATTGCGATACTTCCGGTGTCGGGATTGGCGCTGTCCTTTCCCAAGAAGGTAAGCCTATAGCCTTCTTTAGTGAAAAACTTAATGAAGTTCGCCGGCGTTGGTCAACGTATGAGCAGGAATATTATGCTGTTGTGCGAGCTATAAAACATTGGCAGTCCTATCTTTATCAGCAAGAATTTGTTCTTAACACCGATCATCAGGCTCTTAAATATATCAAGAGTCAAAAGCACTTAAATCGAATGCATGCACGATGGGTTTCTTTTCTGGAGCAATTTAATTTTGTGCTTCGTCATAAAGCAGGCCATTTAAATAAAGTGGCAGATGCGCTGAGTCGACGTGCTGCGACACTCGTGATCATGCGCACTGATGTTGTCGGTTTTGATCACCTATGTTCTCTTTATCCTGAGGATGATGATTTTGGTCAAATATGGGAGAAGTGTTCTGAAACAAGTTGTCATGGCGATATAATAATTCAAGAAAATTTCTTATTCTTTGGCAATAGATTATGCATTCCACGTGGTTCCTTACGTGAACAACTCATTCGAGAGCTTCATGGTAGTATTCTCAGCGGACATTTGGGGCGAGATAAAACTATAGCCTTGGTGGAGGAGCGGTACTATTGGCCTCAATTGAAGCGAGACGTGGGGCGATTTGTCAGTAAATGCTACATTTGCCAGACCGCTAAGGGTCACTCTCAGAACACTGGTCTTTATACCCCATTGCCTATTCCTTCGGGTCCTTGGGTAGACATATCGATGGACTTCGTGTTGGGACTTCCTCGCACTCAACGGGGTTTAGATTCTGTTTTCGTGGTGGTTGACCGATTTTCAAAGATGGCGCACTTCATCCCTTGTAAGAAAACTTCGGATGCTTCGTATGTGGCAAGTTTATTCTTTCGTGAAGTAGTTCGTCTCCATGGTGTGCCGAAGACAATCACTTCCGATCGTGATACGAAATTTTTGAGCCATTTTTGGCGTACTTTATGGCGTTTGTTTGGGACTGATTTACAATATAATAGTTCTTTTCATCCCCAAATGGATGGTCAGACGGAAGTTGTGAATCGTACTATGGCGGATATTATTCGCTGCCTCTGCAGTGATATGTCTAAGCAGTGGGACCGGTATCTTGCTCCTGCTGAGTTCGCCTTCAACAACTCGGTTAACCGCTCTACTGATACATCTACCGATACACCACAGCATACTCTGGATTTGGCTCCCTTGCCCAAGATTCCAGGCTATAGTGTCGCGGTAGAGAATTTGGCGACCAGAATTAATGAAGTCCACGCTGCTGTGGCTAGTCAATTGGCTGCTTCTAATTTAAAGTATAAGGAGGATGCTGACAAATGGCGACGTTCGAAAATTTTTGAGGTAGGCGATGAGGTAATGGTTTTCCTGCGAAAGGAGCGTTTTCCTGTAGGTACCTATAATAAATTGAAGCACAAGAAGATTGGTCTTTGCCGCATCCTGAAGAAGATCAATGACAATGCCTATGTAGTTGACCTTCCTGGTGATCTCAATATTTCCCCTACATTTAATGTGGCAGACTTATTTGAGTATCATGCTTCCGATACACCTCTCCATTTTGATTATAACTCGAGGGCGAGTTTTTCCGAAGAGAGAGGGAATGATGTAGAACAGTTAGCCTGTGATTATCTTGAACAATGTGATCACCGTAATCACCGGAAATCTCGGTAGTTTTTCTAATTTTGGGAAAAACAATCATTTAGGCAGTTTCCTATATTACCATTCAGGCAGTTTCCTATATTACCATTCAGGCAGTTTCCTATATTACTATTCAGGCAGTTTCCTATATTACCATGCAGGCAGTTTCCATTAGTATTAGGAATCCTATCTCTATATATAGGATGTTCGTCTTGTAATCAAAAACACAATATTATTGAATAAAAATTTCGAGTTCTTTGGAGTTGTTCTAAATTTACGCTTTCTCTCTGCGTCAGTTGGGGAAGTATTCGAGTTCGAGTTTGAGGTTTTGCGTTCGAGTTTTAGGGTTCTAGTGTTGGGGAAGTGTTCGAGTTCGAGTTTGAGGTTTTGCATTCGAGTTTTAGGGGTTTTTCGCCGCAGGCTTGAGTTGGTGTAGAAGATTCTCTAAGTTTTGATGATCAGTGAAGGACTTGAAGGAATAGACGTCATATGATCTTACGGAATCCAGCTTGTCTGAGTTTTTTTTTTTGAAACTTTTATCTCTTGCTTCTTGGACTTCTGAGTTTGTTTAATGGAAGAATGTAAGCGTTGGTTGCATACCTGACTTCAGTGGCTGGCCGCAACTCGAAACTCTATATGTTGCAAGCTCATTATACTTGAAACTGGTTATTATGATCTTGTCGTCATCCTTTGGATCATTCATGCAAGATTGCCCGTTTTAGAGTTTAGATCAGTGAAAGCTTCTCTCAAATTTTTGGAATTGTCGTAGTTGGTTTGTGGGATTAGCTTCGTGGTGTCAGTGCGCGCGTGTCTCTGTGTGCTAATGTTGGCATTTGTTTTGATGTTCTGCTTTCTGTATCTATATAGGGCATATTAGGAACATGGCTATCAAACCTGTGACTTTGATCTCTTCTTTTCTTTGCTTATTTATCCTGTGTGGCACATATGGTTCTTGTTTCTTGGGAAGTGTGGATTATTGATGATGACTTTTTCTTCTGTAGGTGGATTGCGGGCCATTTTGACAGATCAAAATAAGTTGGTAGTAGCAGTTGGGGGAGTCACAGCTCTTGCAGCAGGGATCTATACAACAAGGTGTGTAAAGAATATCTCCTTGGCCTTTTCTCATCTTGATTTTAGGGTACGGTCATTACTTCTGTTCTTGGCCGGACCATGAGGTTTCTATCCAATGGTAACACGGCTAGATTCAGGCCACCTCCAAAAGGTCAGTGTATATTTTTAGATATATGTCCTGGTGTTAGTCCCATTTTAGTCAAAAAGAAAAAGACAGCAAACCTATAACTCTCCCTCAAGTGGGCAATCACCAAGATCCCAAATCCTAATCACTACTTTGTATATTCATTACTTTTCAGTTGGAGCTTTTTGTCCTCTCGTAAGGCAGGGAAGGATGCTGGAGCTTTTTGGCATGGGATAATTGTTTATCAGATTCTGATGTGTGGATCAGAGCCTTCGGATTTTTGGAAACAGAAGTGAGAAGCTCTCATCATGGCGCAAAATAAAGAGCTAAACATGTTGAACAGATTCCTAGAAATATGACTCTTAAAGATTATGTGATTGGACTATGTCTTGCCACATAGTGCTTTTGGATTGTAATTTTCATGGATTGTAATTTCAATTGCTCATTTTAAGGATTGTTACTTTTGACAGATAGTGGTTTTATTATTCATCTTTTATTTTGAATAGTTTCATTGCTACATATATTATTTTGCTAGAAAAAAATGAAAACAAAAAAAGGAACAAAAAAAAATAGGTTTTTGGGTAGACCCTGAAACTGGACCGAAAAAATAGGGTTGGTTCCAAAATAGGATCCAAGGAAACATGGTCGATTTCAGGTTTCAAAAATTAGGAACTAGTTATAACAGGGTTGATTTCAGGTTCCAGGTCTAGACCCAATCCACCCTGGAACCGATCACCCCGGAACCGATCACCCCTAATGGATTAGAGAAGTTTAAGTCTTGAAAGCTAGAGTAATTATCATAGATTAGCCTTATATTTTCTATAAATACGCTCCTTTCATTCAGTTTCGTGTCACTTTAATACGTGAACATTATAGAATGGACGATCTTTCTTTATATCTATAAAAGGACGAGGAGGGAAGGGTCGTTTATTCCCTACGGAATACTCGGTTTAAGCCACAACTATTCAATGATGGAATCGAATTGATTGTTTTCATTGTAAAATCCATGGCCTAATTTCTTAAAAAATCCCCAACGTTAGGTCAAATCCCAAATCTACCCCGAATTTTTTTTGTCTCGGAAAAAATCTCAAACTTTAGGTTCAGTCCCAAATCTGCCCCAAACTTTTTTTGTCTCAGAAAAAACCCCAAACTTTAAGTCCACTCCCAAATCTGACCCAAATTTTATTTTGTGTAAAAAAAATCACCAAAATTCTATTTATTTTCAAAAATACACTCCCATGATCTAGTCCCAACTTGATGCGACACTTCCATGCCGATAAAAAATCCACATGAACAAAGTAATGATGCTTTTTTTTAGAAAAAGAAAAGTTCAGGGTAAATTTGGACTGAACCTAAAAATTGGGTTTTTTTTAAATTAAAAAAAGTTTTTCGGGGTGGATTTGTTATCGTCCCTAAGTTTCATATCCTAGAATGGTTTTATTTTGGAAAATTTCAACAATTTTTATTGGGTTGGATTTATTATTGAAGTGGAAATGCGACGTCAGTCTGTACCTATCACCCCATTACTTTGCTGATGTGGATTTTTTATCAACGTGGTAATGCCACGTCAAGTTGGGACTAGATCACGGGGGTATATTTTGAAAATAAATTAAAATTTGCTGATTTTATTACACAAAACATAATTTGGGGCAGATTTGAGACTGAAGTTAAAATTTTGGATTTTTTTTAGACAAAAAAAAGTTAGGGGTAGATTTGAGACTGAACCTAAAGTTTGGGGTCTTTTTTAGACAAAAAAAAGTTTGAAGCAGATTTAGAACTTGACCTAAAGTTGAGGGTTTTTTTAGGGAATTCACCCTAAAAATCATATAAATCGAGGAGCCTTAACTATTTTTCAGAAAACGGGTTCTACCTTTCTGGTTTTTAATTATGCAATCTCCCATTATCAAGTCCAAGTCTATCTAACACACAAACTAAATACTACCTTATCGATAGAACGCTGCAACATTAATTATTAGATACTCAAAGTATCGCGTGACAGTTCTCCACAGTTTACAAAAGTTGGTCAGCTTAAAAGGGAAACAAAAAAAGAAGAGAAAAGGGAGAGAATAGAGTAGTGTTATCACACCCAATGGCAACGACCACCGAGTGAAATATATATGACAAATCTACGTTTGTTGTGACAAGAGCAATTTGACTGCATGAGCATGTAAGTTGGTACGAGGATGGAACCAATTTATTCATCATTAAACTTCTCAAACCACCACTAATACAACACACCAAACAAAGGGGTGCAAACAGCGACAACTTAGTCGCCAAATAGGACTCACACACAGTATATTCTACATAATTTTGAAAGAGAGATAGAAAAGAAAGAACATAGGAAGAGCAACCACGCATTCATATGACCCATTGATCCGGGAACATCGTCTAAATTCAGTCTACCGCGACGTCGTTAGATCTAGAGACCTCGTGTGAAATCTACCTATCTAATGGTTCGGATAACCTGTTGGCGACTCATTTCATGGCGTAGCAAGTTGCCATGAGCGAGCGAGTATGCCAGTCTCATTACCGTCTTCTTCGCCCTCGCCCTCCTCCTCCTCCAGCAACTCCTCTGCCTCCTCTTCCTCTACCACCAATCGGAGGCGGGTACTTGACACTGAACCCCACCGGTTGAAGGGCATCAGCAGGAAATTGGTTTTCAAAGGCCGAGGGCAATTCCGGAGCGCTCGGTGTCGCGATAGCCTCTTGGGATTGGGACAACACGTCCTTCACTTTGATTTCAATCACTCTCTGTGACTCGCAGGGAAGCTTCGGGAACAGCCCTTTGAAACACCTCACCAGAAACGCTTCCTTCCCGTCCTCAGGGACCTTGTTCAGCATGTTCTTCACGATCTCGCCGAACACGTCCTTGAGCAGCTCCTCCTTGTCTCTCACGGGCAATTTGTTAAAAATTTCCCCTGCATTTCCATCACCCACGTTCTCCAGTGGCTCCTCCTCCTCGTTGACATGAACTCGGTTCGCCGTATCATCATCCACGATGGCTCTGCTCTTAGGCTGAGGAAACATGGTCTCGGCCTTGTCGGCAAAGTCCATGAGGAAGCGGAACACGGAATCATAGACCTCGCAGGTCTCGCGGCTCCTCTTCCCGTTCCGGGTCTGGGAATCCGACAGAGACATAGTGGTGATCAAGAGCGAATGGCTTAGTGATGGTGGAGGAATTTGAGCGAGTGTTCTGGGCTTTTATATCGAACGGGAAATCACTTTTCGTGCAGAAGTTCACGTTTTCATGATGGAAAATTGGGTAGCGCCATTGGTTTTCCATCATCTCATCTACGTCATTCTTAGATATTAACACCGCGCTTGGGTGAGGAGGAGCTTTCAACTGCGTAGGTGGGTGAAGACAATGAAAAGAAGATAAGTGAAGGGAGAAGGTGATAGAAAGACGTGGATTCTAGGAGTCCGTTTTAGTTGCGGGGGATTAGATTTTAACTTGAGAACTTTGGAAATTGAGTTCAGACAATTTCGGACAAAAATGGCCCGTCAATGATCGAACAGTGGCACGTAACTCATATGTGGTTGTCGTCCGACATGTGCCGCTGGTGAGATGAGGCATCATTTGAGACGAAGTCATCAAGTTTACGATTTACTTTGACACAAACATCACTCCGGTGGGTTCTTTGAGGAAAATTAGCCACAGAGGGTTGTTTTGATTTTTTTTTGTTTCCCTGTTCACTTATTAAAACCACGCATGTGAATAATTTAAACTTTTTAAATAGCTAGCAGTGATACCAACAAAATCTTTCATGATATCAGAGCAGATTGTCCTGAAATGAAATCTTTCTGATTCTTATGCCTTCCCTGTTATATATATTCTTGAATATTAATCTTATACCAAAGTCTAAATTACGTGTGAAGAGCGTGTTATTTTAAATATTATTTTTGATTCCCCTATTATTCATTTCTACATTTCAATCTTAGATCAAAAACCAACTTATGTGTAAGGGAAGGTGATACATCAAAACGGCAAAACCACACGTTCTTCTAATTTAAGCTTTTACAACGGCAGCCTGACAAAATCTTTCAATATCTTCACTCAAGCGAATGAAAAAGAAGAAGACGGGGACGATTCCACGTAAATTGGCATGGTCGTGACGTGAGGAATTTCATTTGGGTATTTTTTATATGCGATGGATCTTACCTCCCCGGAGTGGCGCTTTTGCATGGATGAAGCCTAGCACGAGGTGGAGTGACAGAGTGATGACCCGGACTTCACATTTCAATGGATGGCAAGTTGTATCTCGAAGAACACTCACATAAGTCCCATCGTACGAGTGGTGGATTGCACGTGTACGATGAAGAGGTGAATTCACTCGTACGGAGCGGTAGGCATCGCGGAAAGACTTGGTTGACTTAAAAGAGTTTCGAATTCAACGGAGAAATTAATTTAAAAAGATTTATATGACTGTTCAGTGTTCACTTCGTATACTATGTTCATCTTGTGGATTACCTTTCTTTGACAAAGCTTGGAAAGAAACCATACCAATTTCCGAATGAGTTTGCATGCCCATGGTTTAATGGGAGCTTGATGCTCGAGTGTCAATTGTACCTTCGTTGCGTAATCACACGATGCAATAGTTTTTTTCTTAGGAGAACTAACATGAATCTCATTATTTTTTTTATCATTTGAACGATCTAATTGATTAAATTATATCCTATCAATTTAAATCTAGCCAAAAAGGAACGAAAAATAGAAAGAAGCTAGCGAAACCGAAGGCAACACGTTACACCAGCCCGTTTTGCTCTTCTCAAAGGAGCTCTTGCCCGATCAAGAAGGAACCTCATTTTTCGTGAGACTCTTCTCGACTCTCAATACACGCCTTGGAGTATATATCAATAGCCACGGTCATCTTCTGGGATTGTCAAATTATGTTTACGTGTGGCATCGTATACTTACACAAGCTTAAAAGGCCACGACTAAAAGACATGGTCCGGTTGTTCCTCAGCTGATCCAAATCTAGCAATCAGCTAGAGCTACAAGAGAGGTCCATGCTCATATTTTCACACCAAGTATTCATGAAATTTTTGACATACTTTTTTACATTTATTATAAGTAATTTAAGTTACTTCAACACTAGGTGATCTATAATTTGTCCACGCTTAGACACCCTTTTTGGCTTGTAAAATAAGTAACTTAAGTTACTTAACCAATAGGCAACATTGCACCATGCAAGTTGCAATTTGCCTCTAAAAGAAAAAAAAAAGAATGGACCAAACTTCTAGGAAACATCGCATTTTAGTACATATATAGTCCAACCAAACCAACCCAGTCCTCAAGACACGGATCTAGCCACAAACCCTCAAAAAACAAAGTAATATAATTGACAGCATTCGATAACAGATAAGACTCATCACTTAAGTAATTAAGTGAAATCTTGTAGATTGCAAAATATTGAGGTGTGGTTCATACTCCTCAGTTATATCTAGCTGAGAATTCCACTATAATGAGTAGGACTCCCGTGTTGTCTTATTGCTGGGGAGTATGAACGACACCCCAACACAAAAGTCTTTTCTTCCTCCTATTTTCTCCGGATTCTAAGATCATTACATTTTTAGATTTTGGAAGCTGCTTTTTTTCTCCCATGAATTTTCTTTGTTAAAATGGAAAACTTTATAAGAAACAAAATATGAGAAGCAAGAAAAAGAATCTCAAATGAAACTTTCGTTAGAAATGTTACCAATTTGCACAATCAGCATATATGGCATGACCCTTAAACCAACAAATCAGAAGAACTGACAATGGGACTCAAATCGTGCAATAGAATTTGCCATTCCATTAATAAGGTTCCGACCATACACATGTTCATGAAATGGGAAAACAACATAATCTAGAGTAAGTCAGATCACAAGAACCTGCCAAAATATCCACATTAGATGAATGTCTAACACTATATACACATCCCAATTTAAATAAAAAATAATAGAAATTTAAATAGTCACTCTCCTAAATAAACTGAGATCTTTTCGAAAAAATCAATTGTGGCACCTTTTTTATAGTAAATAAAATGAACTTGTCACTACATTTGAACGTGTGTGAATCTAGTAACATGCAAAATGCAACTGAAAAGGCCAATTAGCCTGACAAGTCATTGAATGTGTACCGGTTAATTCGGTGACCAGTCATTGCTTGCGCCCAATCGAACTTTCCCCATTTTAATATAGTGATAGTCATCGAATCTATACATAAGGCTCACTAAATTCACTAGTACAAATGTATTGATGTTACGAAATAAATATTTCGGACCGGAGTTTCTTTCATCCCCGACTTTTGTTTGATATAGGTTACATATTTCAATTGAATCCACATATCCACCGAGCATTACAAAAAAACTTACAAAAAAAATCAAGATTGTATCCTCTCCGTCACCTCAATACAGTGGCTCATGGCGCCGTCAATTGCTGCGATAATTAATTATATCGCCTTACTTCTTTAACATGACACCACATTATTTAACAAATAACTTAATAAATTTATAGAGGAGCCCCAATGGATCATTTTAATAAAAAGTGATTACCGTTTGCTAATACAGGACGATCAGGTTAAGTAGAAGAGAACATGGTGTTAATCACTTAAAGTTTGCTCAAGCTTATTCCTAGTTTACTACTACAACCAAGTACTTCCTTATTTGCCTTTGCCTTTGCCTTTTGCTCCTCCGCCAACAATCTTCGGGAAGGTCACCTTGAATCCCGCCGGTTCGAGGGCATCGGGGGGAAACTGGTCGAAGGCCGAGGGCAACCCCGGACCGCTCTGTATCACGGAAGCCTCTCGAGATTGGGAAGACACGTCCTTCATCACTCTCTCGCACTTGCGGGGTAGCTTCCGGAACAGCCCAAAACATGTAAACGCTTCCTTGAGCATATTCAGCGTGTTCCTCTTGTTCTTGCCGACCACGTCCTTGTGCTGCTCCTCCTTGCCTCTCACGGGCAATTTGTCGGACGTTCCGCCTGCATTACCACCGCCCTCCTTCTCCAGTGGCTGCTCGATGGTCCCTGAATCAGAGACCTCGGAGGTCTCACGGCTCTTCATCCTGTTCTCGCTCTGTGAATCGGACATAGTGGTGATCAAGAGTAAATGGCTTAGTGGGTGTGGACGAATTTGAGATCGTGTTCTGGGCTTTAATAGCGAGCAAGAGATCACTTTTCGTGGAGAAGTCCACGTTTTCATAATGGAAATTGGGTAGCGCCATTGGCTTTCCATCATCTCATATACGTGATTCTTAATTAGATATTAATACCACGTTTGGGTGAGGAGGAGCTTTCAAGAGCGTAGGTGGGAGAAGAAGATGAAATGACTATAGTGAAGTGAGAAAGGTGATAGAAAGACGTGGATTTTAGGAGTCCATTTTAGTTATGGGGGATTAGATTTTAACTTGCGAATTTTCAGAACAAAATTGCCTATTTAAGGGGCGAATAATGGCATGTACTACGTAACTGGTTGTCGTCCGCGACGACATGTGCTTCTGCTGAGATGAGGATTCAATTGAGACGAAGTCATCAACTTCGGGGTTTACGTTGAAACAAACATCACTTCAGTGGGTACTTTGAGGAAAATTGTCCGTATAGGGTTGTCTTGATTTTTTCCTCTATTCAGTTATTAAAACCATGCATTCGTATATTAACTTAAACTTTCTAAATAGTTAGCAATAATCACATAAAATCTTTGATGATATAAGAGTAGGTTGTCCTGAGTTCAAATCTTTTCGCATCTTATGCCTTCCCTATTATATATTTTCACGATTTTATCTTAGGCCAAAGTCTAACCTATGTGCAAAGATAGTGTTATTTTTAAATATTAAATTTGATTCCCCTATTAGTTATTTCCATTTTAAGTTTTAGGTCAAAATCCAACTTATGCGCAAGGGAAAGTGATGTATCAAAATAATAAAATCATGCTTCCTTCTAGTTTAAGATTTTAAAACAACGGCCCTACTAAATCTTTCAATATCTTCACTCAAGCGAGTGAAGAAGAAGAAGACGGGGAAGATTTCATGTAAATTGAAATGGTTGTGACCTGAGGAATTTCATTTGGGTATTTTTTATATGCAATGTCTGGATCGATCCCAGGCAGGTGTGCATACGATGGATCCAACCTCCCTGGAGTAGCGCTTTGCATGGATGAAGCAAGTACGAGGTGGAGTGACAGGGTGATGGCCCGGACTTCACGTTTCCATGGATGACAAGTTGTATCTAGACTAGAAGAACACTTCACATACATAAGTCCACTAGTACAAGTTGTTGATTGCACATGTACGATGAAAAGGTAAGTTCACTCGTACAGTGCGGCAGGTACTACGAAAAGACTTGGTTGACTAAGAAGAGTTTCGAGTTCAACCAAAAAATTAATTGAAAAAGATTCAGATGGCTATTCAGTGTACACAGCGTATACTATATTCATTTTGGGAATCAACTTTCTTTGACAAAGCTTGAGAAGAAACCGTACCAAATGAAATTTACTTGTTTTCGAATGAGTTTAAGTGCAATAATTGAGTGCAAATTGTATTTTCGCTGCGTAACCACACCATGCAATAGTTTTTTTCCATGAGACCTAAGGTGAATCTCATTATATTTTTATCATGTGGTTGATATACTTGATTAAATTAAATCTATCCGATTAGTTTTTAATAGCTAAAATCATTCCTCCAGCGGAATGCTTTGTTACTTTATTTTTCAATAAGGGAAAAAGCCACCAAAAACCCCAAACTTTCCCACCTGTGACACATTTACCCCGAATATTTTTTTGTGACACCAAAAACCCCAAATTTTGCTATTTGTGACACATTTACCCCAATGCATTTAGTCCATGGGCATTTTCGTCTTTTTTGCATTTTCTTTTTTTCCTTTCCGGCGAGGGCGGCCCTCGCCGGCGTCGGGCGAGGGCTACCCTCGCCGGATCCGGCGAGGGGGCCCTCGCCAATGTCGGGCGAGGGCGGCCCTCGCCGGATCTGGCGAGAGCGACCCTCGCCCGACGCCGGCGAGGGCCGCCCTCGCCGGATCTGGCGAGGGGGGCCCTCGCAGGTGTCGAGTGAGGGCGGCCCTCGCCCAATCTGGTGAGGGCGACCCTCGCCGACGCCGGGCGAGGGCGGCCCTCGCCGGATCCGGCGAGGGCGACCCTCGCTCGACGCCGACGAGGGCGACCCTCGCCAGCATCGGGTGAGGGTCGCCCTCGCCTGAGTCGGGCGAGGGCGGCCCTCGCTCGCCCAGGCGAGGGCCACCCTCGCCCGACGCCGGCGAGGGCCCCCCTCGCCGAAAAGGAAAAAAAGGTAAAAAAAAAGAAAAAGCAAAAAAGATGAAAATGTCCATGGACTAAATATATTGGGGTAAATGTGTTGCAAATAGCAAAGTTTGGGGTTTTTGGTGTCACAAAAAAAAGTTCGGGATAAATGTGTCACAAGTGAAAAAGTTTGGGATTTTTGGTGGCTTTTTCCCTTTCAATAACTGCTCGATACGTGGGGCCGAGGATTAGGTGAGTTGGATACAAAATTGAGGCTCATGCATGCAAGCAAACTAGAGCAATCAACCAGGCCTTTGTCTGTTTCTCACTGGACTAGCTGGAATGCATGCGCACATGCGCAAAATTAGCGGGCATGATGCTCAATGACGAAATATTCTTATTGTATTTTATACGAGCCTCACGCAAGTATATATATTCAGCGAATAAGAAAGTCTAATGCCCATATAATATTATTTTGATGGGTTATGAGTATGAATATAACCTACCTTTATTTATATCTCAATAGATGTGCACGGAGGTGATGTTTGCAATCTTAATCCACCGATCAAAGACGCGATTACAAGAGAGAGAGAGAGAAATATGTTGACTGTCATGAAAAGTGTCAAAATTTTTCGGGTGTCGCAGCAATGCCAACAACAAGTGAAAGGTGCACAGTTTACATCAATCAGAATGATGCCAATCAAAGGCCCTCGCCTAGGGCTTTTGCGAGGTCACTGCCGGTGGCCCTCACCTAGTTTGGGCGAGGCCTTGGTGGTTAGGGGTGAGCGCGGTTCCAGGGTAGAACCAGGAACCGAAGAACCAGACCCGATGGATCCGGTTCGGTTCCAGGTTCCATGGACAGAGGGTCCAGTTCCCAGTTCCCCATTTTTAGGAACCGGCTGTTCCGGTTCCGGTTCCCGGTTTCCCATTTTTAGGAACCGGCTGTTCCGGTTCCGGTTCCCGGTTCCTATAGGAACCGGAACCGAACCCTGGAACCGGAACTGGGAATCGGAACCTGGAACCGGAACCGATACCTGGAACCGGAATCGGAACCGGGAACCGGAAGAAACCCTAATTCAATAATTCCCAAATGCTTCCTGCTCCTCTTGAATCACACCTTTGAAATTCCAAAGCATCCGTTTTGCCACACGCACACCCCCCAAACCCATCCATAGACTCACTCACTCACACACACATGCCACTCTCTCTCTACACTCTCGCAATCGAACGAATCTCCGGCGAGAAGCAACGATTTCCTCACCATTCGCCGGCCCTCCGTCTCGCGGTTGCGGACCCCTGCATTTCCCGGCGGATTCCTCTAGCAATCGCCCCGGATCAGCCCGAGGTGCACTTCCGGCATTGTTCTCTCTGATTTTTGCGCGCTGTTCGATTTTCCCTTCCACGATGTCGAGCGCCGAGCTAGATTTCAGCTCGGATGCTGGTCGTCGTTCGTTTTTGGTTTGGTTCAGTCAGTCGATTCTAGTCTTTTGCCTCGTGTTTGGCGGCGAAACGGGTCGACCAGTGCATGTCTAGAAGCGCTAGTAAGTGCTCCGAGCTTCGCGCGTGTGGAGCATTTCGAGTAGCTTCTGGGGAGAGCAAGCTGAGTTAGGGGTAATCATGGTGGTCCTTGGTGCCATGGTGCTAAATTGGGGGGAAATCCAACTGCTGTGATTGAGATGCTCTTATTGGGTGTTTGGTGTCGTGGCTCAGTTCCTTGTCTTGGGATCCATAGGGGTGCTGAGTTTGGGTCGGTTGACGTGGTAGTTTTCGTTTGTCTCGGAATGATTTTCTTTGGGTCTAGATCTGAGTCCGAGTTCGGAAAATGTTAAATTCCTTCTCCTTACCACGTTCATACCACATGCTCTACCAAATGTTTGAACCAGACTCACACAAGCTTGTCTCTGTGCCATATGTACGAACTGACCACCATATGTTTGTAATAATGTCTGAATGAAGTTATGTTTATTTTTAAGGAAAAACGTTTGAACCAAAACACTTGGTTGCCCATTTCATTACTTGAATCGCAACATTAGTCTTCAATTCATCTATATCGCATTCATTCTCCCGCAATTTGAGTCTATGTCTATGTGCCTCCTCATTTCATTACTGGCCGATTATGGAGAACATAGGGATCCGATTTGCTGGACTGTCAGGATGCACATTGGTTTGTGATTTCTGAAGATGGTGTTGGGTTACATAATTTTCTGAAGTGTGTTGTTCATGATAAATGCTTTCGTTGTTCTGCTCTTCAGAATAAAAGCACCTGCAGCCAAGCTTATGACTTGAGAAGTCCTTTCATTCCGTGTGGTAAAATGTGTACGCATTTTTCTTTTCTTGGTTATATACAGCTGTAGGTTGGTCAAAAGTAACCGATTTTTGAATTTTTTTCTATGGTCCGTAGTTGTGCAATGACTTATTGTTTCTCGAGAATTCTCAAGAATTGCAACATGCCACTTCTTTTCCTTGTTTTAATGCTTGTTAGTTCATCTAATATCAATTAGAAAACTTTTTTGTTAGCTGACCACATTCATTATCTTCAAGCCAATATGCTTCAAACTTAATTTCTCTCTTTCTTTTTGCAGGTTCCGCTGAGAGAGTTAGCAAGATAGGACTACGGTCGGAGTCTATAGCAGGTAATGCATATGCTTCCACTTATGGGATGTCACTCTCTAGTCTACATTGCATGGAGCTCTATCTAGTCTTTCTTTCACATAGGCATCCTAATTCCTATTATTTGCCTGTGTAAATGCGCATCCTTTGCATTCAAGATCCATTATGGCTGCAACTTTGGAATATGGCTCTGCATAAAGACCACTAGTAAAAGTTCAAGTGCATAAAGACCACTAGTTAATTGGTATGATACTTTGATTTAGGTTCTTTCATTCGGATATGATAATATCTTACTGCATAAAGACCACTAGTAAAAGTTCAAGTGCTCTTGGCTAATATGTTCTCATGTTGTTTGCTTGGCAGGAAAAGAGCAACTCCAATGGGTACCATGCATTTGCTCCTCGGGGAACAACAATTATGTCTAATGACAAAAACTTAGCTCTTTTAATACGAATGTCTTCGTTTCAAATGTTTAAATTCATAGAAGTAGGATTTAGAGGAGTTGATGTCCTCTTGCACGGCAGCAGCATCCATTTCATTTTGTGATGTCCTCTAACAAGTCTAGTGACTGAAATTTGGTGACAAGTCTAGTGACTTTTGTTATGTTTCCTCTCTTTTATCTAATGAAATTCCTTGCCAAATAGCATCCAATTCTGTTTCCTCTATTGATAATTTTGTTTGATTTGTATTCTCTCTTATTCGGTATTATTGTATTCATTTTTTGTTTTGTTTAAATAAAAATGAAATAAAAAAAAAGAATCTGTTGAACCCTGGAACCGACCCCGGAACCTGTGACAGGGTAGGTTCCAGGTTCCACGTTCTGACGGGTAGGTTCTAGGTTCCTCATTTTGAGGAACCTGTACCCGAGGGTAGGTTCCAGGTTCCGGGCGGAACCTACCCGGGCCCGGAACCTGGAACCGCTCACCCCTATTTGTGGCCGATGAGGGCCATCGGTGACCCTTGCTGGCACAAAAAAAAGCAAATAAAAAAAGGAAAATAAAAGAAAAAATTCAAAATTCAAAAAAAAATTTTAATTAAAAATTTTAATTATAAAATTGTTTACGTCAGCACCAACGGTACCATGTAGGACAACTAGTGTTCACGTTAATGATTTCTGGTCAAAATTAGCTAGATGGACTCAATTGGTAAATTGTCAAAATATTTATGACTTAATTGGCAAATTGGAAGGCTTATAACTGAATTGGCCAAATGCAATAGGTTTAAAAGTTTTTAGATGATTTTCCCTTGTTTTATAAGCAATGTTGCCCAGATTAGGGCGAGGGTCGCCGAGCCTCACCCTCGCCTAGGCGACACCCAACGAGGCTGCCCTGGCTTGGGCAAGGGCGAGTATCAACAAGGCCAATCCTTGCTTGTGGCGAGCAAGGATGACCCTTGCCCAGGCGATCCCAACCCTCATCGACCATCATTTGGGGCAGGTGGCCGGTGAGCAGCCACTGGCAAAAAGAAAAGAGAAAAACAAAGAAAGAAAAACAATTCAAAAAAATTATTAAAAATTTATCTACATTAGCACTAGTCGTGTCATGTAGGATAAATGGCATCCACGTCATCCATTTTCGGCCAAAATTGGCCAAATGGACTACATTGACAAATTGTCAAATGGTTTATAATTCAATTGATAAAATTGAAAGGTTTAGAACTGAATTGGCACAAATGCAACGAGTTCAGGACTTTTTCAGTAATTTCTCTCTAGTTAGCCTAACACACTAAGGATGTGCATGTGTGCCGATTGAAGCGTTGGCAAGTCATTGCAATTGTCCAAATGAACTTTTACCGTTCAAGATAGTGAGCCTTACCGGATCTATACATAAGGCTCACTAAATTCACTAGTACAAGTGAATTCGGGTGCTTGAACTGTCCATGTAAATGATCTTTCGGACCATTGTTGACACCTAAATTTTGATGATCCAGTCAGTTGTTCGTTGCATAAAAATTAGGGATCGATCCCAGTCCCTAGACAAAAAATTAGCATATAGATTAGAAGCATTTGAATTTGTATTTAGGCTCATATAGTTGCATATTTATCGGACATACGACAGATGGACTCGAGCGAATGGTTCTGAGCTTAATTCAATCAAGCCCATGACCAAAAGTCACATGTTTTGCACGCGTGATCTTCGGTTGCAAGAGATGTTCTGTATATATATTTTTCTGCCACATGGAGGACCGAGAAGGAAGGGAGATTCATTATATTTGGCCATATTGTTAGAAGATAGGAGGGAATAATATCCTATCCGCACGTATCTTTAATCCATGGACAATAATTAGCAATATATCTTTTCGAAATTCCATTAAAAAATCTTGGGCGTCACGACAAAACAAGGGGAATATTCTTCACCGAGGCGAGGGCAATACATCAGCAGATTTTGTTTCTCGGTATCTTTGTGCAAAGAAAAAATATATGAAGGATACAAGAAGAGGAAAACAGAATCGGTCAACGTGGGGAATATATAGTTGGAATTATGTTCTGGCGTCAGGGGCGCAAGCAAACAGGAAAGAAGCCAAACGTAATATGTTTTAAATATTCTTGAGTGGGTCTCTTTCTAAAAAAGGCATAGGCATTCTCACTTATAAAAGGATCACGTACAGACAAGAACGGGGGCTTTTCTTTTGGATCTGATCACACACAAATAAACATAGAGAAATACACGAGTGAAAAGGGAGAGACACACGGTCAAAAGGAAAAAAAAACCGAGAGTGCAAATTGGGACATGACTGGACGTAAAGGCCAAAGAAAAGCAAAGAGTGACCTTTTTCCTTTGCTTCCTGTGCTCTGATTGGAGCTGCTGTTGAACTCCCTCCTCGACGACATCACCTGCGAATCGCCAGCACAATCTCGGCTTCACGGTGACCCATCTGATTCACCTTCATTGACGGTCCCTGTGCACCTCAGCCCCGACGGTTTCCTGCGGTGTTTTCCGGCTAATTTCAGCGAGTACCCAGGCTTTTCCACAACGCCTCTGTTCCTCCAACTTCCCTACATCAGCCTCGTCAGCAACATCCAGTAAACCAAAGCTCCTTGACTGACGCCCAGCAACTCCAATCATGCCGGAGGTCCGGAGGATACCACCAGCCACTTCGGTTTCCAGCGACTTTGGTGGATGCCCAGCAATCTCGGGTTTCTTTCCAAGTTGGTCTTTACACCTTTGCCGGACCGAAGCGCTCCCGCTTGCACCATCGAGCCATCGCCGGTCCGTTTGCCGCCGGTCATCCGATCCGCATTTCCGATCCGCGTGGTTCAAATTTGGAAAGTAATCCGCAAATTAGGTAAAGATCTCTATCCGGTATATTTTCAAAATATTTAGATTTCTAGTTTGAATGTTTTGAATATTCCGTGAATATTGCGTGGATTACTAAATATCTTAAGATAATATTTTCTCTGTCCGCAATATTTGAAAATGCCCGAAATTAGGAATCATTCCTAATTTGGCAACGTATCTGGACGACTATCCGACCTTATCCCTAAGGTACGATACGCGACGATACGGAAAATCGTTATCTTATCCATAATCACTTGGATATGATAACAGATTTTATTCGCTTTCCAAATTCGAACAATCAACTTTTTGTCGATATCTATAACCCTATAGATATGACTGTTAGTTTGATTTTTTTGCCTAATTTGAATATGATAAGAAGAATCTTACGGATTGCGTGGATTGTTTGATCGTGGTTGTTATCTTGGTTTAATTGTTTTCCTTTTAAATAAAGAAAATCAAAAAATATGTTAGTTAGGATTTAAATTAGAAATTTTGCACACTTAAGGAATCTTAAATATATCCAAAAGAATAAGATAATTATTTGATTTAAATTGGGATTTAGGGTAGCATATTTCCTAGTTTAAATTAGAAATTGTTTTAATCTTTGTGGATTATTTAGGATATTTAATAATTTCGAATTTTAATAAAAATAAAAAAAAGAAGTCACTTTAGGATAGATTAAATTATTTTCTTAGAATAGATTGCATGTTAATTTAGACATTTTTTTAATTCCGAATTTCATTGGAAAAAACACATTATTTTCCGTCATTAGAATTAGGTCACGTCGTCGCATGTCATATAGTTCGCATGCTAGGTTGCATTAATCGCATATCATATTTTGCATGTCATTACATATAGGTTAGTTTGCATTTTAATAAAGCGCAAACCCTAAAGAACACCTCGAGTGCTTTACTTTGTTAATTAGAAATCATATTAGGATTGTCTATGTGATTTTCTAACTAATAATGCAGATGCTTGCGTTGCATTAAGGTATGTCATTCTCCTAATTTTGCAATCTATTTGTTACTTTCTTGGGTGTTAAATTGGTGATTTGCGCACCCGCATGAACACCTCACATTTTAGTAATTAGGTAATAAAATAGATTCAGACTGCCTGCATAAATATTTTTGAAAAGAAAAGGTACCGAAAGGGCGTTAGACTAGATCTAGCGTAACCAAGTCCCCGAGCTTAGAATCTCTGGTTCGTAGAAATAAAACATATCTCCCTATGTTTTATTTAGGTTTCTAATCGACCTACTATAAATAGATTAGTGGCGACTCCAAACATGAAAACTTTTGTATGTTAAAAACTTAAACCTTAAGTTGCGAATTGGTAGGGCTTAGGAGGGCCCGAGCTAGGCTTAATCTTAACAATACATTAGCCTAAGAGGAATTTTAGTTCGCGACAACCATATTTTCTTCTACCTTGAATTTTGTATGATATAGGTTTCATAATCCTACGTAATTCACATATCCACCTACCATAGAAAAACATATTAGACAAATCATAACCAAATCTAGACAATTATCTTCCCTCTCCCTCTCCTCAGCATAGTGGCACGCAGCATCGACGCATCGCCAACTGTTCCGGTAATTAATGGTATCATTTTACTTGTTTAACTTGACACCACAATATGTACCAAACGACTTAAGAAATTCGTTGACGAGCGCCAAGTGACTCGTTGAGAAGATATTGCAGTTTTCATTGGATTAAATTATTTTAATAAAAGGGATTAGTATTTCGTTGGTACTCTGGGTGTGCAAAAGAATCGAAAACCGCCTAGATCGCCCGGGAACGCTCGGAACCGGATTAGAACCAGTGGTTCCTAAGGGAATCGGTCTAGTTCCCGATTCCAATTTTTAGGAACCGGTGGGTACCGATCCGGTTCCCGGTTCCAGGTATGAAACTGCCCACTCACCCACCCGGATCGGACCGGTAATATAATAATAATATAATATATTTATTTAATTTTTAATTAAAAAAAGAAAAATATTAAATTCCTAAACAAAATCTAACTCGCTTGACAGTCACATCCTCACTCTGAGCTAAGAAACGCCTTCTTTTGCTTTCGCCTCATGCTCACTCTCACTCTCTCACTCTTCTTGGTCAATGCTTACCTCACCGTCTTCGACTCTCCGTCTCTGTCTCCGTTCTTGACTCGTGGGATCAGTTCCATAGACTCACCCAAGAACTGGACCGGACCGGCGGTCCAGTTCTCGAGTGGATCCATGAAACCAATTGGCAATTCCCAGTTCTAATTTTTAGGAACTGGTTCTTAGTGGGCGGTTCCCTGTTTTAAGGTAGGAACCGCCCATTCGGACCATGCTCACTCCTAGTTGGTGCAAGACAATGGACTTATATATACTAGTGCATTAGTGCTAATCACCAAGAACACCGAAAAGTGTGGAAACTTTTCAAGTGCTACGAAAATGCTAACGATAGGTGAAAATACAAAGTTTATATTAGCTCAAACAAGCAAGTACGACACCTAGACAACAAGTACAGGAAAGAGGCGAAAACGGGAAAATACTAATGAACACAAGAACAAGTGTGACTTATTGTTTGACGAGGTGCAATAGACGTTTAGGCCCTATTTGTTTTGCAGAAAATGAATAATTTAAAAAATATTTTCTTAAAAACAATCGCTTATATCACTTATAAAAATGAATGAATAAAAAATATTTCTATCGTTCACGAAAATATTTAAACACAACTTGCTTTCGATAATGAAAATATTTTCCATTCACTAATTATTTCAAGCGATATAAACGATCATTTTTTGTAAAATATTTTTCAAATAATTCATTTTATATAAAACAAATGGAGCTTTTATTCCCAAACGAGGAAGAAATGCTAGGACAACATTTATAAGGACACCGAGCCGTCCTTTCTCTTATCACCGTCGAGCATTTGGGCGAAGATGTCGTGGTGGCGAGTGAGGTGGCGGTGGTTTCCCGATGGTGGGGGGATGCCTCACGCTGAAGCGTTCGTTCCCCATGCCACGGTCCATCTCGTAACCGGCTTCAACGGGGGCCTCTTGCGATTGGGAAGACACGTCCTTCGGGAACAGCCCGAAACACGTCCGCAGAAACTTGAGCATGTTCAGCACGTTCCCCACGATCTGGCCGAACCCGTCCTTGGCTCTCACGGGCAATTTGTCGGACATTTCCCTTGCATTACCATCTCCTTCCTTCTTCAATGGCGGCTCCTCGTCGACATGAACTCTATTCGTCGTATCATCATCAACAGTGGCTCTGCGCCTAGGCTGAGGAGCCATGGTCTCAGAATCGAAGACCTCGGAGGTCTCACTGCTCTTGTTCCCGTGCTCGCTCGGGGATTCGGACATCGTGGTGATCAAGAGTGAATGACTTAGTGGCGGAGGACAAATTTTGAGACATCTGGGCTTTAATAGCGACCAAGAAATCACTTTTCGTGGAAGTTTTTCACGTTGTCATAATGGAAAATTTGGTGGCACCATTGGCTTTCCATCATTTCATGTACGTCATTCTTAGATATTAATACGGCGTTTGGGTGAGGAGGAGCTTTCAAGAGCGTAGATGGGAGAAGAAGATGAAATGAATACAGTGAAGTGAGAAGGTGATATGAAGACCTGGATTTTAATTTAGGAGTCCGTTTTAATTGGGAAATTTGGGAATTAGGTTTTAGTTTAAAGATTTTGGGGACTAGATTTTAAATTTAGAATTTTGGAAATTGAGTTCAAATGATTTCTGACAAAAATTGCCTATATATGGGGCGAATAATGGCACTAGCGACATGTCTAGATTGATCCCAGGAAGGTGTGCATGTGATGGATCCGACCTCCCCGGAGTAGCGCTTTGCATGGATGAAGCCAAGCACGAGGTGGAGTGACGGAGTGATGACCCGGACTTCAAGTTTCCATGGATGATAAGTTGTATCTTGAAGAACACTCACTAATACAAGTGATTGATGCACATGTACGAGGAATAGGTTAGTTCACTCGTACGGAGCTGCATGTATCGCGAAAAGGCTTGGTTGACTTAGAAGAATCTCGAATTCAACGGAAATGTATTAAAAAAAGATTCAGATGAGGACGTTCAGTGTTCACATTGTATACTATATTCATTTTGTAGATTAATTTTCTTCGAGTAAGCTAGAGAAGAAACTGTACCAAATGAAATTTACTTGTTTCTGAATGAGTTTGAGTATGATACTTGAGTGTGAATTATATTTTTTATTGTGTAATTGCACGGAGCAATATTTTTTTTCTATGGGACCTTATGCAAATCTGATTATTTTTTTTATCATTTGATATATATAATTGATCAAAATCAAATCTATTCAATTAGTTTTCAATGGGAGAATTACCAAAGAAGTTATAATTGCAATTGTATCAATTCAATCATAAACTATTTTTTTGCCAATTGAGTCCTAAACATTTTTTATTTGTGTCAATTCAGTCAATTCAATCAATTTTAACGGGACATTACTAACATGAATGTCAGCTGTCCTACGAGGCGCGGCCAGCATTGACACGGATAATTTTTAATAATATTTTAATATATTTTTTCGAATTTTTTAAATTTTTTTGTTCTTTTTTCGAATTTTTTCTTTGCTTTCTCTTTCTCTTTTTTTTTTCCTTCCCTTCTTCCCCTGGCCGGTTGTCAGACCTTAATGACCAGCTAGAGGTGAGGGCCGGTGAGGTCGACCTCACCGTCACTAGAGGAAGAAGGGAAGAAAAAGGAAAGAAAGAGAAAGAAAAAAAAAGGAAAAAAAAAGAATAAATGAAATTTTTTAAAAAATATTATAATATTATTAAATTTGTCCACGTTAGTACTAGCCGTGCCACGTAGGACGGCCAGCGTCCATATTAACGATTTCCAGTTAAAATTGGCTGGATTGATTGAATTAGCACAAATTACAATAGGTTTAGGAGTTTTTTTTTGGTAATTTTCCTAATTTTCAACAAATAAATTATTCCTTTAATTGCTAGATACGCGGGCCAAAGATTAGGTTTTTGTTTTCCCTCAACCAAGGATTAGGTAAGTTGGAGGCAAAATGTAGATTCATGCATGCAAGCAAAAGTAGAACAAACTACCTTGCCTTTGTCTGTTTCTCATTAGACTAGCTGGCATGCACGCGCGCGTCCGAGAAAGATTTTATGTATCGATTGAAGGAAAAGGCTATATAAAAATTGGCGGGTACGATGCTCGATGAAGAAACATTCTTATTGTATTTTTCCTCGAGTCTTACGCTAGTAGATATATTCAGCAAATAAGAAAGTCTTATGCCCATATAATATTATTTTGATGGGTTATGAGTATAAATATAACCTACCTTTATTTATATTTAATTAGATGTGCAAAGAGGTGATATTCGCAATCTTAATCCACCAATCGAAGACGCGATTAAAAGAGAGAAAGAGAGGAATATGTTCACCGTCACGAAAAATGGGTGGCACCACTGACTCTGGATCGATCTTATATCTTCACTCGCAAGAGGAGTGCAGATTCCATGAAGATTGGCACGATCGTGTAGAATTTATTTGGGTTTTTGTATATGCAATCTCTGCGTTGATCCCAAGAAGGTGGGCATGTTATTGATCCATCCTCCCCGAGTATTGCTTTGCATAGATGAAGCAAGCAAGCAATCGACTGGAATTCACGTTTCAATGGATGGAAAAGTCGTGTCCAGAAGAATACGTTCCTCGTCCATCCATTGAGCTCACTAGCTAGGGAACTCACGTTAGATTGAATTGCCGAGTGTCAAAAAAAGGAACGAAAAATAGAAAGAAGTTCGCGAACCTGTTTTGCTCTCCTTGGAGGAGCAGTGGCCTGATTGAAAAGGAACCCCATTGTTCGAGAGACTCTTCTCGACTCTCTATACACGCATTGAAGTATATGGTGATAGCCACGATCACCTACTGAGATTATCAATTGATGTTTACTTGTCCGCACCGTATAGTTGCACGAGCTCAAAAGGCCACGACTAAAAGACATCGTCTGGTTCTTCCTCAGCCGATCCAAATCTTGCAATCAGCTAGAGCTACAAGAGAGGTCCAAGCTCATATTTTCACACCAAGGATTCATGAAATTTTTTGACATAAACTGCTATCATGAGTAATTTAAGTTACTTCAACATTTTCCTGTAGGTGATCCTTAATTTTTCCACGATTGACACCCTTTTTGGCTTGTAAAATAAGTAACTTAAGTTACTTAAGCAATAGGCAATAATGTGTCATGCAAGTTGCAATTTACCACTAAAAGAGAAGAAAAATACAGGAAAAATTGCAATTTATTACCTATGTAGTCCAAACCAACCCGATCCTCTGGACACGGGCCACAAAACCTTAAAAAACAAAGTATTAAATACAACAGCATAAAATAAAAGATAAGTTCCTTCACTCTGGGGATTAAGTAAAACGTAAAGTGGATTGAGCAAGTCTCTTCTTCCTCCCATCTTCTCTAAATCTTAAGGGTCCGTCTGTTTATAAGAAAACTGTTTTCGAAAATTTGCCTCCAACTTTCCAATGTTTTGATGATGGATAATTTATTGATTTACAAAGAACGTTTTCTATGAATTGAAAACATCAAGCTTAAATTGAAAGAAAATGACTTCCCATTCTAACAAGAAGGAAATCATTTCCCCTAAACCATGAAACAAAAGATAACCATTTTCCTTGAAAATGATTTCCATGAAAAAATATTTTTTTTATCATGAAATTTTCAGTGAAATAAACACTCCGGGAGATCATAACAACCCTTGAGCAACAGCTTGTCCAAAAAGAGCAATACAGGCTGGTGTGACTTGTTGTCTTTGGTTTTGGCAAAGCTTCTTTCTATTTTTCGTTCTTAATTAGCACTCGGCTATTTGCTTGTGGTCTAGCGTGAGTACCCTTCCAAGTGAGCTCAATGGAAGGCACCTGGGATTAGGGGTGTCGGAATCGAACCGAAAAATCGAATCGAGATACGAACCGAACCGAAAATTTGATGCATTTCGGTTCGGTTTCGGTTTCGGTTCTAATCATGGAAAATTAGTCGTATCTTTTTTGCGGTTTGGGTTATTTCAGTTTGGTTCGGTTTAAAACCGAACTGAAAGCCAACTTAAATTAAAATCTCTCTTCTTTCTCACCCTTCTCAAACCCTAACTGACTCTGAACCGAGAACCCTCGCTCTCTTCTCCAGTGGCTCCTTGGTCCCTCTTGCCAGTCGCGTCTCAGCCGATTTTGCCGGAACCCGCCGGAACCCTAGTTCCATTTACTTTCTCGTCAAGAAGCAGGGGAAGAAGAAGGAAGAAAGAAGCCACTCGATTCCGAGGAAAGACCGGAAACAGAAAAAAAGCAAGAAGAGGTTTCGATGTCTAGGCCGGCCATGAGCTCCGAGAAGTTGATGATCTCGGGGCGGGTCAAGTCAGACCATAGAGGCCAGGATTCCGACCGGAAGGACTTGGGGTCGGAGAGAGGGGAGGGGAAGATGGATCCGAGGGTGAACCGCGGCGGAGGAGTCTGCAGTGTCGTGGGGGCGACGGCGGAGGGCAGGGGTGGGTCGAGGGTGAGGAGGCCATAGGTGGTGGAGGTGAGGGAGACGATGTGGTGGCCGAGGGCGGAGGTGGTCCCGAGGAGAGAGAACTCGTCGTCGTGACTCCGCAGGTTAGAGGAGACGCAACCCATGGTCCCTTGGTAATTACTGTCAGAGCTCTGGAGCTGCTAAATTTATCAGCTTTCCTTCCTCTTCTTGAAAGTTGAAACCGAAACAAAACAAGAAATTGAAGAAGAGAGATGGCACCATGAGGGAGAGAGTTTGAAGGGTGTGGAGAGAGAGAGAGAGCGCGAGTTCTGGCTTCGATCCAAGAGATGTCTTCTTTGGAGGAGAGAGAGGGGGAAGCAGTAGAATAAAGTAAAAGGGAAATGATTAAAATCGAACACCAAAAACCGAAAATTGAGCCGAACCTAACCCAATCAAATCGAACCAAATTGATTTTTCGGTTCGGTTCATATTCGGTTTAAGCGAGATTCTGTTCGGTTCGATGGTTCACCACTAACGGTTCAGTTCGGTTCGGTTTTCTTGAAAAACCGAACCGTTTACACCCCTACCTGGGACTGTATTGCTCTAGAAAGAACTTTTCATCCATTGAGACGTGAGGTCAGTCGATCACTCTTTCACTCTCTCACGTGCCTGCTTCATCTATGCAAAGCGTTACTAAGGGAGGATGGATCAATCACATGTCCACCTATTCTTGGGATCGATGCACGATTGCAAACAAATTCCACACGATCATGCCACTCTTCATGGAATCTCCACTCTACTTGCTAGTGAAAATATAAGATCGATCCAAAGTCAATGGCGCCACCCATTTTCTCCTTTACTAAAACGTGGACTTTCGTCATTCCAATTCCACGAAAAACGATCTCTTGTTCGCTATTTAGGCCCCCCCTGAAACCCGACTCCCAAATTCGTCCACCCCCACTAAGCCATTCCCTCTTTATCACCAGTATGTCTCCGTCAGATTTCCAGACCCAGAACGGTAAGAGGAGCCATGAGACCTCCGAGGTCTTCGAATCTGTGTTGAGCTTGCTCATGGGCTTTGCTAACGATGCCGAGACCATCGTTCGTCAGCCTAAGCGCATAGCCCTTGTTGATGATGATGCCACGGATGGAATTAATGTCGATGAGGAGGAACCATTGGAGAACGGTGGCGATGGTAATGCAGGGGACTTGTTCAACAAATTACCCATGAAAGACAAGGAGGAGCTGCTCAAGGACGTGCTCGGCGAGATCGTGGGGAACATGCTGGGCAAGCTTCCTGAGGATGGGAAGGACACATTTCTAGTGAGGTGTTTCGACGGGCTGTTCCCGATGCTTCCCTACGAGTCGCAGAGAGTTATTGAAATTAAAGTGAAGGAAGTGTCCTCCCAATCCCGGGAGGCTTTAGTCACACTGAGCGCTCCAGAATCGCCCTTGGCCATTCCGAACCTGTTTCCTGCGGATGACCTTCGTCCAGTGGGGTTCAAGGTGAGGTACCCGCCTGCGATTGGCGGTAGAGGAAGAGGCGGGCAAAGATTCAAGGTGAGGTTCCCGGATGTGATTGGTGGTGGAGGTAGAGGAGGAGGAGGAGGAGGTGGGCAAGGGCAAGGGCAGGGAGGAAGTGAGTAATGAGACTGTCGCTCATCGCTACGTGCCCAGCCACGAAATGAGTCACCTAAACGGATGATCTGAACTGTCAGATACATAGATTTCAGACGAGATCCCTAGATCTAATGACTTCATATTAGACTGAATTTAGACAAGATGTTCACGGGTCAGTGGGCACGAATGCGTGATTGCTCTTTACTACTTTCTTTCTTTTCTGTCTCTTTCAAAACGTGTAGAATAATTCTTATGTATCCTAGTTGGTGACTACTTAATCGCTTTGAGTAATCGTTTGGTTGGTTTGTTGTATTAGCGGGGGTTTGAGAAGTTTAACGATGAATAAAATTGGTACCATCCTCGTACCTCTTATGATTGCTTTTTTTTGTTTTTTGGCTTACCAACTTTTATGAACTGTGGAGAACCTGTTGACACCTAAATTTTGGCGCATCATTCAGTGTTAATTGCATAGAAAATTAGGGATTAAATTTTTTAACCCCTAAACAAAAATATTAAAATTGCATAGCATATAGTTTAGGTTCATATAGATTAATTGCATTCCGCATCGGATCGGCGGTGGCAAGCGAGCTTAAAATTCATCACGTAAATCGAGCTCGGGCACCGAACGAAACTCGACTCACTCGGAAGACGGAGGCCGAAAATCACACGTGAAAAGGGCTCGGTTGTCTTAATTTGAGCTTAAATTAGCCCATCAAGTTAATTGAATAAAAGCCCGAATTAATTCAATAAATTTGGAATTAAAATGAAAATTAAAGCCTAAGCCCAAGCCTAAGCCCATTAGGACTAGAAAGCTCATCTAATTGATCTAGGTTAGTGTTATATATACATCATTAGGTCAGGATTTTAAAGGGAACTCTCATAATTTTCGGTAGAGAATTTACAGAGGAAACACAGACATCCACGGCTACCATTGAAGAAAAAAAGAAAATCCTGAAGAGAGGGACACATTCGGAGGAGCACGGCTACAGAGAAGAAGACGTCGGGCACATTCAAAGAGAGTCTCCTTTGACTGCCATATGTTGACTCCACCTCATGAGCAATTATGGCTTTATTTTCCTGCGGATGAGATCACGTTCCACTGGACGCCTTTGCACCTCCAACGTTCGGAGTTGTTCCTTCTTCAGCCCCTTCACGTCTGAGACGCTGCTCCACCAATCAGCGAGCGCCCAGGGATAGCAGCCAGTGATCCCGAGCAGTTTCCAGTAATTCTAGACGATTTCCTGCAGATTCCCGGTGAGCTCATCCTCTCCGACGTTGAGCACAGCGATCCAGCGGAAGTAGTGCTCGTTGCCAGCCAACCACGACCGTGAGTGAGCCCACCATCACCGCTTCGTCCGCGGGCCCGCAGTCGCTACCCACCGCTGCGCTAACTACTGCTGCGACACGTCCGTCGCTGTCCCGCTGTTGCCGCTCCCAACGCCGTACCGCCGTTCCCTGCCGCTGCACCGCCGCTGCACCGTAGCTGCTGCCGCTGCACCACCGCTGTCCCCGCCGTGTCCCGTCGTTGCCGCTCCCGACGTCGTACCGCCGTTCCCGACGTCGCGCCGCCGTTCTCGACGTCGCGCCACCATTCCCGACGCATCCCGATCCGCAATCCCGATCCGCTGCAAGTTCAAATTTGGAAATAATTCCGCAAATCAGGTAATTATCCTATCTTGATCTTATTTGAATATTTTGTTGCCTGATTTATACTTATTGATATCTAATCTTGTATATTTGAATAATAAACATTATCTCAATTAGGATTTGTTTCTTTTTTTTTAAATCTTGGATATCTATTACTCGTTAAATTTGGATAGAATTTAGAGTTTTCAAAATCCTTTAAATATATCCAAAATATTTGAGATATCTAATTTTTTTCAAGATGTGATCGATTAGGAAAATTTCCTAATCCGCAACCGCACACGTGGAAATAAATCTATCTATCATGCTTTAGATAGAATTATTTTCATAACGGGTATTTCGAATTTTAGGGTCGATCTGTCAGGCTTCAGATCGAAACTTAATTTGAAAGATTTCGCGGTTATATTTTTTACTTGATTTTAATTTCGAATTTCATAAAAAAAATACAAAAATTAAATTGCTTTAGAATAGGTTAATTTCTTTAGTTTAAAATTGCATGCTTAGATAATTGGCATTTTTAATTTCGAATTTCATTAAAAAAATATAAAAAATAATTTGTCCGTCATTAGAAATAGGTCACGTCGTCGCATGACATATAGTTTGCATGTTAGGTTGCATTAATCGCATGTCAATTTTTGCACGTCATTACATATAGGTTAGCTTTCATTTAAATAAGTAAAAATCAAAAAGAAATTTCTGCACCTTTGAACTCTAAGTCAAGATTTATCAAAATTGTCAAATTGAGTATTTTTCTCGAAATTGGTACCGAAAGGGCGTTAGGGAATCTAACGTAACCAAGTCCCCGAACTTATGATTTCTGGTTCGTAGAAATAAAATAATACTCCCGCTATTTTATTTAGGTTTCTAATCAACCTATCCTAAATGATTAGTGGCGACTCCCGTTGAAAATATTTGCATGCTCACAATTGGACCTAAGTTGCGATTTGGTAGAGTTTGGGAGAACTCGAGCTAGGTTAGTTAATTTAATTGATCTAGTAATCCATTAGCCTAAGATCGAAACCCGACGATTTTTTTTAGGTCGCGACAGCTTGGCGACTCCGCTGGGGACAAAACTTGAATTTTTTTTGAAAATTTAAGGAGGACTTAGGCCAAAAAAATTCTCATGAAAAATCACTTGATTTGACAAAATTTGATTGAATTCTCATTTTTAGGTGTTAAATGGTTTTGCAGGATGGGAGTTATAAGGGGAGTAGTGATTGGCTAACCCTTTGTTTTGCAGACTTGGTGGAGTGGAATTATGATTTAATTTTTGCACTATTGAAGCGTTGTTTGCATATAATTGTTGTGCATGATTTACAGTATTTACACTACACCACACACAACCTGTGACCGGACCTGGGTCACACCCATAATTCTAAGATGGTATTTAGATGGTTCTTTAACCTTGGCGGTAAGACCTCGCTAAAGGTTATCCCATTTGGATCCCGAAAAATTTTCAAAAAATGGCTCAAGGGTCGTCCTCATGCACGTGAGGCTACTACACATGGAGGTTCCCCTTGTCGACCGAATCAAGCCGAAGTGATTGAACCCGACTAGTCATGACTATTGTATGCCAGGCTGCGGCTAGTCATGATGAGTGTGCGCGAGGCTGCGACATGTCGTTCCTTTCATCACTTCATTTTGCAAAAGCCTTTAGGGTAGATAGATTAAGATTTAAACTCACGATTCGTGTGCATGTCTCTGTGATTGACATTTTCTCCCAAAGGATGGTAATTTCTCGAGCTTTATCTTTAGTTTTCTTCATCTTATTTTGAGTCGGTCCATGATTTAGGTTGAGTCATTTGGCACGTGGCCTCTAAAAGAGGAAGACCGTCTGATTTCTTGTTTGGTTTAGGGAGTTTTTCTTTCTTTTTAGGATGGAATGTTAGCTTACATTTGTACTTCATGCTATTAACGTTTTCTGGTAATAAATGTCGTTTCTGAACGATTTTTATAAGAATTCTTTTCAGACACCTTCCATCTTGGGCAATTCAATGAAAGCATTAAACTATAATTCGTAAATTTTGGAATTAGTCCAGGTTTTTATTGAATAAAGTAATTTGGAATTTCGAGATTTACTGGACGAATCGGTCTTTTGAAAGAAATTTCATCTTGAGGGTCTAGAGGATGTCATGGACTGACTCGTTATTCTTACTCGTTGTATTCATTCGATCGTTGCTTTTTGCAGGTAATTTGCCACGGATCCCCCTCATCCTCATAATACTCGATCGGTGACCAAAAGAAGGATGGCCAATCAAGCTGAGATTGCGGCCATGATTGACGAAAAGCTGAAGGAACACATGAACATAATCAATGAGCAGATCGCGGCTGCCATGTCCAAAATGATGAGTGATCTCATGGCCAAGCAGCAGCAGATCAATGCTGCCTCTCAATCGGAGATTCCACTTCCAACCCGTCAGGGCCTTCGCCTCGACAAATCTCCTGTAGTGAACACTAATCCAACCCTTCGACTGGATGATGTCATTCTAACTGACACTAGTGCGTCTCCGGTGGCCCCTGTTCTTCAGTCACTTCCCAATGATGAGAATGCCAAGTTGCTGGCTAAGATCGACCAGAGGTTACGTGAAGTGGAAGGAACTCAAAGTGTTCCACCTGTTGATCTGTCTATTTTTACCCGGGTCCAGGTGCCCGATAAATTCAAGATGCCAGCCTTCGAGTAGTATGATGGCACCTCAAACCCGATTCAGCACATTGACATGTACCAGGGGCTCATGAATAGATACGTTTCTAATGGACCTCTAATGATCCAAACCTTCCAAGCAAGCTTGAAGGATGCTGCAATGAGGTGGTATACTAACCACCAGATCAACCGGAAAGACTCATGGGAAGAGGTGGCAAACCTTTTCGTCAAACACTTCAAGTTCAATCTCGATGTCATCATTACAAGGGAGGATCTGGAAAGAGCTGAGCAGAAAAAGGGTGAGACACTAAAGGAGTATGCCACTCGCTGGAGGAACATGGCGAGACAGATCATGCCTGAACCCTCAGAACGTGACTTAATGAAGTTGTTCGTGTCCACCCTACCACAACTGGTTCGTTCATGAATGTTAGTGACGGCCGCCCAATCTTTTGGCCAACTGATAGCCATGGGTGAGGAGATTGAGACCGGACTCAAGAAAGGATGGTACAGTGAGTCAGGTTCATCAGGCAATAAATTTACTAATAAGAAGGACAAAGAGCATATCCCCGAAGTCAACATGACCTATGTACAGAAGACGCCAGCTCAGGTCCCGAAGCTACAATTTAGCACCCAGCAAACAACCTCTTATGGGCGGCAAAGCCAGCAGGATTCACGCCAGCAGCGCAAAACTCGTCAGTTTACTCCACTTCCTGGGACATTATCTCAGGTACTGGCAGTGTTAAGGAAGAAGAACCTGCTAAATTCAGAGCCATAAAGATCTAATGTTGCTGGCTATGCAAGGTATGATCCGTCGAAGAAATGCGATTACCATAGAGGTGAAGTTGGGCATTCGACAGATGATTGCCAAGTACTCAAACATCGAGTGCAGGATCTACTCGAGACAGGAGCGTTTGCGCTACAGCCAGCCGATAACCCCAATATGCAGAACAATCCACTCCCTGATCATTCGAGCAGTGCAAATGTTGTCCTTGGTCCGGGAGTCAAGCAGGTTCAGGGCTTCAGGGTCCCTCTCGAAGATATGTTCGATGCTTTAGTCCGAGCTGGTTATGTTTCGACTGGTGAGGTGGTGTCACTCGATGAGATAGAAAAGAAAGTGGATGAGTTGGTGAGAAAAGGAATGATTGGGACAACGGATGAATTCGGGGTAGTGGCCACTATATCTCAAGTCATCATTGACTGGAATGAAGAACTCGCAAGGATGACCGATGAACAAGTTAAGTTGGATCCTGACATGCCCCCTCTCGAGGACGCCTCTGACAATGACCACGGGATCATTATACCCGATGCTTCGGAAATATTGGTCCTGGCATCACCTCAGCCCTATGCTTATGAAAGTAACAAGATGGTTCCATGGTCGTACGACGTTGATCTAAAGCACAAGGTTCAGGACCTCTTAGATACTGGGGCATCAACATTTCGTGCTTCATATCTCTACCAAGGCCGAGATGATCTTCTCATAGTTCCAAACATCCAGACCACATCCCCGAGTCCTGCAAGAATGATACATGAAGAGAAGGAGGTAATCGACACCCTGGGGCAACCGAGCGGCAAGTTCGACTACTACGTGAAATATTCGGCTCCCCCGAGCTTCTATATTGACCCGCGTGATATCGTGCCCGATGGATGAGGAGGTATGGATGATTTAACACCTCCAGTGACAGAAGATCCTGATGATGCGATGGAGGGAATCACTGCTATGTTCAATAACATGCTCATTGAAGCTATCGAGGAAGGACCATTGGTTGAAATGGGCACTGGCCCGCGAGAGTAACACCTTTATTTTTTTCGCACACTTCCCTTGCGTGGGAATTTCTATTGCTTTCTAGGACTTGCCCCGTCTTGGGAGCTGCTTTTTAGGATTTTTTCCTATGACTTTATTGTCCCAGTTTCCATTCCAATAAATGTAATTTATTTGGTGATAATCAATGAAATTACAAATTATTTTCATTTTTTTAGGGCATGTTGAAGTACATCAAACCAGCTCGGTGATGATATCCAACCGATAAAAGAAAAATATAGTCCAAGGAGAATTCTGAGGCCTGGGCTTCTTCATGCTTCCTCGTGTTAAAACCTTTTTGAAAAGAATTTCAAAATAAATAAATCAATCAATCAATAAAAAATGCAATGCTTAACCCTGTTTGTCCTTCTGAATCCTCTACTTTATGTTTCAGGGGTAACTCCATATTCTCTTGTGTATGGTATGGAAGCAGTGCTACCTGTTGAGGTTGAAATTCCTTCGTTACGTATTCTTTCACAGGTACAATTGGCAGAAGCAGATTGGATCCAACAGAGATTGGAACAGTTGAACATGATTGACGAGAGAAGGCTTAGAGCTCTATGTCATGGCTAGTGCTACCAACAACGAGTTGCTAAATCTTTCAACAAGAAAGTCAAGCCTCGACATTTTCAGGTAGGTGACCTTGTCCTGCGGAAGTTATTGCCGATAGTTCCTCTTGCAGAAGGAAAATTTGCCCCAAACTATGGCGGCCCGTACATTGTGAAGAAAGTCCTTCCAGGAGGTGCTTTGATTTTGGCCGAGATAGATGGTCGTTTTTTTTTTCAGTCCAGTTAATTCTGATTCTGTGAAGAAATATTACACTTGATTTGTACTCATTCTAACTTTGTTTCTATCGAGTGTCAAGTTGAATTTTATGAATCAATTGATGTTACTAAGCTTTGTTTGAGGAAGACTTTTAATTTGGCAATTTATTTCTGTCCTAATGAAGCGATCATATTGCATGAGAGACTTCAAGACGACGAAAGGCAAGACATTTCTATACACGTCCTGAATAATAATCCCTAGTACGAGTTGAGCAAAAATTCCGTGCTGACAAGGTAAAGGATTATCTCACGAAAAGTATGACGACCAAAATGATGAGAGGCATTCATTTCCTCTATCTAAACACTACAGGTTATCATTTGCTTAACCCCTTTGAACGGAGTTTCATTTCTTACCCCTGTCAGGAACAATCCCATACCGGGGCAATTTCTTAAAAAGTTCAAAATGGTTAGAATTTTCTTGCTTTCACTTGCATCAATCTTCAAATATATTTATTGCATGCAAGTTCTGTGTTAGCTCGAGTGCCTTAGATATGACGAAGAGCATTTCTTTTTATATCCCTACACATTATACCCTTTGCATACCCAATTTGAACGGTGAATTCATTTCAACCCAATTGGTGATCGTTCTTGTGATAAACAAATGAAATTATCTCAAGACAAGTTCAAGGTGACTTAGGGAAAATAGCAGTTCGAAAGAAAATTCATCAGAGAGAGCTCGAAAGAAAATTCATCAGAAAGGATGCAAAAGGACTCCATCAAATCGAAGTTCTCTCTCGGGAAAATCTCTCGAAGAAAAGAAAAAAAATCTCTCTCTCAAAAAAAAAAAAAGAGAAAAAGAGAGAGAGAAAAGCTTCAGCAAGAACTGAGTCGATATGCAAGATCATTCTTCAAGGAAAAGACCATTTGAAGGTTCATTTGTGGAGCAATTGCTAGATGAGATGATCACCAATCTCCATATTCATAATACCCCTTTTGATGAAAATAGGCCATTCCTTTCAAGCCTACCCGAACCTACGTTACAACCATTACCGAAATCTCTTCTGAATATGGCACTTGAGTTAACGTAGAGTTTCAAATGCTTATAAATGTTGCTCGAAGAAGTGCGAGCAAGATTTTTCTATCTCATTTTTGCAGCATTCTTGACTTGTAAACCCGGAACAGCTGGTGATATCAATTCTTTCAATAGCCTCGACTCGAAGAGTCCCTTTTGCTAAGCCATTGACCAAGCTCACATTTTAGTCCTTATAAAGACCTCTCAGATTGGTCAAGTCATACTGATTTTGAGAATATCCGAACCCTTGTCAAGCACGATGAAGAGAGTTCGAGTGATTCTTATACCCGCATCAAAGGTCGGGTCAAAAGTCTTTCATTGAGAGTGAGTGGAAAGTCCTTTCTGATTAAAAGTCTCTCATTTAATATGATCAAAATGTCAAAAGGACGAAATGGTTGTTCTTATTAATAAATTCCCTAGTAAAGCTTGGAAATGCAAGCAGATTCATGAATTATGTTTTCTCTGCCTCTGCGCATGTGTTATTTTAACCTTTTCTCAGGTAAAAACAGGAGCGATGCCATTGGCTCTGTCATAAGAAGAATTCAGGTACGTCTTATTCTTCATTGTTTCTCTCTCCGGAATAGGAGAAATTATCTCTCTCATATGTTCACCAAGTGGAACAGGTGACATTTGGTGTTGCTAAGTGGAGTATGAAGCACACCTCATCTCATGTTCGCCCAGTAGGATAGGCGACATAATTTCACATTTGGTGTTGCTAAGTGGAGTACGAAGCACACCCCATTTTATGTTCGCCCAGTAAGATAGGCGACGTAATTCCTCTTTCGGTGTTGCTAAGTGGAGTACGAAGTACACCCCATTTTATGTTTGCCCAGTAGGATAGGCGACATAATTCCTCTTTCGGTGTTGCTAAGTGGAGTACGCGGCGCACCCCATTTTATGTTCGCCCAGTAGGATAGGCGACATAATTTCTCTTTTGGTGTTGCTAAGTGGAGTACGCGGCACACCGTATTCTTATATTCGCCCAGTAGGACAGGCGACATAATTTCTCTCTTGGTGTTGCTAAGTGGAGTACGAAGCACACCATTTCATGCTTACCCGAATGAAAGAGGTGACATGACCCTTTTCGTGATTGTCCAGTGGTATGGACAATACATCCCATTTTTTTTTTCTTCTTCTTCATATCACGCGCTATTTCGCATCTGTAGGAAACTACAGGTAACAGATAGGCAATCATGTACCTTGAGAACCTTACTTCCAGTGGACTAGAAGTTTGGAGATCGAGGGAACTCAAAGCATTATAAAGCTTTCCCCCACTTGGACGCTTTTTGTGCGATCCGTATGTAAGACTCTTTCACCGCTCCGCATGAAGTGAGAAGCCTTAGCATACGTTCCTTATTGTTTGCATATCATGCATCATTACATTTTTTTAAAAAAAAATTTTTAAAAAAAATCATCATTCATTATTTTTCATAGTTTAAATTTAGGTCTCAGTCTTTGAGCGAAACCTCTGCGAGCCTCCACTCAAAGAGGGGCAGCTGTTGACACCTAAATTTTGGCGCATCATTTAGTGTTAATTGCATAGAAAATTAGGGATTAAATTTTTTAACCCCTAAACAAAAATATTAAAATTGCATAGCATATAGTTTAGGTTCATATAGATTAATTGCATTCCGCATCGGATCGGCGGTGGCAAGCGAGCTTAAAATTCATCACGTAAATCGAGCTCGGGCACCGAACGAAACTCGACTCACTCGGAAGACGGAGGCCGAAAATCACACGTGAAAAGGGCTCGGTTGTCTTAATTTGAGCTTAAATTAGCCCATCAAGTTAATTAAATAAAAGCCCGAATTAATTCAATAAATTTGGAATTAAAATGAAAATTAAAGCCTAAGCCCAAGCCTAAGCCCATTAGGACTAGAAAGCCCATCTAATTGACCTAGGTTAGTGTTATATATACATCATTAGGTCAGGATTTTAAAGGGGACTCTCATAATTTTCGGTAGAGAATTTACAGAGGAAACACAGACATCCACGGCTACCATTGAAGAAAAAAAGAAAATCCTGAAGAGAGGGACACATTCGGAGGAGCACGGCTACAGAGAAGAAGACGTCGGGCACATTCAAAGAGAGTCTCCTTTGACTGCCATATGTTGACTCCACCTCATGAGCAATTATGGCTTTATTTTCCTGCGGATGAGATCACGTTCCACTGGACGCCTTTGCACCTCCAACGTCCGGAGTTGTTCCTTCTTCAGCCCCTTCACGTCTGAGACGGTGCTCCACCAATCAGCGAGCGCCCAGGGATAGCAGCCAGTGATCCCGAGCAGTTTCCAGTAATTCTAGACGATTTCCTGCAGATTCCCGGTGAGCTCATCCTCTCCGACGTTGAGCACAGCGATCCAGCGGAAGTAGTGCTCGTTGCCAGCCAACCACGACCGTGAGTGAGCCCACCATCACCGCTTCGTCCGCGGGCCCGCAGTCGCTACCCACCGCTGCGCTAACTACTGCTGCGACACGTCCGTCGCTGTCCCGCTGTTGCCGCTCCCAACGCCGTACCGCCGTTCCCTGCCGCTGCACCGCCGCTGCACCGTAGCTGCTGCCGCTGCACCACCGCTGTCCCCGCCGTGTCCCGTCGTTGCCGCTCCCGACGTCGCACCGCCGTTCCCGACGTCGCGCCGCCGTTCTCGACGTCGCGCCACCATTCCCGACGCATCCCGATCCGCAATCCCGATCCGCTGCAAGTTCAAATTTGGAAATAATTCCGCAAATCAGGTAATTATCCTATCTTGATCTTATTTGAATATTTTGTTGCCTGATTTATACTTATTGATATCTAATCTTGTATATTTGAATAATAAACATTATCTCAATTAGGATTTGTTTCTTTTTTTTTTTAAATCTTGGATATCTATTACTCGTTAAATTTGGATAGAATTTAGAGTTTTCAAAATCCTTTAAATATATCCAAAATATTTGAGATATCTAATTTTTTTCAAGATGTGATCGATTAGGAAAATTTCCTAATCCGCAACCGCACACGTGGAAATAAATCTATCTATCATGCTTTAGATAGAATTATTTTCATAACGGGTATTTCGAATTTTAGGGTCGATCTGTCAGGCTTCAGATCGAAACTTAATTTGAAAGATTTTCGCGGTTATATTTTTTACTTGATTTTAATTTCGAATTTCATAAAAAAAATACAAAAATTAAATTGCTTTAGAATAGGTTAATTTCTTTAGTTTAAAATTGCATGCTTAGATAATTGGCATTTTTAATTTCGAATTTCATTAAAAAAAATATAAAAAATAATTTGCCCGTCATTAGAAATAGGTCACGTCGTCGCATGACATATAGTTTGCATGTTAGGTTGCATTAATCGCATGTCAATTTTTGCACGTCATTACATATAGGTTAGCTTTCATTTAAATAAGTAAAAATCAAAAAGAAATTTCTGCACCTTTGAACTCTAAGTCAAGATTTATCAAAATTGTCAAATTGAGTATTTTTCTCGAAATTGGTACCGAAAGGGCGTTAGGGAATCTAGCGTAACCAAGTCCCCGAACTTATGATTTCTGGTTCGTAGAAATAAAATAGTACTCCCGCTATTTTATTTAGGTTTCTAATCAACCTATCCTAAATGATTAGTGGCGACTCCCGTTGAAAATATTTGCATGCTCACAATTGGACCTAAGTTGCGATTTGGTAGAGTTTGGGAGAACTCGAGCTAGGTTAGTTAATTTAATTGATCTAGTAATCCATTAGCCTAAGATCGAAACCCGACGATTTTTTTTTAGGTCGCGACAGAACCGTCACGTGATACTGTAGAGTATCTAGTAACAAATGTCGTAGTGTTCTATCGATAAGGTAGCATTTAATAATTTTTATTAGATTTATTTGGACTGGGTAATGGAAAATTGCATGATTAAAATAGGAAAGGATGAATGTGTTTCCTGACAAATATGTTAAGGCTCCTCAATTTAAATGATTTTTACAATGCAAGTAGTCGATTTCCATTCCATCAATAAGTAGTTCTGGCTTAAACCGAATATTTCATAGGGATAGAGGACTCTTATGTTAACTCCGAGAGAAGAAAGGTACACTGGTCGCTCTTCCCCGTAATTTTATTGATCTAAAAGAAGATATACAATTCCATCATGTTAACATATTAAAGCAACACGAACCGAATGAAATAAGCATATTTGTACAAAAGGATAACGCCGATCAACGATAATGACTCTTGGTTTCAAGATCTAAACTTCTCTAAACCGGAAAAATTGTCCGAAAAGTCTTAAACCTATTGCACTATTGTCTATTCATTCCTAAACCTTTCAATTTTGTCAATTAAGTCATAAACATTTTCACGTTTTGTTAATTGAGTACATTCGATCAATTTTGGCAAGAATTCGCTAATGTGGACACCAGCTATCCTACGTGGCACAACCGGCGCTGACGTGGATAATTTTTAATAATATTTTTAATATTTTTCAAATATTTTTATTATTATTTTCTTTTCTTTTTCTCTTTTTTTTTGTTTTACTTCTTAACTTTTGTTTTTTTTAACCATGTGGTCGGCGAGGGTCACCAGGCCCTTGTTGGCCACTGGGCGAGGGTTGCCTGGCCATCGAGGCAGTGAGCGAGGCAACCTAATAAACATAAGAACAAGAGTGACTTTTAGCTAACAAGGAATAATTTTTGGTGGACTTGGAGTAGAGATTTGTAGTGATAGAAAAATGTAATATTTTGTACATTGCTAATGACAAGTACATGTGCCTATTATAGGCTTTAGAGGTTAACTATCCAAAGTAACAAATAACAAAATATCAATTACATTGAATCAGAATCAAGACAAAATCTCCTAAACATATCTATATCTCTAACATCCCCCTCAAACTCAAGTTGATTTGAAAGAAGTCAACTTGAGCTTGGAGAAAAGATCGAGAAAATGCTCAGGCAGATGTGTCTTGGTAAAGACATCGGCAATCTATTCAGTGGATGAAGTAGAGACAAGTCGAACAATGCCATGAAGAACATGAGATTGAATGAAATGATAGTTGATTTCAATGTGCTTGGTTCTTTCGTGAAAAACATCATTACGTGTTATTTGGATAGCACTCCGGCTGTCGCAATGAATGATTGTTCCACTATGTTGATACACTCCCGTGTCTTCTAATAGCCATTGCAACCATAGTAACTCTGATGTCATATCAGCAAGAGTTCGATATTTTGCTTCTATACTAGAGTGAGCAATAATAGTGTTTTTCTTGTTACGCCATGAGATAAGTGAGGTGCCCAAAAAGAAATAGTAGCCTGTAGTGGAGCGACGATATTGAGGGTCACCAACCCAGTCAGCATCAGAATAAGCCGTCAACTTCAAGGTAGACTGAGAAGAATAGTGAAGGCCATGAAATAACATACCCTTGATGTAGCGAAGAATTCGAAATACTGCAGCAAAATGCGTCATGTACCGACTAACAATATGGACAGCATAGGCAACGTCAAGTCAAATAACAATGAAATATATAAGACTGAAACAAATCAGAATTTGAAGTCATGTGATTACACACATGTAGAGTCAAAATACCACGAATTAGAAGTACTAGAAGCGACAGACGTAGTACAAGGAATAAAGAAACTAGAAGTACCAAGCTCTCGAAGAATGGAATGAAGATCCTCTAATGAGAAAGTGACAGACAATCCATTGGAAGAAGTCTTAATAGCAATAGCATTAGCAGATGAACTTGCATGGGGACTACAGTTCCGGGGTTGATTGGCCGTCCCTGGAAGTTTCTTAGGTCGTAGTCGATGGCAATTGGACATCAAAACCTCCGATTTATCCATAATATGCACTCTACCAAATTTCAACACCGTAGATTCGACAGCAAATGCAAAGAAACTAGTACTTGGAGAGCCAATAGGGAGAAACTAAGGCAAAAAATAGACTTAGCACGTCGAAATACCTTGGGAACCGGTCTGTAATCTCCAAAAACCAGTTTAAAAGTGATTGAACTGGTCAAAAAAGTGTCCCGAAACCGGTTTGACCGGTCTGACTGAACCTGTCAAAGGTCAACATAAAGTCAACGGTCAACTATCGATAAACAGTCAGACTGCTGACGTGGCTGTATGATGAGGCAAATGACGTGTCGACTGAAGTGGATGATGATGTGGCAGCTAATTTGGTGTGAGTGTGCACACGGATGGCATGTGAGTGACGTCAGCAATGACGTCAGCGGAGTGGTAGGCACTTGCGGCGCGTGGGGCATGTGGAGAAGCATGGATCGTAGCCCTAGTGGCGCGTGATGGCGCCTGCGGACGCACGTGGCGGTTTCCAGCGTTGGACGAAAAGATGGGAGGTGGTTTTTCTGAAACAAGCCACCAATTGCGTCGAAACAATACCCAAAAGTGTTGGCTCCATAGAGGCGCGTGAGCTTTACTCGCAGTCACACTAGGCGTAGGTGGGGACGAAATTTTGATGTCTTGCAATTCTGAGGGCGATGAGTCAGGTGGTAGTGTTGGTTTGCTGAAATAAGCAACCAAAATAGTCAAAACAATAGTCGATATTTGTGGGTTTGGCGAAAAGTGGATACCGACAGGACTCAATGACCGCTCCTCAGACAATTGGCACTAATACCAAGTTGAGATTTGTAGTGACGGAAAAATGTAATACTCCAAACAGTGCTAATGAAAAGTACATGTGCCTATTCATAGGTTTTAGATGTTAACTATATAAAATAACAAATAACATAATATGAATTACATCAAATCAGAATCAAGACAAAATCTCATAAATATATCTATATATCTGATATTAGGGAAGGACGAGAGTCCACGTTTAAGTAAAGGAAAAATGGGTGGTACCATTGACTTTGGATTGATCTTACTTCCTCTAATATATCTTCTTTTTGAAGCAATGTCTTTCCATTTTGATTTCAGATATAAGGTTAAGCTTGTGATCCACAATGTGCGTTTGTGTTTATCAATGTAATGTTCGTTTGAATGTTGTGCATAAAAGTGCTTGTAGCTTCCCTTCGATTTTAAGTCCAATGAAAGTTTGGATCATAATAATTTTCTTTTCAATGTCGGCTTTGATTTCGTTTAATTTCGTCTTCTTATCTTTGATTTATTCTAATTCATGCACCGTTTCTTTTCATTTGCTTTCATCTTCCGATCATTGAAATTTACTTTTTGAGCAATTTACCTATTATCGTGTACATCAATTTGGCAAATTCCATCTCACACTTTGCTCTCAGGAACTAGCACGCCTTTTTAGTATAGTCGTCATTATGTCCATCTTAGAAAAATCTGTTTTGCGGTCGAGTTAGAACCAGAGAATAAGCTTTAGTTTGTTTTCCGAATCACCTATTTGCCAGATTAGCCTCACGTCGAAATAGCTCCAACAATAGTAGCAGACAACCACAGTTAGTTGCTATCAAAAATGGGTCTCAGAAAGGAGGTTGATGTAGAGTAGGACATAGCATTGAAGGTGACATAAACTACACATGATTTTCATATGGATGGTTGACGTAATCAATGACTAAGATGGATTTCGTGCGGTAGACATGGGTCAAACGCCCATACCTAGCGAAGAGATCTGTGCCGTCACCACAATCTCTTCGTTGGTCATAAAATTACTTAGCCGATGGAAGACTCACAAATGAGCAACAAAACCAAAGGGAATAAAAAAAAGTCACGGCATCATTGCCGAGAGGGCTCACGGCTGCACTCCAGCTATCTGGGACCTCGAAAACTAGTTACATGTTGCCGTAAGTCCATGTCTTCCCAAAAATGCGGTGGCCAGTGTCGGTTTTTAACGAGCATGCTTCTTTCATTCACTCTCGTGTTGCTTCGATATGTGAACATGGTGGACCGGACTATCTTCCATTCCATTACTGAACAAGATCGAATGCTAGTCCGCCATACTCACCGTTACAATGCTGTTGGTCCTACACCCCAAACAGAATATTTGGTTTGTGGTATAACTATTTAGTAGTGGAATGGAATCGGCGATTTCCGTTTTTAAAATAATGTAGATTGACCAGACTCATGATATATCTCAGACAATACATTCATTCTTTCTGGTTTTCAATTATGCAAGTTCCAATTACCTTATCGAAAGAATGCTACAGCGTTAGCTACTAGATACTCTAAAGTATCGCGTGATGGTTCATAACATTTGCTAGAAGTTAGTGAGAGAGACAGAGAGCACCAATGACAACTACCACCAAGCGAAATATTTATGATTGATCTACGTTCCCGTGACGAGCTATTTGACTGCATCTACATGCAAGGGGAAAAGTGCCAAAAAAATCCTAAACCTTTGGTATTATGCCAATTTAGTCCCAAATCTTTTTTTGGTGCCAATTTAGTCCTAAACCTTTTTTTATGTCAATTAAGTCCTAAACCTTTTTGTCTTTGTGCCAATTCAATCTTTCCGGTCAATTTCGGCCTAATTTTGCTGACGTGGACACCGGCTAGTCACTGACACTGACGTGTGGATAACTTTTAATAATATTTTACTTTTTTTGAATTTTTATTTCTTTTTTTCTTTTTTTCTTTTTCTTTTTTTTCCCTCCCTCCTTCCTCCAGCTGATCGCCAGACCGGCGATCGACCAGAGGCCAAAGGCCGGCAAAGGCGAGCCTCGCCATGGCTGGGCGAGGCACGATCTCGTCATGGTTAGGCGAGGCACGACCTCGTCAGATCCGCCCAGCGGCCGGCGAGGCTCGACCTTGCCAAATCCGACGAGGTCGTGCCTCGCCTAACCGCCTACGAGGCTCAAGCCCTTGCTAGAGACCACGACAAAGGCTTCCAGCAAGGGCTTGAGGCTTGCCTTAGCCATTGTTGGCGAGGGTGAGCCTCGCTAAGGGCTGGCGAGGTCAACCTCGCTAGCGGTTGGGCGAGGCACGACCTTGCCGGATCTGGCGAGGTCCAACTTCGCCCAACCATGGCGAGGCTCACCTTCGCCATCGCTAGTGAGGTCCAACCTCTCCCAGCCATGGCGAGACTCGCCTTCGATGTCGCTGGCGAGGGCGACCCTCACTGGCCTCTGGCCGGTCGTCGATCCTGCAACCGGCTAGAGGAAGGAGGGAAATGAGGGAAAAAAAGAAAATAAATAAATAAAATTTCAAAAAAATATTAAAATATTATTAAAAGTTGTGCACGTCAACGTCGATGATCGGCCGCCAACTAGGCAACGTCCACGTCAGCAAAATCCGATCAAAATTGACCAGAAAGACTGAATTGACACAAAGATAAAAAGGTTTAGGACTGAATTGACATCAAAAAAGGTTTATGACTAAATTAGCACAAATATAAAAGGTTTAGGATTGACTTTGCACTAAAAAAAGGTTTAAGATTAAATTGGCATAAATGCCAAAAGTTTAAGACTTTTTTGGCACTTTTCCCTGCATGCAAGTGTAAACAAGGATGGAAACCTTTTTATTCATCATTAAACTTCTCAAACCACCGTTAATACAATAGACCTGAAGATTTTGTGTAACCTCTTGCTTTGATACCATAGAAGGTTGATTCAAAAGTTTAAGTCGATAGATGAACGTAATTTAACATTATATAATAACAAAACTAACCAAACCAATATAAACAGACACCAAGTAGTCACCAAATAGGTATTTTTTGCGTGAGATCTAACGGGAATCTCACTATATCTTTGCCATATGATGGGGTATAGTTCATTAGATCAAATCTGTCGAGTACTTTGGACAAATAAACTATACCTTTAGCGGAGTGCATTTTTATCGTTTTCAGTAGTTGCTTAATACGGGTGTTGAGGATTAGATGAATGGCGGACAGAATTGAGACGCCATTGCACATGTACGTGCACGTGCAGGGAATTTCTCATTAACGTTTTTTTTATGTAGATTAATTGAAAAGGCTATATGTAAATTAGTGGCATGATGCTCATATACCTATTATATTTTCCTTAAGTCGATGCTAGTACACACTACAAAAAAACCGGATTTTTGCCACGAAAATTTGCGACGAAAAAATTTTCGTCGCAAATTTTCAACAAATTTTCCAACGAAAAGCAAAATTCGTTGGAAATTTCCAACGAAAAATTTTTCGTCGCAAAATTCGTTGGAAATTTCCAACGAAAAATTTTTCGTCGCAAAATTCCTTGTAAATTTCCAACGAAAAATTTTTCGTTGGAAATTTCCAATGAATTTTGCCACAAATTCAAAAAAACCAGTACTATTCGGCATTTTTTATATTCGTTGGAAAATTCGTTGGAAATTTCCAACGAATTTTCCAACGAGTTCCAAAAAAACCGGTACTATTCGGCATTTTTATATTCGTTGGAAAATTCGTTGGAAATTTCCAACAAATTTTCCAACGAATTTGAATTTTTCGGGCAATTATTTCAGTGTGTACAATTTTCGTTGAAAATTTCCAACGAATTTTTTGTCGTTGGAAATTTCCAACGAAATTTCCAACGAGTTCCAAAAAAACCGGTACTATTCGGCATTTTTTATATTCGTTGGAAAATTCGTTGGAAATTTCCAACGAATTTTTCAACGAATTTCAATTTTTGGGCACTTATTTCAGTGTGTACATTTTTTGTTGGAAAATTCGTTGGAAATTTCCAACGAATTTTCCAACGAGTTCCAAAAAAATCGGTACTATTCGGCATTTTTTATATTCGTTGGAAAATTCGTTGGAAATTTCAATTTTTCGGGCAATTATTTCAGTGTGTACAATTTTCGTTGGAAATTTCGTTGGAAATTTCCAACGAAATTTCCAACGAATTACAAAAAACCGGTACTATTCGGCATTTTTTTATATTCGTTGGAAAATTCGTTGGAAATCTCCAACGAATTTTTCAACAAATTTATATTTCCGGGCAATTATTTCAGTGTGTACAATGTTCGTTGGAAAATTCGTTGAAAATTTCCATCGAAAAAAAATTCGTGGGAAATTTCCAACGAATTTTCCAACGAATTTGAATTTTCCGGACAATTATTTTAGTGTGTACAATTTTCGTTGCAAAATTCGTGGGAAATTTCCCACGAATTTTGCAACGAAAACACTACTTCTTCCTTATTCATATTTTCGCGCTCAATACAACAATTCCACAGTCTCTCTCTCTCTCTCTCTCTCTCTCTCTCTCTCTCTCTCTCCCCTTCACCTTCTCGCTCCGCCTCCCGCTCCGCCTCCTCCCCCGCCGCCCCCCTCCTCCGCCTTCACCTTCTCGCTCCGCCTCCCGCTCCGCCTCCTCCCCCGCCGCCCCCCCTCCTCCTCCAGCTCCGGCTCCGGCTCCGACGCCATGGACACCAAGATCGAGGCCCTCAACTCCTCCGCGCCCAGATCTGGGCGACGTCGGCTCCCTCCCCTGCAGCCATCCAGGGCGATGTCGGCTCCCTCGCCGCCACGGCCATCCAGGGCCAGGCCCCCGACGCCACCGTGGGCCGCCACCTCGCCCGCCGCCTCAACCACCTCATCGCCGTCGCCGACGAGGGCCGAGCTCGCCCAAATCTGGGTGAGCTCGAGCTCGTCGCCGGCGAGGGTCGAGCTCGCCAAGGTCGCCCGACCTTGGCCCTCGCCGGCAACGAGGCTGGCCCTCGCCGGCGGCGAGGGCGATTTTTCGAAAAAAAAAAATTCGTTGGAAAAAAAATTTCCACGATTTTTCAACAAAAAAAAAACATTTGTAATTTTATCAACAAAAATTTTTCGTTGGAAAAAAAATTTCCACGATTTTTAGATAAAAAAAAACATTTGTAATTTTACCAACGAAAAATTTTTCGTTGGAAAAAAAATTTTCACGATTTTTCGACCAGAAAAATTTTTTTGTAGTTTTTCCAACGAATTTAGCCACGAGTTTTCCAACGAATTTTCCAACGAAATAAAATTCGTCGCAAATTTCAAACGAAAATTGAAATTTTTCGTTGGAAAAATTTCCGACGACCTATTACCAACGAATTTTTTTTCGTTGGAAAATTCGTTGGAAATTCGTTTTCCAACAAATTTTTTCAAATTTTTCGTTGGAAATTTCGTCGGAAAAAACATGTTTTTTTGTAGTGACATACCTTCAACAAAGAAAGTTTTACACTAATATAATAATGGATTAATACTACGAAAAACTCCAAATCGATACACTAATGATAAATTCATTCCAAACTAATTTTTTAATCACCAAAAATTTCAAACTAGTACGCATGTGACAAATTTACCCAAAACTAATTTTTGACTACCAAAAATTCCAAACCGATACAGTTGTGACAAATTTACCTTCTGTTAAATTAGATTATTATTACGAAAAATCACAAATTGACAGGCCTGTGACAAACAGAAGGGCAAAACTCCAGACTGATACACCTGTTAACTGTCACATACATCCAACTCCGCAATTTGACGGTACAATTTAAAGAAAATTAATGGAGGGTAAATTTATCATAAATGCACCAGTTTGAGATTTTTCGTGGTATTAATCCTATAATAATTATTTTGACAGGTGAATATGATTGTTTTCTACCGTTATTTATATTTGATTAAGTTAACACGAAGGTGATGGTCATTACTTTCAACCGACGAATTAAAGACGGGATTGAAGGGGAGAGGAGGAAGGAATATATCATCTGTCACGAAAAGTGTCGAAGCTTTTCGAATTGGAGGTACATAGTATAAATAAAGCTGAACAAGCAAGAACAACGCCTAGACAACAAGTATGGGAAAGAGGTGTGGGGGGGTGGGGGTGGGGGTGGGGGTGGGGGGGGATGATGGAAACCGATAAAACTGGAACAAGAGTGGCTTATTGTTTGATAGGGCTGCAAGAGTGACTTATCATTTAGAGCTAAATTTGGAGTGGTTTTCTCTTTCAGTCTAGAAATACCAGGTGTTTATGATTATAAAACTTTTTCCCTTGACAATCAAGCTGATCTCTTATCTGTGTTTATCTTTACTTTCGTTCCGTTACATCAATGTACTTTTCTTGCACTTCCGTGTAATTTATCTTTGGGTTACCGCGACAAATTCTAAACTGATACACATATAACAAATTTATCACAAACTAATTTTTTGACAATAAAAAACTCCAGACTGGTACACATGTGATAAATTTACCTAAAACTATTTTTACGACCATCAAAAACCCCAACTGATATATTTGTGACAAATTTACCCTCAATTAAATTGAATTAATATTACAAAAAATTACAAAATGATACACTTGTGACAGAAGGAGGGCAAAATCCAAACCAGTATATCCGTCAACTGTCATGTATCATCCAATTTAGAAACTAAACATTAAAATTTAATAGAAACTAATAGATGGTTAAATTGTCATTGGTGTACCAGTTTGGGATTTTTCGTGCTCAAAAAATTAGTTTGGGATAAATTTATCATAAATTTATCAGTTTAGGATTTTTTGTGGTATTAACCTCTTATCTTTTATCCCGTCAAAATTGGCATAATTCAGTGACCAAAAATAAATTTGGCATAATTCCGTCTCTGCATCCAAGCTTCATTTTAACACTTTATACTCGAGCGTGATACCGTGAAGCAATCTCGATCATTCTCCCTTGTTTGAAGTTCAGCACAATTTCTTACGATCATTCTCCCTAGCTTGAAGCACAACACAATTGCTCTAAGTTTTCTTCCTTAGGATCAAGCTCCCAAAAAAATACTCTAAGGCTCCGTTCATTTCACAGAAAATAACTTTCAAGAAATTTTTATTTTATTTTTTACATGACGAGAATTTGGCACAACTAAGTGGCTCATCAATAAAAAGCTTGAAAATCCAAAAGATAAAAAGATGAAAAGAAAAAATAAAAAATAAAAAAGGATTAATATTAAAATAAAAAATAAAAATTATTTAGAGAAAAAAAAAAGAATAGGACTCTTAGGTTGGGTTGAGGCAACCGCGGTCACCAAGGATTAATCGCTTGAGGTTCAGCCGGATATTGTGTGGCCAAACTTTGCGCGATGGTGCACCACCACCGCACAAGCTAGCGGCTGTAAACCATCGCCTGCTAGCCACAAAGGTCGTAAACACTCGCCGATGAAGTGGGGAGCAGAGGCGCTTCCCTCCTTAACCCTTTAGCCCCTCTAGCATAGTGTATTTTTTTTATCTTTTCAATTTAATCCTAATTAAACTTAGGAGGAAAACAATATTGTTTTGGTCATTATTGCACTATTTATTAATATAATAGCAACGTAGGAAAAAGAAAGTGATAAAAAAATATCTTGTCAGCAATTTTCGTCACTCAAATAGGACAGAGCTGATAGAGGTATTTGATTGCATAAATTGGAGAAGTTTTAAGATTTGATTCTACAAATAAAAAATTTCAGAATTCTATTTTTGTGACAAGTTTTAATATTTCTACCGCCATTGTCGTATTGACTGACATAAATTGCTTCTAGGAGTTTTGTGTGTCAATCCCAGTGGCGCGGACTAAAAGAGCACTCCTTAAACACATTAAATAAGCCTTTGGTTAAAAAAAAAACACATCAAATAAGCTGAATCTCGGCTTAAAACTCATCGCTAGCACATATCACGAGAAAAGTTAATGTATTAGCGATAAAAAAAAAGAGAGAGAACTTCCTTATTTGTAAAAACTCATGAAAAATGATCTCCAATCACCTTGCTGTTAGATTTGAAGCCATTGTTGCATAGAATTCTTCTTATCAAACTGGCTCAAAAAACCGGGAGATGGATTGGAGAGAACACTCCATAGGACAAGAGCGCGTTCCCGCGATGGTGATCGGATGCGGGTAAAGGTCTCATAGGTCTAAATTAGGCTGATGGAGTTGAATGGCATGTCCTCGAGATCATTTTAAGAGAACTTACAGATTATGGACCTCGATTCTGCATATCTCGTGTCGTATACATTGTTCCTGTGAAAAAAAAAATTTCATAAATAAAGTGAAAATGAGATGGGATAGAAGTGTGAGCAAGCTTATACAAAGAGGCCCACTCGAGCACACAAAATGGACCAAGAGCTAATAGAGCCCCGCGCGAAAGGGCCAATTTTGGAAACCGCGAAACCTGGCGAGGGGAAAAGCGACAAGATTGACTCCTGGAACAGGACTACGACGGGGAGATCCTCTTTCCCTGCATCTCTGCACCGTCTGCACTGGGGACCGTGTCGCATATGATTCTCAAGGCCGAAAGGAAAAGGTCCGTTTGAGGTTCAAGCTGTCATTTAAACCAACCGTCACATTGTTCACAGTCATTTCTTATTACTCTCCAGAGAATCCAAGGAGCAAGGCGGCCTAGTCAGTCATGCAATGGTGCAACAATATGGCCAATGGACAGGGCATCTTCTTATCTGGAAATGTGTTACCCAGAAAACAATAGGAAATTCTTGTCACCTCACAGCTAGAACAAATCAATCAGAAAACTGAAGCCAATCTTGCAGCATGGAAATGCATATTCTTCCCTCAGGCAGGAAGTGGGAAGGCGAGCTCGGTCTCTGTTTACACTAGGTCGAAGCAGAACCTGGAACGCCATGTAAGTGACAATGTGGATATGCTGGCGAGGAGGTTTAGGTGGGGGAAGGAAATGGCACCCAAAAGCCAGGGGCCAAATCAATGCCGTGACCTTGTTTATCGGGAGATCTCATGACCTCAATCGAGCAATGATCTCCTAGAAAGGATGACAATTTCTCATAGAACCCAACTAGAATCTGTTGTGGCTTGTGGGTGAGAGTGATGCTGGTGAAATAGGGTGAAGAAGAAACTTCCATAAATCACCAATCAAGAAGGTCCAACAATCTTCGCACGGAAGAACACGGTTTTTACAAGACCACTACTGAGGGTGTTTCCGATAAGAATAATTTCAGGGTGAATTGTATTCTGGAAGAGAGTTGTCGACACAAGATGTTTGATGGTAAGCGCTCACAATTCAAAAGGAGACAGAGGCACTTACTTATTTCACTTTATCGCCTTGTCTGGCCTTATCAAAAATGATTACAACACTTGCCTTTGAATAGGCTTATTACATGACTCATAAATATATCTAGCATTCCAAAGAGATTGATTCCTGAAAATTTACAAAACATTAACTACATATAGAAACACAAACGGTTGACAAAGAAATACAAACAAACTCTTGAAAGTAATAACAACTCTCTTGAAAGTTGAACAGATATCGGCATCAATATTGTAAATCGACAACCAGGTAGCCGATCAATAACCATTAAAATCGACAACTTGTTTAGTGAATCGATAACCTTTTCTCTTGATCGCCAACTTCCAATAAATTTGGTTTAATTCATTGCAAGATCTATTTGTGTCATCCTAATGTTCCTTCATTAGTGTATGATGTGGTCCGCAAGTTCACAGCTAGTAATGACACAGTTTAGCAATTCAGCAGTTGAAGTTCATTACAGATTCCGAACCCAGGAAAGCATACCCACACACATACAAATTGGTCTCATTGCTTCGGGGGACGCAAGTAAGCGTAAAGCGCAAAGAAAGACTGAATGAAAGTGAGCACTAGAATCAGGGAGGCCGCCAGCGCCGAAATCAAAGACCATGGATTACCAAAGTACTTGCGCTTCAATCCTGTCCACCGCTTGCGCCTCTGGTTCCTATTGTACCTGTTCAGGTCGTCCATCACTCCAGCCAGATAGCTCTTATTGATATCAATCCCCACGTCCTTCATTATGTCGTTGAAGAAGCTCGTGACTCCGGCATAGGACCCGTAGTTATTTATTAGCACTTGCTGATCCAATAAGAAGCTCGAGTCATCTGCGGTGGCCATGGGGCACCCCATGAAGGTCACGTAGCTAGTGATGTCCCGCGAGCGGTGGCAGTAGCACTGCTTGAACGTGACGCAGATGAATAAGAAGGAGCTGGTCAGTTCATTGATCATCAGCGAGGGGATCTCGAGCACTCCGTTGTTGAACCAAATGTCAAGCCAACTGCCGCACTTCCTTGGCTTGAATTTGATTCCCGAGCGGTGGAGCTTCATGACTGAGTGGACCAGCTGCAGATACTCATTGTTGGATTCCCTCGGCACTTTCGGAGGGAGTTTATTAAAGCTCAGCCGGATTAGGTGGAGCGAGTGTTTGACGTCCCAGTCTCCATAATTCGCAAGGACATCCGGCTGCCGCAGGCCATAGTTGAAGAACTCCAATGCGAGCTCAATGAGAGAGCACTGGCGATCGGCAGGGCCCTTCGTTTTATCATAGAGCATTTGGAGGACGAAGAAAGGGACTTGGTTCTCGAGATGGAGGAAGTCACGCATGAACGAAGTGAACGTCCACAACATATTGAAGATAGGGTCGTCGGGCTTGGGATCGATGATGCTCCCGATTACTCGGAACACCTCTATGATGAAGCAGCCATCGAGGACCATCATCTCAATCAGCTCTGGGCCCGAAAATTTGAGTGGCTCTGAGTAACAATCTCGAATCTCCACTTCCCTCGATGCGACGGCATTTAAGTAATAGTTGTGATCAACTCCAAAGCTTCTGTTTAGGTCGAGAAGAGCGGAGAAGAACCGTAGCTTGTGCTCTTCGATCATCTGGACGCACTCACTGCCATGGTGGTACGTACGGGCCAATGGACACGATGCGGGGCTTGTAGGCCTTGGGGTTGAGCTCGGAGAGGGTCCCAGGGACCTTGAAGATGCAGCAGGAGGAACTGCCAGCTGATTGCTTCAGACGGGTCGGCATCTGGCTGACCAACCGATTCTGTACGGATGACCAGTCACGCTCCGCCTCCGTTGCCACTGTGACCGCATGGTGGTGGTTGGCCTGACCGTTCATGGGATTGGGATTGTCTCCTCCAATCATTTCAATCTCCATCTCGGCCTCTGTACTGCTCTGAGACCAGGTTTTCGCAGACCCTAAAGACACGGAAGCAACGACCTCGTTGACCTATGGATAGCGGGCTCTGATGCTCCGGCTGATGATGCTGCAATTGCAAGGAGCTTTTTCGCACATGCGGTGAACCAAACCTGGTGGGAGCCAACTAAACAGACACGAGTCCAAGGCATAGCTAATTTTCTATCGAAGCTTTCTCAGCTTTATTTGGACTAGGGGAGACCTGATGTCCTCTAATCAAAGAAGGATCCGTGCTTTAGGTTGCACCAAAAACAAGACAGTGGATTAGGAATATTTTCAATACTTAGATCATGTGTGAACTGCACCAGTTTTCCTACACCTTTCCATTGACCCAAGGAACTGAAGTTCTGCTAAAAAATCTAACAATTATGGGGGATTGACTTCATAATCAGAACCAGAAAGCCTGGTTTTAGTGAGGCCCCTGTAAACATGTGATGTGTGCTATTTTTTGAACCAGAAAACTGAGCTTTGTTTTAGTTTATTTCTGGCGCCAACAGCAAATTGACGTTTTGAAGATCTAATCGGCATTGATGTTACTGATTTCTGATATGTACCATCTGTACACTGTGAATGAGGCCAGCTGAGTTGTACATTGTGGAATGTCCTCCCTAACCCAGGTCGTTTGTGAATCCCGTGGAACTGTTCATTATTTAACAATCGCGTATCAAGATCTAATATAATCATTCTTCAAAAGAATCGATTGTAGAATCAGAAACATTTTTCCTATTAATTCCCATCACAATATGACATATTCACCAACGAGTAATAGTCACCCCTTGTCTGGGTCAAACAAAACAAAAGCGTCCGTCCCATCTAACGGATGTGTTGAAAAATCAGATCCAAATGACTTAATAGTGGGTGCAGTTTAGATTCCTTAAAGATGAGTGGTGTCATATAATCCACCTACTGCTCATGGAATGACATAAAGAAGAGTCCAGCAATGGCTATCTGTGCTGTATGGTTTATCGAAGGAGGCCTAATTAAAAAAGGACGGATTCGTTGTGTCTGGAAGAATACACTGCCTAGTCCCCCCATTGAGCTCACTAGCCATGGAACTCAGGCTAGGCCAACAAACACCTTTCAATTTTCGAGTGCGAAAACGGAGCGAAAGATAGAAAGAAGCTCGCGAAACGAGTTACATGAGCCAGTTTTGCTCTTCTTGGATGAGCTGTGGCCTGATTGAAAGACTCTTTCCAACTCTCAATACTGGTCTTGAAGTATAGGTTGCCCACTATATGGATCGCCACATTCACACTGCACCTTTTAGCTACGCTACCAAGATGTGGCTTTATCGCTCCCCAAGCGCCCTTCCCATGTTGCCATCTGCGTTGATCGCTTCTATCGGAGGAGGACCAACTAGCAATTCCCACTCTCTCGACTTGGCAAGGTTAAATGTTAAGTGCAGGTTATATGTTAGAATTTTTTGAGACAAAAGATGCTAAAAAGGAGCGCCTATCAAAGGAAGTAAATTTTGTCTTTTGTTTTCAGAGCTTGGGGGGCCTTTCACAGCATAGTTGCCTGTAAACAAGGCTCTTTATAAAAGCCCATTTTCCATATAACTTGCGATGTGGCTTTGGATCGAGCCTGTCCTCTTTAAGTCAATAGCCGCTCCTCCAGTCCAAGTACACAATTGAAAGATCCTGCTTGAGCACCCTCCAATACCATACCGGCATAACCACGACCCTATGAATGAGGACACCTAGTATTTATAAGGGATAATGACGTGGACAATCCTTAAACTTTGACACAATATACAATGTGGTTCATGAACTTTTAATAGTTCAATATAGTCCCCGAACTTTAACTTAATATTCAATGCGATCTCTGAACTATTATTTTGTTCAATATGGTTCCTAGACTTTTGGTATATTATTCAATACAGTCCTTGAACTATATAAAAATATTCAATGTAGTCATTTCATTAATTCAATATAGTTTAAGGATTACATTGAACATTTTCATATAGTTGAGGGACTAAATTGAACATGTATCAAAAGTCTAGGGACCTCATTAAACAAAGTAAAAGTTTAAGGACCGCATTGAACATTAAGTGAAAGTTCTAAAATTTATTACAAACGTGCAATTAAGTTTTAAAATTTTCAAAAATTGTAATTAGATCTTTAAACTTATCGGGTGCAATAGACTCCCTTCTTAACAAAATATTGGCGTAACAATTTTCAATGATTTTTTTAAATAAACATGGAGCCGATGTGGCCCCAATTAGGGGCCAAATCAGCAAACGCCTTAAAAATTTAAAGAAACAAGATGCAAAGGAAAAAAAAAGAGAAAAATGTTAAAAGAAAAAGGAAAAAGAATTAAAGAAGAAAGCACAAACGATAAAAAAAAAAACGATTGGGACTCTTAGAACGGATTTGAGTGCCGGTCGTCGGCGAGGGTCAGCTGTACGAGGGCTAGCCAACCCTTGCGTGGTGGCGGGGCCACCACCACGCACAAGCAAGAGGCTGTGAACCCTCGCCGGCTTGCCGCACGGGCCGGTAACGCTCGTTGACCCTAGCAATAGCCGGCAGCCCCTTGCAGGCCCTTTGCCTACATCACCACAAGGGTCGCCAATCCTCGTCGGCAAAATAGGGTGTTTAGGAGCTGCCCCCCGTAATTTAATTTTACTTTAAGGTTAGGAGGAAAACAGTATCGCTGCTCATTATTGCACTTTTCATTAACATAGTGGCAACATAGGAAGAAGAAAGTAATAAAAAATATCACATCAATAATTTCCGTCACTCAAATTGGATGGAACTAACAGGGCTAATTTCTTGTATAACTGGATAAGTTTTAAAATTTAATTGTACAAATTAAAAGTTTCATGACTATGATACAAGCTACTTCTATTAGTTGTGCATGTTAATCCTGAGGGCACCAGCTAAAAGAGCACTCCTTAAACACATTAAATAAGCAGAATGTCGACTTTAAAGTCATTAGTTTAACCAATTAGAGACGAAGAACTTTTCTTATCTGCAAAGTGTTATGAAATACTATCTCTAAACACCTTGCTGGTAGATTTGAAGCCATTCTTTCATAGATTTATATTATGTTATCAAACAGGATCAAAAACTGGAGAATAATGACACTACAAGTACCATAACTTTCGTATGGTGCTCATTTGAAGGCAAATTTTTTTGCAACCACTTGAATGTCATATTTCTAACTAAATGCTCATTCAAGTGCCATGACTTTCAATTGATTACCCAAGTGCCATAACTTTTTAAAAATGTTCACCCAAGTATCAAAAACCCAATGTGGCATGACACTTGTGCTCAACATTTTAAAAAAGTTAGGACAGTCAAGTGATCGATTAAAAAGTTATGACACTTAAATGATCTAAGAAAAAAATTGTAGCACTTAAGTGAGTGTCATATGTTAATTATGGCACTCAAATAATTGAAAAAAAAAAGTTATGACCCTCAAATAAGTGTTATACAAAAGTTACGACACTTGTGATATTATTTTCTTAAAACCGGCAGATAGACCGGAGAGAATACTCTCCTTCAAACAAGAGCTAGTTCACGCAATGATAATAGCATACGGGTAAAGGTCTCATAGGTACAAATTAGGCTGATGGGTCCAAGGCCTTTGATGGAGTTATATGGCATGTCCTCAAGATCATTTTAAGAGAAGTTACAGGCTTTGGACCTCAGATTCTGCACATCTAGCATCATATCCCTTGTTCCGGCGACCTTGTTCTTGTACAAGTAAAGTGATTATGAGGGGATAGAGATGTAGGCGAGCTTATTGGCTTCCTCAAAGAGGATTACCACGGGGAGATCCCCGCATCTCTTCAGCGTTTGCACGGACACTCTGTTGTATGTGATTCTCAAGGCCGAAACAAAAGGTTCCTTTGGAGGATCAAGCAGTCACGCCGACCCGTCGTCGCAATGTTCTCAGTCATGCAATGATGGAAGAACATGGTCAGTGGACAGGGCATCTTCTTCTCTGGCAATGCGTTTTCCAGGAAAGAAGACATTAAATTTCGATGCTAGGTATTATCGATTAGAAAAATGGAGCCAATCTTGCAGCATGTAAATGCATAACCTTCCCTCGGGCAGGAAGGCGGAAGGCTAGATTGATAAGAGCTCAGTCTCTGCTTACACTACGTCAACGCAGAAGCTGAAACGCCATGTAAGTGAAAATTTGGATATGATGGCGAGGAGTTCTAAGGGAGGAATGGCACTCGAAAGCCAGGGGCTAAATCAATGTGGTGAACTTGGTTTCAGGAGATCTCAAGACCTCAATCAAGCTATGATCTCCCAGACTGGGATGACAATTTTTCATAGGACCCAATCAGAACCAGCTGCGGCTTGCGCGTGAGAGTGATTCTGGCGAAACAGGGTGAAGAAGAAATTTGATGAATCACCAATCGAGAAGCTCCAACAATCGGCATCCTTCTTATGGAAGAATATACTTTCTACAAGACCTCTATTGAGGCAGGGTTTGTGTTTCGCTGTAAGGGACAGTCACGTTAATGATTTGGGAGATCCTATTTGAAGACGTATGTCATTCTAATGTTCCTTCATTAGTGTACGATGTGGTTCGCAAGTTTGCAACCATGTAAAGGCACAATTCAGCAGTTGAATTTCATTATAGATGCTGAACCCGGGAAAGCATACAGACACAAACTGCTCATTACGACCGAGGAGGACGCACGTATGCATAAAGCGCAAAGAAAGACTGAATGAAAGTGAGCACTAGAATCAGGGAGGCCGCCAGTGCCGAAATCAAAGACCATGGATTACCAAAGTACTTACGCTTCAATCCCGTCCACCGCACACGCCACTGGTTCCTACAGTACCTGTTCAGGTCCTCCATCACTCCAGCCAGATAGCACCTTCCAATATCGAACCCCACGTCCTTCCCTAAGTCATTGAAGAAGCTCGCGACTTCGGTGCAGGTCCCGTAGTAATTCTCCAGCACGTGGTGATCCGATAGGAAACTCGCATCATCTGCAGTGGCCATGAGGCACCCCATGAAGGTCACGTAGCTAGTGATGTGCTGCGAGCAGTAGCAGTAGCACTGCTCGAACGCAACGCAGTTGAGGAAGAAGGAGCTGGTCAGTTCATCAATCGTCAGTGGGGGAATCTCGAGCACTCCATTGTTGAACCGAATGTCAAGCCAACCGTCGCACTTCCTTGGCTTGAATTTGATTCCCGAGCGACGGAGCTTTGTCACTGAGCGGACCAGCTGCAGATACTCGTCGTCGAATTCCCTCGGTGATTCTGGAGGAAGGTTGATAAGGCTCATCTGGATGAGATGGAGCAAGTGCTTGACGTCCGAGACTCCATAGTACTTCATAAGTACATCCGGCGGCCGCTGCACACCATAGTTGAAGAACCGCAGTGCGAGCTCGACGAGAGAGCACTGGGGATCGGCAGGACACTTCGACATATCGTAGAGCATTTGGAGGACGAAGAAGGGGACTTGGTTCTCGAGATGGAGGAAGTCGCGCATGAACGAAGTGAACGTCCACAACATGTTGAAGATCGGGTCGTCGGGCTCGGGCGTGACGATGCTCTCAATCACTCGGAACATCTCGATGATAAAGCAGCCGTCAAGGACCATCATCTCAATGAGCTCCGAGTTCCCGAAGTTGAGTGGCTCAGAGTAACAATCTCGAATCTCCTCTTCCTTCGACGCAAGGGCATTGAAGTAATCGTTGTAATCAACTCCAAAGCTTCTGGTTCGGGCGAGAAGAGCAGAGAAGAACCGTGGCTTGTGCTCTTCGATCATGTGTACGTACTCTTTCCCATGGTGGTACGGGCCGATGGACACGATGCGGGGCTTGTACGCCTTGGGATTGAGCTCTAAGAGGGTCCCGGGGACCTTGAAGATGCAGCAGGAGTAACTGCCGGCTGAATGCTTCAGACGGGTCGGCCTCTGGCCGAGCCTCCGATGCACTACGGATGACCAGTCCCTTGCCGCCTCCGTCGCCACCATGACCACATGGTTGTGGTTGCCGTGACCGTTCATGGGGTTGGGATTGGCTCCTGCAATCATTTGAACCTCCATCTCGGCCGCTCTACTGTTCAGATACCAGGTTTTCGCAGACACCAAAGATGGGGAAGCGAAGACCTCGTTGACCTCTGGATAGTGGGCTCTGATGCTCCGGCTGATGATGCTGCAATCACAACGAGCTTTTTGGCACGTTCAGTGAACCAAACCTCGCAGGAGCCAACTAGACGGACACGAGTCCGAGGCATAGCTAATTTTCTACGGGAGCTTTCTTGGCTCTACTTGGACTAGTGGGAGACTTGAAGTCCTCTGATCAAACATAAAGAAAGGCGTTTGCGTTAGGTTACACCAAGAACAAGACGGGGCATTAGGAATATTTTAACTACTTAGATCATGTGTGAACTGCACCAGTTTTCCTTCACCTTTCCATTGACCCAAGGAACCGAAGTTCTGCCAAAAATTCTAACAACTATGGGGGACTGAGTTCATAATCAGAATCAGAAAGCTATTATGGTCATAATTCTTGTTGTGGATCAACTGCTAGAAAACCAGAAACTTTAGCTCGGATGAAATTTCTGACACTGATATGATCGTATAAATGCCTGGTTCTAGTGAGACCCCTGTAGATTTGTAGTGCATGCTATTTTTTTAACCAGAAAGCTGAGCTATCCTTTAATTTATTTCTGTCGCTAACAGAAAATTGACGTTTTGAATATCTAATTGGCATTATTGATGTTACTGCTTTCTGATATTGTACTATCTGCACATTGTGAATGAGACAAGCTGAGTTATGCATTGTGGAGTCTCCTCCCTATCCCAGGTAATTTGTGATTCCCATTAAACTATTCATTATTTAACAATTGCGCATCGAGATCTAATACAATCATTTATTTACAAGAATCGATTGTGGAATCAGATATTTTTTTCCTATTAATTCCGTCACTCGGAAATGAAACATTACTCTGTAAATCTCGTACGTGTGCTAAAATGAATATGGACCATCGAACCTAATGAGATCTACAATTTTAATGATCCGGTTCGATATTAGGATGTATATCACGCTCGTGTAATAATTTCTCCAAGGAAGTGTATTAACAAAGCGAGATGACTTATGATACAGGTCCAAGCAGCCATGCTCCAGGCTGGCAGGCAGCCAATTGAAGGCTTTCATCCGAGAGAACTTATGTTATGGGTCCAAGTGGCCAGTGAGTCCGCGCCAGGACCATGTTCCCGGCAGCCGATCGAAGGCTTTTGCTCAAGAACACTTATGATACTGGTCCAATTGGCCAATGGAATTGGCTCCAGTATCACGTCCCAGTGGCCGATGGTTTTCACTCGTGAATCCCAAGGACATGGGTCAGGGCAGCCAAAAGCTTTTGTTCCTGGACTGTGTTCTGGGCGACCACAGGCTTTCTCTCGAGAACACTGAGATGTGAGGCCGGGCAGCAGTAGGCTTTTGCAGTGGAGGCGGCGGGAGGCTTTCACCATAAATTATAAAATCCAGGTGGCTGATGGCTTTCACTACAGACGGTCCTGGTGGTCGAAGGCTTTCGCTGAGGACTGTCATCTCCAAGGTGGCCGAAGGCTTTCGCCGTTGAAGAGACTCTTCACTGTGCACGGGTCCCTGCGTTCAATTATTTCCTACGATTAATTCATGACAAGCATATGATATGAGGATGACACAAATGGGATAAGGACAATGCTTTCGTGTAACCATTGACAACTAGATCAGCAGAAATTAGAAACAGTAATGAAAGCTGAACATGGGGAAGATTCTGTCAATAAACAGATTTGACCATATAAATCCTGTCGATTACAAAATCTCTAGCATAATATAGAGAGAAAGATGGGTCTTTGAAGACTAATATGAACGACGGCTTGCCGACACCATCTACCATTGATCTGCTCAGCAAATACCAGTATTAATGGAACTAAAACGGAAGATGGCTAGCTTTTTGTAACCAATTTACTTTATTTTAAGTTCTTGTGACTGAACTTCTAGTCATTTTATTCTGAAACTCTCCAACGACTGTTTCAAGTTACCAAATCAGGCACAAATTAATGGAAATATGAGGAAAAACAGATTGCACAATGGGAAGAATCTGTTCTGCCTCATCAGGAAGCCATAAATCAAGATGACATATTCACCAATTAGTAATAGTCACCCCTTATCTGGGTCAAACATAACAAAAGCGTCCGTCCCACCTAACAGATCTGTTGAAAAATGAGATCCAGATGACTCATAGTGGGTGCAGTTTAGATTCCTTAAAGATGAGTGGTGTCATATAATCCACCTACTATAGTCCACTGCTATACCTTACTGCTCATGGAATGACATAAAGTAAGAGTCCAGCAATGGCAATCTGTGCTGCATGGTTTATTGAAGGAGGCCAAATTAAAGAAGGTACTCGACCAGGAAAAGTTAACATCATTTTGCACGCACAAATCAAGAAAAGAAAAACACTGTCATGTGACGATACAGTCGGCAAAATGAAAGGGTGACCCCAACACTCGAACTTTTTCCCAAATAATTGACACCACTGACCCCATGGATGTAGGAAAGTAAGCATTAAGACAATGGCATAAGACATTTTTGCTGTACCATCGAGGGAAGAAGTTGCTGGTTGGTGGGTCTATGCCGGCAATCACCGTACCTTTCCCACATATTGAGCTGCCGATTCTGTCCCAGAAAGAAGACACCCCTCTTTTGTGCACCTCCAATTACACGAGTGGTGAACTGGGCCACCGTGCAAACAGTGCACAGGTTGAGCTGTTGAAGTTGACGGGAGAGTAATGTGTATAAATTCTGTCGTTCAGTGACCTATTTTGCTTCGGGATTGAAGTAGCCATGGGAGACTTTAAGCATCTGGTTATCGTCAAGTTCAAAGAAGACGTTGTAATTGAAGAGATTCTCAAGGGATTGGAGAAGCTGGCCCTGGAGATCGAAGCTGTCAAGTCCTTCGAATGGTAACATAATCAAACTTCTATTTAGCTGATGATGATACTCATGATGTTTTGGTCCGTGGGACATTTCAGTGCACTCCAAAGTGCTAATCTCTCCATCAGTGTGATATTAGTGCACGGATCTGGTCTAGTCGACAAATTATTATTATCATAACAATTCTGTAAATTTCTAGACTGAATCTGCTTTAGTAGACCGGTAAAAATGCAGTGATATTCATATGCTGAGAGGACGGGCATAGGCTTTTTAAAAACTGGGGTGTGGCTATGCTGTAGCAGACGCATACAGCTACGCTCTTTTCCCTTTTTTCTGTTCAATGACAACATAATTAAGTGCATGATTTTCCAATCCACCGAGAATCAACCTTAATTAAAGCTACAATTCCCAAAACTGTTTCTAACTATTTGGTTTTAAAAATGTTAATGAAACAGGGGACACGACATGGAAGGGCAAGAGATGCTTAGACAAGGTTTTACTCATGCTTTCATAATGTCATTCCACAAGAAGGAGGACTTCACTGCCTTTCTCGGTCATTCGAATCATGTAGAGTTCTCCTCTACATTTTCCTCAGCTATTGAGAAGGTGGTTGTGCTCGATTTCCCCGCTGTTCTTGTGAAAACAGCAGCATGATTGCGGTCATCCTCTGTGCAATGTGTATGTGACAGCATATGTGTGTACTCAGTTACTCGTCCAGTCTCAATAGAATCTGATCAACCTGCAGACTACTGTTCTGTTTCAGTGTGTCCTATAATGTATTTTGGATTATATGCTTTTGATGAATAGACAGTAAGATTGGTACTGCTAGTAATGGATTCGATTAATCATGATAGTAATAGCACATGGCCGTGATCCCAGAAGGCGTTAAACTAACTTTGACTTTAATGCTATGCCTCGTCTGGCGAGAGTGGACAATTAGTACTAATGTGATGCCAACACACCATCCAATGCGATCACATCTGTAACCCCACCTAAAAGGAGAGCGAGTGGCCCGATTTAGTCTGAGGTACTTTACACCAATCAGCATGATTATCCGAATTCAAGATAAAATATGGATACTAAATTTTTGGTTCCTGACAAGCCCGGGCATCTGGTTCTAGTCTGGTTGCAATTGAAATGTCGCGAGATCAAAAGAAAAGAGATAAGCGAGAATCATGCGCAAAAGGGGCATTGAATATGTACTCGATAGCTCGACCAAATACGAAGCTTAAAGCCTTATGTGAAAGAGATGGGCTGGATTCTCAGAGCTAAAAGCAAACAATAAAAGTGCCAATGACCACCGTGGAGAAGAGAAGAAACATGAAGTAAAAGGATTGGGGAAGAAGAAAGCTCTGATTCTTCTGCAAAAGGAGGCTCAAAATGATTCCATCTGGTCCAAAAGAAATCAAAACAAATAATAGAATGAACTTATTGCCACCAAGTGACCCAATAAGGGGGATCGCATGAGGACAGATATTCAAAGATAAACTGAAAAGTAGATTCCACTTCCCAATTGCTTTCTTCTATCACTTCTATAATCTGGCCCCCAGAGAATCAAGAGCCAAAAAACTAAAATGAAGCCACTGAAGAGACTCCATCTCCTAGTAGTTCTGATACTGCACTACTTTCTTCGCCTTTGCATAGCCGAACGAGCGCCTGGAACTCTCTGCGGAAAACCCAGATCGACCCGCCTTTTTCGAACTTGAATTCGACCAAGGCATCTCCATTGAGCAGGATGATTCTCTGCAGATCTCAGAAGCCATATTTCAGAACATCTCTTGGTCTTTTCCGGATTTCCTCCATTGACTACACCAACAAACTACTGACCATCTCACACCAACCGTCCTGTTCATCTCAATCCCATTTGTTCTTTCCTTCACTTCTCACTGCTGGTTTTCCCTCACCTCCGCACCCAAACTCACTCCTCCTCCTCAACTGCAGCGATACAAGACTCCCCATAATGTCGACTGTTATTCATAATTGCACTGATTTTCATAGATGCCGAGTTCTTCCGGAAACTCCAGGGCAACCAACTGAACCTCTTGATTCATGCTTGCTTATTCATGATCTTGGAAAGCTTGAGAATGGTATTGATCCTAAGGCCCTGAACTGCTCCAGTTACAGATGGGTATACAAGAACAATGCTACTAACGATGGTACTGAGTTGGAGGACTACAAAGGGTATGAGCTTGGGATGAGGATATCATTCGACATTCCAGATCACGTGCCGAACATCTGCAACGAGTGTGAAAAGCCTAATGGAAACTGCAGTGTGGGATTAAGGTGCATTTGCCATCCAAGGGAGTGCAGTAAGTTCACAATTTCTTCTATTCGGTTTTGTTATCATCGAAATCATTGATCAGAGTCAAGAAATCAACATTTTCTTGCTCTCCGTTTTGCAGGGGATAAGGTCATCTCAGGAGGAAGTGCATCATCCAATTCCTTTGGTAGTGTCCTCTTCTGTTTCCTTGCTCTCCGTTTGGTTCTATTAATTTGAGAATCTGCTGGTGCACTGGTGAACAGACCAAGATTATTAGACGAGCGAATGGCCTTTGCTCTTCTGGTCCAACTTGGACATGCCCATGAAACCTTTTTACAATCTGCATCGCATCCTTAACTCGGTCCATTAGATTTCCAAACTCGAGTTCGAGCTCTGAAGCTCAAATTCGATCTCAGAATGACTTTAAACTGAAGTGAATTTCTGACGTGCGGAATTAAGTCGAAGCTTGAGATTTTGAAATTCATTCCTGATCGCAGCCCAAATCGAGCGGAGCTCAAGTACATCGCTCGAGCACGATTCAGCTCAACTAGACCCGGTTTCCGAAGTCCATCGATGCATGCCAATAAGATTTCTAGTCTTACCACCATGCCAATTATTTTAGAGCTCGTCAATGCTGAATACCCTGTGATGGACTCTGCAGCATGGTCATCTTTTTTTATTTGCCATGATAAAATTATAATTAAGATTAAAAAGGCAAGTTTTACCCCAACAATTACTTAATTAGGCAGCTGTCCGGCCAATTTGGCATTTTCCCAGCTGCTTCATCATATTCGTGCGCAAAGTCAAACCTAGGAAGGATTGGAGGTGGCCCAAAGTTTAGGTATTTGGACTCAATCTGCACCCAAAATCTTGTGCCCTCGCGCCTATGCCACATGCACATGCGCCCTAATTTCCCGATCACCGAAAATCCCTCCGTGGATACACGTCGGTGATTCCGACGTGACGATTATATCATGCGACGGTGAATCGAGGAAAATAAAAGTTGATGAGAGACGGGTACTTTTTATAGTCGAATTCAAAGCAGAGTGTTGGACGTTAGCGATTTGTCCCCGTCATCCTACGCATTTGTTCAAACGAATCTCATGGCGATTAGGACTCCGATTTCGTCGTATCGAGCGAGACAGAACACGTGAAGGAGTGTACGCACACGCGAGATGTACATGGAATCATCCCCCCCCATCATCTCGCTTTCGCAGAGGTTGGAGATCTTGAGGAAAGGACAAAATCGTCCAATAATTTTAGTTTCATCGCCTTGCCAATGGGAAGACGAAAACCTTGAAGAAATCAAAAACTACATGAATAAATTCACTCCGACGAAAATTGAGTCCAACATGACGGAAAGAGAATGGGCACTAGAGACTTTGCACAACGTCGGCAACTCGGCATCAGTTGAATAATATTACCGTAGCCCGTGTAGAAAACCCTTTCTGCCCCTTGTTTTTCTTTTTCAATTGAGATAATTACACTAACGGTATCTGAACTTTAGCCCAATATGCAGTGTAGTCCATAGACTTTTAATTTATTTAATGCGATCCCTGAACTTTAGCCAAATATGCAATGTGTTCCCTAAACTTTTAATTTGTTCAATATGATCCCTGGACTTTTGATAGATGTTCAGCTTAGCCCAAGGACTATATGAAAATGTCCAATATTATCCCTGCCTTAAACTTGAATTAATGGAAGGACAACATTAAACATTTTCATATAGTTCAGGGATTAAGTTGAACATACACTAAAAATCCTGGGACCATATTGAAGAAATTGAAAATTCATGGATCACATTGTACATTGGTCTAAAATTCAGGAACCACATTAGATAAATTAAAAGTTCAAGGACATATTACATATTTAGTCAAAGTTTAAGGATCATTTGTGTAATTTTCCTTTTCCAATTTCCGTTGCGTTTGAGAGGCTTAAACTCGATCGAGAATGGCTTCTTGCTTTCGTTGCCACGTTCGAGTTTGAAGCCTCATTTTGTTGACTGAAGATTCTCTCTAAAAACTCGTTGAGGAAGTTCGCCGGCACTTTGTGACGTTTTGTAAAAGCTCGCCATCATGAAACACGGATTCGTCAGGTCAACGAAGTTGAATTAGCGATGCATTCTTGTTGACTGAAAAGCATCATATATCCCAGCTGCAACTTTTCCACCTGTTCTTTCAAGGAACATTCAGTATCGAATGAAACATGTTGTTGACTCTCCTTTTGTTGCCAATGAATGCGCACGAGTATGGCCAGAGTATAGAACTGGGTTATGTATGCAGCATTTCGCGAGTTGACCGGACGATGGTATCATGAAATCTCGTGGGATCTGAACATTTTGTCTTAGAGACTACGCCGTGAAATCCGATTGGAGCGGCCTGTGAATATTTTGGGGCGCGACCCGATTCGTTTTGTGGCCTGTAGGGTCTAGAATGCATTCCGAATTAACATTAGCGAAGGTGTGCGTGTGATGGCATGGTAGAGACTCCAGAGGCCCTCAGGTTTTGATTTGGAGAGATTTCCCAACTCATGATTGCACATCATGCAATCATATGATGCTTTTCAACTCATGCTTGCTGTTTGCCACCCTCCCTTCCCCCTTAAAATAAACTTTGAAAATTCATTTGTGGGGTAGAGAGAGAGAGAGAGAGAGAAAGAGAGAAAGAGAGGGAGATCAATCATTGTATATAATACATTAACACCTCAGCTCTGCAAAAAGCTCCCTACTCAACAAATGAAGAGAATTTTGGCCAAAAAAAACGAATTAAGACCAAATATAACAAGGAAAAATATATTCATCTGCACCTTCCTTGTTTGCCTAAAAAGACAAAGCTGACTCAAAAGTATTCCGTACCTCCTTTCAACGTGTAATGTGAGACAGATGAAGAAAGATCACAAATTACACAATTCGATCTATGGTTCGGACTTGAAGAAACCCAAAGAAGAGAGAATCCCAAAGCTACACGTTTGAACTGGCCTCTGTCATCTTGGTTGCACATAACAATAAAGAAAAATCACCTCTCTCACACTCTTCCTCTTCTTGCATCACAAACTTCTCTTCCAACCAAAACCTTTCATTATCATCCGTCGTTGAGGTCGCCGCCGATGTTTCGTTTCTCATCCTGAACATGAACGTTGCACATCCGGTCCCCGGGGTGAAGAACCAGTCGTGCACATTCCACAACAGATCGATCGCCAAGCCATCAACGAAAATCATCTGGCTCCCCCGGAAGTTCCACTGCAACCTCTTCACTCTCAGCACAATCTTCTTGTCGACGTAAACGCATAGGACCGGATACTTCTGCCCCTCGCTTTCATCTCTGTGCTTGATCAGAACTTCATGCATGATGCCCGTCTTGCCGAACCTGGCCTTGGTACTGTACACTGAGTTGCCCGACAAATGCTCTCGCCGTGAAACCATAGAGAATTTCGCATTATCCCTGCTTGCACAAACCTTGAGCTTCTTGGAGATAGCTTCTTGTGTTGCCATGTCACCAAGAACAAGACCTAATTCAGAATCAACCAGGACCAATACATAGAACCCATTCACAGGTTCCGGTCCCATCTCGTACGCGGCTTTCGAAAAGTCCCAGAAGACTTCTACCTCGGAATTCTGGTGCTCCATCTTCCTGCAGTGGCTCCTGTTCTTCCTGAACAAGCCCGAATTGGTGCTGAGCCTGAAGGAAGAAGACGGATTGTGGTCGAAGCTCATGATCACGTCTCGATGACCCGCTTGTGCAGTGAGCCAGGAGATGGTGATCAAGAGGTGCTTCTTGTGCTTGGAGAGGATGGTCTTGTAGACGCAGGTGACCGCATTTTGGACTGAAGGAAGAGGGGAGGGAGAGATGAAAGCGTTTTTGGAAGGGTGGGAGCATGATGGGTCGGAGAAACTGATGGAGTCCTCGCTGAAGCAAGAAATGATGTCTCTCATTGTAGTTCTGTGAGATTTCCGTGGAAGAGAGAAGTGGTGATACAAAACCACAGCTCGTAGAGAGAGAGAGAGACAGAGAGAGATGAAACAATTGCAGAGGGGGATGTATGCTGAGAAAATAAACGAATTCCTTTATCGTTTTGAGTTTTGGCATGAAAAGCGGTGAGTGCTCTTTGAACTGTCCATGCTTTTAGCTGTTGAAATTCTTTTAACTTGAAGAATGGTGGGTGGACCCGTTCAAACCTCCCCCCTTTTGAATCATTTTTGGGCATGGAAGACTAAATTTTTAGAAAATTTATATAGTAATTAAACGGTGGTAGGCTCGTGCTGACCAATGGCTAGTACTCATTTATTTAAACTAAGCATACGTCCCACTAAGAATTACAATATGCAATATCACTTTGCATATCTATTTTATAGATTAATCAATGTATTTAACATTACTCCTTTTTGTGAGTCATTCTAGATAAATAAGACCAGCTTGATAAACCGATATGCTAAGTGATATGACAAACTTTAAATAAGCTTTCAAACAGATAGAGCATTTTATCATTAGTTAATATTTCGTCACGTCATTTTGTGTATTAATGTAATAAAGGGAAATTTGTCCAAAAAGTCTTAGACCTATTGTACAGCGATCAGTTAAGTCATAAACATTTCAATTGTATCAATTTAGTTCTAAACTTTTTAATAATTTGCCAATTTAGTCATAAGCATTTTAATTGCGACAATTTAGTCTTAAACATTTTGATGATTTGTCAATTTAGTCCTAAACTTTTTAACGAATTACTAACGTAATCCCTCTGACTAATTTTGATCGAAAATCGCTAACGTGGCGGTTAGTCAACAACGGCCATCCTATGTATTGCGGCCAATGGTAACATGACTAATTTTTTAATTTCAGCCGATGCTTAATGCATTGTCGCGTTAAGCAAATTCCAGGCAAATTATCCGGAAGGACTACATTGGAAATTCGTTAAAAGGTTTATGACTAAATTGACAAATCCTCAGAAGATTTAGGACTAAATTGGCCGCCCTATAATTGGTTTAGGACTAAATTAGACACCGTACAATAAGTTTAGGACTTTTTGGATAATTTTCCCGTGCGATAAATCAAATAGCCCATTAACCTGCGCTTTTTTGTACGGAAATAAATTAGTGGTCAACCAACAAAGATAGATATAAATATCAACTAATCAACATAAGATGAAAGCAAAATCCAAAAGAAAAAAAAAATCAAAGGTTGGAACTCAGTAACCAAAAGCTCATTATTGTCAACCAAACTTTTTGGTAATATATTAGTGCTTGATCAAATGAAAAATGTAAAACACTCTAACAAACCAAAAGCGAAAAAAAAAATCAAAATAATAAAACAATCACGTATCGGAACTCGGGTAACTTAAAAGAGAGAAAAGAACAACTGAAGTTTAAAGATCTATATGCTTGATCTTGTAGACAAAAAACCTACGAAAGTCAAAACTTTAATATTAATAAACCATAACCTAATTCTCAGAATCATACTGCTTCACATCCAACTTTTTCACGGAACCTATTTGCCATTCCTTTAATACCCGGCAAGTATTGAGAGGATAGCTAAAACTCTCAAGAAAATACTTAGTACGATGAGTTACCCCGAAAACGTTAGCGATTATTATAATCGTTATACGATAATTTCTAGAGAAAAGCTTTGTTCGTTTTTTTTAAAAATTTATATAGATTCCATTACCCCTAATAATAATGCTATTTTTCCACGTCTTGGTTTTCTGTTGGTTGACAGGTCATTTGAGATTATGACGAGCCCCTGAACAGGAAAGAGACGAAGAAGCTTTCCCGTTGAAAAAACACCAAGGGAAAACGTCTTGGACAAAGTCAAGAAAGGGCACGGGGCCAACCCCCACCACACCTTTTACCCATTAACAAAACGCCAAGTTTTGCCAGAGAGTTTTCTTGCGAAAAGCTTTCATGGCGTTCGTGACTTAAACCTCTTTTGGGTGGTGTAAAGTGTGTTATCGCATCTTGCACGCTACGCTTGGGGGAGGACCGACTTCTGATCATTTTCCATAAGCACGACCCACCGCTTAATTGACGGTTCGAAAAGCTTAATCTCCTTTGATTACCCATTGGATTGATCGAGTCTTTTAATCTTGTGCTCGACGATTAATGGCCTCGTCAAAAAACGACTTGAAATAGCAGGGGAGGAATTAGGTGTGTGTGAATGAAGGCAAGGCCAAACCCAAACTCCATCGCATTACGCAGCACCCTATCACCATTGACACTCGCACGGTATGGTTCCGCGCTTTTCCCGAAAATTTGTTTATCCGAGCGATCTAAACCGAATAGTGTCTTAGGTCACTAGCGCTATCGCGGGAGTAAATTATGTTGCGATGCGTGCACACCAGAGCGTGTTAGTCAACTGGGAGAGGACGATTACAAAGTAAATCTTTAAATTTGTCGCGACGATGCACTTGAATCCTAGAATTTACCATCTCATACATTTAAGCCTTGAAGACTTACAACTTGAACCAACTTGAATCCTTTTGGTTAAATCCGCTAATGTTAAGCTGACGAAAAATGCTATGTAGTCGCTTTTACTATTACTCATGTAACGTTTTTCGTATGCTAAAGTCTAAAATGTGAATGAAAAGGCTAAAGCGGACGGCTATAATGGGTTTTACCATTTAAATGTACGAAATGAAAGATTTATAAGTTGAGTGCATTATCTAACCATGGGACTTGTGCCATAATTGTCTCGTAAGGAGAAGTTAGTAAGAACACACAATGGGTCACTCGTGTATATTGTGCAAAGATGCACAGGACCGCTTAGATCCAAGCATCGATCACCCTTTTGAGCGCACCTAATGCATATTCGAACCTTGATCAATTGGCAGTAATTGCGAAATCAAGCTTCGTATCTCTGTTCGTAAGAATGCCGATCGCATTCGCCAGGAAGAACACCGTTTGTTACACATATAATAAAAAACAACTGTTGGCCATGAGAAGAAGTCGTTTGAGCTCGATTGTCTGGTTCGCGAGTTGCCATCAAACAATGCCTTCATCGATATAACAATAAGATAAGCTGAATCGACATCTCATCTACCGGTTGCATGTGCAGCTCCCCAATCTATATCAATATGGTCAATGAAAGTTTTACGAGATTAGCCAAACACAAACAGAAAATTGCTTACCATTCATGGAACAGAATGGTAAAACTTGAAATGGTGAATCCACAAGCATAGAATGGATTTCCTTAAAATATTGCTAACCGAGCAATAGAACGATCGTTACACCAAGTATTGTATAGGCCTAAGGTGAAATGCTTATTTGATCGATCCGACCTTGCTGTTTTGGCCTTCCGAAGGCAAATCGAAAAGGAACAAGATATACTTGTATGGCAATGGAAAGAAAAGTAACTAGAATAGGCCTAGATTCCACAAATACTCCTAACCAGTGAATAGAGTAATCATTCCAATCACAAATACCTCCACTGAGAAACGGCGATTCCATTAGACCAAACATGGTGTTAGGGTCAGAGCCAATGCAAATTTACAATGCACAGCACATGGACTTGAAATCAATAGCTTTTCTGTTATCTTCTTAGGCTGCGAATTTCCAGACAGAAATATTTTTCTATTTTTGTTCCTGGACGAGTTTTTAAGCGAAAAAACACGTTTGATAACGAAACAATTTTTATTCCTGAAACAAAATTTTGTTTGATAAGGGCACAAAATTTTTTTCTCTCGAGTGGTCGATGAGTGGACAGCGGGCGGACAGCAGCGGTGGCAGTGAACGGCGAACGGCGAGGGGAGGCAGCGGCCAACGGAGACGCGGCCAGTGCGAAGGACGGCAAATGGAGGCGGCCGGCATTGGGCAACGGCGGGAGGCGAGCGATGGCCGACAGCAGGAGGGGGCTGACGGAGGGAGGAGGGCGGACGATGGCAGCGAACGGCAAGCGGCAAACAGTGGGGGGAGGCAGCGGCGAATGGCGACGCGATCAATGTGGAGGATGGCGGCTAGAGGCGATCGGCATCAAGCAGCGGCAAGAGGCAGGCGACGGCTGGCGACGAGAGGGAACGACGGCGGGAGGAGAGAAGCCAACGGGGGGAGAGGGTAAACAACAGTGAGAGACGGCAAACGGCAAGAGGCGGCAGCCGACAAGTGGGAGGCGATGGGCAGTGGGTGGGCGACCGGCTAGTAACAAAAGCAAGCAATGAGAAGAATTTTTATTTCTCATTTTTATTTAAAAAATAAAAAAAAAAATTTTACTTCTCATTTCTGTTCCAAGTCTGTTTCTGAAATCAAAATTTGTTCCAAAAATTGAAAAATGAAATTGCCTTACCAAACGGATTTTTGTTCCAAACTTGTTTCTAGAACAGAAAAATAGAAACAAAATGGTTATCATTCGTAGCCTTAGCTTACAAGCAAAATTGTTAGGTAGAGATCGCTCGCACAAATCTCGGCAGACAATTTCTGAAAGAAGACGATGAATATCCAAGACACAAGACAAAATAATACAATCAGCATGAATTATACCCAAAACACGCAAAAGTTTCCGGTCACCTTAGCATCTGAGCTAATTAAATGTCTTTGAATTTCAAATACTAGACTTGAATGCTATCGCTAGAACAAATTCGAGCAAGAGTTAAACTTGCCTATCACACTCGATATAAATGAATTACACGGGAGACTGTAGAAGCGAGCCATTGGGAGCAAAGGGGCAGTTACATTACCTGCATAGACAGATATCACCTCAATAGATTCTTCCCAGTTGTAGCCAGCCTTTGATGAAAAACTTGTTTTCACCTGCCAACCTCCATGGCCTAACCACCACATGAAAAAGGAGAAACAGTTGACCTCTTGACAATTTTCTTCCCCTGGCAAATGATGAAACTTGTCCAAAATGCCAATTCTTTGAATTGGTCGGCCCAAGATCTTGCTCACCCAACCACAGATATGCAAACAGATTTTTGTCGTGCGGCATGAGCAATGGCACAAAACTTGTGGTATTACAAAATTACAAACTGAAGAGTCTTGGCTGATATTGATATGCTCAAAAAACAAAGTTAGTCCAAACCCATATACAACAACAGATAACCTAGAAATTATGTCTGCTCTTGCTTGCAATAAAATCACAACACAAGGAGGAGAATATGCTGGCAAATGAAGTTTCAAGACGACTAAGTAGAGCCTATTGAGCTCCAGACCTCCGATTGTTCCACACATAAAGTACTGGCTGAAGAGGTACTAGTATCTCGCCTTGCTCTGAAAATTCACCTACTTCAACCAAAAATTCACTTTTCCACCATGGATTTATGTCTCCTTTCCAAGCTAGAGAAAAGCCCAATGAGAATATGAACCATCAAGCAGAATTACCTAACATTAAGAATCACCAGAAACTCTGCAGTTATTCCTAGTAAAGCTCTGAGTACATGTCGTTTTGCCCTGATGTTGCACCCTCACATTCTACCCCTTCAAACTAGGCCGAGCATCTAGAGGTCAAACTCTCTAGATATTAAAGAGCCGCAAATGACAATAGTCAAAAGCCACTAAATAAAACCTTCCTTGGAATGTTTATGACTCCGATCAGGTAAGTTCGGGCTGAGTTATTCGAACCAAGATGAGCAAATGGCTTCTAGCTCAATCTGATCCTTGCAGTTTGAAGGAAAAAATAAAGGATCGCATCTCACTATCAACTAAATCAATATGCCATGCACTTGAAAGTCGTGATAAAGAAATAAGCACAAGCCACCAGAATTCAGAGTCGTGGGTCACATCACATCTCCCCCACTCTCTCACAGATGAGTAAGAGCATACCATCACCATTCATCCCCAATCTGTCAACCCTAACTGTTCAAAGTATTAGAGAACAGAACTCTCGTTAATCATTATACTGGTGTAATCATTCCACTTCAGCAGGGAAGCAACTGTCGTGTTATGAATATCCACGCCCTATATTCGACTAATTCAAAGCCATCCATCCATCCATCCTTTTTCTGGCATGAACATCTCACAAGTCATTTAACATGACCGGCACACAACTACATTCAAGATCCCACGAAATGCATCACAGTAAAAGAAAGCATTTCCTAATAGAGTAACTAAGATAGGGGAGCAGAATGAAAACTCGTCTAGAGGAAAGCACAACCTGCTGAATAACTCTGGACTTCAGGCCAACCCATTACATCTGCCAATTTCAACCACTGCATGCTAAAGATTAGCAAACATAGATTTTCCTCCAGATGATTCTCAGTGCATCTCGTTTGATGCAAATACAACCATAGTTTTCCTATTCTCAACAAACTGCAGAAGATCTCCAGAAGAAAATCTAAAACAGCTACAAGGGCAATTTTAGCCTCGAGTAACGTAAGTTGTTATAAATTCTTCATAATGGATACGCAATTTATCTCTTTACAGCAATGAAGAAGCACAGATACCATGCGATGCATCAAGGCAACTGCTATTTCAAGCAATACTTGAGATTCACGTCCAAACAGAAGGCTTAATTTCAACACGACCAATTATAAACGAGTCATTAGTACTGCCCATTGATTCTCGCAGTGTACTTACATATCTCATATGGTATTTATTTGGGAAAAACAAAATTCCAATCCAACCTCACCATACGGAATACTACAGAAAAAACAAAATCCCTCTAATATGAAACTAATGGTTGAATGAACAGATAAAATCTTGGAAAGCCTATTCCGACCGCCGAACGAATTACCCAGCAGCTCCGAAGAAGTGAAAGCCATTCTCTATGCTTTGAGCAGGCACCAACTTCAGATGGGACTCAGATAGTTAGCGAACCTACCTGTCGATGTCAGGTTATATTGAAGAAACGAAAAGCGTCATTAATTTTGCACGATGTTCTACACGAGTACCGTGAAGTTGCAAACTAACTATAGAGAGAGAGAGAGAGGACCTTCAGCGGAAGAGTTGACCTCGCTGGGAAGCTTCGAAACAAGGCAAGCGGAAGCGATGGCACTGTGGACGGGAAGTAGGGAGCTCAGCTCCCGCCGCATCAACCTAACAAACAGCACGAATCCAAAAACGAGATGGTAATCCAAACCCAGAACCCGACAACCTCATACATCGAAACGGCACCCTTTCTTTTTCCTGGCAAGGAAAACAAGAAGGCACCCCAGAGAGGAGGAGACGGCGAAACAACCTGAACGACAGGGGAGGAGAAATCCGAGTCCGAGGAAGCGCGAAATGGGGACAACCCGAAGGACGAGGCGATGCGGAAACAGTCCCTCGGAGCGTCGAGGTAGCTGTCCTCGCCGTTGCTCTCGAGATGGCTCGGAGGAATGCGGATCTTCCGGCGACGGAAGCCGCCATATTTCTTCAGCCCTAAACCCGGGGGCACTTGCAGAGCCGACGGCGAGCACGAGGACTGCCAGATCGACCGCGCGAGCAGCCTTCCGGATGGGCTGGGCCCGTACGCACATCTTCTTCGGCCCATTTCATCTTGGGCTCCAACCCAAGCTCCAGCAAAGGAACGTGAAAATGTGTAAACGTTAATAAATCTTCTTTTTTCTTTCTGTTGGGGAAAATGGTACAAATAGTCCCTAGGCTGATTCAATATACAATGTGATTTCTGCATTTCAAATTTATTTAATGTGATCCCTGAACTTTAGCCTAATATGTAACGTAATCCTTGAACTTTCAATTTCTTTAATGTGATCCCTGAACTGTTCAGACATATTCAATCTAGTCACTGGATAATATGAAAATGTTCAATGTTATCCTTGAACTTAAATCAATAGAAAGATAATATTGAATACTTTCATATAATTTAAGAACTAACTTGAACATGTACCAAAAATTCAGTGACCATATTGCACATTGGGCTAAAGTTCAGAGACAATATTAAACAAATCAAAAATTCATAGACCACGTTACATATTTGGTCAAAGTTCAAAGATTATTTGTGCCACCGTCTCTTTTTTCTATTACAGTGGTGCAATTACGGGAAGCTGGTTTTGCCCGTAAAGAAAGTTTCCTGTCCTGCAATCTTTGAATGATTTTTACTTCTATTGATAAGGTCCATCGTCCCATCATTTCTTAATTTTTCTTCCGTGTACTTCGTTCTTTTTGCCCATTTGTTGACCCTCCAATTGACTTGAATTAGCTGGAATTTTGTCAACAAAGCAACATGACCAAAGAAAGTAGGACGCTATCTTTTTGCTCTTTTTCCCTCTTTTACAAAGAAAACTTTGGTTGATAAAGCAGGCTTAACATAAGTTAAGATTAGTACGGACGGTCCAATAATAACACCACCCGGACAATGTACTATACAGGCAGCAGGGTGTTAAGTACGTGCTCTCCTTATTGGAGTATACCTATCAACATTCGTGAGACGTCAAAAATCTTCATCATCTAGTGTTGGTCTGGTAATGGGAATCGACCATCTTCCCAAATGGGCGGTGTAATTTATACACCGGATAACCCCTCTTCCTGCCGGTCCGTCAGGGAAGTCGATGACACTGATGCTCCCCGTGTCAAGGTGAAAGGATCCCATCCATTCTTTTGTCAAACCCAGGCAGTGCACCATCAGTGCAATGTGAGGCACTGGATGCCCCACTGCAACCACGACTTTTTCAGGCTCGGATTTGTCGGATAGTTCATCCAAGAGAGATTGCCAGGCTCTCCCTGACTGATCCCACAGCGCTGTAAGGACTTTGTCTTCGTGTTGGTTTAACCAGCCGGGTTGAAGAAGAGGAACTGGGGCAGCATCCTGCAGGAAAAGAGACGAGGGCAATGCCCCCCCAAAAAACCAGATGATCTTGTTCACCTGCTGTAATTCCTAGCGTGGCACAAAACTTCAAGATGCCAATGGCACTAGGCAGTGGATAAAAGTTCAATTCAAGGTCATGATTGGACGCCTTTACCTTCTTCGATTGCTGCAGAATGCTTTCACACCCCAGTTCCTGCATTTGCTTCATCTCAACATAGCGAGGCACACAGTCAGCACCCAAGCAGTCTGCGGCTTCTTGAACCTACAGTAGTAAGAACGACTTAAGAAAGAGATTAACTTCGCACTACCATAACTAAGTTCCTTGAGAACCTAGGGTAGGGGCATTTTCTTCATAGCTACAATGATATGCTGATGTGAGGACCCAGGACATGGGCTTACTTTCGATATAGCCATGGCTGTCTCCATGCTGGCGCTCCTCGGACTGCTGATTATCGAGCTGACCTTCAAATCAAGAAGAAGCTCTGCAATTTTCTGGGACTGTCATATAGGGTAAAAGAAAATCAATCATAATCATAGGTACGCAAACGAGCCTGTTCCTGTGCATCTCTTATATGGTTTATCCAAAGAGTCAAACCTGTATGATTCCAAGCATGTTCAATGGTTCATTACCATGACTTGGAAAAGTAACCTGCATATAATCAAAAGTTCAAATCATAATATTAAAACCGAGAGACTGAAGAAGCTGGAAATAGAATAAAAAGATAACGCGGCACAGGCAGAGTCCAATATACTGCCTTGCACTGCAAATGTCTGCAGCTAAAATGTATATCTGCAGAGCAGAAGAGATCTGAGAAGTAGAAAGAAACCTCCACCCAAACAAGAAAAGCCTGACTATGAATCCCCATCTAGCAATTTTACTTTGAAGTGCACAAGAGGCGTCCGACTTAATAAGATGGATCTCTAGGCATTTGTACATACCGGTAATTGCAGTAAAGAATAATCTGAATTGACAGCCAATTACGCTAAGACTAGAAAAGAAGGTATGCACAATAGCCCTACAATTTGGCCTAAAAAGAAAAATTTGAACCCCGCAATGACATGTTCAAGGTGATATTTGCCATATAGAAACCAAGGACAAGGCACAGAAATATCCACCAAGCATAATCGGTTAAGTGGACTTGACTTTTCAGCGACCTGCATCTTATTGAGAGGTGAATGGCGGGAGTAATCAGATACATGATTCCCTAATGACTATGCAGTCAGGTATGTTTTTTTTTTTTTTGGCTTAAATAATAAGCGATAGGGTCATTGCTCTTACCTCAGCACCGCTCTCTGTTACTCCATGACAGATAAGTACGATCCTCTTGCTGGTTTTTCTGCCTGCAGAACTGCCAGCAGCAACAGGCGAACCTGGAGTCTGTGCAGTATCATTTGATTATTACACAAGAAGGGCTTTAATGTAGTAAACAATCATGAACACATCTTTGAGCACTTGAATGACGTATACCTGGTTTAGCCGGTTGAGGCATATAAATGGGGATCTGCCCTCAGCTCCTGGGGTAAAATCCAGTACACTGACTCCGCAATTGCTTTGTAGCAAAATCCGGAAATATTCTGTTCCTAATCCTGACCATTGAGAGGAAGAATGACAAAAGAAAAAGGTCGGATGGATAACAAAGCTAATCTCAGAACTCATGTATTCAGACATTCATCTGAAGAGTGAAAGGATGAAGTACCAATAGCAGTTGCGACAAGAGCCTGATTAACAGCATTGTGGGCAACCACAAGAACAGACCTGCTTTCATGGGCAAGAATTTTGGTCCAGCAGTTGCTAGCGCGTTGCCATAATTCCCTCACAGGATAGTGATCGTCAATGCAAAAGTTTGCAGCATCCACCTGCCATTGCCGAAATGCTGCACCATACTTCGCTTTCCCCTCGTGCTTCAGGAGCCCCTAGATTTTGCACCACACCAACAAAAAGCAGTTCATACTTGGCATGCACCGCCCAATTTTCAATCCTGCACATCCAGATGGCTTATGGACAAATCGGGTAAGCGAGTGTACTTGAAATGAATAGAGGTCAATTTCCCTCAAGTCAGTATCAGCAATCATATCCTCCTCCCGTGCTCCCCATATGATCTCAGCTGTTTTCTTCGAGCGTGCTAGTGGGCTGAACAAAGAAACGCACCATTCAGAGGTGAAATTTCAACTCCATCGTCAAACAACGAATGCTAGATTTCAGTTCAAGAGAACATTTTGCGAGGAACTACACAGTACAAGTAAGTTACATTGATTACATATTCCACACTGAAGCACACTAGTCGTCAGTCATTCTATTCATCAAGCTCCACAGCACGCTCGCTGCTCCGATGAGAGGAAGCAAGGCAGGTTTCAGATATTCCGAGGACTGCAACGAAAAACGACGCGCGCACCTGGTGAAGCAAACGTCGAAGGAGTCATCGATGAGCATCTGGCGCGAGGTCTCGGCCTGAGCCTCGCCCTTCTTCGTGAGGACCGCGAAATCGGAGCTGCCCTGGATACGACCTTCCGCATTCCACGTGCTCTGGCCGTGCCTCACCAGCACCACCCTCTTCGCCGCCCTTAGCGCCGGGAACCTCGCCGAGCCGCGAAGCTCGGCGCCCGGGCCTCCGACTCTGTCCTCGACGATCGCCGGCGGCTTCTCGGTGAGGCTCGAGGAAGCCGATCGGACGCTGAGGAAACCGGCCGGCCGGGGCCGCGCACGGGTCGGGCCGGCGCGCCGGAGAAGAGGATTGTGGACGACGGGAGCGCTTGTGGAGGACAACATTTGGCGACGGTTTGCTTGCTGCGTCTTCTCTGTTTTGCCGCTAAATTCTGGAAAACCGAGAAATATCTTGTCGGAGGAGCAGTCTGGACCGTTGGATGGTTTTACCTTCGCCTGATAATTGGGCCGGGCCGGGCCGGGCCTTAGATTGAGAGGCTACGGTCGGGTTCAGAAATAAGGTAAAAGCCCGGCCCGCCCACCATCGAACCAATTGATGTTCTTGCCGAGCCCAACGGGCCATACTTTGTTATAAAGCCCGCCAGATGATGGTCCTCGGTCGTGTATTGGGAGTAGCCCCGTCAAACAAGCGGCTTAGGTCGAAGTTCAGTCAGGTTGAAAATGGTCCAACCCAAATAGATCCATTTCCATACAACACAAATCTCGTGACCCATACTCGATCTAACCCATGTTATTTGAACGCTTCCAAATTTAACTCAATTTAGGAAAGTACGTACCCAAACCAAGGTGAGAGCGCCGAGTAAGTGAGCATAAGATCCAGTAAGGGCGAGAGAAAATGAAGAAAGAGTTATAGAGATGAGTTAGATCTAAATAAGCTGTAAACCCATTTAATATCCATATTATGTTAAAACTCATGTATACCCATTTACCAAATATAACTAACACATATGGATTAAAACTCAATCCATCATATATGGATTGGAAAAAATAGATTCATAACTCATTTTGACAGGTCTAATTAAAAGCGGTTCTCGACAAGAGGAACTTGTAGGCGTAAGAACACTACTCTAATTGCTAAAACGGTTGCACCCGACTTATTTGTAACCGTCGATGAAATTTTGCTCCCGCCACAGAAAAGAACATTCCAAATCAGTCCCGATCGAAAACAACAAGGCCCTCGGGACACCCCGAACAACGTCGTTCATTCTCGAAAGGAAAAGCCGATGCCGAGGCCACGGCTTTCGACACGCGATCCGACGGCCGAGCCCCAAATCGACCCCGACGGCGACTCGGGATATTCTCGCAACCCGGATAGGTTCGAAACCAACGGCTAGCCCGGAGGCGTCTTCGGGGGGGTGTGGGGATGGGATTACGAATGGAGCCAAGAGAGAGAAAAGTAGCCGTTTCTGGGGGCACCTCTCGTCCCACCGCGAGGGGGGGTGGGGGATCCAGCTAAGCAGGGCACGCGCCCCCACCCAACCTTTTTGTCCCCCGAAAATCAATTCGCGTCACCTCCAAACTCCTACCCTTCCCTAGCGCTAGCACTTCAGCGCTAGCACCGTCTCTCGTCCGGCCTTTCACGCCCTCTGAAGGGCGGGCCCCGTTTCCGTCAATTCATCGTGCCAGCTAGGCTTGCCCCCCCCTTCTCATTTCTTCATTTCCATTTTCTACTTTGCGGTTCCCTTTTTTTTCTGGTTGGGGGGTGGGGGTGGGGATGGGGATCGATTTAATGAATCGGATTGGCTGGGCTGGTCGGGGCGCGTTTAATCCGGGGATTCGTCTCTCCTCTTTTGCGTGCGCGCGTCGTGGTAATGCTTTGTCATAGCAAAAAACCCCAACTAAAATCCAGGAGGATCCTCTCCCTCCCTAAGAGGGGGCCCCGCCCCCCCAACATGAGAACCAGAGATAAAAAAAAAGTCTCTTTGTTGGAAAAGACCGTTCGGACAACCGTCGGAAAAAACAAACAAGGACAAAAGAAAAGAAAAGGACGCCGCTCGTTTTATATTTTTATCTTTTTTTATAAAAAAACATCGGACAGTTTACATTTCTTAATCCCCTTTATCCTTTCGTTTTCGAGCTTCTTTATGACCCCCCGCTTTCCATTGTAATCAATGGACAGAGAAACGTAGAGAGAGAGAGAGAGAGAGAGAGAGAGGGAGGGGGGGGGGGGGACATCCTTTTTTGTTTTTATAGTACCGGCTGTCATTGCTCGATCGCCGCTTTCCCCGTGGAAGTGGAAAATTTTGGGCAAAAAAGAACGGGGGTCGCGATGACCGGTCGGAATCCAAATCGCGATGTATCGATGAGCGACCCGATAAGGAGTCCGATGTTAAACAGCAAGATCGAACTCCTGTGAAGTATCGAGAGGAACGGCACGTATCTTTGCCCGAATTGATTCGGACATTAAACTTTTTCGGGAAGGCGATTAAAATGGCACTTCGATCCGGTCTGTCGGCCTGAACGGTACGATTGGGATCCTTTTCTCCATTTTCCGAAGGTCATTTCCATAAACAACTAAACTCCACGACAAATAAAAGCGGGGATCTCATCTTCGTTTCATAAATGATCAAATCGCATGTCTTTACTCGGACCATATCGGAACAGGAAATACACGGAGGGCACGCGTGATCGCATCCGATCTTTAAACTCGGGACCTGATGGGCCGACCTCCTCCGTCGTCGGCCGTCGCGCGGCCGCCCAGAATTACGAAACTGCCACCGGCCACCCATAAACAAAGAGCGTATTACGCCGCGGCGATGAAATCGGATGACACAAAAATCGGGAAAATGACGCAGAGAGAGAGAGAGGGAGAGAAACAACAACGAAGGACGACGCGGCCCTGCCTTCTCCATCCCTCTTCCCTTTAATTGACTCCCTCCCTCTCTCTCTCTCTCTCTCTCTCTCGTCCTTTCTCTCACTAATCTCTCACTCTCTCTCTCTACACTCACTTTCACACTCTCGTTCGCACTCTCACTCTCTCTCTCTCTCTCTTCGAGCTTCTGCGTCCTCTCTCTCTCTCTCTCTAGAACCTCGCCTATCAATCTTCTACCCCGCACGGCACGGAGCAGCAGGAGCGCTCGAGCCAGAAACCCTAAGGTCGTCGCTCCCCTCCCCCCTCACCCCCGAGGCCCGATCGTCGTCTCGGCCAGATCTGGGCCGCGGAGCTCGCGGTGATTTCGCAGCTATGCGCCACTGATTCCCCCGCGCCCGCCCCCAGCATGTCGAGCTCCGACCCGAAAGCCCGCCCCAAGCCGGGCCCCTGGCCCCCCTTGCCGGAATCCTCGCCAATGCCACCGCCGCCGTCCTCGTGGGCCAAGCGCACCGGCTTCCGCCCCAAGTTCTCCGGCGAGGCCAATGCCGGCGACTCCGGCCAGATGCCCGTGGCCGTGGCCCCCCGGCCCAGGGAGCCCGACGGCCAGCCGGATCTCGAGGCCGGCCGGGCCCGGGCCCAGCCGCCGCCGCCGCCGCCGCCGCCGCATCCCCCCGCCGCGGCGAACGGGCAGGCCCAGGGGGACAAGCCGTCTCTGCCGCCCCCGCCCGCGGCGGCGGCGGCGGCGGCCGACAAGGATCAGCCGGCGAAGAGGCGGAGGGATTCTGATGGGGGAGGGGCGCCGAAGAGCTCCAGCCCGGGGGTGAACAGGCGGGCCTCGGCCGGGCCCGCGGAGGCGCCGCGGCGGCCCAACAGGAGCGAGGAAGCTGTGGACATGTTGCCTCAGACGGTGGATGATGATGGGTTTGGGAGCAGGCATTCGCATATGAAGTACGAGCTTCGAGATAATCCGGGCCTTGGTGAGTCTTTGGGCTTACTTAGTTCGTTAGCTTCGTGATCTTTTAGCGGCGCGTGGTCTTATTTAAGGTGTGATAGAGTTCATCTGTTTGACAGTCTCGATTCTGTGTCTGTCAAATGTGCAATTTGCAGGTTGCAACTGCAATCATGCGATCTTTAATGCCGTCACAAAATAGTAATTTAATTGGTGGCCACTGGCCACAAACAGTTTGGCTACAGTCATTTTGACAATTCAAGTCAAATTGTTTGTTTTTGTGCGGCTGTACTTTTCATTCGATGATATCAGGGACATGATGCTTCTTGAAAAGATACCTTTTTTTTTAATCAAATGACCTTAATTTTTTTCGGTCTGGATCAATGACCTTATAGATAGGCCTGATTTTGCATGATTTCACTGGTGTAATATATAATTTTTTGTGGATATTGCTACGCGAAAATATGTCATATCTATGTTTTAACAATCAGCATTATTTAATTTCTCTTCTATGGTGCAACTTTCAGTTCCAATTGGCTTCTATGGATTCCAGCATTTTCTTTCAATGTTGGGCTCGCTCGTTCTCGTCCCGCTTGTCATAGTTCCTGCAATGGGTGGCGATCATGTGAGTAGTCTGGTTTTATTTCCTAATGTATGTTGATTTTCATCTCCATCAGCCAATGTACCTCATTTGACTTGATTTAAGAATGTAGGAGGACATCGCTGCCGTAGTCTCTACTGTGCTCCTTGTGTCTGGAGTTACCACACTTTTGCAAACTTGTTTCGGGTCAAGGTTGCCCTTGATACAGGGTCCATCTTTTGTTTACCTTGCTCCTGCTCTAGTGATAATCAACTCTCCAGAATTTCAAGGGCTGAATGGAAACGTAAGTAATCAATTTTCACTTGATCTAATTGTGGCTAGATAAATTAATTTACTTGTTGGTGCTTTCTCCAGACAACTGTTCAAATCATGAGCTATGCATCAAGTGCAACCGCTTTTTTTATTCTCCTTGTACTGGCATGTTGTGATCTATGTTTAAATCCTTCACTGTGTATCTTCTACATCACCTTATCAGTGGACAGTTTTCTCCAGTTAGTTGGATGATATGATTAGCTTACCAATGGAAAGTGGACAAATGTTACTGGCTCTGGTTTTGTGGCTTACGCCATTCATTGTCATGTTGCCTTCTTCAGTCTGAAGATTCATCACAGAGCCATTTAGCCATGTGGGAGAATGGTGTTAAGAAGTACTGATCACTTTTAGTCATGCCCTCCATAAGAAGAGGAGAGAGAAGTTGAACAAATTAAGTGACAATCCTTTCTCAATTAGACATGACAGAGTCTACCCATCCTTAGATACTAGATGAATTTTCTCGGCTGTCAGTGAGCATTTCATTGTCAGTGGTGGCATTAGCGACATGAAACTTCTTTAGCAATCACCTGTTGGAATTTTATACTTCTAGATGAAGCTGGAGTTTAAGTTTACTTTTGGACAACTTAAAAAAATCTCTAGTGGCTTTTGTCATCTAGGTAGGAGTCTTGAGGAGACTTCATCATTTTATAGGCAGAATGCCTACTTTGTCGTTAACAATTTACAGATTTCAGTTTAAAGGTATGCAGGCAGCCAAAAATTTTATGAGTAATTTCACTTGTAAGAGTGAATTAGTTGCATGGGGTTGTGATGGACTGATAAATAGGAAGGTGGTTGAGATATGTCAATATCATGGTTGTGTTTTCATCCATTGAATTCATAGCATGTATTCATAAGTAAAATATACTTGTCTCTAGTCATGAACTTGTTAAAAAATTCCTATTTTGCATTTTTTTCCAATTAATTTACATAATGCCGTTGTTAAGGAACTCTAGATATAGGTATATTACCGCATCTTGTAATTAGATTTGATTCTTGATAATAAATTTGACATTTCAATTCAGTCTTACTGGATCACAATCTTTTGTGCATAGAAATTAGAATGTTCTCATCTCCCTCATGTGTCGGAGGTTGATATGGAGCTGCTCTTTGATTAGCTTAGGTTGATTCACTGTTAATATATTTTCACAGTGACAAGCGTGCATTGGGCAAGCCATTCAAGAACACCTGATATCAGTATGAAAGAAAAAGTTGGTTGATTTGTATCCTTTTGTAAAATTGGTTTTCTAAAGACTGTTATTATTGCAAACCTATAGGTTTGGTTTCTGGAATTAGGAATGGCTATTTCTCTCCCTTTTATCAACTCTTTGCGTCTGTGTATAAGTGAATTTAAGCCTTTAAGGTCTAAGTTTACCTTGGTTTTAATCTTACGGATCTTACCATCTTACAATCTTTCTATTTCATCTTTGAATGCCATTGAGCCTAAGTTGTTTTGTGATGGCAGAATTTCAAACACATTATGAGAGAGCTACAGGGTGCCATAATTGTCGCTTCAGCTTTTCAAGCCATGCTTGGTTATAGTGGACTTATGTCCATTCTTCTGAGGTAGAGCTATGCTTATCAGCTTATCAGCTTATTATCTATCAAGCACTGCCTACTATCATGCTTGTTATTTAACAATGCTTTTATGAAATTATTGCTGAGCAATGCCAGATTAAACTACTGCAGTTCTTTTCTCTTACAATTCAGGTTGATAAATCCAGTAGTGGTGTCCCCAACTATTGCTGCTGTTGGACTGTCTTTTTATAGCTATGGTTTTCCTCTGGTTGGAAAGTGTCTTGAGATCGGCATTCTGCAGATATTGCTGGTCATAATTTTTTCTCTTGTAAGTTCTACATAGCTTTTTCAAAAGGGCATGTGCAGTTTCCTTCTTTCTCTATTTGGCAGTACATCAACTCTCTCTCTCTCTCTCTCTCTCTCTCTCTCTCTCTCTCACGCTTGCGCGCGCGCGTGCACCCACGCGCACACAACATTGCATTCTGAGCTGTTGTTTAATTGAAGGCATTTCTTTGGAATTTTATCACACTGTAATAGCTGACATGTCTGTCTATGTTCTTGCAGTATCTTCGTAAGATATCAATTTTTGGTCATCGCATATTTTTAATCTATGCAGTAAGTTAAAAGCTGCAAAGCTTTACTTCTTTTTCTGTCTCACATTATATTCATAGTTTTCTTTACCATTTGCAAATTTCTATAGTTATGGCCACTCATATTTGTAGGTTCCACTGGGTCTTGCTATCTCATGGGCTGCTGCTTTCCTGCTGACCGAAGCTGGTGCTTATAGCTACAAAGGTTGTGATGTAAATATACCAGCCTCAAACATAATTTCTGAGCACTGCAGGAAGCATATATCCCGGATGAAGTACTGCAGGGTCAATACCTCGCAGGCATTAAGATCTTCTCCATGGTTGAGGATTCCTTATCCATTGCAGTGGGGAACTCCAGTCTTTCGCGGGAAAATGGCTATAGTTATGTGTGTTGTGTCGATAATATCGTCAGTGGATTCAGTAAGTGTTTGGTTTTGTTTCTCTAATGATTTTAAGCTATTTATTCAGATCTCATTTTCTTGATATGTTAAACGTCACATATAGCATTCCTTATGTGATCAATTATATATAAAGTGCATGTAAGTTCTTGGTTAGAGAGTGTACTGTGTGCTAACCACAAACTGTGTCCGACATTATGAGATTGGTGTAGCTACAATTTTTTCCAACTCTATAGTTATTTATGTGAATGGAAGAACTATTATTCACATTTTGTATTATGGGATAAACTACACTTTGCATCATGGACTTTGGAAAAGAAAATCAGATCTAGAACACACAAATATTCTGACAGCTAGTACATGAATTTCACAAAACTGACGGCTAACAGATGAGAAAGTAACTTTATGTATTCATAGGAGTTACGTATACAGTATGTGTTTTGAACTTGATGAAATGTAGTAGTTACTGCGTTTTGCACCCTTCTCCAAATAGTTGGTTTGCTAAATTATCCTTTTGTTACATTCAGGTTGGATCATACCATGCATCTTCACTCTTGGTGGCATCGCGACCTCCAACCCCAGGCGTTCTTAGTCGAGGCATTGGTCTTGAGGGTCTTTCAAGTGTCTTAGCTGGTCTCTGGGGCACAGGAACCGGATCGTCCACGCTAACTGAGAATGTGCACACTATTGCTGTGACTAAAATGGGAAGCCGTAGAGCAGTTGAAGTAGGTGCGGGTGTTTTGATAGTTTTATCTATTATAGGTAAGAAGTCATCCTCAATATCTTTAACTCCAGAGATCATTGGATCACTCAGGCAGTGGAATCACTGTTGATGCTACCTGCTTGGGGTGCTGTGGTATTTGGATAATTGAGTATAGATAGTAGATAAATAGGCGTCAAGGATGCGCCAACCATACCATTTACAAGATTTGTTTATACGCATAATGGCAAGCGACAACCTTCACAATTTAGATTCTTCTAACTGAGATGAACTAAAGTTTGTCAACTTCCATACTGTAAACAATGCCAAAAGAATGATAATTTTCTAGAGAAACCCATTTTCTTTTTTATAGTTATTTTCAAGATGGCGATGTTTGACATAAAATTTTAAGTTGCTTAAATCTTTGAAGCACTAATCAACTGAGCTGACAAAGTGATTGTGGCTTCATATTGCTGAACTTGATATGTAGCTGTGGTCGTGATTTAGATCTAGATGGCTGTTTTGCTAGCTTGAGACTGTCCTTTGACTGAATGTGTCGTTCCCTTCTCACCTTTTTTCCTTGAGAGTCACCATCCTTGGATCAGGTGTCTTTTGTACTTTACAATTTTATAGGATCTTGTGTCAACTTGTCATATCTTTAAGACTTGCTCCTGGTGCTAATAAGGCTGCCAAATCCTTTCTAGTTCCTTTTAATTTCTGATTCTAACTTTGATGGTAACCTGCCATATGAGTGATGCAATCAACAAAGGGCTGATTCTTTGAGCTAGAAGTTTAACATACTAAGCAGATGGAGTTTGTGATTTTGGCATATGCTTTTGCATGTGAAGTTTGATAATTTTGCATTTGTGATATTCGAGCATGGAGGCAACTCTGTAGTCTTTGTTTTTTATCTGGCAAATTAAGTTTAAGTAAGGTTATGGAACTGAGATGCTGAACATACCGGTTCATGTTCTTTCTTTCTGCACCTCCTTGGGTACTCTTCCTGTGGGCATGAAGTGGCCTGTTTCCTTTCCAATGGTGAAATTTAGTCTCGGGTCTTGATGTTTTCTTACAATTGCTCACAGGTAAAGTTGGAGGTTTTATTGCTTCAATTCCCGTGGTCATGGTTGCTGCTCTCCTTTGCTACATGTGGGCAATGCTTGCTGCTTTAGGCCTGTCAAATCTACGTTACAGTGAGGCAGGAAGCTCTAGGAATATCATCATTGTTGGGCTATCTTTGTTTTTCGCCCTTTCAATACCAGCCTACTTCCAGCAATATGGCATCTCCCCCAATAGTAATTTGTCCGTTCCAAGTTATTTCCAGCCATATATCGTAGCTTCTCATGGACCTTTTCGCAGCAAGTATGGAGGGGTAAGCATCTCTTGGCCTGCTCTGCTTGCAAAATTCTTTTTCTGCTTCTTCATTAGTCATTCTTCTTGGTGGTTTAGGAATCGATCATTTTGCATTCAAAACCCTTGATGGCATGGTGATTGGATAGGTGTTTAGAAATAGATGTGGAAATAGCAATAGAAAAACTCTCGTTTGGGCTGGGAACATAGTGCCACACTAGAATAGACAACTGCTTTTGAATGGAGCATTAGTTCTTGAAGTTTCAGGATGCAATTGTGCTCCCAAGCTACACGATAACACCATCTTTTGTGGTGTGAATGTCATCCCGTTGCACATGAGAGATGGTATCCTAATATGTCGGCGAAAAAAATGATCCTGAAGCATTCTCTTTTATAGGAGCGTTTAAATCTGTGCTAGTGACCGTTCGTCATTTCCTCTTTGGTTTATAAAAAGAAACATCTATTAAATAGTCGGAAATGAAGTGAGCTTATCTATCCAAGTTAAAGAACCCCAACCAAGTCAATGCTCTCGGTCAGATTGGCTTTGTTTTTAACTGATAATGGAATCTTTTAGGGCCCATAGGGCTTCCCAATGAAGAAAAGATTTCTAGCAAGTAATTTGTTTCTGTTATGTTAAACTTTGCAGGTGAACTATGTCTTGAATACATTACTTTCAATGCACATGGTAATTGCATTTTTTGTGGCTGTTATCCTGGACAACACTGTTCCTGGTAGTAAGCAAGAACGGGGTGTTTACGTGTGGTCTGAACGGGAAGCTGCAAGGAGGGAGCCTGCAGTTGTTAAGGACTATGAGCTTCCCTTCAGAGTCAGCAAGTTCTTTAGATGGGTTAAATGGGTTGGTCTCTGAGCATTGGCGTTGCTGGGTGGCTAAATCATTGCATTAAAGCAGCTGTTGTTACGAGATGATTGTAATAGCACTTGGGTTCTGAATCTGAGCTGTATGACACCATACTGAAGCGGAGCAATACCCCACGGTATGTTCTTTTCTAGCAAAGTGGGACGGCATGAGCCAATAGATTTTGGATATGAGTCGCAATGTACATTTGAGGTCTCTTGAGATCTGGTTGTGTTTGTAATTTTTTGAATGGTTAGTGGTAGCTTACTGAAATGTCTAGATACAGCTTCTGGCAAGCTAGGAGCTCTGTCGTGTAAATTCTGTTTGGATCATCTTTGTCTCGAACAAATTTTGTTTGGAATACTGAATGGAAATGAGTTCTACTCGGAAATATTGATCACAGGCATGATGTTTTATCTTCCTCCTAACTCTTGACTTGTGTTTCGTACGATCCAGAAGATCGGTGGGATGAGCTTTTATTTTTTGCTGATGGTCATTGCAGGTTTTCAATGGAAAATGACTGTTGGATTCACGATTTTGGGAACTTAATGGTGCTATGATAAGGGCTTAAGTGACCTAATAGTGTTATTCTTCCTTCCTTTTGGATCTTCGCGTCTTATTCATGCCCCTCTCCTAATATTCGTGATAAGAATATCATACCAATTGGAAAAACAGCAGGGCTTGCATTAATGGAGTTTATAGTGAAAAGCAAAGACCATGGGATTTTTCTTCACCGTGATTGGTTGTCTTTTATATCCAGTGCAGGATTAGGTACCAAATATATTGAGCGTGTCTCAGATGAGCGACCATGTCGAGGTAAATCTCAATCCAAATGCGTGCTATCTCTTTTCAAAGCTCGATCGCTAGCAAGGGTCTGTCGTGCATGGCGATATCATGCACATTACTTAATGTAACACTATTAATAGAATAGGGCGTGGGCGTGCCTGCCAAGGTTAATGATAGAATAGGGCTACGGCACGCCACCGTTGCCTTGTTTTTGACATGAGCCTTTCCTTACCGGCAAATGTAATGTGAATTGTTTGACATCCTCAGATGGCAAGCTGTGTGAATAATATTAGTAAATCACAAGTCATGAAACAATATATACATACTACAGCAATTTTTTATATGTAGATATGGATATGACATGGCTTATCGGTTCCGCTACCCTTCATCTCGATGGCCATCTCCCTCTTTGTTTTTGACCCAACTGTCTTTCGCACCTTTAACCCCAGTCAACCCGTAGAATTCTTCTATCAAATCTCTCTCTCTCTCTCTCTCTCTCTCTCTCTCTCTCTCTCTCTCTCTCCCACAAAAGGATTTTAGGACATTTTCAATACGAAACATATAAATTACTTGGCTAAAATGACGCGATGATGAATTATATGAATTACTTAGCTATGACAGCGTTAAGTTTACATAATAATTTCGATGGCGGTATGATTGCCTCAATGCTTCTCGCGTAGTCGGGTCAATAGAAATCCAATAGACAGTTCCGATGGTACGAATTTCAATCACCCAAATTCAGTTTAGTGGACTATGCCCATGGGTGAGTTTTGCGACATAGAGACTTAAAATTGTTGAGCTTCTTTTTGTGTCTTAATTTTTTGTCGAATACGTCGTTTGGGAGTATAGGACTAAACTCAAGATCTTCTAATATATGAGAGAGAAACTTTCGGGCATCCGTTGGGTTGAGAACGAACACCCCGAGAATGCCCCGGATCAGATTATGGCTGGTCCGGCAACCCCGCTGCACTTAAGTCGCATGGCTGGCCGGCGGTCTAGAAGATCTCTTGGCATTGGCTAGATGTCTGGCCACAATGTTGGCAGGGAACGCGGACTAGGGCACAGCTTTTGTCCAGGTATCCAGAGGGAACGCCTTCTGACACAAACTTTTCCGTTTTTAAGTGAGTTTTCTCCTCCATCTTGAATAGAACACGATCACAAGCTGTTCAAAGAGTCTCTTATGGTATTCTAGCAAAACTCGCTAAGAGAAACATGAGCGCTTGTGAGGATTTGTGTCATGGGGCTTAAGAGACATATGAGCGAGTGATTGTAACCATGCAAGTCTCCGAACCATGTAAATCTTCAATTTGCTTTATCGTTTCTTGATGTTTTCTCTGGCAAATTGCGTTCTTTCGCATTAGATCGCGTCATTTAAAAAAAAATAGTTATAGCTCAGCTTCCATTCTTCGACTAGACCTCCTCCTACATACAAAGTGATAGTCAGCACATATGCACATGTATTTGTCTTGACCCCAGGTCGTTGATCAGAAGATGAGACTATCTCGAGTTCACCAGCTGAACTTCAACGTCAACTCCATATGTATTTTCTGCTACATCAACATAATTAAATTTTGTTGCCGATTTCGCTGCAAATGCAAGCTTGACAAATTCTTGGGGGGGCGATGACCTCCACCTGCCTGCCCTGCAAGAGATGAGCGAAAGTTCGATGCTTCTTCACCCATCCATCAGCCAACAGCATATTCCTTTCGAGGTACTAAATTGTCATCATGTTCACGTAAATCAGGATTGACTTCACAGTTCACATGTCCTTCTTTTTAAAAGATAAAAGGAGGGATCACATTTTATTTGAATAACAAAAAATTTAAAGCTAGGGCTTAGAAGATACTTCACTAATCTCGCTGAAATGAGTAGGATATGGAAAGAAACCTCAATGGCTCTCACAAAACGATGCTTGCTCGTACTGTTTTCCGATTAATCGAAGACAGGAAGTAATCGCGTTTTTGTGCATACTTCAGTCTAGCACAATAACATGTGATATCGAGTTTCTATACTACCCCGAGTCAATTTATTTCCATGGATATCGCGATTCATCAACTACAATACGTGTCTCAATCAATCATCTGTTTCGACGTGACGTGCCATGAACTCGAATCCATCCTCTCTAATCGAAGGGTCTCACTTCTTATATTTGGCATAATTTGTATATTCTTATGCAATCATTAGCTAGACATTAAGTACTAATCAATTAGTTGAGAGTGGCTCTACTCACCCTATCGTCTCTTGCAGATCTTCTTCACCCTTTCTGCTATTCTTTTCGGTTTGGTTGTTTCTGCGAAGCCCTGGCTTTGACAGGGACAAATGGACGGCTCTCTCTCCCGTTGACTTTCAAGTTTGGGAACTCCACATGCTTAAAATGTTTCCTAAATTTTCTTTTTCGCCCGACTTCACCATCTGTAGGTCAAGGTCTTCCCCGTACTTCACATTCGTAAGATGTGAATCACATGTACCATGAAAAGACAACGGAGCACATGCTCAGGCTCTGCTTCACGTTTTCATGTGCGGATCGCGCCCTGCATTATTGCGAAGATAAGACGACAATCCAATGAGGAGAAGGCAACAAAACAGTTGGAAGAATAACTGCACGTCCCGAGGTTTTCGTGCAAGAATCTGGTCCAACCCTAGTACAGTACAGCATCTCTGCGTCACATGGACGTCGACTTTATAAGACCTGCATCGTCTGATCGATACAACTAGATTAATGTCTAGCCTAAGCAACATAAGACAGGTGGAACATATGCATCATTGGATATTGCCACACAGAGAACGCGGATGCCTAATCGTTTTGTCGATTATGGCCGGTGATCTCTGCGTTCACTTGTCCGTTCATAACAGTTTAGAATCATTTAATGTTATGATGATTTCAGCTCTCTAGCGCGATAATGAAAAGGCGTCTTATGATTTAATTTAACGTAGTATGGTATTACTTTTTAACATGGTCAAAATGTCAAGGATGTTCTTGAGTCAGTTTTGAACTATGTCAATCATATAGTTGTATATTCAGTTCATGTACAACCAATGTATAAATATATGAAGTGTTAAAGATCAAAATGCTTAGACTCGATGATCTTTGATCAAGTATTTCTGCTGTGTTATAACATTGCGAGGACCTTTCCCGTCCCCTTCCAACATTTCCGTCACAAAGAAAGAAAAATTTCAGTTAACATGGTGTTTCTAACTCTCCCTTTCATGTTAATTCCGGTGAAGCTAAGGTTCCGGCAATTTCCTTTCCAATGTATATGCTTTGATTTCCTTCTAATCTAGGAATAATAACACAAACAATCCCTGAATTTTGACCCAATATGCAATTCAATCCATGAACTTTTAATTTATTCAATATAGTCCCTGAACTTCAACACAATGTTCAATGTGGTCCCTGAACTTTTAATTTGTTCAATTTGGTACCTAAACTTTTGATACATATTCAATTCAGTTCTTGAACTATATGAAAATATTCAATGTAGTCCTTGAATTTGAATCAATTGAGGAATGATATCGAACATTCTCATATAGTTCAGGGACTACATTGCATATCGAATTAAAGTTTAGGGACTACATTGAACAAATTAAAACTTTATGGATCAAATTACACATTGGGTCAAAGTTCAAGAATTGTTTGTGTCATTTTCCCTCTAATCTAATTCCTGCACCGTCCTTTAGTTTCCTTCAATTCCCTTTCACACTTTGCTCTAGGGACCTAGCAAGCTTTATTCGCGCACCTGTCGTTAGACCCATCTTTTGAAAACTTGTTTTGTGGATAGTTTGACCATTTTGTGATTGAATTCCGACCAAAGAACAATCTTCTATTCGTTTTCCCAGTTGCTCGATAGTTAGATTCGCTCGACGTTGATTTAGGAACAACGTTGTCGAACGTGTGGAGATCACGATAGCCATTATCGAAACATGTGGAGAAAGCAAAGACATTTACTTCGAAGCATGCAAATTATTTGGAGAAATGCACCAAGCAAGCAAACAACAATGGCCACGAACGAGACATCAAAAGATACGCAACTTCAAACTCCGTAATTGATTGTCGACAACGACTTCCAAGAGCAATTTAGACCATAATAATATCCAGAAATTGCGTTTTTTCTTTCTCTTTTCTTTTCATCTTTGTGTTTCATTGAATGTGACAAAGAAAATGTCATCCTCTTCGTGTAGAAAAGCCGGCACGTGGACGTGGAGTAAAATCTATTGTTGTGTAAAAACAGACGTCAATTACTTGGACGTGTTAAGCGTGTTGCTACAAACTTATAAGCCACGTGGGGTTTTCCTTACCTTGTTTCGAAGTTGTCAACCCTAGTCGTACGTAAAGACGGTCGAATCGTGTCAAATCCCACGTTTGCCATGCTGCTTCAAATGCGCTCCAAGGAATCCAGCCACAAGATAGCATGATGCGATTACAACCTTACGTGTCTCAATCTCATATCGCAGCATCTTCCGTTCGAAGTAACCCTAAAGAAATATGCACATCATCTCATGATAGGATTAGCGAATCCGGTGATTCATTGCATGCATTAGTAAAAGTCAGTCGAGGTACGGATTTGAATATCTACCTTATGAAAAAAAAAAAGTGGGTAGCTATTGAAAACGAGACATGAGGTTGTCGCGACAAACTCATTTAACGACACATGGCGCGATTACGGGAAGAATTCAATTATAGGTGTGCGGAATGGGCAAATGAATTGGCTTGAAACTCGCATTCAAGATGCGACACGAGTGCTGTGTTCATATTGAGGAGTCTTCGCGGACCTACATAACTCGAAAGGGCTTTGAGAGATGTACCTACCACTGACAAAGAGATGTTGCAGTGAATGAAAAATGTTATACGGTGTCGGTAGATTAAGATGGGCCAATTCAAATCAAAGAGATGTGAAGGGCACGCCAACAACCTCAGAGGCAAACCCTGAAATACGGATGATCTTCACTAAACGATGCTCCATCAACACGCCAAAAGGACTCCATGTATATTGATCTCAAAGAACTTACGTCCATCTCGCTATGACACATGTTTCCGTCCATGTGTCACAAGTCGATCGATGTAGCATTCACTTACCCGTGCAACCTAATGTAGCCTTAGGAATCTCTTCCCATGTCAGTTTTATGGTTCACGACTAGGAAGCACGGACACTCTCCGGGGGCCTCCGTGTCGTATCGGACATGTGTCGGACACCGACACTCTTTTTTTATTATTTATTTATTTAATTTGATTGAAATAATTATAAAAATGATAATTTATCATGCATATATAAAAATATACACGTAATATACAATGTGTTGGAATTCTCATTTTTTTTAGAAATAACATATCGGCGAGTCGTGTTGTGTCGCGTGTCGGTGTCGATGCTACTTAGATTCACAGTACTTCGCGCAGGAGAAACCTCGGGACCGTGACACATACGTGTCGTGCTATGCAATGTCTCATCATCTGATAAAGAATTTTTTAGTATAGTCTAATGTACATATAATGGTCCATTTTGTTACGTGGGTATTTTCCTATGTCTCATCGAGAGATTTAGGATCATGGTTAATACAACAAAAAATCCTAAATCGGTACACCTGTGATAATTTTATCTTAAACTAATTTTTTTACTACGAAAAATCATACACTGGCACACATATGGTAAATTTACCCCAAACTAATTTTTTGACAATCAAAAACCCTAAGCCGGTGTATTTGTGACAAATTTACCCTCCGTTAATTTTCATTAAATTGAATTAATACCATAAAAAATTATAAACTTGTACACCTGTGACAAACGGAGGGTAAAGCATAAAATTGGTACATCTGTTAATTGCCATGTGTCATTTAACAAAGCAATTTGATGGTAAAATTTAACGGAAATAAATTGAGGATAAATTTGTCACAAGTGTACTAATTTAAGATCTTTTATGATCAAAAAATTAATTTCGGATAAAATTATTACAGGTGTATCAGTTTGAGGTTTTTCGTAATATTAACCTTAATAATTAATCCAAGTCGATTAAAGTTGGAGGGTCCCAGAAATCCCATCGACATGACGTGATAATAATAAAAATGGATGTGAGGCGAAGTCTTCTTGGTCAGAGAGTAGTCACACAAAAAGGAGTAGGACCCTAATGTTGCTTTGAAAAAGAGCCGACGTGATAACTATGGTGCGAAATATATAAAACTAGTGCCCTTATTCAGCACATACAATTGAGTTGGTGCAAGGAAAGCTTCAAGATAATAAAATGATATGTATTGGAGGCCCCTTAGGAACCTTCTGGTCAAGTCAATACATGCCACTATATATATATATATATATATATATACATGCCACTATATATATATAATGAGTTGGTGAAATCCACCAAAAATAAGAAAGAAACTGCCTCCCATAGTAGGCAACCAATACATCTCTAAATCTTTTAATTGCGCTATTTTAATCCTGAACATTCTAACGATTTGCTAATCTAATCCTAAACCTTTCAAAATTTTGCCAATTTAGTCCTAAATCTATTATTTGGATAATTGCTGGAAAGGCTATATTGACAAATCGTTAAAAGGTTTAGAACTAGATCGGCACAATTGAAAGATCTAGGATTATATTGTTAAATCGTCAAAGACTTAATTGGTATAATTAAAAAGTTTAAAACTAAATTAACCGCCATAAGATAAATTTAGGACTATTTAGACAATTTTCACTATATCCATGCCATCTTAGTTTCTCACAACGTGTCCTAATGTTGGTGTATAGAAAGAAGAAAATGGGGTTGGCCAGAAAAGATTGATTTGGCACGAAATGCCTCACGACAACCCCACATCTACGGTGGGGAGTTCGATTCCCCACTTTCTTAGGGGAGGCCAGAGGTGGGTACGAATAGTTTCGGGTGTAGGTTTCGACACCCACGCTCTGCAAGAAGCGAGGCAGAAGTTTGAAAAGTGAGATGAGAGATAGAGTAAGAGTAGGAGTAAGACTGATTTTAAAAAAAAAAAAGTAGCCATGCCTGCAGTCTACAATGCACACGCGAAGCTTAGGTCGTATTTTCATTTGTAAGTTGGAATTTTATTTCACACTAGAGCAAAATGGTGGGTTGCGCGCGGCCCTTAGCTACAAGTAACTCGTACAAAAATTGGGAAAAACGACGCGTTGACCGAGTTAGGTTTTTAAGAGCGTGGGGGATTAAGATAAACTCGAAATCATCTTTGCACTTGCGGGCAAGGCAATGGGTTGCTTGAGCATGAAAAGATCGCGGTTTCCTAGGGAAGAAATTCACAGATAGGGGCAAAATTGCAAAACAAAATTGGAAAAGAGCGGGCACAAATGAAATTTGCGAACATTGCGACGGACATCCTAACCAACCAGATTGATAGTGGGTTAGGCCATGGAATCTTCCTAATTGCTCGTTCAACGCGGGCGGTGTGCATTATCGAGGACCGCCCCGCAATTTCATATTTTTCTTTTTTGAAAGTTTCTTCCGGGGCCAACCAAAAATTAAAATATTATCTAGGGAGGGATAACCTTTTAATCAATATGGGGTCGAGTGTAGCAATGTACATAATGTTTGGGGCCATGGCTTTCTTAATTTCTCATTAATGTGAATGGTTTGACATTATCTTTTTCAGTTTTGCTTACTTGATGTTTTAAGGCCAAGGCATGCGTCTATGTATATGGAGGCATTCCGATAAAGGGGGCTAAACTTTCGTATCGACTCAAAGTCGACGCTTTATGTGAGAGAAAAAAATCGAGCTAGAATTGGGACTCAAATGAATGTTTGTGCTTTTTTACGAGACAAATAAAAAAGTTTAAGTTAGAATTAGGACCCGAGCTAAAATTGGCTTTTATGAGACAGAAAGTTTAAGTCGAAATTGGGACTTAAGCTATTTTCAGGGAATCGGCTCATTTTATAATATAAAATTAAGAAAAGCATCAGTCCGAGCACGTAACGATCTCACCGGACGACATATTTTATGAATAGTGAACCTATTTTACATTAACAACGGCTGCTTCTGACATTTTAAATATCTTTATCTTTTCGTCGTTATCAGCATCATATTTAATTAGACAGACTAATTTACATTAATATCATCTCATTTGAGAGAGAGAGAGAGAGAGGGAGGAGGGGGCAGGGTTGAAGTAATTTAAAATGTTTTCCCACACGCTTGGGGTATGAAATTTTCCAGATACTTAATCACATCGAAACCATACTCTTTGACTAGGAACAAGACCAAGTAAATCAGCATGAAGGGAGTACTTTTCAAACCCATCTCTAACCTCATTGAAGAAATAGTCTCATCTAATTTTCTCTCAAGGCTATCTGCAGCCGTTCCCTCTTCATTAGTCAAATCAAGAATCATAGCATGTAATACCCATTCACACGACGTCATCACACCCAAGACCCCAATTACTCTCTCCTTTTCCAATTAAGCACTTGTCCCCTTCCAGAACAAAGCCATACCAAACCAAAACGAAAATTTGGTCGCGTCTCTTTATATAAGAAAAAGAGGAAGATAAAACGATTGCGCCATTATGACGGGAGCATAACGCACGTAATTTAGCATTGATTGCAACCATTTCTTTTGCAAGCATATTTTCCACAGTTGCTTAGACTAAACAACGAAAGGATGGCTACCGTGACGCGATCCTTTAACGTGGTAAAACACTACATGACTAGGAGTTGTCGAATGGTTGATTAAGGCGTCCGGGTTTTCCGGCTTTGGTACCGGAAGTCGCCCGTTAGAACATCACCAATTGAACGCAAACCACTCCCGATTAGGGTAACCTGCATAGGCAGAAGCATGTATTGAACCGGTTCATGAGACTATTAGGGTGTTTCATGATCCTTCGGGCAATCAAGTCCACCTATTATGCTTTCCTAGAGAAACTGAGGTGGTGAGAGACAAATGGGAACCCTTCTCGGGGGCTCCACTCTAAGTATAATTTTTCATTCTTCTAGTGCGCACTTGCGATTTCAATGGCCTCAAGGAGCTCGAGCAGTCAATTGTCCGTAACTACGCTAACCTCGGTGCCCTCCATCGTGTTCTCGGTTCTCCTTTCACTCACGGTGTCATTGCAATCCGCAATAAGGTCCATCGGGACTGATACCGTGGGATGTCGCGGATTTTCTGAATTCGACACGACAAGAGGGAGATAATTAGCCAACGGTATCACCTTTGATTTCAAGCAAAAATGTACTCCCTAATCAGCCGATTCGAAGCTTAATTAGGATCGCAAAAAGTACGGTAACTTGGCAATGTTCGTAGGAATGCATCATCGCGCTCTCTATAGTCATTCAGCAGTCAAAACGACCACCCTTTTGCTATCTCCCAAGTTTTGAACTAGGGACGGTGTTTAAAAGGGACGATTGTTTTGCATCGTAAATCACTTGTTTTTGTCAGAGGCACGTGTTTGCAAATCGACACGTATTAAAGAGCAAAAGCGCGATGAAAGGGAGATTAAACCGGTCAGTTTGCTCCTATCAAGACATCGGGATTAAACTAATAGCGAGTCGCCAGGCCTCCCGCCATCGATCCCCGGTGTCCAAGTGACTCTTCTTGACCAACTCAATCGAGCAATATTTCTTCCCTTTTTCTTTTCCGTTGGAACCTTCGCTGAATCCTCATCACATTTATAAAAAACACGCACACTCCGTAAAGGCTCGGACCAAAACGGAATTTTAAAAAAGAAGAGAAAAAGGGGACCATGGAAATTGGAAAGTACTTGTCCGCGCGAGTCTTTGTCCGGTTCTCCATGTCCATTATTTATTTAAAAAAAATTGAAAAATGAAGAAGCCTCAAGGCAAGGCAAGGCAAGGCAAGGCAAGGCAAGGCAAAGGGGGGGTGTTTTCTTCGATGGATGGATGGCGGTAGGTGAAGCCTTGACCGAACCACCCACCTCCGCGCGTGCGGAGGCTCTGTGTCTCAAAGTCTTCTCCTCCACGGTTCCTCCGACCCGCTATAAAAGCACCGCAGCCTCCCCTCGTTTCTCTCAGCTTGACGTTCACTTTCTCATAAGAGAACACCAAGCTTTCCTCTCCATCGTCCCCTCTCTCTCTTCCTCTTTCTTCCAGCTTTTCACCCTTTTTTCTTTGGCCATTTTTTTTTTCTGTTACCGGAGTAATAAACCGTCGACACCGAAACAGAAGCCGAAGGCGGAACGAGCGATCGAAGGAGGGTTAGCGATTGTACCGATCACCATGCAGGCTATACCTCCGTCAGCTCCCGGCGATCTCAAGTCCCTGATCAGGCCGAGGCCGGCGCCGGCCCGGACCCGGATGGCCACGGCCGTCCGCTGCGCCTTCCGCTCCGACTCCGTCTACTTCCCCAACGGCGTCGGCCACAGCCGCGCCGACTGGCAGAGCTCCTGCGCCATCCTATCCAGCAAGGTCCTGTCCCTGGAGCAGCCCGCCGAGAAGAGCGGCGGCGGCGCCGAGCACGTCGCCGCCGTGAACGGACACCGGGCCGCCGTGGACCTCAGCCTCGTCCCCATCGAGACCAAGGACGGCCCGGCGGCCCCGCCCGTGCCGGCCCCCGCGCCGCAGGGGCCGAAGCCGCTGTCGATAAGCGACCTCGCCCCGGCGCCGTTGCATGGCTCGCAGCTGCGCGTGGCGTACCAGGGCGTCCCGGGCGCGTACTCCGAGGCGGCTGCGGGGAAGGCGTACCCGAACTGCGAGGCCATCCCGTGTGACCAGTTCGAGGTCGCCTTCCAGGCGGTCGAGCTGTGGATCGCCGACCGGGCCGTGCTGCCCGTGGAGAACTCCCTAGGCGGCTCGATCCACCGGAACTACGACCTCCTCCTCCGCCACCGCCTCCACATCGTGGGCGAGGTCCAAATGCCAGTCCACCACTGCCTCCTCGCGCTCCCGGGTAGCCGCCTCGAGTGCCTCTCCCGCGTCATCTCGCACCCGCAGGCCCTCTCGCAGTGCGAGAACACGATCACGCGGCTCGCTCCGCAAGCCACCCGAGAGGCCGTCGACGACACCGCCGGCGCCGCTGAATACATCGCGACAAACCGCCTCCGCGACACGGCAGCCATCGCGAGCGCGCGTGCCGCCGAGCTCTACGGCATGCAGGTGCTCGCCGACGGCGTACAGGACGACTGCGGCAACGTGACCCGCTTCCTGATGCTGGCGCGGGAGCCTATCATCCCGCGAACCGACCGACCCTTCAAGACGAGCATCGTGTTCGCGCACAACGGAGGGGAAGGGACGGGGGTGCTGTTCAAGGTGCTGTCGGCGTTCGCGTTCCGCAACATAAGCCTGACAAAGATCGAGTCGAGGCCGCACCGGAACAGGCCCATCAGGCTCGTCGACGACGCCAACGTCGGGACGGCGAAGCACTTCGAGTACATGTTCTACGTCGACTTCGAGGCCTCGATGGCGGAGGTGAGGGCCCAGAACGCGCTCGCCGAGGTGCAGGAGTACACGTCGTTCCTCCGGGTGCTGGGGAGTTACCCCATGGACATGACCCCTTGGAGCCCTCCTCCTCCGACGAGCGGCGGCGATAGTGATTGATTGGCCTAAATTCTTTCTTTTTAAAAGAGAAACAAGTAAAGGGATGTGATTATTGATTGCACAGACAAAAGAGGGTTATTGAATTGAATTGAAATGTAATTTAATTTTCTTCTCTTTTCTCTATCGGAAAATATCTCGTACTTTCGCATTTTTCTGGTTACGACCAACCAGCAAGGGAGGAGAAATATTGGTGGAGAGCATAGAATAGAATTTGAATCGACGATGGATGGCGATAATATGTCGAAATGGGACCACCGTTTCTTCTCCCCCTGTCATTCTTTGTTTGTTTGGGACGTGAAAGACGGGTACGGGGAGAGAGAGGAGACCGGAGGATGTGATGTGCACATGGAATGGCTCGACTCAAATGTCAGCCTTGTTCGTAATTTCTTTGATTCAACTAACATCTGGTCAAAAACACAGAAATGACTAACTACGATTTAGGTCGTGATGGCCGGCCACCGGTCGACAATGGGTCCAATGGGATGAGTCAGGGGAGGGATCATCGGCTCGACCGGGATCTGAACCCTGGCAAAAGCATCGAACATGTAGCGCTCGAGAAGGCCATTGTTTAAAGGGAATAAGCTGCATTAGGGATTGGGCAGGGAGGGATTGTAGACTCGACCAGGATATGCAAAGGATCGTCATAAAAAAAGAATAATCTCCATTTGAGATGGCAAAGAGAATCGAAAATTTTCGCACATTCTTTGATTGATTTATCCGGCGCATCAACATCTATGAGCTGAATCTCGACTTAAGTTTCTTGTCCAAGACAATTGCCTCCTCCTGTGTCACGGTCAGGGCTGGTGGCCCAAGTTTAGGTACCACGTGGCGTGCACTATTGTCGGCCACAGGCATTACGCTAGCCAACTCGAACGGGCGATACTCCAATGCCTAATGGCGCACGCACAGTTCGCAGATAGATCGAAAGCAAGAAAGAGAGCCGGTCTTAGGAAAATGGTCTGTCCTATTTGTATTAATCAACGCTACAAGCAATGCACTGAGATGGGACTATCTGAATACGATGGCTTGAGTGGTTTCACATCGCAAAGAGTAGTATTACAGGCATTATCTATGCCAGCAAGAGTAAACCTTACAATTGGCTAAGATGGCGCCATCTTAGACATCACTGAAAATACGAAAAGACTAACTGTCCTTACGCTGCACGGGACGTGTACTTTGACCCAAGCGGCCATGGATAATTAGCCCTAGATATGCCCGGATGAAAGCACTCGCGATGATCAGTGACACCGGGGGCGGTTGCGGCGATGTCATTGGCCTAATTAACCATTTTCTGCCGGTGGCGATCATATCATAGCAACTTGGAGCCCGGCGATTGTTGCCGATTGGCACTTTTAGTAAGTTCGCAAGAACAATATCCTAATTCATGAAGATTTTGTTTCAAAGTATAAGCTACGATGGAGATTGATACTTTTAGGCTTCGTTTGTTTCATGGAAAACATTTTTCAAGAACACATTTTCCTTATTTTCTGATGTTTGGATCACTTAAAAAAATGAATTGAGGGAAAAGGTTTTCCTACCAGAACTTCAATTCAAGAAAATGATTTACTCTTTACAAATCGAAAATCATTTTCGAAAATATGACTAAGTATCGACACTTGGACAAAAAACTTTATGCTTTGACTTGGGAACCCTTGACACAATAACCCTAGGACTCATTCTTGAGTCCTTGGCAACAGGGCTAGGTCCTCGGCACCCTAGCCCGGGTCCATCTAGGCCTCGTTCGAGACCCCGGCCGCCACGCGAGGGTCCATCGAGGCCAAGTCTGGGACACCAGTGCTCGTGCTTGGGATGCCAGGCCTGGTAATATCGAGGTCGGGTCTTGGTTCACAGCACCCGTGCTTGAGTCCATCAAGGCCAAGCCCCAAATCGTAGCGCCCATATGCCGGGTTCCTTAGCTATCCATGCACAAGCAATTAGTAGTGCCTGAATATTGTATGTAAATTTAGGAAAATCAAATAAGATTTTTTTTAACTAAACGATAGAAAATATTTTCCAGTTCATTTTCAAGTCTTGGCCAAACACCGGAAAATATTGATATTTTCGTGGAAAATGACTTCCCTAAAAACATTTTCCGGAGATGTCACATTTTGTGCGAAACCAATGGAGCCTTGTGATGTAACTATTTTCCAAAATATGAATACAACGACCTTTACATTATGGTGTAGATGTATTAAGTATCTTGATTGGATATGAATATAGATGACCTTAAATGCCAATAACTACTATCACGCAATATTATCAAATGCTACTATCATCTTATTCAATTCTTCTGATGTCATTATACCATATCGTATCTAACATTAAATGCCACAACGATGATCCTAAATCATGTGGTCGTCAGTTTGACTGCTTTTAGTAATCATTAGTTCCCGTGGTACGTTTTGATATACTTAGATATGTAGAGCATTTACTTGTCATTAAATAATATCATCATTTAAACCTAATAGCAACATTCACATCCCTAGAATTTAAAGAATAGCTAAGAAATGAATCCATTGAAAACCGTGGGTCTTATATTAGTCTCCCACATCTAACCATTCAAACTCAACATGACAAAAGTTGCTCCATCGAAGAATGCCCCAAAATTCGATATAAAATTGCGCCGTGGTTTCCATGGCTGTCTTGATGAGCAATTGGACATTGGGAGTAGGTGTTTCCCTTCGATGAAAACAATGTTTCATCCAATTTGCTATTAAAGTATAACGAAAACTAATGTTCGACCGCCGAATTTTTAATGATTGGGTTGTTCTCACTTAATGAAAATCTTCATGTTCTTGGTACAATTCCTAAGGTCCCAAAAGTGCTCTCCCCATCTTCCTTCACTCGTCCTTCTCTTTCAAACCGACCCACCAAATAAAACTTCAAGCGTACATTATCTTTTTAATGCTCATTAATTATTTATTGTCTCTTCTTGGATTCACCTACCAAAGGGAAGAAAACAAGTGCCATCATGCATTGGCATAAGCAATGACGATAGCCTACATCATCAACTCAACATACGATAACGTGGATAAGCATGAATATGTATCATTTTTTAAGATCATTAATTGACATTTATTTGGGACAGACTTGTGGCTTTAATAAACCAGGATGGTTGCAAAGAGGAATGACCCACTTGTGAGTGTTGATATTCTATTAAGTACTAATAACATAGGGGAAAGTTACTAATTTGTCCCTTGAGTTTTTGGGGCCATCACGACTTGCCGCCCAATATCTCGACTTTAGCGTAAATGGCCCCAATGGTTTCAATTTATTTTCATTGCACCCCTGACATCGACTCCACCCAAATTCTCGCCGAAAAGTTGGTCACATGCTCTCACGTGACTGCCGGTGCTCCCCTGAGAGGGGCAAAAGAGACAGCGGTTGAAGTCGAGGTTGGTTGGCCGGGACATTGAAATCTATTGGAAAACATAACGGGGATTCAGGTCAAAGTTGCAACAATCTATAATCTTGGGGAGCAAACTGTAATTTTCCCAAAAATATAGGGACACTATTGCTAGAATGTCGCGGTAGGACAAGTGAAACCATTCTACTATGATCGTCTTAGGAAGTGCATTAAACCACGAAATTCAAACATTTAATTAAAGTCCATGACTTTTAATGTCATTATTTTATGGTTAGACATCATATCTTCCAGATGGAAGCGAGGGTTCGTGATAATGACTTCGGTACATTGTACACGGAGAAGAGGATTTGGTGAGAAAAGGGCGGCATGGTGAAAATTCAAGGGGTGGTGGTAGGTGAAGATGATGTGCTTGTCATGGTTGAAAGCCGAGTTTCGAGCAAGTCGAGCTACTCATTCAATAACAACCTCAATTGTCAGGCCAAAAAAACAAACCTCAAGTGCATTAGTAGCAATCAAGCTTGAGTTAAAAAAATTTATATGTTTCTATTATCAATTTGGTAAATTATCATTTGGTATCGTTCGAACAACTTCTTGATTATAAAATATTACATAATATAAACACGATAGTTACGCAGACTCATACTCCTTGTCTCTTTTGGAATGAATAGGAGCCTGACTTGATTTTAAAAAAAATTAAAGACGAGATAATACGGAGATGGAAGATACAAAATTTTCCACATAATTAGGTTTTTTGCATAAGAGAGGGTTTGTGACCAATATATAATTATTTATAAGCAATATGACAGCAATATATCTATACTTCAAGTACAAATCGCGATGGGTTGATTGTGGTGCCTGGCAATTAGCGAACGGATACGTAATTTCTTCCGAGTTTTAAACAAGAAAAGGGTAGCAATCATGAAGATTTTCCTGATTATTCTACATTGACAAATGAAATAATAGGGAGAGAGATATTAATGTGAGATTTGTCAGGGCCATAAATATATATTTATATATAATTCCTAATTTATATACATATATATATATATATATATATATATATATTTCTATTTTCAACTAGGCTTCTGAATTATTTACAAATAAAGGTCTCTAAACGTGCGAAAGGGAATTTTCATGTGTCAGCCAGGATGTACCCGGGGCCTAATTTTATATGTGAGCCCATTTATCGATTATTGTATTTGGTAAATATTATAAATGAAGCAAGACGCAAGATACGGAATTTCTTTTTTTTTTAATAAATATTAGGAATACAAAGAGTTACCTTCCCCAGAAGCTCTCGAATCACAACCCAAGTTTCATCTAAATCTGCTCCCCTTCATTAGAAGGTTCGAGTCTAGAACGTGTTAAGTTTTTTTTTTTTTAATTCATGAGCTCATATCGTTGAATAATCTGAAATTCAGAAAGATCCCGGGGGTGTTCTTTCGGAGCCCGACAGAACTAAATTAGAAAAAAAAATTGAGAATTTTAAATTGGGGTTAGGGTATGTATGTAGTGCCAGAGGCATATCTGCTGGCAAGCTTGGTTAATGGAATTATGACATTTTTTGTGCGTGATTTCTACATACATTCAATTGCCGGGTCGAATCGTCTTTTTCCCCCTAAATGAAGTGTCGTCGTATTGGTTGACTAATAATTATGATTTTTTTAATAATTAGGTCAAATTAAGAAGATAACTAGGAATCTATGGTGCGCAATTACATAAGCGGGCTTCACCGTGACCCGTGGATTTTATGTCATATCCATGGGTTGGGTCATGATCGCTGGATATATGGAAAGCCTGGTCTGTTACTACGTCACTTGTTAAATGATGGAATGGATCAAAATTAAAAGAGATAATGACACAAATGGTTCATGAATTATGTCCTAATATATAATGTGGTCCATGAACTTTCAATATGTTCAATACGGTCCTTGAACTTTAGCTAAAATGTGTAATGTGATCTCTGAACTTTTAATTTGTTCAATGTGGTCTCTGAACTTTTAGTACATGTACAAACTAGTCACTGGACTATACGAAAACACTCAAAGTTATCCATGAACTTAAAGTAATGAAATGACGACATTTAACATTTTCACAATATTGAGCATTTTCGTATAGTCCAATGACTAGTTTGAACATATACTAAAAGTTGAGGAACCACATTGAACAAAATCAAAGTTTAGGGACCATACTGAGCTAAAGTTAAGGGCCACGTTGAACATATAGAAAGTTTAGAGATCACATTGCACATTAGGTCAAAATTCATGGATCATTTATGTCATTTTTCCAAATTAAAGTTTCTTAATTTTCTAAAGGAAATAGTAAATTGTACAAAATTAGGGGGGTCGTTTTGTCTGGAAAAATAGGAATTTGCAATATTAATGATTAAACAGATAAAGATGCTAAGACTCTTTGTATCCTTGTCCCACTTCTAAGTTTATTACAAGGAATTAACGTTGGAGAAAACATTGGTTATGCAAGAAGCCTGGCTAAGATTTTGTCTCTCTCCATCTAGGCCCTAACTTTACACAAGACAAGCTACAATTTCAGCCCAATTTCAGCCCAAAGAATAATGATCGAGACGCTAATGAATTGTGTTAAATTTTGTTTTTTGTTCTTTTATTATTACGATGAAGCATGTACTGATAGTAATTTAGTGATTCGAGCGGCAAAATAAAAAAAGGGATAATGACACAAATAGTCCATAAACTTTGACTCAATGTACAATTTGATCCCTGAACTTTTAATTTATTCAATATAGTCCATGAACTTTATACTAATGTTCGATGTGGTCCCTGAATTTTTAATTTGTTCAATGTCATCCCTAAACTTTTAGTACATGTTCAATTTAGTCCCTGAACTATATGAAAATGTTTAATATAGTCCCTGAATTTGAATTAATGGAAAGGACTGCATTGAACATTTTTATATAGTTCAGGGATTGAATTGAACATGTACTAAAAGTTTAGTGATGAGATTGAACAAATTAAAAATTCAAAGACCACATTGCACATTGGATTAAAGTTCACGGACTACATTGAACAAATTAAAAGTCCAGGGGCCAAATTGCATATTAGACCAAAGTTTATGGACTGTTTGTGTCATTTTCCCACAAAAAAATGGACATGCTAATCAATCTATGAATAGATCAAAATGAACCTAAGCAAGAGATTGGTGTGCTTGGTTTGGTCGAGGCTAATAAGTTTGTCCAACTTGCTAGAGGTAGCGATTGTTGACTCCAAGTCTCCGCTTGCCAAGGGACATGAAGCTCGGGATTAGGGATGTAACTAAGTAGAGTCAAGTCGATACACTGTCTGGTTTGATTTGATACATATACATTGTCGAGTTTGACTTCAACTCGAGCTGCATATTTGATGCTTGAATCATGATCGGACCTCTTGATTTGATATATACATTCTCGGTAGAGCTTGACTCAAAAGATAATCGCGTTCGACTTGAAAAATCTGTAAAAGAACAATCTTTTATATTTTTTACATTATTTTATTAAAAAAATCTAAATAATCGGTAAAGCTTACGACCCTTTCAATCGGGAAGTTTGATCACAATCTAATTCATGTAAAAAAGATGCATGTTGGGGAGGCCAAACGTATTAGTAAGTAATTTTATTTAGTGAATGCATGGTAGAGAATTCTATCATGAAATAAGAATTTATTCGTTTCCATGATCACTGTCTAATTCGTGTAACAAAGATGCATTTTGTTTCTTGAAGTAGAAAGGTATCTAATTAATCGAGTAAACTGAATAAAATTTTTTAGTTCATTTTCAGTAGATTTTCTACTTTCTTAATAAAATTTAAATATCACATTTATTCTTGACTTTTTATGATTGTAATAACAAGACTCGCAATGTATTTCTTTCCTTAACAATGGATTCCTTTCCTCAAATCTCCTATAAGAGCTAATAGATGCAAACTTTTAAGTAAATACAATACTTCCATTGGCACCAAAAAATGCTATTTCTCAAGTTGGAAACAGTCAATTAGTTAATTATCTTATATTTTATAATTGGAAGTATTATCGTTGTAAGATTTAGCTTTTAAATTAGAATCTTTCTGTTGAATAGTTCCTGATAATACTTTGCAAGAATTTGAAATTTCATGAGATTCGAGAAATATGAGGCCAAGCTAAGGCAGTTCTCTTGCAATTGTTTTTACTTTTTTGGTTGGTAATACTGAAATTTCATTAACTCGAAGGAAGTCTGTTCACAACTTCACATCAAAAACTAATATATTTAACATAGGGGTCGGGGGATAATACAGCCAATTATGGGGAAGTTCTGTTTTTTTGGCTGAGCCTTGGCCACCCATTGGTTTACGAGACTTGCAGGATGTTTCACGGGCCTCTTAGGTAGTCAGATATACACATGCATGCCCTTGGACTATAAAATAAACAATTAGGAAAATGACACTAATAGTTCATAAATTTTGACTCAATATACTACGTCACCCTGAACTTTTAAATTATTTAGTGTGGCCATTTAAATATTCTTAAATGTTTAATCTAGTTCCTAAACTTTTAATTTGTTTAATAGTTCCTCAACTTTCCACAAGAAAGTCAAATTAGTCCCTGTTAACTATGAACGAGTTTTCGTAATTACCCGGGTTTTAAAATTCTTTTCATTTCAATCCATTTCCTATATCAACAAAAAAAAGTATGTTGTTTTTATTATCATTTTACCTTTTCGGTTTTTATAATATCACAATTGTTCCATTTAAGTATATTTTAACTTATGACCACTATAATAGAAAAAATATAAACTTACTTTGAGTTGTATCGGATTAATAATGCTGCTATTTTAATTTCCTAATTCATAGATTTAACTAAATTTAAGTTAGAAAACATGACAGACAATAGTGAAAAAATTCATATATCCGAAAGATTGGGAGCAAGATTTAGATTAACAAACGAGCACCCATAAATAAATTAACACAATTTATAGATATCCTTAAGAAAACACTTATTCTTCAAAATAGTGGGAATATCAATTAGATGTAACTCCAAAAGAGAATCTATTATTAGTGTTATAGAGATTATAAACTAAAATATACTAATATGACACTATCGTAATAGTTATAAAGATCAAAAAGATAAAAAGGTAATAAAAAATAGCATATTTTTAATAGGAAAATGATTAGGATAAGAACAACATGAGTGTTATAACTTTCGTGTGGTGCTTACTCAAGTGTCATAACTTTTTTTCGCTCACTTAAGAACCACATCAAGGTAAAATCGATTATTTGGGTGCCACTTCCGGAAAATCGTCCTACGTTGATTTTTTGTATATTTTTTGAATTGATCTTTTTGAATTTGTTATTTTCCTTTTTTCTTTGTTTTTTTTTTGTCCGCCAGCCGTAAAGGCCTCGCCCTTGGCCGGCGGGGCCACGAAGGCCCTGGGCAAGGCCATTGCCGGCTACGAGCGAGGACCTTCGTGGCAAGGCCACCTCGCCCACGACCGTTGGGGACGTAAAGGCCCTCCCCTGGATCCTGCGAGGGCCTTCGCCTGCAACTGGTGAGACCTCGATTGCCTTACCTAAGGCCACTGCGCCCTCGCCGGCCATGGGCAAGGGCGTGAAGGCCCTTGCCAGATTTGGGTAAAGCCGGCGACGGATTTTTCGGCGAGGAAAATTATCGATGTCACTTAAGTGATCGATTTTTCAAATTTGTGACATTTGAGTGATCGATTTTTTAAATTTGTGGCACTTAAGTAAGCGAAAAAAATTACAAAAATTGTTCACGCCGGCACCAGTGGTGCCATATAGGACAAATGGCATCCACATTAGATTTTCCGGCAAGACACATCCCTATGGCACTTAAGTAATCGATTTTTCAAATTTATGGGACTTAAATGAGCGAAAAAAAAAAGTTCCGACCCTCAAGTGAACATCATACGAAAGTTAAGGCATTCATATTGTTCTTATTTGAAAATGATTGAAATGAAAAGATATTACAAAACATGGGCAAATGCTAATATGAAAACTCGAGAATAGTACCAAAGAACCAATTTTATTTATGAGAGATTATATTGAACAAATTAAAAGTTTAGGGACTAGATTGAATTCGTAGAAATCGTTAAATATCACATCGAACAATTTAAAAAGTTCAACAACAACGACGTTACGTATCGGGTTAAAGTTTAAAAACTATTCGTGCCGTTTCCTCCAATAAAAGCGAGCCACGTCGGCACGACAGTGACATTACATATATATCCTCGAAACGGATTGGGTGGGCAGAGGGGCGGGGCCGATCGTGCGCCCCGCGTTAAATGTCATGCCATCGGAGGGCTCCGGTTCGGCTACTAGAAAAAGGAAACTCCGCGGGGCCACCGCCCCTTCCCCAAGCCGGGTCAAGTCCATGTCCCATAAAAGCTCCGATCGCGGCCATAAAGAAGCTCACGATGGGAAAGAAAACCTCATAGAGAAAATGACATTTATCCTCCCAATTTGTGCTGGACTTCCCCAATTAAGGGGCGGGAATCGGGTCGCAATCGGTCCACGCGCCGAAGGAGACGATCGGTCCACGCGCCGTGCGACCATTGCGAAGTTCACGCCACCTCCGGCCGATGAGGACCAATGTTGTCTTTGACCATCCTTGTGATGGACGAGAACAATTGAACTAATGGACAGTTTGATATAATACTTGCTCTTTTCTAAATTTTGACTAATCGTGCTCCAACATGATTCTTGGATTCTTTTACTAAAAAAAAAAAATAGAAAATTTCGCTCGTTATCTCTGTCCATACACATTTGCCGGATGATTTGACACGCGAATAAATCCCGTTAGAAATTTGATTTTGAACACACATATCACTCATCCAGTACAGAACGTGTGAAGATTTTTCTATATTGACGGCGGACCCGATGATAATCCCACGGCCGTAGTCCTTCTTCTCTTAACACGATAATCGAACATTAACATTGCCACTATCATGACGCTTGATATTGCCATATACGAAAGCGGGTATTACAAATAAGATACATAGACGAAGTAGAAAATGTGATAAAAGTACTAAGAAACATTTCCCATGAAGAAGATATTTAACATAGGCCATCCATTAAAGGGAGGGAGGAAAAAAAAAATATAGAATGTCGAAAGTTTCTTTTTCCAGCTCCAAGGCCCAGGCAGGCATATCGGGCGTGAACCTTTGCTTTTGTCTCTCGCTCCGGCACTGTTCCTCTCGTCCCTCCCCGATCTCTTCGGCTCTTTGTTCCCCGGTCTCTAGAACGCGAGCACCGATCGTTCGTCTTCGCCAATGGCGACGGAGCAAGGGTAGAGAGTTTTGCGCGGCTGCGAAGCCTCCAAATCTCGCGCGGCGGTGAAGAAAGGTGGGGTCGGAGTGCTACAAGCAATGTCTTCCGCGACTCAATTCGTCGACCGTTCCGATCATCAGGTGCGGCCTCCTCCTCCTCCTCCTCCTCTGTTGAGCGGCGATGACGAGAATCGTCGTGGGTGTTCCAAGGCTCAGGCGTGTCTCCACAAGATCCTCCGCATAATCGCTTCGTCCAAGGACCCACCTTCCAGCCTCCAGGGCTCGAACGGAGGCCTGGGCATCGATCTGAACCTGCGATTGTGCAGCGCTTCGTTCGGCGACGACGAGGAGGAGGAAGAAGAAGAAGAAGAAGAAGAAGAGAACGTGGGTCTTGCGGAGGAGAGCGGCTCGTTCAGTTCGAGCTCTGTCGCGGCTCCTGAGGCGGATGAGAGGAATACGGCGCTCGAGAAGAGCTCTGAGGTTGGACGCGAGACGGCGAAGCAAACTGATGAGAGGAACTGCGAACGAGCCGTCGTGGGTGGAGAGCGAAATCGCGCCGAAGCTGAAGAAGAAGGAGAAGAGAATGGTGAAGACGATAGTGGTTCGGAGATCACCAACGTGCAAGTTCAGAGCTTTGAGAAGAGCGACGAAGATCGCGCGAGCGAGATGAAGCGGTCGAACAGCGACGGCTTCTTGGGCTTGCTCGTCGAAGCGGCGAAATTGGTCTCCGGACGCGACGTCGGCGACGGCGATGCAGACGAGGACGACGGGACCGAGTCAAGAGAGCGACCGTGTCCCCCGCGCGAGCTCCACGATTCCGCTCGAACCAAAGCAGACGCGACCGAGGAACCGACCGAGACCGAGCTGCCGGGGTCGAAGAGGAAGCGGCAGGTTCCGGAGGCGGCCTTCGGAGAGTCCGAGGTGGACCCGTCGCCGTCGCCGTCGCCGCCGCCGGTGGTGAGGTCGAAGCGGGGGAGGAACCAGGTTCTCCCGTACAGGTTCCGCGACTCGGTCCTGGAGCCGTGGGCCCGCCTGCCCCGGTCGAACGCGGTCCCCGGCAAACCGAGGGTCGGGGTAAAACCGTAATTCGACGACCTTTTCACTTCGGGGGGGGGGGAGGATTTCGAGGCTCTCCTTCGCGGAGCCACTTCACACGTACGGGTGGATCCGTGCCGATGAAAGTTCCTGTAGCACAGCAGAGGGATGTGTGTCGCGTGCTGTTGTTCTGTTTCTCGTTCTAGATGAATCTTATTGTAACTCTCTTTAAAAGGCAGCCAATGAAAGATGAATTGAGTTTGGTGGGATTAAATTATGTAATCCAATTTCTGGGTGTCGCAGACGTTGTACATATAGATCGTTAGATGGATGGCTACGAGGGGAATTCAATGGGCAATAGTTACGGTTTTCAAGATGCCACGTTATCAATTCACTATTATTGACCGTTCATTTTAATGTATATGAACTTACGTGCTTGTAAGTTCACAAAGTGAATTGCCAGCACGGGAATAGGACTACTGAATGTATTGCTCCGTACATGGGATGGGACGGCAATGGATCCGGTCGCTCCCGTCTCACCCCGTGGCTAGTGTGTTTAGATTGATAGATCACATATACGAGTACTCGCTACAATTATTCGTGTCTGTTCTTCTTCTTCGGATATTCTTTAGGAAATCGTCTCTTCTCTTGGAACTCTTGTTTGGCGAGGAAACCAAGCTTCTTTGAAAGGGCATCATCCTTATCTTAAAGCTAACAGCTGCTGGAGATCATCTGAGGGCTTAGGCCATGCCAATGCTGCTCGCGAAGGAAAATTGTGGTAGACATAGGTTCATACGAGCTCAATGCACCTCAATCTTTGCTAAATCTCACATAGAGAAGGATCTATTAATTTTTCTGGATGGACGTAAAATTAGCGCAATTGTACAAGAAGTCCAAAAACTTATTGTACAACGGCCAATTCAGTATAAAGTTTTTAATTTGATCAATTTGGTCTTAAACCTTTTAATGGTTTTTCAATATAGTCATAGCAGTTAATTTTGCCCAAAAGCCACCGACATGGCCATTAGCCATCATATGTGGTATAGTTGACGCTAATGTAGACGATTTTGTTATTTTTATTTAATTTTCTAAATTTTATAAATTTTCTTTTCTTTTTTTTTCCCACTATTCATCTTCTCGAAAGGGTTAGCAAAGGTTTTGCTGCCCTTGCCTAGTGGCCAGCGATGGCAAGCCCACACCCAATGGCCGGTGACATCGCCAAGGCCCCGACAACTCCTGTCGGCACTTGATAGCGGGAAAAAATAGAAAAAAGACAATAAAAAGTCTGAAAAATCATAAAATTTTAAAAAATGAAGAAATCATTCACGTCTGCGTCGATCATGTCGTCAAAAGGTTTAGGATTAAATTGGTCAAATTGAAAAGTTTAAAATTGAATTGGTTCTCGTACATTAGATTTTGCAATTTTTGGACAATTTTCCTATATATGATATGGTCAGGGATTATTTTTATAACTAATTGGGGATTTTTTTTGTCGCGCTAATTTGGAACTAAGAATATGATAAAAATCAATAAAATGTAGGGTTTTTTTTGTCGTCATGATCTAAAATTCTATTTCAAGGTTTATTAATTTTTTTTTGTCAGAAGCTTTATCAATTTGTGGGGGCAAATTGAAACGAAGATATTACTCTCATCTTGGTTGTCTACTTTTTAAGAAATTTAGCAGGAACAAAAGATATTTTTCCAGGCTAAAACAATTTCTTTTATTTTTTTTTGGTCAGAAGGCTAAATTAATTTCATAAAACCTAAATCACTATATTATTTTGATATATCAGAAAAATGAGGGGGCCAAGAGTCCCTTCTCCTCTCTACTCTGATCCATCCTTGATCTTTTCACATAATTTAACGGCTCTGTCTCGAGCTCTCTGTATATTAATTATCACGATTCATCCATAACAAAAAAGCAAAATAATCAATTCCCTGGCTGAAATGAGATTTAAGCCCTTGATATGCTACACTGTGTTTTGTCCATCGCCTCAGCGGCAACGGAAATTGATTTTATATCAAACATTGAACTAAACAAATCGTTAGTAATCATTAAAAATGGGAATGTCATTTTGCCGAACATGGAGATAAAGAATGAAGTTCGGCACAATTTCATGCCATTCGGATGTATCTTATCAAACTGAAGCTTTTACAATGAGAGATTTCAATTTAGTTAATCACTGTCTCCAGCATTAAAGAGGGTACAAAACCAACGTATGTACAAAGCACATTACAGATGTACAAAGCATTAGATTTATCTAAGTCGACTTCTTCGACTTAGGTCCCTTATGCGCCAATCGATGAAATCTTGGTATTAGGGGTCTGGGAGCTCCCGTTTTCCGATCAATTCCTCTAATACAAATAAATCCTACATATCAAAATTCATCTATCAGACGAACCTAAATTGATATAACACAGGATAAAATTCTTATTAAAGAGAACGCTATCTTTAGGTAAAGAGGAAAAAAATTCATATCGGCAGTTTAATAGAAAGGCTCTTTCATACCGTTGCGAAAGCAAGACTGAATCTTCTCCATGGTTAAGCCTGCTTGATAAATAAAAAAAAACGAATTTGGTAAGCCATATATCAGGATATTGCCAGAATTGATAACTGGGCAACCCACCTTTGAAAATTGAGGATGCTGAAGTTCCAAAGTACACAATTCTCCTCCTTAAGTTCCATATCCACCTTCTCGGAACCTCGATTGGATTATGACTCGATTCATGGTCGGCGAAAACCTGAGTAATTGAGACGTCAATGCTAATCCGGATATTAAACCAGTTATGCTTTACGTATGAGAAGGAACATATCAAAGAACAAAAATGAAAGTGATGTCGACATAATAGGAGAAAAAGATTGGTCTAGATTATGCTCACCTCATTTACTTGAAAGTATGTTCCATTTAGTGGAAATCTTGCACCCAACGATGTTCGACAAGGGATCTGTTCATACGTATTTTATACATTAGTCGCTATTGCGCCGGAAACATACATTTGCACGGTCTCATTAGGACAAATCACTTTGGATGAAACTTAATGTTCACCAACCAGAAGAGTTCCTTTGATTGTAGCATAACTCTCTTCTTGACTAGTCTGTTCATTACAAGAATCGCATGCGCCATTGAGAGACTTGGATGAATCTGCGGCTTCCTCTGACCACGGAAAAGTTCACAAGAGATGTTGGTTATGAAGTTGACAGTGCTCATATAATTCTCATGACCCGGCCGTAAATCACCGCCGCATATTGTCTTTCACAGGATCAAAGAATCAAAATATGCATACTTATTCTTCTAAATCATCTAATCCAGTCATTCATGGAACCCCTCTTGCTCTTTTTATGGGCTGTTCATACCTTCAGTCCGTATAAGAAGAAGATAGGGGCATGGATCATCCGCTTCACGCCTCGGTAACTGTCATACAGAAAGTGTGAGTCCCAAACATACATTAAAACCTACATTAAAAGAGGGGAATCAACTCACTTCTCTAAGGAGAGGATGTGAATCTGGAAGCTCATATCTGCCGAAAAGGAAAACTGAGTATCAAACGATGTATTCTGTTTTCATTAGAGAGAACAATTAATCGACCACAACCTATATTCTTTATTCACAATTTACTACACGAATCTAAAATCCATCACTACAGAACTAAAAAGTATTTTGTCAAGTATCTTCTAAGCATAATATTGTTCTTATTTTTTTCTTAAATTCGAATAATATGTTTTCAATTTACCGAAGCCAAACAATTCTTCTTTTTCATATAAGGGCATATAAAAAATATGATTCCATTTATCTTACCAAAAAAAAAATATGATTCCATGGAAAAAAATTTGCTGCTTACACATAGTGTTCAGTCCTTAAGCGAGTCACCTCCTTCAGTTTGGGCATGGGAATGAAGTTGTGTAAAGCGACTAAGGCTCTCGAGTTTTCTTCAGACATGCCAACATCATTTATGGGGCTTTGCAAGTCTGTTGAGAATTTTGCTGAACTGAGATTGATAGTCAGGAGTTCATCACCATCATCACAATAAAAATCTTCTATGTCTCTCTCTAACAATTCGTTGGATGCAATCTTAGGCGATGCCGGCTCTTCAATAATGGGCTCACAACTTCCGGTTTGATATCCTGACTCTGGAAGTGGAATGGCACCATGGGCAGCAGTTGACTCTCCGTTGCCGTTGGAAAGTACAATGGTATTTTCACCGTTTTTAGGTGCTTTAGGTGCCGGAAGGGAAAGTCTCGCACTAGAATAAGATGTTAAGGTTTAAGATATTAGTCCACATACCAAAAGACAGTTCCAGCTCTAGCAAATCAGTTTTGCAGAATTTACATTACAATTCAAAGTTATCAAAATTCTCGATCATTTCTAAGCACAGGCACATAAAGTGACATAACGAGAGCAGTCACATTAGCGGTATCGACAAAACTCGATATCTGTACTTCTGGATTTTGTTCTGTTCTAAATGACACTTGTGTGTTAACATTATTATATTTATATATTAAGAATTGACAGTTCAAAGCAGGAGCTCTTAAGTTCAAATCTTTCCAGGTCTCTATTTGCTCTCCCTATTATATATTTCCACACTTTAGTCTCAAGTCAAAAGTCCAGGGGCAATGTTATATTTAAGTGTTAAGATTGCGACGCCATCTAACAGTTTAATTTTTTAGAATAGTTGGCCATGCTTTCAAAGATAACAAGGAACCAAGAAGATGGACCTGGCATATGCACTTGCAAAATGCTTGCACTCTCCCCTCATTGGACATGCGTTGCAATTGGGCTTGGTCTTTGTACAGAAAACCTGTTTCCAATATGAAATAATCAGCAATGCACATTCTCAAAGCAAGAGAATGATAAACGGGACATACCTTTCCAAATGTAATTAAATGATAGTGTAGCTCATACCTGGAAAATGGGCATACAAACTTCAGCACAAAAAACACTAGTTGATATTAAATTTCCAATTAAGCATAACTTCTAACACAATTTCTCCGAAAGAGAAGTAGGCGTTTACAAGGTCCGTTGATCAAGTTCGCACAGTCGTGGCCATAGGTACTTCTGAATTTCATCCATTATTGGGAAGCTGCAAGGTAACAATATTTGAGTTTCCACTTTCCCCTCTTCTAAAAGTTATGCTATCACTTAGTTTTTGGTGGAATTTTTACCTTTCAAGCAGATGAATTTGAAGATCTCCAGGTAATGGTTCAAGGGGAACCCAACCAAGACGCACCGCTATGCGACCAACATTAGTATCAACCTGAATTTGCGAAAAACTAAACTTGTGAGGCGATTGAACAAACTCCTTTCTAGAATGAGCTTATTTGTTTATTCACTGCAATCTTTACCGGAAAGGCTACATGCTGAAGTGCCAAAAGTCGTACACACTCCACACTTTTCAATCCCAATCCAGGTACTTCTAACAAGTATTCTCTGTGCACACAAAAAAGAAGTGAATGAGCAACAATGGCTTTTACAAAATATCTAGCAAACTAAACAATCAACAAGTGCTTACTTTACTTTGTCAGGTGGGCAATTTCTTAACCATTCTAGGTCGATGTTGCCCTGTTTCCTAACCAGATCATCAAGAAAATCCTACATGCACAATAAGTATTTCATTCATTGAATCAAATTTCTATGGTACACTAGGAAGGAATAGCTTGTCAGGGATTGAAGGTAAAGAAACATACATGGATTCGATCAGCTAGTATGTTATGTTGACCGCGCTCTTTGATGGTTGCTGCAACTTCGTCATGCTCTGCACGCCTAACTGCATCCCAATCCACAGAATCCATATGATCAGCAATTCTTGGTCCAGCAGTGGAATATAACATCCTCAGTTTCTCCCACTCCAAGGGGTCAGTTTTCTTCTCCTCGACTTTTCCTTTCTTTTTCTTTTCTCTTTTAGTGACTTCATTTTTCTTTTCTGCTGAAGGAGATGCTGGTCTTCTGGCATGCCCTTTCTCGTGTTTGAGATCACCTTGGGATCGCACTATTTCTTCTTTTCCCACGAATTGTTCCAAGATTTGTTCGAAGATGTTATGGGATTCCTTAATCTTCACTGTTTCTTCTTTTCCGACGATTTTGTCTAAGATTTGTTCCAAGATGTTATGGAATTCCTGAATCTTGCCAGCAATCTCCCCATTTTGTTCAGCATTGACTGGGTAGAGGGGAAACTTTGAAGCCAACGACATGAACGCGTTGCTGTAAGTGAAAGGGATGTATACATAAATTTCCAAGAAAGAAACAAAATTGCCACCTGTACTAAGCTGAAACTAACCTCGAAAGATAGTCGGACACATTCTGAGTCAGATAAACTCCAATAATTGAGTCCACAACAGAGCCTTTCCAGAATGTGAAATGTCTATCCCCTGCAAAGTTTGCAAATATATTTTTCCGTTACTTCTTCATGTAAACCACAATGATTGTAGATACCGCTATTTCGAAATCATTAAATCTCACAACCAATGGTCTCAGAGTAAGATAAGTATGTTGATTTAATCTTACTTGAAGAGAAACATGTATTCTTTTAGAAAATCCTAAGATGTATAAATTTATCTACTCAAATAATTGGAAGATTCAACTTTGTCTCAAAGATCTAGCACCAGCTGACCTAATTGCTTACTATCAAGCAAAGCTCTGCAAGCCAAAATGGCCTGAATCAATCATGAAGCTTCTTCCTTTGAATGAAACGAGACATTGTGGGTTCATTCTTCTGTTATTATAACTGCACTGCACAGCATATATGTATTCATTATGAAATGACCAATACCATTCTATCTTTCTAGGATTCTCTAGGACTTATCCGATACTCTCCCTACATTGGTTAAATATAAATCTTGAATGTACCTAGATTGTGTCCGCAATATCATTAATATGTGTGCCTAGAAATCATTCAGAATTCGTTTATGATGTGTAAAGGCAATGTGCAGGAAATTTCCCGCAAGAATGTCGCAGCAAGGATGACCAGCCTAGTGCGCCTGTAAATAGCCTAGAAGAGTTCGGTGAATAGTGCAAGCGAGAGAGAGGAAAATAAGAAGTTTGAATTCTTGTGAGTGAGGTGAGTGGCATGAGTTTGTGTTGAGTAAGTGAAGTCAGTGAGTTGTGTTGTGTAGATTGAGTGGTGAGTGACAATTTGGTGTGGTCTATTGAGCTTGTGAGGTGCATGAGAGTAAGTCGCTTATTTAAAGGTGTGTTCCTGCACCTGAAATTGTTGTTGCAATAAAATCTGAGTTATGTTGCCATCCGTGCTTCCTACTAAACATTCATTTCTCAGGTTTCTGGTGTACTGAAAGTTGCAGGATGATAAAGCTGTTGCATTGAGATGTTTTACCTAAAATCAGATGCATGAGAGCAAGGAATGACTCGACCCGGCCTCGGAAGAGGCCTCTTTCCCGTTCCCACTTTCTACTGTCTTTGTCCGCCTCATCCCTGGCACCACCATCTAACAACATTGATTGCTTCCACCTTTGAATTGTCACTGCATCGAGTTCGACTCTAGGCCGTTTCTTTTTCACTTCGTAGGGTACTAATACGCCCTGGGCACTCGGTGGTTTCTTCTTTGTTTTCTTCTCGGTCTTCGCTTTGTAGAGTACTAATATGCCCTCTGCGACCTCTGGCTGGGGAGTGTTTTGATCTTGCCTCTCGTCCTCCTGGTTTTCAACATTATCACCAATTTTCAACTCCATAATCTTCTGAATGATGCGCTTAAGTTCCCGCTGCAATTTCAGCTTAGGACCTGCCATAAAATGTCAGGATAAGTAGCTTGCAATAGTATCTCACAGACAGGATCCTATCTGAGCTTTTCTGCACTTCTGAAATCCGATTTACTCATGACGCAGAATCAGAAACTTACTTGATCAAATTTCATATATTGACATGACATGGTAAAACAATATAACATGCATAAAATATTTAAACAATTTTACAATGACCTCCTTATAATAAGGAAAAGACCAACAAAAAAGCTTAAGAGTTATGTCGAACGTTATATTATTATCATTTTGTTTTTCATTGTATCATATTTATTTGACTGTTCTTGTTATATAAAAATTTATTGTATGAATTCCTAAAATTCTTTACGATTATCTCTACTTTATAAACCTACGTTTCTATATTTGCATGTTCAAAATGAAATGTTCTAAAGAAAGTATAATTGTTTTGTAGTGATATAAATTATATCCATATTTACATGGATTAACTAATAACTCTTATTAAAAAAAATTAAGTACGGCACCATACAATATTGGATAGTATTTATTTAATAATAGTTAAAAAAATTATATGAATAACAGATAAAAAAATAAAGGGTAGATTTTCAATAATTAATTTAGATTGTTATTATCACTTGTTTCAAGTTACATCGACACAATTAATCGACATAATTAAGTTTATAAGCTCTTAACATGCTACATGTATTAATCATGTACATTAATATAAAAGGGTGTGGCAATTATCAAAGGCTATTCTATCATACTTTCTTATTTTATTATTGGACGCACCTTTACTCTTCTCTTGCCCCTTTGCCCTACCTTTACGTTTCTTGTTCCCCTTTCCCGTGCCATCCGATGTCTGTTGATAGATATTGGCAAAATGCCCTGCTTCAAACTCGAAACCAATTGCATTAGCGTCAACAAGTGCATGATGACTAACGGGAATTTCAAGCTTTTGCGTTTCGACAGTAGATTCGATATGATTTGCCTTCCGCCTCATCCGCTTCATCGTCCTCTTCTTTTTCAAATGTCTTGGATATGAAACATAGAAATCTCTTGGACATAAAACAAATAACATATACGTCATCTTCTCCATCGATGTCCTTTTCTTCCTTCTTGTCCTCTTCTTCTTGAATTTCTTGGGAAAATTCTTTCCAATTCTTCTGATTCTATTGAGAATCTGGCTTTTCCTATTGACCGGCTTGCGCGATGGAAGGACTGGACTACTTGTCTGATCAGCAATATAGCTCTCTCGTTTCGACTGCACCGGACCATTTCCAAGGTGCACTTGACTGCTTGTTTGATCAGCAATATAGCTGTCCCGTGTCGACTGAACTAGACCTGCTAATAAATCATTTCCACAGTACTGATCCGTAACTTTTCCATTTTCAGTATGATTTGCACCAAAATCCAAATGCCTCCTGCATGATTTCACTTGGCTAATTTCCTTCTCCGTGATAGCATCCTTTAATGCAGGTGCATCGTTAATGTCTCCTACTGATGGGCGTGGATCATTGCCAATTTTTTCTCTTGCTTGCTTCTTCTTCTTCGGTAATGGAGTTGTCGAGCCCAAATTTTTGCGTTTCAGAGTTCGGCGAGGTTTTCCCTCGCGAATTACCTTAGGAGTATGCTTCTTCCTCTTCGGCTTCTGTTGTCGTCGCCTCTTACTCAGATTTATGCCAATTTTGGGCTCGTGGATTTGCACTGGAGTTGACGTAATAGACGGACCTGTCGGCTTGTCATGAGCAGTCAGGAGTTCGGAAAGATCATTCCACATAATTGAAAGAACTAATGCATATTGGAAATCCACATTGGAAATAGAATAACAATGATCGAAAAACATCCGCAAATTTGTCTATCCTTTTTTTTATATTCAAATTAACATGCAACTAGCTGAGATCATAACTAATAAATGATTATTTATTTTCATATCTTTTGGCTAAATGATTGTCTCGTCATAAAGATTATAACCTCGAACATACTAAACTTAAAACGGTAACTCAGTGGCAATAGATAGGCATGCATGCTTACCGTTCGACAATGGAATGTTGGTATTGAAAACTGGAGTACTTCCTCGGTGGGCTGAATTCAGCAACTCTACCGATTGCTGACCAGCCATTGGTGCAGCCAAATTGGACCCCAAACAACCAGAGCCATCCGAGGAACCGGCCGCCCCTCCATTGGCGAAAGGAACATCCTTATCTCCTGCACCCTCCGGAACTTCTCGCCGCCGGTCAAAATGCTCGAACGAATCTGCGCAACAATTAGCATCGAAACAAGCAAAGTAGCGAGCATCCCCAATATGATTAACTTCTAATAAGTTGACCCCGGCAACGTTAGGGCTCCCTTTCTTCTGTCTAACTTCTTCGTTTAAATCCCCAATTCTCACAGCATCACCCCCAGTAGAACTCTGGCAACTGAGATCATCCCCCGATCGCCGTCTAACGTAGACCTTATTTACCTTTTCTGGAGTGATTGGCTCCCAGGATTCACGTCCCTTCGAACCTATCTCGACCGCATTGTCGATTCCCATGACTTTTGCTTTCTGCTAACCCTGGAATTCCTCCATCAAATCAGTGCACAAGACCACCAAAAGCCGCTGAAACTTAACCTAAGAGGCAGGACTAGAAACTACTGCAATACCACCTAGCGGCAGAGACAACCCAGTAGCCACATTGGCATTACCATCGCTCAGAACAGAAGCGGATGAACGGGAAATGAAGAAAAAAGGTTTTTTGAAGAGGAACTCGTCAGGTATGCAACACAAACAACACGGCGAGATGATCATAGGCAGAAAAATCACACGAATCAGAGAATAATAGCCAAAAAAAAACGCACTCCAACTATACGAAAAAAATCACTGCTTTCGCGACCCCGTGCATTGCTAGAAGCTAAATCGCCAGACGATCGACGTGCCAGAAAAAAAAAAAGACCAATCGAGAGCTCTCGCTCACCTGCAGATTACGTCGAACAAGATTCCGTATCTGGGCTTTACTTGACCGAAGCAGAGGAGCTCTGAATCAAATCGAATTTGCAGAAGGAAAATCCTGCTGCGATCTCGCGGGACCCGGTGCGCGACGCTAACCTGCGCCTGAGTATCAAGAGCACGCGAAGACGATGGCGACGGGCTGACACTGGTTCGCTCAGGCATGAAGCGGACTGACGTGGGACGACCAAAGTTTTGATTTTTGAGGGACTCTGTTTCTCTGTTGAAGAGAGAGAGAGAGAGAGAGAGTCGCTGTTATCGATTGACTTTGCATGGGAAGCGAAAGAGGAAAGGAAAAACCTCGGACGTAATCTTTGTGTATCTGAGTGGAAAAAGATATATCTTTTTTTGAAATATCCTTTTAAGGAAAAAGGGAGAAAAATAAAATAAAATAAAAATAGGTGTCGTCGCCAGGAAAATTATTCCTACGTTAAATTATTACTCGTTTCGATGGTGAAATTATTACCCGTTTCACTAAATGTGAGTAAAGCGAACATAATGAGAAAATTTGGCCGATTTCATGAGCACAACAAAATTAGTAATGCAACGAATATGAGGGGGATAATGAAATGCGCATACTCGAGATCAAAAACATTTAAGTTTGCAAATAGGCCAAGAGCTTTTAAACTGATCTTTTTAGTTTTATATGCATCGATTTATACTAAATCTTGACTTCTAAATTTCCATCCCCCCCTTTTTTTTTATAACCAACTATAGATAAAGCAATTTCAAAACGACAATCATAAAAAACAATATATGCATGTGCAAAGTCGCGAGCCATCTCTTCCAATACACAAATGTTGGGAGAAGAACACTGCAAGTACCAAAAGTTATGGACAACGCTCATTTTGGTGCCAAAATTTTTTTTTGGATCACTTAAGTATCAAATTTTTTAAAAAACGATCACTTAAGTGCCAATTGCGATCTGAGTGGCTGGAAATCCAATGTGGCCTTTTTTTAATTAATTTTTTAAGCCAACGTGGGTCGCCGGAGGTCCAATCAGCACATCAACAATAAAAACGATGTCGTTTGGCGGATTTCCCCCAAATAAAAACCCTAAATCCCCAAATTGAAAGAGAACCTCAATTTGAAAACCCTAACTGGTCAATTTGAGCATCTATTTCAGTTCACCTCCAAAATTACTAGCTCAGTCTTGCAAATAGAGGGCATGAGCTTCTACAACAGCTCACATTCGTCCCAACAAAGCGAACTACACGATGAGTGTTACTATTATTATGGGTTACCAAGTCGAAGAAGAACATCTTGGACTCGATTGAATCCCGAGAAAAGATTTCATAGATGCCCTAGGTATAGAGAAGACTCGAAGTGTAAATATTTCGAATGGATCGATACGAAATTCTCCAGTCGAGCGAAGGAGGTGATCTTGGAGCTACTTGAAGGATAACATCAACCCCCACTTACATTAATGGACATGTTGGAGGATGTTGACTCAATGCAATCTCAAATGAAGGCTTTAACATGTCTGGCCAGCCATCTGAAGAAGGAAGTTTCAAGGCTGAAAATTGAAAAAAAAACTTTTATCAAGCATTGATAGTGTTATTGTTCTCTTGTGTAAAATGTCAAGTGAGTAATGAGAAGAAGTTTATATGTCTACCATAGTCGTAGATTGGTGGAATATGTACTTGTATTGGGCTTGTATTGGGCTATTTGTAAGTATAGTTGTGTTGTTGGTTTGCTGCAATTGTTGTAATGAACAAAAGGTTTGCTGCAATATATGGTGGAAATGGAAAGTCGGATTTCATTTATTATGAGCACTTAAAAGTTTTCTTGCTCAGTTGTATATTGTCAATGTTAATTTGCTTAGCTTTTACTTCGGATGTTTGGTTTGCTCCACATGTAATGGTTTGCTGCATGTTTTGTTTGGTAATGGTTTGCTGCAACTATTGCTGCAAACCATGGCCAAATTAAGAAGTGGTAACAAATTCACAAGTGACTATTTCAGTGTCATAAGTTGTAAATAATGATCGTTTGAGTACCAAGTTTTTTCTGAAAGTGATCATTAAATGTCATTCATAGTTGAAAATGATCATTTAAATGTCAGTTGTGGTTTAAAAAGTGCTGGTGCACAAGATGCACTAGTAAAGTTGCTGGTGCATACCCAACACTGCACCAGCACAGCTGGTGCTTATTATGCTTGCACTAGCACATAAAACTGCTAGTGTAAACACTGACCAGCACCCATAAACACACCAATACCCACAATTTCCAACTAGCAACAAAACATGAGCCCATCACTTTCAAAAACAATATCAGCTTTATCACAACCTTGCACCGGCATACGACATAACAACCATTCGCATCACCAGCCAAAACCACCAACACCACTCTCGACCACCAGCACCACCATCACCATCACCACTACCACCACCACCACTAGCACCACTCGGCCACCAGCACCACCAAGTTGCCGGTGCAATCTTATGGTTGCTAGTGCAAGTACAATACTCTGCACCACCACATAAAATCAAGCACAACCTGCACAACCCAGGTAAATACACCAGCACAACCAAGAACACCAACACAACCAGCACAAAAGCAAAATATAGAAATGGCAAAAACATAGACAAAATAAATATCGGTCCATTGAACATTGTCTTTACATTGGGTCAATCTGAATAACCGACTAAAACATATGAACCTCCCGATAAAAAATAGAAACTACCATATGTACAACCTCCCAACAAAACACAGAAACTACCATATCTAGCATAACCTCCCAACAAAAAATAAAAATTACTATATCCAGCACCCCCTCCCATCAGTAGTCAATATACATAACCCCCCACTCTCTATCCCTTTAGATGGACCTCTAGCTTGAATCCTTGCACTCTTTATAACTGGAACTGGATTTTGAGGTTGTTGTACTGGATTTGAAGATTGTTGCACTAGACTTGGAGATTGTTGTACTAAAACTACATTTGGCTTTTTTCTTTTTAGCATGTGCTATTGTCTTTGGACCTGCTTGTGTTGTTGTCTTTGGACTTGCCTGTGCTCTTGTCGTTGGCCCTGCCTATGCTCTTGTCTTTGGACATGCCGCTCATGTCATTTGTTTTGAAGCACTTTTCTTATTGGATTATGCTCTAGTTAACCTTGGTTAGGTTCTTCTTTCAGGTGCAGCCCTTGACTCTTGACTTAGGCCATCTTGAGAGATAAGCACTCTGAAGTTCTCCCATGCTATAAATACATAATCATATTGTCAACAACTGTTGTCGTTTAGTGGAAAAGAAAGCGTATACATTGTTTAGTGGAAAACAAAGCAATATCGAATTGTTTAAACAAATTGAGGTCCCCACCCACAATCGCAACATCACTATTGATACCGTGATTAAACAAATTGAGGACCCCACGGCTGCAAGTTGATACTGTGATCAAACAATTTGATGTGATGATTAAACAAATTAAGGTCCCTACAGCTGCAAGTACCATCGTCTCCACCAAAGAAGAGGATACCATGATTAAAGAAATTGAGGTCCCCATCCCCAATCATAATCTTACTTTTTCCCAAGCCCTAAATTTGCTCTACGAGCCCTAATTTTTCCCTTTGAACCCTAATTTTGCCGTCGGACCCCTAATTTTCCCCTTAGAGCCCTAATTTTTCTAGAAACTGAGCTAGGGAGAGAAGATCACAAACCTGGGTTGCGAAGATGCGACGCTGAGCGACAATGGTGACCGAGCGAGCGACGACGAGTGATGTTGATGCTGAGAGGATGTCGGCGACGATCGATCTGAGATAAAAAGATCTTAAAGCCGTGTGACGTCGTCTAGGCGAGGGAGAGGAAATAACATCATTTTGATGCAATCCACCACGTAGGAGCGTGCGCCATAACTATATATAAGTGAGCCGGCAAAAACTTTTAGCATTAAAGTGAGCGCCATACATAATTTTTGACACTTCTGATGTCCTTCTCCTCACAAATATACGATTCTAAGAGAGAAACCCATGAGCGTATGCCACATGACGACTTGTGTCAATCAACGAGAGCAGTTTAGTACCATTAACTCACTGAATTTATATACTCATAGACACTATATAACTATATATACATACATATATATATATATATATATATATATATATTAATGGATAAAACATCAATAGCCCAATGGCGGGGGCATAGACTTCTTTGATGGTGTGGCTCCAAATTCCGGTGCCGCGTATTACGGTTAATCTTAACTTGGTCGGTATGTAACTAAATCTTAACAAAAGCATTTCATTTAAAAGGAAGATAATGGTGTTCAGATAATCTGTTACATAGACAATCTAATTCTTTTTTTCCTGCCCCAGTTTATTGCTCTAAAGTCAAGCCAAAGCTGTACTTCGTCAATTTTGTTCCTTTTTTTTAGAAATAATGACACAAATAACTCTGAATTTGGGCCCAATGTGCAATGTAATCCATGAACTTTTAATTTGTTCAATGTAGTCCCCGAACTTCAGCCTAATATTCAATGTAGTCCCTAAACTCTTCATTTGTTCAATATGGTCCTTGGACTTTTGGCACAAGTTCAATGCAATTCCTGAAATTGAATCAATTGGAACGACTGCATTGAACATTTCACACAGTTCGGGGACTAAACTGAACATTTACATAAATTTAAAGGACTAAATTAAACAAATTAAAAGTTTAGAGATCATATTATATATCGAGTTAAAATTCATGAATCACATTAAATGGATTAAAATTTCACGGACCGCATTGCACGTCGGGCCAATTAGGCTGTTGGTATCATATTCCCTTCCCTTTTTCGGCCCACAGTCACAGCCCGGTCGGCGTGTAAAGCCCATCTTAGCCTTCTTCAAAGCTCCAAGAAAAAACACTAGAAAGTAGAAACCATCAGCCGTCGTTGTTAAACCAAATGGCCGCTCCTGCTCCGGTCAGGACAAAGACGCACCAAAACCTCTCAAGCCGCCTCCCTACTTCACTTCTCGTTTCTATCGTTCGCGGCCTTATCCTCTTCATCTTCATCTTCTTCTTCACCTTCTTCTTCTTCTTCTTCCTCTGCAATGCCTAGCGACGACTCTTCGGACCCTTCAGGCTCGCGGCGACGGCAAGACGAGCCATCCGAGGAGCGAGACGCCGCCCCGAAAGAAAATGGCCCGAATGCGAGCCTGTCCGGCTCCGACTCCGATTCCGACTCCGACGACTCCTCCTCCGACTCCGACGAGGAGGGAGGAGGAGGAGTGGGCGGAGGACCCGACCCGGGAGCCGCCGGCGACGACGTTCTCACCTACACCCGGCCCTCGGACGGCGACCTGGACGAGTCCGACAACACGCCGGCGGCCAACCTCCGGCGCTTCTCCGAGATCCTGAACAGCCGGCGGATGCGGCGGAAGCAGGAGGAGGAGGACAGGAACTACGTCTTCCACGAGGACCTGTTCGACTTCCCCGAGGACCCCGAGAACTGGCGGGAGGAGGACCTGAGGGAGCTCTGGGCGGACGCGCCGCTCGAGTCCACGAAGCCCGGGTGGGACCCGGCGTTCGCCGACGAGGAGGACTGGGACATCGTGAGGGAGGACATCAAGGCAGGCCGGGAACCGACGATAGCCCCGTTCTACTTGCCGTACCGGAAGCCGTACCCGGCGATACCGGACAACCATTACGACATATCGAACCCCAAGCAGGTGATTGAGGAGTTGGACCGGATTGAGGAGTTCCTGACATGGGTCAGCTACATTTTCCCTGACGGCAGCTCGTATGTGCTCTTTTGCTCTTCTTCTTTTTGTTTGTTTTTAGAGATTCAGCTTTTGGAAATGCAGATACAGTTAGTGGGTGTCGGGATTTTTGTTCTTAGAGTACGGAATTGTATTCTGGTTAGTCTGTTGTGTAGCATTCTCTGTATCCTTTTTGTTCAATTGCTCATATTGCATTAGCGTAGCGAGTCTTTGAAAGATGAGTATGCTGATTGCAGGAGTGAGTTATTGACTGGCATTAAAATTGTCCCTGTTTGAGAGATTGAGCATGAGCAGTAATTTTATTAGTTTAAGTAAATTGATCCTATATGGTCTTTTCTACATAATTATTTCAAAATTCAAATTTACAGATGCTGATACGTTTAGTGAGTGCAGTGTTTACCTGCTGTTTTTCCCTTCCACGCCATAGTCTCTGCAACTGCCTGTATCATGTTAAATTCAGTGGTTTCAGAAGATCGAGCTTGGTGGTTGTTATGAATTTGTAAAGTTCTATTCAGTTGATTTGGATGTGATTGTTTTTGGGGTCACTGTTCTTCTGCAGTATCTCTCTCAACTGTTCACAAGTATGTCACTTATTCATGCTATGCTTGATAACAGGATTAATCATCGATGTGTTAGTCTATACGTTTGCTCTCACTCCACTGTCATGCTTGGTGTAGATTTCAATTGACTGCAACCACGATACCGTTTCTTTTCTATTTTAATCACAATGTTGATAGGATATGCAAAAATTGTGCTCTGGATGGCTAAGCCACTTTTGCTTCGACTCATTTTCCATTGCCTGTTGTACTTCCTTTCAGGTATGAAGGAACGGTCTGGGATGACTTGGCCCATGGAAAAGGTGTCTATGTCGCCGAAATGGGGCTCGTTAGGTTTGCTTCTTCTTCATTTTCACATGCTAGGCAGTAGCACTAATATGGATGCTTTACACGTCATTAGATGCTTAGAGTTTCTAAAGGCCATGAGAAGTTCAAAGTTCTCTACCTTATCATTTGATTCATTAATTCACAATTTGATTGGTTCATGACTCGCCATTGGCAATAATGTGAATATAGTATTGCTATTCACTTGCTTTATCTGGCATGGTGAATTTTGGTTTATAAATTTCTTAAATAGTGTGGCTTGTTGGCCTTCCTGATCAGAAATGTTCTGTTGGTAATGTCAGTGTCAAGCAAAAGAATGATCCCATATTTCTGTATATTACCTCTTGTCACGAGTTTTTGCTGATACTTTTTGCCATATGCTTAATCAAGCATCAGTCATGAAAGATAGAAATCTATCACAATTCATTGGACGTACGTATATATTTTTTGTTAATGATGTTCTCCCTTTTTTAGGAGTTGACCTAGAACCCTCCATTCTTTACAAAGCTAGAAGATACATTTTTCTTAGCAGCATTCGAAGTAGAAGTAATTGTATCGTTAATATAAGTTCATTAGTCCGTAAAGGTTTCTTTTGTTAATGGCTACGATGTTGCTTTGTAGTTGTGTGATTTGCTTGAAATCTAGGAGACTTCACTTGAAACCCTAAAACTAACATGTGCTTATCTACAACCATGACATGTGAGTTTTCTAAAGATCTGGATATTGGAGGAAGATAATCTTTTTGCTTCTTCCTGAGATTACTGGTCAAGTTTTCCATAAATCGCTTCTTTTTCACCTTTTTTGGGTTTAAGAAGAAGGAACTATCCAAGTTGACCACCACCCGCTTGGGTGGCGCTGCTGGAGAGGGCACTCTTCCTCTCGCAAAAGGTTGAGTGTTCGAATCTCGGGCGCTGCAGGGTGACTTAACCGGTGCACGTGTGTGGTGGCTAGCACGTGTCGCCCCCAGGGTTTACCTCCCGGCTGTCGGCCGTGCAGGGGTTCCCTGGGTTATCAAAAAAAAAAAAACTATCCAAGTTGACCTACTTACCAAAAAAAAAAAAAACCTATCCAAGTTGACCTTGGCTTAATGTGCCTTATAGCTTGGAGGAATGATCTTGTTATTTACTTTTTCCCCTGTAGGTATGAAGGTGAATGGCTTCAAAATAATATGGAAGGACATGGAGTCCTTGAAGTGGATATACCTGACATTGAACCTATTCCAGGTTCCAAGTAGGTTTTGAATTGTATATAGACTCCCCTACTGCAGTGCCACAATGAAAAATGTAGTGATTATTCTCCTAGTTTTAAGTTGAGATGATTTCATTCTCCTCAGGCTAGAAGAGAAAATGCGTGCTGAAGGGAAGATCATAAAAAGAGATTATATGTCTCCAGAAGACAGGGAGTGGCTGGAAATGGATATAGAAGATAGCATTCGCTTGACTGGGGATAATTATCAAGTCCCTTTCTATGAAAATGATGAGTGGATCAGACAATTTGGTCAAAAACCGTAAGTTTTTATTTACTTCTTCATGTACAACTTTTCAAAAAGCTCCAGAAGTTGCTACACCGCGGTTGTCTATATGTTTTCTGATGAAGTCCTAGTGTCCAACTCTCTCTCTCTCTCTCTCTCCAACACTAAATGTTTCAAGTTGAGATATGAAAGAAGTTGATTTTGTTCTGAGTTCTCATTGTTTAAATTACTTTAGTCCCATTGTACTAGAAACTAGAATAGTCACTTTGCAGGATCTGATTAATTGTGATGGAGGTCCCTATGACCGGGTCCCTTGACCCACCCAGATAGACACATTGTACAAGAGTTTTCTACTGTTAATCCGGTACTCTTAAATTTTTTTCTATGGCAGGGAAAAAGGTCGATATCGGTATGCTGGCCAATGGAAGCATGGAAGGATGCATGGGTGTGGTGTTTATGAAGTCAACGAGCGTACAATCTATGTATGTCTGTTAGGACAAGTTTAGTGTAGCAAGATTAATTTACTTTTCAGCTATATAATTGGCGTGTGCTTGTTAGCAAATACTTTAATTGGCTTGACTATCCGCGTTTCAGAATACACTATCTGCTAGCAATCTGCAATTGGAACAGCTTTCCCTTAATGGACACTAATTATCTAAAGCACCACTATCAATAGATAAATTCAATGCACTTTCTCGAGACATACTATTCTCGGGGATATTCCATATCACGAAATATCTCAACTAAAAAAATTTTCTCACTTTAATGTAGGATTATGGTCTTTTAGTAATACTTCAATACGTTGATCGTCTCGAATAGCGGTTAAAATTTGTCTCATCCCAACTGCATGATCACAAGAAATCTACTCATATGGTACTGGAATTTAGTCAAGGACCGTATCCGTGTTGCTCTCCATTTAATCGAGTCAATGCACTAGCTAGTAATCTTGGCATTACCATCATTCATCATTTTGTGAATCTATTCCAATTCCAAACATGGTGCAGCAGAGATGTTTGCTACTTGTGGAAATACCATGTCATGGCAATGGATTATTTGAGTGAGCAACTTAGATGCCATGATGACCTCTTATTGGTAAAAACAAGGAAAACACTCTTTATATATGGCATATGCTATGAGGTTCGAGTTCTTTTTTTGTTTGTATTTTAGAAGAAGACGAATTTCTATTGTTAAACAGCTCTGGCCTATAGTGCATGACAGTATAGATGGAGTATGAGCAAGTCATAACTTACTACTAACATTCAAAATTTGAAAGAGCTTTGCAATCTGGGTGGCTGTCGTGTGCTTTACTAATTTTTATCTTTTTAAAGGGTCATAATCGCCTTTTTTTTTTTGTTTTCCTTCAGCTTCATCTGTGTGGGATAGAATGAGCAATATTGCATTATGAATGTATGCAGGGTAGATTTTACTTTGGGGAGCTATTAGAGGATGAGTATGGCTGTGATGAGGATGTTTCAGCGGTATGTCCTGAAGTTGAGATCTTTAGCTGTCTGAGTAAAGATGTGACATTTGTGACTCTTACTTGCTGGCCCTTTTCAGCTTCATTATGGGTTAGCGGAAGTAGCTGCTGGTAAGGCAAGGATGTTTATCAACAAGCCAGATGGAAGTATGTCTTTTGAACCCTACAACATTCATTGATGTCAGAATTTGACTTAGAAAAAGTGAAAATTGCATCAGAGTGAATGTGAGGACTAGAACCTTCTAACCTTCAGCAGATTGCTGCGCTCTCATATTATTCATTTTTAAGTTTTGCCCGAGCAATACCAGTTGATGATATCTCTATATGTTGATATGCTCCTGGATTTACTTGGAATAAACATGACCATATCTTCGTGGTTGGAGATCTGAGAAAGGATGCTCCAATTCTCTTGAATTGAATACTTGTAATCTGTAAGTTCTTTGAGCTGATGTTTCTCTGGAAACTCAAGGGTCTGGAAAAACATCATCCTTGAACCATAGGTTCTCTTGTTAATAGAACCGCAATTTGGTTTGCGGGATTATTTTTAATATGTCGCACCATTGTCTTTTGAGTGCATGCTTCTGCTTGGTACTGCAGTTAAAATTTTTGAGAACGGGGACTCACGACACCGTTTTTCAGCTAGATTTATTAAAAGTCTTTCCCTACTAATGAGCAGCTTTTGTATAAGTACGATGGTGTCAACTTGCCCTTAAATCAAACTTTGACTTCATAGCTCTGATTTTCTGCTGGCAGTGGTCAGAGAAGAGAGAGGTCCCTATGGTGATCCCCAGCATCCTTATTTTTATGAGGAAGAAGATGTGTGGATGGCCCCTGGCTTCATCAATCAGTTCTATGAAGTAAGTTTTATAATGTATTGGTGGATTCAGAGCATATTTTTATGATGGGGTTTCACTGTGCCTCTTAATGGCAGGTCCCCGATTATTGGAAAACATACGTTGGTGAAGTGGATCAGGAAAGAGAAATGTGGTTAAATTCCTTCTACAAAGCACCACTGAGGCTGCCTATGCCCGCTGAGCTTGAGTATTGGTGGTCAAAAGGTATGCATTCAAGACATTCCTCCTTCGGTCTCTCTACATGCATACGTTTGTGGGGAATGGAGCAAGAAAGGAATGACCCTGCTAGTTTCTATTCTTTTTAAACTTTGTTGGGCTTGGGAATAATGAAGTGGAAGCGAAAGTTTAGGCAGAATTTTCCACCATTCTATCCCATCAGTGAGAAATGCCCGTTTCTGCCAACAAACTCTAGAGTGCGTAAAAATTTGATTTGGGTACAAAGAAGAGCAGAAGTGAAGTAGATGTAATAAACTTCGGATATGCTTCTTTTGCATAACTCTTTTTTTCTGGGCAAACTCTTGGATCCTTATTTAGAACGAGTCATCTGGACTTTGTGATTGCTGTAGCTAAGCTAGCAAAAATAAAAAACCTTCTTCTCACTGAGTAGCCTAGATATATTTTTTCGCTTGTTCTTTGAGTGCTTGAAGTTGGATCTCTAGCTTGAAAAGAACAGATACGTGGATCTTGAATGACATGCCTAGTACTTGCTTGATCAGATCATACTCCAGAATTTGTTCTGATCAATAAGGAACCAGAACCTGATCCGCAAGATCCATCAAAGCTTATATACACAGAAGATCCCCTAATCCTTCACACTCCAACTGGGCGTATAATTAATTATGTTGAAGATGAAGAGCATGGGATCCGCTTGTTCTGGCAGCCAGATGTAAAAGAAGGGGAAGATTTTGACCCCGAGAAGATAGAATTTCTACCCCTTGGTTTTGATGAGTTCTATGGGAAAGAAGAGGTTGTCAAGAAGGAAAGTCTTTGGAAAAGGATTATCATGGCAATGGAAAATGCATGTAAGCCCACATTCGACAGACTAGAGAAGTGGACGGAGGAGAAGAAGAGAGCCAGTGAAATGAGGATTAAGCTGATTGAGAAGGAGCTTGACCTCATCGAAGCTGAATTGTGCTTGGAAGAGGCCATTGAGGACATGGATGAGGAGTTGAAGATGAGAGAGAAAGAGGTAGAGAATAATGAAGTGGGTTTGCGGGAGGAAGTGGAAGTGGATTCTTCTGTGTCGGCCAAAAACAATGAGAAAACTTTGGCTGCTGATGAGGAAGAGGAAGCAGAAGGAGAAGAGGAAGAGGATGAATATGAAGACGAGCACGTTGAACGGTCAAGTTTTGGTTCTGTCGCTGTTGATCAGGACTCATCGAAGAATGACCAAAAAGTCAGCAAGCCTGGGGGGTCGCCATTTTCTACTTCCTCATTGGGATTTGCTTCATGTGGCCTTGCCTCTGTTGTAAGTATCAAGTTTCCGAGATTATCCTCATGAACCCTATGTATTAATTTAAGTTTGATAACCCAACATAGGCTTTCGAGGTGTTTTGAGTTGGGGAATTTGTATAACCATTCCACTATGTCTCAATGCATGAGCATTTCCTGGAGAGCATGTGGATGTTATTTCCCTGGTTTGTTGGTATATTGACCACAATAGCCATGTGAACGTCTATAGTGGAAGAAATGCGTGCATTGATTTGTGAGAACTTTTTGGTGGAAATTTATGTAGATACTCAATTTCTTTTGTTAACTCTTGTCTGATTTATCACGAGCTCAAATGTCCTTTAACCAGTTGCTCTTGTTTCCCTCTGTAGGTTTCTTCAAAGCTGCAAAACTCATTTTTATCGTGGAAGGAGAGCAGATCCTCGGTAAAGGCAACTCCGGCATTGCTCATCCCGGCCTGTTGTAGCCTGAATCAAGTTCCTCACAACCTCAGTTACGCGCCAAATCTTTGCAAGGAAGGGAGATTAAGAGCAAGGAGGCAAGAACACCGAAAGCATCAAGCAAGAAGACCGTCTAAGGGGAGTGCAGCTCAACTCCATTCCTTATCAAGGATCCTCTCGCCCAGTCCAGCTTCTAGAAAGTCCAAGATGAATCTGAAGGAGCCAAGAAGTTGGAGGCATGCTTGGCTGCATAAAGCACCAAAGGATGACTTAAGCAGCGTCTTGTCTTTACATAATTCGCTGTACTATTCGGAATCATACATGGATAATGGTATGAAGTGAGCTTTGTTCATCTCTTCCGCAATATTTTTTCTGACATGAATATGTTACATTTGGAAGGTCAATTTAGTTGTTTAACATTGGCTATTATTCCTGGTTTTAGGCAAGCGAAGGAAACAAAAGAAAAATGGAGAGGGCTTCGCCAAGTTGTATTATTTCGATTGAGAGAAATACATGAATTGAGTGGAGTCGAAATAGTATTTTGCCGGAACGTAATCTGTCCCTGGGCGTGCATGAAATCTGATATCTTTTTTGTCTGCATTGTAGAGTTCATGTAATTTAAAGAATCTCTCATCTGTTGTCTTCCGTTCCAGACTCGCGCCCACTATGTCAAATGCCTAGTGGCGATCACTTGTGAAACTAATGAAAGTCGCGGCCTTCGTCTTTCTGAAGGCATAGCCCATAGCCCATCGCTCTGGTAAACTTGTGTGAGTCCCATCGAGGATTCACGTCGAGATGGTCCACATGTCAGTCATCCGATCTGGCCTAGATCCATTTGTTTTGAACCTATTTTTTAAGTTCTAATTCAACTGGGCATATGCTCATGTACACGCAGAAAGCATAGAGGTGTCTGTGATAATGTTTTCTTCGTTTTCCCTAATCGAGTTCAAGTAGCTGCCTCTCATTGACCTCTTCTTTGGAAGAATGGGTGCACAGTGAGAGATTTCTCTCCCCCTTCAGCGCAGGCGTCAGAGTAGTCTTCTGATAATGAGCTAACTTTCTGTAAAACTCGCGAGCTCGAGGCCTCGGGTTCCATTCTTAATCCTGGCGTGGGTAAGCGGTCTTTGATCGGATCAGAGAGTCGAACTTGACGGGGGCGCGCGAAAACGAGCTCACGGCACTAGCCGACTGCTGAAAAAGGAATACACTCTGAAAGAATTAAATTACCAACAGAGTGATCAGTAAATTCAGTCTTTCATCAAGATTTGTGGAACTGTTTGGGCATCTAGACATGGTTTTTTTTTCTTTTTTCCTTTTTTGGGTCTCGGAATCTGACTCTAATCTCATGTGGGGACTGAGCCTCGGTGCATTGCATTGCAGCCACTCCACACAAAGCAACAAAAAGAACGGAGAAATCAAATTTGCCTGCCCTGCCCCCCCACTTGCTGTACTATCCTTAAGTCCCACCTCGGACCAATTGTCCTCGTTCATTCCTCAATCCGAAATTGCATCGTGAAGAAGGACAAGATGCTTTGGCCTCCGACCAGGCAGGCCACCTCACTCTCTCTCTCTCTCTCTCTGCGCATGATGTGTCTCTTTCCTTTGCACAATCAAGAAGATGAATAGGCATCCTGTACAGTGAACTAATTTGGATGATCGCGCCTGTTTCCTAAAAGCCTATTTTAAAGCAGGATGCCTTTTTTTTTTCTATCTTTTCCCTGAAATCAAATTACCAACTTTATCTGAATCAATTGTCATTTCTTTTCCGCTTAAGTTATTAATTATATTTACATTAAATGATGTTATTTGAACCACTTACGAAATCTACAATTACCGACTTCTATCGGAATTACCGACTTATACATGAAATTACCAACTTCATTTGAGCTTAGTACCAACTAACTAATTGTAGATTACCAACTCTTATTTGAACATTTACTGATATTGGGTCGGTCGATTTTTACCCGAATAAGGGCCGGCAGATTATTAAAAAAATCGATAATCCGAAAAAGATCAAATAAACCTTGTCAAGTGATTCAAAGACCCACTCCCACAAATATGCATACTTTCTTACATCATTTCCCATATGCAAAGGTGGGTGAAGTAGCCATATCTGTCTTTCCCAACGTTCTGTTGTGTGTGATGAAACCTTATCCATATTACAAATAACAATGTACATCATTGTCAAATTGCGTAAGAAGACATCATGAGAATTTGTTTTAGATTTTTGCAACTCCCCATGCCTTTCCTAACATGGGAAACCGACCCTTTCTGGCCTGACGTCCCCCAACCCCAAAGCAGATCAAAAGATTCAAGCCCAGACCCCCAAATCTCTGCTCTTCTTCCATGCCTTTTTGCCCATAGTTCCGACGTACCCTCCTCCTGTATAGATATCATCATTTACGTCCAGAAAGCCGCATACATGCGAGTTCAAAGACAGGACGCCTGGCCCAAGAAACAGAGAGATGAGAATCCTTTTCGATTTGTACAAGGTGGGGACCGTTCGCGGAGAAGACGACGGGAAGTGACCTCGGTGTGAGAGCGGGGCAAAATGTCCCACGATACCAACAGACCGCAATGGCCCCTCCCCAAAGGCGATGGTGTGACAATTCGAGCTTCGCATTACCCGGCTCCGTCGAGTCACGCGTTAGCAAGACCCACCCCCTAAATGTCATTGCAGTCACGATGGGGATCGACGCAATTACGATGGGCCCCCTCCGATAGGCACGTGAAGTTCGAGGACGGCTTGGGCCTCTGATCGATCTGATAAGCATGGCGGACACACTTACCCCTCCCGGGTTATCGTCATCGCCACGAAAGTGCAGCTGCTCTCGCCCAACATCCATATCCATACGAATTTCTCTGCGCATCGGTGCTGATAATGGAATTTCAAGGATTCGGGCGCAAAAATTCATCTCCTGTGCGAAAATCACGTCAGCTTTTCATAAATTACTTTGTGGAATTCGGATGTCGCGTCTTTTTCTTATCCTTTCGCAGGGGGGCCGCACGAAAAAATACCAAGTCATGGTCTTAATCATTGCAAAGCAAATTCACGTTTTTAACAAGGAATGGCCGATGGATAAGTGCCGCATCTATCTATTTGTAATATTACAAACGCGGGTCCTCTCATTAAATGAGGTACGTACATTCATCAGAAGTGCTCGTTGTTATTAAACGAAAAAAGTAAATTGAAAAAGAAGAGTCTATTAAATTAATATAATTTATTGTATTAGTCATCGGTTATCGGAAAAATAAGGGGATATGAATAAGAGTACCATTAAATTGGTCTTCCTCCAAGATTTGTGAGTTTCTCCATGTTCACCTCGTTCCAATTTACCGATAAATATTTCGACCAAAAAAAAACAAAAAAAGAATTGTCAATAAAGAAAGAAATAGAGCAAGGCATCTCTTAAGAGCAACCAAATAATTAAACAAAAACGAAAGAAGAAAAGAAAGAGATACGAGTCTCGTGCACTGCACTGCTTTTAAATGCTAGTCATTAGCAAATAAATTGGATTAAGGGTCCAGACTTTTCCATTCGGAAAACAGATTAATCGATGGAATTCCCACTATTAAAACGAGCTGCCGTGCATACTTAATCTAACAGGCTACGTCAATCACAACAACGACAACAAATTTATATAAAAAAAAAAAAGGCAGGACCCACAAAAACGGGTCTCGCTTACAAATAAAATGGACACGATAGGCTTTTCACGATACGATTTGCCGTATTTCGCACCCAAACATCCCTCGGTTTATAAGCTCACGCATGGCCATTAGCCCCCCGAATGCTCCATGATCACACGGTAGTGAATGTTCGTTCATTTTTTCGACCCGACACGGCAACGTATCTGCCAAGCAGGATTGCCAGAATCTTTTTATTTTGGCCGAAATAAAGAAAGATTAGAAGGCTAATTAAACACAACTTTCCGGATTAGGTATCTCCTAATTCGTGACGGCGCGCATGCGTGTTCTCATTCCTATCCACGAGAGAGAGAGAGAGAAGAGTCTCCCGAATGGAAACCTCCCAGGTATGCTCACACTAGTTTACTACTTTGTGTATGTATATATATCATATAGGGCTTAAGGAAAGTCCGATCGAATGTTGAGCTTAGGTTACTCATTCAAATGCACGCTTGTGATTTTTAGTGTCGCTTCATACCTAAAATGTTTTCTAGTATAGGGAAAAAATCGTTCCAAAAGTTCTAAACCGGTTAGACGACAACCAATTCAATCTTAGACTTTTCTATTTGGCTTGTTTAGTTCTAAACTTTTTGATAATTTACCAAAGTAGTCCTTCTTCCGATCAATTTTGGCCTGAAATAGCTGATGTGGCGGTTCAATCATCGCCAGCCATCCTACATGGTACAGCCGGCGCTGACGTGGATGGATTTTGTTATATTTTAGATATTTTGAATTTTCTTTTTTTTTCCGTTTTTTCCTAATTTCCTCCGCTGGTCACTAGGGCCTTGGCAATGGCCGGTGGAGGTCCCCGGCCACAAAAAGTGCTCACAGGCCCTCGCCAGAGGAACGAAAAGAAACGAAAGTACATGACAAGCAAAAAAAAATTCATAATTTTTTTTAAAATAATGCAAGAGTTGTCCACATCAACATCAGTAGTTCTACGCTGGCCGTGTCATGTAAAACAACGGATGTCCATATCAGTAACATCTGGCCAAAACTGGCTAGAAGAACTACATTGGCAAATCGTCAAAAGGGTTTAGGACTGAATAGACCAAATTAAAATGTTTGAAACCGAATCGGCCATCCTACAATGGTTTTCAAGATTTTTATATAGTCATCCATTCTAGTATGTCTAGGGTTACTCTTATGAACATTCCTTAAGGTGCACCCACGGTGCCACCGAAGCAAAGAAAAGCCTGCGAAGTCTCGTTTGCTTAGCTTGGAATAAAGTAGGCTCTCGATGCATTTCACAAAACGTACGACTTCTTCGATATGGAAGTATCGTCACGCGAAACTTTGGGACCCATGCAATGATAGAGAGGTCGAGGTAGGGCAGTGTGTGTGGGAAGGAAGCTGAGTCCACACCACCACCCGCAACGTTCAACACAGTTCAAAGCACTACCCACCAGTAATCGACAAATGATGATGGTGAAGAACAAATAACCAACGTACCAGTCTTCTTGAGCAGCCGTAGACTTTCCCCACTTGTTTCCTCGCATGTCGTTTTGCTATTTCCTCCTCTCCAGACCCGCCCTCCACCAGTTAAACCCGCTTCCTCCCTCGTGTCGTTTTGGGGGCGCAGATCGCCATCCTTTGTCCAATCATAGATATATGTAGACATATATGATGGGGCGAAATAATGGAAGAAAGAAGCTGAAATTCCCTATCTTGGATAATGCAGGTATCGCCTCCACCGGATGCAGCCCGTACATGACAGTTCTGACCCATACGCAATACCAAAGGGTTACGGCAGATCTTATAGCTGTTCCTCGTGCTCTTTCAGCATCCGAAGCTTGATCTGGTGCGGGTGCAATCTAGAGCTCCATCTGTGATTATCAGAATTGATACTGAAAGATTAAGGGCTGCTCAGAAAACGTTCTTCTCGGCCTAACTTCAAGAGCGTGCTCGCGAAAGGGATCGACAGCGGAAGGGATGACGTCGTTGCTTGCCTTGCCCAAACATGTGCATTTCGAGTAGGCTGACGTGATTCTGATGACTCCTGCGGAATGCAACGAATATTACCCGTTCCAAGTCCTAAAAGTGCGGGCCGCCGAAAAAGAGGAAAAGTCCAATGAAACCTCGTACAGAAACGGTGAAGTCATGGTTACTATCTAACTTTTTTTTTCTATTAATGACTGGAAAAGTTAGGCGAACTGAGAAATGTAATTTAGTACAATCTAAAATCATGTGGAACGAGTATAACGTGAATAAAAGGTTTGAACGGGAAATTAGATTCGAACATGATGTTGTTTGTACTTTGACGGCTTAGGAAATGGAAGAACAATGTTTAAGTGATGGCTAATTTTTGTCAAGCCATACCAAGTGCGTTGTGAAATCACGCCGAAACTAGCAGATCTTGCAAATTGAAACCAACGCAAGAAGCGGAGATATCCGGTGAAATTAATGAGGAACAGTAATAACACCGGAGATTTACGTTGTTCAATCGGAGTATCGGTACCTACTCTACCGAGATGGCTGACCCCAAAGAAATCAATCCGGAAAGTTACAGAGCTACGATCGTTTAATCACTCAAGTGTTTCCTAGCCAAGATTACACCCAAAGCAAATCGCAAGTGTTATCTCACAATCTCTTATAGAAAACTCGCTCAAAATACTCACACACGGAGAAAATCATAACACTCCTCTTATTTGCCTTAACGTGCTAAAACCAAAATCCACTTCTTATATATGAAATACTTGTATCCAAACAAGGAGACCCTTTCAGCCGAATCAAACTAGAAATCCAACTCTAACAAGGATTTGCCGCCGTTGCACCATATCCGGTCCATCAAGAGACCAACCAAACTCAAATCACATGGTCGAGTTCCGGGTCGGCCTTCGTTCACAGATTCAAGTTCGGGACACATCCTAACAAGACAGAGCTATGAAAATGCAGTTGGGACAAGCTCCCCTTTTCCGACCTTTCGATACAACATTCTTACATGCGAGATTCGCCACGCTATGGAGGTCAAATGTCATGCGGGAATCTAGTAAAAAAAAGCGCACGCAATCGCTCATTTAACTGTCCCAAGCGTTCAAAGCTCGTCGCGCACGTTCTCCTGCCCCAAACTACTTAAATCACCTTTTCGTAAAATCTAGTGTTTCGCGTCAACTTCGAGTCGTCGGGCCGACCTTTTTTATCCCCCCGCCGTCTCCCCCTCCGCTGTACGAAAGCTAGAGCGAAGTGACCCAAAGTCCATTGAAGGTGGAATTCATCTCTACGACCTCCTCTTTCCATGGGCTCACGTACACCGTATCGAACTATCCCTTCGCCTTTCGCTGAAGGACACCGCGCCTTCGACGCAAACACGGGGCGTGCGCCAGTTTTTGTCTCATATACATCGAATGCCGCAATACCCACCTGCTCGTACGAGTGTTTATTATATCAACAACTACACGTGACATACATGATTCTTTCCGGTCGACGGCTGCTGCGACTTCCATATGCAAGTTCCCAATGTTTGGAAACGATCGCGGGCACGTGACAAGCACGTGACTCGCGGAGCCCCCCCGCCCCTACCCCGCGCACCCACCAGGGCCACCACCACGAAAGCCGCCTAAAAGCGGGTGCTGGTTGTCTGCTTTCGCCATCAGCGCCGCGCCACTCGCGTCCGTCCACGTGTCCAGCCCCAGCCACTCGCGTCGCGCCACGCGGGCCCGCTGGACCGCCAGCAGCGAACGAGCCCCACGGGCGCGTCCGGACACGGGCAATAGCCCGTCCACCCTCTGGAATCGACCGGGTACAGCCGGTCACTCTTCCGTAGCTCTCTCTCTCTCTCTCTCTTATCTCTTTCGCGGGTATAAATTGAGACGCAGGGGCTCCGCTTTTCTCCGCCGTCCTCCGCCGTCTCCGAGCGCGAGTGGCAATAGCATATGCCCTTGGGATTCGCGTTTAGTACGGGCACAACCATCGTGGTTAATGGTAGCTTCCGGTGACCGGGAATCTGAGAGCCCAAGCTCCGCCGTAGCTCTCGGTTTCCCTCGCCCGAGGTTCTTCCGCTACCGCCGATTGAGGTGAACCGGCGCCGGGGAGGAGAACCCCTCGCCCGCCCTTGGCCTTGATCGATCTCGTCCTTTTTTCCGAGCCCCGAGAAGCGATGCCGAGCTCGAGGGCTCACCGGAGAGGCCACGAGGAGAGGAACCGGAAGGGGAAGCCGCTGCCGCCGCCGCCGCCGCCGCTGCTGCTGTCGGAGAAGGCGTCGTCGTTCCACGGGAGGAGCCCCGCGGCGATGGAGGCGGCGAAGCCGCTCCCGAGGCCGAGGACGGTGCCGGAGCTGCCCGCGAGGAAGGGCCTCGCCGCCCAGGCGTCCGCGTCGGCCGCGTCGGCGGGCGCCGATGAGAAGCCGCGCCTGACGAAGCTGCTCCTGAACGTGACGTTGCAGGGAAGCGTCGGCCCCGTGCACGTGGTGACGACGCCGGAGTCGACGGTCGGGGATCTGATCGCGGCGGCTCTCCGGCAGTACCTGAAGGAAGGGCGCCGGCCAATATCACCCACCGCCGATCCATCCGGCTTCGACCTCCATTACTCTCAATTTAGCTTGGAGAGTAAGTTCCGTTCTCAGCCGTTGGCTCCTCAACTCGCGTGGGAAGTTTTTCCCAGCATCGCTGATCGTACGCATCGCGCGCGATGATTGACGGGGTTTTTTGTTCGCGGTTGCTTCCACCAGGTTTGGACAGAGAGGAGAAACTGATGGCCTTGGGGTCGAGGAACTTCTTCCTCTGCGCGAAGAGGCCCCCCCCGAGGGACGACGCCGCCGCCGCCGCCGGCGGAAGTGGCGGCTCGTCGCCGGCTTCGTGCGGGAATGAAGCGGAGAAGGTGTCGAGGAACGGATTCAATTGGCTGAAGTTCATGGATTTCAAGCTGTGAAGTAAATATCCCCCTCGTGAACGTCAGCTCCAAAAAATAATTTTTTATTTTCATATATCGGTTGCCAGGACTCGTGCAAAAAAAAATAAGAGTCTTGAATTGGTAATTTGTTGGTTAGTTCTCCATGGGGGATCGATTTCTTTTTCTAATTTTCCAGATGAAATTTAGAGTGCAAAACTGCAAATTATTCTCTCTAATGCAAAGTAATCTTGGGACTTTGGACTTTGGACTTTGGACTTGAATTATTGATCTTACTTTATTCGGGGTCTATCGCGGAAAGATCGAAAGGAAGAACGAACAGAAAAGAGAGAGAGAGAGATCGTGTGTGTGAGCGAAGAAGAACAAACATTGTTTCTCGACTTAAAAGCTTCTATCGATGTCGCGAATTGATTTCTCCATCCTTGTTAACTTTCGGTATTTGCTTTTCCAACTTGGTGGACTTATATGATCAAAAGAAAAAACTTAGTGAACTTACTAGCGTGCGTTGACAGTTTCACAAGCTTTGTGCATTGACTGTTTCACGAGCCTGCGACCCGGTCGACGTGGTCCAAGGCCTCCAGTAATCTAGGGGGAGAACCAAGTCCCAACCTAATTCTTTGACAAATATTGCCCAAACTTCTCTATTATATATTGCGGTAGATATTTAGTAGATCTGTCAAAAAGGATTATAGACCCATTTTTTAATCCGTATTTGATGGACTGAGTTATTAGATAGATAAGTTATATTTAGTAAATGAGTTTAGAATTATAAAACCCAAAATAATGTAAGTGTTAAATTGAGTTCCTAATTTACTTAGACTCAACTCACCTTACGACTCTCTCTAGCCTTCACTCGATCTCACGCTCGCTTGCTTTGCGCTCTCACTCAGTTTGGGTATTCGTAATTCGGGTCCGATCGGGTATGGGTACGTGTTGGTTCGGGTATAGGTCACTAGATTTTTACTGCGTGGAAATTAGTCAATTTGGATCGGGTCGGGTCATTTTATTTTAACAAATCCAGACCCGACTTGATCTACTCATCTGATGGGTTTAATATTTAGTCAACCTCCTCCGTATATTCAAACAAAAAAAAGAAAAACATAGCGTTCGACTGCCTAGTCGAGACATGGGGGGATTTTCAGTTCGAGGACTGAATACGTTCATTTCTCATCAATTACCTACAAACGACTTTTAATCGGAGTTATATAAGGTCTTGACTTGATCGATCTGTGGTTGTTCTATTGGCCTTTTGGAGACTGGGCCTCTCCATTCGTTCTCTTGGTCTGTGGAAAAGAACAAGAAATCCATTCCATTCATGCCCCCGGCGCTCTTCGATAAGTCCAACCCACGCCGGACGAGTGTGTTTTTAACACCACACAACTCGCTTTCGTGACTAATCACTTCCGCTCATACATGGATTTGGTGAGTAGCGAGTCGCGATTACAAGATAATTGGTTAGTAGAAGTTTTTCGAAATAACATAAAGATGGAGAAAAGAGGTGAACGGTAATATGAGAGAGAGAGAGAGAGACCAAAGTGAAGAATTATAGGTTACAAGGCTATCTGCAGTAGAATTTGTAAGGTTAATACCGCGAAAAAACCCAAACCGGCACACTTATAAGAAATTTACTCCGAATTAATTTTTTGATCGCCCCAAAAACCCTAAACATGTATATTTATGACAAATTTACACTCCGTAAAATTAGATTAATGCAACGAAAAATCATAAATTGATAAACTCGTGATAAACGAAGATGTAAAACCCTAAACTGGTACACACCGTCAACTGTTACGTGTCATCCAGCTCAATATTTTGACGATAAAATTTAACGGAAACTAACGGATGGTAAATTTATCACAGGTGTACCACTTTGACGTTTTTAGTGGTCAAAAAAATATTTTTGGGTAAATTTATGACAAGTGTACTGATTTAGAGTATTTCGTGGTATTAACCCAAATTTGTATGCGTGAAGACGTGTTTTTAAGCTCTTGGAGTTCTTGTTTAAGATCACTCGTTTGCCTTTTTTTTCCTGCAGGTGGAGTTTAGCATTCTTTCTTGGATATTCGTCGAACGAGAAGATCCCGATTAAAGAATCTCTTTGAAAAAGAAAATGGGATGAAAGACGCTTTCTTCTATCAAAAAGTCCAATTGTCGGCCATAAAATTCTCCAAAAAAAAAAAGAAAATTACGATCAATGTCCTGGAAATTCAATTTCATTGTCCTTTAAAGAAGGCCCAAATTTCATTTCCGTTTTCACGCGGTTCTCTCCGCACCTCCACAGTTTATCAAACCATACAATTAACTAAGTATCAAAATCCCAAAATTGAATAAACAAATGAATAAATTCTGTGCCTCTTATCATTGCGGTTTGGAAGAAGGTTTGGAGCACCCCGAAATTCAAACTCCCGAATCCTTTGCTCACATCGTGACCACAAAACCATACAAATATCCTTTAACGTCAATGATCTGATGTTAATGATCTGATGTCGTCGGCTCCACCATAACTCACGACTAAGACCCAAAAGAAAGTGCAACAACCCAAATAATGCTTGTCATGAGAATAATCTATGAAATCGGTGAATTAAAATGATACATTTTCTACGTTATATATTATGCGACGAATTACATAGAAGCGATAAGAGCCACTTATTTAGGCTCCGTTTCTTTTTTTCGCGAAAAATGTGACGGTTCTGAAAAATATTTTCTAGGAAATTATTTCTAAGAAAAATAACGATATTTCTGAAATCTGAAGATGAACTAGAAAATATTTTTCCGTCATTTGATGTGAAAATCTAATTTGATTTTACTAGGGAAAATTATCAAAAATATCGAATTTCTACTTTTTTTTTCTTTTTTTTTTTCCTTCTTCCTTGGCCGATGGCTAGCCACGACGATGACTAGCGACCAACCACAGGCGAGGGAGGATCTCGCCTTAGGCTAGCTAGGCTCGAGCTCGCCGCAACTCGTAAAGCCTTTGAGCTACGCTCGCGAGGCTTTGAGCTTGCCACCAACTTGTGAGGCCTCGAGCTCGTCGCCTTCTCCTCAAGCTTGCCAACCTCTGGTGAGGCCTCGAACTCGCCAATCTAGTGAGGCTTGAGCTCACCGGCCTCAAGTGAGCTCAGCGTAGCCGAAATTTAGCGAGCTCGAGCCTTGCCGACCTTGGGCGAGCTCACCTCTCATGTGTAGTCGATCACCGATTGTCGCCGCGACTGGCCATCGGCAAAGGAAGAATGAAAAAGAAAAAGAAAAAAATAATTAAAAGTTCAAATTTAAAGAATAAATATTTTTATAAGAACGAATGTTTAATTAACTAATGACTCGAGCCTGAGCGCCGAGAATCCATGCTTGACCTTTGCGAACCCAAACCTGAGTGCCGGGGACCAAAGCTTGAGTATCAAGGACCCAAGCATGGCATTTATGGATCCAGGCTCAAGTGCCAGGACATCGAGCACGAGCACGAAGGCTTCAAGCCCAACCTTATGGACCCGGGCGGGGGCGTCGGGGCACCAGGGTCCTTGGCTCGGCCTCAATGGACTCAAGCTGAGGCACCGAGGATCTAGTCTTGACAACCGAGGACCCAAGAACCAATGTTGGGGTTTTCGTGCCCAAGCGTCAAGTTTCGAGTCCAAGCATCGAAACCTAATCATATATTTGGATTCCGGTTTTTTAAAAAAGAAATCATTTTCATGAATTTAAGTATAGATTTTTCGCTGATTAGGAAAACATTTTTCGTCGACTCGTTTTCCTAAGCGAATCAAATGTCGGAGAATGAGAAAAATGCTTTCTACGAAACAAACGGAACCTTTTTTCATCTTGAATCGATATAACCGAAACATCAAATAAAGGCCAATTGTCCTCGAATAACCCCCTTTTGTTTACTAACAAACTCGATATCGTCAGGAATTCAGTTCCTATCTTAGCTTAATCTCCTTTAAGTCGGAATCGGTCTAATACAGAAAGAATTTAGAGACAATCGGACGATCTATGGAGCAACAGTTCAAAGAATTTAGGTCCTTATGAACCAATCGAAAGTTCGCGAACGAAATCGCCTATCGAGCGAACCCCCGAAAGGCCAGCAATCCCACTCGAATCCCGATTCGAAACTCGGATTCTCTCGTGGTTAAAAAGAAAAGCAACATGGTCTAGCAATGCTCTAGGAATATGCAAGAATCGCTGCGAGATTACGTAAAGTGGGACATGGATGAAGCGTGAGGGAAGAGATTGGGTTTTAAGCCACCGGAGAAAGCTGGGCTGGGCCTGAAAAGAAAGGGCCCATTGGGCCGAACCAGGGCACCCCTCCAAAACCAAAGCCCAAGGCGAAGCTCTCGCCCGCCGTATCCGCCGGATTGGAACCGAAAAACCCTAGCTCTCCTCCCCCGGCAACCAGCCAAATCCCGCTATAAATCCCCTCCTAAACCCTCATTTCCCCTTCTCCTCTAAACCCTCGATCTCTCTCTCTCGCTCACTCGCGGAAGAGCTTCCTCGCTCCCCTCCTCCCTTCGAACCATAGAAGCTTTCGATGGCCCTTCCTATGGAGTTCTGGGGTAAGCTCTCGCAACTTTTCGAGGGGTTTTATTTATCCATGAGCTAGAGCTTCGTTTCATTTCGCCTCCATTCAGCAGCTGCTCGCGGCGAGCTTCGTGTATTCTTTGCGGCATTTGCTTGTAGTTTTCTGTCATGTTGCTGCTTTTGCTCATGTTGTCCGGGCACTCGTGGACATACTTGCATCTCGGGGCAGTTTGGCGGTGCTGCCCGGCTTTTGCGTGCTCGATTATGTTGAGTCGGCTCTCTGGGTCTGCTGATTTATGCACCGTTCTCTGTATGTCCACCGTGGATATTGGGCACGTCCCTTGCCTTTTACTGGGCACTTGCTGTTATCCCGTTTGCGGCTGTGGAGACCACTGTTTTTTTGCTTTTGCCGCCGGCTTTGTGCTCTGTGCTACTCTTCGAAGTTTGATTATGCATTTGTCTAATTTTCCCTCCAAAATAAGGCATTATGCATGTAGTAGTTACGCAAGGGGTGTTAATTCATTTTGGGTGTGCTTCTTCTTGTTGTTGCATGAGAGTGTGATTGTGGCTGACCAGTAAATGGTAGTTCTTCTAAGTAGCACCGACACGCAACACGACAAGCCGACACGCCATTTATCAAAAAAAAAATAGAGAATTCCGACACGTTGGGACACGTCTGTATATTAAATGTATATTTTTATATATGCATGATAAATTATCATTTTTATGATTATTTTCAGTCAAATTGATTTGATTCAAATCAACAAATAAATAAATAATAATAAAAAGAGTGTCAAACAAGTGCTGGTGTCCGACACGTGTCCAACACTGACATGGAGGCCCCCGGAGAGTGCCGATGCTTCCTAGGTTCTTACTGGGTGCATTCTTAGGTACATTCGTTTGAACTTCAATGATCATCTTCCCAAATTCAAACGCTTCCGAAACCGAACAACTGTATTCCAAACTACTTCAAACTTTAGATGGATCCTTGTTGTAATTACTCTTTTTGGACGAAAGTGAGAATAAGTGCATGCAGATAATTGGATGAGACTGAGTAATGGAATAGTTAGCATGCACTCTCTCTCTCTCTCTCTCTCTCTCTCTCTCTCTCTCTCTCTCTCTCTCTCTCATCTGCTTAGCCATTCTCATGGGTTAATATATCTATTATTCTTATTAAATTTCTTTGCTTCCATTTTTGCAGGAGTTGAAGTGAAGGCTGGACAGCCCCTTAAAGTCAATCCTGGCAATGCTAAAATTTTGCATCTTTCTCAGGTATGAAAATATTTCCTCATGGATTTGGATAGTTTGGGTTTCTGTGGGGTTTTTCTGTTAAAAGACTCGAATTTGCTTTTCTGCAGGCATCACTTGGCGAATCCAAGAATAGTAAAGGAAATGAATTTGTGCCTCTCCATGTGAAACTTGGTGATCAGAAGCTTGTTTTAGGAACTCTCTCTACGGAGAACTTCCCTCAATTATCATTGGACTTGGTATTTGAGAAAGAGTTTGAACTATCACACAACTGGAAAAGTGGAAGCGTCTACTTTTGTGGATACAAATCTGTTGTACAGGACGAATATCCTTTTGTGTTTTCTGCCGCTCAGTCACTGCATTATATTATTTTATTTCAGTTTCTAGTACCTTCTTTTTTATTTCTTCTTATTTTTCTGCAGCTTTCAATGTAGACTCCAACTTAAATATGTTTTTGATGCTATTTTTAACTCATGGCGACCGTGATGGCTGGCAGTTTAAATATGTAGAAGGCCATATTTATAGCTAAAAGCAACCCTTTTGAGCAAGCTATTTAGATTTCCCAATATATAGTTAGATTTTTAACTCCAGTTACTTCAATGTGCTGGGCCCGTTATGACAATTTTGGGGGCTTTTTTGATAGCTACTCTATCTCTTCCCCCCCCCTCCCTTATAAGTTGATGCTATGCGGTCATGCTCTGTAGTTATCTCCTTTAGTGTAGGATAGTCAATGAGAATGTGGTACTCATATTAGTTGATGCTTGCATTCCTTTCAAACTTTTGTTTTCTCCTTGACTCGCTGGTTTTCTCCTCAGCACGGATGATTTTTCTGGTGAGTATGATTAACATCTATTATCCTCATCAGTGCAATCTACTTATTCATAGTTATGTGGCTGATGTTGCCCAACTGTTTTCTTATATTTAGATTTGGAGAGTGATTCAGAAGAGGAAGACCTTCCAATGAGTGCTGTGGAAAATGGTAACTACCTTTTAAGGAATCAGAATTTTAATTCCATCCTGTTGCTGTTGAAATTAGATGAGTGCGTAGCATAAACTCATGCAAGTGCAAACTTAATTCAGGAAAGGTTGTGGCACCAGCATCAGCTAAGACTACTGCTGCCAGTGCTAATACTGGCAAGGCTGAATCATCGGGGAAGCAAAAGGCCAGCATTCCACAACCAATGAAAGTTGACGACGATGACAGTGATGAGGAGGATGAGGACGACGATGACGACGATGACGAATCAGACGAGGAGGTACCTAAATTATCGACCATTCTACATTTGAGAATGTATTTTCTTTGGTGGTCTCCAATTGCTTCTCGTTATTGTCTGAATATAGGATCTGTTTAGATTTCATCTGTACACTTCTATACAATTTGGAGCTGTACATCTTAGGGGTATTTTTTCATTATAATGAAGCGTTCTTTTTTCCAGAGTAGAGTTCTGAGTTTTCTTCAGGAGTAGTGTCCTTGAGCTAGGATAGGTCGTGGAATCAACAACGTTGTTTAATCGGGGAGTTGAGTTGAGGGGATAGGTTTTATTAACATGCAAATATTAGTTAAAAACTCTCAGCATTTTTGAGGAATTCCTAGTTTCTAGGTATTGTCAAACAGATCATCTGTAGACATCTTTTTTACAAATTTTGTTTTCTTATTACAAATTATAATTCAAGACTAGGTTCAATATGTGCATATGGTTTTTTAAACAGGGAGGTGATAGTGAGGCTGATTCAGACGAGGAGGAAGATGATAGTGATGAAGAAGAGACTCCAAAGAAGGTAAAGACACGAAGATTTCCGAGATGCTTCACAGGAATGGATTTGACCATTTTGAAAATCTTATCTCTCATTCACACGATCTCTCTTTTTTCTTTTTCTTTTTCCTGTAGGCTGAAATAGGCAAGAAGAGAGCTGCGGATTCTGCAACTAAAACACCTGTACCTGCCAAGAAGTCAAAGTTACCTACTCCACAGAAGACAGGTCATTTGGTCTATTTGAATATGCTGGCACATTAATTGGTGGAATATTTTTCTGATAGTACATTTTTTTGCTGTTTATATATTCCATTTGGTGCTATAAGCTATCTATTTATTATGGTAAGGTGCTCTCTTTTGGTGGTTAGTTATGATAAGATGGAGCGAGTTTGATTTAGAATTTCTGTCATCTACATTGTGTATAAAAACCTTGAACCTGCACAAGTACTTCTTTAGGTTTTCCTTAGTTCCTTTACAGTTGATCATCAGTCGCCTGACTGCTTATTTGCATTCATTCAGATGGTAAGAAAGGTGGCCATACAGCGACTCCTCACCCTGCAAAACAGGCTGGGAAGAATCCTGCCAACAGCGCCAACAAGTCGCAGTCCCCTAAATCAGCTGGCCAAGTCTCTTGCAAATCATGCAACAAGTATGCTCTCTCTCTCTCTCTCTGCCCTGGAAAGTATTGCTTTATGGGCTGAGTGAGCTCCTGTTTATTCTCTTCGCTGATATTGTGGTTTGAAACAGGACGTTTAATTCAGAAGTCGCTGTTCAGTCTCATTCAAAGGCTAAGCATGGTGGCAAGTAGATTAAAGAACCAAGATAATCATCCGCAAATAGTCGGATGTTTTTTGTTCATCTTTGTCCCCCAAAAAGTGTTGTTTGAGGTGAATCTTGAGAGGAGGTTTTGTCGTGAGGGCTCGGTAGGTTTTCATTATATTGTGAGGTCGATGGAGATTTTGGACTGGGATTCTTTATTCTAATCAGTAGTAATTAGTCATTCGGTTGTCACCTTGTCCCTCTTTACTCCACTCGGTCGCGGTGCATTTATATTGTGATGGATTTATGACCCTTGTCTAGTTGTTACTATCTTCTCTTCATCTCAATTTATGCCAAAATCACCGTGGTTGAACTACTTGAACTTGTTTCTTCAGGAATTTGTTAGTATTTTGCTCTTCTAGAATGGCTGATGATAGTGGGCTGAGGACAAATGCTGTGAAAACATTCACAATTGTATAGGAGTCTAAATGCTGTTGTCACAGGTGCCCTGTGGTACCGCTATGGCAGTACCTCGATTACGGCTTCCAGTCAATTTGAGTGCCGATTGAGAAAATCTATGTGGGTTTGGTTCGAAAGAGTAACTATGATTGTAGCTAAAATTCAATCAAAGGGTTCCGGTCATGCTTGTGTCCGAATGCTCAAGGGACCCTTTGACAGTGAGGTGCTCGCTTTTTCGTGCCAGTTTAGCCTTGGACCTAGTGCGAAGATAGGATTGCTAGTTACGGGGATATGGTATTTTAGGAGCTATTTTGACGCCAACATACTGGAAAATGAAAAGATTTAAGTACAAGGAGGGAAACAGAAGTGGAAAGCGGGGACGTGTCTTGTAAGGATCGTTCATATGGCTTTTTCCTCGATCGAAATTCTGTCCCTTTCGATTGTTACATAGGCAACTTGCTATGCGCATGCTATCTCTGTAGTGTACACAATCCAATTTATAGGATAAAAGTTTACGGGAAAGTGGTAAAGTGCATCGTTACATAAGAGTGTGTTTACTGTGACGTACAATTTCAGATACTAGGGTCAGATCAGAGGGAGCAGGAGTTCATACAAGAAGGCAGTCAAGTGCACATTCTGTGGTGCAGCGTGACAAGAGGCGATTCCTCTAAGGTTCGACTCCCTAATCTGGAGGAGAAAACGTTCCCCACTCCTCATCATCCTCACCGCTATACAACCCCCGGTCATCTCGTCGAAGTCATTCGCTTTCGGAATCTCGAGGCCCAAACACGTTCCTAGTAATTTGGTGAGGTATCGTATCATCCCACTGTGGTCGTCGCCGAAAGGCGGGGCTACGCACCTTTTTTCCGGTCGTGCGATCGGACCTATCCTAACAGAGTCGGGCAGAGGATTTTAAGGGCCGAAACATACTTTTGGGGCCTCGAAGAGCCTCGCTGCGCGCGACGCTAGGGGTGGCGAGGCCACTTTACTGAAGTAAGTTTTCCTTTAAATATAATTGCGTGAACACACTTGCAAGCGGCGAGCTGGTTTGCCCGAGAGGTTAAGGGGGAAGACTTAAGATCTTCTGCACATAAGTGCGCGTGGGTTCGAACCCCACAGCCAGCACCATCCGCTTTCCTTTTCTTTTTTCTTTTCTGTTTTTTTCCTTCCTTTTGTTCTTTTCTAACGTTTACTTATTGGCAAAATAAACTAAAAAAATATCGATAGTAGAAGTAATAAACATCTGTCTTCGCCTTTGGCTAATGGGGGCTCACTGCTATAATTTTCTTTTCCTTTTTCTTTTTTGGCCAGCTGAAAGTTGTACTTATAGATTCATAAAATAGCAAGACTATAAAAATAAATATATTACTTATGAAACATGCGTTTGCCGGGAGTCGAACCCGGGTCTATTGCTTGGAAGGCAATTATCCTGACCGTTGGACTACAAACGCCCGGTTGATAAATTCTATTCACATATTTTACTACATAGTTTAATTATCTTGTAATATTTTCCCAATGTGAAAGTTAGATGGCGAGAGTGACCAATTACCAATCGGCAACCAAAGTTCATGTCGTTTACATAAGCTCACACGAATAGGCCGCTATGCATTTCTACAGAACGTCGTACCGGAATCAACAATCTTATAATTTTTCTAATCACGTCGCGATCTCCAAACCGAACGCGGGCCAGGGACACGAATGGATCCTCTTTGCTTCACCGTATAATCTTTGGGACTTTAGGGAAGGGAAAAAAAAAGAAGGACAAAAGACCCACTTGCTCGTTGGTTTATTTAATTTGATTTTGGAAAGCCAAATAAAAGCCCCCACGTCTCCTAAAATTCCCAAAACCCGTCCTCCTCATATCGTCGAGCGGCAAAATAAAAACAAATCACATTTCTGTGGTGTATGGTGGGAAAACGATCGTCAGGAGAGATGGCGACCCCATTTCTCAAGAGAAATTCAATTATATATATATATATATATATAAGGTGAATTTTTGCAATAAACAATGAAGGACAGAAACGGAGACATCACTAATTCCCAAAGACCCAACCGCGGCGGGACAAAGACAGCAAGTTGTCAGAAGAAGACCCCTCACCCAACCCGCCTTAAATTCTTAAACGAGTTCCCGTGCAATTTGCTTCATCTCCCTCGTTTCTCTTCGCTCCATTTGTGTTTACGTCTCGGTCCACCATTTCTCCGGGTAAAGAAGTCACGCGCCATTCGAATTGCCCACCACCCGATATTTGACCAAGTCTCGCTCATTTCAATCGAATTAAGGAGCAGCAATTCTCGCAAGAAGCATTCGTGTGTAAGGATTTAGGCCTATTACGTATATCTATCTATCGGTAAGTTACGTTGTCTAAAATCCTGAATGAAATTAGACGCGCTTCGGCCAATCTCGATTAAGCCATACATGAAGCTATTTCAAAACGGTCTGCGGCGACCACATCAACGTTAAAAAAAATTAAAAAAAAAAGTCCCGTGCGCCCTCTCCTTTCTTTTCTTTTATTTTTTTTCAAATTTTTGTCCCCTTTTGCTTATAATTTTCTGCGGAGAGAGATGCTTTCCATGTCGTTTCCATCGGGATAAGACTTTGGAGGGACACTGTAAACAAGAACAGGCCACAGTTATTGACTTATTCGAGCCACTTGTTTTGTCAATTCCTCTTTCCTAGCCGCCCCTAATCGTAACGTCTTCTTTCGGAAGATTCCCCTATCGAAAAATAATTAAGCGACAGTCGTTAATTTATTATGAGATTTAATTAATCGTATGTACTGAATTATAAAAAGATAAATAATAAATAATTATAAATTGTTATTGAGTCAACCTTTTCAAGAATTTAGTGACTCGTGACATGCTTTTATTCTCACAGCGGCCCAAAGTCTATTAGGCTAGCAAAACCCATTTTGGACCGAAAAAAAAAAAAAGAAATCCTCCGAAGACCATTGCAAATGCATCCAAATCGTCCCGTCCATTCTCGCGATGACGTCAAGCGGTTTTTAGGAGATAATGAGACCGAAACTCTTCAAGCAAAACAAAAAATAAAATAAAATAAAAAAGGCGGTTTCGTAAAGACAAATGACACTTTCCTTGGAAGGAACCAACCAGCAACGAGAGGCTTCTTTGAGCAACACCATCATCATCTTGCGAAGGGACAATTCCCATACCATAAAATGTCCATCAGTCGTCTGTTTCAGTACCAACATTATGATGACAGAAAGGTGAAAAGGGAACAAAAAGGGAGGGGGGGGGGATAAAAACACCAATCATCCTCGCAAATTCTCCAGAGTCAAACGAATCATTGGAATTATCCCAAGCGGAATTTGCAAAGCAGCTTCCGATCGTCAGATTTGAGATGGGGAGGAATTTGAGGGGGCTTAGGACTGATGATGATGATGTTGTGTCTTCATTGCATATGCCTTGGAATTAACGATCATCTAAAGTGAACTTGGCCGCAAGCTGCAGGGACACTGACTTTTGGGACCGCTCATGCACTCATTTAGCTACGAAGCCAGAAAAAAGTCTAGGCTTTGGCTTCAATCACCCTTCAAAAAAGCAATCCGATCCTGATTGTGATTTGTGTGTATGCGTGGCCATTGTTCTGTGAGTGTAAAAGAAGCGTATTGAGCAGCGTGCGACGGAGGCGAATTTGCAATCGCCAAAGCTATCGCATCGCAGCGGCACGAACTTTGCTAGCTCGACCTACGTCGGAACCTTTTGAACCTCCAAACAAGCGCAAATAGTATGTAGTACATCGGTAAAGTATCCGAAAAGTTCACAGTTTCACTTTGCTATCACAGCTTGAAAACTCACGTCAACACCAGAGTAGAAATGTGAAGCAATCTCTCCCCCGAACCCTCCCCTCTCAGACGACACGGAAACAAAGAAAACAAGGCGACTATCGGAAAATCGAAGAAAGATACGTACAGCCTATCGAGATAGAACAATCCCATTTCTCTGTCAACTAAAACTGATTAACAAGCTCGTTCTTATTCCCCTACATGACTGAATTGTGTATATAGAAAGAATGCGACATGGGTTTTTGTTCTTTCACCCTTTTGTACCTTCCTGAAAGCTAAGTACCCCCAAAAACAAAGAGCCAACACATATCTGGGATGAAGCAAGGCAAGGACTCTCTGCCACAAACCGTTTGGGACCTTATGATCTGAATAATCAGTAACTTAATTGGAGGTTTCTCCTCATAGTTCCACTCATTATAAACTATGCTGTAAAACACAAATGCTGGAAACACACTAAATCTTGGGCCTTTTGCGGTTGGGCCGTTCGATGACCGTCGCTTTTGGGTCGTCGATGATGAACTGGCTCGCCGCGTCTACACAATTGTCCCGATGTACCCGAATCCCGCGATGAAGAAAGTGATCGTCTGGAGCCACAGGTATACAAAGTAGTTGTTCTTCCCATACAAGAAGTCGTAGCACCCGGTGACGAACAGGAATACTGCAAACCCGAGCTCCAAGAAATGGAGTCTGTAAATGCAAGAGCCAGTGAGCAAAGCAGCTTGTGATTGTAAATTCATCGGAATAATGTCAAACCCGATCTTTCTGATGTTAAGCTCGATAATTGTTGCATATAACTTTTATTCCCCTAGAGATGAACTTAATAAGTTTGGATCTACTCTCTAGATAAATGGGCTCTGTTGTAGATAGGATTTGGTGGGGTTTGGTAAAGTATCGCCTCTCTTATCTTGTATCATATATCACTATAACAATGAACTAAGATCACATGCAGTTTCCAACTACTCTGAGCAATTCACGTGAATGAATTGCTTGCTCAGCTGACTCCACATGTTGATGCATTAGGAACTGAGAGGATAAGCCAAAAATAATGACAACTTGCCTGTCTCCGATTTTGAAAGTGAATCGAGGCTTCTTTGATTTGTTTTTGGTAGCGTCTCCGAGTTTCTCCGTGACGACCCACTCGTTGGCTCTCCCGGCTTCTAGGAGACCGATGAAGGTGGCCTTGGTCCGGTGCATGGACATCACGTTCTCGAAAAGGATCCAGTAAAACAACAGGTGAATCGACCTGCCCCAATTAGAATAACCAAACCAAATTAGAGAGTCACGGGCACCAATAAACGGCAGCAACGAATCGGCAAAGATCGCCAAAGGGTGTTGAGAACTTAAGCGAGCCCGACCTCGGAGTTCCAACGGAGTTGAGGATGGTGATGACAGAAGGGATGTAAACGGCGCCCCAAATCGGGACGTGGACTTCCGGGATCCAAATGGTGAGGGGAAGCACCACACAGTAGAAGAAGAAGGTGACCATGTGGGCTATGATCTTTCGGACGAAGAAGAAGCTGTATATAACGTACACTTTCTTCCAGAATCTGACTTTCTGCATCAAATCCGAAGAGAAATCAACCAACTGATAAGGCTAAAAAGTCAAGATCAGATGCTCAACTTCATCACATGGGAACTTTCTAATTCCTGGGGATGAATTTGATTCGCTTTTAATCCATGAAAGTCACTTTATCACGAGAGGTCAAGAAAGGGACAGACCTTGTTCCGGACAATCTCCATCACCATTTTCCTGAACAGATTGGCAGGACCACAGGACCAACGGTGCTGCTGGAAGCGGAAAGCCTTGAAAGTGCTCGGAAGTTCACTTTTCACCTATCCCACAATGACCCCCCCCAAAATAAAAAATTGCATCCTTGATTAGATAATATCCTCGGTTAATTAAATATAAACACGCGTCGTCAAAAAAAAAAAAAAAGCATTAACCCAGAGCAAGAGCTTATATCATTTCTCTTCTAGTTCAACACAGAGAGCAGCAGACATTGCTCCATGCGAGAATTGACATTTATGGCCTGTCAAAACAAAGGGGCCGCCTTTGGGTTCTCGATAGGTACCTGGAGGTCGCCGAGGTAGACAAACTTCCAACCGCGGAGGCTAGCCCTTACAGCGAGGTCCATGTCCTCCACGGTGGTCCGGTCCTTCCAACCACCCGCCTCATTAATGGCACCGATCCTCCACACACCCGCGGTTCCTGCACATGCGCATCGGATTCCCATTTAGACCACATTGCCCCCCACGCCCCCCTCAACTTTCACACTCACTCCAACTCTACTACCAATAATGAATTCAACAGCCCAATAGTGACAAGGGGATCAATAACGCCACACGGGTAGAAGTTGGACGGGGAAAATCCAATTACAGCTGTAGAAACAGCGAGCAACGGCTAAAGGGTTAACAGATTGATTAAGGAGGGTTCCATGCTGGGAATGGACATTGCATGTTCCAAAGTTTTTCCATGCCGTTCACGAAGAAGACAAATGTTTCAGAACAGGGAGGGCGGGAGGGACTCACCGTTGAAGCCGAAGAAGGCGTGCGTGGCCGACCCCACCTCTTGCTCCACAGTGAAATGGTAGTCCAGCGACATCTCCTGCATCCTTGTCAACAAGCACTCGTCCGAATTCACTGCCAACAAAAATCAACACGACGACACAAAGACCCCACCAAACCTCATCAGCTCATTGCCAAAAAAAAAAAAAACTATATCATCCGAAACCAACCGCAATTACACATCAACACCCGAAATCGCATGGTCGTTATACACATGGGTCAGCGGGGGTCTGTCTCATTAATGTATCCAAAAGTCGGTCATATAGTACCGCCCCGAGAACGACGAACGAGCGACCTAACTCGATTTTTTCTCGAAGCTAGCTACGAAATTCAAAAGATTCGAGCTTCTCGGGTCAATATCAATCGAAATGAGCGAATACCCTCTTTCTAGTTCTTGTCCAAACACCAGCGCAGACGCACGCACACCACATAGACACACACGTGCGTGGGTGCATGACTAAACAGTAAGTCCTGGACTGAGGTGGTGGGGGGGTGGGGTTGAGGGGGGTCAATAATTGGAAGGGACATGCGCGATTTTGGCCCCGATTCCCCTGCATTCGGACAAAAGTTGGATCGGACACACATGAGTTGGCCAAAGGAAGAGCGTCCCCCCTATCATCTCGAGAACCGCCACGTGCTCCTGTTACCCCAGCAAAAAAAACATAAAGAAGAAGAAGAAGAAGGAGAAGAAGAAGAAGAATCTCTCGGCCACGTTATCGAAATTTAGCCGTTTGCCATCGCCACGTTCTCGCGTGCCGCGCTCCACCCGGTCACGTGACTTCCCTCCCCCCCCCCCCCCGCATTATTTCGCCACGTCATCCCGGGAAGGGGAGTCCCCCTCGTGTTTTTCTCTAGTGTCGGCAGGCGATACGGTGTGGTCCACCTCACCGGGGTCCTTACCGTGCGACCTCACATGTTCCTAATTTTCTTTCCTCCATTTTTCCCATGAAATAAGGTAAAAAAGAAAAAAAGAGAAAGAAAAAAAATGGAAAGAAAAGCTGCTGCGGAAGCGGCAAAGGACGTCTTTACCCCACCCCATTTCGCCATGTTGCTCCGTACTATCCGGCCGCAAGATTAAAAAAGAAAAAAGAAAAAGAGAGCATGAAGAATCTCGTTCTATCAAGTAATATACACGCGTATGTGTAATTAATTAGCTTAAACAGCGGAATTGCTCGACTGAAGCAAAGAGCAAAGGATCCGGGATTACTTCTTTTCTTTTCTCTTCTTTTTTTCATTTTGGTGACAAATCATTATGAAAACAGACAATGTAATTATTTTTCAGGGGGTTAAGAAGAACATACGAATTAAAAAATAAATTCCGGACGGTCAATGCACGGGGCGTGCCATTTGACATTTAAAAGAAAGGCTCGTTCAAGCAAGGGCGCGCCCCTCGACTAATCAAGACCGCCACTCGAAGCATCTGGAGTGCGTTGAGTTTTAGTCGCTATTGACTAGGCGCTAGCGTAGTGTATTAGGCCGGGGGATCTGATCGGGTTCAACGACGCACCGCGGTGTACGGTCGCCGGGGGGCCGTCGCCCGGCGGCGGGCGGGCGGGCGGGCGGTCGGTCAGTCGGTCGGTCGATCGATCATCCCCACCTCGCGTGATTGATGGACGGACTTTCCCCCCTTTCTCGTGGACCCGCGAGAGTGGTCAAATCTTTTAATGTATAATAAAAAAATTTAAAATAATATAAAAAGTTGCGGAAATTGCATGCGGAGTCACGACCTCCCCCTCCCCCAAGGGTATAGTGCCAGACGAAAGGCCACCGACACTTCTCAAAACCCCCTTTTGGAAAAGACCCTTTAAACCCCCCCCCCCCCCCCCTTACGATCCGAAGGCCGGTTCGGACCCGATCCCGCTCGGTTCTCGGCCCCGGTCGGAGAGAAGTCGAGGGAGATTCGTGAGAAGGTACTTCCACTCGCGGGCCTTAATCACAAAGGGGGAATCGATCGACCGTATGCCCCGAATCTAGTGCTTCAGATTTTAACCTACATGGTCCACAACTACACGAAAGTAACGCAAATTTTGTTAGGGGTGATTAACCCTTGGAAGTGATGATTCCGTGGTCTAAGGGTGATTTTGTTTTTTTTTTTTTGGTCCCTTTTCGGCTTGGCCACATGACCATCGTATTCCTTACTGGGAATCTGCGCTACAATCTCTGACAAACTAGCTGTGGCCCCACCACGCCACATGACTGACTCTCCCCCGGAAGCAGCGTACTAAAATAAAAAAAAGAAAAAAAAAATCGAACCCACCCCCGCTGATTAATGCGAAAATCAACCGGACAAATTAACACGGCGCATAGCGATTAAATTACGCGTGCATTGCGGAAGAGGTTCGTGGGGAGCTTACCGAACCTCCAGCGGGCCTGAACCAGGGCGAGGTCCGGGGTGCGGAGGAAGTACGGGATGGCGCGCTTGAGGAAGTCGGGCTCCGGCCGGAAGTCGGCGTCGAAGATGGCCACGAACTCGCAGTGCTTCACGTAGCTCCGCTTGAGCCCTTCCTTGAGCGCCCCGGCCTTGTACCCGCCCCGCGTCTCCCTGATCTGGTACACTATGTTGATCCCTTTGCTCGCCCATCTCTGGCACTCCAGCTCCACCATTTGCTGCGCCGAAGGAACGGGACCCGGAAGTCAAGACAATAAATGGCGGGTCAGTGATGCAGGGAGCGGTGCCGAATTGGTGTCAGAAGCGCACATGAGGAAAACCAAATTGATTTCGACAAGAATTCAGTAATGGCGGTACTTTGTGCTGTGGCGTTGCTGGGAAAATTGACTGTCCTGATGGCAATTATCGAGATGCGGGATTGGAACAGGGAAGTGGGTACAGAGGATGTTGTTTCGAGAGCAAAGGCGCAATCGGCGACTTGGGAAAAAGAGACGAAGAAGGCGGATTTTACCTTGATTACGGGATCGGTCGAGTCGTCGAGGACTTGGATCACGAGGCGGTCTGCCGGCCAGGACAGCCCGCACGCCGCCCCGATCGAAATCTTGTACACCTGTTCGAGCATTTCGCACAAAAGCACCCGTGAGCCTGCTGTTCTTGGGAGTCGCAATGCGGTGGTTGCCGCTAAATCTAGAGGCGGGGTGGGGTTACCTCTTTCTCGTTGTACATTGGGATTTGGACGAGGACGATGGGGAAGTTGGAGCTGCCGGACTCGAGGTCCTCCTCGATGGGCTGCCAATTGTAGCGCTTCGCCGGCTTCTGCCAGAAGAGCTTGACGAGGACGATGACGATGCCCATGTAGACCCTCTCCATGAAGAGCATGAGCGCCATCGCGAGGCACACGTAGACCGAGAGCCGCAGCACCGGGACGATCAGCGGCGCCTTGATCAGCTCCCACACCATCCCCAGCTGGCCCGCGATGTCCTCCCGGGACACCGCGAACGAGTTCGGGATCAGGTCCTTGGCCGAGATTTGCGCCATTCCGGGACACAGAGAACCCAAGACTCGGTTTTTCACCTGCTCTGTTTTTCCGAAGCAGAGCACCGAGTGAGAGAGAGAGGCGAAAACAGGGGATGTATATAGGATGGAAAGTGGGGGTCGGACTAGGGAAGTTCCTGAGATGGTAAGGTGATCGGGGGTGGTCTTATCTAGTTCTGGGAAGCGAGCGACGGAGATGGTAAATGAACAAACTAGATCTCACTCGTCTCCCTCCCACTCTCTCTCTCTCTCTCTCTCTCTCTCTCTCTCTCTCTTGAGCAGATAAGGCAAGTACAGAGGAAATGCCCTCTGTTCTCACTTCCCTGTTTTAGTTTTTACCTTTCAAAGACCTCCTCCTCCTCCTTCTCCAGTCTCTCTCTCTCTCTTTCTCGCTCTGAGTTTGTGCAGACGAATGCTCCCGTTCTCCTCTTCGGCTAGAGTGAAGCCAGAAAGGGAAGGAACAGCGGCATTGCACTGGAGAGAGAGAGACGGTGGGAGTTGATGTGAGAGAGAGAGAGAGAGAGAGAAGCAATAGACAGGCGGAGAACAGGGGGGGTTCTTTTATAGTAATATGTTCGCTTCCTATTCATTAACTTTCCAACTTCATTAATTTATTTATTGGCTTTTTCTTTTTCCCCTTTATGGCGAGAACTACTTATTTTCCAATTTATCTTTTGCTGGAGGTCGCTAAATATATATATATATAATAAAAAATAAATAAACCATGCGAATAAAATTATAAGAAAATGCGAGAGGCGTTTCGGTAATTTTTCCGTAATTTGAGTAAAACAGGCGGCGTGTAGACAGAGAAAACATGCGTATTCATTGGTACCCCTGCATGGGACGCAAATGGCACGACCGCCCCCCACCCCCCCCCCCCACCCCCCCCGGCGCGCGACGTGGCTTCTCCTGATTGGGCGGTGAGGAGCCGGTAGGGGACCGACCGTCTCTTGAGAAACGGTTAAGCTTTCGGGAATTGAAGGGAGGGAAAGAAGGCAGATGTTCTGCACTTTCAGGCAGTTTCTCCCCTGCCATGGGCCTGAAATCCGCCGGAGAGGCACGTCACGGACACCTGCCGGTTTAGCTTCCCGTCGCCGAGAAAGAGGACCCTTGTCCGAAGAGACGATCAATCGCTCCGACAAAAAGTGATGGCTGACCAGTGCAGCGCCAGTTATTAACCGGGGGGGTTGGCGCAGTAACCGTCTCGACCCGGCCCGATATCGGGCCGGGATATCCGACCTAAAAGCTCAAAACGGGCGGACAAGGCGAAGGGAACTCGCGCGGATATGAAGCGGGGCGGGATTACGTTCTGTACCCGGAAAAAGAGAGAACGGCGTCTTAAGATCGAATGCCGCCGTCTCTCCCGGACAGGGGAGTGCTTTATCGAAGCCCTTTTGTGGTTCGGATTCGATTTCGTGATTTGCCCCGTGTGTGAATCACACCACGACGGATCGAGATCCGATCGTTCGAGGTGTGGGTCGAGACACATTCTTTTCCTAGTATCATAAGCGCTCGATGGAACGAACGGGTGCGAGTTTTGGATAGGCCGAAGTGCAGTGGATCGGACGTGGCATCTGACGTCCAAATCCGAACTGTTTTTTTTGTTTTGTTAAATAAGAGTTCCAATTTGCAGTTCAATCCCGGAGGGATTGAGGGCAAGCATCGAGGCGCCATCGAGCGCGGATTTAGCGCCCCGAAAACGACCGTATATGAGCATGAAGCATCCACTCAAGGACAAAGAGAAGCGTCCGATTGTTCAAAATTTAAACGATTCTTAAAAACAATCAAAAGAAGGAAGAAATTAATGGAATGTTCAATCGGATTTGGACTAAAATTTTGTGTACAATCCGAGCGAAAAGAGGCCGAGGAGGGGATGTCCTTATGCCACATTCAATCGCTCCGCATGTGGTGCCACTCGACGAGGTATGACGACGGTTCAATTAGTTAGGTCAAACACTCCTCGATCCAATTTTCCATCCACAACCACTCCAACTTTGTCAATACTTGGGGGTCAACAAATTAGATGCCGCCATCCCCCATGCAACGTGGAAAGATTAAAGTAAAGTAATCAGGACCCTTAATCATCAAAGATTACTGGTCGTGTTTTGCCGCATGAAACTCATCGTGTTAGTTGCGAAAGGGACGAGGGCCATGGCTCGTAGGAAGGACAGATAGACCCCACTGATACCGTAGTTTACGAAATTCTCATCATGTTTTAGAAATGGGTTGTCTTAGTCGGGGCACAATTTCCTAGCTTTAGAACTCAAGTACAAAAGTGAAGCGGTTCGATGCGTCATTCTTCTCGAACCGAAACGTTTTTTATTCGAAATTAGACACCGAACATACATGTTTCGGGTCGGTAATTCGCTGTACACTGCGCCCGCGATAAAACCATATAGAGCCCGCATAAAATCGGATCGGTAAAAGAACATCCTCGATTTGATATGAGAACGTTTAGATAGATAGATGAGTTCAAGCCAACACAATTGACTCGAGTATCCAATGCATGGGACGGGATGGTTTGTGTGCATTTGTGAAGATTAATCGAGCTGAATATTTCGATATCCTGTTTTATTAACTAAAAGATTCCACCGTGCAATTCAGTGCCTTACGACGCAAATCGCCTTTAATTAACCCATGATATAAAATCGAAATTCAGATATTATGATTTTCTCAGGAATGAAATGGAGGAGTTCCTTCATTTGTCGAGATCTAGGGTTGACTGGGATATCAAAATGGCGGTGGAGACTTTGTTAATGTTGTCAAAAAAAGCAGTTGGCATTTCGCTTTTCCCTTGCCGCCCGGCTTTTATCTTTATCCACGTAAATAATTTATGTGTAATATAATATGATCTTCAAATCTAGGCTACTATACTAGCTACACTATGTTTAATAAGTCCGGTCGATCGGATCACAACTTGACAAGTAGGGAGGGCCATATGCAAAGTCCCCCAAATTCCAAACTTGACTAGTTGTTCCAATTTTGTTAATGTAATTTATGAAAGATATATGTGTGTGTGTGTGTGTATAAGGTGCACCAACTTCAAGATCTTCCTTCCTTGTTTTTGCCCTAGAAGTAATGTCAAAGTTCATTTAATGCACTGAAAACAAATTCGTATTATATCCCGACTGAGTTATATAAGATACAGAACAAATATAGTGTTTTTTTTTTTAGGCTCTTAGCTTCGATTTGTATACCGATTAACGAAGCGCCCAGCTTCGTGTTTCCGACTTCCTTTTGACTCTCGAAAGCACAATAGCCCGTAAGTCCCCGTTGATTTCAAGGTGGATCGAGATGGGACCAATCAACAACCCACGAGTCCAAATAAGATCTGCAATCTGTGGCCAAATCGACACTCCAAAGAAGCAAGCATTCCAAGCAGTTCCGAGTCCCCGACCCGCAAATCGTCCTCGTCGGCGTGCCCGGGTAGGACGGCCGGCGGTGACCAGGCGTCGCGTCATCAATTCCGGGCGGCAATTGGCCGGGGAGAACTACATCGGACTACAGATTTAGGGCCGGCTGGGTGTTTATCCCCCCGCTTGTGCACGTCCCCCCGCAGATGATCTCGGCGTGATTTATGGGGGGGGGATGTATGAACGTCTGAGGGCGACGGAAAGCGAGCTTTAGGAGCAAAGGCAACGACCACTGATTTCTGGATTAGATTACGGTGCAATTTGTACGTTGTCTTTAATGATCTTTGTACTGTAACTGTGTCGTGATTCACGAAATGGGGAATTCGGAAGAGAGATATGGTCTCTCGGCATAGAGCCCTGCGTCAAAGTGCTTTCGAGATTTTTCCCCTTCTCTTTCTCGTTGATGGTTGCGAAAGTGATCGGCACTTGCCCAAATTCATGACCAAAACCCTAGCTAGTTCCCGCCTTTGACAATAACTTTTAGTTTTTCAACTTGACATGCTGAAAATTTTCGTAGTGTACTTTCAAAATTGGATGATTGCAGATTCAATTGGCAGACTGAAAGAATGTGGAGTAATAAGCCGTTCAGATCAAGGGTGAGGTAGAATTACGAAACACTTTGTAAACTTGGATATGCAATGTGAACAAAAGACAGATAGAGAAGAACCCTAAAAATGACAAGACTTCGTACACAGAAAAGGCATCGGCTCGCCCTTTTGGTACGAGATCTTGCTCGATGGCAATCTTTAGGTAGTAACGCAGAAGGTACTGAAAAAGAAATATTAGGGGTCTTCCGAGCAAGTGCATATAAAAGAATCAATGCGTTCCTAATGCGGGGATTATTTTTTTTTTGTCTGTCCTATTTTTAACTCTTCTCACTCTCTGATTGTTACTCTGTCTCTTGTAGAGTGCGAGAATCGAATCCTGCGCCCGTGATACTAGCATCTCTAACTCCTCCCCTCAATTTCCTTACCAACAGGGCGCATGCCCATTGGCAATGCGGGGATACTCACAAGCAAGCAAATTTGGGGAAGTTTCTAAAAGAGAAACCCAAGTCACTGTCCATGCGCCGCAAGATTCCAAAAGATCTAATACCACACAATAACCCCTTAAAAAAAGGCTACAAAAATCCATCGCTAGAAATACACTGTGTAAGAAAAGAACAGCACTGCATCTTCCTTCAAAGAGCTGCATGTTACCCCCATGTTCTTGACAGAACGTTCTGAGGTAACAACTGTCTCTTACTGTTTTTAATCTTCACTTACAAATTATAATTAATCCAGACATGAAAGGCCAAAGAGCAAGGCGTGACGACGCTGTTAAACTAATTGGTGTCCTTAATACCTGCTGTCTACGGGTTTTAGGACTATAGCTATAATTAGAGCAGGAACTTGGTTTGCTTAATCATCAAAGGACCTCTTAAAGTAGTTTAATATTACATTGTTTATTCTGCAACATATATAGAACCAATTACATCACGCAGCAGACACTGCTCCAGTACTTAACTTGGAGTGAATTCTCAGTCACAAGAATAATGAGAACATCTTCCTAATGATTGACCTGATTCAAGGATTAATCTAAAGTTACAGAACATTCTGTATGAATTTAGCATACATGATGGGTATCAAGATTCAGCAAAAGGGTCGAAAGTGCCCTAGGCTAATGGGAAGTAGTCGAAGCCAATCACGAGATGAATGTGCACAAAAGCATAGACATAATGCAGAATAATAGAGAAAAGATAATGAAAAAGAGGTGGAAAAAAAGAAAAACAAAGTTTCTGGACACCATGACCTACCACTTCTTGATTCTGGCGTTCATCTTTGCAGCCATACCCTACCTTATGTTGTCCTCTTCGCCTCTTTGTTTTCTTTTCTTTTGCAGGCAGTATGTATACATAATAATGTTGAGTGAATAGACAGTAATGTTTTTAACTTAATTAAGGGTAACATTTATTTTTCTTCCTCCTAAGTTAGAAAAAAAGGGCAAGTTGGCAAAGACTTTTGGAGCCCAAAAGAAAAACTAATCTTGGTCATGTGAGTTTCAAGAACAGATGAATTAAGATAATGCAATGCGTTTGCTTGTACACAAAACCCTAGCAATGCACAAAGTCCATAGAAAGAAAAAGAAAAGAAAAAAAATCAGTGGTGAAGCTTCTTTTCCCAATCAAACTGATCATGTCCCTCATATGACAACTTTCTCTCTCAACCGACAGTCCTCTCCCAACTACATACACTTGCTTGGTCGATCGATCATGCTTTGGATTCCTTGTGATTTCTGTCCTTTCTCTAGTGCCTTTAGTCGCCATAAATATCATGGAAAAATGAAGAAAAACTCCCTTTTTTTCCCCACTTTGGATTTCTAAAACAGAATTGAAGTAATGGAATAATATTATTGAATCATCCGAACTACTTTTGTATCTCTTCTTTAGTTCCTATCGACAAATTAGCAAATGATTTTGCATTCTTTTTGAGTTTATTGATGATGGGGATAGTTTTTCCATTTCAAGTCAGATCAGATCAAAGAACAAAAGAGAGAGAATCGAACGAGCAACAACAATTAACAGGCGTGTTGTTGACTAACACATGGAGACAAAATTGAGGGCACTGATTAAGAAATGAAAAAGAATGCAAATCTGATGGTTACCCTTGATCTAACCAATTTATATAAATAATTTCGGGCCAAAACCAACCTATATATATATTGGTACGGCAGTTGAATGCCACAGTGATTGTTCTAATTAATTAATAATTAGGATGCTGAACCCTATAACACTAGTGTCGGTAGTCCTACGTGGAGGGTAGTCGAAATTATTCTTTTTCCAGCTGTGCATCTGCGATTGTACCAAACTGTGCCAAGTAGAATCAGCATATTCTTTCTCATCTCTCTAAGATTTTGACGTTTATTGAGCGAGTGGAGTGTCCTGTGGGGATGAGTTTGGCTATACTTTGGCTTTTAGCATTTTGCATCTAAGCAAAGGAACTTCACTCAAAAAGAGTTTTCATTGGAAGCAAGTAGTGCTTTGATTAATCACATTGTAATGAAATCGTTAAAGCAACATCAGGAATGAGAGAAGATGAAAATGAGATTACTCAGAAACTAGAGTGAAGTATGTAGATAGGCGGCGCAAGCCAGCCGCGTCGATGTCGGTCTCACCAGAAGCTAGGCGACGCGATGCTGGGGTCACTCAACCGCCTACGAGATCTAGGCCGGCGCTGTTGATCCAACCAGATCTAACAAGGTCGATTGCTCGTCATTGTCGCTTGCTCGTTGGGGTTGCTTGCTCGTCAAGGTCGTGCTGCGAAATTTGAAACGTCAAGGGTCTCGCGGCGCAACAACATTTCACAATCGAGTAGCCACTAAGGTTGCTGACCCAAGCTAGATCTGATAGGGTCTGGAGAAGCACAAGTCCACCCGAAATCTCATCAGGATTGCCAGACCCCTCGACCAAATCTCGCCGGCGTCACGCTACCCCCGACAGAGCTTCTCTGGCGTCCTCAACAACCCTCGATTGACCTCCATTCTTCACGTGTTATGGCCCGCGATACATAGCCAATGTGAAAAATACCTCCCAGTCAAGACTTAGCCGTCAGCTTTTCAACATAAAGCCACACATTTTCTTTTCCTCCCAAGTATATAAATACCTTGAGAGGGGAAAGCTTACAATCCTTTCCAAAATCATGGAGGCAAATTCATGCCTTTTCCACAACTAACCAAAGAAAATATGACATTAAATATAACTATCGAAAAGTTCGATTGCAGCGTGCGAACATGTTTGAGCAGGTTCTAGATTATGTTCCTAATAGTTGATAAATAAAGATACTAAATCTAGGTGCCATCATGCGTGCATGTATCACATCTTATTTTTCTCGTTCTTTTTTCCTCTGATTTTTCTCGTTCGACCTGCGAAATCAAGATGCAGCCAATCCACATTTTGAGCTGTTGAGACAAAAGGACGTTTTGAATGTGGACAAGTCAATTAGGGCATAATTCAAATCTAGGTGCCGATTTGTCAATATTGCTATTATTTGGTATACTATATGCTAGTGATCATATTATCATATTGTGGTACTGATGTGACTATGAATATTTTTTGGAGTCAATCGCAAGGTGGTGTTCGAACATCACATTTATAATCTCTCTGGTTTAATATAATAAGCGAATAAGTTATGTCACTTCAAAAAAAAATTTGATGATGCTTGACGCAATAGATTCACAATTAACAAGCCAACAACCCCCTCATTTGGAGCTTCTGTGTTCAAGGTTGACAACACTCATACTGCAACATGAGTGTAAGGCTTCTCTTGGATCCTTGGTGTTTGGTTAAGGTGTAACCTCACCAAAGAAATGAAGCTTTCGCTCCTACAAGGGCCTCCACAGTTAGTCCCCATCATGTGGGGCAAACTCCACGAATGCATTCTTTATTTTAACGCACCGGTGCCTGTACGCCTTGGACTCTCAATTCCCAATAGATCTTTGTCTTTTCCAGAGAGAAAAAATACTCACTAGTGTTTTACATCCTGTTAATTTTGAGATTTGAACGAGAACCGAAATAAAGCCTTTTAAGGACTTATTTAAGTCCAACCCTCTTATTTTGAGGAAGGGGGAAAAATATTTTGACAGATTATGAAACAAGAATACAAGATTGATAATATCTTTTAGGGCTTGTGGGTGAGAGAGAGAGAGAGAGAGAGAGAGAGAGAGAGAGAGAGAGAGAGAGGGAGAGATGCTATCTTCCTCCTTTTAGAGACCTACAAGAGATGTCATGGACAGTACACATCCTTGCTGTCTAACAAGTGGACCAATCAAAGCTGTGACTGCAATTCACGCTCTAAAACTAGTGTTAAAGTCCGCTACCACAAGGGCAACGTGTGCACCGACACTCGCACCAGACCGCTGAGCTGATGTTCTCTTCCGCCAACTGGAGGGAAAAACAATTGACAAAAAGTGGCACAAGCCAAGGAAAGCACCAAGCTCAAGGGTACGAAACAAAGCTAGTAAGATTTGATAAAATCCCAAAGGCTTGTTCAACTTTGCACAATTGGATCAATTGTGAGTGGAATCGTCAACATCCACAGAATTCCAGAAAATTAAGTAGGTTATACTACGTTCATTGTCTTTTAACAAAAGTATCGTCAATCTCATGTCAAGTGGGGGAAACTCGATTCCCTTAATTGATTTGATTGTGCAATGATGAAAAACCAAGTATGCCTTCGGAGATTTTTGTTTAACCAGGCTACCAACTTATGAAGTCAATCTCATCGATATCTTTACAATGTATATATAGATATCCTATGCCTTTACTACGCTACTACAGTATGCCATTGGACCGAGGAGGCAAACCACTCCCGGAGCTCAAAAGGAAGCGCTCCTGATTACTGACTTTTTCTGCATCTTTTTTCCTTCCTCAAGCTTCCTATACTTGTCCTTTTTACCCAAAAGAAGCCTGCTTCTGCCGACACTCCCACCTTACATTGTCTCAAAACAATATGAAAATCAATGCTCGACAAAGGAGTCTTTAACCCTTAATTTATGGTGTGCCCACATGCAAATTGCTTTCTAAAGATTACATATATTACGCTATTTGTCAATCTGCTGACGTCGTCTCGCCACAAACCCCGCTCGTAAACCTTGCAAAAACATTGATTATATGGGCCATATAGATCCCCCCTTTGAGTCTTTTAACGTTGTATAATGTATTTTGTCCTCTAAAATATGCATTTTTCTGGGTATACGGTCGCAAGAGCTTGACTTGTTTCGGCAAATATGGCTTCAATGGGGGGTTTAATCCTTCTTTCGCACGTAAAGCAGATGCTTAAAATCTTCGCTCCTTTTTCCATCAAACATTATGCAGACAATACGCCCAAATGATAAATGTTTTATGCCTCATGGTGCGGAGGCTTAATTAGCCTGTCGCTTTGTAGAAATGTCTCTTTCTTCCCCCAACTTCCGCATTTATTTCTTATAAATTAATCATCCGACATCGAGTTGCAAAGTATGAAAACCATTATTTGCAGATTCTACAATCTTCACGTAGAAGCAGCATCGTGCAAAGAAATCTAAACTTAATTACGAAAAGAAGTTTGTGATAGTCAAGCCGGATTTGGTGCTAAATAAAGAGGATTGAGTTGAATATGAAGAAGACTGATAAAGAGGACTACTGCTGACATCAAAAGACAGATGGAAATATAGAAAATCCGGAGATTTGCTTTAGAACGCCATAGAAGTGGGCTTGTGTAGGTTCAAAGAGTGATTCGAAATTAGTATACCAGAAGAGAGAAGCTTTTGATATGATTCTATAGATGTGTTTCAAACTAAAAAGCCCGTCCATCCTTCCTCGTACTGAATGGAGAGAGGTCTAGTACCTGGGAGATCACTTGTTTATAGAGAAACTCTGTCTTCACCACCGTCGTAAGGAGCACAGAAACCCCTTTTCGCTGCACATTTGACATTTTCTGGTACGTGCAGGCACTTTTTCCATATGTAAATCTCACTTCAACAATAGTGGATGGATATAAAAACTACCGGGTGTACCTCAAATTCATTCCAAAGCAATTCTGAAGGGCTAGTCCAAAAGGCACATCTAAAGTTTGCTTCGACACTTACTCTCTGCTTCGTGATGGTATGATTGTCTGAAACAATGTAAATGGTAAACATTCATACCACTTAAAGAGGAACGCCATGAGACACGCAGCAAAAGTATGGTTGGACTCTCTCTCTGATTTGAAACTGGAATTATTACCGACAGTTTGGAGCTATGCTAAATAGCACATGATTAAGTTCCAATTCCTCTGCTAGACACAGAAGTACAATGCAATCACAAATATGGCATGCATCCCCCATTTTAGTCTCACTCCCATGGATAAAGATAAAAAGCACGCATCAATCTTTCCAGATCGACTCATTTCAATAATCACATTAATTGTGGTAGGCCATGGGAACGAATATGCACAGAAAGAAAGACAAGCAGGACCGCATAGAAAAAGTACTATACCGTTACCATGATGAGCATACAGTGTAGTGTGTGTACACAGATAAGTGGCAAGTGAGGGTCAAAAGCAAGAACATAAACCATCAATCTGCTGAAACCTATGAGTCCCGGAACCAGATTAAAACAAGATAAAGTAGCTCTGAAGTATGAAGTGAGGTAAAGCCATGAGCTCAATCCGTTCTAGGCCAATAACTTTCCCCCGGTAAAAGAGTATAACTGATGATGCAAAAGGCGAATTCCTTCTATAAAGAGAAACATAGACAACAACGGATTCAATTTATTGTGGAAGTACGCAAAACTATAATTCACATACCCCACCAATGTTTTCACTTTTTTAAGCAAAATGCCATGACACTAGTGGACGTTTAAATTATTTTCATCTGGAGATTCACGGAAGGCTGTGTTCTCCATAGCAGATAGAAAGGAATCGCCATCCAAAGTTTATGGTCAAGAGTCAAGACACTGGCTTTCGCTGGCCTTCAAGTCTAGCATAGCGACAACATCACAACTTAACCTAGTGATTGCAGAAAGTTCCTGGATCAATAATTTTGCTGAGGCTAATTCAAATCCATCAGATTGGACCATAAACAGATAAAAGAAAATTCCATATGGACATAAGCCAGATAAAATCAGGTAATATGTGAAAAGCAGAATACGTGCTTTTGGTTTGCAACTCATAGTCCAATAGAAGGTTAACGTGATTCATAACGGCAAAGTTTTATAGACAGTAAGGAAAGTATCTAATAGATAACAAGAATGGGAGAAACTTTACACAACAATAACAACTTGTGGTAATCCACCATGTGGGAATGAATGCACCACCAGTCTCAACTTGCCATTACGGCAAATGAACCAAACTTCCTTATAGTCCCACTAGTCTCATATACAGGACCTAGCACATAATAACCATAACAGTAACAATCAATTACCTTGTACTTGCCATCTTCAGCACATTACATGCACACACACACTGAGAAAAATATTTTCACAGTTCAGGGACATTAGCTTTGGTGTCTGTAGACATGTTCCGATCTAACATTGGCTCCACCGGTTCCAAGGGATTATGCTCATCAATGGGCAGAGAAGCAGGGTTCATGTCATTGTTTCCAGAAGTGATAGTAGCCTTTGCTTCCTCGTCAATTGGCTCCAGTAACACAGAGGTAAGAGTGCCAGAATAGTCATTGACTTCTGCCATCCTTGCAATTTGCTCAGGCTGTCTCACTTCATGACTTGGATTTGCAGAGACACTGATAGCTGCACTTGCATAAGATTTGGTGGACTCCACTCTTATAAGCTCGTTGGGCACATTATGGTTAAATGTGGCCACTACAAGCTAATGAAATTAAAAAAACCAGCGTGTCAGACTCTTATAAAATATTGATCAAACGGAAAAATTAATTTTCTTATCGCAAAAAGCATTTGAACAATATGTAAGCGCTAAATGAAGCCATTGTACTTGCACATTATGATCGTGTCAGCAAACTTGCACTAAAACTCCATTTGTTTCAAGAAAATTTCACGATAAAAGAAAATATTTTCCATGAAAATCTTTTCCAAGAAAAATGGTTAATAACTTATTATTCATTTGTTTGGATGGTTTAGGGAAAATAATTTCCTTCTTGCCAGAAGGGAAAGTTATTTTCCCCCAATATAAACTTCTTGGTTTCAGTCCATGGAAAATGTTTTTAGTAGATCGATTAGTTTCTGTTATCCAACACCAAAAAGTCGGGAAATAATTTCTCGGAAACAATTTTTCATCGAAAAAATGGACCCTAAGAGTTAATCTAACTCGTATTGGTCAATGTAGAATAATAGAGAGTCGGCATCCACTCTAGCGTGGTGATCTAGCTTTTGCTATAATGAGCAACTTAGAGAAAGATACCATTTAGGACCAGGGGTCGTAGGGTGCGACCGAAGTAATAAAGGAGAAAAACGCATAGTTTGGCAATTTCACTTTACATGACAAATATAAAAACATTACTTGAGTAGGGCCAGCAGCTATCAATGGACCAGCAACTCCACCGCCAAAAACCCGACCATCAGGCTTAGCAAGCATGACACTGACCAAGCTAAGTCTAGGGTGCGTAGAAATTCTACCTTCCCAAATTGTAAATGAACCATTCAGGGCCAAAATTTCAAAACACCCCTGCACAACAAGGAGAACATAAAAAAGCTGAACTAAACCTTGCAGTCAGCTGCTCTTTCTATCATTTAAGGACCCGAACCGATCTCTAACATAATTCAAAGAAACCAATCCATACGACCTCAAGTATTTACTGTTCCTCATCCGTACTAATGTAGGATTTGGTTGGTCAAGGTTCAGCATAAAACTTGAAAAGAAATAACTTCTATAGAGAACCAAAACCAATACAAAGATGCCTCTAGTAACGAGTATTCTGAGTTTTTCCCTCATCTGCACCTATCATCAATAAGAACAAATTCAAAACTTGCCATTCCACACGAGAATGCTAAAAAAGCGGTTGAAATTGTAGATTCTTGTTCAGAGAAAGTCCACAGGTAGCACAAATAAACTGTTGTGATTAACTGCCATAAAGAGGAGGGGGGGGGCGGGGGGAGCGGGGGGCAGAAGAAGCTGTTTAAGAGATTGGCCGTTTCCCCGAGAACGCAACTAGCCCTCAGCAGGAACTTCATGCAACCTTTCATACTATGTATGCCAATGTAGGATGAACAGTGGTTAATTTGTAATCAACAGAGGGAAGAGCAGATGGAAAGCTCTGTTTTCATCGGCACTAAATAAATAGACAGGAGTTAAATGACAAATCCATATCATGTTGCAGATGCCCCCTTTTAACCACTAAGATACAGAATGTAGGATCCTCATGATTTTGGTACATGATCCAGCATCAGGAGCTGAGAGAAAGTAGTGTTAATCGCGGCCGACACAATACCTCATAACTCAAAACACCGCCAAGAGGCCCAGGTTGGCGTACGATGGCAGTGGAGACAGCACCAGTTGCCGAAAGCACCGAGAGCGAATGAGAGTCCGGTTGAATCAAAGATGATAACTTGGCAAGAATTTCCTAAAGACAACGCAAATCTTTTAGGATGGAATCCATCACATTACAATGGGTATCAGGAAAAAGAACACTCCATAGGAAACATCCATATCTCACCTCCCCTCTATGTACGGTCACCGTCTGAGCGCCGAAGCTTCCTCCAAGTCCCCCCGTTGGACGTCCACCTTCACACAATAGGTTCAAACATCAGGAGAAAAAGAAGCATGCTCAAATCGCTACAACGAACGGATTTGTACAGACAAATCGCATGAAACGAAGACGTTTCTGATTCTAGTGTTGGCGATCACTCACCAACGGGAGCGACCTGCAGAATTCCACTGGAGGAACCTCGGGGCCTCCCTCTACCGCGCTTCACCGAGACCTCCGGCGCGAGGCTCCGAGACGGCGGCGGCGGCGGCGGCGGCCGCATGACTCCTCCGTCGACTCCGTACTTCTTCGGCCTCCCTCTCTTCTTCTTGACCGCGGCTCCGGCGACACCGGCACCCGATCCTCCCGCGCCCGCTCCGGATCGCGATTTCGCCCCACCGGCATCGCCGCCATTGCCTCCAGCGCCGAGCCCGGCGCTCGCCTGCAGCACGACCCGCGACTCGTCGGCGCCTCCGCCTTCCATGGACGCGAATCCTCCGCGCCGCCGCGAGCTCTGGAAGCAGAAGCAGAAGCAGCGCGAGACATTTCTCTAGCGTTTGTCAACGAAGCTCGGGGAAGGGGAAAAAGCGCTCGTCGGAGGAAGACGACGACGACGATCGCCAAACGAAGGCGTTCGGAGTGAACAGCGAGCTTGGCAAAGCGCGCCGGAAATGGGAGAGAAAAAGAAGAGGAAAAAGAAAAAAAGGAAAAAATAAAAATAAAAAAAGAAAAGAAAAGAAAATTCACCTGCTTTTTTCCGTTGACGACGACGGATTTAGTTTTCTTAATCCTGATTTACCAGTGCGCGGTAATGGAGATTAAAGATAATAAAAAAAAGGCCCGGACGGTTGGTTTATCAAGCGAAGCGCCAGATATTTTGGATTCCCAAAATGCCCCCTGGAAATATCTAATTATTTATTTATTTATTTTTCCCTTTTTTGTTGGGTTTCCTATCATTCCGCATTTGGCAAAGGATGGACATATAGAAGAGCAGCTGCAATTAGAGATGGATTTCTCGTAATCGTGAGAGATTTTGTTACCATATTCGATATTTCTCATAATTAGAGATGCATTTGCCAAAGAACAAGAGATATTTGGTCGCTTATTAGATGAATTAGGGACAGATTCGGTAATGAGGAATTTGTATACGAATATTAGATCACACGTGCCTACCCTCTATATAGATGATCAATTTACATAAGAAATTTGTCTTTGCGGAAATGATCAGCCCAAGCTAGGCAGGCCAAGCCCTACATTTGGTAGATTGAATATAACTTTGGAAAGGATGACATTGAGCAACGAATGCCCATCCACGGCTTCCTGAGCATCTCCTCTAATTGAGCCAGCCCGCAAGCTCCACCACCATTCGACGTCGGAGCAGTGCTTAGCCATCATCCCCCTCTATCTCACGCTCTCTAGAATCGTTTAATCCGTTGGATCGACGCGGTCCGACACTCTGGACCTTGAATTTGAGGCTCACGACCTCATATCCGAGGTTGCCAGAAAAAGGGGACCGTAGAGCTGAGGTCACCTGAGGGTGGAGCTCAGGCTCGACATCGATTGCGGCCGAAAACAGTAAGTCATGGCGATTGTGTTGCGACCGGTGACCTTAACGACTGCCTTGCTAAGAAACAGTAAGACACCCCAATTACCATAGAGCAAAAGCTAAGTAAAGCGACAAGGTTTGAGAAAGCGAAAAAGACAAATAGCCCATTTTCTTGGGAAGAATCATGAGAAGGCGAGAAGATAGTTGAAACTTGCTAAAAAACTGGCCAATTTTCTTGGCTCGTCTCGAAGGGAGAAGATGAAGTTCAGACTTGATACCGGCGAGGGAGGGAGGAAAAGATTGAGATTTGATTCAAGCGCATATCTATATCCATATTATATCCGGGCTTCTACCAAACACTATATAAGACATTATAAATCGCATTATCCTATATCATCTTTATCCTATCCGACAAAAAAATCCAGATGACCATAAACTAGGCTTGTCTGATCCATCCGATTGCCTTCTGGCTTGGCTAGGCCGGCCAAGCCGCCAAGCCCATAGTCAGATTCAAATGGCCATTAGGCTTGTCTTCCGTCTACCGAGTAAAAATATGAGTGACCAAATGAAACTGGATCAATACATATTTCTAACTTCTCGTATAGAATAATCAAATAACCGATCGACATTATCCTATATTATCATATCATATCCTATCGACTTCTTCGCATGCATTTGCAATGAAAAGATCCACGAAAAAGGCATGAATCTAGGGAAGAAAGATACTCTCTCTTGTCAATCTTGTCCACCAAAAAAGCTGATCCATCACCCACAGATACTAGTACATAGCTCGTCAGTGATATGGTGAAAGACCAAGTTGCCATGACAATTTCGGAGTCCCTGGCCATACTCATAGTTGTCTATCCATGATTTGGCTCTTAGCCGTCGGCATCTCTATTTCCCTCAACATTATGAATCAATTCAATTTCGCAAAAAAATTTCAAATGCACCAACAGCATTTGAATGAGAAGGGGTCGAGAAGACGAACGTGACATCAAACAGAACCAGACTTCTTTCATTCGGGCTCATCCAGATGTCCAAACAGCTCTTCCCAGTGAGACGAAGCTTCCTCTGGCGTCCGGAAAGTCCAGATATGATGCTTGGCTTTCTCGCGGGTTTCCAGGATTTCCTGCAAAATATTCCGCTCCCTGATTAGTTTCCACAGAAAAGAGATGGATAAATTCTAATAAGCGAATTTCTGATTAGTTTCAACAGCATAAAAACAAGCCAATTGTCTCAAAATGAATTTTCACCATAACCCACAGTGACAAGGAAAAGGTGTGACAGTATAATTCAGCAGAACAGTTTTTAGCTAGTTGCATAACAGGAGCAGGGAAACATCAATACAACTAAGTGGAGGAATTTCCCGGCTTTTCCAAATGAAATTTGTCCTGCGATATGCAGGATAAACTTTAATGCACGAAGGTGACAATTCCAACTCCTGGCAGAGGAAGCATTAGAACAGATGGTAAGACCTCTACAAATAGTATGAACTTCCTGTCCAGAGGCTCAGTTCTCCCCCTCTTACAGTCCACACAACGAGTGAGCATTTATCAATTTCTTTTGGAATGAGGATTTGCCAAACTTTTATCCTTCTAAAAGAGAAAAGGCATGAAAAAAGAAGAGCATTTCTACTCCTTTACGCTAGCAGAACTCTGGGTATCAGTTGTGCATGGAGTGATTTTCTTCACACTGTCAAAACTAAGTCCACCAAGTGACACATGATATCAGAATTTTCATAAGTAACTAAAGGTTCAATGGTCATCCTTTTAGTAGAAAAGATGACAGAGGAGAAAGAAAATACATACGCTTGGATGCAAATTTTTAAAAGTATTGGAGCAGACACTCGGTATTCGGAAAATCCTATGGTCATGCTCCTCGATTGATGATGATTTACCATCATCCAGAGATAAAGCTCCACCAAAACACCCAAGAAAACGAGGAGTTCACCAATTTAAACAGGAGAAAGAAACTAGCTCAAAAAGGTGTACAACAGAAAATGATGGAAGGGAAAGGAATCGAGCCTCTCTAGCATCATCCTAGTTCTAAAATCTCTATAAGTCATTAAAGCAGGGGGACTGCACAAGTACTTCTCATTAATCCTAAAGCTATATATCCACATTTGTTTGCCGCTTTCACCAAACCGACCAGCTTCCAGCTCTTTCAGGGCAGAAAGAGAAGAAAGAAAAAAAAAGAAAAGAAAGACAGAGGAATTCTTCAACATCCTTATCTAGCTAAAACAAGGCTATCGGCGGAGGATTTAAACATAAGAAAGAATAGAAAGACGATCCATTGGACGTACTGCTTAAACTCTTTAGAGGATGAGGACCCAAGAACATTAGTGAACATGGCAATGAAACAAGCAATCGCAGAAGAATATCAGCGTTCACCATCACATGTCGAGGAGGAACCAACAAGCAAATCTCAAAGCAACAATGATAGAAAAATCATCTAACAACAATGCCGTCCAATGTCCACCCTAAACGAGCCCGAGCAATGTGCCGTGAGAGCTGTCGCCCTTCTCCACGAAGTCTCGCTCTTTCTCCCTCCCTCTATCTTAACTTGAATCCAATCATCTTTACTAGTTTGTCAATCTCCCGAGAACATTATGCAAGCATTTCTTCGATTCTTTGAGACAATTACATCTATTTCTAGACTAGGGCGAGTTTCGTCTCCATTATTTCCAGACTTCGGCCGACTTCGCCGCATTTCATTATCTTCACCGATCGGCATTCACTTGGAAGACCAAATGCTCCATCCCTAAACTCACTTCCAAGCTCCAATTTCTATCAGTTACACTACTCCTGGCATAACAAAAGAAGCCGGAAACCACCGAAAGGGACTTCTCGCGCCGCAAGCACTTGCACTATCCGCGAATGAAATGAGGCGAGCAGCGGCGCGAAGACGAAGCGATCACTGACCTGAACCTCGGACGCTCGTTTGGTCTTGAGAGTCAGGCAATCGACGAGGGCGCTCCACTTTCCGGAGCAGTTGTCGAGAACCCCCGCCCGGTAGTACTGCTGCATCTGATGAACCGGAGCTGCCGCGACAGAATTTGCCGAGAATTACCAAAACCGCGAGAAGAAGAAGAAGACGAAAGGAAACAGCGGGATCGCGGGCCAAAAAGTCGAGGTGACGCAAGGTCAGAGACGAAGTAGACCCTTCGCCCAGAGCTCCCCGTTCAACCCCCGCACGCAACACACGCATCTGAGAGAGAAGGAGAGAGAGGGTGTGTACAGTAGCAGAACCAAAGAGCGTTGAAGCAGGTGGTGCACGACAAGCGCCGCCGCGGGACGGCGGAGGAGGCTTCTTCGTCCGCCGACGCCATGATCGCAGACGCTCGTCCGAAACCGGGCCGACGTTACGCACGTGCCGATTGCGGAGCGCGAGGGCGAGGGGCAGAGACTTTCTTCTTAGGTAGGACCCGTCGAAGCCCTGCGGAGCCGATCCGGGCTTATGTCGGGTCGGACTCCATTTCTTATCCAGCATTTTTTGCGATGAAAATTCGAGTTGTCAAGCCCGTTTATTCCCCGTAATCAATCGGTGTTAAATTGAACTCAAGTTTTTGTCCCTTTGCTGCTTGAGTCAAGCTCGAGTAAGAAACTTAATACTCAATTGCGCTCGAGTTGGCTAGAGTCGAGCTTAAGCTTGCAACCATCTTGACTCGATTATGATGACTCGACCCGGTTCGACTGACGGCACAATATTTCTATCGATCAAATGAAATATTCATATAATGAGTAACATCTTAACGCATCACATTAAGTTCTTTATATACAAACATTAGGGTTAATATCACGAAAAACCCAAAACTGATACACTTGTGACAATTTTACCCCAAACTATTTTTTTAATCACAAAAAACCCCAAACCGGTCCACTTGTGACAGATTTATCCCAAACTATTTTTTTGACCACCAAAAACCTCAAACTGGTACACCTGCGACAATTTTACCCCAAATTAATTTTTTGACCACTAAAAACCCTCAAACTAGTACATTTGTAATAAATTTACCATCCATTAGTGTTCGTTAAATTGGATTAATATCACAAAAAATTACAAATTGGTAAACTTGTAATAAACAGAGGAGTAAAACCCCAAATTGGTATACTTGTCAACTATCACGTATCATTAGACTTAGCAATTTGACAGTAAAATTTAACGGAAACTAACGAAGGATAAATTTGTCATAGGTGTACTAATTTGAGATTTTTGGTGGTCAAAAAATTAATTTGGGGTAAAATTGTCACAGATGTATCAGTGTGGGCTTTTTAGTGGTCAAAAAAATAGTTTGCGGTAAAATTATCACAGGTGAACCAATTTGAAGTTAATTTATCACAAGTGTACCAATCTAGGATTTTTCGTGATATTAACCCCAAACATTAAGTCTACAATTTTTGTACAATTTCTTCATGACTTCTTTTTTCAAATTTTTGCTTTCATTTTAAATTTAACAGGGAAATCATTCATAGAAATTGAATGAAACTGCCCCAAATCTGCTTTGATCAAGCATCATATTTCACAAGCTCGCTGAACCCAAAAGAGTACAACAGTGTTCCCATTTCATTGCCTCTCTTCCCTAATTGAATTGATCGTCTAGCAAAAGGGTTAAAAACTACAAAAAGCAAAAAAAATTAGAAAAAAAAATTCAAGGATTAACAGGATTACCATATTTTAATGCAGTAGCCTCTTGCTACATCCACACCATTCTACTCATCAGCGAGGTCCGGTAATAAAATCGTCATAACACCATCCAATCGTCTTACTGAGATAAGCTTGCTCATATCATATGCTTAAGCCTGTACAAAGCCGAGGCACCAAGACAACATGTTTTACATTCGACTTTCGAGAAAATAATGCAATCATTTCGACGACGAATCGCAATATGTTGATTCTGTCGAAATGAAGCTATATTGGAACATACAAAATCCACCCGACCCTTCATTTCGACGTTTTCCCACGTCTCGCTCCCATACAACTGTTCTCGAGTTCAGTGCTACCAAGAACGGGAACCGGAACCCCCCAAATATCCATGAAAAACCAATTGCATCAAAGCCTGCTCTGATCTCCTCTCCATTAACTTATGAAACATCTGTGGCCCCGAATGACCTTATCAGACTCGCCTCCAACCGGAGCCTGATAAATCTAGAATTAGCAAGCCTAGATAGCCCAACTTCTTTCACAGCAAAGCAAAGCGAGGATTCTTTTACTATGCTGGTTTCTGAGAAATCTGGATCTTCATGGCTTTCTAGCTCCGAGTCATCTCAAAAAAAAATCACTAGAATGGGAATTTTGTGAGGACTATGTGAAAAGCATCTTCAGCTCCTCTATACGTGCAGTGCGAACTTCTTGATCCGTCAAAGCACCGGATATAATTCGCTGTTTGCGTGCTTGCACTGCTTCCATCCTCTCCTCAACCGTTCCCTGCCATTTGCAGATGTCAACAATTGTAAGGTTCTAAAAACACGAAACAGTCAAAGAGGAGAAAACACAGTAATGGATAACAATCACACAGACATAGTAAGGACTTCATCAGAGAAATAGCCGCCTCATGCAAGTATGCAAATAATGCACCTGGTAACAAGCAAAATCATCTTTAAAAATGCCAAAATAAAAGGAAATGGGCAATAAATCTAAGTGCGTTAGTGGTAACAGTGCACAAGTCAAACGCCACACTCATGGATGTGAACCATGTGATCATCAAAAAATTCTTCAACCAATAAAAGAAATGAACCCAGTTACCCACCACATGAACAAACATCATTCACATGATAGTCATCTTTTTCTTGGCCAGACATGATAAGTCACCTTGACAACACCTAATTTCAACCCCCAAAACTTAAAGATTTCTGCTGCTGGAGCCATTAGAGCCAAAAAGGATAAATCCCATCCATACAACTACTCAGTCTAAGGAAATAAGGAAAACCTTCACAATGAACCGTTTGATCATCACACTTTTTGTTTGCCCAATACGATGAATGCGCATGACAGCTTGTTCCTCCACTGCTGGATTCCACCATGGATCCTGCAGAATATTTTAGGACAACGTGAAACAAATTTTCTTCTTTAAGACCTTATGAAAACATTTGCCTAAAACTTTTCAAGCTTCTGCAAGAATATTAAATTTGGAGATTACTGCAAGCAATGCAAGGCATAACAGAACTTCATCCAAGGAAAGCCCCCAATGCATTGAGAGTGGATGCCGGTTAGATGGAGCACAAAAGTTAGCTCAAACGTTCCGGTTCTTCTACATGAGCACTATCCCTGTGCTATTATAATCTTGAATAGAGCCACATTCCCTATTACCTTTTTCCTGATATTAAAATGTATCTTACATTTACTATTCTTATCCGAACAAGGCAATATTGATCCTAAATATTTCCCGAAAGCATCTTTCCATACTCTTTGAATTTATCATCAGCAACTTAAGCTGAAATCAGATCATAAAGTTATACTTTATTGAAGATAGCATGAAATACAGCTTATACTCCAGTAAGATAACAAGAGGCAACACATTTGATCCAACTAATCCAAATAGTACCAGCTTACCAGGACAAAAGCATTGGAAGCAGCAATCAAATTTACTCCCACCCCACCAGCCTTCAATGACATCAGTAAGACCTAAGCAAATAGATCATCCATGGAAATCTATCAGCCAAAACAAATCATCCCCCAAACACCAGCAAAACAAAAGTTATAAATATATTACCAAAAAAAAAAAAAAAAGAAAGTAAAAAGAAGGAACCAAAGGAGAAAACTATCTATGCTAACCCGAATATCATTGTCCTCTGAAAACCGTTTAATCACATTTTCACGCTGTTGCTGACTGAGAGACCCATCCAGACGAACAAATGGAAACTTATTTCTGCAAAAAATTGGTGAATATTCAGATGACAAGCTAGAGAGAACCGTAAAGAAAATTGACAACTATGTAAATGCAGCAAAAATCACTAGCACTTAGGCTCTGTTTCTTTTGCAGAAAATGAATGATTTGGAAAACATTTTCCTATAAATAATTGCCTGCATCATTTGAATTAAATAGCCTATGAAACTTTTTTTTATTATCGATAAGTACTTATGTCTAAACATTTTTGTAAACGGAGAAAATATTTTTCTTTCATTCATTTTGTAAACGATATAAGCAATCACTTTTAGAATAATATTTTTCAAATTATTCATTTTCCACGAAACAAATGCACCCTTAATTGTTTATAGCCTGAGGATATTCACAACTCTTTAAGTTTGTATCTATATAGATAACCTAAAAAAACTGCTTGCATATAGACAACACAACGTTATGTCAGGCATAAAGCATAGAGCAACAAAAATAAAAGGCATCATGCTCATCTACAGGAAGCATTTCAGCACATACACGTAAGCCGTTTACAAAAGCTGCAGGACCTAGCCAGGAGCAGAAGTGCACATTAAATAGTGGTTCATATTTGCTACTTCGTAAAGTGAGGAAAAAAGAGGTTTGGATGACTTGGAAATTTTGGATCCAAACCAACTATACATCCCTCTTAATGAGATACTAAGGTACTCATGAAAATTGCTGGCGCAAATCCTACCGAGAAAGAGGAATCTGCAAAAGGTCCAAAAAGGCAGTCCATTGGCTGAAAACAATGCTCTTTGAGCCTGAAGACCGAAGGTTCTCAAGTTCATGCAAGAGAGCAGAAACTTTGGATGATTCAACCCAGTTTTTCTCAATGTCAACTTGAAAACGACTTTCAGTTGGTGCCGTGATCAAATCTTGTCTAGTGATAGTTTTCCTGCAAAGTACAACAAAGATCACAATACTTACTGACGTACCTCAAAACGCAGATTTAAAATGGGACAAGACTCTAAGGAGGAATGAAAAATGATGATTAGACTTCTATAAATTGCGTGAGCTTTCCCAAAATACCTACAAACAGGACATAAACCAGAATTTGAATTACGCCAACTTGCCAAAAGACACTCTCTGCATAAGCGGTGAGCACAAGATGTTAGAACTGCATCTTCAAAGGCTTCAAGACATATCGGGCATTCTCCTACTTCCCCCTTGCGGAGCTCTTCCATGACCTCTTGAACATAAGCCCGCGATGGTGCATTACTGTTCCCCTCATCCAGGACACTCAGACTTCCTTTTAAGAAACGTCTCGCTAGCTTATTCAGGTCAGCATATTCCTGTGTATCCCCTCGACTGGACAGACAAGCCACAAATCACTAAGCATTAACACGATGAGAGCTTCCTAATATATAGAACTAGATGTAACACAGATAGAACGCATAATAATGCAATGAAAAGAATACTCTCAGAAATCACAATTTCAGCAGTGCCATCCTGCAATTAGATGTTCTGAAACAAGAATCAGGGGAAAGAAACCTACACAAGAAGCATTGTTTTCCCACCCTATTCCATATTCATAGATAGAACTGCTGAGATATTATCCCACATCGATTGACAAGGGGTCCTAAATGCTCTTTATATTCATGTGGTCTCTCTCCACCTAATAGATTAAACTTTTGGGTTGGACTTTCTAACATGGTATTAAAGCCAATGCTATCTCTTTCACAAATGTGCGTGGTAAAAATTCCATGTGAATGTGCAATGTCAAAATTTCATGTGCTGCTCGTAATCCGACTTGCACGTGAATGGGGGTGCTGAAGTATTATCCCACATCGATTGACAACGGCTTTTAAATACTCTTTATATTCATGTGGTCTCCCTCCACCTAATTGCTTAAGCTTTTGAGTTGGACTTTCTAACAAGAACTATAACTGTAAGGAGTAAGTTTCACTCGTTTCTTCTTTTTCCCAATCTATGTTTTCTAAAAAAAATTTATGACAATTTAAAAATGTAAAAAGAAGGTTATGTGATGAAAAGGTGTAGAGTCCAACATAAACAAGACAAAGAATTATCATGCAACACAGTTCCTGCTTAATAAAAACAACAACAACAATAATAAGAATAAGAATAAAAAATCAACGAATATGCTGCTCAATGAAAGTATCCATTTTCTTGACCGTTGACGCTTTTCATATTACTAGTTAGTGTATCTTTTTATGGAAGAAGAGATACATCTAGGAAGAAAACGACACCTTCACAAGCACACGAGGAGGTTTATGTTTAGCTCTGCCAAAACAAGAGTGTATTTTGTATGAGTTAATGTATTCCGTTTCTCACAGAAAAGCTAATAGTTAAGATATGCAACATGGAGTAGAAAGCAAATGAGAAAAGCAGATTCCAAGAGTGTGGGTAGATGCTAAACATATGGAATTTTGCAGCACTTGTCATCATTTTAGTTTCTGATAAGACCACTACCCCAGAGTTTGGGATAATATTTCCGTGTCTACACAGACACAGAGAAATATCTGGATCATATTTCCGTTCAAAAAGACCTTTTGAATTTACCAATTTCATAACAATCTTCCCGGTGTTATACAATAGCAAACACCACCTCACGTCCATGAAGTGATCATCATACAGAGGCAATGCAACTATACATAATAGTAAGGACGAACACATAAAGATACCACACCTCATCACAAGAAATGGGTGATCACAACATTGGCGAAGACGTAAAAGTAACTCCAATATCGAAGCATAATTGTGAAGAACCCGGCCTTGCTCAACAAATTGATCAAACTTGACCTAGAGAAATTAAATGCTTAATCAAAATGGGAATAATAGTGCCTATACATAATGAGAATAATAATAAGAAACTATCTTCCGTTTGATTCACATAAATCAACAATTTGAAAAATATTTTCCAAACTTTAATCATTTTCTTCGCTTAAGAAAATGAGTCGATGAAATATATTTCCATTATTAACAACAATCAATGCCTAAACAATTTTGCTGATAATGAAAACATTTTCTGTTAACTCATTTTGCTAAAAGATATAGATGATCACAATTAGAGAAACATTTTCCAAATTATTGATTTTCTACAAAACATACAGAGTCTAAACGGAAATTTATCTTCCATAAAACTGCCAATGGGGACACAAACCTTCGATTTTTTAAAAAGTGCTCCGTAGAAGTCCTTTTCAGCTTCGCTCAATTCACAATAAATGATCTTAACATCAGCTGGAGGAAGAACTAGAATAGGCCTGCAGTTGCACAAATTAAAATCTAGATTTGAATTAAGCAGAAGGAAGAGACCAAGTACTGGCATGTCCTCTATCATTCTGCTCACCTTCCTTCTCGATCTGTGGTTAACTTTGTTCTTCTCAGCATAATCGGCTTTAAGATTGTTTGCACCAGCTTCAAGCCCCTCTCGTCCCCTTCCTCAAAGGGTCTTTGGATGAGTTTATTCCACCTAGATAAAGGTTTATGGATCATACATTTAAAGGAACACTATAACTATATCTTTAAAGGAAAATTCATTGATAAAGTAACAAAGGAAGATTCACAACATTCCATGAAATCAAAAATGGTTAGAATCTCTAAAAGATCCTCAGTCTTTAAACTATTAGAATTATTTCTGAGGATTCCTAGAAAGCATCAGAAACACAAGGTCTTGAGAATACACACCAAAAGCATATCATTGCCATGACAACTCAAAAGCCACCATCAATACAGCTCTTTTACCAAAATGGAACCTAATTTGAATATCCTTAACCAGAGTGGCCATGACCCAAGCATTAAACAGCAATTGAATAATGCATACACCACTAAAAAGGACAAAATTGATTATTTGCACAAATTCTCAGTTTCCAAGTATCTGTCATCATATTTCTGAAAAGGGACCTTCTGTACAAATGCACCATAACAAAACTCAAGAGAAGAAGTTTATGAATTATGATCACAATAAATCAGAGAAAAAAAATGGCCTTTGGCATATCAATGATATCTTTCTCATCCGCTGAACTCAATGCCAACCCTTGAGCTTATAAAAATTCAACTTATCCTAGCAAGTTCTGAGAGTATAAAGGTTGATGAGAAAGATCTGCATTATTGGTGCCACAATAAGTTCAAGAACTGAACACGCCAATAAAAGGTAGACCAATATCATGATGAGTAGTGAGTCATGGGCTGCTTAATCTGACATTCCGTAGCTTTTGCACAAGCTCAAAAAATGATCTGAGCAAGATCTCGGCTATTAATTCAAACTACGTAAGATTAACTGAGGCACGTCATCCACTCTCAACGTACCTGTTATATAAATCAGCCAAGGTTTCATTACCACATGAGCTCTTCTTCAAGGGAAAATGAGCTTCAAGCAATCGGTTAATTCATAATTGCCCAAGCTTATTATATCGTCATACTTACACTTTCCAATGTTCAGCAGTACATAAAAAATGGAACATTGAATGATTTTTACGTATGAAGAGGCTTCTTGGAAATGACAGCTTATAATTCTAAAGGCACTCCCTCATATGTCAAATTTAATAAGACTTCTCTTCGTAAATGGACACTCTAAGCAGCAAATAACGTAAAGAAAAGTGGGGAAAATGCACAAGGCTTACCACGCCCAGTTGGCCCAAGGCTCCACTCTCAGAAACCGAAGAAGACTGTAGATGTCCTCAAGACTGTTCTGTGGCAGAAAAAGTACACACGCCGAGGCCCAACAATATATCAGATAAAAATGCATAATAGTTTTTCTTGTCTTGAAACATGACTTCGAAGTATAGCAGAGAAAAAGGGGCAAAGCTAAAGCCAGCACATCTCAGAAGTATTTGTTTGCCTAATTCTTGCAAATCCATATACATTTGGATCTCCATACGCTTAAATGCAAAAGTTCACCTGAATGGGGGTACCAGTGAGACACCACCGGCAATTGGCAACTAAGGCAGCAGCAGCCATAGAAATTTGGCTCTTTGAGGATTTTATAGTATGTGCCTCATCAAGAACCACTCTGAACCACTGAACTGAGAAAAGCACCCCACCCTCCCCAGAATTCTGCAAAGTAATCAATTGTACAGAAACATATGTCACCTGCTTATATCTAGATAGAGAGAGAGAGAGAGGTCTTTAAGCTACCTCTCCAGAATATTCAGAGCCTAAAACACCATATGTAGTGACTACAACGTCACTTTGTGCTAAGAGCTTTGCATCCTTTGGTCGACTTTGTCCATAATGAACATATACAGAGAGAGACCCAGGTTGCACGTGAGTTTCAATCTCAGCCTGCCAAAACAATTCTATGGATCCGGTAACTTGCGAATACAAAACCACCCAGGTATGTAAATCTTGACATAAACATAATACAACCTTCTCCAACAAACAAAAGCAACCTTAGCAATAGCTTATTGTATTACGCGTACCTTCCACTGGCCTAGCAAAGTCATTGGACATACAATCAGACAGCCACCATTCAACATCCTCTGCTTCATCAACTTGTTGAAGCCCGAGAACTTAATTTCCCTCTTGGATGGATTTGGAGACTGCTCTAGCGTGTTTGCAGTTTCAGCACCTTCATTAAGCAGTTGAGTTATGTTCTGACTGCCCAAAGATTCACCTATTCCCTTATGAGTGAGGAGGAGAGCTATAGTCATGATGGTCTTCCCAAGACCCATAGCATCTGCCAGAATCTTCAAGAAGAATCATAAATTCAATAAATAGGATGTTTCGACATAAACCTAACTTAAAGTAGTAATGTCTCAATTACATACTCCTCCTCGAGCCATTTGTAGCATGCTTGGGAATTCTATCGTAGCATCCCCCGAGAACGCATTCAAATAAACAACAAGATCCCTCCTGAAAAGAAAAAATCATCAGTGAACCAACTCTAAGCAAACAAATGGAAAAAAAAAATATACCAAAAGTAGTACAAACATGCCATACTTGTCTGCCAAACGATATGCCTCCCAGCATGGATGAAGTGTAGTCGCCGCCTCATCCATGCAGCGTCCCTTCTCCCGTTGGACCATCCAGTGAAGAGCCTGCTTCTGATATGGACGAAGTTCACAGTGAAGTGTACATGGAGGATCCATCTCCTGCAGTATTACATTGAGAAGTGATTGTGACTCGATGCTGCTAACTGTAACACAACGTAGATGAAAAAATAACAAAATGCATTTGGTACCTCCAAATCAAGATTATCTCCGACACCGACTATCCTGTCGACATCAGAATCTGATATGGGCTCCTCATTTTCAGCTTCATCTCCGTTTTGACATGGATTATGAGACTTATTAGGTCGTGACAAAGGGATTGGAAGACCAGGGCTAAGCTGTTCAAATTTAATTCTTTAGTTGTTGAATTTTTTAAAATGATGTACAGAGAGGAAAATATTATCCATATACCTTTGATTCTAAGGGCCGTTTCCTTGGAAACATATCGTTGGGAGTCAACTCAGCCTACTTAGCAAGAGACAAAGATGCCAATAAACTTATACAAATATATGGAGAAGTGCAAAAAAATCACCAAATTGCATTAAACAACTACAGCTTCGAAATTGTATGGAGAAAATCACACCTTCTTGAATGGTGCTAGGCCCAGCAATCGGAACAGATTTGGGAAGGGATGTACCACAGATTCATCAGCAACATTACTAGCTGCCTTGAGCGAGGCCTGCTTTTGCTCGTGGAACATAGAACTATTGATGTATACACTGGGCAAAAGCAAAGATCCATCATCATCAACTGTTACATGCAGCATTCAGGCAAAGCAAGGACTAGCACAGAGTATCGTCTTGTTTAAAGAGTTGCAACAGTGGGCTAATGGTGTGTCTGGCCGTAATGGATAGGACCCATGAATTCATAAAGAGACACATGCAAATCACAACTCGCCAGTCGCCAGTTGACATTACCTTATTGATATCGAAATCGAGTCCATGATGCCCAACATTTCGGGAGCAGACTTGCACCATCCCTCGATCTTCACCTTCTGATCTCTCACTAGCGGCACAAGACACCGAGCCCACTCATTCGGAATTCGACCAAGCTGCCAACATTGCCATCAAAAAGCTCAGCGGTGAGAACCAAAAACCAACAGAAACCCCCCCCCCCCCACCTTACCCCAAAGAAAAAAAGGCCACTATAACTTTTCGAATTTGAAGTTGAATGGAACGGAACACACCTCTCCGCATTCCTTCGTCGAAAACCTCACAATCTCCGAACAAGCTGCAGCGCTCCGTCCTTTTCCAAATTTTCCCGGCGAAGGCGACGCGGCACTCTGCTTCGGCGGGAATGTAAAAGTCAGCTTATCTCCAGGCTTCACTCTTCTCCCCTTGCAGGTGGAGAGCCCGGCAACTTCGCCGCACCCGACGAGCCACCACTCGCTCTCCGCCGCCCCTGATGATTCTCTGCCATCTTCAACATCCTCTCTCCGAACCGCTCCATCCGTCGCCCCGCCGCCCGGACCATCCAGCCCGCGACCTCCTTCGTCCGGCCTCCCTTTCGAGATCGCGCCGCCGCCGCCGCTCCTGGAGCCCGAGTTGCGATTCGCGACAGCGGGATTCCTCCGGGGCAGAGGCCGGTCCCTCGTCTTGAAATTGGGGGTGTCGAAGATTATGTTGATGGCCCTCGTGGCGTCGTTGCTGGCCAGGTGCAGGGCTCGGATTATGTCCATGTCCGAGAAATCGGCGCCGACGACGGACCGGACGGTCGACAGCAGTTCGTCCGCCGCCTTGCTCCCCATCCGGCGGCCGCGAGCACCCAGCCCCGGGGCCCCCAAACCCCGAGCCCTAATCCCAACCCCGGGCGAATCGAACCCGCCGATCGAGGGACGGAGCGAGGGTCCTTCGGATCGAGCGAGGAATTCGCAGGTCCGGAGTCCGAGAAGTTTGAGGGAATTTTCGAAGGGACCGCGTTCGCATCGAGAGCGACGAGAGGCGCGAGGCGCTGAAAATGGCGGGCCGGTGCTGGAAGTCGGAAGCGAAAGCGAGGAAAGAGTGCGCGAGGGAGGAGGTGGGACAGGACGCCCGACGCTTTCCGCTTCGCCCTTCCCGCCACGGGAGAGAGCGCGGTTCAATGCGGAACGGCTCACGGTAGCGATCGTAGGGACCACCGACGCCGCGTTTGATTCGGTTTTGGAAAATGGGGCTTTTTGGAGGAATTTGCAAAAGGGCGATGGATCTAAACGGCTCTGGATAAAATACAAATTTGCCTTTGGTTAAAGTCTTGAAGAAACCTGGATGCTTCGAGCCGAAGGTTCGATGGCTTCTTGGCGACGTCTCGAAAAAGCTAATGTACCTCGCGAGAACTCGGACTGCAATAATGTTAATTGCGCACTTCAGCCCCAAGACTTTCGAATATTACATTTAAATCGTAAAGCTTCTAAACTCATTCACACATGGACAGAATTGCGCGCGTGACTTTCTTCATTGATTCTTTTACCCTACGTGACCGTTAATGACCCTTGCCACTCAAAGTAAATAACCCAATTAACGAGGTCGGTTTCTTCCGGCCCCGAATTAAACAGACGTAGATGTTGTCGGGAAAATCTCTTGTGATGTTTTGAAGATGACAAAATAATCAGAGGCTACTAACGAGTTTAATGATTGAGTTAATCCACAAGTCGTTATGCATATGATGTCTTAATAAGGTGAACGAGGCATTGGGCGTGGAGGTGCTTACAAACTGGAAATATCCTAAACAAACCTTGAAAGGGGAGTTCGGTAAAGTTTGAAAGTACCATGGATAGGTAACGGTGAGGTAGATCCACGATTGTCGATAGACTTGGACGTCACCAGACAACTAGATCAACTTAAATATCACCCGACAACTGAACCTGGACATCGTCAAAAGCCAGTTATAACATGGATACGAGCAAAACTCATATGCAAATATTGACATATGTTCAGGCTCTATGGTAAAGTTGAATATCATCATAATATTAGTAGACTCTTGATATCTTCAGATTCTGTACCAAAACCGGATATAATCATAAATCTACTCACACATTCATACGCATTGAAATACATTCAGACGCAAGCTTTAATCATCACAGTTAGTGATCTAGCTGGATTTCCTATTTAGGAAGAAATGATTAACCTTCGATATTAAATATAGTTTTGCAACGACATTCTTTGCGCAAAACATCTTGATTGATTGGCAATCATTTCAAAGACAATCTACTTTCCGTTATCGAAGAATTCCACTTTATGGAAACTGGATATTTGCTCCTATGGGCAACCAAATTAACAAGCGTTTTGATCTTATCTTTCAACAAGTTGATTGGAGAGTGATCCTCTGAAAACTATCCAATGAGCATATTAGAAGTAGTGGCATATAAAAGGAGACCGAAGTACTGAAGAGAAAAGAGAGGTCCAGAATAAAAAAATTCCAAAGTGCGAGAGAACTTCGATTATATGCACTTGTCTCTCGTGAGCGAGCTGTAAATTGTAAACTTTTTGAGAAGTGTTAGCAATGTTATAATTTGTGTTTAGGTGTAAGATAGTAAATCCTATTAGCTCGGGAATAAGAACCAACTTTAGGAAGAAATAGTTGGGTATAAGTGGCTATTAGTGTGGATTTCAACTAGAAATCTTCTTGGATTTCAAAAATATCTCGAGTGAAATCTAGCAAGTAGGCTATTATTATGGAAAAGTAGATGTGGGCTTACATCAAGTCAAGCCACTATAAATTATTTGTGCAATTTCTTCTATCTCTCAAACTCTGGCTCTTTATGTTAATAGAACTTTGCACACCTTGATTATCATCGCATCACCGTCAATATTCAGCTTTATCTTCACTCGACTTTGATAATATTCAATTTGATTATCCTGCTTCCGCATTATATTATCAAGTTTTTTTAAAATCATATATTCATCCCCTTCTATGTTATATTGCTAGCGACAACAAGTGCTACTCAAAATGGAGAACCCTAATCGGAAAATGAACCCTAATTGGCATTTGATTTGGGACTGTGGCGAGCAGAAGGAGCATGCCCCGTTCAGCAAGAAAACAAAACTAGAAATGTCATAACTCTGATACATTACCTACTTTAGTACAAGAACTTTTCGCCGGATTACTTTAATATGATCACTTAAGTGCCTTCGATAATATATTCCGGCGAAAAGTCATACGTGGCTTTTTAAAATAAAATTTCAAATCAAAAGTGGCTTTTTTATTGAAAAAGCAAGCGGACGATGAGCTTGGCCATCCCATACCTAAACGACGTCGCACCAAGAAATCTCTCTCAAATAAACGAATATCTTTGTTGACTTTGACTCTCTCTATCTATCGTTCGCTATTTGTACTCCATTGCTCACTTGCTCGCACACTATCTCTTGCTCACTCAATTTGCCTCATCCTCTCTCATTCACTTACTCGGGAAAAAATTAGGGTTTGGCTCGGTGGTTAGAGGGAAAAATTAGGACTCGGTGCCAAATCGGCAAGCATTCTGCTTATTCTCACCTTCGTCCTTGCTCTGTTGACATGAACTTGAACCGCTCCTGCTTATTGTTCTCTCCATTGCAAGATTTAGATATTAATTTCGCCCCAAAATCGTCGGTTTGAATTAGGCTTCTCAACGAGAGATTTACGATCGTAATTAAAGTTTCTTAAGTATACAGAGAGGTCCCTCCCTGTAATTCAACAATCCATAGAAGAGCACACTCTCTCAAACATCCACTCTTTACAATTCAGGTCGGCCAAATGAGCAAGTGGGGTGAATGAGCCATTCCAAGCCTAAGCGCTGCGCGATCACGATCTCAAGTGTTGCCCCGTTATAATATATAGTAACTTCGTTCAACATCGATGATGATGGCTCCATAGCTTAGTTCCCAAGCCAGTTCGGGCACCGAATAATAATATAGCGTCGGGAACCGATGTTTCCATTGATTGTCAACTCTAATCCTTAATCAAACCAAACTCCATTTAACAGCAATTACTTACGCAAAATGGCCAATCGCAGTCAATAGCACCTGCAGCTCGACTCGGATATACAGAAGCGATCCGAGTGCTGCCTAAGAGAAATCGAAAGATCACTTCGGACGATCGAGCATTATCAATGACTACGCGAAAATGGCCGTGACTTCTCGATTCGCCGGTCTTTATTTTGCGGTGGAACTGGGACGCGATCCGTGCTGCTAGATGCAATCAATCGAAAATGGAGTCACGGGCCGAACCGCTCGGCGCCCTCACATTTCCTTCCTTCTTCTTCCGCACGGTTACCGCGTACGTATATCCTGCATATGCACAGACACGACGCGGACAGCGGTGCGAGCTAGACGAGGAAAAGTCCGGATCGAAAGTCCCGAACTCGAACGAGGAATACAGTTAAGTTTTAAACCTCGGAGCAATCGATAAAATAAAATAAAATAAAAAGAAAATCCTCTTTCCATAGCGAGTTTCTGCCGAATCAGCGAGGCAATTTCAATTTCCTCGATTGTTCAATTTTTCTTCACGGCAATTTTGCGTTGCTCCAAAGACGAAAAGGGGCTCCCGTGGGGGTTTGCAAAATAAAAAAAAATAAAGAGAAAAAGAAAAAGAAACGTTCGGGAAATTTGGCGGGTGACGATATCGAAGCCGGGCGCGTTCCCGCCAATTTCGCGGTTTCGCTGTTTCATTTCAAGGGCACAAATAAGAACCACAAAAAAAAAAAGAAAAAAAGGGGGGGGGGGGGGAAAGCCCGCGCGCGCTCCACCGATTCGAGTGGGAAGAAAGAGAATATTCACGCGAGCGGCGAAGGTACACTGAGTTGACTCGTTCGGTTCCCGCGTTTGTCCCGGACCTTCGTCAGCTCTCCGTTCTCTTTTTTTCTTTCGGGAGTCCTCGGGTACGTTAGCCGCTAATTCTCGTGTTATTGATTTGAGGCCTTGCCCTCGTTTGCAAGCCCAAAAAGAAAAAGGAAAGGAAGGGAAAAATACGTTTCTGGCGACCGTAATATTACATGTTTAAGCAATGTAAATTGATGATACCGACTTAATCCGATGAGCGAAGCCCGGCCGAAGAATTGCGCGTGCATATCGAAGTTTGGGCACGGAAAGGCGAAATATTAGTTCACGGGACACGTTAATTACCGGAGGTGATCGGTTTCGGAGTAGGCCGGTTGCCGTTCTGGAACCGAGAACGACCCACCCGATCGTGGACCCAGGCGGGAATCGGACCGACCCAATCCGTTTCGATTCCCGGGTGGGTTCTCGAGCCAGCCATATTTCCTTTGTTTTTTCTACTCCCTACGTGATTGTCTCCACTAATAAAGCTATAATGATCATCGAGAACTAAGGACGAGAGGCGTCGAGCTGCGAGGGAGGTGCGAGCATTGCATGACTAAGATCGAGAGAAGTGAGAGTGGGAGGCGGGAGCAACAGGCGTGAGCAACATGCGTGCTTGAGTGAGTCTGAGCAAGAAAAGAATGGGAATTAATGTTTTCGAAATATGAAACAATAGGAATTAAAAAAGTCGGTGCAATCCAGGAGGGTAGGTCCACGCTTAAAATCGGGAATACGACCGATATTCACCGGTTCTAAATTTTAGGAATCAAGAGCCGATCGATTCAGTCCGATTCTTTCGCTCGTCCCTATTAATTATGTTGGATCTAATCTGCAATGGATCGGGATCCATCGAGGGAATTTCTAATTTTCAACTTCTTGGCTCTTTGCAAATTGACTTTCGCTAAAATCCTCGGAATATTTCAAACTCTTCGACTCTCGTGTTACTAATTCTTTCAATCAACACGGGCTATCGTTTTTGGAAAAACATTTTTTGAACCGTTCATTTTTCGCGGAATGAATATAACTTTCGATACCCTTTACATTTCGACAAAAATCGAGGCACTCGACGCTAAATAAATTTCCGGTACCGATGAAAACTAGAAGTAAACGCAATGCCAAACAACCGCTTCATGCTAAATAACCCAACATCTCTCTAACCGTTAAAAAAAAAAAATCGACCGGAGTTCGTTTTTTGAATTTCTAAAGAAAGCGCGCGTTGGCCCTCTTCCTCCCTATTTCTCTTTTTCGGTCTTCATTCTTTTTATTAAAAAGAGGACCGAGTTAACTCAGCGAGTCGAAATCCGAAATCTCGCCCGGGACTGGCGACGAGTCAAGGGGGGCGCGTCCGGAAGAGAGACACGTAAGTAACGTGCGGTAACTTGGAGCCCCCCCCCGCGCAGAATAGCGAGCGCGAGAAGAGGAGAGAAAAAGAAGAAAGAGATGGTGACGGGGAGGAGAAGAGCAGCAGCCCGTCCTCGCCTCTCCCCTCGTTAGGGCTTTCCACGGCGGTTACCGTCCCTCGCCAGAAGGTGCGCCCCCCTCTCTTCTCCGTCTCCTTCCATTGCCGTCGATCCTTCTTCGATAGTCGCGCTTGGCGGCGGACGTCCCCCGCCCGCGAGCGCGATCCTCCGCTGCTTTTTCCTTCCCGGCCCACCCCCGGCCCCCGGCGGCGGCGTATGCTCGGCGAAGCGGCGGCTATCCGCGCGAGGCGATTCGCGGCTCGTCTTCCGTCCCGGGACGCGCGCGAACCCTAATTTCCTGTTCGGTTTCGGAGGAAGCGTCGCGGTCGCGGTCGCGGTCGCGGTCGAGCTTTGCTGAAATCCGCAAATCCGAAGGCGCGGGGCGCGTTTGGGATCTGAAAGTCGGCGGGATCGATCGATGGATCCGGCGCTGCCCAGGAAGAGGGGCCGGCCTAGGAAACGGCCCTTGCCGGACGGGGAGGATGCGACGGCCGCCGGCGTGGGAGGCGGTTCGGATCCTAAGAAGCGGGCGCTGAGCGCGAGGCCGATGGCGATGGTGGGCAGATACGTGTTGAAGGAATTCCATGGGAAAAAGTTTCTTGGAAAAGTAGTGTATTACGATACTGGCTTGTACAGGATCGAGTACGAGGATGGCGATCGAGAGGATCTCGAGAGCGGTGAGCTCCGTCGAATTACAATAGATGACGACAGCTTCGCTGAGGAATTGAGTAGAAGGAGAAAGAAATTGGATAAAATGATAGCTGATGCCAGTGCAAAACCTTCAGGTGTTCCTGAGAAGAGTCGGGTGGGTGATACCGGAGCATCTTCGCCGAGTGAATTGAGCAGTGTCCCGGTTCGTGAGGATATCGAGGGTCGAGTTGATGTTGAAGGTGATGGCCACGCCGATTCATCAACTGACTCCTGTGAGTATGGTGAGGATGGAGGTTCGGGTTTGGAGGCTGAGGCACCGGCAATACCCCCAGCTCCACAATTGCCACCATCCTCTGGATCCATAGGCATTGCAGAGGAGTACGTTTCTCATCTGCTGTCTGTATATGGCTTCTTGAGGTCGTTTAGCGTCGCACTTTATTTGTGTCCCTTTGGATTGGATGATTTTGTCGGATCGCTAAATTGTTCGCTTCCAAATTCATTGTTGGATGCCATCCATGTCGCATTGATGCGTTCATTAAGGCTTCATCTGGAAATTGTCTCTTCGGATGGTTCAGAGCTTGCTTCGAAATGTCTGAGGTACTCACTTTGCTTTGCACCTTTTATTTACCTTGAGGCGATAAGTGGCCTCCTTTTCACTTAGACGGCTGCATTACTTGAACATGTCTCTTGTGGAGATGATCTCTCCCGCTGTTCGACATTTATCCCTTTGCGAATTTCACCTACTGAAGTGTTGAACCCAAATTAAAAAGATAGACAAGCTTCCATGACTGCCCGCGCACACATTGCTTACATGTCACTGATTTCTAGGAGCTAGAAATCTTTTTTATTCGTGGCAGATTCACTTAGATAATCACGTTCCGTCCATTACTGATTGAAGAGCCTGGGCTTGTTAGCACATAATTCGCTTTAGCCAGCTTGTTTTCAACTTATAAGTGCACATGTCAGCTGATTTTACTATATTCAGAAGAGCTTCTCAGTTACTCATGTGTTGTGCGACTTGTACTGCAGATATGAAAAATGCTATGATTTAGTCATATTTCTTTTTGAGTTTTTCTCTTTTTGTGCTTTCTCTTGGCTAAATTTTTCTTCGAATGCTTTTATCACATGATTTGCAGATGCATTGATTGGGACTTGCTGGATACTTTGACGTGGCCCATTTATGTGCTCCATTATTTAACTGTGATGGGTCATGCGAGAGGGCAGGAGTGGAAAGGTTTCTCTGAGGATGTTTTGCACAGGGATTATTACTCCTTATCTGTTGGTAAGAAGCTGTTGATTCTTCAAATTCTGTGCGACCATGCCTTGGAGTGTGCAGATCTGAGAGCTGAGATGGACATGCGTGAAGAGTCAGAAGTTGGAATTGACTTGGATGGGGCTGCAAGTAATATATCCGAGAATGGTATGAGAATGGTCCATTCGCGATATTGCAAAACAACTTCTTTTCTGAACCGAGAAGCTGCAGGAGCCATCGCAGCAAGTTACGAGATGAAACCGCAGACTAATTCAAATTGTAAGGCCAATGGTTCAGAAGGTGTTCAAGTTGTTGCTGATGCTGCAAATCTTGGTGGGGATGGAAATGGGGATGAGTGTCGGCTCTGTGGAATGGATGGGACCTTGCTCTGTTGTGACGGCTGTCCATCAGCATACCATGCAAGATGTATTGGCTTGGTTAAGATGCATATACCAGAAGGATCATGGTATTGCCCAGAGTGCACGATTGATAGGATTGGACCCTCAATTACTGCAGGGACATCTCTTGTTGGAGCAAAAATGTTTGGGATTGATCCATACGCGCAAGTTTACCTGGGTACTTGCAATTACCTACTGGTGTATGTTTTCCTCTACCTGCATAAGTCTATCTTTTGTTTCTCGATTCAGATTTTGATTGTGAAATGTTGTGAACTGGCTCCTTTTCCTTTACCTTCTCCTTTTGTCTTGCCAAAAGATGTCCCCTTCACTTCTTTGCCGTATTTGCTTACCAATTTTAAAGTTTTGCTAGAATCTGTTTGGTTTGGTCTTGAAATTTACTGTTTAGCGAGCTATCTTCCTACTTTTTCTATTTGTAAGTACTTCCCAATTATCTATTTATTCTATTAAACAATGCCCAATGCTTTCTGTAGGCTGAAAGCGTCTATGTCCGACAAGCTGTGCCTTAGATACTACAGCCAGAAAGACATTGTGAAAGTGCTGGAAGCTATCAACTCCTCTGTGCAGCATACGACTTTATATTTGGAGATATGCAAGGGAATCATACAGTACTGGAATATACCAGATACTATTTTTTCTCTCCCTCAAGTGAATGAAGTGCAAAGAAAGCGGGTGAATGACAACGACATAAAGATTTCTTCTCAACCATTCGTTTCTTCTGATGACAGAGGACAGAAGATTTTAGGTGCTACTGGAATTGAGAATGTGAGTGGTGTAAGTGGCGGTGCTGCCGTTACTATTGCAAGATCGTCAGTCCAGACAATTGCGAACGAAACGACACACTGTGAAATGGCTGGTCATCATATAAGTAGTAACTCAAATATGGTGAAAAATGGACCTCCTGTTGATTTGAAGCTACTAGAGCATATCAAAGTGGATTCCGCGTCATCTTCTGGTTCAGTTACTCAGCAAGCTGATCCATCTGACATCAGTCACCAAGTTTCTGTTGACAGATCAAGCGCATCCAACTATGTTATGTGCACCTCTAAGAACAGCAGTGGCAGCTGCAATGGACATCCAGATGGTATTGGTTTACCCAATGTTAAGTCTTACCAGAATAAACATTGTTATAGTGTCGGAGTTGGAGGAGGTGCACGAAATGTGGGGGATGATTGCATGTACGCTGGTGCCCTTTTTAGACCTCAGGCATACATAAATAATTATATCCATGGATGTACTGCTGCTACTGCCGCTGCTAATCTGGCAACTCTTTCAGCTGAGGAAGGCCAGATTTCAGAGGTTCATGTTTCTGGAAGCTCTAAAAAGCTCACATCTGCTAACTCCCATCAAATGAAAGCTTTTATATCAGCTACCCCGCGATTTTTTTGGCCAATCTCTGAGAAGAAACTTGGAGAGGTGCCAAGAGAGAGGTGTGGTTGGTGCTATACTTGTAAGGCTCAAGTTATCAGCAGGAGAGGATGTATGCTAAATGCAGCAGCCCTGCTGGCCACTAAAAGTACAACCAAGATTCTCAGTGGTCTACCACCCACTAAGAATGGTCAAGGGAGTCTTTCTAGCATAGCAATATATATTTTATTGATAGAGGAGAGCTTTCGAGGTCTTATCGTCGGTCCATTTCTTGGTGGGACTCAAAGAAAAGAATGGTGTGAACGAGTAGTGGAGGCTGCAGATTGCATAGCAGTGAAAGCTCTCTTGCTTGAGGTAAGTTTTGCATGCTCATTATTCTTGGTGCCGGCTATTTTTATACGAAAAAAGTAATTGTCTTGGACCAAATGAGATTTTGTAACGAGCCTTTGACTGAATTCTTTAGCTCTATGCAACACTAGGCGTCTAATAATCAATAATGTCAAGCTGGTGTAACAATGATAGGTGCCTCTGACAAATTGAGTTCTTTTCATTCAAGTTAGTTAACAAGTAAGCCACAAAGAAAAAAAAGGGCAAAAACAACTCAGAGACAATAACTTTTATAGTTTGAAAGAATTTCTTTTTTAAAAAATAGTTCGAAACAAGCTTATAATTTGTACATTGTAATGTTCGTTATGCGAAGAAAGAATTATAAGACAGCGCTAAAGCAATTAGACCCGTGCAATGCTTTTGATGTATGTAAGTATAAACCATTAGAAGAACTTCTGATTTTCGATTTGCTAGATTTTCTTCAAATCCTTCATTATATGGTGAAAATGTATGTTCACATATTCAAGCGATCATTATTAGTTTCAAATCACTTTACTGGCATTAATGCTTTAGTGGAAAATAATTCTCTCTTTTAAATCCTCTCACTTATTGCCTGCCCTTTCTAGTATGCTGATCTTTACACGGTCAAAATTAACACCATCTGTATCTAAGTTTTAAACCTTCTAGTCTGTTCTTAGCAGTTCCCTCTTGTTCAGAATCGTAGGAAATTCTGCGTTTGAAATCTAGTGAAGAGATTATAAAACTGGCCTAAACTACCCTCTTGAATTTGTAATCAATTGTGCTTCATTGTTGAGCTTGGTGCATTGTGCACACATAAGAATGGATTTATTAATTTGATAATGATTTCCACCGGCAGCTTGAGGAGCACATTCGCCCAATTGCGCTGTCTGGTGACTGGATTAAGCCAGTGGATGATTGTTTGATGGAGGCTTCTGTTACTCAAAGTGTCTCGTCCACTGTTGATACGGCACAGAAGCGCGGTCCTGGTGGTAGACGGAGGAAAAATGCTGCTGTATCTGATGTTGCATCTGATGATGGTCTGGACAAGAGTTTCAGTTGGTGGCGAGGAGGGAAAGTATCAAAGCTTTTAATCCACAAAGCAATTTTGCCACGGTCATTGGTAAAAAGAGCTGCTCGCCAAGGTACTTTGAGTGTGCCGTTATCTTCCTCATTTTAAGCTATCTTTTAACTTCCACATTAGATTTTCTCCGAGTCACGTAGGATCCTGAATATTCTTTTTTTGTGGTCTTTTAGGGGGCTCAAGAAAGATTCCCGGTGTTCATTATTATTATGGTTCTGAGATTCCTAGAAGAAGCAGGCAATTAGCATGGAGAGCTGCTGTTGAAACGAGTAAAAATGCTTCGCAGCTTGCTCTTCAGGTCTGTGGTAATTGTCTGCCGTGTATATCTGCATTCTTGTCTCTGAGTCTCTGTACTTCTATTAAGCAAGTTGCACTTACTTTGAGGTTATTATGTACTGTGAAGTAATTCTATGTATTAACCTCTTATGAGTTATGAATATATTTACTTGCATCAGGTTAGATATCTGGATTCTTATTTGAGGTGGAGTGATCTGGTACGGCCAGAACAGAGCCCTCAGGATGCAAAAGGTCCAGAGTTGGAATCTTCTGTTTTCAGAAATGCATTGATATGTGATAAGAAAAATTTGGAACGCAAGGTATTGTATGCTGTTGATTTTGGGATTCAAAAGCACCTTCCATCCCGTGTCATGAAGAGTATCATTGACATAGAACAAAGTCAAGGAGGAAAGGAGAAGTACTGGTTTTCAGAAGCACACATTCCTCTATATTTAATCAAAGAGTATGAAGAAGGTGTTGATAGGTTGCCTATGCCTTCAGAGAAGATGCGTCTGTTTTCGCACATCCAAAGAGTGCAGTTAAAAGCTGTTCGCATCGATATATTCTCCTATCTTGTGTATAGGAGGGATAATGTGGATAAGTTCTCTTGCAGTTCATGTCAACGGGATGTTCTGCTCAGGTAGATGGTTTTATTGCTTATTCTCAATTGTCCATGTCTATAGAAACTTGTTTTCATAGTAACTTTGATCCTGCGCTTGGCTTATTTTTTTTTCTGCCCTGAATTTCAGGAATGCAGTCAAATGCAGCTCATGTCGAGGTATGCCTATTTGTAGCAACTTCATTTGCATGCTTTTTTTTTTTTATTGAGAAACCAAATTATGCCTTGAATTGGTGTATTTGCCTCCAGCTTCCTCTGCTCAGGAAAATGAGAAAAAAACCATGTTAAACCTTTCGTTTTTCTCTTTGTACTACAGAAGGTCCATGAGGGTTATTTTAAATAGGCTTATTCTTTTCAGTTATGATTTGCCCCTGAAGCTCCTATTTTAGCAACTATAAGTAATGTGGCGAGACTTATGAAAATTATTTTCCTGGTCAGAGTATTTGCCGAATGAAGTGTATTTTGAAGGGATTTCTTTTGCTCACAAGTTGGGAAGGTGTTTGATGTGTTAAATATTCTTGTGAATATCACCCATCAGTTTTGGTTGATGCTCTTATTGATCTTATGGCTTAGTCAAATTATCATCCTGTTTTGGGAACAAGATGGCAATTTTACCTTTAAGAATAGAGTAGGCTTGGTATGTAATTGCAGAGTCCTTAGATAATTGCTTTTCAGTTGTAGTAGGTAGGATAAACAGGGGGAAGATGTGTCCATTCTGCAAATTGTTCCCTTAAATTTGTTCTGCCAACTATAGCCTTTCTTGCCTATGTAGACATTAAAAAAATTATTGAGCCATTAGTTCTGAGCTTTTAGTGACTGAGATTTTACAAGGAGGTGTTCAGATATTTCCCTACTGCTGATTTATCTCCTGCAATGTATTGGTCAGGTTATTGTCACGAGCAATGTATCGTAGGTTCAAGAATTATGGCAAATGGGTTCAGTTGCAGGCAGTGCTTCAATGCCAAAGCTTTTTCGAGGAAGGAAAGCACGGAATCTCCAACCAGTCCATTGCTTTTACAAACCCGCGAAAATCATGCCAATGAGACAATCATCAGACTTCCTAAAGTTAAGGGGTACAGTCAACCATTTGCATCTGCCAGAGCTATTAATAACGGTCAGGAGATAAAGCATGGCACTGCAGGATCTAGTTTGGCGACGAAATCCCGAGCTAAGCTCCGTACTTGGGGTGTTATATGGAGGAAGAAGATCTGTGATGATACAGGGTCAGAGTTCAGGGTTAATAACATTCTTTTGAGGGGAGATGCAGATTTGCAGTGGTCCGGACCTGTATGCCATCTTTGTGGGAAGCCATATAATTCTGAACTGATGTACATTCGATGCCAAAATTGCACCCGTAAGCATATTTTTTAATATTCGGGGCTATTTTTTTCCCTGGACCTTTGTTAGTGTTTATTTGCCAGAAATCTTTTAATGTTGATGATATACAATCATTTGCAGATTGGTTTCATGCTGATGCTGTTGAACTTACAGAGTCGAGAATATTTGATGTGGTGGGTTTTAAGTGTTGCAAGTGTCGTAGAATAAGATCACCCGAGTGTCCTTATGATGACAAAGGCAAGAAGCGAACAGTTAAAAAGCAGCAATCTTCAGCTATAAAGCAAGAATCGGAGTCTGATTTGGGAAATACATCTGAATCGAGAGAATGTGAACCCACAACTCCAATGTTCCCTCCTGAGGAGATGGAAATACAAGAGGAGGATCCTCTTCTTCAGTCTACCTCAAGAGTGCATCAGATTGCTGACGGTAATTGGGAGGTGGATTTTGGCCAGGTGAGTGTGCCAGGGCCGGCACTGCAGAAACTTCCTGTTAGAAGACATGTAAAGCGAGACGGAGTTGCAGATGGCCTTTTGGAGAACAATTACTTTTATTCAGAATCCTCAACTTCAATGGAAATAAATATTCCCATGGATCAGATTGGGGATGCAACGACTCCAGCAGCAGCGTGGGATATTCCCAGCAATGGCCTTGATGGGGAGGTTCTTATTGATTATGAAAGTTTTGACTACGGTGATATGGAGTTTGAACCGCAGACTTACTTCTCTTTTACGGAGTTGTTGGCTTCTGATGATGGTGATCAGTTTGATGAAGCTCATACAATTGAGGAAGTGTCGGGGAAATGGGATAATGCAGCTTCTGCAGCTTTACAGGGTGGCGTTGCTGAGGACTTTGGAGAGGTCCCCTCTGATAATGGAGTTGGGCAGACTAGTTCCGAAATGTCTGGCGTTGCTGTCCCCTGTCGGATATGTACATGCTCAGATCCTACTCCTGATCTCTGTTGCCAGTTTTGTGGGTTGTGTGTGCATAGCGGTTGTTCTCCTTGGGTTGGGATGGAATCTGGGGAAGGTGACTGGAAGTGTGGAGATTGCCGGGAATGGAGGTAGGAGCTCTTGGCTTCAGTCACTTCTTAAGAGAGAATGTTTTTGCTGTAAATTGAGACCACCGCTAGCGAAATGGAGAGGAGGCGGCAGAGATTACGTGGCAGGTTCAGTCAAATCAAATCTTGTTTCTAGAGATATTGTCGCATTGGTGATCGGCCAGAAGAGTCGGATGGTGATCATCCAGAAGAGGCAGAGACAGACCAGGTAGCTGCTTGTGCCTCCATTGATGATGCCAATGACTAGCTGAGAGTAGCTCCTTCCGGTACCAGCTGCGACGTTTGACTCTGAATTATTTGGTTCCATGAGTTTTGGAGGACTCGGATTCTTTTGGTTCTGGGGAAAAAGGAACCACATTTTATATCATCCTTGAAGAAGATAAGCTAGGTTTTTGTCGTGCTTATCTGATTTTAAAATGATTGTATAAAGTTAGTGATAGCTATTTGATTATCTCGAAGTCTTGGCTTTAGTGAGAATCATATTGGGTCATCTTTAATTCAATACCGAAAGAGTTCTCGAAGAAAAATGACCTACCGAGAGAGAGAGAGATCAATGTAACCCCTTTATATTTCAACTCTTGGCAAGTAAAGGAGCAAGTTAGGGCCTATTTGGTAATTGGTTTATTTTTCTATTTTTTTGTTCCTCGGAACAGACAAAAAATAGAAATATATTTGTGTAGTCTAATTCTTGGAATAGATCATGTGGTCAGGAAATAGATTTGGAACAAAAACAAGAAGTAAAAAAAATCTACTTTGTTGTTCCCGGGAACAAAAAAGCGAAGGTTATATTAGAGAAACAAGCTTAGCTTGTCTTTACACAATCAACACAGTCTCAATGTAAATCCTAAATCCTTAAACAAGTAGAGGTAGTAGATCATGCATTGCATGGGGAGGCAATTGAGATAAGCATGTTTAGGAAAAATATTGCAAATAAAATGGCAATGAATGACAATATGTTTGTGTTTTCGACTTTTGTAACGTTGTTTTTAATTACTCGGCAACATTTTTGTTAATCGTATTAAGGTGATTCAATTCTATGTTTTTTTAAATTTAAAAAAACACGAGTTTCGGATTCCAATTCCATCTTCCTCTTTCAAAAACTTTATATAGTCAACTATAACTGGGACGTGAATGTTGAAGTGCTTAAAAAACCAAAGAAATTGTCTTCTTCAAGAACATTCAGTAGATAAATCAAGTTATTGAAGACATATGCTATAGTTTATGACCTACGTATGGACTTCACTAATTGGAATCAGTTAATGCTATTACCGCTTGTCTTGTGTTCATAAAGTCGAATAAGCCTGTGCTCTAGGGATTTCTAATATCATTTGCTTGAAGGATTGATGAGTTTGTGCAAATAAACGCACCAAGGCAACGTTTACTCTTCTTCTTGCAGCTAAAAAAGCCCAAAAGGTCTTATGCATATGTTTATTGTAAAGACAAAAGGTTGAATTTTCTGTAGTCATCTTAAAATATCTCGATCGGTTAAGCTCTTACAAAAATATAGTTTATAGAAATTTTTAGGTCGTACCAAAGGCATTTCTATTTTTTTCTATTCCGAGAATAAAATTTTTTTGCCATTACCAAAACAAATTCTTCTGCTTAATGACCCGTCCACGAAATAGAAATAGAGAACTATATTTGAACCTAAATTATTGCCAAGAACAAAATGTTACCAGACACACCCTTAGCCACACTAGCAAACACATTTCTGTAGGCCTTTTACTAATTTGCAAGGTAATGCCAATTACTTGGCCTCCTGCGTAACGTTTCCACAACAGAACAACGAGAAAGGGTCTTTAAAATTAGAGTATCGTATCAAATCTTGGGGTCATTATTGGAATATAATCAATTTTAATTATCAATTGACAAGCACATTTCTAAGCAGTTACAACTGGTTCTACATTACCACATATCTTACAATGCTTCTCATGAAACCGACCGAATTGGGGAACTGGAGACCTAAGGAAAAGGGGCTAAAAACCTCCCCGCCCACCAACTCAATAAGAGAGAATTAAGGACAGAAGAAGAAAAAGAAGAGGACCAAAGAAGTAAAATGCTCGCTATTTGCACCCAAAATTTTGCAGAAAGAATCTCAAAAAAGCCGACCAACCAACCCTGGAAACGCTACTCAAACCATTGACTCAACCAATTGGCTTCACCCTTCACACCGCCAGCCCCAGCATCATATTTCTGCAATTGACCTCCGTACTTAGAGGGAACGAAGGGGTGGGACCGGCCGTATCAGTCCTATATAGGTGTGTAATTTCAACAAATCTTCCAATGATCACTCCCGACTTATAACTGTCACAGCAAACCAGCTAGAATAGCGCCGGGATCATTTGAAGGTGCTACTGGAGCCATCGGCGAAGCTAAAGCAGGAGCCATCGGAGGTGGAGGGGAACTTGTCGGAATGTGAACTAGCTGTTCCTTGATGTACTCCTTCAACCTGCGGGGTAAAAGTTAGATCCGTTGGAGGAGAATCTGAAAAAATACATAGACACCGAGCAATTTAAGAACGACACGTACTCGAACGTTAAGGTAGGATCCCCAGAAGCAACTGTCATGCGCAACTGAGTTCTGTCTGCTGGATCTGTCTCAATTCTTACCTGCATATTGGAATTAGATGGTCATAATAGGATCGTCTTTTCAACACCCCCATTGACACATGGAAAATTGTGAAGAGCATTGATCCAAACTAGTTTTAGCATTAGAAGGTTTAACTGTAGATCTAATTTGGCAGCTCAGCACGGTTCTCGATTTGGAGAAATAAATGGATGCGCTGTAATTACCTTCTCAAAGCAACTTATTTACCAAATGATTTTATTCACGGAGATTTCAAACTGGACATACTCGAGAAGATGGGATGCATTTAGTTCCTAGTATATACCATAAGTTGCCCAAGCCAAATAGAAGGCAAGTTTTAGTAATGATGCATGGGGAAAAAGTGCACTTACCAAACAGAACATGGCACGTGTACTTTCTGAGTAGAACGTTGTACTTGCAACAAGATTATTAGGATTTGGATCCTAAACAGAGATATAGAAGTTAATGGAACTTCACAAGGAGAGAGAGAGAGAGAGAGAGAGAGAGAGAGAGAGAGAGACTTACCAGCCCTGGACAAACCATCACTCTTATACTGTTAAGTAAGTTTGCCATTTCCAAGAGTGGAAGCGGTCTTACGCCTCTGACCTGCATTGTTTACATGCATGAATGAGAATATGTCTTGGATAGAATGACTAAAGGATAGCAGCAGCTAGCAAACAATAGTATATTCAGGGTCTAACTTTGTAAGTCTTAATAGCTCCTATGCCACTAGTAAATTCAAGAAATTCATATCAAATCAGATAGCGAAAGCAGCAACCAATTCTAGACAAGAATCGGGATGATATTGATGACAACTATTGACATACTAGAGGGAGGTATATCAAAAGTGCTCGAAGTTACGTGCTACGTCAAGATTGAGGACGAGTAATGCATGCAAAGCAGGTCAAATAGTATACGCTAGTCTCTTTAGGCACCACTTCAAAACTTCACAGTTACTTTTTGGCCAGCAACGTCACAATTAAAGACACAGAAATATACCCATACCACTTCTTGAAGCTTCAAAGGCGGTCCAGACAGTGATCTCCATTGAGGAAAGAACTCATCCGTAGTCAATGTCAAGGGCTGCAGAAATTTGTTTAAAACAGCAGGAAGGCGTAGCTTGACGTTGACCTATAAAAGGCAGACCAGAAATCATTGCCAGTCACCTAACAAGCACCGTTGGCTAGAAGCCAGGAGGAACTATTTTGGAAGTATTACCGCATGGCTACCAAACTTGTAGGAAAAGTCTAGTACAGCAACATCTCTGCTTGGGCGAAGATTCACAATTTCAAGAGGACATTGCACCTTGATCATGAAAGTCAAGATGTGAATGTCTATAAAATACAGGACAATGCGAACAAGGCATCATGGATGATAAACCACCACGAATGAGGCCTAGAAACCCACCTGTGCTCGTGGGGGAATGGTGTCAGGCACTGGTGAGAGCTCCGTTTTTAAATGGGAGGGAGGCAATATCAGAGCCTGAACTGATACAAGCGGAGATGTATTCTTGTTTCCCAAGAATAGTAGAAGACGTCCACGGTGGACTTGCCACTCAGCTTTAATACCAATCTGAAATTGAATGTAAAGGAATTCAACACAAACCCTTTGCATATACCTCAACAGAAGATTCCAAAAACTGATAAGATGAATACCTGAATATGGGGATCCTCATACAACACACCACTATCTTTTAAGCATAATGCATGGAACCTCTCAGCAATATTTCCAATTGGCTGCAAAGTCAATCAACTTATTAAAAGTGAGAATAACCACATTGTTGCAGTCTCTGTACTAAACTCTAAACCCGAACCAGTATGGGAAATAATTTTTATCCATAGACTCAAATTTTTCTTAAGTATGTTAACATTTACATGTTTTACAACAACAAACCGAGATTCTTAAAACATCTGGATATGAAAAAATGAAGCAAAAACTTTGGCACACTGCTAGTCTACCGAAACATCTTCTCTTGCCATGATAACAAACGTTTTTTTAACTAAAACCAATGACCAGAACATTGAAAATGCAATTTCACCGGGTTCTTTTTGAAAATTGAATAACAATCAAGAACAGTTCATGGAAGAGCTGGAAAATAACCTAAGTCAGATATACATCAAATTCCTTCCCTGTTCTAATACAATGGAGAGAAAAACGATAAAAAAGATTGCATCTGCTAATGGTAGTATTTTTTACAAAGACGAGGAAGCACTGTGCTTTATATCTTTGCCTTCAAACTCAGAAAGAAGTGGATTCAATAAGCATCTAAACAACCAGTACCTGAACAGTATTCAATTGCTCTTCAATAGGTACTATTGCCGCAGTATCTGCTGCACTGGGGACACCATCTACTCCTGGCACATTCTGCCCTGATTGGACAGCCCCTGGGGGACCTTCAATAGCTAGTGGACCCAAAAGATCGCTCAGAAGGTCTGCTGAAGGAGGTTGAGGATCTACTCTGCTCAAAGTGCCATTCTCCTGTCTCGCTCCTTCTTCCGCTGAATAATTGTCCTGTTATGATATTCATACAGTTTATTGCATGCTGTTGCTATCCGATACCAATGAAAATTTGTGACAGCAAAGTAATCATGTAAATCATGAAGATCATTTGGGTGAAACCTTGATGCATCTTCTGAGGGGAAAAAGCACCGGTCCACAGTTTTCACTTTGTAAAGAAGTTTTTTTTGGTCAATTGTAAGGAAGAAGTTGAATTGGTGAATAACGCACTATTTTTGGATGAAGGCATGAATGGTGTAAATTTTGCTCATGCGTGCAGACAGAAGTCATTTGCTACTTCAGTCATGGAAATAACAAGTAGTTACAGGCTCATCCACAAACAAAGTGCTGGAACTTAGGCATGTGCTAAAGGAATAGAGAGATACGTGCTTTCTAATGTATAGTGCATATCTTTGACCAAAAAAAAAATATATAGTGCAAATCATAATCTTCCAGTTGTTTACAAGATTGCAGGTGATGTGCCTTCATGTTTAAACTCATGTAGGCTGCCATCGCATTGGCTGCTTCTACAGATAATAATGCTTATAATAAGGGAAATGATTCTATGCTATCAAGAGAAACCACTAACCGAATTACTGCTTATGCTAGGCAGCTTCACAAGACTAAGCTGACCGACTGATGGTGTCCCATTTGCAGGGCGCTGGTCTGTTACAACCAGAGCATTAGACATTTGTTGTTGAGCCCGCAACTTAATAGCACTTTGCTCTGCAGTGTCAGTTTCGATATCTTCTGCCTTCTTGATCAGTGCAGACTGAGTTTGAAAAACTCAAGGGTCAGAATCGAAAGCAACACTCCGGCCTTTTGTGGTCAAGTTTGTTTTGATTTATAAAAGATATTAACTGTTTCAAAAAGGAAATCAAAAGGTACCTGCCGTTCGGGAAACTTTGGCATTTCGGCCAATATATCGGCTAAAGCTGCACCTTTTGCACTCAATGCAAAGTATTCAACAGCTCTTTGTTGTATCTCAACATCAATGCAACTCTCATACCTATGCGAAAGCATCATTAAGTCACAGAAAATATGTCAGAAAAAAATTAAAAGAGTAACAAGGAGATTAGTTAACACAAGCTCACTTATGGAATATAGCCCAGATCTGATTCTGTAGTTCCAGTTCTGGGGGTTGAGTATGCATCAAGATCTTAGCATACGTTGAAAGAAGTATTGGAACTGTAGACATCCTGAAAAAATGGGCATATTCTCAGATAGATCTTGTAGTTAGAACTCGGTGAAAACATAACAGAAATACAGAGGGACTTCTCTTACGATACTGTAGGAAGCTTTTCATGTATGATGCTGAAAATTTCCTTCGGACTGCACCCTGGTCGTCTTGCTAAAAAGTGACTGTACTCTCCAAGAAGATAAGCACTGACCTGTCATATTTATGCTTATTCCAGTTAAAATCAGAATGAAAAAATTTCTTTGGCAGACACGTCATCTATTATGGTAGATATTTCTCAACATAATTAGGACAGGAACAAAAAAAATTGCCAAATTGCTCAGCCAAATATGCCAAGTATGATCACATCATGAGAAATAAACAGGGACCAAGGATTTCTGAAAATATGGGTTGGAATATGCCCCAAAAGTGGAGCTAAAAAGAGAACTGGATCTCTCTCCAATGAAAAGAAACATATATTACAAATCCCATGCTTGACAATAGATTCTTTCAGGTACATGAACCAAACTACGCTGGACAAGCACAAGAGGGTGAAGAATTTGTGAAGTAAAGAAGAAAGAAAAACTGACACCAAGAGACTTGCAAACTATCCTCAAAGAATTTTGCTTCAGCTAGCATAGACAGCATCTCTGAAACAATGACAAAAAATGTAGTCTCCCAGCACGAAACTTTGCAATGAGTGAAGCATCCTGGAGTAGGGAAATTCCGCTGAATGTCACTCCCGCTGCCAGTCTCATGATTCTCATGCAAACAGTTCATCATGTCCTACCAACTTATGTTTGACGCTTAGATACTAAACAAAATTATAGTATAAAACCAACTTCTGAAAGACTGTAAGGACTTCTCCCAACAAATACTTCAGTGACTGCAGAACTTTTTACCGAATCAATATAACTATGACCATGAACCAGTAAAAACCAACAGAAATGATGCACTAAGATATTCAGAACTGGCACTTCCAAACAACTATTTTCCTTTCATATGTGAAAAAGCTTACTTGACAGAACAGTTAAAGCCACAATTCCATACCTTCACCATGGTCTCGTGTATAGCAGGCTTATCAAGATACTCTCTGGCTTTTGCAGCAGCATAAGGCTGGTTGGAACAAACACCAACACTCAGATTATAATGCTTTGTACACACAAGACACGCACAAACAAAAACACACACAAAAAAAGAACAATGTTGTCAAAGCCATTATGAGCAAAATTATATAATCCCTTCACCTGCAGATCCTCATTGTTTGTCACAAATTGCACAACGCGAAACCATATGTCATCACTAACAAAATCTCCTGCCTTGTCGATTAATTGAAGAATCACATCAACATACCTGCGAGGTGATAAAGCAACAGAAGATCACACAATGAGTAGTAAAGCATCTGCTTTGACAGCAAATAACATTATATATTCAACTGCAGTTGAAATGTGACACAGAGATCCGACCAAGTAATAAAATTCCCTCCCAAATTCTTCAGCATCTGTAAGCTATCTTAAAATCAGGAATTTAAGTAAAAAGGGACAATCCATTTATTTCCAATCATGACAGGTGCACTTTGCAGCTTCGATGCATTACTACAAAACCTCCAGAATAGATTATCGCAACAATGAGGAAAGGAGGATTAGGAAACAAAGACCAAGCTCACTCTCCTACAAGATGGTGGATCATCAACGAAAAGAGGGAACTTTAACCACTTTTCTAAGAGTAAAGCCAATGGCTTGGAAAAGATTAGTGTTGCATACATTGAAGATATTGCCAAAAGAAAGTGTTAGTGCTGCAGAAAGAGATTAATTGACACATTGCTTTGTCTAGCAGGTTCTATAGAAATCGAGATTTATGACAGGAAAAATGCCTAACATACTTACCATGATAAATCAGGTGCGAACTTTTCTGAAAGAATTGCAGCTTTCAAAGAAAGTTCTTCACGCATAGCAAAGTCGGAAGTGCTGAGATACTGAATTACATTTCAAAATTAGAGGTACAGCAAAATTTGCGTATCGTTTCACTGACCAAAAAGCAATTCAAATAGAACTTTTTACTCTAAACTCCAGGTATGATTAACTACAGAACATACCTGCAGTAATTCTTCGACTATGTCCTTTGCATTCGAGACGTCACACATGCCATAAAGCAAATCAAGAGCTCGCCTCCGGATGCTGCAAGCATGAAAAATACACGTGAGAAATGAAAAGGAAGGTTGATACAAGACCTTTAGGTCAATTGTTTCCTAAAGACCATCGCATTGACATTCAGGACATAATCGCCGTGACTATAATTTGGGATCAATTTCAGCAAAGACATGTACCCAGTCTCTTCGGTCAAGGAAATTATTAAAGAAATCAATCAAACACGTGTCTGAACTCTTATTGAAGGCTCAATACCCGACTAGTACTCTAAAATGCTATAGGTATTATTGTACTCATTGTATTCAATATATATACTATATATATATATATATATCTCCAAGATAAAAATAAGATGTATGCATGTACACTTTGCTTTATCGTGCATGTATTGATGAGTTCAGTTGCTTCCCTAAAACCATGGTTCTAAAGTGCTCATGCAATTTTGCATTGCTCAAGTGGACTTTAGAAAATAAGCCTGCTACACTTTCATATTTCTCTATAGTACCCTTTTCTGTTGTAGATATTAATCATGAAAAAAAAAGAGTACATATGCACATATTTGATTAGTAAGGTTCGAAGGGGAAAGATGGGAATTGAACACAAACTCTTGGATATTGGTAGGGTTGGACCACTACTAGTCCAAGCCCACATTGCTGTATCATAATTATAGGATCCTCTCGTTCCATAAAAAGAAACAGCACAGCAAGAGGGTCAATGCTTTTGAGCTCGGGGAAGAGCAGGTTCTCAAATTAAAAGGGATAACAGTAGATCTACCGGACCACATCAACATGCCGACTTGACAAAAACAGTAAATGCACATTGCATGGATCCCTATATAGCAAGGGCATCCATTGAGTCCGACCAACGACCGATCGAATTAAACAAGTAGAGTCAAAGAAAAGAACAAGGAACAGCTGCTCTTCAACATTCTTTTGTCAACCCAATTTTCCCCCCTCAACAAAATCTTTCAAACTTCCAGTGCTTATGCAGACTAAAGGGAAGAAATCTTATTCAAGCAAGACAAAATAAAGATGGACCTTGGATATGCCCCAGAACGAAACTACACAATCTAGCTCCCACGTAATACTCTTCCACAAACATCAACTAATGAACAGATGTAGTAATACTGATGAAGTAGTTCCAGGTATATAACCTCAGTGGGGAGGAAGTGCAAACCCCACGTACAAGACAACTTTTGGATGCTAGCGAATGCCTTCACTAATTAATAGTGGGAAGGATGAGAAAACTTATGACAGGCATTTTCATTATGTAAGGGAATAGAGCTACATCATAGAAATTTCAATTGCGTAACAACAGCATGCAAAAAACAGGTACTCCACCTGATATCAGGATCCTTCAATGATGTAATTATCTGAGCTTGGTGTCTCTTGATAATATCCTGTACATCTGTCACCATCAACATCCGTGTCATGTTCTCCTGCGTTAAGGCAATTGATCCATTAGAATCATAGAATTACAGACTTGGGGAGCTCCATTTTGCAGATACTGCAAATCATTATCATCAATAAAAAGAAGGCAAGGAAATTTTCAGAGTCTAAGTGACAATTCTGCAACTCACCAAGCCAAGATATCTAATGTTAGGTTCACGAACCGCAATGAATTTTCCAAGAAGGGCAACACATTGAGACATCATTTCTTTTTCAGCATCAAGATGCATAACCTGAAATTGTAAAATCAAGAAATACCAACAGACAGAGTCACTCAAAGTGACTGAATAGAAAATACAAATATGAATGACAAGTCACTGAGCAGAGGGACTTCTTCCAAAAATAAAAATCTGACTGGGGCTTATTACATTTGAGCTTAGGCAGTTTAAAAATCACCATTGCAAGTCTGCAACCTACTATCCATATGATTTAATAAAAATTAAAAACAGGCAGCATACTTACCAGAGAGAGGGCTTCAAAGAGAACAGCATGTGAAGCATTGTTCTTATTCACATTCTTAACAACATCAGTTCCCATTAGTATCCTTTGCAGCACCTGACCGAAAAACCACAGCTCATTAAAGAAAGTTCTAGTTAGTACGAAAATAAATCCTTATCACAGATATAAACCTCAAATAATGATCTTCTTGTATTTGGGTCTTCAATCGTTGGGAAGTACTGCAGAGCTCTCATTGTCTTGACCTGTGTCAAGTGGACACACATAAGAACGATATCGCCATGCTTAATGTACACAAGACTAGATTGGTGCCCAAAAGCAACATTATAAAAACTAATCCGGGATCAGAATCCAAACATGAAGTGGAAACCTTAAAGAAAAAAAAACAAGAAACTCCAAAAAGATTTTCGTATTGGGTATTATTCTGAAAAAGAAATTCACCAAACTATCTACTATTAGAAAGAATTGTTCCCTTTTCAATGTTACTTAATTGCTCTTTTTATAACCTGTTTCGAATGCAAGTGACCTGTGCTGTGATATTCCGAAAAATAAATACACTAATCATTTTCATTGTTACTTATTTGTCCTCCAGTCATTTAATGTGGTTATGTCTACATCCTATGTTCTACATTTAAGGTGGTAAACCAGAGTGTTAAGAAATATGCTTAATCTAAATTGTAGGCATTTTATGAGCGTGGACAGCTTAAACTTTCAGGGAAAACAGTTCATATACAAGAATGGGTCGCAATGATGGGACAGGGAGCTGTGATCAAAGGTAATGTTGTGGAAGATTAACTGGTTTTGACTTTAATTCATTAGCACCGGTTATAATTATAAAACAGGTGTAAGGTCACACAATATCGAATATTATATGGAAGTATTAATGGTGATAGGGCTTGATATTTCCTCAATTATTGGCTTGCAAAGAATTTTTTCTAGCACCGGGATAACTAAAGCTTTATTCGTGCTAAAAGATAGCTCCAAGCCCTAACAAGCTCCTATGCATGTTACCACCAGGCAACACCTTTTTAAGCAGAACTACAAGTCAGAAAGATCATAGTTTAATCATTCTCCTTGGGTAAGACACAATATAGCAACACCATTAAGTATCAACTGTACTCACTGAACCAATGCAAACTATGCCATCCGTGTTTGAAGCAAGGAATCTGCTACATCCCTATATGTTGAAAGATGGAGAGATATACAAACCTGAAGCCAGGGAGATGGGATGCCATAGTAGGTATACTCTTGTGGAATGTCCTGGTTTCTAGCAAGTCGCTCCAATGTCTTAACACACTTTGGAAGACAGCTCCAATATGCTTCGTGGTTATTTGAGACTAGAGCCACAAGTAGGCTCATCGAAGAAGTTAACACACCTAGATCACGTTCATCTAAAAGCTGAGCCATCCGATCCGCCCTTCAGAAACCATGAGGGAAACTTCCGATAAGTAACCAAACAATTATTGTCATTACAGAGTGACATCCATGCTAAGAATTAGAAAGTACCAGCCATCTACATTCACAACATCAGGATTCTTTCGATACAGCCGCAAGAGACATAATGCTGCTTTTTTCCTCACAAGGGGTCTGCAGCTACTAGAAATCTAATGTACACAATGAGTTAAAACCAAAAACCTGATGGAAAGGTAAAAAAAAAATCTAAAGGAAAAGTTAAAGATTAATATCAGGATATTCTTACAAGTAACTTTTGCACATCGGGTGCCAGAGATTCAGCAAACTCTCTACCACCAATATTCCCCACCTAAGATGATGAACAATAAAGATTATCACTAATGCAGAAAAATAAAGCTTTTAGACAGAAGAAATATTCCTATGACAACCACATAGCCATACCATAGTCAATGCCAAGCATTGGAAGGTCTCATTCCGACCAATGATATCGTTGCGGACAGTGTTTATAGCTAATCTGAGGAAATCATGGTTTTCGTTGAGTAAACATGCTGTTACAATGTACCCAACCTGCAAACATAGACAGCAAAGTGAGAAGTCATTTTTGTTCCGACTATACCATGTGAAATTAGAAAATTATTTCTCGTACAATGAAGTAATCAAGTCCTTCATTTGTTTATGAAAATTAGGACACAAGAGATTGATGAAAAAAATCCCAACTAGGATGTAGTGGGTCCGTGTTCTATTTATACTATTAATTTGTTCGTGAAATTACGAGAATGCCACAGGATACAATATAACTTCATATACTATACATTCCAAATACTCACTCAACTGTTTAGACATAAAAGAACACTAACCTTGCTGATCCTCTTACTAACATTCAGCCAACATAGAGGAAGAGAGATGAGAGCAATGAAGACTCACAGGCACATGCGCATGCACACACAAACACACATCATAGTGAAACACAGCCACAATGGAACTCTCCCTTAAGATGAAAGGAGCATGTAGCAGCTCCAGGAATAATCAGAACCCTTTGTGCTAAGAATCAAACCCTTAACTCCTCTTTAAGGATCAGAACAAGCATATCTTTTAAGCCTTTACTCTCTAAAGGATATTTTCTGGGACTTATCAACAAAACAAGGGAAATTTTATCTTGAAAGATACAATGTCCTGACTACCCAACAGCAACCCCATTCCCAATATCCGTTGTGCCCGCTCTGATTAAGGCCCCCTTGCCAGATTATTACATATGTAAGCATAAAAAGCTAATTCTTCAAGAACTTTAGACCAAGCTTCCGAAAAACTTCGACTTTTTGCTAGCCCAGCACCACCTCTTGGATATATTGCTTGCTCCGATCCCATTGATAAGGAGTGGGACTGAATAACTCAATAGGGGTAGTTGCTCTGATGTGGAAGCACAACAACGCATTTATTATCTTACTAATATTGTCTTCTACCATATCTTACTAGAGATTGGAAAAATTCATTTCGTTCATCGAAAATGGAATTAACCCCCACTGCGTATCGGTACCTATCGGTGTTGGAATAGATCCACTTCTCTTTGTTCCTACAAACCAAACTGTTCCTAAATTCTCTAGCTATATTTTATTCCTAAGAATGCTACAATATTCATTGCAAATATGAATTTTCTAGAAGTTGTACGGCACTGCAACTTGAAATATCTGGCCCACTTATCAATTCAATCATTGGAGCAATTGTCATATGAGAAGCCAATAATTATGAATATGGCTGCAAAACCATGATAGGAATCTTCTCATCTTTGATTCCAAAAGTAACACCACTAAAGAAGATTCTACCAATTATCTGATGCCGGGATCTCTAAGTTATATATATATATATTCTAATAGATACTAAATAAGATTAAGTCAAGTTGTAGACTTAGCTTAAATTTTAGTTCTAGGGATACTATAGATCTCTATTATTTTATTCGGTACATTAGTAGCTTCAATCTTAACACAAGCAAATTACTGTCTTAACAATAATCTTGATTTATTTATCCTAGAATCTCTAGAATTCTGAGAGTAACCAACCCATTGTCATGACTTATCGAAGTAAGATCCTAACACTAACATTCTTGCTTGTTAGTTAATAAATACCACATCATGAAAGGATTAAGATGAAAAATTGAGAACTTCACCTGCTTTTCGGGATATTTTGGTGCAGATATTAAAGAAACAGTTTCCATGTGGCCAAAATCTACATCATAACCAAGCATATGTATGTACAGCATCTTCCAAACATACTTCTTCTTTTCGTAAGGTGTCAATCCCTGCCAAATCAACAAACTTAGCATTTAGTTTTTGCAATGACTAGCAAAATCTCAAAGAACACTGGTGAATGACAATGTCCCATGAGCTAATCGACCTAAAATTCAAAAAATCCTATATGCCGACTATAAATATTGTTGATAAGGAACATGATGTCAAATTGAGAAGCGCAGAAAATGATCTCTCCAAACTACATGCCCATCACCTTACTTTCATGCCAATGCTTGTTACAATTGTAAGATGAAATCTACATGAAAAGACAGAACCTAAAATCTGACTAGAATATCCAATCTTCATGAAAGTGACATTGGTACGGAGCAAGAACTCCCAAAAGTGCAATTGAACATCGATAGAACAACAGGCCTGAATTTGGATAAAGAAAGTAAACTCTCAATTTCTGTTGCTCCATACTCTTGAAAAAATAAAGCAGAAAAAAGAAAGAAGTACACAGGATGATTAGGAGATTACTTTCTTTTCCTTTTCTCCAAGCAGAAAAATCATCAACATCTCCTCTCACCCTCGTATTGATGGGAACAGCAGGAGAAAAACCGACTCTGAGTAGTGTGATTTAGTAAATGTGTCTCTTATCCGCGTGCCATAAGTGTGATTTAAAATGTTGTCAGAAAGAGAGCATATATCAGACAAAGTGTTCCATCTCTTCAGACAATTAGACAAAGGAAGAGATTGTCTAGCAAATTCTGAAGAGAGCTACTCTCTAGGGAAATGCTACATTTTGGGTTGTAAAAGATCCTTAGAAGAAAACTAACTATAGGACATTGAAATGGATTCCCCAATCCTCACTGTTCCCCAATTAAATGTCCCCCACAAGTATTTGTCTAGGATTTGTAAAACACTCCAAGAGCAAATGACCTCAAAATATTGTGATTTAGTAAATGTGTCTCTCATCCGTGTGCCATAAGGGTGATGTAAAATCTTGTCAGAAAGAGAGCATTCATCAGACAAAGTCTTCCATCTCTCAAGAAAATTAGACAAAGGAAAAGAATGTCTAGCAAATTCAGAAGAGCTACTCTCCAGGAAAATGATACATTTCGTGTTGTAAGAGATCTTTAGAAGAAAACTGAGTATAGGACATTGCAATGGATTTCCCAATCTTCACTGATCCCCAATTAAATGCCCTCCACAAGTACTTGTCTAGGATTTGTACAGCACTCCAAGAGCAAAAGAGATCAAAATGTCTTTCAATCCTAACCAAATACTTTTAGCAACAACAAGAATAATTAAAGTTCTGTCTCATGACCAACAAACAGAGATAAGAACGCATCAACTTTGTCCCCCTCAGTACGCACACAAAAGAAAATTATGATGGGAAAATCAGTGCCCACCATCTGTATACACCCCAAAATCAGATTTATCAAAATTCAGAAAAGCTTAAGATTCCACTTATTTTGATCCATTCCAATTTCGCTTCTAGAAGTCTCCTCAAGTATGATCTTTTTATTTTTTTATAATCATAAACACCCTAGCTACTTTGTCAGAACTACTAAAGGAACAGCTGATTTGCTCCTTAAGTTCCCTTAGTTCTACGGAATTCATATAGTTGAAAAATTATTCAACCTTCAAGGTATCTTCTCCTAGATTTTTTTGAACTTCATCATTCTATAGTAATCTATACTCACCAAGAGCACCCTTGATCAGGTTTCAAGCTATTCTTAGCTACTCATCACAAGCTTTTGGTTGCGCTGACTTTGGAATCTGCTAAGCCCAAGCAGCATTGCCTCGCAGCAAAGGAGCTTCTGACAAAATCAGAGCCGCCGATTGTACCGTAAACACCACATGAAACTTGATTTTGCGTGAGTAAATAAAAGCTAAAGAACCTAATACTCTAATACCAACATCATTCGCATTCTTTGAGCGGAGTACTCGGGTAATATAGTACAAATGTAACCACGTGGCTGAGCTAGCACTATTGGGGTATCCATGCTCCTCAGGCCACAAACACCATTCAATTGCCAGGACCGGATGAGATCACAACATTATGGATCGGGTTCGATCCAGCATCCAGTTTAAAAGCCATGCTCCACCTTTCCCCCAATTTAACCCAAGAGTAGAACAAGCAATCAAAACAGAGCTTCCGGCACATAGTTTACAGCCAGGAATCCGAAATCACCTTTGCAATCAGCCAAGCCAAAATAAACTACACAGCCTGAGGTCATCCGGGATCAAGGACTAAGCAGCATTAACAGCTCACAACATCTCACACGAACACAAGCATCGACGAAACCTCTCTCGAAAGCACGGGGGCAACCCCAACCGCCGCGCGACACCGAGAATTCCCCTCGTTTTCCCCCCACCCCGTCGACGCGGAAATCCCGACCGGGCGCGCCGAGCACCGACCCACTAGCAGCATCGTCAGTGGGGAAGGGGAAGGGGAAGGGAGGAAACCCTAACCTTTTCGTTCTTGAAGCGGGTGCGAACGTTGCCGAGCTCCTTGTCGACGCGGAGCCGCTCCTGCTCCTTGTTCTGGCAATTGCGGATGTCGCTGATGAACACCGAGAGACCTCTCATGCCCGATAACGCCATCCCTTCCCGCAGATCCAACAAGCAGCGGCAGCTGCTTCAAATCATAACACGCGCGCACAGCAACCTCCGAGCACCGATGAATCCCCCCCCTCCTCCTCCTCCTCCTCCTCGTCCCGGCGGCGGATCCCTAGATCTCGGCGACGAGCTCCGGAATCAGGATCTTAGCACGCCATTGCGGGAATTCCAGCTTTGACCCGGAGAGATCCACGAGATGGCCGACGCTTGATCTAGAGAGAGAGAGAGAGAGAGAGAGAGGGAGATGGAGAGGGAGCTGAAATTCGTGTTCGTTTTTTTTTTTTGTTTTTTTTTTTCTAGGGAGAGAGAGGGGTGGACTGAGGAAAATTGGAACGGCCGACGGGGGGGAGTCCTGGAGACGACTTTTAAAATCCTTTTTTTAATTTTCACCGATTTTATTGACCCCATTTTCCCTTTTTTTTAATAACGACCGTCGTCTCGTCTTTCTTTCTCTTTTTTTTTTTTGCGTTCTGTCATTTTCCACCTAATGCTTCTGCTATGCCAGCTCTATATTTTTATTTTTTTTAATTCCCCAATTTTTTTCCTAATTATTATTGTCGCTTTTCTTTTCCGGTGTGGGGTTGTCGTAAAAAAGCATTTGCCACATTCATAATTGCATAAGATTCGATCATATTCTCTTCTCCCTTTCCCTTGGAGAAAAGAAACATGCACCTCCGTACGGGATTTCCGATGCTTCTCCTGCAGGCAGTGGCAAGAACGACGCCGGATTGGCCCACGTGTCCAGTGAAATGAGACGCGTGCGCGCTAATGCCCTTCGCGAATTCAATTTGCCGTCTCTCTCCTTTGTCCTGAACAGTCAAAATTGGTACGCAGCATTGAAATCTTTATCGGCATTTCCCCTTCGGACCCAATAAGAAGCGATGAGAAATTAGCGAAATTGGCTTTTCGAGAAGGATCGAAGTTTCCATCGGGCGCGAAAGTTCAATGGGGACGAATCCGCCATCTTTGTAGGCACCGATGGAGGAGAAGAAGAAGAAGAAAGACGATGTAGGCTTTCGCACCTATCGGAAACAGTCCCGGTCCATCGTGAATCGAGCCGAGCCGATCGCCATTCGACGGTCAAAGGGTCTCATTACATATCAGGGAGTGTGCTTTTGAAAGTGCTGCTCTATGCCTAAACCGAATCCATCAAGAAGACGAGCGCTTGTTTCGCCATCTCCACTAGTTCCCACCCATGACATGTCGAGTTGCCATGCTTTTGCCATGGCCCAGAGGCTAGAGCTAGCAATCTACCCTTTTCTTTCGTACCGAACCACTGAAAAAACAGAACACATACGGCTTGCAGCGTCCAGGAGAGTCCACTTCAAGGTATGTTTCGACTCATGAGCAAAAGAGCGACTGAAATGCATAACCCAATGGCCTTCGAAGCGGCCTGCTCGACATCTATATGAAGAGAGATGGGCGGGCATGCATTTGGTCCCGTCTTTTTTCGCCCTGTAAAGACGATCTGATGGATAGAAGCGTGCACATCATTCAGGAGTTTGTATGTGTATTGTCCAATCTTGAAGCTCTGTTCACAATCTATAGTTCCACACATGAACTGTACATGTATAACACCATGATTACAGAAGGTACAAAAAGAAGGCGGCAACATAGAGATACACCTATCCCATGACCAGACAATGAAAAATATACAGATGCTCGATCGTGAGACCTGCATCGATCTTATCAGTGACCACCCAGCGTCTACATCTTTGAAACTAAGCATCGCATGTATGCTGGAATTGGGGGGCCATCTACCAAATTAAGTGTGATCCTCTATTCATTGCTGTAAAAATGACTAGAAAGTCGAGCCAAGGAAAAAGATAGTATGCGGAGGAGCCTCCAGAAGCCTCCAATCTTGACTGTGGCTCCTCCTCATACTGTCTTCCTAGATCAATATCAATATCCGATATCTCAAAAGACCAAAACCTTTTCCAGATCAATTTCAGACTAATGAGAAACTCTTTCGGTGTCTATAATGACGAGAAGGCCGTGCATGCTCGACCGACTTTCTTGGAGCGGGGCCACTGCTTTCAGCATGATCTGGTTGTGCGTCCGAAGGTCGTGGAAGAAGCTTGCATCCGATTTTCCTGGCAACCAAGCGAGGTGAACTGAGAGAGCTATGTGATTTGGCCACCCTTCTCATCTCTTGTTTTATCTTACTGAATTCTTCTTCGAGTTCCCCCACCCTAGACCTCATTTTCTCCATATCGACTTTAAGGACCTGGTTCTCGCGCACTACTGCCACCCATCCATCTCTCTGCACAATTTGTCCTGCCATGTTGGTCGGAGCAGACACCGGACCCGCTGCTGCACTTTCAGTATCTAAGACATTAAGGCAACCAGCCAAAGCTGTTCGCAGTTGCATCTGTTCAAAGAACAAAACTTGTAGAACGACTCTCAGTGGCAACCTTTCATTTTGGGAAGCATGGGCACACGCATCAATGGACAGTCTCTGGTAATCAATGATGTTGCAAAGTTCTTCCTTGTCCTTGTCTGAGAGCCACGGATGTGCCTGCACATTGATATTGGTCATCATAAGCATCCAAAGCAACCAAAGGCATCTCCTTACTATAGTAATTGATGTAGAATTTATACCTTGAGATAGATATCCACAGCTCTATATAGTCCATCATGCAAAACTCTTGAAGTGTCGGGAAGAGCTTCAGCAATAGAACAAATTTTATGAGGCTTCAGATTTACATCAGAAGCTACTTCGGCAATATAAGCATCTATCAACTTTGCAACTTTGGTTGAAGGTCCTGCAGAGGGAGATGTTTCCAGCTCAAATGATGCAGGAGAAAATGATGAGGCCTTCGATTCAAGAGAAACAAAATAATGGACAATCCGCTCAATACAGTCAGTATCATACAAAGTGTCGGAATCCGAGTATGTAGGTATCAGAAGACTGTCTAGGGTAGCCAACTCCAATTGCACCCCTATTCTCCTCTCCAATGCATCCCTGCACGTATGATTGACATCCAAGATGAACGCAACCCGAAGGAGCCCCAATAAGAAGCGACAAAAAGATCTCCCCTTCTTTTCAGGGAGAAGATTAACAATGCTTTCAAGTAGAACCCTTTGATCGACAGTGACAGGTGTCAAGCTAAAACTAGCAACTGTTCTGGTTTTGCCACTTTGCGCTCCTTGCCATCTGCCCAGACCAGGCAGGTATTTTCTAGCATAGTGCATAATAGCACCAGCAAGATTCTCGGACCTAACACCTCTTGATTCCATTGTCCTGATAAGTCTCTCAAACACCCCCACACTTAGATATGATATGTCTTCAAACCACCAGTCAGATTCTGAACTTCGAATTCTCGCTCCTGTGTTTATCCCATTCCATAAAATGCTGCCACCGGGGCTTTGTAAGCTTCCATACATCATCATGGGCCATCCAAACAAGCTTGGGTCGGTACAAACCATCGTGGACAGTGTATTCAAGCATTTGCTAAGTATCTGTAGTTTTTCGGCATAAGTTATGACAGCTTCGGAACTTTGGAGAGCCAGTATACAATCCTTCCAGTTACGAAGCACATTCTTGTGTAAATAACTTTCTGACTTGGAAAGCAAGTTACCTTCTCCATATGCATCTGTCATTTCAAGAAAGTCTGCTGCACAGTAGACTGTCGCAATGTTCCTAGGAGTTAATTCCACACGAACACCGTAACAAAACTTGGCAGCAACAAGAAAAGAATCGGGGCCACCAGGAAAATCGTCCAGCTCTAATGTGAAAGTCCTGTCTTCACTGCTCGAAGATTCTTCACATTTATCCGCTATCTTCCCGCATTTTGACACGAGAGGGAACTGGAAAGTCAAACCCAGATTTTTCTATTAGGTTAAAAACAGAAAGTCTTTCGGTTGTGCCGCATGGACTTAGTATTAGCTAATTGAGGCTTTCACTCAGCTCTACTCATACCATATAATGAAAATCATCCTAGTTATTGAACACCAGGCGATGCCACTATTTGAACATTAACTACGAGTTTGCGATAGTAACCTTGTAGCAAGTCAAAATCATGAAAAAATTTCCTTTGAAAAGATAATATATCGTGGCAAATCAAAAGGGCAACAAAAGGAGCATTTGGAAAAGGCTGGGGGCATACCTTGTGAAGATGAAAGTTGATGCTTTCCACAATGATTGTGATGTCACTCGGCAAAGCCGCAGTGCAAAACCTGCCATAACCATGAAACAACCGATGTTGAATACTGCACAACCTAAAGTAACACCCAGAATAACAAAAGCAATCTTCGTCTTCGAAATTTCCAGACGACCAGAGGAACAGAACCAAAACATATTGGACACAATTTGTGAGATCAACAGGCGATCGCAATAGGACGATACGACTTATCCAAGCAGAGAACAGAAGGAACTGACGCTCGTTCAAAATCCTCAAACTATCGCAGCAATTTATAAAACCCAGGAATCAAATTCATACAATTTCCTCGATGATCCAAAATAAACCAAGAACAAGCACGAGCACGAGAGAGAGACAGAGAGAGTACCAGTGATTGCCTTCCCGATGGAACCCATAGACCTTGCCTGCAGGAGCCATCACCAAGCATGAGAGGAACCCACGAACACCCCTCTTCTTCCTAGTCCAATAACGAGTCAAACCCACCTCAGCTTCCACGAGAGAGAGCTGAAATTATTGCTTCACTCTCAACGTAGCAAGCCAACAGACGTACACCACAAGCGCCTATCCCTTTCTCTCTCTCTCTCTCTCTCTCTCTCTCTCTCTCTCTCTCTCTCTCACCGCGTCAATTGTGGTCGTCAGGAGGGCAACCAAAACAAGAGTGGGTCTTTACAACTCAGGAAAGGAAAACCCCACATCCCACCACCAACCAGCATGGACCCTTCTTCGGATATTATACTAACACGCTCGTCGATTCTTGGGTGTTCTCTCCGTGCCTGCGTGCGTGCGTTGGCGAGCGAGCGAGCGAGCACGGATCACAAGACGACCGAACCGGCGGACTTACTCAAACGCTTAAAAAAGGCAAAAGAAGAAAAGCGGAAGTGAAAATGAGTAAAGCAGATTCTCTGTTTCTGGGGTTGTGGGTCGGGGGGAACGAAGTAATTGAGAAGACAACAAAGGAAATTACTTTAAAAAGGTTGCGACCACAGTGGTGGGTCGTCGGCTGACGGTGGTGGTCGTGGTGGTGCTGGAAGCCGGCCGGAGATTGGGGGAGAAAGAGAGAAAGAGGAGGTTGTAAAATGATGGTTTGTCTCACGCTTTTTGTCGAGCAGGTTGGGTGCAATCATCAATGACGCGTGGATCCGAGGCCGAATGATGGCCGGTCGAAAGGAAGGTTTGCGAAAAACAAAATCGAATTGGTTTAAAAAAATTATTGAGCTTTGCGCTTTCGCTTCCCTCCCTTTTGTTTCGCGAGAAACCAATCATTTAAAAAAAAAACATTTTTCCTAATCAAATTTTACACACGCATTTTTATTGATCGAGTAAAAAGGTTCGATAGCTACTAGTAAAGTAGGCACTTGAGTTGGCAGCGTGCTGCTCGAGTAAACATTAGTAAAATTTGAATTTGAATATGGGCTGGTAGCCGATCAAAAAAGAAAATCTAAGCTCGGAATATTTTCAAATATGTACAATATTTTCATATCCGTAATAAACTAATCAAACCTCAACCGGAAACTAGTAATTTATTGAACTAAATATCGTTAAATCTAAATGTAAATGAATAGTATATCGACGTGTAACCAGTTAAATAATTTGTCCATCGTCGAATATTTTTTTTACCAATAGTCTTTTACTATCATGTCCTAAATATTATCAAGTAGTATTGCGGCAGTAGCTCTTATATATTCCCGGACACGGGATTGGACCCTTCTTTCGGTTCGATTTTGTCTGAAAATGGACAAACGGCGGACTTAATGATGGCTTTTGAGTTTTGACTGACCAACGTAGGAATAATGCCTCCTAGAACGAACCGAAAAGAAAGTAAAAGACCGATGACGCGATACCATCAATGACTTGTTCAAATGCCGATGGTGCTCGACAGTTGGACGAGAAGCTATAACCGTAAGCAACGCTTGAATGCTACGTCAAATGGTCTTCAAGAATTAAGAATCATTAGTGTTCGGTCGGAATGTTTTATGGACTTTGATTTTGATTATTTTAATTTTGCTTACCGTTGAAATATCGTCGTACCCCAGCCTCCTGGGACGCGCATAAAATCATTTCTGTTTCTCAATTTTCATATTTCTCTGTTCCCAAAAATAGATTCGGAACAGAAATTTATTCGGTAACGTAATTTCATTTTTCTATTTATGGAACAAATTTCTATTCTAGAAATCAAGAAATAGATTTGAAATAGAAATCAGAAGTAAAAAAAAATTACTTTTTTATTTCTGGAATAGAAATGAGAAATAAAAACTCTTATTATCGCTAGCCCTCGCTACTAGCCGGTCACCCTCTTACCGCTCGCCATTGCTGTCAGCCGCCTCCCGCCACCGCCGGTTGCTTACCGTCGGCGTCCTTCGCCGATCGTCTCCTCCGTCGTTTGCCGCCGCCCAACGTTGGCTACAACTGGCCCACCGCCGTCTCCCGCCGTCCTTCGCTGCCACCTGCTAGCTGACTCTCGCCACCGCCCACCGCTCGCCGACTGCCTCCCACCCGCCCACCGGCCGCCTCTTGCTGTCGACCACCGTCCTTTGTTACCGGACGCCGACCGCCGTCGGCCGCCATGCTCCACTGCTCGACGCCACTGCCCTCTGCCGCCAGCAGCTCACCATCGACCGTCGTCCTCCACTGCTAGTCGTTGTGCCCCATCGCCCGATGCCGGCCACCTCCGGCCGCCCTCCGCCCCCGGCAACCGCCGTCGCTATCCGCCACTTGCCGCCGTGCTCCACCACTTGATGCCAGCTGCCGCTTGGGGCCGATCGCCTTCCGCCGCCGGCGGCCTCCTATCACCGGCCACCTTCCTCCGCCCCTTGCCGCCACTCGCTATCTTCTGCCGGCCACTCGGAAGAGAGAAATTTCAAGTCGTTATCAAACGAATTTTTACGTCGAAAACAGAAATTTTGTGGCATTATCAAACACACATTTTTATTCTGAAACTTGTTCACGGAATAGAAATAGAAAAATCTATTTCTGGCTAGAAATTAATTTTTGAAATATAAATGTTACCATGTGCGCCCCTAGCGATCCCGACGATATAGACTTTTCTATTGGCCAAGAAGAATCACGATGAAAATCTTCGTACTGGCTTTAACGTGCGTGTGCATAAACAAAAGAAATGGCTCGGGTGGGACAATCTTTTATAGGTCGTCCATATCCATTGGCCAAAATCATACATTACCGCGAGAAGGATAAGTTTGTTCTGTGAAAATATAAAATATCTTCTTAAAAGAAATATCTACATTGCTTGAAATAATAAGTTAACACAAAAACATTTTCACTATCAATATCAATTTGTGTAAACATTTTCATAAACGATGAAATTTCTTTTCATTTATTCATTTTTATAAGCAATTCAAGCGAGTATTCAAGGAAATTATTTTCTAAATCATCTCTTTCGCATTTTTCATATGGAAAATCGATTCAAGTTTCGAAGGTCATCTGTATGGCCAAATTGAAATATCATTCATTAATCTACATTAAAGATACGACACAATAACCTTAGTTTAACTATAATTTGGAGAACAAGCATGATATCAAAACAGTTTATTGCAATTTCGAATATTAAAGAGGCTCACCGGCGATGAGTTATAAATACCAATAAAAAATCACAAAAAAAAAAATTAAAGGGTTAAGAGTGACGCGGTGTACAACAAGCTTTTGAAGATAAATAGGAATTGCGACCAATCCCCTGGAACAGGAAGACCCAAAACGCTCGGTCTTTGTGTGGTGCGCAGCTGAAAGCTCTATTAATGAATTACAGAAGGAAAAAATCCCTAAAAGGATCTACGTTATGACCAGAATATCATATCCCGACGATCCATGGACTACGACTACCGACACCACAAAGGCCAAAAAGTATCTTAATGTATAAAGAGTATCGTCTATTTAATTATGTTTAATCTCCATGAAAGAATCATAGGACCTGCAACAGCAGCACTCTCCGGTGTAAACCGACACCGAGCCAGAAAATCTGATCGCTCGGCCTTTTCTTTTCGCTAAGTAGATCTTGTAGCTCAGCTCGTGGCAACGGGTTTTGACATGGCCTTCTTGATAGCCTCAGCATACGTCCTGTGTTGATAGGTGAGGGTCGATTCGAGCAAGTCCCATAGTGATGTCTTGGGATTCCAACCTAGCACGAGTACGTGTCATAGATTGTCAGAACACTCGCGAGCTAAAAGCAATTGCTCAGTTGGATCATCTAGGAGAGGTTAACACGTCGGGCCAAATTACCTAGTTGCCTATTGATGATGGTCATGTCCGGGATTCTCTTATCACTATCATCGTATCCCTCTCCATAAAACTCCTTGGAGCTGACATCAATTGTCGGTACTTCCAGAGGTGGCTCGTCACTAACCTTAGAGTAAACCTGGAAGCGTGGAAGAGTGGACAATTCTTGAATATGGGTGCGACAGATGCAAAAGCATTGGCTTGTATTTCTATCTAAAGACAACAAAATACAAAGCAAACCATGACAATTTACCTGAGTCATCATCTCAGCCAGCTGCCTAACCGTGACTTCGTTGTTGGGGTTGCCGACATTGAAAATGTGGCCATTGGCTCTCGCTGGATTTTCCTGAGAAAAAAAAATCACCGTCTCCAGTCACACACGAATGCCCAAAAGGAAAAATGCAGTCGACAAATTGAGTTTAACTCACAATCATCAAAAGAACAGCTTCAATAGCATCCTTGATGAAAATGAATGTTCTCTGGGACTGACCACCATCGACAAGCTTAAGTTGCTGACGGCGAAGCAGAGCCTGAAATAGGTCAAAGCAAGGACAGATGAGGATGGTGGAAAGAGAAAAAAAAATCATGAAACAATTCACTCCATTAAACATTCTCACATTACTAAAGCATGCAAGAACCCTGGGAACACCCTCACTTGGACCATCGATGCCAGGAATGAAGTCCATTCTAGGTCCGATCCAGTTAAATGGTCTGACTATAGTAAACTCGAGACCATTTTCTGCACCCTCAGCTGTGAAAAGCAAGAGGAAAAGAGTTAGAGAAACTGCATTAAGAACCAAAGTTGAAGTAACCAGAGATCACAATGAACACAGATCACCATATATCAGCCTTTCGATCAGTTGCTTTGCGCATGCATATGACCACCTCTGCTTTTCAATTGAACCAAATATGCAAGGGGAGGCATCTTCTGAAAGCATGTAATACGCAGGGTCCTGACAAACCAAAGCACTTGGAGATGTTAAACTCAAGCACCGCAAGTCAACACAGACAGAAGACGCGTCAGAAAACTTCAAACTAGTCAATGCTGTTATCGTGAGCAAACATCTAAGACTAGAAGGAGCCGCGAGTGTACGTATTTCTGGTGCAAATGCTCAACCATGACTTAGCCATCATACGAACACTGCGTATAACATCTGCATTAAGCAGCCAGAGAAACCCGAGCAATCAGCGATGTCAATTTAGCAAATATAAACAGACAGGCTTCCTACCTAATTCTTAAACTAATCATGTTGGAATGATGTTAATTTCTAAGGCCTAATTGTTCGAGTTGAAAGTAAAAGTAAAAAGTAATGTTTTGCTTTTCTGTCAATATTTATGAAAGAACTTTATGCGAATCTACGTGTAAACATTTTTATTTTGTGAAAGTTTCAACCATGTTGAATTTAGAAAAAGTCAAAGTGTGTCCCCACAAAATTTTAATTAAGCAACAAGTAAAAAACAAAAGTCAATCCAAATAGACCTTGGCTTTTTGCTTAAACTTTAGATTTCGGCGTTCGGGATTTCACTTTATTTTAATCTCGATCGTCTCAAATCTCAAGAGATATATAAATATGATCATTCAATGCCACGTGAAATTGTAATTGCTGCACTTAGAAGGACCCAGGTAAGTCAGCAACCGCAATATAAGAGTTCCCCCTTAATTATGGGGGAAGCCTCGACATCAGCTAACAGCATATTCAAAGAACCAATCAAATCAACCGTAATATCGAAGATGGACGAACCTCAAGAGATCAATGAAGACAGATCTCTTCAATCAAAGCAAGCGGTCCATTTGTGTCATCGATTAATACAGGTAAGAACAGAAAAAACTTGTGTCTGCCTAGCCAGATGCTGAATACACCTTTTCATGTTACTAAACCATAACCAATATACAAAAAGCTGACTTTGATATATCACTCCAAATCACATTAACAGTGTACCTAATATGCAGCTGCCAGCTATGTTAAGGTGGACATACGAAACGGCCGATATATCCCAACGCACTAGCACAAACCACTGCACAGACCCCAAAGGCCCCTCTTAATTTATTGTGTGACATGCAACACTGCTTCGTGGACCCGATAAACCATTTCTGTAGTTATACAAACGTAATTTCATATCTTTCATCGCGGTGATCTAGAATTATCTCAAGAAAGGGGATTCCAGATCAAGACTAGTTCAAGTGCAGCCAAGTGCACGGTCAAACAACACAAGACGAGACGTGTCTGTTGAGACTTCCGTCCGTGACAAAATCTGCATCAGATGTCAACATCGACCAATTGCGAATAGGGAAGAAGCGAGAGGCTGCCAGAGACAACGAAAGACGAGTTTTACCTGGCGGAGAGGGCTATCCTTCGGGAGAAAGCTTCCGATGGTCTTCCCATACACCTCACACGTGGAGAAGTGAATGAGACGCTTGCCATTTTCCGAGCAGTACTTCACCTAACGACACCGAAACCATCAACATCAATCCAACACGTGCATAAGAAGCCCCCGTCACTAGCAGAGTTCCTATCGCGGGGGCCATCGAGATCCAATCGATTGGAATTTGACCGATATCAACAGAAAGGCACGAGAGCCGTGGAGAAAACAGAAATCCAGTACCACGGGGAGGGCGTCGATGAAATTGCTGTATATGGTGTCGAGAGGGCGAGTGTTGTAATCCGCGGGAGTGCAGATCGCCGCCAGATTGATAGTCTGCGCGACGAGAACAAGAAACCAGGCGCAACGTAAGCACGTCGATCGACTCGATGATCGAATCCAACTCGAGAACCCCGAACAACTAAGGCCGGGCGACAAATCTTAAAGCACGAGCAAGCAGCAAAAATCCACCGAGCGCAACGCATTCGTACGTGGCAATGCAGCAACGAGGAAGCGCACGAACGGCCAATTCGGGCCGGTAAATCCAAAAAGCACATCGAACCGATTGCGCGGGCCAACGCACGGAAATAACGAACCAACGCAGCACACGGAACAGAGCGACGGAGGATTCTGGAAGCAGAGAGGGGGGGAGGGGGGGCGGAAGCTCACCAGATCTGACATCTTGATGAGGCCTTCGAGGCGGGAGTCGTGCTTGATGTTGAGGCGGTGGAACTGGATGCGGTGGGCCCAGGGGAGGGCGGCGGCGGGCTCCAGGAGGTGCCTGATCTTGTCGCTGTAGACGTCGAGCGCCAGCACCCGGTGCGGCGTCTCCGCCATGAGCGCCTCGCAGAGGTGGGAGCCGATGAAACCCCCCGCGCCGATCATGCATATCGTCATCGGCACGATGGGGCGCCCGTCCAGATCTACCCTCGCGACGCCGCTCGCCATGTATTTCCACCGATCGGATCGGATCGAATCGACGGCCTGGAGCTTCGGGAGATTCGCCGATCCTCCGCACGGCAATGGCGGGAACTCAGATGGACGGACGGGGGGAGCTTCGCGCGTGCTCGTCGCCTTTGCTCTGGAGCGAGAGACGGAGGAGGGGGAGGAGGAGGAGGTGAAGCGAGCGGGTATTTATGAAATGTCGGGGGACGCGAGGGGAAGGTGGTGAAATTGCACTGCTTTGCACGGCCTGACCCATTTTTTTTTATATTTTCCCTTTTTTTCTTTGCCAGCTTTTTTGCTTTTTTTTTTTTTTTTTTTTTGCTTTTGGTGCACCCTCGAACGTGCGTGAACTGCAGTAGCATTCGACGGATCGACCCTGATTGCGATTTGTACTGCTGATTAGATTAAAAAGCTTTGTAAATTGTTTTGGGTCGGGTCCGTTGTGGACCGACGCCGTCGAAATGTTCCGACTTAATATAACTGTCAATTCGACGGAAATTCAATATGCCGATCCGAGAAGCAAATGAGAAGAATCGAACCGATCGATCCGATTTGTTCGAACGCTGATATGAATTTTCATCGTGACGGGATGTTTAGCCGATTTGATTCGACGAGTAAGTTGGGATGATTTTTTTTCGCCGGGGGTGCTGCTCGTCGCGTTATTGGGACACGTGTCTTGAGTGGTCCGCTCCGATAGCTCGGGGGGGTGTTTTTTTTTTTTTTTTTACTCTTTTTGAGGTTAGAAGTGATGTAATTAGGGTAAGTGAAATGTACCAAGTCGGAGCTTTTGGAATGTCCATCGCGCATGCCAACGTGTAATTACGTAGGTTAGAGGGGAAAGGGACAATAATGGTGAAATCGCTGCTCGTGATCGTCGTCGGTCTCCAATTCACGTAGCTCTTATCTCCACTGAAATTAGTACTTTATTTCTATAACAAAATAATAACTGAAAGCATTGCTGCTTATTCATGAGATGCCATGATATTCCTCTTATACTTTGGAGGATATATATTTTGAAAGATTCACGCGATATTATGTACCTTTTTCTCATAACTAAGTACGGAAAAAAAAATTAAACCGGCAACATGTCGATCTTACGGATGATCAAGTGTCATCAAATCAAAATCGAATTTTGACCCTCGCGTTTTATATTTATCTATAGATATATTTTTTTTTATGTTTTCAGATTCCGAAGTTTATATAAATATTTAATACAGAATTTAAGTTCGTGTATTCCAGCATGCATCGTCGTAGCCCACGTGACCGCGAACATGGAAATCGGTCAGTGGGTGAACAAGGACGAACCAATCACAATCACATGGCGTGACCTCAATCTCTCTCTCTCTCTCTCTCAGTAATTTCCCGCCCTTCGCTGGCTGGCCGCGACAGCGACGCTTACCCAATTTCTAATTTATTTAATATAATTCACGAACTTTTAATCCAACGTGTAATATAAAATGTAATTTCTGAACTTTAGATTAATGTTCAATGTAATTTCAAAATTTTTAATTTATTTAATATGATACATAAAATTTTGATATATGTTCAATGTAATCCCTGAACTATAAGAAAATATTAAATCTAATCTTAAGTTCATGGATCACATTGAATATTGAGTTAAAGTTGATAGATTACATTGAACAGATTAAAAATCGAAGAACCAAATTATACATTGGATCGAGAAGATTTGGGCGGCTTTGTGTTTGGGCGATTCAAGGGCTCGCGTGTGGAAACCTGGCAATTTTGAAGGTCATAGAAGGTCTTCCCTTAATACGTGGGTGAATATCTAATAGAGAAAATGATACAAACAATTCTTGTAATGTGATCCATGAACTTTTAATTTGTTTAATGTAATCCCTGAACTTTTCGCCCAGTGTACAATGTAAAATGTAATTCCTCAACTTTAGACTAATATTCATTTTGATCCCCGAACTTTTAATTTATTTAATGTGTTCCCTGAAATTTTGGTACATGTTCAATATAATCCCTGAACTACATGAAAATGTTCAATGTAATCCTAAGTTCAGGGATCACATTGAATATTGGGTTAAAGGTCGTGGATTATATTAAACAAACTAAAAATTGAGGGATCAAATTATACATTGGACCAAAGTTCAGGAACTGTTTATGTCATTATCCCTACCTAATGATACGTCAATTTCCAAGAGTTTACTAAGTTTTTGTCCAGGGGTGGCGAGGCAATGGCAAACGTTTCCAGTCAAACACTTCCCAAAGGCGATAAAACCCAAAAGCAAAACAGAAAGCTCGCTCCCCTCTCTTCTCTTCTCCCGCGGCCATCGACATTCTCAGCAAAACCTCCGCTGCTGCCGCCGCCGCTCGGTCCCTGCATAATTGCTTGCTCCTTGTTCCCTTCCTTCTCTCTCTCTCTCTCTCTGTGCAGCAAAATCAGCAGAGAGCAGCGGAGGTTGAGGGGAGGGCACTAGAAGCCAAGGCGAGAGCGCGATCAATGCCAAGCCCCGTATCCGCCGTTACACGCACTTTCTGTTCGTGCCCCCGTGGACGATTCAGACCAGCACTTCGATCCTTCCTTTTTGGCAATGCTTCATTGCTGCCCACTTTGAAAGGGGGCCCGTGTACGGAAAACGGAAACGATCTCAATGAAATCCGGGTACGTGTGCTTTTTCTCGCAGTGTGTGCATGGTCCTGCGATTGGGGGTTGCGGTGGCTGCACGCAACCTTATTGATCCTCGAGTCCATTGTCATGGGGACGTTATCGCGGGGGTGACCGAAAGGTTTTTCCTTCATCGCGTTGGATTATCCAGCGGTTCCCAAAAATTCAAAGTACTTTGCTTTTCTTGGGACTAGACAAAGGGAAGTGTTTCGAGTAAATTATTCCATGTCAGGAAAGATTATGCTATCCTTTTGCTTCTCTCTTTTCCACTTGCCTTTTGCTTTTTCTTGGTAATTTATATGATGTGAGTAGAATGGCACGTTCTGAAAATCACCTGGAGTTTTTGTTTACTAAATCGCGTCTGGACTTTGTGGATGCTCATACGAGACTTTATAAGATTACTATTGAAATATTTCATTTGAGAGGCAAATAATGCCCGATAAGATTTGAATTCAGAATTTTCTGATTTGGTACCATAAAAGAATAAACGCATTTAATTCTTAATCTCAACGTACTATTATTGAGATGATTTCCATTATGTAAAAATATTACAAATGTTACGCTTCGTAAGGAAATAATATAATAATAATAAATAAGAAGAGATCATTATATTACAAGAGTTACCAATCCTTGATTATAACATATCCAAGAAACAAGTTGTGATTTTGATTGATATCTCAAGATTCTTCTTCCTTGATCGATAAATCAATGCTTTTAGCTTATTGATGCAATGTTCTTTTATAAAATGAAAGTCGGGGAGCGCCAATGATGTTTCCATGAGAGTCTCATTCTTGACAAGGAATGTGTTAATTAAGCTATAGCTTCTTCATGCTGATCTAACGATTCAAGATTGGCAAGTTTGTCATCATAACACATCAAGATTTTAACTGCTACGAAATCTCTTCACACGATATATATTGCAATTATGTTACGCAACATGAGCCGTTTAGAGATTCATTCATGAAGTGAATCCAACTCGTGATCTTGTGAAAAACAATTCGAGAGAAGTCCACCCAAGAGATAGCCATAGAACTTTTCAAGGAAGAACCACTTATTCTTTTCTTTTCCCCTTTTGGTTCGTATAGAAGCACCAATCAAGTAAGGGTCTGCATAGCAACGTTTCTGTTCCCAGAAACAATTTTTGATTAGAAATAATTTTTTCTATTTCTATTTCTTGGAACAGTTTCTGACCAAAAAATAGCGTTTAATAACTATACAAAATTTCTATTCCTGGAATAGAAAAAGAATAGAAACGCGTTTAGGGTGCGAATGAACCATTTCTATTCCATGGACGAGTTTCTCCCTTCTGGGCTACCGGCGGAGGACGGGGGGTGGTGGTGGGTGGCGAAGGACGGTGGTCGGCGTCGGCAGAGGATGGCGCCCGGCGGTGGGAGGCAGTGGAGCACTGCGGTTAGCAGTGGAGCACTACGGTCAGCAGTGGAACACGGTGGCATCGGGCGGTGGTGACGGCAGCGGGGGGCGGCGGCGGGAGGTGGCTGGCGGCGGAGGGTGGCCATCGTCGGTCGATGGAGCACGGCGGTCGGTGGCGAAGGATGGCGGCCGATGGTGGGTGACCACCGGCGTCGAGTGGCCAGAGGCGGGAGGTGGCCGGCGGCCGAGGGCAGCTAGCGCTGGGTGGTGGCCGGCGTCGGGCGGTGGAGCATAATGACCGGCGGCGGAGGATGGCGGGCGATGGTGGGTGGCCGGCGACGGCCAAGGACGGCGACCGGTGGTGGGTGATCGTCGGCGTTGGGTGGTTGGCGGGGGGAGGTGGTCAATACTAGGTGGCGGCTGGCGTCGGGCGATGGAGCACGGCGGCCAGCGGTGGAGGACGGCGGTCTATGGCGGGTGGCGACAAGCGTCGAGCGGTGGAGAACGATGATCGACGACAAGAGGCAGCCAGCGGGCGGGAGGTGGCCGGTAAGCGTTGGCCGGCGGGCGGCGGCGGCGGCGGCGGCGGAAGGCGGGCGGTAGGTGGCGACGAAGGACGGTGAGAGGCGGCGGTGGGTGGGTTGCGGCCGATGGATTGTTTCTTATTTTTAGAGAATTCTAGAAAAAAATCGTTTCTTTTTTCTTGTTCCAGAAATAAGAAGCAGATTTTTTTTCTTCTTGTTTTTGTTCCAAATCTATTTCTGGAACACCTTTTTGAAAATAGATTTTTTTACTAAACGGATTTATGTTTTTTTCTGTTTCGGGGAACAAAAGAACAGAAAAACAAAGAAACGGAAACCTTACTAAACAAACCCTAAGTGATCGTGGCGAAATTTTCAAAGCACATAATTATGGTTAAAACTAAGCCCATGTTAGTTATGAGCGAGTCGGTCTTTGATTTGCATGAGTCTTGATATATCTGACATTACTCATAAGCAATAAATCACACATCTTGTACGTGGGTTGGGACAGGGTGGAGAAGAGGGCGATCGCATGCGAATTAAAAAACAAACACAAAATTCGAGCAGAGACTAGAGAAATGCGACTTTATTCAGTTCTTTTTTTTGTCGAATGTTTATTTAAATAGTATGAAAATCCCATAGTCAAGATGTAGGATTTATTTATGATGAAATTCGGTTAAGTTATTTCATAATCCATATTAAAGCAACTATACAGAATACGTATAACAAAGCCATGAAAGCACGTGTCCTGATAGTTCAGGAACAGCACACTGACTCTCGGTTTCGCCTCCCAACATTTTTTTACCACCAAAATTTTCTTGCAACCTTTGCATGATGAGAGCAGACACAGAGCTGAAGCTCAGATTTTGACTCTCTCTCAATCTCGTTCTTCTCTGGTCGTCACGTATATGTCTTCTTGGCCACGTGCAGAGAGCCCATATCACCCCCTTCTTCACCACGTGGTCTTTCTTCGCCTTTTGGCAATGCCCATATAAGCCCATCACCTTCTTACCATCTCTTTTGCTCTGCTTCTCTCTGTACCCGGCTATCCCACAATGCTCTGTTCTTGATCTTTTTCTTCTTGCCAAACGAAGCGACTTTTTTTCAGAGCCCCGATATGGGTTCGGTTCTTCGGCTCAGGAAACTCTGTTACGTGGAGCCAGTGAAGTTCCAGTCGTTTGAGTCCATCAAGAACGCTGAGAAGAAGCAGCAGCAGCAGAAAGAGAGAATCGCTTCCGTGGTTGAGAATGTGGTCCAAAAGGATGGTGGTGGTGGTGGTGGTGGTGGTGGTGGTGATCATGAGGATGGGAATAAGAAGAAGAAGAAGAAGGGAAAGAGGAAGATTAAAGAATGGAGGTGCATTGATTCGAGTTGTTGGCTAATCGGGTGTTTGTGCAGTGTCTGGTGGCTCCTGTTGTTCCTGTACCACTGGTTGCCGGCTGCATTGCCCGGGTTTCAGCCGCCCGAATTGGCTGGGGAAGGGCTCAGCCAAGAGGGCGTGTGCGCCCTCCATCCGGTGGTTCTTGTCCCTGGCATCTCAACTGGCGGGCTCGAGCTCTGGGAAGGTAAGCCCCGCAGTGAGGGCCTGTTCCGGAAGCGCCTATGGGGAGGCACCTTCGCCGAAATCCTCAGAAGGTTGGTGATCAAGGCAAACCGCAATTAGCGTTACCATGTTATCATCATGCTTTATTGCATCTGGTAGTCATTGATGGGATGAAATGTGTTTCTTCTTATGGTCAAGGCACCTAATAGAGTGAATTCAATAATGTGTCAGAGTACTGTCGTATTCAGATAACATGTGTTTGTTTCATAGGTAATTGGGTTTTCCGTTTCTGTGCTTCGGTTTTTAATATATTGGTTTATATCTCGGTGTATGCTTGTGCTCATTGCCAAACTCAATTAACTCTGGCTCAGTTACATACCACAAGACCTGAAATTTTACGCAATCTGTAAGTTTGGATGGATTGTGAACTTACATGAGTGACCATGGCTCATGCAGGCCACTTTGTTGGCTGGAGCACCTGTCACTGGACAATGAGACTGGACTCGACCCCCCTGGGATTCAGGTGCGGGCCGTTGCGGGGATGGTTGCGGCGGACTATTTTGCACCTGGGTATTTCGTGTGGGCCGTCCTCATTCAGAATTTGGCTAAAATCGGTTATGTGAAGAAGAATCTGCATATGGCTGCTTATGACTGGAGACTATCATTCCAGAATGCAGTGGCAGTCCACTCTGCTTTGTTTATCAAGTATAAATTATAATCTCACTATTTCCATGGGATTCAGGAGTAGAATCATCTCGAATCGTTGTATCATCATCTTATAGTCCTGCATTGCCCGGAAAAAGCATCTACACGTGATATTATTTGGGCCTTGCTCATCAGTCGTCGCTAATGCACATAATGTCTTTAATTACTAGAGCATAAGAATTGGGACTGATCGATTGCAGTTAGAACCCTTCTCCCTAAAATTTGACTGGAGCTGATTCGTGGAAGAAAGACTTATCAATCTACTTTGGTTTGGTGCAGTATAATTACTTATTAGATCTCTTTGGTTTCAAGTACATGTCCATCGATCAAGAGCCAAAAGATAGTTGTCTGCATCTCCCATTGTCCGATTTGAGAAGCACTGAGCTGTTGTTTTACTTAGCAAAGTGTAGAACAAGAAGTTATTGGAAGTCCTGCAGATTCGAAGGTACCTAACTGGATCTTGTGCAGATAAAAGAGCAAGCTCTCAGCAGATTAAAGAGTACAATCGAGCTCATGTATCTGACCAATGGGTGCAAGAAAGTGGTAGTGGTTCCTCACTCAATGGGAGTCGTCTATTTTCTTCACTTTCTAAAATGGATCGAAGTGCCTCCTCCTTTGGGAGGCAATGGTGGACCCGGTTGGTGTGCCAAGCATATTAAAGCAATTATGAATATCGGTCCACCATTTCTTGGCGTTCCAAAGGCAGTTAGCAACTTAATCTCCTCCGAGGGCAAAGGCATTGCCATCATCAGGTTAGCTTTTACTTGCATCAAACAACATATTTGTCGCGACCGAACTCTCCCGAGCCTCTTTTTTCGGACGACATGCAAAAAGAAGGAGGGCTCGCCTGGTACGTGCTAAGTCTAGGTTCAGGACTTAACTCGGGTTCTCCCAAGCCCATACCATATTGCGACTTAGGGTTTAAAATTTTTAACATGCAAGTGGTTTATACCAAGGAGTCGCCACTAATCGATTTGGGGTAGGCCGATTAGAAACCTAAATAGGGTGATGGGAGAATCACCCTATTCCTACGGACCAGAGATTAACTGGGTTCGGGGACTTGATTACATTAGTTAAATAACTAATGCCCTTTCGGTACCTTTCTATCCTGTTCATTTCATGAAAACATTTGTCAGGTAATTTGGATTGATTTTAGGACCTTTCTCCTAACATGTGAGGTGATCAAGCGAGTGCATAATCAGAAACGATCAACAGTCAGGAACACGACAATTCATGCAGCCTAAGGTTCTAACCTTAACTAAGTCAGATGACATTCAAAATACAACAGCTCATGCAATTGTATTAAAAACATGCATAACAACAGTAGTGAAAAACACATGCAAAGTACTAACACAACCTCAGGTTTATCTAATTTAAACAAGACAATAACATGCATAATAATATAACAATGGATTAAAACATTTAGATAAACCACCTAATAAAAAAAAATTTTCTTAAAAAAAAAAAATAATACCGAAAGAAAATAAAATAAAAATAAAACATTTTTTTTAATTTTTTTTTAAATTTTTTTTAAATTTTTTTTTAAAAATAATAATATAATATTAAACCGGGTCGGATCTGTCGATCCGGGTCGGGCGGAACCGGCCCGAGTCAACGGATCCGACCCGGGCGTTGACCCGGGTCGGATCTATTGATTCGGGTCGGACCTGACCCGAACAAACAGAACCGGGGGGGAAGACGCCGGCGAGGCCAAAATTGGCCGTCCGCCGGCCGGCCCAGGCCAACGCCGCCTCCAACTTAGCCCCCTGGGAGCAAAACCAAGCCTCTCCACCCATCGGGGCCATCATCCGACCGCCGTTCGCCGGCCGGCGACCAAAACAAAAAACCGGCTTCATTGAGGCTTTTTGTCGAGCAAGTGGTGTGCGCGACCAAAAACAGCAAACTTTGGCTTGTTCCGGCGAACCGGAAGAATCAGGCGACCCAACCTACCTTCAGTGACGACACACGGACGGCGGAGGACGGTGGTATGGGCCGAGACTCGCGCAAAACGGCCAGCGCAGGTCCCGGCCAAACCGAGCAGAGAAACAGAGCAAAACAGAGTCGGTTCGGGCCGGGGGGAGAGCTCACCGTCGACAGCGCGTCTGGGGGGTTTCCGGTTGATCGGGGGCGACGGCGACGCTACTGGGAACCTGTAAAAATCACTCTCCTCTCTTTCTCTCTATTTTCTCTCTATCGCTCTCTGTTTTTCTCACTCTCTCTGTTTCTGTCTCTCTCTCTCTCTCTCTCTAAATTTTTCCGATCGGCGTCTCTCTCTCTTTCTGGCCTTTTATAGGCGGCGTCCCCCGGCTCCGTTACGTCGGCAATGACGACGACCTGCACCGGCCTAGGCTCCGCGAATTCCGCGGCCATAGGCCGGTGCAGAGGGGGTGTCAGTCCATGAATGCAGAGGGGAGAACAGGGGAGCGGGAGAGAGGAGAGGATAAGGGGCTCCAGGAAAGCGGGGAGGACGGGACTGGCTTTAATGGCCAGTCCCTGTGCATGCTTGTCTCGGCCTTCCTCTGGCCAGATAGCGACGGCGAGGAGCGGCGCCGCCGTGCGTCGGCGTGACGTCGTGAGCAGGGTGAAACAGAGGAGACGAAAGCGACCAGCGCGAGGGGAAGAGAAGGAAGGAGAAGGGCTGGGCCGGGCCAGGCCCAGCTCGCGGAGGGGAAGGAGAGGAAAACAGAAAAACGGGCTGGGCCCGCGCGAGGAAAAGAAAAAGAAAGAAAAGAGACGCGGGCTGGGCCGCGCGGAGGGGAAAAAGAAGGAGGAGAAGAAGCTGGGCCGGGCTGGGCCCAGCCGTGCGTGAGGGAAAAAAAGCGAGGAGGAAAAGGGGCGGGCTGGGCCGGCCTTGGTCCGGCCCGATCCGATTTTTTCGCACCTTTTTTTTTTTTTAATATTTACATTCTGATAGCCATATTAATGCAAAGTGTGCCTAATTCTATATGCAATGCATTTAAATTGAAATATTTTTTTGTTTTAGGAATTAAAGAAAATTAACTCCTAACTTTTATGCAATTAATTTTGGGCAATTCAAAAATAGGTGTCTACAGCTGCCCCTCTTTGAAGGTGAGCTCGCAGAGGTTAAGCTCGCAGAGGTTAAGCTCGCAGAGGTTACATTCAAAGATAAAATGACACCTAATTTTGGCCCATGCATGCTCAATGAATGCTATTTTTGGTGAGACTGTGAGCCTCATTTTTATGATGTAATATAAGATGATGCATGCTAAAGCAAATAAAAACACACCTGAGGCTACTTACCTTGCTGAAGGGTAGAGTAATTCCGGACAGTTGATATTGTGTGTCAAGGACCCGAACCTGTCTTCGGTCGCCTCGACGAAAAAAATGGTTTGTCTAGGACCCGAACCTTTCTTCGGTCGCCTTGACGGGGATTGCTGTTGTCTAGGACCCGAACCTTTCTTCGGTCGCCTTGACTGGATTTTGTTTGTCTCGGACCCGAATCTACCTTCGGTTGCCGTGACTGGGGAAATCATTTGCCTAGGACCCGAACCTTTCTTCGGTCGCCTTGACTGGATCTCATTTGTCTCGGACCCGAATCTACCTTCGGTTGCCGTGACTGGGGAAATCATTTGCCTAGGACCCGAATCTTTCTTCGGTCGCCTTGACTGGATTTCGATTGTCTGTCTAGGACCCGAACCTTTCTTCGGTCGCCTTGACTGACTGGATTTGTACGTCTAGGACCCGAACCTTTCTTCGGTCGCCTTGACTGACTGGATTTTGTACGTCGAGGACCCGAACCTTTCTTCGGTCGCCTTGACTGATTGTACTTGTTTGCCAAAGTACTTGGAGATTCTTGCCCAAGGATTTGACGATTTGCCTGGTGGGTCCTCGCCAGCAGGTCTTGAAAAGGCTCAAACGATGAGCACCTGGGGGTCCTCGCCCCAGGATTTGAGGTGAACAGAGGGGGTCATTCCTATGCTCAGGAGGGTACCATAACAATCATAGGTACATGGATTTTTGGAACCGGACATGGGTAGAATATACCTACCTGGGCGTGTTCCTGCCTCTTAAGGGCGCGTCTCCTGTCAGACAAACTTTCTTTTGTGCAAAGGCATACGCATTCATCAGAGAAATAGACAACTGAGGCTATTCTAGAATATCGTATGAAATATCTTGGCCAGCAAGCCCAGATGCTTTTCTTTTCCAAAGGAATACCCAATTTGCCCCCTGGGTAATTTGAGAAGAAATCTGATGAAATACCTGGGATTTCTTACCCGGAGGTTGAATGCATCATCTGCTGAATACCCGACCTTTTTCGGGGCATCTCTTTTGGGATGATAATGAGGGCTTCTCCAACACCCAAATTTTGTGTTCCATCACTGGGGATTAGAACTCTGAGCTGTCAAAGATGATTAGCGCAAACATGCATGCATTGATCAAGAATAGACAAGTTAGTCTATTCTAGAATGTGTATTTGAAAATTCACGCATGATGATTTTGCCATGTTTGCATCACCAAAAATCCACCGAGGGTCAATCAAGACAATTTTCGCTCGCGACGTGGACTTCTCGAGACGCTGAACGAGGGACCTTCAGTCAGAAAGGACTTCCCACTCGCTCTCATTGAAAAGGGTTGTTTGTCCCGTCCATTAATGCGGGAACATCGAAAACATTCAATCTGACCTCTATCATATCAACAAGGGTCTGAGTTTTCTCGCAAGCGGTACGACACTGCCAATCTGAGAGGTCTTCTTCAGGGTCGTAATGTAGGCTTGGTCAATGGCTTAACAAAGGTGACTGTTCAAGTCAAGGCCATGAAAGAAAATATTTTACAATTATCTCCGGGTTTACAAGTCAAGAACCCTGCAAAAGAGATAGAAGTAAACTTGCTCGCACTTCTTCGAGCGGTGTTTATAAACATTTGAAATTCCACGTTAATTCATGTGTCCTAGTCAGAAGAGACTTCATGAGGGACGTAACGTGATTTGGTTCACAGGTTGAGAAACGAAATGATCGTTAAGCTCAAAAATGTGTGTGAGGGTGAAAAATTGGTGATCATCTAGCATCGTCACCAGTCTTCTTCTCCGCCGTCAGGATTTTTCTGGCAAACTCCCTGGGTAATCCTGTGTTTTAGCATCTTTGACAACTTTTTCTTGAGGAGCTTCTGCGTCAAGCATTTTCCTGGATACCATTCTATCTCTGTCCCAATTGCTTTCTCAAGAATAGGTTCATCTTCGTCTGTCATGTGGCAGATCTTTGCCAAGACAAAGTTCCTAAAGTAGGAATTTACATCGAAGAAGAACTCAAGTTTAAACTCTTTAGGGTTGTCTATTCTACACCACTTAATGTCCTTGAGATATTTGAGAGCGCTTTCATCACGCTCAGAAATCTCCATTCATGGGCATTGGCCTTGCTTTTACCAGGCACACTGCTTTTTCATGCCCCCAATTTTCAGCATTTTTTGTTGGGACTAGCTTAAACAAATTTGAAGTCTTCATCTTGACTCGATGCTTTGGCCCCTGATGCTCAAATTGTGGTGACTTTTGCCTTGCCCCAGCGTAGGGGATGATCACCAACTGGGTTTGTATGAAATGAAATCGTCGGCTCAATTGGGCTAGCAAAGGATATAAGTATATAGGATAGAAAAAGAATTGCTCTTCGTCATCCTAGGGCACTTAAATTATCGTGAGAGTTCATCTGCAATAAAAACACTCAAAGATTAATGCAAGTGAGAGCAAGAAAACTTCTATTCATCCTTTCACCTTGTGCGAGCTGTTGCAGCTGATGATGATAGAAAATTTTAAATATTACAAACTCCTCATCCATCTTAGTGAAAACATCGCTGTTATCAATAAGATATTATCATTTTGGACAGGCTTTAGTTTGCTGCTCCTCTCCTGACAAAGCCCTCTTAGTCTCGACTGTCCGGCCGTCGATGGTGTGCTTGTCTTGGAGGACTCTGTCGAGGATCGCCAGCCCTCAAGTTGCCCCAATGTGGGGTGGTTCTTGACAGGGTTGATTTAAAAGAAACCACTAAGTGTATCGGCTCAAATGGTTAAGCAAAGGATTAGTTGTAGTGTATGGGGCAGAGAAATGAGCTGCCTCTCGTTATTTTGGCTACCGTACCTTATGCGAGGAATCCCTTTACCTTGTAGAAATGAAACCTCTTCGCTCATCTTGCAAGGGTTTGGTACTTGAGAACGTGTATAAATCAAGGGTTGCCTCTCATCATCCCGACACACCTCGTTCAACACCTTAGAGCAGTTCGACATCATTCGTCGAATTGTCAAAATTTTCTCAGGGAATTGGTGAATTAAACAGGTAAAATTACCATGCAAAATTACTTCCCACGTAATGCACTTGAGGAAGAAAATAGTATCGATTTTCTTTGATTATTTCTTCCTTCTTGTTTCTTTCTACTCTTATGAGAAGAGTTTTTTTAGGGAAAGAGATACTTACCTATGCTGCAATAGTAGAGCAAACCTGCAAGGTAATGAGGAAAACAGTGTTAATGAACAGTTCTTTGAGGGACAGGAATTAGGAACGATACAACATTACCCTTCGTGAATCCCTTCATTTGAGATTAAACCGGTAACTCCTTGAGTTTTCTCGGATGTTGATAATTCCCTTCTGACAAAAACATGAGTTTATGTTAGAAATGAGACGATTGAGGGTAAATTGAGAACGATACAAATTACCCTTCTTCCATTTTGCCTTCAAAGCTAGTAGAGTCTTTTCTCCTCTTTACTTTGTTCAGCCTTCTCTGCCTCAATCTGCTCCTCCATACTCTTGGTCTCGAAGCTCGAATGAAATCCTCTATTATTAGGGATGCTTCCAAACAGAGAGTTCTATTGTCAGGGCATGTTGTGTCAATGCGGCTCCGGTATGTTGAGGAGTTTCTCGGGAGTCATATGATTCCTGACAGGCACAGGGCATGCGCAATTGCTTGCATGGGGAGCTTCGCGGCAAAGCTAATCTCTACTTTAAAGGTCTTTGACGGGCATGGACGTGACCACCATCGAGGCTTCTGTGGTTGTCAAGATTGGCTCCGACGCCTTTTTGCCATATGCGAAGTCCTTTCCAGGTTTGATCCGTCGACAGGAGTGTTCCTATCAATAACTTTTCTGCCAATTCCCTTGTTATTAATTGAGACATAAAAGTTATTTCAAGGATAGTACTTCTTCACAGCATCCGAGTTGACCGGGTTGGAGAATTGGCGTCCATCCATTTCAGTCAGAATCAAAGCCCCTCCAGGAAGTGTCCTTTTCACGACATATGGACCCTTGTAGTTTGAAGCGAACTTACCTCCAAGCTCGGGAGGTAGCGGTAGCACTTTTCTTAGGACAAGATCGCCTGCTTCAAAGCGTCTGGGGCGTACCTTCCGATTGAAGGATCTAGCTATCCTCTGTTGATAGCATTGTCCATGACAAAGAGCCTTCAACCGCTTTTCATCAATCATATTCAGCTGCTCCAATCTTTGCTGCTTCCATTCTGCATCAGATAGTTTCACTTGGGACAATACCCGAAGTGAGGGAATTTCTACCTCCACAGGCAAGACTGCTTCCATGCCATACACCAAAGAAAAAGGGGTTGCCCCGGTAGATGTCCGAATTGATGTTCGGTAGGCCATTAATGCGAAAGGCAATCTTTCGTGCCAGTTTCGATAGTTTTCAGCGGTTTTGGCCAAGATCTTCTTGATATTTTTATTAGCAGCCTCAACAGCTCCGTTCATTTGGGGACGGTAAGGAGACGAATTCAGATGGCGGATTTTGAATTTGCTAAGTAAATCATCAACAATCTTGTTATTTAAATTCGTCCCATTATCTGTAACGATGGCTTCAGGGATGCCATAACGGGCGATTATATCTCGCTTGATGAATTTCATCACATTCCGAGCAGTGACATTGGCATATGATGTGGCCTCGATCCATTTGGAAAAATAATCAATTGCGACCAAGATAAAGCGATGTCCATTTGATGCTTTCGGATTAATTGGGCCGATTACATCGATGCCCCACATTGAAAATGGCCATGACTCAGACAATTGATGTAATTCAGTTGGAGGAGTATTTATCTTGTTTCCATGGATCTGACAACGGTAACAATTTCGAACGTGTCGGATGCAGTCACTTTCTAAGGAAAGCCAGTAATAACCTAGTCTCGTTATTTTTCTAGCTAACATGTGTCCATTCATGTGTGGACTACATATTCCTTCATGCAATTCCTGCAGAATCCGCGTTGCTTCTGTCGCATTCACGCATCTTAGCAGAACAGAGTCATAGGACCTTTTGTACAAATTCTCACCATTGACGAAGAACTTCGTCGCCATCTTCATTATATACCTTCTGTCCGCAGAGCTAATTCCTTCAGGGAACTGCTGTTCCCTGATGTAGTTCATGATATCGTAATACCATGGTTTACCGTCGGGCTCCTCGGTCACGGTCATGCAATGGGCTGATTTGGTCAAGACTTCAATCTTCAGAGGTTCTATTTCCAATCCATTGGTAACCTGCAACATGGATGATAACGTGGCCAGTGCATCGGCGAATTGGTTATGAGATCTAGGCAGGTAGTCAAACGAGATCTCGTCAAATTCTGAAACCAATTCTTCCAGATAATCATGATAGGGTACTAGTTTAGCATCCCTAGTCCTCCATTCACCCACAGTCTGGAGTATGATTAAGGCAGAATCGCCGAACACCTTCAGTTTGGATATTTTCATATCAATTGCTGCTTGTAGACCGAGAATACATGCTTCATACTCGGCTATATTGTTGGTGCAAGGAAACACCAATTTCGCGGTCACAGGATAATGTTGCCCATCTGGGGATATCAAAACTGCCCCGGTGCCAGAGCCAGACAGGTTTACCGCTCCATCGAAGAACATGGTCCATGGGTGTTCCTCTGTTGATAAAATGCGATCATTTGGAACATTGTCTTCATATGTTTCCCCAGGACATTCAGCCAACATATCGGCGATCACCCGACCTTTCACTGACTTTTGCGATGACGTTTGGACATCAAATTCTGAAATTAGAATTTGCCATTTGGCTAATTTTCCCACTAGCGTCGGCCGGTTAAGTAAATACCGGATAGGGTCGTTTTCAGTCACGAGGAACGTCTGGTGGTGCAAAGTATATTGTCGGAGCCTATGCAACACCCACACCAATGCGACACATGTTTTCTCTGATTCGGAATAATTCTGTTCCGAGCTAGTGAATTTCTTACTCAGATAATAGATGGCTCGCTCTTTTCCATCATCGGGATGGCTTTGGGCCAATAGGGCTCCTAACGATTCATTGTGAATCGTTAAATAGAGAGTTAGAGGATACCCCGGGATAGGTGGAACTAGGACCGGGGGACTCATCAAATACTGCTTTAGCTTTTCGAATGCTTTTCGACAGTCTTCATCCCAGCTGATTTGAGCGCCTTTCTTGAGGAGTTTGAAGAAAGGCCGTGCAGTCTCAGAGAGTTGGGAGATGAATCGAGCAATGTAGTTTAACCTTCCCAAAAGGCTTCTGACCTCCTTTACTGTGGACGGGGGTTGCAATTCACATATTGCTTTGACTTTCGAGGGGTCAACCTCGATCCCCTTACTACTCACGATGAATCCGAGTAACTTACCAGAGGTTGCCCCGAAAATACACTTCGCAGGATTTAGGCGTAATTTGAACTCACGCAACCGGCTAAATAGCTTTTTTAAAGCTTCAATGTGGTCTCCTCCGCACCTGGTCTTGGCGATCATGTCGTCGACATAGACTTCAATTTCTTTGTGCATTAGGTCATGAAAAAGAGTGACCATAGCACGTTGGTATGTTGCCCCGGCATTCTTTAAACCAAAAGGCATAACCCTATAGTGAAAGGTCCCCCAAGGAGTGATGAACGCTGTCTTCTCCTTGTCTTCATCGTTCATCCTTATCTGATTGTATCCAGAGAATCCATCCATGAAAGAAAATAGTTCGAATCCAGCAGTGCTATCCACAAGGACATCTATGTGTGGAAGCGGAAAGTCGTCTTTTGGACTGGCTTTATTCAAGTCGCGATAATCAACGCAAACTCGAATTCGACCATCTTTTTTCTTCACTGGGACAATATTTGCTACCCAATCAGGGTATTGGGAAACCTCAATGAACCCTACTTTCAGCAACTTCATTACTTCTTCTTCGATCTTTTTTGACAGCTCGGGTTTAGTCCTTCGTAATCTTTGCTTTTTGGGAGGCATGTCGAGATTAGTAGGCAAGCTGTGCTCGACAATTCGAGGGTCTAATCCTGGCATATCAGAATAGGACCATGCGAAGACGTCTTGATACTCTTTGAGGAGAGCAATCAAACGTAAGGCTTTCTCTTCAGGAAGGCTGACCCCGATCTTCACTTCTTTTGGATCCTGGGTACTACCTAAATTGACGGTAACAGTATCTTCGATTGTAAGGGGTTTGATTTGTTCATATTGCTCCCAATTTCTTTGGATTTCAGCAGGGTCATCGCTTGAATCGTCAGAATCGCTGCTGTCAGTATTTACATCACCGGGCTGGACCTCACTAATTCCCTCGCAAGTCACAAGATTATGCCTGAAACACAGGGTAAATTAATCAGAAAGACAAATGGGGATATGGACTTTTCATTGGCTTTTTCCACTTAAAACATTAAGAGATCGTGAGACGTTTTTGATTTTTGAAAGAATTTCGAAATGAGGAAGCATGAGATAGCCCGGGCCTCAGAATACTTTCCTTTCCGTGACAGGATATCATCAATGGGCCGGTTTGGCATACTACCTCACGCCCTCAAAACGTTATTTATTTACAATACTGACTTACAACTTTAAACAAGGGAAGGTTTTAAAAAGACATTTCCTTCAGTAGAGATAACAACAAAAAACAAAACACAAAGATAGTCCCTTTTCTAGGGATTCATGCAGAAAGGATGAGAGGAAATCTACTCAAGCGGGCCTGCGCCCATTCCCTCCACTGGTCCTTCGTCTATTGCGCTGACGAAGAAATCTTCGAAATCATCATTCCAGGAATCCAGCTCATCGGCTCTTCTCTTCACTGGTGTCAGCTTTTCCATGTCGTCCCATCCACCATAAACGCTGTTCTGTTGGTCTTCATAAAAACTTGATGGCATCTGGTAGTCAATATAATAGTCGAACTTACCACTGGGCTGGCCCAGGGTATCCATAATTTTCTTTCCCTTGCGTGCCTTATTAGAAAGCTCAGGGGCAGCGTCACGAAGGTTAGGTACCACCAAAAGATCATCTTTACCATGACACAACCACGGGGCACGAAAAGTAAATACCCTAGCATCCAGTAGGTCTTGAATTCTATTTTTCAGAGCATCACAATCATCCAGTGAGTGTCCGACCTCTCCTGAATGAAAGTCACAAGACCTGGAGGGATCATAGTTAATGAAGTATTCAGGAGTAGGGTGTTTTGGCCTCCTTGTGATCAGTCCCTTCTGCAAAAGAATAGGGAATATCACATCCATGGATTTGGGAACTGGCGAATATCGTCTCACATTGCCTTGCCACTGTAGGAGCTGGACATCTCGCCAAATCATGTCAGAAAGGGCCCCCAGCGGCGGGTTTTCTTCGGGGTGATTTACTTGGGTCACCTGCTCATGATCGGAAAGCGGCAGTAACACGTCTGAGATTCGGGCAATGACATTTATTAAGGGGGCCAGCAAATCTCGTAACTCGTCTAACTGATGCTGTAAATGTGCAAGCAACTCAGGTGGATTTGCACTCGCTTCTGAAGTCGAATCTTCGTGTATGGCTCCTATAAAGATGTTGTCAAATAGGGTGACCACACCATCCAGCGTTTCCTCTCGTCCACAATCTTCCTTAATCGGTAGCTTCTCTGGGTTCCGATGTCGGTCGACAGCAACATTTACAGGGAGTGTCGAGGAGCTCGGTTGACCTGAGCATTTGACAGGATGTTTGAACCCATCACTGGATTGTCTTGAGAGGTCAAGATAAATTTTTTCATCCTGCAATAGCTTAGCAGGTGGCGGAAAAGTTTCCCGGATATGGGGAAGCGGCAAACCAACTTGACCCGTTGTGTGCCCTTTGTTGGCATGTGGGTTTCCTCCATGGTACCCTAGACCAGCTGTACGGTGATTCTTGGTAGCCTGGATAGGTTCTCGGATGCCCCGGCCTCCTCTGCCGAGTCCCTGGCCTGGGGTGAAACCATTCCCAACCATGACCTTCCCTACCATGATTGAAGCTTTGGACATATCAGGAACAGGAAAAGAAGTTCCTCGATACCCGTGAACAGTTGAAACGAGTTCGATGGACTGATAGCTAGATTCCACCTTGCCACTTGGTTCGACGTATGGGATGGCAGTTTCTTGATAGATCCGGTGATCCTCCTCTCCAAGAACTGTGATCAATTTCCCTTGGACTACAAATTTCATGCTTTGGTGAAGACTTGAAGGTATAGCTCCAGCAGAGTGAATCCAGGGACGACCCAGCAGAAAGCTAAAAGCAGTGGGGATGTCCATCACTTGAAACAGAATATTGAATACTGTCGGGCCAATTTGGACATCAAGGTCAATTTCACCCACAGTGTCTTTCTTCATTCCATCGAACGCTCGAACGGATGTCTTTGAGGTGCGGAGTTTAGTCATGTCCACGTTAAGACGGTGCAAGGTTGCCAACGGGCAAATATTCAACGCAGACCCATTGTCTATCAGAACTCGAGCTACGTGGGCATTTCTACATTTAACGGAAATGTAGAGGCCCTTAGTGTGTCCCCTTCCTTCAGCGGGAAATTCCTCTTCTGAGAACGTTATCTGGTCCTTCAAAAGGATAGACCCGACGAATGCTTCCAGCTTGTCATGCTCAATCGTTTCTGGTACGTTCACTTCACTAAGTACTTTCATGAGAGCTTTCTGATGTTTCACAGACGTTTGGAGCAGCTCCAATAGAGAAATCTGAGCAGGCAATTTACGTAATTGATCCACGACATTATATTCACTGGCCTTGACAATGGCCAGGAATTCTTTGGCTTCTTCATCGGTGACAGGCTTTGAAGGCTGGGCGCTGGCTTGGGCATACGTTCGTCCAGACCTGGTGATTAGATCCACATTCAAGTCGTAGGACCACGGGACAGCTTTGTCATTTTCGTACCGGTAGGGCTGAGGTATTTCGATCACTATTTGCTCTGTGGGTAGGGGTATCTCGATCGTCAGCTTCTCCTCCTCGTCTGGGTTGTCGGACAAGGGTTCGTTCACTAGTGTGGGGGTGGATTCACTCGTTTCATCGTTCAATGTTGAGAGTTCTTTGTCCCAGTCGATGATGACCTCAGAGATGGTGGCTACTATGCCGGTACAGTTGGCATACACGATCAGGCCTGCTTTCGCCATGCTGGTAATCCTTTCTTTCATTAGGGACAAAGGCAGTACTTCACCAGTAGGATAATATCCTGCTTTTACTAGGGCGTTATAAACATCAATGACGTATACCTTCTCACTCTTGATTCGATCAGCGTCAAAAGTGGATATGGCATTGATTCTGTTTTCATGTTCGGGTAGGGGGTTGCTTTGGACATTTGGTTTTGACGTCTGGAAAGAAAAGGCTTTGGTGTCGAGCAAGTTTTGGATTCGGTGTTTAAGAGTATAACAGTCATCTGTCGAATGCCCTACCTCGCCCATATGATAGTCACATTTTTTGGACGGATCATAATTCGAAAAGCCCTCCGAGTTGGGCCGTTTCGGTTCAGTAGAAAGTAAGTTTTTCTTCCGGAGTATGGCTAGGACTTGAGAAGGGGATCCAGGCAGAGGAGTGAATTGTCTTTTCTTATATTGTCTGGAGGGCTTGCGGCTTGAGGTCGGGTGCTGCTCACTGTTCACTTGGACTGTCCGGGGAGGCTGAACAGTCTGGGTATATGCGACGTTCCCATCCATCAGGGGCTCCTTCTCTTTTCGCGTGCTGAGTCTCCTGCTTGTGGAAGAGGGGTCTGTAAACCATCCGTCACGCAAGCCCATTTCAATTCGTTCACCCACAGGAACAAGACGATTAAGGGACTCAGCGGTGGCACCAACTAGGCGGTGTCTGTATTCGTACGGAAGGGACTTTATGAATAACTTCACTTGTTCATGGTCAGTGAGTTGTGGGGTAACCTGGGCGGCCAAATTTCTCCATCTGGTAGCATACTCCTTGAAGGACTCATTCTTCTTCTTTTCAGTGCGTTCCAGATCGTCACGAGTAAAGGTAACATCGAGGTTGAACTGATAATGCTTGAGGAATGCATCAGCCGCATCATCCCAAGACTTGAAAGCATCCACGTCCTTCGACATATACCATGTTAAGGCTGGACCCGTCAAACTGGCCTGAAAGGTTTGAATCATAAGAGGTTCATTTTCAACGTACTGGGTCATCCGCACATGATACATGTGCAAATGGTATCTGGGGCATGAGGTACCGTCATACTTCTCGAAATCCGGCATTTTGAACTTTTCTGGTACTTTGACCCGTTTATATATGGACAGGTCAAGTGGTACAGTATTCTGCGGGCCTTGTAGTTGTTTCAGCATCTCCTCGACTTTTGCAAGGCGTTTGTCATGCTCTGTCATTGATACAACTTCAGGTTCGGGCTTCCTGACAGCAAGGGGAAGCGGATCGTCCTCTAGCGGAGGCATTTTGTTGTCGCTGGCAGAGGCTTTGTCTTTTCCAGTGGACGGCGGTGGTAGCACTACCTCAATTGCTGCAGGGGTGGGCGTAAGCTTGTTCTGAATAGATTCCACTTGCTTTGTGAGATTTTGGATCGCGTTGACAACCATCTTCATCTCGTCCTCCATATTATTGAAACGGACGTTTTCTTCGGCCATTTTTTATAACCACCTGGGAAAACGTTGAAATGAATGAGTATAATGCTTAATAAATAATTATTTTACGACTTAGTCATATTATTATTGCATAATTTATTTATTTGCAAAGAAAAAAAACGAGAAAAAAGGTTTTTATTAATATCAACATTACAAACGGCGTCCCCGGGATTCGAACCCCGGTCGCCTCGGACCCTAAGGCTTCACCCCCGGATACCACTGGGCCAAAGGCCGCGGTGGTGTCTTAAAGGGGCCAAAAAATTCATTTAAAGCATGAAAAACGGCCCGAGCTATATTAACATTAGTACAACCCAAAAACATTTTTACAAAAGCAAATCAAAAACCCCCTAAACATAATTACTAAAAAACACAAAATACATTGGCTTTTTTTTTTAAAATTGCCCCTCCGGGATGCTCATTCTACAAACGATGGGGAAGCTGCAGTCTCTCGGAGCCGCTTATTTTCACGGACAAGCTCCGCAATAAGCGTATCCCTCGTCTCCACAGTCCTTTCAAGATTGTCAATCTGTGTTTGGCGACTGGGCTTATTGGTTACATCCGGGACTTTCGGTTGTAGTTCGGCTGGAATTTGATGATGTAAAATGTAGAATAGGGAAGCATGGTGGATCTTTTCCTGTCCTTTCAATAGTCTGGGCACGAGAATGTTCTCAGGCTGACACTCAGTCCACACCCTCTGAATGGCGCGAATTTCTTCGGCATAATTGTAGTTCGATCGGGTGAATCGAACCCGAAATGGGTCTGTTTTAAGAGTCGGTGGGGTCTCCTGAAGGGCCCTGTACTGACGGGCTACCCGGTAGGGATAATATGAAGTGGCACCTGATAACCCAAGTAACGGGACAGGGTTGTGAAACTGGTGAGCAAACCGAGCCTGACCCTCGTGGAACCATTTAGCGTGCCATAAGAAAGCCTTGGAATCGGGGTCTTTCAAAAAGTTTACCCAAGTGGAGTAATCCTTATGAGGAGAATTATTTTTTAAGACCTCAAATCTTTGTATCGGATGCGTAAAATCATCGACTTCAAAAAGCTGCATGAGGTGCCCAAATCCTCTCAAATGAGATAAAAACCAGATTTGCAAAATTTCTGGGGCGGCCCGCATGATTTTATCATCATTTTGTTTAAAACGGTTTAGAGATAAAAACGTTTCTGCCAGAACCGAATTGACATAACCTGAACCAGTGCAAATTTGTTTGGCCACATACGCAATGGAGGGGTTTATGGAGTTCCTGCGGTGGGGAAAAATAACACATCCGACAAAAGCAAGGATGAAAATCTTAGCTTTTTGGCTCATGGGTTGGCTTTCAAAACATTTATTTAAGAAAAACCAAGGGCAGGCATTGCAATAAGATTTAATAACTTTTTTCACAGTATCGCTATTAATTCGCAAAAACTGGGATAATTCAGGTAAAGGGGACACGCCCAAAAGTGGTTTGATGAGCTCAGATCCCAAAGGCTTTCCGATGACAACACTATATTCTTCCAGAGTCGGGGTCATCTCAAACTTACCAAATATGAAAGTGGATGTTTGCGGGCACCAGAAATGGGCTAATGCTTGCATCATGCCAAAATGGATATTGATTTTGAGTAATGGAAGTAGGCGACCAATTCTGGCTTTGACATACTGTTGGCCATTTTGATCGAGTTGGTCCCACCATGCCAGAAGCTCTTTTTTAGGAGCAGGGACGAATTGGACATCAGCTCTTCCCATCGTGTATAGAATGCGATCGACGGGGGCCTAAAAATAACAAATCAAATGTATAAGTAGGCCAATATAAAAAATGAGAAGGGATAGAATGTATACCTTTCCTTGAATCATGGCAATCACAACAACATGCACATGAGAAGTGAGGTTCGATTTCTATCTAGACTGGCTCAGCAAAATGAAATTAAAAGGGTGCCTGACCGTCGCAGTCTTGCGTTGGTGTCAAGTCCTTTTAACATCGGCCAAATCGAAAGGAATATCTTATAGTCACGCAAATAGCGGCTAAAGATATTTCTTTGCGATTTTTTAGAAATAAATTTCGGGGAAAAGAAAGGCAACCTCTACATCGCGGGCTCGCGTTCGAGGTCGTATCTTTCTTAACACCATCCTAAAAAATCCTATTGCGGCCCAGGTCCGGCAGCGTGGTTGTGTGTGCAATAGTGTAGTGCTAAATCATTAAAGCATGCACAACAATTTATAAACAATCAATTTGAACCTGCAAAAACAAATAACACCTTAATGTCAGGATCATACCTGGAGTCCTTGCTGCCAAACAAAAATTATTTTGAACAGGATAAAAATTTTTGGCCTAAGTCCACTTTTTTAAAAAAAACAAGTCCCCAGCGGAGTCGCCAGTCTGTCGCGACCGAACTCTCCCGAGCCTCTTTTTTCGGACGACATGCAAAAAGAAGGAGGGCTCGCCTGGTACGTGCTAAGTCTAGGTTCAGGACTTAACTCGGGCTCTCCCAAGCCCATACCATATCGCGACTTAGGGTTTAAAATTTTTAACATGCAAGTGGTTTATACCAAGGAGTCGCCACTAATCGATTTGGGGTAGGCCGATTAGAAACCTAAATAGGGTGATGGGAGAATCACCCTATTCCTACGGACCAGAGATTAACTGGGTTCGGGGACTTGATTACATTAGTTAAATAACTAATGCCCTTTCGGTACCTTTCTACCCTGTTCATTTCATGAAAACATTTGTCAGGCAATTTGGATTGATTTTAGGACCTTTCTCCTAACATGTGAGGTGATCAAGCGAGTGCATAATCAGAAACGATCAACAGTCAGGAACACGACAATTCATGCAGCCTAAGGTTCTAATCTTAACTAAGTCAGATGACATTCAAAATACAACAGCTCATGCAATTGTATTAAAAACATGCATAACAACAGTAGTGAAAAACACATGCAAAGTACTAACACAACCTCAGGTTTATCTAATTTAAACATGACAATAACATGCATAATAATATAACAATGGATTAAAACATTTAGATAAACCACCTAATAAAAAAAAATTTCTTAAAAAAAAAAAAATAATAATAATACCGAAAGAAAATAAAATAAAAATAAAACAATTTTTTTAAAATTTTTTTTTTAAAATTTTTTAAAATTTTTTTAAAATTTTTTAAAATTTTTTTTTAAAAAAATAATAATATAATATTAAACCGGGTCGGGTCGGGTCCGACCCGGGTCAACGGACCCGACCCGGGCGTTGACCTGGGTCGGTTCGGCTGAGCCGGGTCGGGCTGACCCGACCCGGGTCAACGGATCCGACCCGGTCGTTGACCCGGGTCGGATCTGTCGATCCGGGTCGGGCGGAACCGGCCCGAGTCAACGGATCCGACCCGGGCGTTGACCCGGGTCGGATCTGTTGATTCAGGTCGGACCTGACCCGAACAAACAGAACCGGGGGGGAAGACGCCGGCGAGGCCAAAATTGGCCGTCCGCCGGCCGGCCCAGGCCAACGCCGCCTCCAACTTAGCCCCCTGGGAGCAAAACCAAGCCTCTCCACCCATCGGGGCCATCGTCCGACCGCCGTTCGCCGGCCGGCGACCAAAACAAAAAACCGGCTTCATTGAGGCTTTTTGTCGAGCAAGTGGTGTGCGCGACCAAAAACAGCAAACTTTGGCCTGTTCCGGCGAACCGGAAGAATCAGGCGACCCAACCTACCTTCAGTGACGACACACGGACGGCGGAGGACGGCGGTATGGGCCGAGACTCGCGCAAAACGGCCAGCGCAGGTCCCGGCCAAACCGAGCAGAGAAACAGAGCAAAACAGAGTCGGTTCGGGCCGGGGGGAGAGCTCACCGTCGACAGCGCGTCTGGGGGGTTTTCGGTTGATCGGGGGCGACGGCGACGCTACTGGGAACCTGTAAAAATCACTCTCCTCTCTTTCTCTCTATTTTCTCTCTATCGCTCTCTGTTTTTCTCACTCTCTCTGTTTCTGTCTCTCTCTCTCTCTCTCTCTAAATTTTTCCGACCGGCGTCTCTCTCTCTTTCTGGCCTTTTATAGGCGGCGTCCCCCGGCTCCGTTACGTCGGCAATGACGACGACCTGCACCGGCCTAGGCTCCGCGAATTCCGCGGCCATAGGCCGGTGCAGAGGGGGTGTCAGTCCATGAATGCAGAGGGGAGAACAGGGGAGCGGGAGAGAGGAGAGGATAAGGGGCTCCGGGAAAGCGGGGAGGACGGGACTGGCTTTAATGGCCAGTCCCTGTGCATGCTTGTCTCGGCCTTCCTCTGGCCAGATAGCGACGGCGAGGAGCGGTGCCGCCGTGCGTCGGCGTGACGTCGTGAGCAGGGTGAAACAGAGGAGACGAAAGCGACCAGCGCGAGGGGAAGAGAAGGAAGGAGAAGGGCTGGGCCGGGCCAGGCCCAGCTCGCGGAGGGGAAGGAGAGGAAAACAGAAAAACGGGCTGGGCCCGCGCGAGGAAAAGAAAAAGAAAGAAAAGAGACGCGGGCTGGGCCGCGCGGAGGGGAAAAAGAAGGAGGAGAAGAAGCTGGGCCGGGCTGGGCCCAGCCGTGCGCGAGGGAAAAAAAGCGAGGAGGAAAAGGGGCGGGCTGGGCCGGCCTTGGTCCGGCCCGATCCGATTTTTTCGCACCTTTTTTTTTTTTTAATATTTACATTCTGATAGCCATATTAATGCAAAGTGTGCCTAATTCTATATGCAATGCATTTAAATTGAAATATTTTTTTGTTTTAGGAATTAAAGAAAATTAACTCCTAACTTTTGTGCAATTAATTTTGGGCAATTCAAAAATAGGTGTCTACAATATTGCTATGGAAAACCTAATCTCATTAAGGTAAAGACCATACTTCATTTACTAGCTTCAGATTAAAATCTCACCTTATATAAATTCATGAATGATTGTGAACTAATTGGGATAGTTGCTAATAGTTGGACAAAATCTAATAAACATCAATTTGGTTTTGGTAGTATGATTGCTATGAAGTTGTTAACATGATCGTTCTGCTTTATGCCTTTGCAGAGCAATGAATCCTGGGGTTCCAGATTCCGAAATTCTCGAACTTCAGACTCTGGAACATGCTATGCGTGTAGCCAGGACATGGGATTCAATTATCTCGTTAGTCCCTAAAGGAGGAGAGACCATTTGGGGCGACTTAAATTGGTCTCCAGAAGAAGGGCGCAGTTGCAGTCTGGCGAAGAGAAGAACCCCACAATCATCTGGAAATAACATGAACTCAAACCACACCGATGTAAAGAGAACTTTCAGCGTCATGAAAGAGCCTGCAAAGTACGGAAGAATAATTTCTTTCGGCAAAGAGGCATCGTATTTACCATCTTTGCAGCTCCCAAGTGTTGATATTAAGGTACGACTGTTTTCCTCGATTTCAAGTCTCACGTGTTCTAGATTTTCGGTTTTATGATTTTCCAGCCAGGGGTCTCCATACATCATGTTTTTTTGTTTCTGCCATCTCGAAAGATGTTGTGTCATAACAAAGTTCCGAACTCTCCTTATCTAATGCTCAGAGAAACTTCAGTATATAGTGCAGTAGAGGATGTCTCCTTGATTTGCAGGCTAAAATGTCCTCTAGGATTGGTTTATCATTAGTTTTACTTATTCCTAGCGGGGGCTAGTCTTGTCTCATTGCCAGTATATACTGTGCGTAGCTAATGTTCTTCTAACGACGCTATGCAGGAGCTTTTACTTGGAAGCCCCTCGACCATATCTAATTCGACATGTCGAGAGGTTTGGACCGAGTATAACGAACTCAGCAGAGAGAGCATTCAAGATGTTGCAGACAATAAAGTGTGCACTTATCGAACTCTCCTCGATCAGCTACGTTTTGTGGCCCCCAAGATGATGCAGCGTGCCGAGGCTCACTTCTCTCGTGGGATAAGCCGATAATCTTGATGACCTCAAATGCGATCACTACAAGTACTGGTCGAATCCGCTTGAGATGCAGTATGTATCAATAATTTGACATTCTATCATCTTTAGGGTTCTCCTGCTTTAAGTGTAAAGTTTATGTTCCATTGAACAAAATACTATTTCAGGTTGCCGGATGCTCCTGACATGGAAATATATTGCTTATACGGAGTCGGAATTCCCACTGAAAGATCATATATCTACAAGATGGCAACCACAGGCAAATGCAAGAGCATTCCCTTCCACATAGACATCACGGCTGAGGGATATGAGGACAGCTGCTTGAAAGGCGGAGTCTACTTTGTGGATGGCGACGAGAGCATGCCCGTCCTTAGCTCCGGCTTCATGTGCACCAGAGGGTGGAGAGGGAAAACGAGATTCAACCCCTCCGGAGCCACCACGTACGTGAGAGAATACCAGCACAGGCCCCCGGCAAGCCTGCTCGAGGGCCAAGGTGCCGCAAGCGGTGCCCATGTTGACATCATGGGCAACATGGCCTTCATTGAGGACATCCTCAGGGTTGCCGCAGGGGCTGCCGGCAAGGAGATTGGCAGTGACAGGATCTATTCCGACATTATGAGGATGTCAGATAGAATAAATATACGGCTTTGATTCTCCGGCAGAGATTGATGAATGACGAAGTGACAGCCTTCAGGAGATGACGCTTCTGCTAACAAATAAGAGGGAGAAACGCAAAAGCAGAAGAATTTGCAGCTCGGAGAGAAGAATAACCAGCCACATGACGTTTACACTTCGCTTAGACTTGTACACGCAGCTAAAATTGGAGAATAAAGGCTCCTCTTAGGAAGCTGGCTTGTGGTTGTGAGGACCCACTGCTGATCTGACCATTGACTAGCCAGAGCCAGATTTTGGTCTTTATGTACAGGGTCGACAATAACATGGAAGACTTCTGCTAGCCAATGTCGCTTCCATGTCAGCTGCGTTTTATTGGTTGGTATGATCAGATCACCATAACAGTTTGGAACTTCTTCAGTTTATTCAATTCTTTTTGTTGGCTGTTCCTAGAGGTAGTCTTCCAATTTGAGGATGATATTTTGATCAATGAAAAGGCACGACATGAGAGGGCCAAGCCCAAAGTTACCCCGTCGGCTACAAACCCGATCAGTTTGCAGATTGATTGGTTGTATTATCATTTCATCGTGCTGTGGAAGGTTCAAATCGATTTTATATTAGCGCACTTTTGAGATGAGTAAAGCTTTGCATGGAACTCACCTGATCTAGCAGGATATGGATCGGATGCACGCATGACTCGCGTTTGCCCCCCTTGTTCTGTTTGATAAAACCATGTCCACCGTTTTTTCTCCTCCTGCGCGACTTTCCTCTAGCTCATATCAAGAAGCCCTTGACACAAAAAACAAAAAGGTCGAAGGACCAGAAGCACAATTCACTTAGGTCTACATGATGAAGCATTCGTGTACTCACTAGGACGACTCTTATCCGTGATTTACCATGTCGTTAACGAGAAAAAATCAAAGTCACTAACGCGAAATTACTTAACGTGTTTGAGAAATTACCACCACTTCCTGAAAAGGGCCAAAGGCCTTTCAAATGTCGACTGAATATAAAAAAAAAAAGAAAAGTTTTGAGAGTGTGAAAGCCAATGGAGGGCTACACTGGTGAAGGAATTGAAGAGATTAGTCCTGTTCCAAAGTCTCAGAACCTAAGACACTCCTATTACTTGTACCCTCGAGTGATACTAGCCCGACATAGAGGACGTTTCCAGACTATCTAGCATACTGAATAGTCCTCCATGTTTGTGAAGCTTTATGTGCATGAGAAATCAAAGGAACTTAGAGGAGGATGCTGCGAAAGAGTTTGAACATAATGACTTCTTAGTGAGAACTCCGAAATGCACAGATGCAAATGAAGTGCCGCCAGAGTTTCACGACAGATGGTTAATGGAGTGAAGTTGTTCAATCGGTTCTTCCTTTTGTCTCTTTTATTCTGTGGAATGGGTGAAAAATTAAAGAAAGCACACACAATATCACAAGGGAAACAGAAGTAGGCATAGAATTCTAGATGGTTCACTGCCAGCATCCGCTCGTAGTGACAATTTTAATCACAGATGAGGAACATATAACAGTTCAACTCCTTCCATCTTACAAATCAGAAGCAAAAAGAGCAGCAATCATACATGACATTCTAAGTAGGATTTTATAATCTTTAGAAGGAAAGATAAAATAGTATTTTTTATAATATCATCTTGATTGCCTAACTCTTTGACCTCAAACCACAATCTCTGATAGAAATTTCGTTAATAAGCAGTTAAAGAACTAACAAGCAGAGGAGAGAAGTGTATCACAGTAAGAAGAAATTTTGATCAAACATGCAAACTCAAATACCTTTGGGAGATAAGCACAAGATAAATTCGCTGTCTGTGGCAATGACAAAGCCCCGTACAATTAGAATCAAGACCAGCTCATGTATATGGCAAGTCCCCACCAGGTAGAGGAGCAATTCACTGAGTGCTACTGCATCACTAATCCGGGAAACCAGGCAGCCCTAGACATAGTAATGGGAGAACTCCATAGCCTTGTGGAAAGTACAGACTTCAAGAAGATGCCTTCTCCAAATATTCAGTCCACGAGAACTTTAAATATAACCTATCGGTACCATGGAGGGACAGCTGTCCATTGGGCAGGCAATGCTTTTCAAGCAAGTTCCTCTGAATCCGCAGAGTTAACTCCATGGTTTTCATGATCAAATTTATCAGGCGGATGCAGCAATGATTACGCAAGTCCAATGAGACCTCCAACATGCATGATGAAAAGTATGTTGCACTGCAACCCTCGTTCATGCGGAAGTTCCTTCGATAACAGATCGATTGAGATGGTCCATCGGGATGCGTCTGCAATAGCTAAATCCTTGCAGAACATCGAAGTGGCACATGAAAATTGAAGAACCAGTACTAGTAGTGCCAGTGTGCCACATCCAGGCTTCAATCACCTGCTAGGATAAACATCTACTATGAATAAGCAGCTGTGAGAGAAGGAACTACATAATTAATACGACAATGTTGATAGCCCTCTCTCTCACGCTCTCTCTCTCAATTGACAATAACCTCAGAATAAAAAAGGTCTTGAAACTAGCAGGTACAAGAAATTTCATAAAAAAATGCTAGGTGTAATATCCCAGAAAGATGCTTACTTGATATATTTTTCACAGCAGCGATGCAACTTATCAACCAAGGATCCATCAGCATGATGCTTTCCTGACAAACTGTTCTCCTCAGCATTATCCTTCAAAGTTTTCCAGTGGTGCAATATACTAATTATCCGTTTGAGCTGTTTAGAAGGTAAAGGGAAACAAATATTTTGGCAAGCTAGCAACTTAGGTTCAACATCAAGCAAGGTGCACAAGACCAAAGATTTAATAAAGTCTTGTAAGCCACACTAATAAGCAGATTATTTTACTATATTGATCTCCACTAGTGTCTCCAGTGAAAGAATCCTTGGCTTAGTTGATTGCTGTTTTAACATTGAGAATGACATAGTAAATATAGGATACGGCCATAATTATGACATTTGGTTTAGTCTCACAACCATCAGAGCTTCCATGTTTAATGAATGAATCTGTTTGATGGTCCAAAAGATCTTCCTCGATCAGATCACACTTGCTTGCAAGAACTGACACATATTGATACAAAATGGAGAATCCCATTTCACTTTCCTTAATATGAACCAGCAATTGGACGATAATACTCCACAGAGCATTCCGTGCTTCCATGTCATTTGCAGCAAATGGTAATATGTCAAGCAAACCCTGTAAAAAGGGCAAATCTGGAGGATGTCGAACATCAGTTCCATTCCAGTCATATGATGTGCTCGTGCGAGAGAAAAATCAGGTGAAAGATTCAATAGACACAGCAGAATAAATTACCTAGTGACATCTCTGTAGCTAGGTTGGTGACATCAGACATAATGTTTGCCATCAGAACTGCTGCAGTAACACAAGAATCTGCAATCTAGGAAAAAGCAACACAAAAGAAAGGTATGGTTCTGTCAATTTTAATGCCATAAGAAACTAGTAAGGTATGAGTTCAAGTCTCCAACAATATGCCAAGATTTCATTGGGAAGGTACCAGGGGTACCGCCCCTACGCAAAACGGCTTCAGGTAGAAGCCACCCATTCGGGATGCATAAATTCAAAAGCTGCAGGAATACCAAATTTTCAGAAAGAGATAGTACATGATGCATGCCCATCCCTGCACCTACCCCTCAAAGAAAATTTATATCTACAGTACCAATGTTTTCATGAAAATGCTAAGATACTGGATATATTTAAGAAAATCTTAGATCTTCAACCATGGATGGTTCCACAAATTAAACAGCCACAAATCGGATGCTTTTAACATTACCAAGGACTCCTAACGCTTGGATATTGCTATTGAAAGCTCACCATCAAAATGCACTTACCTCCATCTTATCAGGAAGTTTGACCAGGTCACGAACAAGTCCAATGAGCTCCTTATTTGAAGAGATTCTGTGAGAATGATCATCCGTCACAGATAGAGCCTCAATTGCACGGAGAATTATATCAAGCACAGGGTATCTGAAATGATGCGTACACAAATTACTAGAGGAATTCATTTTGCTCCTCAAATCATAACTCTCCACTGAAAATCCGCCGCCCCCGCCCCCAACACATCCATACACGCACACAGGAACATGCATAAACAGGCACATAAATGCATGTGTATGCACTTTGAAGAACAATCCAAAGTTGATTGAAATGAAAAAAAAACTTGAAAATCCCATGATGTTCAATTGCAAATGTTCTTTGAAGAGTTATATACAGGGATGCGGATGTAATGTAGACTGATAAGCTATAATATGTATCCTTAACAAGTATGCTCAGCATAGTACATGAAACTACATTCTTACAAATCAATATCACAGCATTTCAACATAAAATTCTTGAAAACAACTGCAACTTATGAAGATTAACTACTTCACCCCTTAAAGAGTGTAAGAACCTTCCTTCCACCAGGTCCGTACTCATCAACGGTGAATGCAGAAATTTCAAGAATACCTTTCAGGGTTTTTTTCACTTGTTAGTCGGTTCATCTCATAAGCCAGAAGATTGAAGAGGACATTTGGCAGGCCGATATCAATCAAAGGAGGAAGAAGAATCGACGCAACTTTTTGATTTTCCGACATCGTTAAAAGTAGCCCAACACTCTGTTTGAGAAAGAAAATGCCGTTAGCCAAAGAAACAAATTCTGTTTACATGCAATATACCTTGACATAAAAGAATTAAACATCTACTGTACTGTCGACCTTTTCTATAAGCAGTGGATTCAAGGAGTTCTCTGCAATCCAAACAAGACGGCGAATAACATGGTCAGACAACAAAGCCTCCGCCCAAGTAATACTTTCATTACCTTGAATAGCCAAGGTCAAAAACCTGTGTCAATGCCAATCATAAGATGCATGACAAACTTGGAAATACATCACAAGCTAGCCTGTGCTATAAAATATAACAACAGCAATAATACATGAAATGCAATCAAAAAAAATTATAGAGCCAGCACCCAACTAATTTTATCCTAAATAGGAAAAGAAAGACACAAATGGAGAGCACTTTACGACAAGAGACACTACGATTTCAAAATTTTGTACATTATAAAGACAAAAGAAGTTCCTTCTCTAGGCATTTAATGCAGTCCACCGAGAAGGATTAAGGAAGCACTGCATGCAGAACTATAAGAAAACAAACTAATGTTAAGGGAAAAAACAAGGGGTGACCAAGAAATAAGGATAACCAACCACATTGTCTAGCAAGTCAATGCAGTGACAGAAACATTTTGGAATTACAGAGAAAAGTCAATGCAGGAGACAAGCAAGAAATAACTCAATTCCCAAACCCCCCCTAAAAATAAAAATTTGAGTGTCCTTCTGGACCGTTTCCTGAATAAAATTTTCTCTGTGGCCATTACAGGCAGAAGGAAAAAAACTTCCGATAACTAATATAGTACCAACAAGCTTCACATAAGCATTGGGTATCGTCCAAAAACAGTTGATCCACAATTGCATCAATGAGCCCCTTAGTAGAAACTATACTCTTCATGAGAACCTCATGGCAAGCAACATTCCCTATAATTCCAAGACAAATCTCCTGCAAGGAACAAGATGAGTACAGTTATTCAGAACCAACTGGTCCACTGTTCCCAAATATGGTTTCCAGATGCCCACCAACAGAATTGTTTAAGAAAAAAGAAGCATGGAGAGCAGCTTACTCTAACCCTAGCGGATTGGGAGACTCTGAGGTTTGCCAAAAGCACATCCAGAACAAGGTTCTCAACCTGTGACATGCATAACTTACTGTGAATCAGAGTGCGTCAGTGAATCAGATACTGTAACTATACAACATTATCCTTTAGATGTGGCTTTTTTTGCAAGTAAATCAGTTCAGGCTGTGAGCGACTAGAGAGGATGGAGCTCACAAACAAGACTAAATAAACTACAGAGACAACAAATGTTTTATTATATCCGGTAAACAACCAATTCACCATTTTTGCAAAAATTTCTTATTAATGCGTCAATAACCAGATAAGTCCACCTATATTGAAGCAAACAAGATATCAAAGTACACTAGATAGCATTTGAAAAAATGGGATGCAATCTCGGGTACCATGAGTTCGGCATGAGTTTGACTTGCAGCAAGGTCCCACAGAATGCAACCATACCCTTCCCAAACCTCTTCTAATGTAGAAGCTTTGGGCAATCCATTTCCGCAACCTGACTCTCCATCAACTTTTCCTTCTTCACAGGCAGATTCATTATTATCATCAATAATGTCCATTATCTCAGGAAAGTCGTTTGCTGAATCTTGTACTCTCATACTATCTGGCGGGGCCAGCTTTTCTTCAATGGGATCTGAGTTTGACTTCTGGGAATTGTTTCCATCAACTCCACCGGAGCAAGAGTTATATGTCTGATTGGGTGGTAGAAGTTTCCGTATGAGGGAAATTATGTAGCTGGGATCAACTGTTGTTGAGAGGTCAAATGACTGCACATAGTAAGAGACTCAAGGAGAATTAATCAATTTCATCTCACATACTTTTTCTCGACGGTCTCTTTATCAATTAAAAAACATTAAAATCATGAAATGATTTAGAAATGGCATCCGCAAGTTCTTTCATAACAGTTAAGACAGAAAATAAGAGGCAGGCACAAATGATCTTGAACAGCAGCAATTTAAACTCAGCAATAGATTGGCCCCCCTTCCGCTACATCTAAAGTAAGAGCAACTCCATCGACATCACACGGAAAAACTTAGTCTAAAATGTCCCGTAGGTTCCCATGAGTAAAGAGAACAACCTAGGAAATTCCATATCTTTCTGGATAACATCACAGCCATGGCGGCTATCGTCCTTTTCGCAAATAAGAGAAGCTTAATCCTGACAGTGACCATCCATAGCATCACCATGCCATTATACCGTGGAGCGAAGTCGGACGAAGAACCTAACAAGACAGTGCCATAAAACCAGAGCGCGCGCGTCTCACAGAAAGCTAGCCGCTTCCGAGAAAGAGCAACCATCGATTCTAGTTCCCGACAGTCGAAATGCATCCTCCGGCACTCAGAAGCAGTTCGGATTGCAGGAACACTAGGGCAGCGGAAGACGGACGAACGAAACTAGTACCGAACCGTGTTCCGACCGAGACGGACCGTTCTCCATATCCACAAACGATGGCGATTAGACGGAATCGGAGAGCGCGAGCGTACCGTACCTCGTCGGGCGGTGCGACGGGATGATGAGCCGGCGCATCTTCGTCCACAAAGCGCTCCTCCTCCTCCTCCTCTTCTTCATCGCCCTGAAGGGCCGATTCCAAGTCGACCGCCATCGACCGTCGTCTGGTGCGAGCAGGGACAAACCAGCTGAGCTTCAGAGCAGATCACCGTATACGTTCTTCACTTTCGTTTACTGTGTTTGATTTCAGTGAGACCGGTCGCCGGAAAACTATCCGCCGCGCGATTACAAGTCCCGCCTTTTGTCTCGCGGGACCACCGGCGATCGACCCGATGGACATCGGCGGTGGCGATGTAGGGAATATAAACCCGTTTGCATTCACGAAATCCCTTTTTTTAAAAGGTGATTTGTTATGAAAAGTGTTTTTTTTTTCGTTCGGGTTTTTTTGCCATTTTTTGTGCGTATTATCTAAATTTAAAGAAAATAAAAATAATATGCAAAAGTTAATCTAGTACCGTCTTGGTTTATTAACTTTTTCAATAGGGTTATTACCATAAAAAAACAAAAATTAGTAAATTTGTGATAAATTTATTCTAAACTAATTTTTGACCACTAAAAATCCAAAACGTGTAGATCTGTGATAAATTTATCTTTCCTTAGTTTCCATTGAATTTTACCGTTAAATTGCAGAGTTGAATGATGTGTGGCAGTTAAAGGGCGTACCTATTTGGGATTTTACTCCTCCGTTTATTATAAGTTACTAATTTTTGATTTTTTGTGATATTAATCTAATTTAACGGACGGCAAATTTGTCACAAGTATACAAATTTAAGGTTTTTGATGGTTAAAAAATTAATTTTGGATAAATTTATCACACGCATACCGGTTTGAGATTTTTCGTCGTGCCCTTTTCAATACATGCAATCATCAATTTTTTTGGTCGAAATAAGTTCCAACATACTATAATGGGATATGTGTACTGGAAGTTTTAAAACTTATCACGAAAGTGTAATTAAGTTTTAAAACTTGCAAAAAGTGCAATCGAGTCCTAAAACTTATTAATTGGTTCGATCAAGTCGTAAAAATTGTTAAGTTGGTTCAATTAAATCTTGAAGTTTACATCGTATTTTATTACTTTTCTTGAGACACGTGACGATGATGTGGCGTCCAACAAGTGCTACGTCAGAAAAAGATAAAAATAAATTAAAAAAAAAACTAGACCTACAACCAGCGGCCGTGCCCAACCGGCAACTAGTCCCCAGACTTCGGGAAGGCCTAGGCGACCTCCACCGGCCCTTCTCGGAGGCTGTAGGAGTGGCCTTGAGCGAGAATTGGCCACAGTCGATGGTTGTAGGTTTCACTTTTCTTATAGCTTTTTTCTAATTTAATTAATTTATTTTTATCTTTTTTTGACTTGGTGTCTTTTGACATGGCGCTTGTTGGACGCCACCTCATTGTCACAAGTCTCGAGAAAAGTAATAAATAAGATACATCAACATTTTCCATTAGTAAATTAGACGATGTAAACTTTAGGACTTGATTAAACAAATTTAACAAATTTTAAGATACGATTATACTTTTTGCAAGTTTTAGTTGGAGAAATCGGTTCCTAGTTCGATCCGGTTTCAAGGTGGAATCTGGAATTAGACCGGGAGGATCGGTTCCCAAAATTAGGAATTGAGGGCCGGACTGGTTGGTCCTAGAAATGGGAACTGGTCACTTTTTTTTTTCCCACTATTTGATACCATCTTTTCGTGTTGAATTAAGTGATATATATGTAATGATTCTCAAATTGATATGATGAATCAAAAAACGTGCTTCACTTGGGACTTAGTTCATATTTTACTAGTTTTTTTGAAGAAAAAATAAAATAAAATAAGGTATATTTAGTCGGTCCGATCCAATTCCCTTTGGAATCGGAAACCAAACCATCTAGACACCAGTTCCATTTTCAGGAATCGAAAATCGGACCGACGCTTAACGTCAAAGACGATGAACAGTGCAATTTTTTCTTGGAGAAGATAATGAACAGTGCAATGAACAGTGATTATAGATGGAATTGTAACGGAGGATTTGTGTGTCATAAAATGCATAGTTTAGGATTTTCGGTATCACAAAAAAATTTAGGATAAATATATCACAGTGGGCGTAGTTTGTGATTTTTGGTATCATAAAAAAAAGCTTAAGATAAATATGTTACAAGTAATATAATTTGAGATTTTTTGTGGTATTAATTTTATTTTTTTGGTCGGACTTCTCATGGATAGTTTGCTAGCCACAGTGCATCGGGCAAGTGTCCAACAGTCTCACTGTACGTCAGAAATTACAAAATTCTCCCAATAATTAACGAATATCGCAAAATCGTACCCACCTTTTTTTTATTCTCCAAAAAATATTCGCTGGCCACTAATATAACTGTCACTGCCCCTAATAACCCAATAAAATAATTCTAAATAATCCGAAAAAAAGTGATTATTTTAGCCTTATCCATAATAAATAAATAAATAAATAGTTTATCCTGCTCCACCCAATCGCCGCGCGCGCTCTCCGTGGCAGCAGCTGCAACAGAAGCCTTCCGTTCCCATGAGCCACGCTCCGGCTCCGCGGCTCCAATGGCGCTGACTCCTCCGTCGCCGCAGAGCCTCCGGCTCTCGTCCCGCCCTCCTCCGCCCTCCTCCGCCGTCCACCGCCTCCTTCTCTTCCCCGACCTCATCGCCTGCTCCCGGCTCCTCCGCTGCC